>OX421963.1:29499978-32404978 GCA_949128115.1 Anaspis maculata
GCTGATTTAATTTGACTCTTTTGTTGTATGTATTGTTCTTTGTCAAATTTGACTCAAATCCATAAAATAGATTTTGAATAATTCCGACTGGAAAATGGTGGAAAACTGCAACTGCAGACTTAATTTGACTCTGTGGTTGTATTGCTCTCTGTCAAATTTGATTCAAATCCATAAAAAAGATTTTGAATAATTTAATGGTAAAGGAGGAGCTTGTGGTGTGGTGGTTGGCGCGTTCCACTGCACATCAGGGGATGTGGGTTCGAGTCCCACTGTGAGCCCTTACTAAGATTTTCGTCTCAAAACAAGCTCTTTGATATAAATAGTTGGAAAGGTTGGAATGCTTGGTAAATGCAAGACGTGTCGCATAGCACGTAAAATACCAACGATGGTGCCGACCCCATGCGATGTTGGTGGGTCGTTAAAAATCCTTACCTGGGTGGTGAGTGGGTTGGAACACACAGGGGTTCGGCAAAATTTCCGGTATAGTGGAGGAAACATTCACCGGCGTCGGTGTTGCGCCTCGTTGCGGAAATAGGCCAACCTTAAAAAAACGAATAAAAAAAAGTGAAGTTTTGAACTTTGACATTTTTATCATTTGACAGATGACAGATAGGGCAATACAGTTTTTCAAGGACTATCAAATCACATATTGCAAATCGAGTTCCGTGAGATATCGGCAGTTATCGTGGAAGAATACACACACACCACACACACACATACTTGAAAATGAGCTATCAAAAATCAAAGTTCCCACATTAAAATCTTCTGTTACTTTGACAATGACTTCCCACCTTCCTTTCGTAGACCCTACGCACATTCAAAATTTGGTTGAGATTGGTTCAACAGTTTATAATTAAATCGAGGGAGGCAGTCCCACCAGTCTGCCTACTATATCTCCATGACCTCTTCCTCTTGCTTTAGGATACAAACTATCGTGTTATCAGCAAAATTTAATTTTGGAGTTGTCCTTGCTGTCAAAATATTCATTTAGCCAATCAAATCGCTTCAATTGACGAAAATTTTGTTTCCAAGCCAACCTTGAATGTTAATTCTGTTGATCGCATGGTATGAGGAATGCTTCCAGATAAAACTCACTTCCATTCTCGTCTTCCTCGCGTATTTTATGACCGAGATTTGTGCTTGAGGAGGAAAACATCACGAATCAGTCACACTTAGCTCGTTCAATTTAAAAAAAGGAATAGCTTTTTAAATTGAAATAAAACCATCAATAACCCCGATTCGTCCCAAATCCATGTTGCAATAAATTAGTGGGCTAGTGGAGCCGGGAGAGGGTTTAGCTGTTTTCGGGACTGGTGCAAATTGGCCAAATTCCCCAAACAATTTGGGATAAATCGGTCTCGTTCCTCCCTACTACCTCTCAAACTCCCATCAGAGACCTTTCTCCTTAATTTCGCCGGCCTAGGCTCTCGGCTCCAGGTAGAATGTCCTCTCGTAATTTATTAGCCCGAGTGGAATTTGCGTCATCATCAAAATACGCAAATTCACATCAGCACAAAAGCCAAATGGCCAAACAGCAGCAGAAGCTTGTTTTCGCTGTGTGTTCTCCCGAATCGCCCCGGGATAAAAATTAATGGATGCGAACAATGAACAATAACGCACACGCAAATGTTTTTTCATTATTTTTGTAACCATTAAATTCATTCATGGTCAGCATTGTTGGGAAGCAAGTTAATTAAAATTAGCAGTTGAAGGAAGAGGGTAATATTGTGGAAACGTGCCGAGTTTGCCGCGGGTAGCAGCTTAGCTCAACAAAGGAGAGAAAATAAAGATCACGCCGAAATTCATCAGAATGTATGAGGGAGTACAGGAGGGGGGTAGTGGTGGTGGTGACGCGCGGGACCATTTTCTAAAGGGATTGAAGGTCAAAAGTTGAAAAGCTTGACATAATGCTCATACAGGGTGTCCCACGAAGTAACCGACATGGTTCAAGGGTAGATGTACTTTCTCGAGGCAAATCAGAATCTGCCTTCGAAATTTTCTTGACGTCCCCCGTTTCCGATATACAGGGTGATTTATGTGTTCAACCGAAAAGTTTGATTGGCCATATCTCAGGAATACATCAATAGAATCTATTGAAATTTTGCAGGTATATTCTTGAACCAAAAGCCTTTGTAGCGCCCTATTCACTTATAAAATTAATACAGGACCGTACCCAAAATTTTGTTTTTCGAGTTTCTGTTGAAAAAGTCATCCTGTATAGATTGTTTTTTAAAATCTGATGTCATATTCGGAAACTACATGAAAAATGCTACAAAATGCGATTCCTAAATTGTTTGGCACTAATTTAGCTGATCCGAAAAAAAATTAATACCAGAAATTTTTCAGGAATATTTTTGAAAATTTGATTCAAATCACTCAAACGCTATTCCAGGTGGTCAAACAAATGACAATTTCAATTTTGATGTTCTACCAAACCAAGGATAATTTCAGGAGATTTTCTGGAAACATGAATTTTGGTAGGAATCTGAGGTACCAAATTCATGTTTCAAGAAAATTCTCTTGAAATTATTTTTGGTTGGTTAGAGCACCACAATTGAAATAGTGACTTTGTTTGACCATCTGGAATAGCGTTTCACTGATTTAAATTTGAATTTTAAAAAATATTCCTGAAAATTTTTTGGTATAGTAGGTTCACTTGTACCGTGATTCTAGTTGGCTGTGAGATTTTGTTTCTAAGTTTTCAAATCTGATATTTGAAAACTCCCTAGAACTTGGCAGTTGGTTGCATTGATATTTGAAAGTTTAAGCTTGACGACAAGATCAACAACTTTACCGTTTGTCAGATCGAGTGTCAAATAGACTGAAAATCACGAGTTTCACGAAAATTGTGGTGGAATAGAGTATTATACTTTTGAAAAAATATTTTCCTTTCGATGGAATCAGAAACGATATTGAAAAATAACTGACCCGTATTTTTTTATTCAGCCAAAAATCGTATCGTTTGGCCGCAATAAATAAACGAAATTCCTATATTTTGCCTATTTCTGACGTCATTTACACAGGCAGTATAGGCGGTGACTCGCTGTGACGTCAGAACTAGTTGATGTTATTTATTTATTGCGCCCAAACGGTACGGTTTTTGACTGAATAAAAAAACACGGGTCAATTATTTTTCAATGTAGTTTCCATTTTAATCAAAATTTTTTTTTAGTATAATACTCCATTATGCCCATTACTGTGAAAACTGTGTTTGCGCCTCAGCTTGTGTCTTGAACAATAACGTCCAGTGCCCATTTTAAAGTCCTCGAGAGTGCCATCAAGAACTCGCTTCTGGGAGAAAAAATGGCCGGATGGGTGCTGGGCATGTACCCCATAACGTTCAGCTTTGCGAAGAAGACGTGGATCTATTTTCAAAAACCACATAATATGGAAGCATTGTGAACTATTCCTGCTTTTTAAAAGAAGTACCCACACTCTGGAAGGCTGGAAACGATGGGAAGCTGAACCCTCCTAATTTTTGTGGGGATGGGATTCATCGGCGTTAATACTTGATTTCACTGCTCAGGACATCGTACTGGAACAAGAAATTTGCGGAGCTTGTGAAAGGTGAACAACATCCACTCCATATTTGCAATTTGCAAAGTTGATTTCGGTAAATTTTCCATTTTTGACAGCAACAGTCAACACACCATCACACCAACATAACCTATCTTTCGAAGCCAGACGCTCAGGCGCACACTAGGCAGTTGGACGTGAAGTCTACAATGCCAAACTGTGAAATTTGCCCAGCCTACTAGAATCACGGTACAAGTGAACCTACTATATTAATTTTTTTTCGGATCAGCTAAATTAGTGCCAAACAATTTAGGAATCGCATTTTGTAGCATTTCTTATGTAGTTTCCGAATATGACATTAGATTTTGAAAAAAAATCTATACAGGATGACTTTTTCAACAGAAACTCGAAAAACAAAATTTTGAGTACGGTCCTGAATTAATTTTATAAGTGAATAAGGCGCTACAAAGGCTCTTGGTTCTAGAATATACCTGCAAAATTTCAATAGATTCTATTGGTGCATTTTTGAGATATGGCCAATCAAACTTTTTGGTTGAACACATAAATCACCCTGTATATCAAAAACGGGGGACGTCATGAAAATTTCGAAGGCAGATTCTGTTTTGCCTCGAGAAAGTACATCTTCCCTTGAACTATGTCGGTTACTTCATGGGACACCCTGTATAATAAAAGCAACAATAAAGCCACAGCCACATAGGATCAGAGCAGTTGCAACGGTATGGTTAAAAGGCTTAACCATTATTTTTTACACTGAGCGTTCACATAGACTTACGGGAAGAAACGAGTGACAGTAGTAAGTTGGCAGTGGGAGTGCAGTTCCCTTACCAATTTTGTTGCCAGCTGGTGCGAAAGTGCTGCTGCGAATGCAGATTTCAGTAAACTTTTCAGGACAGACTTGACATAAAATAAAATAGTGCTTTTCAGTGTGTCTTGATTTTTCATATGCTATACAGGGTGAGTCAAAAACTCAAAAACCCCAGAAAAAAATTCTTTTTTTAAACTATTCATAAGAAGAGGCAAAGTGTTTTGACACATGTGAACCATTTTCCCATTTACCATTGACATGAACCATTTAACATGTGACTCTGGACGCGAGTTCTGGGATACCCTGTATTTCATAGTAGTCGCAAGAAAACGGGCACTGAAGAAGAGCCTGAAAGCTTTCGAGAAAACATTTGAGGAATGAAAGTATGTCACTTAGTAATTTTTGAGACAACAGACAACAGTGAAGTTGGGAGGTACGAAGTTTCCGGGGAAAAAAAACCAAGCCAAGGCACCTGATAAAGGTAAATCAATGATGATAATGTAACCCACGAGTTATAAAATGAATGATGAGTTGAAATATCCATGCCAATTCCGCTATTTTGTTTCACCACTACTGGACAGGGAGCTGGTGCCTCAAAACTTACGTCATAAGTTACTTGATTTTAACCCTGTAGGTCTAATGTGCGTTGATAAGGTTGTTAAAAATTGCTTTGTCTTACATGTCAGACCGGGGGCTTTAGGCTGGTATGAGCTTGTCATTTTCCGAAAAAATAGCCAAAAATTTACGTCATAAGGTACATGAATGAAACCAACTGGATTTTGTGTGGAAACATCCCCTTAATCGAAAATCTGGTCGTAAGACAAAATTTTTGGGGGCTTTCGGTCCATGAGACAAGTTTGAAATTTTCAGAAAAGGACCAAAATTTTACAATTTTTTCACAAGCTTTTTGTTGACTGACCCACTAAGTGTGATATATATATATATATATATATATATATATATATTTGTAATCAGGATGAAAGACGGAATCGATTTCCATGTTAAAATACAGGGTGTACGATTTGAGAAAAATTCTTCGATGTTGCACCCTGTAAGCGATGTACCTACCATTAAAAAAATTTTGGACAGATTCGAAACCTACGTAAAAAATCATGTAAGAATCGTTTTGCATTTCTAAAATTATCTCGAAGGAGAAGTCTCCAGGAGGCGGTAGATTTTGCCCGTTTTTGAAAATTTCAAACTTGTCTTATGGACCCCGAAAGCCCCCAAACATTTGGTCTCAAGACCCGATTTTTGATTGAGGGGATTGAGGCTTCCCGCACAAAAGCTTCTTGGTTTCATTCATGTACCTCATGTCATGAATTTTGGACATTTTTCGAACACTGACATGCCGATACCAGCCTAAAGCCCCCGGTCTGACATGTAAGACAAATAAATTTTCAACAACCTTATCAACGCACATTAGACCTACAGGGTTAAAATCATGTACCTTATGACCTAAGTTTTGAGGCACCAGCTCCCTGTCCATACCTGGTGATAACATTTAGGTACTTACTTATTGGTCTCAACTCTAAAACCACATTTTCTTGCAGGAAATACGTTCGTGGTGAGCGTGGCCTTGGCCGACCTGCTGGTGACGGGCCTGGTGATCCCGGCGTCGGCCGTGGTGATCCTGGCCGGTCTGCAGGACAACCTGCCCGTGTGCAGGTTTCAGTGGTTCCTGGCGGCCCTCTGTTTCCTGGTGACGGTGCTGTCCCTGATGGCCGTGGCGATGGAAAACTACGTCCGACTATGCTGTTCCGCCGCCACTTACGAATCTCTCAGCCGCAGCAAAATCACGGCCATCCTTTTGCTGTTCTGGAGCATTAGTGCCATCACCTCGGGTCTCCAGTTCGCCCCGGGATTGTCCTTCGACTACTGTACGCGGAGGAATCCCGGACTGATTCCCTATCAGGTCACCGTCGGTGTCATCTTCGTGTTCCTACCGATCCTACTCACCTTCTTCAGCTACGTTCGGACTGCTTTTCAGGTGGGATTTTCCGGGTGCTAGAATATGGAGGGCTGAGAAGTCAAAACAAGTAGATATGTCATCAGGGCGTGAGATTCAGTAGCGCACTACCTCCATGGAATATTAGTGAACGAAAGATGTTAGCTAATTAGGGCCCTACCGTTATTTAGACACGATTCTGCCTAGTTCGGGTCCCAAGAATATGAGCTAGGTACCCATTAACCAGTATTCTGAAATGAGGGGAGGCGAAATACATAATTATATACAGGATGGTCCAGGTTATAGTAGACATACTCAATTCACCATCGAAAAATAAGTCGACATGCATTGTTTCACTTTTTCAGAAACGGTTCCTAAGGGAGATACCAGCATTGGCCAGAACAAAATTTACTTAACAACGTGTTAGAGTTAATACTGTGTTGACCTTTTGGTGGAATCCGCGATCATTTTTGTAAAATTTTGATTGGAGGCTTCGTTTTGAAGATATTTAGATTTGAAACAGTGGAAAACATCCCGTAAACCCCACTTTCAAAGGGCCAAAGATATAAATCCAAGAAACTCATGATTACTCAACTGAAATCAATCTTCTAGGTGTTTAAGTTAGGAGACTATCATCTAACGGCTCGACACCAAGTTGGGGCTGAGACCGCCGTAAGTGCGGTTACTATAGCAACGGCCAATCAGACCGCTCTATTTGGCAAGTTACGCCGTCTTAACTTTTGCGCCTGCAACTTGGTATCGAGCCCTTAGCTGAGATACAAACACGCGTTTTTAGAAAAACGAAGCCTTGAAACAAGACTTTGCAGAAGCAACTTTTCTGGCTGGTGGTTGGCGGTTCCATGCTGATGCTGCTAGGTGAGCGGTGGTCACTGAAGAAAGTGGTGGCCAAGCGCGGCAGTAATAAAGAGAATGGAATGAAAATCACTAAGTGGTACTTCCTGTTCCAGCTTATATCTACTCAAACAGCAAGCATGTATGAAGAAGGAGATACATAAAGAAAATAGTAATAGATAAGTTTCCAACACAGTGCACTCACGCGCGTCTCATGTCGTTCAATCCAACTCCATAATTATGGCCCATTAAGGAAATTTTTTCAACCTGACAGAGGTCACGAAATAGTGGGCATTTTCATTCCATTATTTTAGTACTGCCGCGCTTGGCCATCGTTTTCTTCAGTGACCACCACTCATCTAGCAGCATCAGCGAGAAGCCGCCAAAAAAATTATGTCTACTTATGGCATGACCTAGTTAAGAACCTAGTTAAGTGTCATAACTTTTCAAGTCCATTTGCGAAATTCAGCACTCACTCGACAACATTGCGCTAAACTGAATTGTTATTACTGTAGCAGTTGATCGTTATGTAGGCAAGGTTTTTCTTGGTACGGGTCCCAAGGCCATGATCTGGAGTTAAAATCTTTATCTAGGACTAGATGCTGTGACGGACAGTCAGATGGCCAGATAGACCAGAAGGACGGACAAAGCTAGGACATGCCTTCCTGTTTGGAGGAGTGCGCTTAATTGTCGGATTTCGAAACAAAGACCTTCATATCTAGGGAGACATGAATCAATTGAGGCCTCTTCGGTTACTTTTATTCTGGGACACCTGTGTCAAAATATGATATTAGTCGAATCTGAAAATCTTCCCAGGATGATCGGAAGATAGGTGAGTACCTACATCAATCCTTGATGTGACTGTTTAGGTGAATGATTAGTACCTAGCCTATGGCCATCAAATAGATACGTACCTCCACTTATTGATATCACAAGCCAAATTATGATCATAATAATTATGTAAATATATCTACTGAAACCCACATTCCATCTATCTAGGTAATTCGATTTCATGGATTTTAATCAACGTAAAGCATATTATTCGAACAATGTAGGTAATAAAGCATTACACCCCCAATTACACTATCATATTGAATCTACTGAACGAGTTAATAGCCTTACACAGAATGCCGAGCTATCAGTGCGTTACCCAGAGAACTGATGTCTATTCCGGGTCTAGTCTAGACCCATTATTTTTGACTCGTGTGTGTTTCTCATACGGGTGAGTAGCAATCCATTCGTTTCACAAAATACGCTTTCCGAGTTTCCAGACGATTCGAGCAAATTTTGCTACATCGATGCACTGCGTATTGCCTAAATAGCCTAGGGAGTTCCACCCAGTTTCAAGAATAGAGGCCTTGGGATGGGAGCAGTGAGATTCTGTTTGCTATCGAGTATCGAGTCGACACGAAACTTGGCCGGTTTGCGATTCTGTATCGCTTTTGTGTCGAATCGCTATCGACTGAAAATAACAGTTCCAAACGGTAGATGCCTATAGTCATTCTCATTCACCTAGGGCCTTTCGCCCGTATCGGCGCCGTCATTGGTCGAGCTCATGCAACCAGTTCGATCGATAAGGCGTTCCCGGTGAAACTAACAATCGAATCAGTGGGCGCGCTTTTCGTTCGTATGAACTCGACCATCGTCACATGGCTACAAATGCGGCTAATATTTTTGAATTTTTATACGCCAACACTTGCGCACAAGCTGCGAGCAAAGGGAAGCGCCTATATGAAAAGGCCTATCGTCTATAGGTTCCGAGGTGGTGAAATCAATATATTACAGTATCTAACAGTGCCATAATATACAGGTGTCCCAGAGCTGATGTCGGTGAAAGTAACCATAGATATCCCGGTTCATGTCGTGACTGCCTGTCAAGTTGGTTTAAAAAAATTCTCTTCAACGATCAATTTTCAAGTTGGTTTTTGGTCATAAAGAAATTTTAATTTCGAAAAATAAAAATTTGGGGAGTCATAAAATCAACTTAGGACTCTGTAGACTTTTTCCGACATCAATTCTAGGACACTCTGTCACAGTTTCTCCCTGCCTCCCATCAATTCGCTGATTTTGTACTTTTCTCTGTAATTACGGTGCAATAAGTAATTATTGTGATTCCTTTTAATCTTCAGTAATTCACGACAAAAAATCTAAAACAGCCGACCTCTTGTTACTTGTGTGTGCACTTCCAGAATTCCGATTTTTGATTATTATTTCTCAGGAGGCACTTGTAAAAAAAAATGAATTTACGTAGATTGCCTACTTCAAGACCGTCTAGGTCTACCTGTAATGCTGTCGACAAAAAGATAAAATTGGAATGATAAATTAAATAATTATGATGATACGTCACTGCCACTTTCATCATCTCAAAGTTAGGCGTGATTTGATTGAGATAAATTGTATCAAAAGTTGTACTAAACTGCTGAACAAAATAAGTGCTACACATCAACATTTTTATGAAATGGTCATGGAAAGGGTAAAAAAATCGTTCTGGTTTCTCCGAGTGAGACACAGAGGTCGCAGGCGCGTAGAGGAGAGAACGAGTGTGAACAGCCCGAGTGTGAGTGGGATCAATATATTGAATTCACCACCTCGGAACCTATAGACGATAGGCCTTTTCATATAGGCGCTCCCCTTTGCTCGCAGCTTGTGCGCAAGTGTTGGCGTATAAAAATTCAAAAATATTAGCCGCATTTGTAGCCATACGAGCTGGGGTACTTATACCCACTATAAAATTATGGCATTTCAAAATAAAGGGTCTATCCTCGACAAGGATGACTGAAAATTACATCGTTCACCTTCTAAGACATGTCCGGTCAATCATGAAAGAGTTAGGGTTTAGGAAATAAGCAGTAGGTACTTAAATAACTACCTATTGCATAAAATGCATTAGGCAAAAGACGTACCTCTTCCTGAGAGGAATAGCAAATATGAAAGTAGACCTCTATATCTACGAGCAGATAGATCGATAGTCGACCACAAAACTATGTAGGTAGGTACGTACTCAAGATATTTGTGTCACGTGAGCAAAGAATACACTTGCGTGAAGTTATGTGGAAGTAGCTACTTAAATACGTTCTCGTTTAATAGGAAATTCAAAAGGAAGTTTTTTCTCAATTTTTCCATTTTGCAATAAACTGACTCCTCTATTTATTTATTAAATAGATTATCTTTGATCCTGTTTGCATATATTTCGCTATTTCTACAGACGAACTATAGGTTTGCATAACTAGACCTAATATGTCAAATCTTTACTGCACAAGAAGTAGTGTGCAAGTAGACTTTCGACAAAAGGTCGAAGGCGAGGTCAAAGGTCTGATCCACCGAAGGGTATCCAGAATATAACAATGCACTTAATTATCGTGTGCCGTTGTTACAGGTACGAAAGGTCAAGTCCAGGCCCAGCTTCAAGCCACCGGTGACGTTCAACTGGGACTACTCCCTCATGCAAGCCAACATGTACAGCTTCGCGCTCTTCGTCCTATTCTGGCTGCCATTCGGAGTGGTCTTGGCCATGGCCACCGTCAAGAGAATCCCGGACAATCTGTTCTACAACCTGGCATGGCTGGCCATCACAAAGTCCTGCATCAACAACATCCTGTATTGCATGGCCAACAGGCACTTCAGGAGCGCTTACGTCAACTTGTTCCACTACTGCTGCTGCAAGACCACGGTGACGTTCTCCAGGAGGCAGAGGCCGGAAGGCATAAGGCCATCGGGTGACGTGCGGGTACACATCATACCCGGGTACAACATGTACTGCAGTCCGCAAAGAAGCAGGGAGATGCAGAGTAAACGGGGCTCGTCCCGACCCAACGGGCGGGACGTATACGAATTATGATGAGGCGATTTTTGCACTTCTACGACGATCGCCGCCGGCAGAGGGGTGTGGATCTAGGGCATAACCAATTTTGGGAAGTTTCTGAGCAAGGTTCTGCAATAACTGTTGAATTTTCAAAGAATTAAGCCACCGATTAGATACTGCACGCGCCTTATCGATCGAAGCCGATATTTGCGATGGGGGTACTTCGACGTGGTCGCCCCAACAAAAAGCCTGAGTTTTCAACCAGACGTAAGCAGTTACAACCTACGTTCCGTGTTATCTACCTCATACCTGCCACTGATCATAGCTTCATCAAGCTGTCCTCATCGACTGCCGCTAGCTCGCCAAGCGAAGTCGTTGGTTTTAGCTTCCAAGGCTAGCAGTAAAAGTTGGCTATTAGGTAGTCCCCGGAACGTAAAATTCCAATGTTTTCCAACATGAACGTTGTAGCTGAAGCTAAGCTGCATGTCACGAAGGCCTGAGAAATGAACCCTCTCATTTCTACATTCCATTGGGTACCTCTACATCCGGTAGGTACATTCTACAAGGTGATAGTTCAGTTATGATTACCGAATGAAAGCTAGAATCTTGCCCTGAAACTTGAACGAATCAAACGCTCCCATCCAAAGCAAAAGTTTTTTTTTGAGAAATATTCCCTAAAACTTTTGAAAAGTATATTTTCTCTAGAAAACATTGATTTATGCATTCCAAAGCCAGTATTATAAAACACACTACACATTCCTCGAGTTTCGAAAAACCCTGGTATTCGCAGCTTTGTATTTATATTGCTCACCAGGTGTACCTTGGATCTTGATTTGCTTCAAACGCCTTTTGCGAGCTTTAATTAAAAATTAAATAAGCGTCATGAAGACTGACTACACAAATATTTTATTGCACAAGAAATTCCACAAAGACCTTGGGCTGCACTGATCTTGGGCGATCCGTCTGACTGGTAGATTTGGAATCTTTTCGGACTTCAGAACAAATTGTCCAACTGAAAAACATGTGGAGTACTTTAAATAATTATGATTATTATTTATCTATCTATTTGGATTCTACCAATGGTCTTTGTAGAATATCCTGAGTATGCCTTACTAAATTATGACTGTAAATAATGCGCACAAAACCTATTTTTTTTATCTTATTTTAGAGGCGAATATTCACTTGCTAATCAAATATCCGAATAATAAAGAACGGAAGCTCTAACCTTCCGCTTTGTGGGCTCAGTCCTTCAATGGGATGTAGAGCCGCACTATTATAATGAAATATCCACATTTTGAATTGTGAAAAGAATTTCCCTAAATTAAAAAAAAAACATAATATTTTACTAGCAAAGTGAAGCACCAATTTCAGTTTTCTGCTTTATATCTACATTTAGCCACCTTCCCGATTATTTCTGTTGAACGGGGTTACGAAACAATGGGCCGATCTGCTTTTCGCACATTTTAGTGTCCTTAAGCAAGGCTCGATATTAATGATAAACTATTGATGATTTCCTCGATGATTTCAGACATAGTACATCTGACGCAGTTTGTTTGGGCAAATTGAAGTTCTTGTTTTCCGTAAAATATGCACCTAATCATGTAAACCATTTACAATCGCTTTCAAAAACCCTCCAAAAATTCACTTGAAGTAAAATGACGTCTACTGTCTACTGAATTCGCGATAAATCAAGTAGGTAAACTGAACTTTGTGAACAAAAAAGATCTTAACGCGGAATGACGTCATTAAACGTCACCATGACAACTAGGTCGCACTACCTCCTATCAACTTTCGATAATACTCTTGAGGATGCAGGGCGATTTTTTGGGCATCAACATGCTCTTTTTTTCGACCTCTTCATTATTGAGAAGAATATAATTTTGTGTTCAATTACCCAGTAATGGGGTTGGGTCAAACTGAAATAACCGGTCAGAATCTTTTTGATCGCAGATTGTCAGCAATGGTTGAAGAAATAAAAAATAGGACAACGCTCACTCGTTTACTGGAGAGTAAATAACAATTCGAACCGCGCAATCTCAGGCAACCAGACCCAGAACTCCATAGAAACGTGTCTCACCCCTTCTGGAGACTCATCAGTGCAGAGGTCCGGGTAACCACCAGAAAACATTCACATGTGTGAAAAAGATAATTTCACAATCATGATCATGCAAGATGATCTTTCGCCTTCTCGATGTCCATAGGAGTTCGAAATGTCAGTTTCCTTTTGGTAAAGAATGTCCGGCAACCAACGGTACCAGCAACCGACGACAAGACATTCGTTTGTGCATCAAGTTCGTATGCTACCTTTAGATATGTTACTGTCATTCAGAAAAGAGCAATGGGGGTGGTTATCCAGGGCGAAATAGTATACTATATACCAAGGTTGAGAAAGTATTATTATAGCTGAAGCGCCAGTTTAGATCCCGAAGCGCAGCTGAAGGATATAAGGCGCTGAAGCTCTTTATGATTTTCCCTAATGATTTTCTCGACCGTGATTAATATAGTTTTTTTTTACTGCTAGAATCGCCATCCTAATTCAGGAGCAGGTTAATAATGACGTAGTTACTTCATGGCTAGTAGTGAAAAAACTTTTTTCTGGACTTTTCTTTCGTCCGATTTGTTGTAACTTTTAAGACGGTTTATGGACTGCAGACGACTTTCACGTCGTCAGGTGAGACGTTGAGCGAGTTTCTTGACCCTCAATTACCGGTCGTCCCGCTGCCTACTGGTACCGGCCGGCTAGTCACGGCGTTTTGTAAAGTCCAGCAATGTGCACAACCAACGACATTTCGACCGTGTTTTGTCTATTGAGCCAATACGCCAATTTCATGGATTTTGAGTTTCAGATATCGAAAACCATGAGTTAGCGAAAAGACATCAAGTACATCAGCACTGATCTATTCAGTTTTTCTCACTACTAGCAAACATTGAATCCTGATTTGTAACGATTTTTGAGAATATGAAATGTGACAGGAGGTTTCAAAGTGATAGGAGGTTTACAATGTAGTACAGGAAAAATAGTAAAAAAATCGGCAAAACCTCGGAATAAATATGGACGTCATGAAAATCTGATATTTTTTTCAGAATTGAGTGCTCTACAACATATCCAAAATCGCCAAAAATCGCACGCGGGGGTTGTGAGTTATTGGAGGGGGGGTAAAAAATTGCAGGTAAAAATGGAGGGGATGGAACCCGTCAATCCATTGGATGCGAATACATTATAATTCGACGTATCATATCCCCTTGATACCATTTTGGCACAAAAAGTGTCCATCATTGTCGAATGGGAGTAGTGGGGAGGCGAAGCTCTGCTAGGTGGTCCCTTTTGTTTTTCTGGTCATGTAGAACCGATCACGACAAGTTTGGTATCTTTTCCGACCAAATCCAATCTCCTGAACTCGTATCCGATGTGTAAATTCGAATGAAAACAAGTTTGAACAAGTTAACTTGAGAAAACTTGTTTTTTATTTGACAATTTTGACGAATTTTTTTTTTACTATTGGAGGTGTTCATTTTTAGAAAATTTTCAGGGACCATTAAATTGAAGTGTATTCTCCACAAAAATCGTCTACTCGATGTGAAATTTTGTTTCTTGAGTTTAAAAAATCGATTTGAACTTGAGCCGGCACGGCGCGTCGTCTACAACTGACCAGAACACTACAGCATGCACCTTTAAATGAAAACACCTCAAACTATTGAAGAAATAACAACTCATCTCTGAAAATTAGAGGATTTGTGCAAAACTGAATTCCCTATAACATAAACAAAATCGCCATGAATCGCAATGCAGGATTTCGAGTTATTCGAGGAGGAGGATAACACTTTAACAGGATTCATACTCTATGAACTGTTACCTCTCCACTCAAATAACTTGAAACCCTGCAGTGCGATTCATGGCGATTTTGTTTATGTTATAGGAAATCCAATTCTCCACAGATCCTCTAATTTTCAAAGATGAGTTAATATTTCTTCAATAGTTTGAGGTGTTTTCATTTAAAGGTGCATGCTGTAGTGTTCTGGTCAGTAGTAGACGACGCGCCACGCCGGCTCAAGTTCAAATCGATTTTTTAAACTCGAGAAACAAAATTATACATCGAGTGGATGATTTTTGTGGAGAATACACTTGAATTTAATGGTCCCTGAAAATTTCCCAAAAATGAACGCCTCCAACAGTAAAACAAAAATTCGTCAAAATTGTCGAAGAAAAAACAAGTTTTCTCAAGTTAACTTGTTCAAACTCGATTTCATCCAAATTTACACATCGAATATGACTTCAGGAGCTTGAATTTAGTCGGAAAAGATACCAAACTTGTCGTGATCGGTTCTACATGGCCAGAAAAACAAAATGGACCACCTAGCAGAGCTTCGCCCCCCACTACTCCCCTTCAACAATGATGGACACTTTTTGTGCCAAAATAATATCAGTTGGATATGATACGTCGAACTATAATGTATTCGCATCCAGTGGATTGACGGGTTCCATCCCCTCCATTTTTACCTGCAATTTTTTACCCCCCCTCCAATAACTAAAAACCCCCGGATGCGATTTTTGGCGATTTTGGATATGTTGTTGAGCACTCAATTCTGAACAAAATATCAAATTTTCAGGACGTCCATATTTTTTCCGAGGTTGAAATCTATCTTTCTTGTACTAATGGTGACAGGCGGTTGATAATGTGATGGGCAGCCTACTGGCTGTGAAATTAGTATATTAGATACTGAGGTGGAAAGGATCTCATTACAGCCAAGGAATATATTACCGAGGCGCGCCGAGGTGAGATAGAATCCCGTAGGTTGTAATGACGCTTTACTCTCTGGTATGTATAGGACTTTATCCACAATGATCCAGTTTAAATGCAAATAATTGGCTTTATTTGAAGTTTTTTGCGTCAAAGGTTATTATCAGGTAGGCATAGGCAACCTTTTCAAACAACGCATTCATCAACACTCCGCGCTCCGCGACAGCTGTTCAGATCAGATCACCTCTCTTCATACGTCACTTTCGGCCCCGGATAACGTAGTAGAACATTCAATTCTGAACAGAATATCAAATTTTTAGAACTTTCCAACTTTTAAAAAGTTGTAAAGTGAATGATTCCTCACAGGTTGGAAAATAATGTCACTTTCGGACCACGGGCCGAAAGTGACGTATGAAGAGAGGTGATCTGATCTAAACAGCTGTCGCGGAGCGCGGAGTGTTGATGGATGCGTTGTTTGAAAAGGTTGCCTATGCGTACCTGATAAAAACGTTTGACGCGAAAAACTTTAAATAAAGCCAATTATTTGCATTCAAACTGGATCATTGTGAATAAAGTCCTATACATACCACGGAGTAAAGCATCATTACAGCCTACGGGATTCTATCTCACCTCGACACGCCTCGGTTGAATCCCTTGGCTGTAATGAGACGCTTCCCACCTCGGTATGTAATATACTATTCTTGTATTAATACTCAAAAGGAGGAATATCCACAAAATCTAGATTTTTTGTACGAAGACGTGATTTAGTGTGCATGACAACATTTTGAAACTTCAAGAACCATTAGAAAATAACACAGTACCTAGAATAATTTTGTAGAAAGGTATTGTCTAAATATCGAAACAGAATTTTAGCTCTTCTCAACATTTTACGATATGGCGCGTTCGTCCTTTCATCGAAACACGGTCGATTTCTCTGACAATCTCAGTTTCTCAGTGAAATCACAGATCACCGCTAGGTGAAAATTGTGAAACTGTAGGGTACATCCGTGTTGACGAGAGGCTCAGTCAAGTTGATGAATTCTTAAGAAGAACTTTTTTATTGGCAGATGCCTGAGCTCGCTCGAAAAATCCTACCATGTACAAAAGTATGACAAACGGAATGAACTGATCCGAATTAAGCAAAGCACTCTTTATTAAAAATTAATGCAACGCACCTTTATTTGTGATGAACACTCCATAATACGCTTATTATTACGGTTATCGTTGCAAGAGTACCGTCCAAAACAAGTTTTGTACTTATACCAATGTCCCGCACTGTTATAGATGAATACCTGACATAATAAGAAAGTAAAGAAGATCCAAGATACAAATAATGATAATAGTTTTATATTGCTATTAGCACAAGGAATCCGCGCTTTTCCAACAAATGCATTTCATTTTAAAATGAGAATTTTGCGGACCTAATACCTGAGTGCCTATCGCAAAATTAATTTAGATACTTTAATTGTAGACAATACGGAAATTTATCAAAATATAAATGGTATTTCATTATTGACATGTTCAAGCACCTCTATACGTGATGTGTATATGAAAACTGTATTTAGTTTTTCAATTACTATAATAATAATTGAATAAAATGTATATTATACCTGTACATAAAAAATGTATGTGCAACGCAAGCGATTTTTGAAAGGAAGATAAAAATGACATTCAACAGAAGCGATTCATCAATGTTTTTGCTAAGAAATATGTTATTTTTATAAACATTACGGCTTGTTTTGTCTCTTGGTATATTGATAAATCACTTCTGTGTGTCCAAATAATTAAGATGGTCGTATATGTTGCCTTCTTCCCAGCTGTGATCTATCTAAAAACGAAGCAAAGACATTAATAAAATGTAACATTATGTGATACGGGACCATTGTGCTAAAATGGTTGTTGGTGACGTTTTTTTTTCAACCATAGGCTAAAATCACGTGTGGTACATAGGTAAATAGACGTCAACTGCTTTTCAAGAATGCCCAATCTCGAGTGTTTTATTTTTGTAAGAACAAACGTCCCAGATACATTAAAAACTTTATTCCACCCAAAAATTAAGCTGTAGATTTTACAAAGCCGAAATGCATTGTTTAGCTTTAAATGTCAGGTGTGCCGCCAGGACTTGAGGAATTTTCCAACTGACTTGTTCTTGGTTCTTGCGAATCGTCTCAGAGCCATCAGGAACCTCTCGCCCTTGCTGTGGTTTTTATACCAACATACTATCTGCCCTGTATGTTTTGGAGGATGACGGTAGGAATGATATCGTTCCGAGGGTTGATCCTATAACGAAGTGTGTTACATTTGGACTATTTCTATAAAACTCGACTGACTTAAACAAGAATTATTGCTTAGGTTTAACCTTAGGGTCCAAGTCTCGTTCGTTGGTCTGCGTCTCTATCGAGCACTTCAGAGGGGCCGTGGTCAGGGGATCTTCCTCGTCGAAAGTTTTTCTCAATATGTTCTCGATGAAATCCGAACAAGCCCTTGCGAGGAACTCTTTGGACATATAATCAGTGTGCAGTACGTTATACGTGGCTTTGTTATTACCCGACATAATACACAATTAGGTACCTACTGTAAATTTTCAAATTTGATCAATCAAAGTCAGTAAGTCACTCGACACTCGCTGATGCGACTAGATCAAGCATTGTTGAAAAGCAGTAAAAAATCTTATGAATAAAATTCTGTATAACTGTTATTTATCTACTTAATGTTTCCTTAGCGTATAGGAACTACTTATATTGATGTGTTCAATGTGCATTTTTCTTATTATCTCACTTGTGGAGCGACTCACTCCATGAGCAACTAGAATTTTCTTTGAACCTCTGGCTCAGAGGAAAAGCGGTATTCTAAATGGAAATGTGTATTCTTATATACTATTATACAAAAAAATAAATGTTGTGATATAAATAAACTAATAATAATAAAAACAAAAAAATATTGATGGTCCATACCTAATAATTAGTATAAACATTTACAATGATCGCGTTCATGCCAAGTTAAAGGCCGCTCTATGAAATACGCAACGCAGCTGCAACGTTTCTGATTGACTCGCAAGGTATTCGTATTCGTAAAGCCATCGCAACCGAGCCAATCACATTATGATGATCATTATGTGATTGGTCAAAATTCAAAATTGCAGAATTCGATTGATAGCTTTTACTGGTAATTCGAATTTTGACCAATCGCTTGACTGCGATACATGATCAATAACTTGGCATGAACATGAACAACGTGATTGTGCTTGGAAGAAGAGTAAGTATTCTTTTTCCATGCACAAGACGATCAGAGCACATTGAGTTGTTTTTTTTTTTGCAAAGCGCTTTCGTGGGCAATAACATAACATTCTGTGTATTATAAGGTAGATTTTATAAGTTGTAATAAAATAAACTGTAAAATTTCCAAACCGATTTTATTATTTCGAGAAGCCTACCAGCACCTCAAGAGCCCTCTCTACGTTCAAAGTGGCTCCGACTAAAAGGCCTCTAAATCGTAAATCGAAGCGATTTCTTCTAATGGTTGCAGTTTTTATATTGAAAATTTACTCAGACCTATCGTTCAGAGTACCTAGGTACTGCAAAGAGTTCACCCTGAAAGACATCTTTCTTGTGTCAAATAAAGGACCTAGAATCGAGCATTTTTTTCGTATTTTTAGCGCACTTTCCCAAAAAATGGGAAAAAGGCGCTTTTAGCTTCACTTTGTCCGTCCGTCCGTCTGTCCGTCCGTACCCGGGAAGAACTACTCAGGGAAGAAAGATATCGATGTGATGTAAACGCTGATCAATAGTACATATGTCCAGGATGTCAAGTTGGCTTTTGGTTTTTTGTTATTCTGCCGCCATCTTTGATCCGCCATTTTGAATTTTGCTAAAAGTGATCCGATTGAAATGAAATTTGCAGGCAATGTAAACCACATCAAGATCTATCCAATTTTCGACATTTGATGCCCCGCCGCCATTTTGTATTCTCCATATTGAACATGTTTCGAAGTGATAGAACTAGGAGAATTATGCCTCAACGAAAAGAGATATTGATGTGGTGCAAACGCCAATGAAATGCGTACGTGTCCACAATATAAAGTTGACCAATTATTTTGTCACTTGGCCGCCATTTTTGATCCGCCATTTTGAATTTCTCTGAAAGTAGTCCAATTTAAGTGAAATTTGCAGGCGATGTGAACTCCAATTAGATACATCAAATTTTTGACAATTGATGCCTCGCCGCCATCTTGTATTCTCCATATTGAACATGTTTCAAAGTGATAGAACTAGGAGAATTAAGCCTCAACGAAAAGAGATATCGATGTGGTGCAGTGGCGCCGAATAGACCTTATTTTGTGGCGCTCGCCATACCTCAAAATGAGGGGGGGGTTTGGAGGCGAAAAAGGGAAAAAGGAGAAGAAAAGAAAAAAGGAGTCAAGAAGGGAGGAAAAGAAGAGGAAGAGAGATTCACCCAGCAAGTCATTGGATATTAGGATTATTTGGCACTTTGAATCTAAATGACAGTTATTCACGATGTTTACCTAGGTATAGGTACCGTATGAGCAACACGATTTTACTTCGAGTCCTGTGACTTTTTTTTTGCCTTTTTCAATTGTTGGTAGTAATATATCCTGCAATTTACCTCAAAATGACATCTGCATGTTGTTTGGCAATCTCTAATGCTTGTCGGTAGGGATCACGACCACTCTCCGTTTTCCAATTTTGTGTCATTTCAAAATAACTTTTGATAATGAAAAACTTCTTATTCAGTTTTTAACATTGATCAGAGACCGACACTGGCATTCAACAGTTTATTCAGTCATTAGGGCCTCGATTACGGCCAACCTTTGATATACATATAAAATAATAATTTCATAGCACTTTAGACTAGAGGCAAAAGGGTTTTGACCATACGGTATTTGAACAGCCAACTAAATGGACTAGGAAAACCTCACGATCTTACGATCTCACAAAAAACTTTCGATTTTTGTGTAAAAGATAATGAAATCTATGGACAATTTGGTCAGCGGCTTCCCCTTTTTTGCTTATTATTGTCAATATTATTATTATTATTATGAAAAAATTTCCCCTGCGGCGCAAACTGCACTAGGGGCTCTTAGGTCCCCAGGCCCGACCGTCGCGTAGCAATGGGGGGGGGGGTCTAAAATCTTTTTCGCCATAGTAACTTTTGAGGAGTTCGGCGCCACTGATGTCGTGCAAACGCCAATCGAATGCGTACGTGACCACAAAGCGTATAACGCTGACCAATTATTGTTGTCACTTGGCCGCCATCTTTTATCCGCCATTTTGAATTTCTATGAAAGTGGTCCGATTTGAGTGAAATTCACAGGCGATGTAAACTTCATCAAAATACATCCGATTTTGGACGAATGATGCTCTGCTGCCGCCATCTTGGCCGCCATATTGAAATTTCTTATCACTCAACGATTTTCATGGAGGTTGGGACTTACTCTTGTTTCGTTGATCATTCTTATTCTCCAGCCAAATTCCAATATGCTGCCGCCATCTTGGCCGCCATATTGGCCGCCATATTGAAATCTCTTATTAGTGGAACGATTTTCATGAAACTTGGAACTTACCCTTGTCTATAGTACGATCATTTCTATTTTCAAGCCAAATTTCATGATTCTGACGCTATTTTGGCCGCCATATTGAAATTTCTGCCCAAATAACGGTAGAACCCTAATTAACATCTTGTGTTCACTAATCCTTCAAAAAGGAAGTGCGCTACTGAGCCTCATGCCCATGAGGCATATTCGCTTGTTTCCTCTTACAATTTTATTGTTCAATGATAATTGCTCGCTTCTATAGAACGTATAGTCCATTAGTCCTATCGCCCGTATTCATAGTCAGATCTAATGTCTCAAGACGGCCTTATTCAATGTTCACGAGCTTATCTTCACCAAACCCAACCATAATAAGATGTAGTTGTGTTTGATTATAATATACAACATTTACAAGTGGCTGAAAAGCTACAAGGCCAACCAATGAACAAAAAAAAATACATATATATTTACAAGAAGATCCTTATACCTATAAAATCATCTTGAATCAAGCCTGTGTCTAAATAAGCATGGTCTCAAGACCACCTTATATTTGAGATCTGACTATGAATACGGGCCTATAAGTCCTCCTTTTATAGAACAATTCGAACGTAGGAATTAGGAAATACTGATGATAAAATAATTATGTATATTGGGTTGTCTATTCAATCAGGCTAAATTCAGTTTGTCCGGTTGTCCCGGTCTAAGATAGAGATATGGGATTAGATATCCCAATAATAGTTGCGCGTTTGAGGCCCAGTCTTACGAAACCGGAATAGCGTTATTCGAGTATAAATCTGGGATAAATGGCATGCTGACAAAGGCCTTAGGCCAAAGGTGCAGACGCCGTATACAGGGTGATAAAAATCGCAAAAATTCAAACTCATAAACGAAAAGAGTTGAAGCCATGAAAATTACGATGTAGATTCACAATTTAATGCCTATCAAGATAAAATAAACCGCGTCTGATTATTTTCAGCCGTTACTTGAATATCCTCAAAGTAGTGGGTCGGTTTCATGAAAATTGAGATTTTCTAATAGGTAGGTATAGTTGATGGCACACCACAGGGACCTGTGGGCGGGGCTGAACAGCAAAACATGAATCGTTTTGGACCAGTCCGTGTCGGGGTAGGAAACTGGGATATGATTGTTTACAGTTATATTGCGGTTCTGTCCCACAGGTATAGATGGCGACAGCAGCACCCAATTTGACATACACCAGACATCAAAACTGACACAATTGACAGTACAACACCTGACACCTTCAACTGACAGGAGAAAAACCGTTGAAAAATTTTTACTTATTTCTGTTTGGCGTCTGTTCTTAGTCCAGGAGCTTATGTAATCCCGTGGGATTTTAAATGAAAGAGCATAGTGACTATGTGGAATACATTCTTTAGATGACCAGCAATCACACCTTACCGGGTGTTTTGCTCAAATTTCTTGCAGGAAATTTATACAGGGTGAAACAGAAAAAATGGATAAAAATTCGTAGCTCCAGACTGGGAAAAGATGGAAAGCTTAAACTGCATACGTGATTTGATTCTGTTGTTGTGTTGATTTCTGCCGAATTTGGTCCCAATCCATCTGACAAATTTTGAAGAATTAAATGACAAAGCTTTGAACTTTGACATTTTTTAATATTTGACAGATGCCATGCGGAGCAACACTTTCAACAATTTTGAATACAGTTTTTCAAGGGCTTTCAAAAGACATATTGCGAGTTAAGTTTCGTGACATATGCTTCCTGTCATTTTTGATGGTGACATTCCCGTTTGACAGATGACAACCAAAATGTAACAGACTCATTCGACGGCAAAATCATGTCCGCATACCGAATTTCAAGTCGATCGAAATAACGTTGCGGCTGTTATCGTGGAAGATTACAGACACAGACACACACAGCTTCGTAATCTTATCTAAAAAACTTTGCCATTTAATTATTCAATATCTATCCGATGGATTGGAGCCAAATTTTGAAGGAAGCAACAAAACAAAATCCTTGAATCAAGCCCGCAGCTGCAGCTTTCCACCAATTTCCAGTTGGACGTTAGGAGGTTTTAAATTTTCTCCTGGCCGTTACCACCGGAGACGGCCGCTCGTTTGGATTTTGACCAGGACGACCCGTGTTTGGTGCAGGACTCAACTCATCTGTCCTTTCCTGGTGAGGGATTGACTGTTTTCGGGAAATTCCAACTGATATCGGAAGTAGATAGCATTGAGCGTCGTGTAGGTCCATTTTCAAATCCGACACGGTTTCGCTTTTCCGACGATGATTTTTTCAAAATAATAAATTTAATTTTCATGTTTTCTTGTTTTCCACTCTTTTCACCACGAATGTCAATTTTTCAAGCAAAACCTTCAAAAGCATCAAGTCGGGCATCCACTTGGTGATTTGTACCGCTCCACCTTCTGTAGTTCACGGAATATAATTTTTTTCTTTTCTTCTCCTGCTTCACCCTGTATAAATCCCCTGCAAGAAATTCATGCAAAACACCCGGTGAGGTCTGATTGCTGCCCATTCAAGGAATGTATTTCACATGGTCGCTATGCTCTTTCATTCAAAATCCCACGGAATGCTTTTTATTTACATATGCTCCTGGACTATCTGTGTTTTTCGTCGGAAAATTTCAACATCCAAGTTTCCAGTGATTGTTTCGAACTCCAGTCCTTGTCAGGAATTGCTTGGATTAAGTTTGATTTCATTTTGGAGCATTCCTTTTAATTTAACCTCAAACACGGTAAGTTGCTTTACCCGCTTCTACATCGTATTTTGTTGGATTGATCTCGGTACCTACTTCTCTCCTTCAGATGACTACAACAGAATTTCGCGTGGAAACACCATCTTGATGAGGTGCTCGTGTGCTTATACCTAATTTCCCCGAGGTTGTCGAACAGAACAAAACAGTGAACATTGCGGCTAACAACAAGCTAACTGTCTGAGATTTTCTAAAACGAATTGGAAGAGAAGATAAATAATAAAGATTTTTTCAGAAGTGACGTCTCGAAATATTGTTTATTTCTGTATAATTTTCTGTTTGCCATACCTTCGAGTCCATCAGTAACAATATGAGTACCGTATTGCTCATATTTTCCTACTCAAGGCAGGCTGTGGTCTTGGTCATTGACAGGCAAACGAGGCTGATTTTGGCCAGGCCACAGCCTGCCTTGAGCAAGAGAGTTTTTGATCATATGATATTTTCTGAGTAAATTACAAACTAAAAAGTTCTTGTGAAAAGCTTACTTGTGAAAATTATGTGTGAAGGGTAGACAACAGTAAATTTTCTCAAATGATTTTACAATATTATTCGAGAAAAATACTGTGAAATACCTTCATGCATGATTTTTGCACTTGGGCTTAAAAAAAGTAAAAAGAACAAAAATACAGGGATTTCATATTTCCCCGCCACAATTTTTTACAGATTTCTTCCAAGATATCACAATACAATGCGAATGATACTGTCCCATTTCGGTAGATGGCGCTCTAATTCATACACGCCTGCTGTATGGAGAGTGGCCTATCTATTTAGGCTTGTCTTAGTCCGGACGCTAAGGTCAAAATTCAGGGGGCACCCTTCACTTTTATAACAAGCAATGCCATTTGGCATACCTGTTGCCGAGACCATGTTTGACCAATTAAGATCAGGAGCCAAAGTCGTAGGTAATGCAGGCGCCGTATACAGGGTGTCGTATAGAAAAAAAGTGAAAAATTTGTATATCATTAACCGAACCAGATGGATTCACGTGAGTAGGCACATATATCCACAATATATTACCCATCGAGGAAGAGTCAACAGTTTTGGAAAATCTTGAGCAGTTCCTGAAATATTTCGAAAAACTGAATTTTCTTCTTAATATTTTATTTCTCGGTAAATCAGTGAATTTTCAAAATATCGAAGTGTAACTTGGTAAGTTTACGGCGAGTATTGTCATAAATGAAAAACGTTCAGGAGCCAAATGCAGGGCCTGCTATTTCCAGAAGTAAGACAGTCAACTTTTTTTTCTTCGTCACCGCCATCTTGAATCTCCGTTTTGCTCAACAGTTGGAAAAGTGACAGTCGAATGTGAGAATGTTAGCATCCAGTCACCATATTACGAAAAAGATGGCCTTGAAGCAAGGTGAGGTTGTCTTCATCGATAAAACATTGTCACCCAAGGTTTTCATGGTAATACGCATTTGCAGCGCCTGTGATGGCTAATGAGAATTTTGAAAGAGCAGAGTGAGTTCTTTGTCACAATTCTACATTCATTTTGAGCTGAATTACCAAAATTCATGATGATCGGTCCAAAGGTAAACTCTTGATGGCTTGCTGAACAGAATAGGTGGCGCTTTTTGGTGAGAAAAGCAAAAAAAGTCGGCCTATCATTATCATGTTATCCCTCACGAAGAGAAGGCTGCTGCAAAAACTGAAGCAAATCAACGCTGAAATGTTTTGTGAGATTGAAGCCTATATTCTTGAGCCATTAAATGTTGAACACATGCGTCCGGTTGCCAGAGAGAAGACATGGAAGGCGTGCATGCAGAGAAAAAATTCAAAATTCTTTTTCACATATTTCATTCAGAAACCCACCAAAAGTTGATGATCAACAATATTACATCCATTTTGAGATTTATTACCTAAATTCATCATCATCGATCCAGAGACAAAATTTTGGTAGCTTTCTGAAAATAATACGTGGCTCAGAACTTGAGAAAAACTTTCTGCATGCAAGTCTCTCATGTCTTCTCTCTAACAAAGGGACGCATGTGTTCAACATTTTATGGCTCAAGATTATACGGTTGACTCTCCCAAAACATTTCAGCGTTGATTGGTTTCAGTCTTTGCAATAGCCTTCTCCTAGTAAGGGATGACATGATGATGACTGCTCGATTTTTTTTGCATTTTTTACCAAAAAGCGCCACATATTTGGTTCAGCAAGCCACCAAAAATTTATCTTAGAACCGATCATCATGAATTTTGGTAATTCAGCTCATCATAATGAATGTAGGATTGTGACAAAGAGCTCAATCTGTTCTTTCAAACCTCTGATTAGCCATCACAGGCGCTGCAAATGCGTATTACCATGAAAACCTTGGGTAACACTGTTTTCTCGATGAAGAGACCCTTACTTTGCTTCAAGGCTATCTTTTTCATAATGGGGTGACTGGATGTCAACTATCTCACATTCGGTTGCCTTTTTTCCAACTGTTGAGTAAAACGGAGATTCAAGATGGCGGTCGCGAAGAAAAAAAAGTTCACTGTCTTATTTCTGGAAATGGCAGGCCTTGCATTTGGCTCCTGATCGTTTTTGATTCATAATCATACTGGCCATAGAAGTACCAAGTTGCACTCCGATATCTTGAAAATTTACTGTTTCACCGAGAAATAAAATATTCAGAAGAAAATTCAGTTTTTCCTGAACATTTCAGGAACCGCTCAAGATTTTCCAAAACCGTTGACTTTTCCTTGATGGGTTATATATTGTGAATATAAATGCCTGTTCACGTGAATCCATTTGGTTTGGTTAATAATATAAGGTTTTTTTACTTTTTTTCTATACGACACCCTGTATACGACGCCTGCATTGCTTGCGACTTTGGCTCCTGATCCTAATCGGTCAAACATGATCTCGGCAACAGGTATGCCAAATGGCATTGCTTGTTATAAAAGTGAAGGGTATCATACCTTAACATCCGGACTATCTATGGTCCGTGTGTTGAAATAGGGGAAGCAACACCGTCAGGTGGACCATTACCAGGTCACAGGTAAATCTAAAATCCTACTGCAAATCTAGGTGCACCACTAGATCGACTCGCGTAGTTAGGCTCCACCGACAAGTCCCTTTGGTATTCCGAGTACTCCTATATACCTACTTACATCAGTGATTTTAATATATTTGAATGAGGTTCGATATTTCCACAAACAGTGACGACAAAAATGCAATGCGATGTGTTGCCACCGTCTCCGCCTACTATTTTAGAAAATAAGACAAACTGCAATTTTTTTTCATGACCGCCATTCTGAATTCGCCCATTCTTGAATAAGTGGAAAGTCGATTGATATACTGGCAAAATTGGATATAGGCAATAATCCGAGCAATAATCTAAACGCAAAAATGACCATTCCATTAAGATGATATTAATCCATTTTTACGAGTTTTACCCTTGCCATGTCCAAAATGACCATTGAAAATATAAAATGGTTTTTAAAAACCCCACTTCATTCTGGAATCAGAAATATCTGAAACGTCTGAAAGAACATCTGCGACCGCCATATTCTCACCAGTTCTTCTGCGAGAGATGTTTAGTCTACCTTTTTTCTTATGACCCTTTTGATGACCGTCTGGTATAATTGCGAACGAAATTTTTCCCACGGTTTCGTTTACAGGGATACAAGGTAGCCTGAATTCTACCACTCTCCTCAAAAATCACAACAACGGCTAGAAGCCTTTTCAAGTATCAAACTACGATCAGATTCTACACTAGAAGGACTTCTGCTTTGTTCTTCGCTCAAGAAATCTGCCTGTTTATCTGCTCGAGGCCCTTGGTGCTCTTGCACCCAGTAGTGCATGATAACCCTCTATCGTGTTCCGCCGCGGGCATAACAATCGAATCCGCACAGCTTAGTCCGACAACCGTTTTAGTACGGTGGTTGAGCGCCAAAAAAAGCTCGAACTATGCATTTTGAGCTTAAGCAATGCGCTTTTGGGGTTCGATTGGGGGTACCCAAACCTTAATTTCGAGAGTTGGAGACATCGATGCGGAGGGGGTCTGAAGGGGGGGGGGGCTTTAAAGTTGAAGGTGCGAGGCTTCCCACCAAATCACCATACCACGACGTAATTCTTACTGGGATGTCATCAAACGACTCTAATCTACACATTGCCAACATTTGTTAAAATGTCCAAACAGTTCTTCACACTGAAAAAATTAATTTTTCTGACAGTAAACTGCCAAGTTTGGTGTCATTCTGGAGTAAACGGCGCATCCTCTTCCCTCCATTACTCAGCTTTTGGGTCTAATGGGTGATTCTAGCCTTTTACAGAGAGAAGGATTCAAGACGGTCCTCACTTCTTGGCTGAAACTTTAACAAGAACCACGACTATAAAGAAATAATTGGAATAGTGGGGGATCCGCCAGGTTGACGTTTCAAAAGATTTCAAAATCCAAAAGACAAAGTCCAGTGTCAAACCCTGTCAAATTTGAAACATCTCGACAACCTCAAACAGAAACATGCATTATGTAAGCATTTTACATCGTCAGTTCCACAGTTCTAACAAAAGATTTACAGGAAGACAACGTCTCCTATCCAACGGCAGTTTTCCTCATAATCGCCACCGAATTTTGTGAGAGGTTTTCTTTTTGTGGACTGCGTAGTAAGTTCCTCTTTTCTGTAACGTTTCCAAGCTCTCATCTGATTTTAACGTCTCAGCAATTCTTTCGATTTATTTGAGAAACGAGCTGCTATTCAGCGAAAATGCGTCCACAATCATTTACCACGTTTTCATCATGGTTTGCTACACGATTCCGGTCGCTGGAGCGCTTTGTGCCGATAGCGGTCTAGGACGATACAAGTAAATCCATAAAATTTTGCAATTCTCTACTTTCTAAAAAAAATTCTTTTCCAGAACTATTCTTTACTTTTCCCTCATTTACTTGCTTGGCAACATATTGATGTGTTTCGGAGCCATTCCTACGATAGATACATCGTCTATGTAAGCCCAAATAATAAGACATGTGATTCTCCAATGCTTCAATAACCAATTTTAGAACGCTTTCAGCCATTGGTCTGGTACTCATAGCGATAGGAACTGGAGGGATAAAGCCTTGCGTCGCTGCTTTCGGAGGTGACCAGTTCCATTTGCCCGCCCAAAAAAATATGCTGCAGCATTTCTTTTCGATATTTTACTTCACTATCAACTTGGGAGGATTTGTGGGGACGATTGTGACGCCGATATTGAGGAAATGGGTTTCTTGCTTTGGAGACGACACTTGCTATGCACTCGGATTCGGATTTCCAGCTTTATTGATGTTCATATCAGTCCGTAAGTTGAACTTGCAGATTCTTATGGCCAGAATGAGATGTTTATTGCAGTTCTATTTGTGATGGGGAAAAGCTGGTACCGACTGAAATCTCCCAAAGAGAACGTTGTGATTCAGTTCATCAAGTGTGCCACGGTAATTTAATGTTAAATTAATCCTCTGAAAATTAAATTTCTAGCGTTTTCCGATGGCTTGCCCTAGCTCCGACAACAAGGCAAATGCTATTGGTCGGTTATAATTTAACATTAAATTTCAGTCGATGATGCCAACGACAGTTCGGAAGCCATATGAAAACGCTTAAAAACGCTTAGTCCTGTGCATGCAGACTCAACAGCTACTAGAAGTTTCTATATGACAAACAAAATAGAAATTTTCTCACGACCAGTTCTCTGATATGTTGTGTTTCTGTTCTGAAGCACCACATACGAATACCAAATCTAATCTTAATCTACGAGTGTGTCATGCTATTTTTTTCATTCGCACCCTTTGTAGTATGGCGTACTCGAGATATTAATTGAACAAAATTCATTCATTTCTCCGTTTTCCCCTCAAAACTACCCACTGGATACTTCAGAGCTGTATAATTCTACTCTAGTATGCTTTAGTGCACAAATCGAAAAAGAAAAACAACCGCCACTGGTTGGACGCTGCCAAAGGAAAATACGATCAGAAACTCATACGGGACATGAAAACCGTGTGTGCTGTCTTATTCCTTTACTTACCCGTCCCGATATTTTGGTCGCTCTTTGATCAGCAAGGCTCCAGATGGACTTTTCAAGTATAAACTTAAGACTCATTGTCTTCTTTTCCCCTCTTTGATGAAAAACTTTCAGGCTTCACACATGGACGGAAACATTTTGGGAATGCAGATAGTCCCGGATCAAATGCAAGTGGTCAATCCAGCAATGGTGCTCGTTCTGATTCCGTTCTTCGATAAAATCTTCAATCCGTGCTTCACCAAGCTGCACATCATGGAGAATTCCCTACACAGGATGGCAGTCGGTGGTCTCTTTGCCGGTTTCGCCTTCCTAGCTGCTGGGACATTGGAATTGTTCTTGGAGGAGACTTATCCGAAGCTGCCCAGCAAAAAACACGCTTCCATCAATATCATAAACACGTTGCCTTGTTACATTGCCCTTCACAATCCATTCAATGAAGTCCAGGATTTCCGGCCGGGAAGTTTTCACAAATTCGAAAATTTGAATTCAAATAACTTTACCGAGTACACGCTTACGGTGACTCCTCCAGAAATTTGTGGAAATATCAATTTCGGGAAGCGCACGTTCCAGCTGGAAGCCATTGTAGTCGAAGATCAGGTTTAGATTGACGATTTGTTTTTTAATGCACTAAAACAGGGAGTTTTTCAGACTGATACGGGACTCATCGGAGTTAATGGACAAAATGAGATTGAAATTTTCACGAGTGATCCAGTGGATTTTCAAAAATCCTTGAGTGGTAGACCAAGAGTCAGAGTGTTGTATATTAAAGGCACGCATAAGCTGCACAGCATCACAGTTTCTTTGAAAAACATGGCTGGATTTGAAGACATTTACTATGTCGACGATCTGACGACATCTTCTCTGTCAGATTCAGCTTACATGGAACTTCCACAAGGAATGTAAGATCCCACATGACTTAAAATCAATAATAGCCCACCATTATAAGTCAAAAGTAGATATGACCCAGAAAATAAATCATTACAGGCTGATTTTTCTGTTACAGTTGCTAACGTTACTATGATGTCGAACAACATACCGGGTGTTTATAAATGTCCGTGATCGCAACGCCTTTGGAATCCGCTTTCGATCACTACAATTGCGCCTGTTACTGCGTTTTTCGGCCTGACCCATGCCTGCCGCGATCACAGATTCTTATAAACACCCCGTATTAATTATTATAAATCAGGGAAATCCTCGTATAGCAAATATTTTTATGGAGCCCTAAAGGACCTTTTTCAAGAATTTACGGTTTTCTCCAAATAACTCGTAAAGTCCTTCACCGATCGCGAACCCACCCACGTACAAAAATTGAAACTGTAGATCACTGCAGTAGAGTCAGTGTATTGAAATTTCGTGCATTTTTGAGTGACGCAATATCGTTTGGTGCAAATACTCTTCAGACTATTTTAATTTTTAGAAGATGTGACCCATCGCGGCACGAAAAATTCCCTTGGGGGGCACTCTCCTGGGAGGAGGGGGGTCAAAGTCGGCCCCCAAAATGCTCATTAAATGATCTAATTCAGCACTGATCCATTTTTCAAGGTCAAATGTGATCATGTCAAGTCTTTTGAAGTTGAAAATCAGGCCTATTCTGTAAGGACATAGACAATGGTTATTTGCAAGTAAAAGTCTCAGTGGGGGGCAAAGGGTAGAAGATTCTTGAAAAATACCATATCTCTGTCCAGTTTTGAGTTGTCAGTCACAGTTTAATCGACGAAACAACATTTGTAGTTGTTGAATAAAATAAAATGGGTGAAACTGGCCCGTTGGGCCAATCAGAATCTCCATCTGGCGCTGATTTATTGGTTTCAAGAAATTCAAGTTCGAATTATTGTTGCTATGATATTTATTAGGTAGGTAGGTCAAGTCATCTTAGGGTCAAGTTCAATAATTTGATTCAACTTCAAGGTACGGTTCATGCCAAATCAGATTTTCGTTATTGGAATCACGGTTGAGCACCCCAAAATTAGTCAGAAGCGATACCTCTCAGCTGCATGATGATTATTACCTCAAGAGCATCTGTTCCATTTAAGGACAGAGTTATATTGGTAAAATACGGCGTTGCGGAATCAATCAGTGTGGGTTTGTTCCTTGACAGAAGTTGACCATTCAGGACTTTTTGGAAAGCTACAAGGATGTACTTTAGTTTGAGCCTATAGACATTTTCGAAATCCAAAATTGATTTTTCTAAAACTTGAATTTTTTAGATTTGGAAAATATCTATAGGTTCAAACCAAAGTACATTATTGCAGCTTCCCAAAAAGACCTGAATGATAGATTTCTGTCAAGGAATAAACTCAAACGGATTGATTCCGCAACGCTTTATTTTACCAATTTGACTCCGTCTTTGGTCTCGATTCGTTTCAAAGGGCCGCATTACGATGTTTGATTCTACGGGTTGGACATCTTGTTATATTAGGTTAAACATGGGCATGAGTCCAAATATTGGAATCTTTGATTGAGAGTAGCAACAGGGTGATGAAAAGCCGACTTTTGAATCAGCCTCAGCCACAGATAGAAATTTCGATCAACCCGACGAGCCAATCGCACCTGTCAAATTTGATTTAACATTTCACGTCAATTTTTGGATGGATGGAATCGTGATCGGCATCTTGAAATTAGCCTGAATGGCTATAGTTACGAAGGCATTTGACTCACCTTCAAAATCGTGAAAGGCACAACGATTTTCACCAATGAACAAAATGACGCTCTAGCCATTTGAACACAACTCTGCGACTCTTTTTAAAAATCAGTAGGCATGCAAGCTCCTAGTGATTTTAGGGCGTTTTTCCAAGAAATGTATCTTGGAAACAATCCATTGCAGATTAATGAACCTTGCACCGTTTTGTTTTCAATTCAAAGTCTACAATTTTGCATCTAGTGGTTTTGTGATTGATGCGGTAGTTCAAGAGTCATTCAGTATTAGGGTTCCATGAAAAAATATTCCATAATGAGAATTTCCGACAATTTCAATATGTTGTTATTCCTTGAGTTCAGAGCTACGTTGACTTGGCTGTAACAGTTATTGTACTAAAAGCACTTGAATTTTCAGATATGACTGTGTGATTGCGAGTCAAGAGAATCCTCATTTACTAATCAAGTCCTTTGATTTGGCTTTAGGAGGTGTTTACTCGCTTGTAATCCGCGAGAGGAATAAAATTATTGAGGTACTTATGTATTTCCACCATCATAGCACAGCTATTAGAGGTTCACCATCTATTTGGACCTGAACTTGTTTTCTCAGTTGGCTTTATTCTTATGTGAAGAGATTAATGGTGCTATTTTGTAAAAAAGATACATTGATGTAAGCGCTACATCACTGTAGAATGACATGAATTATAATGTTTTGCATTGTCACATGTGTCATTCTTACAGCGATACAGCGCTTACATCGATGTATCTTTTTTAGAGAATAATACCATTATGGTGCTATTCTATGAAAAAGATACATCAATGCAAGCGCTACATCGCTGTAAAATGATACAAGTAATAATGTTTTGCATTGTCACATGTGTCATCTTACAGCGATACACCGCTTACATTGATGTATCTTTTTTACAGAATAACACCATTATGATTTATCATAATAAGAATAAGTATCTACTTAGATTGAGAATTACAAGAGATAGGTACGAGGAACGTGTAAACACCATATAAAGAAAAAAGCAAAAGAAGAGCTTTTCCAGCAAAAATACGTGCCTAACCCAATCATGTTATCACTTAGGACAAACGGTAGTTATTAAATTGGGCTTTCATAAACCAGGCGTGTGTCGTAGAAGCAAAAAATTAACGTAATAAGCAAAATGTGAAGTCCACCTATCAAAATTTGAAGCTGCGATAAACCAAGGTGACGATTAGGGTTACGTGGCAGGGCTGTAAACATTGCGGACAAATAAGTTCCTGACGCGGAATGACATCACTAAAAGTCACTATTATGTGTTTGGCGCGCAAAAGTCTTTTGTTTCAAGTTTTAAATTCTGTCAATTTACTGCCAATTTTTACTGAAAATCTTTTACAAACGAGCACTTTATACACTTTTTTGAATAGTTTTCTGAAGATGAGGATTTTCCTTGGAATAATTGTCAAAAAAACTTTTTTTAAAATAACAAAAACGTGGTGTGACTGGAACAACTTAGAATTTATTTAGAATATTTTTGTAAACGTTTCCAGTTATTGTTTTTCAAATGAAATTATGCAAAGGCTCTATTGGCGATAAAACAGTATCATTTCACCATGGCCCAAATAGATCATGGGCAGCATGGTTATGTTTACAATGTAGGTACCTGCTAAAGAAAACTTTAGTTTTTCCAGTTGTACACAATGTCAGCTCCAAATACCATAAACATTTTGTGGCTATTGCCGCAGTATTTCCTCATTTCCGTGGCTGAAATTTTATTTGGAATTGCCGGCTTGGAGTTTTCTTTCACGCAAGCTCCCAAGAGCATGAAAACTGTGACCATTGCCGGATGGTACTTGTCTGTGGCCGTTGGAAATTTACTGGTCATCATCATAACTCAAGCCAACGTCTTTAGGAGTCAAGTAAGTCGACCTTTGAATTCGCACGTGGGATTTAATGTTATCTGACACTAATCTCTATTATCAAAATCCGAAAAATTTGTAAGAAACCTGATTTTTTATTGGAGTTCGAAAAAACTACAAAAGATATCAACTGACGCAAATTATGCCGGGTGAAAAAAATCAAAGCCGAGTGCAATTTTTTATCTATCGCAACAAGTTTCACGCAGTCGCCCATCTTGTAACAAAAAAATCTGTGATAATCAATTTAAAAGTTTTTTGTTCAAGGCTCAGGAATTTTTCCTTTTCGCTATTGTGATGGTGGCCGATATGATGGTCTTTATAGAAATGGTTTCGCAGTACACTTTTGTCCAACTGGAGGCGGATAGTTCTGCTTACATGGGTCTCGGAGAAGAAGTACCATTGGTAGAAACTGATGGAAATCATTAGAAATAATTGTATCTATTAGTGTTTGTAGAATTTATACACAATAGGAGTTATATCTTTCGAATATATGAATTTTGTAATTGTTTTTTTATCTTTTTATCTATATTATTGTGGTGTCGTTATCTAAATGCGTTTTATGTATGAAAAATTAATAGGGCCTACATCATCCCACTTGACTGATCGTGTAGGTACTCATAGAAAAAACTCTTGTGTGACATACCTGAGTTATTTGAGTGAGCCTTCCATTTTAACTAATTGTCTAGTTATCCAGTTACATTATTAGCAAAACTACTCTGATTTTGTTCTTATACATAATTATGTTCTTTCACAATACGGTAAAATTCAAATAGCAGGAATTGAATTAGCGTTTTTCTTTGTTTTAGTATTTATGCTATTTAAATATTTTGTTAAAATTCATGGCTAATGCTCTCGTAAATAAATTATGACCTATCTTGCTACATGTAGCAGCACGTAGAAACTTACCTGCAGGATTGTCATAAGTAAGTATTAAAGCTAATACCACCATGTCGCCCAAAAAATGGTATTATTTGACTCTTACTTTTGCAGGATCCTCTCAAAAGACATCAAGTGACGTGCGTCAAAAATGTATCTTTACCTCTTCATTTTCGACAGCTATTGCACAATGTTGTTTCTTCAGGCCTGTTGCATGTAAACCGGTCCTGTTGATTAACTCATTGTTTGTTGTCAATGGCCTGGACTGTCTACAACAACAACCAAATAAAATATAACGTTTTGTGGTTTCAAGAAAAAATTGAAATGGATTCTTTGACTCCAAAGAAAATTGTCACGAAAATACTAGATTGAATAAAAATCGAGGGAGTTGAAACAAAACTAGAAGCGTGTAGCGGAACTCGATCATTATCTGAAAAGATAACATCTTTTAGCTTCTGACTATAGTATAGGCCATCAAGTAAATAGTGAAATTGAAAATGTTAGTAAATACCAATTAATAATTTTCTACTTTCGCAATAACAAAATACTAGAACAAAATCTATTGTTCAATGATTACCTGTGATTAGCACAATCGATAGGTCGTTTTTCGATCCAAAAAAATAATAGTGACTAAATATTTAAGGTAAGATTTCAGTCAGATTACTGTGATGAAATGCAAATAAAGTAGAAAAGATAAAGTTTACATGAAATTCAAAGATTCGCATAAAGTAATTTATTCTACTTGCTACCTTCAAATTATTTAGGTACTTGCTTTACCTATTATTAATTTAGTGTAAGCTATGTCGTACTCCAAAGTGAATGTGAACGACCCAGAACTTTACGAATTTGAAGAAAGCAAAAGTCTCACAGAAGGTCCTGAAGAAGGTAAGTTATGAAAAATTTTATATCCTAATTTTTAAGTTGGTAAGTAGACAGGTAGATACTAAACTTAATGCAAGGTGAACATATCCATTATTGTGTGTTACAAAAAACTTGAGATAGGTAATGGTATGCAGATACTATGCAGGTGGATTTTTAGTTCTAAATATTCGATCACATTCATTATACTGCAATATGGAATTCTGCGGTGTTCACAACACGCCGCGAATACTGCGATAATTTATCACTGCGATCAAAATTTTCGGTCAGGTGAAAGTAGTTCAATTATTATTATGTCAGGTGAATGCCAAACTTGACACATCAAGCAGACTCATAACATGTTAACATGCTTCTTTGAGGCTCGATTTCAAGTCTGAGTTGCAGCCGGCGTAAGTAGGAGCACTATGGTGACGAACGGCGTGAATCGAGCTGCATCGACGAATCAAATCGCCGTATTCGGCCAATTAAATCAGTCGTGACTTTACGCCAGTCGTATTTCTGACTTAAGGACGGCATTTTCTACTAGCATAAAAAATGGCTGAAACAGACTGCCGATAAGCTGCAGAGCGGAAGAGAAACAGATAGATTCTTGTGGCGTGAGTTTCTGCCAAATCTGAGCAGCTAAAAATGTAAGGAAAAAATGAGTCATTCAAATCTGGGCTGGCAAGAAAATGAGAGACTTTTTTTGGAAAAATATAAAAATTTTGAATTTTTTTATTTAGTTTTTCGAATTCTGAAATTTTTAATATACTTATTATTATTAATTTTCATTCTAGATTCTAGATTACTCTGCTTTTTTTCAAGTCTCTTGATTCTCATGAATACACTGATTCTCATGAAACTCACGTTTAAAGAAAAAACACTAAGAAATGCCGTCCTTAAGCCCCATTCCTCGGCCCATTCAGAGACAGGGCATCGCATTTACCTCGGCATTTACATTACATGAACTGAAAATAATATGACGTAATATTTTCCCACGACTGGTTTTGGGACACGACGAGCTTGCGAGGATTGCTCCGAAGGAAAGAGTGTGACAATGCATGTTATTAAACGAGTGTAATATGCTACTGTATATCCAGTTCCATTTTTATTTTCAGTGGGATGACTTTTTGGAGCAAAAATAAAGTGACAAGCTGGAGCGCTGGGAGGGTACGGCTGATGGCAGCTGATAATTTCACTCCAAAACTTTGCAGATGCCATCAGCTGTAGCCGTAGCTCCCCAGCTTGTCACTATTATTTTTGCTCCAAAAAGTCATTCTAATGAATTAAAAAGGTGAACAGCACATATTTACTTTGCCGTAATATTTGCTCGGAAATTCGGAGTTCTAGCTCATACAAAAAGAAATGTTTGACAAGTGAGACTTCGCCACTGACGTTCGCCTACCTTCTCTAAGCAATAAATGTTTCTATTGGTTAAAAAGCCGTTAAACAATATGTTCCTTTTCGACACCGCTTTCGGTATCTAAAAGTGTCTATTGTTAATCCAAAGTATAGATAGTGGAGATTTGCTGCGGCCGATAACTGACATTGTCCGGACTGTTGGGTGGCTGTTCGCTTGTGATAGTTGAAAAAATGGATAAAATGACACTCAACCGCGACAGCGGCAGTACTAAAGAAAATGGAATAAAAATGCACACTGTTTAGTGGCCTCAGTGAGATTGTGAAATCTTCTTTAGGACACCAATTTATGGGGTTGGACTAAACAAGGCGAGACACGACACGTGGGTGCACTGTGTTGGAAGATTTTTTCAACATGAAATTGGGTCCATTTCACATACGATTGCGGCCAGAAAAAGTGGGACACTGCCTATTCATTATTTTAGCGTTTTTGCAAGGATTTGGGCTCCGAATACTTCCCTATTTAGATAATTATGTTCATCTTGGTTAGCTGCAACTGACACGACCAAATCAAACTGAAGGGCATTTTGGACCAAAACTGTTGCGAAAACGGCAAAATAATGATAATCAGTGTGCTACTATTTTTGTCCACAATGGTAATTTCTGCACATAACATACCACATCTGCACAACTGACTGCGACGACGTTAGATTCGTAACAACACAACACAATTTTTTTTTGAAGCTTAATCTCATGAAAAAAAAAAGATTATACAGGTTGTCTCAAAAGTATCGCATTCCGAGTCCAGAGCGATAAATAGAATCTATTGAGGACCACGAAAAAGATATTAAAATTTTTGAAGATATGGAAATCAAAGGGTGGGCGGGTGCGACTTCTACCCTCTCTAATTGAAACAAGAAGGGTCAAATCTTGTTCTAAAGTATTTTTTAGGCGATCAACCAAAGACACGTTATTTAGAGTGCTCTGTTGCGGCCCTAAAGTTGAACTTTTTTGTACGCTTAGTTCAAAATTACTTCACGGCCGCTAGACTTCACTTGTTCCTTTCGCTGCGGCACGGGTTGCATAACTAAGGTTCTAAAGTATTTTCTGCTAATTCATGAAATTGTGATTAATTTAGTTTATATTGAATTACCACAATAATAATACTCAGAAGGTTGAATTAGGCATGGTACGAATTTTATCAATCCCACCCCGCAGACATAAATATGGACCCTTAACATAACAACTCACAACTCACAATTTACAATGAATTTACCGTGGCGTCGCCCGGACGTCTCCTAGGCCTACGCCTTGACGGCTTCCAGATTCCAGAAAATAATGACGTGCATCATGTGACAGCACATTGTAACGCCAAAAAGACGCCAGCCTGGGAATTTCGGTAAAGAGCTCCAAGGTAGGAAGATGCCTCATGAGTGGTAGATTTGTCGGAGAAAAAGGCAAGAAAAGCAGGTTCGAGGTTCGGTCTATTTATTACCCTTCTTACGATCTGACCAATTCGACGAAAAGCTCGTATTTTTTTTTAAATAGATTTGACACAATTTCTTCGGCAGCAGATGCAAAGTTACTGCATTTGCAGCTTCGCTTATTTCCGACGGAGTTTCAGAATTGTATGAATCACTCGTTTTTCTTCATACAATGATTTCAGAAAGTAACGCGAATAAAAAAGAATTGACAGGATTGTCTTGTCAAGTTTGTTTGTCATTGGTAACTATATTTTTATAAAAATGCAAAGCAATTAATCAACAATAAATGGATGAGAGTAAAAACTGATTATTTTCATGATTTTTTTTGTGAATCGCCTAAAAAATGCTGTATGGAGTATGGACCTCGGCCAAAGGTCCTTTTTTGACCTCACCTGATTTGCAGCCTCGGGTGCGCCTTGTCTGCAAAACTTCAGATTCGACCAAAAAAGATCACCTTTACGGCCTTGATACATAAATAACTATTTTGAACCAATGCAATAATACAGACATGATTAAAAAAAACTGGATTTTTGTGATTCATGACTCACCCTGTATCTCGAACAGGAATTCAGTGCACACCCAGTGGTTGATAATTTTGACTGTTTAGTCTATCGCAAACAGTTCCTCAAAATCACTTGAAATAATGAAAATAGAGGAGGGCGACGCCCCACCTTTTGACCCCCCATATCTTCAAAAATCAACGTCACAATTTTTTTTGCATATTTTCTTCGTGTCCCTGAGTAGATTACATTTATCAATCTGCACTTGGAATGCGATACTTTTGAGACAACTGTTATCCCGTCCACTTTTTATTTTCAGTAGAATGACTTTTTGAAGCCAAAATGAAGTGACAAGCTGGAGCGCTGGGAGGATACGGCTGATGGCCGCTGATAGTTTCGCTCCAAAACTTTGCAGGTGTCACTCTATTTATGCTCCAAAAAGTCATTCTACTGAATTTTAAATGTAAACGGCATATACTTCCTTGAGAAATGGGTGAAATCTCCAAAATCATCGAAATTGGGACACCCTGTAAATTTTTCAAATAATTTGGACGAAAAAATGTTCTCGTATTGTAAAATTTCCTTCTCTACAATTCAAATATTCAGGGTGTTTTATAAAGAATAAACCCGTGAGTCACAGTTACAATTTAATTTATTCAGATAAATCAAAGATTCACCTGAGCTTATATTTTTGAAACCGGCGACATTGGATTACTATAGCAGCAGCCAATCGCATGAGCTGAAAGCTGAAACAGGAAACAGTAGTTGTGATAGCAGTCTCATGTGGAATTATATCGCCGGCTTCCAAAATATGGACCTGCACTGCACAGTGTACACCCGTAATGTTACAAAATTCGCGAAAGACCATGATGTGCATAAGACAATATAACTGCGTAAATGGTGGAGGCGCCGTGAATTCCAGTTCAAGCTCTCGACTTGAACTGGAATATTCGCAAAGCCACTAGACATTTCTAGAGCTTTCGCAATGGACTAGCAACCGATGCTGGAATATGCCGTAATAATAGTGGAAGCGGTGAGAATCTTCGGGGTCCTTCCAGAAGAAGTCTGGGAGATCATTTCATAGGCACCAGTAAGTGAGTCAAGTTTGAACGTATTTTCTCCCTAAAAATCGACTCAGATGCTGAACAAGTCCATATTATACAGGGTATTGAAGCACTTATTTTTCGATGCTCTATCATTTCCTGAAATATTGACAAAAAAAGTGTAACACCTTGTAGATCTCATGCTAGTAGAAAATAAAAACCGTGTTAGCAACTTCAAAAAATCTACCCCCGGGGCCCCTGAAGAGGAAACCAGGAGGTGCTTCAACATCTCAAACATTAGAAATTAATTATATAATTCATAGAACACAAAAGGGACATTCTGCCTCTCCCATGAGAAATGAGCGAACCACCTCAAAGGCCTGAGGAGCTTGTAGTGTGGTGATCAGCGCGTCCGACTGCCATGCCACGGATCGGGAGAGCGATTCAACGGGATAAAACAAGCTTCTTGATCTAGTTGGAATTCTTGCACGTAAAATGTGAACGATGGTGCCGACCCCATGCGCTAAGCACCCTGTTGTAATCTGGTGTGAACGGATCACATTCTTTCTACAGGTGGCCCATAAGTTCCTGAATGATTTAAAATCGCTATAACTTTTCTCTTATTGTGATTTTTCAAATCATTTCTTATTTAAAACTAAACCTTCGAAATATTCGCCGTATTTGGATTCAGAAGGTTTTTCGGGATTCTCTACTGAAATTTGGGTTTACTGTGCTTCCATGGCACGTGGTACGGCTCCCATTTTTTTTTCTTTGGGGCTATCCAGAGGGTAATGTTACTAATGTTCACACCAACAAGCCGGAAACAACCCAGCCACTTAAAAGAATATTAGGCCGAGATCCGAGAGTTGGACCAAGACATTTTACTGTTACGATATTTCGCGTACGGGTTCGAATATAATTGAGACGAACTTTTAAAACACACACTGTTTATTTCTGCGTACTACTACTACAATAAATGCCAACAATTATCGCTTGGAATTATGTCGCAGGTACTTCGCTTGTTATTACTCGCTATCTAATTCATTACTGCCGCGAGCTCCCGGCTGACGCCTTATATAAGGCCTCCGAATAATGTTCCCGAAGTTTCTGTCTGCTTCCAGCAAATTCCATGAGGGTCTGGCATATGCGGTTTCTAGATCATTCCTGAATAATCGCACACATTACCTGTATGCTTTCCATGCGTTCTGGTATCTGCGCCTCCGCCAAAGTGCACTGATGTGCCTTGATCGAACGTTCAAGTCTCCATTGGGTTCACATACAAAAACGCTCTGGAATGCACGAGATCGCTCCAGACTTCTACACTGCGATCTAATGGTGGAAAGATCGAGAAACGTCGAGTGTTTACCTATATGTACAAGATCGCCGCTCGTAACATTACGATGAAATTATGGAAAGCGCTCTCGAAAGAGCTCGTCGTTGCGAGGCCGAAATCGGCAGGTATTCAAAAGACGTTATTTCCCATTGTTGATATTATGAATAAATAAATAAACTCGAAAGTAAAAACTCGAAAATTATAGGGAAGAGAAAATTGGAAATGCGAAAACTACAAAGACAATGGAAAAGTTATCGAATGTTTTTATCAACAATACACTGTAAACTTATTTTAATTGATCTTTGAAACTGGCACATTCTCGCGATTTAATTATTTCCATATTGTCGCCAATTTTTGCTTTACTTCATAATCAAGTTCATAATAGTCTAGATCTTTACAGGGTGTTAGATACTGGTTGTATCAAACTTTGAGGGATGATTCTCCATCAAAAATGATGTCGAAAAATATAAAAACTCATGGTCCTAAAATGCTTTCTTAAAAAACTACTAGGTGTTGGATTTGGCTTTTTAGAATCGTTTTTTTTTTCACCGTAACTTTTAAAACGAGTCTGACGAACAACAATAACGCGTTTTACCAAATTTCTTTAGGGGCGAAGATTGGGGTGCCCTTCCATTTTCTTCCCTATTTTTTACTTCCCTGAAGCGAAATTTTGAAACGAACCTTCGTTTTTGAAATATTCGAATTTGAGAAAACTTCCCGAAAACACCACTTTCAAAAGTGTAGAATTTTATTTTCACTTACTTTCATTTATTTCAATTGAGAAACCCTTAGTTTTTTTGGATTCTAATACTTAGGCGGTGGAAAGTGGTGGTTTCGAGATAATTTTTAAACATCTGGTTTCACATATCTCGAAAACGAAGCATCTAATAAAAATTTTGCAAGAATAACTTTATTTTTGCCTCTGAAGAAATTCGGTGGAACGCGTTATAATTGTTCGACAGAGATTTATTTTAATAAATTTTGGTTCGATCAAAACCGGTTAGCGATTCAAAAGTTACGGTAAAAAAAGGTTTTGAAAAGGCAACTTCAACATAAGTTGAAGTTAGGCCTGTCTGTTGCCTAAAATCTAAGTATTTTGGGACCATGAGCTTTTAAAAGTTTTTGTCTTCATTTTTGATCATCCTCCAAGTTTGTTACAGCCATTATCGAACACCCTGTAATCCTGCATCATAGGTACCTACCTATAGGATAGGTAAGTAGGTACTCACATACTGATGGGCGTATCTTAAGAAATAGTTTCCGAGAACTTAAAAATCAAATTTAATTGTGTACGCAAGTAAGTAGGTATGCGGTATTTTGATAATAAAATGCCCCTACCTACTTAACTTTTTTCCCAATTGATATTATGACAATACAATTTATACAACATATTAATATCGAAAAGATAAGATTATTGTCGATATAATTAATCTGTTAAGACTATTGTCTGCTAGTTCACCTGCGAGTCTTGGATTGCCAAAGACCAAACTTTGTGGTGTCGAGATACAGTGAACCATCCAACATCATGTCACTGGACACAGGTAAAGCTCTTGCCAATTTTCCACATCTGAAACAGTTCTTGTGGGCTAGAATCTGAAATAATTTGTGTCATCATTTCCAACCATCATTATTCAATGTAGGCACGGGAAGAGTAGGTAGGTACCTACTTAAATTAATAGATACTTGATGAACCGAACATTAAAAAATCCTACATGGGTGCTGTACCATGAATTTTCGCAATCCATCCTTGATAATAATTCATAGAAAAAAACACCTAGTTCCTATCAACAACTACTCCGGGATCAGAATCCTCGGACTAGTCGGAGCGAGTTATTCGAACCAAGTTTTGAATCAACGATTACTGAAATGAAAGGGTATGGGTAAAGGAAAAAGCCTGATGGCCGAGTGAAATTTGGAAAGGGTTGAACCGTGCGGAACATTATGAACACCGCCCAAAAGTCCAAAACCAATAATAAAGAACAAGAGTGCATCGTAAAAACATGATCTTGCCTAATTTAAATAAATTTATTGGAGGGACCTTCGCAGATTAAGGCTAATGACATTTGGCAAGTGTTGAATAAATGCACACAAGTGAAAGTTTTCGCGAAATATACCGGACAATTAAATCAATTTTCGCCCACATCTAAATTCCAAATCTCTATCAAAAAAAAAAGAATACATGTTTGTAGAGACATGTTGGTGCAATAAAAATAAATGGTCCTCTTCGCCACTTTCTCAAGATTTGAAACATCTTCCAGTTCAATTAATAATTGTTATTCTTGTCTCTTGTTCCATCCTCACTAAACGACATCAATAATCGCAATTAAATTTAAAAACCTTGCCCTAGATAGCGACGAGACAATATTGTTAAATCAAAAACAAGCAGTAATTCATTGTGTACATATTCGATCAATTGATTGGATATGGATAGGAAGAGGAAAGGCTATATGCAACAAGTGTATTGTGGAAAATACTTTGTTAACCATCTATGAGGCTAAGTTCTAAATTTATGACACAAATTCCGATTTCCAGATAATATCAATTTTATTGTTATTAAAACTCGTGTTGGATTTTTTATTAGTGTCCTTCTGAGTGGTAAGCTCTCATCATGCCAAAAAAAATGTGCATTACAGGATGAATGAGTGATGGATTAGCAGATAATTTCAGCAACATTGTACCTATATAATCAGTGATGTAAGTGTAACATGCAAATTGATTTGGATAGAAAAAAGCACAACATCAACATCTCATTATCTCGGATATACAGCAGGGAACAAAATGATGTAATGAAAACATAGTTCACGCAGGGGAATTTCGGCGTGCTTTTTGTCTGGGGCAAGCTGCTAGGCCTCCAGACTTAGAAGATTTTAATATAGCTAGCCACGTTATCTATTTAATTGTCGAGAACAAACATTCATTAGAGGTGTAATTCACAAATTATTGACGTACCTAATAGAGAAATATTTATCAGATTCTCAGGGTAGTCGCGATAAAGCATTTTAATATTAAAAACACGCACGAAGGACGTGTGATTATTGGGTATGAATAATAATATTATTAATAATAATACTTCAACACACAAACACTGCACCAAGATTAAGTACCTACTTTTCGGATCATGCTTGTGTGGAAATTGCGAAAAATTGTTATTTCATGAAATTGTTTACAGATACTGAGTCTAGATGTAGGTACACAGGGTGGCACAATGAAAACACAACAGACGGGTTCTCGAGCACTTGACTTCTTCTAGGTTGATTTTCTTCACAAGGGGGACGTTCGAGCGTTTTCAATTCAACCATGCTGTTTCATCCCCACAGCCGGGGGTACCCAACCCCTTTGAAAATTTTAAATGACAACTGGGGATGAGCGACACATTATTTCAAAGTTTTACATGTTAGACTCTATTTAAATGCTTTCGCCATAGATGCCTTTAATGGGCCAGAGTGTTCAATGCAAAGGACTCGACTACTCGATAAATCTAGACGTCTGATTGTTTTTCCATTGATAGAGTATGCTGAATTTGAAACTATCACTTATTTATTCATTTATTTTAATTTTTTTTTAACCGCTTCTCATTTTGTTGAAATAGTAAAAATGTGGTAACACGATGGGAAAACATTTTTTAGCTGGACACCCTGTACCCCTTGAAAGTAGGATATAACTGTTTCAGCCTTTTCCTCAAGAAACTTTTGGACGCGAGAAATAGTTAATCTAATAAGTAAATAAGTTTCCAAATAAATACCCTGTAAACATATATGGGTGTCCCGGTGTCCTAATATTATAATCAATTTCACGGCTTTGTTTCAGTTTCACAAACTATGTTTGAAAATAATGGGTTTGGTAAGCCAAATCGAATTCGACATCACAGGTCATCGTCAATTTGTGAACGTCGGCTCGATTTGACTCACCAAATGCACTATTTCCAACACAAATTTCAATTTCCATAACTTACTTTGATGAAAAAGGCAGTGAAATTGATTTATAGGTATCTACCTATAGGTATACGAGTGGAATATTGATTATTACAACCCGACTTTGTTTTAGAAGATTCAAAAAATGAAAAAAACGGAGAAGTTCATGAAAATGGAACCCACAAGGAACTCTCGGAGAAACCGGACCTTAGCAGTGCAGAAAAACAAGAAGAAGTAAGTACCTAGACGAGAAATTACACATCGATTTAGTGTGTTTTTCTCAGCAGTTTTATTGATATAGTCAGGGGTGGATTTGGCAATAGGCAAAGTAGGCACGTGCCTAGGGCGGCAGATCCAAGGGGGCGGCATCGACATCGTCTTCTTGGAAAAAAATGCGTGGTTTTATTTTTATTCCACGAAAATCGCGTTCGCACCATTTTTTTTAGTTCAATTTTTGTTAATTTGTGTCAACCATTGATGAAAAACCACTTATTGTCATCAACAGCAGCTGGTGCTCTAAAAATATGAACACAAACTAGTTCTCTAAAACACACCTCTCTGAGGGGAAGGGGTGGCCAATTCAGTCATGCCTAGGGCGCCACGAAACCCAAGTCCGTCCCTGGATATAGTACGTTCAACTCTAGTGTTATTTTAGTGAGCTATGATTTGAGTATCGTATTTTAGTACGATAATACACCATCGTGAATATTGAAAAAAATAAACCAAGACTAAAGTCATTTTTGAAATTTGAATATCAATATTCATTGATGGCAGCACGGGCTAACGCCTTATGCCAATTCAAAATTGAAAAAAAATTAACTGAACTAGCATAATAGTACAGGGTGATGTATAACTGAAAAAAGATAAAGTACCAGTTTTTTTTTTTCAATTATGATGTGCAGTTAGCTATGAGAGTAAAACCGTATGTCCACGGCTTGATGCAAACTGCGCTCTTGAGGCGCTCGGCGGGCAACGTGGGTAGATGGATCAGGTCGCCGACATACGTTTCCACTTCCACAGCTAACTCCATTTTACAATTGAAAAAAAAGTCACTCAACCCTAATTTAATTGTCATTCAAAATTTCCGAAAGGGTTGGCGTCCCATTTATGGGGATGAAACAACACGATTGAATTGATAATAGCATTTGAACTACTCCCTTGAAATAAATATCGACCCATCCGAGCTTTTTCGAAAAAAAAAAAAACGAGGTCAAGTGCCCGAAAACGTCTGTGCCCCTCTGTTATGCTTTCGTCGGGGTACCTGTATAATGTATTAATCAAACATCGAACATCATCTATCACGTATTTATGCTTTGTCATTCCTACAAAACTTTTGTACAGAGATACTATCGACGAAAATTTTGATACTTATCCGAAATTACTCATTCCCCACGCAAACACAAATTATTCTTAATTGTTTTAAACATAATTTTTTAGACGACAGTTTTTTTTTCAGATGTCTGTAGAATTTAATGACGTTAGTAGGTACAAACACGTTTCCTCATAATTACTAACAACTCCTTTCGCAATTGCTACTGATAAACTCAATTATTAAAAATTTAAACAATAAAATCTTTGATTGTATCTTTCAATATTTTTTTTGAGAAAGACTCAAGATTGCAGGATAGGTAATAATAGGCATACCTACTTGAAAGCACTGGGGCAACTGACATATATTTGCGATACTTGAAACAAACGTGTGCACCACACACTAATGCTCGTTTTTCCTTCGACTTTGCAAGTCTCGGGAGCTTTCAAATTGATAATTCCAGGCGTGGCAGAGCTTGCAATGTTCGAGCCTCTTTTTATTCAAATTTTTTCGCATCAAATCTCCAATTATTATGCGGCATGCAGTTGGTCTTTTCCACGAACAAATCATCTCCCGCCGATCATTATCTTGGTACTTGACTTTTTAACGATACCTATACCGTCGCCTGCCCAGTTTTTGGTACCCTCACCACTATATACCAAAACATCAATTATTCTACCTTCTACTACAACCACTGTTACTCAAGTGAATCTTAGTCAGTCATTGCTAGACTCTTGATTTGTGCGGTTAACACCTGGTCTGTGTCAAAGTGAAACGAAAGTTCGACACACTGGAACACTTATAGAAAATGTATAACAAATCGGTAGAAGTAGCATAGCACCAGCAGCAGGAGCGAAAATCGCAAGACAGAATGTTCACACATCTTGGTCACTGTGATACAGCCAGGAGCAAGCTGTGATTATTTTTCTTGGCCTTTTTCTTCTTTAATTTGGAAATCAATCTCGAGTCAAAATGGGTCGCCCAGACCCAGAGACCAAAGAAGAGGTATTTATAAAATTACAGCTCTCCACTGCTTAACCATTTTGGCGAGAATTTCAATCAATTACGTACAGGTGTAGATTACTAATGAGAGTGCCTGCCGTTCAGGTTGATACACTCTATTTATTCACAAAGTTCCAATAAAATAATAATAATAATAATGCACATTTCCCCCATAAAATAAATATTTAAACATGAATAATTATGTAAATTATGTTTGCGGAACGGTCTACCTAACTTACAAAGAATCCGCATTCGTATCTAATCAGTTCCAATATTTGTTAGGTAGGTAATAATTTTTCTTTTAAATTATGAAAATGCGATTTTATGGAAAATGGTTCAAGCCGTTATGTACTTATCTACGTAAATTTAGTTGAAATACAGGTTTATTTCCCTACAAATTCATATGCTGTAATGGCTAATGAAGTCAAGGCAGGTCAGCCTAACTGGAACAAACATTTTCCTTGGATTTTGCGAAAGCTTCATTTTTTTTCCATACCTACTTCAAAAGACTCATATTTTATAAAGCATGCCTTAATTTATTCTTCCGGCCGTTTCAAGACTAAAGAGAGTGGCATTGAAAAAGCATCTAGGAGAAAACAACAGATCATTTACAATAATTTCAAGCGTAACTAAATCAAGTCATGATGTTTGTAATCTACTAATTTAAAGTTTAAGGAGGTTCTACTCGTACTCGTTCTCTGGAATACCTACGATCATTGCAGTACAAACCCTAAAAAAGCTTTAAATTGTAAAACATTTGGTTCTGCCAAATTCTATGTATTTTGTTTTTATTTCTATGATAAGAAGATTGCTTAATAATGCTCAAATGTGCCTAATTATTGTTGAATAAATAGGTAGTTTAGCTGCCTACAGCCTACTTAATTTCAATAAAATATAGGTAGTTAGGTACTTATACGAAAACGCAGTTGAGTAAAGTGCAAGCAACAATAATCAAGGAAGTTTAATTTGTGGTACCTAGTGAACAGTTGTTGTGGGTGTCCTACAATTTCCGCAGAAATTCGAGGTTGATAATAATATTTTGTATTTGTTTATCAATAATTTCAATCAAACAGGTTAATCAAATACAACATAGGTACTTTGAGTATTGTTTTCATTCTTAACCAAATGTTGTATGTCAATTCAAGGAAAATACAATAGGTAAATTTAGTGGAATAGTGGAAGGGTATTTCCTAAATCCGTTCACCTCTAAATACAAGTGAAGAATTTTAACCATAATAATAATCAGAAATTCTATTTCCAAAACGCGAATAAGATGAATGGTGTTTTTTTGCGTGATAGATCTTTGATCAGCGACAGCGCTGGCGCTTGAAAAGATTTTGCTGTCATTTTTTCGCCTAAATTTTCATTAACAGCCAGTTCCACTAACCAATTCAATCGTCTGCGGATTGATAGATTTTCTCTGGTGAATATTGGCTTGGTGACCATTGAAACACAAGTTTCACGAAAGATTATGGAAACATGTTTAGATCACAATAGCTTGTATACGTTTTTCCGTGGTCAATCGGCAATAATCTGGAATTCATCAGAGAAAACGTCTCAATTGGCTAGCAATGATTAAAATTCGCTGATGGAACTGGATGTTAGTGTTCATATTTGATCATGCACATTACAACGCAAGAGCTGTGTCTCCTTTTTAAAATCGAATTTTCTTAAACCAACTTCAGAGATAGTCAAACATGAAATGAAGTAGGTATTATAGGACATGTTTTTGTTTTCACTGGTAAGTGTCTGGGACACCCGAGGGGACACCTGTATGCTGTGTGTTTTCCCGGCTTAGCCCATAGCTTTTTTCAGTATCAATTGTATCGTTATGAATTTTTCGAGGGATATTTAGTACCTATTTTTATTATCGTTTGCAGATACAGTATAGCAGACAAAATTAGAGCGAATAGACTGAAAAAATTCTAGGTCATATATTTCAACTGCTTGCTATTTCCTAAGTCAAACTTTGAAGCTTAACCCTGGGTTCCACAAAAAAGATAATTCGAGATCAGTTGATTCGCGATTTTTGTTTGCCAATTTGTAGCTTACTGATCAATGGAAATGCTGGTTTATCTGTCAATAATGAAAAGATGATGGGTCTAGTACAGATTTCAGGCATTTTTTGTGAGTAATCACCTAGCATTCAGCAGAAAAAAGTTCAGTTAATCTACAATCAGCCTTGATCGCTGATCATCTTTTTTGTGGAACTGACGGTAAATCTCTGAAATTGAGGATAAATAGTTTCATCCCTTACAAAGTTTCACTGCAGAAAACAACAAACAACTGAGATACATGACCGCTAGAATTTTAATACAGTCGCTCTAATTTTGTCCGTTACTGATGGTAGCCGCTAAAGTGACATCAACTTCCAATTTTTAAATGAAACACCTATACCTGTATATTTTCGATATTCGGGTAGATATTTCAATTATAAGTACAATGGAATTTTCAGAAAACGTCATAGAAGCGATTGACGATAAGAATTTTATGGTTTGAAAACTGAAGAATACGGGTAACAAGTAGACCTCGATCACATGAAAAATTTGACTGTTTAAAGCTTTTTTATGGCAACAACTTGCCTCAACACTCGGTATACGCATCTACAAATGAATTTGCAAAAACTCATTTCTAGGGGGATTCACAGTCATCTTCGGATAAACCTTGAACAGATGGTAATTTTTCTCATTTTATTCTTTACTTATATTGACATTTTTTAAACCTTGTAATAATAATTACTGGCGTGGGATTTCAAAGCACAATAAAAGTACTCTCTGTTGTCAATAACAATAATTTCATCACTATCCCGCCGGCTTGTCCATTTGAAATCGGTTAATTTTTTTGGTTGGTCTCACTTCAGAAAACAAAACAAATTACTAAAAAATATAAAGAAGGAGCAGATGGAATCTAATGTAAAGGTACTTGTAAAAATTGTGAATATGTAGAGTAATTTGGGATTAAAGTTCCACGTGGAAATTTTATTGTCTCGATCCTTGCCTTGGAATTTTCTTTGTGGAAATAGAGCATAGTTTGTTCCGGAGCTCCGTAACGGAGCTCTGGTTTATATCTGCCTCGATAGGTACGTGGCGATATAAATCTCAGCTTGATTGAAATAGAGGTAAAAAAGCTGTTTTGCCATCCTCGAGACATTTACAGACTAATGTACAGTCGTGCAATTGATGTTTTATAAAGAAAAATTTTCCTTTGTAAAAAAGCTACATTTGGATCCAAATGTTTGAAACACTCATCTTGAAGACGCCATCACTTTCAAGGGCCTCAAAATTGACATCCAAAAAAACGACATGATTTCTTAACTGACATAGGTTTCCTAGATGTTTTGAATCAATAAACCAGCAGTTTTGCTGAAAACAACAAGTTGTTGGAAAACAATATATATAGGCTTTTAAAAGTGGTGTTTTTGAGATGTTATTGGAAGTTTCAAATCCAAACATCTCGAAAAAGAAGCCCCTAATCAAAATTTTGTGAGAGCAAATTTTTGTTTCTTAATTGAACGCAGAATTAAAAAATATGAACAATTTCCAAAAATAATTTGAGGATAAAAATGGGGGTAAAAAGCGGGGGTATTATCTAGGTCCCTGAAAATTTTTGATGAAACGCGTTATTATTGTTCGACAGAGACTTATTTTAGTAATTTGGTTCAAATTTGATAAAAATCGGCTGAAGGGTTCAAAAAACTATTTAAAAAAAGTCAACTTCAACGGTGGTTTCTTTTCAAGATGACATTTTAGGACCGTAAGTTTTTATTTTATTTTTCGACTTCATTTTTGATAGGGAATCATTCCTCAACGTTTGTAACAACCAATACCTAACACCATGTATGTAACTAGATGAAAAAGAAATTACTGAAGCTCAACTTTACCACTATTTTGAAGCAGCATTCTTATAAAGAATTAGCTTCCGAAGTTCATGTCGCGGTCTTAGTTTGTATTTAATATTCTTAGAATTTCTTGCCTTCTTTTGCAGAAAATTCCATACCCAAAATCAGTATTCTTCATCGTCAGCAATGAGTTCTGCGAAAGGTTCAGTTACTATGGGATGCGAAGTAAGTCTTGCAAATTTCAAACTAAACAATTTTTAACTGTCGACTGTTTTCAGCCATCCTCAGCATCTACCTCGTCAACATACTTCTCTTCAGCGAAAGCGACTCCAAAATCATCTACCACACCTTCAACATGCTCACGTACTTCTTCCCGCTCCTCGGTGCCATCGTGTCGGACTCCTGGCTGGGAAAATTCAGAACAATTTTCTACGTGTCCATGATTTACGCCGTAGGAAACATTCTGCTGGCCCTGTCCGCGGCGAAGCCCATAGGCATTCCGCAGATGCCCTTCTCCCTCGTTGCGCTTCTCCTTATAGCGGTGGGAACTGGAGGCATCAAGCCGTGCGTGTCAGCTTTTGGGGGCGACCAGTTCGTCTTGCCTCAACAAGAGAAGCAACTGGCCTTGTTCTTTTCCTTCTTCTATTTCGCCATCAATTCTGGAAGTTTGATCTCGACTTTCCTGACGCCAGTGTTGAGAGACGACGTTCACTGTTTCGACGAGGACAGCTGTTTTTCGCTGGCGTTCGCAATCCCCGGAATTCTGATGGTGGTTGCGATTATCATTTTTGGACTTGGCAGACCCATGTATAAAGTGAGGAAGCCGAGTGGGAACGTTGTTGTGCAAGTTTCCAAATGCATTTCTGTAAGTTACTCGGAATCCATCATTATAGGTATATTTTCATTTATTTACTTGTTTCATTATTTTGACATTACAGCATGCCGTTTGGAAAAAGATCAAGAGTGACGAGAAGAAAGAGCATTGGTTGGACTATTCAGAAGAGGAATACGGAACACAGCTGGTCGAAGACGTCAAAGTAACGCTGAGAGTGCTGCTTTTGTACGTGCCTCTGCCGATTTTCTGGGCAGTGTACGATCAGCAAGGCTCTGCATGGACATTCCAGGCTGTTCGCATGAACGGCGACCTGGGATTCTACACCATCCTTCCGGATCAAATGCAAGTGGTCAATCCTCTACTGATCTTGCTCTTCATCCCTCTGTTCAACTACTGGGTTTACCCGCTCTGTGCCAAATGCAATTTCTTGAAGAGCCCTCTTCAGCGCATCGTCATTGGCGGACTGCTTGCTTCAGCTTCATTCATCATTTCTGGTGGTGTTTCGCTGGCTCTGGAAAAAACTTTGCCGACTTTGCCTTCTTCCGGAAACAGCCAGCTGAGGATTTACAATACCTTGACTTGTGACGCGACAATCATGAGTCCCGCTTTCGGAAATGCGGCGATAGATTTCAAAGCGATGGGTTATTTGAAGACAACAGTCAAAATGCACGGATCGAAATCGTATGAGTACACGATAGAAGGATGCGACGCGTTGCCGTTGGATGCAAGAAAAGGAACGTTTGATTTGAAAGAAGAGAATGGGTACGGGTACTTTTTCTACAAGGAAGGCGTGGAGAAGTACGAAGATGACATAGACAAAGATGACGACGGGATGCCCAGGATAAGGACGCTGGTTGATACTGCCGAAGGTGATTCAAAGATTGTATACTTGGACAACGGTGAGGCTGAACTGAAAGTTCCCGTTCGCAACCACACGTTGTTCAAAATCGATCCTGGCACGTACAAAATCAAGGGTACCACAAAACATATAGACTTGAAGCTGGGAGCTGTGTACACTGTTTTGGTTCAAACAGATGCGGAACAGAAACCTGTAAGTATTAGATAGATAGATAGATATCAATTTATTTAAACTGAAATGCAGTAAAGATACAAATCAAGTTAAGGAGAGAGTCCAGCTCTGGCCGATCTTGAACTCTTTCCTGGTCGCATTTAAAAATATAAACATTCAGGGGTAAGTCACTTCAAGAAAAAAATTGAGTCTCGTCTTTGTCTGAAGTATTGTTTAATCGATGGTTTTATGGCGGTCACGTTAATGGAAGTCTGCTGCAATCCTGGTTCTTTATGTTCTGGTACTCTGCCAGGTAGTTTGAATAGGGGAGATGGTGTAGCTTATCGATTGCCGTTTGAATGCTCCCCAGCTTTTCGTGATTCGAATGCCTGAGAGATTTTGTTTCTAAGTTTTCAAATCTGAACTGTAGAAAATCTCTGAAAAAAAGCAGAAAACCTAAATTAAAAATCTGCGTACTTGCGATGTCTTTTTGGACCTTCTGAACAAAGAGTTTTTCTGGGAGTTCTGCTGCCGGGCTGCCGCGAGAAATTCTACCCAACAGCATTGAAATACGTCAGAGCTCGTGATGATTTGGTAGCTGAACGATGGTAACAAGGCTCCGCGGCACACCCGAGTCGCATTTTCACACATGGCATGATCAATTTTGCAAAGTTTCTAATATTTTGATGTCAGTTGGACAAACAACGTAACTTTCTGGACAAGCCAGTTTCACACCACGTAAAAAAAACGGCAAGCCAACAATGCCAAATTGGAAAATTCCTAGGTGTTTCGAATCACAATTCTGCGGGAACTGTTATGCATGTATCACAATTGGTTCATTTTACTACTATCATTTTCTTTCTTTACAGGTTGATGTCAAACTGATCGAAGTAACAGAACCAAACAGTGTCCACGTTCTCTGGCAGTTACCCCAGTACATCGTCATTACAGGAGCAGAAATCATGGTTTCGATCACGGGACTTGAGTTTTCATACTCCCAAGCACCGGTCACCATGAAATCTGTACTGCAAGCCGCTTGGCTTCTGACCACTGCCTTTGGTAATCTCATCATCGTCATCATAGAATCTGCGAAAATCTTTGACGAACAGGTAATAAGCTATCCCACCAGCGATAAAATCGATTTTTCTCTAAACAAACAATGCCTTTGCAGTCGTCGGTCTTCTTCCTCTATGCTGGCTTGATGGCGGCCGACATGATCATTTTCGCCTTTATGGCGAAGAGCTACAAGTACGTCGAGAAACCGCAAACAAGCGAAGTGGAAGAACTCCAGGGCTATCCCAACAAAGAAAAGGAAGTCAACGCCTTGGACAATCCGTCCTTTAAAAACAACAATGACGAAACATAAGACATCTCAACTCCTATGGAGTTCTGTACATTATTATTTTTACACACATATTAATTTATTTCGCATAGAATTTTTATTATGATGAGATTATGGCACTGCTGAGCAGCGTTCTATTGTAAATATCCCACACGAAGTAGGTTTAGGTATCATTAGGTGTTTTCCAGCGACTTTTTTAATTTTATTAATGTTGAAGATGAATAATAAAATTGATAAACCAACGCGAGAATTCGATTGTAAGTATTTTTATTTTTCAAGCTTTCTGTGAAGTGCTGAACTGCAGGTAGGTAATGAGGTGCTTCATCGCACGCATCTTTTCGCCTAGTTTATACCTACTATGACTCAATTTTATTTCACCCTCTTTACAATACACACGTAGTTCGTTCGGGTGTATAATAGGAACTGGTCCCTTAAAACGCCGCGTCATTCTACTCATCGGCTTAGTATATTCTGGTCTAGTCTTCGTCAATGACGTTTCGATAGTGAGCATCTGAAAGCATTCACGAGCAGGTGCTCTCCACCATCCGAGTTGAATTACTACTATTAAATGTTACGACATTCAGTGTTTACCATTCTTATTCAGTCAATGTTGAGCGCTAGCTTGGAACGGATCAAAATTTGGAGCGGGATAACACATATCAATTTGTAGCCGAATTTCGGGAAAACTGGAAAGACAATCAAGTAATTTTCTCGAATAAACTACGCGTCCCTTCGAAAACATGTTGGCGTGATATCAGCAGATATAGTGATCTATTTACTGGAATAAAACCGGATACACAAGCCGCCACTATGGGAGTCACAAAAGAAGATCAAGAATCACAGAAAAAGGTAAGAAAAATATGTTACTTCCCGTGAATCGCTAGAAAATATTTCTAAAATTCCGTCTTAACAATTGCAAGGTCATTGATTTGCAAATTGGTATTGCATTATGTTATTAGTAGAGTCATCGAAAGGAATTCCCGCGGTTTTCTTTAAGTAGGTACCTACCGATTGCTTTGTTTCAATTGCCTAGGTAACACTATCGTGTTAAATGTAATCGCGCGAAATAAAAAATACAATAAAAATCCTCAACTACCTCACCTGTTGATTCTATTTGACCAAATAAGTTTCTAAAAACGTGCAAATCATCTATATTCTTTATTATTTTAATATGACTAGCATTTAAAAAAAAGAGTAAGTGATGTAATTCTGCAATCCTGTTACATGAGCAAAAAAGGAATATTCATGAGATGGAATTTATTGTTTAACTTGAAGACCCTCAGCTAAATATTATTTAAATAGTATTATGCATTTTATAGCGGTTTATTAAGGCGGGCTTTTGCTGAGATAATGCTTATCTTCTAGTTTTGTCAAGTTCGAGCCCTGTGTTAACGTGTTTCAAAATACCAACCAACATTCTGGCAGTTGAGTGGAAGAATAGCGCCAGCTAAACTCCGCTGGTATTCAATTCCAAATAAATGCGATTTATTATTATTATTCTAAAATCACAGAAAAAAGTTTAAACTTCATTATAGAGGTAGGTATCTGCATGATGAAAATGAAATTACATTTAACATCATAAAACGCTAGGGCAATCGACTTATTCCAGCTTTCTTTCAAAAAAGGACGATTATGTTAGCTTCAGAATATAATTATCCCATAGAACTATAGATTTATTAATTATTTAGAACTAAGTTCCCACTTATAATCCAAACATCCTGTACCTGTACAACCAAAACATTTTTTTTTTCGGATTACTTATTTTTGCTATATTTATTTCCACTGGGCATTGACCGCACACACACACACAAGGGTAAATGATTGAGAATTTTGATTGTGAATTTGTGATTACATAATATATCTATTACACATAGATTTGCAACAGCTATCACTCAAATAATCATAATACATGATGTTCGTCTCGTCATAATAGTAGGTAATAATAATATCTACCGAATTATTTGTATCCAATATCTGATTCTCATAACATTGTCTTGAAACCAAATCATATTGCACAGTGGCACATCAATTAACTTGATTAATTTAAATTAGTGGTTATTTATAACAATCATTGAAAACGTTATTCGTTTTGCAGAAGAACCAATTGTTTAGTGCTTAATCATTCTCACGGGTCACTGCAGAACTCTGGCGACAGTCAATTAGCGCGTTTTTATCAATTTATAATTTCACGCGTCTCCAACAATTCAATGCATTTTGTTTAACAAGTAAATCTGACAAAAAGCTTACATTTTTGGAAATTTGAATAAACGAGATTTTTAGTTTTTAGATTTTAATGAACCAGCGAAGGTACCTAATTAAGTAAATTAGATCAAACAGATATTGATTTTCACCTTTAGGTACGCGAGGGTGCAGTTTACTGTTTAAGTGGAACAAGAAAGTACCGATCGTCCAGTTTAACGCGACGTAACGTCACCAAAATTATACATTGAAAAAAGTCGTAATTTCTGCCGCAGTACCTATTGTTCCGTGCACAACATCAGCGTTGGCGTGTTTTTGTTTTTTGAAAAATTATTGATTTATTGATGTTTTGAAGTTTGAAAAATAAAAGTTAGTTCTCCCAGAAAGACTTGAAAAGTTACACCTATTATTGCTATCATTGCGGGCCTCTCGTCTCGTCCCTACGATTTTTTGAAGCTGGTGTGGCAAATTTTCCAAATAAAAGAAAAAGAAACGATTTAGCGATTTCTGATGCGACTGAAAAAATTAGTAGAATCAGACGAAAGCTTTTTTGAGAATAAAAAATTCAAATTTCAAATGGTGACTTCTTCTTCTTCAAAAAAACGTGGGGCCAATATGATGAATCATCAAAAAATCTTTGTTTTTTGAATGTAAACAACAAAATGTGACGCCTGTCACTTCGGACCTTTTTTTTTGCAATAATCAGCCAAATTTTACTCGTGCTTGAGATTTTCCCATATAGTTTTGGCCAAGCGCTTCCCTTGGGCTGGTTTTCCCTGGAAAAATGCCCTCCTCCTACAGAGTCGGGCCTTCATCATCACAACCAGCACACGCTATCACCTGGCCAAAATTATCGTGAAAATCTAAGAGCTTGTGATATTACTGTTGATCATTAGGTACATCTCGCGCCCTTGATAATCAGAGCTATAAAAATAATAATCACTTATGTACATACCCTTATGTATTAGTTTTCCACTGTCAAAAGTAACCAAATAAAATGGATACAAACAACGAAATCTGACGGCTGTCACTTCGGACCTTTTCTTGCAATAATTATCAAAAGATCACTCGTGCCGTCAGGAGCAAAATACTGCATACATCAAAATTTTTGTCATTAGAAAAAAAGCGGCAAGGTTTTACTCCATTGCAGTTATGACCTGACAGAATAGAAGTCTTGGTTCCTGACTTCATGGTGAATGTACTACGTAAGGGCTCCTTCATGGCTATGTCACATTTTTTGGAGTTACAAAATTTTTGATGTATGTAATACAGTGCTCCTGACAGTACTTGAAATTTTCCATCTAATTATGGCAAGAGTTGATTGCCATAATTGGGGTTGATTGTCCCTGGATAAATGCCCTCCTCCTACGGAATCGGGCATTCATCGTTACAACCATCACTCCTGATCGCTTGGCCAGATTATCGTGAAAATCTAAGCATTTGTGATAGTGATATTACTGTTGATTATTTTATTACATACAACGCTTTTGATTATAAGAGCTACAAGGATAATATTAACTTATCTATTTTCCACTGTCAAAGGCAACAGAGTAAAATGAATACAAACAACAAAATCTGACAGTTGTCACTTCGGACTTCTTTTTTGCAATAATCAGCTAAATATCAAGTGCTTTCCTTTTACAACCTGAACTAAGTATTCTGACCTAAGTTGTTAGTGGTATCTCACTTTCGCGCATGTGATTTCTCGCTCTTTCTCTCTCAAATGCCTTCCTACGAAGTCGGGCATTCATCGCTACAACCAGCACTCACGATCGCTAGGCCAAAATTATCGTGAAAATCTAAGCACTGGTAATAATGATATTACTGTTGATTATTACATACAGCGCCCTTGATTATTAGACCTACAAGGATAATATTCACTTATCTAAATCCCACTGTCAATGGCAACGGAATAAAATTGATGTAAACAACAAAATCTGACAGCTGTCACCTCGGACTTTTTTTTTGTAATAATCATTAAAATATCACTCGTGCTCGAGATTTTCCCATATAATTTTGGCCAGGCGTTTCCCTCGGGCTGATTGTCCCTGGATAAAGGCCCTCCTCCTACATAGTCGGGCATTTATCGCTACAATCAGCACTCGCGATCGCCAGACCAAAATTATCGTGAAAATCTAAGCACTTGTGATATTACTGTTGATTATCACATACAACGCCCTTGATTATTAGAGCTATAAGGATGATAATAATCACTTATCTAAATCCCACTGTTAATGACAACCGAATAAATTAGATACTAACAACATTCGACTGCTGTCACATCGAACTTTTTTTGCAATAATAGGCAACACATCAAAGATCAAACGCTAATACCTAGCAAATGTTTCTCTGCAAAAAAAATTTGCTACTTCCAGTGTGAAATTGACAAATTCGCTATGTTTTTTAATGATTTTCCCAGCATGGTTGGCTTAAGAGTTCCAAAAAAACTTTCAACATGGATGAAAAATGTGAACAACGATTCCGCCAAAACCCACGGCACACTCCGCCTAAAACCGTCGCGCCGGTTCTCTATCTCCCTTTTCAAGAAACCTGCATTTAACTTCAAAACAGGGGATTCCAACCAATGATTAGCCTGATTATTATGCAAAAATCTATCAGTCTAAGGCCCAGTCTTACGAAACCGGCATAAGCTCGGGATAGCCATACTAGGTATAATCTCCTAGGTTACCTTTGTCAGCATGCCATTTATCCCAGGTTTATACTCGAATAACGCTATTCCAGTTTTGTAACACTGGGCCTAATTAATAAATTGGCTTGCTTGATTATCAGTATGTAAACATGTAAACATGTAAACATGTAAAGATACAAATAATGAACTGCAGTATAAACTAAACCAAACACTAATACTCCGCACATGTAAATCAATCCTAGGATGTAAATCAGACCTAGTGGAATGAGACAACATCGTTGGTATGACGTCTGCATTGTGCTATAGTTTTGTCATAACACCCCATCGCACCTGCATCCCTAATATAAAATAAATACAAATTATTTTGTTCCAGAATATTCCGTACCCAAAATCAGTATTCTTCATCGTTTCAAATGAGCTCTGCGAACGATTCAGTTTCTACGGGATGCGAGGTAAACTCAACATTTCTTAAACACCGATCACAATAATCGTCTTCTCTTAACTCTTTGTTTCAGCAATCCTCAGCTTGTACCTCATCAAAATTCTACTGTACTCGGAAAAAGACACTAAAATAATCTACCACACTTACATCTTCCTGGCGTACATTTTCACAGTCTTTGGAGCCATCATATCCGACAGTTACCTAGGAAAGTTCAAGACAATCATCTACGCCTCCGTAGTATACTGCATAGGCAACTTCATAGTATCACTGGCGTCGATAGAGTCAATGGGGTTGCCTCAGAGAGCATTCTCCATCCTGGGGTTGTTCCTGATTACCATAGGAACTGGTGGAGTCAAACCTTGCGTATCGGCTTTCGGCGGGGACCAATTCGTTTTGCCCCAACAAGCGAAACAGCTGGCCTCGTTTTTCTTCATGTTTTATTTTTCGATCAACTTGGGCAGCTTGATATCGACATTCCTGACGCCAGTTCTGAGGAACGACGTGCACTGTTTCGACAAAGACAGCTGCTTCCCGTTGGCTTTCGCCGTACCTGGAATGATGATGGTTGTGTCAATTGTAGTGTTCGTCCTCGGCAAGCCCCTGTACAAGATTCTACCGGCCGCTGATAATATTGTGCTCAAAGTAGCGAAATGTATCGGTTTTGCTGTAAAAGAGAAAATAAAAAACGAAAAGAAGCTCGATCACTGGTTGGATTATTCAGAAGAACGATACGGAAAAGAACTAGTTGATGATGTTAAGACGACAATGAAAGTGCTGGTTCTGTTCACACCTCTTCCAATTTTCTGGGCTCTGTTTGACCAACAAGGCTCGGGATGGACGATCCAAGCGACCCGCATGAACGGCGATATTGGTTTTTACACCATACTACCTGACCAAATGTTAGTGGCAAATCCACTTTTGATAATGATCTTCATACCGCTATTTTCGTACGGCATTTACCCGGTTTTAGCTAAATGTAACTTGTTGACTAGGCCACTACAAAGAATGACTTGTGGCGGATTCCTAGCTGCTCTATCTTTCGTTATATCAGCAGGAGTGTCCATGGCTCTAGAAAATACTTATCCAGTTCTGCCGGGACCAGGAAATGCTCAATTAAGGATTTACAACCCTTTGGGTTGCAATGTGATGATTTCAAGTTCAGTTTTCAAAAACGACCCTTGGGTGCTGAACTCGGGAGAGATTTTCAAAACCACTCTAGAAACGAAATCCCATCAAACGTTCAACTATTCCATCGAGTATTGTGACGAAGTTGTTGTCAAAAGCGGAACGTTTGAGATCGACGAGGGTACCGCCACAGGTTACTATTTGACCAGTAACGGATTTGTAGGGTTTCAAGACCAAGTCGACAAAAGTGGAGATGGGCTACCTCTAGTCAGGACTTTAATGGGCAATCCAACTGAAGATGTTGAGATAACATATAGAGACAACAACGAGACCTTAACTATTCCATCGAATAATACTTCACTCAATAAAATCCAGCCCGGAACTTACACGTTGAACGGATCAACTGAAAAGCTCAAATTTGAGTTGGGAGGTGTCTACACCGTCGTAATCCATTTAAATGCCACCAAAATTGTAAGTAACTTTGTTAATTCCCGAACCTTGAACTAATTCTGAAGTGATCAATAATTTTTCACAGGAAAAAGTGACTAGGCATGTAGTTACGAAACCTAACACAGTCCACATTCTATGGCTCACCCCTCAGTATTTTGTCATAACAGCTGCTGAAATCATGTTTTCGATAACTGGACTAGAATTCTCTTATTCTCAAGCTCCACATTCCATGAAATCTGTATTGACTGCAGCTTTTCTTATAACAACAGCGATTGGAAATCTCATCGTGATTATCATAGAATCTGCCAAGATTTTTGACAAACAAGTAAGTTTTCTCAAATTGTTTTTATCTACAAGCGTTAAATAATACCCGTCACTTTTAACACGTCGTCATGGGCGACGTGAAAAAATGATGAATCTGCGCGTTCCTGTCATATTTTCAATAAATTCTGACATTTATCTAACATTTCAAAGACCATTGTAGATAAAATCCTGCACTATACACGCAAAATGTGTCTCATTTTGTTCGCGGGGTTGCTCTACTCGCTAATGCTCGTTTCGCAAGCGTCCCCGCTCACAAAATAATACCTGTCACTTTTAACACTCGTATCGTAAATAGCTATTATCTACAAGCGTTAAATAATACCCGTCACTTTTAACACGTCGTCATGGGCAACGTGAAAAAATGATTCTGCGCGTTCCTGTCATATATTCAATAAATTCTGACATTTACCAAATATTTCAAAGACCATTGTAGATAAAATCCTGTACGATACCGCGTTAAAAGTGTCTTATTATGTTCGCGGGGATGCTCTACTCGCTAATGCTCGTTTCGCAAGCGTCCCCGCTCACAAAATAATACCTGTCACTTTTAAAACACTTGTATCGTAAATAGCTATTAAGCTGGATTTATAAACTTGAGGTTGCCGTTGCTGTTGCCGTTGCCGTTTGCAGTTGACGTTCAGTTGGCGGCGGTGCAGTTCGGAATTATCAAATGTCGATTTATAAACTCCCGAACGTCCACGAACTTTGACAGCTGATATATTTTTTAACCTCACAGTATGGTATTTTAAAAGCATCAAAACAAGTTGATGCATCTATTTACTGAAGTCAATCAGCTTTTAGAAGTCTTCGGTGCAGTTTTGGGTGCTTGTGCAGCGCCCAAGAGGGATTCTCCTCAGTTATTCAAACATACAAGAATGACGGTTTCATAATTTCAAGGGTGGGAACGATCACGTGACTTGTTGCTGTCGTGTCATTGGTTAAAGCCCGAACGGCAACTGAACGGCAACAGCGAAAGTTAAAAGATGGTTATCTCTGAACTGCACCCCAACGTCGCCACGAACAGCACGAACTGCCAACTGCAACGGCAACGGCTCTTATAAATGACCACAATCACTTTCACATATTCAACTTTGAACGGCAACAGCAACGGCGAACGGCAACTGCAACGTCAAGTTTATAAATCCAGCTTTATCTACAAGCGTTAAATAATACCCGTCACTTTTAACACGTCGTCATGGGCAACGTGAAAAAATGATGATTCTGCGCGTTCTTGTCATATTTTCAATAAATTCTGACATTTACCAAACATTTCGAAGACCATTGTAGATAAAATCCTGTACGATACACGCGTTAAGGCTAAAGGGGACGATAAAATAATGTGTTTCTGAGACGCGAGATGGCGCGGAAACTAATAACATTCTCAAAATTAACTCAATGGACCGATTTTGAAAATTCAAACGTTATTATATTTAGATTATATAACTATTTGATGCTGTAGTCAAAAAATATTTTTTTTATATTTTTTGGAAAAAATTTTTTGATTTTTTTAAATTTTCAATTTTTTTTTGAAAATTTAAGGTAATCATTTTATCCTCTGATAAATATTGTATATTAATCTTTTTTCAAAATTCAAATATCATGAGTAGTATCGACCGAAATCAATTTTGAATATTTCCCTTTGAAGTTCACCGCGTGCCGCCCGCCGCCACCTGCAAGCGGTTCCCGTCCTGTATCATCATACAATATTTATAGTCCGCGAGAAAAAAGAGCTCTGTCGTAATTGCAGAATTAATGCCTGGACTGTATGTCTCCAGTCCCGTAGAAAGTCTCAACAGTGTAACAAGCAACTGGGCAATACCGAATCGGTTACTTTTTCAATTTTAATCATTAATAGCTTCGTCACTCGATATAATTGGGATGTTCTCCAGAAATAATTAAGTAAGATGAGTGAAAAACTACTATAAAGAAAAGTACAGTAGGAGGCTTTATTTTGTTTTCTGTTTCATGCACAAAATGTTTATAACGAGAGATGGAAAACGCTATCCGTCAAGTTGGCCTGTGAAGTTGGTGTTGAAATCAAATTCTTGAAACATTCAAAAATTCAAAAAAAAAGTTCACCCATACACCAACGGTGTCTGTCGTCCATTAGGAGCAGCCAATTTCATTCTTTGATTCTAATGAAAATTTAGAACAGGCATTGAACCCAGTAACTGGAAGCTATGGGAACATACAGGTGGTCGATCCTAGCGTAATCATCTCATAGCGGCCTTACCGTTCAAGATAAAAAAAAAACGAAATAGTGCTATTCTGTAAAAAATAACATTCCATAAACTCTGTTATGTAAAAATTCGTGTCGGCAATTGGCTGTTGCCTGGGTGGTACAACGTAACAGAGCCTTTATGGAACGTAATTTTTTAGAAAATCGCACCATAAGAAAAAAGTTGTATGGATTGATTAAAGCTGAACATAACGAAATAAAGTTAAATTATGAGGCCTGTTTGTGGACCCGACCCATGGATGTCTTGCGGAATCGCCAGACGGGGCTTCTTCCTCATCAGAATGGTACCGAGCGTTCATAAATTAAATGGGTCAAGGGTGCCTGTGACTTTGAAAACATCTGTCGGAACTAGCATCGTTCATTTGATGTCTGCAATTTCTTGGTTATCGTAATTTGTCAAACCAGTCGCAGTTTTCGTTTTCGGGACATTTTAAATGTGATTTTACGGCAGGGCACAAAACCTATATGATCGAGGAGTATTTTCGAACTTGAAGTATTCTCGTGAACTTACGGCAGATCAGAGATCAATAATATGGGACGTAACTTGTCAAAGTTTGACAAATTTAATTCAAAAGGATTACGCTAGTTACGACAGACGTTTTTGAATTCACAGGCACCCTTGACCCATTTAATTAATGAACTCTCGGTACTATCATCAAGGTGAAATGTCCTAAGTCGGCAAAACAAAAGACCATACAGGAAACCATACAGACCAATCAACAATTTTGTTTGGAGAGAAATTCTCAGCTTAAACGGACACACATTCACTATTTCCAAGTACAAGGATATATTGGACTGACAAAATAAAAAAACAAAATTGATTGACTTCTATATCAAAATTTTACTGCCTGAGATCATCGATTTGCGGGCTTGTAGGAGCATGCCCATTCAAGAAAGTTGAAATGCCATGACTTTTTTCCCATCAACGGTTCTTAGGTACTGGCCACTTTTCGACACTTAAATGCGTATCGTACTACGATACGTAATACGAATTTTATACGAAACAAGTGCATTCTAATGGAACGATTTCAACAAAAATCAAATGAGCCGAGGTCATTCACGAAGATAACCACACAGACAGCCAGACACACAAACAAACAAGAGAGATATCCACACAGGACTCAAACGGACGGACAGACAAACAGACTTCAGACGGAGTAGGACTAGTAGTAGTAGTTCTTTGTGGTTTTGTTATTTACTTCCAGTGTATATAGTTTCAAATACATAATATACACATTTGTGCAGCCTATTGTTTTGCAATTGCAATTTGACTTTACAATGTTTGTCCCTTTATAATCAGATATGAGTATGTTGGAGTATGAGTATGTTGGAGTATCAGTATATTGTAGATCTAGATAGTGTGATCACGTGAGAGGAATAATCAACTTGGACAAAAAATCAATTTCAAAAATCGTAGCAACGAAATATATCGGCGTAATACCACGATGTCACAAATCTGTACTACTGCTATTCACATCGCCTATTTCTCAGAAAACATCATAACACCATGTGTGCAGAAAGTGATCACTACCTATATCATGAATGACTCATCGCGGAGAACAGCTGCAGCGGGTGGCAAATAACAAAGTGAGATTTTCAAAATGTGTTTCGGAGGGCACCATTCATGCTACAGAAATTCTAAAAACAGATTAATGTTTGATATTTTCAGTACTTCAAAATGACTACCTGTGATTTTAGAAAAAATTAAAATTATTTTGTAAAATTGAAAAAAAAAATTGGAAAATTTTTTTGGAATTTTTTTTTTGACTAGTGCATCAAATAGAATTGAAATCTGAGTATAACCCTTTTCTTAGATCCAAAATCGGACCGATAGTTTTCTCAAAAACATTTTATTACTTTTGATGTATTTTCTCTCTGTCGCACACTTGGTACTCAATTTCAGTCCCCTTTAGCCTTAAAAGTGTCTTATTTTGTTCGCGGGGTTGCTCTACTCGCTAATGCTCGTTTTCGCAAGCGTCCCCGCTCACAAAATAATACCTGTCACTTTTAACACTCGTATCGTAAATAGCTATTTTTTTTATCATAATAATTGTAAGTACATATTATTTTATTCATTGTGCTTTGTTGCAGTCTTTCGATTTCTTCTTATACGCTGGTCTGATGGCGTTAACTATGGTAGTCTTTGCATTCCTGGCGTCAAGGTATAAATATGTCGAGAAAAGGGAGAAAAGTTCTGAAGATGTGACTGATTTTGCTGTAGAAGAAAAAGATGCAAATAAAGCGTTATTGAATAGCCAAACAGATAGTACGCATATGTGATAGTAGATACCTACGCCATGTAAGATAAGTAAAAGTATTAGCAAAAGCCATTTTTGTACTTGTATTATTATTGTTAAGTATTCGAATAATGAGGATTAACTATTTACACTCGATCGTCAAACTCAATAATTATTTATTTCAAGAATAGTCTGAATAGTAGTTTATTTATGATTGTGTAATAATATACGCTTTTGTAAAATTTCTTGTTTTTTTTTTATTAGCAACAATTTTGCTCCCAGAATAGTTCCACAAACAATAAACTGCAAATTGTATACGGCCTTCTATTAGCATTAATTAAGTACCTACCTATATTTTGCAGAAGTAGATATCAATCTAAGGACCTGCTGTAACTACTTAAGTTCCTTGTATAGAAATCTAGTCCTCACATGAAAATTTAGTCTTGTGACCTTCTTCACAAAATGTAGATTTTTTGGGAATAGGTAATAATATAGATAGGTAACATTCACGTGTAATGGGAACTACGTGCTTTTAATTTGAAACAAATTCTTGATTGTAAATTATTAGTAATTTAAAAAGTCGTTTTATACAGAGTATCCCACGAAGTAACCGAGATAGTTCAAGGGTAGATGAACATTCTTGAGGCGAATCAGAATCTGCCTTCGAAATTTTTCTGACGTCCCCCGTTTCCGATATACACGGTGATTTATGTGTTCAACCGAAAAGTTTGATTTGTCATACTTATCTCACGAACAGATCAATAGAATCGATTGAAATTTTGCAGGTACATTCTAAAACCAAGGGCCTTTGTAGCGCCCTATTCATTTGTGAAATGAATACAGGACCCGGGGCAGACCGTTGGACGGAAGGCCCGCTGGACGGAAGGCCCACTCGACGGAATGAAGTGGGGATACGCGCATGTTGGATGCATGATACAGTGGCTCTAAACAAAGCTCCCAATTGCCTCTCTGCACATCTCCTCTGCGTGAATACTTGGTTGCCTACACCTATGACCCCCGAAGACTGAGATTTCCGTTGAACGGGCCTGATGGCCATTCCGTCGAATGTACCCTCCAATATTTCCGTCGAATGGGCCCGCTAAGATTTCCGTCGAACAGGCCTGATGGCCATTCCGTCGAACGGGCCTGATGACCATTCCGTCGTACGGGCCTGGATGCCATTTCGTCGAATGTACCCTCTAATATTTCCGTCGAATGGGCCCGCTAAGATTTCCGTCGAACGGGCCTGATGCCATTCCGTCGAACGGGCCTGGATGCCATTCCGTCGAATGTAGCTTCTAATCAAAATTTTGTAGTGACTTTTTTATCCTAAATTGAACAGAAGGAATTTGAAAAAAAAACTCATAAATAGCCTGTGACGTGAAAAATATTTCAAAAAAATGCCCATTCGACGGAAATATCAGAGGGTATATTCGACGGAATGGCATCCAGACCCGTTCGACGGAATGGCCATCAGGCCCGTTCGACGGAATGATCATCAGGCCCGTTCGACGGAATTACCGTCAGGCCCGTTCGACGGAAATATTAGAGGGTACATTCGACGGAATGGCCATCAGGCCCGTTCGACGGAAATCTCAGTCTTCGGGGGTCATAGGTGTAGACAACCAAGTATTCACGCAGAAGAGATGTGCAGAGTGGCAATTGAGAGCTTTGTTTAGAGCCACTGTATCATGCATCCAGCATGCGCGTATCCCCACTTCATTCCGTCGAGTGGGCCTTCCGTCCAGCGGGTCTTCCGTCCAACGGGGTAGACCCACAGGACCGAACCCAAAATTTTGTTTTCTCGACTTTCTGCTAAAAAAAATCACCCTGTATAGATTTTTTTTTAAATCTGATGTCATATTCGGAAGCCACATGAAAAATGCTACAAAATGCGATCTCTAAATTGTTTGGTACTAATTTAGCTGATTTGAGAAAAAAACCACTACAGAAATTTCTTAGGAATATCTTTAAAAATTTCAATTAAAATCAGTGAAACGCTATTCCAAATGGTGGAACAAAGTCATTATTTCAATAATTGTGGTGCTCCAACTAACCAAGGATATGGACAGGGAGCTGGTGCCTCAAAACTTACGTCATAAGGTACATGATTTCAACCCTGTAGGTCTAATGTGCGTTGATAAGGTTGTTAAAAATTTCTTTGTCTTACATGTCAGACCGGGGGCTTTAGGCTGGTATAGGCTTGTCAATTTTCGAAAAATGTCAAAAATTTATGTCATAAAGGTACATGAATGAAACCAACGGGCTTTTGTGTGGGAACATTCCCTTAATCAAAAATCGGGTCATAAGACAAAATTATTGGGGGCTCTCGGTCCATAAGACAAATTTGAAATTTTCAAAAAAGGCCAAAATTTACCTCCTCCTGGAGACTTCTCTTTCAACATAATTTTAGGAATGAAAACGATTCTCACATGATTTCTTACGCAGGTTTCGAATCTGTCCACAAATTTTTTTTTATGGTACATCGCTTACAGGGTGCAACATCGAAAAATTTTTCTCAAATCGTACACCCTGTATTTTAACATGAAAATCGATTGTTTTTTATTCTGATTACAAATATATATCATACTTGATATATGAGTCAGCAAAACGCCTGTGAAAAAATTGATAAATTTTGGTCCTTTTTTGAAAATTTCAAACTTGTCTTATGGACCGAAAGCCCCCAAAAATTTTGTCTTACGACCAGATTTTTGTTCAAGGGGATATGCTTACACAAAATCCAGTTGGTTTCATGCATGTACCGTTGCGGCCTTTTTAAAGTGGACGACAGTTGACAGATTTTTTAGGATTTTGGCCTGAACGTCGCGTGACAGCAAGCCAACTCGTTGACATTGTCGTCCACTTTATTATGGCCGCAATCGTACCTTATGACGTAAATTTTTGGCCATTTTTTTGGAAATTGACAGGCTCATACCAGCCTAAAACCCCCGGTCTGACATGTGAGACAAAGCAATTTTTAACAACCTCATCAACGCACATTAGACCTACAGGATCAAAATCATGTACCTTATGACGGTAGTTTCGAGGCACCAGCTCCCTGTCCAATAATCCTAGAGAATTTTCTAGAAACATGAATTTTAAAAAATTTAAAATTGAATTTTTTTATAATTCCATCAGGGTTCATTTTGAAAAATCGAAAGAGCCTCGTTTTTTGGGATCAAGGAATGAAATTTGGCACAACAATAGTCGAATGGAAGATGAACAACTTCATGACAAAAAACCTGAGATTCAGTGATACATGTTGTGCCGAGGGTTGTGCACAATTTTTTTTCAAACTTCGCTAATTTCAAAGTGCCATAGATCATGTTTTGCAAATGGAATGCCCCAATTTTATAATTCCCGAGATAATCGATAATTTTGATCAAAACTCTGTTCAACTGCTATATCAATGACCTGCCAACGAACAAGATTCCAGGAGCAAAATTCACCATATATGCTGATGATACTAGTGTTGTTGTGGGAACGGATGATAGAGTGAACCTACCTAAGATTGCTCAGTCATGTATAGATTATGTTGCAGGATGGTGCGAGCATAACGGGATCAGACTGAACATTGAAAAGTCGGTGGTGATGAAAATAACGACTAAAAACTCAACAATTGACTCCAGCCTTCTGCTGAGAAATGAGGGCAAATCAGTTAAAAATGTGAGTTCTACAAAATTTCTGGGACTATATATTGATCAAAAACTTACATGGAATGCACATATCGGGGATCTTGTTTCGAAGCTCAGTAGTTGCACGTTCCTGATTCGCTCGATCAGGGGCACAGTCTCCTCGGGTGTGCTGAGGGTCATATATTTTTCTATGTTTCAGTCCAGACTCACTTACGGAATTCTGCACTGGGGTTGTGCCGCAAATATGAAGCGTGTTCTCGTGGCGCAGAAAAGAGTTGTTCGATGCATGACGGGTTCTTCAAACAGATCATCCTGCAGACCATTGTTCCTTAAATTGAATGTGATGACGGTGACGTCCCTGTATTTGTATTCCTTGTTGATGTATGTTAGGGCGAACATCGATAAATGCACCTTGAGACGGAATATTCACGGTCATGACACGAGAAATGGCAATCTGCTTGATGTCCCATTCTCAAGACTTGTCATTGGACAGCACAGTCTTCAATATATGAGTCTCAGGGTGTACAATCACGCGTTGAAGGTTCACGGATGTTTCACTGACGCTGATACACATCGTGTTTTTGTGAGAAAAATAAAGCAATTTTTAATTGCCAAATGCTTTTATACACTCGACGAGTTCTTTCTGTAATATATTTTTGTATATATGTATATTCTTATTGTCACAGTGTGTGGCTGTATGTGTACCGTCTGCCAGATGTATATAAACTGTGTTAAGTGACTGTCTGACTTTGCCGATTTTATGTGTAGATTCTCAAATCTGTATATTTTCATAAGGCATAAATAAATACTTTACTTTACTTTACTTTTTATTGTCGTTTATTTGTATTTTTCATGTTCTTAGTAGGTCTTGATACAGGAAATCATATGTCAAAATGTACGCACCTCTCAGTTTGACAGTTTGAAGGTTTTTGACGTCGCGAAATCGTGCAACAATTTGTATTTACTGCATTTACTTCAGATAGAATTTTAGTTTGGCTATTCAATAAAAAGACTTGTTGTTAATATCAAACCAAGCAAAATGTGTCATAACTAGGGATGGGCGATATCGTGATCCGGGTATCAAAGTTTGATAAGAAAAAATATCGATAATTATTGATATATCAAATATCGATAATTATCAAAGTATCAAACATTGATAATTATCAAAATATCGAATATCAATAAATATCAAAGTATCAAAAATTGATAGAATTCATATTATAGAAATATCAATATGAAAATAAGGATATCAAGTAGGTAATAATATGAAAAAATATATCATCTATGTTTAATCTGGACTAACATGATGAGTGAAACTTACTTCTTTGGCGGTCTCTGGTCTTTATGTTTTATTTAATGATATTTGATTGTTATGATAACCATTGTCTATACTTTGATATATGTTAACATTTATCGATATTTGATATTTTGATAATCATCAACATTTGATATTTTGATAATTATCGACATTTGATAATTTGATAATTATCGATATTTACTAGAGCTGAAGCACCAGTCTTCATAACTGTGCTATTGGAATGCATGAAAAATTGTTTTTGGGAAATCGCGCTCGTACTGAACTTTCGGCAATTTTACACTGTTCCATTGATCACCCTGTAGAAACCTCGGTAGAAACTTCATTAAACATTGTTCGTATTCGACGTGATCAAAGCATAAGAACGAAGGATTGAGCTATCGAACACTGAAAACTGATATGAAATCGCTGACGGCAATCAAAAGTTACGATGATTTTAGAAATCGTCTGAATTTGCCTGTCCCCTAGATTCCTTTGATGTGTGTAAGATCTTTAACTTTTTTTCCATCGTGAGCGCCACTTCAAATTGCCCTTCGTGAAATTGTTGCAAAAATAACAGGTATAACGACTTGATTGGACACACACGATCGTTTAATTATGAAAAACCAGGTCCTAAATTACGGCAATGACCTCTTCGCCTAAGAAACGTTATCAAGCTCGTTTTTCTTGATTGCCCTCGACTTACGTGACAATCATGACCAAATCGAACTTTGGATCGATAAGTTGTTCGAGATATTATAATCCATATTATTTTGTGAAGTCATTCATCAAATTTTATCATCATCAGCCAAGTGGTGTTCTTTTGGCAAACAGCTGAACAAAAAATGTGCTTCGATGTTTGTGAAAAACACAAAAACGGCAAGGTCACGTCGTTTCCTCAGACCCGATTGGAGAAAATCTGTACTCAAAAAGTGCTACCAATTGATACTGAATAGGTTTAGTTTGGAGGAGTGTGTTTTGTAGTTTAAAGCTAAGCCGACATGAATTGTCCCATTCTAGTTCTGCAGGAGGGACGTCGAAACTGTGGCACAGCTTACAAATATTTGAAACGGTTTTTGTTGACTATTATGGCCAGAAACGATTCAAATATAAGCTGTAGCAACATTTTTGACGTCCCTCCTGCAGAACTAGGATGAAACAATCCATTCCGCTTCAGCTTTGAACTACAGAATACATTCCTTCGAACCCTTTTAGTATCAATTGGTAGCATTTTTGGTTTCAGATTTTCTTCAATCGGGTTCGATGGGACGACGTGACCCTGCCATTTTTGCATTTTTCACAAAAATCGAAGCAAGTTTTTTGTTCAACTGTATGCCAAAAGACCACCACTCGGCTGATGATGATGAAATCTGATAAGTTGCTTCACAACATAATGTGGATTATAATATTGCAAACAACTTATTGATCCAAGGTTCGATTTGGTCATGATTGTCACGTAAGTCGAGAGCAATCAAGAAAAACAAACTTGATAATGTTTCTTGGGCGAAGAGGTCATTGCCGCAATTTAGGACCTGGTTTTTCAGCATAAGACGATCGTTTGTGTCCAATTAAGTCGTTACCTGTTATTTTGCAACAATTCCACGAAGGGCAATTCGAAAATGGCGCTTACGATGGAAAAAAAAGTTGAAGATCTTAGTTTCGAATCTAGCAGGCTTTGTCGATGGCTCCACATCGCGTTTTATTCAAAACCTAATTGTTTGTCGGAATATCAAGTTGCAGCTCGATATCTCCAAAAACAACGAATTTATTAAAAAAAAAAATGAAGAAATTTCACTTCTTCCAGCATAATTTCGGAAACGCCTTAAAATATTCCAAAACTGTTTGCACCATTTTCATGAGCATGGAATCAGTCATCAATATCCTGATTTACATACGTCATGACCTGTTATGGTTCACGATTTACGATTTTCCAACAAATTTTTTCTACTGTATGCACCCTGTATAAGTGTCTGCACGATTTGCGCAGATGGCTCCACATCCAGATTGGTCGAGGGTGGTCTCAGCTACAGGCATGCAAAGTGACAATGCTTGGTATAAAAGTGCAAGGTATTTCCCACTAACGTCCAAACAATAATGGCTAGTTTATGCAGACTTGAAACTCAAAACTCAATACGTCATACTTAAAACCTGAATGTTAAGGAGTATGGCGCAGTTTATGGACATTTAAGATTTAACAAAAAGAACCAATCAAAAAGCTGGCGTCGCCGTCCTTGGAGTACGTGGTGCGCCCAATGAACTGATTCCTCGACTGATACCTATTCAAAAATTTCATCCCTAAAGATTGCGCATGCGTTGTGACAATATTTAAGACTTGAAAAAACTGAAGAAAGTTGAAAGTAGCAAACTTTCAAGGCTATCGGATTAAATATCTGAGCGTTAAGTCCAAAGTTTTAGGTCCATAAACGGACGTCACTGAGCGCAATGGTTTAACCTCACTTTTAACTTCATAAGTTTAAAGTATTACGTGTTGAGTTTTAAGTTTTAGGTCTGCATAAACTAGCCATAAGGCCTAAAAGTATTTTGTCTATTTCAGTCAAGGTGCGTTCAGTCAGCTTATTTAGCCGCAAGTTTTAATTCTAGTCGTAATCGCAGCATCGCTTATTGGCTAATCTGAGGAGGCTGGTTCTGACAGCCAATGAGCATCGCTGCGCTTACGACTAAAATTAAAACTTGCGGCTAAAGGTGCGTTCAGTCAGCTTTATTTAGCCGGAAGTTTTAATTTTAGCCGCAAGGGCAGCGACGCCCATTGGCCCTTACGAACCAGCCTCCTCAGAACAGCCAATAAGCGATGCAGCGCTTACGGCTAAAATTAAAACTTGCGGCTAAATAAGCTGACTTGAACGCACCTTTACATGTACTATACAGGATGGTCCAGGTTTCAGTCGACAAACTTAGCAGGCTGATAGAGGATAAAAAAAGAAGTCGACTCACTCCAAAAAATACATATCTAAAATGCATATTGAAAACATTACAGGCCTTCAAAGTTGCAGAAAAAAAATTGTTTTTTTCTTGATAACTTTTGAACAGCTTGACCGATTTCACTCAAATTTTGCACATATGGTTAACAAACACGTCCCCAGTGATTTCTTGAACAAACATTTCATCAGAATGACGCAGTGCCGTAGATATGGGGGGTACTAACCCTCTTACCCCCCTACTTTCTACGCCACTGGATATTTTGAAAAACCGTGAAAAGTATTGAATTTGGCGTTCAATTCTGAAGAGAAAATTGGCGTGTCATTGCTACATTTGGAGCAGCGGTTTCAGAGATATTTGTGTTTAAAGGTTCAAAAACACCGAATAACGCAAATGTTTCAAAACTCGAGCTAGCTTTGATCCATTAATTAACTCTCAACTTTTTTTCAATTTAAAGTTTATTGATCCATAATTTAGCTCATGAGAAGTTGAAAATTGGTTGTGAAAATTTATAATTTCAGCAACAATTAAATATTCAATAGGTACCTTTATTCACTTACCTACTGATAGTTGGGAAGTTTAGTGAAAACAAGATACAAGGAACAAGGGCCCTTTGTTTCTTATTGGCCACGTTACTGAAATTAGGAATTTTCACAACCAATTCTCAATTTCTCATGAGCTAAATTATGGATCAATAAACTTCAAATTGAAAAAAAAGTTGAAAGTTAATGGATCAGAGATCGCTCGAATTGTGAAACATTTGCGTGATTCGTTTTTAAACCTTCAAACACAAATATCTCCGAAACCGCTCCCAATGTAGCAATGACACGCCAATTTTCTCTTCAGAATTGAACGTCGAATTCAATACTTTTAACGGTTTTCCAAAATATCCAGTGGCGTAGAAAGTAGGGGGATAAGAGGGTTAGTACCCCCCCATATCTACGGCACTGCGTCATTCTGAGAGAATTTTTTCAAGAAATCACTGGGGACGTGTTTGATAAACATATGTGCAAAATTTGAGCTAAATCGGTCCAGCTGTTCAAAAGTTATCAAGAACAGAACAATTTTTTTCTGCAACTTTGAAGGCCTGTAACTTTTTTAATATGCATTTTAGATAGGTACTTTTCTGGGTGAGTCGACTTCTTTTTTTTATCCTTTATCAGCCTGCAAAGTTTGTCGACTAAAACCTGGGGACCACCCTGTATGTCATGACTACTTTGTAACACAGTTATTATTACGAAAAACAGTGCCACAAAATGCTACTTTAACTGAAAATTGAGCATTTTAAGCCACTGACTGTTTTGGCTGTCATCAGTGACAGGCACATATGAACACTATTTCAAATAAGGATCAAACGAGATTTCAAATGTCCCTAAATGTGCATCGCACTAACCGCCAGTTCCACAAAAAAGATGATCAGCGATCAAGGCTGATTGCAGATTAACTGGTCTTTTTTCTGCTGAATCCTAGGTGATTACTCACAAAAAATGCCTGAAATCTGTACTAGACCAATCATCTTTTCATTATTGAGGGATAAACCAGCATTTCCATTGATCAGTCAGCTACAAATTGACAAACAAAATCAAAAATCGCAAATCAACTAATCTCGTATTATCTGTTTTGTGGAACCCACGGTAAAAGCGCTTTTAGCTTAAAAGTGGGATATGAATACGGGCCTTTAAAAATGGCATGAAGTCATAAACGCATTTCCAAATCAAATGAAGAACATACTTTACCGGTTCACCACCCCTCGTACAATGGATGCCTCGCACTTTTTTGCAATTTGCAATGCAACCACAGCAGCACAGATGCACAGCAGCTTGCAATCAGAGAATCTTGCAGCAGCAGCAGCAGCAGCACCAACAACAACAACACAACATACAATCATACAAACTACAAATCTCAAGATTAGTCAGAGCCAATGAGAAGCGCCCAAATCAGTTTGCAAACTGTATTTCTCGCTTCTTATTGGCTCTGACTAGTTTGAAACCTCTTGATGGAACAAACCTAGTCCGTCCCTGTTTCAGACATTTTGAGTACTTTTGTCTACTGACTCCTTGGCTGTCACATTTGAACTACTTCTCAGAACTACTACTACTGTCCCCTGCTCCCGTGGAAAGTTACTGCGTAGTTTCGTATTGCGCGTGCTTCAAGAATTCTGCAAGTGGATTGGCCCACCTCGTTGCAAAACATGCCAGTCTTTGTTATGTTGTGATCCGGTTCTGAGTTTTCTTTACCAACACCAACATAGCAATTTTAGCACTGCCCGCAAAAGTCCGAAGTGCCATCTCAACGGCGATCAAAGTCTTTCTGACGTACAATCGTTGATCCTATCGCGAAATTCTAGTGTCCGCCGCGCATGAAAAGCTCCATCATGACCAGCAACAGGAAGAAATGCCTGGAAATGGTATTCAACCTGCAATGGAGAAGTAGGCCAGGCAATGGAGGCAACGTTATGGGAATGTACGACACCCCCGCTACGACCCGCAACTTTGAAACGTTCAAGTCTTACCTAGTGAGTCGAAACATTTTTATTTCCACGAATCTCCGAAATTCATTGCGATATTCCTCGTAATTTTCCAGCTGAAAAACTCGGGGGCCGATGGAGACGTCACTGTGGCATTCGTCACCAGCGACACCGGCAAGGAATGGATCCTCGAAGGGGAGCCGGAGTTCGAGGTGGCACTTTGCGCCTTCAGGCTCAAGGCCAAGCTGGGCGAAGTCATCTATTTGAATGTTTACGAGAAGATCGGTGGAAGCTCTTCGAAGATGATGAGGCAGCCTTCCAACGATGTGGAAACGCAGTTTGACAATGCCCAGAATGGGTCCCCCGACGAGGCCCCTCAGTGGTTCACCAACTTCATGGCTGGTGTAAGTTGTAACACAGACGTTGTAATATTTGTATGAAAGCAATAGTGAGACGTTGGATAGCGGTATTTTATTGGGATTGGGTGAATGGAAAGTGTAATGAATAATTTTGACTTAATTTGGAAAAATGAGTGTAATATTGATTGCACAACATTGAACAAATACCTTGATTAGGTCATGAAATCTATTTTGTAGCCAAACCAAGTCATATCTGCAGCAACAATAACAAAACATGCTTTCCTTTTACAACCTAAACAAAGTATTCTTGACCTAAGTTGTTAGTGGTGTCTCACTTTCATGCATGCTATTTCTCGCTTTTTCTCTCTCTAACTTGGATCAGATCAGTGAGTTTTGTGGTGAAAAGAAAGCACCTAATAATTATTGTTTGTGTGCACCCTGTTGTGTTTGTGTAAATACTGAAAATTGATAAAGAATAGATGGCCATGCAAATTGTTCCCTTGACCTTGAAACTGAATCAAAGAGACGTTTTCGTTTTCGTATGACCTGACTGGACTTGACGTAAAATCCCTGTTTTACCCTGTTTTCTAACAATAAAGTTGCGGTGACCGTGTCATAAAGGGGACCTTGATTTCGATTGGTTCAAAAGTAGGAATGGACTACAAACAGTGGTCAAGAAGGTTTTTCAAAAGAAATTTTGCGAATATTCACAAATTTTTGAGAAAAAAATTAGAAAATTTAGAAAACTACGCAGTGTATTTTTAGCGCCGGGCGGATATGCAACCCCCCAAACGAAGTAGAAGTGGTACCACATAATGGTATTGAACAAAAGATTAAACACTAACGGGACCGGGAAGCAAAATAGGGGTGTTGGGCGAGGTGAAGCTAAAAATAACGCGTCATAAAACAAAAACAAAAAAATCGGAAAATCGCAAGAGATCGTAAGAAAACCACTAAAAGACATTAGGCCGTATTCATATCTCGCTTTCAAGCTAAGAGCCTATTTAGTGATGCGTTTTCAGGGGCTATCTGTTCATATTTGAGTTTTCAAAAATACATATTACAATTGAGCGGCCATATGTAATTTGGAACACTCAAATGTAATTGGACAGCCTCTAAAAGCGCACCCCTAAATGCGATTCTAACTTGGAAGTCGGATATGAATACGACCCATTATTTTTGTGTCAATACGCCACTAAATGATACCAACGGGACCGGAGAGCAAAATAGCGGTGTTGAGCGGGGAGAAACAAAAAAGAACGTGTCATTGAACAAGAAACAGGGCTAAAAATCGCTAACAATCGTGAAAAAAATAATGAAAAGAAGGAATAAATCACGAAACGAGAAGAATGTCGCAAAAACGGCAGTCGACGCGTGTGAAGAAGGAATGAAATGCAGGAAAAAGTAGCGGAAGGGCGCAATAAAAGGATAACAACGCATGGAAAGTATCGCGCAAAAGCATAAAAAGGAGTTGAAGTACTTGTTAAAGTACGTTTAAAAAGGAGGAATGTAACACAGAAAACGGGGAGGAAGTCGCGAAAAATAGGTAGTTGACGCGTGTAATTTCTCTATTTGCTTTTCAATTCATATTGGTGTTTTTTTTTCTTGAATGGCAATAACATACTGCGCTTGTGGAGTACATACATTTTCACATTTTTTGCATAAAGCTCCCATAGGCAAGTAACAATAAAACCGCATAATTTTCGTAGTGTGCTTTTATCTCGGATTTTATTCTCCGCTCAAGTGATATAGGCAACCAACAATACAGCTTTTTTCACTGTTGCCTACGTCGAGCCCGTGGAAACCGATCGAGAGTTTCGTATTGGCCGTGCGTGACACAAAAGCTGAAATATCTGGCACGTATTCTGTTTCTTTCTTTACAGCATACACTCTGAAAGGCACAATAACCTCCAAGGAGTAATGTCGTTTGACAGCTGTCGGCTATTCGTGTCAATCTTTAAATTGGGTTCAAACCTCTGATTTGGCCAAATTTTGAAGTTCTCATCGTGACCACTCAATTATCACCCAAAGCACTTTTGGTGTTACCGTTTGCAATTTTTTTTTGCCGCCAACATCATTATTTCTCCAAAGACATTTCACCACATTTAGTACATAATATAAAAGCGAGTATTAAAGTCGAAGAAAATCGTACAGATTTTGGAAAACAAATTTTTTTGGTAAAATTGTTTCCCTATTTCAAGATGGTTGGCAGTGTTCACTGTTGAAGTAAGCATCATCGTTATCACAGGTCCATGTCGTTATCGCATTAATATTATTGTTGTTAATGGTTATTAGTTAGTATTTGCTCAAATTGCGCTTTAGACCGTAATCGCATGATTCATTAACATATAAATAGATGATTCACCTTTTTTAATAAGTTATTAAGTAGGTGCTTACCAAGTAATTTAGTCAATTCCTATACATTTGGTTTTTGTTTGTTTCTGTAGGTAACTTTTTGAGTCGACAAAATTGAGGAAAACTAAATTAGCATGCATTGGTTAACCCCAACTGCTAAAAACATTTTTGTTCTGTTAGTCGGCTTATTTTCGCTCTGAGGCCTAATAATACCGACGCCTTCTCATGTCAATGTCCGAGTAGGTATATATAATATGGTAATATTTTGTAAAAATGTTGAGGTGATTCTAGAAATTTTTGCTGGCGACAATACCACCTATTGATTGAAGGCTCAATTTCAAGTCCGACTTGCGTCCGGAATTGCGTTGGACTACAACGCAACGGCACAAAACAAACCTGTTTTAGCAGCCAATCAGACCCCTGTATTTGACAGTTTGCACCACTTGACATTAAATTGAATCGTAACAGAGTATCTAATATTTTCCCGATCTATAAAACCAAAACCCTTAAGTGCCATCTGCATCTTAGAGCACGTCTTTAATATCCCCTGAATATCATCAACCTTGATCATTGATACTTTAATACCTGGATGGACTACATTCAAATTCGGCCAGGAAAAAAAAATTATTAGTAGCTTAGCTGTAATTATTAATTTCACGGCTTTTTCATTTCAGTAAGCCATGGAAAATTTTCTTGTGTTGGCACGAACGATACGATGCTAACTAAATGCCAACGGCTTGATTACGCGACTACAACGCGTGCATTAGGCCGTTTTTCTGAGATCCGCGTTTTCAGTGTGTCAAATCGATCAAGATCTTCTAGAATTTCTCTGTAAAATGAAATCTGTACAAGTTCCACTTCATCCTGGTATCATTCATCATTTCTCTATCCTAACCTATTGGAATATTTTTGAGAGTCCCGTGTAAGCGCTGGAAAAATTAAAAATTTGACACTAACAATGCGGATGTCATTAAAACAGACTATATTGTATAAAGATAATGTGACAGTTTTCACTGTCACCACACGCGCAAGTGAAAGGTTTTGATACTACGTGGCAAAAATAGAAAAACATGAGCCTCTCTGGAGTGAAAATTGCTGTGCTCAACAAAGGAAATCGTCTTTACTGGTTGGCGGCTCCTCGCTAATGCTGCTAGGTGAGCGGTAGTCACTGAAGAAAATGATGCCCAAGCGTCCATACGCGGCAGTACTAAAGAAAATGGAATGAAAATCGCTGAGTAATCAGTACCATACCTACTCTAGCTTGATACTTGAGGATGACGTCACCATTGAAACAGACACATAAAGTGGTGGGGTGAGAAAGACGGAAACGTGCACTTCGGACTGGCTAGGTGGGCTTATTTGTGCGCCAAGGAAAGTGAAAAAATACAGATCATTGAAATGTGACTGGCTAGCGAGTAATATGGTTGTTTTTAGAGATAAAAATTCAATTTTCATTTTCAAGAATCCTACACTGTCATGCTTTTTCTGATGATATTTTAGAAGTCTATGACAATTTTCATAATTTTCCACTTATTGGTTTTGGTAAGGAAAGAGTACAAAGTTTTCAAAGATTTTTAGGTTAGAAAACTACAACTTTAAACTACAAGCAGGTATGAAGAAAGAGGTATATACAGGAAATGGACAAGTTTCATGTTGTGAAAATCTTTAACCCGTCAACTGCTGAGATAGTTATCATCCACAGCACTTCAAAACGGTCATTCGGTTTTAAAAATTGAGGCTGCAGTGCCAAAGTCAAGTATTTTTGTCCCATTTTTCTTAAGATGGAAATGCAAGATTATCAGAAGGCCTTTATTTGTAAATTAACAGTGCTTTACTCACAATCGACCAAAAATCAAAAAGTTTTGTATGGCTTTCACCGATTGTCGTTTTTGGTGGTTTATTTGAAAATTTAGCTGATGGATAGACTCACTCGGGTGTGAGATTACTTGGCCTAAGCATTAGAGACTGCACATGGCATGCGAACACACATGTCCACAGCGAAAACCATAACTTTTGCGAGTGTACTCGTCAAGAGCAGTTATAGGGTTAAACACAGTGCGCTCATACGCGCCTAGCTCGCCTTGTGCAATACATCTTCATTTTATGTCCAGCTAAGGAAGCTCTTTCAACCTCACTGAAGCCACTGGGCATTTTTATTCCATTTTCTTCAATAGGTACTTCCGCGCTTGGTCGCTAGGTTATCATCTTGTGACATGTGGCACATCGTTCTAACCAGAAAAGAACACCGTATTCAAAAATATCAAAATCCAATATGGCGCCCATTAGAGAAAAAAGTTGAATGCCGTATCTCGGTTGCTTTGAAAGCTAAAATAAAGATTTTGGCAATGTCTAGATTAGAAAAGGCAACCTTCAACCGTTTTTTGAATGAAAAATAAAAACAAAAATTCAAATTTCTGTTTTTTCACGATATCTCAAAAAGGAAAATCATTATAGTGGGGGGGTTAGCGGAATGGTCTGTGCATTTTGTGATCAAAGCATGAAATTTGGCATACTTGTTCAGAAGACCTTTCTTCGCAATTCCAGATGTGGCGCCACGCGAGATTTTGCGCCAGAGACACTGTATTGCGGTTAATATACCTGCTAGGGGTAAATTCTGCAAAAATGGTTCCTGGTCGGTCTCTGGTACCGCAGTCGGTATTTTTTAGTTCTGTTTAGTTAAAACTACATGTAGAAATGAGTGAGGAGTACATTTTCACAAGCAAAGTTCCAAATGCTGCCTTTATACGTTGTTTTAATACATTTTAAGGCCAACTTTGTTTTAGTACAGGAAACATGGTAAAAAAATTGCCAAAACCTCGGCAAAAATATGAACGTCCTGAAAATTTGATATTCTGTTCAGAATTATGTGCCCTGCTACATATCTAAAATTGCCAAAAATCGCACCCCAAAGCTTCGAGTTATTGGAGGGGGGGTAAAAAATTGCAACTCAAAATGAAAGGTATAGAACCCAATGGAACCCGTCAATCCAATGGATGCAAATACGTTGTAATTCGACGCATCACAACCAGTTGATACAATTTTGGCACAAAAAGTGTCGATCATTGTGGGAAGGGGATCGTGGGGAAGGGCGAAACTTGGCTGGGTGGCTCTTTTTCTTCCTGGGCCATGAAGAATCGATCACGACAAGATTGGTATCTTTTCCGACTAAATTCAATATCCTGAACTTGAATCCGATGTGTAAATTTGAATAAAAACAAGTTCGAACAAGTTAACTTGAGAAAACCTGTTTTTTCTTTGACAATTTTCACAAAACTTTTTTTTACTGTTAGAGGTATTCATCTTTTAAAATATCTCAGAGGCCATTGGACTAAACTGTATTCTTCACGAAAATCATCCACTCGATCTGTAACTTTGTTTTTCGAATTAGGAAAAATCGATTTGAACTTTAGTCGGCACTGCCCGGCGTCTACTAATGACCAGAACACAACAGCATGCACCTTCAAGTAATAACTCAATACCCTGCATTGCGATTTATGACGATTTTGTTTATGTTATAAGGAATTCAGTTCTGTACAGATCCTCGAACTTTCAAAGATGAGTTATAATTTTTCAGATAGTTTGGGCCATTCCCATTTATAGATGCATGGTGTAGTGTTCCGGTCAGTAGTAGACGACGGGCTGTGCCGACTAAAGTTCAAATCGATTTTTTTTTATCTCGAAAAACAAAGTTGCAGATCGAATGGATGATTTTCGTGAATAATACAGTTCAATCTAATGGCATCTGGAATATTTTCAAAGATGAATGCCTCTAACAGTAAAAAAAAGTTTTGTGAAAATTGTCAAAGAAAAAACAGGTTTTCTCAAGTTAACTTGTTCGAACTTGTTTTTATTCAAATTTACACATCGGATTCAAGTTCAGGACATTGAATTTAGTCGGAAAAGATACCAATCTTGTCGTGATCGATTCTTCATGGACCAGGAAGAAAAAGAGCCACCCAACCGAGTTTCGCCCCTCCCCCGTGACCCCCCTTCAACAATTGACGACACTTTTTGTGCCAAAATTGTATCAACGGGATGTGATGCGTCGAACTACGGCGTATTTGCATACATTGGATTGACGGGTTCCATCGGGTTCCATACCTTTAATTTTGAGTTGCAATTTTTTACCCCCTTTCCAATAACTTGAAGCCTCGGGGTGCGATTTTTGGCAATTTCAGATATGTAGTAGGGCACTTAATTCTGAACAGAATATCAAATTTTCAGGAAGTTCATATTTTTGCTGAGGTTTTGGCAATTTTTTTACCATGTTTCCTGTACTAAAACAAAGTGGCCTTAAAATGTATTAAAACAACGTATAAAGGCAGCATTTGGAACTTTGCTTGTGAAAATGCACTCCTCACTCATTTCTACATGTAGTTTTAGCTAAACAGAACTAAACAAGTGAGTATGCCTTCACGTGCGTGAGTCTCAGTAGCGCATTTTCTCAAAGAGGCATATTGTGAACGTAAAGAAATTTGGTTGAAGGAGAAACACCATTCCTTGCCCACTTTCTTCACTCGAAACTCATTGTGATATTGTGTTATCAGAATGGGGTACTTGCCAATGAAATAGATTCGAATGAAAACTCTTTCACTCATCAATATATTTTTTTGTTTGAGGGCGGGAGCTGGGAGCGGCGGCTAATCAGCAGTAGTTTATTTTTTCCCATTTTCAGTCGGCTATCCATATAGCGAAAGAATTAGATCGCTATGTCTTCGGGTTCATGTTTTCCATTTATCTCTTACTTTGAGGGCAGCGTGTGGGGGTGGCAGCATTCTGCAAAGTAACTGTTGCACAGTTTGAGTTGAGAGTTTCTAAATGTTTGAGGAAATATGACAATCAATGAAAATTGTAAAAGTTGCATTTTTTTGTTTGGGGGCGGGAGCTGGAGGCGGCAACTAATCAAAAGTGGCCTATCTCTTCCCATTTTTAGTCAGCTATCTATATAGCGGAACAATTTAATAGCTATGTCTTCAGGGTTATGTTTTACATTCATCTCTCACTTTGGGGGCGGCGTGTGGGAGCGGCAAAGTTTGGCCAAGAAATTCTTCCACAGTTTGAGTTGGGAGTTTCTGAATGTTTGAGGTAACATTAAAATGTAATTCAGTGGGAATTATTGAAAGTTGCACTTTTTTTCTTTTGGGGGTGGAAGTTGGAGGCGGCGCCATGTCAAAGGTAGCCTATTCTTTCCCATTTTTAGTAAGCTATCCATATAGCGAAAGAATTAGATCGTTATGTCTTCGGGTTTATGTTTTCATTCATCTCTCACTTTGAGGGCAGCGTGTGGGGGCGGCAGCATTCGGCAAAGTAACTGTTGCACAGTTTGAGTTGGGAGTTTCTAAATGTGAGGGAAATATGACAATCAGTGAAAATTGTGAAAGTTGCATTTTTTGTTTGTTTGGAGGCGGCAGCTGGAGGCGGCGGCTAATTAAAAGTGGCCTATATTTTTCCAATTTCAGTCAGCTATCAATATAGTGAAAGAATTAGATCGCTGTGTCTTCAGGTTCATGTTTTACATTTATCTCTCACTTTGGGGGCGGCGTGTGGGAGCGGCAGAGTTTGGCAAAGAAATTCTTGCACAGTTTGAGTCAAGAGCTTCTAAATGTTCGAGGTGATAGTATCAGCTAAATCAGTGAAAATTGTTGAAAGTTGCACTTTTTTTCTTTTGGGGGCGGAAGCTGGAGGCGGCGCCATATCAAAAGTAGCCTATCCTTTTCCATTTTTAGTCAGCTATCCATATAGCGAGAAACTTGGATCACTTTGTCTTTGGGTTCATGTTTTTCATTTATCTCTTACTTTGGGGGCGGCGTGTGGGAGCGGCAGCGTTCGGCTGAGCAAACGTTGCACAATTTGAGTTGGCAGTTCCTAAATGTTTAAGGGAACATCTCAATCAGTAACATTTGTGAAAGTTGCACTTTTTATCGTTTGGGGGCGGAATCTGGGGGCGGCGACCAACCAAAAGTAGCCTATCCTTTCCCATTTTTAGTCAGCTATTTATATACCGAAAGAATCAGATCGCTATGTCTTCGGGTTTATGTTTTTCATTTTATTGCACTTTTTATCGATTGGGGGGCGGAATCTGGGGGCGGCGACTAACCAAAAGTAGCCCATCCTTTCCCATTTTTAGTCAGCTATTCATATACCGAAAGAATCAGATCGCTATGTCTTCGGGTTTATGTTTTTCATTTTAAAGTGATTGGGGGCGGTTTTTAGCAGTTTTTTCATGTCGGCGGCGCATATTGATGACGGAATGTTTCTTGGCTTACGTTTATAAGTGGCAACTATGTATTATTCAAAAAATGAGAACACCAGAGCATCAGGTCTGGTAGAAAGTGCAATATTATGTTATTTCAAGTTTATCGGGGGCGGTTTTCTCTATGTTGGCGGCGCAATATAGACATCCAATATAGCCTAGCCCTCCTTTGGGAGTGGCAGCTATGTAACAGCGAAAAAATTAGAAAGCTAGGTCGTCTAGTTTGGGAGGAGTTCAATGAACGGACGGACGGACGGACGGACGGACGGACGGACGGACGGACGGACGGACGGACGGACGGACGGACGGACAAAGCGGTTGCAATAGCGATTTTCATCAAGATGGAAAATGCGCTAAAAATACCGACTGCGGTACCAGAGACCGGCCAGGAACCATTTTTGCAGAATTTACCCCTAGCAGGTATATTAACCGCAATACAGTGCCTCTGGTGCGAAATCTTGCGTGGCGCCACATCTGGAATTGCAGAGGAGGGTCTTCTGAACACGTATGCCAAATTTCATGCTTTGATCACAAAATGCACAGATCATTCCATTTTTGGCCGTTAACCCCGCCACTATTACGTCAAATTGCGTTTTGGATCATTGATCGTCATGAAAATGCGCAACTTTTTCCTAATTTAACCGACTTTGTATCTATCAAGATAAGCGAGATACCCATGCTTAGCCTCGAAAAACGGACACCCTGTCTGTCTGTATACATAACACATCTATCTATCAAAGCGTTACAATCGTCCCACTCAAGCAGTAATTCGAAAGTCTAATTAGATTTCCCTGTAAAGTGAAAACCAATTCTTCCAATATTGTTTTTTCTTCAATTTTTCCTACTAGGTATGAAGTTCGTGCAATTATTCCTTTGAGCGATTTGAAAATAATAACAAATCACGAATATTTTTTCAAAGACATGTGCTTCTATGTATTGAATTGTGCCTATTAAAAAAAAAAACTGGTTAGTTGAAGCCGGCTGAAGCTTGGCCACTTTGAACTCTGTAAAATTCAAGGTCTGTTGAAACCCGTTGTGCAGTAACATTATCAACCATGTACCTACGTACTCATATGTACCTAGACAATAGTTGGATGTTATATTTTTATAACATCTGAGCGGTTTTTTATGTATAGTGTACACAATATTTAGTGGAGTAGATCTCCTCATAAGCCATAAATCAAATTCTGTTGATAAATAGAAGCTGCAAGCCTGAGATAAATTAAGGGGTTTCTATATGGGCTTCCATTCACTTCTTTCTTTTTTTCACCCCTGGGGGCTTGGCACTTGCTGAGGCTGTTTTTCTTTGACACCATGGTATCACATTCTGAGCTTTGCAGATTTAGTTTGTTGTTGCTTTTACAGTTTATATTTTCTTTTATTTTATTTTATTTTGAATCAATAGGCGATATTCAAAGGCACGACATGCGCTGTAGGCTCGCAAAGCTAGGGGATGGAACTCATGCGTCTGCGCGAGCTAGGAAAAGTCAAAACCTGCAGATTTTCAGCCATCGATTTAACAAAGGAAAATAGATGACAAGTAACTTCTGATTTCCATGCTAGATTATGCGGAATGATGTTGTCCATGTGCATTGCTGTCGAAAAAATGAATTCCGCGCGTATAGTGCTCCGAAAAGAACGAAAAAGCCGCTTTCAGTGTATAACTGGTTGCCTAGAAGGTGATGTTTTTTGGGAACACACATGAAATGAAACTGTAATGTTCTTTTCGTACGGTTTTTGCAGCCAGGCACTCAACAAACTGCCTGTCATTTTTGGGAAAAAAAACAGAAAACACAAAACCTCTGATATATTATACATATAACCCGATAAAATTTTAGTTACCATTTGTTTACATGCAGTTTCATGCCATTGACAGACAGGATGGCAACCGTAAGGCAAAGAAGAATACTAGAAGTAGGGCGGTATTTTCAAAAACACACCAACTAATAAACACGTTACCATATTTTCGCTCCTTGTGTATCTAAAACTGATCCATCATTGCTGGTCTTGAACACAATGAAAGATCAAGAAACACTCTTTTTTCCATAGATTATATGAAAGTTTCATTTCCAGCCGTTTCAATAATATACAATGTTGAAATTACGCTTTTTACATGTGCTAGCATAGGGCACTATTCTCAAATCCCCTAGCAAGGTTGCGCCAGCGCAGAAATGGCACTGAATTTCGCCTATTCATTTTCTTGATTTCATTTTGTTAATTTAAGAATATGATGTCTAATTTAAATTTGTTCTTACTTTACATTTTGCCCCATTTTACCTTGTTTATAATACAAATGTATTTAAAAAACAATAAACCCAATTACAATTACAATTACAATATGGGCTTCCATTCTTTTAAAGAGGAGACAACTCGTCACCGTACTATTTTCTTCGCATTTTTTCATTGCATTGTGACAATGTTGAACTAGGAATAATATTTATACATACACCAAAAATATGTACAATAATACGCTTAGGTAGGTACAGCTACGTCTGCGTAGTATTTTACTATGTTCATTATCGCTGTTATCTAAGCAATATAAGTCATTCCATTTTTTTAATATTGAAAAACAGACTGTTGAACCATATCAATTTTATAACCTACATACGTACTTGCAAAAGGCAAAAGATTTGCAATTTTGCATCATCACTATCAGCAGTGCCTTTTTTATTTTATTAAAATTTGAAAGACAGAATGTCGAATGAAAGAATGAAATCCCTTACACGTAGACAATTATCGAAAGTTTTTGAATCAAGTATAACAATTTCAGTTCAAACATGATGTGCGGGAGGAAATCCGAACTGAAATCAGAAATGAAATGGCCAAACTCATGCCGCCAACTCCGCCAGCTCCTCCAGAGCGCGTCGCCCCGGAAATTCCAACGCGTCACCACAAAGGCAAGCAGGAAACCTCTAAGCGTTCCAGACGACACCTAGGAGAACATAGCACCGAGTAAGAACGTCGTTCTCCCATTATTATCCTTCACTCCACCGTTTCCTTCATTCTATTAATTTACATTATGTTTCTCACAGACGCGAGGTTCTCAAAGCCCAAAAGTACCAGCACAAGTACGATTCTATTTTGGAGAAACTGAACGCCAAAACTAAGAAAATCAAAGACAAGAAAATGGCTCTTTGCGTGACCTCTTTCCTTCCCGCTGATGGACTCGCCCCCGAATCTATCAAATTTTTGGAACAACGCCGCTACAGCAACTTCCCAGACTGCGTTAGCCCCCAGAAGCATGCCGTCAACAAGACGCCACCACAAATGTTGAAAATGCACGGCGGAACTTATTACATGCACAACTGGATCGTCGAAAATCAAGGAAACGTGACTTGGCCTGCAAATGTACGTATCACATTGTTGAAATGGAAAAAAAGTGATGAATATTATTTTCCAGTGCTTTTTGAGATTCTCTTGGGGTTCGGTTGGATTCGAACCTACATCCCATGAAATTGAGGTACCACGCGTGAAGTCTGGAGAAAAGACTACAATTAGAATAGGGTTGATTTTACCCAGTAAGTACGAATACTTGAATACATAACTGTGGACCTAAATTAGAACAAATTACGAGAAATGGTGAATAACACGCGCTTAAAAAGATTCATATCGGCAGTAATTGATTTTTTTTGTAGTTGAGCAGGTACTAAATATTTTTAAATTATTTTTGAACACTACAAACTTATAAAATGTTGGAACATGAAGCGCGTATTTTGATTTTTTCCCGTAATTCTTTCATAGATCTTGGTCCACAGTGGTGACACAGAAGTTGAGAGCTAACGTTTTAATATATAACGATTTATTAAGGTAAACCTGGTGAATATTCGAGCCACTGGAATTTGTACTACAAGGATCGCCGATTCGGAGACACGCTGTCTTTGGGCGTGATTATTGAACCTGAAGTAAAGTTTAACCCGAGAGCTACGTCGAAGGAAACCACGTTCCCGGCCAAGGAAGAAGTGCCAGTCGAGACGGTAGAAATCAAAGTGCATTCAGACGACTCGGTTGAACGCACGATCGAGAAGATGACAAACGATTTGGTCAATTTGAGTGTCGAAAACGCCGCCGCTGGACCTGATGCCGAGACTTTAAAGCAGATTTTGATCAATTCCAAACTGGACCATTCCCCTAACAAGTACGGCATCGACGAGGAAGAATTGATCATTGACGGTTTACTGAACAACCCCGTGGTGTACGACAATGTGTTGCCGCCGGCGATTTCCAAACAGGAATTGATGAAGAAACAAGCCGAGATCATAGAAGCGATGGAGGGCTTCAAGGAAACTGTCGAAAACGTCGAATCCGCCGCTCATCGTATCGATTGGGAAAGAGCACTGCAAGCCACCATGTACTCTCAGCTGGACCACGACGACAACAACAACTCGCAGAACGCAGACGAACCGTTGAATCTGTCCACCAATGAGGTGAGCGACATCGAGAGCGACGACGACTCGAGCTTCGAGAACCTGGTCCATCCGCCGCCGCGTACTGATTCCTCTGTGGACGAACGAGACGATATGGGCTACGTTTTCGTCAACGTCGACGGCAAACAGCTGTCTTTGCCCAAGAATATCCTGAGAGAGGAATGTCTGATCAATGCGGAAACCGCCCCGAATCCTCAGGATCCCACTACCGAACATGCCGTCGAGGAGAAGCCGACTTCGCCTCACGCTTGTCTGTCGTCACCACTGCCCCCATCGAATTTCACGTACGAATTGCCGCACATGACCACTGAAGAGCAGGGCAACGTTCTGGACAGATCGATCATGTCGCACTGTTCGGCAGCCGGTAGTTGTTTCTCTGATATCAACGTCAACGCGTCCATGGAAAAGAGCGCTCGTTATTTCGTCTTTCCACGCGGCAAGCCCGGTTACGAAGTGATCACTGGGGAGGAGTTTCCAATGCCTCCCGTACCATCGTATTTTCAAAATGAACTAGAACCACCAAGCTCTGGTAAGTGGTAATTATCTGATCTCGCAGGTCGGAATGGTTTGGCAATTCCAACACAGAGATCTGGCGTATTTGAAGTCTCTCATATGACCTCTAGCTATCAAAATCGGGAGAGGTATGCAAGATTATGCATGTAATGCACATTAATCTTATAAGTGTGAAACTTGTGAAATCTAAAGCATCTTTCGCCATTTTACACCCAACAATAAAGCTTAAATCGACTTGTCATTACGAAGTTTGCCATTCTGATCATGCACCTTCTGGAATCGTTTGTAGATTTATTTCAGCTGTTGGTGTAATGGGTCATTCAACGTTTGATTTCAGACCGGGAGAACTGGCCAACTCTTGAGGAAGCCCATGCTATTAGTTCACGCCCAATGTCGCAGAGCTCCACAGCCACTTACACTTCAAATCCCTTCCCACCTGTCCCAAATTTCCAGCAAGACAACAAACCAAATAGAAATCCCCTTTTGCGCGAGCTATTGAACAAACAATCTCCACAACATGGGGGATCTCAGCAGCAACAACAACAGGAGGGTGCCTCACAGTCACCGACTGCTCCACCGTCCGAGCCCGCAACCACCACCGCATCTCCCCATTCCGAGCGCTACGTCCCGGCAACCCCTACCGCCCCCTTCAGCCGAAGTGAAAGTACCCAGCACATGCCCATCGAGAACTTGGTGAATGGTGCTGTCAATGTTGCATCCTCGGCCATCAACACGGCTCGTTCGGTCATCAACATGATCGTTCCGCAAAGACCAGCTGAGGTAAGGACAAATTTAATACAAGTGAATATGCCATCACAGGCGTGAGGCTCACAAGCGTACTTCTCTCCTGAAGGATCAGTGAACGCAAGATGTTTATTTGGGTCCTACCGTTATTTATACACGATTTTGCTCAGTTTAACTCTCAAGATTATGAGCTATTCATCAAGAGTATGCTGAAGTGCAGGAGGTGAAACACATACTTTTAATAAATGTTTTTAATTTCCTTGTTATGTCTAATTGTGACATGGGCCAGTTAAGAACCAGAAAGTGATTGTTTTTGTCAAAAGAAAGTTCAAATTCTCAAAATAATACCACGCAGATGTAATAATCTATTTTCATAAGAACGGGTACTTGTCCGCATGTCGTAACTTGTTAGGTTCAGCCGGCTTCTGAAATGCAGCACTTCATCGACCAGGCCGCGCCACACTAAATTGTTATTATTGTAATTGTTAAGGTAGTTTTTGAAGTGAAACTTCTATTCTCGCGCCTAGATCACAACACACAACTAACGCAGAACCACACATGGGGGGTGAAATTGGTTCATAGCATCAGTGGTTGTAACGAACGCCTGTAACGTTGTCTTGTCTGACCTTGGGGTGACCAGCGTCGTCCCAGGAAATAGAAGAAAAGCTGTGGCGGCGTTCGCCGCGTTCGGTTCTATTTTTTTTACTAATCGCCGACACTGGACTGCTCTTCGTGTTGTCGTACTGTTGGCCCGACAAGAATGGCTCTCGACTTGGCTTGAATAGATTCGAGCGGATGTGATTTATTATAGGGATAGGGAGGTATATTCAGAGCCGGGCTTAGCAGGCGTGCAGTGCGTTCCGGCGCGCGCGGGTATGTATGGCAGGCGGCAAGTTATAGGGGCGGTAATATAATAATAAAGTTGAATTTCGAAGGATTCTTTTCATTCCCGCATTTGGTGGGGCTCTCCACTGCCGGTGAGGGGGCGGCAATTTTTCGGTGGCACGCAGGCGGCAAATAAGCCAGGCCCGGCCCTGGGTATATTCTTCAACGGACGTTTACAATTCAAAAATAAAATCGAATGCCGCACACCCAAATGTAGACACAACTTTCAGGTATTATGTACTTATTAAGCAGGAAAGCAGGAGTGGATGATTAAAGCCCAGAGGGGAAAAAGAATTTTCGACAATTGAGGCTGAAACAGTTGCTTAATGTTCTAGATGTCAGCTGATTGTATAGCGATGATATTACACTGGTTTGATAATCAAATTTTTATGTATGGATATTGATTTTTGACATTATTCTTCGTTGATTTTTTGAATGGGTTGATTTCACCTCAATTAAATGTGACATTCTAAATATAAGTACGGTGGCGAGCACATAACTGGAAATACTCATATCAATTCTGTCAATATTTCAATTGAACCTACGGCCTTATTTTGATTGGAGAAGATGATATCGTAGGAACTCTAGATAACCACGTAGTTACCTCAAATCACATTCACGAGGTATCTACCTACATACCCATGTAAATACCTGTGTATTTTATATTTTTTCAAATAAAATTAATACCGGATCGAGTTTTCCAAACGACATTCCTATACTTTGTGGAGATTATTAGATTGCCATGCTGTGCCTGCCAGAACACAGTTTCCACCGTGCTGTAATATAACGGGGAAAATTGTACAGTAAAAAAATCCGTCACGATGTCACATTCGCATAATTATTTGTGGAGAATATCATTGATGAAAATAGATATTTATTGTATTAGGGGTATGAGTGAGACTTCATGTGACGGAGAATGGGAGTTTAAGCGCCGAGCGCAGCGAGAAAAGAAACAAAAGAATGCTAATCGTGAAAAAATCATGTCGAAAGTATTCTGCCCTTTGAGTGACTTATGATAATAATAACATTAATAATAATAATAATAATATTGATAGTAAGGAAAACAAGATGATACAAACCGTTAGGGAGCAGAGCGGGAATACAAAAAAAACACCTCTTCGAACGTTGTTTGCTGATTGATTCATATCTATAGAAGTTTCACTTCTTCCGAGGGCGACTATGGTCACGCACCCACGTTTTTTTTTTCAAGTTTGCTTTCTCCTTATCGGCACTTCTTGTGCCATAGGAGTTTGCTGCCTTTTATTTAGTATTGATACAAGCAAATTCCGTTTAAACAGCACAACACCCAGACCTGCTGCCCGACAATCGAACCCGGGAGCTCTGCTTGCCGAGCGAACACGCAGTCCACTCGACTTGTTGTTTAGGTATCGTTATCTCGTCAAGATTTTTCTTGGTTTGAGTCCATAAGCCATGGGCTGCCCATTGGAGTTGAAATTTCTTTGCAGAAATCCATTCGTCTAGGACTAGATGCTACGACGGACTGACGGCCAGACAGACGGACGACCAGATGGACAAAGCAAGAACATAAGTGCCTTCCCATTTTAAGAAGTGCTCAAAAAAAATCAGGGCTCACCTTCAAAGAGACTGTAGTTCTTTATGAAGCATTTTTTGGCTTAGTTGTATAGGAACTCCGTTTCTAATTTTTGATTGTAGAATCTGCTGGTGAAGTTTAGCCCTTGTATATCCCATACACTTTCTATTTTCAGTAGAATGACTTTTTGGAGCAAAAATAAAGTGACAAGCTGGGGGGGCTACGACTACGGCTGATAGCATCTGCAAAGTTTTGGAGCGAAACTGTCAGCGGCTATCGGCCGTGTTCTCCCAGCGCTCCAGCTTGTCACTTTATTTTTGCTCCAAAAAGTCATTCTACTGAAAATAGAAAGTGTATGGGATATACCTATGGAGTTCCTGTTATTTTAGATTTCAGTAATAATGATACGTTCAAAGAATAATAATTGTTATTTTTTCACAGTCTGGCAGATGGGTCAATGGTCATTGGATGATTGACGACATGGAGTCGCCACGTGCCAGGAATCTCACTATGCTGGCGGACATGGGTTTCTGGAATATTGACTACAACGCCACTCTGTTGGCCAGATACAACGATGACATGGGACAGGTCGTAAGCGAGCTTCTATCCAATAATTCCTCTGGATATGGAAGGAAGTAACTCCAAGAGTCATATGATTTTATGTACTAGCTATTGTAACATCACCTCTTGTTGAATGTAAAGAAATATTTTTACTGGAAAAACTACAAGTAGACGTCTTTTGGGTAGAGTAAAACGCTTTCTTGCATCCGAAATGGGCACTCGCATTTCATCAGTTTGAATTTATTCAGTCGATTCTCATTATTTTGACATGCGTTTTCAAAATTGGACATTTGCTAGGATTAGGGCCGTGGAAAGCGGGTTTTGATGCATTTCTTTTGTGCAGAAAGGTTCTTTCTTACTGCACAAATTGTTGAGAAAAGGGTGATGAAGTACTGATCTGATTCTGTCATTGTCCTTGTAAAGCTTTATAGTTTAGATGATGAGTTATTTAATAAGTTCTGTTTTTGATACTATTGAATAAGTGCCCATTTCTCAAGTTCACAAGTCCTCATGCAATTAGAATTAATTTAAGTGATTAGCATTATAATATCAATCCAATGGATGTATTTATTGGGTGTGCCACTGGGGTGGTATCAAGTAGTGCTAGTATAATTTTTATGTGATAGAATATGTATTGTAACTATACCCCTATCATTACTATATTGATTTTGATTTTATTATTTGTTGTTGTATTTTTAGTATAAATTAAATTATAGGAGTACCCAACCCTATATTATATTGTTTTGATTTTTCTATATTCTATGATCAATCCACTTCTTGTTGCAAGTTTTGTGTTGCTGGTATCCTGGAATAAAGTCGGAGTTGAAAAATATGCAAGCTAAATCCTAAGCTCCCAACATCCTTGACTTGGAGATCGTTTCATGAAATAGTTATTTGATTTATTTGTGTCAAGACTTTTTGTTTTGTTTGAATCTGACTTTTGGCTCATATGAAGCCAAAACAATCAAATCTATCTAGGTGAACTCTGTGAAGGAGTAACGAGTAATGAGTAATTAATGTGAAACAAAAACAAGACAAAGTTGGGATTAGCCGACGGATACAGGAAGAAGCGCCTGAATGTGCGGTGATATAAAAATGAGCAAGTAATGACGGGATAAGACAAAGAACTAGTCGCCAAGCGCTCAGGAAATTTCGCGCGGATTTTTTAAAAATTTGACCATGACCCCATGACCATTGGTTTGGTTACTTTTGTACCTCTTTGATTGGCAACGCCTACTCCCAATGTCAAAACTGACGTTAGTGACGTTTGTTGATGTGAGGTCGACTTTCAAATTTGTTGTTTTTGGTGAAGTTATTAATATAGAATTTTGAAATGGCCATGCCCAAAGAGACCAGCTACTTGCAAATATTCTCGGACACCCTGAGCATCATCACCATTTCGACATGCTTCATATTAAAAGTCCCGCAAATTATAAACATATTGAAGGTGAAGAATGCAAACGGAATTAACCTCATAGGCCTGCTGATGGAACTCTCAAGGTGAGTAACTCTTCATATATTCGATTACATTTCACTTATCGTTCGCATTCTGTGTATAAACTTGGAACTTGGATATTGTAGCTACACCATAATGTTATCCTACAATTTTCGCAACGGCTATGCCATTCTCTCGTACATGGAATATCCGATAATACTCGTGCAGGAGGTCATTCTGATATTCTTCGTCATGTACTACAAGCAATGCTTGAACAGTTACAGCTTGCTAGGTACTATTGTCTATGTGTCTGTCGCTTTGAGTCTCATGCTGGGTCTGGTGCCTGTGGTGGTTATGGCTTTTCTCGTGGTAGGTATACGTCAAGCTTTTGTGTTTCCTTTTGTGGCTCATGGAGATTGTTATAGCCACTTTGCACTCCGATCGGGGCTTCCTCCAAAGTTGTGCAGCTGGTGGAAATTCTCAGAACTAAAAATTCAGAGTCCGTTAGCGTCTTGACGTGGTTCATATCAGCTTTCACAAATTTCAGTAAGTACCCAAAAAGGCGAAAGGAATGGTAATGGAGAAATAATTACTAATGTTTTCAGCTAGGGTATTCACAATCACGCTGGAATCTGCCGACTTTTCTCTGCTTTTGAACTTCATTGTCAATGTCGTGCTCAGTTCATCTGTTATGGTGGCTGCTTACGTTTATAAGCACCCCAAGAAAGAGACCAAACAAGAATAAGATAATTTTTTCAGAAAAATACTCATCAAGATATTATGCAACATTGCCCATTCAGAATGAATTATTTCCACTTTTGATATCTCTTCTTAAGTAGGAGAAGCTCGAGGAGAAGCATTACATACGTACATTGGGTTGTGATTTTTTATTCTGTAGGTACTTGGTATATTTCTCCTAGATGTAAGTGTAGCCCGTGTAGCCCATATAGACATACATTTCAAAAGACAAATGTTCTCCCAAAACCATGATTAGATGCCAGGAATCTCAAAATGCTATGTTATTCTATATATTTAAATTAATAATTACTTGAAATAATACTCGTTATTTTATAATTTCTATTTTGCTAGCTTCTATCTGCTCATTTTGTTGACGTATTTACGTTTGTCCGACAACTTTTATTAGGTGCTGCATATAGTTTTCACTGTTTTTTTTTATCTTTTAAGTAAATACTCTATGTAGAGTTGTAAATTGTAAGTAGGTGTACCCTACCCTTCTCAACTCACTGCTGATGCTGATCTGTAATATTTTTTAGAGATTACATGCCATAATGGTTTATTATTGTTATTGTGATTATGGTTGATTGTTAATGTTTATAAATTATTACTGTTAATGCAGAATGTTTTTAGTGTATGCATAGTTTCCAGTTGAAGAAAATTTGCTGAAGTACAGTGTCATATTTGGAAATAACTGTAAGTAGGTAGTCGAGTAGGTAGTACATACACAGGGTGATTCACCACCAAATCGACATAGCCTAAGGGTAGGTCCAGTTTTTCCAGGCGAACGAGGAACTGACATTGAAAATTTTCTAACGCTGTTCGTTTCGAAGTTACAGGGTGATTCATGTATATTGTCGAATTTTTTGATAAGCCGTATCTTTAGAACCATCCAACATCCAATGGATTCGATTGAAATTTTGTGGGTTAATTCTTCAATTGATAGCTGACCCATCGCCTTATCAAGAGCAGTTTGAAATTTCCAGGGTCGGCCTTGAAAAAAAAAACTTCCAAGCTTTTTCAAAGAAAGACATTTTGTATGCATATTTATCCGAATTCATTTTCAAATTCAGAAACTACAGAAAACATGCTTTCAATATCGCGAAAAAAATTGCTTGGCACCATTGAGCTGTCAAGAAAATTTTGATAATCCTAATGATTTTTGAGGTTTTGATTTTTTGGAAATTAATATTTTCAAATATTTGCAGATGATCTATTATGGCTCTGAATTTCAGCCGTTTCATTGTCCAGTTCATTTCATTTATTTCATTTTTCAAAAAGTGGAAAATTGCGAAGTAATTTAATCGAGCCATCTTTCTTCAATTTTAATATTTGAAGGTTGAGAAAAAAGGTAAAGATCGAGTTTATGAATCACCCTGTACACAGGAAATTCATGTACCTGTTTGTTTTCACCTAGTATCTATACAGGGTGTCAATTTGAAAATTCTCCCCAACCGTAATGTTTTCCAAAGAAATCCCCATTTATATTCGAGGAAAACACCTGATTAGCACACATTCACTTTCCCTGCTTCATCCCCTTATACAGGGTGATTACTCTTTGCAAAATTTCAGATGGGAGTAGGGGCTGAGTAATACATCATTTTGAAGGTAGTTTTATTCTCTTTCGAACGACACAAAAAAATTAAAATCCAACGACCCGTTTTCAAGTTATGATTTTTAAATACCAGGGTGTTGGCAAACTTGGGGTTGAAAATTCAACCGCAGCTACGGAAATTATTCAAAAGCATCAGAAAAAGGTTGAAAAAATTTAGGGTTTTTATTTTTGAAAATGTGAAGGGTCAAACGCTGGTCCTTCAACCACCCTATTTTCGTTATTTTGAAAGATTTTAGTAAACTCTTTTCAACAGACCAATAAGCAATGTTTTTGAACCTCTGAATCTGCTTTGTAACTCTATTCACTATACAGGGTGAGTCGTGAATCCTGAAAATCCAGTTTGTTCAAAACGCATCGCATGCAGAAAATTTGATATGGAAACTATTTGTGTTATTACTGTTATTTGTTGCTCTACATCAGTTATATAACCTCTAAAACCTTTCGCGGGCATTTTCGAGAGAAAAAAAATAGATTTTTAGGATTGATGACTCACCCTGTACACTAAATAAAATTACAAAACACATTTTAAGGTACAAAAAAATTGATTTTTGGTCTGATAAGAAGGGTTCACTAAAATCTTTCAAAATAACGAAAATAGAATAGGTCGAAGGAATACCTTTTGACCCTCCATATTTCCAAAAATAAAAGTAATTCATTTTGTTCAACATTTTTCTGGCACTTCCAGAGCATTTCTCTAACTGCGGCTCAATTTTTTACCCCAAGTTTGCAAACACTCTGTATCTAAAAGTTGTCTTGTTTGAAAATGTTGGAATTTCTTGTTTTTCAACACAAGAGTATAGTTGGAAGGCCTTCAGGATAATGTGTTACTCGACTCCTATTATTGGCGAGTAACATTACCGATGGTGGCGCTGCTGATGCGCTTCGCATGTAAACAAACATGTCGGATAGAGCACGGATTGTTGCCCGCGCGTTCAAAAATTTCATCAGTAGTAAGCGGTTTTTAATGTCCTCCAGACGTGAAACGTGGTTAATTAGTATTGCGGTGGAACTCAAAAATGACAGAAGCGCAATTGAGTGTTATGGAGGTTTTGAATCACTTGATGGACTCAACGGATTCTCGATATATCGTGATGGTAGAAGAAATTCTGAAGTCACAATTTCTCGTGTTGTGTGGTCGAAAGCGAACCGAATCAAGCATCAATTTAAACATAGACATATTTGAATTGTGTTTACAAACAAGCGCATTGTATGAATCTCCTCACTAGATAACTGGGAATGTAATTACAAAAATAGTAGTAGCAGTTCCTGTGAAATTGGAACGTTCAAATGCACTTGCAAAGCAGGCCAGTCCGGGACATGCAAAAATATCGCAGCTGTGCTTCTTCGATGCAGCCATATAAAGTTCCCATTTTCAGCGACATTTCCCAGGCTTTTCTCGTAGTCATATTTTCCACAGTGGCGAGTTTGTTTGTCATTTTGACTACCCAACTTGCGTCTTTCGCTTTCGACGGGAAACGTGAAAATGTAACTCTTCCTTTTTCCGGTTTCCACAACGCGACTCGCACTCGGAAACACAACTAATTCTCCGCCACTTTTTGTCACTATTTATCTTGCCACCTTCCATTCTATGCCACTTTTGCTTGCCAGTCGTCGTACACGTGCCACTCTTATTTAAAAATGCAATGCTTTTGCAATCGACGACACCTAATATATTCAAGATAATGAAACGTGCGTGGCTCACGTACTTTGTTGGAAAAAATTAACGCCGCGTAAGTCAGATGGAATCAAATAAAGTCCCCAAACACCGCAACGCTCATAAGAGCCCACACAAATCTGCAGTTGATCCGTGCACAAACGTCGTTTACACGTTGGCCGTCAGATGGCGTATTCGATCTTGAAACTCGCCAATAGTCATTTACATTTTTTCAAGGGTGGTCACTTTGCCTCAGGAGATCTTGAAAACGGGTGGCTCGATTTGATCTCTTTTTGCACTAAAATGAAAAGAATTGGAAGGCCTTCAAAATGATGTGTTACTCGACCCCTATTCCCTATTGAAATTTTTAAGGGACTCACCTTGTCTAAGGAGATGAAGCAGAAAAATTGAATTTATGCTAGTAATGTGTCCCCCTCGAATAAAAATCGATTTGTCTTGTGATTTTTTCGGTAAACATTTTTTAAAGAAATCGGGGATGGCAAGTCTTCAAATTGACACCCTATATGTATTTTTGACGTGTTATGAAAGATTAATCAAGAAAAGTTTTTGAATGACAAAAATTTAAAAGTATGTATGTTTAGAATAACGAAAATAAGAGAGCAATCTTGCGCTGGAAATCCTGTATGTACCTAGTTAAAAATAGTGATCAAAAAAACAAAATGTACCTGACAGACAAAAAGACGTGTTAGGGATTGTTTGTAATATAATAGTTATAGTTATTTTGTACAGCATAAATCTGGTGAATAAGCCTTTTACGAGGATACGGATAAGGTCGAGTCTGAAATCTCGGAACAAAACTTCCAATGACAATTCACCAGACGTGTACCCGTACACTGATTTTTTTCCACATTGTGTGGCATCTTCCCAAACTTGGTCAAATCATGTGAACTTCACTACCTAATCAAATTGTTGGAATAACATTAAAAACCACTTTACGAGACCTAACTCTGTAATATTCCACTTATAGGACCAAAAACAGTACCGTAAAGAGGGAAATGCGACACAGTATGAAATTATAAAGTAATGTGCTGTGTAAATTAAGAATTATATTGTTTAGTTTTTTGTATTCCGAAAATTGCTCAATTTTTTGTAAGCGTTATGTTATTGTTGATCAAGTATGTTGATTAATCCTAGGGTTGTTCTGAATAAATTCTGCAGAAAACGACCCCGTTTTGTTGACCGTTTTGATCCCTGCTGCTCTTTTATTTTGATATAATACAATCCAAAGGATCGCGGTCCATTCAGAAACTGGGGCTTAGTACGAAACCGACCCACAAAGAATTCTCTGGTTTCCTCCTAATACCTCCGCATTGTTCAAACGTCTCTTCTTGACCACGATATGCTGGTATGGGCGGGGTGGTAGGGATACGTGTCGGACAGGGGCGTATCATCTCATATTTCAACCCAATTGTGCTATTTTATCAAGCCTTGTTTCAAAACAGTTGGCATTTTCGTAATTTTGACAAACAAAATCGTCAAGTCTTAGCTCTTGACTTTCGGTTCCTGGCCGCTAATGCATTTTTAACTCGAATTAATAACTTTATTGATAAATCGTAGCGTGTTAGCCAACAGAAGCACGTATTAAAATTTAGCTCATTGATACAATTTAGTTTAGCGCGTCCAGGACCGAAAGTTAGTCTGGATCTTTTTTTTTTCGTCTTACCGTCATTTAGACACCAAATTCCCACGCCCCCCGACGAAATCTAATCATGCAATTGGATAGAATTTCCCGCGACTGCTTGGCGAAACCGATAAAAAGTCGACCTTCAGACGACCCAAAAGAAGAAAAGGGGAAATGGTAAATTGAAGGTACTCATTTACGCAGGAATGCAAATTTTGGCCTGCTGACTTTTTTAAATTTGGATTTTTGGCGTTCCTACACGTAAACCCATGTGTCACATCGCGCTGTCGGGACATTTGATATTTGCCACAATAAACTGACGGGGGCAGGCCAAAGGGTCGATGCTTCAATTTACATTTTCGCTTTTTTTTTCAACGTCGACATTGGGTTTTTACGATACTACCTTCGAAAAAAAACGACGTCACTTCAAGAGGTAAAATTATCCTTCGACTGTCAATTTCAATGCCTGCCTCAATGCTATAATGAATGTTTGACGTGAAATTCAAAACATGTCGGTAAATTGCGCGATTTTCCTGTAAACAGACCCAAACGTGGGGTATTACGTCACGCGAAATTTTTCCGTCCATCTGCAGCGGAAATGTGCGAAAAATGCACTCAAAAAATGGCTCGTCGTATGTCATCGTGCCGACTATCAATTATCAAAATCTCAAATCATTTGAATCGCAGTTCTGCTGGACGTATACTGTAAGAATTTTATTAGTTTCATCAAAGTCGAATGGATTTTGATAAATAAGTTCTGTATTCATTATGTCGGATCATAGATATGGCAGAAAGTAGAACTGCGGTGGAAGTTCTACTAGTTTTAGTAGTTCTCAGATATGTTTTCTGAAGAAAGTCCCCTTCATTTTTGATTCACTATCGATCCTTATTAAATCTTATGTATGTACATTCTACACATGTTTCTTCTCCCAATTTTCCGACAGTTTTTCAGTCGAAAATCCAAGACCTGCTGATCGAGAGCGGACTCAAATGAGGGATCTCAAAATGGAGCCAATTGACGCTTTTTACAATGAGATGATTTGGGAAAAGCTCTGAGTTTTTTTTCCAGAATCAAATTTTCTTAATTTTGAATTTCTTTTTTTTGAATTTCCTGCAAATTTGTTCCAATAATCTCCCTCCCAAACTCCAACTTCCCACCCGAAGGGACGTCTCGAACAAAAATTTTCATACGTTCCGGGATACTAGTCGGGAAAGTTTTGTGTCGCTCACAACAGATTTTTGACATTGCGGTTGCCTTAACAACTTCTTTCATTGCATTATTGGCCACACATAGAACAAGACTCCGCTTAAACTGGCCACAAATGGTATCTCTACCCTCTACCCTGTACCTACAATAGGCTACTTCGTTTGGGCAGGTGCGCATGCTTGACGGCTCCAAATTTTGTAAACTTTCGTACACCTGTCAGTTGAATGGCAACGCTGCATGCTCTGTCTAGCCGCCTGACCAACAACTGGTTCCTGGCTGTCACTTCTATACATACCGTAAATGCATCTCTTCGTAGCTCCTTTGAACTTCCTTCTTGGTGCAGCCATTTTCAACAGGTTCTGTTCTTTCGACAAAACATGAGCAAAGGGAATGTAGGTCAGGTAGAAACGAGAAGTGACCATAATTATTGTCACAAGTGACAGTTGGCGCGAATGTCTTGTTGTTTTCAGCGCTGTTGCCATTTTTGTTGTTCCTGAACTTCCACAAATGATCATTGAATTTAATTCCAATGAAACATTTCCTTTGAATATAAAAATTGTATCTAACATTCAACCAAATTATTTGTGAAATTTTAGGTGCACTACAAAATTTCTTTGTGTTAATTTTCAATATTGGTGTACGAAACTATGAAATTCGCGCCAGACATGCGCACTCAAAAAAACCGAAACGAAGGGACCTATTTTTGCGGTCAGAAACAGTGGTTCATGAAATAGGCTTCTGGACTCTTTAATTTTTAAAATAAAACTACATTCCTAATATGGTTTATGGTGGAAACCCCAGCGCGATATATCTAACTCTAACTCCCGGTTGCACCAAAAAATTTAATCTTGAAATTTTAGCGTTTTCAAAAATAAAAACTGCGTTTTTCATTGGTCACTATGCTAAAATTCGACAAAGAAAATTAGTCCGGATGTTAAGGTATAATACCCTTCACTTTTATAACAAGCAATGCCACTTGGCATACCTGTTGCCGAAACCATGTTTGACCGATTAAGATCAGGAGCCAAAGTCGCAAGCAATGCAGGCGTCGTATACAGGGTGTCATATAGAAAAAAAGTAAAAAATTCGTATATCATTAACCAAACCAGATGGATTCACGTGAATAGGCACATATATTCACAATATATTACCTATCAAGGAAGAGTCAGTGGTTTTGGAAAATCTTGAGCGGTTCCTGAAATATTCAGGAGAAAATGAATTTTCTTTTGAATATTCTGTTTCTCGGTAAATCAGTGAATTTTCAAGATATCGAAGTGCAACTTGGTAGTTCTATGACCAGTATAGTCATGAATCAAAAACGATCAAGAGCCAAATGCAAGGCCTGCTATTTCCAGAAATAAGACAGTGAACTTTTTTTTCATCGCGACCGCCATCTTGAGTCTCCGTTTTACTCTAAAGTTGAAGAAATGGCAACCGAATGTGAGATAGTTGACATACCAGTCATCCCAGTATGGAAAAGATAGCCTTGAAGCAAGGTAAGGGTCTCTTTATTGAGAAAACAGTGTTACTCAAGGTTCTCATGGTAATACGCATTTACAGCGCGTGTGATGGCTTATCAGAGATTCAAAAGAGCAGAGTGAGTTCTTTGTCAGAATCCTATATTTATTTTGAGCTGAATTACCAAAATTCATGATGATCGGTCCAAAGGTAAATTTGTGGTGGCTTGCTGAACCAAATATGTGGCCCTTTTTGGTAAAAAATTTAAAAAAAGTCGAGCAATCATCATCATGTCATCCCTTACTAAGAGAAGGCTATTGCAAAAACTGAAACTAATGAACGCTGAAATGTTTTGGGAGAGTCAACCCAATAATCTAGAGTCATAAAATGTTGGACACATGCGTCCCTTTGTTAGAGAGAAGACATGAGAGACTTGCATGCAGAAAGTTTTTTCCAAGTTCTGAGCCACGTATTATTTTCAGGAAGCTACCAAAATTTTGTCTCTGGATCGATGATGATGAATTTTGGTACCAAATCTCAAAATGGATGTAATATTGTTAGTCATTAACTTTTGGTGGGTCTCTGAATGAAATATGTAAATAAGAATTTTGAATTTTTTTCTGCATGCACGCCTTCCATGTCTTCTCTCTGGCAACCGGACGCATGTGTCCAACATTTATTGACTCAAGAATCTATGCTTTAATCTCACAAAACATTTCAGCGTTGATTTGTATCAGCTTTTGCAACAGCCTTCTCTTCGTGTGGGATAACATGATAATGATAGTCCCATTTTTGTTGCATTTCTCACCGAAAAGCGCTACCTATTTTGTTCAACAAGCCATCAAGAGTTTATCTTTGGACCCATCAAGATGAATTTTGATAATTTAGCTCAAAATGAATGTAGGATTGTGACAAAGAACTCACTCTGATCTTTCAAATCTCTGATTAGCCATCACAGGCGCTGCAAATGCGTATTACCATGAAAACCTTGGGTAACACTGTTTTCTCGATGAAGAGACCCTCACCTTGCTTCAGGGCTATCTTTTTCATGATGGGGTGACTGGATGTCAACTATCTCACATTCGGTTGTCACTTTTTTAACTGTTGAGTAAAACAGAGATTCAAGATGGCGGTCGCGAAGAATAAAAAGTTGACTGTCTTACTTCTGGAAATAGCAAGCCCTGCATTTGGCTCCTGATCATTTTTGATTCATGACAATACTCGCCGTAAACTTACCAAGTTGCACTTCGATATCTTGAAAATTTACTGATTTACCGAGAAATAAAATATTTAGAAGAAAATTCAGTTTTCCGAAATATTTCAGGAACCGCTCAAGATTTTCCAAAGCTGTTGACTCTTGATGGGTAATATATTGTGGATATATGTGTCTACTCACGTGAATCCATCTGGTTCGGTTAATGATATACGAATTTTTCACTTTTTTTCTATAGGACATCCTGTATACGGCGCCTGCATCACTTACGACTTTGGCTCCTGATCTTAATCGGTCAAACATGGTCTCGGCAACAGGTATGCCAAGTGACATTGCTTGTTATGAAAGTGAAGGGTGCCCCCTAAATTTTGACCTTAGCGTCCGGACTAAATCCTCAATTAACCATTTCATGATTAAATTCTTTAGTTCATCTGGGGGTGAGTGGTGAGTACCTTGAATAAATTATTGATAGAACGCTGGTGACTCACTGCTGCCTATCTCCATCTCTACCTTTCTCACCGCGACACTCGCATGCTGCGTTCGTTTTACGCGCAGCGCTTATGACGTCACGCAATTTTTCAAAAAACGCTGTAACAAACACACGCGTGAAAAAAATTGTTTTTTCTCAAAATGGGTTCAATGATTTCTTAATAGCCTGATCATTGTAAAATCTCAAAATGACACCAGTGTTCAGTAGCCTATTGGGTAAAAAATACAAGGTAGTCTGAGCGCTAATTCTTTCCGGTAATTCAGCGTAACAGAGATGAAGCGCGATCTAAAGCATGAAGCGCCATACAGCTAAGGTAAAATGCCCGGCCGGAGTCCGGCCCTGGCCGAGGGTTAAACAATTTGCGGACTAAAGATGCTTAGTCTGTTTTATTCTTCCGACAGCGTCTCAGTAGCGTTGCGATGTTGTCGTGGAGCACATGGACCGGCCTCTGGGCTGCGGTCCTTGTGCCGCTCGTGTCAATCCAAGTTCGGGGTGAAACTCTGACGCCCCCCTATTTCAATTTGGCCGAGGGCCGGAAAATCGTGGCCTCGGCCACGTGCGGTGTGGACACCGAAGGGCCGGAACTGTACTGCAAACTTGTGGGGGCGGATGCCGAAAATGCCCTTAACGTTAATCTCATTCAGGGACAGGTATTTTTCTCCATAATTAATTATTTATTTAATTTTTTTTTTAAATTTCATTTCGATTCGATTTATGTACGTGGGACTTGAAGGGGTCGTAAAGTTAAAAATAAAAGTTGAAGAAGGGGAAACCAGAAAGTCTCTTTGGTGATGTTATGTCAGTGCTAAATTTAAAATCGTGGTCATGTATACAAACTACAATACTACAAAGGCATTAATAAAACATTGTATAATAGACTTAGAATGTGCGCCAAGAATACATTTTTCTTATACCGATCGTTGAACTTGGTGATAAGTTGATATGGGACTTATTTCCAAAAGTCAACTATGCCGCTTTGGTCTATTTCTAGAGGGTAACCTTTTAGATAAAATTTGACATCGTACACACATACACACAAGAATTGTTCAATATTTGTTGTGCTGACACTTTTATGATTAGATAGGATTTGGTTCGTCTTCGTAGCGACAAAAAAAAGTTTCTTGTATCTAATTATTCTAAAAATTGAACCGAGAAAAATGCCAATAAAATTTTATATGACTTGTGATTTTTTTTGCAATAAAATATGAACAGTTTTTTTTTTAATTTGAGTTTTTTCAAACAGTACTGCGATTACTGCGATCCTTCGAGACCCGACAAAATGCACCCCCCTGAGTTTGCAGTGGACGGAATGGAAACATGGTGGCAAAGCCCTCCGCTGTCCAGAGGGATGAAATACAACGAAGTTAATTTGACTATAGATCTGGGACAGGTAACGCATCTATCTAACTTTTATTTTCAAATTCATTTAACTGCTCGATTTTGTAATGAAAATTATGAGGTTAATACGCCAAGACTTCCTGGTGAATCTATTTTTGAAAATGTCATAAATCCATTATTACTTTCAAAGAAGTTACTGAAACTACTCCACATCGTTATAGGCTTTGATGATATATGAGTTCAAGAATCGGGAGTGTCTTTTGGTTCAAGAGCTAACAGCTCACAGACTTACAGACATAAACGCTGTCGTAACACCAATTTTTCTTCTTATCGAAGCGTAGGTACTTGTTCGGTATTCTTTCAAGAAATAAAATCATAAAAATGTTTACTGTCCTTATCGAAATTCTCGTATGCTAAAACGTGGATATCCGTTGAAATATTGTTTTCCGTATCGGCGTGTCTTTATGTCTGGTGCATTTCTTTAAAAAAAAAACGAAATATTTTCCGACCCGTAAATTGGTGTCTTCATTATTCAGCTTAACTGAAGATGTCTGTTTTTGCACCAAAGCTCTTCATGTATCAGCCAAAATCGTTTTTATTTTGTATTTTCTCTTATTGTAGTGTACCCCTGATTGACAAATCACGAAGAAAACCTTATTTTCCCCGTTTAGTGTTCTCGCCATACATGCATATATTAAGTTGGTTGTGATCGCTTGAATGGTTAAGGGAAAAATCGAGGTGAAAAACCAATAGACCCGCAGGCAGACAGGTCGACAGAAAAAGAAAAATATTTCAGCAGATTTCCGCGTTCGAGAATATTCACCTTGAAAAAGCAATACCAATTTTCGATTTTTTTTCTCGGATCTCGGTTGAGTACAGGTGCTCACGCACGAGATGGTACTCCCACCAACTAAACGCTTCCTTTCTGAGATATTTTGAAAAGTCAAAAATCACTTCTTGATCATTTTCTCGTGTGGCTTTCGAACATGGCTGTCACAGTTTTCTACATCTTATAATACCGTATGATCAAAAACTTTCTTACTCAAGGGAGGCTGTGGCCTGGCCAAAATCAGCCTTGTTTGCTTGCCCATGACCAGGATAACAGCCTCCCTTGAGTAAGAAAGTTTTTGATCATACGGTAGTACGGTACCTATCAGGGGCCTTATTCTTGAAACGGGGAACAAAGTTCTCATGCGGTGTTGCTATGCAACGAGAGCTATGATTGGTCCTTGCTTAGCAACTACACATGTGAACTCTGTTCCCCGTTTCAAGAATAGGGCCCCAGGTGAAAAAGGTTTAAAAATTCCATCACCTGGTAAAGCTCTTGGCCTTTGTGGCATTACATACGACTGAAAAAATTGAATACAGGGCGTCAAAAAATTGATTTTTTCCAACATCCTGAACCTACTACCGTTGTCTCTGATGAGATGTAAAACAGCCACAATTCGCCAAAAAGTTCAATACTGTTTCAAAGCACCCCACTTCGTAATATCGATAGGACTCGGTAGGTAGACCTATCGAAAAATTAGCATATTTCATGGAAGCATCTTAAAAAAATATTACCTAATGTTTGTGTATATTCTACACATTACCTACCTTCCTAATAAATTGTGTCAACCAAATAGGTTCCTAACGTAATAAATAGACTCCCCCCTTCAATACAAGCATCATCGTTATTGCCTGATTTAGTTTTATCCAGTTTCGGAAGAAACGATAAGATTTTTCATTCATGAAAAAAATGATGGACTATAGTAAAATTGCTTTTAATTGCAATATCCGCACGCGAGAACTCAACCTCTTGAAGTTCAAGGAAGCCTGTATTTTAATGTATTCCATGCAGATTTATGTTTTGTTTATATTTGAATAGGTACTGCTTGTTTATTTATTTTCCTTTTATGTAATGTTTTGAATAAAATGCAGTCGCGTTCATACCGATAAAATTATGTAAGAGAAGAGCAACGCTCTTGAACGGTGGCTTTGGCGCGCTAGAATCCTAATTTAATAAATTGCTTTTATGGCCAGACGAAGCAAATCATTGTTATTGATGACGACAACACAACACACAGACCCACAAGTCTCAGCCGCGGTCCCAAACTGATGATGATCTCTTTGTAAAGACACCACCTCGCACAGGCCCAAGCCGCACAAAAAAGGCGCATCTGGTACACACATGTTTTATTTTACGAGAGACGGGCCATGGGCGCCGTGTGATGCTGAGGGCCGACCGTAAATTAGTAAGACTAGTAAGAGAGTAGTCGGATAAGATAACCATCAGATTCGGTTATTGTTTTTTCTTTTGCACGCTTCCTTTTCTTTACCTGTAAAACATTATGCTAATTTTTCACATTTTTCGGTAGTAAGTATACTACCTAACTCTTCTATAAACGGCGCTTTCGTGCACGCCAATGCACCAACACATTGCCGCATCCAAAATTATAAATGTTCCAAAGATTTAAGAATGAAGCTGTTGTAGTATGTGTATGTAATTTATAATGTCATTAATTTGGGCGCTCCCTGTTTTTGTCATGTCTTTTGACCATTTTCATTTTACAATACATAGTTGTCTTTTTATTTGTATTATTTATCATATTGTGATAAGGCGAAAGGCGGATTCGTATTCATCGTGGGCAGTAAATCGTGCTCCAATTTTAACAAATTAGGGTCCTTGCCGAAGTCCTTGCAGAATTGTTTTTGTTGCCTTTATTGATGTCAAAAAGAGCATTACAAAATGAGTAATTTCTAGCAAATCTGATTTTTTTTTAATATTAAAAATTATTCGGAAAATTAGAAACTCAAAATTTTTCAGGTAGCCCTTGAAGTAGGCAATATTGAAACACTTTTTTCGCTTTTCTCTTATGAAGTCATTTTGCCCTAGGACTATTATGATCTGCCCCCCAAAAAAAAATAATGCACTGCATAGAAATGTGATATGTATATCCCAAACTCGACAAACCACTCGAAGTAGTTCGAGGTGAATGAAAATCATCACTTGATGGATTTTGTACAAAAAGCAATTCTAAAATGAAGTGTACTGCTTTTATTTTTGGCTTTCTTCACTGTGACATCAAACCACATCGAAATCAGTACGATCAGTACTCTCCGTGTGGAATACTTTCTCAATTTTTTTTTAATTGAAGCAATATAGGTACGTTTTCACGTCTTTTTTTTGTCTAAGTTGAAATTCTTATTTCCTGTGAAAATACCCGAATCAGGTAATTAATCACATGCGATTGGTTGTTGGATTTCGCTTCAACAAAACCGGCATCCTTTTAGTCCGGAGGTTAGTGACATGGACCCTGCACTTAGTGACAAACGCAGGAAAATTAGTAGGAAGGCACAAGAAACTGTGCTCTTTCGATTGAGAACGGGCTCCTCATTTTTTTTTACCTGGGGGAAGGCAGGGGGCCCTTGAAATTTGTAAGTGCTGGAACTCCTACGAAACCACTTAGGTAATATCGTTGTACCTATTAAAGAGGAAACGTAATGATATAATTTTTGTAGCTCAAAAAAATGTGACATATCTATGAAGGAACCCTTACGTAATACATTCACCATGAAGCCAGAAACCAAGCCTTTTATTCTGTTAGGCCATAACTGCAGTGAAGCAAGACCTTGCCCTATTGCAAATGACCTGTAGAGACCTATAAAAAAATATATATACAGGTCTCTACAGGTTTCAATATGTGCCTTTTGCGCGGGAATTCCCTTCAAGATCTCATAGAAATTCTATTTGGAATTGTATGGGACTGTACAGGGAATTTGTCATACATTTCACATTAACACCTATAGAAACTCATAGAAATCCAATTTCGTTGCGTTGTATGGGGCTGTTTAGGGAATTCACATTAGATTTCCCATTACCACCTATAGAGATCCTCTATCAATTCCGTATAAATCATATAGAATCTCATAGAAAACATCTAGGTCAGTTCTTACGTAGGTGTGGTTTACGTCAACGCATCTGCGCGTTGTGCACGTCCACTTTGAGCTTAACAAAAAAAATAAACGTAAAACGTACAGTTATTGAGAGAAGTAAGAAAATGAAGTCCGCGGCCGGTGCTTGTGAAAAGTGTGTAAAAAGAAAAAGAACATAGAAACGTTACCTGCACCAAGTCGGCAATAATGTTGATGTTGCGAGAACACTTCAGCATTGGAAACAAAAAATGCGACTTGAAGTGACTAATCGTTCCGACACTGAAAATAAGAGGTGATAACCGTACATAAAAAGTTTATGTTACAATATCTATGAATATAATAGCCTAGCCTCTTCCTCTGCTAGACTACCTTCAAGCAAGATTCGAATTTCAATGTAAAAGTCAGGCCTTATAAATGGTTTATACCGACTAACCTTATAATTGTTTTTGAGAAAATGCAGCAGGTTTCAGCAGGTTTATGCAATGCACACGACAATGCCGGTTGCAGCACATGCATAGAACAGAGGAACTGCAACAGACCGCAGAGTTGCAGACTACACTTACAGCTACTCACTACACTGACTGCAGGGCGCCATGAGCAGGCAAATGAGAAACCTATGTTATCGGTAATTCGCATAGGATCCTGTAGGATACCATAAAGAAACTGGTTCGTACGGAATTCCACTGTAGGATACCATAAAGGAACTAGTTCGTGGGGAATTCCACATACAATCCTTCTTCACGCTTATGAAGTTTTCCTTGTAAGACTTCATTCTAACATAGAAACCTGTACGATACCGGTACGAAACTAGCTCTTCGGGAATTCCCTATACAGTCCCATAAGAGTAATAATCAATGTCCGGTACGGACCCAGTAGCCCTCTACAGACCGGTACAAACTTGTAAGAATTTCTATGAGCTTTGATGTGTTTCTTGAAGGTCATTTTCAACAGGGTGTCGCTTTTTTTAATGACAAAAATTTCGATGTATGCAGTATTTTTCTCCTGACCGTACCTATGACTATATCATAAACTTTAACAGCATCAGTCGCCATCTATATTTCATGTATCTCACCAAAACTACATGAAAAATTGGCGCGTGCGATATTGTTTCCCACATTTTCGTACAGTTTATTCCATTAACGACGTCGAAATTGCGATAGTCCTATTTTTAGGAGAATGCCAGGCAAAGAAGTGAGCAATTTCCTATTGCTCAGTTGAACAGCTGTTGTTAAAATCCATTCCCAACCGATATTACTGATAACATTACTGGGAAAAAATGAGTTGAACTGACCTCCAACAATATTTCAAGAGTTAACATGCGAAACCGCACGTAAAAATTCCATAGACGAATTTTTATCAAGAGCGGTAGGAAGGTTTTCAGCTCTCAGTTGCACCCGTTCCGAGCAACATGTAGTAGGTAGCGGCAAAAATTTGCCGCGGAACTCTTCTTCCGGCAAGCGGTGTGTGTTCATACCTATTATTTTAGGCCGGCATGCTATTGCTTTTCCACTTTACTGAGAAGACCCTTTAATGAGGTCATGGTCCTTGATAGTTAGTGTATAAACCGCGCGTCCTGAGCAAAATCCTTTTTGCAGTCCCTATTGTGTATTCGCACAATACCACAGGTATTTTAGAACTCTCTAAATATTGTTAGGGGACAGTTCAACCTATTTTTTTTCCCAATAATGTTATCAGTAATATCGATTAAGAATATTGTGAAAACCGCTGTTGAGTTGAAAAATGAGAATTACTCACTTCTTCAACTGGTATTCTCCTAAAAATAAGACTATCACAATTTCGACTTCATAAATGGAATGAGCTGATGCGAAAATGTGGAAAATTATTCCAAACACCACAATTTCTCACTTCTTTCTGGGTGAAAAAAAAAAGAAGACAAATTCTTCGCACTGAGCCGCAAAGACTTTCAACTGTAAAGAATGATAGCGACATGGAGACGATAAAGTCATACGTTTCCTCTCTATTAGGTATAACGATAATCAAGAGTGGTTTCGTCCCTTCGTTGGAGCTCCAGCACTTTCAAATTTCAAGAACCCCCTGCCGGATAAAAAAATGCGAGGAGCCCGTTCTCAATCCATAGAGTAGAGTTTTTGCGCCAAATTTCGTGACTTTTTCATCAAGTGCAGGGCAGGGACCATTTGATTTTGTGTCACTAACTTCCGGAATATTTGTAGAAGCGAAAAATTCATGGTGGTCTCTTGTATCTTTACCCGCTCAATCGTTTTATCGAAGATGGAAGGTTTTTGATCGATTGAAAGAGAAGTATAAGTGCCTTGTAACAAAAAACTGTCTGCTCTGTCAGTGTGCATAAAATATGCAGGTCGAGATGCAGGTGTCATGTTGAAAGAAAATTTTACAACGCTATTAAGTTTGCGGGCAAAAAGTCAACACTATTCTTTGCCGCCATTTTATTATGTTCGGTAAAATCACTCTTAGGTATACATAATTAAACTTAATTGACAACCACAATGCATTGACTATGTACTGTGTGCGACATGGAGCGATAACGAATAACGATGTTTTAAGCATTAAAGAAATTAAGAAAGGTCTCTACTCTCTACTAATAGGCGCTTTCCGTTTAAGTTCCGTTTCCATAAAATCTCAGTTTATCTAACTTGAAAAGCTTTTATATTGGTCGGACAACTGAGCTGACGTGAGAATTTCCAAGATTTTGGATAAAACGCCTATTATAAACAGATGCGTGTCATCCATACTAATACTACGCCTTCATTTCGTCGTGAATGCAATCATACTCAATGATAGAAAACCAAGTATAAAACTGTCGAGTGTGAAATGAATTTGATTCTTGCTTAGTTTGCATAATTTACTTACCTCAATTAGGTACCTTCCTGTAAGAATGTGTAAAGTTAACGTTATACAAGGGAACATGAAATAAAATGTAGCTGATGCCTGATTCTCAAACTAAAACCAACCAACACAAAAACCTGTGATACGTAACGTATCTTGTCTTATGACCAAGTTGACCAACTATCTACCTACCGAATTTTGTAATATTTTCAATGAATATAAATCACAAACTCTAACGACCGGCCGCTCTTAATCAAGACGTATGGCGCAATGTGGGTGTCCTTTTCCTGTAATAATCAATTCTTTGAAGCTCATATCACTTATCAGAAGGATGTGAAGCCCCTTCATAAGTTTGCGCGTCTGCCTACTAACTATAGGCTGGAAACAAGCACTGTGTTCCGATTCATTTAAAACAACTTGCACGGCATTTATTTCTCATCGCATTACATTTCACTACATATTTCCAAAATCTTCTCCTCTATCTTGAATAAATGGTCGTCTTGAGCTTCCGGTGCAATCTCCCGCAACGCCTGTGCCAGTCGCAGCAAATACTCCACGTTGCTTCCGGACATCCCTTCGGCTTTTAGAATGTTTTCCGCAATTTCTTCCTCCCCAGCCGGTCCTGCATAATTCGGATTGTTCTTGCCGGCCACGTAAATCATGGCCTCGAATGGTTCGCAATTTCCATCCCGAGCTTGGAACATCACGGTGATCCTCTCGTATCCACCGCTTTCTCTCATGTCCAACATTTTCAGCACCTTCTTTGCGTGCTTTTCTTCGATCCTGTATGCCACTCCGAAAACTTTGTCCGTTGGTTCGCCGCTCGGTACCAGCGTGGCCACCCGGCCCGGACACGCCGAATTTCCCCGGTGGTAGGTGCTGTTCTGGTAGAATTTTCTTTTGAAGCCCTTGACGTAGCCGACAAGTTTTTCATCGAATGGAAAGTCCGGTTTCCATATTAAAGAGCCGTACCCGAAGATCCATTTGGAAATCCTCATTTGGAATAAATTGTAAATTTCATGACATTTTTATACTCATTTTTTGATTGACATCATAAAAAACCCCTGACATGATACTTGCGTGACATAAATAGTTGACAGATAAACACTATACAGGATGATTTGTAAACTATTGTACGTTTTTCGATCACAATCACATTTCAAGTCCATTGTGGTGCAAATGGCGCACACCTTTGTATTCACCGTCAATGCGAAGGTGTTTGTCATTTGCACCATAATGGACTTGAAAAAAAGGGCCGTATGTGATGATGCGCAGAAAACGTTCGGGCCCGATAACTGCCGAAGTTTCGAACCATTCGTCAGATCAAGCTGAAATTTGGTACGGAGGTATAGTCATGGTATAGTTTCATTCTGTAAGCGTGATCCCCGTACCAACCTAAGAAGTCCAACAAAAGCTTCACTTTCCGCCGCAGCGATATATTTTTTAAGCGACGAGTGAGAGGCACGTATGCTATATTTTTCTGAATCAGGGCGACGAGGAGAATTTTATCCTAAAGTATGATCGGTTAAAACTGATTCACCCTGTGTATAGCACATCAAATATAACTCTTATTGAACCTTATACACGGCTAGGAAGCAGGAGCCCACGATCCACGGGTTCAAATCATAGACGTTCAAAGCCAAAGTCGATGCCCATCAAGATACCGTTTGAATGAATATGCTTGTTATTGTTAAAATGTATTATGACCATTAGGTACGTGTTGAACGATTGCAATTTTGTAGGAATTCCACGTGGCGTATGTTTACATACGCATGGGCAACTCGCCGAGGCCTGGGCTGTGGGTTTTGGAAAAATCCGCCGATTACGGCAAAACCTACACCCCGTGGCAGTACTTTTCTGACTCGCCCGACGATTGCAAGACGTATTTCGGACGTGAAAGCTTGCAGCCAATCACGAAAGACGATTCCGTGATCTGTACGACCGAATACTCGAAAATCGTGCCCTTGGAAGGCGGCGAAATTCCCATTTCGCTGTTGAACAACCGCCCCTCGGCAAATTACTATTTCAACTCCACTGTCCTTCAAGAATGGACCAGGGCCACGAACATCAGGTTGAAGTTCTTGCGGACGAAGACTCTGCTGGGCCATCTCATGTCGGTGGCCAGGCAAGATCCGACAGTCACCAGGAGGTATTTTTACTCGATCAAAGACATCAGCATCGGAGGAAGGTGCATGTGCAACGGACACGCAGACACCTGCGACATCCAGAATCCTGCGGATCCAAACATATTGCTTTGTCGCTGCCAGCATAACACCTGCGGAGCCAAATGTGACGTCTGTTGTCCGGGGTTCGAACAGAAGAAGTGGCAGCAATCTAAACACAACGATCCGTTTTCTTGCGAACGTAATAAACGCACTTGATAGGGAATTTATTCGAACGAAAGAAACAATTCGATTATGTTCCAGGTTGCAACTGCTTTTCTCACAGCTACGAGTGCGTTTATGACGAAGAGGTCGATCGAAATCACACTTCTTTGGATATGCAAGGACGGTACGACGGTGGAGGTGTTTGTCTGAATTGTCAGCACAATACTGAAGGCATCAATTGTAACAAGTGCAAGCCGACGTTTTACAGACCTTACAGCAAACAGTGGAATGAAACTGATGTTTGCCAGCGTAAGTTCATCAACGTTACTTTGTTCCTATTCCCACAACAACCATGACCTAGACAACTTTTTGTTTCTTACCCTATAATATTTAGCTATTTGATACTATTTTTTTCAATTCCTTTAAAACTCGCTTCTTTTCGTACGCCATAGCAAAACGGCATGACCTGATCTAAGAGAAATGCCGAGCTAAGCAACGTCCGTGCGGGCTACTTCTTGGATGGGTTGCCGACATTATATGTCTGGAGAGCCATAATCTACGATTTCAATACCTAATAAACTGTGCTTCCAGCTTGTAACTGTCACTACCACTATTCGACCGGGAACTGCGCCGAAGGCTCTGGACAATGCGAGTGTCGTAAGGAGTTCACCCCGCCGAGATGCGACAGCTGCAGTTTCGGCTACTTCGGCTATCCGGACTGCAGGCCTTGCGAGTGCTTCCTGAACGGAACCAGAGATCTCCAGTGTGAAGCCACCAATGGCCAGTGTCCCTGTTTGTACAACTTCGCCGGGCAGTACTGCAGACAGTGTGCCGAAGGATTTTACAACTACCCTGAATGCAGCCGTGAGTTGCTTGAGTTGCTCAAACAGTCCGGGGATCAGTATTCGTGCTTCTTTTGAAATATAAAATAATGTATCACAATTATAATGCACTGGTGCCCCCCCTTTCCGGACTGGAACGCGCTTCTTGACGCGTTTTGGAATCGTTTTTCTCATTGATCATCTGAATTTTAGCTTGTGAATGCCAGGTCGATGGCTCTGTTTCGCCCACTTGCAACCAAACGACTGGAAACTGCACCTGTCGCAATAATTTCGGTGGAAAGCGCTGCGATGAATGCCGCGACGGGTACTACGGCTATCCTGCCTGTGCTTGTGAGTGCTTTGCTTTCTCTTCCGCCACTTCTTCTAACTGAATTTCTGCGTTATCTTCACTTCTACAGACTGCAATTGCGATATAAAGGGTACGAAAGAAGGAATTTGCGATAAAGAAACAGGTAAATGTTTGTGCAAAGAGGGCTACCAAGGAGAACAATGCGAGCAGTGCAAACCCGGTTACTTTGGTTATCCGGACTGTCAGCCTTGCAACTGCACCGCCGTCGGTTCGATCGGTATGACGTGCAGCAGCACCGGAAAGTGCTCTTGCCTGCTCGGTTATGCCGGAAGGACTTGTGATCAGTGCAGCCCTGGGTATTATAAGTATCCAGAGTGCCTCGGTAAGTGTCTTTCGAATGACCACTGATCGCTTTTGCTAAGCATCTTGGATCTTAAACAACGTTTTTGAAGTGTAACTTCTTAGCCGTGGTATCGTAAAATTACCTGCGCGAAAGCAGAAGGCAGATGTGACTGTCACGAACATGTGTGTCCGTTTGGCATCCATGCAATCATACCTGAGAAGTTTTACCTCTGCCGCGCTTGATCAGACTTTTGCCCCAATAGTTTTTGTTTTAATTGAAATAACTGGAGAATTATTTTAGAGTGTGGTTGTGACAGTCATGGCTCGAACGGTGTTTCTTGTGACGGCGAAGGCAAGTGTGAATGTCACCACAACTTTGCTGGATTGCAGTGCGACCAGTGCAAAGAAGGCTTTTACAATTTTCCTGATTGTGAAGGTAACAAATCATTAAATTGGTGATTCATGATAAATGTCGACTAATTGTTTCATTTCGTGATATAGACTGCAACTGCCATCCTGCTGGCGTGGTAGCAGGATTCGCCGGGTGTGGTTCAGTGCCGGCCGGCGAGCTCTGCCAATGTAAGGAAAGGGTTGAAGGACGTATCTGTAACAAATGTAAACCTCTGTATTGGAACCTCAATCCGAATAACCCGCAAGGTTGCGAAGAGTGTAGTTGCAACATCCCCGGTGTTCTTGGCGGCATCGCAGTGTGCGATACGGAAGATGGACAGTGCGTGTGTAAATCCCTCGTGGTCGCGAGGGGGTGTTCAGAATGCGCCGATGGAACTTTCAACTTACAAGAAGATAACCTGTTCGGTTGTTCGGGTACGTACCTACTCATCATGGTGAATCTCCTTTTAGAGTCGAAAAATAACTATTTTTCCTTCAGACTGTGGGTGCGATATTGGTGGTTCGATCAACAATATTTGCGATAAAAACTCTGGACAGTGTTTGTGTCAACCTAGAGTCATGGGACGCACTTGCAAGGAACCGCTTCAAGCGCACTACTTCCCGACGCTTTACCAGTACCAGTTCGAAGTTGAAGATGGACGAACTCCAGCTAATACTCTGGTGCGGTATGCTAATGACGAAAATGTGTTCCCCGAGTACTCCTGGAAAGGTTATGCTGTATTTTCGCAACTGCAGGTAAGTACATATTGATTAAGAATTAGGATGCCTTCCGTTCTCAATCTAATAGCGTCATCGTTTCACAGGACAAAATTCTGCAAGACATCTACATATACAAACCGTCGCTGTACAGAATGATCTTGCGTTACGTGAACAACAGCCCAGAAACTGTAATCGGAAAAATACGAATAACTCCCGAAAACCCAATCGACAACGAGCAAGAGTTCCAGGTTCAGTTCTCCAACACTTCAGTTCCAGCTTTTGTGACGGTATCTGGAGCTACCGGCAACACACCCAAGCCGTTCGTTATGAACCCTGGCAGATGGGAAGTCAGTATTGAAGTGCCAAAAGGCTTGTTACTGGTAAGTCACTATTTCCGTCTCTTGTTTCTTCTTCACTTCAAGTATCGATTCTTTTAGGATTACTTCGTGCTTTTGCCAGAAGACTTCTACTTGGCCACGATTTTGAACAAGAAAGTCGAAAAACCTTGTACCATTGGCGAGAATGATCTTTGCCGTGACTTCACCTATTTAAATCTGACGCAATTCGATACGACTTTCGGTCCGGCTGGGTACGTCCAAAACGGTAGAAAAATCGAACAACTTCGCGAGTTCTTCCAAGAAACGGACCACTTATCTCTGATCAACGTCGGGAACCTTGTGCCAGTTTTGGACTTGGTTCAACCAAATGCAACTTTTAACTTGACCGTGACTCAACCCGGGAAATACGTCATAGTGGTCAACTATGTGATGCCGATGAGTGATCTTAGAACGCACAAACTGGACGCTGCGATACAATCTACAGGGCAAAGTGACCAGAAAGGAAAACTGATTTTATACTCATGCCCTTACACGACCCTTTGCCGTCAAACCGTGACCACACCAGATGGAGCAGTGGGTGTTTATCAAAGCAGCGGAAACGTGATCAAAATTGAACTGACGGTAACGTTAACGTTTATTTATTATATGATTATTTTTGTGCAACTTTGTACCTCTTCTAGAGTTACAACGCTGACGTTGGGATACACTCCATCACAGCCATTCCGTACAGCGAATGGTCTTTGGACTATATAAAACCGCAATCTGTGTGCATCCGCAAAGATGGCGCTTGTATCGCCGCTTCGTTCCGCAATCCGCCCGAAACGAAGAAAATTCAGTTCGAAGAAAGTAACGATACTCTGCCGGTTACGATTTCCAACGCCACGTACATCAGTTTGAATCCTGCCTGGGGCGTTGTTGATGTGCGAGGCAAAGTACCGTTTCCGGGCTATTTTACGATAATAGTCCACTATTACCAGCCCAATTTCCAAGACTTTGACGCCAATGTTGCCATTCAAGCTGGTCAAAATGTTTCGGCAAAATTACCTATCAGCTATTGCCCTTCGCTGTCTGGTTGCAGATCCGTCATCACCCAAGGCGATGGCAACCAGAGGTTTTTGATCAATGAAAATTTCAACTTAACTTTCAAGGTTCGTAAGTTTTTGTATGTTGTCTATGCGATGACCCATCAGAAAAAATTCATGTACAAAATTGAAAACGGTAGCTTCACTCTAAACAAGTATAAAGTCTGGTCGTCTCTATAACTTTCTTCGAATATTTACTTACACTTTATTTGTAGAGTGCCGGAAACAAGACCGTGTTTTTGGACTATGTACTGGTAGTGCCATCGGACTTCTACGACCGCAGGTATCTGGAAGAGGAAAACGTGGATCGCACTGGCGAATTTATTGCCACATGCGGCAGCAATCATTTCAACATCGACACTTCTGTCGAAGGCTTCTGTCGGGATTCCGTGTTTTCGATAACAGCTGGACACAACAGCGGCGCTCTGCCCTGCCAGTGCGACTATGACGGTTCCCGCAGTTTCGAATGCGACAAGTTTGGCGGTCAATGCGACTGCAAGCCGAACATCATCGGACGGAAGTGCGAGGCCTGCAAAACTGGTTATTACGGTTTTCCCGATTGCAAGCCCTGCAACTGCCCGTCGACGGCTTACTGCCAACCGAGCACCGGACAGTGCATATGCCCGCCTCACGTGACCGGCGAAAGATGCGACCAGTGCCAGCCTCTGACGTACGGGTTCGATCCGATCATCGGCTGCGAAGAATGCAAATGCAATCCCCTGGGCGTCGAAGGATCCCTGCAGTGTGACCTCCTCAATGGGAGTTGCAAGTGAGTTGTTTGTAACTGTTTTGTTATATCATAGCTTGATACCAATAAGGTACAGGCGCAAAGTTAGGACAGGGTACCTTTCCAGATACAGGGGTCTGAATGGTTGTTATTCGCCGTTTTTATGGTAGCCGCACTTACGGCGGTCTGAGCCCCAGCTTGGATCAAACCGTCAGACAATAGAGGTACTTATATAGGAATTGCGTAATGGTAAAATTTGAGCCGTGAAATATAGACAACAGCCGGTTTCTATTAGTGCTATGGCACCTAGACTAGGCAGCTATCTGTGAGGGAAAACCAAATTGCGGGATTGGAACGCGTTCTTCGGTGAAAACCGGTAATGCGACCCAACTGGCATAGGAACGCTGTCTAATCCCGCGCGTAAGCGGGAACTAATAATATTACGGCCTCCAGAGATCAGATATGCCACTACTTGCAAGTGACTTTGTCCGATTCTGATTTCTTCAAACGTACTGAACTAACACTCTAGAATGATGCTACAAAATGCTGTGCTTTATTTCCCAGCTGCAAGCCCAACGTAGTTGGACGTCAGTGCGACATCTGCTTGGCCGGTCACTACGCCTACCCTTACTGTCAGCAGTGCGAGTGCAACATCAGAGGAACCACCGAAGAAATTTGCGATCAAAACACCGCAGAGTGCTTCTGCAAGAAGAACGTCATCGGCCCGGCCTGTGACATTTGCCGAGAAGGCTCCTTCAACTTGCAAGGAATCAACGACGAAGGATGCACCGAATGCTTCTGCTTCGGCAAAACCACCAGGTGTATCAGTTCGAAACTCATCAGATATCCGTTGCGACAGATGGAAGATTGGCACGTGGTCACTTTAAACACATCCAGCCTCAAACTTGAAGTGTCCCCGTCGAATCTGCGTGCGGAGAACGTCGAAGAAGACACCGTCGGCGTGGATTTCTCCGATATGGGCGTCTCCAACACCACTGTTTATTTCTCGGCGCCTCGCGAGTACATCGGCAAGAAATTGACGGCTTACGGTGGTTATTTGAATTACACAATCTTCTATACCATCGGCAACAAAGGTTTGTACTTGATGGTGGTTATTAGACAAATAAAAGATCGCGGGGGTGTTTATAGGAATCGCAGTGAGCGGCCCTGACGTGATTCTCGAAGGCCGCAAGACCTACTTGACGTACTCCAGTTTTGAACAGCCGCCGATTTCAACTGAATACTCGACTAGCGTCCAGTTGGTCGAAAGCAATTTCGAATTGCCAACGGGCACTCCTGCGAAACGAGATCACATCATGGGAGTGCTGGAGGACTTGAAGGGCGTTTATATTAGGGCTACGTACTGGAGCGCCAGTGTAACTACTAGGTAAGGACAAATTGCCCCATTACTTTGGTAGAACTCTGCAGGTCATCCTACGTCTTTGAGTTTGCGAACCGACGATAAGGCTAGGTCATGGCGGCATTTGCGGGTCCCGAGGGTATTTTGACGCAGTCTCCTCAACGGTTATCGCACTGGCACGCCTAGAAACGATGGTCGCTGACGCGCCTATGTTATTTGGTGGTCAAGTGGATTAGCCTCGGCTAGACTTCGTTCACCACACCAATTTCTTTTTTTTTAACAAAGTCCTTTCATCATTTCTAGTGAATCAGCAAACGAAGATCGTAATTTTCCATTGTTACGATCCAAAATCTAATCTGGATCCCTCCTTACATCTTCTCATACCTATTTCTGTCCCTATAGTATGTCGCGAATAATCATCTGTGTTTGATGAAGTTTCCTGCAGTCATCCGTATTCTGTTCTTGCGGTGCTGTTTCACACTGTCTAACATATTAAATTCTGCTTAACGCCTGTTACATTTGAGAGCGATCGGTTAACCATGAACAATTTTCGTTGGTAAGTCGTACCTCTGCATATCCAAGTTTCGTCTAATTGAGAGAGCTCAAAGTCCAGCAACTTTCTCTTATGAATCCGAGAAGCTGTCGATCGGCTCCTCCGCCAATTGTACGGGTTTGTGGCTTATCCCGGCGTTGGAGTCTCTGGGTTTGTGGCTCAACTCGTAGTCGGAGTCTCCAGCGAATGTCGGAACAGTACCTTCCAATCTCACAAATGATTTAACATATAGAGTTAGTTTTCCCTCTGTACCGGCCCTTCAGACGAGACATCCAGGAGATCCTGAACGCGGTGAATACTCATGATCCACTCAAAAAAGTTGAAAAAGAGCAGGCCGTAGCTCTCTACAGATTCATGGGGAGATGTATGCGGTACAAGGAAATATTGTTGGAGGAATATCACTAGGGTCGATTTATTATTGTTTCAATCTTTGTTTTTTTTTGCTGTGAAGTTCTCTCACCTATAGAAATGGGAAAACGGGAAATTTTGGTTTATGTATGCTTACTATTTTTTGTTTATTTATTTTGGTTTGTGTCTGGCTTACTTTTTCTGATATTGAGTTTTGTTTCTTATTGAACTCGTGTTCTTTATTATCTATATAATGCGAACAATAAATCTTATTTATTTATTTATTATTTATTTATAGAGTTAGTTTTTGTTTGCTAATCGAATCGTATCTATTTCGACTCGACACTTATTCTACCGTGTTAAGGCCAAGTATCGATAATATTAACACCGCAAGGTGGTGAAACGGTCTGCTTTCATGTTATTATTGGTTTATTCTCGTTATAAATTAACTTTTTTTTTCAATTTAGCTTACTGAATGTCATTGAAGATGATGCCGTACCATACCGTGAGTATAATGGCGACGTCAGGTATGCTTACTTCGCGGATTCAGTAGAGGAGTGCCAGTGCCCTCCCAACTATCAAGGGTTGAGTTGCGAAGAGTGCGCTCCTGGATATTACAGGGTGGAATCTGGACCACATGGAGGCTACTGTGTGCCTTGCCAGTGTCACGGTCATGCTGCTGAGTGCGATGTCCATACAGGAAAGTGTCTGGTAGGTTGAATAATCAAAAACACCTACTAAACAGCATAACAACCGTGAATTTCTCTTTAGAACTGCACACATCACACCCGCGGTGACCACTGTGAACAGTGCGATTTGGGCTACCACGGCAACGCTTTGGCAGGCACGCCTATGGACTGTCTGATTTGCGCTTGCCCTTTGCCTGTCGCCAGCAACAAGTTAGTACCTACCTATAATATGCGACGTTTAAAACTCTCAATTCAAAAAACGGAAAATATGGGGATGGATTCATGAAGAAGCGTTATTTTTTTAGATGCGTGTATTTGAAGGATATATTGTACTTTTTTTCTTTTGAAATTTTATGGCGCGGTAGTGTTAAATCTCTCATCTCCACCTTTACGTGCTATTTGTAAAGGGTCCGCAATATACTCGTATAGTACCTATGTAGTCTGATCACGTCTGATTTCGTAGCAAATTCAAATAAACGAAAACGAAAATCACGAGGCTTCCTTGAAGTACAGCTATATAGCCAGTAAGGGATTTGGCAAACTCCAGCTGTCCACAGCACTTGAAGCTTCAAGCTTAAAGCACGAAATCAGGTTACTATTGTATATGCGGACCCTGAACTTCATCAGATTTTCATAAATCCAGTTACATTTGGGTCATAATTACGCTTTCTAAATGAATATGATATCAAGAAATATTTTCTGAGAGTCTCGCATTCTAAATCAAAAATTGAAAAATCAAAGAATATGAAATTTTGTTTACATTTTTTTTCCAAATTATATTCAAATGGTGTCCAGAATCGATCCCTGATTCCATGAATGCGCAGATATACAAGGTGTATTCAAAGTATCGCATTCCGAGTCCAGAGCGCTATGTGAAATCCACTTGAGAATACGAGAAAATATTCAAGAAAAGTAATGACGTTAATTTTTGAAGATATTAGGCTAGGACTTCGCTGATAGAATTTATTTTCTTTGAATGAATACTAGAATGTTTTCGGTGCGCATCCACTAATTGATCATTTTTACTGATTAGCCTGTGACAAGCAGTTCCTTAAAATCACTTCAAATAACGGAAATAATGAGGGGCGAAGTCCTAACCTTTGACCCCCCCCCATATCTTCAAAATAAACGTCATTAATTCTTTAAAATATTGTTCTCGTGTTCTTGAGTGGATTCCGTATGCCGCTCTGGACTCGGAATGCGATACTGCTGTGTTTCATTCGAAATAATAAAGTTCGAGTTGCTTCTGGCGGAACCGTTCAGCGCCTGTTCCGTTCTTTGGATTCTTTCGCACTTAGACGAAGGACTGACGATATAATTATTATCTGCAGCTTCGCGACGGGATGTGACGTCAGTTCCGACGGCGAAAAGATCAGTTGCGAATGCGAAGCTGAGTACATTGGCGCTAGATGTCAGTCTTGTGCTTCCGGTTTTTATGGCAAACCGGAAGTCGCGGGTGATTTCTGCAAACCTTGCCAGTGCTCCGGAAATATCAACCCGGAGGACCCGGCGTCCTGCGACACGGTCAGCGGTGAATGCTTGAGGTGTCTCAACAATACTTTCGGCAAGGCTTGCGCTCTGTGCGCCCCCGGATATTTCGGCGACGCCGTGAACCTCAAAGATTGTCAAAGTAAGTATCTGTCGAGCGCCTCCTGGAAGCTAGAGTAGTATTTTGCAAGTTAGATGGAACTGACTGCGGGGATCATATAGCGCGTGGTGCACCGCCCTTGTCAATATAAAACTCGACTGCAGCAACGCAAAGCAAAGTCAGAATTTGGATGGGTTTGTCCCCACCCATTTCTGAACAAGCTGATGAAAATTCCTCTTGGATGTCCTTGGGCAAGCCTCTTCGATTGTTATGCCTGCAACCGGCAGTACAGCAATTGTGAAGGATAACCGCCACCTGTGGTGGGGGGGCGGGACGACCTAGTCATAGTCAGTAGTAGTCAACCATGTTCCATCTACTTCCCCCATCAAAATCCAGAATCCAGGAATCCGACTACGTATAACACGTGCGATAAAGCTCTATATTGTCTACCATCCACCCCCGTGTTTTACAACCACCCAAGTAGAGACCCCTATTATATCATTTTGACCGAGTTGAGGTGCTTTTTCTGCAGTCGTGGGATCTTTTGGAAATAACATAATATCTTGCCGTATCTAGGTACGAGCCTGTTTGAGTCGCCCGCTAGTTTTATGGGTTTACGGTAATTGTATTTTCGGTAGACTAGTGGATGGGTATCTATATCCGCTTCCCAACCGAATAATCGTGGGCTCAAATCCAACCAGATCTCCATATTATGCGCCTAGGGACTTTGTCTACATATGTGATCACAAAACTATATTGTAGCTTATCAGAGCTTCGTTTTCGGAGAGTGTGGGGGGAGCACACTGTAAAACACTGCATCTTTGAAAACTTACTGGATATCGTGACTTTCCATCAATTTTACTTATTTCAGGCTGCATATGCGACGAATTCGGCACGGATCATTGCAACAGTTTCACAGGAGAATGTGTCTGTAAACCGAACGTGATTGGAGAAAAATGCGACAGGTGTGCTTTGGAACATTTCGGTTTCCAATCAGGCAGAGGATGCGTCGCTTGCGACTGTGCCGAAGCTTCCGACAGCGATCAGTGCGATGACATCACGGGACAGTGCAGATGTAAACCAGGCGTTTCGGGAAGGACCTGCGATCAGTGCAGTTCAGGTTTCTGGAACTACACTTCCGCAGGATGCGTTTGTACGTTGAAGAAGCAAAACAAAAATGTAGGAACAAATGTTAATTGAAAAATGAACCTTTCCAGCTTGTGGATGCAGAAGTCAGTACTCGTTCGGTCTCGGCTGCAACGCAGAGACGGGTCAGTGCGAGTGCCTGCGAGGGGTTGTCGGAGAAAAATGCGACCAATGCCCGTACAGGTGGGTCTTCGTACCTGACCAAGGATGCCACGCTTGCGACAATTGCACACACGCGCTTTTGGACACTGCCGAACAAATCACGAGGCTGATCGACCCCATAATCCTCGAATTCGATGTAAGTACCTTTGTGCCGTTTCGTTTCCATTGTTCTCATCGCTGTATCGTCTACAGTCTGCGAATTCTGGTTATTTCACCAGAAGAAAATTAGAAAACATGCAGGAGTTACTGGATGACTTGCGTCCGAAATTCGACGACGTGGATCCGAAACAGGTAAACCTCGACCCGTACATCCTAGAAGTCGGCAATCTGGAACAGGACTCCAAAAACATCCACCGTAAAGTAAGTATTTCACACAACATCATTCAGTTGACGATTTACTAACCAATTTCATCAAGACCAACTACTCGTTGGACAACAGCGATACTCTGAAAACGAACGCCAGCGATTTGCGAGAAAAATCCGAACAAGTCTTTGAAGATTTGGCCCTGGTCGAGGACGAATCCGTCAGGGTCATAGGTGAAATCGATAAGATCGCTTCCGAGCTGAACAGAGACGAAGATCCTGAAATTGACTTGGCCCTCCAGGAGGGACAGAAGTTTTTGGACGACATCAAAATGTACAATCTGGACGAGCGCAAAGACATCGTGGACAAGGAGCTCGATAAAGTGAATGTGCTTTTGCAAGACGTGGCGGATTTCAAGGTCCCTGTGGATGATCTCGATAGCAGAGTCAAAGGCGCCAAAGATGATTTGAAAAACTTCAACGACAAGTTGGACGATTTGTACAACCAGACGCAGTACTCTTTGAACAATGCCAACGAGGCTCAGAGGATTATTGATAAAAGCGGGTAAGTAATTTTCCTGTCAACATAGCAAAAGCGCTACAAGTCTGACTGACTTCTTGCCTCCTAAAATATCACGAGGGGAATATACAGGGTGTCCCGTTTTTCAACGCTCACTATGGGTATCTCGGAAACGGTAAGAGATACAAAGTCGGTTAAATTACAAAAAAGTTGCGCAATTTTATGACTATCTCAAAAATGTCAAGATATCCAAGATATCTTTGGTCATTTCTGAAATATCCCCAAAAAACTGAAAAATGCGGAATTCGAAAATTTCAAGTCACTTCTTTATTATGACAGATATCAATTTAAAATTTGGTATTCTGACATTTTTGAAGGTCCTTGATCGACTGACGGTCATACTTTTTTCCTACGCCTACTAGTTTTTGAGGTATAACAGTTAACTTCATTTTTTCTTATGGACACCATATTATTTATCCACCCCATGAAACTCAACTTTTTTTTCTCTTTACAAAAATATAAAACACTTGTAGCATTTTTGTCAAAATAACCTATAAAAATTGGAAAAACCATTTCTGAGGCGAAAAATCTAGTCACCGGTTCGGTTGCCATGCTCTCGTGATATAATAACAATGGCATTCGGTTGCCATGGTCGATTGATTCTGGAAAAAGTTGGTAGTCATCCCGTTTTTATGTATTTGATAATGATAATAAATGAAAATAAAACAAATACAAAACCAAGTATAACACAAAATAACATCGCAATGGCAATAAACATTTATAATTCACAATTACTCGAATTGGAGTCCATTTTGCTCTGTGCAGAGTTGTGTGCCTTTTAGCCATATTTTCAACGGCTACGCTGATATTGTGCGGGTTTATTGACTGAAACGCAATACGCATCATCAACTCCTTGCTTCTAGCTCTTGGTTGCTTTGGGATGTTCTGTCATGAACCATAAATTCGATCTTGAAGCGTTCCTCGCAAATAGACTCCATTTCGAGTAATTGTAAATTATAAATGTTGTTGCTATTGCGCTGTTATTTTGTGTTATACTTGGTCTTGTATTTGTTTGATTTTTATTTATTATCATTATCAAATACATAAAAACGGAATGTAACCCAACTTTTTCCAAAATCAACCGACCATGGCAACCAAATGCCATTGTTATTATGTCACGAGAGCATGGCAACCGAACCGGTAACTAGATTTTTTCGCCACAGAAAGTGTTTTTCTGATTTTTATAGGTTATTTCGACAAAAATGCTACAAGTGTTTTATATCTTTGTAAATAGAAAGAAAAGGTGAGTTTTATGGAGTGGAGAAATAATATGGTGTCCATAAGAAAAGATGAAGTTAACTGTCATATCTCAAAAACTAGTAGGCGTAGAAAAAAATTATGACCGTCAGTCGATCAAGGACCTTCAAAAATGTCAGAATACCAAATTTCAAATTGATAGCTGTCATAATGAAGAAGTGATTTAAAATTTTCGAATTTGGCATTTTTCAGTTTTTTTTGGGATATTTCAGAAATGACCAAAGATATCTTGGATATCTTGACATATTTGAGATAGTCATAAAATTGCGCAACTTTTTTGTAATTTAACCGACTTTGTATCTCTTACTGTTTCCGAGATACCCATAGTGAGCGTTGAAAAACGGGACACCTGTATACCGAATGGTTGTAACTAGCTCGTCATCAAGAGATCACGTCTGCCTGGCATATTCGTGTTATCCTGGCAAGAATTTTGAATTTCTCATTCTCGATCATCTTGTTGATAGTTTCAATCCAGCAGCTGAATTTCTCAGGCCCCGAACTTCCAAGATTCTACTTTTTACTTGTTAAGTATCTAAATACTTGAGTCATATTATGACGTGAGCTGTCCAAAAATTATCTTTCGAGAACGTATGACTTGGACATGAAAAATTACTAGAGTTGACGGCACACCAGAGGGACCTGTGGGCGGGGCTGAACAGAAAAACCAAAATCGTTTCGGACGAGTCTCTGTGTTGAAATAGGGGAAGCAAGATAGTCAGCTGGAGTGCTGGCCCATTACCAGGTCACAGGCGAACCTAAAACCCCACTGAAAATCCAGATGCGCCTCTGGATAAACTCAGTTCGCGCAGTGAGGCTCCGCCCACTGGTCCCTCTGGTATTTCGAGTACTCTAAATACGTTCGCATGTTTCCGAAATGCCACACTTGTCAACTGTAGGGTGCTGTAGAGCATGTCAAAGATAAAATGAACAAAATATCAGATGAAAATTGAAACAAGTGAGTATGCCTTCACGTGCGTGAGTCTCAGTAGCACATTTTCTTAAAGAGGCATATTATGAATGTAAAGAAATTTGGTTGAAGGAGAAACATCATTCTTTGCTCACTCTCTTCAGTCGAAACTCATTGTGATGTTTTGTTATCAGAATGGGGTACTTGTCAATGAAACAGATTTGAAAGAAAATTCTTTCATTCATCAATATTTTTTTGTTTGGAGGCGGAAGCTGGGAGCAGCCACTAATCAACAGTAGCCTATTCTTTTTCATTTTCAGTCGGCTATCCATATAGAGAAAGAATTAGATCGTTGTCTTCGGGTTTATGTTTTTCATTCATCTTTTACTTTGAGGGCAGCGTGTGGGGGCGACAGCATTCGGGAAAGTAACTGTTATTATAAAAATGCATTTTTTTTTGTTTGGGGGCGGGACCTTGAGGCGGCGACTAATCAAAAGTGATCTATCTCTTCCCATTTTTAGTGATCTATACATATAGCGAAAGAATTAGATCGTTAATCTTCAGGTTTATGTTTTACATTTATCTCTTACTTTGGGGGCGGCGTGTGGGAGCGGCAGAGTTTGGCAAAGAAATTCTTGCACAGTTTGAGTTGACAGTTTCTGAATGTTTGAGGTAACATTAACATCTGAATCAGTCTAAATTGTTGAAAGTTGCACTTTTTTTCTTTTGGGGTCGGAAGCTGGAGGCGGCGCCATATCACAAGTAGCCTATCCTTTCCTATTTTCAGTCAGCTATCTATATAGCGAAAGAATTAGATCGTTATGTCTTCGGGTTCATGTTTTTCATTTATCTCTTACTTTGGGGGCGGCGTGTGGGAGCGGCAGCGTTCGGCTAAGCAAATGTTGCACAATTTGAGTTGGCAGTTTCTAAATGTTTGAGAGAACATCTCAATCAGTAAAATTGTGAAAATTGCACTATTTGTCGTTTGGGGGCGGAATCAGGAGCCGTATTCTTTAACTCGCTATGCACTCGAACCGACAGATATCGATATCGGTAGTCAAGCAAAAGCCAATCACAATGGTGCTTGCCTAGCTACCGATAGCGATATCTGTCGGTTCGAGTGCATAGCGAGTTAGAGAATACGGCTCCTGGGGGCGGCGACTAACCAAAAGCAGCCTATCTTTTTCCATTTTTAGTCAGCTATTCATATACCGAAAGAATTAGATCGCTATGTCTTCGGGTTCATGTTTTTCATTTTAAAGTGATTGAGGGCGGTTTTTAGCAATTTTTTCATATCGGCGGCGCTAATTGGAGGCGGAATGTTTCTGGGCTTACGTTCAAAAGTGGCAACTATGTATTATTCATAAAATGAGAACACCAGAGCAGTAGGTCTGGGAGAAATTGCAATATCATGTTATTTCAAGTTTATCGGGGGCGGTTTTCTCTATGTTGGCGGCGCAATATAGACATTCAATATAGCCTAGCCCTCCTTTGGGAGTGGCAGCTATGTAACAGCGAAAAAATTAGAAAGCTAGGGCGTCTAGTTTGGGAGGCGCTCGAGGAACGGACGGACGGACGGACAAAGCGGTTGCAATAGCGATTTTCATCAAGATGGAAAATGCGCTAAAAATAATTCTAGCGTTTGTTACTGAGATTTACGGGATCTTTTTCGAAGTTGAGTGATTGAGGTAGGTATAAATACAACTTTCAAAAGTTGAATATCTACATTTAAAACTTGACTTATCTACATAAGAAAAACTTATTGCATGTAAACATCAACTATCCCCTAATGAACGTGTGATAGTTTATTTCATTGTGACTTTCACAATAAAGCGAACAGAAAATCTGTAATAAAGAGGCGGGAAGCGGCCTTGTTTGAATTGATCATCCAGTGACGTCATTGGATTTTAAAGGTGTGATTTAGTAGCGACTGCTGGACGTAGCGTCTCGCTGCGACGCTCCGGCTGGCAGTCACGTCACGTTCGCACTCTTTGCAAACTTGGCACTGGTACTGTTTCCTTATGACTTTGGGAGTCGAAGTCTAATCAATAGTCACAATTTCGAGGCAAAGCGACAGGTCAGGTAAGTTTATTTATATTTAAAATTATAACTCTTCAACAAAGCCACTTCGAGTTTGGCCGAAATCTCGCATTTCATGATCGAATAAGATCGGTAACTCTCTGACGCGTTCAATCAACACCCCATCCTCAAAGTCGGTAAATTTCCGCGAAATTGGTTGTGTAAGTGCACTTGCACCAAATTTGATATCCCCAGTTCCTACCGAAAAACCGAGAGGTCCACAAACAGTGGTTCATTCTGCATGCAATTAATGCACATTCTGGATTTATTAGGGGGAGTTGATAGAACATTGTTCCACCTGGCACGTAGACCTCTCTATTGGGCTCATTGTACCCCTTCCCAGACCAGCCTGGACTCACCGAGCCACAATGTGGTGCCTGATGGATGTTTGATGGTGGGTCCATTCAAGCACTGGGACCGACAAGCGCACGGTTGACCTGGAACTCGTCTTCAACCCCCGACGCAGGTGTCAATGTCCGACACATCCACGCCCTGCGATGGTACGGTACGTCTTTGACTTCGTCCGTCTCCCTGTCTGTGCCATCGGTTTTTTTCTACACATTGTCGTACTACTGGTTGCAAGCGTGATGTACTCGAGAGGTTTGCCCATGACCATTCGAGGAGGAGTTTCAGCCGGCCAAGAGTCAGATGAGACCCGCCAGCGGCTCGCCCACTGGCACAACCCACCGGCGGTCTCCCATCCAACTTTTTGCCGCGCTGAGCGTTGCTGCAGTCTAGTTATCACTCGACTGGAGCGGTGTACTATACGCTATGTTCTCCTCGCAATTAATACACAATGAATTTTCCAAAAAAACAGTCTCATTAATCACGGCGAAGATAATTTTATTCAGGTACTCAAAAAATACGGCACTTGTGTTGACTTCTGGTTACCTAAATTTCGGTTTCAGATCAATTAATGAACAAATGATCAATGTTATTTGGATCTGACGCATTTTCCGTGGTCAGTCAACTAGCATTGGTCAGAACAAAATCCATTTTACAGCGTGTTAAACTTTTTGATGGAACCCGGGGAAAGTGAAATGAAGTAATAAATAATAAATCTATAATAACCTAATAAATCACATATTTAAAAGAATGCGAACCCCTAGGTGAGAGTGGTGAGACTCAAGTTACGCTACGCGGCTCGGGATTTAAACGGAGGTCAGGCCATAATAGCTTCTCTATTGTGATATACTGGGTCCCAGATATATGGCGGCATAAACTTTTCACTTCGTTGTAGAGGGGTCATGAAGGAGTCAGGAATTGTAAAAAAACTTTTTTTAATAATTTTTTATAACTTTTAAAATTGAATAAAAAAAAAGACTTCATTTAAAAAGTTCAAATTTGAATTCCTCCCTAGAACGTTCTGGAGAGTACTTGCGCCATTTCTTCGTCTAGTCTTTGTGGTTTTGGCATGCCGAATCAACAAATCACCTGATACACACTGCCGTACCACCGGCCAGGATAACAGTAAGCACGGGGAATTGGCGAGTCAATTTACTTACAATATTTAAATAATTCACTTTATGTTTTATTTCTAGTATTTCTGCAGTACAATAGTCTTATCAAAATATAGTGCAACTGCAATCGTAACAAGTCAAAATCCAGTACTAACGTTCATTTAAAAACCGCACCAATAAACTGGAACTGGATTCTGTCGTAATATCACTTTCATTAGTAATCTTGATTTCTTTTTGAAAACAAAAATTCTTATCAAAAGTACTTCCGCAGTACAAAAGGCGTGAAATGAACGGTAAAAAGATTTGAATAAATAATCACAACATTCAATAGCTAGTGTGAAGCCTGACGAGGCTGTTATTACCTACACACCAAAAAAAAAAAAAAAAAAAAAAAAAACAACAATAAAAATGATGGGGGGGGGATGGATGAAAGGGAGACGAAACATCAAGTTTTATTTTACACCACGCACTTTTAATTCTTCTTTCACTTTCCACTTGATCAGTTCCATACATGTGACGGCATCTTCGGCACTGTCGTGTCCGCTGACGCTGTTCTGTATGATTTTTCTGAGATATTCACTTGCCAGTGTTCTTAGCGCTTTCTTATGCGGCAGTCCCATTTTGTGCGGGAACATCACCGACGTATCGATGATCGTGCCGTGTATGATTTTGAGCGCCTTCATGTCCGATTCCAAACTGTGTCCGATGAGAATCGTCTGCGAGTTGCACAAATGGAGTATGTTGGCTTGCACTTGAAGAATGTTCGTGCTGGTTTTTTCCATTTGGTCTTCAGTGATGCCGGAAAAGTTTGTGTTGTAATCGATGATCGGATTCAGGGGTTTCACCAAAGATTCGTATACCGTTTTGCATTCCGAGTCGACGACCGTAACGCGAGTCAGTTCGAGTCCTTTGATCGTGTAGCACATCTCACAATCCAGTGCGTACACCGCATGGCTCCTGGGGTCGTCGTCGGTGGTCGGGTCCATGGTCATTTGGTAGCCATCCAGTTCCGCGTCTTCGGACATCTCCGAAACGTGCGTGTGCGAAGTGGCACAGCCCGTGTCGTCGCCGCTTTTGCAACACAAGTACATGCTTTCGCCGCGTAAAGTTCGTTTTTTCAGCGGGTGATAAATGCACTCTTGTTCATACAAGACGAACCCGTCGTCGTCGACCATGTAGATTTTATTGCATCGCGAGCACTTCCTCTGGTTCTCGTCTAAATGGTACAGGCTGGTTTTGCGATGTTTAATGGTCGCGCGGCCTTTCTGACTGCTCTGCTTGGGATACCCGTGCGTGTCCAAATCCTCGCTGGTCAAAATGTACTTTTTGATGTTGTCATAGAACGTCCTGCCACCTAGATGGTTGCTATTGCCCGTCGTCGTTTCGCCTGGACCCAAAGCACCCAAGCCTAGCTTGTCGCGTTCTTGCAATTCCTTGCGTATCCTGTTCACGGCCAGCATCGCCGAGTTCCGGTATGTGGCCAGGACTTTGCATTTCTCGTAGCAAGCGAATTCTTCGTTCAGAGCTCGATTGTACGCTTCCTCTTTGATCAAATACAACTTGATGCACTCGTCCGCCATCATGGTGAGAAACCTGGTCCTGACGTTCACCGGAAGTTTCGATTTTTCCGCGGAGAGGACGTCCGGAATATCCGACAGTGATATTTCGGGAACGTGCGCTAGCCGTTTGGCATTTTTGGTGGTTTGCGCCGGTGTCTTGAGCAGTTCGGCCGCTTTGCGCTTATTGATCTCGTCGATTTTGGCTTTTTCTCGCTGGATGCTGGAGACGTTTTGGACGGGTGCTATCCTGCGGACGCCACCGCCGATCTTCAATTTTGATCCGTTCAGGATGCTGTCAACCAAGTTGCTTTCGGGTTTTGGCGTCGTCGGCTTTGGCTTGGGCGGTTCCACTTTCGGCCTGGTCGAATCCAGTTTTTGTCTGAACATTGACAATTTGCTACCACCGGTGTTTTCTTCCTCTAACTTGCGCAGTTTGGTCTGACGCGCGTGCTCTATCAAGGACGGCGGTGCTGACCTCTTCAACGCGTTGGCGATGTTGTTTTGTTCGTTGCTGCCCTGGGAAGCTTTGGCAAGTTTGAACCGGTTGGCCATGACCATGGCCGGGCTGGGTTGCATTATCGGCTTGCTGACGGAAGGCTTGTGGATTTCTGAAGCTGAACCGTGTGCTATGCGCTTTTTACCTGAAACGAACAAATGAATACTGCATTTTTCTGAAATAACCTTTTAAATGTTCTGCATTATATAATTATGAATATAGCACCAAAGACTTTCAGACGCTTGAAGCTACAATCTTGTATAAGTTAACATGATGTCAAAAACTCAGGCTTAAGCATTATCATCTACATATTCTATGCACGTTAGTGAATAGTGCTTCCTGTCTCTTTTAGACCAAGAAATGGAAGAGCTACCTTTCTGACCTCTTCAGGATTAGTAGTCAAATCAATAACTATAAATAACAGTGCTTGTGAGTAAAATAGTTATTTATGTATCAAATGCCTTCATCCTAAAGGTTTGTGCTCAATTCATCCCAAATTTCAGCCCTCCCTTTATTTAACCTCCCTTTATTAGGTAGGTACCTACGAAGGCCGGTCGACGTTATTTTTTACTTCAGGTTGCTTCATCCAGTTTATGCGTGACGTCACAAGGTACCCTCCGAAAACTTGATTTTGGCTGAAACTGATGTCGCTTCTTTTGTTTGACATTTCGAGTCTTATTTAGACCAAAATTCATCAAAATTCTATAGACTGGATGAGAAATGATTGATGAGCATTCAACGATTGGTGGTTTTTCAAAGAATTTGGCAATCGCAATCTAGCAACCAAGTAGCACAATGGAAACGAACATGACTTCCAACCTCGCTTCCAACCAAAAGGTCGAAGCGTCCAACCTCGCTTCCAACGAAAAAGTCAACCGAAGGTCGACCAAAAGGTCGAAGGTTCGAAATGCAGCCGTGGCGAATTTTTTCGAAAGAGATTGGAAATTAGAAGGGGAAAAAATTCAAATTAATGTTGCCGAACTCATTATATTGTTTTAAAAATCACACTTTGGGTGTTTTTGAAGAAGAAAAAATTCGTCACGGCTGCACTTCGAACCCTCGACCTTTTGGTTGAAAGTCATGTTCGGTTCCATTGTGCTACTTGGTTGATAGAAGTCGGTTCGCTCCACCTCGTCATAAACTAAGCGGTTTGTTTTTTAGTTTGACGGTTTGGCGCTTTAAATCGTGTTTCAAAGAATAAAAACATGCCCAATTTATTTAAAAACTACCAGGCGTTGAATGCACATCAGCCTTTTCTCGTGAAATTGAGAATTTTGGTGGATGGATTTTGGTCCAAATAGATTCGAAATGTCGAACGAAAAAAGCACATCAGTTTCAGCCAAAATCAAGTTTTCGGAGGGTATCTTGTGACGTCACCACGAACCTGTAATATAGCTGGACTGATGATAACAGAGGGGGAAATGACGCCAGGCGGGCGCTGCCATGAGATTATGTGGACGTTGGGTTTTTGTTTTTAAGGGTTGGCATCACCTGCCACGGCAACGGTCTGATTCTACGAGTTTACCTAGGTATATCCTGTTCACTTTTTATTTTCAGTAGAATGACTTTTTGGAGCAAAAATAAAGTGACAAGCTGGAGCGCTGGGAGGATACGGCTAACGGCCGCTGATAGTTTCGATCTAAAACTTTGCAGGTGCCATCAGCCGTAGCCGTAGCCCCCCATCTTGTCACTTTATTTTTGATACAAAAAGTCATTCTACTGAAAATAAAAAGTGAACGGGATATAGGTACCGTTGCGGACTTTTTAAAGTGGACGACAGCTGACAGATTTCTCAGGATTCTGGCCTGAACGTCGCGTGACAGCAAGCCAACTCGTTGACATTGTCGTCCACTTTATTTTGGCCGCAATCGTACAAGCCGCAGAAATAAAAACCAGAAATCAGGATATTATCCCAGATCAAGATAGCGCGGCACTGACAGCCAAGCACCGACTGTCACCGAGCGAAAATTATTTTAGTGAACCTCAAACGTTCTATGTAATAACGGTAAACTTTTGCAAATCTTCATAGATCGGTAACAAATTTAGTCAACAATTACATTAATATACACTAAAATCATATATTTATAAAATAGAGTGTATAGTCATAGTCATCAATACATAAAACTGCTCCGTTGAATATTGAAAGCCACTCTCGAGGCCGCTACCAAACATTTTGGGTACCGGTCATGTACCGGTGCATAATAAGATGGCGACTTCCAGAGGAGGGGTCATAATTTGTTGGGGGAATCTGGGGAATTAGCAGTCCAGCTGTCCAGCTATACTACAGGTTCGTGGACGTCACGCATAAATTGGATGAGGCAACCTATAGTGAAAAATAACGTCGACCAGCCTTGGGTACCTACTATAATACATGAATTTTGCTGCCTAGCGTTTCAATCAACAGACCGCTTTGAGTCATCATGAGCTGAAAAAGCGAAATACCGGGTGATCATTTGAAAACTATCCACCTGCAATAACTCCAGATTCCTAGTCTATATTTCTTCGAGCAAGAACAGATCGATTTTTATATCGAGGGGGACATCTAAAACTTACATTGGCAAATTTCTATCTTCAGCCCCCTCGCCCCCACCCATCCCAAAGATTAAATTACAAATGACACTACCTACTTTGCGATACATCAAATTGAAGAAAATTAAATTCTCTTTTTGAAAAAATATTTTCAAAATTTTCAACCCTATCCCCCCCCCTTCTCCCTAAAAATTCTCTTGAGTGTCCCATTCAATATTCTGGACCCCTCAATTCTCTTCAGTTTAGTCAGCAACAACCTAAATGGCATCGAAGAAGAGAATTTTCGGTGGAAAAAGTGCCACCCAAATTCACCCCATTGCTCTCCCCCACCTCAACTTCAAAATTCAACAAAATACCACCCACTTTGTGATACATCAAATTAACGGAAATTGAATTCTCTTTCTAAAAACAATTTTTTGGAAATTTTCAACCCCTTCCCCATCTAATTGGACATTTGGAGTACTTTAGGAGGAAAACGGGGGTTTTAAAAATTTCGAAAAAATTGTGCTCGGGGAGAGAATTCAATTTCCTTTAATTTGATGTTTCACAAAGTAGGTATTGTCACCCTAGGTATATAAGGTGAATTTGGGTGGCACTTTTTCCACAGAAATTTTTCTTCTCCGATGCTTAGCAGGATGACTTAAAGAGCTTGAATGCATTAAAGAGAATTGAGAGGTCAAGAATATTAAATTGGACACTCAGAGAATTCTAGGAAAATGGGGGGTGAGTTGAAAAAAATTATAAACATTGTTTCAGGAAGAGAATTTAATTCTGTTCAATTTGTTGTATCGCAAAATAGGTGGTGTCATTTGAAATTTCAAAGTTGGGGTGGGTTGGAGATAGGGGTCTGAAAAAAGAAATTCGCCAAAGTATGTTTTAGATGTCCCCCTCGATATAAAAATCGACCTGTTTTTGCTCGAAGACATCTTCATCAGGAATCGGGAGTTATTGCAGGTGGATAGTTTTCAAATGATCACCCGGTATGTATTTTTTTAATAGGTCAGCTCACCAAAATCAGAAGAAGTGTCGTCTTCAATTGACTTCCTGATGTCACTTGTTGGTTCTGGATGTTGCACCTCAGGTGCTTTGTACTCATTGAAGATTTTGTAACATTCGAGCATCGTATCGTCGTCTTCATCGTCATCATCCTCAAAATCGTTCAAGTCAAAATTGTCGATCGCATCGCTCTCTCCATCAGACTCTACCCTTACTTCCACCTTTTTCTTGTTTTCCTTGCGATGCTTATCCCTTTCTTTGCTCTTTTTTTCTTTTTCTTTACTGCTATGCTCCTTGTGCCTGTCGCGTTTCTTGCTGCTACTGGTGCTGCTACTTTTGTGTTCCATTTTTTTCTCTTTGTTGCTGCTACTGCTACTTTTGTGTCTGTGTCGCGATTTTTCATCGCTGCTACTCTCATTCTTTAAACTCTTCTCTTCTTTTTTATCTTTGACATCTTTGCCACTGCCACTTTTTGATTCTTTACTGCTCTTGCTACTCTTATGGCGACTCGAACTGCTTTTACTTCGTTCCTTGACTTCCTTGCTTTTCTCATCTTTCTTCTTTTCATTCTTCACATCTTTTTTATGACTACTTTTCGATTCTTTCACTAATTCTTTTGGTTCTTTTTTTCTTTTGCTTTCATTTGATGTTTTCTTTTCATGACTGCTGCTCTTGTCTTTTGTAACAACTTCTTCAACAACTTCTTTTGTCTCCCTGACGGGTTCATCAGAATCATCTGCAGTTTTTCCAAGTTCATCTGAATCGTCGATGATATCATCAATCAGGTCAAACTCTGCACTCAAATCCTCAAAATTTATGTCACCGCTGAGGTCGTCGCTGAGCGAAACATCAGCAGGATTATACTCGACGCTGGCAATGTTCAACTTGATTTCTTGTATCGTAGCTTTGGTTGTTTCGTTGGATTCTTCGTCGTCGCTGTATTTACTGGTGGTGTTCGCTGAAGACAGAATGCTCAGCGGCGTTGGGTTGTACGTGGGCATGGGCACCGGCCTCTCAAAGCTAAATTTAGGTATCGTCCTGTTAATTTTCCGGGTGCTCTCCGGCCTGAAAGCCAGATCTGGCACGTAACTGATGGGAATGTGGCTTTTGATGTTGGCCAGCTCGCTTTTCGGCGTCGGCTTATAAGTGGGAATGGGAGCCGGGACTTCCGGTTCTTTGACCAGCAGCAGGGGCTCGTCGGCGGGTTCCTGAGTCCTTTTCCGATGCATAAAATGACAGTAAGGTCGAGTGCAGGCATTTTCGTAGTAGGGGCATTCGATAGCTTGGAAATAGCCTTTGGTGGGTAACATTTTGAGGGGGCTTTCCGGCACATCGGGCTTTTTAGGGCACCCCCAACAACATAACCTCTAACACTGGCCTTTGACAGATGTCACAACACGTACGTCATTGGCCGTGTGTGTCACACAGTGCTGCCAACACGACACCGATGGCGGAAAATTCGAACTGGGACGGGTCAAATTTGAAAAATACGCCGTAATTTTCAAGAAAACGCTCACCGATGGCATCTGTGCACCAAACTGACACGTATGAGTGCTCATAAATTTATCTGTGCTTATTTCCGGCAAGGCGATAACATCTGGTGGGTTAAACTTGAAGAGCACCGATCACACCAGATGTTCAAATGAACTACGGTTCAAGGTCGAGCGGTTGGAGCTGAATAGGGCCGGATTGAAATAAATTTCGAACGCTGTTTGCCATGAAAATTATTTTAATAATAATAATAAAAAGAACTTTAGTGCCTGACGACGGGGCGAAATTCAGCTTGGAGTCGAGGACTCCAGCTGTTCTCCCATTTAACCCCTGATACCTCTACATTTTCAAAATTTTAAAAGAAAACAGCTTTTAAATCTTTAATCTGAAGTTTTTTTTGGTAAAAATGGAAGAGCACTACTTCTCGACTTCAGCCACCATTTTTTCACGGTAGGTAGACACCACCACAACATCACTTTCGTCGACCGTAGTTTCCTGGGGAAACCACTATTTCCACAGATTTTCCAATAAGTGTCAACCCAGCAAAGAAGCATCACACTATAACATTGCTAGAATTTTCTAAGAGTTAGGCAACCAATTAAACAGCTATGTAGGACGCTTCCTTCTGCCTGTACTTACGTCGTAGGACATTGGTGGATAAGTAATGGAAAGAAGGAACATTTTACAGAAAAAGAACACAGCTAGTGGTTTCCCCAGGAAACTACGGTCGACGAAAGTGATGTTGTGGTGGTGTCTACCTACCGTGAAAAGTTGGTGGCTGAAGTCGAGAAGTAGTGGTCTTCCATAAATACCTTTTTTTTATTATCATCAATAAAAAGACCTCTGACAGTTCGTAAAGTTTGAGCTGTAAGTTTGTAAGCCGAAGTCGGATTTGAACCCTTCATGGGCCTTCAGTGGGTATCTACATACCTAAAAAATACTTGAAAAATTCGTGGGATTATCGGAAACTTGAGGTCATCAAGGGAATCTTGATGAATCTAGAAAATCTTGAGAAATCACAACATTCAGCGAATTTTTGTAATTGTGAGATACTGGAGGTTCTTGCTCATTGGCATGAAATTCATCCACTCGAAAATCCATTCCATTTTTAGTCCTGAGCTCATAATAGATGACAAATCTTGAAATAGTTTGCTTCTTTGACAAAAACTGTGCAGTTTATTATATTTTTTCCTTGAATTGTTAAAGTTTTTGTTGCGTTTTTTTAATTAATGAATATTTTATTCACGCGACAGCTAGGTACTATAGCCATTCTCATTTACCTGGGGTCCTCGGGGCGCAGGTTCACCTATATTGGCGCCGTCGCCAACCCCAACCCTAGCAAGCCCGATCGATAAGCGCTCCCGGTTAAACAGCCAATTGAACCAGTGAGTTTAGTCTATGGGAAGAGCTGCGCACGAGCTGCGAGTAAAGGGAACCGCCTATATGAGAAGGTCTATACCTCGGTCTATACTTTTTATCATATATCTCGCATTGGCTACAGTACGGATAACGGCTACATTTTATACACTTTTTACAACAACGAAACAAACTCTGTTACCTTCTACTCATGATTATTGGTTGACACCAAGCGGAAAATCACGATCACACTTATAGTCTCTTTGCAGTTGAATTGTTTAGGTCGTATTACTTTTTTGCGCGGTGCCCTTCTCAAGCCCAGGCGCAACATCGTTTTGTTGATAAGTCATAGAGTCAGGTGTAGCCGGAGTGTAGCATACCTACTCTTATTTTCCACTGAAGTGATGTAGGCAACCAACAATACAACAACATCTAGAAACTGTAACTGGTGTTCTTTTAACGCGTTGTTCCTTCTTTCGGTTTTTTTTTTGCAAAAATTTCTGGATAATCCGCAAATTTTATTTTAGAATATCATTATACACACCGTTCTGAGTGGTACAATTTGCCAATTTTTTCGTTTGGATTTGCGTGTGGCCGTTATCCGTACCATATAACCATCTCATTTTCTTGAGCACGTCGTCTACCGAAATAAAACACAAAAACAGCAGGAACTTAAAAAAAAAAAACATGTGTTTATAATCACTGTTAACGACACTGACCCTCGGTTGCACCAAAAAAATTATGGTGCGATTCTCTAAAAATACGCTCTGTTACGCTGTTATTGCTTTGGCAACAGTCAGTGGCCGATAGGATTTTTACAAAGCAGAGATACAATGGTTTAGGTTTTCACCTACCGCATACCAATTCTGTAAACTCATCATGTGCATGCTATCTTTGTCTGTATCCATGAATCACCTATACCACCTTCTCTTTCTGCGTTAACGAGTCGTTAACGAGATACTGAATAGCTTTTATAGAATCTTTTTTCTACAGAATCGCGCACTAACTATGATCCATGAAATAGCTAAATGACATTTAGTTGGTGAATTTTAGGATAGTGACCAATAAAAATACAAAAAAAAAACAGAAAACAGAAAAAATGTCGCGAATTTGTTTGCATCTACTTTCCTATAGTTTTTGGGAATGAGACTATTTATTCGTTTTATTTCATAGAAATGACTTCAAAAATGAAATAAGTTAAATTATCCAGTAATATTTATAGGTACGTACCTATGTATAAAATTAATCAATAAAGAACAGTGAAGCTGGTATCGTTCCTGAGAAAAAGTAGATGCAAACAAATTCGCGACATTTTTATAAGACGTGTAGACTTGTAGCGTACCTAATGTTGACAAGGTCGCTACAGATCCTAATATTAATTTCTTTTTCAATTTTTTTTTTGGCAAATAAAAACAAACAGTTTATAATAACTGAAGCCTCGATGTATTGAATGCATGAAATGAAGCAGTATAAAAATTCTTGTTTCATAAAAATGCAATTTAAGCCGAAACAAATTAGTTGGAAACAGCATCGAAACACCTGCCGTCCGTGCAAGCTCATACTCAAATCTAAATTATTTTTTAAAGCAAAGACCGATTGAAGAAGAAACTGGACGACATCGAGAAGCACACCAAGGACTCGGAAAACAACCTGGTCGTTTCGCAAGACCTCAACGACAACTCGACGGAATTCAACAGCATGGCCCTGGATAAGCTGGCCGAACTCCGCAGCTTGCTGGAAGAACTAGAAGTCCACAACAACGAGTTCAGAACAACTTTGGACAACAACGAAGAGGGAATTGCGCAGGTCACGGAAGTGAAGCCGGCCGTCGAGGAGCACGCCAAGAATTTGACGGAAAGAGTCATGAAGCTGGACAGTTTGCTGAGCGAAACCAGGGACATTTCGGATAACGCCGTCAAAGCCGCCAACGCCTACAAGAACATAGTGGAGGCATGGAAAACGGCACGGAATGCGGCCATAGCCGCCGAAGACGACGCCAATGCCGCCGTCAACATGCTCGACGGGGTCGAAGACACGACTTTCGAAGCCGATCAGGGCTCGGCGGACATCCTCAGAGACGCTTTCGATTCGTACCACGCGACCAGCGACGATCTGAGGCCCAGGCTGGAAGGTGCCGAAATGAAACACCGTCCGGTACAAGCCACGCACGACGATAACGATGCGAAACTGAAAGAGATCGAAAAGATACTGAAGAACATAAAGAGCCAGTCCTTGGACCAAGCCTACAAAAACGCCTCCGAGAACGCCGACCGTGCTGGGGCACATATTGATGACATTGAAGAGATAGCTAATGAAACTTTTGCTGAGGTTCGTTTTCCGTTGCTTCGTTATTTTAGTGTTATTGCTGTTAATTGCATGGTTGTAATACAGTGTAATACAGGGTTGTTCAGTCAGTATGACCACTTTTTGCAAGACTTATACCCTGGACACACTATAGAAAGCTTAATGGTCATCAACGATGAATCGTCATCTAACTTCGTGAAGCGTGATTACGTTCGTGCCTAATGATCATTAGCCAAAAAAACGTCATTTTCCCCTTGCTGTCGCGCGACAGCAAGGAACGTTAAATGACGATCCGTCAATGATCATTAAGTTTTCTAGTTTGTCGAGGGTGTTATGAATTGAGGTAGAGAGAAATGAATAAAAAAAAAGAAAGCTCATTCCATGCCATTTTTCACTAGATGATGTTTCTGAAAAAATTATTTTTTTTTCAATGCACACTGCGACGCAATACAAAAGATCTCGTTTTTCAAATTACCTGCAATAAACTCCGCTTGTTTAGGCTATATTCGTCCGAAATCACCCGCTCTCACGCCAATTGCTTTTTTATCCATTCTCTACCTCAATCCATAAGCGAGTATAGAGGCCTCGCGAAAAGTGGCCATACTGACTGGACATGGACAACCCTTTACTTAGTGGCTGATTCAAGATAGGAAACAATGAAGATACGCCTGAAAATTTCATGACGATGACTGTTAATTTCAGCTACCAGCGGAGACTGAACAGGCGAAATCTCTCCCCAAAGACGTCGATGATACTGGACGTGATATGTCCCAAACGCAGAAGCAATTGGGCACTGTCAATGAAAAATTACCGGTAATCATGAAGTCGATAGACGAGTTGCCGCAGAAACAGGCTCGTTTGCAAAGAGCTGCGGATAATATCGAAAACAGTATCAAGAAACTCAATCAGCAAATAGAACTTGCGCGTGACCTGGCCAATCAGATCAAGATCGGCATGAAGTTCTACCCCAACACCACACTAGAGTTGAGAAACCCGCCCAATATCGAAGAGCTCAGCACATCGACTCGCATTTCTGGCTACTTCAAAACCAACAAGCCCGACGGTTTGTTGTGGTACCTGGGAAATCCAGTCGGCACCAATCTGAGAAGAACCAAATCCGACGACTACATGGCCCTCATCATTCAAAACGGCTATCCGGTATTGAAACTGGACGTCGGTAACGGCAAAGAACAATTGATCAGCAAGAAACCGGTGTCTGACAACACTTGGTATCAATTCATCGTCGACAGAACCGGTCACAATGCCAAGCTGACGATACGCGAAGAGCTACCCGGCGGAATCGAGCAACACCACACCGAGGAAATGACGCTGGACGGGCCTTATTCCATATTCAATTTGGACAGAAATAAGTCGAAACTCTTCGTCGGCAGTTTTCCCGTCAATTATGAACTGCAAAAAGACATCAACGTCAATTCGTTTGAGGGAGAAATCGAGGATTTGGTCATTGGGGACACGCCCGTGTCGCTTTGGAACTTCAACAACGCTTACGAAAACAACCATGGCGCCATCGAAAGGTGAGAAATAAAAATTGCAAAAGCTCTGTGTTGAAGTTGCATCTTTTTTACAGGGATAAGTTGGTGAATTTGCAGCCTAGTACGGGATTCAGGTTTAATGGAAACGGATATGCGATTATTAATGCTCGGTCGTATACGTTCAGGTCGCGTTCTGATATACAATTCAGTTTCAAAACGTTCGCCACGGAAGGCTTGCTGTTCTTGGCCGGCAAAGGCAAGACTTTCATTGCTCTGGAATTGAGGAATGGCAAACTGCTGTATCAGGTACGTACTGTTATTTATTCTTGTGCAAGCGGTGTCTCGCTGGTCGCTCACCATCTCAAGTGTTCGTTATCTGGGGTTGTAATGGGAATAAAAAAAGTGTCCTCAACTTTTCGAGCTAACAGTAGCGGCTCTGCTTAGGATATTATCAGTGAACAGTGTTTTCCTAATACCTTGAGCAGAAGAACACAACTGTCTGACACTAATTTGCAGAATGTTTTCAAGGTGGTGCGTGACTGTTGAGACACCTGTATGTAAATACTTTGAGCAAGTCTGTAATAATCGGTACTGGTTGCAGTACAATTTGGGAGTTGGCACGAAAAAATGGACGAGTACAGAGACGTATAACGATGGAAAGTGGCACGTGGTCAAAGCCAGTCGTGACGGTGCCAAAGGCAGGTTTGTTGTGGATGAAGAGACGATTCCAGATCGCTCCAAACCGATCAGCGGCACCAGCGTCGAGCCGATCGAAACAATATCGTTCGGTGGATATCCGAACGTCCATAGCTTCGTGGAAGTTACCAACACCAAATTTGACGGGTGCATCGACAACATTGTCATCATGGGCACCCCGTTGGACTTGCGAAACAACATCAAAGCGTACGACGTGACTCCTGGATGCCCTGTAAAGTTTGCGCGCATGGTATCGTTCGCTAAAAATCAACCCGGCTACGTGGCCCGCGAGGGCCTGTCGGTTGCGAACGATTTCAAGATCAGCCTCAAATTTAAGACGAAAGAGAATGACGGTCTGATCTTCTACGGAACCGATCAGCTGCACACCGCGAACATTTCGTTGGCGTTGAAGGACGGCCATTTGATCCTGATCAGTCAGAAGATCGAGCTGATTTCGAAAGAGGCCTTCAACGACAGCGAATGGCACGTGGTGTCTGTCATGCACAACGACAGAGAATTGCGAGTCGATTTCGATGATTACGGCTACAAAGTTACCGATTCACCGCCGACGCGCTTGGATATCCTCCATGGAACTTTGTACATTGGCGGTTTGCCGATGCGACTGTCGCTGTCGCCGGGAACTGTCGGGTCTACTGTGGCTTTCCGCGGTTGCATTGGCGATTTGACTTTGAACGGAGACGTCGTCAACTTTGCCAACACGACGGAGAGATCGAACGAGATCCTTGGAAAGTGCATACTGGACGAAGTGATACACGAGAACATACCAGGTGTTCATCAAGGTAAATAAATATCAATGGAGTAACCGCTCAAAAATTCGAATAAAATAAGACTGAATTGTTTGCAATCTTCCTTCTTTCAACTCCATGCCTCACAGATGGTCGCACACCATTGCTCTCCTATGACCCACTCGTTGCTTACCCGATTCAATGTTGTATTTCACACGCTTTACCCCCAAGAAAACGATGGCCAGCATTGTTATCTGCCTTTCAACCCGTGCATTTAGAGATTCTGATTCGATCTGCAATGTGTCTGTACCGGGCGCTGATTTATTTGTTTATTGTTTATAGAACCGAAATTGCCACCGTTAGAACCACTTGAGCCAATAACCACAATGCGACCTGACGACTTCACCAGAAGTCCTTATGACAGCTGTAAGTTCATAATAGTAAAAATTAAATTAATTAACTAGATTTTACGAACGTTTGGTTTGTACTTTGATCTTACAGCGACAAGAAGAAGAGGCGACGGAGGTTTTGACGAGAGTTTCACGGAAGCTGTTCCCACGGTCGGCGTACAGTACCCCCAACCTCAACGACCAGGTCCAAGAGGAACGCCACCGCCAACTACGCGCAAGCCACCTCCGAAAGATGCCTGCGCTCTACCTCTCAATCCGGCGCCAGAAAATGTGTCGTACACAGGAATTTACCGGTTCGGCACTCAGAAATCCAGTCGTCTGGAGTTCTACAACTTGCGTGGGAAGTTCAGGAAACAATTCGATTTCTCGTTGGAATTCAAGACGACCGAGAACGAGGGGATTTTGTTCTACTTGTCGGATGCCAATCTCCACCAGGATTACGTTGCTTTATTCATGGAAGAAGGCAGAGTAAGTAACTGTTTTTTTTACGAGGAGGGAAGTATTGTGGTCGTGCAATAAGTGTAAAAAATCGGTCACACGACGGATTACCCCAAATACGATTATGACCATTTTCAGAGTATAATGTCTGTTTGTAGCTTATTCTTTTCTGTTTGTTCCGTTCGTTCACGTGATGAATACTAACCACTCTAGTTGCAACGGTACGCTTTTTGATTCTGCATTTTGTGATACTGCAATGAAATTTGGCATATGCAAACTACATAAAATTTCAAGTGATTTAACCCGCAGCACTCACAAATTTGTCCATTTAGGGGCGACTGGGGGCCCCTCAAAATTTCAAGATGTCAGAATTTTTCTCATGCGCCATTCAGTACCGCCCTATCTACCGTACAGAACCTAAACAGCTTTGTTCTTGACCATCATAACATTTTTCGTCATGTCAATTCCATTCTTCTTATAGATTCATGCACCTTATGACGTAAATTTTTGGCCATTTTTTTGAAAATTGACAAGCTCATACCAGCCTAGAGCCCCCGGTCTGACATGTAAGACAAAGCAATTTTTAACGACCTTATCAACGCACATTAGACCTACAGGGTTAACGGTTAAAATCATGTACCTTATGACGTAAGTTTTGAGGCACCATCAGAGGTGTCAGTCTATTACAACTGCACGAATCCTATGTGGATGCGGTCTAAGCCAACCTCAAGTTATTCCAAACATTTGTCTGTCACGCACTGGAGTCGCAGGGCAGGCCTACAGACGCGAGTTCTGGCAAGTAGGTAACTGGCAATTTGATGAAAACTAAAATGGTTTACCTAATCTACCGAAGTTGGAGTGAGAAGCGAGAAATCGCATGGAAGAAAGCGAAGAACCGCTAGCAACCAAGGATAGTTTACTTAGTTCAGATGGTAAACGAAAGCAGCTATTATCGAGGATGATGGATCCTCACAAGAATCCCTTAAGCCTGATAGTCTGGGTGAATTATTCTGTGGGCATGGATTTTCGTCAGCAAAAAAAGTCTGAAGACCGCAATACGGTGTGTCAGAAACCATGCATGGTTACACCGTTACAGAGTTGTTGTATAAAAGAGCAGGGTTGTGGGGAGGGTTTTGTGTTGGTCACTCCGTGAAAGAAATAGAAGCTCTGTTTAATTCATTTGATTAGATAGGCAATCCTTTGCAAATACATATATAGGGTACATGGGGGTAATGCGTGCTCAAATTTATTCAGGATAGGGGAGGATGAAGGTACCAGCTTCAAAGCAGTATGCAGATTGATGGCTTGATGATGAAGTAAGAATTGACATTTGAAAACTTCCAGATTGTATACACCTTCGGTGGGGCAGGCGGCAAGGCTATCATCAAGTCAACCAAAACCTACAACGATGACGTCTGGCACTTTGTGGAGTTCAGCCGTGAAGAGAAGAAAGGAAAACTTGTCATCAACGGTGGCGATGTGTCCCACGGTGATGCGTCCGGCAATGTTCAAAGGATCGATCTCAAAGCTCCACTTTACATAGGAGGTCTAGAGCCTGGCGACTACAACTTCGCTTTCAACAACCTGGTAAGTAGAAATCAACTCGAAATTGACTTTTAAATTATCAACATTCGACCATTTGTAGAACACCACTGAACCTTTCAAAGGCTGCGTGAGGAATTTGAACATGAACAGCAAGCCACTGGAGAAGCCAGACGAGTTCGGTGTGATCCCGTGCTCGGATAACGTGGAAATGGGAACGTTCTTCTCGCATGTTCAACCTCCATCAGGAGGATACATCAAGCTGAAGGAGCGCTTCAGAGTAGGCGAGATATTCAACATCAAACTGGACATCAAGCCTAGAGTGGACACGGGTCTGTTGATCGCCGTTCACGGCAAAAAAGACTATTTCGTCTTAGAACTGGTGAAGGGTGTGCTGAGGCTCACAGTGGAGAACGGCAAAGGGCCGATAACAGCCACCTATGGACCAAAAAGCCCATTTTATTTGTGCAATGGAGACTGGCATAATATTCATGGTACCTAAACATAAAACTTGTTTTAATTATCAATTTTTATTAACAATATCCTCATGTTACAGCCGTAAAATCGAAACACATCGTGACATTGTCAGTGGATAACGTCTTCACTGATCCAAAAATTGGTGACCACCATTCACCCTCTACAGACACGGGAAGTGCTCTGTTCTTGGGCGGGCATAGGTTCATCCACCGAGCCAGAGGAGTGCAGTCCAAACAAGCTTTTGTTGGATGCATCAAGAACATCCTCATCAACAACGAACCAACTGAGATCCTACCAACGATGGCCGAAGGAAACATCCAAGTTGGTTCATGTCGAACTAACTGAATATTATAAATACCAAAAAATAAAAAAGTAACCCTATCATGCTGCCTTTTGATTATCATCACAATATAAAGTAAACACAATATAATGTAATAACAATTCTTATGATTATTATTAAATAAGTATCAATCTGAAACTAGCGGAGCAGTGGAGCTGCTTTCTGTCTCATCTGTTTTCTCCCCAACTTGCTGTTGTTCCTCTGACACGGCGGATAATAAATTAAATTTCTTATATTTTAAGTAATTGGGTACAACTCCCATGAAAACAAATCCTTTGATCACTTCGATTACAATAGACACCTCGGCGCCTTTCAAATCAACCTTGTGGTCGGTCCTCATTTCAGATACCTTGTCAGCGACCGCTTTGATGACATCGTCTTTCGAGAGATTATTGTTGTTTCTGTGGTTGTAGACTATGCCGAACGTCTTTGGGGAGTCTTTGAAGTGTTTTTCAGCTAGCGGCGTGAAAGCTTTGACAATGTCTTCCATGAAAGCCTTGCAAGTTACTTCAACAGGTACCAGCCTTAATAGGAAGCGAGTTTGCTGACTTTTGTTCTCAAATATCTCTTCAACTATTTTCGATGCCAGTTCGACAGGATCTTCCAAGGTGGTTTTGATGAAGATCATGTTGCGAGCTCCCGATTCAATGGCTTGGAACCGATCCTTGTCTTTCTTCAAACTTGCGATTTCTTGCGACAAGCTGTCCTCGATGCTGTCTTCATCTTGAGGTTTTGATGGTGGCGGAGGAGGTGAAGCTAATTTGTCGGCAAACTGGTTGAGGATCATGTACGACTCGCGGATGCAATCTTTTTCACGATTGTTGCAGCTGCACAGGAAGCCTCTGAAATTGGGTTCCAGAACGAATTTCCGGTTGCCCCCATAAGACTTCTTGGCGTAATGCTTGTACTTTTGCTTCTGTTTGGATATCCCGCTCATGATTCAATCAATGCTCTGTACCTGATTACCTGCGAAAACCAAAGGCCATTAAAATTGTTTTTATTCACGTGGTAGGGAACATTACAGCGCTTAGAAAATGTGAAAATCGTTTTTGGCGAGTTTTTTCAAAAGCTTGAAAACATAACCTAAAACTTTACAACAAAATCATGTCAATGTCAATGTCAATCTTCCCAAGTCTCAAATTTACAGTTAGCTGCTCAACCAACCAAGTTGTTCGACCCGTTCGACCATTAGGGCATAGGTGACGCCACTTCAACACTGTCACAGAATATCCGCGGGTGTTTTCAAAACTATTGAAAAGTTGCAAAATAGGCTATGTATTTAGATCTTCTTGGGGAAAATGTTTCATTCATATGGGAAGCTTTAGGGAACCGAAGGTGGATTCAGTCAGCCTTATTCAGTCGTAAGCGTAGCATAGCTCATTGGCTTATTTCATGCACACAAGTAAATCTTGTGAAACACTCCAGAGGTCGCGAGTTCGATCTCCGCCGGGGACGGATTTTCGCCTCGAAAACAAGCTACTTGGTTTAGTTGGAATGCTTGCTAAATGCAAGACTAAATGCATGCAAATGTGTGTCGCATAGCACGTAAAATACGAACGATGGTGCCGACCCCATGCGATGTTGGTGGTCGTTAAAAATCCCTACCCTCTCTGTTGGAACACACAGGGGTTCGGCAAAATTTCCGGTACAGTGGAAAGTGGATAGTGGATAGTGGCATTCGCCGGCATCGGTGTTAGGCCTCGTTGCGGAAATAGGCCGACGTTAAATAAACGAATAAAAAAAATTGTGAAAAATGTTGAAGTGTCTGGAATTCTAGGTACGACCAATTTCGAAGAAAAGTGATTCCCAAGTTCTTAACAACTTTGATTTAGAGTCTCGAGAGTCGAGAACTTCATTTTCGAAATATTTCAATCCGAATGTTTGAATAACATGTCGTAATAGTATTGTTACGTATTTCGCGTACGGGTTCAAATATGATATTGAGACGATCGTTTTAAACACACACTGTTTATTACTGCGTACTACAATAAATACACGCCAACAATTATTCACTTGGGAATCGCTGTGATTACTACTCGCTTTTATCCGCTCGCTACCACTTCGCATTCCAATTCAATAACTAGTGCTGTGGGCTGTGGGTGATTCATAGTGCTTATATAGGTCCAGACTAATTATCTCAAATGTTCCATGAGTCATCCAGCAAATTCCATATTGGCCCGGCATATGGATGGTTTCCAGACGACTCCCGAATAATCACACACCTTTCGCGTATAATTCAGCCGTGCTCTAGAGCCGGCGCCGCCGCCAAATGGATCGACAGATGTGTCTTGATCGAGCGTTGAAGGTTCCCAATGCCAAGCCATCGCGTACACTTCTGGAAATGTCCAGAGCTCCGCACTTGTATCTACACCGCAACCTAATAGATGAAAGAATCTAGAAAGATCGCGTGTTCACCAGAATGCACGGAATCGCCGCTCGTAACAGTATATATTATTAAACGAGTGCAATAAACTATTTTATCTATTTTGCCTTAAATATTAAAAAGAAATTGACGAATTCTAGAAGTAGCAATGCCTTTCAGTAGTTTCAGTGTCATAAAAGTCAAGCGCTAGTACGATGCGCGTTTGCGTGTCGAGAAGTGGCCAGTACGATACGGAAGTAGATAATAGTATATTATTATACGAGTTTGATAAGACGAATTTTGTCGCACGACTGTTTTTGGGGCCCGACGAACGCAGTGAGGAGGGTCCCAAAGGGAGGAGTGTGACGAAACGTCTTATTAAACGAGTGCAATATACTATTTTATCTATTTTGCCTCAAATATTTGAAGGAAATTGAAAAATTCTAGAGGTAGCAATGCTTTTCAATGTCATAAAAGTCAAGCGCTAGTCAGTGGTCGAAATGGATTTTTTTACGAACCGGAACGCTAGGACTTTCGATGCGAGCGAAGCGAAACTACCCCCCCCCCCCCCATTTCCGAGACTTCCCCATTTCTGTTCCATTAAAAAGTTCAAGTAGTTTTTCTTAGGTAATTCTAATTAGTTTTTAGTCTAATTCAGTAATAGGATTGGGCCTGGTTTCCTCCAACAAATATTATTTTGCTGGAGTTCCAGAAACATGGGTTGCGGTCATCTTATCACTCTACGTTGAGTTCACGAACAGCTCAAAAAGTGATATTACTGAATTTTCGTGGATGGATACATATCTCCCTACAATAATAATGTATGATTATAATTTCTTGAAAGAATAAAAATGTGATGACAAGACAATAAAATCAAAATAATTCAACAAAAGACGAAATTAGACTGGAAGACAAATCTAAACGTCTTATCGGCACATTTTTCACGAAACGGAACGACTTTCGACAAAATTTCACGAGACGGAACGCTTTTTGAAAATATTTCACGAACCGGAACGCCGTTCCGGTCTGTTCCGGTGCATTTCGACCACTGGCGCTAGTACGTTTGCGTGTCGAGAAGTGGCCGCAGTACGATACGGGAGTAGATAAATACCTTTTTTCACTACTAGCTGTGAAGTATATCATTATCAACCTGCTCCTGAATTAGGACGGCGATTTTCTAGTAGTAAAAAAAATACTATATAAACCACGGTCGAGAAAATCATTATAGCTTCAGCGCCTTATATCCCTCAGCTGCGCTTCGGGATCTAAACTGGCGCTTCAGCTATAATAATACTTTCTCAACCTTGGTATATAATATATTATTTTTCACTACTAGCCGTAAACTACATCATTATTAACCTGTTCCTCAACTAGGATGGCGATTTTGGAGTAGTAAAAAAAATTCTATATAAACCACGGTCGAGAAAATTATTATAGCTTCAGCGCCTTATATCCCTCAGCTGCGCTTCGGGATCTAAACTGGCGCTTCGGCTATAATAATACTTTCTCAACCTGGGTATATAATATACTATTATAAGGTAGGTTCACCTGTACCGTGATTCTAGTCGGCAGTGAGATTTTGTTTTTAAGTTTCCAAATCTGAAATATAGAAAATCCCCAAAACTTTGCGGTTGGCTGCTCTGGCTTCATTTAGCGCGTCCGCGTCCTTGATTTAGCGTTCGTCGTTCGGACCACTTTTGGAACGTATTTTTTACGCATATCCTCTGCAGATAGACGGAATATTTTTGCGGGACGTGATGTCTCGACCTCTTTTCAATTTTCGCCAATGAACAAATAAATCAAAGCAGCTTTGAAATTTGACAGGTGTCAAAAATATTTCTAACCTCTTGAAGCGGTTTCAACTTTAGGTTGATTCAAACTACAAAAGTACTAGGCCTTCGTCTAAAAAAAGGGGTCCCATGGAATCATCAATCCTTTCACCTCTTGCAGTCGAAAAGACACGACGAATTATGAAGCACTATTGGCAAGACAAGGAACATCCCAGCAGGTCTGCAGTTGCAGTAGGATTTACGTATAAAAAGTTAATTAAACCGAGTTTCAAAAAACCCAGCCGTTCAAAGTTGCGTATTGGACCGAAATTCATGTGAGTACCTTCAGTTTGTAATTTGCTTCTGTTTTGGAGCTTGGCGGAACGAGTTTTTGTCGGCCTTGAATGACTGTCGTCAAGATGACTTAAATTGAAGGCGGCCCCGTAGAGTTCTGGTGTCTAAATAACGGTAATACAGCTCTGCGTCCCTCTAGTCGCCTTTCCACTTATGACGAGGTCTTGGTCCATGATTTTTGTACATAATAGAATATGAGAAAATATTTTTTTGACAAGTGGGAATACAATGAAGTCGTTGCAATTTCGCACTATTTTACGTATCACCCTGTAGAAGTTTAACATGAAATTTCTTAGCATTCATTATTACAGAATGAGTTACGGAAAAATCGGGCTAATAAACGCAACAAACAATATGTAAATCGCATTCGGCAATCAGAAGCATTGTTTCAGAAGTTATTGGTTTTCGAAGTGTAGCTATTTTTGCGACACCGACAACTTCGTTATCCAGCAGTTTTTTTTTTCATTATTCAATGTAAACAACAATGCTTGCATATGCTTATGCTATTTTTTTATTAATACATACAACCACCCATTACCATCACCATCCATGCTCATACCTTAAACCGGTAATTATGCAACCTGCAAGTCGGTATCTTATCACGACAAAGTTCGGAATTCTTATGACTAAAATTAAAACTAAAACTCTGTATGAACGCCGCGCATATGACGCGTGCTTTCTACTTTCAAATTTACGACAACGACTACGACTAAAACTAAAACTAACCGTCGGTTCCACAAAACAGATAATACGAGATTAGTTGATTTACGATTTTTGTTTGTCAATTTGTAGCTGACTGATCAATGGAAATGCTGGTTTATCCCTCAATAATGGAAAGATGATGGGTCTAGTATAGATTTCAGGCATTTTTTGTGAGTAAACACCTAGCATTCAGCAGAAAAAAGTTCACTTAATCTGCAATCAGCCTTGATCGCTGATCATCTTTTTTGTGGAACTGACGGTAAGCTGACTTAAAGTGCGTTCAGTCAGCTTATTTAGCCGCAAGTTTTAATTTTAGTCGTAAGCGCTGCATCGCTCATTGGCTGTTCTGAGGAGGCTGGTTCATAAGAGCCAATGGGCGTCTCTGCGCTTGCGACTCAAATTAAAACTTGCGGCTAAATAAGCTGACTGAACGCACCTTTAAGGTGGGTTCAGTCAGCTTGGTTTTAGTATTAGTCGTAGAGTCGTTGTCGTGAATTTGAAAGTAGAAAGCACGCGTCATATGCGCGGGGCGCGGCGTTCATACAGAGTTTTAGTTTTAATTTTAGTCGTAAGAATTCCGAACTTTGTCGTATGATGCCGACTTGCAGGTTGCGTAATTACCGGTATAAGGTATGAGCATGGATGGTGATGGTAATGGTTTTTTTTTTAAATCGTTTATTTAACGTCGGCCTATTTCCGCAACAAGGCCTAACACCGACGCCGGTGAATGCTTTCCTCCACTATACCGGAAATTTTGCCGAACCCCTGTGTGTTCCAACACAGGGTAGGGATTTTTAACGACCACCAACATCGCATGGGGTCGGCACCATCGTTCGTATTTTACGTGCTATGCGACACACATTTGCACGTCTTGCATTTAGCAAGCATTCCAACTAAACCAAGGAGCTTGTTTTCGAGGCCGAAAATCCGTCCCCGGCGGAGATCGAGCCCGCGACCTCTGGAGTGGTAGTCGAACGCGCTAACTAACCACACCACAAGCTCCTCTGGTAATGGGTTGTATGTATCAATAAAAAAATAGCATAAGCATTTGCTTCGATTTCAGAGGAGTTGTACTCCTCATAAATGTAAGCAAATACTTATTTACGCTTATTTTTTTACGAGTTTTTATATTAATACTACCCATTATGAACACGGACCGTATGAAGATGAAGGTTCGCGCAGTATCATTCGAGCTCCTATTGGTCAATTCTTACGACTAAATCTTGCTGTATGAACGCTCTTCTCTTACGACAACGACTAAAACTAAAACAGCGGCTAAATAAGCTGACTGAACGCACCTTAAAGGTGCGTTCAGTCAAAAGGTGCGTTCAGTCAGCTTATTTAGCCGCAAGTTTTAATTTTAGTCACAAGCGCAGAAACGCCCATTGGCTGTTATGGACCAGCCTCCTCAGAACAGCCAATGAGCTGCGAAGGTGCGTTCAGTCAGCTTTTTTAGCCGCAAGTTTTAGTTTTAGTCGTAAGCGCAGCGATGCTCATCGGCTGTCATGAACCAGCCTCCTCAGATCAGCCAATAAAGGTGCGTTCAGTCAGCTTATTTAGCCGCAAGTTTTAATTTTAGTCGCAAGCGCAGAAACGCCCATTGGCTCTTATGGACCAGCCTCCTCAGAACAGCCAATGAGCTGCGAAGGTGCGTTCAGTCAGCTTTTTTAGCCGCAAGCTTTAGTTTTAGTCGTAAGCGCAGCGATGCTCATCGGCTGTCATGAACCAGCCTCCTCAGATCAGCCAATAAAGGTGCGTTCAGTCAGCTTATTTAGCCGCAAGTTTTAATTTTAGTCGTAAGCGCAGCATCGCTTATTGGCTGATCTATGGAGGCTGGTTCATGACAGCCAATGAGCATCGCTGCGCTTACGACTAAAACTAAAACTTGCGGCTAAATTAGCTGACTGAACGCACCTTATGCGATGCTGCGCTTACGACTAAAATTAAAACTTGCGGCTAAATAAGCTGACTGAACGCACCTTGAACCCACCTTAAATCACATTACAATAATTCGAGTAATAATTACAACTTTTATTTCCTACAGGTTTTAATTATAACTAAATAATGTATTAGTTACGGTATACAGGGTGAATCAGTTTTAACCGATCAAACATTGGAATAAGATTATCCTTATCTTCCTGATTCAGAAACATATATAGCATAGGCGTCTCTCACTCCTCTCCTAAACAAGATACAGCTACAGATACAAAATTATCTTGAATTCAGCACAGGCTGTTTTGTCAAAAACATCTACCTACTTGCAAAATTTAGAAAAAATCCAATCAGTAGCGTGAGAGTTCTGGGGGTCATCAATTTGGAGGAATCTGAAGAACCTTTCAAATTATTGTTCCCTCCAGAACTCCAACACCACTGATTCCTTTGGATCTGTTCCTTTGAAATTTGGCGGGTAGGTAGATAATTCCGACAAACCAGCCTGTGCTGAATTGAGGCTAATTTGAATGAATGATTTGCAAGTAACAAATCGAAAAAAGTGAACTTTGACACCCTATATCTTTCTCAGGAAGCAAGTGAGAGACACGCATATTATATTTTTCTGGATCAGGAGGATTAGGAGAATCTTATCCCAAAGTTTGATTGGTTTGAACTGATTCACTCTGTACATTACGGAGAGGTATGTCCCTAGGGAGTTATGGATAGGGAGTTATGGAATCCATAATTCCCTCTAGCTCATGGCAACCGTCAGAGTTGACTAATTTGAAAAACTCTAACTTTTTTTAACGGGAAAAAGTCTGTTAGGTATGGAATAAAACTATCTATGAATTACAGGAATTATCAGATGACAATAACCTCGGGCAACCTACGCCCCTCGGCCCCTCGGCTATTATCATCGTTATAATTCCCTTAATACATAAATAGCTATTATACCCGTCGTTGAAAAATTCCACCCCGTCCATTGGAAAAAATAAGGGGATAACATGGAAATTTCCACTTGCATGGTGTTCGACTTGGTAACATCAACTTTCAAATACCGCCCTATGCCATCTGACACCACTAAAAGCCCAAAATATTTTTGATGGTATATTATTATGGTTCTCAATGGTCATTTTCAGCAGGGATATGAGTCACTGAGTGCGAGGTAAATTATTTTGTTATTAATGTTTGCGATAAGAAGTTTTCAAAGCCAAGGGGTGAAACAGCACCTTGCTCTTTAATCACCGTATGTGGAGTGTTACGGTATAATAAGTAGGTACACATAATACGATATAATATGTAGGATTTAGGTGTATAACCGTCTCCATAAACTCGATCAATCAGATAATCAAATTGAGTTAACATGTTTCGTATTATTACACCTTGTAATAAACGATTAGGAATGCATACCTATATATGTATGTGCCTATATCATTTCAATACCTATATACCTCTACCTTCATTATCTTCCGTGATATCTCTTGGTAACAATAACCCTTCAGTCACTTCATAACAGTTAAATAACTGTGTTTAGTGCTGAATATTGAAAGCTTTTCGTGCAAAATGTGCTTCAACATGGATTCTTTGGCTGCAGCGCTGAAAATGTTTTCAAAGTTGGTGCGCCATTATCAAGTAAGTTTCGAATCTCCGTTGAAAGCTCTATTGAATAAATTCTTCACACAAATTACTGCAGTTATTTACAACCGCACCTTAGCAATATTTTAACTTACACTGATCGTTTTTTGAAGTGGTTCGCCTAAAAAATTGCCCTACTTTGATAGGTTGTAACTTTTGAATAGATGGATGTATCTTGTTGACTCTTTTTTTGTCAGAAAGAGCGTTTCTTTGGCAATAACTATGTTCAACTGCATTTATTTGTAATAATTGATAGTGATTGTACAGGGTGATTTGTAAAGATATGATTTTTATATCAAATAAATTGATGTACATGAGGTAAATGGGTCACCCTATATATTTTATTTCAAGATTATCATGGAGCCTTATGTCTTAGCGCTGCATGTTTTTTTGGATTTTGGTCTGATAGACTAGGCTTTGAAGATATCAATTTTTAATTCGCTGCATGTTTATTTGCGTGAAAAAATCGAGATATCTTTGGGAGTAATCATGTTCTGATATTTATGTCAATTGAATTGTTTGTAGAAATGCCGCGTCTACAAGGTGAAATTTTTGAAAGAATAATCGGAATGGTTCAGGCTGGTGTCTCTCGCAGGGAAGTAGCACGACGCTTCAATATTGCATACACTGTTGTCAATCGCGCTTGGATACCACACCAAAACAATAACTCTCCGCGAATGCCTGAAATTTGCTTTGAATCATCAAAACTGGGCTGAAAATGACTGGGCCCTATGTCTTTTCACAGATGAATCACGGTTTTCTGAGAGTCCCGATACCAACCGCCTGCGTGTATCGTGTATGGCGAAGAGTGGATGAAAATGAACGTTACGAAGAAGATTGTACGGTTGGCCTTACACCTCTCGGTGGTCGTTCAATTACAGTTTATAGGGGGATATCAATAGACCGTCGCGTCGCACTGACCTTGTACTTTTCGCCCATGAGACAGTTAAGGCTTTGCGATGCCTGGGAAGAATTCTGGAACCTATAGTCCAAAAATGTCCCAACCAGAATGGAACGGCCGGCGCTTTCACCGGACCTATATCCAATAGAAAACGTGTGAGATGCGCTCTAAAGAAGAATATTAGACCGTTTAATTGAACCTCATGGAATTGAAGAGCTGGGAAATGTCTTCCAACAAGAATGGGAAGCCATTCCGGGTGGCCTTATCAATAATATTATTAGAAGTATGCCACGAAGATGTCAAAAGGTGATAAGGAGTAGAGGTAGCCCTACCCATTATTGATTATTTTCCATTCACAATTAGGAGTTATTTATTGTTATGCGTAGAAAATTTGAAATAAAACTTTTTGACGTTTTGTTATTCCGTGGGTATTTATTATGCTTAAATAATCATATCTTCTGACACAGATGACGTAAGACCAAAATCTAAAGAAGTATGAAATGCTAAGACATGAGGCTCTATGATGACCTTGAAACGAAATATACAGGGTGACTTATTTATCTCATGCACATCAATGAATTTGATATAAAAATCATGGCTTTCAGAATCACCCTGTAAAATCACTAGTGATGATGACAAATGATTGCAACAATGCACATTTGCTGCCGAAGAAAAGCTCTTTTTGGCAAAAAAAAACTCAACAAGATACATCCATCCATTCAAATGTTACAAACTATCAAAGTGGGACAATTTTTTGGCCGAACCACTTCAAAAAACGATCAATGTATATTACTTAGTTATTACTTATTATTACTTGTTAACCTGTTACCTTCACTCAGCAAGGAGTTGCTCTGGCACGATTCCAAGGAGCCAGGAAGGAATTTGTAAACGCTGGTCAGTCATCTTTTTGGACTCAATATGGTACCAAATGGGAGTCTATGGATATGAAGCAACAACAGTTGCTACCCAAGGCATGGGTTAGATACGTCGATGAAAGCAAGGCCCTCAGCAAAATCAGGAGCAGAATATTATCCCACAGAAATTTCTCTGGTCCTGAATTTGCAGGACACGAATATACCGCGATAAGAACACCTGCGAGGTTCATGTTCGGAGCTTCGAACAAAGTCAGTTGAGCAAACGCAATAAGCTGTTTTCAAAATTATTTGATCATATTTATCTTCAGGTGCAAATCTTTACGGCCTTTTCTTTGGTTTCACAACAGCTGATCAACATGTCAATGAAAAGTTTGACTGATGCTAATTCCAATAAGGCCGAATCATCACGGATGAACTTTTTTGTTCCGGGGTCATTCACAGTTTTTCAAGGTTTTGCTTCTGTTTTCAAGGTACCTATCTACTTACTGCTTTTCTATTGAGAAATGTGGGTTTATTGATTGGAAAATAATACATAGGCTTGATTTTTTAGGATGAAGATACGAAGCTGGATAATGTGCTGCACAAATTGATAACATCGGTCGTAGTTCCATCAATCATGAACTCTCCTTTCGCAACGTGGATTTACTTCATGTTCTACTACAGGATGAAAATGGTCATGAGTATAAAGGTACCTACCTAAGTACCTATATTACCAATGCTATTACTATCAATATTTATCAGCTAAAATCTAAAGGGAGTATGTGGACTGCACAAAGGTGGAATAGAAAAATCGTTTTTTAGTCAAGGGGACTTTTATAAACCCTTTTACTCGAGCTTCTACTTTTCTCTACCTAATTCTCTATCTATAACAACTATTTTTCACATATTTTGCTCACACTACTTCAATTTTTTTTCAACTGCTCTAGACTTGAAATGTAGGAATTTTGCGACACCTTGTATATGCGATATACCTTATACCGTGCGATCAACAAAAAAATAAGGTTTGATTTGGGAGCAAAATTTGAAGCAATTTTTTAATCGCATATAAAATAATGTCATTTTTTATCAAAATTTTCTTTTTCACCTCCAGGGAGAACTACCATGGGAAAATGAGAAGCAGGCAAATGTCTCCGCCAACGAGGATATCTGTTTCTTCCAGGATTTGCTGGTAGCTTGAGCAAATAATATTATAATATAAGAATTATATGAATACAATATGAGTAGTAATTTTGTAGACAGTTAGTAGGTACTTTGGTATCTACATATTTTACAGTATGAAATAGGTGGGTACCTAAAGTATCAAAAATGTTATTGTGTATAATTCAAAATTTCAAAATACATGTGTGTAATAACCACAATTAATCCAATATTAGGTATGACCTGCTATAAAAAATTAAATATGACCTATACTTAATATTAATTAACTATTGTTTCATTGCATTAATTATTATTTTTCAAGTTTTTTTTTTCGACTAAGCATTTTTCCTTACCTACACCCTCGTATTATAGCGTCATAAAGCAAAAAAAATAAGAAGGTAAACAAAATACAAACAAGCGAATATGCCTCATGGGCATGAGGCTCAGTAGCGCACTTCCTTTTTGAAGGGTTAGTGAACACAAGATGTTAATTAGGGTTCTACCGTTATTTGGGCAGAAATTTCAATATGGCAGCCAAAATAGCGTCAAAATCATGAAATTTGGCTTAAAAATCAAAATGATCGTACTATAGACAAGGATAAGTTCCAAGTTTCATGAAAATCGTTCCACTAATAAGAGATTTCAATATGGCGGCCAAGATGGCGGCAGAATGTTGGAATTTGGCTGAAGAATAAGAATGATCATACGAAACAGAGGTAAGTCCCAAGCTCCATGAAAATCGTTGAATGATAAGAAATTTCAATATGGCGGCCAAGATGGCGGCAGAGCATCATTTGTCCAAAACCGGATGTATTTTGATGAAGTTCACATCATCTGTGAATTTCACGCAAATCGGACCACTTTCAGAGAAATTCAAAATGGCGAGCCAAAGATGGCGGCCAAGTGACAAAAATCATTGGTCAAATTCATATGGTGAACACGTACGCATTTGATTGGCATTCGCACCATATCGATATCTCTTTTCGTTGAGGCATAATTCTTCTAGTTCTATCACTTCAAAATATGTTCAATAGTGAGAATACAAGATGACGGCGGGGCATCAATTGTCAAAAATTGAATATATCCTGATAAAGTTCACATCGCCTGCAAATTTCACTCAAATCAGACTACTTTAAGAGAAATTCAAAATGACGGATCAAAGATGGCGGCCAAGTGACAAAAAATATTGGTCAACTTTATATGGTAACCACGTACGCATTCGACTGGCGTTTGCACCACATCGATATCTTTTCTCGTTGAGGCATTGTTCTCCTAGTTCTATCACTTCGGAACATGTTCAATAGTGAGAATACAAGATGACGGCGGGGCATCAATTGTCGAAAATTGGATAGATCTTGATGTGGTTTACATTGCCTGCAAATTTCATTTCAATCGGATCACTTTTGAAGAAATTCAAAATGGCAGATCAAAGATGGCGGCAGAATAATAAAAAACCAAAAGTCAACTTGACATCCTGGATATATGTATTATTGATCAGCGTTTACACCACATCGATATCTTTCTTCCCTGAGGAGTTATCCCGGGTACGGACGGACGGACAGACGAACGGACGGACGGACGGACGGACGGACAAAGTGAAGCTAAAAGCGGCTTTTTTCCATTTTTTGGGAAAGTGCGCTAAAAATGAGAAACTATCTAATAGAGATAACTATTAAATTACGTTCGCTAGGAAAAACGCTGTGTCTAGGTACACGCTAACGTGTACGCAAAGTTGAAGATTAGGTGCACGCGAAACGTCATAGATGGTCATAGTGTGTGTATGACGTCAGCTTTTAGCGTGCCCCAACTTCTATTTTTTAAGGTTGTACACGCGAAATTATTGTGATAGCGTTTTGCCGGCGGGATGTCAAGTCAACAGCTGGTAGTAAATGCGGTAGTCTCAGTCTCGACGATTGTTACCTATGACGATGAAGTGTGGACAAACGTTCACGTCGTTTTCTAAGTTTGACACAGCTCTTGAAAGCTCTGAAACCGAATGCTATTCTGTGACCGAATTATGAATGAATTAGAAATATTTTTGACGATTAACATGTAGTCACCTATTTTGGTTCTTGAGATACAGGATTCAACTTTTCATTTTCCTTTCACCATGAATATGCCGCCAGCAGAGTTGGTGTTGATGGCTTCAAATTTCATTCAAAAGAGAATGGATCAAACAACACATCCACCAAGTGGCATCCCGCCATCATAAAACTCAAGGTCCATACAGTCTTGACTCTTGAGCATCAAGCATCTGGACTATTTAACATTTCTTGTGTTTTGGCGGAGAAGGAATGGACTGGCGATGAAATATGCGAGGACCTTTCCTGTAGACAATAAAATTTCCAACAATTTCTTCCCAGGTACTTTTCTCCCAAGTGCCATCGTTCATGGAATAAACGCGAAAAACTGATCCTCAAGTTCTTCTCGAGGTCACACTGGATTCTTGAGGCTTTTAGTATGTTAAACTACATGATGGTTGACTGAGCTTATGTACGAAAATCTTGCAGGGTTTCATTTTTGTTCGCTATTTGCGATTTTAGCATCTAAAATTCCTGGACTACTTCCGTCCAACTTTCCATTATTTTCGGTTTCATAGCTTTTAAGAACTGCCCCAAACTTAGAAAATGATGTGAAGGTTTGCCCACACTTCATCATCATAAGTAGGTACCGATCGTCGAGACTACCGCATTTATTACCCGCTGTTAACAGACAGCCCGCCCGAAGAATGCCATCACAATAATTTCGCGTGTACCCTAAAAATAGAAGTTGGTGCACGCTAAAAGCTGACGTCATAATACACACTATGACGTTTCGCGTGCACCTAATCTTCGACTTTGCGTACACGTTAGCGTGTACCTAGACACAGCGTAGGAAAAATAGGTGCAATTTCATATTCACACGATCTTTCTTGACACAGCAGGATTCAATTCTTCTGACAAAGATGGAGCGCTGGGAGGTTGTTTCTGTTTTTTTTAATTCAATAAAAAACATATTATTAGTATTATTATTATTATTATTATTATTTTATAGCTAGAAAATGAGAGATTATCAGTTTTAAAAAATAGTTTTAAATGAAGCTAAATCACCGCTGCAATAAACATCAGGTAGGCAGGTAGGTCGATATATAAAAAAGTAGGAGAGGTACCTACCTATAACGAGTACCGCGAGTACCGACTAAGTGAAAAAACTTCCTGAGCCCGACAGAAATAAACCATTTCATCCAATCAAATCGACATTAGAGAGGAACGGTTTGATTTATTTCCGAACCTCTCACGCCGAAACTTACAAAATTTCTGCGCATTCCTGGAGAGGACATTCAGTCAGTACGAATCCCGACGTCGAAGCACAAGCGTCGCGGCGCCTAGCATCACGGCTCCACACATACCTACACCTACCGCAATGTTTGTAAGTTCGTCGTTTAACTTGACTTGTCTTATTTTTTTCTAACGACTTACTGCGCTAAACTAAGCGATTTTTCACTGACTGAAAACTGTTCTACCTACTGATTTTTTGGAATACATTTCTTTTTGGGTTGTTCGTGGTTTCATAACGATTCTTATCTTGCGGTATGATTTTTGAACCAGTTATTCTCTGTTGTGTTTGAAATGTTGTTAAATCGATCATCGAACCGCAACTGCAGAGGAACAGCATTTTCTGGGGTTATATTTAGCACACTGACCGCATTTTGAGTGTTGAACGAAAACAGAACTTTTACTACCCGTCGATAGTTGTTGATGAAAACTTAATTATTGCTATAGACGATCCATCGTGATATACCTACGTACACTTTGCTGCACATTTTCTTCCCGTCAAAAGAGTGGCAGGCGCACGAGGGATGGGTGTATCGATCCTGCACGGGATGCTGTGCGACCTTGGACTTTATCAGCTCCTGGTGCGGTATTTCATTGATATGTTGAATTTATTACAGGATGTTTAATTTATAAAGAGGAAGCGCAAGCATCTGGAAAAATGGCTGTTGATATTCTGGACAAGGACCATTTCGCCATCAGCGCCATAGTGACCGTGACCATGCAAGTCATCTTCTTTTCGATAGCAGCCGCTTTCCAGATGGACAAAGTTTCCGATTTCGCCGGAGGGATCAACTTTATCATCCTCGCTCTGTTGACTTTCTTTTGCGGACAAGGAGGAAAAGTGAGTGGCGGAGCTTTCCAAGAATAATTACAAAAATATAGAACACCATACCTACACAAGTACACAATCAGTCCTATTTTGTTCGTAAATTGTTAGCAAGCAATCTTGATGCTAATGATCACGTTTGCTGTAACGACAACCAACGAAAAGGAAAATGTTCCCTACCATCGAGCTTGCCATGGTAACTTGTTCGTTGACAATAAGATTGGTAGCAAACAATCTATGAAAAAAATAAGGCGCTGAATGAATACGAGCTCTATCATTACTTATATGAAAAACAAGATACCTAGTTATTATATTATGTATTGTTGTTGCAGAAAACTTACGATAGTCGTCAGCTCATGGTGACAGTGTTTGTATGCTTATGGGGCCTGCGATTATCTGGCTATCTGCTATATAGAATCATCAAGATTGGAAGGGACAAACAATTCGAAGACAAAAAGAGCAACACGATCAGATTTGCGATATTTTGGACTTTCCAGGTCAGTACAACTTCTTTCGTAGGTTGTATCGTCTATGGTTATGTACCTACCAGGTTGTACTTTGATTTGAGCCCATCGGCATTTCCAAAATAGAAAAAAATCGGAAATTTGAAAACATTTTTTTGGATTTTGGAAATGCCAATGGGCTCAAACCAAACTACATCCTTGTAGCTTTCGAAAGAGACCTGGATGGTAAATTTCTGTCAAGGAAACACAGCGATTGATTTCGCAACGCCTCATTTTACCAATTCAACTCCGTCCTTAAGTACTATATTCACCTCGTTGATTACTGAAAAGTATGTTTTTCTTTTTTTAAGTCACGAGAAAAACGTTCAAGAAAAGTTTTTTTCCTAGGAAAACCTCTAGCAAATTAGAGAAAGGGCGAGAATTATCGCGTAATCATTCGCATGTGGTAGGTTGACGGATTGCGCGTTCACAAACTGCAGAAAAGAGAAAAAAAAAAAAAGCATCGCGGATTATCAAGGTGGCGATTCAGGCTTGCATGGCAGGGAAATAATTTTTGCGAATAAAAAGATCCTAACGTGAAATGAGGTCATCAAAAGTGACCATGTTTTTGTTTCGCAACTGTATTTTTTGATAAGACCGTTAAGTGGACAGTCCAAATAAACGCAACCGGTGACATTTCTAACACTGACATTGGTTTTGGTATGGTTATTCGCCAGCTGCGATCCACACAGTAAAGTGATGACTGCGGCTTCATCTTGAAGAATTTTTCAAAAATTAAGGGCTTTGAGTACACGAGAAGAAAGCCCTTCTAGTAGTTCATCATTCATATTAGAAAATGTTCAGCTGCAAAGCTGGGATTGGAAGCTGCTTGTACTGTGGCGTCATCTGGCCGGCCAGTATCAAAAAGTGAAAACTATGTCTCTCAAGATTGTTCACTCAGCGATAAGACGTTTGTGATTCCATGAATCAATGTTCCTTTCCTTTTTTAAATAAAATTCATGCAAAGGCCCTATACTGACAAAATTATGTTGCAGGCTGTATGGGTCTACGTGGTAAGCTTACCAGTCATCATAATCAACTCACCAAGACACTCGATTCCTCCAGCGCCAAAAACAATGACCACTTTGGATTCCACCGGAACGTGCTTCTTTGTCGTAGGTCTTTTGGCCGAAACGTACGCCGATCTTCAAAAGTTCTCCTTCAGGCAAGACCCCGTCAACCAAGGCAAGTGGTGTAATGACGGCCTCTGGCGGCTATCCAGGCATCCGAACTACTTTGGCGAAGTCGTTTTGTGGTGGGGAATCTTCGTCATATCTCTGAACGTGATAGAAGGCATCGAATGGGTGGCCATCATGTCTCCGCTCTTCACCACCTTCATCATACTGTTCCTATCTGGAATACCACTTCTCGAAAGGTCTTCCGATGATAAATTTAGAGAGTGCGTACATACTCAAGCTTTGTTTCCATTGAATAATGACATCTTTTTTGCAGTGTATCAGAGTACAGATATTACAAGTCTTCGACTTCACCCCTTATACCGATCCCTCCCGGAATTTACGTGGAGGTGCCGTACTTTTTGAAGTTTATACTTTGCTGCGAATATCCCCTGTACGACTGGTTGGAAGAGAAGCAGTGCAAGAGTAGTCATATCGTCCGAGAATCTACCAGCGCCAGTCTGAACAACCAGGCGCAGGCATAGCAGCAGCTTCAAGCTGGTCGACAGATCAGCGCCAGTACTTCCTCGTCCAACGACAGCAAGATGCAAATCTTGGCTGGCAACAGCGCGTCTTCTTCCAACGAGAACAAGATGCAGATCACGGCTTTGTAACCGACTGTGATTGGACCAAACTCAAAGCGATTATTTTTATCTCTTTCTTATTGGTGATGGCCTACAATTTTGTATTATCTAATACTTTTCTTATACCAGTAGAGTAGGCATAGATATACCACAAAATAGCTATCGTACCCAGATAAACCACTTCGTGGTGACGTTGAAAATAAAATGAGATAATAGACGATAGAGAATTGTCCTACTGAAAAGTGTTTCTCGGTTGCTACTTGGCAACACCTGGTTGTTTCACTGCATCGATATGCGCTGCAGTGCGGATGTTGGTTGATCTTGATTCATTTGAGACTTGATTTGTTTCTTGTCAAGACCGAAATCAATATTTTCATCCAAGACTGAAGTGAAGCCTGTGCTAATGAGAGAGTCCAGCACTACTTGTAAGGTCACTCGCGACTTGAGGTGGAACCAACATGTTTTTTTTGCGGTGGGCGGGTATCCGTGAAGTCACTGGCAGTACTTTCTTAGCGCCGCTTTAGTACTCTAAGAGCGACGCCGGGTCGTTTCACAATTTTTCCCTTGACGTGACTGCACGGTGGTACACGCCAAGGTACCAAAGAGCGCATGAAAATTTCCACCTGGCCCGAGCCGGATTGGAACTCACGATCCCTGGAATTGCTTCCAAAAACGGTGTCCGCCGCGCTACCGGCCGGGTTGGAACCAAGATTGTTTCGACTGTAGTGGTTCTTTTGCATGCGATAGCTATTGCGTGGCCAACATACAACCTACGTTTGGAAAACATGAAATTTTTCAACATTTCAACTGTACTACCAGGGTTACTGGTGTACCTAGATGTTACTCTAGAAGGTATACTATACTGCCTATGCCTGCGTTCCACCGAACACGAAGAATAATGTATTGAAGATTGGTTAATTTGAAAGAACATGTTTCTTTTTCATTATCATAATTTTTGTAATATTATTGGCATTTTATTCCCTATTTCCAGAGAATACCTAAATAACTAGTCTCCATAAAACCTCTAGGTAACCAATAACACCAGGTGTTTAAAAATGTCTGTAATCGTAGGAGGCATGGGTCAGTTCAAAATTGGCAGTGAAAGTCGCAATTTGATCATTTGAGTGAGTGATGAAGATTCCAAAGGCGATAAGATAACAGTCATTTATAAAACACCCAGTAGTTCCTTCGCGATATTTTTGTATGTAGGTACAAGTGAGATTCCTACATCCAGTAACGCTTTATAGTTAACTCAATTAGGCACGGTGGAACCAGCATTAGTGTAGATTCAAAGATGTTATCAAGTCAAGAGACAATGGGTTTTTTCCATCAGAAATCTCAAACTAGTCAGAGCCAATGAGAAGCATCCAAATCAGTCTGTAAATTGTTTTTCTGGGTTCCTATTGGCTCTGAATGGCTAAGGACCTCTTGATGGAACAAACCTATTAAAACATGAACATACAGGCCAAAAAGATATGCCACATGTGATTTTAAATTACAAGTATACACAAGTTTTTTAGAATCTCTAGCAAATTTAATATCAATTCAATTTATAGATATATTATACCTATCCCAACACACATCTAGGAATTGATAAAAATTTTGAAAAAACTTGCATCACTGACAAAAGTTATCCAATTTCGATTGAGCACTGAAACTTTAAAAAACCGTTCTAAATATCTGTAGAGTACCTACATAGGTATACGCGTAGAAACCTACTCTTAAAGCCGGTTCCTGGACGCTAATTAAGGTTTAACGATTAAAAATAATAAAAATGTTGTTATTCTTCTACTACCAATGTTTTGCAAGAAAAGCTGGAGAAAAGTGATATGTGAAATTGCACTGGCTAGTCAAATACCTATTTTCGAGGCTATTTTAGTTTTTAGTAATTGGGTATTATCAAAAAAATGGTTATTTGACTTAATCAGCTCAATTTTAGAAACAAGTTTTTCCCCATTGTGTACATGGAGCATTAGTAGCGTCGAAACATTATAAGGTCGAAACCATTAAGAAAAATTCTATCTCCATCTCTTTTTCACTCATGATATTTCACGGTCTGACCTTTAGGGTCAAGTCAAATAAGCCAACCTTGATAATATCATCAACCACGCCCTCTCATTCATAAATTTATAAATTTGACCAGCAGCAACATAAAATAAAATGTACCTAATTGGCTGTCCAGGAACCGAGGGTTATAGACAAAATTGCGAAATCAGTTGAGTCACTTACATATCCCTTCGTAAAATAATTCGAATTAATGTGAGAGACGTTATATTACCGACCGTAAAAAAGTATTTTTCGTAATAGACGTACGTAAGTGATAGATCAGTAGTATCATAAAATAAATTCGAACCGTGCGTATAGAAATTTCTACAAGATTAAGTTTCAAGTTACGAATGTTACTGTTGAAGAGATAAAAAAATATGGTTCACCAATTCGAGAAGCTTGGCATGTACCTAGGTTGTACTTCCGGAAACTTTTCGAATTTGCGTGAAAAGACAAGTTTTTATGCTTAAGTGTTTGTTAATCAGTAATAAAGACAAAGTTTTATAGTTCAGTCTTTTTCCTTTTTTTTTTTCCTCCAGATTTTGATGCAATTTGGTACATGAGGCGAGGTGAGGTGAAACAACTGTTGATGTCAGGCGATTATGGCCGCTACCATATCTAGAAAAAATAATTTTTTGATATCAAAAATTGGTGAAATTTTAAAATTTTCATCCAAATAAACTTGATTTTATTGCTTGAACGATGCTAAACTATACTCTATACACTGATAGAAAGGACCACCAGATTCCTCCGCTTGAAAAGTAGTCCCGAGCGTTACCCGCGAAATTTAAAATTCCAGTTAGAAAGAGGTGCTTATTTCCGCTAATCACAGCTAAGTGCTATGGTAATTTTAAATGACACCAGTTTAATACCAATTTTAATGAATGAGAAAATATTTTTTTTGAATGAAGCTGATTTTATTACACACCACTCACAACAGCCGAGCCGACTAAAAATAACAAACATCATAGAGAAATGGAGGTTAGAAATCGTACTAAGTGTCAAACTCGCTGAATGTAATGCCATTGGCTTGGCGTAGGAATAATTTGCCCGGGTAAGACTACCAACCGAACAAAACTAATATTAGTTCCAAACGCGCCTATGTTGTTACAGTCTTTGGTGCTTTTGTTTACTATAGGTTACATCACTGAAATTCAAAAAAGTCCGTTCTATCGGTGTACAGACTATACTCACAAATCGATACGTCGTTCCAAAAAATTTTGACTTTTTTCAATTTGATGTAAATTTGGATTACTACAATGAATTTGCATTCTGTTTGAAGTGTCCGTTGACTTGATTCTTTGGCCTATCAGTCCGTGGTTTTGCAAGACACTAGATAATTTACATGAATTTTGTACAGGGTGTTCAATAAGACAGTGCCAAATTTCTGAATCGTCAAGAAGCTCCCGTTCGAGAAAGAATTTTTTTCTTTTGAATTTTTACCATAAAGAAGACGAGGTGGGCCTCAAAGTACAGAGTGGTGTTTGAATTCTCTGCTTATCTCCTTTATTCACAGGGTGAGCACAAAAAAAACATCTTTTTGGTTTTGCATGAATAACTTTTTTCCTCGTTGACCGATTTTAAAAATTTGCGGCTCATATTGAAGCTAAAACTATGGGTAAAAAAACCTTAAGATCAGAATTGACCCAAGACAAACATTCAGAGCCAAGGGTTCAATGAAATGCGGCTCAAATTTTAAACGCCGTCGACAGCCCGTTTAGGAAAAGGATTTGCTAATAGCCACGTTTCTTTCGAATAAATCATTTATTCTGAATACATTAATGTCTTTCGTTCTTGTCCCAGCCAAGAACTGTGTAGGTGAAGAGATTCATTTACAGCTACATGTTCAAGGAGGAGAAACAGTCTCTTATTCACCTGAAATTGGTCGTAACCAACACTACAAAAATAAAACAATGAATTACCTTAACTGGTTTCTCCATTAGTCATTGTTTTGATTTTTGTAGCCATTTATTACGACCAATTTAAGGTGATCAAGGGGCTGTTTCTCCTTCTTGAACATGCAGTTGTAATTGGATTCCTTCACCTACAATTTTTGGCTTGGACAAGCAAGAAAAATCTCAATGTATTCAGAATAAATGATTTCTCCGAAAGAAAAGTGGCATTTAGCTAATCCTTCTCCCAAACGAGCTATAGACGGCGTTTGAGACTTGGGCCAACTTTAATTGAACACTCGATTCAGAATGTTTGTCTCGAGTCAATTATGATCCTCAGGTCTCTTTACCTAAAGTTTTAGCTTCAATATGAGCCGCAAATTTTTAAAATCGGTTAACGACGAAAAAAGCTATCCATGCAAAACCAAAAAGATGATTTCTTTGTGCTCACCCTGTAAATAAAGGATATAAGCAGAGAATTCAAACACCACCCTGAACTCTAAGGCCTACCTCGTCTTCGTTGTGGTAAAAATTCAAGAGAAAAAAAATTCTTTTTTGAACGGGAGCTTCTTGACCATTCAGAAATTTTGCGCTGTCTTATTGAACACCCTGTACAAAATTCATGTGAATTATTTAGTGTCTTGCAAAACCAGGGACTGATAGCCAAAGGATGAAGTCAACGGACACTTCAAACATAATACAAATTCATTGTAGAAATCTAAATTTACATCAAATTGAAAAAAGGCAAAATTTTTTGGAACGACGCGACGTATTGATTTGTGCGTAGATTAGTATCGATGCTGAAGCTCACCTGGGATAAGCTCACAAGAGCCGTTTCAGACCATGTCGATTTCTTCGGAGCTGCGCAAGCGCGTGTTCCAACTGTGACGCCTAGTGCCTACTTGCCTGTAGCTAAGACCTAGTAGAGTGAATAATGCAAATAGTGAAAATTGGCAGACGTGTCTGAATTTGATTGGAATTAGTTTGTTGACTGTATTAACTGTTAATAACCAAATTCAAAATGGTTCGGCAATAATCGGAATCAGAAAGAATTGAGATTCCAATTATTAGGGTTTGTGGAGACAAAACACGTGTCCATGAATGCGTGTTTGCAATTATTTTAATTAAAAATATCCTGAAGCTGAACCTTAACTCAGGTGGATCGGCCGGCGAGACTTTATTTAATGGCCACCTCGGTCCCCAGATCTGAACCCACTGGACTTTTTCTTATGGGGTTACATCGAAAACAAGGTTTATTTCAATCGGCCAAATAACATCGACCAGTTGAAAGAGAGGATCCCGGACGAAATAAGAGCAATACACCCCGAAACTCTCCAAAATGTTTGTTCCGAGTTTCAAGTTCGATTGGCCATACAAAAATTACCGTCAGCTGGAACATTTACTTTGACAGTTTTTGCTAAGAGTAACTCACATTTTAGTACCCTTTTTGCAATAAAAAGTTGTTAATTTGATGGAGACTCCATTAAAACTTCATTCCTGTTTTTCGATTTTTAAAAATTAATATCTCCAGATATATTGACCAAAGTGCATGACATGACATTGACATGTGCATACTGTTGAAATCAGAATTTCATAGTTTATCTAAATCTAGAAAAAACTGGGAGGTTGCTAATTAAAGGAAAATGTAGAAAACGTCACTGCTTGAAACCGGGGAAGGGTGGAAAAATAAAAATAATCAAAAAATGTTTTTTCGGAAAAAAATTAATTCGACCTCTTCAAGCGTTTTTTGACATTCCTGACGGGTAAAAAAGAAAAAGTCCATCATTCCAAACTTTCGACGCGCACTGTATAATATTAATTAGTTCCTGATCCCTTTTTTTCTGACTTTTCGCAAAAATGGCATTGTTATTGACTATGCATGAGCGACATGTTTTAGAATGGTCGTTTAAATGGAAATTTTCGGCTTCCTCCACCTTCAACCCTTCAATTACGGACTTCCGGTGCTAGTTTTGGCTTGACAACATTGATCTTCGTACTCAGAGGTTCAATTAACAAATTTCTAACTTCAGGTCTTTATTTGTGGTGGCAGCCACCTTTGGTTATAATAATTTACTTATATTCAATCCGCTAAAAAGTCGTTAACTTGTTTCATCATAGACAGTTTTCAAAACAATCACTGTGTCAATAAAAAATCTCTATCCAAATATAAAAAAATATACAGGTGTTCCATTTGAAAGTCACTTCCGGTTACTTCCGGATATGGGAGCAGCTTCATGATCAACGCAAGGAAATAGAAAAAGTACTCCTAAATACCACATAAAATTTCAAATCGATATATCCCATAGGTAAAAAGCTATGGGCTGGTGCGGTTTTCGAAAAACACAAGGTATGATCTTTAAAACTAACATTTTTATCGTCGTTTTTTTTTAGCGCATTTTTTCCCCATAAAGTGGTGCCTACTTTGTCCGTTCGTGCTTACCCCTCCCTAACTATTCATCAGGGAAATAGTGGGAGCGGTACGCAAAAGCATACCGCATTTTGGAGTGCAGTAACGAGATTTTGCATGGGCGTACTTTATACCAAGACAAGCGATTTGACCCGCAGCACTCGATACTTCGTCCCTTAAGGGGCCAATGGGGGCCCTCCAAATTTTCAAGATACAAGAACTTTCACAAAATGATCATTGAGTATCGTCATGTATGTCGTAAGTGAAGCTTACGGGTCTATTGAAAATGTTTTCATCAAATGTCGTCGTGTCCGATTCATTCTTCACATTTGAAAAAAAAATTCTTTCGCAGAGGTCAAAAAAACTGTTTTTATTTTTTCTGCTGTGCAAGGAAACGATAAATTCATATGTTTTGTTGCGTTCCCAACTAAATCGCGTTCCGTAAGCCCAAATATGAAGACAATTTTTTCGCAATATCATTTTCCCAAGAAGAGGTGACCTCTTCAGTACACTTTTTTCAACAGCATTTTTTTCAATGTTCCTAGTGGATAAGACTGTCAATTTTCGCAGATATGAGAAGCTTGAACTCTTTTATTAGTAATTTCCATGCAACATGGCTTCAAAACACACAAGAGAGCCCTAAAACTTTTTTTTTCTGCTGGGCCGTCAAATTTTTGGCATGTTGATTTTGTAGTAGGGGAGACGCGCAAATAAATAAGATCTAAGCTGCTTTCTTTCGGTCAGGATCACGGATCATGATCCGGAAATCCGCTGACTGGATTGGTTGGATTGGTTGCACGTGACACAGCCAACCAACCCCGTGAGCGGATTTCCGGATCGTGATCCGTGATCCTGACCGAAAGAAAGCGGCTATTGTCTAGGCGAATAAAGTCTACCGGAAAATATACCTACTTACACCTAACGACTCTGCGTTTTGTTGTACTGCAATAAAACACGGCATTGAAGAATATTTTCTGTTGAAACCAAATCGCCTGCGCCTGCAGCCTGGATTGAATACTGGTCCGCGTCTCTCCTACTATAAAATCAAAATATCGTAGGTTGGACGGCCCAGAAGAAAAAAAATTTTTTGGGCTCCCTTGGGCGTTTTAGAGTCATGTTGCTTCGCAACTACCAGGAAGAGAGTTCGAGGTCTCCATTCCTGCAAAAATCACGAGTGATATCCAGTGGGGACATAGAAAGAAATGCTCTTGGAAAAGAGGTACTGAAGAGGTCACCACTTCTTTGAAAAATACCATTACAAGAAAAATTTCTTTATAATTAGTTTTAGGGCATGCGATTTAGTTGGGAACGCAACAGAACATATGAATTTATCGTCTCCTTGCATAGAAGAAAAAATAAAAACAGTTTTTTTGACCTCTGCCAAAGAATTTTTTTTTCAGGTGTGAAGAATGAATCGGACACAACAACAATTGATGAAAATATTCTCAATAGATCCGTGAGCTTCACTTATGACATACATGACGATACTCATGGAAGTTCTTGCATCTTGAAAATTTTGAGGGCCCCCATTGGCCCCCTAAGGGACAAAATATCAAGTGCTGCGGGTCAAATCGCTCGTCTTGGTATAAAGTATGCCCATACCAAATCTCATTACTGCACTCCAAAATGCAGTATCGATGTGTTTTTAGGTGTGTACCGCTTGCACTAAAAGGATTTAGGCCCAGTTTAAACTGAGTTAGTTGCTATGACACAGCCAATACCCAGGCTAGTTGCTTAGCAACTATCGCAGATTACAGTCAACTCCATAACTCGCTCATAAAACTTTTGGTGGAACCACTGGAACCCGCAGTTACAGCCAGCCACTGAAGTTTATGGGCTAATTAACTTTATCGCGCTCATAGTAACTAAGCAACTGGCCATGCTATTGGCTGTCACATAGCAACTATGAGCGTGATAAAATTGATTCGCAAATAAAACTTTGGTGGAACTGGCTGTTGAAGTTTAAAATGTATCAGTAGATAATCTGAATTGGCAAAATAATAAAAGGAGAATTCGGAAATCCAAAAAAACCTCTTAAGCTAGACTATGCATTGCTTTCAAAATATCAAATGCATACACATGGGGCTCGTTCATGCCAAATTGATGATCATGCATTGCCATCGCCTGATCAGTCAAAATTCAAGTTTGTTGAATGCACTGGGTAATAGGAGCTCTCTGGGCGCTCACGTTGCATGAATCCGACCAATAATTACGATACAATTCAGAGTGATCGACATCATTTCTATATTATATTATGTACACTACATTTTTTCACAGTAAAATCAACGTTTCTTATTAGCTATGCATTGGTTTATCACCCTGATCAGTTCCCTGTTCTCTAGCGCAGCGGCCACACGCTCCTTATCGGCCAACTGCTTGTTCACAGCCCTTTCTGCATTGTGAGTTCCTTCGGTAACCTCCACGTTCACTTTAAACCTGGACGGGAGACACCTCAGCAGTTTGACACGGATCGAGAGTCCTATCAGCGTGGCCATGCTGCAATGCGGAATCGTGGGCGTGAAGTGCACAACGATCGAGTTTTTTTCGTTGTCGACCCCTATCAAATCTTCTTCTACAACGCGGAGTTCTTCCAAGGTGAGGGGATGTTCCGGATCGTTTATGTTGCGGATCAAGTCTGGAAAATAAGATTTGTTAACATCGTGCACAGGGTGTAAACTGGGTGGGCATGATACCTACCGAAAATTTCTCTGGTATCGAATTCGTCGACCACATCATCGTCTTCTTCTTCGCGAGTGGTGCGTCTGTCTGCGCTCTTGTTGTAGATCTCGGGGTTCTGATTTTCCAGTTGTTGAAACATTTTTCTCTACGACTATAAAATGTGATTCATTCGACTTTGGGCAGGGAACGGTTGGCTTACAACTATTTTACTGCTTCAGTTTTGCCTTTCCAACATTTCAAAGTTCCTTCCAGCTCAAAAGCAGACCTCACAAAACTGGCAAAGTTAGGTTATGTTTGCTGACAGTTGTCAATTTCTGGCATTGCAGTTCTCTACTATACCGACCAATCAGGCAAAAATGTGGGTGCGTCGGCTTGTTCCGACTTATCATTGCTCCGACTCTCGCTTGGTCCGACCTTGGGTTGGCATCACTGGAGATGAAGTGAGGCTTCTGCACAGGCAATGGCCAGTGGCGTAGCGAAGGGGAGGGCCTGATTATGCTTCCTGCGTTTGGTCGCCAGATTACGCGAAATACATGAGCCAGATAGAGGACCGTCCAGAGAAAGTTATTAAAGTATCTCTCATTTTAAGCTGGACGGTGTCCCTGATCGAGGGACCTCATTCCCGGGAGCTGCTTTTGAGAAAGGTTTGGCTTCACTGCCTTTGAGTGGCGCATGCATGCCCGATTTATTGGCCAGAATCGTATTAATAGATAAGGGCTCGATACCAAGTTCCAGGCGCAAAAGTTAGGACGGCGTAACTTGCCAAATAGAGCGGTCTGATTGGCCGTTGCGCCCGTTGCTATAGTAACCGCACTTACGGCGGTCTTAGCCCCAACTTGTAGGTCGTATGCAGTATTGTCACACGACTGGTTTTCGAAGGAAACCACACGGAAGAGTGTGATAATCACGGGTGATCATACGTCTTTTTAAAAGAGTATAGTAACTATAATACCCTTTATCACACAGAATACCTAATGCTTATTGGCGGCTTTACAGAACTTCGTTTGTCGCCGGCGACAATCCCCCCACTCCACTGTATGTAGTTGAATAATTTGAACGACACGACGACAGAAACTCGTGTCGCGGGGAGTTATGGAGGGAGGTAGGGGAGTACAGGCGGATCGAATCCTATTGGCCAGCGACACTGTCCCCGGCGACATACGAAGTTCTGTAAAAGCGGCTTATCAATTCCAAAAATATCCGCTCTTACAAGGTGGATTCTGTCACACATCACACACTAGACTCGCCTGCTTTGGTGAAAATAAAAGCTGAACGCATAATACGAAACAATTTGCCAGAAACATGCCAGAAACATGCCAAAACCACCTAATTTGACGTCCTTCCTTTTATACTTTTCCGACTCCTCCCCCCCCCACCAACATGGTAGGGAAAGTAAGTACATATTGTAATCGTGCAGAAAAAAGTTTTTGAGATTTCCACGGATATATCCATTTGGAGGTCCCCCAAGACGACTAAGACCATTTCCAGAATGATGTCTGTCTATCTGTCTGTGTGTCTGTAATCTCTCACGGTAACTGCGAAACCGTTGATACGATCAACTTTTTTTTTTGCCTTAGGACTGGTTTGTCCTATTAGCCATTACACTAATTAAAACCAGAAGAAAATATAGGACTCATAAACAAACGCAATCAAGTTCAGACCTTCAAAATTAAAAACGTTATATGTTGAACGACTCTTCCTCTTCAAAAATTTTACCAAAGCAGAGTATACCTCAACTCTTCCTGTCTCAAGAATTTGTGACATACTTAGACTTGAAATTTGGTGTGCAGACATGGTTTTTCCGTGGAATGAGCCCAATAGTTTTTGACTGTCATCTGTCAAACAGAACTGTTCACTATCAACAAATGTCAAAAGCCATATATCCCACGGATCTTGACTTGCAATATGTCATTTGAAAGCCCTGAAAAACTGTATTCAGCACAGTTGAATGTATTGTCCTATCTGTTATGTATATATTATTATGTATCTGTATTATCTGTCGAATAATGAAAAATGTTAAAATTCAAAACTTCATCATTCAATTATATTTAAAACCTATCCGATGGATATTGGAATTAAATTTTGGCAGGAAGCAACACAACAAAAAAAGTTATATTACCGAGAGGGGCATTTCACCTGTGTTTTGACTAGGAGGACTCGCTTTTTGATCTCGAAAATTCATTCCCACTCGCGGGGATCGACTTTTTTGAAAAATTCCAACTGATATCGAAAGTAGATGGAATTGAGCGTCGTGTAGACCCATTTTCAAAATTAACACGGTACCAGTTTTCTTACGGTAATTTTTCCACAATGAAATTAGCACATTTCGTGAATTTGAAAAAACTGCAATGCAGACTTTGACATGCAGTGTGAGCCCCACGAAATATTGATTTTAGGTGCAGACATGCTGGGAATTGAACTTGAAAAAAAGATTGAATTAATTTTTGGAAGAAAAACTTTTGAGAACGGTTTTCGAGTTTTCCTCTCTGGAAAAACTTGAAATTTTCCAACTTTTTCTCCCGTGAACAGATTTTCAGTGCTATTTTAAACAGGGGGTAACTGGGTCATGAACATTCTCCAACAATTTTTTCTCAACTTTACGAGAATTTTCCGGTTGAAAATGTAAAACCGGCCTGGGTTTTCGAAACCGGACTTGAATGATGGAGCTTGGAGTGAAGCTTTTAATTGATTATTTTTACAATGATTTGGAATAAGATTTGATGTTTTCCCGAAAAATTCAAATTTTCCTCACAAAATTTCAATTTCTTGCAAATTATTTTCAATCTCTCTTTCTAATTCTAACTTTCCACCCGGAGGGGCGTTTCGGAAAAAAATTCCAGAGGTTCCTGGGTACTAGTCGGAAAAGTTTTGGGGTGACACAGCCGATTTTTTCAACGGTAGAAGCTAAAACAAATAACGAGCTGGAGTGAGAGCTAGAGTTATTTCACAACAGGGGATCTATGAACAGAAGAATAATATAATGTTCAAAGTACGATTTCACTGTCTGGTAATTCCAAAAATGGGCGAAGATACCCCCGAAAAGATGAAAAACTCGAAAGAACGGAAAAACCGAAAATGCTGGAATAAAATGTTGCAGTGTCGTTTTTGAAGCCACAAGTCAGCGAAATGTGAAAAAAATTACTCCGGAGCCTGGCGGCCCACCCTGGTATCGTGTGAAAATGAAAAATGAAGGGCTTATTCTAGAAGATTTTTGATCTAAGCCCGCGTTTTCAAGTGAAATTTTTTTTTTGTCAGTTTTAGGCTATAAAAGATTTATCAAAAACCGGCCCCGGAGCCCTTTGGTCAGCTCTGGTATCATTAATCGTGCAGGGCTCCCGCTAATCTGGAAAACCTGGAAAACCTGGGGAATTCACTATTTGAAAATTTTGGTCAGGAAATGTCATGAAATTTTGAAAAAAAAATGAAAAAGTCAAGGTTTTTTTTCTGAGGGTCAGAAAATTCGTAAACTGAGCAACTTTTTTTTCATTTTTCAAATCTGTTATCGCTCCTAGTCATCAATCATGCAGTCAACATGTTTTGTGTTTGCCGAAAAAATTGATCGCTTTATTTTACCTGCTACCCACAACTATTTCTTTTATTAGGTGCTTGAGAATTTCTTTACTCAGTAGTCAGGGAAAACTCACGACCATCCATGGTCTGTAAAATCAGGGAAAAAGTCAAAGAAATTTGACTCCATTGACTAGCGAGAACCCTGCATGTCGTGAGAATTTTCGTAAATCGGCAGAATCGAATGATCTCTTGTCTCATTTGGAGAATAAAATGCCGTTAGAAGATTTTTGATTAGAGCCTGCGTTTTCGATTTGCAAAGTTTTTTTTTTGAAAAAAATTGGTAATTTCGAAATTTTCCCGAAAAAATTGCTCGGTAGACCTTTCAGCACCTGAGATCCATGAAATTTTCGGATTTTTTTGACCGCAATTTTTTTTGCGTTCAATATAGGCTCATTCAAGAAAAAAATGCGATCTGTATTCTTAGAACGACCAGGTCATATTTTCAGTCAGCTGAACCCGAAAAATTTCGTTTGTTTTGCAAATATGCAAGGAATTGACCTAATTATGGAAATTGCGTCGTCGAATGTCGCTTTCGAGGCTACAAAGTCTGCGAAATGTCAAAAAAATCGACTCCGGAGCCCTTGGCCCGACCCTGGTGTCATTATTCGTGAAAATTTTTGGGAATCGGTACCATGGCTTCATCCGCCGTTTCATTTGGAGGATAAAGTGCCGTTAGGAAATTTTTTATTAAAGCCCGCATTTTCAAGTTAGCACTGTTTTTTTGCAAATTTAGACTTTCAGAAGATTTATCGGTTTATCTCAGCTTTAGTACCACCGAAAATTGTCCTTCAAGTACCTGATGCTAAAGTTTTCTAGAGCGCATCTGTAAGCGATGGTCTCGATAACCGGGAAAATCGTTTTCGTGAACGTGAAGATACCATGGTCATGTCATCACAGCACACAGCGCCTACTCCTTTAATGGCTGTTAATGGCGACGGTATAACGACTCGGAGCGAGTGTAACTCGGAGTACGGAGTGTAATTTCCATTTTTCGGCCAGTCGGAATCGAAAAATTCGGGGTTCTTCTGCAAATATAGGCGGGATTGACCCAACTGTGAATATTCCAACTACGATTGTCGTTTCTGAAACCCAAGAAGTCTGCGAAATGTGAAGAAAAAACGGCCTTGCGACCCCTGCTTTGGCTCGGTCCTGGTGTCACTATAATCTTCTGAATTTTCGGGAATCGGCACAATCAAATGATCCGTCGTCTCATCTTGAAGAATAAAGTACCGTTAGATTTTTCATGAAAGCCCCGCATTTTCGAGCTAGGACTGTTTCTTGAGGAAGGAAGGAAAGAGCATATAATTTGCCCCTTCGCAGTATAAGTTAGAGGTTATAGGAAGTGGATGACGTTAGTAGGGTAGGGTTCACGCCACAAGGAACTTGACATAAAATATGAATCAATCACATTCGGTCATCTGTGTCCCACAGATATTATAATTTGGCGGATTTACCCATGGGCGCAGTGAACGCGCGCCCAGGGCCTAACGCGCGCTATCAAAGGGGCCCAGCGGAGGCCCCTTTTCATGACTGTTTTTTTTCCTTCATTTTTGTAAATTCGAAGTTTGTAAGATTTTTTCTTAAATCGATGTATGCTAGTTTCTGGGCCCTGCCCCCTCCCCTCCTTCCGCCCTTTCAGTAAACTGGACTGACCCAAGTTCCACCTAAAGTAATTCTTCTCTTCCAGCGTTTTCACCGGCAGACTAACGCAGCTGACCTATTTTAAAATATGAACTTAAACTAAATAAATATAAAAACTAAATTTACTTGAGTCCACGGCTAACCGGAGACCTGACCCAAGCTACTTGGTCCTAATTTGGTCCTTGACTGCGATCGTTTACACCACGTGGACTAAATTTATTTAGGTCGAATTTAGTGCTTAGGTCGCGGACCAAAGCCACGGTGTAAACGTAGCCATTGATTGGTATATAATAATGCTCGGTATATAATGTGTATTTATGTAACCCGAGTTTAGTGGCGTAGCGGCCTAGCTAGGTGGCTGAGGGCCCCCGCGAAAACTGTTGGGAGAGGGCCTTTCTCCCCCACTTTTTTTAACCTTAAAAAAATCTGTTTTACATCTTTTTCCATTTTCATTTGCTTTTGAATTAAATTTTGATTACCTACCTGTTTTGGGTCGACTGTTGACTAAAAAACACTTATTACTATCAACATTCATATTATTATCCGCAAAAAAATTCTGCGCGGCACGCCCCCCTCTCCCAGATCCCCCTTGGGGGCCTCTAAAGGTGCGTTCTGTCAGCTTATTTAGCAGCAAGTTTTAATTTTCGTCGTAAGCGCAGCTTTTACGAACCAGCCTCCTCAGAACAGCCAATAAGCGGTGCTGTGCTTACGGCTGAAATTAAAACTTGCGACTAAATAAGCTGACTGAACGGGTAAATCCGCCACATACAATATACCGTCCGTTTTTTATTTTAGGCCCCAGCCCGTAGCATCTTTATTATGGATTTCACACCCGATATATTATATATTTTTGAAATCAGAAAAACAAGATCTTTCTATTGATGATATGTCAACTTATTTTTGACAGATGTCATTTTTTGAGAAATGACAGAATAGTACTTGTGATACATCATTTTGAAGCCTATTAAATTCTGAGGAGAACTGTGTTTTTATTTTTCAAATAGGGTGTCTTTTACAGCTTCTAGGGGTCTTTCAATAGGAAAAAAATGTTGAATTTCAAAAATACATAATAAGTAAATAGGTTATGCAGGTACCTATTTTTAATGTAAACTAATGATAATGATGATTAATTGATCACAATGGAACAAAAAATGCCCTTAAGAGTTGCTCGAATGACCGCCTCATTGTTCCTTGAATGAAATATTCGACGATCAGTGAATTGGAACTACCACCGGCCCAACGCGATGACATCCGAGCTTGCCAGAAATAACCCCCCTTGAGTTTTTATGAGCCTACCCGAAAGATAAGGTGTTTATAAAGTTTCCCAATAATTTGGACAATTTAAAAATCAGATCATCACCAATAATTAATTTTAAAAATACCTATTACTTATTGAGTGGCTATTTCTGAAATTGACATTTTTTTCCTATTGAAAGAACCCTAGAAGCTGTAAAAGACACCCTATTTGAAAAATAAAAACACAGTTCTCCTCAGAATTTAATAGGCTTCAAAATGATGTTTCACAAGTACTATTCTGTCATTTCTTAAAAAATGGCATCTGTCAAAAATAAGTTGACATATCATCAATAGAAAGATCTTGTTTTTCTGATTTCAAAAATATATAATATATCGGGTGTGAAATCCATAATAAAGATGCTACGGGCTGGGGCCTAAAATAAAAAACGGACGGTATACTACTCCAAACTAGATGAGTGACTCTCAGATGCCCCCCCTCCCCATAAAAAATTTCGCATGACAAACAAAACTCCAACTGGGTCTGGTTGGTACCTACTTTAGTACCACCTACTACTAACTAACCAACTAATCCTACTAGAGGACTAGGACTAGGAACTATTGCTGCAGACAAAACCAAAAGCTTTGCTGTCTTCGCCTTGAGTCCTACCTGTCTGCGATAAATGACCCTATATTTCTCTTTTCCGTCAAGCGGTGTTGATTACTTTGGCTCCATGTAAAAATTGGTCGTAATCGATTCTAGCTGCAATAATGGTCGCTGATGAAATAACTATTTTACATTTAAGGACAAAGTTATTTATATTGGTGAAATAAAGACATTATTGCGGAATCAATTCATGTGGGTTTTTTCTAAGAAAGAAATTTACCATTCAGGTCTTTTTGGAAAGCTACAAGGATGTAGGTACTTTAGTTTGAGCCTACAAACATTTTTATAATAGAAAAATAATTTTTTCAAAACTTTAATTTTTTTGGATTTTGAAAATGTCTATAAGCTCAAACCAAAATACATTCTTGTAACTTCCCAAAAAGACCTGAATGGTGAATTTCTGTCAAGGAATAGAAAGTAAGGCGAAGAACAAGTGTGGGTACTTCTTTTGAAAGCCATGCAGATAGGTATAGGTTCAGAATGCCTCCATATTATGCGGTTTTATCTAGGTACTGGTTTTCGAAAGTAAATTTACCTACATCTTCTTCACAAAGCTGAACACATTACGGGAGTCCATACCACCGCCTCTGTTTATGTTTATGTGATAAGTATATATGGTTTATGTTATCCCAGAATAACGAATCCTCGTGGCACCCCCGAGGTAAACGGCGATGTTTACCTAATGCAAAGTGCCGGTTTGTTGATTCTTCACTCCAGGCCAGGGTCCTCATGACAGTCATGTGATGCCGATGCCCCTGCCCTTGTATGCCCTGCCCGCGCCCGGTGCCCGGTCTATGCCCTGCCCCAAACGGCTGGGGCTACGCCACTGCAGAACGTACCAGAAGCCTCACTTCATCTCCAGTGATGCCAACCCAAGGTCGGACCAAGCGAGAGTCGGAGCAATGATAAGTCGGAACAAGCCGACGCACCCAAAAATGTAGTGGTGAAGGGAATGGTTTCAAAATTCAAATTACTGCTGAAAAATCGGTCAGCCAAACGCTACAGAACTAATAAGCTGAATTAAAAGGTAAGGTTTTTAATTTTAACTTAGCATCAAAAGCCGTAAAATCCCGTTGTTGAATGCAACCAAAGTTGGCTGTGCTCTCTGCCAAGTTGACAAGCTAGGCCAGGCGCCAACAAAAGACGATCAAAAGTGCAACATTCAATCCAATCTGACAACCTGAGTGCAACAACGGTTCAACAATCAACGTAAAAATGGCTAGGAGCTCTACGGATACCAGCCAGCAAGATACCAGTTCGAGTGAGGTACTTTTCACTCTACGAAACAGAATTCAACGGGATACGTTGTCGAACAGTACCAGCAGAGAAATCGAAGATAATTCTGATGAAGCGCCATCCGACGAAAGTAAAGTCCTCTGCCTCGTGTGGCGCAGTGGGAAAATCGGCGCGGCCTACTTCAGCTTTACAGAAAAGCTGCTGTATGTCTACGAAGAACACATCGACCCACCTCCCCAATTCCTCGTAACACGTTCCATGTACCGAGAAATTCAACCCAAGTATATCCTCACTATGGGGCGCAAAGTTGACGATTACGTGAAAATGCTGATAGGCCTCGTCGAAGACGTCGACGAAGAAGACGCGACTACTACAAGTGCAGGAGACCCGATCAACTTGCCCCCCAATTTATTTCTACTGTCTATTCAAGACTACCATTATGATGAATGCAGGTCTGTTCTGTCTAGTACTGAAATAGCTTCAAGCGTCCTCGAAAAGTCCGAGTCGGAAAAAGAAATGTACTTGCATTCTCTGATCAATTTTGACTATAAATTGTCGGTGAACGCTTTGGGAGCGTTGGTAAAATATCTGAATAAAAATTGGGTTCACTTTATGGCGGCCAGAGACGAACTGAAATTCCTCCACATACACCAAGTGACCATGAAAAACCACCTTTTGATGGACGGCACCAGCTTCAGTGCGTTGCAAATTTTCCATCAGTTTTCACATAGCGCCAATTTCAAGCGTGGATTGCCATCGAGCATGCAAGAAGGCTTCAGCATTTTTAAACTTTTTGCTTCGCAGTGCAAATCCAAAATGGGCATAACCAGTTTGAAGAACATCATGCTGAACCCGGTAAACAACATTGACGAATTGAACATGCGTCTCGATTTCATTTCTTTTGTACTCCACCCGCACAATCAGCATTTCGTCGAAAGCTTGCAAGATAACATCAAGAAGTTGTCGGATATAAATTGGATTCTGTTCAAGATCCAGCACTTGAAAGCCAACGCCAAAGAGTGGCATATTTTATACAAGACGATCTACCACATAACTTTTATGAATGAGTTGTGCGCGCCATATGTCGATCAGTGCAAAGTGCTAATGCTACTCCACAATTCTATTACGAGAGATCTCTTGAATCTAGAGCCAACAATCGATGGCGCGATCGATTTTGGTGCGACTAACATCACTGGACGGCCGATAATCAAAATGGGATTGGATAACGAACTGGACGCTAAGAAACTAAGACGAGAAGACATGTCGAAACACCTTGCAGTGGCCGCTACGATTTCCGCTAATCAGCTGCCAGATTACTTAGATCAATGTACGGTAGTGTACTTACCGGAAGTCGGCCACATGATCGCAATCAAAGAATGGGAACCCGGTTGTGACCCCGAGGACTTGCAGTATCTCGATTTCCAGTTCAAGTTCACACTCAAAGGCGTCATCCACTACAAGAACCCGATGTGTTTGGAGCTCGACAACTGCCTCGGCGATATCCCAGCTAAGATCATAGCGCACGAAAACCGAATCTTGCACAGACTTTCTGGATTCGTCCTCAAGTACAACAGAGACATCCGCAATCCCTTACGAATCATTTCAATGATCGACGCTTTGATCTCCATCGCTCACATATCGTATCAAAACAATTACATCAGACCAACGTTGAACGAACGCAACTTCCATGAAATCGACGAATCACGTCATCCGTTGCTGGAACTCTCGAATAGCGTCCAAGCGAACAGTTTCTACTCTGGCCAAGATCGTAGCAAGATAAAAATCATAACCGGACCTAATGGCAGCGGAAAAAGCATATACTTGATACAAGTCGGTCTTGTGATTTACTTGGCACACATCGGTTCGTACGTTCCGGCCAAAAGCGCCAACATAGGAATGATGCACAGCATCCATACCAGAATGCAATCAACCGAATCCGCTTCAGTAAGACTCTCTAGCTTCATGATGGATATAACGCAAATGAGCCATGCTTTGTACTGCGCCAAAGCAAACTCTTTGGTGCTAATCGACGAGTTCGGAAAAGGCACCGCAAGTCAAGACGGTTTCGTGCTTTTAACCGCTGGAGTTCTCAAAGAGTTCCTGGGCAGAAACGTCACGAACGAATGCCCGCACGTTCTCGTCGCGACTCATTTCCATTCGATTTCAGCTCACTTGCCCGCCACTCCTTTGGTCGATTATTGGAAAACGGTGTTCAGTGTCGAAAACGATGCGCTTCTGTTCATGTATAAAATCGAACCGGGCGAATCGAAATCGTTCGCGTTTGAAGCTTGCGCTTTGGTGGACATCCCCGATGATTTTATCAGACGTTCCAGAGAAACGTACGATTGCATGAAAAACGGTCGGCCAATCAACGCTTTGAATAGCATTTCGAAATACAACGTGCGATCGCCGGAAGAACTCGAGGCGCTCTTGAGAAACTATGAACATCCTCCGCCCGATGAAGATGCATCCGAACCTGCATAACGTACAGGGTTCACTCAAGTGATCTTATCAAGTTCAAGTTTATAATAAAATTAGGTATAAAAAAAAAACTGTTTGCTTACAAGTTGTTCTTACACCTATCGTTATGTACATTATTGAGCGTTTGGTAATAAATGAGCGCATGGCGCTTCCACTATGTTGCAACGGCTATCGCCATAGCAACCACCTGTTTCTCTGTAAATATTGTCATTCACTTCACATTTCCAATTTCCATTACTAGTTAAAATGCAGCTGAAATACTTGCAGACTATCCTTGAACCACAGGTATTATGATCGGTTTTCATTATCAACCGGTGTCTTAGAGTACCTATTTTAGGATAGCGAAGCGAAAATCGTGTCGTTATGTTGGTCCCCGAACAATCAGAAATTGGCAGTGGCCACTTCCGATCGACAAATTCTGCTTTACGACGAAAAAGGCGAAAGACGAGACAAGTTTTCGACGAAGCCTTCAGATCCTGAAGCGGGCAAAAGGTCATACGTCATAAAGGGAATCGCTTTCAGTCCCGATTCTACAAAGTTGGCCGTGGCTCAGAGCGATTGTATCGTTTACGTGTACAAAATTGGAGAGAAGTGGGGCGAGAAAAAAGTAAGACGTATTCGTATTTATCATTATCACAAAGCGAGTCACAAAGTTATCAGTTGCACGCGCACTTGTTTTTCATACTTAGCTTATCTACGCATTTCCCGTAAAGTAGAACATCCTACACATCTGTAAAGTCCGTCCAGCTTCACAGTGATTCGAGTGACCAAGGCAAATTTCATCTTCTTTTTAACTGGTGTGAAACTGGCTTGTCCAAGTTATGTTACCCGTCAGACTGTTGTCAAAGTATTGAAATTTTTGAAAAATTGACCGTGTCATGAGTAGAAAGGAGACACAAGGGGAGGGGGCGCAGAGACGGGTTACCGTCGTTAAGACCCCAGAACCGTACGAACCCCTTCGAATTTCATGCATTTGAGATTCGTCTTGACTGCCAGGCGGCGCCGACACAAACTCGTCTCGGGCAGGCCCCAAAACGGGACTAAATGGCGAATTGAAGATAATCACAATAATTTCGGTCCAATTAGCAGCTTTGAACTGTTTTGTTTTTTTTATAATTTGGACTGATGAAATTATCAAACTTTTTACACGTAAATCCTGGTTCAAGTGCAGACCTGCCGTGACGTTCTTTGTTTTGCCAATAAGTCTTCAGGGCTTGGCGCGTCTTTTTGACTGGAGCAGGGCAAAGGATCGATGCTTCCACGATGAAAACACGTTGAAAAATCACGCGATTTTCCAATTAAATGTAGAAATGCGTCAGACATCACGTCCTGCAAGAATCTTCCATCCATCGTCCGTCGCGGTAGCAAAAATGTGCGAAAAATGCGCTTCGAAAATGACCCGGACGACATCACGTGTCATCGTGAGTTTCCGTACCGAATAACATATCAGTGTAACGAACCGCAAAGTTTTGGGGATTTTCTATGGTTCAGATTTGGAAACGCCGTATACAAAATTTATGAAGTCACTCGAATCACAGTTCCGCTGGACGTACTCTCTATCTATATTGGCGTTCACGTGTATCGCACGGGTATTTTGACGCAGGTCTCTCAACGCTCGTCACATACGCACGTACAGGGTGGTCCATCCTAGCGTAATTATCCCATAGCGGTTTTACCATTCAAGATAGAAAAAAAAAGATGTGAAAGACAAGTTATATGTTTTGATGAGACCTATGACCTAAAATTATTTTCAGCTATACAGGTGTCCCATTTTAACGGGATTAGCAGCTTGGCAGCTATAGAATATCAGCGTGGCAGCTTTTTTATTCTCTTTCATTTTTACTAGGGATACCCAACCCTAAGCTTCATATTTTTCGAGATAATCGGAAGTTTTCACGTTTGCATTTTTTTTTTTGATTTTTTCCAAAAAATGAATTGGCCATGATGAATAAGCGACAATCCAAATAGTACGCAGCTGTCAGTCAGTCTAAATACTCTAAATATTGTCGAACAAAGAAGAAATGGCATCCTGGATATCTGGATTCATACCGGAATATCATATCAATCATTTCCTCTCGCGTGAAGCCATTCTTCTATGTTCGACAATAATCAGACTGACTGACAGCTGCGTACTATTTGGCTTGTCTCTTATTCATAGTGGTCGACTCAGTTTTTGTAAAAAATCAAAAAATAGCAAATTTAATAATAATAAAGGCCTTTATTTATAGGGCGAAGTTTAGCCAGAGCTATTCCATTCAAATTTCGTGAAAACTTCCGATTATCTCGAAAAATATGATGTTCAAGGGTTGGGTACCCCTAGTAAAAATGAAAGAAAATAAAAAAAACTATCGGAGAGTTATAAAATTAGGAGCTGCCATTTGAAAAAAATCAGTTATGATACTTTCAAAATAATAAAGTTTTTTTTTGTCATACAATCGCAACTTTTTAAAATTGGAATATCAGTCTTTGACTTGACTGTCACCGTGTCAAGTTTCATCTGTTAGTTTTGGAAAGCCAGGTCGCTAAATTTTTTTCAAGCAAGCTGTGAAAATGCGATGTATTCAGTTTTTAATTTTTAGTTGGTAGCACTGCCACACAATTAAAAAACAAAAATACATGCATAAGACAATTAAACAAGCTGAACACAGAAATGCAAAAAAATATAGGTGTTCTATTTAAAAAAATTGACGTTTCATTTATCCCGTCAAAATGGGACACTCTGTATAGCTGAAAATAATTTCAAGTCATATAGGTCTCATCCTCGGTCTCATCAGACCATATAACTTTTCTCTTACATCTTTTTTTCTATCTTGAACGGTAAGGCCGCTATGGGATAATCACGCTAGGATGGACCACCTGTATATCCAGTTTTATTTTCTGATTTTAACAAAACTTTGAAACTTTTAATTTTATGTGGCGGTTCATATGAATTCTGGAAGAGGCTACGGTTGGTTCCTTCTGAGGATGGTACCGAGAACTTTCAGATCCACCATTCATGTTCCAGGGTCCCTCTGGGTAGCTACCTAACATTTCAAAGTTTTGTTTAGGTCATGTCAGAAAAAATACTTTATTGCGAAGTTTAACATTATGCTCGACATTATGCTATTTCTTTACCCTCCTTCACGCACTAGTCATAGCTTTTAGAGCTGTTTTGCTCAAGCGCCGCTTGGTGCGAACAGAAGTCTATTCTGGCTCTCCACTTATTGCCGTGTTTCAGGCCATTTGCAACAAGTTCCCGCAACCTTCCCCAGTGATTTGCGTAATTTGGTTGTCGACTGGACCGATCATTTGCGGTTTGACCGATGGAAAAGTCAGAGCGCTCCAGATCAAATCCAACAAGTCACAAAGCCTCTACGCTTCGGACAGTTTGGTGGTGGCACTTTGTTCGAATTCTCGAGGAACGGGGTTCCTGTCGGGTCACGTTGATGGCAACGTCGTCAGGTTTTACGTTGTCAATGATCAGAACGAAGACGAAGCTCAGGGCCGAGTCGTTCTCCACTCGGTTCCACCGTACGCTTTGGCTTGGCCTCAGGGACACATTTTCGTCGCCGGATGTGACAAGCGAGTCTCCGTTTACCAAAATAATGGCAAACTGGTCAAACATTTCGATTATGGCAAAGACACCAGCGAATATGAGTTTACCATAGCTACCTGCAGTCCAAGTGGTCAAGTAAGACGCTTTTTAAACAAATTTTGAAGTGACACGTATCTAAGCAGTATGATTATTTTAGGCTGTAGTTATCGGCAGTTTTGATCGTTTGCGCCTTTACATATGGAACACGCGAAAATCGATTTGGGAAGAGACACCCCCGAAAGAAATCAAGAATTTGTATACGATAACTGCGCTAGCTTGGAAGCGCGACGGTTCGAAAATGACTTGTGGCAGTCTCTGTGGAAGTGTGCTTTCCTTCGAATCTGGTAAGTTTGTTCGCATTTTTTTTCTATTATTCTCTGCTATCACTTATTTTCCTCAACTCCAAGGACAAAATATAAAAATCTCTCAAGATGAAACCCAACAGTCGTAAATATTGAGCCCAAAGCGCGGTGGGGGTAATCTAAAGAAAGTTGATCAACTGTTCGCACAATAAAAGGAAGAAGAGTCAAACTTTGAATTATTTAAAACTTGTTGTAATGGCCCAGTTGGAGAAAATTTTGAATATGTAGGTATCTGATCGTATGGACTTCGATGACATGGAAAAAATATGTTTAGCATCTTTTTTGGATTAACTTTCATCAATTTGAATCCGCATAATTTACGGATCCCAGGCCTTCGGGTAGTCTTACATACCAGCAACCAGAGCATCGAGACCTCATTGTAAACTTTTCAGCGGAGACCGTATAATTTACTAATTGCTCACTTCATCATTTTTATTATTAACCAATGAGCATCCCATTATAATAAAGCTTCTTGAATCTATGACTCGATTTCGTAGAGGTTTCGTCTTCTGAGATTTTGTCTGGGATTCCATACTCAAGCGCTATTCTGTGCTTTAGCTAGACCATAGATTTGGTCGTTGGGGAAAAGGCCATGTTGATTTTGTCGTAAATCTGCCTTTTTAAAAATCTGTATTTAGCGAATGTTGCTTTCGCGCAAAATTGGGCCGTGTTCCTGGCTATTAGCTCATGTCAACTGGATCACATCACATTTTTTGCCAGGAACGCGTTCCAATCACGCGCGACGTACGTGTAACGGGAGCTACTCGCTCCTGTCTTATTCTACATTCGATATCAAAATTTATTGCAGTTTTGAAAAGGACCGTATGGAAAGACAAATTCGAGATAACCTACGTCGGCCCCAGCCAGATACTGGTCAGACCCCTCGATGCCAACGAACGTGGCGTCATTCTCAAATCGCAGCTCGGCGGTGAAATTGAAGATGTGCGCATCATGGGGAAAGATTCCTACTTGGTGGCCAGAACTGAAGAGACCCTGTTGGTGGCCGACTTGCAGCGAAATCTCCTGAGCGAAGTAGCCTGGAACAATTCCGCCCGCCACGAAAAGTTCTATTTCGACAACCCCACCGTTTGCTTGGTCTTCAATGCCGGCGAATTGACCCTGATCGAGTACGGCGGAAACGAAGTGCTCTGCTCGGTCAGAACCGAATTCGCAAATCCGCACTTGATCAGCGTTCGTCTGAACGAACGAAACCAAACCACGGACAATAAGAAACTGGCTTATTTGCTCGATTTGAAAACCATTTGCATCGTGGATCTGTTACAAAGCGGAATGTTGTCGTCGCAGGTGACGCACGATTCCAAGATCGATTGGCTGGAGCTCAGCGAAACGGCACACAAGTTGTTGTTTCGTGACAAGAAGCAGCGTTTGCTGCTCTTCGATGCGTATTCGCAAGTGAAGCAGTGCTTATTCACCGGAGTCAGCTTCGTTCAGTGGGTCGAAGGCAGCGATGTGGCCGTCGCGCAAGCCGGAAGCAACTTGGCAATTTGGTACAACATCGATCTACCAGAAAATCCAACCATAATCGCAGTCAAAGGGGACGTCATTGACGTTGTGAGGACCAACGGCAAAACTGAAGCGGTATGCCTGGATGGAAACAACGTCATAAACCTGGAATTGGACGAAGGCCTGGTCGAATTCGGCACTGCCATCAACGACAACGATTACAGTCGGGCGGTTCTCTTTTTGGAATCAATGGGATACTCGCCCGAAACCGAAGCCATGTGGCACAATCTGGCGGTCATTGCGTTGCAAGAGCAGAATTTGATGCTTGCCGAGCGGTGCAACGCAGCTTTGGGGAACGTGGCTGCTGCTCATTTTCTACGCGAAACAAGCCAAGTGGAACAGAAATATATTGAGAAGTACAACGATGTCAGCTCCAATTCGCCAGAAGTCTGGGCGAGGCTATCGATTTTGAATGGCGATTTGCACACGGCCGAGAACATTTATTTGGAACAGGGAGATATTGAGGGTGCGCTCGGAATGTACAAGAAGCTTCACAAGTGGGATGAAGCGTTGAGGTTTGTAGTTCTACTCATTATGTTTTGAGCAGTTGGTATTGCCAAGAGTCAGTACAGATCACCATTGGGAATTAATTAGGCGTTATGATGTGTTTCCCCTCAAACTTCCAAATGACACAATACTGATATTCCTTGAGGTCCACCAGGCCGCCGGACCACAAAATTAGGGAAGTAAAGGTGTCTTTGCCACTTTGCCACTTATTGTCATTCAAAAACCAAAGTGTAAAATCCTTTCTGCCGATCTCTACATCTCTGCATTAAACTTCATGCTAGGAGTACCGCTATCTGTTTATCGTACGCGCAACGGTAGTTGGGTCACTTGTGTAGATTCTCTCTTGCTCAAGCATATAGCGTGCTACACTACCTTTCTACCTTTCTTCGTCAATTATTGTCTTATTATCGTTATTAATCATTGTAGATTGGCAGAACAACGTGGCTACAGCAACCTGAAAGAGTTGAAAGACGAGCACATGGCGCTGCTTCTGAAAACTGGACAATACGAGAAAGTGGGACAGGTGCTGGAGAAAGAGGGCAAACACGAACAGGCATTGAACATGTACATAAAATCGAACAAACTAATCCGCGTTCCGAGCTTGCTCCTGAACCATTCCGAATTAATGAACGATCAGTCTTTGGTAGCAACGGTTCTAAAAAGCCTGCTCAAACACGACATGTTCGAAGCTTCTGCAGAGATTTATGAGAAGTTGGACAAACCGGACTTGGCCATGGAGTGCTATCGCAAAGGCAAAGTGTGGAACAAAGCGGTGGATTTGGCTAGAAACGTTAGTCCCGACCAAGTGGTCCAGCTAGAAGAGGAATGGGGTGATAGTTTGGTAGAAAGTCGGCAGCTGGATGCAGCAATCAGTCACTACATTGAAGCAGGTTGTACTTTGAAAGCTCTTGATACCGCGGTCAACGCCAAACAGTGGAAGAAAGCAGTTCACATCATACGAGTCATTGAAGATGTTGATTCGGTTAAAAAGTATTATGATATGATCGCTGCTTACTTTGCTAGCGTCAAGGTAAGAAAGAGTTGTTCTGAAGCAATCAGAATAGTAACTGGGAGAGTTTCAGGATTACTCGACTGCTGAAAAAATGTACACTTTGGCCGGGATGTACAAAGAAGCAGTCGATATGTACAACGAAGCTGGCCAATGGGATCGCGCGCATAGTTTGGCTTCACAGTTTTTGGAACAAGAAGAAGTCGCTGATATGTACATTAAAAAAGCAGAGCAAATGGAAGAGAACGGTAAATACCGCGATGCTGAAAAACTCTATGTTTCAGTCAACAATCCAGACTTGGCCATCGCAATGTACAAACGCGTAGAACAATACGATAACATGGTATCTAATCACGTTTTCATAATCAAGTTATTTAGCGCTCATTAAAATTTGAAATTACCAGGTACGATTAGTCGAGAAATACCATCCTGATTTGCTTCAAACCACGCACATGCATTTGGGTCAACAGTTGGAGTCGCAAGGCAAGTATCGAGCGGCCGAAATTCATTATTTGGCCGTCAACGAATGGAAGCCAGCCATGAACATGTACCGAACGCTTGGAATGTGGGAAGAAGCTTACAGGGTGGCCAAGCAAAATGGCGGTCCGACGGCTGCCAATCAAGTGGCTTTCCTTTGGGCCCACACCTTGCCCATCGATTCTGCCATCAAGTTGTTGAACAAATACGGCATTTTGGATTCGTGCATCAACTACGCTTGCGAAAGCTATCAGTTCGACTTTGCGTTCCAACTCTGCAAGAACTTGCCTTCGAAGGTATATGTGTGCTCATCTTGTTCTTCAAAGACCATTTATATTCTGATGTAAAAAAAATGCGTTTCAAGGTGAACGAAGTTCATTACAAATATGCAATGGCATTGGAGGATGATGGAAAGTTCTCAGAAGCGGAAGCCCAATTTGTGCTTGCAGAAAAGCCTAAAGAAGCGGTGTTGATGTATATTCACGCCAAAAATTGGATCAGTGCTTTGCGAGTGGCCGAAACTTACGAGGCCACTTCCGTGCCTGAAGTTCTCCAGGCCCAGGCAGCGCAAAGCTTCAACGAAAAACAGTTTCAAGAATTTGAAGTTCTGCTCTTGCGCGCTCAAATGCCAGAGTTGATCGTACAAAAGTACAAAACTTCAGGTAGGTACTTCCTGCTTAGCTAAAACAGGATTCTTGCATGAATTTCACGTTAGAAACGTTCACAATACCTAATACAATAGTCTCCGATCAAAAAATAAGAATACAATTGGTGACTTTTGGCATCTTTTGGTGACGGATGGATGTTTGGGGTTATATTTCTATGCAGTGAATTCATTACTGGGGCAGAAAAAATGGTACAGGCGTGAAGAGACATCACATATGTTATTGCTATTTGGCTACTATATTATTAATTGAGACAAAAAAAATCGTGTGAGGAATCTATTCTAATAGGTCTTTTCATGAGGTCTAGAGCGCATGCTCTCCTGCTCACATTCGGTTCTTGCCGGTCGGCGAACAACGGAGTCGTACCCATCTGTGGTCGTACCTTTGAAACGCTGGCTCGAATGCCGTAACTTAACAGAGAGCTTCGCGTGCTTGCCTACTAGAACTGTCAAACCATGCGCATGCCCACCGAAACACAAAATCATCATGAAAATACCTATTATTAAAACTTTTCAATTCGTGAAATCTTCAACTGAGCGTTTGAAATTTTTTGTTTCAATACGAGTATGCCAATATGTATAGGCTTGCTTTCATACGATAGTCATATCTGGAATAGCCTGTGGTGTTGTTATGATGGTGAGTAATAGTGATAGCATAAATTTTTGCAGACATGTGGGTGGATGCCCTGCGCGTTTGCAAGGATTACTTACCTCACCTCTACCCGAATCTTCAAGAAGAATACAGCAATTCTCACCACAGTAAAATGTCCGACGTCACAGTCGAGACCCTTCTATCAAGAGCTAACGAATGGGCCCTGGCCGGTCACCACAAACAAGCGGTCGATTATTTATTACAAGTCAACACGAACATAACTGAACCTTCGATCGTGAAAAGGGCACTGCTGAGAGCCGCAGACATGGTCAACAAGTTTTTGTACGGACAAGATGCTTTGGATGCCATCAAAGTCTTGTCACCGAGACTGATCGGCATAGACGAACACAATTTAGCTGCGCAACTGTACATAAGCATGGACATGATGAAAGAGGCAATAGACACCTTGATCATAGCCGAGGAATGGAACAAAGCAAGAAAAGTGGCTAAAGAACTGGAACCTGCGTATGAGAGTTACGTCGAGAGCAAGTACAAGGATAGGCTCTTGAAAAAAGGAGATGTGGAACAACTTGCTGATGTGGGTAAGGTTTTCGATTGTCTTATTTTGTTATAGAAGAGCTACAAACGCGCTTTTTCTAGACATCATTGGAGCTTTGGACCTGCTCGCAGAGCAGGGGCAGTGGGCTAGGTGCATCGAAAAAGCCAAGACCCATAACGCTCCGATACTCCACAAATACGTGGCGCTGTACGCGGCCAAGTTGTTGAAAGATGGTTTCGTGCAAGAAGCTTTGAATTTGTATGCCACTCACGGAGCGCCAGCTATGCCTCAAAACTTTAATATCTACAATTTGATAGCCACCGAGATATTTTCCACACCAGATTTGAGCGGGCCTAAATCATACGGAGTTTGGGAACAGCTCAGGCAGATGCTTCTGGAAATCGTAAGCTTTCAGTACTATTAAATACCGCAACGATTAGGAAACGCGTGGCGTATGAAGTAGCACTTAGCTTGGGATCAATCCCGAGTTGAGCAACGCCTTTCCAGTTTGCTTCTTGGACGGGTAGCCGGTGTGATGACGTCGGAGCCTGTTTGGGAGGTGGACTATACTAGCTATACAGTATAGTCTATACAGTATAGCTATACTATACTGTTTGTGGTTCAGGATTCTTGTTAAAATGTACCTAGGTTTCCTTCCCAATATGAATGGCAGAGAAACCTAGAGGTAATATTGGACCGCCTTCATCTAAAATCTATCACCTGTTCACTACAACAACCAGAATAATTTGATTTTTCAGACTGAGGGACTAGACGCCTCCCCAACCATCAAAATGGAAACCAAGTCGCACTTCAGAAATTTGCTCCTAATATCACACTATTACGCCGTTCGTTCGGCTTGCCGCCAAGTGCCGACACTCAAGTCCATCAGCGTGAAAATTTCAGCGGCGCTGCTGAGATACACTGACATAATCCCAGCGGACAAAGCTTACTACGAAGCGGGCAAAGACCTGAAAGAAGAGGGCAAACTGTCCGAAGCCTTCGTGTTTCTCAATCACTACTTGGACCTGTGCGAGGCCATAGAAGAAGGCGAAGGGCAGCTGGTCGACCATTCGGATTTAGTCCAAACCGATTTTCCATCCAGCATACCCCTACCCGGACGGCTGTACTTAAGCGAGGACCCAAGAGAGCACGACAACATCAGAGAATGGGTTCTGACCGTGTCGATGGATCAAAAAATCGATCAGACACTTCCGCTGGACGACAGACAGCTGTACGAGTCGTGCCTGCAACCGGGCGAATCGCCCTGTCTGATTACCGGCTATCCAGTCAGGAAACAACCGGTGAACTTCAACAAAAGCTCGTTTCAAGCGAACAAAGATATTTGGTCTAAATTAACGATGGGAGCTAAGATGTCGCCCGAATCGCACATTCCCAGTGTCTTGTTGTTCATCTCTAAGTGGTGTGGTACACCTACTAATTGAAAAAGTACCTGCAGATGGGTATTCTTGATTTTAAAACAGCATGTGTTATTAGCAATAAATGTTAGTTGGTTCCTTTCATCTGTTGTTTTTGTTGACATCATGGTGTAATTATGACAGACGATGGCAATAAATACCTACATCTTATTTGCCATTGACTACTCCAGCAAGTGGCTAGAACATGGCAAGAAGCATACGCCTTGCATAATAAGGAGGCTCAAACCGTAGCACGAGTACAGGTCATGATCAGTCGATTCGTAGTGCCAACAAAGCTACACTTCGACTAAGAACGAAATTTCGAATCGAATGTGTTCCAAGCCATCTGTACGTTGCTTGGAATACAGAAGACCAGAAAGACGTCCTTTCACCCACGTTCTGATGAAATGGTGGAGCGGTTCAACATGGAACGACACCTAAAGGTCATCGACGAACATAAGCGAAACCGGTTTATCACCTAGTAGACATACAGCTATTGCTGATGGCTTGCTTATTAGTCCAGTCAAAATAGGTTTTAACCGGAAATAAATTCGGAAGTTGACAAAATTGGATCGATGCGGAATTTAACGTGGAATGACATACTGAAATTCCCGAAAATTCCAAGGCTTGGCTTTTTTCTAGGGCCAATAAAAGAGCGCCATCCTTGGAAATTTTCGGTTTTTTCTGAATAACTTGTAAACTATCACCTTTAGAACACAAAGACCAGCGACGCAAATGTAGCCCGTTAAATTCTCAAGAGATCAGTACTAAATTTATTACTCTATGGTCAACAGCCTCTGAGATACAGCGTCTGCCAAGACGCAGTGAAAATTACTCAAAATTCATTGCCGGATTTTACGTAACAATTTGCATAATGTCAGTTCAGGGGCTGTAACGTGGACAGCAGATGTGCGGATTTTATTGTGTTTTACATTTTTGGAAAGCCAAATCAACCATTGGTATCACACTTTTGTCTAGAAGTCGCCAACTCCAAAATGGTACTTTTCCTCGACCTCTGAAATTGATACTTGATTACCCGAAGAATCCCAAAAATCGATTTTTTTCATAGCATGCCATTTGCCCAATTTTCCAAGTAGAGCAAAATCATCCAGGGAATATATGAAGAATTGAATACCAAAAAAACAACATGTTCCGGAATATTTTTCCCAGTGATGGTTCCATTGTTTTATGAGTTGAAAGACTAAAACGACCTATTTGGACAAAAAACTGGGTGGCCCGACACTAACTGCTGAATACTGTACGGACCTTGCATTTGAGGTGTAAGATGTCACTTGGCAGACGTGAAAAGTACATAAGTATATTCAATATGTCTGCAAAGTGGCATTTTGCATCATCAAATGCAAGGTCCGTACAGTATTTAGCAGTTAGTGTCCGAACTACCTATCTTTCTTCCAAATAGATCGTTGTAGTCTTTCAATCCATATAACTCAGAAACCATCACTGGGAAAAAGATCCCGTTACATGTTATTTTTTTGATATTCAACTCTTCATATATTCCCTGGATGGTTTTGCCCTACTTAGAAAATTAGGCAAATGGCATGGTATGAAAAAAATCGATTTTTGGGGATTCTTCGGGACATCAAGTATCGATTTCAAAGGTCGAGGAAAAGTACCATTTTGAAGTTGGCGACTTCTAGACAAAAGTGTGATACCGAATGTTAAATTGGCTTTCCAAACACGTAAAACAGATTGAAATCCGCACATTTGCTGTCCACGTTACAACCCGTGAACTGACACTATGCAAATTGTTACGTAAAATCTGGAAATAATTTTTGAGAAATTTTCACTGCGTTCCGGCAGACGCTGTATCTCAAAGGCTATTGATCAGAAAGTAATGAGTTTAGTACTGATCTCTTGGGAATTCAACGGACTACATTTGCCTTGCGAGTATTGGTGTTCTAAAGGTAATAGTTTACAAGCTAATCAGAAAAAATCGAAAACTTTCAAGGATGGTGCTCTTTTATTGGTCCTAAAAAAAAATCCAAGCCTTCGAATTTTCGGGAATTTCAGTAAATGAATAAATAAATAAAATAAATATGCTTTATTGTTCCTTCGGCCTTTTCGGCCATGAACAAGTAAATTAAAAATAAAAGAAATTACAAAATTTATGGAATTCTCTGTTCCCGTAACATAAAAAAAAACATAAATAAATTACAGACCATATACCTACAAATAGCAAAACCCAACTTAATCATCTATCAATTTCAGTATGTTATTCTACGTTGAATTCTGCATCGATCCACCAAATTTTGTCAACTTCCGAATTCATTTCCGGTTTGGCCCGATTTTTGCTTAATTTGACTGGACTATATCAGGCTGCCATCTACGATACAGAGCCGGCGGTAGCTCAGCGGTTGGAGCGCTGGACTGCGAACCTAAAGTTAGTGAGTTCAATACCACGCGGCAGCAGTGATGAAAAATATACTACTACTGTCGTTAACCTTTCCGGCAAGCAACCAACCCAGTCGCTATAAATAATTGGGTACCTGCGTTCTGTTTGAACAAGGGGTAATGAAGCGGTTGGTAAAGCGTGATACTTACCCCATCACCTCGGGCCTCCAGGGGTCCGCGACAACCGGGTAGTGAACACAAAGAACGGAAGCTCCAACCTTCCGCTTTGTAGGCCAAGTCCCCTCAATGGGATGTAGAGCCACACTACTTCTACTACTACATCTACGATACAACAGGAAATCTCCAGCACGTGTGGTTTTGGGCCGTGAACTCCGTCTTTCTTGTGACTTGCATTTTGGCAGACCTGGAGGATGACCCAAGACTATTCCGTAATTCCGGAGTACGTTGATGACCTAAGCCAACAAACGGGCAATGTATGTACACGAGAGTACCACGACGGATCCGCATTGCACCGACCGGATGAAAACACGATATGACCTAAAGGCCAACTCTAGAGGATTCCAAGAAAGTGACCGTATGTGGCTGTACAACCCCAGCGCAAGAAGGGAAGATCCGAATAAGTTTCATCCGTCCGTTGTTACATGCCAAAAAGACCTCGCGTCTTTTTGGTGCGACTCACCTATCGGTCTGTCTTATTCAGAAATATGGTCTGCCAGCTGATCAGTGGAGAAGACCGGGGTTCTTGAGATGGTCGGGGGCGTCACAGTATTGTAGGCCGAATTCCCAAAATAAATCTAGTACCAAGCAATAACTAACACAACACTGACGAAATTACCAGTCGTTATTATTATCACAATGAGCGATATACCACGTTCTGAACAAGAGGCTTGGCTTCAGCCCAAAACCGGAATTAATTAAACGTTATCAGTTCGTGTGAGAACAGGTACGATCGCACGCAAACTGTCTCCGTTTATTTTGCGCGCGATCGTACCTACTGTCGGAAATAGAAAGTCAGATAACAAACCAAACCGATTTGATATTAACGCAACTGGACAGGTACCTACCTCGCCAAAAGCGATGAACTCCGTGACAAAGAAACATCGGTTTTTATACCAGCCACTGAATTATCACAATAATTTATCGTACAATTAATACCCATGAATTCAAAATGGAGATTTTCCTGTTTGCAAAATCAAATAAAGTTATCAAGTCAAATGAGGACCTTTCGTCCCATGAAAAATTACGCGTTAACCAACGGGAAGGTACAGAAATGTTGAGTGGCAAAACCACAAAACTCGCGTACAAATGTGATATCAATTTGAATAAAGCGATTATACCCTTGGCGGACGGCCGGAGTCGCACGATTTTTGTGAAACCATTGAATTCTAACCTGCACTTCAACCCTTGAAACTTCAATCTATCTTTCTTCCGTCTTTATACTAGAACGGCGCTCGAGTATTGTTTGAACCGATATATCAACGAGAAAAATGATTATATGTTATGGCATTTTTAGTAAAATACAATGGGGAACTATAGTGGCAAACACCCGAAGTAATGGCGCTCGTGTTCCATGCACCCTAGCTATTATAAGTGTCATTTTAAGCGTACATAACCTCAACTTTGGAAGTGTAATTTCATTTTCATTTGTCAACACTCAGCATATAACCAGCGGTTTGCGTCACTTCGTGAGTTGAAAAGCAGAGAAAAGTCGAAAAGTCGACAAGCGAAAAATAGCAGTGAAAAAAAAAGGTAGTGCCGTGTTATGTACGGTTGCGGCCAAAATAAAGTGGACGACAATGTCAACGAGTTGGCGTGCTGTCATGCGACGTTCAGGCCAGAATCCTGAAAAATCTGTCAACTGTCGTCCACTTTAAAAAGTCCGCAATGGTACCAGGCTGCACCTTTGCACCAGCTCTTTTTTTCTTCTCAGTGGGGCACTTCTCCGCCTCGACTCTTCTTTGAGCATTAGCACTTTTCCCCTTTCCGTACATTTCTTTGAGGGAGGTTATGTACGATAACTGTCAAGAGTGTCAATATGGGTGCATGGGACACGTCGCCCTCTACAATCCGTTTTGCCTATAGTTCCCCATTGAGAGAGGAGAAAACGCTTACCTGGGCCCATGCCTATTCCATTAAGTGCCAAGTGGTACACTCGGAGACGGCTTCCAAACGTGCCGAGATTGACAGATGACGTACGCTGCGCTTTCAGGGTGCGAATGAACACATCCATGGAATGAACGATTGCCCCGGTCGCCTAGGCTCGTAACCGCTGATAAAGGCGTCCACGCAGGTAGACTTGTACGTCGAATTTACCCGCACGGTTTGGAAAATCTTGCATCCACAACCGAAACGGGCTCTACGCTGAGACGTTTCCTTCAAAGAGTCGCTCGGGAGATGGAGTGCGTCCTGGTAGACAGGATTTCGTCTATACTTGATGTAAGGCTTCGGGAATCTCCCTGGTACGTAGATGACGATGACGGAGACTTTATAGCAAAATCTTCAGATTTTGAAACAGGAGGCTGAAAACGGGATGATAGAAAACTTGATCGTAGAAAACTCGATGGTAGAAATTCAGTTGATAGAAACCTATAATAATTCACTCAACTCAATGTCGAATCCAATCCAAAAAGATGACAAAAAAAGGGAACCAAATCATTTTTTACGTTACCTCAAGTGCCGCTCGATTTCGTTTTTGATGGGCCAGGTGTGGTCGTGCTTCTTTAATCGGCCAAACAAAGCCTAAGTCGGGCTTCCAATACCCTCAACGGTCCAGCATCGCCAAATTAAGTCCAAAAAACACTCGGTTTTGGTTTCGACATACACAAATTCGAAAACCACTTGATAGACAAACTTGCGGACGAACAAAACCCACACTGACGACAGGGCTCGTGCAAATTTCGAGGCAGAAAAGAAGGTGAATACCTGCGTCGCTTCCTTTTCTCAACTTCTTTCGGTCGACGCGCTAGTTCCAGATTTATCTACATCCAATTAGAGAACGGCACGCGAAATTCTTCTGCCAAGACGGCCACAGCAAAATAACGGAACTCCCAAATACTGGGAACTAAAACGGCGGGGTAAAATTGGACTGGCCCAATCGGTCAAAATATCGAAAAGTAGACAGAAGCAGAAAACGACGTAACACCGTCATACCGTGGTCAAGAGAATCAACGACGTTGTGTACCGGATCTAAAAAGCCCCAGAGCCAGAATGAAAGCTATTCATTCAGCTTGACCGACTCGCACGGTACTGGGAGAAGAACGGAGTACCTACCGGTTCGGGACAAACAGGCTCAAGAGGAGGCAGTGTTACGTCACTCAGTGGAGATCACGACGCGCGAATAAGGCACATCTGCACAAATGGCGGAGGAGAGAGAGCTTATCTATGTAGAGTCCTCGCGAATGAACTGACGACCATCCGTGGGCCGCCACGTCGCGCTCCTGCACACATTTTTAGATGGCCCTATCTCTTGAACGGTCGCGGCGCACGAAAAATTTCGTTTCTGGTCGTTTTCAGAAGGTCTTTTGGGGATGTTCCGCAAAAGCGAGTTTTGGCGAACTTTTGGACTGGGATGTTCTCACATGATGTACTTTCGAACTAAGTTGGCCAGAAAAAGTTAAAATGAAGTTGCCGGGTAAAAACAATCTGCAATCTTTCAAATTATATGCGTGGGTGAAAAAGTGAAACTCAAGTCATATGGTCAAACAAATTATATTATGGAGATACCTAATATCAACACCTAAACATGTAGCATCATATTATACAAACAGAAAAAGAACGTTCTACTATATTCTTGTGCTACTTCATAAAATTGACTAAACAACAAAACGTCAGGAACCTGCTACATGAAAAAATAAAAAAAAAAACAATCAATTTGAATAATATAAAATATGCTCAGTTCGCTAGCTCCTTACGTAATTTTTAAAACATCAAACCAAACGTGAAGATTACGAAATACATTTGGATATTTTTTTTTATAATTTTCATTTCATCACTTATACAGCAGCACTCGGTGCTCAAATATGTGTGTGGGTTTTTGCCACAATGTTCACAGTAATAATTATAATTTAAAGTTTTATTGAATTATAATATTGCGTTGAACCTTTCAAGGCATGAACAAGTTCTCGGCGGACGGGAGCGGCGCCAATCCGTCAGTGACATTGGGTAGTTGGGTGAGATCTGGTAAATTCTGGATGTGAGATTTCAACTCATTCCGGACATTGTAAACTTTGCTGAGCTTATCTTGGTATTCCTATAACAAAGGAAAAAAAATTAAACCCACCACTAGACTGTCTGGATTATGAAACTCTTTTCCTAACACATGTAAGGTAGTGGTACCAGTGGTAGACAGTGATCTAGGGATGCGCACAATACATTGAGATTTCGTGAACATCGATTTTTCTTATTCGAGAATCGATAGTTGCACATCGATGTTTCCTTTTCGATTTTTTATATTGCTGAATGATAAATGATTAGGCACCACAAACTGCTGACAACTGTTATTTGTTTCTTTTTCAAGTTGGGGCTAGGGTATTATTTTGATATTTAATTATTCCCTCGTTTTATGGTACGAGGTGGTACGACTCAATAAATAAGGTGGTTCCAGCTGTCTAGTGTTCATAATGGATGTCCTAAAAGTAGTAGCCGCATTTTAAATGCTCACCACTTTTACAAAATGATAGAAAGTCCAAAGTTAACATGCTTCAAGTAGACATTTGTCTTAGTCACGTCACGTTATACAACAGTACAACGTTCCTAAATAGTCGGTAAATAGTCGGTTAGAGTGACCTGTACCTGTAGGCAATTACGTGAAACGTTTACTCCCAATCAGGTGCCTTGTGAGAAGACCATTCGCCAACTGGTTAGAAAATTCGGGGAGCGTGGTTTAGTGGCTGATCAATCAAGATCTGGACGCCCTCGTAGTGTAAGATCAGTTACGAATATCGCATATTTAACCCCTTCGCCCCCACCCCACCTTACTTTAAAATTTTAAATAACATTACGTGATGCATCAAATTGAAGGCAATACAATTTTCTTTCAGCCAAACATATTTCTAATTTTTTTAAACCCCTCCCCCCCACTCTTGTGGAATCCACTCTTTATTAATGAAAGGAACATTTTACCCTTTCAAACTCACGATTCTTGAAAAATAGACTTTTCAGCAGAAACAGGTCGGTTTTTATTTCAATGGGGTCATCTAAAACTCGTATGTGAAAATGTTCATCTTCAACCCCTTCGCTTCGCCTCCACCCTACCTTACCTGAAAGGGGTGGTTTAAAAAATGTAGAATAATTTTGACGGAAAGACAATTTTATTGCCTTCAATTTGACGCATCACAAGATGAGTATTGCTAGTTGAAATTTCAAAGTAAGGTAGAGTGGGAAGGGGTTGAAGATGAAAATTTGACTATGCGTGTCTTAGATGACCCCCCTGAAATAAAAATCGACCTGTTTTTGCTGGAAAGTGTACTTCTCAAGAATTGAGAGTTTATAGGGGAAAAAGTTCACTTCCATCAACAAAGAGAGGATTTTCACAAGGGTGGTTTGAAAAAATTAAAAATATGTTTGACGGAAAGAGAATTTTATAGCCTTCAACTTGATGTATCACAAGATAGGTAATGCCATTTGAAATTTTAGAGTAGGGTGGGGTGGGGACGAAGGGGTTGAAGATACAAATTTGGAAGTTTGTGTCCTAGATGCCTCCTCGAAACAAAAATCGAACTGTTTTGGCGTTTTCCTGTGAAAATTTTGGCGGCGAGAAATCAGAGGTGACAACTTTTCAAATGAACACCCTGTAAATATTGGTACATTGATGAGTCTAATATTTTATTTCTTTTTCACTTTGTGTCAAGTAAAATCCATATGTTCAATAAAAATGTCCATTTAAAGTTGGCTTTGGAAAAGAAATTTTCATCATTTGATGTGACTGGATTGGTTAAATGACTGAATAATTCAACAACAAAGTAAGCTAATTCTGTTGATTGCATTTTTTTTTTTAATTGGAAATTACATCTCTGGCGAGTGAAAAACTGAAAATGTGTCACTGACATGTGCAATGCATGTGATGTTCAAGACAAGTTTACCAATCTTACAAAACAAAAAGTTTCCAAAAGCTGTTTGATAATGATGTACATTATGATGCAGTTTCCGGTATCATAATGAAACTATCATTGACTCTGAGTGGAAAAATCATTCACAACTTACTTCAAGATTTTGTTCTGCTTGGGCCAGCAACTCCTGCTGGACTTGCAAGAAGTCCCGTATCATAACTGAAACTTTCTTGCGGTGCTCCATTTCAGTGCCAAGTCTACCGTTGTAGTCATTCAAAAGAACCACAGCTTCGTTCACCTGCTGACTCAGCTTTTCGGCTTGTTCTTTATCCTCAATGGATTGTATTGAAGATATTTCAGTAACCGATGGAGGTAGCTGTGCGATCCTCTGCCGAACTCCTTCGTCAGCTGACGCAATGTTACTTTCCAAATCTTGGATTGCTTTTATCAGTTCTTCAGGCTCAGGAGGGTCCCGCGCGGGTGTATGTGGACTGAGATGGACATGAGTTTCGACCGTTCCATCAACCTAAATCAATTGTGCATGTAGTACCAAAAATCAATCGTATCTACTCTACTTACTTCCACAGTTTCGGTTATACTGTCTGATTTCCTCTTCTCCTTGGCATTGTCATTCAATTTGCTTTTCTTTGGCGGTGGGCCTTCCTTGTGAAGTGCACCTCCAAATTCGGCTATTTGGGAATCATTATAGATGCCTCTGTCGCTCCAGATCTTGAGAATCCTATCTAAGCTGCCAATGGTCCTTTCCTCGGCCGAGGACATGTGTTCAAAGGCTTTCCTGAGGTGCAGGCCAAACTCCTGGCCATATTCGGGTCCTTTCTTTTTGCTGTTTTGGATCACGTCATTGGCCAAGTACATGAACGTGAGCTTCTTGGTGTCTTTTGCTGAAATGTTTTTAGTTAATTTCTTTATGGGGCAAGGGAGCTAGTGGTATACCTTTCAGCAGCTCCTTCATCCATAGTTTGACGACGGCGCTGAAATGTTTTCTGTGGTGTATCAACCACAGCGACAGGGTCTGGATGCTTTGCGAGGAATTATTGAGTTCCGCGAGCTTTTTGGCGAAAGCACTTTCCGTGAAACCGGCCATGGCTCGAGAGACTTACACAATTCTATGTGTGTAGTAAATATAACCACAAAAAACTGCAACAACAAGACATTTGCGGAAGTGGCCGAAGCGGCAAAGAGTGACTGCTGACAACTGTGGGTAAGGTTGCGTCATTTCAAATAATGGCGCGAAACATAGGAACTTGGGCGAGTTTCCGCGCTCATTGTACAGTAAAAGGAATGATTTTCAACCTAGAACAAAATATGACGTCTTGAAAATTTTATATTTTGTTCAGAATTGGGCGCCCTACTAAGGTGCGTACTGCGTACAGACTTGAGCATTTTTTCGCGGACGAACAATCGAACATGCAGTGCTCGCGCGCTCGCGGACGCGGACACGAGACAGTGCGTGCATGATGTTGGCGACGCATAGGGCATAGGCGAGGGCGAGGGCATAGGACCCTTTCCGAGACAAGGATTCGTGTTCGCGACGCACAATTCTGTTCGCATATGAAAAACGTTCAAAATTCATGATGCGGACTAGAAAACCCAAAACATACCCATTCGTGCCTATTCGATAGGTATAGGTACCTAGGGGAGAGTAGGGCACATAAGTCCGGTGGAACACAGAGGTCTTCGGTCTTTGTGATCGTGAGTATAGTAGGTTCACTTGTACTGTGACTCTAGTTGGCTGGGCAAATTTTCTACTTTAGCACTGTAATTGTAGGCTTGCCGCCTCTTTATTACCTGATGTGAAACTGACTTTTCTAGAAGTGAAGTCGTTATGAGGTGCTTGAGTTATACTTAAAGAGCCTCGTAAAGAGCAACAGAAATCGCACATTTTACATGCAGTAACTATTCTACTATACTCTATACACTGATAGAAAGAACCACCAGATTCATCCGCTTGAAAAGTAGTACCGAGCGTTACCCGCGAAATTTAAAATTCCAGTTAGAAAGAGGTGCTTATTTCCGTTAATCACAGCTAAGTGCTATGGTGATTTTAAATAACACCAGTTTAATACCAATTTTAATGAATGAGAAAATAATATTTTTGAATGAAGCTGATTTTATTACACAACACTCACAACAGCCGAGCCGACTAAAATTAACAAACATCATAGAGAAATGGAGGTTAGAAATCGTACGTAATTGTCAAACTCGCTGAATGTAATGCCATTGGCTTGGCGTAGGAATAATTTGCCCGGGTAAAACTACCAACCGAACAAAACTAATATTAGTTCCAAACGCGCCTATGTTGTTACAGTCTTTGGTGCTTTTGTTTGCTATAGGTTACATCACTGAAATTCAAAAAAGTCCGTTCTATCGGTGTACAGACTATACCATTCTCTTCCTTAAGGAGCCCGCACTCAGCGGTCCACAGCGAAATCAGTCCACATCTCAAACGTCCCACCGGAAAAAAGTCCACGATATACTCATTTGTCCCCGAGCTCTCCCACCGCGAAGACATCCGCTGCTAAAACGATCCACCGGAAAAAAGTCCACCACGCATTTATCCTCGAATTCACCTATTCTATTTGCTAGAGTGAAAGGCTCACTCTCGATGAGATGGAAAGAAATGCCTACAGCAAGCGCGCGCATACTGCACCGTCGTCAGCCGCCTCTCCGCTTTTTTTCTCTCAAAAGACCCAAACAAGAGACAAAATTCTGTTGGCCCGTCTGTGTTTTCTCACGGCAAGAACGTATGCAACATTTAGGACCCATTTCCGTTTCAATTTTACCAGTTAGCCATGCTGCTGATGCACGAAATTCAAGGTTATGTTTAATAAATGTCACTTTCACTTCACTTCTGGCTGGGGTGATTCTGTAATTTCGTCATAAGATTATGTTGTTACAACATTATGTTGGCTACATAGCTCTGTTGTGCTGGCTATAACATAATGTTGTCGTCTGGCTGCTGCATCTTTGCTGCAAGTGTTCATATATCACATTCGGCGGTGATTATCCAAGTCCTTCCCTGCGGTATGATATGAACACTCACAACACTCTGAATTGAAAAATGGGAGGATTGCTCTACCCTGGGTATATGTGGTTGCCTCGTAATGGTAACTGCAGATTATCTAGCAAAATGCTAATATGTGCCGCTCCTAAAAAGTACAAAAATATTGCCAATATTTTCTATTGCGAGGTTCAACTTTGACTACTCTTTGATTCCCACTCAATATTGATGCGAACATTTGGAACAGTAGATGTGTCGAAAATTTGTTTTCCAGTCGGGCTTGTTAGGACGATTAGAGCATGAAATTACCATGCAAGGTTCCTTCTGCAGTGTGAGATTGAAAAGCAAATTGCTTTTCTAAGCAAATCTGTCTCTGATTTGGCATAACCTTAAAAACATATGTCAAAACACAACACACAGATAGGGCACGGTGCAACGTGCGCGTACGCATCTTTCTATGACGTCAGAGGGGGCGTGTAAATAGGAAAGGTGAATTCTGACACCGCAAAGACATCCACTGCTCAAACGGTCTACCGGAAAAAGGTCCACTACGCATTTATCCCCTATTGGCGAGTTTCAAGATCGAATACGCCATCTGACGGCCAACGTGTAAACGACGTTTGTGCACGGATCAACTGCAGATTTGTGTGGGCTCTTATGAGCGTTGCGGTGTTTGGGGACCTTATTTGATTCCATCTGACTTAACGCGGCGTTAATTTTTTCCAACAAAGTACGTGAGCCACGCACGTTTTATTATCTTGAATATATTAGATGTCGTCGATTGCAAAAGCATTGCATTTTTAAATAAGAGTGGCACGTGTATGACGATTGGCAAGCAAAAGTGGCATAGAATGGAAGGTGGCAAGATAGATAGTGACAAAAAGTGGCGGAGAATTAGTTGTGTTTCCGAGCGCGAGTCGCACTGTGGAAACCGGAAAAAGGAAGAGTTACATTCTCACCGTTTCCTGTCGAAAGCGAAAGACGCAAGCCGGGTAGTCAAAATGACAAACAAACTCGAAAATATGACTACGAGAAACGCCTGGGAAGTGTCGCTGAAAATGGGAACTTTATATGGCTGCATCGAATAAGCACAGCTGCGATATTTTTTGCATGTCCCGGACTGGCCTGCTTTGCAAGTGCATTTGAACGTATTTCACAGGAACTGCTATTTTTTTCAATTACATTCCCATAGTTACCTAGTGAGGAGATTCATACAATGCGCTTGTTTGTAAACACAATTCAAATATGTCTATGTTTAAATTGATGCTTGATTCGGTTCGCTTTCGACCACACAACACAAGAAATTGTGACTTCGGAATTTCTCCTCCCATCACGATACATCGAGAATCCGTTGAGTCAATTAAGTGATTCAAAACCTCCATAACACTCAATTGCGCTTCTGCCATTTTTGAGTTCCACCGCAATACTAATTAACCACGTTTCACGTCTAGAGGACATTGAAAACCGCGTACTACTGATGAGATTTTTGAACGCGCGGGCAACAATCCGTGCTCTATCCGACATGTTTGTTTACATGCGAAGCGCATCAGCAGCGCCACCATCGGTAATGTTACTCGCCAATAGTCGGGACGCTATTGCTTTTTTTAGGTACCTATTAAGAAATGTCACTCGGTATAAATGTTGGTGTGAGCCTCTTGAACCAATAAAAATAGCTTGCCGCCGCCGCAACCCTGATGGACGTCGCTATTATGCAAGCAGGGCCGGATTACCAGATCGGAGGCCCCTGGGCTCACAGATATTATGAGGCCTCCTTCTTGGCAATATAGTGATTTCTTCAAAATTTCATGAAATAAGAAAACAAGATTTTTCATCAGTTGGAAAAAATAGCAAAAACGTCTGCAAAAACCGAGCAAAAAACTGAAAATTCCTTCACAATAATGAAGAACAATTGAAATGAAATACATAGAACGAAATAAAAGTAATTTAAAAATTGAGTTCATCCCCCTAAAAAACTAAAGATTTCTTCTTCACAGTGTTGAAGAAACAAATTTTTTCTGGACGCCACTGAGGTCAAGTTCATCAAAATGTCATTTTCTGCAGCCATTATGCCTAAATATTCCAACCATGTACCTACTTGAAATTTTTCGTCTGAAAAGAAACTTGAGAAGCTCGAGACCCTTTCAGGTGGTTGAGGCCCCTGGGCTGCAGCCCCTAAATACTATGCTATAATACGGCCCTGTATGCAGGGTGATATAGAAGATAAGAGGAAAAAAATTAAAATTCCTATCTCATGAACCAAAACAGATGGAGCTGTGAAACTTTACATGAAGGAGCTTCATTCAATTCTTGTTCTTGACAAAGTACATATAGCAAACCATTTTGGAATCCCTTGGGAAGTTTATGGGAAATTTTACTACTTGACTGATTGATTTCCTTAATAGGCTACTTCGTTTGGGCAGGTGCGCATGCTTGAAAGCTCCAAATTTTGAAAACTTTCGTACACCTGTCAGTTGAATGGCAACGCTGCATACTCTTTCTAGCCGCCTGACCAACTACTGGTTCCTAGCTGTCACATTTACACGCACCGTAAATGCATGTTTTCGTAGCTTCTTTGAACTCCCTTCTCGGTACAGCCATTTTCAACAAGTTGTATTCTTTCGTCAAAATATGAGCAAATGAAATGTAGGTCAGGTAGAAATGAGAAGTGTGATCATAGTTGTCACATAAGTGACAGTTGGCGCCGATGTCTTGTTGTTTTGAGCGCTGTTGCCATTTTCGTTGTTCCTGAACTTCCACAAATGATCATTGAACTTAATTTCAATGGAACATTTCTTTGAATATAAAAAATGGTATCTAACATTCAACCAAATTATTTGTGGAATTTTAGGTGCACTACAATATTTTTTAGTGTTAATTTTCAATATCGGTGTACGAAACTATGAAATTCGCGCCAGACATGCGCACTCAAAAAAACCGAATCAAAGGGACCTATTATTACTCACTGATTTCTCAGAATATCATGTTGCAACTTTTTATTAAGATGATCAGTGATTATTATTATTATTGTTGTACTGCACCCAACAGGCAGAAGGAGTGATGTAGGAAATGAAATGGAATCGGTAGCAAACGTCTTCGCTTTCATCAATTTTCAAAGAAAATAAGCAATAGCGCCCCGACTACGAGCCTTCACACCGATAAATCATCCCACGGCTCAAATGTCCACCCGCAAGAAAGTCCATCACCGCTCATTTAGCCACTTGACTGTCATATGCCGCCTATACACCCCATAGACATTTCAAAACTATTTAGTAGATGGTCTGTTTAATGTATGTTTGCATTAAACAGCATGCATGCATTATGCATGTATGTTGCATAATTATATTAGTATGAAAGATAGCAGCAGTTTATTTCTTTTATTTTATTCTATTCCGCAGTTTGCACACAAAGCAATCAAAGCACACTAAAAGGTAGGTAGAATATTTCTATGACTATACTAGGATCGTTTCTATGGCTCCCATATAAGAAGTTCCTTATTGAGAGGATTTGTTGCGATGGCAATATCTAAGTGTAATAATTATGCAACCAAACATACACCCAACTTCATCTAGTTTTGCAATGTCTACGGGCGAAGTCCCCTCACGGTGGACAAATGCGTGGTGGACCTTTTTCCGGCGGATCGTTTTAGCAGTGGATGTCTTCGCGGTGGTAGATCTCGGGGATAAATGAGTCGAGGACTTTTTTCCGGTGGGACGTTTGAGCAGTGGATATCTTCGCGGTGTCAGAGCTCGAGGATAAATGCGTTGTGGACCTTTTTCCGGTGGGACGTTTGAGCAGTGGATATCTTCGCGGTGGAGTGGACGAATATGGAGTGGACCCCTTCCTTATGCAACTGTGGGTCAATTTAGGTACGGACGATTGCGGTTTACTTACATTAAATATTCCATTTCGGCAATAGAACTAAGACGTTTCTACGTAAGAGGTGCCATGATTACCACCTAGGTACTGCCTAACCCGCTTTCTTCAATTGTTTGTTAAGTTGCATACCCGCCCGGCGTAGAAAATATATTACGTGTGGTTCCAAAATTTCAATAATTTTTTTCAAAAACTAGTAACTAATCCGACAGTTTTCTTTCGCATAACCTCTTCTTGGACACCGTTTTCTGTCCATTCCTACTTTTGAAATGTTTCAAATCGAGTCGACCGCCGAAAATATACTCTGTGGGTTTCGTAACTTTATTAATTTTTTCCTTAAAAACTAGAGGATCATCCGCAAATTTTCTTTCACTGAACCTTATTGGACATACTCTCTTTTAGTTTATTCCTTCTTTTGGAATTATCAAAATCGTGTTGCCCTTTATGACCCAGACCCGTGAGGTTATATTTCTTGTCAAATCTATATTGAAATCTTGGAAAACTGACCTTGTCATACGTGGAAATGCAACTAGAGGGGCGCAGAGCTGTATTACCGTCATTTAGACACTAGAACCCTACGGGGTCACCTTCAATTTAACACGTTCACTGCGGACGTGTTTGAGGGAGCATCAATGGAGGTGCGGCAGCCATTTTTGCAATTGAAGTGGGCAGGTGCGCAGGCCGCACATGTGCGCCGTCCGCTCTGGCCATGAGTTACGTGAGGCCGCGCATGTGCGGCGTCCGCAGTTAACGTGTTAAGTCATCTTGATGGCGGCTTTGTGTCAAATGAAGCCAGAGCAGCCAACCGCAAAGTTTTGGGGATTTTCTATATTTCAGATTTGGAAACTTGGAAACAAAATCTCACAGCCGACTAGAATCACAGTACAAGTGAACATACTATAATTATGGTACAGTTGGGAGCGAAATGATTCATATCTACGGCACCGCTAGAAAGTCAGCTGGATTTCAGAAATGCTGGCTGCTTGGATCGTTTTTGAATGCCAGTTTTGATTACGACCAATCTCTAATCAAAACAGGCATTCAAGAACAATCCAAGCAGCTGACATTTCTGGAATCCAGCCGACTTCCTAGCGGAGCCGTATGAATCATTTCGCTCCCAACTGTACCTACACCTATGTGCTGCGATCTGTACGACGAATTATATCGTCTATGTAAATATCGCGTTTACAACTCGTAAGGGTATCAGTAATGACATTTTGTCATTGTAGTCAAAGCTGTAAGAGAGCTGGCAGGATATGTTTTTTCTTTTTGTTCATTTAACGTCGGTTTATTTCCGCAACGAGGCCCAGCACAGACGCCGGTGAATGCTTTCTTCCACTATACCGGAAATTTTGCCGAACCCCTGTGTGTTCCAACACAGGGTAGGGATTTTCAACGACCACCAACATCGCATGGGGTCGGCACCATTGTTCGTATTTTACGTGCTATGCGACACACGGCGCGCACGTCTTGTATTCAGCAAGCATGCCAACTAATCCAAGAAGCTTGTTTTCGAGGCAAAAATTCGTTCCCGGCGGAGATTTTATCGCGCTGACCACCACACCACAAGCCCCTCAAGCAGGAAATGTGATTTTTGAGGTAAGTCTTGTTAAATTTACCTACCTACTTATCTAAACACCATCTGAAGAAGTTGAACGTGTTGGGATCGGTAAAGTAAGTGGGCCTACGAAAAGTGTGCAGGCAGGGGCCTGAGAAGGTTATGACAATTTCCTATGCATCAAATGTGAGGCTGACAGCAGTGTTTTTTTTGTATTAGGTACAAAGTCTATGAAATGTTTCTCAGTTATTTTTGAAAAAACATGTCAGATATCATGTTTCGATTTTTTTGCTTGGGTACCTATATGTGATTTTTTTTTGTTTCATAACATGTTTCATCCATACTTCAAGTTTACTAGGTAGGTACTTTGTTCGTAAAATTACCTTGAAAAAATAGCTATTCAGCATTTAACATGTTTTTTTTCTATGCGCTAAGCATGGTGGCCGAGATGATGGCCCGATGTGTCCCAAGGGATAGGGCACACAGGTCCGAGTGCAAATGGTCCTTTTTCTGGTTATTATATTAGCATTTGAAATTAGTTCAAATTTGACTGAAGTCGGTCCAACGGTTCAAAAGTTACAGTGAAAAACCGATTTAAAAAACTCAACTTCAACACCCTGTATCTTTTCAAAGCAAAGCAGCATTTTAGAACCATGAGTTTTATCTCCATTCGGCCTTATTTTTGATGGAGAATCATCCCTCAAAGTTTGTAATGACCAGTACCTGACACCCTGTAGAATGGGAGATAAGAATGGAGGATGAGTCTGCTATTTAGATCTCTACTCGATCTCTATTTTTGTATGCTTCTGCTTCTTTTGTCGATCGTCTTCGTAATATTCCGTCAAGTTCCAGATGTACGGCTCCTCCGCCAATTGTATGGGTGCGTGTCTTATTCGCGCATCGTGCTCTCCAACTAGTTTCTTAACAATATTTATTGTCGTCAGGTCCGCTGTTGTCTTCGAATGGCCTTCAACTACTTTTAAATGACATTCAGTATTCAGACCCATTTCCATACCTAATGTCGTTTTATGGCCGTTATGGCAGAAGGTGATCAAGAGGTGATCAGAAGCTTTTTTTTTCTTCACACCCGTTGGTTTCTTTGGGTTGTTAAAATAATTGCCGGCGACTTACTGGTCTATTAGGTCACAAAATATCGTTTCTAATGGTCTATTTCAGATGATCTTTGAATCATTTGAAATTATTGGGAAAATACTCGTTGATGACACGCTGCCACGCTGGTCCATTTCGTGGCTCCGAAATCAGTGGCGGCTGGTGAGGGAGGGCTCAAGGGCGGCGCCCCCCCAACGCTAAAGGCGGCAAGAGGTTTTTATCGGTAGGAAGACATGGAATGCATTGTATTAATTATACTCATTCCAAAGATTTGGTCTAGTGCAAAAACGTCCAGTCATTAGTCAATTAATATTTTAACAAAAAACAAAATAATTCTAAGCGATCGCACGGTCGAAGAAGTTCGTCTTGGGCTCCGCATTTGGCGCCCACCGCCGATGCGGTGATGCCGGGGTGCACCCGCGCAAAACATGTCCGTAACCATGGCAACGCGAGACGCGGCTCCCGCTCTATACGGCAGATATGGGCTCCGTTTCTCGAGCCCCCAGCCGACTGAAATATTCGATATAATTATTTATGTACTCTTCGATTAGTCAACAGTTTGCAAACATGAAGATAGCTGACCTAAAAAAGGTACATTTAGGTCATCAAGCCTACAAGAAGAAATGAATGCAAAAAAACAACGGACGTCCGATTACAGCATTGATTTACTGAATATAAAGCAAATCGAACCCGCAAGAATAAATTGTGGTGCATTAACTCACACGTAATTTTGACAAAACAGTAAATGCTAAAACTCCATATGGTTGTGATGCGGATACAACAAAAAAGTTTTTGTCTCGAGTTTCGTCATTTCGCGAACTGAGAACTGTTCTATCTGCACTCTTTGTAGAAAATGTTTTTCGAACTTCGAACCAACAAAACATGGACGAAATGTTTCATGATTTGAACAATTAGATCAGAAACGGAAAAGGAATGAAAGCCTCTTTCTCTAGTTTCTGATCTGATTGTTTATATAAGGAAACATTTTGTCCATGTTTTGCTGGTTCGAAGTTCGAAAAACATTTTCTACAAGAAGTGCAGATAGAACATTATAGTTCTCAGCTCGCGAATTTGTTATCAACTTGAGCCCTCCTTGCAAAAAACTCACGAGCCGCCACTGTCCGAAATGCCGTTTCACCGTCACGTTTCCTTGAGATCTTCAAAATTTAATCTTCTGGACCGTTGGTGTCTCCGGATAGTCGTTTCACCTTCAATACCTACCCTTCTTCTTCTTCATATGCATGGTCATTTTCTCCATTGACAAAATTTTCATCCTCTCCAGGATCGCTAGTTTTTTCGACGGCAATCATGTAATAATTATACCTATATGTAGGTACATACCTGTCGGTCCAAGACCCCATTTCAAGTTCTGCATGTCCTATTTCTTCCGCACATAGCTTTTTTTAGATGGTAACTTTTTTCTTCACAGCCGTTGACTTCTTTGGAAGGTTCAGTGAATGAAACCACTCTGGTTCTGCTTTCCTTGATTATGTACTCTCAGGAGCACTGTATTATATAGATCAAATTTTTGTAACTCCAAAAAAGTGACATTGCCATGAAGGAGCCCTTACGTAGTACATTCACCATGAAGACAGGAACAAAGTCTTCATTCTATTGGCCATTATTTCAATAAACCAATACTTTGTCGCTTTTTTTTCCAATGACAAATTTTTTTCTATGTATACCTATGTAATAACGCTCCTGATGACGGTACACCGACTCACTGCAAGTCTGGATAGTGTCAGATATTACTGCACAAGGCATCAGCTCTGCTTACTGTTATTTTGTGAGCCTCACATATTTTTGTATTCAGTAAAGTTTTGAACAGTTCCTTAAATTTATAACACGCTTAATATCTCGAAAAAGACCTTGCACTGAAGAACTTACTGGGCATCTCAGTGGCGTTACTTCAAAATTGGACCCCCCCGCAAGAATTAACAGGGGCCCTTGCGGTGGAGAAGAGGTAAATTCAGGCGTGTTCCGAGGGGGGCCCGTTTTTTTTTTGTAACTTAGGGGAACTGGTCATCCAAATCGCCCCTCTCTGTGCGGCCAACCCTGGGAATTTTTTTGACGGTACAAACACAAAGAAAGTTTTTAGAAACAAAAAAGTAATGAATTCAATCAATTCACTCGCATTTCGCATTCCCACCAGATCGGCCAAGTTCAATAAGCTCAAGACTTCCAATAAAGAATAAGTAGAAGTACCTAGTGCAAAGTTTCGCCGAGTCGGAGCCTATGTTAAGCAAGGGGGATTTATTTAGGACATTTCAGGGGCTAAAAAAATTCTGAAGTTAAAAAAAACGAAAGTTAGAATTCTACAAAACTGCGAACTCGTAGCTTGCAGCTCAAACAAACAGCCGAGTTTGGGGGCCCTAAAATGAATTGTAGGTACGCACAAATCTTTCCGATGGAATTTTTCTTCAAACACAGACTACTTGGGGGCCCCATAGAATCTCAAAAAGTTTGGGCCCCCCCGCAATCGCGGGGGCTGCGGGTACCTAGTTACGCCCCTGGGACATCTATGATGAGGCATCAATAGAAAAACTTATTGATAATATCAGAGTTCTCAAAATTGAGTTGAATCGAAGTCGAGATCGATGTATAGTTACTAAAATTCGATATCGAAAAAAACTTTTTTGCGACGCATTGTCTATCATAGGTTGTGAAATTATTAGTTTCTAATTTTGTAATCTATAAAAAAAACTGTTCAAGAAAACTCTTTTCTTCTTCAATTTAATTTAAAGGGAAAACCTCCAGTATGGCGGGAGGAATTCTCGCGTGATCACCCTGTACCTACCTACCTTCTTTCGGTTTGTGTTCTTCTATTAGGTACCCAAATAATACTTGAGGGCCCAGCTTTTGCTGTTGGATCAAAGAAAAAAACAATAGTTTCCGAAACGTTGCCGCGACGTTTTTCCAAGTGCGTAGACCTCGGCGTAGACCCTGCAGGTAACGAATTAACTCAATTCACAAACTGCAAGTGACGATTCTCGTTCATTCATCATCGATTTCAGAACATATCCCTCCTAGAATAGGGCTAATCGTAATCCGATTATTAAACTGGATGATGCCAATTCAAACGAGGTGACAGTCTTACTTAAGTGTTCTCATCTAGCCTAAACCGGGATTCAAACTAGGGATAATCTTACTTTTGTTTGCTTATCTGGATAAAGACCTACCGCTTGGTTATTTATACGATACCAGACTATCCTACTGGTTAAGGTACGTATCACCTAGAAAGATGTGATAGGTACAAGAAATAGAATCAAATGACACAATCGTTATTTATAATTTATTAAACATTCACAAACAGACCCATTGATTAACCATTTTCATTAGGATTCTAACGAACATTTTCTTATCGTTAAGTTCATTTCGAACGAAATGTCATAGAAAGGACGGAAGATCGACAACGTTTCGTTCGAAACCCCACTAATAAAACAAGCAGATTGTACCTACAGTAAAACCTTAGCTTTATATTAATTACAATTTCGCTTTCCGCATTTTTCTTCATTTATGAAGAATTTCAAGCGATTGTTTATTTCAGCTTCAGTATAAAACAAGAAGTGACATTTTGGTAATTCAAAGTCCATTACCGATCATCATGACATGTCCTCCTAAGATGAGGTAGGCGCTTTATTATTAATTGTTGATTTCTTCGTGATGATGATGATGATGGTGTTGCTGCTGATGGATGTGATGCTGCAGTTCTATTGGAATCAGCATGCGATCTCTCTGTAATTTAGCAAAAAAACAACATGAAAATAAAATCAATATTATATTGTATTGAGTAGGTGTAGGAATACTATGAAAGTTTGTTACCAAAGACGTTTCTTCCGGGCACACATGAGATGATAGTCCGTTCGTGGGGGGCATCCTCGAGGGAGGCTGAGGAGGATGCGGGGGTATGTCGAGCATTGCGGGCACATACGTGGCTCCCGGCAAGCATTTGGAGCATTGTCTTCGCAGGGCCGGTCTTTGTCTTGAGCCGCGACATCTTAGAGCGAAGCAGAGCTCTCCGCCCATCTCCGAGCACAAAGACTGATGAGGGGCACTCGCCGAACGCTAAGAGGCAAACGTTATTGAATTATGCATCAGTCAATTAAGTAAACTGCCTATTGATCATCGAAGGGAATGGATTTTCATTCGGCAAGGACCACACTTCCTTCCCGTAGTCATTACAAACTTCGAAAGCTTAATAGCAGGGCTGGGTAGGTGAATCTAAGTTGATTGTTAGTGAAATGGCGGCTAAACTAAACAAGAGTAAGACAAGTATTTTTGTAGTATGAATACATTACTTATACCTAGTTATTATATACGGCCTGATGTTTATAACAAGAGAAAAATATAAATTCTCCCCATTCGCAATAGATGTTTCTGAAGTCAGCTTATGGTTTACGAGCTGGTTTATTAATTGCTTTCGTCAAGCGAACTGCTATTATGAACAGTGTAAACAATGAAGTTTACGCTACTGGTATCATCAATATTTCAAGCTCCGTTGTGCACATCTGTTTATTCGCATTTACAGGGTGTTTTGTCAATTAGTTTTGAATCACCCGTGGACTGGTTTCTCAGATCGAAAAAGAGAAGTTCCTGTGAACAGAGTTTGGAAATGCTTTGTTGATACCGTCAAAAAGTTATACCTAATTACTACCTCTATATGGTAGTAGGTAGTCAATATTCTGACTCGCTCATCCTTACTCCCTTGGATAGGTGGGGTTAGTATGTTGAAATCGTCACTTATTGTGAAAACATGAAAATGAAAAAAAAAGTCATTTTTGTGATACGTAGGTAGGTATAGGAACTTAGGTACCAGGTATATTGGATGCGATTTGCAATTTCATCGGCGAGAACTTTTGATACATCTCTATCACCACCAAAAGGTAGGTGTGCATTCGCCCACACGCAGCATAAATTTCCAGATCACGATAGCACAGAGCGCCGCGAAAATGCTTAGGCACTTACTTTTTCGGTGAGAGCGTTTTTCTTGGAGTTATAGCAGAATTCGCAGATCGCTATGATGACGGCGAAAGCCAGACCGCACAGCAGGACGACGAAAATCCCGCCGATGTTATCAACCCCCAGCGAGTTCGCCTTAGACTCTTTGCCCTTCTCGTTCCTCGTGCACGTCTCGCCGGTGTTCTTCCACCATTTGTCGTACAGCATCTGGATCTCGCCCTTTTCCTGTAACTCGAGGATGGCCAGCGAAATCTTGTCGCGCCACGGACTTCCCATCGGGGTGGCGATTCCGTAACCTTTGGAGTCCAGCAGTCCTCCGATTTGAGTCAGGTTGCAGTCGCGCTGGACGATGTAATCGAGCATTGTGGATTCCATGAGGAAAGCGTAGTTGCCCTCGAGCACTTTCTGGATGCCTTCTTCGTACGTCGGCACGAAAACAGACGGTTTGCGGTTCTCCATGAACCGCCACATTTTCTTGTAGGTCTCGATCATCGAATCCTGGAGACATGGAATTAGGATTATACAGTCACTTCAAGCTCTTCCTCCTATCTTATACGTATTTATGATGTGTAGCATAAATTCCCACAGTAGCTGATTAACCAATAACAAAAACAAATTGTTATTGCTTTTTCTTTCTCCCGTGATGAATTATCCTACTCGGATCTTGATGTCCGTCTATAACTCTATATTGTTGTCCATATTCACTTATGTATAAATCCAGTGACAAATAAATACAGGCTGTCCAGTGAATGGTAGAAAAGCACGTTGTGGAAAACCTTTTAGGGAATGCCAAAAAAGTGATTAAAAAAATCTTCGACTTTCATTTTTGAAACCTTCATGCAAGGTTCAAAAGTTGGTCCTTCGAATAATAATTTTCTTAGTTTCTGACTCGCCTTCTAAATGAAAAAAAAATCAATACACATCCAGTGGTAAATATTTCTTTCTCATAATTCTGCCGTCAACAGTAAACTGGAATCTTTTGAATTAACAAAACTAGAAGGGTCCAAATGGCTGTCTCTTGACCCTTGATAACCCCAAAATTGAAAGAAAAAAAAAATTTTCATCATTTTTTAGGAATTCCCTGATAGTGCAAGCGGTACACACCTAAAAACACATCGATACTGCACTTTGGAGTGCAGTAACGAGATTTTGTATGGGCATACTTTATACCAAGACAAGCGATTTGACCCGCAGCACTCCATATTTCGTCCCTTAGGGGGGCCATGGGGGCCCTCCAAATTTTCAAGATGCAAGAACTTTCACATGACGATCATTGAGTATCATCATGTAAGTCATAAGTGAAGCTTACGGGTCTATTTAAAATGTTTTCATCAATTGTCGTCGTGTCCGATTCATTCTTCATACTTGAAAAAAAAATCTTTGGCTGAGGTCAAAAAAACTGTTTAAATTTTTTCTTCTATGCAAGGAGACGATAAATTCATATGTTCTGTTGCGTTCCCAACTAAATCGCATTCCCTAAACCTAATTATGAAGAAATTTTTCTTGTAATGGTATTTTTCAAAGAAGTGGTGACCTCTTCATTACCTCTTTTCCAAAAGCATTTCTTTCTATGTCCCCACTGGATATCACTCGTAATTTTTGCAGGAATGGAGATCTCGAACTCTCTTCCAGGTAGTTGCGAAGCAACATGACTCTAAAACGCCCAAGGGAGTCCAATTTTTTTTTTCTGCTGGGCCGTCCAACTTTCGATATTTTGATTTTATAGTAGGAGAGACGCGGACCAGTATTCAATCCAGGCTGCAGGCGCAGGCGATTTGGTTTCAACAGAAAATATTCTTCCATGCCGTGTTTTATTGCAGTACAACATAACGCAGCGTCGTTAGGTGTAAGTAGGTATGTTTTCCGGTAGAACTTATTCGCCCAGACTAGATCTTATTTATTCGCGCGTCTCCCCTACTACAAAATCAACATGCCAAAAATTTGACGGCCCAGCAGAAGAAAAAGTTTTAGGGCTCTCTTGTGTGTTTTGAAGCCATGTTGCATGGAAATTACTAAGAAAAGAGTTTAAGCTTCTCAAATCTGCAAAAATTGACAGTCTTATTCACTAGGAACATTGAAAAAAGTGCTGTTGAAAAAAGTGTACTGAAGATATTGCGAAAAAATTGTCTTCATATTTGGGCTTACGGAACGCGATTTAGTTGGGAACGCAACAAAACATATGAATTTATCGTTTCCGCGCACAGCAGAAAAAATAAAAACAGTTTTTTTGACCTCTGCGAAAGATTTTTTTTTTCAAATGTGAAGAATGAATCGGACACGACGACATTTGATGGAAACATTTTCAATAGACCCGCAAGCTTCACTTATGACATACATGACGATACTCAATGATCATTTTGTGAAAGTTCTTGCATCTTGAAAATTTGGAGGGCTCCCATTGGCCCCCTAAGGGACAAAAAATCGAGTGCTGCGGGTCAAATCGCTTGTCTCGGTATAAAGTACGCCCATGCAAAATCTCGTTACTGCACTCCAAAATAAAGGGTCCTTTACAACGTAGTGGGGAGCTTTGTACATTTTTACAAATTGAATAAAAAGAATTCACAATTCGCCATCGACCGTGGGAATTCAGCTCAAGAGTGGATTCTCATAATCTTATATTTTTTTTTGGATCCTTTCTGATTGATCCAAACGTACCAATAGAAAGAATCCGACAAAAAACGCATTTCATCAACTAAATCGACTGAGATGATTGTTTACCCTGAAAAACGTCATGGTGGATCCACTTTCCAGCGTTCCATAAGGAATATCAGTTTGACCGGCGAGGTCTTCCGCATTCTCAATTGGAGTTATCATGCGTTCCACGGTGAGGAACGCAGCCAAATTCGCTGTATACGACGAAATTATGATGAGGGTGAAAAACCACCAAATACCACCCACAATTCTCGTCGAAGTAGCCTAAGAAATAGGAACAATAATTATGAAATCATCGAAAGTTGTATATCACAAAACCACCCAACACTAGAGATCTCAGTCGAAGGTACCATGTTGAATAAGCACCCATTCATGATAACAATGACAATGAGTAGTGTGTGAGACAGATAAGAAGTAGTGTAAAGAAGAGAATAATAACATGCTTGGACATACAGGTGCTTATTTAACATGCAAGTACCTATCGAAAAGAGTGAGAGTTTTGTGATACACAGTAAACGAAAATGAAAAAAAAAACAAAGGAAAAATGGGTGCTTATTTGGTACCTTCGGATTCAAGTCCGATCCTTGTTGCATTAGAGTTCCGATGGTGAACCAGAACGAGTTCGGCAGAGAAAATTGGTTTTCTACTAGTTCGTTTTCCATATCGCAAGGATGGGGGTTGTGCCATTCGTACGGCGAGAATCTGGCAACCACGAACATTGTAATCGACACAAGGACGTAGGCCGAAAAGACGTACATCCAAATGTCCATGGCCAAGGGGTTCATAAATGAAAACAGCCGCGTCTGCTGGCTAGTCGGCACCTTCAAATAGAGCATTTTACAGAGAGAATGAAAACAAGTGCTTTTTTCTACAACCGAAATATTTTAGAATTATTTTCGTTTTTTTTCAGTGCTACAGTCTTTGGAGTTTTCATTTAAAAGAGTATCAAGCATTTGCGATCTCTGGGTGCTGGGCGTTTCTGTGCGTGTCGCTCATCTTCACACTCCGAATACCTGAGGGTTGACACCCGAAGCTTGTCTGAGCAAAGTGCCGGTAATGAACCAGAAACTGTTTGACATATTCAGCTGGTTCACCAAGTAATTAGTCCGGAGCCACGGCCGGGGGCGGATCCACTCATAGGGGGTGAATCTGGCGAGGCCGAACAACGTGAAACTGGACATGAAAAAAGCGCCGCCCACGAAAATCCAAATGTCGAAGCCGAGCGGGTCCAGAAAGGTGAAAAAAGCCGATTCCTTGTCCGTCGGCACCTTGAATGAATCAAAACTTCGAAGCACCACTTATTGCTATAAAGTTTTCTTTATGATAGTAAAGAATTTAGGTATGGGCAGATCTCGACTAAACAAACAAAAAAAAGATAACACCATTTTCCAAAATATGCCGTTAGCGTTTCGAGAAAATGTCTTTCGAAATACATATTGCACAAACTATTGAATCACTGGTTGCGCTTATATTATTAATTAGCACGGCGCCGGAAAATGAGAAGACCTCCTTCAACTTGTGTAATTTGCTGGGGTCTTATGGCTTCTGTTGATAGCTCTCATAACATGAAAATTTCGCTTTAAACGTACAAAACAAAACAAAATAAACATAAAAAACTCGATGAATCCGAAGTGCTCCTAAACAATTTTGCAAAGTTTCACTAGCACATCACCATATTATTTGTAATTCGAACAGTGGCGTAACTAGCCCGTTTGAATGGGGAAGTACCTACAGTCACAAAAGGTGCAGCAGACTGAAGTTTTTTGGGAAAATGGACGTAATCAACGTATTGTAACCAGTAGCGAGACTCTCGTCCATTCGAGAGCACACGCGGCCCTTCTAGACCATTCGTACCCATTGTTGTGAACTACGGAGATCTAGAAATATTCGAGAGCATACGCCTAGGCTCTGCCCCGTTAAATAACATGAGAGATACAATAGCCGAGTAAGACACATCTGGCCAATTAGCCCAGGCGTCAGGGAAAACAATAAGGAAATATGTAATTGTTTCCTGGCTGGAAACTAGCTTAAAACGATCTGTGTAGCTTAGGTTTCGACATACTAGTTTCCCCCCTTTCGGAAATGCCGGCGTCATGTCGCCATCATCAACAAGAAGTGCACCAGCGTGGTTTTTGCCGAATATCTTAATTTTGGGTCATCTGACAGCAAAAGATGTGGAGAGTCATTTTGAAGCCTATAAAATTCTCTACAGTTTGGTTTTTCAATCAATTTCCTGCGACCTATGGTCTTTGAGATAGAGCTTCTGGAAGCGAGAGTCATTGTCGTGAAAGCTCCATGGCCACTTGACTCGAGAAACTAAAATGTCGATGTGACAAAAAAAAATTCAAAATGATATTACTCGAGAATCCTTCATGCTATAGTTGCGGTGATGGTCTTAAACTCTTCCTCTTGAACCGTAGATTACGAATATTGAAAAGTCAAAAACGTCACATCGTACATATACAGGCTGTACTACGGGAATCAAATCAGAACAGAGAAATTTGACATATTTCTTCGATTTAGCCTATGCAAAACTCTAAGGACTTATCACGAGTCCAATATCAATATGCATTGCTCTGTAAGCTTCACTTGATACACTAAAGAAGTGGTCAGCTCACAGCCTTCCTGTAAAATGTTTTGGAGGCCCTCTGAAATCATCAAAATTTAGAGTAGTAAGAAATGTATGTAACAGTATATTATATACCAAGGAACCAAAGTGAATTTTTGATCCCTTGGGTAAAGATTGTTGCTTGAGGGCCCTTTGGGTCCAAATCCTCAAATTGAAAATTCACTTTGGTCCCTTGATATATAATATACTGTTATATACACACATCAAAAGAATCTAGGGGACAAGCAAATTCAGACGATTTCTAAAATCATCATAACTTTTGATTCCCATCAGCGATTTCATATCGGTTTTCAGTGTTCGATAGCTCGATCTTTCTTTTTCATTCCTTGATCACATCAAATACACACAATGTTTTATAAGGTTGCTACAGAGTGATCAATGGAACAGTGTAAAATTGCCGAAAGTTCAGTACGAGCGCGATTTCTCAAAAAAAGAAAATTCATGCATTTCAATAGCACAGTTTTGAAGATCGGTGTTTCAGCTTGAGTGACGTTTTTGAATTTTGAAAATCGAAGGTGATTTGCCAAAGATATTGATCATTTTATGCCGCCATGTTGAACTTCGAAGAAAGAGGCAAGTGATCCGATTTCATTGAAACTTGGAACACACTCATGTCTGGTTCAAGTAATTGGAATTTCAAGGTCAAATGTCACTTTCGATCACTTCCGAGCCGCTATATTTAACTTTTTACATAAATGATTCGATTTGAATAAAACTTTGAAACACACTAGAATCGAATCATTCACATAAAAGTTCAATGTGGCGGCTTGAAAGTGGCCAAAAAAGACATTCGACCTTGAAATTCCAATTACTTAAACCAGACATGAGTATGATCCAAGTTTTAATGAAATCGGATCACTTTCTTGGTAGTTCAACATGGCGGCACAAAATTATCAATGTCTTTGGCAATTCACCTTCGATTTCCAAAATTCAAAAACGTTACTGAAGCTGAAACAGCGGTCTTCATAACTGTGCCATTGGAATGCATAAAATTTTTTTTTTTAGAAATCGCGCTCGTACTGAACTTTTGGCAATTTTACACTGTTCCATTGATCACCCTGTAGAAACTTTATAAAACATTGTTAGTATTTGACGTAATCAAGGCACAAAAACGAAGGATTGGGCTATCGAACACTGAAAACCGATATGAAATCGCTGACGGCAGTCAAAAGTTATGATGATTTTAGAAATCGTCTGAAATTGCTTGTCCTTAGATTCTTTTGATGTGTGTACAATTCCTTGGTACTGTAAATTTTTAATATTTTGATGATTTCAGAGGGCCTTCAAAATATTTTACAGTGAAGCTGTGAACTGACCACTTCTTTAGTGTATTAGGTGAAACTTACAGAGCAAATTCATATCGATATTGGACTCGTGTTAGGTGCTTAGAGTGTCGCATATAGGCTAAATCGAAGAAATATGTAACATTTCTCTGATCTGATTTGATTCCCTAGTACACCCTGTATATGTACAAAGTGACGTTTTTGACTTTTCTATATTCGTAACGAACGGTTCAAGAGAAAGAGTTTAAGACCATCCATCACCGCAACTATAGCATGAAGGATTCTTGAGAAATCTCATTTTGAATTTTTTTTTGTCACATCGACATTTTAGTTTTTCGAGTCAAGTGGCCATGGAGCTTTTACGACAATGCCTCTCGCTTCCAGAAGCTCTATCTCAAAAACCATAGGTCGCAGGAAGGTCATTCAAAAACCATTCCGTAGAGAATTTTATTGGTTTCAAAATGACTTACTACATCTTTTGCTGTCAGATAGCCCAAAATCAAGATATTTGGCAAAAACCACGCTGGTGCACTTCTTGTTGATGATGGCGACATGACGCCGACATTTCTGAAAGGGAGGAAATTAGTATGTCAAAACCTAAGCCACACAGATCGTTTTAAGCTAGTTCTCAGCCAGAAAACAATTATTTCCTTATTGAGCTGATTTTTGCTCCGTGGCGCCTGGGCTAAATAAGATTCCGCATAATAAGAAACGGCCCTCCTTATCAGCAGCATAAAAACAATGTCCAGGCAGCCCAGGCTGGCATGCATGCTATCAGTAATTCAACCTGCACCAGGTGAGCGGTTCTTGAACAAATGGTTACATTTCGCATATTTTTTGTTCCGGAAAGTCAAAATTTTGCAAAATGGTTTTCTGCCTATATTGGCATGACTTGCAAAGTTGATTTTTTGCTGGCCATAAAGAAACACTCTGCATTATTGAAAAAACTTCTTTGAAAAAAAATCCGCCGGAATGAATTTCCAAAAACAAAATTCCCTTTTTAAAATAATTTTACTTGCAACTCACTTATATTTGAGTTTTCACTCCCAGGCAGCAGTATGCACCGAGGGTTCCGATCCCTGCCTTCTGATACGCTCAATAAAGATAGCTTTTGAATAAAAAACGAGGACTCCGCACCTCTGTTATCTGATATTGATTGAGCATCTGCTTCCAGACAACACCCATAGGTACCACCCAGCCATAGGTGGGTACTGAAGTCTTTGTTGAGTGAATTCTTGTAGCCTCCTTTTTGAAGCAATTCCACTCTTGCAGAGCTTGTAGTTAGGTGCCATAGGGGTCTGTTCCGCTGCTGCGTTTCAAGATTGTCTTTTCAAGATTTTGTCTTGAGACATGTCTTTTCGAGATTGTCTTCTCGAGATTGTCTTCTCGACGCGAAATTCTTTCAAGCGAAATCACTTCATCCATTCCAGGGAAAATTCATCTCAAGGAACATTTATCACAGCAAAATCATTAATCCCAGGGATAAATAATTCTTTTTCAAGGAAATTATTTTTGAGTGAAGTCCATTTCCGGTGGAATTCTTTGTGGGGAAATTGTATCCAAGTTTGTTCCAGCGGAATTGTTTCGGAGGAAATTCCTTCTGTAATTTTATTGTTACACCTTATTATTGTTCAAGTCCCGAGCAATACAATTCAGAGCAGAAATACGTTATCGTTATAAAGGAGTTGTCATCAGACCCGTCATCTAACCAGAGAAATACCTAACATCATGCCTGGCAGGAAATAGAAGCTCACGTAGGTCAAGTTTGTTTGATCTCGTGAAACTACAAGCAGAATATGTATCATGGAAATACCAACTAACAGCCTCAACTACACTACCAACAGTCAAAATTAACATTTTCACAAACAATGGAAACGTGTGGCATTGTTAAAAAGTTTGAGCTCATCGTGAAATACGCCAGGATGGGTCTGTGGAAATGAGCCATCAGTTATGTTGTGCGGATTTTATTTTAGTGAAACTTTGGCAATTAACACGCCCGTTGGAAATAGCATCAGTTTGCGTTTTTTCTAACGGCCATTCGGGCTTTGCTAGTTCCATTGCTTTTAACTCAGATATCGTGGTTGATCACATCACATCGTACACCCGTGATCTGCGCCCGTGCCCGTGGATTAATTAGTCTAGTTGCAGTTACGTTTTTTTCCCGCTGGGTTTTATCCGTGTGATATGCAGTGCGTGGCGTAATATGCAAGCAGGTATTTGCTTACCTTAAACAGAATGCTGATGCCGAGGTTCATGAAGGGCTTCGTGAAGTCTATGACGCTCTCCCTGGCATAGTTTATGGTCATCGATCCTACGGCCAAATCCGCTTTCTGTGTGGGAGGTGGAAAACAAATGCCATTAATCACACCAGTTGGAAGATGCTAAATAAAAATATGTGCAGATATAGTGTGGCTTCAAGAACTACGAGTAGCTGATTAAAATTTAATCGAGCGCGTTGTTGGAGCGCAGTTTGTTTGCTAATTTTCTGAAATTGTTATTAAGTTTTATGTGAAAATAAGCGCTATAGGACCTAAGGGTGTAATCCTTCAAAAGGTAGACTTTTTTCTCTGGTCTTTTCACTGCTCATGCTAAAGTTACGAACTTCCACATCTCAAAAGTTGAACATAACAAAACGCCTGTGTTTGAATTCACTGGCAGGCATCTTTCCCATTACCCACACCTACCTTTTCACTGGGATCCAGTTTTCTGAAACTGACTTACTGGTGAACCGTCAATCAATTTCTCTTCATTTATTATAGCAGCATTAGCAGCATTTACGTATCAGTCGCCTGTTGCTTTGAAAACAATTGGACGATTGCTAAGACTTAAAACGAAATACTGGGTCTAAAGCCATACTGAGTTGTAGGTAATACCAAAACTGCTTGTTGATTCAAAATGGTAACTTCCTAAGAGTCGATGCCGGATTTAACAAGGCCCTATCGGAGAAGCCTTTATGTTTATTGCATGTGAAAAATAGCTGCTTAGGTAAATACTCAAATAGCAAATAGCTAGTAATACTGATTTACTGTCTACTGACCCAGATCTACGAAGCTTCGAACTATTCATGATAGTAAATAATTACGTTGGCAACGCAATTAGAGGTTGACACTTACACCTTAGCCAAAGCGACTGACTGAAGCAAATTAGGCAGGTGTAGCTGCAATGATGCGTCTGAGCAATTGAGCAACAAACATGTCGTTAGTAGACATGGAACAACAAGCAGTGCGTCAACCACAGAATACGTAATATTGGCGATTGCTCCAGTTTTTACCATTACTGTCTATTTTTTACCATCCACAAAGAAATTTTTCAACAGCAAAATGTAGAGGCAACTTATGAATTTGAACAATTTTTAACCGATTAACTTTTATTTCTCAACCCTCTTCCCTCGCCCCTTTCTTTCTTCGCGATCAGGAAAAAACGAGCAGCTTCATTTTGAGCGTGTCCCTCCCAACTTCGAATTCCAAGCTGGTCCACTGATGGTATAATTAAAAACTAATAAATTAACGTTAGCATTCCTGGCGGTATGAACTGTTTTGCCGAGTGAATCTCGGAAAGAAATTAACGAGCGCACACCGCCAACGTTGATTTATTAAATGCGAATTAATTTCTGCTCACGAAATTTATGCGGCTCAATTTTCACTTAGCTCCTGGTGGAGCTTTTTTCGATTCAATTCTTTCACAATCGGAAGTCACGGTATATTAGAAATTCACCCATTAATTTTACAATCTCAGCACATCACAATTCAAGGCCACCATTAATTTATCAGCAGACGTCATTAGGACCAGCCCTCTCTCGAGCCCTCTGATGAACTGCGAATATAGTATGTACATACTACTACATCCAAAGATGCTGTAAATTAGCGAAGATAAATATTCTAATTATGAGAGGATGCACAATTAATGTCTTAATTACACGAGGGGAAACTTTCTCATGTTTATAATACGACCGGGAACGATTTAATGATGCCATTTATCGGGAAAGAGGATAATGAAGGAGCCTCCTCTGCGAGCTCGCTGATGCTGACCGGGGGGTGAAAAACCGGCGCCTCTGGAAAAAGTGAAACAATTAAACTGTTTTAATCAAGCGCTTCAAATGATAACAATTAAACTAAAAAAGATACAAATTTGGGCAATTTTACTTTACTTTAGGTACGGTATTATACAGATAGATGGTCGTTAGCCAGATGAATGTTAAGATGTAACACGTGTAGAGACGAGGGCCGGAAATTAATTTCAGAGGACGACGGATTAGGCGATTAAGGCGGCGCAATAAAGTTATAAGCCAGTATGCAGGGACCTAATGGTTTTCGGTTCGAATTATTGGTTATCTACGTTTTGCCGAGCTTAATTGCCGAATTGATATTCGATCCGCAATTGCGATAAGTTTCGACGGAACCATCCAGTTTGATTACCTACCTACCTTGCTGAGAATGAGCTCAATTATTGCTTTCGTTCCATCATCATTATTGCATCGAGCAAGTTATAAAGGGACGAATCCCTCTTGTGAATGTGTCATGTTCAACACCTCTATATTTAGACAAGTAGAATGTATCGGAATATTATCTATCTGGTCACGCAGAAAGAGCTGCGATGGTTTCTATAGGTAGGTAGGTGAACCTCGTTTGAATTAAGAGGCCGCCAGAAAAAATAAAGAACAGAAGAAACAACAGTCCGCCAAAAACCAGAAGAAACATAAAAATGCAGAACCGTTTCTAGGATTTTTTGTGGAACATCCCCCTGATTGAAAATCTGGCCGCAAGACAAATTTTTTGGAGGCTTATGGTCCATAAGTTTGAAATTTTCGAAAAGTACAACAATTTACATCCATTCAGCAATTTTTCCACAGGTGTTTTCTTGACTAACCATTGAGTGTGATATATATTTGTAATCAGGATGAATAGCGGAATGGATTCCCATGTTTAAATACAGGGTGTCCAATTTGAGAAAATATTTTCGGTGTTGCACCCTGTAAGCGACATACCATTGAAAATTTGTATGGACAGATTCAAAACCTACGTAAAAAGTCATATAAGAAACGTTTTCATTCTAAAAATTATGTCTAAGAGGAAGTCTCCAGAAGGTTGAAATTTTGGATTTTTTTGAAAATTTCAAACTTGTCTAAAACCTTGTCTTACGACGACCAGATTTTCGATTAAGGGGATGTTCCCACACAAAATTCCGTGGGTTTCATTAATGTACCTTATGACGTAAATTTTGACCCTTTTTGGAAAATTGACAAGCTTATACCAGCCTGAAGCCCCAGTCTGATACGTAGAACAAAGAGATTTTCAACAGCCTTATCAACGCACATTAGACCTTCAGGGTTATAATCATGTACCTTAACAGGTCTATGAACTTTTGTGGCACCAACTCCCTGTCCATAATGGACAATTTTGCAGGTTGTTTAAAATAGTGTGTAGAAAAAGCAGAAAGGAGAAGATCATGTGCGAGATTGTATTTTTGGTCTAAACAGGGTCAAAATTGGAGTGGACCACCCTAGTCCGGACGTTAAGCTACACGTATGGGACCCACCTTACATTTCAGAGACAAGCGACGAAATTTGGCACACTTGTTCACTAGACCCTACTCTTCGATTTAAGAAATGCTGCCACCATCTGCAGAAATCGTGCAGACACTTTATACAGGGTTCAGTAGAAAAAAATTGTTGCAAAATCCTAAATCGTGAACGAGATCGTGAACCATAACCGGTGTGGACGTATGTAAATCAGGATATTGATGACTGATTCCATGCCCATAAAGATGCTGCAAACAGTTTTGAAATAGATTGCGGAGAGCCGCTAGTAAATGGCGCCGCACGGGTATCTCACCTGTGATTTCCCTCGAGGAGCACACATAGGAAAGTCTTGGACCGTTAGACCATCGAGCTTCTGCCCCTGAATGCTTCAGCACTGATGAGACCCAAACAGGTCGAAACACGTGTCTGCTGGATTTCGGTGGTGGTTGCTCGGTCGGTTCGATGGTCTGAGACTTCTCCTGACATTAAGTTTTGAAATATCTTGAGGCGTTTCCGAAATACGTTGGAAAAAGTGAAATTTCTTCAACTTTTTCTTTTTTTCAATAAATCAGTTGTTTTTGGAGATATTGAGCTGCAACTTGATATTCCGGCAAATAATTATGTTTTTAATGAAACGCGATGTGGAGCCATCGACAGAGCCTGCTAGATTCGGAACTAAGATCTTCAACTTTTTTTCCATCGTGAGCGCCATCTTCAAATTGCCTTTCGTGAAATTGTTGAAAAAACAACAGATAACGACTTAATTGGACACACGCGTTTATTTTATTATGAAAAACCCGGTCCTGAATTGCAGCAATGACCCCTTCGGCCAAGAAACGTTATCAAGTTAGTTTTTCTTGATTTCCCTGAACTTAGGTGATAACCATCACCAAATGGTACTTTGGATCGATTAGATGTTGACATTCACATTATTTTGTGCAGCCAGTCACTAAATTTTATCATCATCAGCCAAGTGGTGTTCTTTTGGCAAACAATTGAACAAAAAGTTTGCTTCGATTTTTGTGAAAAAAGCAAGAACGGCAGGGTCGCGTCGTCCCTTCAAACCCGATTGAAGAAAATCTAAAATCTGTTACCAAAAATGCTACCAATTGATACTGGAAGAGTTCGGAGGAATGTCTGTTGTAGTTTCAAGTTGAACCAAAATGGATTTTTCCATCATACTTCTGCAGGAGGGACGTCGAAAGTGTTGCTACAGCCTGATATTTAAAACGTTTTTGTTGTTGAATATTGTCAGAAACGCTTCAAATATAATCTGTAGCAACACTTTTTACGTCCCTCCTGCGAACTAAAATGTAACATTCAGTTTGAGCTTGGCTTTAAACTACGGAGCACATTCCTCCGGATCATTACAGTATCAGTGGGTAGTACTTTTGTGTACATGTTTTCTTTAATCGGGTTTGAGGGCAGAAGGTGACTTTGCATTTTTTGACCTTTTCACAAATATTTAGGCAGCTTTTTGTTCAACTGTTTGCCAAATAAACACCACTTGGCTGATGATGATGAAATTCAGTGACTGGCTTCACAAAATAATGTGGATTATAATATCATGAACATGTCATCGATCCAAAGGTCCATTTGGTCACGACTGTCACGTAAGTTGAGGAAAAACAGGAAAAACGAACATAATAACGTTTCTTGGGCGAAGAAGTCATTGCCACAATTCAGTACCTGGTTTTTCATAATAAAACGATCGTGTGTGTCCAATAAAGTCGTTACCTGTTATTTTTGCAACAATTGAGGTCTCCAATTTTCCGTTGTCTCTCTTTACTGTGACGTCATGCGTATAAGATACGGTTAATCGAGGTCATTGGGCGCTTCCCAATAAGGCGTATAAGGACACAATTCGACACATATGGACACAATTTGACACAGCTAGCGTTCCAATAGCAGTAATAGCACCACATGTCGACACAATCGAAACATTGGCGAGGCTGAGTTTAGAATTGAGCTGGCAAATGCACTTTGACATTGTGTATCCGTCTTGTCGCAGTTATTGGAAAGCGTCCTATGTTTCTTGAGATGTGACATTTCGTTTCTGACAATGGGAAATTTTTCGAATCTGACAAGCGCTCTGTCGTGTATTTATTTGATTTCAGCATGGATTTCATGATTTCACTTGTTCTTACCCTCGTTCTTACCAATAAGTGTGTTATATGTAGTGGAAAACTGAGAAGACTTACAGAAATGGTTCAAGGGTGTTGTGTCGCTCTATGCGAGTGCGAGAATAAGACGAATACACCCGGCATCACCATGCACCGGTTCAGGAAAGACCCAAACTTGATGGAAGTGTGGCTGCACCAGCACCACCAGGGATCACGCTGCACCAGACACGTGCATCTTACTACGAAAAAACTCTATTACTTCGTCCATTAAAAACTCCCTTATGGGCTCTAGTGACTTTCCCCACATGATAATGGGAACAGTATAGCTAACCGATTCAAAATTCCCGCAAAAGTCAGAAACGAAACGTCCAAACGTCATAAACGTCAAAACGTCAAAGGTGACCTCGAAAAACCATGTACTTTCTATCTCCTAAAATTGGAAAGGTCAATTCCATCAAGGGCAATTTGAAGTGGCGCTCGCACGATGGAAAAAAAGTTGAAGATCTTAGTTTCGAATCTAGCAGGCTCTGTCGATAGCTCCACATCGCGTTTCATTAAAAACATATTTGTTTGCCGGAATATCAAGTTGCAGCTCAATACCTCCAAAAACAACTGATTTATTGAGAAAAGAAAAAAGTTGAAGAAATTTCACTTCTTTCAACGTATTTCAGAAACGCCTCGAGATATTTCAAAACTGTTTGCAGCATCTTCATGGGCATAGAATCAGTCATCAATATCCTAATTTACATACGTCCACCGGTTATGGTTCACGATTTACGATTTTTCAACAAATTTTTTCTACCGAACACAGGGTTCAGTAGAAAATTTTTTACAGGATAAAGTGTCTGCACGACCGCAGATGGTGGCAACATTTCTTAAATCGAAGAGTAGGGTCTAGTGAACAACTGTGCCAAATTTCGTCGCTTGTCTCTGAAATGCAAGGTGGTTTCTCTTACCAGCCGGACTACCCCGAAATTTTGCCTTGGTAAAAATGGGAATAATCTCGAGAAAGAAGTGGCCGATTCTAAAGTTTTTTGTGGTGTTTGATATACATAGAGCAATCTTTTAAATACAAGATGCCATCTTCAATTACCTGATTGTTGACTTTATGTAGGATATACAGGACGACAGTAAAAGAAATGCAGAAGAGACCTGACTTTAATAAGATCCCATTTCAAAAAAACAAGTCGAAGAATCTTGTAGGTCACACCTTTCCGGAAAGCCAGAGTTATTTTTTTGTTTTGTGATTTATGGAGCAAGAATTGAGCAATAAAACAAGCACCCATGATGGTACAAATTGGTGACTATGACAATCTCAATGCAACGAATACTTGTAATTGATGCATTTTGAACCATTCTGGGCAATCTAAGATGTAATCCAATGTCACAGCATGCTGAATTTGCCATGGTCCCACAAGAGGTCTAGGTCCTCACCACTTCTGAGGGCTGGTGGGATCGAATTGGAGTGTGAGCAACAGCCCTGGAAGAGTTTAAGTAAAACAAAAAAAAACGAAAACCGCAAAAAACTTATAACTCTTTGGAAAAGCCGAGGGAAATGCAAAATACGATTGAAAGTCCAAAAATGTTTCGAGATATTGATGTACGCTTTTCGAAAATATGACGAAAAAATTCTGCGATTTGTTTTCTTGAAATGACACCTTGCTGAAGTTAGGTCATTTTTGCACTCCTTCCATTACCAGCCTGTATATTGTATATAAGGTGAACAATCAAGCAATCTAAGATGGTGTGTTGTAGTCAAAAAACGACTCTATCGAGCATCACAAAAATTTCCTAAATCGGGCAATTGTTTCTCTAGATATTCTCATTTTGACCGAGGCAAAATTTCGGGGTGGTCCACTTCAATTTTTGCCCAGTTTATAAATTTTCCAAGTTTGTAGTGTTTGAGTGTATAACTGGTTCTTCTCTAACCATTTTCAATAAAAATTTGCTACGGCAAAATCAAAGTGTAGACTCGTTTCCGCCGGATCCTGTATAAAAGAAAAGTGATTTTTCACTCCAACTTAACCACATTGAATCTTGAAAAATGATCCCACCTTGCTATACAGTTAGCCATAAAAAAGATTATGGAATCATCTTTTAAATTAAATGATAGATGTTTGATGTCACCATGCACACATTGACGGCTTACACCAATCCCGAAACGACATCAACATAAACATTCCGGTCCTTGCCTCACCTCCGGCAAGTCGTGTTCCGGTCCGCAGTCAAACTTTGCCGCGGAAAACTTTTGATGTTTCCTCTCTCCCTTGCATTTATGACGGCTGCGGTTCCCATCCGACCTTTATCGGTTTAACCCATGTATTTAGATTTTGAGAATGCCTCAAAGCAAAAACACATCGCCTAATTGAATCCGTTTATGTATTCCGCACCCGTCCGCGATCTCTAAACCGCTGTAGTAACATTCGTGCAGAAATATATTTGCTTGTGTGTGCACCGAGTGATCAATAGATCACTCATCGCAAAGTCGCATCACGATCCATTTTAAATCGGCCCTCCTTCGCCGTTCCGCTTCCGCCGGAATTAAAGACGAATGGCCTTTAGGAGCATGATGAGTACCTATACCGACGAAGAAGTAAGAGCTAATTTCATATATTGCGATTGCACTTCGATCGCGGCGATGATGTTTTATTTCACATGATTTTCTGCCTCGTTTTCAGCGCTAGAATAGTTCCGTTCTTTTTTGGTGCATTCGTGCTTCCGCGCGAGCCCAGCCGCGCTTCGCTTGATGATGATGATGATGATGCTCTCGAGCTGGGTGTAGAAACAAGAATACGACGCGACTCAGAAAACTATTCCTGGAGCAAATTGGGAATTTCTATGTGACTTCACAGAAGCAAAAATTTGGCTTTTTTTTAAGAGAGGGGGAGGGGAAGTTGAAAAAGGAATAGTTACTACAGCAATACAAACCTTGTCCATCAACTGCTTCACAATGCCGTTCCATTCGCCGGTATCCAGGTCTATGACACCGTACTTGCTGTCGGGGACTAGTTCGATGCGGTATTCGAAGCCCACCATGGAGGCAAGTGTGTTATATGTAGTGGAAAACTGAGAAGACTTACAGAAATGGTTCAAGGGTGTTGTGTCGCTCTATGCGAGTGCGAGAATAAGACGAATACACCCGGCATCACCATGCACCGGTTCAGGAAAGACCCAAACTTGATGGAAGTGTGGCTGCACCAGCACCACCAGGGATCACGCTGCACCAGACACGTGCATCTTACTACGAAAAAACTCTATTACTTCGTCCATTAAAAACTCCCTTATGGGCTCTAGTGACTTTCCCCACATGATAATGGGAACAGTATAGCTAACCGATTCAAAATTCCCGCAAAAGTCAGAAACGAAACGTCCAAACGTCATAAACGTCAAAACGTCAAAGGTGACCTCGAAAAACCATGTACTTTCTATCTCCTAAAATTGGAAAGGTCAATTCCATCAAGGGCAATTTGAAGTGGCGCTCGCACGATGGAAAAAAAGTTGAAGATCTTAGTTTCGAATCTAGCAGGCTCTGTCGATAGCTCCACATCGCGTTTCATTAAAAACATATTTGTTTGCCGGAATATCAAGTTGCAGCTCAATACCTCCAAAAACAACTGATTTATTGAGAAAAGAAAAAAGTTGAAGAAATTTCACTTCTTTCAACGTATTTCAGAAACGCCTCGAGATATTTCAAAACTGTTTGCAGCATCTTCATGGGCATAGAATCAGTCATCAATATCCTAATTTACATACGTCCACCGGTTATGGTTCACGATTTACGATTTTTCAACAAATTTTTTCTACCGAACACAGGGTTCAGTAGAAAATTTTTTACAGGATAAAGTGTCTGCACGACCGCAGATGGTGGCAACATTTCTTAAATCGAAGAGTAGGGTCTAGTGAACAACTGTGCCAAATTTCGTCGCTTGTCTCTGAAATGCAAGGTGGTTTCTCTTACCAGCCGGACTACCCCGAAATTTTGCCTTGGTAAAAATGGGAATAATCTCGAGAAAGAAGTGGCCGATTCTAAAGTTTTTTGTGGTGTTTGATATACATAGAGCAATCTTTTAAATACAAGATGCCATCTTCAATTACCTGATTGTTGACTTTATGTAGGATATACAGGACGACAGTAAAAGAAATGCAGAAGAGACCTGACTTTAATAAGATCCCATTTCAAAAAAACAAGTCGAAGAATCTTGTAGGTCACACCTTTCCGGAAAGCCAGAGTTATTTTTTTGTTTTGTGATTTATGGAGCAAGAATTGAGCAATAAAACAAGCACCCATGATGGTACAAATTGGTGACTATGACAATCTCAATGCAACGAATACTTGTAATTGATGCATTTTGAACCATTCTGGGCAATCTAAGATGTAATCCAATGTCACAGCATGCTGAATTTGCCATGGTCCCACAAGAGGTCTAGGTCCTCACCACTTCTGAGGGCTGGTGGGATCGAATTGGAGTGTGAGCAACAGCCCTGGAAGAGTTTAAGTAAAACAAAAAAAAACGAAAACCGCAAAAAACTTATAACTCTTTGGAAAAGCCGAGGGAAATGCAAAATACGATTGAAAGTCCAAAAATGTTTCGAGATATTGATGTACGCTTTTCGAAAATATGACGAAAAAATTCTGCGATTTGTTTTCTTGAAATGACACCTTGCTGAAGTTAGGTCATTTTTGCACTCCTTCCATTACCAGCCTGTATATTGTATATAAGGTGAACAATCAAGCAATCTAAGATGGTGTGTTGTAGTCAAAAAACGACTCTATCGAGCATCACAAAAATTTCCTAAATCGGGCAATTGTTTCTCTAGATATTCTCATTTTGACCGAGGCAAAATTTCGGGGTGGTCCACTTCAATTTTTGCCCAGTTTATAAATTTTCCAAGTTTGTAGTGTTTGAGTGTATAACTGGTTCTTCTCTAACCATTTTCAATAAAAATTTGCTACGGCAAAATCAAAGTGTAGACTCGTTTCCGCCGGATCCTGTATAAAAGAAAAGTGATTTTTCACTCCAACTTAACCACATTGAATCTTGAAAAATGATCCCACCTTGCTATACAGTTAGCCATAAAAAAGATTATGGAATCATCTTTTAAATTAAATGATAGATGTTTGATGTCACCATGCACACATTGACGGCTTACACCAATCCCGAAACGACATCAACATAAACATTCCGGTCCTTGCCTCACCTCCGGCAAGTCGTGTTCCGGTCCGCAGTCAAACTTTGCCGCGGAAAACTTTTGATGTTTCCTCTCTCCCTTGCATTTATGACGGCTGCGGTTCCCATCCGACCTTTATCGGTTTAACCCATGTATTTAGATTTTGAGAATGCCTCAAAGCAAAAACACATCGCCTAATTGAATCCGTTTATGTATTCCGCACCCGTCCGCGATCTCTAAACCGCTGTAGTAACATTCGTGCAGAAATATATTTGCTTGTGTGTGCACCGAGTGATCAATAGATCACTCATCGCAAAGTCGCATCACGATCCATTTTAAATCGGCCCTCCTTCGCCGTTCCGCTTCCGCCGGAATTAAAGACGAATGGCCTTTAGGAGCATGATGAGTACCTATACCGACGAAGAAGTAAGAGCTAATTTCATATATTGCGATTGCACTTCGATCGCGGCGATGATGTTTTATTTCACATGATTTTCTGCCTCGTTTTCAGCGCTAGAATAGTTCCGTTCTTTTTTGGTGCATTCGTGCTTCCGCGCGAGCCCAGCCGCGCTTCGCTTGATGATGATGATGATGATGCTCTCGAGCTGGGTGTAGAAACAAGAATACGACGCGACTCAGAAAACTATTCCTGGAGCAAATTGGGAATTTCTATGTGACTTCACAGAAGCAAAAATTTGGCTTTTTTTTAAGAGAGGGGGAGGGGAAGTTGAAAAAGGAATAGTTACTACAGCAATACAAACCTTGTCCATCAACTGCTTCACAATGCCGTTCCATTCGCCGGTATCCAGGTCTATGACACCGTACTTGCTGTCGGGGACTAGTTCGATGCGGTATTCGAAGCCCACCATGGAGGCAATCTCCTTCAGCAAGTCGATGCAGAAACCCTCGTAGCGTTCATTACCGACCGCATTGGCTTGCGTCCTCATCATTACATACGGCTGCTCCTAGCAAGTGCAATTAAAGAACAATAACTAGCAAACCAGCAGCAAGTGTGGGAAATTGCTTACTAAGGTCTCACTAACTACGTGCAATTTATTGGGTGCAAAGTAAAGCGTTTCATCAGGCGAGAACTTTTGAACATTATCACTTATCGTAAATGGCAGTGAGAGAATCATTCTTTACTGCGATCATCTTGGTAGTGACCCTTAAACCGCTTTTGTCTATTCTGCGACAGGAATTCGAGTTTTCTCTCGATTTAAGCAACGATTACGAAAAACGTTGTTCGACACACGAGCTGTTATATATTTTCCAGAAGTTTCGAAAAGCGAAATTGAATTCGAGCGTATAAAATCAATGTCTATTTTCTTCTAATATTACAGCAAGAAGTTATCGTCACCTTATCTATTATTTTATACAATATACAAGAAATAATGGTATTTACATAAAACAGTAACACAACTAACAGCTGCTTCCATAACTCCCGTTACTGTAGGTATTGTCCTAATTTAGACAAAAATCCTAAATCCTAAATCCTAATTTAGGTTTTGGATGAACACCTGCCGGGGCGCAATATTCTAAACGTTCTGGCTTCCTTTTAGTTCGATTAGATCGACGTAGCAAGGGAAACTTCTGGTTCGGACTTTTCCGCCTCTAGCATAGATTTTTTTCGAGTAGCTTCTAGTGATTTTCTTGCGTTGGTTTCTGGAATCGAATTATCTTCTTGCGCTGATGTCGTCTCTTCGGCTTCCTCTGGGAGTTTTGGGGTGTTCAGGCTTGTCCAAGGCAATTCATCTCGAGGCAGCATTCCTTTGAATAACAAGATTTGGTCCACATGACAAGTGTGTTCTCGTCCGTTTATGGACACTTTGTAGTGGATTGTATATTGTATTGTAGCCCTCGCGCCCAGCAATCGTTCCAAAATCCAATTTTTTCGCTTCATTCGTATAACTTCTGACTTGTACTGTTTCGCCAATTTCGAATGCTTTTGATGTTGATTCATCTGGCTTCTTTTTGAAATTTATCTCTTCACCAATATTTTTCTTCTAATCAAGTCCAGCCGCGTTCGAATATATTTTTTTTGAACATAAGTTCTGCTGGGCTTACATTTGTTGTTCAGTTTGGCGTTCTTCTGTAATGCATTGGGAATCGGCATAATTTTTGATTTAAATCTCCTCCTTCCAGATCCATGGTACGTAAAGCTTGTTTTACCGTTTGTACGTATCGCTCGGCTTGGCCATTGGTTGCTGGGTGGTATGGCGCTGTAACTTTGTGATTGATTCCGTTCATTTTCAAAAAATCTTCAAACTCATCAAACTCTGATGATTTAAAAGTTGGTCCATTATCCGTTACCAGCGTAAATGGTAGCCCAAACCGTGCAAATATTACGCGGAGTTTTTCAATAGTCTTCTTCGTGTGATGGATTTCATTTGAATGACTTCCAGCCACTTTGAAAATGAATCTACGACGATGAGAAAAATAGTATTCTAGCATGGTCCTGCAAAATCCACATGTATTCTTTGCCATGGGAAAGTTGCATACTCCCAAGGATGAACTCCGACCTTCACTGGATCATTCTGTACCTTTGCACAACTGAGACAATCTCTCGCTGTATTCTCGATGTTTTGATCGATGTTTTTCCACCATACATAGCTTCTTGCGAGGGCTTTCATCCTGACCACCCCCGTATGGGCTGCGTGCAGTTCCTGTAGAATGGGTTTTTGTAAACTTCTCGGTATGATGATTCTTATGCCTCTAAAAACACATCCATCTTGAAGGCTGAACTCTGCTGGGTTTTTCCCGTCCGGTAATTCATCCCCACTTTGTAATGCAAGGTATAGTTTTCGTGAATCTTCGTCTTTTTCTGTTTGTTTTCGGATGTCCTTGTGTGTGATTGGTGAAAATTCAATTTGACTAATTTGGAATACTGTAATTTGATCTTGATTTGTAATTGATGTAGTTGAAAGTGGTGCACGCGACAGGAAATCAGCATTACCATGTAGCTCCGTCTTCCTGTGCTGAATTTCGTAGTCGACTCCTGATAAGTGATCAGCATAATGAAGTAATCTTACTGCCGACGTTGCAGGTAAGCTTTTATGCGGGTGAAAAATTGTGGCTAAGGGTTTGTTGTCGGTGATAAGGACGAATTTCCTTCCGTAACAGTACTGGAAAAACTTCTTGATTCCCCAAACTATGGCGGTAGCTTCCTTGTCGAGCTGGCTGTAGTTTTTTCAGAAATACTCAAGGATCTTGACGCAAAAGCTATTGGACGTTCGGATCCATCAGGCAAGATGTGTGACAACACTGCCCCCATTCCCATAGGCGATGCGTCTGTCGCTCACGTAATTTTCCAGTCTGGGTTGAACGGAACTAGGACACTGGAGCTTGCAATTTCTTCTTTCAATTTTGTAAATGTGGCTTCTTGTTCCTTTCTCCAGACGCACCTTGTATCTTTCTTGAGCAGTAAGTAAAGGTTTTGTAGCTTTGATGCTAAATTTGGTAAAAACTTCTGGTAAAAAATCACCAAACCCAAAAAAGAACGTAACTGACCTACGTCTCTTGGTCTTTCAGCTTCCCGGATTGCTTGTAACTTCTCCGATGTTGTATGAATTCCATTCGCATCCATCTTGTGTCCCAGGTACGTAACGGATTTTTGGTTGAATTTGCATTTGTCCTTGTTGAAGTGTAGTCCAAATTTTTTGTGCCGCCACCAATACATTTTCCAATCTCCGGATAAGTTCCTCTTCTGTACTTCCCTGGATTGCAATGTAATCGAAGAACATGACGACTCCTTCCATTCCTTGTGATATCTGTTCTATAAATCTCTGCCATATGTTAGGCGCTGTTTTCACACCAAACATGAGCAGCTTTACCTTGTAAACGCCTTTATGGGTACTGATTGCCTTAATTTTTGCTGTATTCTCGTCGCGTTGTATACGTAAGTAGGCCTGATGTACATCCAAGGTAAAGAAAAATTTCCCGCCGTTCATTTTCATCAAGATGTCTTCAACTTTTGGAATCGGGTAACGATCGTCTTTGATTAAGGGGTTTATAGTCGTTTTGTAGTCGGCACCTAGTCGAATTTTTCTATTTGGCTTCACAACTGGAACAACTGGTGCTCCCCACGTACAGTGTTCGATTTTGTCAATGATTCCGGCTTCTTCCAACCGCGTGATTTCTTCTTCGACTCTGCGTGGTAGCGCGTAGGGTACTGGTCTTGGCCGGAAAAACACCGTTTGAACATTTTCATCGACGAACTGGTGTGTACATGCGTAGATTGGTACGGTTCCCACTGTGGCCTGAAATGTATCGGTGTATTCATCCAACAGTTTTTCTAATTATTTCTCTTCGTACTGGCTGCATTTGGTTTGAATCTCTTTTTGATGTTTCGATTGCCTTGGCTAAATGTATGATTTTCTCCAGGGTCACTGTCGCCTTTTGTTGTAGCAAAAGGTCAATAGTAGTTTACGAATGTCGGTGTCCCTAATACCTCGTATAAACTGGGACCTCATGTGTGCATCATTGGTAGAACTGTTGCATTTTCCGCAAGTAAAATTGCAGTATATGGTCAGTTTTCTTGGTTCTGCAACATAATTGATTATTGTCTCACCTTCCTGTTGCATACGTAATGAAAATTTTTGTTCTTCGGCTATTTCGCTCGGCTCTGGTGACAAATGGTCTTTCAGTAGTTTAACCAGTGTCTTGTAATGTTTTGTTTTTGGTAAATCCGGAGCTGTAAGTTTTGTCAATGTTTGATAAATTTTGGGACTAAGGCAGTTTATTAGGATTTGTACGCATTTAGTGTCGTTTGTCGTATCGTTAACGTTTTTCAGTTCCAGATGATTTTCCAGTCTTTGTAAATAGCAATCGAATGTTTCATTTGACTCATCATAGGGTTGTAAATTCCCGTTTTCCAGAATTTCCCGGCTTCCAACTTGTCGTTCCATCAACGCCTTATTCGTGGCTTGCATTTCTTGTATTGCCTTCGTCAACTGTTCCATGTACCGTTCCATTTTCCACAGTAACTTCTTCCTTATTACTCCGTAATTCTAAATCCTTGGGCTTTGCGCGGTCGTCATCTGTAATCGTAATTTTTAAGAGTAATCTGTTTATCCGTGAACCGTATTCGTATTCCTGTTCGTTGCCAATCTTCGTCGCCAATTGTTATATATTTTCCAGAAGTTTCGAAGGGCGAAATTAAATTCGAGCGTATAAAATCAATGTCTATTTTCTTCTGATATTACAGCAAGAAGTTATCGTCACCTTATCTATTATTTTATACAATACAAGAAATAATGGTATTCACATGAAACAGTAACACAACTGACAGCTGTTTCCATAACTCCCGTTAATGTAGGTATACCTAATTTAGGTTTTGGATGAACACGAGCACTGTGCTTTTTAAGGCCCTCAGCCTCTTTTGCGGCATTCGGCTACGCCTCATGATGGCAAACACGGCTTCGGCCCTGAAAACGCGCTCTTGTATCGAAAAATACTATTACACAGCTTTACAACTTCAATGACTTCATTATCTGAAGTCAGTCGCAATATCCGAGCACTATGGCTATGGCTAAGGCCAGAGGCTAGCAGATAATACGATTCCAACAGGCTCATGAAGCGACGTGTGGAGAATACAGAGGGCGACTCTATATCACAATTTACCCACCGATATGTAATTATCGGTATAGTATTTGTTGTTTGTTGTAATTTGTCCAACGGCCCCCATTTACGGCGAACACAAAGAGGGGTTATTGCTGCCCGCGGAAACCCTGTACGCCAACTTGCACTAAGCGGCTACACTGGTGCTGCGGTAATCTACACCGCTACCAGATGCGGTCAGCTCCATTATTAGCCCAAGCACCTAGTGTTACCAAGCCACTCTTTTTTGTTGTTGTCAAGCCTCTCTATACAACAGCTTTTCAACTACTGATGCTACTACACATACATGCTGCATCAGTTGGTGCACCATGCCGTTCCATTGTCCTGTGTCGGGATCCCTAGCGCCGTACTTCCGATCGGGAACAAGGTCGAGGAGGTAGTCGAAGCCGACCTCCCTCGAGATGCTCTCCAGTATGTCGACGCAGAAGCCGTAAAATCGGCTGTTGCCCGTCGAATTCTTCTCGGTATGCATCATGACGTAGGGCATCTCCTAAATAAAAATGTTCTTATCGTGCACATGCACATGCACATGCAATTTTATTGCGATTGGGCTTCAGGAGCGGCATCAGAAAGCGCGGCGGCCATAAAATCAATTACGTTAAAAAGTTGCGCGATTTAGTCTGAAAGCTCGACGATTTATTTTTATCGGCGGTGGCGGCGGTGCTGGTGGCGGTTCGGGGAGATATGTTGCGGTGGCGGCATCATCGATGATGTTATACGAAGGGGATTTGACAATTTCCTCCCGTGATATTGTGCTGAGCTGACGTAATATCCAGAACTGGGATTGCCAGGAGTGTTAGACGGATAAGTTGCAGATTACTTGCGTGATTTTTGCGTTACAAGATTTTACTTTCGGCGCTAGCGCCGAAGTGGTCACGAAAATACCTTCGGAATTACAATGGACAAAAGCACGGTCAGACATGTTGTAAGATCTCCGCACCAGAAGTAAACCAACGAAAAAGCGAAGAAGAATAAGAAGGCTAGGGTAGGAGGCACAGGAGGCATGCATACGAAGAGATACCTGTGGCTGGACGCTGGACTGGACGCGAAATAAATACCTGGGGGAGTGGAGAATCAGGAACTAAGGAGGAAGAACAGGAGATGAAAATGATGTATGAATCATTGCAGATAAAAAATCTTGATTCTTAGGAAGAGCTTGTGGCATGGTGGTGGCGCATCCGACTGCCATGCTGCGGGTCGTGGTTTGGTCCCCACGAATGGTGGGTCCAGTTTTCGTGTTTTTGTTCCGAAAACAAGTTCTCTGATTTAGTTGGAATGCTTGCTATATGCAAAAGCAAGGTGTGTCGCATAGCAGGTAAAATTTAAACGATGGTGCCGACCCCATGCGATGCTGGTGGTCGTTAAAGATCCCTAGCCTGTGTTGAAGCACGCAGGGGTCTGTCAAAATCTCCTGTACAGTGAAAGAAAGCATTCATCGGCGTCTGATCGGCCCTGCTAGCGGAAATAAACCGACGTGAATTGAGAAAAAATGGAAGGTAATCTGTGCGTAGTTACCTACGTCGGACAACAACCAAAAACCTCTAAGAACATCGGGGAAGGTCTTGGGAAAGTTTCCGAACTCACAGCAAAAATCTGTCATCATAAGTGTTGAGAACGAAATTGAATTCACTTCCAGGCAACGGTGAAAAAAGGAGAGCTCGATCATTGCATCCAATGGATTCAACCACGATTGGACAAACACGACAGATTCGCTGGTTTGCTTCTGGAAACTGCGAAGAAGTGAATTCTTGAAGGGCATCGCAAGCAGAACATACTACGCTGTAACGACGGCTGAACAACCCTGTACAACAAGTGCAAGATTACCAAAAACCCAGGGACTGCTGACCTGTTGCTGCAGAAGTTGGACCAGGGCAGACAAGCTCCACGGCGAGATTCCCTAGAGACGATGAACTCCACGTACTCTAACAGAATAAGCGCATGGTCTACACGTTGAACAACTAAGAGGACAACTTCAGCAAAGAATGCCAACATCGACTGTCGAAGTCGAAGGTTGACACTCAAAAAAAAAATCGTCAGCAAGAAATTGCGTATGGTCAAGAAGTGTAAACAATAAGATTTCGAAACATGGAGCGATTTACGACTGAAGAACACAATTCTGCAATTTATCAGATTTGAAGCAAGAAAGCAGCTGGCCAAAACAAGACTTTGGCTTCTCAGCTTCCTCAATGACATTCTCCCCTCACCAACAGTCTACCTAAAAGTTCCAGACTAGCAAGTTCTAGAAATTTTGAAACTTGAGAGGACTCGAAAACTTGAGCACTATGGTCTCATAGCCCTACACAGCGGCAGCGTAGGCTACAAGCTTCTAGGACGACTAACAAGTGTATACTCGTCTCAGCCCTCTTGTGAACGACCGTGTTCCCTGCGACAAGCGGAGCGGAGCAAGTATTAGAGCAAGACCTATTCAATATTAAATGGTCTTCTTCCAGAGATGGGGATTGAATCCAAACCCGAAAAATCGGAGACTTCAACTTTCCATATAAATAACAGAGAAGCGGATCGTCACTTCAATGTTGACTTTAATGGACTTCATCTGCAGCACAATTATATTGCCTGCGGGACCCGTACCTCGGCGCGGCCTTCAACCGGAGGCTGTCCTTATTCAAGCTCAACTTGGAGCGACTCACGGCCAAGACGGAGACAGCAATGAACAGACCTCAATTGAGGTCTCCAATTTTCCGTTGTCTCTCTTTACTGTGACGTCATGCGTATAAGAGACGGTTAATCGAGGTCATTGGGCGCTTCCCAATAAGGCGTATAAGGACATCATTCGACACATATGGACACAATTTGACACAGCTAGCGTTCCAATAGCAGTAATAGCACCACATGTCGACACAATCGAAACATTGGCGAGGCTGAGTTTAGAATTGAGCTGGCAAGTGCACTTTGACATTGTATATTCGTCTTGTCGCAGTTATTGGAAAGCGCCCTATGTTTCTTGAGATATGACATTTCGTTTCGGGAAATTTTTCGAATCAAACAAGCGCTCTGTCGTGTATTTATTTGATTTCAGCATGGATTTCATTATTTCACTTGTTCTTACCCTCGTTCTTACCAATAAGTGTGTTATATGTAGTGGAAAACTGAGAAGATACTTACAGAAACGGTTCAAGGGTGTTGTGTCGCTCTATGCGAGTGCGAGAATAAGACAAATACACCCGGCATGCACCGGTTCACGAAAGACCCAAACTTGATGGAAGTGTGGCTGCACCAGCACCAGCAAGGATCACGCTGCACCAGACACGTGCATCTTACTACGAAAAAACTCTATTACTTCGTCCATTAAAAACTCCCCTATGGGCTCTAGTGACTTTCCCCACATGATAATGGGAACAGTATAGCTAACCGATTCAAAATTCCTGCAAAAGTCAGAAACGAAACGTCCAAACGTCATAAACGTCAAAACGTCAAAGGTGACCTCGAAAAACTATCTATTTTCTATCTCCCAAAATTGAAGGTCAAGGTCAATTTTAGGAGATAGAAAATAGATAGTTTTTCGAGGTCACCTTTGACGTTTTGACGTTTATGACGTTTGGACGTTTCGTTTCTGACTTTTGCGGGAATTTTGAATCGGTTAGCTATACTGTTCCCATTATCATGTGGGAGCCACACTTCCATCAAGTTTTGGTCTTTCGTGAACCGGTGCATTCCGGGTGTATTCGTCTTATTCTCGCACTCGCATAGAGCGACACAACACCCTTGAATCATTATTTCTGTAAGTATCTTCTCAGTTTTCCACTACATATAACACACTTATTGGTAAGAACGAGGGTAAGAATAAGTGAAATCACTGAAATCAGATAAATACACGACAGAGCGCTTGTCAGATTCGAAAATTTTCCATTATGTCAGAAACAAAATGTCATATCTCAAAAAACATAGGGCGCTTCCCAATAACTGCGACAAGACGTGTACACAATCTCAAAGTGCACTTGCCCAGCTGAATGCCAAACTCAGCCTCGCCAATGTTTCGATTGTGTCGACATGTGGTGCTATTACTGCTATTGGAACGCTAGCTGTGTCAAATTGTGTCCATATGTGTCGAATTGTGTTCTTATACGCCTTATTGGGAAGCGCCCAATGACCTCGATTAACCGTCTCTTATACGCATGACGTCACAGTAAAGAGAGACAACGGAAAATTGGAGACCTCAATTGGCCAACCTTTGATAAATAAAATGATAATTTCGTAGCACTCTATAGAAAAATAAGTTTTTGATCATACGGTATTTGGGGCCCATTAGCCAAGACATGGCTCTCTTCCCTCCCAACAACAGAAGTTTGGAGGTTAAAATCCAGACGCCCAACCTGGATTCCAACAATTTTACTAACAATTTCAATAAATATATACAACAAAATTGGGCCCCTGAGTGGTTTTATGCCTGTATCTGGATTATAGCCAAAGACCTCCACAATTCAAACTTCGAAGTGAATAGACACTGAAGGGAGATAATATGAAACACTGAAGCTGGAGTCGAGAACAGAGAGGTTGTGGAGAATCCGAACAGCAACATAGAGGGCTTTTTTCTTCCGCAAAGGAAATTATTGACTACATTGAATAGGATAAGAACAGAATAGGAAGCTTAGAACCAGAAAATGAGCCACATCATCGCAGACTGTGCGCTGACAGTCTTCGTTGGAACATTAGATGATCTTCACAAGTTCACTCGAGAAGCACTAGAATAACTATTAACAACTGCATCCGAGTTAAATCTGTAGCTCTACAAGATCATCACCGCCACCATCGCACTTGCCCACTTGCTGTATCTATTCTACCACGTTCCCAAGCCAAGATTGGCCACTGGCCAGCCCCCCCGACATCTGCATGTCCTCTTCTTTCGGGCTACACGGACATTTATTCCTACTTCTCCTCTCGTATGGTCACGCTATACGTTGTTGTTGTTGTTATTGTTGTTATCTGTTCTCTTTTTTCTTGTTTTTTTTCTCTCCTGTCTGTGCTTTTTTGTTATTCAATTTATTGTTAGGGACAAGGCTATAGTGCATCACATTTGTTTTAAATGTATATATGCACCAAAGATGAATAAATGCCTATTATTATTATTATTATTATTATTATTATTATTTTGTGTGGTTCTCCTCAAGATCTTCGAGCGAATGCTGTAGCTGACGCCAGATCCCACAGGTTTTCAAGATCTCCCTGCTACATCTCAAGATTATTCGAAAGTGTTGTATAGCTTTATTTAGCAATATATTTCGAGTACCTACCACCTAGGTACTAGGTAGGTATTATTGCATTGTACAGGGTGCGTCGCTGCAAACGAAAACATTTGAAATTGAGATTTCTTGACAAATAGGTAGGCTATTTGAACCAAATCTGCATTAAATTGAAGAGGAAAGTATATTTTTCATGTGTAGGTACCTGAGTTGCTCGACTTCGTCTTGATAATTCATATACACCAGGTAAAGTAAAAACATGAACAATTGGAAAATTTATTCAAACTAATCAAGAACTGATGAAACGTAAGATTCTGTTCGAATCATTGAATTGACTACAAAGACTATTTGTTCCCTGTTTCACCGAACCATGATGAAAGAACGAAGAACTGGGACTGACATTCACGTTGGAAAACCTCCAATGACTTCCATACGTTTGAAATAAAGTTCGAAATTTGATTATTTTTCACGTTTTCATTTAAACTCGTGAATATGAATTAAAAATACAAATTTCAACCAATTGTGTACCTACACATAAAAATTCATACTTTCCCCTTCAGTTTGGTACAAAGTTGGTTGAAATGGCGCCAATACTTTTCGAGGAATCTAAATTCAAATGTGTCCATTTGCTGCGCCGCACCCTGTATAACTTAGTGTTTCTGCAACAATGATAATTATTCTCAATATCACTGCGTTCTCGATACGAGTATAATAAGCAATGGAAAAAATTGCTAGGCTCGTTCTCACGCCTAAGATTGTAGCCTAATCGTAACGTCAGATTGCACTGATGGAAGAAGAAGCAACATGCATTTTGCGTAAAATAAGGAGACTCATGTCGGAGCATTTGAAGCCCAAACAAAACATGCTGCACAATAGTGAATGCTGATAATAACAGAAATCTATAGTTTTAGGATTCAAATGTGACAAATGTGGCAACAGCACAAGCCTTCACGGTAGGCAAGCCCGCTTACGTCCATATATCTCGGAGTTCTCACTCGCGATGTTCTCACGTTTTCTACCTTCGAAATTTCATTTTTTTTTTGGTTAACTAATCCTGGGTTACACCAAAAAAATAATACGCAATTAACGCTAATACGAGATTAAATGGATTCCAATCTGGCCAATCCTAGTAGGTTGACCATAGGAAATGCATTAAATCTTCAACTAATCAATCATTGGATCATTGTCTTTTGTGAAACCAGAATTTCTATTATTCACCAACGAGTAGGTACTGACCAAAATAAACTTCACTGCAACCTCGTAATATATCAATAATTGAGCGTTGGTGCAACCCAGGATAAGGGTAACAACCCCTTGAATTTGGACCATGAAATTATAAAATGTACTTATTAGCTTCTTCTTCAAGCAGTGCAATGTGCCGTCAAGAGTTGGCCACTTATTCGATTTTGAAGTTCAATGTATTTTTAAACTGGATTCATGATCAAAATCAAGTGAAATTGAGAAAAAAACTTTATAACTCTGGAGCGTCCTGGTAAGTTTGATTTATTCGAATGAATGTCCTGTGTAGTGATGGACAACATTCAGTAACTTATGATTGCTGAAAGTTTCAATGGAAGTTTATGAAACATTGCAAAATTAATGTCTTTTCTTATAAAGTATAAGAATGTGAGTAAAGGTATGACTAATTTGAGTATTTGTTTGACTGTTTGAATTTTGATATTGTTATTATATTGTACATAAACAAGACACAAATGAAGTTATTGTCTTGAAGGAATAACAACACAGCTAACAGAACTAAATGAAACAGGAATCGTACCAGTACCAGAACCTACATGTAGTCAGTAACAAAAATAAATTTTGAAAACAATATAAAGAAATTCATATCAAAATAGAAAACTCAAGACTCAGGATCACTAGAGTGTGAAAGAAAGAAGACTTCTAAAGTTCCATAAATTTCGGGAAGACTTGGCTTGAAACTTTCGGAAAGTGTCGGAAACTTATGAAAGTTTCAAAATAAAATATTTCACAGCCCATCATTAGTTCTATGTAATAGGTACTACAAACTTACGTACCAAGTTCAAATCATCCAGGACCTTTCAGTTTCGAACTACCCAGATATCAATCTGTGATTAAAGTTTGATGAACAGTTTATAGTGATTTTCTGCAGCGGGTCTAAGTAGAGTGTAGTGGTTTTTTTCCAGCACAATTACGTGCATGGGAGAATGATTAGACGTGATTGGTGCAGGCAAAAAAAAATCGCTTCGCCCGGCTACGCTGCAAGAATTGCTATTCTTGAGTTAAATTTTATTGTAAGGTGCTCCAATAAAATGTATTTTTGACATTCCTGGTGAGTTTAGTAAATTCTGATGCTGAGACTCTCTTATAAACCAACGAGAGTCGTCAAAAATCAGTCGTATTTTTACAGAAAATTCAAAAGGTCATCTCAATAAGCTTTCTCTAAAAATATCCATTCAAAGCCCCACGATAAAGAATATGTCAATTTCCAAACACGGGAAACGTTCAAAAAATACCAATAAAAAATTCGCTGCAGGCTGCAGGATAAACAGTCCTGCGGAATCCCAAGCGCAAAAACTAACAGACACCTCCGATGCCGCGCCGCTGCCATTACCACGCTTCCAAGCGCGCGGCTCTACTAGTGCAAAAGCTCCGGGGGAAGCTCTCCCGGTTGATCGTCTTTCGTATTCAGCCCCATGCTCTTTCCAGCTTCCTCCTGCTTTTTTTGCTCGCAACATCATCATCGCAAGGACTTACGAGTATAGTGGTGACTACTAGTGTGACGTTCATGGTGCCGGGATCAAAGAAGGCGGCCCTGTCGGTGATGTTGACCCCTGCCCCGGGGCGCCACTCACCGACCTTGACCAGGGCGTGCTGTTTCAGCTTCAGCAAGTCAAGCTTGAATTGGATCCTCCGGCCCTCTTTGAATTCTATGGGTCCGCTCAGACCCTTGAACTCCACCTGGAAGCACACATCATCATAAAAAAACGGACAATGAATGGGAGCCGGGATGCACAACGATAATTAAATCTTCGCACATCGTCGGTGTTGATGTACGGTTCGTTTTTCGTCCCGTAGAATGCGGAATACAAAAAGATAATGAATTGCTCTTGGAGCTTTTATTTAAGAGACTTGTTCCGTTGCAAAAAGATGAGAGAATGATGAAGCAGGTATAAATTGGTACGGTGTTGTTTCGCAAGGCGAGGCGGTCAGATCTCACGGGAGTTGTGTCTATTTTGTTCCATGTGTGTGGACGTACAGGTGTCTGCAGCTACAAAGAAAATTTATCTAACATCATTTTGCGGTATGTATCGTAAAGCCGGCTCCAGACGATGCGATAACTCGTTAATCAGGTACCTATGTTTTGTTTTTATCTTTGCTTTCCTACTTCTTGTTTGTGACCATCTTGTAATAAATATTGAAAATTGAAGATATAAAAAAAAAATTGCAAACGATAACATTGTATGGAGCCGGCGTAAGATATCTCGTATTGCAACAGAATATGGTGACAATGAAGAACAAGTTTATAAGTTGAAACGTTTTATTCGCTTCCGAATTCTTCCAATTCACCCACTTCTGACACCATAATATTGCTCCTGAGTTCATGCTTTACGTTCGAAATATTAGCGACTTGGTGGAATAAACACCTTCATTTAAGCATAATAATCTCACGTAATTAAAACATAATTCGACATAAATTATGCCTTAGGTATAAACTTAACACTTTGCTAATTATGAAATGAAACCATCACAACATCCTTGTTGTCTACAAGGACATGTCCAAGGTAAAACTTTGGAAGTGAGTGTTATAGTACTCCTCCACCTGGGAATTGGTCTAGGGTTTAGCGAGTTCTGTTATGCCATACTAAATACCGACATCCTCGGGGTTTTTCTTGAAGTACTTTTTCGTTTTTTCCTTTTGATTTCAATAACCTTCACTGACCGAAGTTTTCGGTAACCAACTAGACTTTTTCACATTTCTTTTAATTTTTTTTTGTCATTTATGGCCTAGTTTTAACGAGATATCTGTCACTGACGCTGACAAGGACAAAAAAGGTAGAAACAAACAGTTGTCGGGCAGGTAGGGGTGGCAGAGGTTCATAGAATACTGGAGCGAAGAAGACAGCCCTCCGAAAGAGTGCAAAAGGTGATTTTTTTTTCCATATTTAGAGGGGAGGAGCTTGAATGAAAATGAGTTCCGCCAGATAAGTGCCGAATGCGATAAAAAGCAGCGTTGGAAGTTTTTCATAACTACCTACTATTAGTGGGGTCGGTACAGTATTATACGCTGCATTTTTGAGTAATGCAATGTCTTTTGGCACACATGTTCTTAGCACCTGTTTGAACAATTTTGTCCATCGCCGCAAGCGAAATTTCAGTTCAGATCCTGTATACAGGGTGAAGAAGAAAAACAATTTGAAAAAACTGCATCTTTTGAACGGACAAAGGTAGAGTATTGCAGGGCATGTCATATGATGCGCAATTGGATGGTTGTTGAGGTACACCAAACCATTTTGAAACATTAATCACCGTTTTCGAGATATTCTGAAAAAAAATGAGATCTATCAAAAAAAAGATTATCTTCATTATATCGCTTATTTTTGAAGATATCGGAATGAAATTTTGTATTTGTTCTTCAAAAGACGTCATAAATGAATAACAGCTGCAGCTATTTTCTAGGCCTACTATTTTCATAAATAAGACAGTCAACTTTTTTGGAGGGGAGCCGCCATCTTGCTTTGTGATTATCAAGCTGATGACCGAAAAGATGACTGATAGTCATTAGGCTAGTATCATGCCATTATTCTATCATGTGGGAGATCACATTGGATGGACCATCATACCATTTTTGCTGGAAGAAACATGACGCACTGATTTTATCGGGTTCCTCAGAACTAGAGGACCTACTTCCAGCTATCGAGTCATTGCAAGTAATTGAACACCGCAATCATGACCCCTGATCATTTATCAGGTTGCTCACCAAGATTCATACCCATAAATGCAGCCGTTCGGTTTTAGCAGCTGTTTGAATTAAGACGCGTTGCCTTTTCGTGAAAAAAACAGAAAATTACGAGGTTTCTGGGTCAATTCTTAGGTCATTGGAAATAGATCCTCCACGGAATGATGATAAATTTATGCTAAATTATTCGAAAAAAGTGCATTCTATAGCATAGGTTTGAAGAAATGGCTGAAAATTGTTCTAAACGTTTTTTTTTTGTCTTGTTAAGCGTTAAATTATGGATCTTTTTGGCGATTCTCATGCCTCCAGCCTATTTTGATGATGGGATGAAATTCTTCAATTTCTTATCACCCTGTGATGTCATCTGCATAGATCGCCATTATGCCATCATTTCTCAAAGCTGAAGGAGGAATCTGAATAGAATATATTCCAAAATACATTGCGGCATCAAAATTTATGAGGTTCTCTCCATTATTAGTGTTGCCCTACCGCATGATTTGTTCGCTTCCTACCTGCTGCAAAATAGTCTTTCATGTTCGTCCTACATCACATGAGTACATCCTGTGCCAGTTTTTTCAGACCTATACTGAAGAATTCACTTTTTTCTGATAATTCAGCATAAATTCATCAAAATTCCATGGAGGATCTTTTTCCAATGACCTAAGAAACGACCCAGAAACCTCGTGCTTCCTGTTTTTTTCATGAAAAATCGACACTATTTTATTTGAATAGCTGCTAAAACCGAACCGCTGAACTTATGGGTATGAATCTTGGTGAGCAACCTGAGAAATGATCAGAGGTCATGATTGCGGTGTTCAATTACTTGCAATGGCTCGATGGCTGGAAGTAGGTCCTCTAGTTCTGAGGAACCCGATAAAATCAGTGCGTCATGTTTCTTCCAGCAAAAATGGTATGATGGTCCATCCAATGTGATCTTTCACATGATAGAATAATGGCATGATACTAGCCTAATGACTATCAGTCATTTTATCGGTCATCAGCTTGATATTCACAAAATAAGATGGCGGCTCCCCTCCAAAAAAGTTGACTGTCTTATTTAGGAAAATATAGTAGGCCTAGAAAATAACTGCAGCTGTTATCCATTCATGACGTCTTTTATAAGGCAAATACTAAATTTCATTCCGATATCTTCAAAAATAAGCGATATAATGAAGATAATGTTTTTTTTGACAGATCTCAGTTTTTTTAGAATATCTCAAAAACGGTAATTGATGTTTCAAAATGGTTTGGTGTACCTCAACAACCATCAAATTGCGCATCATATGACATGCCCTGCAATACTCTACCTTTGTCCGTTCAAAAGATGCAGTTTTCTCAAATTGTTTTTCTTCTTCACCCTGTATACAGGATCTGAATTGAAATTTTGCTTGCGGCGATGGACAGAATTGTTCAGACAGGTTCTAAGGACATGTGAGCCAAAGGGCATCGCATTACTCAAAAATGCAGTGAACAGGACTTTTTCCGAACGTGCCGACTCCACTATATTTACCTAGTCAGGGCCGATTCTGGCTCGTCGGCTGCCCTTGTGCGAAAAATATTTGGCCGCCCGCCAGCTGTAACCCCGCAGCAATTTTCTAGCGGGGGCGTCTGGGCTCTCTAGAAATTGCACCGCAGGCGATTTTTTTCACTTTTGCGGGCCTGAAACCGCCAAAGCCCTCCTCATTCTAAACAAAATTATGAACAATTATAATCTATTTTCCGCTGATTGGGTGTGCCGAGCATATCCCTCGGCACACCCAATAGGTCGCGGGAGCAAAAATCGCGTGCTAGAGATGGATATATGGTATAATGTTATTTTCACTAGTTCTTGTGAATACCGTTTTCTTTAGTTGTAATAAATTATATAGATGATTTATTGAACAATTGCCTTTTGATCAAAAAAATTATTGTGCTGAGCTCAAGATTAGTCTGAGAAATGTTAAAAACAAACGAGTCTCTACAGCGGTACCTTGGCACCCTGTCTGCGCTTGCGCGAGCGTTTTATGTCAATTCAACGACGAAAAGGATGCGAATTGCGCAGTTGCCACGTCAGTCATACTTGCAACGTTGCCATACCGGGTGCCAAGGTGACGGTTATGTTCCCGCGACCTATAGATGAGTTTTTAGGCACTTATACCAATTCATTGGTAAGTTTATTGATTTTGTAGTTGAATGGAATCAGATAAAGCTGTTCAAATAAACTGGGGGCAACAATTGAACTGATTCACTAGAAAATTTTGCCTCACTTCAAATGTGAATATCTCAGGTAAAAATGGATCGATTTTGGAAATCGTGGTCATGCTGGATAGCGTGTTCTTTTGGCTGTAAGATACTTGGATTGTACAGAGGTTCAACGACGTTGAGTGAGCTATACAGGGTGAAAACAGAAGAAGTGCAAAACCGGTCCACATTATTCAATGCCCTGCTTCTGTGAAAAAGATCCCAGATTTTTCCTGAGTGCAGTTCTGAAAAGCACATATCAATATCTCTAAACGGTTTTGGAATTTTGATCGTAGTGCGGTTTTTTTGAGAGTTGTGATTTTTTTTTGTACTACACCGCATTTTTTCACGCCGATCCGATCTCAAACAGACTTTCCGAAATGTTACCAAGAGATGAAAATTCTTACCCTTCCTCAGATACTTATCTGAGAAAGAAGTCTAATATCTATAATAGTTGACGCAGGGCGGCCGCCTCGCCTCCATTCTTGACAACCTGTTGTATTTTTTCGGCACTAAAAAATCACAATTTACGTAGGGCGTCTGCCGTCGGTCTCGAAAATCATAACATCAGTTCCTTTTTCGACACTCAATTTTTCATTAGAAAAAATTGGCGACTTTTCGCCGCCCTTGAATTTTGGCCGCCCCTGTGCAGGGGCACACCCAGCACACCACTCAGAATCGGCCCTGTACCTAGTTGTGTGAAGAAAGATTTCACAACCTGATTGCTCACAACCAATGAAGGTCAAAAAGTCCTGATTTTGTTACTGAGTTATGAGCCCCCAACTGGGGCTACATTACGCCTCTAGGTTTTGAATCTGAATGATCAGAAGCTCCTAAAACTTCGCAATTTTGCAGAGATTCAAAGTTTTAGGAAGTTCCTCTCAAATAGGCTGTGTGACCACACCGGAAACAAGAGTGAAGCAAGGTAATACAGTTCCTGAAATTGCCTTTTTTTGGAACAAAATCAGGTTAATCAACCGAGAAAATATTTTGAGCTTACGATATCAACCATAGTCACTGCTTAGTAGAAAAGAAAGATGGTGAAAAATTACGAACGGACCAATTATTTTACAAGAAGAGCAATTTCTCGCAGAACTACAAAGACATCAAGTAATAATTATTGACATCTAGCAGCGACACTGGCCACTGTTCAACAAAAATTTCAACCACGCCGTTTATAGTGTAGCCGAGGGGTGCACCGATATTCTTCTACGCACTTTGGAAAATGTCTGCAAGGATAAACAACCTTTTGAAATCCCTGCATTTGAAATTCAATCCAACTGCATTATTGTGTATAGCCGAAATCTGATCCATCAGATAGTAGAGAGGGCTTCGTCCTTTTCGCAAAAATGACTCTCTCTCGAAAAGGGGATGCTTGTTTACATTCGCCGGGTTAATCGATCGAACTATACTACGCGCGATCTCACTATCAAGATCGAGCAACTTTTCTCATTTCTCATTTACATCTTCTCCTCCCCTCTGCCGTTCGGAAACGGAAGCCCCTAAAAGTTGCAGCATTAATTATTGTTATTGTTCTTTATCTTATGCATTTTTTTTGGGTCATATTTGCAGAGAAAACAGTTTCCACTCTGAAAAACATGTACGAGCTTTCAGCTATGATGGAAACGCATTTTTGTATAAATAAGAACTCCCAGGCCCGGACAAGCAGTGTCTCTATTGGAAAAATATTTATTGCTGGTCCCTCGACAGTGCGCATCTTTTCACTTGCTAGAAACCTTCACTGAATTGGCTATAATAAAGTCGAAGTTTTTATGCGAAGTATTAAGGATCGTCGGCCGTAATTTGTTCGGAAGTCCTAACACCTCCAAAGTTGGAGTCGTAAAGCCCAGAGTTATAGGCATAAAATATTTCGGTTGTGGTGATATGGCAAGTCGATGGAGATGGAATCAAAGTTTCCATCGAAGATGCAAGGAACTTTAAAACTTTTCGCTCGATATTAGACTCATTGTTTAACTAGGTGAGTACTAGGATATGAGTTAAAAGCATTTTGATATTCAATACTGTCTTTCCATTAATTTTATTCACGACGCTTACTATAAAAAATATAAATAATATCCTGTACACTTTTTATTTTCAGTAGAATGACTTTTTGAAGCAAAATTAAAGTGACAGGCTGGAACGCTAGGAGGATACGGCTGATGGCCGCTGATAGTTTCGTGTGCCTATATTCCCCATGTCCATGTTATTATACAGATTGGTACAAAACAAACTACATAATATGAATTTTTCTAGAGTATCCGCATCAACGGTGGCTGATGAAAACATGCCTTTCGCCCCATTACAGGGTGATCCAGGATTAATCTGAAAATTTTCAATGAAAGATAGAGCATAACAAAACAATAAGAACAAATCCCAAGAACCATTATATCAAAAATGGATATACTAACGGAGATAATTATAGCCGGTCAAAGTTGAAGGTAAAAAACAGGTTTTTTAGCCGATCAGACAGAAAGAAGTGATTTTCTAGCCTACTACCAGGCCACAAAAAGAACGATTGCTTTAGTGACCCCAGTAACGAAAAATAACAGTACGGGAGAAAACTTTCTGGCCGCCAGCCAGGAATATTGGATTTTTTTCTGGCCGCTGGCCAGAAAGAAAAGTTTCAGATACTTTGATTGATCGATGTCATTATTGAATTAAATGAAATGCATGGCTTTAAAATTCATCATTTTGATAGGTGTAACTACCTCATTAGATCGGCTAGAAAATAGTATGTGCTGTTCGTACAGAAAGTGGCTTCCAGGTCTCCACCGGTTGCAAGCCTCGGCTAGCGCCTCGGCGACTGCAAGCTTCCGTCGTCGGCCAGGAATAGGGCACTCTCAGTACTAACCACACAATACACTATTTCTTGATAACTTCGGTACCTACCATCAGGCCGATTCTACTCAAATTCTGTGCATATCTTAGATAGGTGTTCGTAAATCACTTAATAAAAATTCCCTACAAAAGGTTGCCCATTTTCACCTTTATATTTTCGACGCCACCGGATTTTGTTGGGAAATCATCAAATTTTTGACATCCTCAATTAGTTTAGAAGAAGAAACGTATTAGTCCGGCGGCTTAGTAGATGGATCATGCACTTTGTGCCGAAGCCAATTTTATTTAATTTTTGTGAAATATGGTTAAGGATGAAAGTTTTGAGGGGTGGAGCCATTCTCAATTTTTACCAGGGGGGGAGGGGGAGGGGGTTCTTCTGGCTTTTTGGGGGCTTTTTGGACCTTTTCTTTTGCCCTGGATGTTGTGAGCGGAAGCAAGGTGTTTTCTAGATCTGTGATATATCCGGAGTTTTTTAAGTGGTGCAGCCACCCCCTTCTCCTCTTGGGAGGGGGCTGGGGGGCTCAACTTGACACATGTGGCCGATTTTCACTTTTTCTTTGATTTCGAACCAATATTGGCAAGTTTGGTATCGTTTCCGACTAAATCACATCTTCTGAACTCAACCATGACTTGAAAAAATCGATAGCGACAAGTTTAAACGAGTTGTGCAGAGAATATCGTGTTTTTTTGTGCTCCTATTTGAAGAATTTCTTTGAGGGGGTTTCAGACATTTGTGGTTGAATTCCATTTCAGGTGTATTATTTTGAACTATTTTGCGCCTAAGGAACGTATTTTAGCACAGTCTTTTGTTTTTGGAAAAAAATTAAAAATTATTTTATAAACTTGTTTTGAGCAAATTTTTTCATAATTCAACAACGTCTGAAAGGTTATAAAAGTTCATAATTGTGATCTGTAGTGTCTTGAGAACTTCTGCGGGTTGGAAAGGAACCATAATCACAGAGGGCCGGAGCCTTGATGGGGGTGTAGAATCTGGGGGGCGGGAGGGGTGAACATTTTCACTCAAAATTTATGAACGGGCTAGAAACAATTTTTGTTCTGTTTTTCTTTTTCTGGTTATTTCACTTAAATTGATCTTAAACAAACCTCAAGGGGGGGAGGGGAGAATCTTTCAATTTTGAGCACTAGCAGCACTAGCGGCAGTAACTTGAATTTTGCGTGGGTTTTGCAGGGATGATTGGACATTTCGACCAGGTCTGTGCACCATCGAACCGTCGAGTAGGGAAGGGAATAAAGAACCCTCAGATACGTGGTTCGGCCTTTTAGGGCTCATCAGTGAGGGAAGAATCTCCAAGCAAGGATGCTCGATGATACATAGACCCGACACGATACCTACTTTCAATAATCGTACACGCAGTAGAAATAATAATCGACACCTCCTGTTGATAAAATAGTGAACAATGAAAAAAAAATGGATTCGCCATGCAGGCTGGAAGAACACAGCTTCGCACCAGGCACTACCCACGTCCAGTCACCACCACCACCACCACCACCACTACCACGGTGAGGACTACGACTTTTGACTTTTGCCGCGTTTATGTGTATGAAAATGAGATTTTCTTTGTTCATATTTTATGGAATTGAATTCTGCGTGAGTTTTGCGAAGATGATTGGACATTTTTACCAGGTCTGTGCACTTTCGAACGCCCAACAACATCAGCAACAATTTTTTCACACATACATAATTTGAAAAACTATATGTGTTGTCCAATTTGCAGTTTTTCTGAGTATGTAAAATCTATAATAAATGGCAAAAACTCCTATGGCCGGTGCAGGCTGATAAGGAGAACATTTATTTCAAATTTGGAATTGAAAAAAAACTATATTGAAAAAACGGCATCCGATCCACCAAGCTTTCTTCTGGAAAACACATCGGCAAAAGCTTGAAATACAAAAAGAAATTCAACTGTGTTCTGTATTTTGAATATGGACAAGCAAGCGTTATTCAATTATCATTTTTGCATCCACTGCAAACCATGAAATAGCCGACAAGCTCGAAATTAAGGAAAAAAAATCAATTCCCTAACGAATTTGAGAAACGCCTCTGTTGCTTGAAAACTCCTAGACTTGTTGCTAAATAATTAAAACATTCTCTACCGGCCATTCTTCTATAAAATGCATGAAAAGTATATAAAAAGCTCAGAAATAAAAAAAAACTGCCGAACCTCTCATCTGAGCCCCTGACCTCTCCCAATCAATGAAGAATGGGAATGCCTCCCCTCCCCCTATCAAAATCCTTCTAATAGATTACATATCATACAAACCTTTAGCCTCCCATGTTGATACATACATATATGTGACAACAAAAGTAGCCATCAAGGTCGAAATCAGAAAATCCTTCCCCCTGCTACCTCCCTTCAAGAAGATGAGAGTGATTACAACAAAAACAGCTAGCAAGCCCGAAACTAATCCCCTCCCCTTGAGATTGATGTGAGTCCAATTTCACCATCATACTCCAATAAGATCATAAAATCAGAAATCATGAAAAAATTGTCTCTTCATAAATTGCCTGTTTATAAATTATGAGTCCCTGCTTGAGCGTTCGGTGGTGCATAGACCTGGTGAAAAAATGTCCAATCATCCTCGCAAAACTTGCTGGGGTTGCTGCTGTTGCGGTAGCGATTTTCAAATAGTCACCAAGCCCAAAATTGACTCCCCCCGTTTGAGTTTGGCTTGGGACCAATTTTACGAAAATAAATCAGATCAGAAACCGTGAAAAGATTGTTTCTAGCCCGTTCATAAATTATGAATAAAATATTTCTCCCCCCTCAGATTCAACACCCCCATCAAGAGCGGCTCCCACCCTTTGGGATTACGGTTTCTTTCCACCCCCGCAGGACCCTTCAAGAAGACCACAGACCACAACTACAAACTTCCATAACCTTTTAGACAATGTTGGTGAATTATCAAAAAAAAATGCTCGAAGCAAGTTTACAAAACATTTTTTTAAATTTTTTCCAAAACAGAAGACTGTGCTAAAATACGTTCCTGAGGCTCAAAATAGTTCAAAATAATAGACCTGGAATGGAATTCAACCGCAAATGTCTAAAACACCTCCAAAAAATGTCTTCAAATAGGAGCACAAAAAACATGATATTCTATACACAACTTGCTTAAACTTGTCGCCATCGATTTTTTTGAGCCATGGTTGAGTTTAGAAGATGTGATTCAGTCGGAAACGATACCAAACTTGCCGATATTGGTTCTGGTGAAAATCGGCCACATGTGTCAAGTTGAGCCCCCCAGCCCCCTCCCAAGAGGGGAAGGGGGTGGCTGCACCACTTAAAAAACTCCGTATATATCACAGATCTAGAAAACACCTTGCTTCCGCTTACAACATCGAGTGCAAAAGAAAAGGTCCAAAAAGCCCCCAAAAATCCAGAACAACCCCCTCCCCCTCCCCCCTGGTGAAAATTGAGAATGGCTCCACCCCTCAAAACTTTCATTCTTAATCATATTTCACAAAAATGAAATAAAATTGGCTTCGGCACAAAATGCAGAATCCATTTTAAATATGGCTTTAAGCTGCCGGACTATATGTGTTAAATTTTCATCAGATCAGTGGTTTCGAAGATATTTGAGTTCAACATTTCGAAAACACTGAGCACTGAGGTCGCTTATTTACACCGAAACTCCTTATTTTTATCATATTTTATTTTGGATGGTAACTTGGTAACACGACAGAAACAAACTATAACAGATTTTCAAAATGCATTCACTTAGCATCCAAACACATTTGACAACTATTTTTCTATCAAGAGTTCCAGTCTTTTTACATTCAACTTTGACGGGCTCTATCTCCGTTAATATGCATTTTTGATGTATAGTTTTCGGGTTTGTTCTTATTGTTTTCTCCTGCTCTATCGATTTTCGAAATTTTTCAGATTAATCCTGGACCACCCTGCATATTATTATATCAACGTTAAATTGCTGTTGTGAGAGAAAAGCTGTTGTAATGTTCCTTAGGAATTTTTCAACGTATTGTTAGTCACGAGTTGTGAAGCTCTCGTATGATTCTAGTACATTCGAGAGCACACACGGTGCCTTATTACGGGATGTTCGATTAAACTAGAGATCTCAATGATCAAGCAGGAGTCATCTGCTCAATTGGTGGAGGTGCCAGTTCCATTATACACGCGAATGTGATGGACTTTTCGAGAGCTGCCGCGAATCTAGTAGTGATTTATTTAAAATCGATCCAATGGGGAACCAAATTCGACAGGAAGCAATACAATAAAGGAATCAGTTAAGTCTGCCTTTGGAGCTTTTCACCGTTTCCCAGCTGGCGCTACAGATTTTAAAATTTTTACCTGGCCGTTACTATTCCAGGTGGTCGCTCACTTGGGTTTTGAGCAGGATTACCCGCATTTGGTGAAAGACTCTACTCAAACGTTCTTTTCTGCTCAGGGATTGTCTTTTTTCGAAAAAGTCCAACTGGATATCAAAAGTAGATTTCATAGGGCGTCGTGTAGGTCTATTGTCAAACGCGACACGGTCTCGGCTTTTCGGCGTGATTTCTTCAAAATAAAACTTGCACATTCCGTGAATTACAAAAAAAAAATGTAGTGCAAAGTGCAAACTTCGACATGCGGTAAGCCCCACAAAATATTCATTTCAAGTGAAGACTTGTTGCGAGTCATAGTTGAAAAAAAGATCAAACTAATTTGGATGAGGGAGGGGGGGGGGTATATTATAAAATCAGACCAACGGATTTCAAGTTTTTCCCCTGGAAAAACTGCAAATTTCTAACTTTTTATCCCGGAAACAGATTCCTACCAATTTTTTTTTTTAAACAAGAGGTGGTAACTGATTTCAGAACATTTTCCGACAATTTCCCTCAGAGTTCTCCGAGCTCCCGAAGGGTTTGGGCTTATCGAGACCGGATTCAAATGGTGGAGCTCGAAATACAGCCCTTATTGACAATTACACTTCTTACAATGAGATTATTTGAAAAAGCTTCGGGGTTTTTCCGGATATTTCCAATTTTCCTGAATTATTTCTCCATTTTTTGTTCAATTATTATGGAAGACGGACCCGAAGGGACGTTGTACAAAAATTTGCTTTCTTTTCTTGCCACTTGCCGGGAAAGTTTTTGGGGTAACACAACCGTTTTTTTTTTTAATTTTTTAGAACATTAAAAGTAAAAACCAGTACTTGGATCTTCAGTGATCTTATTATTATTATCAGAAACATCGTGGATTTGTTTGCATCTTTGCTTTCTCTTACGAATCTTTTGGATTAAATTCTTGACTTTTCCCTAAAAACATGTAAAGTAATGTTAATAAGGTCTTTGAAGATCCAAATATTGATTTTTCTCTCAATTTTCTGAGAAATTTGAAAAACAGATTATGTATAACTGGTTGCGGCTTTAGTACTGGAGCCCATTGATAAAAATTAATTGTCCATATCGCAAGCTTCTGTCGTTGGACAACTGCATACTTCTTGTGCATATCAGCCCTTCTCACAGGCACCATGTAAATATTTTTAATTTCGCGCTTTGATAAATGACATCAGAATCTTGCCAAGCTTTTATTATAAACCCCTCACGTTTCAGAATAGGGATAGCGGAATGAAAACTATGCGTGGTGTTCGTGAAATACTGGAATACTGCCCGTCATAAAGCCCGCATTTTTGTTTTTTTTCTTCTGTCTGATGCCGAAAGCACGCTTCTGTTGAGTTTCATGATAATAAATATAATGTATTTCTCATTGTTTTTGTTATTATTCACGGGTCGTATTTACACATTAATTGAGATATTATAGCGCAGTGTGTGCCCCTCGGGAGCTGGCCTGCCAGCATCTTTCTAATTCGATAGGAATTCTGGGACGTTCATCATGGAGCTCCTCGGGGTCCTTAGGAATAGAAAATAAGCTTTCAGCGAGGAGCGAACTTCCATAGTTTGCCATCAGTGTTGGGACTGCTATGAGGATCACTAGACTTCAAAATAGAGAATTTGATTATATCCACTCTAGGAGCCATCAAACGAGATTATGATGTAGGTATGTAATGTAACAGAGGCCAAACAACGTTGCCGCCCAATTTTTTTTTCTATCAAAACGTGATACGTTGATTACTAGATACTGTTGACAACTCACGTGACATCTATAGTTTTCTTCTTCTTCTTCTTCTTCTTCTTCTTCTTCTTCTTCTTCTTGTTTTTAATTTTGATTTATTTAACGTCGACCTATTTCCGCAATGAGGCCTAACACCGACGCTGGTAAATGCTTTCCTCCGCTATAGTTATATCAGAAATATTGTCGAAGCTCTGTGTTCCAACATGAGGTGGGGATTTTTAACGACCACCAACATTACATGTGGTTGGCACCATCGTTCACATTTCACGCGCGCCTTACATTGAGCAAGCACTCCAACTGAATCAAGAAACTTGTTTACGGGACGAAAATCCGACCGATCCCCACACGACTCTTGGCATGGCAGTTGGACGCGCTGACCACCACACAACAAGCTCTTCCTCCTCCTCTCCTTCTCTTTTTCTTGTTCTTTTTCTCTCTAGTTTAAACCGAAGTTCAAGACGACTTTTCAAGCCCTAAGTAAGAAAGTAGCACATGACATTCAACAGATACCTACTTACCAAACTATCTATTCCAGGAAATAAGTTCGACTCAAATTTGCTGCAACATCATCACCTACCTTTGGCCAGGTCCAAGACTAACAAAAGACGTTCAGGGGCTTGATTCAGCTATCTGGTTATGTTAATGTTGAAATGGCAGTCAATTCGTGTTCCTTCGAATTTGAGCATTATCGTAGGGTTTGATTTCATTGTGCGGCCGCCACATCCCCAACGCGATTTAGGCGGAGGGAGCCAAGTTTCTGTCGAGGATATCTGCAGAGAGCTAGGAGGAAGCTCTTCGCGGGAGTAAGTGTCGGCATGACAGCACTTAATCTATTAACATATTACTGGCATTAACGCTGCTTGTCTGGCGTTCAATCTGGAAGCGCGCGGAGCACACTTCTGCTAGGTGCACACTTACGTTGTACCACGCCTCGATGATCTCACACAACTTCTCTACATACTCACCTACTTCCAAACATAAGGGCACCCCGAAATTTTGCTCCTTCGTGTAAATCCGGAAGCATATAAATTAGAAAGAGGACGCGCAATCGAATTGCGTAAACGTCCGCGTCAGGTAATTATTTTGTTAAAAATTCGTGAAGAATTGACAGGAATTGAACCCAAAAAGACCCTCACTCAGTCTGAGGTAGGTGCCCTCAGTTCCAGATTAAAATACACGGCTAGAATGGGAAATTTTATACCTTGTACGCTTCTTCTTTCCTTGCCCACCTTCCTGCGGCGGTGTCAATGAAAAGTGAAAAAAGAGTCCGGCTTAATCCGGCAAACTGCTTTAGCGACTTGGTAAAAAGTGTCACGCACCAACCAAATCCCTCACTTTATCTTATTCCAGTCACCACACCGCCGTGTCCCGAAACTGAGGGGATAAATAGTTCCCGCGGAGCATTCAACTTCCACTTTAATCCCGTGAAATTACCGGCGCTGACAGTCGTTATTGTGTTAATTTGTATCTGCTCTTCGTCCTTTATGCTCACGATGAGAGTACCCCAGTACCATAGCTAGCAAGCCTGATATGCACCTGTTCGTGACGAGCCAAGCTCAAAACGTGACAGTGCCTATTCCCCATTATTAATCGAATTCATTTCTAACGATATACCGAATTTGCGATGGAAATTTGAAGTGACGGATATAGCATCTATTAATGAGACCTCTTGGAGTGTGAAGGAGTGATAATGATGTGTATGCGACAGATTTGTACCTAGTTAGTTGGCTTGCGCTCGCTCATGTGACTTTGATGGATATCTACAGAAAAAGACCCTGTCCTTTTCTCATTGCTGTACTGGTACTGGTTCAGAAAAGCTCTCGCTCGTGGACTCAGTCTGACATACTTTGATTTATTGGGTGAAACGGATGCATGGGCGACGAAATTTTTTCAACTCCATTTAAAAGATTGGTGAACATTTTTAAGTTCCTTTATCTCGGCTTGGAATAATAAATTAATCATTTACAGAGGCGGGAACAGCTGTCAGTTTTCTGTAAGTTGAAAAAGCTCTGTCATGACTTCCATACTACGACAAGTGGATGCGAACCTTTCAAATTATTTTGTTGACGGAACCCAGTTCATAAGAGCATTAGCAGTTCGATAACGGAAGAAATCCGACAAACGACCCGTGAAGTATGCCAATTGCTTTCTATAAAGGCAGCCGAACGGTACTAACCAACAAACGAAAGAGAATGCAATTGTTTACGGTGTTAAGGTCCGAGACTATTTATTGGGGGAAACGGAAAGCTAAAATCGTCAGCGATCAATGGAAGTTGAAATGTTCAGCACTTCGATTTCTAAATGGATTACGGTCCTGTCAGATCCAATATCGTAGCCGATGCATTGTCCAGACCGCTTTAGGTCTCTTCGAGTCAGAAGAGTCGGGTTGCTGCGTTTTTTCAGGTAAATCCACCAAAAATATCCGGAGAGAGTAATAATTAAGCGATTTCGATACCAAGAAAATCACTGCTTCGATAGGCTCCTCTTCAACAACCTTTAACAGTCACTACAGGCCGCCTGATGCTTGTCTGACTTAATAAAGTTCTTTAATTGACAGCTTCCAAGATAGTTTTGATTTATATGCTTATCAAGCAGGTTAACACCTACTAGTCCTTATATGGGCCACAAGAAAGTACAGCGGAGGCACACGGTTTTAAGAAGTAGAGGAAAAAGATTAAAAACTTGGTCCCGGAGTTTCTCTGGCACGTCCTTCAATATCCTCTCGACCGATTCTCATGCAAAACAAGTCGGGTGTGCCAATTTCTGCTTCTATACCTACTTCTCTGAAGGCGCGCGTAAATATCCGCATCCTCTCTCCTCCTTGTGTCTTTTACGAAATAATGACGATAATCGCGTTTCGGCGGAGTCGGTGCGAAACGTCTGTGTGGCTCGTGCATTATCGCAAATTGAATTGCGGTTAGGTAATAAGTTTAGCTGGAGGTGGTGAAAAGGCGAACTATGAGGACCCCGTGCGGCCGTGTACTACAAAGGACGAGATATTCGCACTAATTTGCGTGTAGTTATAGCTCGTGCTGCATGTCGAGCGATGCGCTAATTCCCTGTTAATTGCTAAATTCTATAGAAATTTTCCCCACTCCGCTGGTTCATTGCAAAATGCGCAGGAAGTAATTGAACGGTTCTTGTTCTGATATTTCGGATGGCTGCACTTTTGGACAAGTTTCAGTGCAATGCAACGTATGACCACCGCCACCTTCCTTGAGGGCTTCCGTTCCAGAAGCTCGCTTGCTTCTATTTAAATCGGCATCAAGCCAAACTTAGCTTCTTTCAAGTCCTTTATTCTTTTTCTGGTGTTGCTATTCTACGGCTTCAACAGACATTTTTTCACACTACCAATCAATGGCCAGTATTTAGTTCAAATTCACATTGTAGTTTATCAAGTTGTCAACAGATTGTTTTTTTTTTTGTAATTCGGTTGTCAAGAAAACAGAGTTCAAAAAACACTCACTAGAGACCGTCGTGCGTTTCCCATGTGGAAATGGTGCGGTTACTATAGCATCAGCCAATCGAAGGAGCGGAAACAGACAGTTGCCATAGTAATCCCATGAGAAATCCTCTCGCTGTTTTCAAAAACACGGACCCCGTACTGATCTCGGGTCTGACTTATGACATCAAACAAATGTATCGGGCTATCAATCTTTCTTCCGATGATTGTCAATATCAGCAGTTTTTTTGGCGTTTTTCACCTGAAGACCCAGTCTAGGAGTGGGAGTTTCGGACAGTAACCTTTGATATTCTGTGGTATGACTTCATGACCTTTTCTGTCTCAGCGAATTTTAAAGCAGTTGATACAAGATGAAGGTAACAATTTCCCTCGTGCGGCTCAGATACTTTCCTTTTGCTGCTATATTGATGATATAGTTTTTGGTGCGCGTTCAACTGATGAAGCTAATTCTCTTCAGCAGGAAATGATGCAGTTTCTGCAATCTGGTTCTTTTGAGCATCGCAAGTGGGCATGCCCTCATGTTGACGTCATCAAAGATCTTGCCAATCATCTCCGCGAGTTCCCTCCTCCATCAAACTCTTTTCAGGTGATCGAAGTTCTTGATGATCTTTCTTGGGATTCTGGTTCTGATTGTTTTCGTTACTATGTAACTCTTGGTCCTGCTGCTCCTACCAAACGCAATGTTTTTTCTCAGATAGCAAGAACGTTCGATGTTAATGGGTATTTGAGTTCTGTTGTTTTTTACTTAAAGTGCCTGATTCAACTCCTGTGGTTGGTTGAAATTGACTGGCATGATCCTCTTCCTCCCAGCTTCTACGATTTGGAAGGTTATGTACGATAAACTGTCGCTACTGTCGAAGCTTCGCATTCCTCGTTGCATTTTCCACCCTCGTATCAAAAGGTTCAGTTGGTTGTATTTACTGACGCTTCGACGAGAGGAACATCTGCTGTCCTTTATCTGCGTATTCTATCTGGTAATGACATTACTTGTCATCTCATCAAGGCCAAAACTCGAGTTGCCCCTTTGAACACTTTGACAATTCCCGACTTGACTTGAACGCGGCTGTTCTTCTCACTCGTCTTGTCAAGTCGGTGAAGTTTGTCATCACTTCTCTCCAAGTTCCAGACATCATCTTGTTCAGTGACTCCACTACAGCTCTGTCTTGGATTCGCACTCCACCGCACTCTCTCAAGACTTTCGTGTCTAATCGTGTAGTGGACATTCATGATAATTCTCCGACAGCTACTTGGTGTTACGTTCCGACTCACTTAAATTCCGCTGACTGCGCCACTCGTGGCCTTCTCCCCTCTCAGCTGTTGGACTTTTCTCTGTGGTGGCATGTTCCCTCTTTTTTGTATCAGGATGACTCTCATTGGCCTTCTCCTCCCATCGTTCTGCCAGAGGTTATTCCGAAGTCAAAAGAAGCTCACCATGTTTTCGTAGCTCATGAGTTTCCTCCTTCACCTTTGTTGGACCTGATCAATCGTCATTCTTCGCTTTTAAAGGTCCAAAGAGTGTTTGCATATATTCTACGCATCATACGTGATTGCCGTGTGGTTCGTGCTCAGCGACAATTTGGTTCCATCACTCCCGATGATTATCAGCAAGCACTTTTCACTATTATCAGACTGTCTCAGAGCACCATTTTTCTGGAGAAATCGAATAACTCACTCGAGATCGAGCCTGGAGAACCAAGCTGCAAAACTTGTCCCCGTTTCTTTCAGCCCAGGGTTATGTCATGGTGGGGGGGTCGCCTCAAAAATTCCCCTCTTTCTCGCCTCTCTCACCATTTGTATCTAATTCCGCGTGATAGTTATTTGGCAGTCGTGTTGATCGATCATTTTCATCGTGTCACTTTGCATGGGAGTCCTAGACTCATCACTTCGCTCATCCATCGGCAGTTTACAGGTTTCAAACCAAACTTTCTCAACCTCTGATGGCTGATCTTCCGTCGTATCGGTTTGATCAAACTCGTTGTTTTATCCATACTGGCTTGGATTTTGGTGGATCCTTCTTGCTGAAAGAAGGTTCCCGTCGAAATTCCAAATTGTTGAAAGGCTACGTAGGTCTGTTCGTTTGTATGGTAACAAAGGCCATTCATCTCGAATTCCGTTCATTCTCTATCCTCGGAGTCATGTTTGGCTGCTTCAAATCGATTTTTCTCTCGACGTGGACTTTATTTGGACCAAGGTCGCAGTTTTCAAGGTGCGGTTCGTCATTTGGATGAAGTGTATACGTTCTTAAAGCAGTTCACCCCTGAAATATCCGATTCATTGGCTCAACGTCACGTCAAATGGAATTTCAATCCTCGTTATTTCCCAAATTCCGGCGGTTTGTGAGAGGCTGGAATAAAATCTGCCAGACATCACTTGAAGCGGGTTGTAGGCAGGAGAACAGCACTATACCTTTGAAGAATTCGAAACTCTTCTGACCAAAGTTGAGGCCATTCTCAATGCATGGCCGTTGGCTCTTTGTCATCGATTCCAGATGATGGTGTCGATTATTTGACACCGATTCACCTTCTAACCGGAGCTTGGCTTTCATCTGCTCCTGAGATAAACTTCACTGAAGAGACATTGGATCTTTTCAACCGCTGGCGATCAGTTGCTTGTGCCTCCCAATCCTTTTGGAAGGCCTGGAGTGAAAAGTACTTGCACTCTTAAATTCAACGCCCCAAATGGACCACGCCACGTCCAAACATCCAAGAAGGTGATTTGGTTTTTGTCACCCAACCGTCGTTTTCGCTCAGTTGGCCGCTTGGAAGAGTGGTACGAATTTTCCCTGGTGATGACAATGTCATGCGGGTAGCTGCAGTTCGACTTAGCAAGGCAATTTTGACGCGCCCGGTGAACAAGTTGATTGCCTAACCTCGTGGAAATTAAGGAATTGATTTTGTTTTTGTTTTAGTTTCCTCAATTTTACTCATATTTTATTTCAAAATCTCTCAATTTTGGGTGAGGGGTTTATCTTTAGTTCAAATCCACATTGCAGTTGATCGAGTTGGCAACGGATTGTTTTTGTTTTCAATTCGGTTGTCAAGACAACAGAATTAGAAAAACACGTTAGAAACCGTCGGGTTTTTCTCTTTGGTTGCATATTATGTTCTAAATTTATTCATTCAACTTTTTTTGTGTTATCCTGAGTTTACCTGTGACTTGCCCCTTTGTATCATATATTACCCACATGACGTCTGCTAGAACCCCACAACAGGAGTCGACTTCCCAAGATCTCGAACAGCGTTATGTAAGTATGTACTCTCAATTTTATTTCCTGGTCAGACTCAGCGTATATCCCTCACCTCGGGTTCCACCAAACTTTTATCAACGCGATAACTTTATCGATCTGATAGTAACTTAGCAACTGGTCATCCTATTGGCTGATGCATAGCAACTATCAGCGTGATAGATTTAATCTGCTCTTAAAATTTTGGTGGAACCCGAGGTCAGCCAGTAAAGTGGCGTAGCCAACCACCATCAGGTTCGTCTCCTGACTTGAAAAGGCCGGATATTGTGTTCTCTTACAACAAGTTGCCAAAGTTTTTGTCATGTTATGAGAAAACTAAAGCAGCCCACTATCGTCAGAGTTCGGGTACTCACTCTTCGAGCGAGGTTTGGGTAAAATGACCGAAAGTATTAACAAAAAGCAAAAATCATGTTGTCTGTTTCTCTATTGTTCCTCTTCCCACGCATGAAGTCTAAAAATGCGATTATGAAACAAATAAATAAGCCGATGCCACCGACCATAACCACCAACAAAATCTGCCTATTGTACGAGTGCAGAAGCCGGGCTGCTCCTCACGCCGTTCGCACAATATCCACCAGAGTTATATAATGTGAGAACACAAAAGACCCGCACATTCTCCAGTTTTCGCTCGGATTTCGGGGATTGATTCACTTAACATTTCCACACGGTTACGCTTGGCGTCACGTAAGCGGCCCACTTAGGCCTTTATGTTCCAAGTTCCACGACGTCGAAATCATCCGCAAACATTTTTTTTCTTGTCCGGTAGCACGGGATGCTAAACAGGACTTGTTAAATATTTCCCTTGTAATGCCAACTTTTGCGCGTTGTTTATTTAGGAAGATCGTCGAGAGGAAGAACTTTGCCCGCGCGCGCTTTCCGTGGAAGTTTAATCAAAAGTGACGGCGTCCCGATGCTCTCTGGGGTATTTTATTATTTCCTGCAATATCGCCGGTTCGGTTGATGGTGTGACTATCTCGATTTCTTACAGATATTTTCTGATACCGGCAACAGCTGCGAAAGCCTATTGCCGGGATAATACAAACAGCGCGATACTTTGCTTTGGTATCTGTATCACACGACACGAGGAGGTTTTTATTAAAAGATGAACATCGGTGATTCAGTTTTTCACAGAGCTTTTGGCCCAAGACTGATGGGACCGCTCAAGTTTTTTCCGTTTCTGGAATCGCGTCGTCGCAGGGAGATGAAATAACAAATTGCCGCGCCGCCACCAGAAAAGCATCTCTGGGAAAGAAGGGCCATGGAACTTGGAGAGAAAATTTAGAGTATTAAGCAACTCATGAATAATTTCGAACGCTAACTTGGAGATTTATGATGGCTCGTCCTTCCTGTTCCTCTAGATAAATATGCATACGCATAGCGAAATAGACGCGTCATTTTGCTCCATTCCATAAAATTCAAATTGCACCTGTGAGGTTCAGAAGAAACAGGTGTGTGTCGTGTCGACGTGTCTCTATCTATACGCGATTTTGACGTGATCGAATTTGAAGTCGCAGAATCGATTTCCTTCTCCAGACGATAGGAATAAGGGTGCGATAAAACGATGATGGAAGCTTGCGTTGCGTCTCCCTCTGACTGGCCGCAAGTTTTTTTTTGTCGGCTGCTGGAGGACGACGCGACAAGTCGCGAGAATCGGAAATCTTTTTGTCGGCCTTGATGTTTGTGCACGAGAACATCGTTCCGGAATTGCCGGTGCAAAACTAATTTGCTTCAAGTCCGCCCGCTCGGGATGGCGAAAATTACCTTTTAATATTTTGCGGCATTCCTACACTTAAGTAGGTAGCTGTTAATTTTCTATTAATTAGTACGAGGAAACGTCTACAAAAGATGCAGTTTCCCTTTAAAAGCTGCGCGCGGTTTCAACCGACGTTCTACCGACAAGATGCAAATAGCCATACTATTTTGGTTCACGAAAGTCTGGTAGGTGAGCGAACTTTTCCAGACTTTAGACTTTTTCTGGACATACTCAAGAAGTATCCTAGGAGAAGCTGGTCAGGTTGAGGTCAACAAGTTTTTGCTCTGCAGAGTCAGTATCCACGGAAAGAACTAGGAGAAGCAGAATACGGCAGAAACAGTGTTACCAGAACTGCTTCTTTCTCCACTGCCTTCACCGATGAGTACCAGTTTCTCTGCTTGTTCCTTTGCACAATAAATGCGGTTCAAAACGAGGACAAGCCTTGAGCTCACTATTTTTCTTCTCCCTCAAGCCAAATCCAACTCTATAGCAAATCGGCAATTCATCGTCACAAACCATCTTGACGTGAATTGACTCAACAGGACTGGAACAGTTCGCAAAAAGGAAAGAAGGAACCGATGGCATATCAAGATGTATGTCAAATAGCCAAAATAGATGTACACTGAAGAAATGCAATATTTGCGATAAGCTACTTTGATGCTTTCGATTTGAGCGGAGGTTGGATGAATTACTACGACAAATATTTTCTTAAAACGCTCCTTATTTTTCACTACTAGTTTCTGGAGGAGAACACCTATATAATCTGCGTGGATTGGGGATTGCGAGCGAGCATCCCATTAAATTAGAAAGATAATTTCATGGGAAAAAGCAGCTGATTTGAATGGAGTCAGGCAGTGAGGATTAATTGAACAAAATCTCTCCGGACAATTCGTCCCAACATTTGATATGCTGGACAACTTGTCCCCGAACAATAGAGTGATGTTGATTTTTCTTTTATTGCTTTCTCGCTCCCTAGAGTTCTGAGAAGTATAAAGAGACAACAGGGAGTCAGTAAAGCTTTGAAAGGCACAAAAAGACACAGGGAGCACCTTGAGCTGTCAACAACACCAGAATACACAAAGAAGTTCACTGGACTTGAGACACAAGATGATACAAGGGGGTTATCAGGTTTTTGAACAACACATGAGGCGCCCACTTATGCCCCGAACATTACCAACTTACACGAAGATATGGAGGTTCGTCAAATTTTCGTTTCGAGACATGACACAACAAAAGACATCTAGCTCGGTAGTGCTTCAAGTGACAAAAATTAAATACATATAGTTCTATGAATCCTCCCATTTGGCACAAGAAAAGGTAAGAGGGCTTTGTAGGACTCAAATGAAGGCACAAAGCTCAATTGGCCTCCGAACAATACAAGAAGACACAAGAGGCTCATTAGATTTTAAAAAGACACGAGAAAGACGGAGGAGCTTAGTAGGGCTCAAAAAACTTATGAAGACCCGAGAAGGCAGACTTGAGAAGACGCATATGTGGACAAACTGGCACGACGTTCCGATTAGTGATTGATTCTCACAAATCATGTGCCCCAACTTCGAAAGCGCTCCGCAGATGAATAAAAAAAGATGGCTGTTCAATAATAATGATATTTTTCTATTTTGCGTTCACAAGAAAGTCATAACGATACGCAAATGACGTCATTCGCGTATCGTAAGAAGCTCTATTTCGATACGCATTTTTTTACCCCCAAATGTTGGCAATATTAGCGAGCATAACATCGACATGACAACACTCACTGACCGAAGAGACAGCTTAGGTGACAACACTCCACAGAAGGGGGTTATTTCTGAAAAATACGGCTTATTTCTGATGATGAACTGTGCTTTCACTATCAAGAGCAATTCCCAACAATTTTGTCAGCAGAAGCACATATTTTACATTTTTTCAATGAAAAAAAGCATAGAATAGTTGCAAAACAAAAACAAATTGTATATAACACACATTTTATAAGACCTATTGTCACACTCGTCAATTGAATCACTCGTCGCTTCGCTCCTCGTCCTTCAAAATACGCGTGTGACAATATAATGTCCTATAAAACTTGTATTATAATATACTATTATCTACAAGCGTTAAATAACACCCGTCACTCTTAGCACGTCGTCATGGGCGACGTGAAAAAATGATGATTCTGCGCGTTCCTGTCAAATTTTTAATAAATTCTGACGTTTACCAAACATTTCAAAGACCATTGTAGATAAAATCTTGTACGATACACGCGTTAAAAGTGTCTTATTTTGTTCGCGGGGTTGCTCTACTTGCTAACGCTCGTTTCGCAAGCGTCTTCGCTCACAAAATAATACCTGTCACTTTTAACACTTGTATCGTAAATAGCTATTTTCTACGACGCCTACTAAAAGTAGCACTTTTAACGTTAGCTTGCCGTGTTAGAAACGTCAAATTATCTCGAAGCGTTAAATAATATATGTCATCAATGTCACTTTTAGCACGGCGTTGAATGATAGAATCACCAGAATATAGTTACTTTTTATTTGTCACTAAAATTGTGTCTGCCACTTGTGACATTTCTATAGTCTGAAATATCGAAAATTCTGCGTTGTGTGTGTTACTTCTTGAGGACTTAACACAAAAACGCAGGCGGTGGTCCCAATAATAGAAGCGGAAAACAGGCGTTTCAGAGCAGAGCATAAAAATTTGAAACGGAAAGTCGTTGAGTCAAAACTGGCAGCCATACATTTTCTGACACAAAAACACATGGTAACTGGGTAAAACCAAAAGTAAGCAGATTACCTAGCAGTCAAAACAACCCTGATGGGTTAATCACGCACGACGCGATAACCCGTTATGCTCTGTCGTATAGCTAAAAAAAAACGCACCTCTTCCAAATTTTCAAAGAACCGCGCGTAAAGAAAATATTGTATGATGTACATGTTGAAAGTGTTCCCGCTCACAAAATGATCTCTCACTTTTAACACTTACATCATGAATAGATATTATGTATGGATAAAAAAATTGCACATTGGCCACCCTTGGGGACACGAGCCATCCATCAGAAAAAGTTCTAAGGCTCTAGCTTCATTCACGGAGGAGGAGTACAACTTCTTAATTTCAACACGGACAGACAGACAGACAAACCGGCCATATAAGCGTCATTTTCTTACGAAAATGCGCGTAAAAATTAGGTTGCAAAGAAATTGGGAAACTAAAATACGTACCTATACCTATTTTGTAGGTGAGTGACATTGCAATCGTAGAGCAAAAGTTAGTATAATATTGTTACGAGCGGCGATTCCCGCGTGCATTCTGGAGGACACGCGGTCTTTCTAGACTGTTCGCATCAGAACGCAGTGCGGAGCTCTGGACATTCCAGAACATACGTGATGGTTAGGCTGGCGATTTGAATTACATGGGAAACTTCAATAGCCGAGTAGGAAACATCAGCCGAATTGGCGGAGGCGCCGCGTCTCCAGAACATACGTGGCTTGGCGATTTGAATTACATGGGAGACTTCGATAGTCGGGTAGGAAAGATCAGTCGAATTGGCGGAGGCGCCGCGAGTACGAAGTATGCACGCAAGAGGTGTGTGATTTTTCGGGAGTCGCCTAGAAACTGTATGCCCGGTCATTGTGGAATCCGCTGGAGGACCAGTGGAAGATTCCAGAACAATATTCGGAGCTATATAAAACCTCGCTCCTCGGCCTACGGACCAGTATTCAATTCAGAACGATAAAAGCGAGTAGTATCACCGATATTCCCAAGCGTAAATAATTGTTGGCGTGTATTTATTTATTGCGTGCGCAGTAATAAACAGTGTGTTTTGGAACCATCGTCTCAATCATAAACGAATCTAAACGCGGAATACGTAACAATATACTTAACAAAATATGAATCCATTCTACCTAATACTTGGTTTTCGAAATTTCAGTCGTAACAATAATACCAGAAACGCCGATGTTGAGACATGTTGAATGTTGAAAACTCTTGAAAATTGGACCTTGCAGCTACAGCAACAAAATGCTTCATATTTAGATTGAAGCAGCTCATTACTCAGGTAACAAGTCTGGACCTTGCATTTTTGGCGTTATCCTGGTATGGAGACAGTGGAGACATCTGATAAATGATATTCTCTCTTGTGGTCCCTCGCGCTAACCGCAAACCGCATGTCGAAAGACGTTATCACGCGTAAACAGGAGGCAGACGCACTATTGTAGGAGAATGCAAGGGAAAACGCATTGTAGGTTAATACAGAGGTGTGGTACTTATTGTAGTAGTTGTAATATCTGCATACTTGTACTACTGCGTAGGCCACTAGTTGAACGCCAATACTTCTCCACGGGTAAAGTAGAACACGTGAAGTTTGTACCTTCATGGCGTAGTTTTTTATTCAAACTAATGTCACGGTTTACCGGCCTACATTATTCACATCGCTGAAAAGCTAGTTTCTCTTGGAGTAGGTACCCTCGAAAGCGAAGGACTGGAATGCGACCGCGTATATTATTCTTCTGTGTCGCTGGTCCTCGATTCCAAGTCCTTGGCTTTTCTTTTGGCACAGCAGGACACATTGTTGTACGGACTTTGCGGGAACTGTACAGAAACGAAGACTTACCGCATTAATGTAATTAATGAGGCTGAGCCCTCCGTCCCACGGCTGCTCTCTGTCGCACGAAACATTCGACAATCGGAGGGTGTGCGACTGTTCCAGGGTCTGCAGACCGATGGCGAACACGAAAACAGAGTCGTATATCAGTGCCGCTTCCGCCTGCAATAAAACATCCAGCATAATATGAATCCCGCTATAGTAGTAACAGGAGCAGTAGTGGCAGTAGTATCAGTCGATTTTTGCACAAATTGCACTTTTACCCTTCACGATTTTGAAGGCGCCCACGGCGACATTATCATACATTTATGATAAATCAAAGCGGTCGTCTTTTAAAGTAGTGTAATGTATGCAGAATGTGACCCAAAAACCTCGCCAAAAACTTTGCATGCAGTGAATAGAGGGCGAGGAGAGGTAGCGTACAAAAGTGAATGGGTGATTTTTATGGAAACGAACATGATGGATTGATACAGATCTTGACGATAGCTGCTCGTCACAACCAATTCAAGTTATTTTACCTATTCTTTTAACAAATTTTATTTTCAAGAGTGCCCGTCTCTTTGCTTCACAGATCACGGGTTATACGAGTAGTACAGGAAAAATAGTAAAACAAGTGAGTATGCCTTCACGTGCGTGAGTCTCAGTAGCGCATTTTCTTGAAGAGGCATATTATGAATGTAGAGAAATTTGGTTGAAGGAGAAACATCATTCTTTGTCCACTCTCTTTAGTCGAAACTCATTGTGGTTTTCTGTTATCAGAATGGGGTACTTGTCAATGAAACAGATTTGAATGGAAACTCTTTCAATCATCAATAATTTTTGTTTGGAGGCGGAAGCTGGGAGCAGCCACTAATCAACAGTAGCCTATTCTTTCCCATTTTTAGTCGGCTATATGGATAGCTGACTAAAAATGAGAAAGTATAGGCTACTTTTGATACGGCGCCGCCTCCAGCTTCCGCCCCCAAAAGAAAAAAGTGCAACTCCCAACAATTTTCACTGATTTGGATGGTCATGTTACCTCAAACATAGATAAACTCTCAGCTCGAACTGTGCAAGAATTTCTTTGCCAAACTCTGCCGCTCCCACACGCCGCCCCCAAAGTAAGAGATAAATGTAAAACATAAACCTGAAGATTAGCGATCTAATTCTTTCTCTATATGAATAGATGACTAGAAATGGGAAGAGATAGGTCACTTTTGATTAGTCGCCGCCTCCAGCTTCCGCCCCCAAACAAAAAATGCAACTTCCATAATTTTCACTGATTTGTCATATTTCCTTACACATTTGAAAACCTTCAACTCAAACTGTGCAACAGTTACTTTTCCGAATGCTGCCGCCCCCACACGCTGCCCTCAAAGTAAGAGATGAATGAAAAACATAAACCTGAAGACATAACGATCTAATTCTTTCGCTATATGGATAGCCGACTAAAAATCGGACTCTCTTACATGCAGCCCTCGGCCTAGGGCCTTGAGCTGCATTCACGTTCGTTATGCTATGCCCGGTTTTCGGCGCTAGTAACATAAAATACTATTTTTGAGGTTGAAATCTATCTTTCTTGTACTATTATTTCTTTCTCAGTTTATTTCCAAACAAATTCAACAAATCTAGTCAATAAAGATCTATTCGGAGACAAAATGTTAATCAATGGGGGGAAGAGAAGACTGGTTCCGCTTAAACTGAACAGGTAATTTCAAATGGAAATTTTGTTAATCGCATGATACCTACAAAAAAAGTTGCACGGGGCAGGATGTGGCGAGGGGTTTTTCTGATGTCGTTTTTGCAAAATTTATTTCTTCAGGAAATAGTGATCGGCGCCCTTAGAAGCTCGGAATTAGACGACCATTACCGCTATCATCTAAATCTCGAAACGTCCAATAAATTGGAACTCGCACTCAACACTTGGAGCCGTTGGAACTCCAAAGAACCGTCGTAGCTTGCTGGTCTGATCATCGCGGGCACATTTTTAATAATTCTAACGGACTTGTAAAAGAATAAAACGACATTTTCATATCTTCGAGCGTTTTATTATTAAACGACATCCACATCTTTATGAATTTAAGCAGAAAAACCCAAGACATGTTTTACGAGTCTCTACCCATTGTTTACGATTCTTTCGAAAGCGAATGTCTTATTTGCATGCTAAATTTGAAGATTCGTATGTTTTATATCAGTTGACATGTTTACGCGAAAGCTTATTTCCATCCTGAATAAGGACTTGAAACAAATTTAATAACCGAAACTTGGTAACCGCCACCGCAATTTCTCGTAGGTTTAGGTATACCTATAGGTGCTCTGCCTCTAAGTGCATCCACATAAATTGGGCCGGTTTGCAAGTGAAACTTTTGATAGACGCGCGCTTCGGGGAACTTTTACACCTGTATTGCACCTGTGCAAACAGCCGTAAACTTACAACTTCATTAGATTCTCCACGGCGGCACGACGCGAAAAACGTGAATCATATTTTTTGTACCACACTGCGATGGTGATATTTACGAAAGTGCAGGAGCTCTTTCGGATTAGGCGGTTAATTTTTCAGTCGATTTTTCAGGCCTTTTTGTGGTGGAACAGACCGTGCGTGATGAAACATTGATGGCCTGAAAGTCCGCCGATTTATTATCCGCTTCAATTTAGCCTCGGAAACGTACGTTCCCTTTTCGGGCTCCATTAGCGGTCGAGTTTCTCTAGACATTACCAGAGGAAATGACTTGGAACTAACTCGATTATTATTTTTATATTGACATGAAAATTTTGTGTAAAAAGAAACTGTTTCTTAACAATTTTGGCGAAGCTTCAAAACTAATGCACTTCCTGCGGTGCTGACGAATTGGACAGAACTGAAATTGCAATCTTTCTAGGTACCTACTGTCATATAGGAAGTTTTATAGGAGAAAGAAAAGAGAAAAAAAAAGGGCTTTTGGGATTTGTTTCGTCCTTTCGGAAATTACATTACGTCTTTTTATCTCGGCGGTCTATAACTTGACAAAACTATTTGCGGTGACAAGCATAAAACTTTGGCTCTCTGTGTAGCGCAGGGAGATAATCTTATTGTCGTGTGGGATAGTCTGGATTTGAGCCAATACTTCCATTTAGTTACGCTTCCTGGTCATCCCCGCACCTAAATGGACTGCGTCTTGATTTTTTTCGGGAGTGGAATGTCTACCTCGTGTGTTGAGTTTGAGTCACTAATCAGGAAGTCTCAAACAGTTCTGGATGGCGAAGAAATCTTGCTGAAGGAGTGGCAAGGTCTCCTCGTCCTGCCGTTCGAGCTATTGGACGGACAAACATGATCCATCTTAGCTCTTTGGCCAAGCAAAAGTAAACATAGCTTCAAATGAAAAATGAAGTTTTACATCAAATTAAACCTCCACGTTTTATCTACTTCCACAAGTAAGTTTTTTCAAATAAATGAATAAATAAGTAGGTATATCCTGTACACCTTTTATTTGCCGTAGAATGACTTCTTGGCGCAAAGAAAGGGACAAACTGAAGCACTAGGAGGATACGGCTGATGGCCGCTGATAGTTTCGCTCCAAAACTTTGCAGGTGCCATCAGCCGTAGCCGTAGCCCCCCAGCTTGTCACTTTATTTTTGCTCCAAAAAGTCATTCTACTGAATTTAAAACGTGAACGGCACATACCTAAGTAAAGTTTTTGTGTTTCAAAACTAAACTGTACATTGTTGGGACGGAATGAGGCCGCGCGCGCGCTTGCAAACCACTTTTCTTGTTACCTGTACCCATTCCATTACTAGGAACCTTTTGCAATTTTCAATTTCAAATTGAATTTGGAGGCAGAGTAGTTATCATAACAAGGTGGAGCAGATCAGCTCTTCATTAAAATGAAAATCGTTTCGTTTCTGACAAACGGTCGCTCAGGCCGCATACATTTTGCATTTCGTTTCAACTCGCGTTCTAAATAATAAATAGAGGTACAAAAGCTTGTTGGACGATTATAAACTGGTACTAATGGATGTATGAAAAATAAACGAATGCCGCATATAATTGCATTAAAATTCCGATTTAAATATGATAATTGGAAAGTGGAGCAGATCTGCGGTGTTGGCAGGTCACTAATTTCAGCTGTAAAAAAGTCATCAACCCCTGAATCATGAACAATTCTGATAGTAAATCACTAAAACCAGTTCACTTGCATGAAATACAGACATTTTTGGATGAATGTGTTGTTGGATGCCATTTGACAAAATTAATTCGATGGTATTCTTTCTTCACTGCTTCGGATAGTGCCAAGTGTGTATAACCACCCAATATTTCTTCCCTGAAAAGTTTCTCTCTAAGAGATCCCAGGATAGATCGATTTTATATTTGAGGGGGAAATATCGTTAGTATAAATTCAACGCTCCTGTTACATCCCCTAAGGCATGGTCCCCACTCTTTCAAAAATTTCAAATGGGAATACGGGTCGACTAAGACCTCGACTAAGACATCAATGTGAAGCCCTTCCAACTTTCTTTATATTGGTGTAAACAGAAACAAAATAATCGAGCTACCTGTTTACTAATTACAATTTTTTTGAATTCAAAATGTGGGTTGTTGAGATTTTGAATTTTGATGTTTTACAAAGACTACACGGTCTCACAGCTGTATTACACTACACAATCTCCTGTACAATTTCTGAAAAATCTGTCAGTTGAACAATAACGTTCATTCTTTTCGACACTATTTTGGCAGATTGTTCAAGAAATTGTGTAATGTAATACAGGATAGAGAATCTTGAAAACACGTGGTTCGATCTTATTTCTTTTCTCACTAAAATGAAACGAGTTAAAAAGCCTCAAAAATGATGTGAGTATTTTTCGACCCTGTTTCCATTTGGAATTTTTGAAAGAGTGGTCACCTTGGGCCTTATGAATAAAGATTAAGCAATTGCTTTTGCTCAAAATCTAGCAGCAAAAAACGGAGAAACATTTGGAAATGAGACTTTGAGCCATTGTTATTATTTCAATCAGTTACTCAAATGTTCAATAAAACCTGAATCAAGAAATTACTTGAAGTTTCTGATTTTTTGAGAATTTTTTAAAAACAAAAAATCAAGCAAAAGCCGAATGGGCCTTATCAATAAAGATTAAGCAATTGCTTTTGCTTGAAATCCACCAGCAAAAAACGAAGAAACATCTGGAAATGAGAATTGAAACCAATGTTATTATTTCAATCAGTTACTCAAATGCTGAGTGAAACCTAAATTAATGAGTTTCTTGAAGTTTCTGAGTTTTTTTGAGAATTTTCTAGAAACAAAAATCAAGCAAAAGCAATTGCTTAATCTTTATTCATAAGGCCCATGGTCTTAAAGACGGAGTAGAATTGGTAAAATAAGCGTTGCGGAATCAATCCCTGTGGGTTTATTCCTTGACGGATTCCAAATTTTTTTTTTTTGATTTTTAGATTTTGGAAATGCCAATGAGCTCAAACCAAAGTACATCCTTGTAGCTTTCAAAAGAGACCAAAATGGTAAGAATCCGTCAAGAAATGAACCCACAGGGATTGATTTCGCAACGCTTATTTTACCAATTCAACTCCGTCCTTAAGACTCCTTAGAGAATAAAGTAGCAACATTAAATTCCTGCCAATCATTATGTCTCCCTCAAATATAAAATCAACCTGACCCGGAAATTCTTGAACGAGAATTTTTCAGGGGGGAAATCGGAGGGTGGAGAGTTTTTAAATGAACACCCTGCATGGCTCATACGAGAGTGGTTATTTCAATAAAAGTTTTACTCCATACCATGCAAGTTCTTGGATACAACTACCGAAAGTTGTATCAGTTCAATAACTTGGGTTTTGCGGTTCGGAACTTAATCCGGACAGCTGCGCTTTACTCGTGTGTGGCATCAGTTTTAATGGGTTTCGGTGCTTGTTTGGATAATTTACAATTTCGCGGAGACAACAGCTCAATTAAGTTAAATGTAAGGATGCACCGAGCTCATGTACTTGCGAATCTGTGGTTATAGAAGAAGCATGGTAGGTAGGTGATAAAAACAGACCTGAATGTAGCTGGAGTTCAATTGTGGAGTATTGACACCAGGTTGGAATCTGGCCATATCTCGGAGTACCTCTTGAACAGATAAGTCCGCCACATCGACGACACGAAACGCGGTCATGTTGACAAAGTTATATTTGAAATCCTCCAGGTCGAACGTCTCGATGTCGAACGTGGTGAAAAGATAGTGGTACTTGTAGTCGTTCATCTGCAGCTGCAGGATCTGCAAAAGAGATGTGCTCACTGTGTGCATGTGCAACCCTACGGAGAGGATATTTATTCTAGTAATACCTAGTGGCAAACCATGCGTTCACAAAAAATCTATTATCCGCGCGAGACAGAAGTGAAACTTCTTCGGTATGAATGAATGGATCAAAAAATGGTGTCCTAAATTACATATTGTGATGATCGTGAAAACAGTTTATTTGTTGTTTGTTTTTAGATTGTTAATTAGTTTGGTCTTCCTTTTGGCCTTGCGTTTTAGCATTGGCCACAATCTGAATAAGTTGAAATGGCAAGAATAAATGATATATATGTAACGCAAGGCCACAATCTGTGAATAAGAAATGGCAGAAATAAATGAAATATTTATGTAACGTATGAAGTATGTACCATGGTTTGAGTGTACGTTATTCCTATAATGTATCATTCTACGTAGGAGGCGAAGTTAACTATACCACCACCGACTGTTATAACATTTAATTATAGCCATCATGCTAAGAAGAAACGGAGGAAGCGGTTTCATTCACAACTTTTTTCGAAGTGAAACTTCCATTTAAAGTGCACCTATACAATGTTTGACCTAAACCTGTTACGATCTGGCAAAGGTAGGTAAGTTCGTTTGACGCCGTGAAACGTGAAACAACAATAGGGCGATTGCATGTAGGGGGCGCTTGTGGCGCCGCTTGCCACTTGGGGATTTTAGGTTTATCAACATTGGTATTGCAAACCGTCAAATCGTGTGTTATAACTGTCAATCGCATCATTCTGACACTTGGATAAGTCGCGGGGACATAACGTCGCCTTGGCACTCGCTATGGCAACGTTGCAAATATGCCTGACGTGGCAACAGCGCATTACGCGTTTCCGAGCTTCTTAGCCGCTTTTGTTTCGCTTCAGAAGCTGCTTTGGGTAGATCACTAGATAGAGAAAGTAAATACATACGCCAATTACGACCCAGCTGGATCTTCTTTCTTTGTCTAGCGATCTACCCTGAGCAGCTCCTGCAGGCAAAACAAAAGCGCCTCGCCAGCTTCTTGCTCGCGCTTGCGCATGATGAGATGCCAAGGTATCGCTGTAAAGATTAGATTGTTTTTGACATTACTCAGTTAAATCTTGAGTTAAGCACATTATTTTTTTAATAAAGAGACAGTTGTTCAATAAATTATCTATTTATTTATTACAACTTTACAACTAGAGAAAATTGTATCAATAATTATACTAGTGAAAATAAAATTATACCATATACCCATCTTTAGGACGCCAATTTCGTTCCCGCGACCTATAACCTAACATTTATCTCGCAGAACGTTTTTACATTTGTTTATGCCCATTGAAAATTTCACAAGCGAGAATGAAGGGATTTAGCTGAATTCTGAATCACCAAATAACATTTTCTTAGTTGTTATATTTTTGTATATGTATGTGAAAGTCGTATCCAAAGTATATCCTCCCTTTCGTCCACCGTGAACGCATTTATTTATTTATCTATTTTTGTGGGGTTCTGGCATTCTTGCAGGAGAGATGGGGGAATCAAGAAACATGGCGACGACGAGGACTTGGTCAATCGCTTGAAATTTAGTACTACAAAATATTTCAACACCAAATCAACTTCAAACTTTTTGTCTTTTGTTGAGTCTCCTAAATTCGTACCGAAACTCTCACATCTTTGACCATTATTTCAAGTCTTCTTCATTTGATCAGAAACTCCCAAATCATCCATCATTATTTCAAGTCTTCCTCATTTGCTCAGAAACTCTCAAATCTTCTACCATTATTTTAAACCTTCCTTATATGCTCAGAAACTAGTATATTGGGCCGTGTGAATGAAAAGTAGCTTTTGCTTTCACTTCGATTTTCCAAAGAGTTGCTGAGCAAATTCTTCTCAGCAACTCCCAGCTAAAGCTAGTTAAAAGCAAAAGCTATTTTTTATTCACATGGCCCATAGTCTACTAATGTTCTTCAGTTTTGTATGTGTGAGTTTGTGATGGAGTGGCATAAATTGAATTGCAAAGCGTAAATTATTATTGCATGGCGAAGCGAAGCAAGCGAAACAAGCGAAGCGAAACAAGCGAAGCGAAACAAGCGAAGCGAAACTTGGCATTGCGGGGGAGGATCCAATGATCTTCAACAAAAATGTTGACGATCTCTGCACAAGTTCTTTCGTAATTTTGTTGAGGAGACACCAAACTATACACAGGGGTTTCTTTGGCGAGTTCTTCCCCTGGGTATCTGTTATGGAATCCGTCACTCTATCTTTTTCCTTTACTGACGGTTCAACATGTTCCATTATTTTTGTTGTATTTTATTCCTTCACTTTCGTGTTGTGTTGTATTATTCTTGCACTGATTTGTTTGATTTTTCTTGTTTTGTTTGTGTCATTTTGTCAGTCTTCTTGTTTCAGGTGTTTTGAGAAAAGAGACAAATTCATTTAAACTTCTCTGGCAGTTCAATAAAACATTTTAATTCACTTTGTTAGTCCATTTATCAGTGTTTCATTGAATTTACAGCAGCTTCCCCTAATTTGTGTTCTCGTCTAGAACAAAGAACTTAAGACGTAAGGTCTGTGGGAAAAGAAGAGGGCAACGACGATCACAGCCAAATTCGTTGGAAAGTGGGTAACATCACAAGCTTTTTCATCTGTTTCATTCGAGACGTATCCGCAAAATTATGAATCCAAATACAGCGACCTCTAATGATTTTTTACTTTTACTATTGTTACCATGATTTCTACGATGGTGTATAGACAATACAAATTAGTGGACGTGGTACAACCGAAATAGGGAATATAAGTTGCAAATGATGATGAAGGCAAACTATTTTGCAGGGTTACAACTGAGACCTAAATAAACGATTTGACCCGCAGTGCTTTTCTTTTCGTCCCTTAGGATTTGAATAGCGCCCCCTTTTCAAAATGGCGGATATTATCAAGGGGCAGAAGGTATCAAATAGCCTAGTGATGTCCAGCTTAGTAGAAATATATGGGGCTATGTCTCAATCGGATTCTGGGACATCAAATACTATTCAAAAAAATTGTGGAATATTGCCATTTACCGCAGGCAAATTTGGTGGAGGCGCCAGTAGGAATTTAGTACTGTCATAAGAAAATTGCTGTAACATTTTTATTTTTCAACCGATTTCAACACAAGACATCTCATTTTGTAGAAAAGTGAATTTTTCTTGTTACCTTATACTTTCCATGGAAAAAGAAATTAAGGAATGTTGAAAAAAAATTAAAAATAATTTGAAAAAAAAAAAGATTTTTTTCATTTTTTCATTTTTATGGAAATTGCTTTATTTGTAGATTTTGATGTGCCCTTTCTGAATTTGCACTTTTCCGATTTCTATCTTTGCCGCACGCGCCGCCATATTGAAAAAATGATGTCTAAAAAGATGTTTTTGACAATATCTGAATTTCGGCCCTTGTGACATTGAAATGTTTATGTACATATGAAAGCACATTCAATCCTCCACAGTTTGACATTTGAACCAACTCTGTGCGACCCACGGTTCTTGAGCTAGACCTTCTGGAAGTATCAATTCTCGGTTCTAAAATAATTGAAAATCACCTCTTGGGGCTGTGCCAGGTCTACCAATGTTTATGATTTGTGATGAATGACGACGCGTTATTGATGGGTAACTTGATTGAGACAAGGTGGTGATGCAGTGGTGAAATCCGGTAGGAGCGGTCACTATTTAACACCGAAAATTGATACTTCCGGAAGCTCTAGCTCAAGAACCCCGAGTCGCACAGAGATGGTTCAGGTGTCAAATCGTTGAGAATTGAATGTTCTTTCATACGTATATGAACATTTTGATCTTCCATGGACTAAAATTTAGATATTGTCAAAAACTTCATTTCAGATCTCATTTTTTCAAGATGGCGGTGCGCACTGCGAAGATATAAATCGGAAAAGTGCAAATTTAGAAATAGCACATCGAAATCTACAAATAAATCTACAAAATAATTTTTTAATCTACGAATAAAAAAATTAAATTTTTTTTTTTCAAATTATTTTTCAATTTTTTTTTCAACATTCCTCAATGTCTTCTTTTATGGAAGGTATAAGATAACAAGAAGAATTTACTTTCCTACAAAATTGGATGTCTTGTGTTGAAATCGGTTGAAAAATGAAAATGTTACAGCGATTTGCTCATGACCGTACTAAATTCATTTTGGCGCCACCACCAAATTTGCCTGCGACAGATGTCAATGTTCCACTATCTATTTAAATAGTGTTTGATGTCCCAGAAACCGATCGAGACATAGCTTCATATATTTCAACAAAGCTGGACATCACCAGGCTATTCGATACCTTCTGCCCCTAGATAAAATCCGCCATTTTGAAAAAGGGTCGCCATTCAAATCCTAAGGGACGAAAGAAAAAGCACTGCGGGTCAAATCGTTCATTCAAGTCATAGTTACGATCTTGCAAAGCGGTTTGTCTTTATCATCATTTGCAAGTTGTTTTTTTCTACCACGTCCACTAAATAGAAAAGACCATAGTCGTCACGGATTTTTACGGTTGCGTAGGAACCAGGCGAGTCCATCATTCAAAAAAAGGTTGGCTGATTTTTGATGCCCCAATATCCGTGACGACGGTGGTGATAACATATGGTCTTCTCTATTTGTATTGTTTATACCTATATACCAACAAGATTCATGATTTCTACAAGGGTATACCAACCAGATTTCCAAAGAAATTTATCCCTGCTCGGCTTCATTCTTTCTCTTTATACCGAATTACTTGTAGAATAAACGGACGGTTCATACTGGAACTTGAAAATTTATAAGTTTTTCTTATGTGACATAGAGGCAGTAACTATTAACGGAAGAGCTTACAAAATTCACTCGAGATATGGTGAAAAATTTAGAAAAGAGACATATCATGCGCTCGGACCGACTACCAGCCGTTGCGAGAGATGATATGATACTTAATTGATTTTTTCCGAATAAAACATTTTCCAGATTTAGGTATCTGAATATCAAAGCCTACAGTTTACATATTCAGTTATTTATATCATAAGTGAAAAGTGACTGAATAAAAATAAATGTTGAAAGTGGAGTTTTTTGTGAACGCACGATTTATCCGTACGAGTACATAGGAGTAGTTTGGACGGTGATTGAATTCCGAAACTAGATCCACTCACCCCTTTGAGGAAGTGCTGCATGTTGGATGGCTTTGTATCGATGACAATGTTGTGTATCTCCTTGCTCTTGATCTCCTTGAGCACGGCCCGATAGGATTCCGGATCGGCCTGACGCAGGTGAATTTCCAGGTCTCTATTGTGCGGGGACCGCACTAACTCACGTAGCTTTATAAGGCCTGGAATTAAAGAAAAAGGGAAATTGACGGTGGTATAGGTATATGGTAGGGGTTTCTCTCTCTACTCCATTCTCTTGGATAGTAATTGGATCGGATAAATCATCTCTTTGGGGGGTTTTCCCGGCAGACAATTTCCTCATCACCACTTCGAATTCCGATTCGGCAAGTTCAACTTAATTATGATTTCTGCGGATGGTGTTCTGATAATAATATGGCGCTGCACGTGGAAAATATTTCGAGTGCCTACAGGACAAAAGCAGACCGGGGCCTTCATTAGGACTTGTCGAGGAATCTCCCCAGAGCCTCGACGAGCACCTCGGCTGAAAGTGACAAGGCTAAGAGTAAATAATTCAGAATAGCGCTGCGCTGTTTTCATTATTTTACTACAGAAACGCTTCGGAAAATCTAGTCAAGTCCCGAAGGCCATTTATAAAAAATCGTATTACTTAACCAGACGAACAACACAAAATTTTGATTATACAGGGTGTTTCATAAAAACTGCGGAAGATTTCAGAGGGTTGATTTCTGAGGTCATTCTAATACAAAAGTTCCTATGACCATGGGTTGGTGAATAATGTCCACCCGTTGAGCTACGGCCCCTCAAAGGGCCTCTCATCTCCAACACTGTTCAAGTGTTCAAGTCCAAACAATAAAATCTGGTACAGTCACCAATCTCTTCATGCTCAATCAGGCTGGATAGAAACAATTTAAAATTTTCGTTCGAGAGTGGACCAAACAGAAGGGCCGGGGGTAAAAATGATCTCGACTTTTTTTGAAATTTTGATGCGAGATTATGGAATCTTGGAGATTTTCTCGTGAAAAATGCTCCTGTCGAACATTGATAAGACGGGACGTACCGTTTTCAAGATGTTTAGTTTCAGTATCGAATGTTAGAAAATATGGTTCACGAACTAAAACATCAAAATTGCAAGAAATTTGTGCCAAGTACGTCTTTCAGGCCATACTGCTTCCGAAGACACAATTTTGTGCTTGAAATCACGGGTCTCTAGGTCTAATTTTCCAGATCTTCAAGATCACCGTTTCTGACCATACATGCTTACAATTATTCAAACGCAAATATCTGAAAAATGGCAGTCATCAGTGTTCAAGTGACCTTTTTTTACGAAAAAATCTCCAAATTAAAATATTGGTTATCAAAATTAAGTAAAACACTTGAATCATTTCTATCCAGCCTAGTTGAGCGATGAAAGATCAATGACTACACATTGATTTGACTGGAACAGTAAGTTTTGGAGATATTAAATAAAAATCATTTTCAGGGTCCGAACTTGAGGGGCTGTGGCTCAGCGGGTCAATATTTCTCGGCTCGTATGAGCACTTTTCTTGAAATGACCTCTGGAGTCACCTCCTGAAATATCCCGCATTAGGTATTTCTGAAACACACTGTATAAGCCAGAGGCGTATCTAGGGTAAATTGCGCCTAGGGCAAAACATAAAAAGTGCGCCCCTGAATTAGAAACTTTAGAAATTGCGCCGCAGCCGGTTTTTTCAGGATAAGCGATTTACATTTAAAAACGCCACCTGGTGTAGAACTTGGTACTTGATCGTAGAGGACGTTTTTGCGAGGAACACATGCTCCGACGTCTAGTAGCCTAGGTGCACGGGAAAAAAAATTGAGTGAAATTTCACTCAAAATCGGAGTAGAATCGCATCCACTCTGATTTTGAGCGAAAATTTGTACTCATTTGATCGAGTGAAGAGAAATAGGTTGGAGTTAAAACTTTCACTCATAGCTTGAGTTTAGAGTTGGCAGAAGTTCACTCCGATTGTGAGTGAATTTCACTTAGATACTCACTCGACTGTGAGTAAATTTCCCTCGGATACTCACTCGATTGTGAGTGAACTTCACTCAGATAATCAATCGACTGTTTTTGCGGAAGTACCTTATTATAATAAAAATTGTCTGATTATTGTGATGATGATGTGCTCTGGTGGTTGATTGGATTGGTGCTTCGGATGCAGTATGGGCCTAATCGTCTTGAAATCCAATGGCATCAAAAAATTTGATTTGTTTTCAGCTGTTCATGCACATTTGCGGAGGTGTAGGAGGATGCTTCGGTCACATTTGGAAGCGAGACGAATTTTTGATACCATTTGTTTCACTTCAAGACAATTGAGGCATTCTTCGCAAAAACTACACCTGGAACTTTACTACAGTGAATTCACAGAGATTTATTCGGTGAATTGAGTCTAGCATGACCCCAAATATCCGAAATTAGGTTCTACCAAAAAGTGAGAAGTGGGGTTTTTGCAATGAACGCCTCAATTAGAATTGCCCACGTTGCAATTTAAAACAGCAAACGCCAATCCAATCCACAGCAACCACTGAACCACACCACTATCACAATAATTACACAATTACGGTTACTTCCGCAACAACAATAACAATAGCGATCAGTGCTGACTACCATACCCGGAGGGCCTACGAAGAATGAGTTTTCTCAACACGCGCCTGCGTAGTAGGTTAAATGGCGCTAATCATAAAATTTTGACGAAATAATTTAGTTAGCTATACTCCAGATTGAGTGAAATAATTTCGTGAAAACTTATTGTACTAATGCCGGTGTGAAATTGAGCAATTAGTACTCGTAATTGAGTGAACAAATATTTTACTCAATCAATTGGAATCAATTTCACTCAAAAATTCTGTTCACTCATTTGGAAACCTGCTTCACTCAGAGAAATTTTTTACCGTGTGGGCACCAGTGGATACCTGCAATACCCAAATTATTGACTTGTAGTGGACTGCACAAGACAGTAGCAAAGTGACAGTTTTGATGTGCCACCAATTGACGTAACAGCCGACGTTGCCTGCGGCAACTTACACCTCTTCTGACAATTAATGCCCTAAAACTTCCTTGACGAAACGGCCATTTTCCCCAATAAGGTCAATCGCCTATTCAGGTGGGTCAACGATAAATTGGGCCCCCGTATTAGGTTATATCTGGATCGGATGAAAGTCGAGAGTTGATATCGTCTGTTTGAATGTATTGGTTTGGTTTTTTCCTTCTTTCACTATTCCCATTTCGCTTGTCAATTATTGTTCACACGAATTGCGCCCAACAGTTCAAATATCTACATTATTTCATTTTTTCATTTTTAATTTTTTACATCTTTATCTTTTCTTCTCATTTGCGCCCTGAGGATCAAAGTGCGCCCATGGCACGTGCACCACTTGCCCCCCCGTAGATACGCCTCTGGTATAAGCTGCTGAGAAAACTGGATCGCGGACTCTTATCTAATCCGTTCATCGTAATATATCACGGAGGGGCCGTGCAAAGCTCGGAGAGAAAAAAAATGATAAATGCTTCTGCTTTATTAAATTGTCATCTTTGAAGCAAGAGGCCGTATCACCATCGGATGTATTAGCAGAATCGTTTTTGCTATTTAGAAATTTTAATAAAAATCTCGACGAGATAAGCCCAAATCTTGCGAAGTGCTAATAAATCTTCGACTTATTCACGATTTAACTGCGAGAACTATCATCATCATTAGAACTTTTGAATTAATAAGATAACTTAGAGCCTGCTTCAACTGTCTGGAATCAGTTATACGGGATTTTGAGCTTACAGCTCTGTTTTCAAGAGCGAATCTCTGCTCTCTGCGCGCTCCAAATAGGTGTGAATTAAATACGAAAGACAGTTTACTGGAGAAACTTCTAATGCGACGACGACCGGCCGACGGAGCAAAAAATATTCTTACCGTAATCCTCTTCGTAAATGATGGCAACTTTGGTCCAGTTGAGGAAGGCCATGACGTCCTGAAAGGCGGTGTTAAGCAGGTGCTGAGCCGGATACAGGTTGATGGAGAATTCCCGGACGTCAGTGTCGAGGTCCAGGCGGGCCTCCAGGTGGGGGATGTCGAGTGCGTCACATATCGAGTGGATGTGGGCCCCCAGCAGAGGGTCGGAGGGACCGAACACGGCGTGTACCCCATGCTGCACTTGATTGCAGGCTGGAAAAAATTAAACAACAATAAAATAAAGAATGCTGCCAAAATACGATTTTATGGACGCAGGTCGATGTCTGAGTGAATATTGGCATATTATTATAATAAACATACCAAGGTTGCAGAAGGATTATAATAGCTGAAGCGCGAGATTAAACTCCAAAGCGCAGCTGAGCATGATGACCTGACTATGCGCAAGCGCAAAACAGGATCACTACATCACTAGTGTTCGAATTCCAACTGCAACGGTTCCCGCCCAAATTTCCAACTTTTTTTGGTTGAAAAAAGTTAGTACAAGAAAGATAGATTTCAACCTCGGAAAAAATATAGACGTCCTGAAAATTTGATATTTTGTTCAGAATTGAGTGCTCTACAACATATCCGAAATCGCCAAAAATCGCATCCGGGGGTTTTGAGTTATTGGAGGGGGGGTAAAAAATTGCAGGTAAAAATGGAGGGGATGGAACGCGTCAATCCATTGAATGCCAATACATTATAGTTCGACGTATCATATCCCATTGATACTAGTTTGGCACAAAAAGTGTCCATCATTGTTGAAGGGGAGTAGTGGGGGGGGGGGGCGAAGCTCTGCTAGGTGGTCCATTTTGTTTTCCTGGCCATATAGAACCGATCACGACAAGTTTGGTATCTTTTCCGACTAAATTCAATCTCCTGAACTCATATTCGATGTGTAAATTTGAATGAAAACAAGTTTGAACAAGTTAACTTGAGCAAACTTGTTTTTTCTTTGACAATTTTGACGAATTTTTGTTTTACTGTTGGAGGCGTTCATTTCTAGAAAATTTCCAGGGACCATTGAATTGAAGTGTATTCTCCACAAAAATCATCCACTCGATGTATAATTTTGTTTCTCGAGTTTAAAAAATCGATTTGAACTTAAGCCGGTGCGCTGCGTCGTTTACTACTGACCAGACCACTACAGCATGCACCTTTAAATGAAAACACCTCAAACTATTGAAGAAATAACAACTTATCTTTGAAAATTGGAGGATCTGTGGAGAATTGAATTTCCTATAACATAAACAAAATCGCCATGAATCGCACTGCAGGGTTTTGAGTTATTTGAAGAGAGGGGTAACAGTTCATAAAGTATGAATCCTGTCAAAGTGTTATCCTCCTCCTCGAATAACTCAAAATCCTGCATTACGATTCATGGCGATTTTGTTTATGTTATAGGGAACTTAGTTCTGCACAAATCCTCCAATTTTCAAAGATGAGTTGTTATTTCTTCAATAGTTTGAGGTGTTTTCATTTAAAGGTCCATGCTGTAGTGTTCTGGTCAGTAGTAGACGACGCGCCACGCCGGCTCAAGTTCAAATCGATTTTTGAAACTGAAGAAACAAAATTAAACATCAAGTGGATGATTTTTGTGGAGAATACACTTCAATTTGATGGTCCCTGAAAATTTTCTAAAAATGAACACCTCCAGCAGTAAAAAAAAAATTCGTCAAAATTGTCAAAGAATAAACAAGTTTTCTCAAGTTAACTTGTTCAAACTTGTTTTCATCCAAATTTACACATCGGATACGAGTTCAAGAGATTGAATTTAGTCGGAAAAGATACCAAACTTGTCGTGATCGGTTCTACATGGCCAGAAAAACAAAATGGACCACCTAGCAGAGCTTCGCCCCCCCACTACTCCCCTTCAACAATAATGGACACTTTTTGTGCCAAAATGGTATCGAGGAGATATGATACGTCGAACTATAATGTATTTGCATCCAATGGATTGACGGGTTCCATCCCCTCCATTTTTACCTGCAATTTTTTACCCCCCCTCCAATAACTCAAAACCCCCGCGTGCGATTTTTGGCGATTTTGGATATGTTGTAGAGCACTCAATGCTAAACAGAATATCAAATTTCCATGACGTCCATATTTATTCCGAGGTTTTGCGGATTTTTTTACTATTTTTCCTGTACAAAAGAAAGTGATATAAGACTCCATTTTCTCAGAACTCTCTTCAACTCTAAAAATGTTTGTTTTTTCATTTATAAATGTAAATCTGACTGCATCAAGGCAAATGAGCCAGCAGAGATTCAGCTATATGGGTTGCAGTCTTTAGGTTAAATACGAGCTTCACAAAGCCTTGTTGCTGATGCCGCAAAATTGGCATATTTTGGCGGTTTTAAATAAACTGCTGGACAACGAAGTTGTCGGTATCGGAAAAATGGTTTGACTTTGGAGGCCAATATCTCCCGATTGCCAATTGCGATTTTCATTTTGTTTTTGCGTTAACTAGCTTCATCTTTCCATAGCTCATCCTATAAAAGTGAATGTTGATAAACTTCATGTAAATTTTCTACAGGGTGATACGTAAAATGGTGCAAAATTGCAACAACTTCATCGTACCCCCATTTTCAAAAAAAATAATTTTTTTTCAATGTTCTAATACAAAACGCATGAAGTGTGGTGTCTTATCTCGAAACAGTTTTGAAATTACCCAGATTGGAAGTCGAACATTGAAAATATAAATTTTTATGTTGAATGTTGCAGATTTACGAAACTCAGGCATAGCACAAGCACAAAAAGTATAACGTCCGGGGGGCTTTACATCACTCAGAAACTTGAGTTTTACATCGTTATCATGTTCAGGCGGGCTTAAACTTGCGAATAGAACATATTTCGTATCTAAAATTCTAATGAAATTCTGACGAAATTCAACGTACGAAGAACAGGCAGTGACAATCACTTGAAAAAAAGACCTCTGCTTGGCCCCACATCAAATATTCGGGTTGTGTTGAGAATAAAATTGCCCTGGACTGTTGTACGAACAATCTTGCTCAATGCCAACATCCATTCATCAAAAGTGACCTAATCTCGCGTGCTAACAAGGCAAATCTGTAACATTCAACATAAAAATTGATATATTCAATGTTAGACTCCCAATCTAGGTAAATTCAAAACCGTTTCGAGATAATACACCACACTTCATGATTTTTGTATCAGAATACATAAACAAATTTTTTTCAACAAATGGGAATACGATGAAGTCGGTGCAATTTTGAAGCATTTTACGTATCACCCTGTAGAAATGTTACATGAAGTTTTTCAACATTCACTTTCACAGCATAGGTTACCGAAACATTAGGCTGATCAACACAGCAAACAAAATAGAAATCACATTTGATAATCGAAAGTTATTGGTCTCCAAAGTCGAACCATTTTTCCGATACCGACAACTTCGTTGTCCAGGAGTTTAGATGACCTTCGATGACCACATCGTCTTTAGAGCCGCTGGTGAATTCAGATGGTTCAACCACAGCCATTGTGGTATTCTCTATTTGTTTAGTCTGTACGTTGATACCTGAAGTAGGAACCGTCGTTGAAGGAGCGTTCGTAGCGTTTGCCGATGAAAGAGAGACATGGCGCTGGACGCGTGGCAGCCGCAGGGAATATAATCAGCTGTTGTGACGGACACGTGATTTTGAGTGCGCTCGAGTGTGCGTCGTTTTACGAATTTGAGGTTGATTTTTCACTGATTATTAATAGTAATTTTGGCTTCCTCCCATCCACCAAATCATGCATGGTAATTCTATACACATTTTGTCCGCATAATTTATTCAAAAAAGCTGTTACACTACACCATTCACGTTGCAAATTCCGAACTAGAACTTTTTGAATCAAAAATTAAGTGACAAGCTGGAGAACTGGGGGGCTGCGGCTACGGCTAATGACCCCAGCCGTCTGGTGGGAGTGGTGGTTGTTTGTTGTTTAAAGACAATGGAAGTTTTTTAAAGTTGAGGGAGCAAGAATTCCATATCAAACCACCAAATAGTAAAGCTAGACCTTGTTACATTCCGATTTTTCACTGTCCTTGTTACGCCACTGGAAGCAACCCAACCGGCTGTTTATGCTTTTCTGTTCTGCTGCACAGACTCACAACCTTTTTTTTTCGGTATTTTCGTGTACTTGTTCCAAACTTATTGACTAGGAAATTTTTACTTCGGGTCGAGTAGAGAAAACCCGCCAATGTAAAAGGCCAATTTGTTTGGGCAATAGGGATCAAAATAAGTCCTAGTAGGTGCTTCTCTCTGACAACACTCGAACTCCCGTCCTGTTAACAGGAGCAATTTTCAAAGCAAAAACCATCATGACAACAACTTGGTTCTATTCATCAAGTATAAATTAAAAATTAAAGTCTACTTTACAATCAATTTCATGGCTTTCTTCATTAGAGTGCACTATGGAAAAGATGTGTTGTGTTGGTACGAATGGTACGATGACGGTTTGATGGTAACGTCTTGCTGGCTAGTTGTCTACATGTGCTAAGTGACACTTGTCAACGTGTCGAGGCGTCATGTACGCGTGAGTAAAAATTTCCGAGAATACGCGAGCAATCGTGAGTTTCCAAGCCAATGGCTTGAAAAGAGGCTCCATCTTCTGATGCACATCTGAGTAGTGAGTACCTACTATCGCTTCTATATACCTATTCTAGCTTATTATATTGGAACAGCAAGCATGATATGAAGAAGATACCTACCTAGGTTCCTAGTTACAGGAGACGGAGAACACAGTGTAGGTACTCACGCGTGCGTCACATTTCGTACAGTTCAACTCCATAAACGACTGTCCATATTGTCCATCTAAATAATGGGTTTTCCTCTTTAGCAGTGGGTTTTTACCTCCCATTTTATTCACTATTGCCGATTTTAGACATAATTTTCTCAGTAGCTGTCAAAAAACCTAACAGCCTTGGCGAAGAGCCACCGACAGTAAAAATAAGGTCCTATATCGTCCACACTGCAAACAATCCAAGAAAGCTCATGATTCCTCGCGTATTCTCGAAAACTTCAACTTACCCATACATGACGCCTCGACACAGTGACAAGGTGTCACATTGAACATATCACAATCATGTAGACAACTAGCTGACAAAACGTTACCACCGAGGTTACCACCAAGTCGTCATCGTACAATTCGGACCAAGACAACATATATTATTTCTATAGCTCACTTCAATAAGAAGAGGCGTGAATTGATTTTATGTATATATTCTACAAAACTACAGTCTCTGCCTATAGTCAGATTTAGTCCTCTCTGCCTCCACGTCACTATTAACAGGGCCTCCAGTCGTTCTTTAGTCACTGTAGACTGAATTTTGGCTTTGAACAGGACTAGCTTGAAAAAGTTTTTTCCGCCTTCTCAGATATAATAGGAATGGTTAATAAAACCCTGTCTATCCGATTAGCGGACAGAAATTTTCTGTATTCCAATATTTGATCGCGCGCCGACCACCGCCAATCTTTACAGGTCGCATCATCGATTTCGTTGGCGAGCTTCATCATTTTATCAAAATATGATTTTTTATTCACAACCACTATAGTAATAGACTCATTACTGACTTTCAAAAAGTTGGAAAAAGACGCTTTGTTGATGTTTGGTTTTCCGCCTCCAAAATCACTTTCCACCCCGGTTAGAGAGCGGAAAGTGCATGACCCCCTTGATTGATTGACAATTGACAGATGGATGACGGAATGACAGGTGTCGAGGGGCTGGAATCGAAGAGACAAACGCAGTTCTGTGAGGTTAAGGATGCCAGTTATTATTGTGGTATGGTGCTTATGATATAATTATTGATGATTCTAATAGCCTTATTCACTATTTGAACTCCGAATCTTCATTCTAACTATTCAATATGGTTGTGAATAAAATAGTATACATACTCTCGGCGGTAATTGCTTCATTCCTGCTTCGAGCATAAAATCCAACAAAAAATCTCTTATTCCCTATTGAATTGAAAAAAAAAAATAAAAACTGAATAACACTTTGGCACAGTAGGAATCTACAAAATGTCAAATAAAACGTATCATAATGAACCATTATAAAATTAGAAAAAGTACCGAGAGAAGATAGGAACATTAATTTGACAAATCATCGTCCGGATCGCTGTTGGGAGCAATCTAAAGGTTTTGCGAAAACATAAGTGATCTGATCATAATATTTTGCAGGTGAAAAAAGTGATTGGGGTTGGTTGTAACACTATGTTACTTTTGACCCCAAGGGTACTCAACACAATTTTAAGACATATCACAATAAACCGCAATTTCGACGTCAAATTGTTCTGCGTCCATCGATAGCCAACATAATCAAGATCATAACAATGTACATACCTTCTGGTTTGCGTTCGAGAGATCGCCATAAAATCACTCTACAGACGACACAACGACTTTACTTTTAGGCGTAAAATAGTGACACTTGTTAGAACAATCCTAACCTGAATGACAGTTGCAAAATAGCAATGTGGGTGAGGAGGTGGATGTCAATGAACATCGCACACGGAGCTCGAGCGACATATTACAAAAATTCTAGAAACTATAGGCACTGTTACAACTTACCCGTGTTGGTTCCAGCCCCTGTCTCCCCTACGGATATCTCGTTGTCTTTTGCACCCTGGAATCACTTCGGCCAACAAAAATGGAACGCAACAACCTCGGCAACAACTTATTGTGAAGAAACCATACAACTTTGTTGTGAATACTAACAGCATTTTTTCCATGTCCGTGCCGTACTTCATACTTGAAGTAAATAATTTCTCAAACAGATCGGAAAAATAGTAATTATACAAAAATTTAATGACGCCTTTCAACTGAAAAGAAACTTTGTAATTGCTCTTTTGGCAAATTGGGAATCACTGTGGATCGGAAAAGGATAAAAAAAAGAGTTTGATGTACGCTGCTCGATTTAGCACAGAACTGATGCGATTGTCTAGATATAAATTAATTTGTAAGAGAGCAATTCATGCTCATTTCGTTCCTTTTCCAGTGTTCAATTTGAAATATCTCGCAGCTTTCGAGTTTCAGCTTTCAGCACTCGTTTCAGCAAGCACACTACTATCCTGTCCCACTACTTGTTGATCGCTTGCCGAGGAGAGACGCAATCACAAATTTTCATTCATTTGCGTGTAGATGCGATTTAAAATTACGTATACAATTTGTAGAAATTGTATTTCGCATCCTCGAAGCACGGGACGCGACAGAGGGTGAGAATCGAATAATTAATTAGTGCGGCACGCAGTCGAGAAGATTCAAATCACTTTCGCTTTTCGCTTTCTATACATCACGCTTCGCCTTCACACACTTCAAGTTTCCATTCAGATCCATCCTGAAGACTGATTGCGAATAGTCAAACCGCCAGCCTGTTGACATAACAAACAGAATAAATCACGAGCGAGTGTGTGCGGCGTGTAAAATTAGCACACAGGTGAATATACAAGAGTTTGTGTAACAAGTAGCGATTTGTGGCAAAGTGTGCATCCATCAGCGAGCAACGACTGTGCAAAATTGCTCGCGAAATTGCGGCTTTTGTCTTTTACGGTTGTGCGCTGCAATTTCTGAATGCGTGTGCATCCTGGAGACATTGAGAATTTTTGTGTGAAGGATTCGTCACAGCACGAAATTGGAATTCCTCAAGGTGGAAAGATTTTTATTTGGTCGATTCACTAGAGCAGGTTCGGATGTATCATTTTGTTCTTTGATATATAATGTATTCAGAAAATGTACACTGTAGAAAAGTGTTGAAGAGATAGTTCGAAGTGCACTTGCCTGTAAACTTTACGACTTCACCGCCGCGCCGGAACGGAGTCAAACTGGAAAGAATGGAAAATTTGCAATGGCTGCATCTAAGTGGTTGTGTATTTACGGTACAAATATTAGCTTCTATCACATCATGGTTCTTGTACTTTGCCGCAGTTTGGCTGCAACTTAACCTGATAATGTAGATATTTTCTTTTGCTAGTGTAGTGCAGGTGGTGATGAGTACTTCTTTAGCTATTCTGGCTATTCATAAGAAAATAAACATTTTAGCTAATAGGTTTATTGTAACCGTAATAATTGCTTTCTGAGAAAACTGTTGAGATATTTTACAAATTAGGTATGTACCTACCTACCTGATAAGAAGCTGCTTTCTATGAAGAATGCTGACTAGATTCAGGTAGATACTTGCAACGTTTCACTTCAGAAGATGAGTGGATTTACATCGATTCTACCTAACTGTAAAAAAATCTTGAACTAATAGCTTACATGAAGTTTCGTGCAGCAAGAGTGATATGGTTTCGCTGGCGCTACATATACCACTCAAGACTGAGACTGGCGTCATAAAATAGCAAATAGGATTAAACGTCTGACGGTGAATAAATGACCCGACTTTAAATTCATCCAGGGAATTTTGAATAGCTCCCATTGGCGGAAACAAATGATCGGGACTAATGGGCGATGAAAATAATCATTTTTCTCTAGCTAGTTTTGCGCCACGTTCTCATTACTTAGACTTAAAATGTCAGAAACATGCAAATGATACCTATCGCGGTACCTACTACTGTGAATCATTGTTCTCCGGCATTTGTGCGAGTGTCATACATGAGAGCTCCACTTCATGCCATGCCGTTCATGGTCTCTTTGAAATAATTTTTGCAGATTGTTCATTTCTGAAATATTCTATACTGTCTTTGAATGATGATAAATCGTTTCACCGTTGTATGTTAATATTATCTAGAAGACCAATGGTTGTCTCAAGACACTGTGGCTTAAGAACGGAGTTGAATTGGTAAAATAATTCTGGATTTATTTAGATGTACTTGGGTTTGAGCCCATTGGCATTTAGGCCAGGCGGTATGTCGGTAAAATCACTACAATCTGGAAAAAACTCCGACCAAAGCTTTTATGGTGTCAAACTCTTCGTAAGGTCAGTAGTTATCTACCACTGAGTTTCCGCCCAAAAACGAGTTGTGCTGATTCCTCCACATCTGCGCGAAGGTAAAAGATGCTTCAAAAGTGCAAAGAGACCTGTTAAACCTTCGTACTTTTTCGTTATACTTGCCTAAATGCAAACGTACAACTCTTACGCAAACATTGGGAGCATCTGTCATCATCTCTGTGCCAGTCTTACTGTTGAAAAAAAGATTTCTTTGTGCGGGTCAGATAAATTACATTTAATCGTTTTTCCACACAAGAAAACGTTGGAGCAACATGTATTTTGTATGTTTCCTTATAACTTGTATCCATTGAACCCATTTATGGTATTAAAATTTCAATAACAGCATTTTTGAAGATGTTGCCAGCAAAAAAGTGAATAATTTTTACCCGCCTGTTCAGCAGCAATTTTTTCAATTTTACCAAACACCGTTTGCAAAAATTTCATGAGGAATGAAAAACTCAAACTCTTCTCTAACGATATCGTGCCTGGCTTAACCGCGGCACGCACTTGAAAGTCTAAAAAACTAATTTCTTTTCGAGAGGTCCTGTTTCACCCGCGTGCGGCCGTGCCTACTTGACATAGACCGGACTGATTACACGAGCTTGGAAATGTACTCTTTTCCAGCTTTAAAACGCGACCATTATTAATAAGACTTTGTACATTGATTTATGAAGAAATTATGTATCATTTTATCATTAATGGTCGTGTTTTAGAGCTGGAAAAGAGTACATTTCCAAGCTTGTGTAATCAGTCCGGTCTATGTCAAGTAGGCACGGCTGCACACGGGTAAAATAGAACCGCTCAAAAAGAAATCAGTTTCCTACACTTTCAAAAAGCGTGCCGCGGTTAAGCCAGATATAATATCATCAGAAAACAGTTCCAGCTTGTCATTCCCTATAAAATTTTCGAGAACGGTGTTTGGTTAAATTGAAAAAACTGCTGCTGAACAGGCGGGTAAAAATTATTCACTTCTTAGCGGGCAACATCTTCAAAAATGCTGTTATTGAAATTTTAACGCCATGAATGGGTTCAGTAAGTACAAGTTATTAGAAAACATCCAAAATACATGTTGCTCCATCGTTTTCTTGTGTGGAAAAACAATTAAATGTGATTTATCTGACCCGCACAAAGAAATCTTTTTTCCCAACAGTAAGACTGGCACAGAGATGATGACAAATGCTTCCAATGTTTGCATTAGAATTGTACGTTTGCATTGAGGCAAATAAAATGAAAAAGTACGGGGGTTTAACAGGTCTTTTTGCACCTTCAAGACATCCTTTACCTTTGGGCAGATGTGGAGGAATCAGCACAACTCGTTTTTGGGCGGAAACTCAGTGGTAGATACCCACTGACCTTACGAAGAGTTTGACACCATAAAAGCTTTGGTCGGAATTTTTTCTATCCAGAATGACCTACCGCCTGGCTTAATTTCCAAAATCCAAAATTTTTTTTTTGATTTTTGGATTTTGGTTTGCCAATGGGCTGAAACCAAAATACATCTTTGTAGCTTTCGAAAGAGACCTAAATGGTAAATTTCTGTCAGGGAATAAACCCACAGGGATTGATGGGGCTGTATAGGCAAAACAAATTGTAGAGGGCGACGTGTACTATGCACCCATATTTGACATTCTATAAAATGATGGCAATGTCACATTATGTCACATTTGAAATGGACGGTTTGAATTAAAAAAGTTGCTGAGGTGAAAAAGCGCTCCGCTTCGAAGGAGAGGAAAAAGAATTGGCGCCAAAGTAGAGAACAGAAGGGTAGGTCCCTGAAGAAACAAATAATAACGTTAATAACCTATTGTGACGCTGCTACTTGGGGGTGAGGGAGTTCTATCCCTGACTATGTCCGGGTAGGTATATGCCGATCAGCTTTTAAATTCAGCACTAGAACGGTAATTTTTGCACGCCAAGTTGGCAATTCTGCGATATTTGGGGATGTTCAAATTTGTAATGTTGGATCAGTTTTTCCCCAGACGACCTTAAATTCGTACTGTCAATCGAGTACAGCGCTGTTGCAAGATTGTATGTATGCTTTGTTTTTGACTGTAGTTTCAGTGTCCCATATGTCCTTCCAGTGTCTTTTCACCTCGCAATCTGCAGTATGGAGTTCTTCAGCTGTAATTCAGGTTGGGCGTAAACGGCTCGGCACTCTGTCACTTACTTGCCATTCTGACAAGATAACAGTCATAACAGCCAAGACAACACTGTAGCGGAATATGATGCAAGGAGACGCCAGAATTGGCATTTCATGTCAAAATTTCCTAACCTCACTGGACTTCGCCACAAAAAGCCCGTTTTCACGCAACTTGGTCTGTCAGCGTCCGTTACACTCTAGGGAACATGGCCAACCGCGTTTTAATTTCTACTGAATTTAAAACGTGATCGGCATATAGATACCTAATGATCTGGAGCCCCATATTTTCTAGCAGAGAGTAGCAGAGTGAAGAAAATGAAACGATGATAAGGCAGGTAGGATACGATAGTATGAAACTTTCCATAGTTAGGGATTCCAAAGTACCTACCTACTTCTATACAATCACAAATTTCGGTGTTTGCTCAATAGTTGTTGGAGAAGGCGAGTCAGTATAAGGCAATTGTATGAGGTTCGGCATCAGCACTCTTTGGACCGAAACGTAAGTAATGGGCAGCCTGTGGGGGCTTAGCATCAGAACGTTATGCCAAGTCTGGGGCACTTGGAGGTAGGTAGGCTGTTACCGGCACGTCCAGGCTACAGGGATCTGGTAGAGGATAGTCAGTACCTTGGGCCGTGTATGGGGTTGGCCTGTGAGGGCTTGGCACCGCACGTTCAGCCCGAATCAGAGGACAGGCGAATGAATCGTCTAGCTGTATCGGACAGTATCTGACAACCATTTTGACTTTTCGAGGGATGAAATGTTGACGGTAGTCATTGACAGCAATGGGCGAGTTCAGCAAGTTCCATGGTGGAACCCGTAGATCTAGTTACCAAATATAAGCTACTGGACGGCTTGGTCGATCCACTATCTGATCCACCGCTACCATAAACCAACTGTGGTGGAAAAAATGTCGATTTGGTAGCTGTGACCGTTCGAGAGGCGCATGCGGCATCCACCGATGGCACCCACCATAGGACCTGCTGAACGCGCCCAATGTCATTATGGTGACAGCGGTGCATAGTACAATGCGCCATTAATTCAGGCTTTTGCCGCTATACAGCCCCATTCAACTCCGTCTTTAAGTCTACTAACACGGCGCGGCGGGTAGGTGGCGTAATTTTCACGCATCTCCAATCATAGCCAGATCACTTGAATTTACAAACCGGATTGCGTCTGGACTAGGTCCAATACGCTCAATTAGTGTGACGTCAAAACGTGGGTTTTGTATGAAAACAACGAGCACCTAAGTTGGCAACACTTCTTGTCAAAGTGACAGCCAATGGAATATTTTCGGATAAATAGATACAACGACCTTCCTGTAGGCTGTTTCGTAACCAAAAAGGCCTTCGGGGGTGTGATAATGCTGGTTGAATACATTTTACATTTTGTTTGACAGCTGCAGTGGAGGATGTGGGAAGGAGAGAGGGTGGGAATCAGGAGTGACAGTAAGTGCTGCCAACTTAGCAGAGATTGTTTTCATACAAAATCCAACCCAAGTAACATTTACCCGACTTCCGACCAAATTTTTACCAATTCCGACGTCGGAATTAGTACAAATTTTGGTCGGATGGCGACCAATATTTGAAAGTCACGAGGCGACGTTGGAACAACGTTGCCTTTACGTCGGCAACCCGACGTCCGCCATTCAACTAAAACCGACGTTGGTACGACGTCGGTATATCCAACGTTGGCGCATCCAACGTCGGATGGACGTTGGGATTCCCAACGTTGGACACAGTGGGTATTTTTATACCTAATGCGACCAAATCAGTCCGCAGTTATATTTGGGCAAGCTTGCCAACGTCGGCTGACGTCGGCATACCCAACGTTGGGATATGCAACGTCGGCTGGACGTTGGCGTATCCAACGTTGGATTTGGTGTATATTTTTGTACCTTATGCGACCAAATTAGTCTGCAGTTATATCTAGGTGAGTTTGCCAACGTCGGTATATCCAACGTTGGCATATGCAACGTTGGGTATACCCAAAGTAGGATAATATGGTGGATACTTTTGTAGCTGATGCGATTTATTTTATTTAATTATACCGCGGCATCGCGGCAACAATGGGCATTATTAACCGCTACGCTAGACGGCGCGCGCTGCATTCTTGCACAGTTTTGGTGCCAGGTCGGATCAAGTCGGAATTGGTACAATAAATCACACCAGAAGTCAGAATTGGTCGGAATTGGTCTAGTAATTTATACTCGTATATGAAATTTAGTCGGATTTAGTCAGTATAGGTAGAAACAGCCGACGCGGCCATTTTTTCTCCCAATACCAAACCAACAAGAAGAGGCCATGTTGAAGAAATGCGAATGAAAATCTTTGAAATTATTGAATTTACCATTTTTGAACTCGAAAAACGAGATTATGGTAGCTATTGATTAATTAAGTATATAAACATACTTCTTTCGTCTTCTTTTCTTTTGGAAAACGGTGTTTTAATTAAGGAATGTTTTAATATAAAATTAAAATAATTTGAGAACAGCCAAATTTTTGGTGGGCGATGATTGTTTTCGACTTGAAACATACTTGTTCGTCAGTAAAATTTTTTTCGCATCAAGTTTTCATATCAACTAATCACAAAATTTCATTATATAAGTTCAGATGCTCTGTTGTCTGTTATATCTTATACGGGAACTGATGGTTGCAATAGGGAAACTTTTACCGTCGTATATTTGGAGCTATATTTCTTTAGTACAAAACAGGTTGAATAAAGTCCACCTAATGCGACTAGCATAAGTCGGATTAGGTACGCGACAGGCGACTTTGGCTACACGTGGGTGAGATGGTCGGATTTGGTCGAGTTTTGGTCGGCAATCACAACGTCGCGGATGCCGACGTCGTACCGACCCGCATTTCATTGACCAAATTGGTGCAGATGTCGGTCGCCTCAACGTCGCGCGGACGTCGGCTGCCGACCTCAGGTCGCGAATCGCAACGTTGGCGCGACGTCGGATTGCTACTTGGGAACTTTTGACGTCATCACTAATTGAGCGTATTGCACCAGACGCAATCCGGTTCAAGTTGATTCAAGTGATTTGGCCAGATACGCGTACAGAATAACGCGGCATCTATACCCGTATCTGGGATTTAGCTTTCGCAAACGATGAGAGATAGGTACGCGGTGGTAAGTTTACATAGTATACAAAGGTACATATACGATTTGTAGCTTATTTCAGAAAAAATTGTGTAAGTAGATATGTGAAGAGTAGGTACCTATTTAGATAGCTAAAGGGCATCAAGTGTTACGAGTTGCGACGCTTTCGTATGATTTCAAGCACACGCGGTGCTTCTAGATCGTTCACGAGAGCTGGAGATCGAGACGTGCGAATAGAACACATCTCCAAAATTGGCGAAGTTGTCACGATCCGAAGCGTGCCGGCATGCACGCAAATCTGATGGACGTTTCAAGAGCCGTCGCGAGTCCACTTGCGGCGGTCAATGTGGAATATGCCAGATAACCGGTGGAATGTTCCCAAAGGTGACAACCGCCAGAGTATATAAGCACACAATCATGAGCCGACCGACACCGCAGATTTGAATTCAGAGCGACAACAACGAGTGATCGGCGAAGTTGGTCCAAGTGATTTATCTTGGTGCGAATAGTAATTGACTAAATTGAAGTGTATTAAGTAGTCTGCAGAAATAATAAACAGAGTGTGTTTAAACGTTCACCTCTCAATTATAGAAGTACCCAGCGCGCAAATTCCGTAACAATAAGCAGGTAACTATACGGTTTTCAGCGAGTATTTTGATGAATTTTGGATTTTCCGCGCATTTTTTTGCTATAGTGCGATTGAAATTGAAGTGTTTTAGAATTGCGACTGTCAGATTTTAACTCTAAATTCTCGGTGAGCAAAATACCTAAACTACGCAAGATTGAATACGACACACCGAAGTAGATAAAATAGGGGGCTGCAAACAGGAGTGGGGGGTACGACCTTGACCTTGACAGGTCATTGACCCCTGACCTTGACCTTAACAGTTCATTGACCCCATGACCTTAAATTTGACCTTGACCTTGAAAGGTCATTGACCCCTGACCTTGACCCTGAATTTGACCTTGACAGGTCATTGACCCCTGACCTTGACCTTAGCCGTGACCTTGACCTTTAACCCCGACCTTGACCTTACCCTCGACCTCGAAAGTTCATTAACCTCAATCGCATGGAGTGGGGGGAGCAACCTTGAAGAAACATGTCTAGACTTGTCTGAGCGGATCAGGTGTAGGAGCGGGAGGAGCGGTATAGTTATAAGCTTGATTTCTAATATCATCATCAATCTCGACCAAAAGCAATGGAAATTGGTGGGGGTATTGTACATATATTACAGATTGTCGCCGGTTAGGTTTAGTCGTCAGCATAGATTCAATAACAATATGTCAACCGAAACGAACAAAGTTTCTACTCCAGTGTCGGATCCTATCCCACAACACTCTGGAGGAACAATAGATGAAACACCAAAAAAGCTAACTGCTCGAAAAATGACTCATCATCATTTGAATTTTGATTCTGATGCGGAAGGTAAGCGAAATGTAATTTTGAAGGAAGCATAATTTGATATTGTTGTATTTTCCAAGAACAATCTGGTGATGAAGAATGCTGGGGCGAGGACAGCTTTGACACCTACACCCCACAACCAAATTTGCGGATAATCCGTAAAATTCCTCCCAGAATTGCAAAGCAGCAGAAGCTGAGGAAACTCTTCCAAGAAGAGCAGATGGCTCTTCACCGTTTATTTCTGGAGCTCGATAAGTTGCTTTCAGTAAAAATACGTCAAGCATTGGAATGAATTGTTGAAAAAATTATATAACTATTCGGAATCTGTCTTTTTATATACACCTTATTTCAACCTGAAAATCACATATAAATATAAAAAACACCAAGAATTTCACTTAGTTGAGAATATGAAACTGGAAAAGCAAAAGCACGCACTGCCTGTTACAAACTATGATGAGGTTGTTTCAGATATGCAAAATTTCTACACGCACGGTGCGTTATTGGGAGGTTGCAAACGGGGTTTGATAGTTGGCGGAAGCGGTTGCGGTAAAACAAATTTGATGTTGAGTTTGTTAGAGCACCCGAATGGCTTGCGATTTCGAAATATTTATTTATACTGCAAAACCCTTCTCCAACCAAAATATTTACACTTGAAAAAAATTCTAAAACCAATCAAAGAAATCGGATTTTTTGAATTTCAAGATGGAGCAGACGTCATACCACCAAATCAAGCAAATGAGAATTCAGTTATAATTTTTGACGATGTTATATCATGCAATCAAAATATTATCAAAGACTACTTTAGTTTTGGCAGACATAGAAATATTGATTGTTTCTATTTAGCACAAACATATTCCTCAATACCAAAGCAATTGGTGAGAGACAATGCAAATTTTCTAATTCTTTTCAAACAAGACACATTGAATTTGGAGCACATATTAAACAATCATGTCACACCGGACATGAGCAGAGAACAATTCAGAGATATTTGTGCACAGTGTTGGCGGGAACCTCACGGCTTTTTAACGATAGACAAAGATTCACCTATAAATAACGGAAGATACCGCAGAGGACTTGATTGTTTTATAACAGACATCTGAGAAGCAAGATCGTTACCAATGAATGAACGGATAGCACGACAGTTGATTAAGAGCCGAGCGGCCGTCAGAAAGAAACTTGAAGGTTTACACTCTGATATTACCCGTTTGAGTTTTGAACGTGAAAAAAATTTGGCACCTATCACAAAACCGTTGAAGGATTTATTGAGTAATATCAAATCAGAAGTGAAAACCCCTCCAACTTCCATAAAAAATGAAATAAAAAGTGAAATCAGTTACAAAGAAAAGTTCCCCGGTCGCAAAAGTGCTCCTTCATTCTCGGAGGATGTTTTTACCAACGATGATGATGATGATGATGCTGTTGGCAGCGATATGGAAACTCAGGAAGATGATCAATATGTGTCATTGCATGAAATATCCAAACATGAAGAAGTAATGAATGAATATTTAGGCAGTATAGTGGTTTAGCTAAAGAATATATCAGGAATATGATTGGAGATACTGAAAATCAATTTGATCATCAATATGGGATTCGACTAGATCGCTCTACAGAAAAATTCTCTATTGGTAACAAAATCGTACAGTTTATTGGTGATGATATTAAAATTGATGGTGTGACATATAAAGGAACACCCGGTCTGTATGAGTTCCTTTTTAAGAAGGAACCTGGAAACTATACACTCGAAGACGAAAGAAATTATAAAGCAATTATGGAAGTCTCTAGTGCGGCAAGACAACACTATGATCCTACACATCGCCTAGCCGGAAACGGTGGAAGAAAGTATTCCATAGTAAAACGAATTTTATCTCAACCAGACATGACACCACGACGTTTCACAACACCCACATCTCTAAACAAACGCTCACGTACCAAGTCAGGTGCAGGAGCATTTCTTCATTTGAATAATAAAGAAGTAGAATTCATCCCATGGAAAAACCCGAATAAATTGGTCAACAGATTGAGATTGCTGATTGCTGCACAGCATGCTGGCAATACAGCAGTGGATAATGAAATATTACATATAGTGCAAGAACTCAAACAATCACGCATTATAAAATGAAGTGAAAGCTCAATCAACACGCAGTTATATCAGAGACAGTTAACATGATTGACAAGTTTGGCAGATCACTGGTGCATAAGAAAAAGAGTGATGACTCAGAAAAAGCAATGAAAAACTTAGAACAAAAGATATCACATCACCAAACTACTACAGATCAATATTTTTATGTAACACTGAATTTTTTCAGTAATACCCTAGGATTCACAGATCCAAACAAAAAATACTTTTTATATAAATTATACAATATTCCTGGTTTCAACCATTATGAAATTCCTTTTGAAGTGGTTGAGCTCGTTGACGCAAGCATAACTGCAAAGGTAGGAGTTGCAACGCTCAATCCAATAACCAACACAATAACTTTTTACGAAGATATCAAAAAGGTTCCGTACGAAAGACGATTCAAATTTTCATTCTATTCTAATAGTGTTAAAAGTCCACCAACGCTAGTTGCAACTCTTGTATTTGAATGTAAAAAATAATGTCGTTGAAAAAAGACATTGTTGATGAATTCCATAGACCAGCTCGAAAAAACTTTAAACGCAGACGAGTGATAGTGAAGGGATTAAGTGATTTACTACAATGCGATCTCGTGGAAATGATACCGTATGCAAGAGTCAACAAGGGTTATAGATATATACTCGTTGCAATCAATGTGTTCTCTAAATATGTGTGGGCTATACCTGTTAAACGGAAAAGAGGTGAAGATATCTCTGAAGCGTTGAAAACAATTTTTAAGAGATTCATCCCACAAAATTTACATACAGATATGGGGAAAGAATTCTACAATCAAAGTGTGAAAGAGTTATTAAAAAACACGGTATCAATCATTACAACACCTATTCAACAATGAAAGCTTCCGTTGTGGAAAGGGTGAATAGGACCCTCAAGAGCCTTATGTGGAAACAGTTCAGTTTACAAGGCAATTACAAGTGGCTTGATCTATTACCGAAAGTTGTTGAAAAATATAATGAAACGAAACATAGAACAACTGGCTTCAAACCAAAGGATGTCAATAAAAGCAACGAGAAGAAAATTTTGAATGATTCATATAGTTTCATAAAGACTGTGGATGTTAGAAAACCTAAGTTTCGAGTTGGAGATGAAGTACGAATAAGCAAGCATAGGGAAGCCTTTTCTAAAGGATATCGTCCAAACTGGTCCAATGAAATATTCACTGTTGTTAAGATTAAGGAGACTAACCCTCGACACTATATGTTGAAAGACGAGAAGGATGAAGAAATATTAGGAGGATTTTACTCATCAGAACTCCTATTAGTGAAACATCCAGACGCATATTTAGTTGAACGCATCCTTCATCGCAAGGGTCCTAATATTTTTGTAAAGTGGCTAGGAATCAAACAACCCAGCTGGATTGATAAAAAAAACCTTGTATAGTTTGAATAAATATTTTTTTTTAACAAAGCTGTTTTAATTGAAATAAAGAAAGAGAGTTCACTAAACTTGTATGATTACCTTGAAAATGTGGGAGGGAGGGGGGAGCAAACTTGACCTTGAGCTATAACAAGTTCTCAAATAGGGAGGTATGGTGGGGGAAAGTCGATATAATGGCGAATGGGATTAGATAGGTTTAGTTCTCATCATGGCACAGTCCGGTAATAACAAACCTCTGGGTTATTTACCTCTGTTGAATGAAACAACACATTTTTTGACTAAAACAAAACAAAAGTATATCTGCGTTGGTTTAAGCATCCAACATGAATTTGTGCCGTTAGTGAGATTGTGCAGCAGCAGTCAGCATATCGATTTTGAACCGGAAGACTAGATTGAATTCTTGGAAATTTTCGATATACTTATCGATTATCTACAAACCACATCAAATAAACCGATACCTCTACATCTGAAAAACTGCAGTATTCACTTCAGTGAAATCAAAACAGTTCGAGTTATACAAATTATCAAGGACCATCAACATGTGTTTTTGGGGAGAGAAACTGCTGAAGAATGGCGTGCCCTATGTGACATCATCGATAATCGTCTGAACATCCTCAAACATCAGGAGTTTAGAAATTTTTACTTTGACTTGTTAAGAGGCATGCGAAAGCTAAGTGGCAATTTAATTTCAAATGTATACTGCGTGTTGACTCCATTGCTGCAGACTCATTCTGAAAACGCAAATTGTTTGTTGTTCATGCTACATCATTGTCCAGTTATAGTACGTATGGATTATGAAAACCTTAAATTTCAATAGTTTGAATGATGTAAAAAGAATTGTTATCGAGATAAGCGAAGAATGTGAATATCTGTTATTCGACGCATCTCACAGCATCAACAAACAGAATGAAATAATAGTTTATACTCTAGCTTATAACTTGTGTTTAGCTTAGCTTAAATCTAGAATAGGAATAGAATATCTTTGTGAGCAGTTCAACTGCGATAGTTATAGGAAATATTTATACAAGTTGAAACCATATCTATCTTGTAATCTAATTTTACTTTATAAGTTGTATCAATACTTGAAATAAATGAATTGAAAAAGAATATTTATTTGTTTATTTACACAAAGTTTCCCGCAATGAGTGAATAAATCCTTATATTATTGTAAACTAGGAACAGTGCAATGTTGAGCGTTGCAGGAGCTGGTTTGGTGAACGGTATAATAAACCGTTTACCATTTGAACTACACGTCCCAGGATATCAATATCTTGGACCTGGCACCAAGTTACATGAACGGTTGCAACGTGGGGATTCCGGTATAAACAAATTGGATCAGGCTGCTAGGGAACATGATGAAGCCTACTCGAAATCAAAAAATCTAAGCTCTCGTCATATAGCGGATAAGATTCTAGAGAATCGGGCTTGGGAAAGAGTAAAAGCGAAAGATGCGTCACTCGGTGAGAAAACAACTGCATGGTTCGTCACCAACATCATGAAAGCCAAACGCAAATTGGGTATGGGGTTGGAAAAGAGACGAAGCGAGAAGAAAAAGAAGAAGAAAAAGAGGAAGAAAAAGAGGGAGATGAAAAAACGACGCTGAAGATTCTAGTAGACCCTCTAAAATAACGCATAGAGCGCCAGAATTAATAGAGATTATTGAACTTCTAGAAAGTGTATTATTTGAAATAAAAAACAAAAATTTTTCAAAAAAGTATATTTATTCAACATTATTTTTGGTTACACAGTATTTTCTTCTGCAAACTTAAATTTGCTTGATTTGTTTCGTAAACGCGTTGTAGGTAAATCTTTGATCATGTAGAATTAGAGCATAAGCTGCTGTATTTGCTGGAACTGCGTCTTTGGTCTCGAATTCTATCCGAAGAACTACGGAATTGGAAAGACTTTCTCTCTGATTCGAAAAATCAATGACGACCATGGGAGCATCCTTGAATTCATCGGTATCCAGGGCAGGGTGTGATGATTCGTGATAATAATAGGACTTTTGGAAATTTAGATATAATTGATACAATGCAGCATAACACTGGTTTGCAAAATCAATATTCAGATTTGAGTACGGTTTGCGTTGCGAATTCAAATGAACTCGTATATTTTGAAAAGTTGGTCCGAAAGTTTTGGGAATTTTTTTAAAAGCTAATAACTTTTTTTTGATAGTTTTAATTTTGTAACTTGATATTGCAAAAACTAGCGTCATCTTCAACAATTTCAAATTTGTATTCAACATATTGAAGATGGGCCATTATCATTGATGGCTCTTGGTTTTCTTCTGCCATGTTCGATCATTCTCTGGACAACAGCAGGATTGATTTCTCAGACCTCCTGCCTCCCAATGTACCGCAAGATCGACCAATATAAGATTTATGGTAAGTATTGAGCAGGATGATATACGAAAAGGGATAGGAAGCTGCGAATGAAAACCAACAACGGCGTCACATTTTTCAATAACATCAGAGAATTTCGCATTTGACAAATTGATACAGAAAATCATGGAACATGGCAGAAGATAATTGAGATCCATCGAAGATAATGTTTCATTTTCAATATGTTGAATATGAATTTGTTATTGTTATATATGATGTTAATTTTTGCAATATCAAGTACGAGAATGTAGACTATTCAGAAAAAGTTATTAGCTTCGAACTATTTCCCAAAACTTTCGGACCATACGTTATGATCAAATTTACTCATATCCTTATCAAACTTTTTTTCGCGGTCTGTTTGGAATATTAAGATAACGTATCTGGGAGCTTCGCTTGCAGTGGTTGTTTTGATAGGCCATGTATGACTTCTGGTTGTGGGCACTGATGATAAATAGTGTAATTCCCATGAACGGAAAGCAACTGAGGTGTCAACATTTTTACCGATTTATTTTGTCAGGGCTAATTCTCGAGCAAGATTAGGTATGATGTGGGGCACATTCCAGTAAATTTTATTGAATACAATCCTAGGCTCAGCATTATTGGTCACATTTAAAACTGCATCATGATCGGTATTGCTCCTTATTAGTACGAGTTCGTGCCTCACATTTAACATAATTTTCTTGTAATCCTCTGCAAATCCCAGCAATGTATTGAGTGGTACGCAAACATTGAACTTTCCATGGAATTTATCAGTAAACGATTTACCCCACCCCGCATTTTCTAATCCCTTGATATCATTTCCCGAAAATGAGCAGTATCCTTTAATAGTCGACGCCAGTCCTGGTTTTATAGTGGAGTCCACTGGTATACCGTTAACCTCATAACGAATTTCACTTAAACAGTGTGCGAAAAAGTTATCCACCAATTTAGTAGTCTTACTAACACTGCCATCTTTATCTTGGACACTACCTTCTACGTAAATAAAGCTTTGAGACGGTAAAGTGCATAAGTCTTAGGGAATTGGAATTCGTATTTCATCATTATTGTTAAATTTTTGGGTGTACGGTTGATGCTCATGATAATCCCATGAAATAATGGAATCATCGTAAGCCACTTTTTCTGTTATGTCTAGTACATCAACCATTTTGCTCGACTGACTGTATCCAACTAACGTTATTCACGATTTATTCTATATTAATACTACATATCCTAAAGATCTTAAAAATCTACGATTCACTTGTGTTAAAGTATGCGTTTGAAAACACTGTTTAGGTCGGCGTGAAATTGTCTTAAAAATTATACCCATCACGTTTTAGGTGTAGTCCTACACTAACGACTTCCTTTCCAAAACTGACCAAATCACCATCTTGATCTAATATTTTAATAGATATTTCATTAATTATGTTGGTTGTGATTGGTAAATGAATGATATTCTTTGGCACTTCGATTATTTTATATCCCGGAGGAACTCGAGGGAAAAATTGGTGAATGTAGTGAACAACTTGACCGTTATGATAGGAGCCTGTGGCAATGTTGCAATCTACACATAAGGAATTAATCTTCAAAATATTGCTTTGATGCGGTGATTGATGACTAATGTTGGATGGATCAAGTTTTTCACGATTAAACCCCAAGAGAGGTGCAATTGAGTTTTCCACGTTAAAATCTACGGTTTCCGAGCATTGCAAATGTGTTTTCATCGTATTGTTGTTACCGACTAATTCAAAATGAGGATTAACAAATTTCTTCCCCTTCATACTGCTATTCACAAAATCTGATATAGCGCTTATTTCGTATGCTCCAATGGGTATGGTAATTTTTTCCTTGCCATTTTCAATAACATTATTGTTTGCGGTAACGTTAGCGATAGAATTAAAAGACTCAAAATCAGTTAAACCTATTACATATGTCACGTTTTTCGGTAATACGATGGGCGGGGTGAACTTTGAAGTCAAAATGGAACTTTTCCCAGACAGAGTGAAAAATGATGACATTTTGTTCACACCAGAGCTACCACTCAACTGACAAGATTCACTGATGTGAATTCAAATATAAAAATTTTAGACACAAATGACCACATTCATAAGAGCTGAAATTTTGGTATCTGTTATATAGTGGTCAACAAAATAAGTGTCTATGTCGATATTTGTATAGTTTTTCAAAACTTGACAGCTTTGAAATCTTTCGCGCGATTTTGGATCTGTTTGAACTGGTGGATAGCCTCATTCTTTGGCTATCGGATCCAAGTTTTGCGGATATTGAGAAAGCCCAATAAAATTTCTACAGGGTGTCAAATAAAGCAATGCAAAAGTTTTGAAAGTTTCGCTAACCCCCATTTTGCCAAGAAATTTTTTTTGTGGATACCAACACCAAAAATATGAAGAATGATGTATTCTCTCGAAAAGGTTTTCGATTCATCCCCCTATTTCTGTTTAAAAAAAAGTTATGCCATTTTTTCCTCAATCTACACTTTTCGACAATTAACGTTACAACTGGCCATATTATCGAGGCAAATTTGACAACAATTGATACTTTCACTTGAAAAACTGTCCCATGAAAAACATTTTCTTTACTCACCCCTAAAATGATTATCTACGGTCAGTGCCTAAAGCCCCTGCGGACCGAGTAAGAATGTAGCCTGCTGGAGCTGGAGATGGAATAGCACTGTATCACATCAGATTTACAACATTAACCATATGAAACCCTCTGATAATGTTTGTTAAGGGTTGTTTTAAAAAAATTGAAAATTGATAACTTGAGAACGAGAAGACCTAGAGGCTACTTTCTTATTTGACGTTCAATCGCATACGGTGACGCATTTTGCAACAAAGTGGGGGTGTGATTCATAGCTACCCTTACTTAAGGGATGGAAATGTTTTTGTTTAAGTGTTTGGTATCATTTCTTATGGTTTCGTCTGTTCTGAATGCAATTTTGGCAATTAAAATTGATTTTGAACAAATGTTACCATTTGAAAGAAAGAATCAAGTTCATAACTTCGGATGGAGTTTTTCTTTATTGTGACAAAATGTTTACAATTGAAAACAATGTTTCCATAAAATCGATAGAGTTATACTATCAGTAGCGAAAAAAATTGGTACAGCCCAGTTTTAACTTTCAGTTGCTTTCAAACTCGGCGCGGTCAAAGACAGCAAAAATTTTGTAGACAAGACTTCCACTGATTTCCACGTAACTTCTACTGACTTCCATGTGATTTCCATTGACCGCCACCATTGTGTACACCAGACTTCCACTGCGGTTTACCTATAGAGCAAGCGTAGCCGGAACTCTGGACTTGATTTCAAGTTGGAGATACGCCCGCGCCTAGAGTCTCACGCAAAAATAGCCAACTCGCTTGTCTTCGTGTCTCGGAGGACACGTAAAGCACTCGTTCTTCCTCGGTTAGTGCGCCACGTCACTAGTCACCTCAAACCAAGTAAAAGTGTAACTAGGAACTGCCTTCGGGTCTCTCCGCAAAATACTCTTCGGCTGCGACTAAAAAAGGAAACACCGTTAGACACGAGGGATTTGAAAATATCCTTGAATCACTCACATAAGTTCATCTTCATCAGTATTTGGTGGGACCTCCTCTAGCTCTAATGAGAGCCGCAACCCTTCGAGGCATACTCTCCACCAGGTTTCGCAAAAACTCCTGAGGAATAGCATCCCATTCAACCTGAATCGCATCCGCCAAGTCATCAAAATTTTCAATTTGTCCTTCCCTTTCTTTCATATTTCTCTTCATTCTACTCCATACATGCTCAATCACATTCATATCAGGAGACAAGGGTGGCCAATCCATTCGCTCAATATTGTGATCCCTCAAAAATTCGGTGACAATACGTGCACGATGTGGTCTCGCGTTGTCGTCAACCAGAATGAATCCATCACCGAAGTTTTGCGCGTAGGGGACCACAATATCCCCAATACACAAATCTCGATATCTCTCTCCATTCATGCTCTGTCCTCTTAACACCACCAACTCACTCTTTCCTGTCATCGTGATTCCACCCCAAACAGTCACTCCTCCACCTCCAAACGCCACTCTCGCCTCCATGTGCTCTTCCAAAAATCTTTCATTTCTTCTTCTCCACACCAAAAAACGCCCATCCGAATGGAACAAATTGAACTTACTTTCATCCGTAAACAAACATCTACCCCATTCAGCTATTCCCCAGTTCTGGTGGTCCCTAGCCCATTGGAGACGCACGGCGCGATGACGTCGTTTCATTAAAGGGCATGAGGCTCTTCTTCTCGCTCTTAGCCCAGAGTCGTGCAATCTTCGTCTGACAGTTTGGTTTGACAGCTGGATCCCCGTCGTGGCCCTCAACACGTTGTTGATGGCACTTGCAGTAGTGGTCGGTTTTTTCTGGATCGCCCTTCGAACAAAGCGATCCTGCGCAGCGGTTGTTTTCCGAGTTCTTCCTCCACGACGGTAATTAATGTCTCCAGCTGCCAGACGTCGAATTGCACGACTTATGGACCTAGAGGAGGTCCTAAAAAGTGCCGCAATGTTGTCGATGGTGTCGCCCCTCTCTCGCATTCGTGCCACGATGGCTAATTCATCCGGACTTGAACGCGGCATTTTACAAATTACTCTGCTCACAATAGCGGAAGAAAAAGGTTTGGTTTTTAAGGTAACATAAGTAAAACGATAAGTTCTTCAGCTAAAAAGACACATACACAAATGAAAAACCAATGGAACGAGTTTTACCCGAATAGGAGATAATGTTGAATAAAAACAATTTTTAATACCAAAATTGAATTCAGAAGAGACGAAACCATAAGAAATGAGACCACACACTCCTACAAAAACATTTCCGTCCCTTAAGTAAGGGTTGCTAAGAAGGACACCCCCACTACGTTGCAAAATGTGTCACCGTATGCGATTGAACATGAAATAAAAATTTTGTCTCTAGGTCTTTTTCTTCTCAAGTTATCAATTACCAATTTTTTGAAAACAACCCCTAACAAACAATATCAAAGGGGGTTTGATATGGTTGATGTGGTAAATCTGTTGTGACACAGTACTATCCCATCCTGATGCCCGCTCCAGCAGGCTACATTCTAAGTCGGTCCGCAGGGGCTTAAGGCACTGACCGTAGATAATCATTTTAGGGGTGAGTAAAGAAAATGTTTTTCATGGGGCAGTTTTTCAAGGGAAAGTATCAATTGTTGTCAAATTTGCCTCGATAATAATGGCCAGTTGTAACGTTAATTGTCGAAAAGTGTAGATTGAGGAAAAAATGGCATAACTTTTTTTTAAACAGAAATAGAGGGATAAATCGAAAACCGTTTCGAGAGAATACATCATTTTTCATATTTTTGGTGTTGGTATCCACAAAAAAAAATTGATGGCAAAATGGGGGTTAGCGAAACCTTCAAAACTTTTGCACTGCTTTATTTGACACCCTGTAGAAATTTTATTTGGCTTTTCTCAATATCCGCAAAACTTGGATCCGATAGCCAAAGAATGAGGCTATCTACCTGTTCAAACAGATCCAAAATCGCGCGAAAGATTCCAAAGCTGTCAAGTTTTGAAAAACTATGAAAATATCGACATAGACACTTATTTTGTTGACCACTTTAGTTATAAATTATGTTAGGGCTACCAACACTCCGAAAATATTTTATCACCTCCAAGGGAGATTTCAAATTGCCCATACTATCGAAATATTTGATGCTTTTCCCGTTTATGACATAGGCTGTCCAATGCGTACCAGGATTATTTTTATCATCCAAATTGAGGATCGCACACTCGTTTTCAAATGGTTTTGATGGAAGATTGTTGCGCATGTAGACACCACGGAAATGGGGAATTTTTAGTATTTTTGCATAATATTTCAAGTCCACATCTGTTAGAGCACGTGTTGGTAGCTTTATTGGTAGTTTTTTTTATATGGCGCAAGGTATAGTCCTAATCCTTTCTGATGTGCTTTCAAACGGAAACCTTTCCCCAGCGCTATAGACTCCATGGTTTGATTATGTCTGTGGGATTCTTTGAGTTGCTCGGCAGCACTTTTCGTATCGTTGACTGCCTTGGCAATTCCTGCAGCTCCACCACTTAAAGCTCCCAAGGCAGATAATGCAGCAAAAATTGGAATGAGTGGGAGGAAGCCGCCAACTTTTGGTATAGGGATGATGCGTTGCGTTGGGTGTAAGACTTGTTTGTTTTTTATAGAACGCAGTGCGTCTTGAATTGAACCTTGCAAATTAGGGTTTGGTTTTCCTCGGAGACGTTTCCGAATTGCAGCAACAGCTTTCTTGAAGCTAAAAACACCACCACTACGTTTTTTCCCATGGTGTTTTCTCCGTCTTGGTTTAGCTCTGCTACTAATCCTTACAGTTCCCATCTCGGCAAATCAGCAACGTAACAATTTGTGTGAATAAGATGCGTTCGATACCTTTTATACTTTTTTTAAATGTGAGAGTTATGTAGTATGTGTGAGCGGGAGATGACTGTAACACCATCTCCTGTGAGAAAGTAAAACCAACATAAACCATGCACATGTCTTTATTGCAACTTTTTTTTCATAGCCACAACAAATTTACAATCTTTAGAGTATTTTTCATGCTCCTTCAGAGGTGAGTCATCATGCCTCCACTTGAATACTTCAATTCGACAGAAAGGACAAGCCACCATATCTCCCCATTTTGTGTAGAAGAATCCCGCAAACGCCAACGATTCAGGTGTTAGCACTCCTTGCCAGTTGTTGAAGGTTTTCAGGCGAATGCGGTATGAATACAGCTCAGTAGTGTGGTCTTCAAGACACATCGTAGATAAAGTGATGCCTCTATGGAAATGACTTTGTTGTACTTTTATACATGCTCCACACATGTTTCTATTAAAACGGTTACCTTCACTCTTGGCCTTGGAGTGGGTAGTAGGGATTTTTTGAATTAGAGTGGGGATAGGATGATATAAAGCTACAAGTACTCTGCTGTTTAAAAGACATCATGTGTGAGGTAGAGTGGAAGATTGTGAGAGAGTGTGTGAAAGCTGCACGTTCCCTGCTGTATGACCTGCGGTTACAATTTCTGGAGGATGCCCTTATTAGATACTGCGACGTTGATGACCAGCAACTATATTTCGATGAATGCATAAGACATCGACAAGGAGAAGAGTACTGCACCCAATATCTTGCAAATGAGATATCTATTCGGCGTTTATACAGATTGCTGTCTGGAATAAAGTTATCATCATTTTTGAAGCAAGTGGAACCGTTCATACTTGAAGACTACGACGAGGAAAAAGAAGAAGAAGACGAAGAAGAAGAAGAAGAAGAAGAAGAGGAAGGAGCAGAAGATGACTCCTAAACCGCAAGAAACCACAACCTCATCAACCTGCGAAGAACTATTGAAACTTATTGAAAGTGTACATTCAGAATTGGTACATATGGAACTAAATTATATGCATGAAGCCGTTTATAGGATGGATGAAGTGAATTCTCACTATTATTATGAACAAGCCCTCACGTTCGGAAGAGCTGCAAAATTGTGTGAATTATATATTGATAATCAGATATGTTTGATTTGTTTATATGAACAAATGCGTATACTTGACTTGGTAGAATATTTACCACAAAATGTATTACCTGATAATAATTCTTGATACCAGAAATAAAAAACCTGTATGAATATTATTTCTTTTATTCCATTTTAAAATAATCATGTAAAAAAAATACATTTGCCAAGGCGCAAACGGACGGTGTACTTGTGTGATAGAAACAAACAGGTTCACAAGCTGTGATGTTTGGTTGTTCAGGTAGTTGTACAATTGGGGTTGACGTATACTTTTGCAAATATCAAGCCTTCTCCTGCCCTTTCACATACACTGCTTCTTCAAGCTGTGTGAGTTTTTTCACTATCTCTCCAAAGCGATGCATAGGTGTGTGACCTTCAACCCAGTCGATTGTGTGATGGTTGCTCATTACCCAGCAAGCTTCTTTCTGTTGCGCTGATGGTAGATGATCCATCGGAAAAGGTGCTTTGAAGACAAAGTGTGCAATTTTTGTTCCATCATACGCTGCCATCTCTTTAGCAATTAAATTATTTTTATCACCTTTAAAGCATTGAACATCCAGAACTAACATTTTTTTTTATTTCTGATGGATATAATGCTCGTTCAACACAGTATCAACAACTAATGAGTGATACTTATGACTGTTTGAATTTATACTCCACTGTGATGGGTAATTCATAGATAATTTCGATCTAAAATGTTTATTACAAAATCATATCTTCACACATATCAAAGTAAATCAAACATATGTAACAGGTTATTACCTAGCAATAACAACAATTATCAGTAACATTAAACAACCTATTTACATAAGTTTTCACAATATACACTTATAATATACACATTTTATTCGCTTACTGTACAAATAGTTGATAAACAGTGGATGACTTATAAATAATTAGCGTAGTTCTTCACACATGCGTAGCAATAAATCTAAATTTCGATCTACTACACTATCACAATGTCCCAGTGCATTTGTTTTCATGGAATCGTACCTTTTTATACGTTTATTATCACTAGTACTTAGAGCCAGCTTATACTGTAATTGAGTATACACAGTATGTAATTTTAATTTGAAAGTAACAGCTTCACAAAATTTTGGAATTTCTTCAAACACTGCATTTTGATAATCTTGCAGCGTGATTTGTTTTTTTACAGCGGCATAAGGAACCCGTTTCGCTTTTTTCTTGAATTTATCTTTCAACTTTAAATCTCCATCTACCACTATCATATATGTCTTTGCACAAAGACCTAAGAACTGTTTAATATACTTATTAGCATACTCGTCTTTCATCAAGCCGATTGTCGGTGGTGAAATTGGAATACCGTGAGGGTTATCTGGACTTAAATTGCTTGTGTCAAATTTATCACAGTATTTTTTGATATCCTGGTATACGTCAGGAGTGAAAATTTCCAAAATCAAGCTGTCGGTGTCAGTATATAAAAGCTCAACATTGTCTTTGTACAAAGGTTTTATAAAATCATATAGAAAACTGTATATAATTGATTTTGCGATTTCTAAAATGCAGAATCCTACATAAAGCGGACGATTATAAAAAACTTTCGTTTTCTTCATCTTGATGGCGCACAACGTTTCAGAGAAAATTGTCGCACTTTCAAAACTAGGTTTTGCTATCAAACTACCAGCCCCATATCGTTTGCGTTGGTTTTCCCAATGAGTAATAAGGTGAATTAGAACTCTTTTATCCAAATTTTCTAGAAATTTTCCAAAAATACTATTTATCATGAGCTTGAAAAAATTCTTTTCGAAAGCAGTCAAAGCTGCATTCCGAAGTTTAGTGTTCAAATCCACGTATGTTTTCAGCCATGACGATTGATCAAACATCAAAACTCTATGAACCTTTTTCAAAACCAGTCCGTGTAACAGAGCCTGTTTCAAAGTTCTATAGTGGACGATATATTTAGTTTTATCATACAAATTTGGGATTAATTTAGGTATATTCGAGTTTTCAGGTTTCATGGTTTGTGGTAGGAAGGGTAGGCAATTATGCAAATCATGGAGCTTTTTGGGGTACTCTATGTCAATTTCAAGGACATACCCTTTATCTGACGTATCAGGAATATTTGCAATGTCCAATTTGGAAATTTCCTCCCCATTTAACCATTTGAAACCACCCGTAGGTAAAAATTCTGATTGAGCTTTCCCATACAAATTGGTTGCGTCCAAATACATGATATGTGATTCTGGTTTAGAGGCATCATAATCACTCAAGAATTTATTATTAGCGGTGGCTTCTCTTTTAGAACAAAGAGAAACCCCTCCTCTGATTGAGTTTTTAAAAAAATGAATCATTTCTAGGTCTGTTAAAAGTTCTAGTTCAATTCCGGTTTGTTTAAGCATAGCAGCCCAACTAAGCGATGGGCTTGTAAAAAATTGACATGGATCTAGTTTATATGCCCCTAAACAAACTTTCCTGAAATTTTCAAATATATCAGTCGACAGTAAAACATCTGATGTTAGATATAAATCTGAATATTCACCCAAGGTGTTGCATTCAAACAAATTCCAAACAGTGAGTGCTCTAGCATAATCTTTATCCTTTATTATTTCCTTAGTAAGATGATTGGTGAATTCATCTTTGCATGGTAATGCTGTATCACTCAATTTATCCAAATTATCAACATATGAATACGGAAAAACACCTTTTCGACGGATTAAATCAAATTGGTCAGTGTCACGGAAAAATTTTCTCACTGTTGGACATTGATCGGAATTTAAATTTTTAGATAGCTCAGCAAGTGATGATGACATGAACCGAAAAGAATCCAAAAATCGTAATTTTATATGAACGTCTTTGTTTTCGATATGATCGACTAAGATATTTTTCGAGAAACTGATATACTTTTCAGTATTTGTAGGGATCACGTCAACTTTTTCTTCATCGAGACATAGCGTTTTGATGAATAAATGACTGTCATACCCACTGAGATTATGAAAGAATACAGGTATGAACCTAGGAATTTTGTAGTTTACATTGCAAACCATATGTGCTGCCCCTCGATAACTACCACTAAGGTGGCAGTGATCTCTTGTTTTAACCTCGTTTTGACTAAACACTTTTCCGCATATGTGGCATGTTGTTGAATTTTGAAATTCTTGCTCTTGTACTGGTGTAATAACCATAGGTTTGACATGTTTTAAATGATTATGATAAATTCTAGTAACATCCGCTTCCAATTTTTCTATAAATACTCGTGGACAATTTGGACCACGATATATTTCAAATTTTGACAATGTGTCATCAAAAGAACATTTGATATAATATGCGAAGGAATATGGAACGTGTTCCTGAACATCAACAGAGTAAGACTTTTGTGTGCTTGGATGGACAGTATGGATCGGCTTGAGATACGATTCAAAGTCGGCATAAATTGTAAAAGGTACAACTAACTGTTTTTCAAAATTTTCATACTTTAAAATATTCTCAGGAATATTTTCACCAAATTTATTAGTTTTTAGATCAGACGTTGGCAACTGTACACAAATATGCTCACAATCATGCGTCACATGTGCTCTCAATTTATCAGAGCTACGAAAGTATTGGATACACCCGTCACAGAAATGCTTAGTGGCCTTATGACTAGATATCTGCCTAGACACAAGAGCCGAAAAGTTTTTAATCCATGTATAATGCTGGTTACCCCAATCATCATTGATAAGCAAAAGATTCACATGCACAAGTCGCTTACATTCAGTATAATGCAAAGGACCCACAATCTCATACTTGGTTTTACCATCACTAAAAACTTTTTCTAAACCATAGACGTTGATTGAGAGGTTGTGTTTGGTTTCAAATTTTGGAATGTTGGGGAGTTTCATGGGGAATTCAAATCCCTCCAAGTTGAAAAAAGCAGAAAAATGCGGGTATGCATTCGTACCTGTTGGATTGCCTTTCGGGGTGACTAGTGCGGACATGATGCTCCAAAGGAAGCAATACTGGTCCGCATTTCTCACATTCACAACAGCTTGCTTCTTTTTTATGTCCGATGGTGAATCGATGAAAGAGGAACCTCGGAGCGGACTGAACTTGTTTATGTTCACTTCCAGATATGCAATGTTTTGCAAACTCCAACCTGCAAAATCAAAAGGTGTAACCTATTGTTTGGTTTTGTTTTTTTTTGTGAACTTACCACTATCCCGCTCCAAAAATTCTGATAATTTTTCATCTAGGCATTCTATCAATCTCTCGTAATACTGTTTCAGGTCAGTTGATCGGGTTATTACGATGTTTTTTGTTCGAAAGGATTTCAAGTCGGTGACATCTTTTGATTGTAAGATGTAATCACCGAACAGCTCGGTATTGACCTTGACAGCTGTCACTTTCTCGAGCTGTTCTTGAATCAACTGCCTAAATGAGGTCCACACATCATCCATAAACTCTCGTAAAATTAGGTGTTGATTAGGGGATGTCAATCTATATGTGACAATACGGCATTTGAAAGCAGTTTTAATGAGTTGCACATTATCTCCCAACGGCGTGCAGCAATTGTTTTTATGCGTGGTTGAATTTTGGTGTGTGTGGAAGTCGGCAACGTCGCACTTGCATGATTCGCAATAACGTGCCTCTGAAAAAATAATAATTACATTACTTCATAATACTCACAGTGGAGCAATTATTTTCTTACCTGCCATGCGAGCTCGCTTATTAGAATTACCGTCGCTTTCCTCCATGTGGCGTTTCAAATTCTTGCAACTTTGCTGCATATGACGGTTCAAGCTTGCTTTCTGTGCGAATGTTTTAAAACATTGCATGCACCGATGTCTTGGTGTGTTGTCAGTAAGGTCGGTCTGGAATGTCATGTCTTGTTTAGGTCTTTTCTCAATTTTATAACTTCATAATTTTGCGAAATTATCTCTTTTTCTAAAATTTTGATTTGCTTTCTCAACTCTTTCACTTTTCTTACATTTTGAGCTTTTGATTTTGAAATAACACAAATTTTTCCCACTTTTCTCTCATGCATCTCTGCAGCTTGAAGAAGTGCATCATCAGTCTGTGATACTTCCGAAAAAAGTGCATCATCAGTCTGTGATACTTCCGAAAAAAGTGTACTAAACTGCGATAATGATGGTAATTGCACATCCTCTACCTCATTTAGCAACATTTCATAAAAATCGATTGCGATTGGTTCTAACAGCTGAAACGAATGAGTTAGTGATGGTTGTTCGTTTTCTTGCGAAATATCCTCATAGTTCGTATTTGTCGGTTGGTCAGTAGTTGATTGCGATACCAAATCAATCACCTCATCATCCGTTATGTTGTCAGCCGTTAGATCGACTAAATTTTGATTAAGGAACTGTTGCAAAAGTGAAGTTTCGGGGTTATTGAGGGGTGAAGGAAAAAGGTAATGACTTAATATTTTTACCCTATTCTGTCCTGGTCCGTCGGTTTCATTACACAGAGACATTTTTCGTTCGAAGGATGCACGGCACAATAACAACTAACACTTGGGTATGTTGCGAATGAATGTTGTCTTCTCCAACCGAGCGGGCTCTTATATATTGTCGCACCACAAAGGAATTTACATCGCGCCAGACGTGTTTTCTTTTAACGACTTTGTTTTTAATGTTGAAGGTTGATAACTGGCGAGGTTAAGGAACAGACCAAGGTTAGGACGCGGACCGAGGTCGAGGTCGAAGTAAAGGTCAAGGTCAAATTCAAGGTCAAGGTCAGGGGTCAATGACCTTTCAAGGTCAAGGTCGGGGGTCAATGACCTTTCAAGGTCAAGGTCAGGGATCAATGACCTTTCAAGGTCAAGTTCAAATTCAAGGTCAAAGTCAAATTCAAGGTCAAGGTCAAATTCAAGGTCAAGGTCAAATTCGAGGTCAAGGTCAAGGTCAGGGGTCAATGACCTGTCAAGGTCAAGGTCGTACCCCCCACTCCTGTTTGCAGCCCCCTATTTTATCTACTCACCGAAAATGTTGCCCTTTTTCAAATTGGGATAACTCCTGATTGTTTAGGACGATTTAAAATCTGTTTGTGCCGTTGCTTAGCCCAATCTTCTGATAATCCACAACTGTGAATAAGAAATCCAATGCAACTTGAGTGAAGTTTATACAGGGTGATATGTATAGCGGTAAAAAACTGCCTGGTGTCATAGAGTCGGGCGTTCAACATGCTCCCATTTGAAGGGATTTTATTTTTTTCTGGATTCTATAACATTGGAGGCATAAAAGATAACCTAATACCTCGCCACGTTACTCGATTTATTCTCCTATAGACACTTTATTTACAGGGTGGTATAAAAAAACAATTTCTTGGTTTTTCGGTGATATCATTTTTATTCTTGGCCGATTTTCAGAATCCAGGGCTCAATTGAGAAAATCCCATAATCAGAATCGACTGGGAACATACATACAAAATGAATGAGTCCACTCAAGAGTGCGACGTTTCATCGGTACCGGAATCTAGCTTGGGATGAGAATTCACTAATAATCAACCTTGGCCTTGAGCGAAGCATTTTTCATGCTCTAAACATCGGAAGATGTTCAGAATACATATATTTTCAATGTTTGTTTCCAGTCGATTTTGATTATGGGATCTTCTTACTTAGGGTTTCAGCTTAAATTTGAGCCCTGGATTTTGAAAATCGGTCAAAATAAAAAATGATATCACCGAAAAACCAAGAAATTGTTTTTTTGATACCACCCTGTAAATAAAGAGGCTAGGGAAATGAATCGCGGAACATGCCGAGTTATAAAATTATCTTCTATGCCCCCAATGTTAGAATCCAGAAATAATAAAATTTCTTCAAATGATCGAATGGGAGCATGTTGGACGCCAGGCAGCTGTTTTGCCCCGCTATACATACATGTCACCCTGTGTAAACTTCACTCAAGTTGCATTGAGTTTTTTATTCACGGTTATGGATTATTTGAAGATTGGGATAACCACGGCACAGATTCCAAATAGTGCAGAACAATCAGGAGTTGTCCCAATTTGAGAAAGGGCAAAATGTTCGTTGTGTCGTATCCAATGTTGCGTAGTTTATACTGTCGCAGCCAAAATATCCGAACGATATTGTTGCGGACTTGCGCTGGGTACTTTCATGATTGAGAGACGAGCGACGTTTGAACACACTCTGTTTACTGCGTACTACTAAATACACGTCAATTTTTCTCGTGATTACGTATAACGCTTTGGCTAACTTTGCTGATCACACGCTCTTGTCGCTGTAAATTTAAATCTGGTGTCCGTCGGCCCATCTATGCTATATAGTCCAAGTGTTACCTTCGGAAACATTCGACACGTTCTCTGGCACATTCCAGCATAAGCCGCCAGTAGATATTCGCGGCTCTAGAAACGTCTATCAGATTCGCGTATGCTCTAGCAAGTTACTGATCGTGGCACCTCCGCCCATTGTGCAGATGTGTCTTACTCGCACGTCTTGATCTCCAGCATTCCCGAGCCTTCCGGAACCGCCGCGTTTGCTCTCGAACATAGTAGAATCGCACGAGAGTCTCGCAACTCATTGGATATTTATTTCTCCTTTGTACTTATCTGAAATGCTCAACATTTGAAATGTCGGTATCGTCAATTTTGCCCTTTTTCAAAATAATATAACTTTTGATTGTCTCAATCGATTTGACTTTTGTCTTCACGGTTGTTTAGATACATTATTCAGCAATCTACTTCGTTGGCGAGATTTTCTAACTTATTTCAATTGCATTCATCAGAGGGTGGAATGTAAAGCATTGCAAAATTGTGCTTAGTTCAATAGATCCCTGTTTTTGTGAACAATTTTTTTCTCCAAATACTGATTATATGATCAAAAGCCTGAGGTCTTATCTCGAAGCAATTTTTGAATTTGCCAGATCGGAAATCCAACAATGACGATATGATTTTTTTTGTAAAAGTTGCATTTTAGACATCTTTGAAAAATGAGAAGTCGAGGTTTTATTTCCAAGACATATTCAAACCAAGATTTCAGTTTGTGTTTCTGGACCAACAAAGCATCTGAATATTCAATGTACAAACATATACGTCACAAATTCCGATTTGATATGATGCAATATATGTGCCCTCTGATGACGGATTTCAACCAAAATCTTTCAAGTTCATTGGACGTCTAAACCATGCCTGCACACAAAATTGCAGCTCAATTGGATGAACCGTTTAGGAGTTATCATGGACGATTACACAGGGATAGACACACAGACAGGCAGACAGACTTTGATCTGGGAATAGTCGGAATAAATCGATTAGATTGACATTGAAATAAAATTATTCGTCGAAATCGGGAAATCAATTTTGTGTTCATTCACTGCCTTCACAGTATTTTCCTTTCTATTCGAGAACGCAAACCGGGAAAGTTGAATGGAGGTTTTTGAGAGCGTTGCAGTTTTTGACTGTTCAAGCAACAAACATGCAAAATTACAGTTTCTCAACATCATCATTATCAAAAATGCAATTTTATCGCCAACCGAAATGATTAAAATGCAACTTTTACGAAAAAAATCATATCATCATTGTTGGACTTCTGATCTAGAAAATTCAAAAATCATTTCGAGATACGATATCAGGCTTCATGATTATGTTATTAGAATTGAAAAAAAAAACTGTTCACAAAAACCGGGATCTATTGAACCAACCACAATTTTGCAATGCTTTACATTCCACCCTGTAACGAATGTAATTGAAATAAATCAAAAAATCTCGCCAACCGAGTAGATTGCTGGAATATTTATACGGGTAATGTGTGTGATTATTCAGGAATGGTCTAGAAACCGCATATGCCGGGCCACTATGGAATTTGCTGGAAGTAGACAGAAAGTTCGAGAACGCTATTCGGAGGCCTTATATATTATATAAGGCATCAGCCGGCAGCTCAGGGCAGTATTGAATTGGAAGAGCGAGCGGATAAGCGAGCGATAATCACAGCGATAATTTTAGTAGATAATTGTTGGCGTGTATTCATTGTAGTACGCAGAAATAAACAGTGTGTGTTCTAAATCGATCGTCTCAATTACATTCGAGCCCGTACGCGGGATATCGTAACAATATGATGACGTTATTAAGGTTGAGAACTATAGATCTATTGTCAAAATATCGTCGGTATCGAGCCTAAATAGATAATATTCAGTTAACGAAAAAACGAACTCGATATGTATTGAAGAGCTTGTGGTGTGGTGATCAGCGCGTTAGACTGCCATGCCAGAGGCCGCGGGTTCGATCTCCGCCGGGGACAGTCAGATTTTCGCTCCGAAAACAAGCTCCTCGATTAATGCTTACTAAATGCAAGACGTGTCGCATAGCACGTAAAATACGAACGATGGTGCCGACCACCATCCGATGTTGGTGGCCGTTAAAAATCCGTACCCTGTTTTGGAACACACAAGGGATTCTGAAAAATTTCCGGTATAGTGGAGGAAAACATTTACCGGCGTCAATGTAAGGCCTCGTTGCGGAAATAGGCCGACGTTAAATAAACAAGAAAAAAACTCGATAGATATTGAACCATTCAGAAGACATATAAATATAATACAACTTTGCTAGGAAACAAAAAAAGAAATACAAATCAGAAATAAGTGGCCAAAAAATAAATAGCCACACCACTCCGATTTGCGAGGATTGTTATAATATGCATATAAGTGCAATTTTAGTTTAAAGAGTTATTTAGACTGCTTGACTGTTACGGAAGACGCATTTTTTTGAACTCCGTTATACACAACTCTTTTTTCTCTGAACTTCAAATTTCGCGACTTCGGCAATTCTCAGTTAATTGAAATGTATAAATAAGCACCAAATTTACAACGCCCTCTCGAGTTTATCGGCAGGGAGGTACTTATAGCGGCATCAGCGGCAAAAACGGCAAATCCCAGCCGCGCATTATTCAACTAATTAAACTTTAACCAACTAATTGCAACGTGCCTAATTGAAACGGCTTGAAGGTGATCATCCGGCCTTAATCCTTGCCGACCTGCGATCGAACATTCGAACATACACATACCGACCCCAACAACTTGACAAGACAAGTAAATATGCCCTAACGGGGCCATATAAGGCGTGGGCTTTTGGTGTAATCAGTAAAGTGAAATCATACTTAAAATTCTTGTGCATGTTAATACCTAATTGGTGAAATTCAACACTTCAGCAACGACACCACTCACACCAAACTCAATTAGTGTTTGGGTTATCGGTATTTAGACAGTTCTTTTGCAAATTTGATAGTGATAGAAATAAGCTATCGATTAGTGTTCACACCCAGTTCAAGAGCTCTTTTCCCCGCGTGAAATTTAGCGAAGCGCTCCCGCCACACCGTCATTGTACCTAAACTGCAATTGTGATGTCCGCATGTCACAACCTTTCGAATGAATCTCGCATATGGGTCTATGTACTTGAAGAAAATCAAATACCAACCATCGACGACACAAAAATCTAAACGACAGACGAATGACATTTCACATTTTTCTCTTGATTAGTCTCCTCCTAATTGGCTTTAGTCTTATTCAGATGCTAGAAATTAACCTGTTAGCCTTGCTGCATGCACCTTGAATTTTTCAGCATACGAACGAACCTTGTCTTGGAAAAAATTGTAGTCCATCTGTCGTTTAGTTTTTTTTGTCGTTATTAGTACCTACCTGTTCGATAGTCTGTGACTGTAGGCATGTCGCAATTTCAAGTTCACAGCCAGATTGTGAAGTTCAGCACTTCATTGGCGACACCGACCTACGCTAAGTTATTATTGTAGTTGTAATCGTATTGTAATGCAATCGTATTGTAATCGTATCGTTGTCGTAATCTGAGCAAGATTTTTGTCAGCTAATCATGCAAGAACAATACGCTATCGATTAGCTCTGTCTCTGTACTAGATTGATGGCTCCCTTTCCTCGAGGAGTAGCTCCCGTGATGGACGGATGGACAAAGTGTAGCTAAAAGCCCCATTCCCTTTGAGAGGAATGCGCTAAAAACGCGAAAAGGAATTTCAGAAGCAATCAAACTTTGTGAAAAATCCTTGGCGTCCTCCTCGTGCCACTCGAATAATAATTACGCGGTGTCATTAATATAATAACAAAAAGGGAAAAATCCAATTAAACTTCAAGAGCCTTCACCCGTTTGAACTTCCAGCTTCTTTCGAAAAACAAGGCAAGAAAAGTAATCGAACAGTCGCACATTTTTACAATGTAATTACTGTGTTGTAAACAGTTAACACACACGCATAAAAAGGTAATCTTGAGTTAAGACAAAGCGTTTAATGTCAAGTATATGTTAAGTTTGTATATACGCAAAGCGATGATATTCTCACTCTAAGAGTTTCATTTTCTCCAAAAGAAGACTGTCATAGTATCAGCTGAAAGCTGGATCGCGTTGAATTAAAATATAATACTTATTAAACGGAGTATTTCCAGTGTTTCACAGAAAGTATACTATAGTCTTGCAATCAAATTAAACTGCGCAACAAATATGTTGTCGCGAGGGAAAAATTGGTTCGAGTTTGAACCCCAATAACTTTTGAATGACACAAACCATTTTGATTCTGTTTTGACGGTTAGTGAGATCAGTCTTTCCGTTATTCACCTTCAGGAGGTGAAGATCTGGAAGCTCCATGTAAAATATCTACAGGGTGAAATGTAAAACAGTACAAAATTTCAGCAAATTAAACGGACCCCCATTTCCAGAATTTTTTTTTTCTTGAATGCAAATGAAAGGATTATGAAGCGTTATGTTTAAGCTTGCGCCCAGTTTTGAAACTTTTGAAATCGGAAGTCTGGCTCTGACTTCATGATTTTTTCTCTTGAAAGATGCTGATTTATTCTATCGGTGCAAAGAAGACTATGTTACTCTGATGATGGGAGGTTGCAATTCACGAATATTGTTTCTTGAACGGTTCTCAGCAACTTGACCCGCAGACCATCTGAAAAACCTTGATCAAGGCTTCAAAAAAGGGCTCATTCAAAATGGGCGACACAGGTGTTTTTCTTAAAAATTGAATTGGATCAGATTTTCACAACTGAAACAAGCTTTCTTTGTGATTTTGACCTCCTGAACTTGATGCTGATGATCAATTTCAGTTTTTGATGATGACAGGCTCCCTAGGCTAACATAGTCTTTCTTGTAGCGATAGGATAAATCAGCATCCTCCAAGAGAAAAAAAAATCATAAAGTCAGAACCAGAGTTCTGATTCCAAAAATTCTAAAACTGGGCGCAAGCCAAAACATCACGCTTTATGATCCTTTCATTTGCATTTGTGAAAAAAAATTATTCTGAAAATGGGAGTTCGTTTAATTTACTGAAATTTTGCACTGTTTTACATTTCACCCTGTAAATATTTTACATCAAGCTTCCTGATTTCCACCTCCTGAAGGTGAATAACGAAAAGACTGATCTCACTAACCGTGAAAACAAAATCGAAATGATATGTGTCATTCAAAAGTTATTGTGGTCCAAAGTCGGGTCAATTTTTCCCTTGCGACAACATATTTGTTGCGCAGTTTAGATAAGTCTTGCAACAATACAGCAAATAATTTTGTTATGAGAACAATCGGCTTGACTACCGCATATTAGCTTGTTGGTAGAAGAAAATTATTCTTGAGATAAAATTATAACTAAATTGGACTAATACTGCTTCTGGTTAAAGCAAGTATATTGAATGTTTACAAGAAGAGTTTGTTGCTTCCGTATGAATAAATTCATGGTTTCAGTTCAACTATAGGATTATCTTATATCGAAAATATTCGAATCTTGATTCTGTTCATCAAGAGCATACAGGATGTCCCAGCACTTGCGCCCCAGAGTCAAAGACAGTTCAGGGAAATGTTAACACGAGGCTTCAAATGTGTCAGAAGAATGTTTAAGAATTGATGTTCTTTTAGATATGGGGGGTCAAAGGGGTCACTTTGACCCTTCCAATTTCTATTATCTGAAGAACTTCCAGTAAATTTTTTAGGGCAGACTAAACAGAAGAAAAATTGAACTTCTCAAAGTGTTTCATAATCTCAAAAACCCCAAAAGATTCATTTTTTCTAAAAACAATTGCAAAAAGTTCCAGACGTCCCCAATGCGATGTAAGACAGAAAGTGAATTAATTTGTTTCTTTAGAATTCTTTTACAGGCAATTTTTATAAAATCTGTACTTTAAGAATTTTTGAGTCGCCGGCGCCGCCCTGTACAGGAAGTAGATAAAATTGTTGCGCACACACACTGAAAAGTTCAATTTTTGAAATTTCATCAGATAATAGAATAAGAGGGGGCAAAGTCCCACCCTTCGACGCCCCATATCTCCAAAAATAAAAATTCAATTCAAATATTTAAACATTTTTCTGACACATTTGTAGCATTTCCCTAAACTGGCTTTGACTCTGAGGCACAAGTCCTGGGAGACCCTGTATACCTAAACAAGCTTATGGATAAAGGCTGGAATTACAATAATTAAGTATGGTATACTAAAAAAAAATGTATTTCTCAGAAGTTCAAATACAAAAATCAATAGAAATCCAAATCCAGATGGGTAAATTTCAAACAAAAACGGATTCTTCTTATTCTTTCTTCTTATTCTTCTTCTTTCTTCTTATTCAAAAACAAAAAGGCATCATTTTACTGTCGCGCCGGGTGCCGCAGCATCCATCAACCGGCACTGCAACACTATGTGGACAACTTGCGTGAATTCAACTGAAATTTGCACGAAAGATAGAATCTCGCATAATTATTCAGGTATACATACACAAAAAAATTTGTAGTAATGATGGGAAAACACTGATCATCTTGAGCTCCTAATTATCAAATGAATACCATGTGATTCACAAAATTCGAAGTTGGGGTTGGCTTTGGAAACAAAATATTGATGGATCGGAGTAATGGAGCGACTGAATTGGCCGAAGGGACGAGTTTCTCGACTTCAAAGGCACCTCCGATGTCAATTTTGTGGATCGCACGGTTTGAACAAGTGAGTAAGTGAAGGAACTTACCTCTGAATTCTTCGATAATTTTTGGATTGCAACTCCAAAGTTGGAGATGCGGCTCCATGTTGCACACGCGGTAGGTATACATTTTTTTGCAGGAGCAGAAGTAGCTCACATTGGCGTGTAGTGTTGTTGCCAAAAGATGACGCAACACAATGAAACTTCGGGCGGATTGATAATACATAACCTTGATCGAAGAGTATCAGTTTTCAGACCAAAAATATACAATCATTTCAAGAATTATTGAATATTTGCGGGAACTGATCATCGTCTTAGTTCAAGCATTGTGGCATTTGAGTTCAGTTAGTTGAAATGTTGTTTCGAAGATTGCATTTTCAGATTGAAATCACAATATGTTATAAACTGTGAAGTTTTCAATATTCTCAGATGGAGATCTTGAAATGCTTGAGAAGAAATTTTCATTTGTTCTGAACAAGTTTATCTGAAGAGTTGTTTCAAAAACAACGTTTAATATATCTAAGATATTCGATAATATCAGTTCAAAAGAATAGTCTCATTTTGAGAATGTCTGACAAAACTATTACATTTTTCGAACAAATATTGGCTTCATATTGAACTGAAAAAACTGTTTCAATTTGAATGTATTGAATCATCAAGCCAAGTCAATGAGTCAAGTAAATATGATACTATTAGATTGAGATTACGTTTTTATGCGTGCAGAGGGACCTCTTGCTGGAACTGGCCTTTTTTTTACGACACAAGAACAACTCTTCGGCTCTGGCTGACACCAAACTGCACTACGTGGCTCGTTCCCCGAGAAAATGTCAATTTATTTCATAGCGATGACGAGTGTAAAAGTAATTTTTCAGTGCTGTAATGCGTATAATGTTTCCGGAAAGATTCTGCATACCATATACGAAAGTAGGAGAGATAAAGATAAAATTACGCAAAGATTTGAATTTATAGTGATTTTCGGATGGGCCGGGATATTGTTTCGTTAAGTCTGGGGACGGAGGTTTTATTAGGAAGACTTTACGTTGGAATTACAAGCTTTCGTCAGGATTAGAAATATTTTAGTGCCGTCGTCGAGAGGGCTTTCCTCTCGTAAAAACCCAGCAGGGGGCGGTGTTTTTTTGCGCGTGCTGCATGAGTTATGTTATCAGGTTCAGAGGGGCGCAGAGACGGGGCGAAAAAATTAACCGTACACAAAGCAGAGGATCAAGACGGAGTTAAATTTGAGTTGAGCAATATTGTCCCGGTTTTTGCCACGATACAATACAACGGTTGATGCTTATGGAAATGACAGTATTAAATCATTTTCATGCAAATCCCCGATGCTTTGAAAAAGTATTCTGTAGTTGCGAGTGCGTCGTAAGATTTGAATCGACTTACCACATAGGGCGTTCAGAAAATTAGAATGGAAACTTTTGCAGACATCTTTTATTCCAGGTAAAATTTTCCATGAAATCACTTAATTGAAAATATACTTATTTTTTTAACACCTAGTATTTTGCTATCGGAAATGATGCAGTTTTCTCTTCGGAATCCGAATTTATACATAGGCTGTTCTTGAAGTTGAGTCATTTCTTTTAACTCGTTGTTGCTGACATGTCAAGTGATCAGGGCAAAATAGCGAGAAAAATTCTTATGTCGTAAATTCCCCAAGTTATTTTACCAGAACTTTCGCCCTAAATTCTGTATTTGCACTATACAGGGTCCTGCAACAGTGCGTCGGGCTTTCCAAGCGCCCTTACCTTGCAAAATAGAGAAAAAGGTGTAATACATAAAATCATTGATTTGAAAAGTTCTACCTTGTGAAATTATTTTCTACTCTACAGAGTGTTCAATTTTTGCGCTATAGGTAACAAAAACAAAGATTTTTTTAAATGAAATGCCCCACTTTTGATTTCATTTTCTTGTTGAGCTTTTCAAGTTCTATCACAAGTGTAATTTTGTTTTTTCCATTTTGTGGCAGTGCTACCAACTGAAAATTAAAAATCAATTTTTTTTGTAATTTCAAGGTTCACTTTGAAAAATCGTAGAGACCTCGTTTTTTGGGATTAGGGGATGAAATTTGGCCTAACGGTAGTCGAACAAAAGCTGAATAACTCAATGACAAAAAACTCGAGGTTAAATCACACAGGGTGTGCAAAATATTTTTTTGGAACTTCGCAAATTTCAAAATGCCATAAGTTATTTTTTTCAAATGAAATGCTCCCTATTTTATCTCACCATTCGATAGCTTTTTTCTTCCTCTTTAATTTTTACTGGAAATACCCTAACTACCTCTAAATTCCATAATTTCAGAGATAATCGATAGTTTTGATAAAAATTGTCGTTTATTTGGATTTTTTATGTTCTTAGAAGATCCTGATACAAAAAATCATATGTTAAAATGAAACCACCTCTTGATTTGACAGTTTGAAGGTTTTTGAAGTCGAGAAAACCGCTTTACTGAGCTCAATTTGAGTTTGTTCTGTTCCATCGCGCAACGAAATTTTTTTCGGAGCATTTTTTTCAGATTGGAATTTAGCGCAGCTATTCAATAAAAAACCTTGTTCTTAGCATCAAACCAAGCAAAATGTGTCAATCAGACATTTGTTGATGATCACCATGGCCTGCCCGGGGTAAAAAATTTCGATAAACAGCAATTTTTATCAAAATTATCGATTATCTCGCAAAATATCAAATTTGAAGGTAGGTTACACGGTAAAAATGGAGGAGGAGAAAAACAGCTATCGAATGGTGAAATAAAATAGGGGGCATTCCATTTGAAAAAAATGACTTTTGGCATTTTGAAATTTGCGAAGTTCGAAAAAAATTCAGATCACTGAATCTGAAGTTTCTTGTCATGAAATTGTTCATCTCCTATTCGACTATTGTGCCAAATTTCATTCCTTGATCGCAAAAACGAGGCTCCTACGATTTTTCAAAACAAATTTTGAAATTACAAAAAATTTCAATTTTTTATTTTTAGCTGGTAGCCACTGCCACAAATTGGAAAAACAAAAATATGCTTATAATAGAGCTTGAAAAGCTGAACAAGAAAATGAAATCAAAAGTAGGGCATTTTGTTCGAACAAATCTTTGTTTTTGTTATAGCGCAAAAATAGAACACCCTGTATAACTGAAAATAATTTCACTGGTCAGAACTTTTAAAATCAATCATTCTATGTATTACACCGTTGTCTCTATCTCGTGAGGGAAGGGCGCTGTTGCAGGACCCTGTATATTTGCAGATATAATTGCAAAATTGTGACTTCATAATCATAATATAGAAAAGGACACTTGTCACTGACTTTAAAGAAAAAATGTTTAAATGGAGTTCTAATTAAAAAAATAAAAATGAAATTAGCAAGCATGGAGGAAGCTGTAGTCCCGCTGGATTACCTAGTATGTAATATGGAAGTATGTATGCAGGCTCTTGTGTGACGCTCAGTTCGGGTTTCCTGGAAAAAAATCTGTTATGGCACCACAATACTTTCCCGGCGACGAGTATCCAGGGAGAATTTTTGGAGACGGATATTGGGACTTGAATTGAAAAAAAAATGGTGGAACACCCACACGTGGGCCTTCCCTAGCAACCCACCGTGTATTTTGAAGAATATCTTCAAAATAGCTAGGCAATGGTGAATCGAATACCCAAAAAAGTAAAAGGAGTGAGGAGCAATAAATAACTAAAAAATCGGTTGTGTCACCCCAAAACTTTCCCGACTAGTATTCAGGAACCTATGTAAATTTTTGCTTGAAACGTCCCTTGGGGTGGGAAATTGGAATTCAAGAGAAATAATGAAAATACCTTATCATAATTCTCTTGGGTTTAGCTTCGTACCCCTTGCACTGAAACCCTGAAAGAAGTCGAGTACTTACGAGACCGGTTGAATCGAATACCCAAAAAAGTAAAAGGAGTGAGGAGCAATAAATAACTAAAAAATCGGTTGTGTCACCCCAAAACTTTCCCGACTAGTATTCAGGAACCTATGTAAATTTTTGCTTGAAACGTCCCTTGGGGTGGGAAATTGGAATTCAAGAGAAATAATGAAAATACCTTATCATAATTCTCTTGGGTTTAGCTTCGTACCCCTTGCACTGAAACCCTGAAAGAAGTCGAGTACTTACGAGACCGGTTGAGAGACCCTCTTGGGTGGCAACGGCTAGGAGAAGCTTCTTCATGATGATGTTACTTTTTTAGTAACACAAGTTACGAAAAATTTGATATATGTGACACAGTACTCCTGACAGTACATACATGAATGAACTTGATTGTTGATTTGACGATTGTTCAAGAAATTGTACAAGAAATTGTGAAGTTTAATACAGTTTCAAGGTGGTGCGTGTTTTTTTAGAAACTTCAAAGTTTCCTCTAATTATAATCTCGCATATGTACGTACTTTTTTCTACATGATCAACTACCTGTCCGCTTGTCAGAAGTTTCAAGTCATAGATTTACAAGTTCGTCGTTCATGCGTTGCTGCTCCTTAATTGTTATTATTGCAGTTTCTTGTTATTATTTAGGCAAGATTTTCATCAACTTGACATGCGAAAGCAATGGGCACATAGATAAGCGTTTGTACCATATCGATAATTGATTTTTCCCTAAGGAGTAGTTCGCGTGACGGACGGACAAACGGACGACAGGACAAACTGCAGCCAAGAGCGCCATTCCCTGTGGAAAAGTGCGCTAAAAACGGTAAACCATCATAACTATTATCTCCATGTTGTAAGAAGCTAGGTACTGCTCCGATTGCTGTGTTTTGAATTTATGAATTTTGAGAGTGTCCTCAATGGCGTTTGGCTAATGCACTTGGCAAACGCTGCATTGGCAAACTTGCATAATTGAATGATTGGCTTCAGTTTTCTAGTTTCCAGTTTTCTCGCCGCTCGAGAAAATGAAAAACTGCGGGAGCAAGTTTATACCATAACGAGATTTACCTTTTTTGCTGGCGTGGAAGCTGTCATCTCTTGGCACGTACTGAATGTCGTAGACTAAAGAAGTGTACGGCAGCAGAGTTTTGTCCTTGTTGATTTTGAACACGGCGTACTTGAACGCCAGTTCAGTTGCGCTGTCCTTCTGGTCTTCGGTGAAAATCGCCCCTGGAAAATAAAAGAATACAGACCGTCAAAATCAAAACTCAAGTATAAAATCCAGGGTCAAAGTTCTTCATGAGTCCTTACAATTCTAGTGATTAAGCTTTTTGGCCATTTTATCAAACGTTCATACACACCAACAAAGTTGTCCAATTAGGAGAACTACGTGCTCAAGTATAAATACCATTTTATCTCGAGGTAATGACAGGGACAAATAGCTGGAAAACGGGATACACACGTAAATTGCGAAGCAGGGGAACGAAGAGGGGCGAGATAAAAATGAATTACCCCCGACGAGACGTTCCGCCCAAGAGCATTTTGTACGCCGAAAATTCAGTCACTTTATATCGCTTGGTTTCAGGTGATCTGACAGATTTCACAGATTTATCTGCAACTTGAACTGCTTCAGGAATGGAATGAATTATTGTTTTCAATCCGTGCAAGGATTGACTTCTGGTGCAATGTTTTAACAACAAAGTACCTAACTCCATAAATAAATACCGATTACCGACATGAGTGCTCACAACGTCATATCTGCTTTATAGCAGATATCATTTTAGCTTATAGTATTCTGATTATAGGTATCGTTTAGAGTTATCGCTCTTCATTATGCACCCTTATTGAGTCATAAATTTTACACAGTGCACATACCTGGTTGAATATTAACACGGTTACTGCAAGCATTAGGTTTAGGAATTGGTTGCCAGCAAGAAAACTGGATGTTTTTAAAAAGTTGCAAGTTGCAAATTTGGGATACATTTTGCAAAATGTATCGTTATCGTTGCCCCGTCCTCTCCCTCGTACTTCGCATAAATATTCATGGAGTTGTTAATACTGTGAATGGGATTTTCCAAGTAAACCACTGCAATAAGCTCTGTACCGTTAATAGACTAAATAACCCGAGGTGTTCCATGTTGCACGCTTAATGAGCTTCCACAGATCCAGGCAGGTAGTGCAGCAGCAGCAGTAGGAGCTCGCAGTTAAAGCGCCGGCCATTCCAAGTACAGAATTTCCCCAAGGTTTCAATTTTTTTCATCGATTGCACTTTTTTGTTTTTAATCTAATAATCGGATCGAAGCGCGAAGCACGCGTCAAATTAGGCAAACTGGATCCGAACAGGCAAGGGGGAAAGAAAGACAAGTGAAATAACGAGATGCTTATACACTTGAAATTCAGGTATTTCAATCCGCCATGATTCGATTAGGCCGCGCTGGAATCCCACCGGGACAATGCCGGGACGCCGCGCCGAGGCGCAGGTAATAATCCAGTCACATTTTGCACAACTTCCGGTCCCAACTGTCAGGTTGGTCGGCTCCTGTGCTTGTCCCACATTCGCCTTCAGGAGTTGATGGTTGATTTCCATAAATATACACGTTTCAGGCCAATAACTCAAGAGATGTGACGGGAATCGGACTTTTCCACTGCATGATACGTTTCATTTTCGTAAATTAAAAACAGTACACGCTAGAAGGGTTAGTCTAGTTACCCACGGCTGGGTCCGTAGACCGTCTAAAAGACGACGGAGTTTGCAGCGCAAGGTATTGGAAAACACCACCCGCGCATGTGATTCCGCGCTTTGTTGAAGTCGAGGTTGGAGTTTATGAGCACAGCCACCAGAAGGTTTGGTGGAAAAGTGGACTCTTTGTCTTGAATTCGTTTCCTTCACTCAGGTGGGTTTCCGATGTGTTTTATGTTCCCTAATGTGAATGTAAAGCCGTTATAATAAGTTAGATCAGAGAATGGTAGGTGGGTAGACGTAGCGTAACCGTAGGAAGGCATATTAGTCCAGTCACTATGTTCAAAAAACCTTAGTAATTCCGGAAAAAATAGTAGAGGGTTGAAATTTTGTACACATGTTCTGTATGTAGTAAGAAATTAACTAAATAAAGTTCCCTCAAATTCGAGCTAAGGAACCCATGATAAAGACCATCAAGTGTTAAAAACCCGTTTTTAATTGATTGCATGTTACCATTTCAAGCATTTCCATACAACATTTTGACAGTTGCCTAGAAGGCGGATCCAAGATGGCGGCCAAGAAGAAAAAACAGTTGACTACATTATTTTTGAGAATAGCAATTGTGGACATTGGTTGATGGTCACATTTCATTTTATTCATAATTTTCAATAAAAATACCAAGTTACACTCCAGTACCTAAGAAAACTACTGATTTATTAGGAAAAAAAGGAAAATTGTTGTTTTTTTTTGTTTTTTCACAAATATTTCAAAACGGTTTAAACTTTTCTTGAATGGCTTCAGCACCATCAAAAGCATAAAATTGCGAATCTATGTAATAATTTTCATATATCCAGCTCCTTTGGCTTCTGAGATGAAAAAAAATCAAATGTTGCTTTTCATTATGTTTCAAGGGGGAAAACAGTCGAATTCATAGCCTGCAGGTGACAAAATGAATGAATAAAAACTTCTATCTCAGGAACCAAAAAAGCTGAAGATGTGAAAATCTCCGAATATATTCCTGATTTTATGCTGTTTAAGGTGCCGTAAACTATTCTAAAATATCTTGAACCGTTTTTGAAATTTCCTGAAAAAACTGAAAAATTCTCAATAAGTTAGTGATTTTTCAAGATTCTGAAGTATGACTTGAGTTTTCAATTGAAAATCATGTAAGAAATAATATATGATCATCATTCAATGTCTAGGTCTATTATTTTCAGAAAAAAAGAAAGTCAACTGTTTTTTCTTTTTGGCCGCCATCTTGGATCCGCCTCCTGTGCAAATGATGAGATCGTATATGGCTATTGTTAAGATGGTCATATGAAATCATCCAATTGCAAAAAAAAAAATTTGAGTCAAGGCAAGGACTTCTTCGCTGAAGAAACGAGTTTTTAACACTTGATGGCCATTATCATGGGTTCCTGAGCTCGGATTTTAAGGGACTTTTCATAGCTTATTTATGACCATCAGAGGAACGTGTGTACAAAATTTCAACCTTCTACTATTTTTTCCGAAGTGGGAAGACATAGTGACTGGATTATTGTATGTATTGTGAACGTAACTTTTATACCGAAGAACCCTTATTCTCTGTTTATTACGTTTATTACGTTTATTACGTTTATTAAGACTTGGACTCATTTTAAGATGCAGGTATCGGTATCGCCTGTCTTGTGTTCATTCGGGTTTGTAACAAAAACGTCGAATTGGGGTCCGCGTCCGCTCGGTGTAAGGTGTAATAGGTAAGGTAGTAGGTCAACAGTTGAATTGAGGAATTCCAAAAGTAGAAATGGAATCATGAAATAGCAATGAAGATCAAAAAAATGCGGATTATCCAGTAATTTTTGAGAAGTAGATGTATAATTCAAACATTTTATAATAAAATATACATACATATTTCGAGAAGAAATTATCCAAGGTACTAGACCATGGAGCAAATTGAGGTGCTGGGCGGATGAGAAATCAAGAGATGAGTATATAATGAGATATAAAAAGTGTTCAAACTCAAGGTAGTGAATAAAATCACGAGGCCACAAAGCGAATTGGGGTGCTGAGAGAGAATAAATGAAATGGAAAAAGGGCGAAAATCAGTTGGAAAATAAATGGAGCTACGGGACCAAGAAGCGAATTGAGATGCTAGGCAAGTAAGGAGTTTTAAAGAATAAACTGAAAATGTACTCAATAGATTCGAAAATGTGCAAAAATTTCTAGAAAATAAAAATACGACACCACAGAGCGATCTAGAGTACCTATACGGGGTGGGAGATACTGAGAAGAAACACGAGAAGCAGTAATTTAGAAGAAAGCAGCAACTGGAGAAAGGGAGTAACAAGAAAAAAATTGATCAAGAAGAGAACTAGAATTCTTAGTGGTCAATAAATTTGAAGCTCATAACTGGATATGTACAGAAAAGAGGAAAATGTATAAACATTAGCCCAATACTAAAAAAACTCGCTCTTCAACTCGCTCTTCAACCTATGGCACAGATTAATAGTAATACTAATGATATATGGTTGTTTTCAACCGCTATACACTCAAACACAGGAAAATAAACATGTAGAACAGTTGAAGAATGAATGAATCAATCAATTGAATTCCCTTCCCAAATAAAATATTTTTAAATTTTTCAAAAATCCTGCCTCCTTCCTCCCACTTTCCTCCCCTAAAATACTCCGAATGTTCTATTTATTGCAGGAGAGGTAGAAAGTTTCGAAAAATTTTCAGAAAAAAAATTCAATTTCTTTCAATTCGATGTTTCACAAAGTAGATGGTGTCTTGTTAAATTTTGAAGTTAGGATTGACGGAAAGCAAAGGGGTAAATTTGGGTAGCCTTTTTTTCACCAAAAATTTCTCCCTTCGATGCCATCTAGGATGACACTGATCAAATTAAAGTGAATCGAGTGGTCAAGAATATAGAATGTGACAGTCAGGGAATTTTAAGGAGAAGGGGGGTGTGGTTATGAATTTTAAAAATATTTTTTCCAGAAGAAAAATTTGATTCTCTTTGATCGCAGAGTAGATGGTAACCTGGTCGGTAACACGGTGAACTCGGCCCCGCTCTCAAAGGTGGAGGTCTCGGGTTCAAATCCGCACCGGGCCAGATGGACTTTTTCACGCGTCCCTTAGTACTGAAGCATCACTACCGTCCGGTGATACTCCGAAAAGAGGGATGAAACGAGGCAGCCATCGAAAAAACCCACACTGAAAATCCCCCACTGTTTCACGGACACAGAGTATAGGGCAGTTCACGGAAATGCTCCAAAAGTGTCAGAAAATTGTTGAAAAAATATGGTTCTTTTATTTATGGAGAAATGGAAGGTTAAGTGGAAGGGGGGGGGGACTCAAACCCCTTTATATCTTCGTTCTTTGAAGCGATGGTTGTGAACTGTTTGAGTCAGACTAAAGAGGATTTTTATCAACGGTTGTATGTCTTTCTATATTCGATTTATGCCTTATCTCCACGGATTCTTATCTCCCAATTTATGTACAGGGTGACTGATTTGGTGAGTGACAACCTAACATTTCAGTTTTCTTCAAAAATGGTCCCGATTCGTTTGCACTTGTTTTCAATCCTTCACCACGACTGATGACGGGAAGAGACTGGGAAAAAGCCGTCCATGTCCTGCTTTGTGAGTCAACTGCATTTCGAGTACTACGAGATCTATCTCGACCATTCAAGTATATAAGTCTACAATTCACTGAGCTTACTGAATAACCTGTCAGTTTCAATTTCAGCCAATTGAATTTTCCAATGAATCTGACGAACATGGAACTTCTATGTAACGGGTGTTTTTTTTTAAATCTGGCGTCCAAGTATGCTGTGCTCCAGCCGAGAAGAGTCTCATTCGGCCGGAGCATGCACAGCATGCTTGACGCCAGATTTAAACAAGCGAATATGCCTCATGGGCATGAGGCTCAGTAGCGCACTTCCTTTTTGGAGGATTAGTGAACGCAAGATGTTAAGTGATTAGGGTTCTACCGTCTTGGGCAAAAAATTGCAATATGGCGGCCAAAATATCGACAGAATCATGAAATTCGGCTTGAAAATCAAAATGATCGTACTAGACAAGGGTAAGTTCCAAGTTTCATGAAAATCGTTCCACTAACAAGAGATTTCAATATGGCGGCCAAGATGGCGGCAGAATTATGAAACTCAGCTTGAAAATAGGAATGATCGTACGAGACAAGCGTAACTCTCAAGTTTCATGAAAATCTTTCCACTTATAAGAGATTTCAATATGGCGGCCAAGATGGTGGGGCAATCATAAAATTTGGCTTGAAAATAAGAATGATCATACTAGACAAGGGTGAGTTTCAAGTTTCATGACAATCGTTCCACTAATAAGAAATTTCAATATGGCAGCCAAGATGGCGGCCGAATTATGAAAGCCAACCTGCCTATTTGGTCCTTGAGGACCTAAGCTATCCACCGGATAAAGTTCAATCTTCAACGGCTGTAGCTTTATTTCCCGAGGAGAAGTTCAACTTCATCGAAGTGCACAGGAGATCTCTGTTTTTTGAGAATAATGATAACGATGTATGGATAACAAAAATAGTGCCCATTGGCCACCCTTGGAGACATCAGCTATTAATCGGAAAAAAGTTCCAAGACTCTTGTTTCAATTCTCGAGAAGGAGTACAGCGTCTTAATTTCTGCACGGACTCGGACAGACAGACAGACAGACAGACAGACAGACAGACAGACAGACAAACCGGCCACATAAGCGTCATTCTGTTACTTATATAAAAAAATGTGCTCCAACTGATTTCGACCTCCTGAACACGAATATCGGGTTCACTTTTGAATTGGAACATTTCTTTTTTATCAAAAAACCGAAAAAATGGTAGCCTTATTGTCACATGATTTTTAGTGATACCTACCTACTTTTTTTTTGTTATTGAGCGAACATGTTTCGTAATTTGAGTGCCATTATCCTTCAGGTACCTAGTATTGGCTATTTCAAAATGTTCAATTACTATTTCGGCACGTCTGATTTTAAATTTGTAGGGTCGTGTAATATGCGCCAAGCCGTGGCTTTGCGGCCGTTTTCAAAAATCGATAACAATTGACCTAACGGTCGGATCGAAGTGGGGTTTTTGTCAAAAGAAAGTTCAAATTGTTCTCTAAATATAATGCCGTACATGCAGTGATGTATTTCATTAAGAAATTGTAGTTGCCTGCATATCGCAACTTTCTACATCTTACCGCGAATGCCAGCACTTGATCGGCGAAGCCGCCCTACACCAAAATGTTATTTTTGTAATTGTTCATGATTATTTCGGCAACATTTTTCTTGATTCGCGTACCAAGGCCATGAGCTACCCATTCGAGTTGAAATATTTTCTGTATTGAATTTCGTTTTGTTCGGAGGAAAGGATATCAAGCACCAGCAAGCAACGAATAAATCATTTGCGGCCGAGCCGTAGTTTCGGAGTCATGTTCAAAAATTAATAACTACTAATCGGCACCTCGCACCGATGTGAAATTTTCATTAAAATAAAGTTCAAATCATCCTCTAAATATAACTCCGCATATGTATTATGGTAAAATGATAAGATCGGGTACTTCCTCGCATGTGATAACTTTCGAGATCAGGCCGGCTTCTGAAATGCAGCATTCAACGGCGATGCCGCGTCACACTAAATTGTTATTATTGTCATTGTTTATTATTATTTCGTCAAGATTTTTCTTGGTTCGGGATACAAGGTCATGAGCTACCCAATGGAGTAAAATTTTTTCGCAAAAACCTTTTCGTCTAGGACTAGATGCGGGGACGGACGGACGGACGGACGGACGGACAAAGCGAGGACAAAAGCGCCTTCCCGTTTGGAGAAGTGCGCTAAAAAAACACCCGTTATAGTGAGGAATTGATTGGATGTAAAGAAGCAAAGTTAAATTTTGCTGTAGGTATTTAATTTTCGCAAGTCCGGAATGAAAGTTTAAGTCATTGTGAATCACTATTGAGATGAAGCTGAACTCTTAAGAAGTGCAACGTTGGAAGCTGGTGTAATGAGCTCAAAAACTCTGTGATTAATTATTAGAGTGTCAATGACTTGCTGCATAATTATTGTGATTAAAATGTGGGGGAGTATGGGTAGCAATTTCATTATAATTAGGGTATTGTAGTTTGCCTGGGATTCCTGGGAATTAAGGATAGGGGTTTTCATAGTGAAGTACGAGAAAGAGTGTACCTACACAGAAGATCAGACATAATATGTATCTATTCTAACACCGTCCACAATTTATCACCAAGCTTATGTGTGACAACCAAGCACAAATTTCTTCCAAATAACATAGAGAGATTGATGCCCTCTGTCTGTATAAAGAAATTTTGTAGCCCCTGAAAAAGGTAGCTGATGCACAAGATTGAGTTATTCTCTTTGATGACTCGTTGAAGTTTATGCATCAGAGCCATGTGCATAAACTGCAGTTTTTCACCAGACTCATGGATGATTCTCTTTGATAAGCACACAAGGGCTATCCTGTTGATGCTGGATTTCGTGATAAGTCCCACAAAGAAACACGCGCGGATATGTAGGATTGCAGGTATCTACTAACTTAAAGAGTCCTACCGACTCCTACCACTAGGCCCTGCCATATCAAGTCTGAAATCCAATAATCGACGATATCTACTTAATATTGCCCTGAAAATCTTCAAGTCTCCTCTTCCATTTCATTTTGTCATTTCCTGACACATATACCTAAGGATCAGTCTCACGTAACCGAATTAAGCGAAGATCTAATTTAACGAATGTGATTTAGGTATTTTATTTAGGAGAGACGGCAAGCTGCATGAACTAAATTTAGACGGCCGTTTTCCGTCGCCTTGCCTTGGAGCTTTGAGAATTTTATTACCTCGATTCGTGTGGATGTGGAACTTGTTTATCTAAACAGTGATATTAGCACAATTCTGCTTGCATATTAAAAAAAATGCAGTTCGAAATAAAACATAAAAAGCTCTCGCCTAGAAGTTGAAACAAGCTTAGTTCTTGAAGGAGAGGCCCACAACCTCTATACCCTGCAAACTTTTCCCGTATACAAATTACTAATGAGCTGTGTAGGATTTGGAATTTAAATTCCTTCGTTATGCACGTTTTAAAGTCTCAATTTGAGTTAAAATAGCGCGTTCTTTCCGAAGGACTGCAAAATGACAATAATTTTCCAAGTATAAAAAACAAACAGAATTGCTGTTTTTCTGTGAAGTGAAGGTATAGAGGACCTGAAATCGGGTCACGCTTTTCTTAAGAGGTAGGCACCTTCCGGCGCAGTAAATTTTCGTGTCAGATTGTCCTTCACCGTCGCCGTAGAATTCGCTTATTCCAAGTGTGTTCCAATAACAAACGTGATTTTTATGCCAAATAGCACCAAGAAAAAACAAGACATTTTCAAATGACAATTTAATTTGATTGAGTTCATTGATCTTGGTTTGGCAGCCAACATCAAAAGCTCGAAGCTCGAGCGTGTCATACTGGAAACGAAATTTCCCTAGTAGGTATTTAATCAAGAAGAAAACGAAACAATCTAGCTTCTGCAAGTTTTACGATTGTGTGATGAATTATCTCAATACATTTATATTGACGTATACAAATAACAAAAATTAGTGAGATGATTGCCTAATGCCCGTAGTTGAATTTAGTTGCCTCTTTAACTTGCAACCACAGCTCTGGAAAACAATCGCGTAAAACGCACTCAATTTTTTTTTATTTGTCGAAATTCGCAAGTTGGCAACGTCAAAATGAAGAGATTTATATGTTGATGTTTCGCAATTTTTCAGACAACCATAGACACACACAGACAAACTCGTTCCGGTTTTATTTGGGCATGATGCACGCGCTCGATATTTCTGATTCTGATAAGTTTTGCTTCGAGACGGCGGCGGGAGCAAAACTTTTTAGGAGAGAAACAAAAGCATTAGAAAAATCCTCCCCATTAAAGAAAAGTGATTGAGGAGAAACGCGATGGGCCGAGGAATAAAACAATAATGTTTTCGGTCGGGCAAACTTTCGAATTTTAAGTCAAACAACGGAGGGTTAATGATTTAATGCTCAAAAATGGGGCATTGTGTGGGATTTTACGCTTTTGTGAGACATGATCTGGAAGTTTTGCTAGAGGGCGCTTGTGAAGACGCACAGCTTCATTAGGCGTCCCCCTTTCGGGAAAAAGTTTTCGTATATTTGTATACTCGCAGTTGTGTTGCGGATTTATTACCATGCAGAGATGAAAGGGTCGGGAAAGTGGGTTCCAGAATTTTTTTCATGGCAAAACCGGCGCCTTGTAAATTTTCATTGTTGGACGACAAAAATGAAGCTTGGGCAAACTTAATGGCAGAATGTATTTATAAATAATTTTGATGATCTATCGGGAAGAGTAATGAATGACTAAGTGAATATTAATGACATTACATGTAAAATCATGTGTGTAACTTGAAAATAAAATCGGCTATGGCACCCCAAAACTTTCCCGGCAAGTACAAGAAACGGATGGAAATTTTTCAACGAACGTCCCTTCGGGTGGGAAGTTGGAATTTGAGAGAGAGATAGAAACTAATGTGAAGCATCTCCATGATAATTCACAAAATTGTGATGGACCGCACTTTCAGCGACTTTTTACAAACTTACGCTAATACTTTGACGCGAGTAAAATATTTTATATTAGGAACTGACTGAATGTAAACGCGGCAGGAATTCGGGTTCTCGCGGGTCAAAGGGGATTTCGGTGTCGTGCTTTGTCGAAGCTAGATGTGCCCGACGTCCGTCAAGATTGGCTTTCAGAGGTGGGTAATTTTTCATTTATTCACCAACATAATTTTCCAAACGCTTTTGGTGTGACTGCATTAGTTTTTTTGAGTGACTAAATTTTTGTTTCCGAAAATCACATCTCTCTATTGCGGGCGTCAATTTATTTGTATTCGGAAATTCAGAACAAAGAAGAGGACCGAAAAGGGGTTTCCGCGGTTTTTACAGCCTAGTTTGAAGCGAGGATGGAAGCACCTTACGCCTCTCATGTATTTCTTTAATTTTCTGGGATGCCCAACATTGGTAACAGCCAAGAAACTACTGTTGAATGAGGTGCTGAAAAATGCTCACTTCTTGGCTCTTATAAACATTTTGACTTTGTGAATGGTATCAGAGGATGCCGTTTACTCCAAAATGGCACCAAACTTGGCAGTTTATTTGTTGTGGGGTTGAAGAATTGAGAAAAACTGATTGTTTCGATCTGTCAAAAGAATTTATTTTTTTCAGTGTGGAAAACTGTTTGGACATGGTAACAAATGTTGTCAATGTATAGGTTAATGTCGTTTGATGGCCTAACAGTAGAAATTACGTGGTGGTATGGTGATTTGGTGAGAAGCCTCGCACCTTCAACTTTCAAGGGCCCCCCAGACCCCCTCCGCATCGCGTGCACCGATGTCTACAACTCTTGAAATTAAGGTTGAGGGACCCCCAATCAAACCCCAAAAGCGCATTGCTTAAGCTCAAAACGCATAGTTAGAACGCTTAAGTACCGGACTATTACCTACGCCTTGTTAAAACAATGGTGGAAATGACAGGGAGAAAATTCGAATACCATTTGTCCGATTCCAAAAAAAAATTCCTCCCTAATTTTTCTAATCTTTTCTCCGAATATGACTTGCAGCAAGTCTGCACCTAAGATGAATATTTCGTGAGATTTACATGATCGAAGTTTGCATTACAGTTTCTTTCTAGAAACTAAATATGCAAGTTTAATTTAAAAAAAAGTCCCTCAGCAGGAAAGGACATCCGAGTAGAGTCCTGCACCAAATGCGGGACGTCCTGGTCAAAACCCGGGTGAGCGGTCATCTCGTGTAGTAACAGCCAGGAAAAATTTTAAAATCCGTAGCGCCCGACTGTTATAAGCGTCTATAATCAGTTTCACAGTTTTTTCTCAAGAATTCCATTAGAATAAGCCATAAAGAATATTTTGTACTGGTACGAATGGTAAGGTGCTGGAGTCTTGATAAATGTGCATGTACAATGTGACAGTGTCACCGTGGTGTCTTGTTTATGCGCAAATGAAAAGGTTCGAGATTACGTAGCGAAAATACTGGAAAATTGCTGTTGATTGTAATGGTGGCCACTAAGAAAGATGACGCCCAAGCGCGGCAGTAGTCAAGAAAATGGAATGGAAATGGCCACTGCCGAGAGGTCTTATCTTCTGATGTTCATTACTGGGGCAGTGCGTACTACCTACTACTTGAAGTTGACATCTCCATGTTTTTAGACAACTAGTTGCCAAGACGTTAAACAGCATCGTATATTTTTTTCATAGCTTGCTGTAGTGAAAAAGTAGTGTAACTGATTATAATCAATTTCACGGCTATCTGCATTAGAGCAAGCTATGGAAAAATTATTTTTTGTTGGTAGGAATGAGTAGGAATCCATAACCGTCGTCGCAGAAGGTTTGTGTAAATGTGGTATGTGAAAAGGTTAGGTATTGTGGCATTTGTGGCAGATGTCACCCATCGCGCGGTGTGATGCACGTCTAGTCAAAATGTTCAGTTTATTTGGGGAAAACAGATAAACACGTGTTCCTTGGAGTGTCAATTAGCTGGACACCGTCTTCACGGGTTACTTGTGCTTTGGTAGTGGCGGCCAGTGAGCCAGTGTATAAAATGACGCCAAAGGAAGTCAGCGGCAGCACTAAAGGGAAGTAGGACTGATAGTAGGAAGTACTACGTGCTCTACAACACTAAAACAGCATACAAGCCAGAAGAAGATGAAGAAGGGAATACATACATGAAATGGTCAATAATTTCATGTTGAGAAGATCTTCCAACACAAAGTGCACTCACGCGTCGTGTCTCGACTGTCTTGTCTTGTACATTGCAACTCCATAAATCAATATCCATGGAAGCGAATTTTCTCAACCTCACTGGGGCCACTGGACAGACATTTTCATTAATTTTTCTTCCCTTTAGTGCTGCCGCTGACTTCCTTTGACGTCATTTTATACACTGGCTCACCCCTCTGTGGCTCACTGGCCGCCACTACCAGAACCAGAGCACAAGCAAAGACTCACCAACCCGTGAAGACGGTGTCCAGCAAATTTAAACTCCGAGGAACACGTGTTTATCTGTTTTCTCCAATAAAACTAAACATTTTGACTTGATGTGCATCACACCGCGCGACGGGTGACATCTGCCACAATACCTAACCTTTTTACATACCACATTTACACAAATTATCTGCGACGACAGTTATGGATTCCTACTCATTCCTACCAACAAAAAATAATTTTTCCATAGCTTGCTCTAATGCAGATACCCGTGAAATTGATTATATATAGGGTGATTGACGTCATTTGTATTCTAGGTTGCCTCATATTACGGTCTATACATGACGTCACAAGATACTCTCCCATGACTTGATTTTAGCTGAAACTAATGTCGCTTCGTTCGGTTTTTTATTCATTTATTCATTTTTCAATTATCTCATTTTACGAGGCGACATTCAGCTATAAGCTGTTCGACCATGCAACCTCGGGGACAGCACAAAATATCAAATATCCATGGATGTAGCGGGTTTCGAACCCACACAGGGCAGCACGAATGGCTTGGCTTGCCATCACCTGTACCACTCGGACATCACCGCTCCTCGATTGACAATTCAATCTTCAATCTTATTTCGATAAAATTTCACCAACATTCTGAACTGCATGAGAAATGGTTGATATGCATTCAACGACTGGTGGTTTTTGAAAGAATATGATATGAAATGAAATTCGATGGTTCAGGTCCTTTCTCCTCAAGATTTTTATTTATTGCTACCTGTTTCGCAAACCATGCGTTTGCATCATCAGGCTATGTACAACTGTAAAACAAAGAGGACAATTAGATACATTACAATATCGACTCCTGTTTGTAAGCTGACTTTTTAAATTCCAAAAGTCCGTTTGCGACGTACTAGACTATGCATCCTCAGAATTTCAACAAAAATTCATATTTCAAAGCAAAACATCACCACGGCCACCGGCCTACCGGGAATTTCCCGGTAACCCGGTGGGTCCATCTGGGCCTGGCGCTGACTACCACACCACAAACTCCCCCATTTTCCATTTAATAACAGCGGTTCTGATAGTTCCTGCCAAGAGCCGACCCAGCCAGCCGAAAGCTTGGGCTGGAAGCTATAATGCGATGACGTTGTTGAGTACCAAATTTTTCGATAATTTGTACCATGATCACTTTTCCTCTGAGCCCTCCAATGCAATCGTGAAATTGACAAAACTATAAAGCAAAAACCCAATGTCATAAGTAGACATTAAAAAAAAAATTAATGTTTTCCTCCTTCTCGGCTTATCAGTGCCATAGGAGTTCTTGCGCCTTTTATTGATAACAGTGAATTATAACATAGGAATTACAATATACGCAAATTTTTCAACAAACACAATGTTATAGACATCTCCGCTACCATCTGTCCAGATATAGGTATTACAGGTTCGTGTAGTCTTGTCGCGGTGCGACAATAATTATATTGGGAAATCACCTGTACGACCAAAGTCCTAATAGAAGAAAAATGACCGTATTAAATGGGGAGGAGTATAAAATGCTAAAAAAACTCGACAAGAAACATTCACTCAAAAAGGAAACGGTATCACCCGAAAATGTTTAGAATACATGACTGCGTGATGAACAATGAGGATTTTAATTATATGCCAATCATCAAGGGACCCTTCAGGTTACTCAAACGAGAACAATTAGTATTTCATCATTGCTGCTTTTCAATTATTTCCATTATGACCACAGACTACAATAATAATTACACTTGGGACAGGTAGCAGTAAGTGTTAATCCTGGACTGAAATTAATGAAGGCCTCATAAATGAGCAAAGCTCGGAACAAAGCTACCTTTTGAGATGGGAAATATTGGTGCTCTCGGTGCTCTCTTTTTCATGTAAAATGCTCGTGTTTGATAATAAATAATTATATTAGACAAAATCATAGAAGTAAGTGGTAGATTGTACATAATTAAATAGGAGTGTCCCAAACTCACAACAGCAGCTCATTTCAGGGCTTTCAACACCTTTGAGAACCGAGGTGGGTACGGAGAAAATTTCTCATTTTTCAGTATCGGACCGAAGTCCAAATTGACCAATTGAGGCAAAGAGGTGACAAAGTAGCTCCTGTAGATCGGTTCGTTCGAAATGGGGTTTCCGTGAAACGTGACAGACTTCAAATATTTCAAACTTCGTAGCTTGACGACTTCATGAAAATCGTCGATGCAATTTCCGTGCATGTAGAGTATCTTCAGATTGGGGTACTTCAAGATCTCCTCATCGATGCGCTTTATGTAATTGAATGACAAATCGATCCATCCCAGCAGTTCTGGGTACTCCAATACTGAGTTCACGAAAACCTCCATGTTTCTGATGGAGGTGAGCCTGTTGTTGTTGACCCATATTGATTTGGTTAGGAAGAGCCGTTTTCCTCGCTCGCTTCTTTCCGGGACTTCCTTCAGCCGGGCAAATCTCGCTCGCGAGCAGCTGGCAGGTCCAAAGGTTCGCATTTTCGCGAATGAATAATCTGCCGGGCCACTTGTTAGCAGAAAACTACGTTCCGTTTCGGTCAGGCCCATTTGGGTTGTGAGGTGTAGAAATGTACCTAAGGAAGCAAACGGTCGTTTTGATAAATAACTGTATCTTTGAAGGACTAAACAGAATGCAACGCCGTCAACTGTCAAGTAAAGCGGAGAACAAAGTTCAACGCCACTCCACAGAATTCGACGGGCCTGACTTGACAGTTGTTGATGACGCTGACATCGTTGCATTAGGGCCGCTACGCGACAAGAAGATATAGTGCACTTTATAGCTGCTTTCTTTCGGCCAGGATCACGGATCATGATCCGGAAATCCGCTCACGGGGTTGGTTGGCTGTGTCACGTGGAACCAATCCAACCAATCCAGTCAGCAAATTTTCGAATCATGATTCGTAATTTTGGCCGAGAGAAAGCAGCTTATGTTAGAGCTATGAATTTTGTAAAGTTCGACGTGATGAGAAAGATACAGCCCTTCAAAGTTTGGGGCCGTCGCGTCGCGTAACGTCACGTCGCAAAGTCGCATTGAGGCGTGTCGCGTCGTGTCGCTTGATCGCCTCTCTCGAAATTTCAGTGGGTCCTCTGGCTAAAAGACCTTGCATTTTTTTTGTTAAAACATGCCACTTGAAATTGTTGTTGACAATGGCTGTTGTATGGACCCTCGTATGGACCAAAATGTTCGACCACTCTTCAACCCTTCAGATTCAGAAGTTTCAAAATAAAAGTTGAAGAATTTTTTTGATAGGTTATTTCATTGTGATCTTTATAAAAGATTACGTATACCGTAGTACTGTTTTGATCTGGCTTTCCGGAGTAACCTAAACCACGGTTGAAAAAACCGTGGTTGAGAAATCCATTACAGCTTCGGCGCCTTTATAATCGCCGCTATGTATCTTCATATAGTGATACTCTTTCAACTTTGGTATGCAGAGTATTCCGACTTCAACCCTATTATTTCAAGAAAATACATTTGGGTAAAACTCGGAAGATATTCGTTATGAGTTATGGGATAAAAAACTAATTACAAAATCAAACTTTAGTCCTGTAACTTTTTCAGGGGAAATTTTCGAAAAAAAAAGAAAAAAAAACTGAATCTAAAGTAGAAATAGTACTTGATTTTGGAACAGCCTGTGTAAAGTCATACCATTTAGGTGATTCAAAAGTGTCGGACCAAAACTACATATTACACACTATCATAATTAGATGATTAAAAAATGTCTCCTAATTTTGAAGTGTTGGAGGGACAAAAGTTGGTCCTTCGATCGCTTCTGTTTTCGTTGGTTCGAAAGATTTTAGTGAACTGTTTATGGAAAAATAATAAGTACGGAAAATCAAACCCTGAAACTGTATTCAATTTCTTTTATATCCAGGATGAGTCATATTTATATTTCTTCAAACCCTTCTGGACAAACACATTCTACAAATTTCGGTATCTTTGAGAATTGGTTGCGAGATTTGCCAACCTCACAACTGCATTTGCGGAGCACTAGTGGACCGTTTGGGACATCATGGGCTATCATGTCAGAAAAGCTCCGGAAGATATTCACGCCACAGCGCCATCAACAACATTTTAAAAAGAGCATTCACATCAGTGGACATTCCCTGCATCCTAGAACCGGGCGGCATGTTGAGAAATGATGGTAAACGTCCTGATGGTGTAACCTTGATACCCTGGAAAAAAGGCCGATCTTTGGTATGGGATGTCACCTGCGTAGATACCGTTGCCGCAACACACATCAAAAATAGTTGTTTACATCCTGGATCTGCTGCTGCTACAGCTGAGCGCTTAAAAAATTCAAAGTACAAAGAAATTATGACAAATTATGAATTTTCACCTATTGCTTTTGAAACTTTCGGAACATGGGGATCAGATGCCAAATCACTTTTGAACGAACTGGGGAAATTAATAAAGGACAAATCCGGAGTGCCTCAAGCCAAAAAGTACCTGCAACAGCACATCAGCATTGCCATTCAGCGAGGCAACGCTGCTAGTGTTCTGGGCACAGTGGAGAAGACAGATGGCATTGAAGAAATTTTTTACATGTTTTAACATTTATTTATTGTACTATATTTACCTTTACTACATAATAAAATTCAATATAGAGTTCTATTCAAATGAATTGTGTTTTATTGTGCTGTACATGGGTTATGGGACCACTGTGACTGTTTGCAGACACTTTTAGAAAAAAATAAGTTTCAGGATCCATGACTTACCCTGTATATAAAACAAAAATTCATCACAGATTCAGAGGTTGGCTTTCTGTACCTACTCATTGTTTTTCCATAAACAGTTTGCTAAAATATTTTGAAACAAACGGAAATAGAAGCGATCGAAGGACCAACTTTTGTCCCTCCATAACTTCAAAATTAAAACACAGATTTTTTCAACAATTTTCCAGCACTCTATTACACCTCCATATTACGCACCTTCAAGATGGTCAGGGGCGGACTTGGCTTTCGTGGCGCCCTAGGCATGACTGAATTGGCCGCCCCTTCCCCTTAGAGAGGTGTGTTCCAGAGAACCAGTTTGTGTTTATATTCTTAGAGCACTAACTGTTATTAATGATAAAAAGTGGTTTTTCATCAATAGTTGACACAAATTAAGAAAAATTGAACAGACAAAAATCATGCGAATGCGATTTTCGTGGAATAAAAATAGAACCACACTTTTTTTCCAAGAAGACGATGTCGATGCCACCCCCTTGGATCTGCCGCCCTAGGCACGTGCCCACTTTGCCTATTGCCAAATCCACCCCTGAAGATGGTCTGACACTTTTGAATCACCCTGAATGATACGGTTCCGTTTTTTTTTAATAGCCAGTTCCACCAGCGAATTAAATCATTGTTAACTAATTGAGATATTTCTTTGGTGAATATTGGCTTGGCTTGGTGACAACAGAAAACACAAGTTTCACAAAAGATTATGGTAAAATGTTTAGACCACAACAGATTGTATGCATTTTCCGTGGTCATTCAACCAGCACTGACCTAGAATCCACCAGAGAAAATGTCTCAATTAGCTAACAATAATCAAATTCGCTGGTGGAACTGGATGTTAGGATTGTTAGGAAGTTAACTGTTGGTGGCGTGGCAAAATCACGGATAAGAATATCAACTATGTGGTGTCAACAAGCTTCTTGTCATATAATGAAAAGTCCAATTTCTCTGAAAAATTCCTCAAAAAATTGTCCCTGCAAAATACTGTGATCTTCTGCTCTATACGTCGATTAAGGGACTGATAATTTTCGAGGTTTCTGACTCACCATCGGTGAACTTTTTTTTCGTAATTCTACCACCCACAGTTCAATGAATTGTTTTGAAATACTTAACAAAACTTTCTAGGACTAGCTACCCTTTGACCCTTCATCAGTTCAAAAATAAATATTATACTCGTAGTTGGAGAATTTTTTAATCATTCTTGGTGGCCCTCAACCCTTTATTGAAGATACCATATATCATCCTCCTAGCATTTATCGTAGTATGATTTTGATCCGACACTTTTGAATTACCTGTATACCATTAAGAAGGTATAGATAGGTAAGAAAAATGAAGGTAGAATAGTGTCAGAAGCACTCACCTATCTTGACGACGGGGGGCAATGCGACAGCGACGACCGCGAGCAGTCCGGTGAGCCCCAGCGCGGCCCCCCAGCTGCCCACCCCCATGGCTCATGGCGCCAGCCCCTCTGCCCTGGCGGCGGTGTCCGCAGCCATCTCTCCCGGCGGCCGCCGCTCTTCTCACACCACTTTCCTCGCCTTTTCCTCCACGTCCTTCGGCCTCTAGTCCTCACGCAGGAATTGCTTTCTGCTCCCTCTGGAAAATGACATGGGTGTGTAAAATGCCTTCGGCTTAATCAGTTTTAATGGCGTTTCAACGACACATTTTAATTAATCGTTATTTATCGCCATTATTCGTCCCTCTAAATACCACACATGAATAATATTGAATACCGTGCTGTGAATACGCAAGATATGTGTGCTGAACGAGAGAACGAGCAGAGCGCATATTGATTCAAATAATTATTAACTTACCACAGAAAATTATTGCAGGAGTAATTTATAGGATTACAGGAAAAGGTACCTACCGGACCAACCTAATTTGCAAAGAGGCTCAATAAAATAAAACGCTTGAGATCATTTTGGATATTTTCGTAGCCTGGAAAAGTTTCAGACATGAGTTCGAAGTATCCAACCTAACTAAACTGATTGACAAAATAAGCATTGCACGACCTTTCCCTCGACCTTCCCCCTAATTTTAAAATTGAGTAACTTTGGATTGCCAAGTACGATTTGAAAAAAGGGTTCGCTAGTCCAATCTTTTGTTCATTAGTCCGTATTTTTACAAAAAGTTCTTGAGTGCAAAATAGATAACAGATAACAGTTAGGGACCAATGGAACCAGGGACCATGATGATAACAAATCATGGCAGAATACGCGTGCGTACAGGGACAGGCACTCAAGTGAGCACTCAAAGTTTGTATTTCCAATATTTTCTTGACGCAAAAAACTAATTTTCACCCTCTAACTTCAACCTGTATCCTGAAAACTAACCCGTTTACGATGAATTCGTTTTGAGGGTTTGATTCACAGGTCTCAAAAGTATCGCATTTCGAGTCCAGAGCAATGAAAGAATCCACCAAGGAATCCACTCAAGAACTCAAAATAGTACATTATACAGGGTCATTCAAAAAAGATGTCCACCCCTTTTTTCGTTGCGGCAAAAACTGTTGTGTCCAGTTGCTTTTTCTGTTCAAGTTAAATATGTCACAAAACTACTCCATCAAAACTCTAAATTGAAGAAAAGTGAATTTTTGTAATTCATGACTCGCACTGTATCGTAAATAGAAATTCAGTGCACACCGAGGTGCACACCCACTGGTTGATAATTTTTCAGTCTATTACAAACAATCCATCAAAATCACTTTAAATAATGAAAAGTAGGTACCTTGTACTTCCTTCTACAGGAATTATTCCCTCCTCAAAAATTATTATTTTTTTTTATTTCGAGAATGCCAACGGGCTCAAACCAAAGTACATCCTTGTAGCTTTCCAAAGACAGCTGAATTATAAATTTCTGTCAAGGAATGCCCGTAGCACTTGGTTTCGCAACGGCTGATTCCACCAATTTAACTTCATCCCTAAAAGTTGTGACCACCGACGCGACGACCCTCATAATTTCAAAATTCGAGCCAACACAAACAGCCACTATATCCATCGATATAAATAAAAGGCGCGAGCAAGCGATATCGCAGTCCTCGATCACGGCCGGTCATATCGAATTTCCTCAATTTCCCCGATGTTATAGTAATAGCCCCCCTCAGGACTGGACAAAGTGCTCTCAATGGCCGGCCAGCAGAGTCACTAGCCTCTGAATTTTATATCGCCGAACGACTCTCCAGTTTGTCCCCGGCCGATGTTTATGCGAGGTAAAATGGTCCGTTATCCTTTATGGACCGGGCTCCTTCCGTTCCGTTTCGACCATTTTATCATCCCGGTGTTTTAAATAAGTATAGCGCTTAATTTAGGCCTGAGTACATAATTTGGAGAATTAGGCTGAACTACGTCCCTAATAATTGTTATAATGCGGGAGTGCGGCCGACCTACATCTCGACCTACGTATTGTCATATTCTAAATCTACACTCGATTATGGCCGTTATAATAAAATGTGACGATAGCATAACTTGGTAGCACATAGAAGTTCAGCTGGAAAAGTTTTGTGAAATGCGGAAATTTACTTTTTTTGTTTCGCTGAATGCGAAAGTTCGAGTTTGAGCTCTCAGAGGAGCTGACACGCTTTGACACATGATTACCATACGAGTTGTGTAGAGGTATACCTAAATGTGAACTGGTTCAACCTCGGGTTCAACCGAGGGTCAACTATGGGTAGAATACTTTTCCAAATGTTTTTTATTCATTATATGATTCACAGATTTCACAGTTGAACGTTACTTCTTTACATTACTACTTCTTCTACTCATTACTCTACTTTACTTCATTTGAAAAGTCATTCGTTCCGTCAGTGGAAACTTTTCTACAGTTCTTTCATCTTATTACTAATACCGTGTGATCAAAAACTTTCCTCCTCTAGGCAAGCTGTGGCCTGGCTAAAATCAGCCTTGTTTGCCTGCCAATGACCAGACCACAGCACAGCCTGCCTAGATGAGGAAAGTTTTTGATCATAGGGTATCTCTAAATTGAAAAATTATTGAAAAAAAATTGCGAACCATTGGACTCACTGCACCACTCTTTTATGTGCACGTTCAAGTATTCTGGCTCTAAGTCATGTGAAATGTGAGGGAGAATTGACTTGACATGAAGAAAGTATGAACAAGTGGATATACCTCCACAGGCGGGAGTCTCAATAGCGCATTTTCTTAAAAGGGGCATTAGATTCTCAAGGGAATTGGCCAAAGTATTCCAAGGGCTGAATTCCAAATCAGCGGCACAATCTACGCCACTCATTTACGGCATTGATAAGCCAATCATCGCGTCGGATTGTGTTATGTTGACATAGTGACCGGACTTACGCTATATACATTTGCGCGGACGGATCTCCGACTTGAAATCTAGCCTTTGGATTGTATAATTGCGCCTTTTATCGAAAATGGGTATAAAGCGTGGTAACTTTAACCTGTTTCAATTCCGATTCGTTAATAGAGATTATTGTTATTCGTCGTTACCATAGTGAACTTCAAGTTCACTTGCCTACGGCGCGGCGTGGCGGTTTGATCTTCAACTTCAACTTAGTGCGAGTATTACCTACCGCCACCCCTACCTACCTAGATACCCACCTCACTCAGTAGGTACCTACCTAATGGAATTTTCAGTGGAAATTTTAATTCAAATAAAGAGACTCATAAGGTAGGAGGACGCTATTAAAAGAGGAGGGACACCGAGAGGGACACACACGTTTCTGCTTTGCTGCTCGTGTTTCAAGTTTCATGACTCTTTTTTCAATAACTTTAAAATTTAAATGAGGAACCACATGAAAGTTGCCATTAGACGCATCGTGCAGGCAAACTCAAATTTTGAAGCGCGTCTGGGGACACTGCGGGACGTGCTAGCTTGGAAAGCACCAGCGGGGCGCGCACTTTGCATTTTTTCATTGTTATATGGGTCACGAGAACATTCAATTTAAAGACAATAGCTATTTACCCTCTCTAACACAGATAAATCGCCCTGAGGAAGTATGCGATCCTTTCCGTATTGTAACCACATAACGGGCGTCATAAAGACGCCTTTTATAACGTTCGCGCCCCGTTCTGCGAGAGACTAGCAGGAGTAATTATTATGTTTTGCCTGCAGTGTTTACAGCTGGCTCTTTTTACAACAATGTACACGGAATGTTAGCGTAACAACAAGCCTATGCGAGACTCGCGGGATAGACAAAGCTACATACAATGCTGTACACCTACAACAGGTGAAAGATACATCGATCCTAGTCTATAATTGGAGCGAATAAGCGAATCTCAGTGTTTGTCTTAGAACAAATGAACAAGATTCCGAATAGCTCTTGTCTCTCATCGAGTCGGAGTTCCCGGATTTCGTTTCTACAAGTGAACGTCGGGACGAGCCTGCGGAGTTTTGTTGGTAGGTACCTATTGTACGAGCATAAAGAAAACAAATCTATTCCCTGCTTGTTCATTATACAGGGCGTCCGGTGAGTGAACTGGCATAGCTCAAGAGTATATCCAGTTTTTCAAGGCGGTTCAGGATCTGGATTCAGAATGTTTCTAAGGCTTTTCGTTTCGGAGTTACAGAGTGATTTATGGTTTTGGTCGAAAACTTTCTATAGTCATATCTTTCGATTGGATCGATATAATTGGTTGAAATTCGGCATGTGCATTCTTATGCTTAGGCCCGTTAAAGCGCCACTTCGATTAATTCAGAAACTGCAGGTCCGGACTGAAATTTTTTCACCCTCAAGTTTTTATGGAAAAAGTAACCTTGTAGGAAAGTTTTTTTAAAAACTGACATTAGATTCGGATTCTGCATGGAAAATACTACCATGCGATCAACAAAATTTGGAATTGGGGTAGGCTGTGCCCTGGCCGAAAGCAGCTTGACATCCTGAAATTTGACCAGGTCACAGCCTACCCCAATTCCGAATTTTGTTGAGCGCATGGGACTGGGACCAGTCAAGTAGCGCTACTTAACTGGTTTGGCACTAATTCGCTGTTTTGAGGAAACGCTTAATGACTCAAGATTTTTCCAAAACATTCATTCTCAGTAGGGCATGTTAAAAAAAAAATAGTTTCAATCGATTGTTCTAACTTGACTACTTCGATTTTTCAAACATAATAATACAGCATTTGTCCAAGTAGTGAAAGAACACAGAAACGGAATCAGTTCTTTTACAGTACCTGTAAATCAAATCATGTGCTTTTTTGTTTGATCATAATGTTGTACATTGTAATTTTCTAACTAACTTCCATTCTTCTCGTAGTAGACTTGACCCCCTTGGATTATTTTCTTTGGGGTCACATGAAAAATATTGTTTATCAAGAAGAGGTCAATACAGTGCCTGAGTAAATCACAAATCAGCCAGATATGATCCGTAGTGCTGTGATGCACTTACCAAAAAGGGCAAAATTATGTACCTATTGAGAAGAATGAAGGACACTTTGAAAATGTACTGCAATAAATTATTCGTTGTTCGTATTTGTTAAGTGAGTACTGATCGAATAAATTTCTCCTAAAAGTAGGCCTTGGTCTCCTTGGTAGCCATGTTTTTCCGCCAGACTTTCAGGAATCATAGGCGATTTGAGGAGAAATTTATTCGATCACTCGTTACTTTTGATTTTCGTTTATTTAAATCGTTATAAATAATCGATTTATGATTCCGATATCGATGATAAAGAAATAATAATATTAAATGTCTTTATCCAGAAGAGAAGTCACTCACATGAAGCGGAGTGGAGTTCAGGTGGACATAACGAAGTTCTGCTCTCTGCTCGTCCACTCGACTCCATCGAATTCAACTTTGGAGTAACTGCCTCAGCATTTGATTTTATTCGCTGTCTACATCCTTACTGGTTTTCAGATCCCTCTCTCTATTTTTAACATACCTAATGATCAAACAAAAAAGCACAATCATATGGACTTACAGAAATCACTGTAAAAAAATTGATTCCGGTTCTGTGTTTTTTCACCAATTGAACAAATGCTGTATTATAATGTTTAAAAAATCAAAGTAGTCAAGTTAGAACAATTGCATAAGATCATTTTTTTCATTTATGCCTCACTGAGAATGGAAGTTTTGAAAATTTTTCGAGTTATCAAGCGTTTTCTCAAAACAGCGAATTAGTGCCAAACCAGTCAAGTAGCGTTACTTGTAGCATTTTTCATGCTGAATTTGAATCTAATGTCAGTTTTGGAAAAACTTTTCTACAGAGTGACTTTTTTCATAAAAACTTGAGAATGAAAAAATTTTAGTCCGGACCTGCACTTTCTAAATTAACTGAAGTGGCGCTATAACGAGCCTAGGCATAAGAATGCACATGCCGAATTTCAACCAATTATATTGATCCAGTCAGAAGATATGACTATAGAAAGTTTTCGACCAAAACCATAAATCACCCTGTAACTCCGAAGGCCTTGGGAGAATTTTGAAGCCAGATCCTGAACCGCCTTGAAAAACTGGATATACCCTTGAGCTATGTCAGTTCACTCACCGGACACCCTGTAGAACGCTCTGTTAATCACAATAGGTAGTAAGTCGTTGATGACCACTTTCTAAAAGTACAGTCGACTGATACCAGTGATACCATAGCTGATACCTACAATTAAATAGAGTTCACCTTGCGGAAGGTCGCGAAAAGTCGAAAATTTGCAGTCTGGTACAGTTTTGTGTCCTTATAAACATAAGTATTGAGTTTTTCGAATTCGGCAAGCGGTCGCTCGCTCCTCCACTTGGAAAAAAATGGTGCCGAAGGACCCAAAACCACTTTTTACCAATCAACTGTTCATCGCGACCTCACCTTCTGCAGTGGAATCATATGACTTCATTGAAACCATTGATAGCATTTGCTGCCAAGCTAGTGCCATTTTTCGCTGTTGAAAACAAATAATTCCTTTGGCAAACGTATATTTTGTCTTTGTTTGACTTTTTTTGTTGATGCGGAGATATGACTAGGTACAACTAACTTAACTCTTAACTGAGGTTGATTTTGATTTTATATGTATTGTGTCTTATTGTGTTGAGACTCTTGAATAACTCGATCTCAACACGCTTAAGGAGAGCTCTTCATCACTTTATCATCGAACAAGAAGAAGTGAAGTACATTAAGATGGCGTCCTGACACTAGATAAAAATGAGCATCGGCCATGTGGTTCCAAAATAGTGGAAGCGGCACACACCTAAAAACACATCGATACCGCATTTTGGAGTGGTGTAACGATATTCTGCATGGGCGTACTTTATACCGAGACAAGTGATTTGACCCGCAGCACTCGATATTTTGTCCCTTAAGGGGCCAATGGGGGCCCTCCTAAACTTTCAAGATGCAAGAACTTTCACAAAACGATCATTGAGTATCGTCATGTATTGCTTGAAAATTTGGAGGGCCCTCATTGGCCCCCTCCCCTAAGAGACAAAATATTGAGTGCTGCGGGTCAAATCGTATGTCTCGGTCTAAAGTACGCCCATGCAAAATCTCGCTACTTCACTCCAAAAGGCGGTATGCTTTTGTGTACCGCTCCCACTAAAATCGGAAAAAATGATTCCATACAAAAAAGTTGCATTGATGTGAGTATAAGGGGTTGCTCACCTCTTCAGGGGTTAAAACAAATACGTAGCTGGGGACTTTTCAATAAAAAAAAGCTAAAAATGAGGGAGAACTCCTGGGGACCGTAGTCAATGGATCCCAGAGGGAACTTTTCTAAGAGACCTCTAGGGAACTTCGATAAAATCTGCAGGCACTTGGCAGGGGTAGGGGAGACCGGGGTCGGTTGTTACAATGTTCACGTTTGATTTTTTTCAATTTTGTGTTGATAGAGAAACAAAATTCTCTCACATATTGATTGAACCTTCCTTCACTTGAGAAACATGACAGTTACGCTTCAAAATCACCACAAAAAATTCTATGAATTTTCTCAGGAGCTCGCGCAGATTGTTGTAACAACTGACTTCATGTCGGGGTCAGTTGTTACAAGCTTGGGGCAAGTTGTTACTGGTATAAATGCAATACTTTTTTCAAGGTGTCTAATGGTGAAAACTTAAAATTGAATAACAAAATTATGATCTGATACAGTGAAACAGAAAAAAGCTTCATTATCAGAAAACAAAATCATGGGCATCATAAGCATAAAATATTTTTATATATTGCCTACTCATTCTGAGAGTTTCGAGAGACTTAGCCGAAAATTCGGATTTCTGGTCCCCAGTCTCTAGTACCATGTCACAACTGACCCCTTCAAGACTGTAACAACCAGTTCCAACTGTACTTTTCAAGTTCAATCAGGTATTCTTACGTAACCCTTGAAGTGATTGCGACGGGCAAGTATGGAGTCTGTTCAAAAAAATTATCGGAAAAGTTGGAGTTTATCCATACTCGTGATGAAACAAAGAGTCAACCATTCAATATTTGCTCAAAGGGGCTAAAAACACATAACTTGAACTAACCTAGCAAGTAGCAACGACTCAACGGGTGACGGAAAAAAGATCGAAAGATCGAAATACAAAAGGTCGAAAACAAAACATCGAATGCGTAAAGTCGAAAAACAAAATAACGGAACCACAAAACATCAGAAGCACTATTGCCGAAAGTACAAAAGGTCGAAAAGTGAAATATCGAAAAGTAAGAATAATAAAATGTCGAATAGCACAATGTCAAACTAGAAATGCCTGTTTTAAATGTGATTGAAATTCGGATCGATTGAGGAGCTGTGACTCCTTCAGAGAGCACTGAGGAAAAATTTTACTCTCACTTTTCGACTTATTCTTTAGAGAGAAATCACCTCCCAAAGTATTATGCAAGGCCACCAAAACACCTGTATATTTTTTTTAATCTGATCACCGTCAGCGTAAATTAACTTGAGACTGTACACATGGACTTCGTCAGGTCTAGTAGTTTTTCTTTGAAGACCTGATTTGGTTTTTTGACGCAAAATCAGCTTAGATTCATAAACCTGTGTACATGGACCTCGTCAGGTTCAGTAATTTCTTTGCGGACCTGATTCGGTTTTCTGACACAAAATCAACTCTGAAACGTCAAGTTGTGCACATGGACCTCGTCAGGTTCAGTTTTTTTCAGTTTTTTTTCAAGACCTGATTTGGTTTTTTTGACGCAGAATCAACTTGGACACATGAAGCAGTGTACATGGACCTCCTCAGGTTCAGTAATTTTTTTACAGACCTGATTTGGTTTTTTGACGCAAAATTGACCTATACTCATAAATCGGTGTACACACTACACAGACCTTGTCAGGTTCAGTATATTTTTTTCAAGGCCTGATTAGGTTTTTCCACAGAAATGAATTTGGGCTAGTTGATTTCTGACTCAGTTCTTCTTTTTTCCCGTCCCAAACTCTCAAATCATTTGTCTTTACAATAATTGTACAGACACCTATTGCTTTTCGATTTTCACGGTTTTCCTTTCTCGACCTTTTCTTTTCGACCTTTTGTTTCTCGACCTTATGCTTTTCAACGTTTTGTTTTTCGATCAACTGCTTTTCGACCAATTGTTTTTCGACCAATTGTTTTTCGACCTTTCGTTTTTCGACATTCTGTTGAGGTGCGTTTAGTCAGCTTATTTAGCCGCAAGTTTCAATTATAGTCGCAAGCGCAGCGACGCCCATTGGCTCTTATGAACCAGCCTCCTTAGAACAGCCAATAAGCGATGCAGCGCTTTCGACTAAAACTAAAATTTGCGACGAAATAAGCTGACTGAACGCACCTTAATTCGATATTATGTATTTTCGACCATATGTATTTCGATCATCATCACTTTCGATATATTGTAAATTCGACCTTTTCTTTTTCGACCTCATGCATTCGATGTTTTGTTTTCGACCTTTTGTTTTTCGTTCTTTTTTCCGTCACTCCCACTCAACACATCGCCATGCAACTACATGGGAATGTGGGTCAGTGAATGTTGCACATCTAGAAGGCATTATCACCCTTGTCGCCTCAAAGGCGCGATTTTTAAATTCAATGTAAAAACCGGCCCCTGTAACAACCAACCCCGGTCTCCCCTACTTACTTGCGCTGCAAGCTCAGTCGCAAACAGAACCTCTTTTATTTATGTACAAATTTCTTAAGTGGGTTTACCCGGCGGTTGGATATAACCTGCAGAAAATCAGTATACTTACCTACTTCTCCACTTGCTAATTCCATATAGAATCTTTTTTTACCCTTCTTTCTTCTGCAGGTTGTGAACTGACTGATATTTTCTATAAGAGAACGTGAGCTTCGAAGACCAAAATATTTCCAACAATTGAACAAGAACAAAATATTTAGATACACGATCTGTTTTTTCTTGGTTTTAATTGCCATCAATTCTTCTCGCTCTTTCTGACGAAACGACGAACACTGCGACCCTTCAGCTCAAGCTATTTTTTTCGTTCACCTATTTCTGGAGCGCATCCTGTAGTTCCTATTTTATAACCAAGAACATTATTATGAAAGTTATGAGAGCTTTTCGACGATAAACAAAACAATACAAGAAAAGAGCCACTTGATAAGAAAAACTAATTCAAAGCACAGACCTGATGAACTGCTTTCCCGATTCGTATCGTAATATTTAGTATTACCAACCTACGACCAGAGAACATGCGGTACGACTCGCAATGCCCATCCGTCCCGGAAGCATTACATCCGTGCGGGATCAAAGAACGCGTCTTATGAAAAACTCTTCCCCTCTCTTGCTTTTGTTTGGTAGTAAAATTTACGGTTCAGACTGGCATGCCAGTCGAGTGAGAATAAAAAATTTCCCGTCAAAATATTTGAAAAATTTTGTGCACGAAAGAAACCAAAGAAACGGAAACATGGGACCCCGAATACTCCTGGCTCTTGGCATCGATTCAACAACTCCTGCGAGGCGAGGATGGGATATGCGCTCTGCTCCTTCGGAAAACATGCACACTGGTGAAATCATTTTTATGGTCCTTACGTTCAAAACATGTACATAAATTCATGTGCGTAATGGCAGCCCAAGCTGCCCAAGTGTTTTTCGTTGCACTGACTGCTGATACGTCGAAGACTTCTCATTCCCGCACAAGAAACATTACAGTTGTCTACGAAATTTCCCAAGTCGCTAAGAAAATGTCGCATTAATAACAGGATTATAGTAAAACGTTTGCTTTCTGGAGGAAACCGTTGGCGCAAACTTTTTGTCTTGTTCAACAAGCCCCGGTAAGCTCTCTGGAAAAAATTAAACGAGCAATTTAAGCGCAAGGAACGCTTTTACCGACGTGTCAGCCCACTAATGACTATTCATCGCCGCACAGTTTTACATATAAAAGACTTGGGCCCCCGCGCGCGCCAAGTTTTATATGCCACTTTTACGATGCTTACCAACAAATAATAGTAGGTAAGAGTGTGGCGGGTGGTGGGTGATGCTACGCGAAAAGAGCCATCCGGAATAATGCTAGCAGCATACGACGACGAATTGGCACAAATCGAACATTCAAGAGGCTATTTGTATTCCTGCATTGGAATTGCCCGATATGTCGGAGACTAAGAGGGCGGCGGATGTAATTTTTTAGTGGGAAGACGCGTCATTTTGCGTGTCGTAGAGGCAAAAATGTTTGCACACAACACAAACAAAGCGCCAGAAAATTAAGGTATGCACGTCACATAGATTTCTATGATAGAAGTGCGGGTTTGGAAGATTTGGTATAACTCATCGACACCCAACTCACCGACAAAACAACTCGCCGATAAGATAAAATCATCGACAGGACAACTCGTCGATCGACAAGAAAAATCTTACGAAAGCCCTTAATAACTTACGATAATAAAAATAGGGAGTCGGACAACTCGTTGTCGCCCAAATCATCACTCATCGACAGGGGCCCTATTTTCGGTGCACACGTGAACTGTTCCTATAGGAACTGTTCCCTCAAAAACAGGGGAAGCGGCATTTTCGGGTACATTCACGCGTGATCACGCCCGTTCTCCTAGGAGCTACCGAGAGAACAGCTCATTCCCCGCTTATGTCAATCAAAGCAAAGGACTGCCAAGAGTCTAAATTGAAAATCACTAAAAAAAGTAAGAAAAGCACATTGTTCATAGGTTGACAACGCTGAATGCACCAAAAATACAACTAAAACAACCGCCAAATGACAGATATAGTTTTGACAATTGGAAATTGGAATTACAACGGCGTCCTTTCAAAAATTTCAATTTTACGTTCCAATCTCCAATTTTTCGAAAGTTTCTTTAAATAATTTGGAAAAAATGGATCCATTGAACGCGGCATTGGCGGTCCATGTAATCGCGGACTTGGAAGCGGCCAAAGAAGATGCGCGCCAACCCGGCAAACGATTTGTGGACATAGAAGTGCAGTTTGTGCAGTATTTTCGCGTGACAATTAAAAGACTTCAGTGTGACTTGTGAAGGCCCGGCACATCACAGAACTAGTCACGCCATTTATCCCAGTACCCGGGGAAGGAAGCCGGCTGACCGTAGCAAGTTGACAAGGATATATGGGGTTCTTGGCCATGAGTTCGGTCAGTTTTTCTTTTTGAGTTTCGGAAATCGCATCCAATCGTGGCCTCTTGAAGCTTGGGCCGGCAGATTCCATGTTAATAAATAGCAAAAGTAGGTAGGTTTCGAAAAACTACAATTCGATTTCAAATATCACAGCTGACAGCCAAGCTTCGACATTACACGGACATGTACGAGTATAGCCGAAAAAGTGGTCACGAAAATACCACTTTTAGAACCGGGGAACTGATCACTTCACCGGCGTTCCCCGGTGATCGCCGGGGAACAGATCACGTGTACCGAAAATAGGGCCCCAGGGGGCCCTATTTCTAGCAGGGAGTTGGTCACCCAGTGACCGCAATGCAACCCGCCTCGCCGCCTTATGTAGAAAATAGGTATTTCTGGGACCTTGGCTCGGCAAGTTCCGCGACGGAATCGTGTTAATTCGTCAAACGTGACACGACAGCGTGCTGTTTTACCGACACGACAAAAACGAAGCGGAGGCACGAAATTTTCTTGTTCAACTTGTTCCTCAATAAAACTTCTCAATAAAAACAAACCCCAATGAATAAACCAAAAAATGTAAGGTTATCTTTGCGAATGTAGACTGTCATTTTTTATTGTCCCTCAGAAATTTTAGTAGTTTCTAGGGAATTTTTCCTCTAGAGATTGCTATGCCCGTTTATCACTGAAAGAAGTGACAGATTTGCAACCCATCAACTCAAAGCAAAGGAGGTGAGTCCGCTCCCTGGTTTGGGCCGGGGAGTTATGCTCCTGTCAAATTTTCCTGTCATTCTCAGGGAGGCGAGTATCGACTCCCTGCTAGAAATAGAGCCCAGGATAACTTGCCGACACCCAACTTATCGACAGGAAAACTCGCCAACAATCCAACTCACCGACAGGAAAACTTAAATACGTCCATTTACACGCCTTTACCATATTATCCATCAAGTTGTTTCCCAATAAAAAAACTTAATTGTCTAACTTGATCTGACCGTGCATTCTGGAGCACACCTGATCTTTCTAGACTCTTCCCATTAGATCGTAGTCTACAAGTGCGTACCTCTAGCCATTTCCAGAATATACGCAATGGCTTAGCAAATGAAATTCACGTGGCGACTTCAACGGCCGAGTAGCACACATCTCTGTCTATTTTAGTGGAGGTGCCGGCTTCACCGCACGTTGGGATTGCACGCGAAATGTGTAGGATTTTTTGGGAGTCGCCTAGAAACCGTATGCCGGGTCACTGTGAAATTTGCTGGAGGACCGATGGAAGATCCGAGATAAACGGTCGGAGCTATAAATGACACCGATCCTCGGCCTACGAGCAGTATTTGAATCTGAAGTGATCGAGAGCGGAAGAAAGCGAGTAGTAATCAGCAATATTCTCAAGTAAATAACTGTTGACCTGTATTTATTGTAGTACCTACGCAGTAATAAACAGTGTGTATTTGTAAACGATCGTCTCAATTATGAACAAACCGAAACGCGAAATACGTAACAATATTGAAACCTCCTGGCTTCCCATACCTTATCAAGAACTAATTTGAAATATCGTGAGCTTTGGTGAATATACCTGAAAGAAAGACGCCGTCGTCGAGAAATGGAAGTGGAAGAAGTGTAGAAAAATGACAGCAGATTCTGGGAGAAGAACACAAGAGAAATGGGGACTTCCACGCTCCAGATCCTAGTAAAAAGAAGATTCAAATCTATTCCCATGTTGAAGACTTCCAGAGTACAGCTGCCGTACCTCCAGAATGCTTGCAAGTTCAGTTATTTTATCTCTTTTGTGATTTATATGGCAGGGGTACGAAATAGCGCAGTTCAAAATAGCGCGGGACGAATTAGCGTGCATAAAACAGCGCAAGTATATTACAGCGCAGGACAAAACAGCGCAGGACAAAATATCGGAGGTTCATAACGGCGCAGGTATAAAACAGCACAAAGACTGACCAGCGCAGGTTCGTAACGGCGTAGGTATAAAACAGCGCAAAGACGAAATAGCGCAGGTCAAGAAAGCGCGTGACAAAAAAAAAACAACAATAAGCAAAATGTATGTCAGTGTCCAATATATTCCAATGAATTTGTGGAACATGGTCAGCAGAGTAAATGACGACTTTCCGAGGACCAACAGTTCGCAGGAAGCATGGCACAAAGCCTTTCAAAATTCGTTGAATTGCCACCATCCTTGCGTTGTAAAATTGGTGGAACAATTCTTGAAGGAACAAGACCATACAGATACATACAGCATACAGCATACAGAAGTTTATGTTGCTAGATATAGAGCAGGGTTCCGGGAGGAAATCAACGAGTCTTGTAAATACGTTCAATTGAGTAGGAGGTTAAGAACGTTAACAGAAGGATATTCGTTCAGATTAGTCAAATCATATTTAGGGTTTGTATCTGTAAATTTGGATTCGTAAATTTTCTTATTGTTTGTTAACCTTATGGATATCACTTTTATAGAAACTTTCAGATGAAACGGTCGAGGAAATAATGCTTGTTTTTCTTTGCTTATCTATGCATGTGAATAGTTCTGTGAATCGCGAGATAATTCTTGGAGAATTTGTGCCTGACGGAGGTAAGAGCCTGCGTTATGTATTTACGCTTCTTTGGACCTGCGCTATTTTGTGCACGCTTTTATGGTCTCACGCCATTTTGGAATGCGCTATTATGGGCTTACGCTATTTTCGACCTACGCTATTTTGTCCTGTTTTATTTCGTCATGCGCGTTTTTGTCCCGCGCTATTTTGAACTAAGCTATTTCGTACCCCTGCCGATTTATATCTATTCATGCCATGAAGACGTCAATGATTATTATTGAATTCATAACTGAAATGGGGTAATCACATTAAGGGGAGCGAAGGAATACACGTAGGGCGTGGGTCACTGTTGTGTGAGACGGAAGAGTACAACGATGTCGCCACAAGATCTTCAGATGACCTGCACGCCTGCAGGTCGAGTTACCATGAAAGCCAGGAGTCTAGCGAGGCAACAAAGCGATGACCTGTAGAACAGGTGTTGTGGTTTTGAGAATTGCGAGGTATGCTGTCATACTTGATGGACATGGTCAGATTATTCTTCTCCATCTGGAGTTGAATTGCTTCAATGATTTCTTCATACTTCTCTCTACCATGTTACATATTACACTGATGACTGTCTGCTGTATCCTTGCCTGGGTCTTGTGAGAGAAAGGTATCTGGTGAAATAAGATCCTCTCCTTTGTTGTCGTGTCATGTAAGAGAAGGGTATTTCGTGAGGTATACGGAAATAAGATAGCCGACATTACATACCCGGAATAAATATAGACCGGAAAAAAACATACCCGGCAATAACATCCCAGAAAATAAAATGTCCGAAGAAAAGATAATGGTAAAAAACATAGCTTTATATACCAAGATGATGTTTCATAAAAATTGTGTTATAATCTTCATATCTTGAACTGTTCTAGTTTATAAGTTTTGTAAATCTCATTCCATGTTCCATGAATCAGACCTGTTGGTCAAATATCCCTTATTTTTCTAATGAAAATTTCAGAATACCATAGATCTAGATGTGTCTTGCCTGCTGCCATCGTATAGATACCTCCTTTAGGCCTGGTATTTTATTTCCGGGTATGTTTCTTCTAGCTATGTTTATTCCGGATATATTTTGGTCCAGTTATGTTTTCTCCGGTCTATGCTTTTTCTGAGTATGTTTTCTCCAGGTATTTTTTCCGGCTATGTTTTTGTCCAACCATGTTTTTTTTGGTCTATGTTTATGTCCAACTATGTTTTTTCCGGGTATGTTTTCTCCGTTTATGTTTTGTCGGCTATGTTATTACCGGGATCCATTTCGTGAGAGATCATATCTTTAATTACTTTGTTATCTTCTGGAGTAAGATACGTCCTCAACTATTATGACCCAGTTGTTGATATTGTTGATTTTCTTTGGGTCGTGTTGTGGTATTTATTATGTTCAATAACTGTGAATGATTTCATTGAACATGTTTATTATGTATCATTTGATGATCCATGTACTGTGATTATTTACTGTTACGTTTTATTGATCATATGATATTGATTGTTAATAATTTGTATATTATGTGTTCTCCCTTCTTCTTTCTGCAGCAGTGCTCAGCCACTGTCCTTGCCAAAATCTTCTCTATTTCCATACAGATCCCTCGTCAATTTAGGTCACCGTAGAACTTATCATTGAACCTTTGTCTCTGTTTCAACCTGCGCCAAGTGACTATACTGCGCTGAGCACTTGGTCTGCAGTATTCTTTTCCCGTTATCAGATTCCTCAACATTTAGGTTCGTGGAACAATTATGATCTGTTCTAGCGAGAGTGACATTCTCTCTCGTCTTTCTCTTATTCTCTCTGCATCAGTGGCTTACACACTGTATTTCAAATAGTAGGAGGGTGGGGTAATTAAATTGATATTGCATTCTTGAACATGAGTCGATATATTTTTCTTTGAAATAAAATTGCTCTTTGTTGATTTCAAGTCTCTGGTTTTCATTTCCAAGTCTTCATTTACCTGTGCTACCTTGGGGTGCTTCGGCACAACACGAATCCTACCAATCATTGCTAGACGATCACAATCACGGCCAATCTAATTCTTCAACTTGAGGGGGATTCTCGGGGAGATTATTGTTCTTTGGGTTGGAAAATACCGGGTGTTTATAAACGTTTGTGATCGCATCGCCTTTGGAATCCGCTTTCGATCACTACAATTGCGCCTGTTACTGCGTTTTTCGGCCTGACCCATGCCTGCCGCGATCACAGTTTCTTATAAACACCCCGTATTTATTTTTGTATGTGGGGTGGGGGTGGGCGGTTACAATATTTTGATTATTTTCGTAGGTTGTTGAGAGTTATCGTAAAAATTCTACTATCGATGAATTGTCCTTGTCGATGGGTTTTCCTGTCGATGAGTCGCTCTGTCGGTGAGTTGTCTTGTTGGCAAGTTTTCCTGTCGGCAAGTTGTCTTGTCGGCGAGTTCTCCTGTCGATGAGTTGGGTGTCGAAGAGCTGTCCGACTCCCGATGAAATTAAGAATATGATAGGCAGATAGGCAACCTAGCCATTCAAATCAAGGAAGACATAAATGATCAATGATGATTCACTAGGAGAATGGACCACTCAACTCACAATAGAAGTCAAGGCTGTGAAAAAAGAGCTTAAGGAAGGAAAGGGTTACATGAGCAGAGTGAAAAATATCAGAAGGAAAAGGAGGGAATAATTTTAGAGAAGAAATTATAAGTAGACTGGATGAAACCGAAAATAAGCTGGAAAGACTTGAAAGAGGCAGAAGAGGAGACAGAATAGTCGTGATGGGTGCAAGATTTGACTGTTTGACTCGTCCAACCCTGAAACTTAATGAAATGTTCTGTGCGAAAGAATGAGTTGAAAAGAAGTTCTGTATTCTATTCGAAGCCCTAATTTTATGATACCAATCCGTTATCAGCCTAACACCCTCTGTTATACCACCAGCCAGCGTGTCTGAAAAAGGTAACCTACCATCCACTTCCTCCTCCACACTGTAGATGGACAAACTATCACAAACACTATTGAAGCAATCTAAAGCTACCTGTACTTTTTTCTATAGGCACAGCAAGTGATAACATCATCCACGTATAACAAGACAAAAACGGAACTGTAACGGGTACAGTAGAAAGCACCATGATAAGTAAATCATGGCAACTCTAAATTACGAGTAGCAAGTATCGGTGAGATAGGAATGCTCGCGGGATTGCCCATTGCAGTCCTAGTAGGTACTATAATTACTAGGTATCCAAATTTTCAAAAAAGTAAATATTCTACGTCATAACGAACAGCTGTTGTCTCCCAATCATCGGTTGGGGTTATAAATCCAACTGAGTTGGCAACACTGATGAGCTGGTGACGTCATGATGTTGGATTGGATTATATTTTGAATTCGTCCAATAGCAACGCGAGTTAAAATTTACCGTGGATAAATCCCTGATATTTGATTGATATTCATTTAAAATAAATGAACAAACATTCCAGTATTTTTCAAGTCTAAGTCTAGTGAAAATGACGTGACAAACATTTTCAGTAATTTCTAAAAGAACTCTGAAAGAATTGAAGAATTTTACGTCAACCAGATTTTATATGTTATGGTTTCATGTCCTTGAAGAATGTGTAGTACGTCGTGCTCGAATCGTAAAAGTGGATTTCCGGGTAACATTTGGAAGTCTCGTATAAGATAGGAAACTGCAGTAGGTATAGGTAACACCATACCTCGGCTCCCAGCATTGCAGTAGGTTACAAAGTAGAATAATAAAAGCTTTCCTCTCAAGGACCGTAAGAAAACAGTTCACGTCCTGAGTAATGAAAACTAGATTTGTCCTCATAAATTGATAAAAAAAACGGCTCTTTGAAATCTTATAGTGCTAACCGTAACCAGAGTATAGTAATAGTATTCGTTGTATAGTACCTATACACGTATTATCTGTAGATAAAATTTATTCCGGTGCGCTGCACCCGCAGGAAATGCCGTATCTTTTATACTCTGGGAGTTTCGGGTGATCCTGCTATTGATCAGGCGGCGAACCTGTCTGTGTTCGTTATTTTGATCGTTGGAATCCCATAAATCAAAGTTTTTTCTGCCCCAATCATCCACGGTTCCCTTATTATTGTTGGCGGCGCGGCGGCATGGGTGAAAGGATGCTATTTCCAAATGCTTTGTTCGCATAGTTTTTCCATCCCCGGAATCATTTTTCCGTTGTGTTGCTAACGTATTGTGCCTACTTATTAGATACGTTTTCATGCAAAATTTGATAAATCTGTTTTGAAGTTCTACTGTCAATCCGTCTTTTGTCCAGCATCCAATCTCCACGATTCATTACACATGAAATAAATTGGCGCGCTGGCTCGAAGTTATCGAGTAAATGCAACGTTTGCAAAAAAAAAAAAAAAATTGAACACCAGTGAATGTGCGTTAAGGTCGTCGGTGAATAATTTTCGCGATGTGGATGATTATGATGATGATGCTGATGGAACTTCCGCAAATCCGAGGAGTATGGCTCTGCGCGCGCTATTAATGAGCCTAATTAGTGTGCTGTGCCCGAACTGTCAGATTATTAATTAGCGATTTAAATTAGGCTGAGATATTGAACTTGGCGCCGCGGGAGAAGGGCGAAAGCGCACACAAAGCCAGTCGATTTCTTGAATGGGAAGTATTTAGAGTGCGTTAATGGTTGAAGCTTTCAAAATATTTGTTTGGTTGAGATTGCAACATCATCATCAAATCACAGCGAGGATCAGAAGACGTTTTGCATCTTTCGCTACGTCAACAAATTAAGGGGTTTCTGATGCCATTAAAAAAGTTGTTGACGGGAATCGGTTTTATTAAATTTTTTTCGTCAAGTTGAAACTCTTCCAAAAAGAAAATGTACGGGCATGCTATTAAATTTTGGGCATTTCCAAAAAAATTTGAAAACTTTTGATTTTGATTTTTGAAAATTTGAAACCAGATAACATCGACAATGCATCATCCTTTAAGGAAGTTGCATGCCAAATTTGAACTGTTTATTTTGAAAAAAAGTACCAAAAAATGATTTCTCGTAGACACGGAAAAGTGAATTAGTTGAAATCATTTTTTGTACCTTTTTATTAGAAATAAAAAGTTCAAATTTGGCATGCGACTTCTTTGAAGGAGCCGAAGAATGGGGTATTCCACGGCTTTTGGGAAAAATGAATTTAAATACTAGAGCCTTCGTAGAGCCCACGTGTTTTTCATTTGATTTTTTGCATTAATTTAGGCCCCGAAAAAAATAAAGAAAATTTTGCGTGACGTCATGCTAACTGAGAATCAGATCAGAATCAGATGAGACAAAACATGATTCAAACTTTGAGAGGCCAAAATGTCGGTAAAGTAGGTCACGTTTAGTTTGCGCGCGAGGTTGACCGAGTGACGTCATAGTTCAATAAGGATTGTTTTTTCTAAAAAATTAGAGGGGAAATTAATGTGCGTGTTACATAGAAGGCTTAATAAGATCTTGAACAATCGAAATAATTAATGAAAATAACTACTTTTTCCAAATATAGGTAACACCGCATTATCTCGATCCTTTAGTTGTCACAAGAGATACGGTCAAGTATTCTATAGGGTGATTCAAAAGTGTCGGACCACTCGGAAGATGTGTTATACACAGAGATGTAGTCGAATGCTGGAAAATAGTAAAAAAAATGTCTTTTAATTTTGAAGCTATGGATGATCGTTCGACCGTTTCTAGTTTTGTTATTTCAATAGATATAAGTGAACTGTTCATGGCAAAATAATGACTGCAAAAAATTAATTGCTGAATCTGCATTGAATTTATGTTCTTTATGCAAGGTGAGTTAGTAACCTAGGTAGTTACAAGTAGTAACAAGTAAATCCTGAAAATTATATTTTTGCTCAAAAGTGCCTTCTAGCAGTCATAGTTGTCATATAACCTATGTAGAGCACAATAAAACACAATTCTTTTTTCACTGATTTCTTTTGCTCCTGTTTTTTTTTAGAAAAACTAAATTTTGGTAGTTTATGACTCATCCTCTATCGAAAACAGAGATCCAGTACACAATATTTGGTTGATATTTTTGAGCATTATTTTGCCACAAGCAGTAGTAGTTAGTAATTCAAAATATTTTTTTTTAATTGACGAAAATAGAATAAGAGCTCGAAAAAACAACCTCTGTCCCTTCATAACATCAAAATTGGAAGACAAAATTTTGTTCACCATTTTCCAGCACTCTAGGTACTACATCTCTACATCTCTATTTAACACAACTTCAAGGTAGTCCGACGCTTTTGCATCACCTTGAACATACACCCAAATGGTCTAGGGATCACCTTGAAATTTTCTTTGATTTGAACGAGAATATCTCTTGAAGGAGATCAATTTTGAAAATTTTTGTAGTGTTTGATAGAGAATGATCTTCTGACTACTGGGTACCACCTTATACAGAGTGTTGTCCCAGCTAAAACAATCCAGCGCGATTTTCTCAGAAAATATCAAGGCAACAAAAAAAATCCAATTTGGGAGCCTGATCTTTTAGCTTTCTTTTGAGGGGACGCCGATGCTTGTAAGTTCTCCAGATTCCAAGAAAATGCAATTTGAATCGGGCAAGTCATAAGACTTCGAAAATTCATGACCGACAAAACAAAGTACTTCAGATGAAAAAAAATCCTCTTCCTCTGGACTCCCCATTGATGTGTCGCCGATGTCTGTACCTGACCCAATAAGCCAGAAATTCTGCCCAAAAGTCCAGCAAACACAATAATCGGAATCCGTGCCGTCACCGATCACACACTTGTTGATTTTAACACCAGTCGTTACTAGGACTTTCCCACTTAACATACCTGGATTCTCCATAGCATTGAATACTGGCTGATGTGAAAATCAACAAGTGTGTGATTGGTGACGTTGTTATGAATTCCGATTATTGTGTTTGATGGACTTTGAGGCAGAATTCCTGGCTTATTGGAAGGTAGAGACATTGGCGACACATCAATAAAAGCCCAGAGAAAAAGGATTTTTTTCATCTGAAGTATTTTGTTTTGTCAGTCATGAATTTTCGAATTCTTGTAACTCGTCAAACTTTAATTGCATTTTCTTAGAAACAAGGGCACCTACAAGCATCGGCGCCCCCTCAAAAGAAAGCTAAAAGATCAGGCTTCCAGCAGTTGAAAATTGTTTTGTTGCTTTGATATTTTCAGAGAAAATCGCGCTGGATTGCTTTAGCTGAGACACCCTGTAGATCACTTGACCTTATGTACAGGGTAACAATGGAAGTAGTGCAGAAAGAATCTGATCTCAGCAAAGTCCCATTTTAGGAAAACATGTCGCAGATTTTTTAGGTCACATTTTTCAAACCATACCTACATAATGTGATACTTTTTGCGGTTTTGGACATTTGTTCGTATTTTGTTTTTTCAAGGAGTTACAGATTTTTCATCTTATTTACACGTCGTGGTCTCCAGCGAGAGTCTTCTCACAATTACTAGCTCCCAAAAGGAGTACCCCATGAATTTTTAGCTGATTTTGATAAAATATTCACAAACCTATACCTTCTAGAAGCAATACTAATTTTTTCTATTTTCTTCTCGCAAGCTCGTCGTGCCCTAAAACCAGTCAAAACCAGTCGTGCGACAAATACTTTGCCTTATTAAACTCGTATAATAATATACTATTTCAAAATTCTGATTATCACTCAATTAGAAGCCCCTAGCTTGTACTTATCCTCTATAATTAGGCAAGATCACGCCTCTTAGTATTCATTGAAGGGACATTGCTACGGGGGTGGGTTCAATCGCCTCATCCTGCTCTTCACTTAAGTTGGGACTGAAAATGGACCGCAGTAAAAAAAGAAATGGCCGTGGTTTTTTAAAAAAATTTGAATTATTTGCGCTGTTTTTGTTGAACAAGTGAAATTCTGTACAAAATCGTAGTTATGGTATTTTTCAACAGAACAGGATAAATCGTTGTCAAACACCCAAGCCAAGCAGCACCGAGATTAGGACGGAGTTTGGAATAGGGATCGACGGAAACTAAGTTTCAGTTTTCCACGATAACAAGACTTAATCCTTGTTTGTTCGATCAAAATCCCCCAATAGCTCGTGTGCTGTTGGGACTTTCCGCAAAGAATTAATAATCTTCCAATTTTGCAGAATTAATGGGACTTGAAACGATCAGCCTTTGAAGTCCGTTTCAGTCTTTATGGATACACCGGAGTTCTACCTGAGAAATTAACATAAATATGTACAAGCGTAAAGTTTCTGACGCGTGTAAACAGCACAATAAAAATTCGGGTGCTCTTTGAAACTTCCACCCGACTGATGCGATGGTTTAAATACCTGGGCGAAATTTACTCGTACAAAGTAGGTACTGTTTACCTACTTGCGAAATTTACAAGTATCTAACTGGAAAAGTTTCCGGTTCTATATCCGAAAAACTGCCAGCGAGATTTCAATTCGGAAACTTCCGTAATGGAATTGCTAGCAGCGAAATACACCCAGACAGAAGCAATTTCGCGTTGATAATTTTTCGTAATGAACTTCCTCCCTTGTCATTCACGACATGGTTTTCAGTGCTTTCGGATCCAGTCTCACATATCTGAATAAATTAAAAACACTCGTGTGTTATTGCGTTGCGAGTTTGTTTTTATTGTTATTATCGAAAAGTTTGTGTGCATGGTATGTGAGTGTATCCTATCTGATAACACTGCTGCTTTTCTGTATCTGATTTTGGCTCGAAAATTCTATTACAATATAAAGTAGTATTTCACGCTGTCCTGCTTCGGTGAAACATTTGAAATTCTAAGCTAAAGCTATCAAAACATGGGAATCATAGGTTGTTTTCTACAACTTGAGCTTCCGGTGTGGTTTATTGCAGTAATCCTGGTATGCTAATTGTGAACGTGCGTTGATATGTGCGGTTTGTGTTCGTGTCATCATGATAATATGTTATCCGATTCCCTGGTGCAATATTTGCGTCTAGGTAACTGAATGGATTTGTGCTATTGCATATCCATCATAGACGGATTTAGGATTTAGCTATGCAGCTGTGGAAAAATCAATTGTCTACAAATTCGAACTGTTCGGATGTCCGCTCAGTATATGCCACAAAGGACGCGGCCACCGGAATTCGCCTGAATCGAAGATTGAATGGTCCTCCGTACTATCTCTAGAGTTTTTCATTTATAGGAGGAGGGGTGGACAACAGGATAAATACAGGGGAAAATGAGGATTTTTCCAACAAAGCGCTCTCAATGGGGTTGATAAATTTTCCTCAAATATTGCACCCGACTAAACCTTATAAGTATATACGCTGGCGGAAGGGAAGTCAATGGAGAATTCGCACAGAACTTGGAGGCAACTTTATAGATTTCGTTTCTGATAGAGAGAAGTTAGTTTTTTGCAAATGAAATGGAAGTAGAGTCGGAGAAATCAAATTTGTTTTGTTCTTTCAGCTCGCAAGAGCAGTTATCTATGGAACGCCAAAGGATTTTCCTCAATACGGATCATTTGGATTAACAAATTATTGTAGGGCATGCATACATTACAAACAAAGATTTAGGTAGCTTCAATCAAATCAACAATTGAAAATATGTCATGTGAAATTGGTCCCAGATTTTAATTTACTTCAATTTTCACCTAGAAAGTAATGGAGTGGCTTTTTTCAATTTCTCATTTGAAATAACGCTAGAGCATTCTTTTTTGATTAGAAAAGTACACTGGAGACTTTTTTGCACGTTATGTAGTTTTTTCTGATTTTTGAAATATTTGCCTGTGTATACTTATGTAACAAATTCACGATAGTGACATACAGGGCTATTCAAAAGTCCGGAACAAAATTCCGTCCGTCATAATTCTTGACGATTTTTTTTTGAACGCTAGAAACGGTCGATTTAGTCCAGTAAAATGAGGCGATTTTTATGCTAAAGTTGGAACTAATTAGGGACTCGATGAAAAAAATATAGCAATGTAGAGAATGAAAAACTGAGTAAGAAAAACCAAAGTTTCATTTCCAGCCATCCCGGGAACCATGGTAAAAAAAATGAAGAAGATGGAAAAACCTTCTCCGCGGCCTTTCTTCTAAAACGCTGAGAGAACGGTGGGAGATGGGTGAAAGCTGTCAGGGACAAAGTTGTAGAGAATTTAATAAACTACAAAAAAGTCCCGGACGGCATACATCTAACTTCTTTAGTTTAGCCAATAATTGCGGTCAAAGTGGCGCGCCGGTCCAATGGAGTGGAAAAACTGTCCGCTTGCCATTCCTCCTGAAATGCTGCGAGAACGACAAGAGATATTCAAAAACTGCGAGCGACAAAGTTGTAGAGAATTGAATGCTCCACTAGAAAGTCTTTGAGACCAATCATTAGCTTTTTTAGTTTAGCCGTGAACTAGGTCGAAGTTGCGCGATGATCCTGTTAATGAAGTGGTTCTTTTGGAAAACTTATAAAAATCCTAGACTCGATGAAAAATATATGACAATGTAGAGGATGAAAAACTGGATCTTAGAAACCAAAGTTTCATTCCACACCGTTCCGAGAAATCTGAGAAAAAAAATAAAAACTAGACAAATTGCGATTTTCACTCCCAGCTTCCACACTGAATACTGAAATAAACGTAATAAATATGAAAAATGTGGACAGACAAGCTTGTAGAGAATTAAATGATCTATAAAAAATCCCGTGACGTCATGTATCTATCCTTTTCGACTTAGCTGCGGAGCGCTATTAAAGTTGGGGCACATGATTCGTGACGCGCCGCATCTGGCCAAACTGCTACGACCGACGGCGACGTTCCGGTGATTGTTCGATTGATTATAAAACATGATGGAAGATTTTAAACAATTGCAAGCTTCCTTTAACGTCTGTTAACTATTGTTAAAAATGTAACTCCGTGGATGAACGGAGTCCGTGTGGGACGTTTCATAGGAAGATGTTTTTCAACAATTTTTTTTATGAACAATGATGACGCCTTCTTCATTTATATGGCGGCGATATTGCATGGGAGCAGGACGGATTTTCATCGACATAATGGTGGTGGCGCGTCTTCAACGGCACATCGCTCTTCATCCTTGTCGTTGTAGTCATCATCATCGTCTTCTAAGACGACAATGCAGGAAGCACAAACGGGTAGCTCCACCGGAATGGTGTCAAAATTCGGTGCGCTTGAGCCCAGCTTTCCTGCATCCGCAAAGCTTCCCGCAGTTATTTAAGCATCTGCAGGAAATCAGCCGAAGCAGATATATTTTCGGGAGCTACTTGATCCTGAGTTCCAATTGGGATCAGTAGGGAATCATTAAGTTTCCAACCCCATTATTCAGATGAACAGTTATTATTTCTGAGCCACTGCTGAATTTGGTGGTAGACCCGTTTTACGTGTTCCTTTGTCGCAGACGACGTTGAGTGAAGCTGTGAAAGGCCAACTGCTGCCTTTGCCTGTCCTACAGCGGCTTGTGATTTTATATATTATTTGTAGTTGTCCAGCGAAGACAAGTATCTCAGTTTTAATTCTGCCGAACAAGAAAATTTACAGGAAACAAAGCGGTTATCCGCGGAGTTACATTTTTAACAATAGTCACCAGATGTTAAAGGAAGCTTGCAATTGTTCAAAATCTTTCATTATGTTTTATAATAAATCGAACAATAATAATAATATCAATAATCAAGCCTTTATTCTACTTGGCGGAGTGTCAGCCGACGGCTGTTGTTAATCCCAACCAGGGTTTTCAAAAATTTACGAATATAACATACTTTAATGCGGTCAGCAAATGCGAAATAAGGAATATAAAAATAAAGTTATCCTAAATGAAATCTAATCATCCTAAACCAACACAAAAAACACAACACCGAAACGTTGTAGCAGTTTGGCCACATGCGGCGCGTCACGAGTCATGTGCTGCAACTTTGATAGCGCTCCGCAGCTAAGTCGAAAAGGATAGATACATGACGTCACGGGATTTTTTATAGATCATTTAATTCTCTACAAGCTTGTCTGTTCACATTTTTCATATTTATTACGTTTATTTCAGTATTCAGTGTGGAAGCTGGGAGTGAAAATCGCAATTTGTCTAGTTTTTATTTTTTTTCTCAGATTTCTCGGAACGGTGTGGGATGAAACTTTGGTTTCTAAGATCCAGTTTTTTGTCTTCTACATTGCCATATATTTTTCATCGAGTCTAGGATTTTTGTAAGTTTTCAAAAGAACCACTTCATTAACAGGAAGTCGCGCAACTTCGAGCCTAGTTCACGGCTAAACTAAAAAAGCTAATGATTGGCTTCAAAGACTTTCCAGTGGGGCATTCAATTCTCTACAACTTTGTCGCTCGCAGTTTTTAGATATCTCTTGTCGTTCTCGCAGCATTCCAGGAGGAATGGCAAGCGGACAGTTTTTCCACTCCTTCGGACCGGCGCGCCACTTTGACCGCGATTATTGGCTAAACTAAAGAAGTTAGATGTATGCCTTCGGGGACTTTTTTGTAGATTATTGAATTGTCTACAACTTTGTCTCTGACAGTTTTCACCCATCTCACACCGTTCTCTCAGCGTTTCAGAAGAAAGGCCGCGGAGAAGGTTTTTCCATCTTCTTCATTTTTTTTACCATGGTTCCCGGGATGGCTGGAAATGAAACTTTGGTTTTTCTTACTCAGTTTTTCATTCTCTACATTGCTATATTTTTTTCATCAAGTCCCTAATTAGTTCCAAGTTAAATCCTTATTTTACTGGACTAATTCCTGAAAAGGGCAAGCCGTTTTTCCATGACACGTGTCATGATCTACCGTCAACCCTTTAAGCCCTAGGCACGCTCAGTATTTTTTTCTTCAAATGACATTGTATGGCTTGGGGGGGCTCGTTGGAAAGCTTGTTAAAAAACTGTATTTAGATCTACCATTGAAAATTAGATCGAACGATTTACCATGAAGTTTTGTTGCGGAACCCCAGGGTTACTCAAAAGTCCGGATTTCGAAAAAAAACCTCGAACAGGTCGATTTTGAAAAAGGTAAATCGTTTTTCCATGACACGTGTCATGATCTACCGTCAACACCTTAGCCCCCAGCCACCTTTAGTATTTTTTCAAATCGCACCCTATGCAATTTAACGACGAGCCCCCACAAGCCATGGGGTGCGATTTAAAAAAATACAAAAGGTGGCTGGGGGTTGAGGGGTTGACGGTGGATCATGACAAGTATCATGGAAAAACGACTTACTTTTTTTAAAAATCGACCTGTTCGAGCGTTTTTTCCAAAAAGAAATAAATACAGGGATGGTCCGACTTTTATGTCATTAAATTTAAGGATCGATAGAGAATAAAAAATGAAGGGGACTTTCTCTAGAAAACATATTTGAGAAATGCCTAATAACAGAGATACAGCCCTTCAAAGTTGGAAATAAATAATCGTTTTTTTCGCATAACTTTTGAACCGTTCAACCGATTTGATTATAAATAGAACCTAAAGTTCACAGAAATTATCTTCTGTCGAACAATCATAACATGTTCCATAAAAAAGTTTCAGGGGCTGAGACATTAGGGGGTGACCCAATTTCCCCCCCCCCTATTTTTCACCCCCCTAGTTATTTTTGAAACTGTTTTTAATTTTGAATTCTACGTTCAATTTTGAAAAAAAAAATCACTGCTGCAAAATTTTGATTAGAGGCTTCGTTCAGGAGATATTTGGGTTTGAAATTTTGGGAAACATCCCGAAATCGCTACTTTCAAGGGTCTAAATATTGAAATCCAAAGAAACTCATGATTTCTCAGCTGAAATAGGTTTTCTAGAATTTCTAAGTTGATAAACCACCATTTTTTTCAAAACACGGGAAATTTTCTGGAAAAAAACAATTTGGGTTCTGGAAAGTGGCGACTTCGGGATGTTTTCCAAAGTTTCAAACTCAAATATCTCCTAAACGAAGTCTCTAATCAAAATTTTGCAAGAGTGACTTTTTCTTCTAAATTGAATGTAGAATTCAAAATTTTGAACAGTTTTTGAAAATAACTGGTCTGTGAGAAATAGAGGGGGGGGGGAGTAGGAACACCCCCTGATATCTACGCTCCTGAAACTTTTTTTATGAAACATGTTATGATTGTTCGACAGGGTATAACTTCAGTAAACCTTTGGTTCTATTTTGAATGAAATCGGTTAAACGGTTCAAAAGTTATGCGGAAAAAATGATTATTTACTTCCAACTTTGAAGGGCTGTATCTCTGTTATTGGACATTTCTCAAATATGTTTTCTGGAGAAAGTCCCCTTCATTTTCCATTTTCTATTGATCCTTAAATTTAATGACATAAAAGTCGGACCATCCTGTATAGTCAAAAATTATGAATTTTGTCTCGGACTTTTGAATAACCCTGTATATGGTTGTATTTTCTCGAGTAATCCATAATTTCACATTTTCACATTGAATTCTAATTAAATCTGGTTTTTGGTTTGTGTCGATTATTGACGAAGAATACTTATTTGATACCTTGAAGCTTTGAAGTTTCTCAAAGTGGTTGGGCACAGAATCACAAAAGTGTGCCATAAGCGGCGAGCTACAACCTTCCCATTCCAAAGGATGAGTATGGGCGTTCCAGTGAAGTAACGTCACTTCAATTCTGGGGACATTGCCTCCCGGAATTTTTTTTTCAGAAATATGTTACATTCAATTATAATCAACAGTAATATCACAAGTGCTTAGATTTTCACGATAATTTTGGACAGGCCACCGCGAGTGCTGGTTGTAGCGATAAATGCCCAACTCCGTAGGAGGAGGGCATTTATCTAGGGACAACCAGCCCGAGGGAAAGGCCTGGCCAAAATTATCTGGGAAAATCTCGAGCACGAGTGATATTTTGAAGATTATTACATAAAAGAATTCCGAAGTGACAGCTGTCAGATTTTGTTGTTTACTTGAATTTTATTCCGTTGCTATTGACAGTGGGATTTAGATAAGTGAATATTATCCTTGTAGGTCTAATAATCAAGGGCGTTGTGTGTAATAATCAACAGTAATATCACAAGTGCTTAGATTTTTACGATAATTTTGGTCAGGCGATCGCGAGTGCTGATTGTAGCGATAAATGCCCGACTCCGTAGGAGGAGGGCATTTATCCAGAGACAATCAGCCCGAGGGAAACGCCTGGCCAAAATTATCTGGGGAAATCTCGAACACGAGTGATATTTTGAAGATTATTACATGAAAGAAGTCCGAAGTGACAGCTGTCAGATTTTGTTGTTCACATGAATTTTATTCCGTTGCTATTGACAGTGGGATTTAGATAAGTGAATATTATCCTTGTAGGTCTAATAATCAAGGGCGTTGTATGTAATAATCAACAGTAATATCACAAGTGCTTAGATTTTCACGATAATTTTGGTCAGGCGATCGCGAGTGCTGATTGTAGCGATAAATGCCCGACTCCGTAGGAGGAGGGCATTTATCCAGGGACAATCAGCCCGAGGGAAACGCCTGGCCAAAATTATCTGGGAAAATCTCGAGCACGAGTGATATTTTGAAGATTATTACATAAAAGAAGTCCGAAGTGACAGCTGTCAGATTTTGTTGTTTACATGAATTTTATTCCGTTGCTATTGACAGTGGGATTTAGATAAGTGAATATTATCCTTGTAGGTCTAATAATCAAGGGCGTTGTATGTAATAATCACTGTTATCTTCAAGAAACCGGATAAACAAATAAAATCTGAATTTGATACCTATCAACATTACTATTACTTATATCTGCAAAAATTTCACTATTGGGCTCCACCCACATGATAAGCGCGAATATCTTATGCACCTCGGCAATAACTTGAGTAGTTACGCCACTTGTTGAAAATAATGCATAGACATTGATCATTATGTAAGCGGAGAGTGTGCAAAACGAGCCTTGACCGCCGGAAATGCGAAGTGGGAAACTGATGTGAAAAGTTGGGAAAAATTCGATGCTGAATTAGACAAATCCAAGATAATCCTGGTCATCAAGTCTGGATGAACTTGAGCAGGTGAAAAGATGCGTGACGTCGCGAGAAGCGTGGCAAAAGCTAGGAGAGATCTATCAATCAATAGGTCCAGCAAGGGAGCTACACTCTTGGAACAGCTAATGCTTCAGAAAATGGAAGAAAGTGCGGATGTACGTGGACGCGTGAATTGATTTTTTGATGTGGTCGTTAAACTTTAAGCAAGTTTAAAAAAATTCCGATACGCAATAGAATCACGGGACCAGCTTCCAACGCCCGATATTCTGCGGGTGATGATTGTGGAAGAAAGCGACCCACGAAGAAGACACGAACACATCGAATGCCATGTCAGTGAAGAACAAGAAGAATGTACAGTGTCGCCGTCGGTCACATCAGAACAAAACAGAAAAGCAGCGGGAACGAAGGACAGGATTCGGAGAAGAAAGAAGATGGGAACAGGAGATTCATATTTAGTTGCCACAAATGCGGAAAATTCGCGGGACATGAAACCGTTGACTCTCGTAGCAACAACACATCGGCAAATCTGCTGCGGAAAACTCTTATCATACTGTTACGCAAGAAGCGCTTGTGTTCTAAAGAAACACAAAGTAGTGTTTAGACAGCGAAGCGACGTCACACGTGAGCAGAAAAGACGCAGATTTTTTGAAAGTAAACCAAACGTGCAAAAAATTGAAATTGGCGAACTCTTCGGCCAGGATTACAGCAAATGGAACAGGACTTGCGAACTAATCTACTGTCTGTGACTAAAATTAACGATGAAGGTTTTGAAGTACGATTTCAGAAGACCGACGCAATCGTAATCGACGATGGCGGGCAGCTAAGATTGAAAGCAGATCGAATCGGTGACTAATTGTATCACACCTGCCAAAAAAACAACAAGACGCATGAACGAAGAAATGGCTCAGTAACATCTGTGTACTTGTACGCGAAAGACCTCAAATCATGGCACAGACTACTTGGACACCTGAACGTTCGAGGTATGGAAAAAACATAAGAAACGGAATTATACGCGCGGCCTGGAATCGTCAGGAATCCCAAAAGAACAGTTTGAGTGTCAAGTATGCGAGCGGAACTCCGTTTCCGAAGTGATCCAAAAAAAAAACTAGAACTTCTGGAACGAAATAACTTCTGGGAATAATTCATTCAGATGTTTGCGGACCGATGCGTGTCAAATTGAAAGAAAAAGATGATCAGTCCAGATGGTGTATTGTGAAGTTTCTTCGATCGAAAACGAAGTTCTCGAAGCAACTGAAGAAATAATTGCGGCCGTCGAAAATATGAAAAACTGAAGAATCAACATTTTCCAAAGCAATAACGGAACGGAATACCCCGGCAAAGAGTTCACTGGCAACCTGAAAAGAAAAGGAGTCTCAAGACGGCTAACAGTTCCCTACAATCCCAAACGGAATGGAGTGGCTGAGCGGAAAAATAGGACATTGTTGGGCATGCGCCTCCTGATTGAGTTGAAATTGTCAGTTTTTTGGGCTGGAACGGTGAATACAGCGAATTTGCACAGGCAAAATACCTGAAACACCTGACACCTGATCCCGTTTTTTGTGTTTAAACCAGGAACCCGGACGAGGAAAGTTCAAACCAAGAGGTGAAGAATGTTCATTTCTTTGGTACTCCGAAGAACCGAAGGGGTACCGAATTGGTCACAGAACAAAAGGAAAGTCCTAGTAATCTGAGATCTCGAAGCATTTGAGAATCCTGATGAAAAATCTGAACATTTTGTTAATTTTGTTCCGAAACAAATAAACTCAAAAGAAAGAACTGTAACAGTGATTCCTCGCATGGTTGCCATTGAAGAAAATAATCTGCAACAAAACGAAGTTAGAGCAGAGAAACCAGTGGAGCAAGGGTGAGTTTGAGAATGAAGAAGCTGAAGAAAGCCATCAGATGATGATGCAAAAGCAAAGAATCAGCAAAAGTGGATATCAGGAAGACGAGGGTCCAAACAAAAGAAGAGAAAAGCCGCGAGAATAATTCAAAATGGAAAGCCCAGAAGACCTCGAAAACAGTACAGTGTAATTCAGGAATGAGCCAAAAGTGTTGACGTGAATGCATTCTTGTCGGAAATTCCATTCGCTTGAGCTATGAGAGCACCCGAAGTGAACGAGTGGGAGAAAGCCATAAACTCGGATAATAAATCCATACTGAAGAGCAACACTTGAGAATTGGTCAATCTTCCTGAGCAAGAAAGAGTCATCGGGAGCAGGATGGTATTCAGATATGAATGCGCTCCTGAGTGTACCACTAGAGAGATATTGGAATCTGAATGTTTGCCTAGCTTTTTGAAAACCTTAAAAAATTTGGATTCAGACATATCGAATACCAGGCCTCTAACGAGAGCTTGCCAAGAGTAACTTTTTCTTCTGAATTGATTGTAGAATTGTACCTCAGACCAGTGTCAAAATTCTTTACTGGCAGTTTTTGGGGAATCATTCGACAATTATGCATCATGCAAAGTTTAAGATGAATTGGGTCAACGAACAACAATATTGAAATTATGTAGGAAAAACGATATGCCAATCTCAATTTTGAGGGGCTGTTTCTCAGTGATTGTAGTTTTTTGAACAAATAAGTAAGTAAGTAAGTCTGAAGAAGGTCCAATGATTTTTTTATGTTCTATCGGCTAGCAAAATGTCTTTGAATGAACACGGCATACTCTGAATGAATATTTGATATTTGATAAAAAGACACTTATCAATACATCAAATTGTTGGAGAGATTTCGTGCTCACGTACCGTGAGCCGTAACGCAACTTTGAATGTGAAAATTGGCGGGTTTGTTATTCGTGACTTCTTAGGGCCAAATTTCGAGTCCCAGTTGCAACCCGCGCAGCGTGGCGCAAGTAGTCACGTGATCCAATAATGGCATGCTCATTGGCACAGAGGGATCACGTGACTACTTGCACCATGCTGCGCGGGTTGCAACTTGGACTTGAAATTCAGCTCTTAGTTAGCTAAACTGGAATTTTCACTGTCTAATACGTTGCGTTACGTCTTACGTTCCGTAAGATTGCAAACTCCGTCTTATCTCGATTCATCAGTCAATACATATTGCCCTATGGACATATCAGTACTTACATAGAGAGGAATAAATCATACACCCGTCGACCCGTCTAAATACACTTGTAAGTGCGTATCGATGAATCGATCATAAGGCGAAATAGCACTGATCTGATTAGAATTTTATTGTTCAAGCTTGTTGAGTACGGTCCGACTCTTGCCGGAACTGACGTTCCGGTACCTGTTATTTCTTGTAGACTTTTCTGGTGGCGATCAGCAGCAACTTGAAAGTCGGACAAGGACGATCGGAAAGTACTTAGATGTTTGTCTCTTGCAGAAGTAAAATAAAAACCGGTAACAATTTGGTGGCATTGTCACAGTTGGTCATCAAGCATCAAGCATCGCCTCGCATACCTTCTAAAATATCCAGTATTTAACAAACTGCGTCTGTGTCAGCAAATCGTGAACGTTCTCCAACATTTGCGGCCATACTTCCGCAAGAGACGTAGGTATATTTTACTTTTCGATAATTTTTGTCCGACTACTCCGAGTGCGAATCGCAACCAGAAAAGTCTGCAAGAAATAATACGGCGATTGCAGTTTGGGCAGGGGTCGGGCCGTGCCTCTCTCTCACTCGTTTGTATTCGCATCAGGGATCAGTCACTGCACCGGTTCAACAAACTTCACTTCCTAGGTATGTATAGGTACCTAAATATCAAAATGGATCCCATATGGTCCATATGACTATCAGGGACTAGAACAAAATCCTTTAGATAGCTATTTGTTTTTGTAGCCTTGATACTAACCGCTGCCCTCCTGGAGTGAATTTGAGGGTCCTGAATGAATACGCCTGCCTTGTTATGCGTCATGCTCATGCACATTCAAAAGGGATTGCATACTGATCGAGCATTGAAGTCTCCTAATGAATAATACGAATAAACTATTTAGGTACTTATAATAAAAGTGAAGTTCACACGACCCATCAAAAGCTAATGTAATTAAAATGAGAACAATATCTACAGTATACTCCATGGAATAAGAATGAAACGAGATCTAATTACAAGTTACGGCTCAATTTGGACTCACCATTAACTTTGAAGTGTGTCGTAAAAAAAAACAACGAATAACAAGGAATCCATTATTGGACATCAGAATCAACATTGCAGATTCAATTGAACGAGACTATTTTCAGCATCAAGATTTTTCAATTTTTCTTTCAATTATAGTCTGGTTTTAATTTTATGTTCAAGAAATCTGCATGTCATTATAAAGTTTTCAGTTTCAATTTTTTTCTGCTGCATACAGGCGCATTTGACTCATTATTCAAACAGTATTGTCATTGGAAATTCAAGCCAATTGATTTTCAACTATCCATTTGTCATTGGTTTCTCCATGTAACCGTCAGTGCTGCAACCTAACGAGGAATAAATTCCTGTAGACATGACCTGCTTACTAATCAGTTGCATAATTGGTTTACGTTTACGAACTTCTCTGCTTCATAAATGGTGTTCACACAGAACATAATTATGATAAAGTTGTTCAGTTTTAGTGTAGCTCAGTAGCATAATTAGTAGGTCATTCTCTTGATAATATTCAAGCTGGGGATGATTTTTTTTTTAATTGATCAAACTTGCAAATTTGAATACCGCAAATCAGTAGGTAGTGGAGGTGTACGAGTATATGATGACCCACGATAGAGAGTTTGAAAGTTTGTTATTGTTGTGCCGTCGCGGTCGGCAACTTCCATTATTATTTCGTTGTTGAAAAGTTGAATCGAAAAAGTTTTTAAAAATAGGTACTTATACCTAAGCGATCTTAAATTAAAAAAAATCGAATTTTCTAGTATCTATAAGCATCTCATCTTTTTTTAGATTCAGTCTCATTAAAAAAGTAACTAATTGTTTTTTCATTTTAGTTTTATGCCTATATGCAAAAATAAATTACCTACAGTGATTAGATAAATCAGTAGGTGAAAATGCGAGTTAAGTGAACAAAAAAACTTACGGAGTTCGACGTTCGCGCTTCAAATGGGCATCGGGCGGCGTAGGTAGGGGTGCATGCGTCGCGACGCCAGGCCACTAAGTTACTGGCGTGCCGTTGCGATAACACACGGCGTCGGGATGCCTCCAACGCCGTCGTCGCGCAACTTTCCCAATGAAATGTACACTTGGAAGATAGTGCGTCGGCGTTGAGGTCCACGTGCGTTTCCGACTCTAGAGGAATTGAGGTTAAGGAATAACAACAAAGCGGGATTACATTAAAGTCGCCACTCATGTGCTGGAGAGGTCACATAGAAATGTTCAATCATACAAGAAAAAACAAAAGGACGCCGACCTTGGACCTTGCAAAACATTTCACATTGCACGCTAGTGGCGTTCACATTTTTGACCGACTTTGGACTCGGTTCGTGAAATGAGTTATATCCACTTTCCTGGGCAAAGCGCCTGTCTGCCCTCTTTCGGTATATAAGTTACAACTTGTGAGAATTAGTTGTCGCCCTTTTGGGAAATGAGATTTGACGAACCCCCAGGCGAGAGGAATCAGATCTCGACGGGTGCCTGTGCCTTTTAGCGACTTGGTTGTAATCTGGCAGCAGATAAAGGGATATAGGTACCTATTAGGTGTCATTTCAACAAGCTGAATTAGAATCGCCCATGAGACCCACAAAAATTATTTGTCTATAGAGTCGAACAACGTTTTCGATACCGACAGCCGACAGCTAATTTGCCCATCAGTTTATTGCGCGAAGTATTAGTTACATAATAAGGAAAAGTTATAGGAGTTTTTCGTTCCTTATGGGGCGAATGGAGTCCTCCAAAATTTGACGAAAAACTTTTATAAAACTACCGTCGCGAAAGAAAATCTGTCCTTATTTTCCATTCTTCCGCATGCAACGAAATGATAATTTCATACCTACCCTACAGTCCTTTTTTTTTCAAAGTCCATTGTGGTGCAAATGGAACACACCTTCGCATTCACCGTCAATGCGAAGGTGTTCGCCATTAACACCACAATGAACTTTTTTTTTAATGGACTGTATGTTTTGTTGAGTTTTAGACCAAGTCGCATTTCGTAAGCCCAATTATGGAAACAAAATTTTTGCAATGGCATTTTCTAACGAAGTGGTTATTTCTTCATTACACTTTTTCAGCAAAATTTCAATCTTGATGCGACATGACTTTCAAACGTTCAAGAGAGTCCAAAAAGAATATTGTTCAACTGAGCTGTCAGAATTTTAGAATGCTAATTTTATAGCCGAGGAGACGCTGAATAAATCGATCTTGATGATTTTAGCGGAATGTATCAATATGCATAACGACTCTGCGTTTTGTGATACTGTGGTAAAACTCGGCCTGGAGGTATATTGTCGTATGTAATATACCGATAGGTGAGGTGTATTATCGCTACATCGAGGATTTGCACGAGGGGATCCGAGTGTGAATCGAGATGTAAGCGATAATATATCGAACCTAGAGGTGTATTTGTTAAGACAATTAACCGAACAACACTGAAAATCTTCCTAAAAAAGTGAAAACTGTTCGGATGTTCAAGGTTGGTCATTCTGGAGGGGTGTTTTCACCAATGACCTTGGTGGTAATACACTTGAACGGCCTACTATTTTAAGGAGTCAAGTGAATTGTCGTATGTAATACACCGATATAGGTGAGGTGTATTATAGCTACATCGAGGATTTTCACGAGGGGATCCGAGTGTAAATCGAGATGTAGGCGATAATATATCGAACCTAGAGGTGTATTCGTTAAGACAATTAACCAAACCACACTGAAAATGTTCCTGAAAAAGTGGAAACTGTTTGAATGTTCAAGGTTGGTCATTCTGGAGGGGTGTTTTCACCAATGACCTTGGTGGTGATACACTTATACGGCCTACTATTTTAAGGAGTGAGGTGAATTGTCGTATGTAATACACCGATAGGTGAGGTGTATTATCGCTACATCGAGGATTTTCACGAGGAGATCCGAGTGTAAATCAAGATGTGAAGCGATAATATATCGAACCTAGAGGTGTATTTGTTAAGACAATTAACCAAACAACACTAAAAATCTTCCTAAAAAAGTGAAAACTATACTTGAATATTCAAGGTTGGCCATTCTGGAGGGGTGCTTTCACCAATGACCTTGGTGGTAATACACTTATGCGGCCTACTATTTTAAAGAATTTTTGCTAGAACTCAACCGTCTGCGCCTGCGGACCTAGATCTAATTTTGGTCCGCGTCTCTACAAATGTAAAATCCACATGCTACAATTTTGACGCCCCAGCAGAATCTTTCAAGCTCCTTTAGGCATTTCAGAGTCATGTATCAAGATTAATAAGAAAACAATCCAGGCTCTCCACTCTTGATAAAATTGACAGTCATTTCCGGTGGAGACATTGATAAAAATGCCGCTGAAAAAGGTGTAATGAAGAGGTCACTACTTCTTTGGAAAATCGTCTTCTATCGTATCGTATCGTCAAAGTTTGGAGGGCTGCATTCGTCCCCCAAGGGATGAAATTTAGAGTGCTGCGGGTCAAATCACTTGTGTTGATATATACAGGCTGCTTCAGAAATAAGTACCTACAGTTGCGGTCTTTTTTAAGTGGACATCAAAATGTCACGTCAAAAAAAAAACCTTGCAGTCTATGCCTTATTATCACTATGAAGGATGTCTGTCTGATTGATGACTGACACGTATTCGTATTTATTTTCGAAAATGCCACCTGTGTCAAATTTCACCAAGGTTAGAGCAATTACCGTGATAAATAAACGACGACGGTTTGTCGCAGGGCCAAGTTGCAATGATATTGGGTATATAATATACCTACTTACTCAAAAGTACGGTTGACAAGATATTTATAAAATGAAGAGAAACTGGGGAGATACAGCCTGTATCTCCCCAGGATACAGCTGCTGCAGGGTAGAGGAGGACGTCGAATCGCGACACAAGCCCAAGACCATGCATTAGTTGACGTGGTGCGTCAATCCTTCTGGTACAGAGGTCACTGTTGACTGTTGGAAAATGTTGTAGCGGCCCTGTTGTAGAAAATTCGGTCTAGTTATGAGCCCCTTGAATAACGGTACACGTAGAAATTTTGAATACTCTCCAGTTATTTCTCCACTTCGTTTTATACAGGGTGTTTCAGGGATGATAACAAAAAATTTAACTGTGGGTAGATCTCGTCAAAATATGACGAAAACCTATATACACTTCAATTCTTAAAAGATGCATCTTACGTCACGGATTTATTTTCGAGTTATGAGCAACGTTATTGTCATGTATCACCGTGTTGAAAATAAACAGCATGGACTACCATGTCTTTTACATGCTTTATTGGTAAAAGCGTGATGATGACAAAGACAACTGCATAAATCCAGTCGTAGCGCATAGCGCTTGTCTCGCCCTGTCCATTCCGGTACAGAGCATCCTCTACAAGCTGCGACTTACTCTCAATCTTAATTCATACGCATACAATAGATGACGTGAGGTGCATCTTTTAAGAATTGAACTGTACCATTTTGCAAAGTTCGGCCTAATGACGAAGATACAGCCCTCCAAAGTTCACTTTTTTCGGATTTCTTTTTTTTTTTAGCAATTTAGCGAAATTAGCCATTTTTTTTGCTAGGTGCACTTCGCTTTATTTTGGTATCAATTTTTGTTTGCTCTAGAATACTTGTTGCGGCTTGAATCTGCGGTATAAGAATAAAATGTTTCTTTATTTCGTGTATATAGGTGACCTTGCTCTTAAAATATTATTGTTTCACACCTCATTGTTATTTGGGACTGTACCTACCCATTAGAAACAATGAAATTTTTGTATTATTTGTATTTTCGGATTTCAAAAATTTTCAACTCAAGAACGTTTCTTTTCAACTCAAGAACGTTTCGAAAAAATTTAGCTTTAATTTAGCATAAGCTGGTTAATCATGATTATCTATCAACCTGCCAAATTTAGTAAGAATCCAATCAGTGGCGTAGAAGTTATGAGGGGTCACCTTAAGTCAACTTTTCTTCGGATGCTTTGAATAAAAGCTGAATTTGTCAAATCGTTCCTGAGTTACGAATTTTTGAAATCCGAAAAAAGTGAATTTTGGAGGGCTGTATCTTCGTGATTAGGCCGAACTTTGCAAAATGGTATATAGGTTTTCGTCATATTTTGACGAGATCTACCCACAGTTGAATTTTTTGTTATCATCCCTGAAGCACCCTGTATCTATTATTCAGATCTTAGACATCTGTTGTTCAAGTTTGAAACAGGACGAGACCGGAGACTTAGGTAGGTACTCACCGGACATTTTAAAAGTACCAGTAGCGCCGTTTGTCAGCAATACGTACGGTTTATATCGCATTACCTACCATGCCTAGTTATTGTTATACCGGGTGTTTATAAATGTATGTGATCGCATCGCCTTTGGAATCCGCTTTCGATCACTGCAATTGCGCCTGTTACTGCGTTTTTCGGCCTGACCCATGCCTGCTGCGATCACAGTTTCTTATAAACACCCCGTAGCTTCACTTGTACTTATTTCTATACCGGGCGATCATTTGAAAACTATCCACTTGCAATAACTCCCGATTCCTAGTGAATATTTCTTTGCGCAAAAACAGGTTGATTTTTATATCAAAGGAGACATCTAGAACATACATTGGCCAATTTCTATCTTCAGCCCCCTCGCCCCCACTCGCCCCAACTTCAAAATGACACCACCTAACTTACCATACATCAAATTAAAAAGAATTAAATTCTCTTTCTGGAAAATTATTTCAAAATTTTTCAATCTCCACCCTCCTTCTCCCTAAAATTTTCCAAGTGTCCCATCTTATCTTCTGGGTCCCTCAATTCTCTTGATTTCGTCAACGTCATCTCAAATAGCAACAAAGAAGGGAATTTTCGGTATAGTGGGGGGGTTAGCGGAATGGTCTGTGCATTTTGTGATCAAAGCATGAAATTTGGCATACTTGTTCAGAAGACCCTCCTTCGCAATTCCAGATGTGGCGCCACGTGAGATTTTGCGCCAGAGACACTGTATTGCGGTTAATATACCTGCTAGGGGTAAATTCTGCAAAAATGGTTCCTGGCCGGTCTCTGGTACCACAATCGGTATTTTTTTGTTCTGTTTAGTTGAAACTACATGTAGAAATGAGTGAGGAGTACATTTCCACAAGCCAAGTTCCAAATGCTGCCTTTATACGTTGTTTTAATACATTTTAAGGCCAACTTTGTTTTACTACAGGAAACATGGTAAAAAAATTGCCAAAACCTCGGCAAAGATATGATTGTCCTGAAAATTTTATATTCTGTCCAGAAATATGTGCCCTACTACATATCTGAAATTGCCAAAAATCGCACCTCGAAGCTTCAAGTTATTGGAGGGGGAGTAAAAAATTGCAACTCAAAATGAAAGGTATAGAACCCGATGGAACCCGTCAATCCAATAGATTCAAATACGTCGTAGTTCGACGCATCACAACCAGTTGATACAGTTTTGGCACAAAAAGTGTCGATCATTGTTGGAGGAGGGTCGTGGAGAAGGGCGAAACTCGGCTGGGTGGCTCTTTTTCTTCTTGGGCCATGAAGAATCGATCACGACAAGATTGGTATCTTTTCCGACTAAATTCAATGTCCTGAACTTGAATCCGATGTGTAAATTTGGATAAAGACAAGTTCGAACAAGTTGACTTGAGAAAACCTGTTTTTTCTTTGACAATTTTCACAACACTTTTTTTTACTGTTAGAGGTATTCATCTTAGGAAATATCTCAGAGGCCATTAGACTAAACTGTATTCTTCACGAAAATCATCTATTCGATCTGTAAATTTGTTTTTCGAGGTAGGAAAAATCGATTTGAACTTTAGTCGGCACTGCTCGGCGTCTACTAATGACCAGAACACTACAGCATGCACCTTCAAGTAATAACTCAATACCCTGCATTGCGATTTATGACGATTTTGTTTTAGTTATAGGGAATTCAGTTCTGCACAGATCCTGAAACTTTCAAAGATAAGTTATAATTTTTCAGATAGTTTGGGCTATTCTCATTGAAGATGCATGGTGTAGTGTTCTGGTCAGTAGTAGACGACGGGCTGTGCCGACTTAAGTTCAAATCGATTTTTTCTATCTCGAAAAACAAAGTTACAGATCAAATGGATGATTTTCGTGAAGAATACAGTTCAATCTAATGGCCTCTGGAATATTTTCAAAAATGAATGCCTCTAACAGTAAAAAAAAGTTTTTAGTGGAGCGAAATCGGCCTGAAAAGTCGTCGTTTTTTTTTTTAAGGTATAACAGCACCAAACCTTATAGGTCTTATAGAGAATCAAATTCCACGTATGTATGGTCATTTTGGAGATGATCTTGTGGTAGGGACCTTTTTTATGGGCAAAAAACCTCAAAAATTGAAAGTGAGCAGTTCAGCATTCACAACGTTATATTTCTGGATCCAGTTGAGCTATCGGTCTGTTCTTTTTTTTAAATGAAAGTACATGAAAAAACCTTTCCAATGGTACATCACTGATTAAAGATATTTGTTCACAAACGTGTTTATAGAGCAATAAACATTATATTGACCAAAAATGCAGTCCCTTTTTGACCATGCGAAGAACTTCTTTCCTCGTAGGAATTTTTAGATACAACCTGCGAGAAAAATGAAGCCGAAATATGAGAGAAAATTTTAAAGGAAGTTTCATTGATCTAGGCCGTATAGTTTGTCAGTTAATAATTTTTTTCTGTCGCATTGAGTTGGAACGTCGCCTGGCGTGTGCTTGCATACAGTAAATCGCCGCAAACGAACAGTGAGCGCGGCACGGCTCCCGTCACTAGCTGTTTGTTATGCGGCGATTTACTGTATGCAAGCACGCGCCGGGCGACGTTCCAACTCAATGCGACAGAAAAAAATTCATAACTGACAAACTATACGGCCTAGATCAATGAAATTTCCTTCAAAATTTTTTCTCATATCTTGGCTTCATTTTTCTCGCAGGTTGTATCTAAAAATTCCTACGAGGAAAGAAGTTCTTCGCATGGTCAAGAAGGGACTGCATTTTTGGTCAATATAATGTTTATTGCTCTATAAACACGTTTATGAACAATTATCTTTAGTCAGTGATGTACCATTGGAAAGGTTTTTCCATGTACTTTCATTTAAAAAAAAGAACAGACCGATAGCTCAACTGGATCCAGAAATATAACGTTGTGAATGCTGAACTGCTCATTTTCAATTTTTGAGGTTTTTTGCTCATAAAAAAGGTCCCTACCACAAGATCATCCCCAAAATGACCATACATACGTGGAATTTGATTCTCTATAAGACCTATAGGGTTTGGTGCTGTTATACCTTCAAAAAAAAAACGACGACTTTTCAGGCCGATTTCGCTCCACTATTTGTGAAAATTGTCAAAGAAAAAACAGGTTTTCTAAAGTTAACTTGTTTGAACTTGTTTTTATCCAAATTTATACATCGGATTCAAGTTCAGGACATTGAATTCAGTCGGAAAAGATACCAATCCTGTCGTGATCGATTCTTCATGGCCCAGGAAGAAAAAGAGCCACCCAGCCGAGTTTCGTCCTCCCGCGCGACCCCCCTTCAACAATGATCGACACTTTTTGTGCCAAAATTGTATCAACGGGATGTGATGCGTCGAACTACGACGTATTTGCATCCATTGGATTGACGGGTTCCATCGGGTTCCATACCTTTAATTTTGAGTTGCAATTTTTTACCCCCCCTCCAATAACTCGAAGCCCCGGGGTGCGATTTTTGACAATTTCAGATTATATAGTGGGGCACTTAATTCTGAACAGAATATCAAATTTTCAGGACGTTCACATCTTTGCCGAGGTTTTGGCAATTTTTTTACCATGTTTCCTGTACTAAAACAAAGTTGGCCTTAAAATGTATTAAAACAACGTATGAAGGCAGCATTCGGAACTTTGCTAGTGAAAATGCACTCCTTACTCATTTCTACATGTAGTTTTAGCTAAACAGAACTAAAAAATACCGACTGCGGTACCAGAGACCGGCCAGGAACCATTTTTGCAGAATCTACCCCTAGCAGGTATATTAACCGCAATACAGTGCCTCTGGTGCGGAATCTTGTGTGGCGTCACATCTGGAATTGCAAAGGAGGGTCTTCTGAACACGTATGCCAAATTTCATGCTTTTATCACAAAATGCACAGATCATTCCGTTTTTGGCCGTTAACCCCGCCACTAGTAGGGAAAGTACTACCCAAATTCGAGCCCAAATTCACCCTTTTGCTGTCTCCCACCCCAACTTCAAAATTTGACAAGACATCACCTACTTTGTGATATGTACAATTAATTAATGTGAATTTAATTCCCTTTCTAAAAACAATTTTTTGTAAATTCCCAACCCTTCTCCCATCAAATTAGACGATTTTTGGCCATTTTGAGTTTTGTACAATTTCTGCTGTGAAAAAGTCTGCTCTTTCGGATGGTGCAATCAGAATTTCAATCAAAAATTTTATAGCAAAGTTATGAACAAAAATAGTAACATCCTAACTTGGTTTCAGCGGAATTCTAGAACCGCATCATCCTAACTTGAGTTAGGATCATATTCTAGCGTCGAGTAACATCCTCACGCTCCACAACAAGAGCAGACTGCGTATTAGTGGCAGAGCGAGAGAGCGAGAGAGCGGGACTTACTTTGGTATTTATTTCAAGATTTCCTCTAGTTTCTTTGTTAATTTATGGAAAAAAATTGTACAGGGTGTTCACGTTAAGATTGTCTTATCCCTTTTCCTATAGCCACCTTATCCCTAAACCAATATAAAAAATAAAAACAGATTCTTGTAGAATTTTCCCTACATTTTTCAAATCTGCTCCTAAAAAATAAATAAATAGATGGATGAAAAAATAATTAATTCTCACTCGTTTGGTCGGATCCTTAATTTGCGAGGTGTACCAAAAAAATATCTTGTTTTATTACGTACATCTTACATTTGAATAATGCATTTCATGCAGACTTTTGTCCCGATCACAAAGATAGGTACAATGGTACAAACATATACCGGGTGATCATTTGAAAACTATCCACCTGCAATATCTCCCGATTCCTAGTGCAAATGTCTTTGAGTAAAAACAGGTCGATTTTTATATCAAGGGGGACATTTAAAACATACATTGGAGAATTTATATCTTGAGCCCCCTCGGCCCCACTCACCCCAACTTGAAAATTTCAAATGACACCACCTACCTTGCGATACATCAAATTGAAGAAAATTAAATTCTCTTTCTAAAAAAACTATTTTGAAATTTTTCAACCCCACCCCCTGTTCTTCTTAAAATGCTCTGAGAGTCCAAGTTATTGTTCTTGACCTCCATTTCCCTTCAATACAGTTAACATCACTCTGCACAGCATCGAAAAAGAAAATTTTCTGTAAAAAAAGTGCCACCCAAATTTATCCCTTCGCTCCCCCCACCTGACTTCAAAAATTTAAAATGTCAATACCCACTTTGTAATACATCAAATTTAAGGAAATTGAATTCTTTTCCTAAAAAAGATTTTTTCACAATTTTTAAAGCCCCCCATCTCCCCCCTAGAATACTCCAAATTGCCAATTTATTGGGGGAGGGGTAGAAAATTTGAAAAAAATTCTTTTCGGGAAGAGAATTCAATTCCCTTTGATTTGATGTATCACAAAGTAGGTGGTGTTTTGTTAAATTTGGGAGTTGAGGTGGGGGAGAGCGAAGGGGTGAATTTGAGTAGCACTTTTTTCACCGAAAATTTTCTTTTCTGATGCTATCTAGGATGATGCCGAATAAATTAGGAAAAAAATGAGGGGTCCAGAATATAAAATGAGACAGTCAGAGCATTTTTAGGGAAAAGAGGGTGGGGTTAAAAAATTTTAAAATATTTTTTTCAGAAAGAAAATTCAATTTCCTTCAATTTGATGTATCGCAAGGTAGATAGTGTTATTTGAAATTCTAAAGTTGGAGTGAGTGGGGGCGAGGGGGTGAATATAGAAATTTGCCAATGTATGTTTTGGATGTCCCCCTCGATATAAAAATCGACCTGTTTTTGCTCGAAGAAATATTCACTAGGAATCGGGAGTTATAGCAGGTGGATAGTTTTCAAATGATCACCCGGTATGATTTTTACAGGCTCATTTGTTGAAAAAAATGGAAAAATGGCTTAAACAAAATCCTCAAAATAACCTTGACTGATTTTTCAATATTTTTGAACTGTTACAATGATAAAATGTTGGTAGTTCCTTTGTCAAATGGGCCCGTGGGTGTTATATTTTATATTTCGTTGTAGTCAAGACAAAAGTCTGCATCGACTGCATTGTTCAAATGTAGGATAAAATAAAAAAAATATATGTATTTTGCGACACCCTGTAAATTTACGCCCTAGTAATTTTCCATTGGAAAATTCAAAAATACAGCAAAAATCCTTCAAGAACCATTTTATTTTTATTTTTGAAATTGCGTCAGTGATAAGGAACTATTGAGGAGTATCAATATAAACGTGAATCCCGCTACAACAGATCACAAAAATCTGCAGACAAACTACTTCAGTGGTGCCTTGGGACATGTCCGAAAACATTTGATGAACAAAAAATTAAAAAAGATGGAGAAAACTCCAAAATAAAAACCGAACTAAAAAACTTAGGTAGGTGCCTAGCAGGTATAAAGACATCTAAAGTAACACGACTTGAACAATATCGATTCAAGAATCCGATCAACACTAAAAAGCGTATACCCACATGCTCAATATACCTAAAATTTCTGATTCATGCACGTAGTTTCTAGCATATAGGTAAAGTTTGTCAACAAAATTATCATCCTATCTCAAGTTAGGATGATATTAGCACGTATGATTACGCGAACAGGTATAATTCGCAATAGAAAATTATCATCCTATCTCAAGTTAGGATTTAACCGTTCCCGTAAACTTAGAACGGTATAATCCTAACTCGATAAAATTGCCAAAATCAGGTGAAAAATATTGAAATTGCCAAGTTTAGGGACGGAAATTGAAAGTTCACATAATGAGGCAGTATTCTACTAAATTTTGTAAGGGTCAGTCATTCCGGTGGATCGTTATCAATTTTTCAAACATTAAATCTTGTTTCGGCTCTCCTGAAAAGTAGCGATTTTCAAGTTAGGATTTTCTTACATTCGCACGTCGATATGTTATTTCTACAAATAAACTGTCAAAAAATTTATAAAGTGAACAGCCTGTATCTTTTAGATGTCCCCCTCGATATAAAAATCGACCTGTTTTAGCTTGAAGATATCTTTACTAGGAATCGGGAGCTAAGTATTGCAGGTGGATAGTTTTCAAATGATCACCCGGTATACCAGACACCTATTTCACCACCACAAATTGTAAATAAACATCTTGTTAAAATTGAAAGTGCTATCTATTGAAATTTTTTTAACTTTATATTTTCAGATTTGATTATAAGCGTATTCACTTCGTGAGGTCAGGAGTTGATTGACCACGAACAAATCTGTGGCGCCTAGTTCATCGACCTGTTGAACCCAGCCCAATTATTTTTTTTGCTGGCTTGGCCGAGTCAATCTTTTAAGACCTTCTCAACCTTCCATAAAGATTAGCCTTTTTCAAGTTTTTACATCGTCACAATATCTCCAATGTTATTTCGAATGGGGCAGATTCTATGCGTATGCTCTCGAAATCACTAGAGCTTTACAACTCGTACGCTGCGATCAAACGGTCTAGAAGAACTACGTGTGCTCTTGAATGCACGCGAGGTTCGCCACTCGTAACACTATATTGGCTGAGTTCAAGAGGGTTCCACTAATATATCCACCGTGTGATATTGCTTAAGGACGAGTTCAATTGGTAAAATAACCGTTGCGAAATCAATTCGTCTGGGTTTATTTCTTGACGGATTTTCACCATTTTGGTCTTTTTCGAAGGCTACAAGGATGTACTCTGGTTTGAGCCCATTGGCATTTCCGAAATCCAAGAATAAAAAAAAATGGATTTTGGAAATGCCAATGGGCTCAAACCAGAGTACATCCTTGTAGCTTTCGAAAGAGACCAAAATGGTAAAAATTTGTCAAGGAATAAACCCAGACGGATTGATTTCGCAACGCTTATTCTACCAATTCAACATCATCCTTAATACCAAAAAATCAATAATAGTGCCCCAACTACAAGTTTAGAATTTTATCCAATCCTATTGAATAATGCACGCATTATCACGCGCATACATGCCTGCATTTTTCAATAAGACTGGATAAAGCATAGTATTCTACTCGCGGGTAATGGCTATTACTCATTCGGATGCTTTACGACACTCGCCAAGGCTCGTGTCGGCAAACTGCATCCTCATTAGTAAGAAGCAATCATTACCCGCTTGTTGAATAATATACTTACTATAACAAAATCGGGCATTTCTGTAGCTATGCGATGATGTCTGCGCGTGTTGTGTTTTCATTTGAGTTTGAATTTAATTGAGAACTTGCGTCAAATCCCTGGAAAGACATTAATTTCTTTATCCTGCACTGGTCAGTCCTCGTTGACACTTGAATTTCAATTGTGGTCTTTTTCAATTGTATTGTTTGGAAGACTGAAACGGGTGCTTATTAAAAGGAACGCGCCAGAATTAAAAACACAATAAACTGTGCAAACGGGCAGCCGATGAGTACCTAAGTATGATCCGAATGAAGCAATAAAAATACCAGGCGGCCAATAAAAGTCAGATGAAATGGTTTACAGCCATCATACACGGCTTAACCTACACAGACCAGAGGACAGGGGTTGAAAGATATACACAGAATCTGTGCATTATCTGCGTTATTAAACAATAATCAGCGGATATTTCACGGTTTTATACGGGTCGGGACTCCCTGGTCCTGCTCCCGTGCTTTATCCGCTTTTATCGTTTTGGCGCATAATAACGCGATATAGGCAAAAAAGGGAGAACACGTGTTATAAATCAAACGTAGTAGGTGCGGGACAGTGTTGAACAAATATATCGGCCCGCGTGATCTTCCAATAAATAAAATTGATTCCGAATAGATGGGGTTTTTATGGTATTTGGACTACGCCAATTTCGCGATCATAAAGCGTCGGGCGTGCGAAAATCGCCAGATAAAAAAAATTAAAAACACCACTGCGTTTGATTGATTTTTTGTTGCGTCTGGTGTATGGAATCGTAAATATGGAAATTTAGGGGTCGGTAAGGTACCTATCCATTGACTGATTTTGTTCCGGTGTTTTTCTGGGTTTCCGGGCGGTTTCCAGGCGGCATCCTGGCGTGATTCGCATTCCAGTCACGTGTGATTGAATTCGATCTTTGGTTCGAGAGGAACCTTTTTCACAATTTGTAAAGGGTGCAAATAATTTCATTATCAGCACACAGCTATAGCGAAGAGGACGACGGCTTAGATCAGCTTCCGGTATGGGCCTTGTACTAAAACCAATATTCGTTTTTCAACCGATGGATTACGCCGCGGACAAATTTATTCAGGTTCCAGACGCAAATTTCCAAATGTTTTACCGCCACAATTCAGTTTTATTATGGCCAGAATTCGATTGGATTCTCGAGGAAATTCGTTATTTTTTTTCTCGTCGTCAGTCCGTGCGGTCGGGCAGCGCGTCCCAAATTCAGTCCGTTACATACTGGCCCCATAAAATTCTGGGAGCTCAATACTGAGGAATTAAAAGCATCCAAAAGCTTACCATTGGATTTAGGCCAGAAACCCCAATTACATTATTTCCGATTATTCGTCCATCCGCTCTGGTCTGATGAACGGACGCTGGATTTAATGAAAAAGGCTGGCCGATGGCGATGGGGATTATTTTTCTACAGTGGACTTGAATTCACCTCAGGCATCTATATTTTATTTGAAGTGACACTTGATTGAATAACTTTTCAAAAATGAATAAATCTCAATTGCGTCAATAGTATTTTTGGTAAGATTCCCATTCAATGGATTTTTTCTAGGGGTTGAGGGTCGCATCAAGCACATGCTTATTAGCACCCTTTTTTGGTGTCTTCCCCCTCTCAAGTACTGTCAAAGTACTAGAGAGGGCATAGAGAAAAGTCTTGGCGGGATTTGAACTCCGGACCTCTGGGCGCTTTCTCGAGAACAAACAACTGTCGGAAAATAGAACAGCAACAGCAGTAGAGCATCTACAGCAATCGGTTTTGTTTAGCTGCGAAGTCAACAAGAAGGCGACAGTAAAGGAACCCGAAAAATGCGCAGTAGCTGTAAAAGAACTGCGAAACTGTTATCTGCGAAAACTGCTGCATTCACTGCGTAAACGAACGCACCTACACCAACACCGACTGACAGATTTACATCAGTATTGGCCGCGTTCGTAAGTCACTCACAACAGTTGTGGAGCACTTCCACGCGATTCGTCGAAATTTTAATTTTGACCAATGGCGTAGAACTGCTCCACAACTGTTGCAACTTACGAACGCGGCCATTGACACACTACCAATGGTGCGTTCGGCTTGCCTTGGAGTGGAGCGAGTGGAGTGGAGTTGGAGTTTGGGTCACGTGATTACGGAGTGAAGGGTGTAGGCACAAGCCGAACGTTCCCTGTCACTCGGTCGCCTCATAATCACCCGAGTTCAACTTTATTGACTAATTTCTGCCGACGTATGAGCTGTGATAGCCGACTGGTGACTAAACAGTGAAAAAGAGAGAAAAGGTAGCCACTTGAAGGCACTGGAAAGGCACTTGAAGCTTCACTGGGGGAGTGAAGCTAGTATACACATCGAAAAGAAATTTTGTTTGGGTGCTTTTTACCCCACCAAGGTTAAAATTAACGAGAATCAACAATGGTCTTCTTTTCCGGCCATCACAATGTTACCGTCAGTCTCACAAATCACCCTGTACGTCTCTTGCGGAACAGTTACCTCATTTCATTTATTACCCCTGTTGATACGACGGCGACAGCCGACAGCACCGAAAAATGACAAAACGCAGCAAAACGTAACCTCTCAAACAAATAACTCCATCCCAAGCTCCATCCGTCCCGCGTGAAAAGGTGGTGCACGTAGAGTGAGCTTGATGCACTCCACTCTCACTCTACGCAACCCGAACGTTACCGAGCTAACTCCCTTCACTCCACTTGGACGTACCTGAACGATTTGCAGTGCTCGGAGCAAAAAGAGTCACCAGAACAGCCAAGCTGAACGCACCACAATCTGACTGACGCACATGACTGACGTAGCCCACGTGCTAACGCACATCTGACGGACGTTGCCCCGGATCAGCTGTTTGAAACGGAGCTGCGTGACGTCAGTGGAAATAGTCGCCGAATATTGTTTCGAATACTTCCCTGAAGAAGTGTACTGAATTTCATAGCTCTAACATCAAGTGCAGTAACTTTTAACGTACCGGCTCTACTACCAGATTTTCACGTTTCTTGGCACTTGCTACTGGACACTACGTCAGTTGTTCACCCTCACCACACTCCCTTACCGAGTAATGTGCAGACGCTTTAATCGTAAACCTTGTCTCATTGCTGGATCTCAGTGAAAACTAAGCGGTGTATTTATTTATCCAACCCTAATTGGTCTTCAGGTCTCCGTCTCATTACCGGATCTTATATAGATACGGAAATGTTCTTGGAAATCTCTATTGTCTTTGAGTTTCAATTGTAATTGGCCACTCAGGATGTCTTTAACCAGATCGTTGCTTTTAATTGACCTGTTATATATTATTGTAATCGCCTGCAGACATATTTGCTGGGGGAAGAAGTTTGCAGAAAGTTCACTGTTTGTGTGGAAAGGAGGTCATTTACTATTTATTTAAAGGGCTTTTCTTTCAGATTGACTCATCTCCCTAATCTCCCTTTATAGTGGGGGCACTAGGTGAATGAACCTTGCAAATGGTGATGAAAGCATGGGATTCGGTACACATACTCAGAATGAGCACCTCTTTCAGATAAGAGGTGGAGCCACGCCGAATTTTCACCGGAAGGGGGCTCGGGGGGCTCCTGAAAGTTGAAGGTGCTAGGGCTCCCAGCAAACCGCTCATCAGTTCGTTTTATCAATTAAAAAGAAAACTCATGGATATATATATCGTAAAAATTGAGGACGTTCATCGCCTTGTCCCGGGAATTTTTCATGATAAAAAAAATAAGTTCTTCGGCAGATCACACAAATTGGTTTTATTTTATTTTCACCTACAAAGAACTAATGAGGCAACACGTTGATTCCCACAAATTCGTATCCTCTGAATTCGTTTATGGAGTCAAAATTTTGATGGTGTATCTTCTTGAAGAGGGGCATTCCAAAGAGTAAGCTATTTTCAACACTAAGTTTAAACATAATTTTTTCGATGTTCTGAATCGAAATTACTGAATTCCTTCCAGCAAAACATACCCTGAACCGTTCTTTGGAAGTACCGCGTGCGATTGAACGTGGAGTATGTCCTGAAAAACCATCAAAATTGTTCTTCTGTGATGCTGCGCTCCACTCTCGACCGGAGCAATTAGGTTCCTACACAGCATGCGCGAAGTATAGGTATACACGATGCAGGGTATTTTCTCGGTTCAGTCAAATTTTTCATCATTGAAATTGTGTCATGATATATGCATAATATTGAAATAACGTGTATACACTCCGCGCATGCTATGTAGGAACCCAAGTGCCCCGATCGAGAGTGGAGCGCAGTATCACAGAAAAAAAAATTCTAATGGTGTTTTAGGACTTACTCCACGTTCAACCGCACGCGGTACTTCCAAAGAACCAATTCAGAGGATACGAATTTATGTGAATCAACGTGTTGTACATCTCTTTATTAATTCTTTGTAGGTGGAAATGGAATAAAACCAATTTTTGTGATCTGCCGAAGAACTTATTTTTTTCATAATGGAAAATTCCCGGCACAAGGCGATAAACGCCGTCAGTGTTTACAATATATTCATAAGTTTCCTCTTTCATTAATTAAACGAACTGGTAAGCCGTTCAGTGGGAGTTCTAGCACCTTCAACTTTCAGGAGCCCCCCGAGGCCCCTTCCGGTGAAAAGTCGGCGTGGCTCCACCTCTTTTCTAACAGAGGGGCTCATTCTGAGTACGTGTACTAAATTTCATGCTTTCATCACTATTTGCAAGGTTCATCCCAATTTTGGCTCTTAGCGCCCGCACTATTAGATTTTTGATCTTTTTCCAGGTATGAAAAACTGTGTTTTTCAGTTTCGAATGTTTTGATGTGGAATATCCCCATATTCTTGTAGTAGAATTGTTCATGTATAATTGCGAAACCGTTCGGCGACCTTTTACCAGAAATAAAACCTTGTGGAAAGACTGAAAGCTACATCTACTTCAATTGTGTTCTTTAGGTTAACTTGGCTGATTGAGGAATTTAACGTGAAACTGATTTAATTTCTTTATATCCCAAAATCTGTGACAAAGTTTAATCTAAACCTTCGCGCGCACGCACCTGAATGCGTCGATCACCGGCTCTTGCAGTACAAAACTACAAAAGTAGGTATGTATAATTGTAAACAGGGACAGGGTGTTAGGTACTGGTCGTTACAAATTTTGAGAGATGATTTTCCATCAATAATATAGTCGAAAAATGAAAAGCACATGGTCCTATAAACGCACATTTGAAAAGATACTGAAGACTGAAGTATTGAAGTTGACTTGAAAAAAACCTGTTCCCGTAACTTTTGAACCGTTAAATCGATTATGGTCAAATAATAGCAAACGAAAGCTTACTAAAATACGTCTTTGTCGAATAATAATAATGTTACGTATTTCGCGTACGGGTTCGAATATAATTGATACGATCGTTTTAAAACACACTGTTTATTACTGGGTACTACAATAAATACACGTCAACAATTATCTACTTGGAGATATGTCGCAGGTACTTCGTTCTTATCCGCTCGCTACCAACTCGCATTCCAATGCAATACTGCCCGAGAGCTGACGGTTGATGCCTTATATAGGCTTCCGAATAGTGTTTCCGAACTTTCTATCATCTTCCAGCAATTTCCATAGTGGCTCGGCATATGCGGTTTCTAGTTGACTCCTGAATAACCACACACACCTTTTGCATGCTTTCCGTGTGTTCTGGAATCTGCAACTCCGCCAAAATAGACAGATGTGTCTTGATCGAGCGTTGAAGGTTCCCAGTGCCAAGCCTCCGCGTATACTTCTGGAAACGTCCAGAGCACCGCTCTTGTATCTACACCGCTACATGATGGATGGAAGAATCCAGAAAGATCGCGTGTTTACCCCAATGCACGGAATTGCCGCTCGTAACAATAATATCTATTTTGACTCAATTTGACTATAACATCGATTTGACGATTTAAAGTTACCTACCTATAGCAAGAAACGATGTTAAGAAGTCAACAACTTTTCAGTCAAGTCAAAACCCTGTGCCCTTTTTTAGTGAGGAAGTTCCGGATCATGAGTTTTTTTAATTTTTCGACCTCATTTTTAACTAGGGATCGTCCCTTAAATTTTGTAATTTAGTAACAACCAGTATCTAACACCCTGTATGCTCGCCTGGGTATATTTAATAAGTATTTATTATAGTTATCAACTCATGACCTTCAAAGTTTTCTGCTTCAGTATGCTTAGATATATTATATAGATAGGATTGCTTAGCTTCCTTAGATTTCGTATTTTTTTTAGCAATTTTCATCCAAGAAGAAACAGTAGGTATAAATAGCGCAGTTTGTGTCTTTCGGATCTTAAACTTTTGAGCGATAAACACAAATTTCAGCAGCAATATCTCTGATGCCCCTACCTACTACCCCTAATCTATTTTATTAGCTTCGGCGGTGGTGTGTGGTAAACAAGCTTCTCTGTATTAACACACAACACTAACTTCTAATACGCGCTCGCGGTTATGGCACAAAAACCCGATAAATCAAAACAAATAGACGTAACCGAGATAAATGTTCTTGGAGATTCGGTGATTTACACTTTTTTGGCAGAGTGTGCTGCTGATGCGACTTCTCTAGACCGCCACCGGCATATCCCGCTTGAAATTGTCTCACTAAACCGAAATCGCTCCTTCTTTCGGCTCCCCCGTTCTCGTTCTTTCCGCAAACTTCGGCCAAAATATGACGTAGTGCAAAGTGCTTTTCCTATGCAGCACTGGCCTCAACACTAGGGTCGCAGGAAAAGGGGTTGCGAGAGTGCAAGAGTCGGAGGCGTTATGCTACTTATGTTTTGTCGCTGCCAACCCACATTGCCAACCCCCTCAGCCGCCATTGATTTTGATTTTGGCCGTCTGATGGCGCTGCCACATGAAATCTGAGGAGATTCTATTCTTGAATAGGATGATTGTATGAAACTTGTTCACCTGATCACCGACAGGTAGCACAAGGATCGAGTTCTGTTTTGACGTTTGTTAAGGAATTGCATTGGAACACATAACAGGTGTAAGGCATTGTTAGAATGATTAGAAATCACAATCTCGATCTCGTAAACGCCGAACAAAACAGTACGTGAACAAAACACGTGAAAATAACAGGATTTAGTGAGGTTGATCCGGTTGACATTGATGACAATGAGACTATTGACATTTTGCCATGAACTCAATTTATATGCAATCACCCCATTACCGAGTGGTAATCAGCTAGTAACTTTCAGTATAAAAAATGTCCAAGTCAAGCATTTTCCTCAGTTCATAGATAATATTTGTAGTATTGGTACCTACATCCTATATGTGATATAAATTGATATTGATTCATTGATTGTCAAAATTGTTTTAACTAGGAACTGAAATGTGGAATAGATATCCCTAAGTACATGAAATTGTTCATCAGGAGAGGGATTGGATGGGAAAGTATTAGAGTTTGTTCGGAAAAATGTAAACATTTTATGGGACATTCAACGAAATTGAACAAGGCTCTGCATTCGCTTAAGCCAGGTTTTCAGTACCAGAACAAATACCGTATGATCAAAAACTTTTTTACTTGCGGTAGGCTGTGGCCTGGCCAAAACAGCCTCGTTTGCCTGCCAATGACTAGGCCACAGCCTACCGCAAGTGGAAAAGTTTTTGATCATACGGTATGATGGAATATGGCTCGCAATTGTATAGTTGAAACTTCCGAGTTATCTGCTTGGATACCCCTGGATGGGTAGGGTAGGTATTCATTACACTTTAATTCAAATGAACATTAAGAACAATAAAATTGAATCACTTTTTCCGCTTTCGGAACCGCATGACCCATGATCATCTAGTGTCAGGACGTCATCCTATTGTGCTTCTCTTCTTTTTGTTCGAGGATAGAGCTTGACTCAATATAAAGCGATTGACCTTTTTTAGTCCAGTGAAATGAGGCGATTTTCATGCAGAAGTTGGAACTAATCAGGGACAGAATAAAAAAGTATGATGATATTGTTACGATATCTCGCGTACGGGTTCGAATATAATCGAGACGATCGATTTAAAACACACACTGTTTTTTTCTGCGTACTACAATAACTACACGCCAAAAATTATCTACTTGTAATTATATCGCAGGTACTTCGCTTGTTCCGCACTAGTTACCACTTCGCATTCCAATTCAATACTCTGAGCTGCCGGTTGATGCCTTATATGAGGCCTCCGAATAGTGTTCCCGAACTTTCTGTCTACTTCGGACTTCCAGCAAATTCCATAGTGGCCCGGCATATGCGGTTTCTAGACCATTCCTGAATAATCACACACGTTACCCGTATAATTCTGCCGGGTTCTGGAACGGCGCCTCCGCCAAAATGGACAGATGTTTCTCGATCGAGCATTGCAGTCTCTATGTATTTTTATGCCATCGAGTTCACTCTAGAAATCTCCAGACCTCCGTGCATTTGTACACTGCGGCTGTGGAAAAGTCCAGAAAGATCGCGTGTTTACCGCTGCTCGTAACAATATAGAGAATGAAAAGCTGGATGAGAAAAACCAAAGTTTCATTTCCAGCCATTCCGGGAACCATGGAAGAAGAAATGGAGGAATGGAAAAACATGCGCCGCGGTTTATTTTCTGAAACGGTGGGAGATCGGTGAGATATGGTGCGAAAACTGTCAGAGACAAAGGTGTAGGAAATTCAATGATCCACAAAAGTGCTGGAGAGCAATATGTTCAGTTCAGCCGTTTATCGCAGTCAAAGTTGCGTGCCGGTCTAGTGAAGTAGAAAAACTGCCCGTGTTCGCGTGACCTTCCTTCTTGAATGCTGCGAGAACGACAAGAGATATCCCAAAATTGTGAGCGACAAAGTTGTAGAAAATTGAAGGCTCCACTGGAAAATCTTTGAGCCCAATTATTAGCTTCTCTAGTTTAGCCGTGAACCACGATCGAAGTTGCGCGATAATCCTGTTATAATGAAATGATTTTTTTCGTGAAAATTCATGAAATGGGAGCCGTAGACACAGTGTTTTCATAGGCGCCGGAACCGTGGGGGCTCCGGGGCGCTAGCTCCCCCACGGAGGTCTAGCTCGTGGGGCAGAGCCCCCACCTACGATTTCTTGTTTGGATTCAGCAGCCATATGTTCTCTTGTAATAATAAAGGCAAATTTTGGAGTAAGTTTCAAATTTTGAGCAATAAGTGCATAGTAAAATTTAAAATATCATGGGATGGGTCCTATGTAGGCTTGACCATTGTGAAGTCACGTCTTGCACCACTCACCCAGAGGTCCCAGAGTATTGTAGAGGAAGACGTATATTTTATAGGGGGTATAAAAAGCTTATTGTGAGAACAGAGACAGTTTCTTACTTTCGAAGAGAGCGGTTGCTTGTGGGAGAAATTTGATAATGAACCTGCATTTTGGTTTTATCATACTATGTTTTATTTAATCATTTTTTAGTAAAGATTTTTGATTATGGCATTAAAATGTAACTAATTTGTGGGGAGCTCATCTACTGTACGAGAATTTTTCATGTTATATTTGTCTCATGTGAAACAATTCCATATCTCGCTGAATTCTGGCCTTTCAGTATCACATAAGGCAAAAATTCATGAAAAATTAAAATTCTGTGTTTTGAGAAAAGCGGGGATGCCGCCCGCGACGATCATATTATGCGGGGCGTAGCATCTCGAGGCGCGAAACGCACGTAACATCGGACATCGTTCGGTCTTGGGACTCTTGGGAGTGCAAATTCGAGAGTTCCGTGGTGAGGTGCCCGACAGTTTGTGAAGAATTTGCAGCGCAATTCACGAGAGGCGAGCGCATATGGATCGGGGTGCGGGGTGGCTGAGAGCTAGGAGGATAGAATATTAGGGAGGGAAGGTTAGCCAGCTTGTGGACGGACAAAGCTGTCGCCGGGAGACGGAAGGGGATTGCATGAAGTACGCCCAGTAACCGTATCAAGTCACCAGTGCAACTTGACATTTGTGATTGCGATTTGATGGAAATGACATTTGTAAATAAACATAATTTTAGGTTATGAATGTGACTGCTGTGCAGTGCTGTGTTTCTTCGGATTTTTGGCTGTTATTCTACCTAAAAGACCGACAGGATCAGTTTTAGAAAACGTGTTGAAAGACATGCTGCGGCATACAACGTGTAAAAGTGATGATCTCCGCATTGGAGGCATTGAAATGGACGTCATTTTGCAAGGTATGTTGATGGGTGTCATGAGGTCGTAATTTTTGAGCTTGTGAAACATTTTCCATTCCCTACAGACCATGTCATATCCTACGGGATGCAGGGAGCAGGGATCGCAGGAAGTTCCTATGCGCCAACTCAATAATCACGCATCGATGCAGATATTGGCCAACACACTTCAAAAAATGACGTCCATTTCAATGCTTCCAATGCGGGGATCATCACTTTTACACGTCGTATGCAGCAGCATGTCTTCCAACACGTTTTCTAAAACTGATCCTGTCGGTCTTTTAGGTAGAATAACAGCCAAAAATCCGAAGAAACACAGCACTGCACAGCAGTCACATTCATAACCTAAAATTATCTTTATTTACAAATGTCATTTCCATCAAATCGCAGTCACTAATATCAAATTGCACTGGTGACTCGATACGGTTACTGGGCGTAGTTGATTACCTCGCATGGCTACACTTTCATTGGCGTATGTTCCCTCCTTACTATTCTATCCTTCTAGGCTGAGAGTAACTGCTGGATATCACTAAATTGTTTTGTACTACCTTTCGAACTTTCTACGTGTAAATTGCACCACAAGCGACATCTTTTAACCATGTGGTGAATTTGAATATCGCACGCTCGACTTCCAATCCACTTATTGATTTTTCTTCCGCGTGTTTTCGACCCGTACAAGCGGTGCGCTTCAACACCCTGTGACTTTCAACCAGCATTTTAGGACATCAAAGTTATATTTTTTCCTGGTCCACTTTAGAGAATCTCCCCTAGAAGTTTGTAACCGTAATTGCATAACACTCTGTATGTATAGTGCGATCAACAAAAACATGGGGGTTGGCTTTGTTGATTGGCTAAATATCCGATTTTTTTGACACCAAAGTCAGCTTCAAATGTTTTTCTTGCTGGTTGATCACACGGCACCTGAGCAGTTGAATATTAATATAAAATGATAGATTGGATCCTCTTTTGGACAACCCGTGTGCCGCCACATCCCTGAAGCGTACTTTACTTTAAAATGCATAAGTCGCAGCGATTAAGTGAGAGATGAGAGGACACGGCACACCACCACTGCCGCCACGGAGGAGAGCCCGGTCCTGATGCGAATTGATGATGGGACGCATTCCACATTTTTTATTAGCCCTTTGTATATTTTTTGCGCTCTGGCTGCTGGCGCCTTGCCATCGAAAGAGGGCGTCAATGTGGGTGGAAAAGTGGAAGCTCTGGAATGCTGCTCGAGAAGCTCATGACTGTGTAATAAAATAAAATTTCAGGATTTCCGCGCTTCTTCGATTTTTACGATTGTATCGCAGCAACCGCCTTCAGACCATCATTGAATTTCAGCTAATTTCTTATTATCGATGAGAACGAGTCACTATCCACCACCAAGACCAAGTAAGGAAAAAAATATTCGGGATCATTCACTTTTCGCTCATCGATTTCCGCTTGGACGCAAGTATGGGAGTTCGTCCAATTTATCCTTATTCCCGCATAATAAAGTCGTCTGTAATGCGGCTTTTGAAGTATTCCTTGCATTTGAATTGAAAATATTCCCATTACAGATGCGGCCTCCGAGCATTCCTGCTTTATTCCGCATCCACTGGATTAGATAACTTATTCTAAATAAGGCGGAAAGCAATCTAATAATTCCGCTTTCGTACGTATGAGCAATATTCAGAGGATCCTCCTATTTGTGTTTCACGTTTTGTGACTCTTCAAATGCCAAATCAAAAAAAAAAAAGATCATGAGTATTTATTTGTTTATTTATTTATTCATTTAAGCCGGCGCTTGTGTGGTGGGGTAAAAAGCACCCAAGCCAAATTTTATGTCGTTATATTTCGGTGTGTTCATGAACTTCACACCCCCGCTTCTCAGTACCTACTTTCAAGTGGCTACCTTTTCTTCACTTTTCAGTTGCCAGTCGGCTATCACAGCGGATACGTCAACAGAAATTAGCCGATAAAGTTCAACTTGGGTCATTTTGACCCCACCACACAGTTCACGTGCAAATCTACACCTTTTCCAGTTGTAGTTCAGAAAATATCAGTTGTATTTCAGATATCGTCAATTGTAGTTCAGAAGACGTCAATTGCATTTCAGATTAGTAAAATGTAGTTCAGAAAGTATCAATTTTATTTCAGATTAGTCAAATGTATTTCAGAAACAGTCAATTGTATTTCAGATTAATAAATTGAATTTGAGAAAGCATCATTTGTATATCAGAAAGCGTGATTTGTATTTCAGAACATGTCATTTGTAGTTCAGAAAATAATTTATATGTATAATTTATCAATCAATGCAGCTCCAAGATAATTGTAGCATTTGTCGTTCTTCAGTGCTGCGGAAGCCGGTCGTGCGATTAACACCCCCGCAGGCATCTGTTACACAGAATATGTGCCGAATATCTGCAGTTCATCATACAAGAAGATCAAGAGTTCGAAGCTGTGGCTGTGCAAAAGTGCCCCAATTTGCAGGAGTCCGAATAAAATTGATACTTTCTGAACTACATTTTACTAATCAGAGATGCAACTGATGTCTTCTGAACTATAATTGACGCCTTCTGAACTTCAATTGACGCTTTCTAAAATACAATTGACATAATCTGATGTACAGTTCAAGTTTTCTGAACTACATTTGATAAATCTGAAATACAATTGACGCCTTCTGAACTACAAGTGACTAATCCGAAATACAATTGACGCTTTCTGAACTACACTTGATAAATTCTGAAATTCAATTGACGATATCTGAAATACAATTGATATTTTCTGAACTACAACTGGAAAAGGTGTAGAAAAAGGTCTCTCCAAAGCGCAAGCAACTCTGCTTACTTGCGGAAGACATATTTGCATCAACCTATCATCAAAACAATGTTCAGTTCTGGACCAAACATCAAAAATTAGGCCATTATTGCCTCAATTTCATGAATTTGTGTGGTGGGGTGAAAATCACCCATAGGACGACGGAAAATCAACTTTTAATTTTGCACACGGGGGAAAGTTGGGGACTTTTTATATGTTATACAGCAAAGTCTAGTGAACCCTCAACTGAAGAGATTGACCGTGTTTAAATTTGTTTCATGTTTTGCCGTTTTTTTGACTAAGAAGCCTGAGCTATGATGCTACAGTAGCCAGTAGTTTGCAGAAATGTAAATTTTTGATATGTTCTGCCAAATACTCTAGGCTCTCCTTTGAAGTGGGTAAAATTATCATCCAAATTAATGTGACCCGAGGGAAATTCTGTGGAAGAGCTATCGAGGGGTGAGTTTTTCACACGTTCAGTAGGAGACCATAAGGTTGCTGAAAAATGAGAGGCTGTCGAGAATGGGGTACTTGCCAATGGAATAGATTCAGCTGGAAATACTTTTGATTGGTAGTAAAAGTGATAAGGGGGCTCTACTGAGAATTTCACAAAAATCCCGTCGTTTTCTACAGAAAAAAACAAATTTGAAAAATCCTCCTAAAAGCTTCGCGCCAGGACAGGGATTTTAAGTGGGGTTGGTCTGACTGTGTGACAATGGAATAATCAAGAATGTCAGGGATGTCACTGTGACAACTGTCATTTGAACATGCTATCGCAAAACCGGTTTCCTATCGAATTCTCTTACCGTGAGCATTTAGACAATAAAGTCGAACAAGGTTTCGAAGAAACTGACTCCAGAAACCTCTTATCTTATAACACTGTCTCAGTCGAGATGATTTATTTCCAGGGTAAAATCTGAAGGATCACCAATAGCACAGAAATAAGAGGCTGAAAATGAACAGTGAGCTTTTATAGGTTCATCATTTCATTAGCATACAATTCCGGATAGGTAATACTTTAGAGCTACAAGAGATCCATGTGGGGAGGACGCGATGGATCTGCAAATAAAATGTGGAGAGCAGGAACACTGATGTCCGAAATGAAGCCGAGGGTCAACCAGGTCAGAGCACGGGTGACAAACATGCGAAAGGCTTTTAGGTGGACAGCACTGAAGACTAAAGAAAAAGACTAGTTAGGTTGAACAAGAAATGAACAAAACGAGTAGGTACTTACCGCGTAGATCAAAGCCTCGATCAAAGCAGTCAAAGGCAAAAAAAGGGCACAGGAAGAAATTACGGTCGGCGGTTTAACGTTGTCAGTCAGACTCAGATCTTGTTGTTGTTTGAAAACGGCACCTTGACGACGTTATATCATTGCCAACCCAACGAGGAAAAACAGCCCTTCTATGTTCTATATCTAATATATTTGTGACGTCACAAATATATTTTTAAAACACGCATTGCGGCCGCAATTTTGGGAATTTAGGAAAAAGAAAATATACGGGTACATTATTTTTAACCATACTATCGATTGAGCCAATAAAAAAAAAATAGGCAAGTACCCCATTATTTCGACGGAATGAAAAAGTTTAAGGATTTATTTTTCAATTTTCACCCTGTATATTAAGTATTACGCGTCACAGAGATGTATGCTTTTAACATGTTGAACAGGTGGGGATAAGCTAACCATATAGCAAAAAACCGTTTGAGAACTACTTTCTTCAAGCAAAAGTTCCAATTCAAATATACTACCTAATTCCTACAAGCATTTTGATAGAATTTAGAGTTTCAAATTACATTGTAACGGATTGTTTTATACGGAACAACATCTTTAAGGACGGAGTTGAATTTGTGAAATAAGCGTTGCGGACTCAATCCCTGTGGGTTTATTCCTTAACAGAATCTCACCATTTGGGTCTCCTTCGAAAGCTACAAGCAAGTATGTACTTTGGTTTGAGCCCATTGGTATTTCCAAAATCCAAAAATCAAAAACATTATCTTTAGATTTTGGAAATGCCAATGGGCTCAAATCAAAGTACATCCTTGTAGCTTCCGAAAAAGACCTGAATGGTAAGATTCTGTCAAGGAATAAACCCACAGGAATTGATTCCGCAACGCTTATTGTACCAGTATAACTATCCGTCCTTAATCAAAACCATTCGTTCGGCTGCAGGTAGCCAACAGCGGAACTTGAAGTGTGGTGGTCAGCGCGTTTGACCACCATATCTACCAGAGGTCGCGGGGTCGATCTCCCCCGGGGACCGACGGTCGGATTATCGCCTCGAAGACAAGCTTCTCGATTTAGTCGGAATAGCACGTTAAATACGTAGATGGTGCCGACCCCATGCCATGTTGGTGGTCGTTAAAAATCCCTGCTTTGTGTTGGAACAAACAGGGATTCAGCAAATTTTCCGGTATAGTGGAGGGGAGCATTCACCGGCGTCGGCGTCGGTGATAGGTCTCGTTGCGGAAATAGGGCTACGTTGAATAAACGAAAAAATAGGTAACGAATGACCTTGCTCTATGCGTCCCGTAGTGAACCATAGAGATGAGTATGTCAAATGTAACAGGATTAATCTTATAGTGGTCGCGTGCTCTGTGGGGCGGTAAATAGTAAATAAGCAGGTTAATACACAATATTGCGCGAAAGTGGCGCTTCGACATGGATGTCATGCGAACTAAGAAAACGGTGACAAGTTACTAACGCGCATGTTCAGAATTCGACAATGACATAGATTTCAGTGTTTGACGTTGACATTTTGCTCAGTTTTATCAGCAACTTGTGAAGTCACTTGAAGAAAAAGTGTGTGCCACTCAGACGACTGACTGTCGCCACACCATGCTGTCGTCAATACAATACAGTACTGATTAAATGAAAGATCCCCAGACAATTTCGCGGGAAATTTGAATATTATAGTCGAGATTATAGTTGAAGTGTTCCATATTTTACTTTCACTTTACTGTGCAGTGCCCATCTCAAGCCACTCACAACATCGCGTAACATTGTTTTGTTGGTGTAATAAGTCACTGTAACCCGTACCCACCTATTCTAATTTTTCACTGGAGGTGATGTAGGCAGCCAATAATACAACCACATCCAGAAACAGAACTTGTTCTTATTTGAACGTGCTGTTCCTTCTTTATTTTTTTTTGCAAAAATTTCTGGATAATCTGCAAATTTTATTTTTGATTATCATTCCACACGCCATTTTGAGTGATTTGCCTATTTTTTCGTTTCGATTTGCGTGTGTTGCTAATTAGACCGTGAGCTAACGGCCTTTGAGATCATGTCATTTCTGACCGCACCATACTTCTTGTGGTGACAGCCACCCACATGGTAGTTGCTGAAACGCCAGTCTGCCTCCTCAAAGCGAGTTGTCTTGGGGGCTGCCAGTTGTCAAAAGTCCCAAAAAAAAAACTCAATTTTGCACCCTTAATCCGGTCGACTTGAAATTTGGTATACAGACAAGGTCTTGCTGTCAAATGAGCTGATAAGTTTTTGACTGTCATCTGTCAAGTGGAAGTGTCATTATAAAAAAATGACAGAAGTTTTATTTCACAAAACTTAACTTACAATATGTTATTCGAAACCCCTAAAACTGAATACAGAACCGTTTGAAGTACTCTTCTAACTGTCATTTGTGAGTTAATAAAAAATATCAAAGTTTAAAACTTTGACATTCATTTCTCCAAAATCTATCCGACGGACTGGCATCAAATCCAGCATGAAGCAGCAAACCAGAATGATCTAATCAAAGCTTCAGTTGGAGTTTCCCACAATTTCCCAACAAGGCGTTACGAATTTTTTATTTTCTCTCGGCCGTTGCTACCCGAGAAGGCCGCTCACCCGGATTTTGACGAGGACGACACACGTTTAGTATAGAACTCTAGTGGGGGCACTAGGTGAATGAACCTTGCAAATGGTGATAAAGCATGAAATTCGGTACACATACTCAAAATGAGCACCTCTCTTAGATAAGAGGTGGAGCCACGCCGAATTTTCACCGGAAGGGGGCTCGGGGGGCTCCTTAAAGTTTGAGGTGCTAGGGCTCCCACCAAACCGCTTATCAGTTCGTTTTATCAATTAAAAAGAAAACTCATGAATATATCGTAAAAATTGACGACGTTTATCGCCTTGTCCCGGAAATTTTTCATGATTAAAAAAAATAAGTTCTTCGGCAGAACACACAAAGTGGTTTTATTTTATTTTCACCTACAAAGAATCAATAAGGAGATGTGCAACACGTTGTTTCCCACAAATTCGTATCCTCTGAATTCGTTTGTGGAGTCAAAATTTTGATTGTGTATCTTCTTGAAGAGGGGCATTCCAAAGAGTAAGCTATTTTCAACACTGAGTTCAAACAGAATTTTTTCAATGTTCTGAATCGAAATTACTGAATTCCTTCCAGCAATGCATACCCTGAACCCTTCTTTGGAAGTACCGCGTGCGATTGAACATGGAGTAAGTCCTGAAACACTATCAGAATTTTTCTTCTGTGATGCTACTATCCACTCTCGACCGTGGCAATTAGGTTCCTACACAGCATGCGTGGAGTGTATACACGATGCAGGGTATTTTCTCGGTTCAGTCAAATTTCTGATGATTGAAATTGTGTCATAATATTGAAATAACGTGTATACACTCCGCGCATGCTGTGTAGGAACCTAATTGCCCCGGTCGAGAGTGGATAGTGGCATCACAGAAGAAAAATTCTGATAGTGTTTCAGGACTTACTCCACGTTCAATCGTACGCGGTACTCTCAAAGAAGGGTTCAGGGTATGCATTTCTGGGAGGAATTCAGTAATTTCGATTCAGAACATTGAAAAAATTCTGTTTGAACTTAGTGTTGAAAATAGCTTACTCTTTGGAATGCCCCTCTTCAAGAAGATACACACTCAAAATTTTGACTCCACAAACGAATTCAGAGGATACGAATTTGTGGGAAACAACGTGTTGCACATCTCCTTATTGATTCTTTGTAGGTGAAAATAAAATAAAACCACTTTGTGTGTTCTGCCGAAGAACTTATTTTTTTTCATCATGGAAAATTTCCGGGACAAGGCGATAAACGTCGTCAATTTTTACGATATATTCATAAGTTTCCTTTTTAATTGATAAAATGAACTAATAAGCGGTTTGGTGAGAGCCCTAGCACCTTAAACTTTCAGGAGCCCCCCGAGCCCCCTTCCGGTGAAAATTCGGCGTGGCTCCACCTCTTATCTAAGAGAGGTGCTCATTCTGAGTACGTGTACCGAATTTCATGCTTTCATCACCATTTGCAAGGTTCATCCCGATTTTGGCTCTTAGCGCCCGCACTACTCAGCTCGGACGGTCTTTCCTGCTCGGAAATTGACTTTTTTCTGGAAATTTCAACTGATATCAAAAGCAGATTGGATTGGGCGTCATGTATGCCTATTTTCAACTGCGACGCGTCTCCGGTCTACCGGCGTATATTAACTCGGATATTAAATACGGAATGTGCAATTGCTTTTTGAAAAACTGGCCGTCGGAAAATCACGTCGCGTTTGAAAATAGGCCTACATTACACCCAATCCAATCTACTTCTGATATAAGTTGAAATTTGTCGGAAAAAGTTAATCTCCGAGCAGAAAAGACCATCTGAGATGAGTTCTACACTAAACGTGTATCGTCCTGGTCAGAATCAGGTTGAGCGGCCCTCTCGGGTGGCAACAGCCAAGAGGAAATTTAAAAATTCGTAACGCCTTGTAGCCCAGGCATTTTAGGGTTTGACCTTGAAATAAATATGCCCCTTCTGAAATTTTGCACAAACGGCTTTTGACCAATGCTGAACAACATACTAGAAGCTCCGGCCCGACAAGTGTGCGGAACATAGTATTTTTGGGCAAGAAAGGAGTAAGTGCCACCAAATCAGATAAACCCTTGCTGTAGCTCAGAAGAGGGTATTGTAAGTCTTAACGTTGACCAACGTGACCCTCAAGCAATGCTGATCCACGTACTGGAAGCTCCAGGTCTTGAAATGTGAGCGTCATAGTTTTTGATGAGCAAGAAGGGTGTAAGTTCCGCGACAGTGATAACTCGGTAAGATTTGATTTCTTTAAAATTTTGAAGGACTCAGGTTGGTCTGAATGCTTTCCAGTCAAGCTGATTCACATTTTAAAACAGAATTCTGTGATTTCCCTTCTCCCGACCTACCAACCAAAAAAGAGGGAAAGTAATTGTGAAGGCGCTAGAAAACATTTTTTGAGATGAACCCGGAAATATCCATTTTGAGCCCCCCTTAGACGATCAGGACCATTTCCAAATGAAATTTTTGGTGCTATTCTGTAAAAAATAACATTCCATAAACGCTCTGTTATGTAAAAATTCGTGTCAGCCATTGGCTGTTGCCTAGGTAATAACAACGTAACAGAGCCTTTATGGAATGTTTTTTTTTAGAGAATCGGACCATTAGTCTGTCTGTGTGTCTGACTTTGTGTGTGCCTGGCTGTGTGTGTGTCTGTCAGTAATATTTCACGGTAACTACCAAACGGTTGATTTGATCAAATTGACATTTGGTATGCAAACATAGTTTTGCTGTAAAATGAGCTCCGTTGATTTTTGGCTGTCATCTGTCAAACATAAAAGTCACTGTCAAAACATGACAGGCTCTTCATTCCACAGAACTTGAAATGCAATATGTTGTTTGGAAGCCGTTGGAAAACTGTATTCAGAACTGTTGAAAGTTCTTCTTTATCTGTCATTTGTCAAATATTAAAAAATATACAAATTCAAAACTTTGATTTAATTATTTAAAATCTATTGAATGGATTGGAACCAAATTCAGCAGACAGCAACAAAATGAAAGAGTCAAATCAAGTCTGCAGTTAGGGTTTTCCATCATCTCTCAATCAGGCGCTACGAGATTTGGCGGCACTTATTCTTTTCTTGCTCAAAACATCTATGTTCCGCATACTTGCTAGACGGGAGCTTTTAGTATGTTGTTGAGCATGGCTTGGGAGCCATTTGTACAAATTTTTGAAAGGGACATATTTATTTCAGGGTTTGACCAATATTTCACCTAAAATTCCTGGGCTATTGTTGGGAAATGGTGGAAAACTCCAACTGCAGATTTAATTAGATTATTTTAGTTAGTTGCTTTATGCCGAATTTGATCTCAGTCTATCGGATAGATTTTGAAGAATAGAATGTCAAAGTTTTGAACTTTGATATTTTTTAATTACTGACGAATTAGAGTTGGAGGGGTACTTTCAACTGTCCTGAATACAGTTTTTTAGAGCTTCCAAATAACATATTGCAAGTCAAGTTTTGTGAAATAAAACTTCTGTCATTTTTTAATAATGACACTTCCACTTGACAGATGACAGCCAAAGACTAATCGGCTCATTTGACAGCATGACCTTGTCTGTATACAAAATTTCAAGTCGATCGGATTATTAACGGTGCAAAATTGTTTTATTTTGGGGGACTTTTGACAACTGGCAGCCCCCAAGACGACTAGCTTTGGGGAGGCAGACTGACGTTCCAGCAATTACCGTGTGAGTGGCTATCATCATAAGAAGTATGGTGTGGTCAGAAATGACATGATCTCAAAGGCCGCGAGCTCGCGGTCTATAAGTGTCATGGACCCGTCAAAACAATCAAACATTGTGTTATCATGTGAAAAAGAACCTATTATTATTTTGATTTCTGAAATTTCAAGACAAACTAAGGAAAAAAAGACAGAATTGGCATGCATCAAATTTAAACCAATTTTAGATCGGTTCATTTTGCACCAAAGGTTGAGGTAGGAGGCTGTTAAATAGTAGTTTTCATCAGGTCTAGAGCGCATGCTCACGTTCCTTGCCGGTCGGCAAAAATTCGACCTTCGCGTGCTTGCCAGACTCTCGCAGCTCTGTAGTCACTCTCCCCACTCTATACTTCTTGTGGTGCCCAGGGAGAGAAAATAGTTTTTAATAATCTAATGAGTAGTCACAAAAATTATCTAAATAATTTCCTTTATGAAAATTTGCTTTAGTTGCAATTGAAAGTTATCAAATAGTTCTTCAGGTTCTAGACGTCAAGAAAAGCATTATTTTTAGAACGAAGCCACGAAAAAATTATAATGATTAGACATAGAGAGCGACCAGGAAAGCGACGTTTTTCAAAGAACAGAATGACGCATACTTGAAGTGGGCGCACGTGCCATCCAACACAAAGGAAGCTCAATCCGTGAGAAAAGACGCGAAGCGCGACATTCAAATATAAACAATCAAACCCACATATAAACAAGTGTCAACCGAGGTGTTAACTGAAACATTTCGCGGCAAAAGCGCGATAAATAAAAATCTAAATAAATCAAATACCGCTTGACAGTTGTTTATACAAAGTGACAACTTCAATGGCTTTGACGCAGATCAGTAGAAAAAATCTCACGCGATGGACCACCCACCCAAAAACTGGGCGGATATGAAAACCCCCCCAAAAGCCGTGGAGAATCAATCGAGAGTAGAGCACCGACATCGAGCGCAGTTTGAGTAGCGGCAGAAGTAGTATATCAGACCAGAGTACAGCAACAACCAAGACCGATAGAAGCTAATAGTTCCTGCCGCCTATGGCGGTAGGAACAAGTAGTGACAGTACCGAAAATGTGCCTCGAATCATCTCGCACTTTGGTATGTACTTGTACACTCCACCCTTTTAACCTGAAAATTGAACTGAATTAGTCTCTTCGTATGGTGTTTGTAGAATTATTATTATGATTGTTATTGTTTCCATAAGTACCAAGTTTTGTCTAAATTGCCTTTAGTCTTTATTTTTATTCACCCCTCTTGTATATTTCTCTTCTTTGTTACTCAATAGATATTTTATTTTGTTTCCATTTGTTTTCCTGACAAGCGAACCCACGATGCCCAACAGAAGGCCAGATCAATTTTATTGATTCCTTGGTTCAGATCAATTCAAATGATTCCCTTGTTTCAAGTTCAGTCAGTAGGTAGGTCACAATTGTGAATGGGGTTCAATCCCGGCTCCATCACAATACTCTGGTGCTAGCCGACCCGAACTGTCAAATTTTGCTCATGCCCATCGAAACACAAGATTGCCATGAAAACTACTATTGGGTTGAAACCTCCCCAACCCACCCCTCTTATAAAAATATAAGAGGGGTGGGTATATATTCCCCAAAGAAGAAGAAGAAGAAGAAGAAGAGTCCCCTTGAATTTGAAGACTTAGGTTGGCCGTAATCGTGTTCGTCTAGTGGTGTTTGTTAGGACTTTTAGTTGTGTTGTAGTTACCCAAGGTAGTACAGGTAAGTGAAGGCTTGCAAATGAGAACCAGAGACTTTCGGATCAACAAAGAACAATTTTATTTTAAAGACAAATATATCAATTCATGTCAGCAAAGCAATATGGATGTAATTCAATTCAAGGTAATCAATTTGATATGATAAAATATTCAATAAATTCAAATGTGTGTCAATTCAATATAATGAAATATCACTTCAGTTCAATATGTAATAAAATGCAATAGAAAGTCAGTTCAATACAAGATCAAGGCAATACAATATCAATTCAAGAAAGTTCAATAATAATTCAGTAAAATGCAATCAATTAAATAACCCCACTTCCCATTATTTTGAAATGCAGTGTGCAAGTCACTGATACAGAGAGAATAAGAGAAAGACGAGAGATACACAGAATCTCTGAAACAGATAATATTAGTTCCTCGGAGGTACCTAGAACACCCTTTCAATCATACGACTCTTTTCTTTGGCACGGACAAAAGGGATGGCAAAGGGATCTATAATACAGAAGAAAGAGAGAATGAACATCAATAAGTAGGGTGCATTTGACGACTTTTAAATGTATAATAATAAATCATATTCAATAAAATATCGGATGCATCTTCGGATGTCTTCAAAATATCATAATCGAACATGTTCAATAAAATATCCCCAATCTCTAAAAGGGAACCATACTAAATATTAAAACCTTAGGACATAATCGAGTACCAATGAGGAGGACAGAAAAACAGATCCCGACGTAGTTAGAAAAGCATCTTGAGCTTGCAAGACACGAAAGGAAGAATTGTTCGCCCTTGGTAGCATAGCGTTCAACGGGGTATCTACTCAAAACTCCAAGCCAAAGAGGGTAAAGGGTTATTTTTTTGAGCTCCCTATCACCCATCACAGAGCCTGGCCTGCAACCAGCTAACATCCCTTTTCAGCTAATGGTCTTAGGTAGTTGGTCAGGGAGAAGGACCCATCCATAGATCTTATATAAAAGGCGGTATCACTGCTTGTGCAGACTGGACCACAAGTCACCAAGGTGATACTTGTCGACCAGAAAGTTAGCATTAGGTGTATGGGCCTAAGGTCCACGGATGAGCGAGACATCACCCAGGGCGTTCTCTCACTACCAAGTATACTAGCCTCAGAACAAGAGTCCATTCGTACAGGAGGATAGTCAAGATTGATCAAGGTAGACCTTATGAATACGAGAGTGGAAAAGAATCATTCAAACGGGACAAAAGAAATAAAGAATTATTGTTTTACCATTTTATCATGCTTTGTGACAAGCTTGACGTCTCAAAGTTCCGTCATCTGCTCTACCTACAGGTCGTTGCCTTGTTGTCCCACTAGACTCTGGCTCTACTCAATTGCGGTCGTCTACAGGTGTCGTGGAGACGTGGAGACATCGTTGGACTCTTTCACCCTTCTCAAACTCTGAACAACAGTGACCTACACTCCACAGTGTATTTCCTTACTAACATTAATGTGATTACCCCATTTCAGTTATGAATGCAACAATGAGTCAATGACATTTTTCTGACATAAATGGATATCAATTATAAAACAGATTGAATAATGAACTTGCAAGCGTTTTGGAGACACGGCAGCTGTTCTCTGGAAGTCTTCAACATCGGAATAAACTTGAATCTTCTCTTCACTAGGATCTGGAGCGTGAAAATACCAATATCTCTCGTGTTCTTCTACCAGACATCTGCCGACTTTTTCTACCTTTTTTCACTTTTTTTCCAACTCCCGTTTCTTGACGACGGCATCTCCCTTTTCAGGTGTATTACCAAAGCTCACGATGTTTTTGAATTAATTCTTGATATGGCCTAGGAAGCCGGGAGGTTACAGGGTGATCAAGCGCAACAGCAAACTAGGTATATGGTACAAGTTTTTTGATGACTATACCTACTGTAAGTGACTGAGCGATGGGAAACTCGAATGGATGATTCATTAGTAGTACAAGAAAAATAGGATTCAACCTCGGAAAAAATATGGACGTCCTGAAAATTTGATATTTTGTTCAAAATTGAGTGCTCTACAACATATCCAAAATCGCCAAAAATCGCACCCGGGGGTTTTGAGTTATTGGAGGGGGGGTAAAAAATTGCAGGTAAAAATGGAGGGGATGGAACCCGTCGATCTATTGAATGCTAATACATTATAGTTCGACGTATCATATCCCCTTGATACCATTTTGGCACAAAAAGTGTCCATCATTGTTGAAGGGGAGTAGTGGGGGGCGAAGCTCTGCTAGGTTGTCCATTTTGTTTTTCTGGCCATGTAGAACCGATCACGACAAGTTTGGTATCTTTTCCGATTAAATTCAATCTCCTGAACTCATATTCGATTTGTAAATTTGGATGAGAACAAGTTTGAACAAGTTAACTTGAGAAAACTTGTTTTTTCTTTGACAATTTTGACAAATTTTTGTTTTACTGTTGGAGGCGTTCATTTTCAGAAACTTTCCAGGGACCATTAAATTGAAGTGTATTCTCCACAAAAATCATCCACTCGATGTATAGTTTTGTTTCTCGGGTTTAAAAAATTGATTTGAACTTGAGCCGGCGCGGCGCGTCGTCTACTACTGACCAGAACACTACAGCATGCACCTTTAAATGAAAATACCTCAAACTATTGAAGAAATAGAAACTCATCTTTGAAAATTGAAGGATCTGTGGAGAATTGAATTTCCTATAACATAAACAAAATCGCCATGAATCGCACTGAAGGGTTTTGAGTTATTTGAGTGGAGAGGTAACAGTTCATAGAGTATGAATCCTGTCAAAGTGTTATCCTCCTCCTCAAATAACTGAAAATCCTGCATTGCGATTCATGGCGATTTTGTTCATGTTATAGGGAATTCAGTTCTGCACAAATCCTCCAATTTTCAAAGATAAGTTGTTATTTCTTCAATAGTTTGAGGCGTTTTCATTTAAAAGTGCATGCTGTAGTGTTCTGGTCAGTAGTAGACGACCCGCCATGCCGGCTCAAGTTCAAATCGATTTTTTAAACTCGAGAAACAAAATTATACATCGAGTGGATGATTTTTGTGGAGAATACACTTCAATTCAATGGTTCCTGAAAATGTTCTGAAAATGAACGCCTCTAACAGTAGAAAAAAATTCATCAAAATTGTCAAAGAAAACACAAGTTTTCTCAAGTTAACTTGTTCAAACTTGTTTTCATTCGAATTTACACATCGGATACGAGTTCAGGAGATTGAATTTAGTCGGAAAAGATATCAAACTTGTCGTGATCGGTTCTACATGGCCAGAAAAAAAAAGGACCACCTAGCAGACTTCGCCCCCCCCCCACTACTCCCCTTCAACAATGATGGACACTTTTTGTGCCAAAATGGTATCAAGGGGATATGATACGTCGAACTATAATGTATTCGCATCCAATGGATCGACGGGTTCCATCCCCTCCATTTTTACCAGCAATTTTTTACCCCCCCTCCAATAACTCAAAACCCCCGGGTGCGATTTTTGGCGATTTTGGATATGTTGTAGAGCACTTAATTCTGAACAGAATATCACATTTTCATGACGTCCATATTTATTCCGAGGTTTTGCCGATTTTTTTACTATTTTTCCTGTACTATAGGTATAGCAAAATGCATAACAAATAAGGCACTCGCTGGTGCAGTCAAAAGTAGCAATCAAGCATCGCTTCTAAAACTCGCATCAAAGTTACGAACATTTGGCGGAATTTCATGCACATCCGCCGATGCATGGCGGTAAATGCAAAAATGAAGAAGATCAACTTGCGAAAAATATGAGAAACTGTCGACGCCAATAAAGTAAATAGAGCTTCAGATGTCTTCGCGCGATATGCGGAAGAGATTACAGTTTGACGCGTCGCCGCTGAAATTTATGCGAATTTGTATATTCTCTATATTTCAGCGCCCTGAAATTCGAATGGTGAAACTCGGCGTTATCGCGAGATGTCAGCACCGCATCGATTTTGAGCCAGGAGCTTGCAGCCCGTGCACCATCAGCTCCTCCGCCGAGTCTGCACTCTGCTCACTCTGCTGTAGTGTAGCGGCGGTAAGCAGGAGGAGCAGAGGCCCTTTTCCCAGCCCTTGGTGTGAGCCGCTATTGCTCAGGCCTGGAGTGGGAATCCGCAGCACAACCACTTGATGCTTTTATGTGTGACACACGATGGCACATGGTAGTACAATCAATCCCATGAATGAGTATGATTAAAGTGTAAAGCCTCACGTCACGCCACATTTGAGCACTATATGCGACGAGTGAGTGTAGCCGCTTGGTAGGCAGCTACATGCAGCAGCCGGTCGGAAAAGCGCTTTCCCGTTCATTCGGGTAATGGCTGGTCTATGTGAACCAATTTATCCGGTGCCAACATGCCTCAATTTAGCTTTGTGACTGTTTTTATTAGGTAATCCATACACAGAGACAAAGTATCATTTGCACACATATTTTTGCATAGGACAATAATACACTAGTCTCTAGAGCACGTAATATCTTTGTCAAAGTCAGCCGCCAGAATAATGGCTGTGACAATTGACCTTTCCAATTTTAGGAGATAGAAAGTACATGGTTTTTCGAGGTCACCTTTGACGTTTTGACGTTTATGACGTTTGGACGTTTCGTTTCTGACTTTTGCGGGAATTTTGAATCGGTTAGCTATACTGTTCCCATTATCATGTGGGGAAAGTCACTAGAACCCATAAGAAAGTTTTTAATGGACGAAGTAATAGAGTTTTTTCGTAGTAAGATGCACGTGTCTGATGCAGCGTGATCCCTGGTGGTGCTGGTGCAGCCACACTTCCATCAAGTTTGGGTCTTTCCTGAACCGGTGCATGGTGATGCCGGGTGTATTCGTCTTATTCTCGCACTCGCATAGAGCGACACAACACCCTTGAACCATTTCTGTAAGTATCTTCAGTATCTTCTCAGTTTTCCACTACATATAACACACTTATTGGCAAGAACGAGGGTAAGAACAAGTGAAATCATGAAATCCATGCTGAAATCAAATAAATACACGACAGAGCGCTTGTCAGATTCGAAAAATTTCTCATTGTCAGAAACGAAATGTCATATCTCAAGAAACATAGGACGCTTTCCAATAACTGCGACAAGACGGCTACACAATGTCAAAGTGCACTTGCCAGCTCAATTCTAAACTCAGCCTTGCCAATGTTTCGATTGTGTCGACATGTGGTGCTATTACTGCTATTGGAACGCTAGCTGTGTCAAATTGTGTCGAATTGTGTCCTTATACGTCTTATTGGGAAGCGCCCAATGACCTCGATTAACCGTATCTTATACGCATGACGTCACAGTAAAGAGAGACAACGGAAAATTGGAGACCTCAATTGTTGTTGATAGTCATAAGCACGTCATAAGGCTTAACCCCAAAGAACTCTCACGCGTGGGTCCTTGGTATCGACTACTGGAAAAACCTCCGACTCGCCTGGTTAAAGAGTAGTTATAATGATAGGTATTCAATGATTTTCATGTTACCTTCCAATACCTTTTTTATCATTCAGCTGTTGTTCTTTGAAATATCACGTTTTGCCTACTTTTAATGGGATGAATTTTTGGAAAAGTGCTTGAGAGTTTGCTAGGATACAACAATAAATTGCTCAGTTTGATTTGAAGTACCTAAATTATAACTTCATATCCATCAAATTCTTCTAAAACTGTTCACCATAAAAAGTTAGGGTTCCATTAAGATAAAATAGTACGGACGTAAAGGGAACCAACCTTGATGCATTTCATCCCGATGCAAAACGCTTTTGCAAGTGCATGAGTAGTGAGTACCTACAGGTAATTTTTAAGAAGTGGTGCCCCGATGGAACCTGCGACTGGCGTGCTTCCTAAGAAGTCGAAGGTTCAAAAAATTACCATTTTCGAAATCATTGTTTTTTTCATGGTTTTTTTGCCAGACCACATATTTTCAAGGTCAAGGAACACAATGGAATAAATTTCCAGGAAGTGTCATGCACCAGTGGCGTACCAGAAGACTGCGAAGGGACCGAGGTGCGATTTTTTTTTACAAGTCTTATGGTAAACCTTAACTAACACTTTTTTGGTCATGTTTGGTATCATTTCTGACCAAATCGCACATTTTGATTCCAAAAATAACTATGAAATTTCGATATAGACTTATTTTAACCAGTTTAATTGGAAAAAAGCATGATTTTTTCACCTTCAAAATTGATGTTTTATAATTCTGCTTCCATCACTGTCCAATGCTATTATGACGTATGTGACCTAGACAGTTAGTTTGGTCTATTTGACACAAAAAAGTCATTTGCTGAACTTTTTTACCGCTTTCACAAAGTCACGGAGTGATTTTGTTTCTGAGATGTATCATCTCAAAGCTTGATGTGACGAAACGTACTATTTCACATGAAAAATTGCGCTAGGATCAGAATGTAGCATTGATTTGGTACTTTATTTATCTCAAGGCATGAAAGTAGTTTTCTCTATCAAAAAAAAATAGAGAAAACTGAATTCAGAGTCGTATTTTAGTCATGACATCCTTTTTCTTCCGACATTGCGAGCTTTTGGAACTAAATTTCTACATGATGCACGTTTTGAAACAAAACTACCGTGTGACTTTGTAACATCGATAAACACTTCTGGTGTATGAAATGCATCTATGAAATAGTTCAAATGAACAATCTATGTCAAAATTGTGATCATCGGTGTTTTGAACCACAATAGCAATGGAGCTCGAAAACGACAAATTTGTGGCGGCTCTCATATGGGCATGTGACGGAGGAACTGTTGTCTCCCCCGATAGCTTAGTGGTTAAGAGTATCCATCCGGCAAATGGAAGACGCAGGTTCGAATCCTGCTCAGGGCAGACACTTTTTCTCCGTCACATCGCGCCATAAATTCATAGGTCGAAACTTCGCGTTTTTTCAGAAATTTCTTCCGCAATGTCGGAATTAAAATATTGTCATGACTGAAATGCAGCTTCGATTTCAGTTTTTTCTATATTGTTTGATAAAAAAAAACTATTTTCAAGCCTTGAAATGGATAAGGTACCAAATCAAAGCTACATTTACCCTAGCCTAATTTTTCCTGTGAAATAAAACGTTTCGTCACATCAAGCTTCAACATGATACATCTCAAGAAACAAAATCATTATGTGACTCTGTGAAAACCGGAAGAAAGCTCAGCAAATTATATTTTTGTGTGAAATAGCACAAACTTCGGCCCAAAATAACTGACTGAGTCGAAATCATAGTTACAATAACATCTAACAATGGTAGAAGTAGAATTACAAAATATCAATTTTAAGGGTGGAAAAATCATGTTTTTCCTGGAAAAACTGGTTCAAACACGTCTCTATCAAAATTTCATACTTATTTTTGGAATCAAAATGTGTGATTTGGTCAGAAATGACACCAACCGTGTCAAAAAAAGTGTTATTCAAGGTTTATCATGAGACTTGTGAAAAATCGCACCTCGGCCCCTTCTCAGCCGTCTGGTGAGCTACTGGTGCATGACACTTCCTGGAAACCGATTTCATTGTGTTCCTCGACTTAAAAAATATATAGTACAGTGAAAAAGTATGAAAAAAACAACGATTTCAAAAATGATAATTCTTTGGACCTTCGACCTCTTAGGGTTCACGCCAGTCGCATGTCCCATCGGGGTACCACTTCTTAAAAATTACCTATAGGTACCTACTACTGACGTGCAAAAGCATTTTACATCGGAATGAAATGCAAGGTTGGTCCTGATATGCCACCAACGTCCGTACTAAAAACTATCGTATAGATTGACGCAAGACAAAGTGTAACGCAACGTAAGCGAAAGGAACTGTCACTATCGCCCATTGGAGAGAAGCCATTGGAGTTGCATATATCGACAGTAGCTGATCAATTTTCTCACGTAATTTTAGCTTCAGTACTGATGCTATATGTAACTATTAATAATGATAAGATTGTATTTATTATGCGAAAGTTTTATGAAATAACAGAAAAAATGGACTTCTGATGCGGAGTCTAGCCCAAGGCTACTCTAGGTACTTAACCTCAAAGCTATACAAAGCTACAAACTCTTTGTTCCGAATTTGTGATGGGTGCTTTAATAATTGTGAGGCAGCTGTTCGAACACACTATTTATTACTGCGTACTACTATCAACAAATCACATAAATTGTCACACTTGAATATCGCTCGATTTAACTTCGCTGATGTGCTCACCATCGCTGTGAATTCAAATCCGATTTGCGTCCTGGCCTTTACGCTCTTATAATGTACCCGCGTCGTGTTCCCGAGAATTGTCCCGTTTTTTACGAAAAGATTTCGCAGGCTCTCTTCTGTTCCATTGTCTTTTCTGTATTTCAGCATTTACTAGAACTAGAAAATCCCATAGGCTTCGCGAATATTCTGGCAAGTTTTCGAATCACGGCTCCTCCGCCAATTGTGTACCTAGATGTATCTTACTCGCGCGTCATGATCTCCAGCAAGTTTCGTAACAACAGCATCGAATCTCACACCACGTACAGGCTGCGAACATGAACTTTGCGGCTAAATTTTTTCTAAATATACCTATACTCCGCCGCAGGTAGTAGTAAAGGAGTCCTTCTTGTATTTCAAATAATAGGTATTTATTGTAATAATTTACAGAAAAGAAAAGGAAGTCAGTTGTTTTTTCAGAACTTTAAGTAGGGTTTACCATATTTATGACCTTTTTGATATTATTAGGATTATTTTATTCGCTGTAAGTTGTTTAGAGGGAGATAAATTATTATTGTATTGTATTGCATTGTATTGTATTGTTAACAGCAATAAAACCTACATTTTCGATATAATATTATTTTTGGTATACGCTCTCCAAAATGGTCATTTTGCGAATGGTTTTGAGTCCGCAAAATACGTCCTTAGCGGACTAGTCTTTTAAAGGTAACTAGGCAACACTTTAGAGGACTAAATTATTTGTTAATTGGAATATGACATTCAACATCTTCATTCACAATATTCACACTATTTTCCTTTTTCCATTCAATGAATAAATCATATTCTCGCTCATATTGCGTGCAAAAGTTTGCTGGAAGAAAATCCAAGGACAATGCTCTTTGCTTTTTCTGGAATATCCTTTGGAACGTCATCCATTTTTTTCTGTTCGATTTGAAAACTAGTCATAATAAAATAGGTTGCCACAACACAACAATTCAGCCAGCGTGATTCTGAGTAGGATTCATGTAAATTCCTGCTAGAACTACAACAGCTGATAATAGAGGTTACCTACTGCTTGAAGGAGTTGAAGAGAGTCTAGAAGGAAGTCGGACAACTCGTCGACACCCAACTTATTGACAGGATAACTTGTCGACACCCAACTCATCGACAAGACAACTCATCGACAAGACAACTCGCCGACAGGACAACTCTTCGACAGGACAACTCACCGACAAGACAACTCGTCGACAGGACAACTCGTCGACAGGAAAACTCGTCGACAGGACAACTCGTCGACAGGACAACTCGCCGACAAGACAACTCACCGACAGGACAACTCACCGACAGGACAACTCGCCGACCAGAAAACTCACCGATAAGACACGTCACCGACAGGACAACTCGCCGACCAGAAAACTCACCCACGAATTAACTCGACGACAGGACAATTAATTGAAGGTGGTAGGACAATTTTTCGCGCGGACAATTCTTCACACCGGGGGGCACATAGGGCTCTGAGAAGCCTAATAAGGCACAAAGAAGCTTTCTAAGATTCCAGAAACTTTGAGAAATCAAAAGAGAGCACCTGGTCTGCCAACGATAATTGAAGACACAAGGGGGCCCAATAGGGCTCCAAAGTATACTTGAAGATACAAGGGGGCTCAGTAGAGCTTGAAACGCTTCATTGTAGACACAAGAGAGGAGAGGCTTCTAAAAATCGGACGAACGCCTTGCGGGGCTCACTGGGACTCCAAATAACACTTGAGGACACGAGAGGGCGCCTCGTAGAACTTTGACAAACACATAAATACTAACAGGAGCTTACTAGAGCTTGAAAAATAAGCACATTGTAGAAAGGGGCTCAGCAGGGCTACAAATGCAACATGAAGACACCAGGGGACCACATAGGGCTCTGAGAAATCTAAGAAGGTACAAGAAGGTTTTTAAAATTTCAGAAACGTGAGAAAATCAGAAGGGGGGCACTTGGGCCGCAAGCCATAATTGAAGAGACAAGGGGCTCAATAGGGCTCCAAACGATACTTGAAGATAAAAAGGGGCTCAGCAGGGCTTGAAAGGCTTTGATGTAGACACAAGGGAGGATAGCGCTCCGAAAATCGCAAGAAGGCCCGACAGGGCTTACTAGGGCTCCAAATGATACTTGAAGACAAAAAGAGGACCCTATAGGACTTCAACCGACACATAGTGACTCACAGGAGCTAACCAGAGCATTGAAATCTAAAGCAGTGGAAAAAGGGCCTAGCAGGGCTACAATGCTACAAATGAAACACAAAGACACAGGGGGGCACATAGGGCTCCGAGAAACCTAAGAAGGCACAAGGGAATTTTCAAAAGTTCCAGAAACCTCAGAGAAATCAGAAGGGGGTCACCAAGAATGCCCACGAACGATGATGATTGACTACACAAGGCTTATTGGGACTCCAAACGATATTTGAAGATACAAATGGGGCTTAACAGGGTTTGAAAGGCTCCAATATAGACTTAACGCAAAATAGAACTTTGAAAATCGCAAGAAGGCCTGCCTGGCCCACTAAGGTTCCAAACGACACTTGAAGACACAAAGGCGGACCAGTAGGATTACGACCAACACAAGAAGACACACAGGAGCTGACGAGGAAGCTAATTATAGAGCTTTGAAAATTAATGCAAGGTACAGAGGAGCTCAGCAGGGCTACAAATGCGACAGAACAAGACAAAGGGGCCTAATAGGGCTCTGAGGAACCTTCCAAGGCATAAGGGCGAAGCAAATCTCCAGAAAATTTGAAGATACCCAAGGGGGTTCATCAAGATCCCAAACGATACTTGTATAGAGACAGGAGGCTCAGCAAGGCTTGAAACGCTATGTGAAAACTCAGTAGGGAATAGGGCTCTGAATTTCACACTCACACTGGGCCTCATTAGAGCTCCAAAGTTTCAGGCAAAGAATTGTCCGCGCGAAGAATTGTCGGCAAGTTACCCTGTCGATGAGTTTTCCTGTCGATTAATTGTCCTGTCGGCGAGTTGTCTTGTCAGCGAGATGTCTTGTCGGTGAGTTGTCTTGTCGATGAGTTGTATTATCGATGAGTTGGGTGTCGGCAAGTTATCCTGTCGATGAGTTGAGTGTCAATAAGTTATACCAAACCCGTTTGGAGAGCTTATACTAAAAAACGTTGTATGCAACACGTACGCAAAATGCTTACGAATTGCAAGCAAGCGAATTTGTCCGCTAAAGATCCATTTTGCGTACTTGTTACATAAAATACTTCTGAAGCCTATACATGGCCAATTTATTTTAAAATGTGCTCAACAAAATAGGTGTAACCCTACAAAATTGGACCTAGTTTTGCAACAAGACAACTTTGGATTGCTAATTTGCTACTAGTGATTTATTTGGTTCTGACCGTTCGCTAGCCCAATCCTTCAGGTATTAGTCTTTGATCAATTTTTTTTTTCAGAATTTTAACACCGTACATAATAGGGGTGGACCTCATTTTTATTTTCCCGATCCCTCACCAATATGGAAGGGGAGGTATTGTAATCGTGCAGAATTTTTTTTTTTGAGATTTCACCGGATTTATTCATTTTGAGGTCCCCCAAAACGATTGAGACCATTTTCAGAATGATGTCTGTCTGTGTGTGTGTCTGTCTGTATGTGTGTCTGTCTTTTCCACGATAACTTCCAAACCGTTGACCTGATCGACTTGAAATTTGGTACGCGAACATGGTTTTTTTTTGGAAAGAGCTCATTAGTTTTTGGCTGTCATCTGTCGAACGAAAGTGTCACTGTCAACAAATGTCAGAAGCTATATCTCACGGAACTTGACCTGAAATACGTCATTTGAAACCCCCTGGAAAACTGTAATCAGAAGAGTTAAAAGTATTACCCTATCTGTTATCTGTCAAATAATAAAAAATGTCAAAGTTCAGAACTTTACCATTTAATTATTCAAAATCTATCCGATGGATTTGAACCGGATTTGGCAGAAAGCAACACAAAAAAAGAGTCAAATGAAGTCTGCAGTGTAGTTTTCTAACATTTTCCAGTTGGGCGTTATGAATTTTCAAAATTTCTCCTTGTCGTTGCAAGCCGAGAGGGCCCTCTTGCCCGTGTTTCGACCAGAACGACTCCTATTTGTAGCAGAACTCCACTCAAATGTTCATTCCTGCTCGGGGATCGATTTTTTTTTTGAAAAATTCCAACCGATATCTCAAGTAGATTGAATTGGGCGTCATGCAGGCCCATTTTCAAAATCGGCACGGTTCCGGTTTTCTGACTGTAATTTTTTCAAAACGAAATTTGCACATTCCGTGGATTGAAAAAAAATGCAGTGCAATTTTCGACAAGCGGTGAGCCCCACGAAATATTCACTTCAGGTGCAGGCATGCTGGAAGTGAAAGTTGGAGGAAAGATTGAGTTAATTTTTAGGAGAAAAACTTTTGAAATCGGACCCACGGTTTTTGAGTTTTTCTCTCTGGAGAAACTGCAAATTTTCCAACTTTTTATCCCATGAACAGATTTTCACAATTTTTTTTCAACAGGTAACTGGTTCTTGAAAATTTTCCAACTTTTTCTTCCCAATTTCACAGGAATTTTTTGGTTGAAAATGTGAAACTGGCCTGGGTTTTCGAGACCGGACTTGAATGATGGAGTTTAAACTAAACCTTATAAGACGATTTTCACAATAAGATGTAATAAGATAAGAAGATGATATTTCTTCTGCAGTTAGTTTATTTTGAGGGATTGGAAGGAATGAAACTGAATGCCAGATTGTCGAGGTTTTGTTTTGGTACAAAAATAAATCTCCCACACTGAAAATGACTGCCTCTTTTTTTTGTCTTATTTCAAATCCTAATGTACCCTAAAATATGTTTTAGCCTCAGCTCAGATATCAAAACTTTGTTCAATTTTTAGTTTGACACATGTCAGTCGTCACTCTAGCCACGTATCTGTTTACCCCTTCAAACAGCCTACTATTTCTATCTACCATTTGATACCGAGTTTGGTACTGAAGCTAATTTGCTCCGGAGCAAATTTAACTTTTTTACAACCGGGGGCATGTGAATTATGTCATGTTTTGCAAGGAAGGAAACTAACAAAGTCAAGTCAAAATTTTGCAGGGCAGCACTTATTTTGTTGAGTTTTTTCAATGAAAAATAGATTTCCCAATTCCGAAATGTTATGCTCGCAATAGTAGGTATGCTATGACATTGTGACTGCGGTTTAATGCTGAAATGCTGGATGTTAGAACAAACTTTTTTCAAACAGGAGCGAATGTTTGATATAACCACATATACGTTTCAGTTCAAATAATATACCGGCAATGTACTAGTGTATGGGTATAGTTACGCCAGGAACACGTTGCATACAACTGGGATTTATGTAGATTTGGAAATACCTCTTTGCAGTTCTCGTAAACTAGAAATCTGCAACAGAGAGAAACTAGACCAGACACCTACCCACAGGTATACCCGTGAGGCAAATTATTTCACGGAAATACCTCTCAGTGGCTTGAAGGAGATTAGAGTAAACTCCATCCAAATAAGCGACATGCCGCGGCACTAACAAGTTGTTTAAATATGGAATGGCTTGGGTTTTGCAATTATCTGGGAACTGAGTAATTATTTGCAATTATTTGTCATCGTGTCGTCAAATAACCCCAACCACAAACCAGGCAGGTTCTCCTAATTCCTCTGGAAGTTTGGAAAGCTTACGCTTAAGTTTCACTAATTGACTTGTTTTTTTCTATCATGCCCATCCCGCATATTTATATCAGAGTGCAAGTTGGTGAGCAGTGAACTGATAAGTGATAAGATGAAGCAAAGTTCAACACAACTATACCTAATATCTATTTCTATACCTTGGTTTTGAATGGGAGCAAGCTGTAGAAAATATACGACGTAGATCGAAATGTTGACGTTGAGTGAAAATATACGAAGAGGCGGCAAGTTAACTTTTTGTCACAGGCCGGAAGATGACGCCACGCTACAAGCAACTTGCAGATGGTCAACTCGCTGGAGGATTCTGTGTCAATTTTCTGGCCAGAAAATCACCCAAGTGGTGTTCGTAACATGGTTCTTATTAATACTGACTAGGGTGTCAGGCCAGCAGAGTGGGCAAAAAGTCAACATTGGGAAGGGGTGCCCCGTTGGTTTGTGGTTTTTGAATCTGTCAAACTTGATGTTGGGAGAATTGATTTCTATCATAACTTCATCATTTTTTTGTGTGCCAATTTTGCTTCAATTTAAAATAGGGATTTCTGAAGTCTCACAATTTTTCACTCAATGATCTAATGGCGTTTTCGACTGGTCAGAATGGAGCCGGTTTCGTTCCGACTGAGCATGCTAGTTCAACAAAACAATTTTCCAATTACTGTGTTTGACTGGAAGTGGCATTGCTTGCCTGTGGTCAAGGGTGGTCGTCAACTAGCTGCGACAGCCGCAGCACTCCCAGAGGTGACGATGGAAATCAAGCAGTGTTTCCAGGACAAAAGCAGTGGCTGTCAGAGGAAAAGCGGCGACGATATAGTGAAGTGGCGCGCTCCGAGAGGCGAGAAGAGGATCTTTGAGCAGGGCGCCGGCGATGATGGTAGAAAGGTATAGCGACTTAGCATATCCTCGAACAGTGACGCGACGTTGTCTCGAAAGGGCGATCTCGGAGTGACAACGAGACTTGACACACGGAAGACAAACGCGACTTGAGTTAATACCAACCTGGTTTTCTGCGAAGAGAGTGCCGGAGGCGATCACTCAGAACTGACGTGTGTTGGTATATTGTGCGTATATTGTGTATATTGTGTGTATATTGTGTAGGTATATATAAGTTTCCATGAACACGAGGTCAACTTGACAACTAAACGTGGAAGGCGTGCCACAATAACTTAAAAAATAGCTAAACCACCACCTGGCTGAATGTAGTGTAACAAAGTTGGCGGCGAAAATTGAACGTGACAACGTTGTTGCTCAGAGGCAGCAAAGCCGACTACACTTGGGTATCGATGGTCAATGATACAATTCTCCAGATTTTCGCTGAAACCGAAGTGCAGCTAAGACTTGACCCAAATCCATTAGGTATTTGCACAGTGTGTATGTAGGGTAAATACCGGATTTGCATGGGAGCATCAATAAGGATAAAGCTCACTACACGTATGACTTCTGAAGCAGGACATGGGCTCTCGTCTAATGCACAGCGAAATCCAATTAGCATCGACTGTAGCGTAAGGGTATGGGTAGGTACGAAAACCCCAAGGAATTATCGAACTCTATTACAATATTAGATTATCGTTCATTTAGATCTATATAGTACACTCGTACACTAGATGCGGTCGGTTGGGGGCTATTATATAGTGGTCAGGAGTGTGGAATATCCTCCGGTTAATCGTTGTTGGGTTGTTTTCATCATGTTTTCCTCTAATCCGGGGACACACCAACGAACCCTCCACTTAGTAAAATTATTATCATGCAGACCCTCGATATTATAAGAGCCACACACCGTGATTGATTATTCAACAGTCAGGAACTTAACGATGCAATGATGTGGTAGGTAGGTGTATTTCTCCAGGAGCTAGAGAGCGCTGGTTGGAGGGTTGGAAGTGATTTCTAGGTACATGACGTCGCACGTTCAATATAACTTCTAGTCTCAGTAGTTGTTCAGTACCACTTCGCCGGAGTGTGACTCCGGAATTGTGAACCTTCACCTGGGCTTTTCGAGCGTCACAGCATTTTCGACACACATAGGTCATGTTTGCAAATCTGATCATATAACTATTCATAGATTCCTACGAGTTATGATAGCTTATGACGCATAATTTTCGTCTGGGATTTGGTAGGTATGTACGAAGGTATATCAAATACGGAATTTAGAATATGAAGCGAATAGTAGGTGCTGAAGAATAAGTCGTGTAATACAATTATTACTACTCAATATGCCTATACTTACTCAAAAATTTACAACTAGCAGTACTAGCACATAAATAGATACAGAAAGCGTTCTCGTAAGGACGTAAGGCGTGACTGCGTGGTATTTTGAGCACCCTCTGCAATATCTAGTTATAGTATAGGTGGGTACTAATGGTGTGATTCTCTGGAAAATTACATTCCATGAACGCTCTGTTACGCTGTTATTACCTAGGCAACAGTCAATGGTCGACAGAAATTTTTACATAACAGAGCGTTTATAAAATGTTATTTTTCACAGACTCGCACTATAAGTGCTGCAGGCGAGCAAGTGGAAATTGTCCTGATGTCCTGTGTCTGTGGCAGTTAGGAAGCAAATGCAAAATCGTCATTTTAACACCTACACTTCACATTGCCATGAATCCATGATAGATAATAGATATACTGACATCAGAGAAAAGCTATGATAGCAGAACGACCAATACCACCTAAATTGTGGAAAATGAAAGCCCCTAGTCGAGCTCCTAGTCATATCCCATTCACTTTTTATTCTCAGTAGAATAACTTTTTGGAGCAAAAATAAAGTGACAAGCCCGAGCGCTGGGACGATACGTCTGATAGCCGCTGATAGTTTGGCTTCAAAACTTTGCTGGTGCCGTAGCCGTAGCCACCCAGCTTGTCATTTAATTTTTGCTCCAAAAAGTGATTATACTGAATTTAAAACGTGAACGACATAATAGTTCCCATGTCAGCATTCTATTGGAGTCATGGCAATGTAGGTACCTATGAAAAAATTCGGTATTATATCGTTCAGTTCAATTACTTTCAGATCCATGGAATAGGCCAAAAAAAAAATTGGTCTTTGTCCGCCCTATTCAAATTTCACATGAGTGAACCGATTTTTATGAAACTTGCTAATAAGACGTCCTTCATAATAAGATTTATATTTCAATGGCTGATTAACCGATGTCGCCATCTTGGACCGTTGGTACTGAACTTTTACACACGAACACCGATTTTGATGACACTTGGTAATAAAACGTCTTTCATGATTGAGTTTATATTTTAAAAGTTGTTTCTTCATCACTATAACCTATTTTATTGATTACGCCCATGCAGAATTTTAGAAGGCGTCTGCAATCCTACGTCCTACGTATGCAAGAGCAGTTCTCCTCGTTTTTATTTATTTTTTCTCGAAATGTTTCAATTTCTGGCTTGAGGAGCTTAATGGCGTCATAATTTAATAATATACCGACTCAGCCTCCGGCCGGTCATAAACCGCCTCGCAAAGCAAGAGTGGTCTAAATCAAGTCCACTTTCACGACTTACCATTTAACTCTGGACTGGGAGGATCTTTTTTGTTTCCCGCACTTTACGACTGCGGTGCGGTCCACCGCAAAAAATCGCGCAAAATGTTAAATACAGTGTGAAACATAACTCGATGCAAACGAAAGTGCTAAAGCTTGCATTTAAATCCAAACCGACGACGACCGCACTGGAAAAGTCCGAGGACCCGTGCGATTATTTAGAGTAATTACGGCATAAATTCACCGGAGTTTTCGCGAAACTCCGTTTGGTGGAGCCGAATCGAAAAACAGACAGTTTTATGGAAATTTGAGGGGAGTAGCAGATCTCGGTTGCGGTATTAAGGAGCTTCAGGGTTGGATTTAGTGTTGACCGCCGTAATCAAGTCAAGAGAGATGTTCAGAAAAATGTTATTAAGTCATACAGCTTCAGTTGTGTAAAATTTGTTTGATTAAAATGCTTACAACCAAATAAGAAATATAATACTTATTCCGAAATGTCCTCTGAAAGTTACCACAAGGCGATTATTAGTACTCACAGGGTGCGGCGCGGCAAGCTGACGGTTTTTAAATCGCTTTAAAAGTCGGTAAGGTCAGCTTATTTCGCCGTGGTTTCAATTTCAGCCGTAAGAGTAGCGAGTAGTATATTGTATTTTGGAACACTATACAGGGTGTTTCAGGAATGATAGCAGAAAATTTAACTGTGGATAAATCTTGTCAAAATATGACGAAAACGTACATACCATTTTGCAAAGTTCGGCTTAATGACGAAGATACAGTCCTCCAAAGTTCACTTTGTTCGGATTTCAAAAATCTCTAACTCAGGAACGTTTCGACAAATTCAGCTTTAATTTAGCATAAGCTGATTTGTCATAATTCTCCATCAACTTATCAAATTTGGAAAGAATCCAATCAGTGGCGTAGAAGTTATGAGGGGTCACCTTGAGTCAACTTTTCTTCGGATGCTTCTAATTTATTGACTCTCATAACTCCTACACCACTGGTTGGATTCTTTCGAAATTTGGCAGATAGATAATTATGGCGAACCAGCTTTTGCTGAATTAAAGCTGAATTTGTCGAAACGTTCCTGAGTAACAAATTTTTTAAATCCGGAAAAAGTGAACTTTGGAGGGCTGTATTTTTGTCATGAGGCCGAACTTTGCAAAATGATATATAGGTTTTCGTTATATTTTGACGAGATCTACTCACGATTGAATTCTCTGCTATCATCCCTGAAACACTCTGTATAATGACTGACAAAAATAAAACATCCAAAGAGATCACCAGAAGAATTTTGCTGGGCAACAAGAGCTACTTTGCATTGCAGGCAATATTTAAGTCTAAAACAATAAGCAGAAGAACAAAAATAAAGATCTATAAAACACTGATAAAACCGAGGATAAAACCAATCTTACTTTACGGAACTGAAACATGGGGATTAACGAAGAGAGACGAAAACAGGCTAGGGATATTCAAGAAAAACATTTAAAAAAGAAGATATTCGGTCCCTGTAAGAATGGGATGGAAGCGTCAGGATAAGATATTGTTACGTATTTTGCGTACGGGTTCGATTATAATTGAGAGATGTACTTTGGTTTAAGCTCATTGGCATTTCCAAATTCAAAGAATAATTTTGTTGATTTTTGGGTTTTGGAAATGTCAATGAGCTCAAACCAAAGAACATCCTTGTAGCTTTCAGAAGAGATCTAAATGATGAGATTCTGCACAGGAATCTCCCACAGGGATTGATTCCGCAACACCGCAACGCTTATTTAGCAATATAGCTCCGTCCCTAATGTGTTTCTTGATGCGCACAGTCAGACACCTACTCATCAGGTATTTTACTTATTTTAGTACTAAGCTGGCAAAATTTATTCAAATTTTCCAACGTAGGTAATCATTCCTAGTCAGTGGGACCATTAGTAAATCGCAACTATATGCTACAACAGCATCAGCCTATAACAATAAAATTATTATCGCATCCAATAATAATTGTATGAATTGAATTTCCAATACCTACTTACCTTGCAACCATTATGACTGAATATGCATCAATCATTACGCATACCTCCATCAATTTTCACCAGACTGGTTCTATTCAAATCATAGAAGATCAAGTATAGATAATTTGTATTATTATTGTTATCATCATTATTATGATACGTTTCAACCCTATCTATAGTGTGATTCGAGGTGTGATTCTATATATTTAGTTGGCTGGGAGTCTCGCCACGTGACGCATCTGGAAAGGAGAAATTCGGGAAGTCATAGCTTGCTAGAACTACGCATCAGGGTTGAACGTACTTTTATTGTTATAATCCTACTATGGATTACTTCGAAGAGAAGAATAATAATTGGGACGTGTGTCCCAATGTGTCCCAATTATTAACCCATATAGCCCGGCCGTCCTTTATAAAGGACGGTAAAAGTTTTTTGCACAATAATCCACTGCTATTACTAGTACAAACAGATAAAGTCACTACATACCAAACTTCAAGTATTGAGAGCCAATTCATATCACTAGTTCGTTATAATTACTGAATTTGCTTGTATGGTGCCCTTTTGTTTGTTGTTGGCTTTTACAATGAATAACCAGAGGTAGGTATAATTTGTTGTTAATAGCAGTTTATGATTGTTTTTTTTTATATTTGGGTACTTCAAAGATCAAGTAACTTGCCCGCTACCAAAACTTCTTTTTTTTTCCAAACCGTCCCGTGCAAAAAAACTGTGTCCTTTATAAAGGACGGTAGGTCTATCCACTACTATCAACTACAATGATGTCGTTTTTATTTCACTTATGGAAAAGACCCTTTACCATAGCACAGTTAATGGAAGAAATCGAGAAGGATGTATTGAAGATATTCCAGGAGAAATAGCAGTTCTTTTCCCAAAAATACAAACGATTAATGCGATACGGATGAAGATTCAGCAGAAGAAAATTTTATTGAACCCAACAATTTGTCAGAAGCGCAACTCAGAGCCGAATTTGGGCAACAAGTTTTGGATTGGGGCTTTACGGCTAGGCATTATTGTCTATTTTGAGAAATGACGAGGTTCTCGTTATCAGAAAAAAAAGCACATCGTAGCACGTAGATCAACCGCTACTGATATCATACTACGAGAATATGGGCGGTGTAGATCGTGATGATCAAAATCAAGGCTAATACAGAGTTTCAGTCAGAGGGAAAAATGGTATTCTCCACCATTTGCTCACTGCTTAGATATGACTATGCAAAAATCTTGGCGACTGAATAAAAATAATGGCGGAAACCTCGACCGACTAAAGTTCCAAAGATCTATGAGTACAGAGCTGCTGAAAACTAACAATAAAATGACAAAGAAAAAGACCTTGGGAACCACCCAGAAATTTGCATGAGTTTTTTCATGAGCTAAGAAAATCACCGGCGATGCGCGGCATGTCATAAAAAAAGCCAATTTTATGTGCAAAAATTGTTATGTCGGCTTGCATCTCAAGGATTGTTTCGTTTTTCATCACACTCAAAATTTATGTTTGTTTGTTTAGGTTTTCCTTAAATGTTTTTTTTCTTTTGTTCTCTGATGTTTTTTGTTTTATATTGATAATTTCATGTTTTTGAAGTGCAAGGGAACATTTTTCAGTCGTTTGATGTTATCAAAAAATTTATATTTCATGGTAGTACATAGCCCTACCGTCCTTTTAAAAGGACAGCACTTTTCAACTAAATACAACACGCAAAGAATTTTTTTCTTATTTTTGTTTAATTCCACTCAGCTTAAAAGACCAGAATTTCAAGAAAAATTTTCGCTTACGAAAAAAAATTTAATTCCGGACTATATGGGTTAATGTGTTCATTAAGTCAGACACATCCTTAATAATAACCCGATTATAGTCCCTGGAGATTTATTAATTGCGAGTTTAATTAAGTTGCTTGTGGCCACATTAGAGGCTTTGGGTTATATGTAGAGAACGGAGGCGACCTCCGGTGGTGGTGGCAACGATTCGGTAAAACAATCTTCTGGTAATGCATCATGTTCCAAAATGTTATTACGCTCTCTCCAATGGCCGCAGCGATTAGCAATGGCTGGCGATTTTGTAACTATGTTGGAATCACCCGTTAGCCGTCTGTTTGTGGGCAAGATAACGAAAGCGATTGTTTTATCAACTTTGATGATGGCCCCCTAATGGGGCAAACGGAACTATTTAGAATCGAATCGAACAGTCGGCCGTCGGGATCGACACGTGTTTATTATCTAATGTTGCACCGAAGTTTTCAAACTAATCCTTACATATTTTTTTGGAACAGTAAATAGAAGGATACTTATGTATTTATGAGGTAATATAGTTACTATTATATTATTCCAGGCTATTTCATCAAAATTTTGGTCCATGCAAATCGCCAACAAGATATTCCTGATGATTTTATTCTGAAACTGTTATTTGTCAAAGACATATGGAAGATATGATCATCCCGAGTGAGCATCACTGATCACTGATCATGTGTCTCACCTCACCTCCCATCAGCTATGCCGTGTTGAGGCCAAGCGTCGTATCTACAAAAAAATTATCGAAGTTTTCCACCTTCTCTTATAATATTGGGTTTTATTACGGTGTCTTTTGTAAACAATATAACACGAAACTATAGCTCCCATCTTAGAGCGCTTTCCAATTGGCGAAAATCAGCGGCCACCAGAAGGCGCTGAACGCAGTCAAACATGGTGGCCCAAGAGGCCTTGACAAATAGGTACCCAGCGCACAGCCCAGCGCAGTAGCGCAGTAGCACTCGACAGTTGACAGTACCTACTCCAAATCATAAAAATATTGACAGTTTTGACAGTTGAAAAATAATTAAATTTTTTTGTCTTCCTTGTTTACCACATCTTCGTGAATGTGAGCGAGTGAGTCTTGTAGTTTGACTTGAATTACTGCGTTAGTATACGCCGATGGACACAATGCACAATGCAGCAGCAAAAGCCGATACGTAAGTTGGTGAAATTCTGGCCGAAAAATGCAATCTCTGAATGCTTATTTACGTTACAGATGTTAAGTTGTGTGAGCCCCTTGCACACAAGGTGGAAATACTAAGCCCCCACAAGACAAGGCATAGGTACAACAGGACGCATCACGAAAATAAGCCAACAATTATCGTTTATTAGGCCAGAAAGATGAACATTCTTTTGGAGTAATCGTACGACTCATACATTGACTGTAAAGTAAAATTTCAGTAGCTAATAAGCATTTACCGCTGTCTAGAATAATAAAAATCATAGTTTATCAATAATAATTGGGTATTCTTCAATCATAAGTTTAATCAAGGCATCATCGGTTGATATTAGAACAATGATATTAGGTAGTGTTTCTACAATGGAAAATATTTTCATATCGATTAAGTTGTTCTAAATCTGAACTGATGAAGCGAGTGACGGATTCTGATTTGCAGGCCAGGTATCTTCTCTCAATACCGCTGGCGTTGATCTCCAGGCTCTCCGGCTGCTCTCACTGGCTTATCGGAGATGGCTTCACGAGTTCACAACACTGTTCCAACAACTGGTCCACAGAACCCAACCTCCAAATGGTTTTCAATTATCCATTTATGAGACATAACAAAGCAAAAGAGTCTCAGTCGCAGTGAGCCCCAGTCACCCCACACACGATTAAATGACCTGCCTCAATCACTTCTTCGCACTTTGTCGAGTCGAGAGGGGGCTGATTTGGTCACCAACATGACCATAAATATTGGGCAAATGAATCTGTATTATCGGCATTTTCTAAAACAAAAATAAGTTAGAGATACTGCTACGAAATTCCATTCCCAACGAACCCACAGTTCTTGGCCCACTGTTACGCTTTCACTGACAGCTATCACTGTTGACAGCTGTTGTGATGTAAATGCGCACTGCGTTTACTACCTATTTGTCAAGGCCCCTTGGGCCACCATGTTTTATTGCGTACAGCGCTACCACGCGGAAAAGATTTTCGCCAATAACAGCAACACAAGGACGTCTATACTGACTGGACAAGAAGCTTCGCCGGTTTTGACGTAGAAAGGTGAAGCCGAGATTTGACAATCCCGACGGTCGAAGTGTTATTGTCCGCGACTGGTCCGCCACTCGTAATCGCCCGTAACCATAGTCACGTTCAGTCGGAGCACGCTCGAAACTGTCGTTCAGAAGTTTGCTGCCAGGCCCGGTATGGGCCCGGTCTTGTAAAATGATAGCAGTTAGTCAATTACTTACAACAAAAAGTGTGTTATGTTTCGGGGTCCGCTTGTTGCGAACACTATTGGGCTTGCGCGGCATAATCAACGATAATTCGCCATGGATGCACAATTGCACAAGAGGCTGGCGGCGTCCATCACGAATGTCACGATGACAATCCCGACGGTCACAGATTCAAATCAAGCTTCAAGATGGCGGCGAAGTTTCTTATCCAGCCAGTAGTATAGACATCCTTGCAGCAACACAAACGGACACATCGTCGCACACTTTATGTGAAAGTGTAGGCTCTTCTAATTGGAACATAGTTGTTATTATTTTCACTGCATGGTGGTGCTACAGGTCTGTCACAGTCATTTCAGCCCCCAAAACAACAGATACCTACGTCTGATCGCAAAACCAACAAATATCCCATGCAAAGATCCAAGCCACGGTATTTTCAAAATGTTTCACTTTCTCCATGGAAACTAGAATCTCGATCTCCCGCCGTCATGAAAAGAGAGAGTACCACTGAATAAAAGTGAAAGTCCGTAGTTTAACACAGCCAAACACAGATCTACTGCTGTGTTCGATTGTGTCGACATAAGCTGATATTGGAACACTGTATGTGTGAAGTTGTGTTGACATGTGTCGAGTTTTGTCCGTATTGGGAAGCACCCTTAGTTAATTACATACTTGCTGTATTCTAACGTCACTGCATATGAATTCTCCCGAAGTGGAAACCATATTATTTTATTGTACCTATACAAAGTTCGAAGATTCGGGTAGCACTCTGACGAATATTGTCACATCACTTGAACTTGCAGAGCTGGTTAGTAGACCCCAGGTCCTTCATAAAAAGTGATCTGATGGTATAATTACTTACTCAACTTGAACGAAATGATATTCTTGAGAACAAATTTTCTGCAAGCTCCCCGTTGCATAGAGTATTTTTGGCAACCACCAAATTCTATGCTAATACATAGCTCAAGAGACAAACTATTACAATAAATCTCCCGGGAGCGATGTTTCACCTCCCCAATGTGCAAACTCAACGTCAGTTCTCTCCCTTATTCGCGCAAACACAAACGCCGAGTTTATACAACTGTAAGTCGGGGCCGTATAAATGCCTTTCATGGTACGGAATTTAGAGGGCGCCCTTAACCTAATTAAACTAATTTCGTCCGGATTTGTTAACCGTGCTTCCGAATTAAGTTCACTATTCATTACAATTGAATAATGGGATCTTATACACACGCACAGAGAGGACGACGCCGAGAAGAAGCGCCCGGTCGTATTTCAACTCTCCAGGCAGCGACCTCTGCAGCAGCCCCCAGCCTCCCCGAACACATAGAGCAGGATATACTTTCCGGTCCAAAAAACACATTAGTAAATTTCCGGTGGAGGAGAAATATGGAGGCGCAATTACTTATGGAGCACCGGCGCGGCATAAATCCGAAAGGTGCGGTCAGCCGGTGACGTATTTAATCAAGTAGCTCTTTAATGGACCCTCTTCCAGTATGAAGATGTCGCAACAGACCGCCAGATGAATGTTTGACGTGATAGCATTCAAAGAATGCCATAACGAGCGACCAACTTGCTTGGCTGGATGCGGAGATAAGGCCGGGAGATATTTCGCAAATTCCGTCTTCACACCTCGCATTCCGGGAATAGCATCCCTTCAGAGAGTCCCATTATGGGTGTTATATAAGGTAACTCCTTTACAAACTGGGGGGACAACTTAGCCTAACTGCCGTCCTCTCTGGGATGCTGTTGCGTATAACCTACTTACTCGCGGCAGAAGTCTTGAGTGAAACATTTCGAGATAATGGGGTAGAAATGTCAGAAAAACGCTGGAAAATTCTGAGAATGCCTTGTATCTGCATACTATGTTGAGTATGCCAATTCGATTCCAATTTGATGAAAACATGCACGGCAAACGATGGGACGATATGTACCTATGTAACGAAAATTTGTATCATTCCCAGGCTTCTGGTGTTACAAAGCAGATATAGAACAATGCCGTTACAATAGTTTTTTTTTTGTGTTTTCACTCATCCCGCACCAACAGATACTTTACATCTCTCTGATTATTATTTTGCTTTAGCAAGTACATGTATACATATATTGCAATTGAAAGCGTCTGCTCAGCATCAAATCCCATCACGTTATTGTGTTTCAGCTTTGATGCCGCATAGATCCACCTAGTACGAGTACCAATAAATGATGAAGTGAGGTACATACCTATAAAGGAATATAAGAGGAAATTTGCGATTGATAAGGGCTTGTTCGAAACCCAACTGCATTACGTCACTGCAAACGTCTATTCATTGTCAGAGGTTTTCTTCCTATTATCTCGCATCTCAGAAAACTTCGTTTATCAGGATCTTTGCATACTCAGCCTTAGATGTTTCCTGCATCTGAACCGACTGACATTTTTAGCTTGTCGCTTTTCCAAATACTCCCAGAACTTCTCATCACCGAAGACAACCGCGGAGGCTTCTCTTTCGGTTGTTTTGGAGTTCCGTTTGACTGCCGTTAAGTCAAGCGGTGACTGCTATCCGCACTATCCGCTATATGCGTTTGTCAAAAGAGTGGGAAGAGTCGACATCAACGTTCAAGGTGACGATTTACGAAACTGAATAAATCCGATTTGTTTTGTTTTCGGTAGCTAGATGTCGCTACTCGACTGAATGCACATAGCCTGGCGCTCATTGGAACTCTCCTCATGCAGGAAGCATAATCGTGATACGTAGCATACGTCTATCCACAAAATACGTTTAAAATAGTTCTGTTGGCTGAAAATTAACAGGCATACCTAATGTCCTTGAACCTTTGAGTGAAGATATATTTATGTCTTCCACATAGGTTCCTACTTGTGAAAAAAAGAACGTATGACGTTGAAACGGGACAAGAATAATATCAAATATCAAATGGTTTGCTGTTTAAACTTATACAGCCATAGACAAAGACATCTAAGGCCAGTAGCAGGAATATTCGAGGTTGCAAAAGGTCCCATAGAAAATGTTTCTTCTGAGATTAGTTAACTTGGAAGTCCTAATAAAGAATCCGAATTTGTGACCTTATGTGACCTCCGGAACCGTGGGAAATAAAATTAAGAAGTTAAAAATTCGTGAAAATCGTCCGTTTTTCTTGAATAACTCGTAAACGGTGACTCCACGAACAAAATGTCTAGTGGTCATTGAGGAGTGTTAAATTTTGAACAAAATGATGCCAAAGCCATTGCCGTTCAATAAACGGTTACCGGAATACAGCTTTCGGAAGTCTATCCTTGAAATCGCTCGAAGCTGTCAGATGATATCTGGCCGTCAAACTGCAGGTTCTCACTCAAGAGGCTATACTGTCATTGTCCGTGAACGGATATGGTTGCCCTAAACATTTCTTGGAAGACAATTGAATCGGCTTTGATGTGCTTTGACTGCAGTGCCGTCACATTTTGTATCTTGTATGTAATCAGCAGTCAAAGTTGCTACTGGATCAACCGCGGGACTTTCAAAAAACGCCCTTTTGAACGCATATATCTTGAAAACTAGAGAAATGAGAAAATTTCTGTAACCGGGGTTCTTTCAAGCACACTTTGTTCTACATATTCCGTTCAAAATGTTCATCTGCAAGAAAAGCAGACTTGATGACAGGAACGTAAAAAGTGCGCTTTTTGAAGGTTTCGCGGTTAATCCACTACCGACTTTGACCGCTAATAACATCAAAGATATAAAATGTACGGGAGTGCATTCAAAGCGTATCAAAGCCGGTTTAATTGCCTTACAAGAAATGTTAAGGGCAAGCGTATCCGTTCACGCACAATGACAGTATAGCCTCTTAAGTGAGAAGCTTCAGTTGTACGGCCAGAATTCAGCTGACTGCTCCGAGCGATATTCAGGGTAGATTTCCGAAAGCTGTATTTCGGTAACCGTTCATTGCATAGCAGTGGCTTTGGCATCATCTTGTTCAAAATTCAACGATCTTCAAAATGATTTCTAAATTTTTGTATGTGAAATCACCGTTTACGAGTTATCCAAGAAAAACGAACAATTTTCATGAATTTTCAACTTCTTCATTTTTTTACCACGGTTCCGGAGATCACACAAGGTCACAAATTTGGATTCTTCATTAGGACTCTCCAGTAAACTCATATCTTATCTCATATCATATCAATATATCTCAGTAGTTGAGTTGAGACCCCTCCAATAATGAGTTTCAATCCATCTACAGCAGTAGAGTTGAGATCCGCTGATGCTGAGTTTCGACCCTTTGACGATGAGTTTTATCCCACCTGGAGGATGATGAGTTGAGGGCCCGGTTGATGCGGCCCGATCCTCTTGGATGGAGAATGTCGAATTGAAACCTGTTGATAATGAGTTTCGATCCCCCTCAAGGACGTGGAGTTGCGATCCCTCTAAGATGAGCCTTGACCCACCCGGAGACTGATGAGTTGCTACTCTTTAACGAGTGTCGACCCACCTCTAGGATGTTGAGTTGAAGCCCTTGGATGATGAGTTTTGATCCGCCTTCGGCCATAAGCTACAACGTCAGAGAGCCAAGTCAGGTCCAGATATATTGGAACGAGCAATTTACGATTGAACTTTTTCTCTACTGAAAAGAGGCCAGGATCGACACAGGTCTCAACTTTTTCAGTCACACGTACAAAATCCCTGGGTGACAAAAATAGCATAACATCAGACCAGTATGCCAACACGAGCTTCTAAATCCTGATTCGATGTCCAAAGTATCCCATCGCTATAAAAGAGAGATTTCAGAACTCGGTAAACAACACCTGTCCACAGATCATAGTTTTTTCACCAGGTGTTTATGTGGTCGGTGTATGATAATTGATAAGCATACCGACGAGCGACGACAACTTCATTGATTGTACTTGAATTCCCCCGTTATTTAACTTTCTGATGCGACCAAAAAGTTGTTGAGGGGAATCGGTTTTATTTTATTTTTTTCGTCAAGTAGAAACTCCTCTGAAGAGAAAATGTACGGGCAATGCTGTCAAATTTTGAAAATTTCCAAAAAAATCTGAAAATTTTTGATTTTGATTTTTTAAAATTCAAAAACTAGATAGTCGCATGCCAAATTGAAACTTTTCGTTCTCAAAAAAGTACCAAAACAGAATTTCCCGTGCATGCGATTTTTTTTGAAAAAAGATGTATGTGCGTTGCTATCTAGTTTCCAAATTTTCAAAAATCAAAATCAAAAGTTCTCAAATTTTTTTGGGAATTTTGAAAATATGATAGCATTGCCCGTATATTTTCTCTTTGGGAGAGTAACTCTACTTGACGAAAAGAATTAAATGAAACCGATTCCCGTCCACAACTTTTTTAGTCGGATCAGAAACCCCTTAACACAGACTACCAATACAGACGGTCAACCGGCGAACGGGGCGATGTGTTTCTGGGTTGCCACTGCCAGGTGGCGTTCGTCCCGAAGTGTCGCTCCGCGGTGCGCGAGACCGTGCGTCACATTCTAACCGCCGACCTCCAGAGCGGAACGTGATACCTACCCAAACAAGTGAAATTCGACAGTTACTGTGTTTTTATCACACTTTACTATCGCATCATACCCTTACTACCATTCTTACCACGACCTATTATTTATATTGTTATTCAATGCAGATCTTGACCTACATCATCATTTATTTCTCTTCATTCAAGTAACTAATTTTTAAATCAACACTCCATCCAAAAATCTTTCATTCTCATGGGGAAGATTAATTTCTATTGAAAGGGGGCCCAATAAATTAGGAATATTCACCTTATCTGGTAAAAAAACTTTTGCAAAAATACCATTGTCAATTGCACAATAAAATTATTGGGGTATGCAAATCTCACGAAGGAAAATGAACTATTGATACTAAAGAAAAATCATGGATCGTCATTAAACATAATGCGATTTGGAGACTCCTTCAAATATTATGGGAAAAAATTTAGAAAACTGTCTTTTGACATAGTTTCAATAAAGAAGAGGTGGGGCCATCGAACAGCCACATTATGCAAATTAATTCTAAAAAGGTTGAAAAAAAATCAAGAAATCAACAGCCTGTTCTTCATGGCCAATGAGAAATTCATTTGAACTTTTTGTTATAGTGGGAGCGGTACGCAAAAGCATACCGCATTTTGGAGTGCAGTAACGAGATTTTGCATGGGCGTAATTTATACCAAGACAAGCGATTTGACCCGCAGCACTCGATATTTCGTCCCTTAGGGGGCCAGTGGGGGCCCTCCAAATTTCCAAGACGCAAGAACGTTCACAAAATGATCATTGAGTATCATCATGTATGTCATAAGTGAAGCTTACGGGTCTATTGAAAATGTTTTCATCAAATGTCGTCGTGTCCGATTCATTCTTCACATTTGAAAAATTCTTTCGCAGAGGTCAAAAAAACTGTTTTTATTTTTTCTTCTATGCAAGGAAACGATAAATTCATATGTTTTGTTGCGTTCCCAACTAAATCGCGTTCCGTAAGCCCAAATATGAAGACAATTTTTTCGCAATGTCATTTTCCCAAGAAGAGGTGACCTCTTCAGTACACTATTTTCAACAGCAGTTTTTTCAATGTTCCTAGTGGATAAGACTATCGATTTTCGCTGATATGAGAAGCTTGAACTCTTTTCTTAGTAATTTCCATGCAACATGGCTTCAAAACATACAAGAAAGCCCTAAAACTTTTTTTTTTGCTGGGCCGTCAAATTTTTGGCATGTTGATTTTGTAGTAGGGGAGACGCGCAAATAAATAAGATCTAGTCTAGGCGAATAAGTTCTACCGGAAAATATACCTACTTACACCCAACGACTCTGCGTTTTGTTGTACTGCAATAAAACACGGCATGGAAGAATATTTTCTGTTGAAACCAAATCGCCTGTGCCTGCAGCCTGGATTGAATACTGGTCCGCGTCTCTCCTACTATAAAATCAAAATATCGTAAGATAGACGGCCCAGCAGAAAACATTTTTTTGGGCTCCCTTGGGCGTTTTAGATTCATGTTGCTTCGCAACCACCAGGAAAAGAGTTCGAGGTCTCCATTCCTGCAAAAATTACGAGTGATATCCAGTGGGGACATAGAAAAAAATGCTCTTGGAAAAGAGGTACTGAAGAGGTCACCACTTCTTTGAAAAATACCATTACAAGAAAAATTTCTTTATAATTAGGTTAAGGGAATGCGATTTAGTTGAGAACGCAACAGAACATAATGAATTTATCGTCTCCTTGCATATAAGAAAAAATAAAAACAGTTTTTTTGACCTCTGCCAAAGAAATTTTTTTTCAAGTGTGAAGAATGAATCGGACAGAACGACAATTGATGAAAATGTTTTCAATAGACCCGTAAGCTTCACTTATGACATACATGACGATACTCAATGATCGTCATGTGAAAGTTCTTGCATCTTGAAAATTTGGAGGGCCCCCATTGGCCCCCTAAGGGACAAAATATCGAGTGCTGCGGGTCAAATCGCTTGTCTTGGTATAAAGTATGCCCATATCAAATCTCGTTGCTGCACTCCAAAATGCAGTATCGATGTGTTTTTAGGTGTGTACCGCTTGCACTATTACATTCAGTGATACACACAGTAATATCCAAAGAATGTGAATATTTTAGTAGTTCGCAAAAATACTCAAACAATTTTTTTGATGCTGGTTTTCTCTTTGTTAGCACTAAGAGAATGATTTTGATGTAATAATATATTGGAAATAAAGGTGCATACAGGGTGGCCCAACGAAATCACTACGAAAGGGCTTTTGGGCATTTCACCTAATTTTTTTGAAAAAAGCTCGGACAGGTCGATTTTTATATCGAGGGGGACATCTTCTGAAATATACATTAGCGAATTTCTATCTCAAAACCCCTCAACCCCACCCACCTCAACTTCGAAATTTCCAAGGACACCACCCACCTTGCGATACATAAAAAAATTGAAGAGAACTAAATTATCTCTGTGAAAAAATATTTTAAAAAAAATTTGGATCCTACCACTCTTCTTCCTGGAATTCTATGACTATCCCGCTTTATATTATCGACTTCTAAATTTTTTTCAACTTGGTCCGCGTCATTCCAGCTAGTATCGAAGAAGAAAATTTTCAGTGAAGAAATTGCTCTCCCCTACCCAGCTTAAAAATTCAACAAGATACCACCTACTTTGTGATACATCGAATTGAAGGGATTTGAATTCTTCTTCCGAAAACAATGTTTTGATAATTTTCAACCCTTCCTTCAATCAATTGAACATTCAAACTATTTGAGGAGGGCAGGGAAAAAGGGGTTTTTAAAAAAATTTAAAATATTTTTTTCATGAAGCGAATTCAAGTCCTTCAATTTGATGTATCGCAAAGTACGTAGGTAGTATCATTTTTTAATTAGAAGGGGTGAATTTGGGTGGCACTTCTTCCATAGAAAATTTTCTTTTTCGATGCTGTGCAGGATGACGTTGACTGCAATGAAGAAAATTGAGAGGTCAAGAAAATCAAATCGGACACTCGGAATCTTAGGAGAATAGGGGGTGTGGTTAAAAATTTGAAAAATATTTTTTTTAAAAAGAGAATTTGATTCTCTTTGATTTGATGTAGATATCGTAAATTAGATAATGTCATTTGAAAGTTGCGCCAATGTATGTTCCAGATGTCCCACTTGATTTTAGAGTCGACCTGTCCGATTTAAAAAAAAAAATGAGGTGAAATGACCAAAAAACCCCTCTGTTTTTTTTTGTTGGGCCACCCTGTACAATAAATCTGTCTCTCCACGTAAATTGAAAAAGTATATTGCGACGCGTTTCGGCCTTACAATTTGGGATAAAGAGTCATCTTCAAAGATATACATGTGTAGAAATTGGTGTTTGTCAAAGTGATGGGTTTATAACAGCGGTTTCTAAGAGAGAGCACAAGCTATCTGCAAAATTGTCAGAAAGAGAGAAATTGGAAAGGATATTTTTTACCAAAAGTAGACATTCTGTAATTGGAACAGATGGGAATAAATTTGAAAATTTGTGACATCAGAAGAAATCAGAAATGAATTTAATGGTGGAGTGATGTTTTTAATTTTGTTGATTAACTCTGTTGTTTTTGACACTAAAATTTAGTTTAAAATTCAAGATATCTGGTGAAATTCTACTAAGGAGTTTTGATAGTTTATAGACACGAGAATTTTTAAAGACAACAACGGACTTTCATTGGATTATGAGGTTTGTGAATTTTTGGAAGGGCATGTTATTGTAATTGAGAAATTTTAGGATTGGTCGACATTAATTAAGATGAAAAATAATTAAAATGTTTGATAACCCATGAATTGATTTTGATATTATTTCTATTCAAAGTAATAAATTGATTATTTGGATTCTTTTCCAAAATTTCAGAATCTGGAGAATTTAAAAAGTTTCTGTTTTTTCGATGTATGAAATAAAGGTGTATATATTAATATTTCGAATTTTTTTCGGGGGAGTTTTTTACCGAAATTGGATTTTTTAGTGTATGACTCCACCCTGTGTAGTGAATGGAAATTTAGTACTCATTCAGTGGTTGATATTTTTTACTCAATATTATGCCACAAACAGTTCAGAAAAATCTTTTGAAATAACGAAACTAGAAGGGTTCGAATGACCAACCTTTGACCCTCCATAACTTGAAAAATAAAACTCGAAAAAATTTTTTAGCAACTTTTGGGGTCTTCATAGAAGATTCCATATACCGAGTGGAGCTGTGGGGCGCGAGTTTTGAGACACCCTGTAATTGTATATATTTTTTTGTTACAGGCAAGTAATGTTACTTATGTCACAAAATTCCGTCGTAGATACAGCCTGTGATCAAGTTATTGTTCTTTTGCTTCTAAACTGATTTCTGCTTATTTACGCAGAAGAGTAAAAAAAAGATAAATGTTTTTTTGATGCAAAATTGGACTTAATTGATTGAATTAAATGAAAAAGTCGATTTTTGGCTGATGTCCCAGTGCGTGGCTAGTACACCGCATGTCAAGTTTATCATGGCAATTCAAATCAAAACATTGCACTTTAAAAATTTTACACCTTATTGTTTTGAATATTGTTGGTGAAATTCCGATGAAAACCTCAGATGGTACCTATAGCTACGTTCCAGAACGAGCTCCAGAACGTAATAAGATGCTAATCGGCTATTGCTATATTTAATTTTGATCTAATGGATGAGTCGTATTTCCCATCGAAAATGAGATGAACATCAATCAAAACGGACATAAGATGGACATAGAAAAAATAGTTTCCAGAATATGTAATATTAACTAAAAAGTGATAGAATTTTTTCCTCAAAGTAGGCCTCGAGGGGTCTTCTTGGTAGCCACGGTTTTTCGACAGATTTTCAGGAATCACAGGTGACTGGAGAAGAAATGTATTCAATCACTCGTTATAACCACTTCATCTCATTCAAACAAAATTCGTAAATTGTGATCAAAATTACCTACCTAGCCTAGCAGCGTTAGGGAGGAACATGGATTTATCATAAGAACAAGGATTTATCACAAAGGTCGGTAGTGGTGCTTGTATTTATAGTTGTTGAATAGGCGATGTTTACAAACATGCCGCTGCTCGCCGATTTTTATTGCCCTGCAGTGCGATAGCATGTGACTGCTGCGGCGCACCGATTCTCAGTTTTCACGAGCATAACACGCCGCGGCACCTACTGGTGATCTTTGTAAGATGCAGTTGTAGCGGAAAGATACCAAGCAGGCGGAGTTAACGATTATTAACGAGCTTTTATTATTATACAACTTTTATATGTCGATATTTTTCTCGGCGGATTGACAGACGCGGTGTGTCACCTCAAGCTATTGTTGGCTGCCATACAGCCCCCTCCTTAGTAATGTTGTTCTAATTCCTGGTTCGCAGGTTGTATCTATTCTGTGGCGGTTTGGGTAGGAGGTTTACGGGAGCGTTGTTTGTCGTGACGGTCTGGGAGGACAGCAGTGTTTTGTCTGCGTCGCTTAGGACGTATGCCGGTTTCAGACGGTCCTTGGACACGTGTTTTGCTTCGCCGTTGAGTTGGAGCAAGAACGATTTTGATGCTCTTTCCAAAATTTTGAAGGGTCCTTCGTAAGGTGGGTGTAGCGGCGAACGTACTCTATCCACCCGCACAAACACTTGACCGCAACTTTCCAGGTCTTTATGCACGAACACTCTGGGTTTGTCGTGATGTTTGACAGGTGCTGGCCGCAGATGTTGCATCACAGCACGTAGTTTATTTAAAAATTCATCATGCTGATCGTCGTTAACGTCTCCGGCTTCAAAAAATTCACCTGGTAGGCGGATGGTCGTGCCGTAAAGTAGTTCCGCGGAGGAGCATCCAATGTCTTCCTTGAAGGCGGCGCGCATACCTAGTAGAGCTTCGTCCAGAGCGTCCGTCCAAGCTGTTTGTGAGCCTTTGAGCTTCTGTTTAAGCGTTCTGTGAACCCTTTCGATCATGCCGTTGGCCTGAGGATGGTATGCCGTTGTGCGAATGTGCCTGGTTCCGGTTCGTCTTGCCAGTTCACTGAAAAGTTCCGATTCGAACTGGCGGCCCTGATCTGTCGTCACTGTCATGGGACAACCGAAACGGACCAACCATATTTTCCAAAAGGCTTTTGCCACGTTTCGAGCAGACATGTCCGCCATCGGGTAGGCTTCTACCCATCTACTGAATCTGTTGATCATGGTAAGAATGTATTGCTTGCCTTGACACGGTGGAAGCGGGCCGACGATGTCCAGGTGAACATGCTCGAAGCGGCGGCCTGGCGGTAGAAAATGGTGGATTGGCGTCTTCGTGTGACGTGCCACTTTATTTCGCTGGCATATGTCGCACGATCTGGCAAATTTCGTGACGTCTGCATTCATCTTGTGCCAAACGAAACGATCGGCGACAAGGCGACGGCTTGCTCGCATTCCCGGATGATTGAGATCGTGAAGCTCTTTGAAGACTTGATGCCGCATGGAGGCGGGTACGAATGGACGTATTCTGTCGTTCGTGTCATCGCAAACCAGTGTTATCGACGAATTAGGAAGCTTGATCTTCTTCAGGTGTAGCTTGGTGGAAGCTGGGTTTGTTAGAAGCTTCTCGAGTGATCCATCGTGCTGTTGTTCGCGTGCCATCTGGTCAAAATCTAGCGGCGCCGCGATTACTTCGATTCTCGAGAGGGCATCGGCGACGACGTTCTCGGAGCCCGAGATGTGCCGGATATCTGTAGAAAATTGTCCAATAAACTCGAGATGCCGCTGCTGTCGCGGTGAGGCCTTCTCCGACCGTTGGTTGAAGGCGAAAACGATTGGTTTATGGTCAGTGTAAATTGCAAAGGGACGTCCTTCCACCATGTACCTGAATTGTCGTACTGCACGGTAGATCGCCAACAGTTCCCTGTCGTAAGCGGAGTAGCTTTTCTCTGACTCCTTGAGTCTAGAGGAGAAAAAAGCGAGAGGCCGCCACTGTCCTTCGATCTCTTGTTGGAGCGCGGCGCCGATCGAAAAGTCAGAGGCATCGACGAAAATGGCGAGCGGGGCGGTTGAATCCGGGAACTCGAGCATTGCTGCTGTCGCTAGTCGCTGCTTGATCTCCTCGAAGGCCTTGATCGCGTCGGCTGACCACTGAACAGCCGACTTGTCGTTCTTGCGGTTGCCGACGATGAGTGACTGGAGGCGCAACTGCAGGTGGGCGGCACCGGGCATGAAACGTCGATAGAAGTTTACCATTCCCAGGAAACGCCGCAGGTCTTTGGCAATGTTTGGGCGTTCGAATTTGAGGACTGCGTCGACCTTTTCGGGAATTGGTTGTACTCCGTCTTTGCTTATGGTGTGGCCGAGAAATTTGACGTCGTGCTGACCGAAGTGGCATTTAGCGAGGTTGACAATGAGGCCGGCCGAACGCAAGCGCTTGAAAACTGCTCGCAGATGTTGCTCGTGTTCTTCAGCCTTCGACGAGGCGACTAGAATGTCGTCTAGATAGACCACAGCAAAGTCTAAGCCACGTAGCGTGTCGTTTATATGTCGTTGGAAGGTCTGTGCGGCGTTACAAAGGCCAAAGGACATGTAGGGAAACTCAAAGAGTCCAAATGGCGTAATAACTGCCGTCTTCTCGACATCTTCGGCAGCCACTGGGATCTGGTGATATGCCTTTTCCAAGTCGATCGTGGAGAAAATCGTTTTACCACGGAGACCAGAGACGATGTCGTGAATATGTGGTAGTGGGTAGCGATCGGGCTGCGTGACGGCATTCAGACGACGGTAGTCACCGGTAGGTCGCCAGGTACCGTCCTTCTTCTTCACCATATGAAGCGGCGAAGCCCATTGGCTCTTCGATGGTCGGCACGTTCCGCTGGCCAACATATCATCGAAAACTCTCTTCGCCGCGGTCAGTTTTTCTGGTCGTAGGCGGCGTGCCCGTTCTGCGACGGGTGGTCCTTTCGTCTCGATCACGTGTTCCACTGCATGTGATGTTTGTGCGCGGATATGACGCGCGACCATTACATCCCGGAACTCTTTGAGAAGCGTGTTGTAAGGATGCATTTTATCAACCGTACTTAGCGCGCAAAGGGAAAGGCTTGAGATGCCACATCGGGTGCTCAACTTCGTATGCTCGTCGATCAGAGTGCGCTGCTTCATGTCCACAAGCAACCCGTAATGCGCGAGGAAGTCGGCTCCGATTATCGGTTGAGACACTTCGGCGACGATGAAGTTCCAACAGAAAGGGCGACGTAGGCCGAGGTTTAGCTTGAGTGATTTGTAGCCGCGCGTGCGAATTGCCGTCGAATTTGCGGCGTAGAGCGTCGGAGAAGTTTGTGGGAGGGTGCGCTCTGCTTTTGTCGCAGGTAGCACTGACACTTCTGCACCAGTGTCAATGAGAAAAAGTCGGTTGGCTGAACGATCTTTAATGTGAAGGCGGCGTCCGATTTGTGCATCGCCATTAGCCGCAGAAGATGACGATGCCATTAGTTTTCCGCCGGCTGAAGCGTGCCAAAATTGCAGGGTGGTTGGCAATTGCGTGCTCTTTTCCCGAACCTGCGGTGGAAGTAGCACGTTTTGTCATTGTTGGTGTAACGATTAGCGTTGTCGCGCTTTGGGCTACGGCGATACTCTTGTTGGCCGACTGACCTTCGGATCGCCTCGATTTGTGTCTGCATGGAGGCCGGCGGGGGCGAAGACTCTAGCGGCTGATGTGACGGGGCCTGCGTGACAGGGGAAATGCAAGCCTGTTGTGGCTGATATTGTATCAAAGTGTCGGCCAATTGTGCCTGTGCCAAAAGATCGCCCCGTGCAACAGCGACAGCTCCTTGTATTGACGCCGGCAGGCGTTCGATCCACATCGCTACTATGAAGTTACTGTCTAGCATTCCCAATCTGGCAGCTAAGTCACGCATCTCACGTAATAAAGATGACGGACGGCGATCACCAAGCTCGAGTCCGTACATGAGCTTCTGCATTCGCTGTCTGTTCGTGTCTGACAGCTGCGAAATAAGTGCACGCTTCAGCGTGCCGTACTTGTCTTGCATTGGGGGCGAACGGAGCAGGTCGGACACTTCGTTTATTGCCTCAGGTGTCAGGAAGCGTAGAATGTTGACGAATTTTTCATGGTCATCAACAACCCCAGCAGCGGCAAAAGTGGCCTCGACGGTCCAAAACCACTGTTCTGGGGCGTGCGGCCAGAACTGCTGTAGCTGCAGCATGCGGTTGGTGCGGCCCATTGCGGCGACCGGTACCAAACTGGACTGTTGCTGTGGCGTATCCATTGCCGTGTAGTACTGTTGTGTCAGGGCTGCTGCCGTTTGTTGCCACGGCGGTGCAACCGCGTGTGGTAGCTGCCACCATTGTTCGTGTCCCTCTTCACAATCCTTGGGCATCTCGATGCTTGTTTCGTGGCTTTGAACCGGATTTTCAAGCGAGAATGAGGCACTTGTGGCTCGCATTCTCGAATTTGTAGCGGTAGCGAATTGCGTATCCTTATGAGGATATCCTGTTCGACGTCGGGGTCACCAGTGTAGCGGAAAGATACCAAGCATGCGGAGTTAACGATTATTAACGAGCTTTTATTATTATACAACTTTTATATGTCGATATTTTTCTCGGCGGATTGACAGACGCGGTGTGTCACCTCAAGCTATTGTTGGCTGCCATACAGTTGATCGTCTGTATTGGTAGTCTGTGCCCTTAAGAACCTCGTGTTGAAGAGTGTTGTCGAGAAATATTGCTATCATAGGGGGGGGGGGGGGGGTGTGAAGATATCGTACCTGTCCTGGGAGTCATAAAAAATAGAGCTTGTGACACTACAAAACACTTAAATTCGGTAGGAATTATTATTATGAATGAACAATAATTGTGGCTGGGAGCCTAACCTCCACCTGTCAACGTTAAAAAGTTCAGTTATAAAGCAAAAGTTCCTGGAACAATTTCTGGTGGCATACTAGGGCGAATCAAAAGTTAATATCAAGCGTGGTATAGGGCGATAGAGAAAAAGTAAATTATCAATTACCCTTCGATTCAAAGGGGTTCATCCAAGGGTGATTACCTGGTAGACTGTGGCTACTCCAAAGAAGAGAAAATTAGACGGCAGGGGCCGTATTTTCGGAACCGGAGAACAACTCCTCGAGTGATGTTGCCTAGGTGACAGACAATCACAGCCCTGCTTGCCTAGCTACTTCATATGTGAACAGATCACGTGTGTCCCGAACATAGGGCCCCTGGGGCCCCATTTTCAGAACCAGGGAACAGCTCATCAGGTGATGTTGCCTAGGTGACAACCAATCACAGCCCTGATTGCCTAGCAACTTCGCATACGAACGGATCACACGTCTCCCGAAAATAGGGCCCCAGGGGTCTTCACACTAGTTTTGATCATGGTTGAGTTTAAAAGGTGGCAAGACGTTACCGTGCTGATGGTACCGCAGAAAACGTATCATTGAGGAGAGTTCACGGCTGGTAGAACTTCTGTACGGAATTTGGAATTTGAATTTCTCCTAGTTATCGAGCTGGGCCGTGAAGGCGAGACGTCAGTTTGGTCAAATTCCAGGGAAAAATGGATGTATACAGCTGGTCGAGGGCTGATCAAGTGATGGATTCCAAGTTCGTATAGCTTAAATTTTCCCGTAGATGCTCACTAGTTTTATTTTGAAATCGGAAATACCTACCTATGCTTACGCAAAGGATGTGAATTAGCGGCAGCAGGCTAGGAAGTTCCTCTTCCTTTCCAACCATTCTGTGACATCTATACACACTGTACACGAAGGAAGTGGAATTACATCTAAATGACGGATGTTCCTATGTTGTACCCGCCCTGCGGAACAGCAGGAAGCCCGAGACATGGTGTAAATCAACTTACCCGCAGTGTACTTAACTTGAGACACTTCACTAGATAATTCAAGTTATATTCAAGAGAACAGTTACACAACACACGCAGATAACACGTACCAGAAATTAAATGCAGATTAGATTATATTCGCCGCGGCATTCTCTGGCTCTGGCGGCCAGGCTGTTTGTTTTGCAGAAAACCTGCTTGCAACCCAAAGAGCATTCGCGCTTACAGGAGAGGAAGAGCACGTTATTATGGCCATTACTTTACACGTCCATGATGGGTAGTTGCCCAGATAGAATTTAATTAGTCGGGTAATAGTGAATACCTTATTTATATGGCCATTAAGCGTTTATTATGTGAATATTATAAGCAAAATATTTACGCAAAAGATTATAAGCTGGGAGGAGGTGGTGAGGCGGCGAGGACCTTTCCCGTTCGCAAATTATTCCGTAATTACATTTCGACGGCATTATAACATCACTAACTAAATCCATGTTCTAAATTGGGTTCGTTAATTAATGGAGCTTCAGACCAAAAAGTCCGGACTGCAGAGACGAAAGCTCCAACGGCCACGCCGAACGCCGTGATAATCTATTTATACGAAAGCTGAGATCGGACTGGACCTCCGACGAGTTGCGCAAATCCCCGTAGAAAACTGGATGTTGAAGAAATATGCAACACCCAGTATCCGTTTACTTGGATAAAGGATTCATTACACTGTCTAACGATAGCTACAAGAAACATAGGAACCTCGGTAGGAACCTCACAAACCCTCTCAGGATGGCTGAGTTATTTCCAAGAATTATTATTAATTCACGGTTTCTAAAGCTTCAGAGGGCGCAACTTATGTCCTTCCACTAATCCCACTTTTGACCCTTTACGAAAAAAAAAAAAACAAAGAGTGGATGCAGGATAATATATTTAAGGATAACAATCTTGCAGAGAGAACCTGCTTCAGCGAAATGGAACGGGTTAGAAGTTGAAGGGCGAAAGAAAGAGGTGTCGTCGTATTGAAAGAAGTGTATTGCCGGGCTGGGATTATTGTCTTGCTGAGTGAAATCCAGCGAGTTGGAACGCCGTGAAATGTACAAACCTAGAGTTTTACATTGTTCTGATAGTTTCCCCAGTCGGAACAACAAGGACAAGAAAAATAAATAAAATTAAATAGATATTTACTGGAACATATCGTCTGAAAGTTGAATTGAATATGTCGCGAAGCTAGAATATAATTTTGTTGACTGAGAATTAAATTGGCGGTGCATTTTGACAAAAACCATTTATTCGGTCGTTCTCAACAACTGATGCTGTCGGTGTGGCTTTACAATACTATTGATCATTTTCAAGACTTTCCAGATACACATCACTCTATGTAAATCGCTTCGTAGTTTATTCAATTTGTAGGTACATTCAAGCGCAGGCACCCTTATGTAAAAAAGCGCGGTGATTGGAACGAATTTAGTTAGGCGGGATATAGGGATAGCAATTAAACCTGGAACTAATTTATAATTTAGAACGGATAAATTTCCGGTCCGGAAAAAGCATCCAGGTAGAATAGCAAACTTTCAGACCGTGAATTGCATAAACCTCGGCATAAACATCAACAAAAAGTTAAGCTCTGTGAAAATGACTGATCATTTCTGCTGAAGGATCTAATTCAATTCTGGGGAAGCATGCACATCCAGCTATCAATCATTTCTTTGTATAGCAGGTGAATAATAGGTACCTATACTCGCCGAATGTATTTTTTAGCGACACGGTGGCGCCTCCTTTGCCATCATCACAGCAAACTTTAAGTTTTCCCGATTGATTGTTTTTTTTCATTTTCACCAGAGTTTGTTGAGATTGGTCCAAGTGTGACGGCTTCCTTCTAGAAAACCCCTAGAAATAAAACCGGCAAATTTCACCATCTTTTTACATCTCTTTTCGCAAATTAAGATATTATGGTGGTATATAACACCAGTGACGTAGTGATAGTGTTATAAAGCACTCGTGATTACAATAACCTCAAAATAACCGTCAATTGTCAATTACGTATGTCAAAGTGACATGTGGACAAGAAAAAAAATCGTCGCCATATCTGCCGCGGGACTTCTCATCGTAGCATTCTTCCTACAACGTCGTTGAAGACTAGTCCAAGAACTTATGAAAAATTCTCTTCGAAACATCCTTTCGGGTGGAAAATTGGAATAAGAAAAAAAGACTGGAAAGAATTTTCAGAAAACTGAAAATTGTGTTTTGGAAATTTTGAATTTTCCGACAAAAACCTCATTTTTTTCTGAACCATCTTATTCTGGTATGCATCTGGTACGCCACTGGTGCATTACACTCACTGGATATTCATTGGATTCAGTTCCCAGATCTTTAAAATACAAGGACCAATGAAAAAAATCAGAAAAAAGCAATCATCTGAAAACTGGTAACTTCTTGTACTTTCGACCTCCCACAGAACAAATGTCAAGCTTCGGACAGATGAAGATTATTAATATGTTGTTCCCCATCAAATTCTAAAGAGATCCTCAAATTTTCAGATTTTCCTTAATTTATTCCAGTTTAAAACCTGTGGCCTCCGTTGTCTACCATAGTCGACATAGTTCACATAGTCTACGTTGTCTACTCGTTGTCTACGTATGTCAAGTAGACAACAAACTTAGATTACGCGTAAAGGCAACGAAAATGATGTAAGTTCACTCGTGACCGGACAATTCGTTGCGTGGACAATTCGTCGCGGATAATTTGTCGCGGACAATTCGTCGCATGGACAATTCGTCGCGGACAAATTGTCGCGGATAGTTCGTCGGACGGACAATCCGTCGCAAAATTTTTTTTGCCCTTTGCCTTGGTTTTACTAACCAGTTTTGTATTTTCTCTTGCTGTTAGAGTTTTTAAGTGGCCTCTTATACCTTACTGTATTATTCAAAACTCTTTTGGGCACCTTTGCATTTTTAATGTCTTTGAACCTCTAGTGAGTCCTCTTGCATTACTTCGCGCACTTCTAGTAGTGCACCGAGCTTCCGGAACTCTAGTGAGCCCCCTGTTGCCTTCATGTGATATTCAGAGCCCTATCAAGCCCCTTGTGCCCGCAAGTGTTGTTTGGAGACCAAATTAGCTTCTCAGGTGTTTTCATGACAACCAGAATCCCAGCAAGCCCTCTGTTGCGTTCTTGTGCTATTCAGACCTCCATTAGGCCTCCTTGTGCTTTCAGTGCAACTTAAAGCCTTTGGTGAGCCCCTTGCATTTCTCCGTGACTTTTATAGCAGCCTACCCTGATGAATTTCCTTATTTCCTTTTTTCTGAGCTCTGCTGAGCCCCCTTACATTTTTCCGTGACTTTCGGAGCACGAGTAGGCCCGTTGTGCCGTCATGTGGTGTTCGGAGCCCTGTCGGGCTCCTTACGTCCTTAAGTGTAATTTTGAACCCTAATGACCTTTCTTATATTTTTCATAGCTTTCGGATTTCCAGGAACCTCCATTTTGCAACCTTGTGTTATCAAGAGCCCCACTGGGCCACAGTGTGATTTGAAGTCCTGCTCTGTCCCCTTGCATTTCCTGTGACTTCCGGAGCAACAAGCAGCGTTGTGACATCGTGTCATGTTCGGACCCCTATCGGGCTCCTTTGTTTCTTGAAATGTAATCAAACCTCTGATAAGCCCCAGAGCCGATAGGCTTCCAGAGAAAATACGTACCAATAAGCCTATTTTGTTATACAGAACTCCAGTAGATCTCCCTTGTGTCTTTAACATCGATTAAAGCTCTGTTGAGCCCTTTTTTATTTTTCTGAGGCTTTCAGACACAAGTGAACCCTTTGTACTTTCATGTAATATTCAGCCTCCTATCGGGCCCCCTTGTTTCATAGCTTTCAGAATTCCATCAAGCCTTCTTCCATCATATTTCTGTTATCCAGAGCTTCATTGGGCCCCCTTCTTGTGTCTTTAATGTGATTTGAAGACCTGCTGGGTCCCCTTGTATTTTCCCTTAGGTACTTTCGGAGCACCAAGCACCATTGTGCCGTCATGTCATTCGGAGCCTTATCGGTCGGAGCATTAGTAAGTCTCTTGTGTCTTCATATAATATTGCGACCTTTGTTGCCCCCCCCCCCCTGTGTCTGCAAGTGTAGTTTTAATTAGCCCCGTCATGTTTTTTCATGGCTTTCAGGGCACCAGTAAGCCTAGAGGTAAGCCCCTTTTGCCTTCTTGTGTTCAACAGAGCTCCGTCGGGCTGCATTGTGTCCTTTATATAATTTGAAATCCTGCTGAGTCACCTAGCATTTCTCCGTGGGTCATGGAGCTCCATTGGCCCCCCCTTGTGCCCTAATGTATCGTTTGGAGCCCTGATGAACCTCCTCATGTTTTTCGTAGCTTTCAGAATTCCAGTGAGCCCCCGTGTTGCCCTAGTTGCTCTCTAAGGGCCCCCTTGTCTCTTCAACGTCTTTGAAAGCCCTGCTAAGCCCCATAGCATTTTTCCGTGGCTTACGGAGCTCTGTCGGGCCCCCTTGTGTCCTCATGTATCCAGGGGCGGACTGGGGTTCTAAAAGTTGGGCCGCTGGTGTGATTTGGGGCCCCCCCTACGACGCTGAAGGGGGTCACAGGCTGAAACTTTTTTTTTGAATTTCAAATTGAAATTATCATTATTGGTAAAAGTATTTGTTACTACCTGGTAAAACCTATCTACCTGTTGGCCAGATAAAAAAAACCATTCAAACATGTTTTAGGAGCTCAGCAGCTTAAAAGCGCAACTACCTACTGTAACCATATTCATTGTCACAAACTGTAAATTTTTACTGCTGAACTATGTACATCTATCTATTGCGCTATATCGACTGCCCTTTATTAAAGAAAAAAATAACAGGAAGGGGGCCTCGTGACCCATTTTGTTTTCATGTAATTTTTTTTGTACTTTTTTTTCATCCAATTACTTTTGGTCTGCGGGGGCCCCCAACCGACCAAAGTTTTGGGGGCCCTTCGCCAAAAATCTAGGCCGGGATTGCGGCCTAGCGGCCTTGGCCAGTCCGCCCCTGCATGTATCGTTTGGAGCTCTGATGAGACTCCTCATTCTTTGCGTAGCTTTCAGAATTCCAGTGAGCTCCCTTGTGCCTTCTTGCACTGTTAAACGCCCCAGTGGCCCTCCAAGAGCCCCGTTGTTTCTTCAATGTTTTTTGGAGCCCTGCTGAGCCCTATAGCATTTTTCCGTGGCTCACGGACCTTCATCGAGCCCCCTTGTTTCCTTATATATCGTTTGAAGCCCTGATGAGCTCCCTTATTCATTCCGTGCGGTTTTTAGAGTTCCAGTGAGCCCCCTTGTTCCTTCAACGTTTTTTGAAGCTCTGCATGTGAGCCTCATGGCATTTTTCTATGACTTACGGAGCTCCATCTGGCCCCCTTGTTTCCTCATGTATCGTTTGGAGCCCTGATGAGCCCCCTTATTCCTTCCGTAGCTTTGAGAATATAAGTGAGCCCCCTTGTTGCCCTAGTTGGTCTCCAAGAGCCTCGCCAAGAGCCTTCTTGTTTCTTCAACGTCTTTTGAAGCCCTGCTGAGCTCCTAGCATTTTTCCGTGGCTCACGGAGTTCTATCGGATCCTCTAGTGCCCTCATGTATCGTTTGGGACCCTGATGAGCCACCTTTTTTGTAGTGTTCAGAATTCCAGTGAGCCACTAGAGGCCCTAGTGATCCTTCGTGGGCCTCATTATTTCTTCAACGTCTTTTGAGACCCCGCTGAGCCTCCTCACCTTTCTCTGTGTCTTCTGGAGCATCGAGCATTAGTGAGTTCTTTGTGCTTCCATGTGATATTCGAAGCCCTATCGGCCCCCTTGTGTCCGAAAAGGTAGTTTGAAGCCCCAATTAGCCCCCTTATGTTTTTCACAGCCAGTGATCTGAATTCAAGCTAACTTCATTGGACTCCATTGTTTCTTCAACGTGTTTTAAGGCCCTGCTAAGCCCCCTCACATTTCCCTTGACTTTTGGTGCGTAAATAGACACCTTGTGTTTTCATGTGATGTTCGGAGCCCTATCAAGATAAGTCCCTTTCCTTTTGTCCTCATGTGTCGTTTGGAGCCCTGATGAGCCCCCTATGTGTTTTTTGTGGCTGTAAGGATTTCACTTAGCGCCTTTGTGCCTTCCCTATAGTTGTTGGACTGTCGAAGCATCAGTAAGTCTCTCTTGTGCCTTCATGTGATATTCGAAGCCCTATTGGACCCCCTTGTTTTCTTGTTTTTTTCTGAACTCTTTTGAGCTCCCTTGTGTCTGCATGTCCCCTTACGTCCCCTTACGTTCCGAAGCCTTAGTGGTTTTATCATGCTTCTTTTTCGGTTCTCTTGCGAATGTTCCGTGTGACTAATTGTCCGGCCACGCATCGAGAAGTGTTTTTCCTTTTGCGACAAATTTTCCGCGCGACGATTTGTCCGTGCGACGAATTGTACGCACGACAAATTGTTCGTACGACGAATTGTCTGTGCGACGAATTGTCCGCGCCACGAATTGTCCGCGACGAATTGCCCGCGACAAATTGCTCTTGCGACGAATTGTCCTAGAACCAAGTTCACTACCTTTATTAGTGATTTCGATTTGAATGAGGAATATTATGTGTTATGTGCTATGGGAGCTCACAATAACTGTGCCGTAAGATCTTCTGTAGTTGTTTTCTTACAGAAGGGAAGCAAAGAATAGAAAAGACTTTTCAGATATTTACTGCGACAACGTTTGAAAAAGTACTTGGCGTAGTTCCCGCAGCACACTGACCAGCATTTGCATTTATTTCCGATTTTCTACACTGGCTTTCTATGCGGCTTCGAGTTTCAATTTCCCAAACGATGTTTTGTGCATTTCGCATGTATGTACCTATAGGTACCGACTACTGATATAAAATGTCTTCGATGCTTCGCTCCAATTTTCGCATTGGCAATGCAATCTTTCACATCATGCCACGCTCTAATGGTTTCGCAGTTACTGCTCAAGTCTGTTGATATTTTAGCATATATTCACACATACACCATACACTTACACACACTCACAAATTGGAAATTGTTCGCGACATCCTGCCGAGCCATTAGTCCCAATTGGGGAATGCGCTGCACCACCATGAATATTTCACATGAGCTTATAACTTTGAGAATCCCTAACGTTATTGAAATATGCATGAAATGCAAAATAGGAAAATGCCCCCCGTAATGAAGCCCATTATAACTGCGAAGATAAATATTTTCTCCATACAGCTCTGCATAAAATTACGTGGCGCAAGAAATAAGCGCCGTTCAGCAAACATGGTCTTTGTTCCAATAAAAATTCAAATTTCCCCGTTCGATATTCCCCCGCATCCCAGTCCCTTGAATTATATCATTGACACCCAAGGAGTGGAATTCTTAAAAAAAATAATGATCATTAAAGGCGCCTCTGGGCCAATAAATTGATTAAAACGGCATAATTTGTCCATCGTGCCGGATCGGCGATATACGCCGATGGAAATATTAAATTTGCGTTTCGCGGCATCCTATCTCTGCCCCAGTTTTATCGGAAAAGTTCGAAATGAGGCGACTGTAAATTCCGACTGTACGTAATGCAAATCGGAAGTTGCATTGTTGGGAAGTTCATATAAAGTTTCTCTCTCCCCCATCCGGCTATGGCATAGCTGAAACCTTTGACAAAACTAGCTGGCAAGTGGCACCAAATCTACTCCCCGAATTCAGAACAAAGTTTGCATTGTGTCTGTCCTAACTGCTTATTTAGCCCAGAAAAATGAACTTGGACTTTACAAGTCGCACACGGGAACTTCCGTGAGTATTATCACAAGTTTCGGAAGAGTTCTGACAGTTTACACCTTCTAAAGGATGTTCAGCTTTCTTTGCGCTGAAACAGAGTATTTTTCTTCTTTTAAATCAACGGGTCATGTTGGCAACGTTATTATGAATTTGCGTTGATTTTTTAGGGAGTGAATTTGCTTTTTGGTGTGCGGACCACAAGTACCTACGAGTTTCTGGTTTTCAGCACACCATCTCTGGTGAATTGCACTTTATCGGCGAACAGAGTATCTGGAGAAGAAGGTTTCTTGGATTTTGGAGAATTCACCGACAGAACGCATTCGAGGTCGAGGAGAGTGATCTTGAGGCTTGAGCCGCTGTACCTTCTGAATATGGTGGAGATGTAGTATCTCGTTATTGAAGATTCTCCAAACTTCACAATGAAAAACGCCCACTGCGGCCTTCAATCTCCTGGTGCTTATTTTTAGGTTCTCTCCCGCCATCGACACGAATGTTTTCTTCCATATATTCATCACGTTATTAAAAGGCACACTTGCGTTGATGAACAACGTGAAGGAAATGAAAGATGAACCTGATTTAAGTCCTGCCATGTGGACCGTTCTCTAGATGTTGCGCCGAGATAAATTTTTGCAATCCCAAAACCAACAAGAAAAAAAAATTGATTTAGCTGCTTTCTAAAGTGACCTAAGGTTCCACATGCAGACAAGAGGACGTTTTCCATCCACTTCGCTCTGATTTGATGCTGTAATTTTCAAACTGAATGCTGAAAAATCAATTTTTAGGAACAATGTTCACACTAGACTTGAATCCGGTCCTGGATTTTTGACTTTTTTTGCCGGATCAAGTAATACTAATATAGAAAAATGAAAAAAAAATGACAGCAATGAATTGAAGGATAAACATCTCAAAGATCTGTAAAAGAATAAGTGCTTGACTAGTTTTCACTCGATCGCAGCCGGCCTAAATCTCAAAAAAAAAAAATTCTGGGCAGGCTTTAGGTGTGCCGAAGAAATTGAATAACGTTCCTTGTAGCATTTTCTCTGAAGTTTCTGAATCTGATATTGTTTTTTTCAAAAAAACATTTAAAAAGATGACTTCGTCAACGAAGACTTTTCAAACATAAAAAATAAGTCCAACCCTGAAACTTCCGAACTACTCCATCCATGGTGCGATGTATCAACTATCATTAGGAGAATATACCTATTGAATTTTATCTCCATTCATTCCATTTGAAAGAAATACAGCCCATCAAAGAATTCGAAAAAATACAGGATTCACCATTCATTTCACCACCAGGATTCAAAACCTGATTCTAATTCACCAAGAAAAACTAGACCCACCCTCAAGCTGGGTTGGTTTCCTCATGCAACAGAAAAACGCTCCACCAAATAACGGAATAAAATAAAGGGTGTTGCATTCAATATAAAAAAGTTACATATCACACCCTGTATACGGTACCAATCAGAAACTTTCAAAGGATCGATCTGGGGAAAATCGCGTTGAAAAAGTTTTTAGTTCTTCAAAGTATCTCAAAGGGGAATCTTCTAGAGGGGGGTGCATTTTATCGTGAAACTTCTACATACAGACAGAGATCATTCTGGAAATGGTCTTAATCGTCATAGGAGGCCTGAAAACGGATATATCCGTCGAAATCTCGGATTTTTTTCAAGCGCGTTCACAATACTTTTCCTCCTCGTTGGATGGTGAGTCGGGGAAGTAAAACGGAGACGGATACTTACGTCTTCAGTAATGGTGTGAAGACTATGAAAGAAGATGGGCAGGCATATTATGTAGCGATATAAACGAGAAAATATGGGGCAGGGCGCAGGGATATAATTAGTAAGTATTCAGTTAGTTTATTGTGGGTGTGGGGTATGCCTATTAGTCTGGCTGGTAAGAGAAACCACCTTGCAGTTTAGAGACAAACGATGGAATTTGGCACACTTGTTCACTAGACCCTTCTCTTCGATTTAAGAAATGTTGCCACCATCTGCGGAAATCGTGCAAACACTTTATACATGGTTCAGAAGAAAAAATTTGTTGAAAAATCATAAATCGTGAACCATTACCGGTGGACGGATGTAAATCAGGATATTGATGACTGATTCCATGCCCATGAAGATGCTGCAAACAGTTTTGAAATATCTTGAGGCGTTCCTGAAATACGTTGGAAGAAGTGAAATTTATTTAACTTTTTCTTTTTCCAAGAAATCAGTTGTTTTTGAAGATTTCGAGCTGCAACTTGATATTCCGGCAAGCGAATATGTTTTTGATGAAACGCGATATGGAGCCATCAACAAAGCCTGCTAGATTCGAAACTAAGATCTTCAAATTTTTCTCCATCGTGAGCGCCATCTTCAAATTGCTCTTCGTGGAATTGTTGAAAAAACAACAGGTAACGACTTCATTGGACACACACGATGTTTTATCACGAAAAACCACTACTGAAGTGTGGCAATGACCTCTTCGCCCAATAAACGTTATCAAGTTTGTTTTTCCTGTTTTTCCTCAACTCACGTGACAGTCATGACCAAATGAAACTTTGGATCAATTGAATGTTTGCGATATTTCAATCAACATTATTTTGCAACGTCAGTCACCAAATTTCATCATCATCAGTCAAGTGGTGTTCTTTTGGCAAACAGTTGAACAAAAAGTCGAGCAAAAAGTCTGCTTAAATATTTGTGAAAAAGGCAAAAAATGCAGGATCACCTTCTGCCCTCAAACCCGATTAAAGAAAATATGTACCCAAAAGTGCTACCAACTGATACTGAAATGATTCGGAGGAATGTGCTCTGCCTCTCCTGGAGAAGTACGATGGAAAAATCCATTTTGGTTCAACTTGAAACTACAGCAGACATTCCTCCGAACTCTTTCAGTATCAATTGGTAGCATTTTTGGTAACAGATTTCCTTCAATCGGGTTTGAAGGGACGACGTGAACCTGCCGTTTTTGCTTTTTTCATAAAAATCAAAGCAAAATTTTCATTAACTGTTTGCCAAAAGAATACCACTTGGCTTATGATGATGAAATTCAGTGACTGGCTGCACAAAATAATGTGGATTGTAATGTCGTCAACATCTAATCGATCCAAAGTTCCATTTGGTGATGGTTATCACCTAAGTTGAGGAAAATCAGGAAAAACTAACTTGATAACGTTTCATGGCCGGAGAGGTAATTTCTGCAATTCAGGACCAGGTTTTTCATAATAAAATAAACGCGTGTGCCCAATTAAGTCGTTACCTGTTGTTTTCTCAACAATTTCACGGAGGGCAATTTGAAGATGGCGCTTACGATGGAAAAAAAGTTGAAGATCTTAGTTTTGAATCTAGCAGGCTTTGTTGATGGCTCCATATCGCGTTTCATCAAAAACATTGCTTGCCAGAATATCAAGTTGCAGCTCAATATCTCCAAAAACAACTGATTTATTGAAAAAAAAAGTTGAAGGAATTTCACTTCTTCCAACGTATCTCGGAAACGCCTCAAGATATTTCAAAACTGTCTGCAGCATCTTCATGGGCATGGAATCAGTCATAAATATCCTGATTTACTACGTCCACCGGTTATGGTTCACAATTTACGATTTTTCAACAAATTTTTTCTACTGACCCCTGTATAAAGTGTCTGCACGATTTCCGCAGATGGTGGCAACATTTTTTAAATCGAAGAGTATGGTCTAGTGAACAAGAAGTGTGCCAAATTTCGTCGCTTGTCTCTAAAATGCAAGGTGGGTCCCCAGTGGCGGACTAAGGAAATTTGGGGCCCTGGGCGGAATTGTGAGATGGGGCCCCTAAGGAGCGAAAGTTGAGAATATGAAGGAGGCCCGGCAGACTTTTTGGCCCGCCCTGCCCCGCTGTGATTGAACAGAAGCCTCAGAAACGAAAAACGAGATGTTGACTGCCATTACCAAAACCAAAAGCATGAATTGATCAAATTAAAAAATGTGCCTCGTTATTCTAATCTTTTCATATTAGTCGGTCAGGTGTACCTACTACACAATGGCGTAGCCAGAATTCGGGGGCGGAGGGGGCCAAGGCAACGACGAGGGTGCGAGTTGGTGAAAGGTAGCGCCGCAGACAAAATTTTCAGGGCATAATAATAATAATACTGATAATAATCGGTATAGTTTGTTGATGTGTTTTGCGGTTTCGGTTTTGACGGGGGTTTTTTTACCAAAATTATCATTTATCATTATTATCATTTCCCACAAGTTTCGTGTACAATCTACTTATCTGTGATGAGTAAACTCAAATCTTTCTTTGGAGAAAAAATTATAAAACAATAATAACCACAAAATTTTGAAGACTTGAGGCCCCTGTCACTCTGATATCCGGTGCCGGAGCTCCTAGCCTGAGGTGAAAATAATTCCAAGAGGTTCCGTGATACAGACATGTTATTGCTTGTCTGTGTGTAGGCCCCCAAACTCTGTTGTCATGGCGCCTGCCAAGGTGACTTCAAAATGGAAAAAATAATGTTACTTGGGTACTTGAATCATGCCAAAAAATTACCGCTAAGGGAAAAATTGAAATTTTTGGATTTCATCCAACTTTTTTGCAGTATTTTCCACAAACAAAAAGAACTGGGGGCCCCTTCGGATGATTGAGGCCCTGAGGCCCGGAGCGAAGCGCCCCCACCGCACTCCCCTTAGTCCACCACTGTGGGTCCCAAACATGTAGCTTAACGTTCGGACTATATATTTTATGCCTCCTGTTTCTGATTTTTTCCACTGCATAAAGTTTGATGCGTGGTCCTTAGGTAGATAGTATCATTGTGGAAGCACTTAGATATTATGTACTTAAAAATTGAAAAATAAGAAGTAATAGGATTAAAAATTCTCAGCGTGCAGACATCGCACAAGAGTTTTCCATCCTCAGTTTGTAAGCTTTATGCATTTAGACATCGGCAAACACCTTTGTCGCAGAAAAAAATCGAAGACAATACGAAGAGATCAAAGAACAAAGACTTTCTCGCTTGTTTTGTACTTTTGAAGCTTATTAATCCCCGGAATATTGCTTCACAAAAGCTCTTTGTTTCGTCCTTCACTGGCTGCGAAAAAATCTTGATGGAGCGATGGAGCACCTATCCACAGCGTGCGTTTGATAAGCTATGCATAAAGTTAAATGCTGCATGATGCAATAAATAATTCAATATTAGAAATTCCAAACACAGCATCAAGCAAAGCTTCACCAGTATAGATAGTTATTGCAAACGCTCGTCGCTCGTCTAATTCAAGAATTTCAGCACAATAAAAACGAGAATAAAAAGGAGTTACCGATTGATGTTGATCATATCCATCCAAGCTGATTATTTTTTTAGTTTTGAACTCCAGGCTCGTCATTTAAAAATTGTATTGACGCTATAGAGTCTTTTTTTTTCGTAGGTATTACGAGACTCCAGGAAGGAGTAAGGGGTGCCAAATTATTAAAAAGGTATTCGAGAAAAACTTGAGGTCTGTAATCAAGATACTGCACTCTCTATCCATACCTACCCTTGAAGGACAATACGCTTTTCTGAGACTATTGTAATCAGTCCAAGGGTAAGAGAAAATTAATTAACCAACGACGGTCCTGGTTTGCAGATCTCTCCGGCTTTTCGGTTATCTATCGAGCTTCCTTGTAGTTCGATAAGGATTCCTATAAATAATACAACAGTCGGAGCGTTGATGCAAAAGGTTTGTTAATTATTCCTCTTGGTTTCTCAATTGCAAAATGATATGCTTTTTCACCTACTAGGTGTATAGTCCAGGAGCTTATGTAATTCCGTGGGATTTTAAATGAAAGAGCATAGTGACTATGTGAAATACATTCTTCAGATGGCCAGCAATCACACCTCACCGGGTGTTTTGCTCGAATTTCTTGCAGGAAATTTATACAGGGTGAAACAGAAAAAATGAATAAAAATTCGTAGCTCCAGACTGGGAAAAGATGGAGAGCTAAAACTGCATACGTGATTTGATTTCGTTGTTGTGTTGATTTCTGCCGAATTTGGTCCCAATCCATCGGATAAATTTTGAAGAATTGAATGACAAAGCTTTAAACTTTGACATTTTTTAATATTTGACAGATGCCATGCGGAGAAATACTTTCAACAATTTTAAATACAGTTTTTCAAGGACTTTCAAAAGACATATTGCGAGTCAAGTTTCGTGTTATATGCTTTCTGTCATTTTTGATGGTGACATTCCCGTTTGACAGATGACAACCAAAATGTAACAGACTCATTCGACGGCAAAATCATGTCCACATACCGAATTTCAAGTCGATCGAATTAACGTTGCGGCTGTTATCGTGGAAGATTACAGACACAGACACACACAGCTTCGTAATCTTATCTAAAAAACTTTGCCATTTGATTATTCGATATCTATCCAATGGATTGGAGCCAAATTTGGAAGGAAGCAACAAAACAAAATCATCAAATCAAGCCGGCAGTTGCAGCTTTCCACCAATTCCCAGTTGGACGTTACGAGGTTTTAAATTTTCACCTGGCCGTTACCACCGGAGACGGCCGCTCGTTTGGATTTTGACCAGGACGACCCGTGTTTGGTGCAGGACTCAACTCATCTGTCCTTTTCTGGTGAGGGATTGACTTTTTTCGAAAAATCCCAACTGATATCGGAAGTAGATTGCATTGGGCGTCGTGTAGGTCTATTTTCAAATCCGACACGGTTTTGCTTTTCCGGCGATGATTTTTTCAAAATAATAAATTTAATTTTCAAGTTTTCTTGTTTTTCACTCTATTCACTACGAATATCAATTTTTCAAGCAAAACCTTCAAAAGCATCAAGTCGGGCATCCACCTGGTGATTTGTACTGCTCCACCTTCTATAGTTCACGGAATATATATTTCTTCTTTTTTTCTCCTGTTTCACCCTGTATAAATCCCCTGCAAGAAATCCAAGCAAAACACCTGGTGAGGTGTGATTGCTGCCCATTCAAGGAATGTATTCCACATGGTCGCTATGCTCTTTCATTCAAAATCCCACGGAATGCTTTTTATTTACATATGCTCCTGGACTATAATACAAGTTCAACGAAACTTTTTTTTTGTACAGCAGTTTTTTTTGAGATATGACGAGCGTAACGAGTGATATTCAAGTCATGTTTACATCAGTTTTGCAGAACAAATGATTACTTGCCATTAAGGACAGTTCTACAAAATCGATCATTATCGACTGCTTTTAGGGCCTACCAAAAACTTCCTGATTATTATTGTGTTAGGACAAAGTAGAAGTTGTTTATTCTTTCTGACTAGTCTTGACATTTTTCATGAACAAATTGAACAGAATCCATGACAGTTGGTCATAGAAAAATCTCTAGCGTCCCGATTATAATATATTGTTATGAATGTGCATTGATTACCTACCTGTTACAGGTACAGGTGGTGCAGGTGTATGTCTTATTCACGCGTCGTGGTCTCGAATGAGTTTCGTAACATCGGTTCTCTTGTACGCCTGTTTGTCCCGAGCATCAGTTACTTCATTTCAGTACCGTGCATAAGTCGGTCCATCAGGTGAACAACTTTGATCTTGGCCTTAGGGCTCTTTGTATCCGGATTCCCTTGACCACAGTTTATGGTCCCTTTGATTGAGGATATAATTTCGGAGACCTTCTCTTTTCGCATGCATTAGGAATTGTACACTAACACAAGGTTGCTTGCTTCAAATTTCCAAAATTGGCTTCCAAATCATCTCAGGTTGTCATCGACGTACTTTATAACCACATAACAGGTGTTAACTAAATCTTTTTACAACAAACTGATGAGGAAGAAAATTGAACTTTCCAGTATATCTGAAATTTTTTTATGCTGTACATTCAGGGAGAGTCATAAACTCGAAATCCCCCAAAAAAATTGCAAAAGGTTCCAGACGACCACGAGGACACGAATAGTAAAATGATCTGTCTGCGGGCGTTTTTAAGAAGACGGTATTTTCAGAATTTTGATTTACACTGTAGGTATAGGAAATGAAATCGTTGCACATACTGAAACGTTCAATATTTCTCTCTTAAGTCTGTTCTAACAAGAATTTTGCTAAAAGTTTATCAAATTATGGAAATAAGTGGGGGCAAAACCTTACCTTTTGACCCCCACTTAAATTTTTTAACCTTTCCCTGACACATGAGAATCATTCCCCTTAAATGCTTAGGGCTCTGAAGCGCAAGTTCTAGAATAATAGGTAAGTACAATGATGAAAGGCACGCGTGCAATTTTCAAAAGCGAAATTTTGCAGCGCGAATATCACAGGAATGATTTAATTAATGATGACAAACGGAATTTCACAGCTTTCTGCATCGAGTAGGTATGTAGTGCATTGCCGTGGAGTAGTAATTTCATAGGAACTTTGTCAACTAATTGAACATGAAGTACATAACAGTGTCCCACATTCACATGGGAACACTCGAAAACACTCGAACGAACCTTAAGTAAATGCGAGCATGTAGCACATAACAAGGTTAGAACTCACAAACAAGGACTCATCATTTTCAGTTTTGAGTACTGCAGGGTGTTGGAGTTGGTGTTACCTACTTGTGTAGCTCTAGTTATTATGAACATGAACAACTTTCAGCACGTTGGTACCTAATATCTATTGTTAGACGAAGTTGGATGGGAGGGAATCATTAATTCATTAATTTTATCAAACTTGATAAAATTAATCTGCTTCAGAATTTACACGGCTAGAGTACTGGAACAATCCATGCATGTCGCGCAGCGCCAATCAACCTATACGGATCTCCTTCGTTTCGTGTTCACTTGGGCTGTCGAAAAGGAGAATCCGCGTGTACGAAAACTTCTCGAACACGCTTGAGAATCGCACCCCAGGAACTCCACAAGGGCCAGTTTGCGTACAGCGAGTAAATGGACTTTTTTTTGAGATTCTTGCTCATACTTATGAATCAAAATTGTGGATTCGCCTTATGATTTTCATTGCTGAGATTTTAAAGAGTTACCGTGGGTTCCACAAAACAGATAATTCGAGATTAGTTGATTTGCGATTTTTGTTTGCCAATTTATAGCTGACTGATCAATGGAAATGCTGGTTTATCCCTCAATAATAAAAAGATGATGGGTCTAGTACGGATTTCAGGCATTTTTTGTGAGTAATCACCTAGCATTCAGCAGAAAAAAGTGCAGTTAATCTGCAATTAGCCTTGATCGCTGATCATCTTTTTTGTGGAACTGACGGTTAGAGGGTTAGTAGAGAGAGAAGAGGGCGACTGAATCAAGTTTCATTACATGTAATTACAGAGGAGGTAATTACGACGTCGGTAATTAGACCGGTCCTACCGCTCTACAGTACACTCTTTAGGGTACGACGCCGGGTGCTATAGAGACGTGATATGGGTCAGGATCCTGAAACCGAGCTCATTAATTATTGAGGTAATTACTAGAGAGGTAATAACACCCTGAGAGTATGTGCACACCAGTTTTACCGTTGCGAGCTTGAACCCGCGGTTTACCTGGACCGTCGCTTTAGTCCTCCTCCTCCTCTTCATGCCTACCGCTGCAGGTGCAAAGCAGAACAGTGGCAGGTGCATGTGCCATCGTGTCTTCTCAGTCGAACCTCCTCCGACACCGTTTGCGCTATATTGGTAAGAGCGAGATGAAGCGCTGCCATCCTCTTAACACAGCTCGACCAAGCGCACAGCGGTAGGTCTTCTACTCTCGCGCTCGGTATTACCTGCTCCGCATGACCCAAAACCGCCGGATCGTGTTTTATGGCTGCTTCCAATCGAACATGCGAAGGAGTCGGAAAGGTAGGTCCTTCGCAAGGTCCTGATGGTCGGAGGTCCTTGCACATATTGGGGGCATGAGCGCTGCATCTGAGAGAGAGAGAGAGAGAGAGAGAGAGAGAGAGAGAGAGAGAGAGAGAGAGAGAGAGAGCTATTTCGCTCCCCATCTCTGTCTATCATCCTATGCGCTGGCGGTCCAGCCAAACGCAGGTGTTTATGCATCGGTGAAATCGGTGTACGGTTTCATTTATCGACGCTCACAACATGGGAACGAAGGGATGCACGGCGCTTTAAAAAAATCAATGAGAGGAGGTACCTAATTTTTCCATATGACCGCTACGTCGCAATGTTTTAATCATAGCAAGGAGGGAGAATATGAAATAGATATGGAAGCAGAGGTGAGGCGCACAGCGTTTTAAAAAAATTAGATGAGGTACCTAATTTTTCTGAGATGAGATATCTAATTTTTCTATATGCTCGCTACGTCGGAATGTATTAACCAAAACAAGTCGACATGCTCTGGACAGATGAACCGATACATAGCTAACTGTTGTACTAATCATCATGATGTTTTTGATGGTAGGGGGTAATAGATACCTCGGTACATCATCTAGCTGTGTTTTAACGGCCATTTTTACCTTCGTCACAATTCAAAAATTCAAATATTCAAATCCGGTATTGGTATGATATCCCCTGCCAGAGGGTGGAGGGTAGGGAGCGGCGGGTGGCAACCGGGATTGTTCGATAAGGTGAACGAAACTGCTGGTTAGATAGATATAGCTCGTTTATGGTTTTGTAAATTGCCGAATTAAGGGCTTTTTCTCGCGAGAAGACCTAAGCGCCGCATGTGACAAAGCGCGCTATATCGGCTCCATCCCTCTCTATCATCCCACATCGAGATGGATATATTTGAGGCCTGTTAGATGCATAAGGTGAGGTTTCCGACCGAGGGTCTGCAGGTATAAAGTGCTATTATCATACAAAACCGATAGGTACCTGTTCTTTAAAAAATTCATGCTCCCAAAGCTCGGGGTATATTATAGAATTATGTGCCATCATAGTTTCGAGGAAAATGGTGATATGATGATGGTGTATGGAGATAATTCTACGAGCACTTTGGAAAAACCATATAGCAACACAACGAGACGGCTTCTATACCACTTTCTAAAGCATGGGGGAAGCAGTGCCACTTGAATGAAAACTACGAGTGCACTCGCTTTTTTTTTTTATAAACCCAGCTGTGAATGAGCATAATGAGCACCGTTTACCTGGAATCGCATGGTTTAGCTGTAAAGATGTTGTGGGGTATGAGACAGTTCGGCATGCGTTAATTAGCAGTAGCCGTTGAAAAAAACCAGGCAATCATTTTTTCAAGAGTTTTATTCAAAAATTAATACATGTCTTCAGTCGTTCATAATCCGATAATACATCGTCGTAGTGTAGTTCGAGGAACTCTAGCATGCATGAAACTTTTTCATTAGATTTGAAACCAGCCAAAATCTGTTTGAGAACTTTATACATAGAAACGTTCGAGTTCGATACATCGCTCGTTATTTTAAAGGAGCTTGATAATAAATCAGTATAAAATTTTTTAAAATTCATTGATTCTAGAGCCTCTAATCTATAGCTAATGATATCTCTCATTCGTGCAATTTGTTGTAGAAAATTTTCATGCAGATAGACGGTCTGGGCCCTGCTATGTAGATGTCCGATGCCTGCAGATGAACCCAATTTTAGAGTATAGTTCTCGAAAATTTTCATATCACCATTCGGAACGTTCGAAGTTGATGCAGTCGAAGAGGGCAAGAGCTCTATTAATTCACTCCATTCCCGCATGGTGAAAGATATTCGGCTCGAATTTGCATGCGATATGATGATGATTGCTGGTGAGAGTCCTCTGGCGATGCTAAGCCCAACTCGTATCCTTGCAGCTGATCCGTTCAGAGTTGTTTGATATAGTAATTCGGTCTCTTGAACGATGGCTTCGTCATAATACCGTAACATTTTTTCGATAGACTGCCAGGGGCTGAACAAGGTGGGCATCTCTCTTTGTTTGACGTTGGTGCTGGCGATGCTATGAAGATGTTTACGATGCTTATAATGCTAGCTGCTTATCTCGATATGCCGGTGATGATCCTTACGTTGATATGACGATAGAGGTGATGATGCTTGCGATGATATGACGATAGCGAGGGTGATGAATATGATAATATGACGTTGTTTTATGATGAAATGACGTTGTTTTATGATGAAATGACGTTAGCGGTGATGATGCTTGTGATGATATGGCGATAGCGGTGATGATCCTTACGTTGATATGACGATAGAGATGATGATGCTTGCGATGATATGACGATAGCAGTGATGATGCTTTATGTTGATATGGAGTTGCTGGTGATGATATCACGTTGTTGGTGATGATGGCTACGTTGCTTATGGCGATAGCGCCGATGGAGTTTATGACGGCTGTGATCGGGACGTTTTTGCTCCAGACACCTTATTTCACCGGCTCTCTGACGTTAAGTGTGATCGACGAGGTTGCTGGTTCAAACAACGTCTGCTCTCGCAATCCACCCTCGATCGGGCATGCCCAAATATTTAACGTAAAGCCTCGAACCGGTTTTTTCAAAACTTTTTCCACCAGATAGATCTCGGGATGTTTAGTTTTCTGTAGTTCTCGTTCGTAAAAACATCCCATGATCGGCGAACCCTTTAGATCTTCAATAAGATATGTAGGTGGATTGCTGTTCGGTTTCACTTGTCTGATGCGAAACAGCTCCGTCGTCCAGTTGGGGGTATAACCTTTTTCAAAAAGTACTTTGTATTTACCCAGACGCGCTAGCAGCCCATGCCGACTCGGCGCTTAAATGATTCTATTAATCTATCCATCTATAATATGCCTCATTAGATCAGCCGGCTGAACCATGCCTAATTCCACATGGTCGTCGGTTAAAACATCACGAGCTGATTATGGCATGACGAGCTGCCAGTTAAATCATGACGTCACTGTTGACAGCTCATGCCGACTTATGGCATGACGCGCTGGTGGTTAAAGCATGACGTCACTGTTGACAGCTCATGCCGACTTATGGCATGACGCGGTGGTGGTTAAAGCATGACGTCACTGTTGACAGCTCATGCCGACTTATGGCATGACGCGGTGGTGGTTAAAGCATGACGTCACTGTTGACAGCTCATGCCGACTTATGGCATGACGCGGTGGTGGTTAAAGCATGACGTCACTGTTGACAGCTCATGCCGACTTATGGCATGACGCGGTGGTGGTTAAAGCATGACGTCACTGTTGACAGCTCATGCCGACTTATGGCATGACGCGGTGGTGGTTAAAGCATGACGTCACTGTTGACAGCTCATGCCGACTTATGGCATGACGCGGTGGTGGTTAAAGCATGACGTCACTGTTGACAGCTCATGCCGACTTATGGCATGACGCGGTGGTGGTTAAAGCATGACGTCACTGTTGACAGCTCATGCCGACTTATGGCATGACGCGGTGGTGGTTAAAGCATGACGTCACTGTTGACAGCTCATGCCGACCCGATGCTTAAATGATTCTATTAATCTATCCATCTATAATATACCTCAATAGATCATCCAGCTGAACCTTGCCTAATTCCGCATGGTCGTCGGTTAAAACATCACGAGCTGATTATGGCATGACGAGCTGTTGGGTAAGGCATGACGTCATTGCTAGCAGCCCATGCCGACCCGACGCTTAAAACGTGATGATCTAGGTGATATGGCATGACGACTGATGGTTAATGCACAGCGCTTTGACTCTCAGACCATGCCGTCTCTACGGATAAAACATGTCGACTAGTGCTGCTGGCACATGTCAAATTATCTAGCAGAGCATGCCGACTTGTTATGGTTGAAACATTGCACCATAGCGGTTATAGCTATAAAACCTCGAACACCTCCGATTAATAGCCAGTCGCGAGCGATCTTTGTTCAGTGAATGAAGCTGCTGATCCTGAAAGAAACATGAGAAATCAAATTAGTTCTGAAACAATTCAAAAGGCTGTAGCCGAAGTCCGACGTGGTGGCTCGCGCAGAGCGATCGCTAGGTCATTATGTATTCCCGCATCTACACTGGGGCGGCTGTTGCGACGGGTTAAGAAAGTGAACGGCGTGTATGTCTATAATCCAAATATCGGGAATAGGAGAATCTTCTCAAAAGATGAGGAGTTGATGCTCGCTGATTATATCAAAGCAGCATCGAAAATGCCACATGGCGTGACACGCAAGCACGCGTGTAAATTCGCTCTAGAACAGGCTAGGCTGCTAAACAAGAGCTATCCACAACGCTGGGATAAACAACAAGCAGCATCTTTTGATTGGTGCAGAGGATTCATGAAACGACATCCAGACAATTCACTTAGAGGCTGCAGGGAACGCAATTTGCAGCAAGTGGTAGATCCTGACAAAGCGGCTGAGACCGTCTCTTGTAAAAATCTCGAGACTTTTGACGTCAGCTCGAATAATTCGACTATGGTTATGAAGTATCCAACCAAAGCTTCCTCGAATACGTCGCTACAGCTCCTAGCATCATCAGGGCCTCAACCGGGACCTTCGCCAGTGCTGTCATCATCAGCCAGCATGATATCGGAACCATCAGATGTGTATGATGACGAGGATGCAGATGGTTATGAAAGAGCAAATGAGGACTCCACTACCAAGTTCTCCGGTAATAAAGAAGATTTTCACAGCTCTCAGGTTGGGACGTCCAAAGCCTATAATTATGTTAGCGTGTTCAGACCACGTTTTTCATCGGGAGATCAAGTCAAATCACGTCTCGCTTCTAAATATGCGAACACTGCTAAATCCTCGGAGGACTCTGTCTTGAAAGCTGATAGTGACGATGTGTTATACGATAGCTCTGGTGATTTCAACGCTGCCAAAGAACTTTCTTCGAGTTCGCTTATCAATCCGCGTACGGGGTATAAAAATGCATATGAGCGCCGTTTTTCATCTGAGGACGAGGATCAAAACATGTGGTGTAAGAGCTTCAGTAATACAAAAGAAGTTTCTTCAAGGGCGCGACTTACACCGAGTGGCGGATATCAGAATGCGTACAAGCACTGTTTTTCATCTAAGGATGAAGATAAGAGGTGTTCGGGGAGCGACTTCGAGAACATTGATGATCGTGCGGGGAATGGCTCCTTTATGAATGATATGGGACGACGGCGATTTGCGAAGAGGTCCCTAGTAGGTGAATATTTCACTGACATAAATGGCGTTATAGATCGATTAGTAACATTGAGTGCACAGCGGAACACCGGGGACGTCGGAGTCGTCCGAGAAATAGTATCGCTGGAAAAAATTCTCCGAGATGCTGAAGTAATATACTAACATTTTTTTTTTTGGATACCCTCAATAGCGTAAAAATGTCCATATTTTATTCACGATCGAATGGGACATTGATCGGAAATTTGTATCAACTAATACCTAATACCTACCTACCTACCTAGCCATTTAAAGATGTAGTGAATATTTCCATGGAAATAAAGATATTGAACACTTTTGAATAGAGCATATTTCTTTCACTGTCATAATCACCAATCCTATATGCCTGGTTGTGATGCCCATACTTGTCTCAATAGCGAATCATAAGGTGAGGGTTTGCGGAATGCCTGCCTCATGGACACATTCATTTCTATCAAAAAAAAAAAAAAAAAAGAAAAGAAAAGAAAAAAGAATTCAGAGATGTCAAATAAATAGAGTGAGCTCGTGCGAAAGAATAGTCTCGACTGTAGAAACCCTCCAAAGCTCTTGTACTTTTTATCCCACCCGAATCAGTCCGGGCAGAGTCCAATTCCGGCTCTGTTAGAAGTCTATAATCTCTCATTCAATATATAAAAATGGTGCATTCCTTGATGCTAGAACATGGTATGCAAGGTGAGACATCCTTTTTGGCTCCCTTTTACTTCTCCTGAGCCACATCAATTCGGATGATAGCCTTACCCACTTCGAAGGAACGTCTACCGTATTTGGCGAGACAAATCAAAAATTTATATTTTTGCAATCACTGCGGGTACTAGCTACTGTAGCATCATGCATTTTTGCAGATTTTGGCCATGCAATGAGTTGCTAGAGACAAATTTCCCTGGCAACTCCCTGCACAAAAGAGGCGAAGCAGCACCTAATTCGAGCTGTATATCAAGTCAGGGAGATATTATAAATACAAATTTTTTATATGGTTTGCGGAAATCTCTGAGCTTTCGAGTAAACTAGATAATATTATCCTATCCAATTTTATTCAGAAAATCAGATAAAACATATAAAACATGTTTCACCCTCTAGCTTATCGTCAAAACCGATGAATTATTCTCGGAAATGCTTGCAAATACCTTCAAACATGTGAATGAAAATTTCTATGCTCTTGCTAGTACGATAAAATCCATCGTGTTTAACACTTGGGGGATATGGAAGATGCCGGTTCTCCGGTCATTTGGTTGGATTTTTTCCAACATTCCCATCTCAGATGGGGGGGGTTTTTTCGAGTCGAACTTTGCGGTCGAGGATGGATTACGAGAGCAGATGTTGTTTGAACCGTCAACCTCGTCGATCACGCTTATCATCAGAGAGCCTGCGAAGTAAGCTATCTGGAGCGTAGTGTTCCGACCATCGTATTATTTAAAATTATCGTAGCGAGAATAATCCAGCTTATTATACATGATTTTCTCTTAAATCAATGCTTTCATACGTATATCATATTCTTTTCTTTCCGTATGTGGTTATTTTGAAGCGAACTTGGGTATTTAGGCAAATACTTATCACTCTATACTCTACTATTTTCACGCAAGCATCCTGGGTTGAAAAAAATTATTCAGTGCTGATATTTTCCAACTCATGGCACTATGGCATGCAAAAGAAAGAAGTAGCTTTCAATTAAGTTTCTACATAAATATTTACTATATAATTAACTCCATTAATAGGTCTGAAAGAGCGTGCGCCCGAAGCTTCTCCTATAATACCTGCATATGGCCAGGACTATGTAGGTACCTGCATCAAAACAGGTGGCATGGCTGGGATTTCTTCGCGAGCTCCGAGATTCTTCTACGGTCCTCATTATGATGTCATCGCTCGAAATTGCGCTGTTTTGTTCGACCCGGGGTAAATTGGTTTTTATTCGCTAGGCATTTACAATACATCAGCGCTTACTATATACGTATCGCAATTTTACACCAGCAGCCATGTTGCATGCTCAATTAGTCATGGTTCAGCCGACTGATCTATTGAGACATATTATAGATGGATGGATAGATAGATAGAATCATTTATTTGTTCAAGATGAAAACAGACAGGCAGGTTATCACGTGGGTACCTACACCCAGATCATTAGCGAACTTTTGACATCCAGTATGTACACGCATGCGGTGGGATAGGTAGCCCTTCTCACTACATAGCACTATATATGGGGAGTTATGTTTGAAGGTGGATTCGGGTTTTATTTTAACAAAAATCTCGCACCGGTACGACCCTTTTTTTTTTTTTTTTAAACCCGTAACACCATGATAAACAAGACGGGAGATTTTAAATAAGGTTTTTATCTATCAAATAAATATTTCTCGGTTCACTCAGTTCTTTGCCATAGGAAAAAAATAGATGATGCGACTAGCCATTCTTTCAGAAAGGAGGCGATTCCAGGTAAACGGTGCTCATTATGCTCATTCACAGCTGGGTTTATAAAAAAAGCGAGTGCACTCGTAGTTTTCACCCAAGTGGCACTGCTTCCCCATGCTTTAGAAAGTGGTATAGAAGCCGTCTCGTTGTGTTGCTATATGGTTTTTTCAAAGTGCTCGTAGAATTATCTCCATACACCATCATCATATCACCATTTTCCTCGAAACTATGATGGCACATAATTCTATAATATACCCCGAGCTTTGGGAGCATGAATTTTTTAAAGAACAGGTACCTATCGGTTTTGTATGATAATAGCACTTTATACCTGCAGACCCTCGATCGGAAACCTCACCTTATGCATCTAACAGGCCTCAAATATATCCATGTCGCTGTGGGATGATAGACAGGGATGGAGCCGATATAGCGCGCTTTGTCACATGCGGCGCTTAGGTCTTCTCGCGAGAAAAAGCCCTTAATTCGCCAGTTTACAATCCATAGACGAGCTATATCTAACATGCAGTTTCGCTCACCTCATCGAACAATCCCGGTTTACCACCCGCCGCTCCCTACCCTCCACCCTCTGGCAGGGGATATCATACCAATAGTGGATTTGAATATTTGAATTTTTGAATTGTGACGAAGGTAAAAATGGCCGTTAAAACACAGCTAGATGATGTACCGAGGTATCTATTACCCCCTACCATCAAAAACATCATGATGATTAGTACAACAGTTAGCTATGTATCGGTTCATCTGTCCAGAGCATGTCGACTTGTTTTGGTTAATACATTCCGACGTAGCGAGCATATAGAAAAATTAGATATCTCATCTCAGAAAAATTAGGTACCTCATCTAATTTTTTTAAAACGCTGTGCGCCTCACCTCTGCTTCCATATCTATTTCATATTCTCCCTCCTTGCTATGATTAAAACATTGCGACGTAGCGGTCATATGGAAAAATTAGGTACCTCCTCTCATTGATTTTTTTAAAGCGCCGTGCATCCCTTCGTTCCCATGTTGTGAGCGTCGATAAATGAAACCGTACACCGAAGCGCGAGCAAATAGAAAAATTAGGTACCTCATCTCAGAAAAATTAGGTACCTCATCTAATTTTTTTAAAACGTTGTGCGCCTCTCTGTAGGTAAGTAAGAGCACAGCAGACGGTTCTCTCTCAAACCTCTGCGTTTGGCCGGGCCACCACTGCATAGGATGATAGACAGAGATGTGGGAGCGAAATAGCTCTCTCTCTTTCTCTCTCTCTCTCTCTCTCTCTCTCTCTCTCTCAGATGCAGCGCTCATGCCCCCAATATGTGCAAGGACCTCCGACCATCAGGACCTTGCGAAGGACCTACCTTTCCGACTCCTTCGCATGTTCGATTGGAAGCAGCCATAAAACACGATCCGGCGGTTTTGGGTCATGCGGAGCAGGTAATACCGAGCGCGAGAGGAGGAGACCCACCGCTGTGCGCTTGGTCGAGCTGTGTTAAGAGGATGGCAGCGCTTCATCTCGCTCTTACCAATATAGCGCAAACGGTGTCGGAGGAGGTTCGACTGAGAAGACACGATGGCACATGCACCTGCCACTGTTCTGCTTTGCACCTGCAGCGGTAGGCATGAAGAGGAGGAGGAGGACTAAAGCGACGGTCCAGGTAAACCGCGGGTTCAAGCTCGCAACGGTAAAACTGGTGTGCACATACTCTCAGGGTGTTATTACCTCTCTAGTAATTACCTCAATAATTAATGAGCTCGGTTTCAGGATCCTGACCCATATCACGTCTCTATAGCACCCGGCGTCGTACCCTAAAGAGTGTACTGTAGAGCGGTAGGACCGGTCTAATTACCTCCTCTGTAATTACCTCCTCTGTAATTACATGTAATGAAACTTGATTCAGTCGCCCTCTTCTCTCTCTACTAGGGTTTGATTCGGATGTGAATATCTTGCTTGTGTTTGTCTTTTTGAAAAGCCTCTTGACAAACTGTCCAGTGTCATTTAAATAGAATAGCAACGACGATGAGTAACCTGCTAATCAGTGGCTTTCAACCTTCGTACGATGCGGTTTTTGGGACAAACAAAGAAAAAATACATTGCTAACGTGCATGCTTTAATTATGGAACGGGTGTCAAGTGTCTACAAACACCAAATTTCAATACAAATTCAAAGTTTTCGTGGGTTTCTGATAGCTTCTATTATGTTAGCTATCATGGTATAGCCAGGGGCGAACTGGGGTTCTAAAAGTTAGGCCGCTGGTGTGATTTGGGGGGCCCCCTATGACGTGGAGGGGAGTCGCAAGCTGAAACTTTTTTTTTGCTGAACTACATTTATCTATTGCGCTATAATATCATCACTGCCCTTAGCGCCTTTTATTCAAGAAAAAATAACAGGAAAGAGGCCTCGGAACCCATTTTGTTTTTGTGTAATTTTTTTGTAACCCAATTCCTTTTGGTCTGCGGGGGCCTCTGATCGACCAAAGTTTTGGGGGCCCTTCGCCAGAAATCTAGGCCGGGATTGCGGCCTAGCGGCCTTGGCTAGTCCGTCCGCCCCTGGGTATAGCGCCCATATTGGCGACATTATTTTGGTTGGGTCTGTTACCCCGACTAGTAGTATAGAGTATGAACAGGTTCATGGATCATTCTGGACACCTTTTATACTCGAATGTGGTCTTTAAGAACATTCCACGCGTCTTCTGGTGTATTCCAGAATTTGCCGCCAGTACATTTGCCGCGGCTGTAGAAATTAGGAAAGTACATCAATGCCGGCTAATTCTGGAAGCATCGCACCTCCACCAATTGTGCAGATGTGTCTTACTCGCGCGTCTTGATCTCCACCACACACCAGCACAATACTGCTCAATTTTATGAGCCAATTCCATACGATCACGCAGGAACTACCAAACATCTTCAACGACAGAGCATAGCACGAAAAATACGAACGATGGTGCCGATCCATGCGATGTTGAAGGTCGTTAAAAATCCCTACTCTGTGTTGGAACATACAGGGGTTCTGTGTGTGTGTGTGCGTGCGTGCGTGCGTGCGTGCGTGCGTGCGTGCGTGCGTGCGTGAATGCGTGCGTGAGTGCGTGCATGCGTGCGTGCGTGCGTGAGTGCGTGCATGCGTGCGTGCGTGTGTGTGTGTGTGTCTGTCTGTGATCTCCCACGATAACTGCCGAATCGTTGATCCGATGGACTTGAAATTTGGTATGCGGACATGGTTATTCTCTGGAAAACCTCATTAGTTTTAGCTGTCATTTGTCAAACGAAAATGTCACTGTCAACAAATGTCAGAAGCTATATCTCACGAAACTTGACTTGCAATTAATCATTTGAAAGCCTCTGAAAAAACTGTATTCAGAACAGTTGAAAGTATCGCCATTTGTCAAATGATAAATAATGTCAAAGTTCAAAACTTTACCATTCAATAATTATTCAAAATCTATCCGATGCCGATGGATTGGAACCAAATTTGGCAGACAGCAGCACAACAAGAGATGGAAATTAAGTCTGCGATTACAGTTATCCACCATTTTTCAATCGGACGTTATGAGTTTCTAAAATTTCTCTCGGTCGTTGCCACCCGAGAGGGGCCTTTCGCCCGTGTTTTGACCAGAACGACTCGCTCTTGTAGCAGGACTCTACTCAAAAGTTCATTTCTGCTCGGGGATCGACTTTTTGAAAAATTCCAACTTATATCGAAAGAAGATTGGATTGGGCGTCGTCTGACCTATTTTTAAAATTGACACGGTTCCAGTTTTCCGACGGTAATTTTTTCAAAATGAAATTCGCACATTCCGTGCATTTGAAAGAAATGCAGTGCAAACTTCGACATGCCGTGAACCCCACTAAATGTTCATTTTAGATGCAGACATGCTGGGAATGGAAGTTGGAGAACAGATAGAATAAATTTTTGGAGGAAAAACTTCAGCAATCGGCCCCACGGTTTTCGAGTTTTCCTCTCTGGAAAAACTGCTAATTTCCCAACTTTTATCCCGTGAACAGATTTTCACCATTTTCTTAGAACAAAAAGTAACTGGTAACATCGACAAGACAGCACTCACTGACAGGAGCGGCAAGAGTGACAGCTCAGGCACAGACAGGTAACATGATTTCGCAAACGGCAGAAGCAGGATGTTGATTCCAGAAAAATCTGGCTCATTTCCACCACAATGTGATATGTGGCTACCAACCACAATAAATGAAATAAAAATGTTAGCAGAGGCTCATATTTCATAAGAATAAGCATGGAATAACTGAAAAATGAAAAAAAGTATACTTATACTTATAAGGACCTGTTGTCACACTCGTCAATTGAAGCACTTTTCCTCGCTTGATGGTTCCTCGTGCTTTGAAATTAGAATGACGCGTGTTACAATACAATACAATACAATACGATAAAACTTGTATGATGATTATACTATTTTCAATGTCATTTTCAGCCTTTTTCACCAATTAGTCCAGGAGCTTATGCAATCCCGTGGGATTTTAAATGAAAGAGCATAGTGACTATGTGGAACACATTCTTTAGATGGCCAGCAATCACACCTCACCGGGTGTTTTGCTAGAATTTCTTGCAGGGAATATATATAGGGTGAAACAGAAAAAATGAATAAGAAAAATTCGTAGCTCCAGACTGGGAAAGGATGGAGAACTTAAACTGCATACGTGATTTGATTCTGTTGTTGTGTTGATTTCTGCCAAATTTGGTCCCAATCCATCGGATAAATTTTGAAGAATTAAATGACAAAGCTTTGAACTTTGAGATTTTTTAATATTTGACAAATGCCATGCGGAGCAATACTTTTAACAATTTTGAATGCAGTTTTTTAAGGGCTTTCAAAAGACCTATTGCAAGTCAAGTTTTGTAACATATGCTTTCTGTCATTTTTGATGGTGACATTTCCGTTTGACAGATGACAACCAAAATGTAACAGACTCATTCGACGGCAAAATAATGTCCGCATACCGAATTTCAAGTCGATCGAAATAACGTTGCGGCTGTTATCGTGGAAGATTACAGACACAGACATACACCAGCTTCGTAATCTTATCTAAAAAACTTTGCCATTTAATTATTCAATATCTATCCGATGGATTGAAGCCAAATTTGGAAGGAAGCAACCAAACAAAATCATCAAATCAAGCCCGCAGCTGTAGCTTTCCACCAATTCCCAGTTAGACGTTACGAGGTTTTAAATTTTCTCCTGGCCGTTACCACCGGAGACGGTCGCTCGTTTGGATTTTGACCAGGACGACCCGTGTTTGGTGCAGGACTCAACTCATCTGTCCTTTCCTGGTGGGGGATTGACTTTTTTCGAAAAATTCCAACTGATATCGGAGGTAGATTGTATTGGGCGTCGTGTAGGTCCATTTTCAAATCCGACACGGTGCCGCTTTTCCGACGATGACTTTTTCAAAATAATAAATTTAATTTTCAAGTTTTCTTGTTTTTCACTCTATTCACCACGAATGTCAATTTTTCAAGCAAAACCTTTAAAAGCATCAAGTCGGGCATCCACCTGGTGATTTGTACCGCTCCACCTTCTATAGGTCACGGAATATAATTTTGTTCTTTTTTTTTCCTGTTTCATGGTCGCTATGCTCTTTCATTCAAAATCCTACGGAATGCTTTTTATTTACATAATATGCTCCTGGACTAATAGTTGCAGCGGTACGCTAGCAAAATGACCCTGATTCTGCATTTTGTGATACTGCAATGAAATTTGGCATATGCCAACTACGTAGAATTTCAAGTGATTTGACCCGCAGCACTTAAAAATTTGTCCATAAGGGGGCGACTGGGGGCCCCTCCAAATTTCAAGATGTTAGTGTTTTTACCATGCACCATTCAGTACCGCCCTATCTACCGTACAGGACCTAAACAACTTTATTCTTGACCATCATAACATTTTTCGTCATGTCAATTCCATTCTTCCTACAGAGAAAAATTATTTCTTTGTCTGGTCAACAAGTCGAGAAATATATTTTTTTTTGGACCACAAATAGATTGTTGAGTCGTTTTTGTGTGATCATTGATAAATCCGCATGCCCTTGATTCATTTATGGAAACAAAAGTTTTGCTGTTCTATTCTTTAACGAAGGGGTGACCTCAACTTATCATTATTTTCAACTTACATATTTCAATGTTTTATCCCTAAAAATATGATTATTATTATTGTACTAATATATAGCTTGAAGTTTTCTTCAACGGTTTGGATGATGATGATGAAACGGCCGCAGATTCCACCTGGAAGCCGTACATATAATTTTTCTGCAAGGCCGTCAAATTTGGCATTTTTGATTTTCTACCGGGAGCGGCCAAAATGTCAATACACACCACTCCGCCCAAGAGCACCGGTTGCGGTACTTTCGCACCAACTCTCATTTCAGTATCACAAAATGCAAAATTGTTAGGCGTGAATATCGTTTTCCGCTAGAGCAAACCGGTGCTCTTGGGCGGAGTGGTGTGTATTGACATTTTGGCCGCTCCCGCTAGAAAATCAAAAATGCCAAATTTGACGGCCTTGCAGAAAAATTATTATGTACGGCTTCCAGGTGGAATCTGAGGCAGTTTTATCATCCACATCGTTGAAGAGAACTTCAAGCTGTATATTAGTATAACAATAATCATACTTACCGAGGTAAAACATTGAAAAAGGTAATGTTGAAAATAATGGTGAGTTGAAGTCACTCCTTTGTTGAAAAATAGCACTGCAAAAGTTTTCTTCTCATAAATGAATCAAGGGGATGCGGATCCATCGATGATCGCACAAAAACTACTTAACAATCTATTGGTGGTCCAAAAAATTATTTTTCAATTTGTTGACCAGGCAAAGAAATTATTTTTTTTTTATAAGAAGAATGGAATTGACATGACGAAAAATGTTATGATGGTCAAGAACAAAGTTGTTTAGGTTCTGTACGGTAGATAGGGCGGTACTGAATGGCTCATGGGAAAAATTCAGACATCTTGAAATTTTGAGGGGCCCCCAGTCGCCCCCTAATGGACAAATTTTTGAGTGCTGCGGGTCAAATCACTTGAAATTTTATGTAGTTTGCATATGCCAAATTTCATTGCAGTATCACAAAATGCAGAATCAAAAAGCGTACCGCTGCAACTATAAATCTAAAACGCGAAAAATATCCAAATCATTAAACATTGATGTTTTTTAAGTTGCATTATTCAACGATAATTCATCAAAATAAAATGAAATGTTATTTTTTCAACTAAAAGATGATTTCTTGATAATCATCACTACTTATATACAGAGGAGTGCATAAAAAACGGCCACCGCTGTAGCATCGTTATTCCTTATTCGATTTTCAAACTTCAAAAATCAGTTTAAATGGTATAATGCCTACTATGATTCGACAGTAGAAAATATTTTTTTTATTATGATGCTTCTGAGCACTGACAGTCAATTTTTGTTTTTCAAATGGCAACCATATTTTTTTAATTTTTTTTCGGATTCCTCACAATTATCTTAATATAATGATGCATCAATATCACACTTTTTGTTATTGGAAGAAAAAAAATTGAACTGCGAAATTTTCACACACAACAGAAGCGTCAGAACACCCACGATATGCACGCAATCCGGTAAGCTGGGTGCAAAATGATGTTCAAAAGCACATAGTAGGTCAGGCGTTTGGTTTTTCAAAATGTAAATGTCAAAATGTTTTCGAAATCTGAAAGAAGCCGTCCGTCTCTAAGACTTGTTTATTCTCTATTTTTAGCTTACTATTTTATATCTTTTCAAACCCACTAAAAATGTGTAAAATAATAAGCTGAAAATAGAGAATGAAGACGTCTCAGAGACGGACAGCTTCTTTTGGATTTTTAAAACATTTTGACATTTACATTTTGAAAAGTCAAACGCCTGACCTACTATGTGCTTTTGAACATCTTTTTGCACCCAGCCTACCAGATCGCGTGCATATCGTGGGTGTTGTGATGCTACTGTGATGTGTAAAAATTTCGCAGTTTCAATTTTTTTTCTTCGTGTCTAATAATAAAATGTGTGATATTGATGCATCATTATATTCAGATAAGAATAAGGAATCAAAAAAGAAATTAAAAAAATATTGTTGCCATTTGAAAAACAAAAGTTGACTATCAGTGCTCAGAAGCATCAAAACAAAAAAATATTTTATACTGTCGAATCATAGAAGACATAGAACCATTTAAACTGGTTTTCGAATTTTGAAGATCGGATAAGGAGTAACGATGCTACAGCGGTGGTCGTTTTTTATGCACCCCTCTGTATACAGGGTGGTGAAAATTTCGATGCTCACCATTGGTATCTTGGAAACGGTAAGAGATACGAGGTCGGTTAAATTAGAAAAAAGTTGCGCATTTTTGTGGCGATTGACAATCTGAAAAGAAACTTTGAATATTTTGATTGGTTTACGATTTATCACAAAAAAACTGAAAATTTTGATTTCAGAAATTATTTTTCATCTTTCCAACCATTTAAGCTATTTCAATCAAACTTGGTAGTTTTATGTTTTTGATCACTCTGAAGTCGATCAACGTTGACAGAAATTTTCCAGGCCTTTTAGATGTCAAATTATGATAGTCAACTTTTGTTTTTCTTATGGCCGCCATATTGGATTTTTGCACAAATAGATAGAGAAAAGAATTATCTTTCTGAATTAGTAACCAACATGTTCTTTTTATGACATTTCAAGCGTCAAATTTTGAAATTTTCGTAAATTATTGACAAATAAAAGCAATAAAATAAATAAAAGACCATTTATTATTATTATTATTATTAAAATCGGGAATGCTTCGAAAAACAATCGAAATATTATCAACAGCAACAACAAAAAAGTGACAGATGGTGTGCAATTGACGTATCTAACTTCTTGATCGTGTTTTGTGCTTGTTTGTACCGGTAGTTCATAAATTGAATGGGTCAAGGGTGTCTGTGAGTTCAAAAACGTCTGTCGGAACTAGCATCGTTCTTGTTAAAATTTGACAAATTTATTAGAAAAGGAGTAAGGATTACCCTAGTTTCGACAGACGTTTTTGAATTCACAGGCACCCTTGACTCATTTGATTTATGAGCACTCGGTACAAACAAGCACAAAACACGATTAGAAGTTACGGCTCGATACCAAGTTGGGGCTGAGACCGCCGGGACCGCCGTAAGTGCCGTTACCATAGCAACGGCGGATACCAACCAATCAGACCGCGCTGTATTTGGCAAGTGACGCCGTCCCAAACTTCGCGCTTGCAACTTGGTATCGAGCCCTTAAATACGTCAATTGAACACAATCTGTCTTTTTCCTGTTGTTGTTATTGATAATATTTCAAATGTTTTTCAAAGCATTCCCGATTTTTTCAATAATTTACGAAAATTTCAAAATTTGACGCTAAAAATGTCATGAAAAGAACATGTTGGTTACTAATCCAGAAAGCCAATTTTTCTCTCTATCTATTAGTGCAAAAATCCAATATGGCGGCCATGAGAAAAACAAAAGTTGACTATTATAATTTGACATCCAGAGGGCCTGGAAAATTTCTGCCAACGTTGATCAACTTGGAGTGATCAAAAACATAAAACTACCAAGTTTGATTGAAATAGCTTGAATGGTTGGAAAGATGAAAAATAATTTTTGAAATCAAAATTTTCAGTTTTTTTGTGATAAATCGTGAACCAATCAAAATATTCAACGTTTCTTTTCAGATTCTTAATCGCCACAAAAATGCGCAACTTTTTTCTAATTTAACCGACCTCGTATCTCTTACCGTTTCCAAGATACCAATGGTGAGCATCGAAATTTTCACCACCCTGTATACCTATACGTTAATTAAATATGTCTCAAGCATCGTCAGTTTATTAATTGCCAGTATACAAAGACGAACACTTTTTTTCACGGTAATTCGACGTGCTGGTTCTCACTGGGTTTGAATTCGACACCCTGTACGCTTGACAAATACAGCCATTTACATCAAATGTCACAGGTAAGATTCTAGCATTGATGATTATTGATTATGCATACCTATACCTAAGTATTGGGTTCATTATTTTGTCATGTGGAAAACTCAAGAAGCAAATATCTCAGTAATTCTTTGAAAGGTATAACAAAAGAACAAGGCTTAATGGGGACTCAAAGTCAAAGGCTTCCGAATAATTTGTTACAAACTTACGGCGACTTCTTATGCATCCAAGAGCTCCGATTCTTCCAGGAGAGCTCTTGTAGTCTCGTTCCATATCGTTCTCGAGCTCTCTTGATTTATTAACCTCTCATTCGTCCCTTCCAATTCCATATCGTTGCCTTGAAGAAGTCTGCAAGTAGGTACACAAGATTCTTCTTCTACCAACCTCGACGCACTTGTTGAGGACCGCTTGCGGGGGTGTTCCGCAAAAGCGTGTGAGCGTGTGTGTGTGCCTGTCTGTACAGTGCGCGACGCCAGCAAGCAAGCAGCGTCGTGACGCCAGATTTCAGCCAGTGGTTCCGGGACGCCCGCCCGACACGGCAATCACACGCTCTTCGCTCCGGCCCGGCTTCAGATCGTCGTCGAAGGGATCGCGCGTGGTTCCCATGCTCCGCTCGCTCGCAGGACGTGGATGGAAGATTTTCGAAAATCTCTTGTTTGTAAATTTTTGAAATGAGTATTTGCAAATAAAAATTTGCCGTAAGCAAATCCAAAAATTTTCGAAATTCTGTATAGGATTTATACATGTATAAACAGGTGCTGCGCGTAAGGATTCTTGCAGATAATTCGGTAAGTACCGAAGTAAGCGAAGGTGATGCTGTATAGCTCGTCGGCGAGCACAAATTTAGTCCTGTTCAAACGCGACTCGAGCGTGAGAGCGTTTGACGAGAGTGATGGCTGTGTGTAGCGCCCAGGTGATTAATTGAGCGCGATCGAGATAGTTCAAAATTGGATATAACACGCTTTGAATTAGTAGTTCGTCAATTTATCTCGTGCTTTATACCAGGGCCAGCACCATCGCTGTTCTTTTTCAGCCATTAGCTTAATTATTCGACTTATTTGCATGCTAAAGCCGCAAATGTGTATGCTGGTTTGCCGGCCACGAATTCTGCAAAAAGGCTTTCGAATTTGCATTCTGGCCTCAATTCAATTATTTTTACACCGAGCATACAGACCCATCCAGGTGAAAACACCATCGTCGTTTGCTGTTGGTCATAAAACGATCGAGTGGTGCGGTTTAACAAAGTGTTTTGTGTGAAACGGAAATTTATTAATGACGGTTGAGTTGGCAGATTAAAAGATTTCTTCCCGTTCGACATTTTATGGAATCATCAATAAACGCCCTCTCTTGCTCTGTTTGATATGTCGCAAAAAACTCGGTCGAGCTCAATCGAACAATCGTTTTTTTTCATACTGATGTTGAGCTTTTTCAATAACTCGGGAATTTTCTGCCCGTTTTTTTTTTGATTGATAAATCGCTTTTATTGGAAGAAAAATATCGTGAATTATTATTGAGAAAAATGATACGTCCCTTCCTACTTCCGAGCCATTTCAATTCTCTTGTTGAAATAAAAATAAGAGTAGTACTAGGCTGACCTAGAATTAAAATGACTGCTGACCAAGTGAAACCGAGTTAGGTATACGCTCAGCGATAGAGCGAGGGAGACGGAGAAATACATTTTGACTCGAAAAAATGTGAAAAAATTACATACTTTCAAATTATAGCTAGCGTTAATTATACAGGGTCTTTCAGAAGTGAGTATGTACTTAGCTATACAGGGTGTAAATTCAAAACTTTCAATTGATGCCTTCAAGTCTGAAATAAAAGCAAATATCGAAAATCGCTCAAAACCATTTCGACAGAATGGAGGGAGAACCATTTTAGTGGAGTCAGTGAACTCATCCCCACTCATGAGTGTCTTAGCCCCAGCCCCCCCCCCCCATTGATTTTTTTCAAATTACAACCCCCACTTCTGATTCACCATTGAAAAGCCCTCGAAAAATGCTCTCCAGTGGTAGCAATTATTCTATATTTTGTTCAAGTAGTTTTTGATCAATTGGGAGAAAACTGTCAATTGAGTTTAAATTGATTTAAATGAACTCATTCCACAATAAATCGAATTTTAGCTACTAGCTTAGGAAAGAAATGCAAAATTTTAATGAAACTCGGAATAAATTAGGGAAAATCTGAAAACTTGAGAATACCTCCAGAATTTGATGGGAAACAACATACTAAAAGTCCCCATCTGTCCGAGGCTTGGCATTTTTTCTGTGGGAGGTCGAAGGTACAACAAGTTACCATTTCCAAAGTTGGTGTGTTTTTTTGGTGATTTTTCCATTGGACTTCATATTTTCAAAGTCGAGGAACCCAATGCAATGGTAACCAGAAAGTGTAATGCAGCAGTGGCGTACCAGACGGCTGCGAAGTGGCCGAGGGGCGATTTTTCATAAAGTCGTATGGTAAACCGTGACTAACAGCTTTTTTGACATGTTTGTTATCATTTCTTATCAAATCGCACATTCCGATTTCACAACTAGGTGTGAAATTCTGATAGAGACGTGTTCAAACCAGTTATATCAGAAAGAAACATGATTTTTTTTACCCTCAAATTTGAGGCTTTGTAGCTCTAGTTCCATCAGTGTCCAATGTATTTCTAACTATGATTTTGATTTACACAGTTGGTTTGGGCTATTTCACACACAAATATCATTCGCTGATTTTTTCCCCTGTTTTTAAAAAGTCACGGAGTGATTTTGTTTCTTGAGATGTATCATGCCAAAGCTTGATTTGACGAAACGTGCTATTTCACAAGAAAAATTAGGCTACGATCAGAATGTAGCTTTGAATTGATACTATCATCATTTTATGGCCTTCACATAGTTTTCTCTATCAAACAAAATGAGGACAACAAAAATCAGAGCCGTATTTTAGTCATGACAAAGTTCCGATCTATAAATTTGTCGTTTTGTAGCTTCATTTCCATCGTGGTTCAAAACACCCATATCACAATTTTGACATAGATTGTTCAATTGACTATTCAATGGATAAATTCTATAACTAGAAGTTTCTATCGCTGTTACAAAGTCACACGGTAATTTTGTTCCAAAACGTGCATCATGTGGAAATTTAATTTCAAAAGTCGCATTGTCGGAGGAAAAATGATGTCATGACTAAAATACGGCTCCGATTTCAGTTTTTTCCACTTTGTTCGATCAAGGAGACTTTTTTCATGCCTTGAAACTACGCTTGAAATGAATAACGAGCCAAATAAAAGCTACATTCTGATCGTAGCCTAATTTTACCTGTGAAATAGCTCGTTTCATCAAGTCAAGCTTCAACATGGTACATCTCAAGAAACAAAATAACTCCGTGATTTTGTAAAAACGGGAGAAAAAATCAGGAAATGATATTTGTGTGTGAAATAGTCCCTACTAACTGTCCAAATCAAAATCATGGTTGGGAATACATTGGACAGTGATAGAACTTGAGCCACAAAACATCACATTTGGGGGTGAAAAAAATCAGTTTTTTTTTCTGATGAAACCGGTTTAAACACGGCGCTATCAAAATTTTATACTTATTTTTGGAATCAGAGAGTGTGATTTAGTTAGAAATGATACCGAGTATGTCAAAAAAGGTGTTAGTTACGGTCTACCATAAGACTTTGTCGAAAATTGCACCTCGGCCCCTTTGCAGTCGTCTGGTACACCACTGGTTCCCACTGGAATCAACGGTTCAAGAGGAAGATTTTAAGACCATCACCGCAACTATAACATAAAGGATTCTCGATAAATCTCATTTTGAAATTTTTTTGTCACATCGACATTTTAGTTTTTCGAGTCACGTGGCCATGAAGCTTTTACGACAATGCCTCTCGCTTCCAGAAGCTCTATCTCAAAAACCATAGGTCGCAGAAAGGTCATTTAAAAACTATTCCTTAGGAAATTTTATTGGTTTCAAAATGATTCCTCACTTCTTTTGCTGTCAGATGGCCCAAAATCAAGATATTCGGCAAAAACCACGCTGGTGCACTTCTTGTTGATGATGGCGATATGACGCCGACATTTCCTAAAGGGGGGAAATTAGTATGTCGAAACCTAAGCTACACAGATCGTTTTAAGCTAGTTTCCAGCCAGGAAATAATTATTCCCTTATTGAGCTGATTTTTGCTCCCTGGCGCCTGGGCTAGAAGAGTAGCTCAAATTTCCAGATTTTCCCTAATTTATTCCGAGTTGGAACCTGTTTTGCCTGGGCTATACTCCAAACCAAACAAAAAAGACCTATGTTTCCAAGACAATAAAATAACCTTTTCTCGAACTCTTGTCGAACGTTTCCGAAGGTTTCTCTTGAAAGCGCACGACATTCTTTGGTAATTTCACTCCGCAATTCTTCAATCGACTCTGGCTGAGTTTTAAAAACAACAGACTTCAAGTGATCCCACAAAAGAAGTCTGGAGGAGTCAAGTCCGGTGATCTGAGAGGCCCTTCAATGGGTCCTCTTCTGCCAATCCACTGATCTGTATAATGATCATCCAACCATTAAATAACTGGTGCTAGGACAATTCGTCCCGCGGACAATTCGTAGCGGACAATTCGTCGCGGACAATTCGTCCCGCGGACAATTCGTCCCGCGGACAATTCGTCCCGCGGACAATTCGTCTCGCGGACAATTCGTCCCGCGGACAATTCGTCGCAAGTGAAGGCTTCGGAAGGTAAGGGGGTAATATTACACATGAAGACACAAGGGGGCTCAATAAAAGGATCTAAAAATCATAAGCAAATACAAGGGGCTCCGACAGAGATCCGAACGCCACGAAAAAATGCAACGGGGCTCAGCAAGGCTTCAAGCGATATTAAAAACATAAGGGGGCCTTATGGAGCTTCGAGAGGGCTCCGAATATCACATAGAGGCACAAGGTGCTTACTACTGCTTCGAAAGCCACGGAAAGATGTAAGGGGGCTCAGCATGCATGGCTTCAAAAGACGTTGAAGAAACAGGGGGGCCCACGGCAGCTACGGATGACACAAGAAGACAACAGGAGGCTCACTGGAATTCTGATAGTCGCATTGAAAAACATAAGGGGGCTCACTAGGGCTCCAAGCTACACTCATGGAAACGAGGGGGCTCACTAGGGTTGCAAGCCACACGTATGGACACAAGGGGGCTCACTAGGGCTCCAAACTACTCTTGCGGGCACAAGGGGGCCCGATAGAGCTCCGTATATCACATGAAGGCACAAGGGACTTACACTAGGGCTTCCAGCAATGTAAAAGCGCACAAGATGGCTTACTGGAATTCTGAAAGCCACGAAAACACAAAATGGGGCTCATTAGGGCTCTTAACGACACATAGAGCACAAGGGGCCTAACAAGAATCTGGAAATCACGGGAAAATGCAAGGGGGCTCCGTAGAACTTCATATAATATTGGTTACACAAGGGGGCCCGGGGGGCTCTTCACAACAAGAAAAGGCAAAAGGGGGCTCACTGTATGATACTCTGAAAGCCAACACAAGTGGACTAATTGGGGCTCCAAACTACACATAAGGGTACAAAGGGGACCCAATAGAGCTCCAAAAACCATGGAAATACAACAAGGGGGCCCAATGGAGCCCTGTATAATCAAAAAAGACAAAAGGGGGTAACTGGGTTTCTGGAAGCCATTAAAAAACAAAAGGGGCTCACTAGGACTCCAAACTACACTAACCGGCACAAGGGGGTCCGATAGGGCTCCGAAAATCACATAAAGGCACTAGGGAGCCCAAGGAGCTTTATATAACAACAGAAGGCAAGAGGGGCTCACTGGAATTCCGGAAGCTACGAAAAAACACAAGGGGGCTCATTAGGGCTTCATACTACACTTGAAGACACAAGGGAGGCTCGATAGGGCTCTGAATATCACATGAAGGCACAAGGTGCTTACTGCTGCTCCGTAAGCCACTGAAAGATGTAAGGGGGCTCAGCACGGCTTCAAAAGACGTTCAAAAGACGGCAACAGGGGGCTTACTGGAATTCTGATAGTCATGGAAAAATACAAGGGGGCTCACTAGGGCTTCAAGCTATACTTATGAACACAAGGGGGCTCACTAGGGCTCCAAACTAGACTTGCGGACACAAGAGGGTCCGATAGGGCTCCGTATATCACATGGAGGCACAAGAGCTTCCAGAAATGCAAAAGCGCACAAGATGGCTTACTGGAATTCTGAAAGCCACGAAAACACATGAGAGGGCTCGTTAGGGCTCCAATGGATACATAGGACAGAAGGGGCCTATGAAAAATCCAGAAATCACGGGAAAGTGCAAGGGAGCTCCGTAGAACTTCATCTGATATTGGTGACACAAGGGGCTCTTTATAACGAGAAAAGGCAAAAGGGGTCTCACTGCATAGTACTGAAAGCCAATAAAAACAAAAATGGACTGATTAGGGCTCCACACTACACATAAGGGTACAAGGGGACCCGATAGAGCTCCGAAAGCCATGGAAATACGACAAGGGGGCTCAATGAAGCTCTTTATAATCAAGCTTATCTGCTTGCACAATGGGGCCCGACAGGGCTCTGAATATCACCTGAAGGCAGAAGGTGCTTGCTACTGCTCCAAAAGCCGCGGAAAGATGTAAGGGGGCTCAGCAGGGCTTCAAAAGACGTTGAGGAAATAAGGGGGCCCAATGGAGCTCCAAATAATACAATAAGGCAACAAGGGGCTTACTGGAATTCTGATAGCCAGACAAAAAACAAGAGGGCTCACTAGGCGCCAAACGATACACTTGCGGACACAAGGGGGTCCGATAGGGCTCCGTATATCACATGAAGGCACAAGGGACCCAGGTACACTAGGGCTTCCAGCAATGCAAGAACGCACAAGCCACGAAAACACACAAGGGGGCTCCTTAGGGCTCCAAATGACGCAGTGCTCAATAAAAATCAGAAAGTCACGGGAAAATGCAAGGGGGCTCAGTAGGGCTTCAAATGATATTGGTGACACAAGGAGGCTCAAGGGGCTCTAAGGGGGCTCATTAGGGCTCCAAATTATATTTGAAGAAACAAGGGATTAGGGGTCGAATATAACATAAAGGCACAAGGGACTTACTACTGCTCCAAAAGCCTATAAGAAAAGTGCAAGGGGGCCCAACAGAACTTCAAACGGTTCTGAAAAGACAAGGGGGCCCCCATTGAGCTCTGTATAACAGTGTCATGAAAAAACATAAGGAGGCTCAACGGGGCTCCAACTACACCTGGAGGCACATTAGGGCCCGATAGGGCTTCAACATGCCATGACGGCATAACGCTGCTTGCTGCTCCGGAAATGGAAAATTCGAGGGGCCTCAGCAGGGCTTCAAGTTACGTTGAATATAGAATAAGGGGGCCCAGTGAAGCACTTGATAACACAAGACTGCAAAAGGGGCTTTATGGAAATCTGAAAGCAATGAAAAACATAAGAGGACTCATTAGAGCTCAAAAATTACACAAGAGAAGATAAGGGGCCCGATAGGGGCCAAATATCTCATGAAAGTATAAGGGAGCTTACTGGTGCTCCCGTCAGTGGGTGCTCCCAAAGCTTGGTGTACTAGCAAAAATTTTCGGAATGATGCAAGGGGACTAAGCAGAGCTCCAAAGACTTGAAGAAACCAGGGTGCGCAGTAGGGCTCCAAATACTACAAAAAGGAATAAGGGGGCTTACTAAAGTTCGAAAAGCAACGAGGAAAGACAAAGGGACTTGTTAAAGTTAAGACAAAGGGCAAAACATTATTTTGAGACGAATTGTCCGTGAGACGAATTGTCCGCGGGACGAATTGTCCGCGAGACGAATTGTCCGCGGGACGAATTGTCCGCGGGACGAATTGTCCGCGGGACGAATTGTCCGCGACGAATTGTCCGCTACGAATTGTCCGCGGGACGAATTGTCCGGTCACGAAATAACTAGACATAGTGATGTGGAGCTCCATCTTACTGGTGATGGAGTAAGTCTTTCTTCAAATTAGGGTTTCCATTTCTAGGTACATCTGATTTTTTGATTCCTGAACTACTAGGGCCTCGATGGCGGTTTCCTACATTTCTGCATAAAGCGCACCATTCAAATTCCCGTCTATGAAATGGGGCCGATGCTTGCGTTCCCCAATACATAGCACCCTCTTGTTTCAGATCCTAGCATGGGGACATTCTCCGCATTCAAAAAAGCTGTTTACACACCAGCGTAGATGCATTAGAACTATAGCTTTTATGGGGTTTAGAGATGATTGTAGAGAACAGTTCAAACGATTGCAAATCATGACCTTACCATCTTTATACATATTCAATTGCCTAATGTTTATGAAAAACAACATATCTTGCTACAACACTCATGAACACAGTTACAACACCAGACACAGAGACTTTTTTAGACCTGAATTTCAAAGAGTAGACAAAACGACGAATAGCTGGAGGTACTACTGAATTCAATTCTTCAATGTTCTACCATCAGATATAAAAAGTTTATCAAGTCGCGAATTTTCAAAATGTATCAGAACTATATTGATTGAGCGGGCCTTCTACTCATTTGAGGAGTACTACGATTTTTGTTCTTCATTGTGAAACCTATGAATATATGATTGTATAATCTACCTTATTCTTGACGAATGTAAAATTACAAATTGTAGTTGCTAACATGAAATAAATAATACAATACAATACAATACAATATTCATGCCCAGGCATTAAGTACCATGCGATCAACAAAATGCGGAATTGAGGTGGGCTGTGACCTGGTCAAATTTCAGGATGTCAAGCTGCTTTCGGCCAGAGCACAGCCTACCCCAATTTCGAATTTTGTTGATTGCAGGGTATAAGTTTTCAGGGTACTGGGCCCTTCTTAAAAACCATGAAGATTATATCGTCACTCCACTAGTGACAATTTTGTTTGTTTATATTCATGACCACTCAAGTAAAAAAGTACATTATCGTCATTGAAACAAATGTGTTCCACGAGTTAAGGTTCTGCGTCGATTACTGATTCGTTACGTCATAGCTTCACAAAACTCAACCTGCCCATCAAGATCATCACCCCAAGTTCTTAATATGTAGTTCAGGGATTGGAAAATCAGATGAATCTAGATGGGAACTTCAATTTGACTGACGACTCACTCCATTTCCAAAAAGATGGAAATCCACCTCACTAGTCCCTCACCACGTCTAGTTAGTCAAGGCTCTTTCTATGATCATTTATACAGATCGGTGGATTGTCAGAAGAGGCCTTGAATGGCCTCCCAAATCACCGGACTCGACTCCTCCAGACTTCTTTCTTTGGGATCATTTGAAGTCTGTTGTTTTCAAAACTCGGAGTCGATTGAAGAACTGCGGTCCTAGAATTATCAAAGAATGTCGCGTGCTTTCAAGAAAAACGTTCGACAAGAGTTCGGAACAGGCTTTATTATTGCCTTGAAAACAACGCAACGCCTAGTCATGTGGAACACTTATTTCAAGCATTTGATCTTTCTTCTTCGTTTGAAGTAGTTGGAATTTATTTATTGTGGAATGAATCCATTTTAATCAATGTGAACCCATTAGACAGTTTTTTTTTTCAATTTAATCGAAAAGAGCTTGAACAAAATATGGAATATTTGGTACCACTAAGAAGTATTTTCCAAGGGCTTTCCAATGGTGTTTAACAAGTGAGGAGTTGCCACTTGAAAAAAATTAGTGGAGGGGGCTGGGGCTCAGACACTGGGTGAGTTACTGACTTCACTAAAATGGTTCTCTCTCCATTTTGTCGAAACGGTTTTGGGCGATTTTCTATACCGGCGATATTTTCGGCGATGAGAATGAATTGCAAGAGGTGCTCTTTCAAGAAAGTTACGACCCCTCAAATTTGAGTTAGAAAGAAAAAACCAACATGGGAGGCAAAGAATTGTAATCGTGCAGAAGAAAAGTTTTGAGATTCCATCGGATATAATTATTTATCCATTTTGAGGTCCCCCAAGACGATCATCGAATTAAAAATTTTTAAGTCTTTCGATTTCGAAGTTTTGAAGGTACCTACAAATTGTCGGTGAACCCGGCAAAGACTGAGGTGGTTTTCTTTACTAGGAAAAGGGAGCTCGAGCTTTAATTTTACCTCAACTCAATGATACCAAGCTTAATCCGTTCAACAGTGTCACAAACTTTTCCGTCTGAGAAACAGTTATATGAAAAAAACAAAAACAAAACAAAAAAAAGAGTTGGTCCCGGTTAGTTTGGACAATTGTGCCCGGCCAAGGGCGTGAGTTCGGTCTCCGAAAAAAAGACCTAAATTCGGAGAAGGGCGCCAAGGTCCTGGCCTCAATATGGCGATTGTCGGAGGACCTAAGTCGACAAATTGTGCAACTCAAAAAAACACAAAAAACTACCTACCACTGTAGACAAAAAAAAACAACTATAAAAAAAGTACAGTTTTAATAATTAACGTGGATTGTGAACAGGACGAGATTGTGATTGAGGTTAAAAGTTAAGTTACAGAAAACTCGAGAGTCAAGCTTTCAGAAAATCGGTTACTTCACTGCAAAATTTCTGAAACTATATCTGAAAAGCGCAAAAAGGAAAGGGCTAAGTTCCGCACGCGACGGGGTAGATCAAGGCAACTCAACAATTTACTTAAGAAATAGATAAAAATAACTATCGACCTTTCGGGTATAGACGTTCGTGCACGAAAGAAATACTTTTGGCCACCGCTGCCCAATCCGGTCCTGTCTATGCTGCACTCCAGCACCTATTCTCCTGCGTGATTAAAATAATTTTGAAACGAAAATTGCTACGTTATTCTTACACACGAATTTACACCGATCAACCGAAAAACTCAACTGTACATACAGCTGCAGCACTACTTAATTAATAACGTGTAACCGTTCACTTGTAATAATAACAATTAATTATCTGATAATGAAATATTAAGCCGCACTAAAAATTACACGGCGCACAATCTAAGGGGATTCTTTGGAATTGACAAATCGGCGGATCTTATCTCTAGCCACCTAGCTTGGATCCTGGGAAAGTCCCGACAGGATTAAATCCTTCCTACTTGACGCCAGAATGTCAAATCCTCTTGGTCCTCCACAAAAAAAGGAAAAGTGGAACGGAAACAAATGGTACACCAGGGCTCCAATTGGACGAAAACTTCCTCGCACCCCAAAGAAAAAAAGACTAAAAAAGAATACTTCGCCATGGTTTTGCTTGATGGCAAAGATGAGGTATCTTACCCCAATTAAATGTTCAGATGTTGAAAAGAAACGGTAGTGATTGGGTCCAGAAATAATTACGGTAACACGTATAATAAAGCACACAACGGCTAACTATTCCAGGATGAAGTAATCTAAAAAAAGGAGAAAACGTGATTTTCACTAAATGACAACATCTATCAACCTTACCTTGCTCACAGAAGCTACCATAAATGTTCGAGAAAAATACTAGCTCCAAAATTCGGCATATACAACAGACGACGACGGAATTATCCGGTAGGTAATAACCGATTTCTACTGCACTGATAATTACAAATCCTCCAGCTGGAGTAATCACAAAATGCGAAAGTATCAAGTGCAGAAGTCTCTTCGAGCGTCGAAATTTTCAAACTTGAACCATCTACCAGACTTTTTATTAGCGCCTCAGACCTTATCGCGCATTTCTTCGACGAGCTGCTTTTTTCGCTCGGTCCGATAAACTCCTATCAGGTACCTCCAGTAATAATTTACGGTATTATAATTTGGCAAAGCGAAATTTTGAATGAAAGAAAGAAATTACTTAGATGAAGGAAAACTGAATACAGGGACCTAAATTAAGCCAATGACCACGAGTGGTCTTAGATCAAAAAATGAACGTTACATAACCCCCCCTTTACCTCCCGGGTGATTTACTTGGAAAAAAAAATCACACTCTAAACCTGTTCACATCCAAATACAAAAGTAACAATAACAAGAACAAATAGACAACAACATTTCGATATAAGGGTACAGAAACTCCTAAAGCACCTACATAGAAAAGACCAAAGTGATTAAACTCCTCGTTCGGCTCAAGAACGCTACGTACTTGCATGTGCATCTTATCCCAATCAAAACGGTGCGAAAGCTTCCCTAAAACCATCCTACTAGGCGAAACTTCCACTACTAGCAACGATACAAGTTTCACGAACTTAGATGATCACCCGGCACTCGTAGGATCCCCATCGACAACGTCGCAAATATCGCTGTTAACACACCGCCAGCATCAGATGAACGTCACACTACGCACCTGATCTGAACGTACTCGACCAACGACTACAACACTACTACCGTTGCGACTAAGACCAATACGTCACCAATGCCAAACTTGTTGTCTCTGAAGTGTCGGAGAGCGAATCCCGAAACGGCTGAGTACACCAAGAAATACACCATAAATTCCATATCTTGGCGCTCAAATACCTACTCCTTCATTCAGATTAACAGAAACCACCCAGCTAAGATTGACAGCTGCAGGACTTGCGGTTTAGAGTTTATACAGCCCGGATGGACGACTGTGTTAGAGGAGTGAATCGAAAATACAACCTCCTCTAACTGAAGGTCGCTGGCTGTACGACGGGCTACCCAGGTGACCGTAGCGATTACAAGAAGTAACCGGCCAGACAGGAGAGTTTTTACAGCCCGGATGGACGACTGTGTTAGAGGAGTGAATCGAAAATACAATCTCCTCTAACTGAAGGTCGCTGGCTGTACGGGCTACCCAGGTGACCGTAGCGATTACAAGAAGTAACCGGCCAGACAGGAGAGTTTTTTACAGCCCGGATGGACGACTGTGTTAGAGGAGTGAATCGAGAATACAATCTCCTCTAACTGAAGGTCGCTGGCTGTACGGGCTACCCAGGTGACCGTAGCGATTACAAGAAGTAACCGGCCAGACAGGAGAGTTTTTTACAGCCCGGATGGACGACTGTGTTAGAGGAGTGAATCGAAAATACAATCTCCTCTAACTGAAGGTCGCTGGCTGTACGGGCTACCCAGATAACCGTAGCGATTACAAGAAGTAACCGGCCAGACAGGAGAGTTTTTACAGCTCGGATGGACGACTGTGTTAGAGGAGTGAATCGAAAATACAATCTCCTCTAACTGAAGGTCGCTGGCTGTACGGGCTACCCAGATAACCGTAGCGATTACAAGAAGTAACCGGCCAGACAGGAGAGTTTTTACAGCTCGGATGGACGACTGTGTTAGAGGAGTGAATCGAAAATACAATCTCCTCTAACTGAAGGTCGCTGGCTGTACGGGCTACCCAGGTGACCGTAGCGATTACAAGAAGTAACCGGCCAGACAGGACTAACGAACTACCCCTACGATGCAGTACAGTCTGGACAATTCCTCTTCGTAAAACCAGGCTTATTGCATCCATAGCAACGCAAAGCTGCTGACTCACTGCAGAAACGTGCGATATGCCCCTCCTTATTGCATCTAAAACACCTCCTCGAAGAAAAACTGTTCTTGAAACTCCCAGAACCAGATCCTGACGGTTCAACCAGATTCACACAAGCGATCGTCGGCTCAACATAATCCTTTTGTCGTCGCGAAGGAGGTTTATAGTTCTCAACACGATATCTCTTTGTTTCCAGCTTCAGACATTCCTCCTCCAATTCCTCCACAGAGTGTACCACGCCCAACTGCTCCAAATAAAAAGGGGCCAAGTTACGGCTCAACACGCTCAACCGCACATCTCGAGGTATGAACCCGTGACGCTCAAACAGACTCGTCATGGCTGTAATGAAGTCCACAATCTTCTCATCTGGTCCCTGGGTTCGGTTCAGGATATCGTTAAATAAACGGTGACGATAATCCGGTGGAAGATAATGATGCGTAAGGAGATCGGACAGCTCCCGCCACGAGTGACACCTGGAACGCTGTGCTCGAAACCAATTAAGGGCCTTCCCCTCAAAAAGATCTGCAGCCGAAGTGAATAATTCCTGTTCCGAAACACCACGCGCGACGCTAAGCTCTGTTACCCTTTCCAAAAATGAAATCACGGATGAATCACCAGAGAACTTCACGTTCCATTTGTAAACAGGATCGGACCTGCCTTGAAAACCCGAAGACGCAGAAGTCGCAGGAGGTGGAGTAAGGTTCCGGCTTTGAGTACCTAAGAGTCCCGAAACACCATGATTACCCCCTACCACAAGTTGTCTGGGCGTGCCGTGACTCAAAGGGGCACTCCGCACCTGCTCAGCATCATCATCACTGCTAACCTCCCCGGCCGAATCCACTGCAAGTACCGCGCTCAAGTTCAGCACCCCTAGGCTAGCCTTTGTCGCCATTGACTGGTCCAACAATTCCAACAACGACGTCAGCTTACTGATACAGGAACCTCTCGCTTCTAATTGTTCGGCCTCAACATCATCTCCCTCTAGCGGTGCTCTATTAACTCTACCCAGTAGATGCAATATACGAGAGTACAGTCGTTTATGGCTTAGCTTCGACCTAGGATCCTGATACTTGTTAATGTCTACCAGCAACTGTTTGTATTTGGCCCCGACCTGTCTCAACTCGACCCCATAATTGTACGTGTAAGCAGGGTAAGTAACAGACTCAGGATCTGCTCGTTCGGCTGCAATCAACGGACACAACTCGGCTCGCAACTCTTCGACGGTTTTATTAGTAGGATCCTTTCCCCTGACCTTCAACTCGTACTGCAACTCATCCTTCAGCAAGTGCCTCATTTGCATTTGCGTACCAGTCGCCATATCTTAACCTAAAAAACTCAAGAGAAGGAAAGAGAAAAAACTCGACCTCGACAGCCAGGAAGTCCAACTCCCTCTAAAAACGCTTAAAAGGAATCAACTGCGCATGCACAACCTACTGCGCAACACGAAATGTTTTTACTAACACCCTGTATAATAACTGCACACCCTGTACACTGAACCCTTATCTGAAAAAGAATCGCAAAATCTCTCAATGTATCTATGAATAACGAGTTGAGTCACCCCCTAAAACCTACAATCACAATCAATTACCAACAACCTGAAAGAAAAAAGAAAAACAAAAAATGTACACTGCGCCTGCGCCCCACGTTGTTAGCGCCAAAAATTGTCACAAACTTTTCCGTCTGAGAAACAGTTATATGAAAAAAACAAAAACAAAACAAAAAAAAGAGTTGGTCCCGGTTAGTTTGGACAATTGTGCCCGGCCAAGGGCGTGAGTTCGGTCTCCGAAAAAAAGACCTAAATTCGGAGAAGGGCGCCAAGGTCCTGGCCTCAATATGGCGATTGTCGGAGGACCTAAGTCGACAAATTGTGCAACTCAAAAAAACACAAAAAACTACCTACCACTGTAGACAAAAAAAACAACTATAAAAAAAGTACAGTTTTAATAATTAACGTGGATTGTGAACAGGACGAGATTGTGATTGAGGTTAAAAGTTAAGTTACAGAAAACTCGAGAGTCAAGCTTTCAGAAAATCGGTTACTTCACTGCAAAATTTCTGAAACTATATCTGAAAAGCGCAAAAAGGAAAGGGCTAAGTTCCGCACGCGACGGGGTAGATCAAGGCAACTCAACAATTTACTTAAGAAATAGATAAAAATAACTATCGACCTTTCGGGTATAGACGTTCGTGCACGAAAGAAATACTTTTGGCCACCGCTGCCCAATCCGGTCCTGTCTATGCTGCACTCCAGCACCTATTCTCCTGCGTGATTAAAATAATTTTGAAACGAAAATTGCTACGTTATTCTTACACACGAATTTACACCGATCAACCGAAAAACTCAACTGTACATACAGCTGCAGCACTACTTAATTAATAACGTGTAACCGTTCACTTGTAATAATAACAATTAATTATCTGATAATGAAATATTAAGCCGCACTAAAAATTACACGGCGCACAATCTAAGGGGATTCTTTGGAATTGACAAATCGGCGGATCTTATCTCTAGCCACCTAGCTTGGATCCTGGGAAAGTCCCGACAGGATTAAATCCTTCCTACTTGACGCCAGAATGTCAAATCCTCTTGGTCCTCCACAAAAAAAGGAAAAGTGGAACGGAAACAAATGGTACACCAGGGCTCCAATTGGACGAAAACTTCCTCGCACCCCAAAGAAAAAAAGACTAAAAAAGAATACTTCGCCATGGTTTTGCTTGATGGCAAAGATGAGGTATCTTACCCCAATTAAATGTTCAGATGTTGAAAAGAAACGGTAGTGATTGGGTCCAGAAATAATTACGGTAACACGTATAATAAAGCACACAACGGCTAACTATTCCAGGATGAAGTAATCTAAAAAAAGGAGAAAACGTGATTTTCACTAAATGACAACATCTATCAACCTTACCTTGCTCACAGAAGCTACCATAAATGTTCGAGAAAAATACTAGCTCCAAAATTCGGCATATACAACAGACGACGACGGAATTATCCGGTAGGTAATAACCGATTTCTACTGCACTGATAATTACAAATCCTCCAGCTGGAGTAATCACAAAATGCGAAAGTATCAAGTGCAGAAGTCTCTTCGAGCGTCGAAATTTTCAAACTTGAACCATCTACCAGACTTTTTATTAGCGCCTCAGACCTTATCGCGCATTTCTTCGACGAGCTGCTTTTTTCGCTCGGTCCGATAAACTCCTATCAGGTACCTCCAGTAATAATTTACGGTATTATAATTTGGCAAAGCGAAATTTTGAATGAAAGAAAGAAATTACTTAGATGAAGGAAAACTGAATACAGGGACCTAAATTAAGCCAATGACCACGAGTGGTCTTAGATCAAAAAATGAACGTTACAACAGTATCAAGTATCTGGGAATAATACTAATACTTGACACCAAACTGAATTGGAGAAAGCATCTGAATTAAATTCTAGATAAAGTGCCCAAGAGCAGGTATGACTGTGTACAACAGTACAAACAACACTCTTGCAAACGTATGTAGCAAGTCTACCGAGTAGCGCCATCTATTTCTGGCTTTCTGTAAACTGCAATGCAATTTCAGGCATCAGCTCGCCAAGGTCATTTTGTAATATCCTTTATGCTTGAAAAACTCACTACAAACGAGTCTCCCAGAGTGTAGTACAATGTACATACCTACTTGTTCTTGGGCACTTCATTGGCGGACGCTCTGGTCTGCATGCCTCTGCAGTGATGAGCCCCCGAAAAAGGGCGAAACATGTGTACTTCTGTAGAGCTTTGATCGTCTGTCTATGGGAGGTTCAAGAACTCTCTTTGAAGATACGCGATGCCCTAGCATCCGTAGCAAGCACGCTTTTGCTTTTTGTTCGTAATTTAGACTGTGGGTACCTACTCACCTGTATCATATTATGAACACACATATCGGTTTAGGCGGAGTCACATGGGAATCCATTTATCACGTTCGAAAGCTGCACTTGATTATAATGCAGTGTAATGATGTATAATAAAATGAAATTAATGAATTAAAATTGCACCTTCCTCCCCGGCAGTCCGGCTCAGTAGGCTGCCATTTGAAATAATCACCCAGGTAATTTCAAGGGTCATTAATTAAACTCTTCAAACTTTATTAATGGAAACATGTTGATGTTGTGCTGTAGTACACGTCATGTTCAATGTTTACTATTAATTTTGTCGTTGTTTGTAATTATGTCGGTTTTACCATTAAAATTTGGCAGTGCCCAAACCGAATTTTAATTTTATCATACTTACCTATCTGCATAATCCAATAACTTCAAAAGCTGAACTACGTTATTGAATATTATGCAATATGCATTATTTGCTTGCATAGGGGACACCGCGGGCCGTTTGGACACTGGGATCCGTTGGAAACCAAAATTTCAAGTATATTGTATGTGGACGCACCGGACAAAGGCACCAATTTTTATATGGCAATTACCCGCGGAATCACCCACACTTACTCTAGGATGAAATTTTCAAGTGGAAGAAAAATAGCTCCAGCTAACTATTCCGAATAGAATTTTTCAAGGGCTTCAATTCAAGTCCCATATCGCAAATCAAGTTCTGTGAGATGAAGATCTTGTAATTTTTTTGATATTGACACTTCTTTTTGACAGATGGCAGCCAAAAGCTGATCAGCCTATCTATTCGACAGCATAATCATTACCGTATCCCCCGTATCCCAAATTTCAAGTCAATCGAAATAACAGTTCAGCAGTTATCGTAAAAGAATACAGACAGACAGGACGCAGGCACACAAACACCGGGAAAGTAAAATCATTGGACAGAAATCCTGACAAAAATGGTTCAATGTGTTTCCGGTCTCTCCTCCCCTACATTTTATTTATATGATTAATATTACTCTAACCGTGATGCAGGGGCTCATCTTTATTGATTTATGAGTTTGATCAAAGAAACCTTAGTGCATCATTTGATTGGAAACCAAAGCAATGTCCGCGGCGGTACACGTGTGAAGTTGCCAGACACCAGTACATGAGCCCCGTCAAAATGATCGCTGCGAGGAATTCATTCAAAAACATTGGTTTTCAAAATGTGTAACTATACTATACCTACATTCATGAACATTCTGATTCCTCGGATTTATTCAGATATTGAGACGGTATTACCATCATCACAATGAAATACCTATAATCATAATCTCGATCATAATCTCGATCATAATCTCGATCATAATAATATGTATACAAGAAATAAAAACATATTTTTCTGACATTAACGTACATTAACAAATGAAAAGAAATCATCTACGTAGAAAAATTATTTGTCATCGTGATTGACCATGCTTTGATCCAATAACCCTTCACCTGAATGAAACAAATTTCATGAATGCCTATTGCTTAAATGCTTACACTGATTATTTTTCAAAAAAGTGTTAAAAACTGAACACGCGGTCATTTTAACCGTGACCCGTGCATTTCCGGGATTGAAAAACTACTTACTAAGTGAAATCACCCAAATGTACTTAAAATTTTGTTTTCTGAGCTTTTATTGAAAAAAAAATCATCAGGATACACAGGTGTCTCAGCTAAAACAATCCAGCGCAATTTTCTCAAAAAATATCAAGCCAACAAGAAAAATGTTTCAACTGGGGGGACGCCTGACCCTTTAGCTTTCTTTTGAGGGGGCGCCGATGCTTGTAGGTGCTCTAGTTTACAAGAAAATGCAATTTTAATCGGGCGCGTCGCAAGAACTGAAAAACTCATGACCAACAAAACAAAATAGGTAGTTTAGATAAAAAAAAATCACGTCACCGATCACACACTTGTTAATTTGATAATCAGACAGTATCCATTGCTATAGTAAATCCAGGTATGGTGAGTGGAAAAGTCCTAGTGACGGCTAATGTTGAAATCAACAAGTGTGGCAGGATATCTGGCTTACTGGGCCAGGTACAGACATCGCCGACTCATCAATGGAGCCCAGAGATTTTCGAATTCTTGTGAGCCGTCCGAATAAAATTGCATTTTCTTGGAAACTTGAGCGCTTACAAGCATCGGCGCCCACTCAAAGAAAGCTAAAAGATCAGGCTTCCGCCCAACTGAATTTTATTTGTTACCTCTTGATATTTTCTGAAAAAATCGCGCTGGGTTGTTTTAGCTGGGACATTCTGTATCTATGTACCTACCTATAGCATATACCTACTAGCAAAATAGATAGATTTTGCTTTAAGGTGATCACTTATTTTCCTTTTTCTAAATCAAGATCCATCAGGCATCGATTAGCTTACAAGCATTCATTTTGCTGAAATTAAATGACATTTTTCATTGCCCTCAAATGCTACAAGAAACGGTATTTTTTTACATCGAAGCTCAGGATATTTTGTAAATGTTAGGAACAAGTCTAGTAACAAGTAACTTTGAAGGCCCTTTCGAACTTGGCTGACGTTTGAATAACATATTCCATCAACCACTAACATCAACGACGTGCCATTCTTGAATAACTTTTGTTTGTCCCAGTCGCTGGTAACACAGCTGAATACAAAATTTCAGCGCCAATACTATCCATGTAGATATAGGGGTGAAATATCTATACATATCATTATTATTATTTTATTATATGGTTTATTAGCTTGTTTCTCTCTACATCGAGTATCAAATCAGGTCACAATGATAATTATTATGATTGCATAATGTGGTTAAATGATATTCCAAATAATTATACTACACAATAAATTGACATGCTGCATCCCATTTTGCCCAATGAACCACGTTTTCGCGATAAATGGGTTGTGGATATAATTCACGAGAGGGACATGTTTGCGTTTCCGCGAAATCACCAGACAGAAGATGCATAGCATCGTCAAGTTCCCATTTATTATAGATTTTTTACTAATCTAAAGGAAACGAGGTATTCAATTTTACCTAGTGTACTATACTCGATGATCCTGTTCTTTAATTTTTTTAGAAGTGTTTCTTCCTCATTATACAGGCAACAGGCTGCCTCAAAAGTATCGCATTCCGAGTCCAAAGCGGTACATACAGGCTGTCCGTTTTTCGAGGCTAAGCATGGGTATCTCGCTTATCTTTGGAGATACAGAGTCGGTTAAATTAGAAAAAAGTTGCGCATTTTCATCATGATCAATGATCCAAAAAGATATTTGACTTGAGGGTTTTAGTTTCCGAGATATCGAGAAAAAATAGAAATTTGTAATTTTTGTTTTAATTTTTAATTTGAAAAACGGTTGAAGGTAGCCTTTTCTAATTGAGACATTGTGCAGGCACTTTTCTAAGGAGAATTCATTGTTGCCAAAATTTTCATTCTAGCTTTCAAAACAACCGAGATATGACATTCAACTTTTTTTTCTCTTATGGGCGCCATATTGGATTTTGACATTTTTTAATACAATATTTTTTTCTGGTTACAACGATGTGTCACATGCCACTGTTGAATTCATGCTTTTAAGCAAAAAAATACTTTTTTATTTTTCAAAGAGTGCTTTGGAAACAAAATCAGCACCGACAATAAAAAAAACGTAAATGTTAAACATTTATTCAACAGTGACATGTGGCACATCGTTGTAACCAGAAAAGAATACCGTATTCAAAATGATCAAAATCCAATATGGCGCCCATTAGAGCAAAAAGTTGAATGTCGTATCTCGGTTGTTTTGAAAGCTAGAATAAATATTTTGGCAGCTTCGAATTTCCCTTGAAAAAGTGCCCTGACAATGTCTAGATTAGAAAAGGCCACCTTCAACTGTTTTATGAATAAAAAATAGAAACAAAAATTCAAATTGCCTGTTTTCTCACGATATCTCAACAACTGAAATCGATACGTCAAATTTCTTTTTGGATCATTGATTGTCATGAAAATTCTCAACTTTTTCCTAATTTAACCGACTTTGTATCTCTCAAGATAAGCGAGATACCTATGCTTAGCCTCGAAAAACGGACACCCTGTATATGGAATCCACTCAAGTTCACGACAAAAATATTTGGAAAAATAATGACGGTTAATTTTTAAGATACCTAAGAGGGGCTCAAAAGTTAAGATTTCGCCTCTTACTATTTCCGTTATTATTTGAAGTGATTTTGGGAAACTGTTTATGATGGACTAATTAATAAGAATTATTGACTAGTGGGTGTGCACTGTAATTTCTGTTAGTTACAGACAGAAACAATACAGGGTGATAGCTGGTTCACAAAAATCTGGACTTCTTTTTTTTTGTAATAATCAGCAAAATATCACTCGTGCTCGGAATTTTCTCAAATAATTATGGCCAAGCGCTTTCTTCTGGCTGCTTGTCGGACATTTATCGTTACAACCAGCACTCGCGATCGCTTGACATTTTTTTTTTTGTTCTTAGAGTTTCTAACTATGGATATTGAGTTCCACTTAATTCTTCGGAAAAGAGAGCCCGATAATCAGAATCGACATGAAACAAATATTCAAAACAAGGGACTGCATCAAACATGACTCAAATGCTATGTAGCCGAATTCGGTTGAAAAAAGGTTTCAAGCAAAAATAACTTTTCTTTGAACGATCCGTGCACTCTAAACCTTCAAACTTGTTTTTTTGCATGTGTGAGTCGAAAATGGTCGAAAATCACAAATGAGGGAACCAAATATTACAACTGCATGTTTCCCCAAACTGGATCTCGAGCTAACTTGACATTTGAATCATGTTTAAAAGTTTATTGCAGTACCTCATTGTTTTGAATATTTGTTTTGAGTCGATTTTGATTAACGGAATATCTTTCCAGAATATAAAGCTGAATTCAACATACTATTCCATATTTCGCGTTTAGGTTCGTTTATTGTAACAATCGTTTTAAAACACACACTGTTTATTACTGCGTACTACAATACTATAAATATACACGTCAACAATTATTACTTGCGCTAGAGTTATCGCCGATTGCTACACGCTTTCTATCTCTTTGAATTGAACCGCTTCTTCGGCGGATCCTAGGTGTTCATATACTTACGACTATTATTATAAGATAAGATCAGATAATGTTTATTCCATCTGTTTATTTCATAATGTTTATTCTGGAATCTTCCACCGGTTCTACGGCAAATTCCACATTGGCCGCTGCATGTAAATCGCGACCGCTTTCGAAGCGTCGATCATCTTCGCGTGTAATTTCGGCGTGCTCTGGACGTGGCACCTCCGCCAAATCGACTGATGTGTCTTACTCGCATGTTGGAGTCTCCAGATCAGTTCCACGGGCCGGAGTCTACGTGTATGCTCTCGGATATTTTAGAGCTCAACAATGTGTACGAATGGTCTAGAAGGGCCGCGTGTGCTCCAAAATGCACGCGAGAGTCTTGCCGCTTGTAACAATACTTATCGTGGGAACCGAATATCAAGGAAACGTAATAATTACAAGTGCAGAACCAAAACGTTGTTCATATTTTTATACGTCTAGTGTACAGGTGTCCCGAAATTAGACCGCAATATTTGATCAGCTTATTCTACGTCAAAAAATGGGCAGAAAATTTTCCATAAACATGGGTCGAATAATGCCCCTTAAGGGAGCCAGGGCCCCTTAAAGGAAGAACCTGATGATGATTTTTTGCAAATACCCCCGAAACTTGGCAAGATAAAATGACAAAATTTGGTTCAGCCTCCACATGTTAAAAGCTTAAGATAATGCTGTGAACAAGATTTCCATATTTTTATCAGGGACGTCTGACTAAGGGGGGACGGGGGATAGATTTGGCCCAATTTTTTTGTCCGTGACTTTTTCTGGATTTTAAAAAGAAAATCTGGAAAATCCCAGCTTTTTATGAAAAAAAGATACTCTAGTACCAATTCGATCCGACGCATCGTTTTCGAAATAAATCACTTTGAAGAAAACTTTACATGAGATTCTCCCAAAATTTCGTTGAGTCGGTTCGTGACCAGAAGACCAAGAAGTCGTTTTTCCGATACTATCCTGTAAATAAAAAAGATACAGAACTAAATCAAAAACCGTTTCGAAAAAGGATAGCTACATACTGTTCAAAATGGAAGTATGTCAAACTTCATAAATGTTGCACTACTTTCTTTAACACCCTGTAGAAACTCAAATTGACATCTACCGACCTTCGAATTGATATCAGTCTATGCCTAGGGAATCAAACTCTCAAATGCTTCAAACAGAATCGAAATTGTTTGAATCAATCGGGAGTTTTCTTGTTTTGAAAAAGGGTAAAATTTGGAGTACGACAAACCAATTTAGTTGCGTAGTTTATGTCCATTTGAAGTGACGTTATTTCTGACTGTTTCCTTTTCAATTGCTGACCCGTTTCATTGAAATGCTTGCTGAATGCGTTTCGTGTGGCACTTTAACACGTAAAATGTGAGGAATGGTGGCAGCTCTATGGATGTTGTTGCAATCATGGTCGTTGAAGATCCCTACCCTGGGGGATTCGGCACAATTTCTGTTATACTTGTAGTGGAGGAACAGAAAGCATTCATTGGTGTCGGTGTTAGGCCTCGGAGTGGAAATAGGCCGACGTGGGCGTACAGGGGTTCATTTTAAAATTCGCACTCCAGAATTCTCGTCGCCAAAATTGGAAAACGCCAAGATAGGTCGATTTTTATTTCGAGAGAGACGTCTAGGATACGTACTGTCAAATTTGTATCTTCAACCCTGAGCCTTCACCCTACCCAACTTCTAAATTTCAAATGGGATTACCTATCTTGTGATACATCAAACCGGAGGTATACCTAATCAAATTCTCTTTCTGTGAAACATACTAAATATGAATTTTTAAACCATCCCTCCAACCTTTCTCAAAGTTCTCCCATCGTTCTTTAAAATAAACGTTTTTTCCTTTTCTACTGCCGATTCTCAGAGAATATAGATTTTCCAGCAAAAACTATTTTTTGTTTCTCAATATGTTTCACAGTAAGAAAATTTCATCACCTTCAATATGATGTATAAATAAATAAATTGTTCTCCTCCTCCTCAACCTTCTTCTGGTTATAGGAGTTTGTAACATTTTATCAGTTCGGTTTATATAAATCAGTACATTTCGATGTCACAATAAATTTTTGCTAAAAATCTTGTGATATGATGTATCACAAGATATAGTGATGCTGTTTGAAATCGTTTGGGTACGGTGAAGGCGAAGTATTATTATTTTGAAGTCATAGATTTGGCAACAAGTATGTCTTAGATGTCCCCCTGTTGATGGAAATCAATTTGTTTTTGCTGAAAAATCAATTTCTCAAGAATCGGTAGTTGATAGGAGGTGGCAAAACTAGCAATGAGAGAATTTTGAAAAAGGTTGAGAGGTCTTTAAAATTTTCAAAATACGTTTGACAGAGGGAATTTCACCTTCGATTTGATAGATTCACAAAACAGATGATGCAATTTGAAATTTCATTGTAGGTAGGATAGGGCCGGCCGGGGGCGGAGGGCTTGAAGATGAAAATTGGACAATCCGTCCTAGATGTTCCTCTCGAAATTGAAATCAACATGATTGTGTCGGTATTTTCCGAAAAACTTTTTTGGCGGCGAGCAATCTGATGGGGTGGGAAGGTTGAAAACGAACACCTGTGTAATACCTATTGTCATGTTATTGTTGATTTTATCTCAAAAAGCAAATTAATGGGAATTTTGGTTACCTTAAAATTGGTAATAAACAATACGGTTAATCCAGGTACTTCTATTGTATGTATTAGTGCACGTTAGGTATCTAAATAATAATTTACACAATTCGAGCGTATATAGGATGTACTCGCGCGAATTTATTGTTCTCTCTAGCGCTAGAATGCTCCAATGACTTCGATTGAAGCTTATTTGGCTGCACGAGTAGAACTCGAATAAAGCCATAATATCGGGATTCGTGCGGCTTTGATTCGGTGCAATAAATATTTAGTCGGACAACAACAGTTTCCTGGACAAGTGGAGGTAGCGTTGCTGCTGTTATGTGCTGCTCACTGCAAATTTACCGCAGGACTCTCAATTTCACCTAAAGTTCTAACTAGCCGGCAGCAATGCACAAAATAGCACAAAATAGACGCGATTGAATAAATATAACTGATGACCAGGCACATAACTCAATTTAGACGAAGTTATGGAAGCAAAATGGCCATCTCATCACCAACAATCACCACATACCAGTGCACATTCGGGATGAAAGAATGCCGGTATTTCGTCAGGGTTTTGCTGACGCTGTTCTTTTTGGCGGCGATGCGGCAGCGACGGCTACGGCGAATGCTTTTACGGCGTCTCATTTTTTTACACCCTGCTTTTAAGGGAGATTGTCCTCATTTAACTAATTCATCCCTAAATTGCGGTCGCGCGGAAGTGTGTGGCTCCTTGGCGGGCGTTATAGCTTTTATTATACAGAATTTTCACGGATTCCACTTAGACTGCGCGCCAGACCCCTAAAAGGATTTCTCGTAGCTCCAATAATTATATACCAACACTATGTAGCAATTTGTTGTAACTCCTACATGGTTCTGTTTACCTCAGGATCAACAATGTTCCATTCACTTCACGAACTACAGCACTTGAATGAGCTACGATTAACAATATTTGCTTGCAGTCGACGACAGTTAGACTGACACAAAAGTGGCAAGGTTGTGATACAAGAAACACAAGCCACAAAGCAATAAAGGCACAACATCATTTAAAAGCACCGTGGGCGTAACACGGTCGAGAGACTATAATAGAGTATTATACTTTTGAAAAATATTTTGTTTTCGATGGAATCGGAGACTATATTGAAAAATAGCTGACCCGTATTTTTTTATTTTGCCATAAATCGTATCGTTTGGCCGCAATAAATAAACGAAACTCCTATATTCTGCCTATTTCGGACGTCATTTACACAGGCAGTATAGGCGATGACTCGCTGTGACGTCAGAACTAGTTGATGTTATTTATTTATTGCGCCCAAACGATACAAGTTTTGATTAAATAAAAAAACACGGGTCAATTATTTTTCAATCTAGTTTCCATTTTAATCAAAAATTTTTTTTAGTATAATACTCCATTGTGCAACAATGTTGCTGTTCCAATTTTTGAACATGAACTACTGGAGACTGCGACGTGCGGTTAGGACACACACACACCTGCGTGACTGGTGGAGGAGCCGTGCAACGAGAACTTGTTACTGGCGCACCAATTAATTATCAGTTGATTAAATATAATTATCATTAGGTGAATAAAGTCATTGCAACATGAAGGGACGGCTCGGGGGTCATTGATTTAGGATTACACTGAGAGAACTGTATGATAACAAGTAATGTTGTGTGTTAATAGTTAACTCGATAGTTTTTTTTTTCGGGAGGAAGGGGATGCTTTTAATGCCCGCCCCGGCTGGATGGCATGCACCGGGGCAGTGTGGGACTCGCCGCGTCTTCGCAAACGCTACCCACTATAAACCAAACCTCTCCTCAGACCTAGTGCTTAATCCGCCCCTTGGAATCGCTGGAGCATGATTTCGGGAGGTGCCTGGTCATCATAACATTATCATGATTTCATTCTCACACTCCATTCCAGGTTTTCTTTCGCCTTTGTGCTGATGATGTACCTGATCGCTTTTGCAATCATTTTCCATACCGCCTCATCCCTTGCCATCTCTTCGGTCAAGTTTTCTGCCGTCAGCCTTCTCCCAACATCGACCTCTCGCCTCCGACTTGTCTCCTTCCACCTGTCGCACATTAGTAACGTGTGCTCCGCCGTATCTCTCATCTGACAATAGTAACAGGCATCAGAGTCTCGGAGCGTTTGAATCTCTCTAGATACTGCCTGAAGCATTCGTGTTCACTTAGTATACAGGTGTCCCGAAATTAATGCAACAAAATTTCCAGGGAGATAGAAAATTGGAGGGTAAGGGGACTTTCTCAGTGAAAATACCCTCGCAAACGTAATAACGGAGATACAGGCCTTCAAACTTGTTTTTTTTTTTCAACTGTTTATTTTGCATAACTTTCGAACTGCCAGACCGATTTCATTTAAATTTGAACCAAAGTTTACTAAAATAGGTCTCTATTGAACAATGATAACGCATTTCATAAAATATTTTTAGGGTCAAAGGTAATAAGGGGTGCCCTCCCCTTTCTTCTCTATTTTTCACCCTCCTGAATATTTTTGGAAGTGGTTCCAATTTTTGAATTCTACGTTCAATTAAAAGAAAAAAGTTACTCTTGCAAAATTTTATCGTAAAAGTTGAGGGATTCTCTTAATGGAGGCATCTTGCAGAAATAAAGTTGTATAAATAATCTGTCTCTCCAAGTAAATTGTATATATAAATTTTGCTGACGCGTTTCGGCCTTATAATTCGGGGTAAAGGGCCATCTTCAAAGCAATCAAGGTGTAAAATGTATGACTTTGACACTTTATATTTTACACATTTATTGCTTTGAAGATGTGGTGTGAAGATGAAGAAGAAGATTGCAGGTCGATCTTCTTTCCGAAGAAGGAATCAATGGACCTTCCCATAATAGGCAGTTCCCTTTGCTCGCAGCTCGTGCGCAGGTCTTCAAGTATACAAATTCACTGGTTCTATTGGCTGTTCAACCGGGAGCGCTTTATCGATCCGGCTGGTTAGGGTTGGGGTTGGCGACGGCGCCAATATAGGTGAATCGGCGCCTCGAGGACCCCAGGTAAATGAGAATGGCTATAGACGGTGTCTCGGAAGTATATCACATTCCGAGTACCTACAAAGCGATACAATATCCACTCAAGAACATGAGAAAAATTCAAAAAAAACTAATAACGTTATTCATCAAAAATACGGGGTGGAAGGAGGGAGGGGGTCAAAGATTAGGATTCTGTCTTCCTTCATTTTCGTTACTCAAAGTGATTTTGGGGGAACTGTTTGTGATAGATTTATCAGTAAAAACTATCAACCAGTAGGGGTGCATTGAATTTCTATTCCCAGTATAAGGTAAGTGATGGATGAAAATCCAGCTTATAATACCTATTCTATTGGTTCCTAAAATAGTTTGGGAAAAAGATATGACTTTGCTTGTTTCCATAGAAAAATAGTTATACATTTTTCAAGAAAAATGAATTTTCGAGATTTATGAATCACCATGTTGGAAGAACTAGTCTGGGAGCATAGGGTCAAAAAAGGCTTGGCCGTGTGCAACTTTGTGAAGATATATAGAGATATGTCCTGATCGATTCCTGGGCGATCGAGGACCATGGAAAATTATGGTAGAATATTGACATCTCTTGCAGGCAAATATGGTGGAGGCGCCAAATCCAAAATGGCCTCCATCTGGTAATAAGAAACTGGCTGTAGCTCGTTTGTTTTTCAACAAATTTCAACAGCTGGAACGTCATTTTGTAGACAGAAAAATTCTCTTCTCATTTCATACTTGAATTTACAAACGTCATTTCGAAGAACTGTCACAATTGTCTTCATAAGATTATACTAATATCCGGCCTTTTTTTAAGGTTATCTAATATTTTTGAAACTTGGCAGTATTATAGATCTTGAGGTGCCCTTTATGGTTTTGGCCACCATATTGGAAAGATGGCGCTCAAAAAACAGTTTTTTGTCAATATCTTCATTTCAGTCGATGTGAGGTGGAAGCGTTTGTATGCGAATGGAAGCTTATGCAATTCTCTACAATTTGTCACTTTATTCGTGTACGTGCTACTTCCAGTTCTTGAATTATGGCTTCTAGAACTCCCTAAAGCATTAACTTTTGTTATCCAATCAGCATGGCAAGTTGATCTAAGCTTCACGTGGCAGTCAAATAACCCATAAATAATGATAAGTTGTCAACCAGAGACCATTAATATCCAGAAAATCGATCACGGTAACGGTTGTTATGCAACTACAGGGTGGACTCTAAGAAAAAATTGACTTTGAAAAGGTGTAGCTTGAGAATCGTCAGTCGCACATGAGTGATTCAGATGTCAAATTTTAGAGAATTAATTAGACCTTCACTTTTGATATGAATCCTGAAATTTTATAACGAGTTTTCCGGGAATTTTTCAAAAAAGTTTTTTTGGGCGTCATCTTTCCACCAGAACAACAAAGATACGAAGTGGGAAGTGAATATTCTGAATGATGACTCCAAATTTCATCATAATAATAAGTTTCGAATGTATCTGATATCCTTCAAATACTATACATATTACTTTTATTTCTTCCTAAAGTCAGTTTGCTTTCACAGTTCACCCTGTAACTACACAATTAACATCACCATGATCGATTTTTCCAATTTTTATTGCATAGATAAATAAATAATGAATAAATGTTTTTCTTCTTATCGGCCTGCACCAGCCATTGGAGTTTTTGTCCTTCATTATCACATTCACATAGCCAGAAAAATTGCGAATTGGACAAACACAAACATCCAGACTTCTTCCGGGAATCAAGCCCGGGGCTCTCGCGGCCGCAAGCAGCCACACAACCACCTGCGCCACAAGGCCGTCTCTAAATTTTTTATTATCTATGGTTAATGACCAAGAGCTATTTATGGTTCATTTGCTTACTACATGACGGTGGATCAATTTAACATGCTGATTGAATGCCGAAAGTTAATGCTTCCGGAAGTTCTGAAAACTCTAACTCAAGAACCGTGAATCGCACATAAATGACTGATATGTCAAATTGTTGAAATTTGAATGGGCTTCTCTCCAAATATACACGATTCAATCTTGAGTCAGTTGAATTCAAGATATTGACAAAAAACTGTTTTTTGTGAGCCATCTTTTCAATATGGCGGCCAAAACGGAAAAGGTACAAAGTGGAGAAGTGGAAACTCGGAAAGGGCACCTCAATATCTATGATACTGCCAAGTTTTAAGAATATCGGATAATCTTCAAAAACCGGCGGAGTTTAGCATATCTTATGAAGACACTTTTGACGGTTTCACGGAATGACGTTTGTAAATTTAGGTATGAAATAAGAAGAGAATTTTTTTGTCTACAAAATAACGCTCCAGATGTCTAAATCCGTTGAGAAATAAACGAGCTACAACCAGTTTCTTATCACCAGATAAAGCCCATTTTGGCGCCCCCACCATATTTGCCAGCAGCAGTTTATAGTCCTTAATCCCTCAGGAATCGATTAACCCATTAGTAGACAACGTCCCTTTTAAGGGACGGCGCCATTTGTTTTGATGACTTCAATAAATGGGGGCAGATCAGAGCGCACGCCTCCGAATATCATTGTCCAGACTTGTGGCAAGTGTTTTTAGCGGTTGTTTGTTGTAAACAAGTGTAACTGGTGTTTCAGCAATAAATTGAATTCTGAACTTTATTCCTCGCAACGTGGTGGGTAAGTATCTTGCTTTATAGGATGATCTCAAGCTAATTTTGGCGGTGTTTTTATATAAATTACTTGAAAATAACTATGGTGAATAGATTCGGTTGATTGGACGGTTATTCAGAGGTACAGTTTTCACAAAATATTAGTAATAATGTGATGTCCCTTATAAGGGACGCCGCCCACCGTGACCACTATTTGGAGTATATTTTCTCAGGTTGATACTCGCATAACTGTTGGACATTATAGATGATGACGGTGTGGTACCTCCTGATCAAGTTTTCACTCTGCCACCAGAGAATAGTGATGAAACAGAAGTTGATAGTGTACATTCCGATGAAACATGTTGGAAATATCAATCACTCAGGTACAGTTGGGAGCGAAATGATTCATACGGCACCGCTAGGAAGTTGGCTGGATTTCAGAAATGTTAGGTGCTTGGATCCTTCTTGAATGCCAAATTTGATTACGATCAATATCTGATCAAAACTGGCATTCAAGAACGATCCAAGCAGCTAACATTTCTGAAATCCAGCCGACTTCCTAGCGGTGCCGTATGAATCATTTCGCTCCCAACTGTACCACGCGGTATTTTGAATCAGCCTTGTGGAATTGATGGACAAAGAAGAAGAAAAAGATGAATATGACGATGACTATGACAATGAAGACTTATTGCCATAATCCGAGCTACAAGGGCGCCTAGAAGGTAGCCCAACAATAAAATCGAAATACATATTTTTCCTATCTATAATTCTCCCCTGGTTTTTCTCTTTGTAACTAACAATACAGATGAATCTTGTGAAAATAAAATGGCTACAAAATCCTACGGAAGTCCCAGATAATGACATATGCATAGAGTGTGATCCCAAACTACCATCTTTGGACCAGCTCTAATGCCTCTACTCTAGTCTCCAGTTGAACATTTCACTTTTTTGTTTGATGAAGAGCTGCTCTGCTTGATTTTTGAGAGAATAACAGATATGCTCAACTAAGAAACGACAACTTGGACATGACTCGAAATGAGTTATTTGTATTTTTAGGAATTCTCCTTCTATCGGGGTGTGGAAAATATCCAAACAGAAGGCTGTTTTGGTCCAGCAAAGATGACGTCCAGAAAATAGTGCAGAACAGCATGCGGCTGAAAAGATTAGTTTCTTTGTTTTAAATATGTGTAATTATATTTATTTCAATTCAGAGAGAATTGGCTTCACAAAATTAGGCCCCTCATCGAGAAGCTCAACAAGAATTTTAGAAAACATGGAGGTTTGAGCGGTTGCACCTCAAGCAGTGCTTCAAGGATAATAAAGGACCAAATAAATTATTATTATTACCCCATATATTAAAACTGATATTATTCAATGAATATTCTTCTTCATTCTACAGTTGTATATTTTTTTACTTGTCACTAACTTGATCCACAATGAGCAGCGTCCCTTATAAGGGACGCCCAAAATACAGAAAACCTATGAGTTGATTTTCAAAATTTTGCCTCTGCTGTGTTTCTTCAAGACTCTTTCACTTGAATATGATAGAAAAACACATATTTCTTGAAAAAAATAACTTTGCCCACTAATAGGTTAAGACATACTTAACTCTACATATCTTTACGAAGCTGCACACGGCACGACTTATGCTCCCATACTGAACTCTCTTGGAATGGAAGTTTATAGTGCTATTCTGTAAAAAATAACATTCCATAAACGCTCTGTTATGTAGAAATTCGTGTCAGCCATTGGCTGATGTTGCCTAGGTAATAAAAAAGTAACAGAGGAATGTTATTTTTTTGGAGAATCGCACCATTATTATAGTCGTAGCGGTACACCAAATTATTCTGCACTTCTAACGATTTCGTTTATTTTCGGCACAGATGATCATTGGACCTATTCAAGCGTTTTGACCCGCAGCACCACCAAATTTGCCCCTCAGGAACGGAGGGGTGGGGGTATCTTCAGAATTTGAAGCTCCAGGTCTAGTATGGTCCAATGAAGACCCACAAAGGCAAGTGAACAGTCATTTTCGAATGATTTTCATCCGCTGATGTCGATTCTGACGTGAAAAATGAGTTGCGCAATGATTTGACAAAGATAATTGGTAATAATAAGAGATAAAGATGGAATCAAGTGGTCATCTATTGAGCTCTGTAGGAACTTGTTTTTTTGTGATAAATACATGAAACTTGGTGTGACTGTTCACTATTACTTACTTCCCAAATATGGAGGGAGCACCACGCGTTCCGACGGATGACGTTGCGACGCAATATCAAAAAACAGTGGTCGCCATTTCCAGAACAGTCGATAGGAATATCATAATTTCTTCGATTTTTTCCATCAAGCCATATGCTTCCAAGATTCAATAACATATTTCTGTCGATTTTGGGAAATGGTGGGCTACCAGTGGTAAACCAGGTGCCTGTAAGGGGAACAGTGAGGTTTCTTCACCCCTAAATTTCCGCAGTCAACATCTTCGGGTAAAACCGAGGATAAAACTAACTATTTTGAAGTCTGTCCACACGAATATGTTATCTGGCTAACATTTCTCGTGTTTCGTCCTTCTAGGGACTCCTCAGTATGTTTATACAGATCAAGCGATCGAATGAAAGGATCTCAGAAAAGTACTTTCGATTACTGGAAAAGACTTATATTCAATGTTGTACCATATTAGGTGCATACTCGGTTACACAACTCTTACAAACTAAACTATAAATCATTATAACGATTAATCGCCTGCTAATATCGATGCCACCGTACTGAAAGAAAGAAATCGCTTTGTATGAGACCGTATCAAATGATTGAACCACTATTGTTTGTTTATTTGTTTGTTTCTATCCTTATCGGCATTTCTTATGTCATAGGAGTTTTCTGAATTTGATTCCCAAATATCACAAGCTGAGAAACTTTGTTTCTATAGCACAAAGCACTGTGCGGGGAATCGAACCCGGGAGCTCCACTTGACGAGCGCTCACGCATTCCACTCGACTAGCGGGCTTCATTGATTTCATTATTATTGTGAAATGCCGGACCAAATGTGAACCACCCCTTTCTTTTTCGCAGAGAATGCAGTTGTACACATTCGGATATAGGTGTTTCCACATTACCGAACCATCTTTTGGGCTAAGTGGAATTCAAGATTTTTATATTGGAGCTTTTTCCAGACGTATTTACTTTATTCATATTCGGCTGACTTCATTTATTCTCTAGCACTGGAATCACAGAAATTGCATTTACTTATTCTTTACCCATTTCAAACAAAACGGTATTCCAAAATCGGTTACTTTACTAGGTAGTCTGAATGATCTCGCGCGGTCGCGAAATCTGTTTAAACCATAGGAGTCCTTAGAAGGGCCAAACATGGAGAATGTTGACCAGATGACATAATTATTCGTATGGACAAACTTAAAAATAGTTTTATCCGAAGATGTCGACCGTGGAAATTTGGGGGTAAAGAAACCTCACAGTTCCCTCTAGCACACACCTGACTTACCACTGGTAGCTCACCGTTTCCCCAAGTCGGCAGAAATATGTTATTGAATCTTGAAAGCAAATGGTTTGATGAAAGAAATCAAATAAATTATGATAATATATCGACTATTTTGGAAATGACGACACTATGTTTTTTGATATTGCGTCGCGACGTCATGCGTCGGAACGCGTGGTGCTCCCTCCATATTTGGAAAGTAAGTAATAATGAACAACCCTACCAAGTTTCATGTATTTATCACAAAAGAACAAGTTCTCACAGAGTTCAGTAGATGACCACTTGATTTCATCTTTATCTCTTATTATTACCAATTATCTTTGTCAAATGATTGCGCAACTCATTTTTCACGTGAGAATCGATATCGGCGAATAAAAATCATTCGAAAATGACTACTCACTTGCCTTTGTGGGTCTTTATTGGACCATACCAGACCTGGAGCTTCAAATTCTGAAGATACCCCCACCCCTCCGTTCCTGAGGCGCAAATTTGGTGGTGCTGCGGGTCAAAACGCTTGAATAGGTCCAATGATCATCTGTGCCGAAAATAATCGAAATCGTTAGAAGTGCAGAACTTGGACGATTTTAGGCCCGTACCGCGACGACTATTAGTGTAGTCAAGTATGAGCAGTGACAAGCTTGGAAATACGCTGATCACCTATTTTATGTCCCCCTAAAAAAACGACTTTCTTGGGCTTTTATGAGAAAGCAATGTTCCGCGAAGAATCGAAGGTGAATCCTTAGCAAAAATCAACATATAGTTAACACCTCTGTTAACACCAAAAAGGAGAGATATCAGCTCATCGTTGATTCGTTGAGCTATAATAATAAGTGAAAGATCGAGCTTAATTCCTTGAGAGTCAAGGCTGACCTAGTTTAAAACAATCTGCATGGCACAAACAGAATAACCATTTGAAGTCTTCGTACCAGACCAGTCTTTGCAAGTCACAGTTCAGGGTGATGTGGGACTAGAGAAGAGCACCGCCATAGGTACAGCTTTTCTCAGAAAACCCAAGCTGTGAGTCTGCGTTAACAATAATGCTGCTTTGAAGATTCTCTTTTCTCTGATGGAATTCTAATCACGTGCAGATCTAGTTGCATTCAGGGGATGATAAGTGGAGCTGTTTGTGAAAAGCCGGCGAACGCTGCAGATCCATAGTCGTTTTGCGCCAAACTCTCTACTACCTACCACCACAACTTTCCAATTGTCATGAAACGCGACTAATTCGTTCCAAATAAAACTTGAGGGCGTCCTTTTTTTTGTGTTACATAACCGCAAAAAACACAGGGGACTTCCTCTCTGTGAACACAGCCAAATTGGACCCGGCTTGTTTGCAATCGCACAAATCAAAAGTTCCTCTCACGACGGAGCCGGAATTTAAATTGCAAACCACTCACAATTGTAAATCCAATTAATTCTTCTGGAATTTCCATAATAATTAATCACATACACTTCGGCTGTGCGAGCGGGTAAACTCAAGACGCGCTTCCTCCCGCCTCACCGCTACATCTCCTCAAACACTCTGGTCCTATAGATAATTCCTTGTTAACACAAGACGTTTTGCGTTTGGTTTGTTTGTGCAGCAGGGCCGAAAGGTGTCTCTTCTCGTCCTTCTGAGCTTCTATGCTGAAAGGATCCGCAGCGGACAGTGGACCCAGCGGATGCATTCATGTCGGCCGTTTGTGGTTGTACGCGCGCGGGGCACCGGTGGAGAGATCTGGGGAAAGGCTGAATAATACATGTTATAATCTGTGCAGAGTACGCCCATGCATTATGCAGATGGCCGTTTGAAATATTTACAAAGCGGCCCTCTTTGTCTCTCAGCCAAATGGACTGCTCGGCGTGACTTTGTCTGAGGGTGGCCGTTCAAGTGCGGAAGTTGCGGAAGGACGACTTGAATATAACATCGAGCCGGCGAGGTGAGCAAGAACATGCAGCGTACGTACTACACCACAAGTCAACCGGCTTGCATGCACGGTTCCACATTTCAAATTCAAACGTCCCCAATAATAGCACCCTTGCATGCTTTTGCCATTCACAATAATACAGGTGTAAACAAGTTTCTATAGTGAGCTTTCCTTCTACAACAAAACTCACTGACCTAACCTAAGTTAAGCTTTGTCTACACTGGATGGTAACTTCAACTTATTCCGTTTCCGTGAAACTTCAACAGTTGAGAATCAATGTTTTTGTTCACAATGTAAAATTCGTCCAAGATTCAAGTCCTATATCCTAGGTTAAGGGACAAGTAACTATACCATTACCAATAATTGCTATGCAAAGTGAAATCACTATTTTTGACCTATCAGCTGTCATTAAACGTTACGTCAATGTTAAGCTAATTTTACATTGAGCAACAATTGCGTGCAATCGTTGCATGCAACTGTTGCATGCAACAGAATTGCCTAGTCTAAAACAAAATTGCATGCAACTGTGAATATGCTGTAATTTTGTTGCGTGCAACTTGCAATTTGTCTAGATGCACTAGATTCAGGTATTTTTTGTTTGATTTGTTGTTTGGTGTGCAAAGAAGAATGGAAACAGGGGCTGAGAAAGTACTAGGAGAGGATCAATTCGGGCTCAGACGAAATAGGGGAACACGTGTGGCCATTTTAGCTTCACGAGTTCTAGTAGAGAAAACAAGAGGAAAAGGTCTTCATAGGTTTGGTGGATTTAGAAAAAGCCTTTGATAATTAGTCCTAGCGATACACGTAAAAATGGCTCTAATTGTGACAAAAGTGTGAAATTTGGTGTGTGGACTCCTTAGAGCATTTAAAAGGTTTTTAGAAGGGGAGCCAAGAAAAATTTTGATTTTGATTTCTCAATTTTTTGTGACGTTATTTTTTTTATTTTTTTTTTCATTTTTGCAACTATTCAAGATTTTTCACTTTTGCTTTTGTATTATGGTAAGTAACTGCTTAATCCAAGAAACGGAAGAGAAAATTTGCGAAAAAAATTAACTGAACTGAAATGATAGCGTTTTTTGTAAAAATCAATTTTTTCCATTTTTTTCAAAAAATACTGAGAATATGTGAAAAATTAAAAAAGGCAATTATCCCTCAAAACAAGCCCTATCAGAAGTTATGGAAGTGTTTCTCAAAATTCCAAGCCGTTTTCGAGATATTTGGAAATATGTTATTTCTTGCGACTGTTTCTTCGTATTAGCTCCTATTTCATCAAACATATAACAGGGATTTTTTTTCTTGAAAATATACTTCAGAATGATCAGACCGAAGATTTCTTAGAAGTTTATTGTGAATTGTAATTTTTCCAGTGGCGTAGATCATAAAAATTCAAATCGTTTCTACCCTCTCACCATACTTTCTACACCACTCGATTATTTGAAAAATACATGACATTTTGGCATTATGATGATTATCCAAGATCACCACTTAGCATGACACTTCATTTAAAAAACACAATTTTTCCGCTGATCAGATCGACTGCGAAACAATGCATCTTGTATCATCTCCTCGATCATCTCCATCATGACCGTTTTAGATAAATTATAGTTGATTGCCCCCCCCCAGACTTTTTGAATAGGATGTCATAACAGGTGGCTTTTGATGATCATCTTGTCAATATTTGTATAAAATACAAATATTTACAAACAAATAGGTAGGTATGTTCCTATGTTCCAAACCGCAATAATACAAAATAGATGCGATGACACATGTATGCCTTCGACGCCAGTGATAGCCACTCAACCAACTTTACTGTTGATAAAGTGCAGAATTTTCAGTTTGGGGGAACAATAAACTATTATGTATCTAAAACAGTCATGATGGAGATGATCGAGGAGGTGATACAAAATGTAATGTCCGTTTTTATTACTATATTATCTTTGTAAAATTTACCTATTGATAAATGTTACTTAATATGCTTAAAAAATAGTAATATTTAGCAGTCGATCTGATCAGTGGAAAAATTGTGTGCTCAAGATCGTCGATCTCATCTTGTTTTCAAAAGAAGTGTCATACTAGGTGAACTTAGATGATCATGATGCCAAAATGTCATATATTTTCTAAAAAATCGAGTGGTGTAGAAAGTACGGTGGGAGGGTAGAAATGGTTCGAATTTCCACGATCTACGCCACTGGAAAAATTACAATTTACAATAAACTACTAAGAAATCTCCGGTCTGATAATTCCTAAGTATATTTCTAAGAAAAAAGAGCCCTGTGATGTGTTTGATGTAATAGGAGCTAATACGAAGGAACAATTGCAAGAAATAATATTTTTCCAAATATCTTGAGAACGGCTTGGAATTTGGAGACATACTTCAAGAACTTCTGATAGGGCTTTTTTTGAGGAATAGTTGCATCTTTTTATTTTTCACATATTCACATTTCACACAAAATTGAAAAGTTTGATTTTTACAAAAAACGTCATCATTTCAGTTCAATTGATTTTTTTCACAAATTTTCTCTTCCGTTTCTTGGAATAAGCAATTACTCACCATAATACAAAGACAAAAGTCAAAAATCGCAGATAGTTCCAAAAAGAAAAAAAAATGTCGTCACAAAAAATTGAAAAATTAAAATCAAAATTTTTCTTGGCTCCCCTTCTGAAAACCTTTTAAATGCTTTTAGGAGTCCACACACCAAATTTCACACTTTTGTCACAATTAGAGCCATTTTTATGAAATTTTACTTCTACCGCTAGGACTATAATTCAGTGATGTAAAATACCCGGGTTTTTATACATTGTTTCGCAGCCGATCTGATCAGCGGAAAAATTGTGTGCTTTTTAAATGAAGTGTCATGCTAAGTGATCTTGGATGATCATCATAATGCCAAAATGTCATGTATTTTTCAAATAATCGAGTGGTGTAGAAAGTATGGTGAGAGGGTAGAAACGATTTGAATTTTTATGATCTACGCCACTGGAAAAATTACAATTTACAATGAACTTCTGAGAAATCTTCGGTCTGATCATTCTGAAGTATATTTTCAAGAAAATAGAACCCTGTTATATGTTTGATGAAATAGGAGCTAATACGAAGAAACAGTCGCAAGAAATAACATATTTCCAAATATCTCGAAAACGGCTTGGAATTTTGAGAAACACTTCCATAACTTCTGATAGGGCTTGTTTTGAGGGATAATTGCCTTTTTTAATTTTCCACATATTCACAGTATTTTTTGAAAAAAATGGAAAAAATTGATTTTTACAAAAAACGCTATCATTTCAGTTCAGTTAATTTTTCTCGCAAATTTTTTCTTCCGTTTCTTGGATTAAGCAGTTACTCACCATAATACAAGAGCAAAAGTAAAAAATCTTGAATAGTTGCAAAAATGAAAAAAAAAATAAAAAAAATGACGTCACAAAAAATTAAAAAATCAAAATCAAAATTTTTCTTGGCTCCCCTTCTAAAAACCTTTTAAATGCTTTAAGGAGTCCACACACCAAATTTCACACTTTTGTCACAATTAGAGCCATTTTTATGAAATTTTACTTATACCGCTAGGACTAAATGTAAAATGAGCGAAATCCTCAAAACGACAGGGATAGAATACAGAAATAGAAGACACGAGAATACAGATTGGAAACGAAGAGAGAGAGAGTTGCAAATTCCTGCTATTTGGGCAGTCAAATCCCAAGTGATTTGACTCAGGATCCCCAAGTAGATGTCCCAAGTAGGAGGGACATTGAGCAAAGAATAGCACAAGGCCGAATCTCTTTCAACAAAAATGTTCAGAAACAATAAATTTAACAGTTTGGAACTTCCTCCATTCGCAGGAAATTTTTAAGAACTCTATATCTTCTTGGGCTATCTCGTTTTGCATGAAATGCAGGGTCCCTTCAGAGGATCTCCTATCTAGCCATGCACGGCTTCACCCACCACCTTCTCGGGCGACAGTGTTTTTCGCCAAAAACGGTAGCACCGGCAAGGACGGCAGTCATTATTATTGCTGCCATCATTCGACGTTTTTTGATGTCTTGGAATGAGTACCTCTTGCGTTCTCTTCGTATTTCTATTCATGGTTAATAGTAATAATTGTGCAAAACAAGAAACTCTGCAAAAAAAACTGCACCACATGCATTGTTCTACCGTGTGTGACTTTTGTTGATAGATTCAAATGACTTTTGACTTTTCAAATTTCCAATTGTCTTTCTTTCAACAAAATTGCATAGATTTGTTGCGTAGTGTAAAGCGTTACAAAATCGTACGTGCAACTTTGTTGCGCGCAATTGTTGCAGTCAACCGTTGCATGCAACAGTTGCAGTAAAATTGCCAAATGTAAAGTTAGCTTTAAGCTCTTCTTTTCAGTGGAATACATGAAGCAGTATCCAATAAAGTTTCAGTAATTCAATTATTATTGGGATGGTGGATATTAAACTAATAGGGTTGATGGAGAGCTTTCAACACCTGTACGATAAATCTCAAAGAGCAATCTTTTATTACTATTATCAGTATCTACTACCACCCTCGTAAACTTCCAGTCTGTGTATTATTATAGACCGTGCTATTAAGTTCACATATTCCATCTTACGGCTCACGGCTTACAGTTTAAGTTACCATCTATTATGAACAAAGCTTTAGAGAGAGAAGAAGCAAGAAATTGCATGGGCGACTTCAAGACACTACTAGTAACCTAGGTTAGAATACTTGGTTACGGTGATAAAAGGAAAACTGCTGTTGTTGTATTGCCTACTCAGATTTGTCAAAAAGTCGAAAGATGCATTGAACATCGATGTGGGCGTATCAGGATTGGTCGGGGCTAACGGCGATGTCAATCTTTGACAGTGTTGTCATTCCGCACACGGAGCCTGCCTCAATTTTGAAGTTTTGCCGTTGAGTCATTCGGTCATTCATTGTCATTCGGCGAACTTCTGGTTCCTGCGGAGCCCATAATGAATTGGGCAATATAAAAACATGAATAGGTGGTGCTTTTGTGAAGCGGCATGTCGCAGGATTGTTCCATAACTTTTACCCCTTGAAGTCGTAGGACGTGATCTATCTGGAGGAATTTTCTTGTCGGATACGTGCATCTAGATATTTTCACAAGAATGTTCTCTATATTGATCAATGGCAATTAGGTACTTTTCATTGGATAATACTGATTATTCGACTGATTATTACATACGCGTTAGTTTCAACCAATCAGGGCATCTAAAATGGGTCTAGGCTACTCAATGGCTACAGCAGCGATGACCTGTCACCTCATTTAATTGATCAAATCACCGTCCTCGCCATTCCTGATTCCCGGTCCCACCCTCCTCTCCAGCAATTTTCCAGGACCCCACAAAATAAATCAATACATCCACGTTGGACGAGAGGGATGATGTCCCTTGGGTTCGACTCTCACATACATACATACAGGGCGGCCCATCCTAGCGTAATTATCCCATAGCGGTCTTACCGTTCAAGATAGAGAGAAAAGATGTGAGAAAAAAGTTCTATGGTTTGATGGAACCTATAATTCAAAATTATTTTCACCTATACAGGGTGTCCCATTTTGACCGGATTAACAAAACGTCAATTTTTTTGAAACGGAATACCCTATATTTTTTGCATTTTCATGTTCAACTTTTTCAACTGTCTTATGCCTGTATTATGGTTTTTCAACTGTGTGGCAGTGCTACCAACTGAAAATTAAAAACTGAAAAAAATCGCATTTCCACAGTTTCCTTGAAAAAATCGTAGCGGCCTTGCTTTTCAAAACTAAGTGATGAGACTAGACATGGTGATGGTCAAGTCAAATACCAAAATTCCAATGTCAAAAATTTTTGATTCCTTGATACAAGGCGTTCACAAAAAAAACTTCAAATTGTATAATTTTCAAAGTATCGTAACTCATTTTTTTTTTTCAAATGGCATGCCCCTCATTTTATAACGTTATTTGATAGCTCTTTTCATCCTATTTCATTTTTATTTGGAGTACCCTACTCTTAAACTTGATTATTTCGAGATAATAGGGAATTTGAACAAAATTTGCTTTTTTATTTTATTTTATTTTTTTTCAAAAATTGACTCAACTGTGATGAATGACAGGCAAGCCAAATAGTACGCAGCTGTCAGTTAGTCAGTCTGAATATTGTCGAACAACAAAAATGGCTTCAACGCAAAAAGAAAACAAAGTGGGATCCTGGATATTTGGATTTTTACCAGAATATCATATCAATCATTTTCTCTTGCGTAAAGTCATTTTTCTTTGTTCGAAAATATTCAGACTGACTAATTGAGAGTTGCCTACTCTTTGGCTTGTCTGTCATGCATCACGGCCAACTCAATTTTTGAAGAAAAAAAACAAAAAAATAGCAAATTTTGTGAAAATTTCCTATTATCTCGAGAAAAATGAAGTTCAAGGGTAGGGACCCCTGATAAAAATTGAAAAGGATAAAAAAGCTATTAGATAACGTTATAAAATTAGGGGCATGCCATTTGAAAAAAATGAGCTATGATACTTTGAAAACTATAAAGTTTGATGTTTTTTTGTGAACGCCCTTGAAATCGCGATTTTTTGATATTGGGATATTGGTCTTTGACTTGACTCTCACCATGTCAAGTTTCATCTCTTAGTTTTGAAAAGCAAAGCCGCTACGATTTTTCCAAGAAAACTGTGAAAATGCGATTGTTTCCAGTCTTTAATTTTAGTTAATAGTACTGTCACATAATTGGAAAACAAAGATAAAGATAAAGATAATTTATTGGTGTTTCATATTTGCTCAAAATGGAGCTTACACAAGTCATTAGAATTGAAACAAAGTAAAAACAATTATCATCACACAAGACAATCAAATACAGTCAAACAACAATAACAGAAAAGTACAGACTAAAAATTATTTTAACAAATCCAAAAATTCCGATATGGAGTAGAAGGAGTTGCTTAGGAGGTACTCCTTCAACCCAACACGAAATCCGTTCAGCGGAAGCTGCGCGATCGCCATGGGAACCCCTCTCAATAGCTTAATTGCCATGTATCTTACATCTTGCTGAGTTCTGATGGTTAGCCTATGGTACGGGGTGCTTGATTCATTTTTATTACGCGTATTATACTCGTGAAAGTTGCAATTCTTCCTTGCAGTCTCGTTTTGCTTGAAATGCATAATTGTATCACAATTACCGTGGTCAATTGTATCAATTGACTACGGTGTTATCATCAGCTTGGTTTTTGCTTGCATTGATGGACACTTCTTTTGTCGTTCTATTTAATATTGAGGCCGCCGGCTCCCTACCTTCAGATGTAACCTTCGTAGATTTTTTCGATTTTCCAGATTTTTCATGAACTATATGAACTAGACCTTTTGGGTCCTTTCGCAGGGCTATCCCCGTGGCATCCGGTGCGACATTACCGCCGTCATTGATTTTCTTTGATGATGATTTACCTAATAACTGGCGAAGTAATTCATTTTTTTCTTGGAGCTCCTTGATTAGTTGATCCTTCATATTTATGATGATCTTCAAATATGCGACCTCGCAGTCGCTCTTGTCACCATCATCCGTCAACACAAATGTAGCGTCTGAATCGTCTTCCTCTTCGTCAACGTCAGTCCTGGGTTGGCAGCAAACAACCGCGCAATCACTGCTTCAAAGCACCCCTTTCGACTTTTGGTAACAACTCGGGTGTTAATACACTTTACACACTGAACATTGAACACGTTTTAAATCGGCATTTTTGCTACAGACTCCACAAATTTCGGACTTCTTGGAGCCGAGATCAGACTGACCGTCCGCCAGGTTCACTTGCTGCGCAAAAAATACAGGCATGAGACAATTGGAAAAGTTGAACATGGAAATGCAAAAAAAACATAGGTGTCCCATTGAAAAAAAATTGACATTTTGTTGATCTCGTCAAAATGGGATACTCTGTATAGCTGAAAATAATTTTAGGTTATGGGTCTCATCAAACCATATGACTTTTTTTTACATCTTTTTCTCTATTTTGAACGGTAAGACCGCTATGTGATAATTACGCTAGGATGGACCACCTGTATACAAAAGCATACAAACTGCGAAAATGTTATTTGGTGTCGCAAAATTCACCAAGGTCCTTTCATTCTCGCTAGCGCAATTTCAATTAGCATCAACAAAATGAATTGCGGTCTGCTGTTCCGATTTTCAAATAATGAGGCATGCCAGGCACAATCATAGCGACACGGATATAAATAATTAATCAAGCGGATCAAAATAATGACAAAATCTCAAGTAAAACAGAGAATCCCAAGTAACATTACAAACAAAACAGTGGCGGTACAACAAAGTAACCCAAATTGAAAAAAATTATCAACACAGTACAAACAATTCCAAAAATATGAGAGCATCTCCGTCTTATGAGAACACTGCAAATTTAAACAACATGGTAACCATAAAACCATGTACGCAGCTGAGAATATCCAGGAAATAAATAAATAAATATAACAATAGGAAAAATGGACTTGCCTTGTTATAACACGAATTACAGGCACATTAAAACACCGTAGATCTCTACGACGGACATGCACCACCACCTGAGGTTCTGTTCGATCTCCTCGCATTTGCACCCAGACGGCTGTAGCTAGCCCAGCGGCAATTTTTGTGCCTCTCGCAAGTAGTAAAATCCGCCCGCTCTTGAACGGCCACCGACACCCCCGGCGACACACTCGAGGTTTTAAACTATACCAGACGTTGCTTTAATTGCGTGTATGTGATTTCGAGAAAGAGACGAATTTTAGCTCTATCAATAATCATGGAAAAGTCCATTCCTCTACAAAACTTTGAAAAATTAACATTTTGTCCTCTTTGTCAGACACACACAAGATTGGCTCGCGAGCTTGCGACTATCAATTTCAAACTTGAACGGGACACAAGGAAGCCTTGGAACGTTTAAAACAGCGCAAGCCAAAGATCCTACCTTAACCAGCCGTACAAAAAGCTCTTGCATAAGACAGAAAAGTATAGTAAAGCATCACTTGGGAAATTTGTGAATTCGAGTTCCGTTTCGTTCTCTTCGAACTAGAGGTGGGTACTGTTGAGCTCGATCATGTGAATTCATAATGGATTGTCTTGTGGCAGGCTATTCATTACGGAAAGACGCCGAAGGGAGAGCCGGTCGGTGGAGTGCCACTGGGAATTTGAACGACTTCCGTCTGAGCTTCGGCGAAGTTCAAATTTCAAACTTCCAGACATAACTTGATGGCGCATTTAATTACGCACGCCAGACATTACCCCAGAATTAATGTCTTGATGAAAAATAATTGGAAGTGGTCTTTCATCCCCTCGTCTTCGTCGTCCTGCAGAAAACAAACGCGCAAGGAGATGTATACAAGGCAGAGTTGATGGTTACAATGTGAAAAAGACATTTTGAAATTTTCGGAGGTTTCAGTTTCAGGATTCTTTATCGAGTTCATTTATCATACCCTCGATCATACCCCAGTCGTCACCACAGCGGGAACGCCGTAGGAAATTCTGATTCTTGTGGAAAGGTTTCTGTGGATTTGTAGGTGAAAAACGCACAAAATACCAAGTCATTTCCAAAAAAACTGCACAGCAAACTTCGACCCACAGTAAGTCCCAAAAATATTCATTTCAGGTGCAGACTTGCCGCGAATCACAGTTGGAGAAACGACTGAATGAATTTTGGGGGAAGAAGAATTTTTGAAATCGGCGGACCAATAATTTTCAAGTTTTTTTATCTGGAAAAACTGCAAATCTCAACATTTTTAGTTCTAACCAGACACAAATATCAGACAAAATTTCTGGACTATTGATCTGTTCTCTACAAAATCCCCCACCTGCCAAAAGAGCTGAAAAAGGCTATAGCTTGTCATCGATGACGTATATTCATTCGTTCGTGCTCAAAATGAGGGAAAAGGCTGTGGATAATAGGGAGGTATTATTCTCGTACGTATAACCCGCAATCCACTCAATTACAAATGCAATCCTAGGTTTTATGATGCATACCTGCAGCTCTGGCTCCGCAGTACGGTAATTCAATAACAGGCGAATAATTCCAAATGAACCGCACACAATATCTAGGATCGATTATCCAGCATGAGGACGATCCAGCGGGATTAGCTTCGCCGGAAGAAGCGATGCCGGCAAGAAATTGAAAATTATTGACTACCTACCTACTAGTAGATGTAGCGATATATTTCTCGAACAATAGACTTCCTTCATGTTTCGGTAATAAATAAGGAAAAGAGAGCTTTGAAGAACTGAAAACCTCTAGCGCTGCTTTGAGGGAAGGAACTCCACAGTTTAGTGTATTATAACTATAAGCCCGGACTTGGTATGCGACTCTTGGGAGAAATTTACAACGAGCTTCGGATCTTTTGAAATCTTCTCTCAATGAATAAGCAATAATTATATTCAGTTTGCTGTGTTATACGATCAGAGAGAATTAAGCAGGACAAGTCTCAACAGAATTGCAGTGGCACTGTAATTAGTAATGATGATGAAATGATTGCATAAAATGATCTTTTAATTATTCGGCCTCATAATTCTGTGCGTTCCTACGTACTTAACCACAAACCGCATGCACCACACTGGTTAAAAACCGATTTGGACAATTTCGTTTTGATACAAAAAGCCGAGCAAAAAGCTAACACTTGCACAGTTTAAATTACAAATAAAAAGAGTATTGTTGGATTATTCTCTGGCTTAGCACGTTTGCAGTTAATTCGCCTATCCTATCACAACCTTTTCGTGTGCCTTTGTTGATTCCTAGCCTAGGGCTCCAGCGTTGTCTACAAACTGGAGTCTAGGGACGTAGTTACAGACTAACCCCTCCCTGGTTGCAAGAAAGTCAAATCCGAAGCAAATTAGCACCGGTAACAAACTTGGTAGTTATCTAATAGTAGGTCATTTATTTTGAAGGCGTAAACGGCGACGTAAACTGACTTGTCTAAAGTGGCTACTGACATGTCACAACATGTCGCGTCAAACAGAAAATTGAAATTTGGAAATGAAAAAGTAAGATGCACGAAAAAAGATACACGGAAGAAGATAAAAGAGCCTAATTTCAAAGCGAGAATACGTTTATGGGTCCTAATTTTATGCTCAGAAGTTGAGAGGTTCAGCTAGTGGGTGCAGGCAACCAGTCATACAGGCTCAAAATCATCATTGACAAATCACTCTGTATTTTGCCACTATTGACCAATGAATTCAAGTTCAGTTGAACAACATGTATTTGGCTAGGATTTGAAATGCGACAAGAAAAATGAAGAGAGGCAGCCATTTTCAGTGTAGATTTGAGATTTGTTTTTGTAACAATGAAAAACGTCGACAAATCCGGCATTCAGTTTTCTTTCTGACAATTTCTTTCCTGGACGATCTCCGACAGGTTCTCCAAATTTCGTATTTTCATTTACATTTTGTTGTCCATCCTGTGGTGAAAGACTACTGTAAGGCCACGGCGACTCCTGCAGTATTTTCTGCCGTCAGAAGCTGTTCGACCGTCCGTCGAGGCATGCAGAAAAGTTATGGTGCAGTGTCACTGAATCGACACTGGATATCACTTCGACACAACGTCACTGGAGGCCCAGGATTGTACAAGTTTTGTCACGATTACCATCCCAGTTGTGTCACAACACATCGTTGTCAGCAAAGCGATCGGTTGGTCTGGCGGCGTTCTGGATTGCCTACATATTTTGGCCGAGGGTTAATCCTGTTTGTTGTAGTCCTTGAGGGTGAGTTGCGCGGTGCAATAAGGGGCTGTGGTGAGGCCCTTTGGGCACATGCACGAATGACGGACAAGTGTTATACGTTTCATAGGATTATTCGAATCTAGTCTAATAAGTTCATCAACTCGCTATATATACAATTGATTGATATAATGACAAATAATAATACGAAGGTCTGTTTCGCTGAGTTAGGAAGTGTGTGCTTTCCTTGACACACCTGCCTATTACAATTAAGTCATTGGGTTATTATTGAGTGCATAATTGTGGTATATCACACCTCCTCCCTTGGGAACAATGAGGCAAATCTGGAGGGCATGTATCATTCCTGACAAGTTGCCGTTCAATATAAAATTTCATTCACTATAAAATGATACAGGTTTCCTAAATTGAGCGTCTCTTTCTGGCCCGTGACGTCACGTTCGATTGCACAGTGAATCGTCGCAGTCATAGTGTGCCAACATTGCCCCGATTCCGTAAGCCGAACGTGTGTTTTGATCATTTGATGGTGTTATTATTGGTATTTATACAGTTTTTACAAGTAGTTATGGCAAATAAATGTTGTGTGCCACTATGCAAGTCCACAAGTTATACAGTGATGGCCATAATACCTACACCATTAAAAGTAATAAAACTGGGACTTGGAACACGCACTTACCTGTACTTTCTGGGCACGTCCATATATCGTTGATATATCCATTACAAAAATAGTTGTATCCGCGCATCAAATGCCTCTCTGGCAAATTCTTCTATGCGAAATATTCATTTGCAATATTCATTGAGAAGTTCGTTATATTTTTAGCGACTTTCCCAGCATGGTTGGCTTTAGAATTCAAAAAATAAAACGCACTTTCAACACGGCGGAGCAATGTAAATACAAATGGCGCGATCACTCAAGGCACACTGTGCCCAGAACGTGCCGAAAACAGCTGCGCGGAATCGCGGATTCTCCATCTCTCTTTTGAGGAAACCTATATTACATAATGAAATTTCACTTTTCTTTTCAGTGAGAGAAGGTGTATACCAGGCATCATCAATAATAATACATTGAACAATAATAAACATATACAACAATAAACATACATGTAAATGTTAAAATATACAAACATAATAATTGCAGACGTGCTATAGTGGACACAAGAGGTCCATTATTGAATATTAACAGTTTTTATACATGCTATGTTTGATGCACTGTAAAGTTTGTGAGTCCTGGACCTCAAACCCTTAGGTTTGCTGTCACTAATGACGTCTCTATTTATAACCATTTTCACCATTTTTCACGAATTACCACTGCGAATTATTCACTTTTACTTTCATCATCTTAGGAACTTGCTCCAAGGAACTTTGAGTCACGGTCGCCATGTAGTGAGGCCCTTTGGGCACATGCACGAATGACGGACAAGTGTTATACGTTTCATAGGTTTATTCGAATCTAGTCTGATGTGTTCATCAACTCGCTATTATATATACAATTGATTGATATAATAACAAATAATAATACGAAAGTCTGCTTTGCTGAGTTAGGAAGTGTGTGCTTTCCTTGACACACCTGCCTATTACAATTAGGTCATTGGGTTATTATTGAGTGCATTATTGTGGTATATCACAAGGCTCCGTGTTGTGAGAGTAAATAACCGCTTTGTTTCCGCCGTGTAGGGTCCGTCGAGGCACCAGCAAGCGTTTTTTCAGTGGATAACTCCCATCGCCAACACATTAGTGTACTTGGAATAGTCAAAAAATCATCTCTTGCTTGAAAAAAGTAGTTCTCGAACAGTTTTTGCTCTGTGGTTAGCTCATCCCCACCTGTTTAACATGTTAAAAGCATACATCCCTGTGACGCGTACTATTCAGTTTACAGGGTAAAAATTCAAAAATAAATATTTGAAAATTTTATTCCGATGAAACAATCTCTCATTATTTAGAAACCTTATAATAGTCCCATATTGAACATTTGAAAAATGTATCTCTCTAATGCCGCTGGTATCCTACGTACAGGAAAAAATAAATTGGTTTCCAATGTTTTTCATCTTCATCGAATCAATCCAGACAAAAACCAATTCCAGCTCTGTTACAAGCCTATAATCTCCCATTCAATATATGAAAATGTCACATTCCTCAAATTCTCTGAACACAACTTACAGGGTGGAACATACTTTACTTGTTTTATTCTTTTTCTAGGTGGAATTGATTCGGAGAGACAATTTTATCTAGTTCACTGAAAAGCTCAAAGTTTTCAACTCCTCGCACAACCAAAATCCAAAAAATGCTTGATGCTACAGTGGCCAGTGGTTGCAGAAGTTGCAGAAATGTGAATTTTCAATGTTTGCCCGAACACTTCAGGCTATCCTTTGAAGTGGGTAGGATTCTCAGTCGAATTCATGTGACTTCGAAAAAATGAAAAAAAAAGAGTTTTTCACCTTGTATGTCATGTTTCAGCAGTTTGAGGAATGTGAGTGACATCTCTATATCTTGAATGAGAGATTATAGACTTGTAACAGAGCCGGAAATGGTCTTTGTCCGGATTGATTCGATCAAGATATAAGTTATTGGAAAAAAAAGATTTCACCCTGTATGTAGAATACCAACGGCTATAGAGGGTCGAAAATTTCACACGTTTAATAGGAGACCATGAAGTTGCTAAATAATGAAAGACTGTTTTGTCGAGACATCACATTTCGCTGGAGTAAAAAAAATTAGGTTTATTTTTTCAATTTTCACCCTGTATCCTAGAAATTACGCTTTACAGGGATGTATGCTTTTGGCATGTTGAACAGGTGAGGATGAGCTAATCTTCAGCCAAAAACCGGTTGAGAACTACTTTCTTCAAGAAAAAAATCCAATTCAAATTATACAATGTTCATGGAATTGTTGCTCGACAATAGCATCCACAAAGGCAATTTGCTATTTTCACCTGCTCGAGAGCCTGTGCATGGATTTATGGTTTGATTGGGTGCAATTTTCTGCCTATTATTGTTCAAAACCTGCAGAAATAGTGCATGCTGTTAACCTCAAAATTCCTGACGCTTCTTTGACAGCTCTTGAGGTACATTTTATCTACGAGGAGGTTTTTCCGATCGGCAACGACACAATAAACTGCACCTGCTACTTCTTGTTTTTCAACAGAAGAATAAAAATCGGAGACATCAGAAAATTCAAAAGAGAGTATCGAATGACCGAATCAGATATTTTAGGTACATAACTACGCATAAAACCACGCAAGTAGTTCAACTGTCGACAGAATGTATGTAACCTCATCCACAACCTGGTTGGTATCGTGTTTGCTACCCTGTTCTTGTAACCGGAGTACATATTTGCTCCGCAGCAAGCCTAACTTCCCTCTCCTTGCAACCGGGCATTAGTGTTTCAAAATCTGATTGCTTTCGAAGTTACACCTAGATCTAGGCAAACAACAAAGATTCTCCTACTGGTGTTAATTGAGACATTGCGGTCTATCAGAGTGAAGTTTTGAAAAATTAAAAGTCATTGTAACTTTTGTGATGCTCGATGCTCGGTCTGTTTTTTAAAGCGTACACGATAAAAGTTTTTATCTCGGTTTTTATACTAATATGCCGACGATGGAACCTAGAAAGTGAAGGTAAAAATACCAGCAAAGCAAGCAAAAGCTCTGATATATTCCTAAAATTGCTGATTCATATCTTGTTACAAATATTTTACACCCCCTTCTCATTTTGAGAACCGCGTTGTCGGAGTTGAGAGCCATTAGGTAATAAAATCTTGCACCTACAGTTGGAAAACAGGCCACTCAGCATTCCGCCACTTGATACACAGACACCCTCGACAATGAAACATTATACAAAAATTTCCCACTACCGCAAAATCTGAAAGGTTGAATAGGTAGGTGGGTGGGCAGGTAACGAGCTTAACGAGCATCAGTCGTCAACTCCTCAACCCCCTTGACCTTTTTATCTGGGGCGTTGCAGTTATCTTAACACACGCAAAACTCATGTGAATTCTGCCAACACCGTTCTATTTGAATCGTACTCTACCTTCACACGGTTTACGGCTATTCGGGAGCGAACTTTCATCTCTTAGGAGTGTTGTGTTTCTTTATGCTAAGAGATTTTCAACAGTTCATGTGGGTGTCATACAGTCTCGGTATTAGATCAAGAGTAAGTACACCAAGTTAACTGGAACCGCTATAACCCCGAGATTCCAGACATAAAACTATAACAATATTAGCTCAGAATGGCCAGGTTTACGCGAGACTTAGCACTGACGATGACGATAAGTATTCACCCACATTATTGAACTCGTCACTTACTACTTGGTACTTACTATCACTTGAATGCCAAATTCATCCTTGACGAATAATTCGTAGCATCAGTGCTGAGCCTCGCATAAACGTGGACAATGTCAGTTTCGTAACGACAACGGATTCGATTTTAAACTACTCTCGATAGAGGTGTTCTTGTCGTAGGTCTACTGAGACTGCCGAGAGTACAGTAGTGGGATTGTTCTCCATTCTCACTCGGCTGCGAATGCCGATAATAATTTCAAAATCACATCTTCCATGCCGGTTTCTCGCAGTTAAAATTAGTTTTTGGGAGATTCATGCCTCTGTATCCTAAAAAAATTATCGTTTCCAGAAGAAAGCCGGGGCAAAACGGAGGAAGAAACGTTTTATTCCGGTGGGGTGGCAGTAGAGCGACAAGCAGTAGTAATGCAATACCGACGGGAATAACGCAAATAATATGAAATTGTATTATTTATTGCCGAGCATCAGAAGGAAAGAACAGGGGGATGGAATTTATTTCGTCGCGATTGCTGGGAGGGATGCTATCCGAGAAAAAGGATAAGTGCGTGTTTATTGCTCGTTTTATTGCGCTTTTATCAGCGGAAATGTATGCGACCAGGAATTACCTTCCATCTGGTGGTTATTTTTTTGAATTTGATTAAAATTTTAGAGTGATTGTGCTTTTCCGCCTCAAAAGTATATGAACATCCACTAAAAATAAAATATTGCGTTCCTTTCCATGCTTATAGAGTAGGTACTTAGAAAGCAAACAGGCAGAAGTCTAGTAAATAAAGCAAATGGCTGCACAATCTAGCAAAATGTCTAGCAAAAACAAATTACAGGCTTCACCGAAATGCGAACATATCTAAACTATATCCTGTACACTTTTTATTTTCAGTAGAATGACTTTTTGAAGCAAAAATAAAGTGACAAGCTAGAGCGCTAGGAGAATACCGGCTGATGGCTGCTGATAGTTTCGCTCCAAAACTTTGCAGGTCCCAGCAGCCGTAGCCGTAGCCCCCCAGCTTGTCACTTTATTTTTGCTCCAAAAAGTCATTCTACTGAATTTAAAATATGAACGGCATACACAACAGTCATATGCATAAAAATGAAATATCTACGCATGCTCCGATTTTGCAGGAGTTGCTAAGCAAATTTTCCTTTTTTTAAATTTTTGCCCTTTTTCAATTTGATGTAACTTCGGATTGCTAATGTGAATTTGTATTCTGTTTGAAGTATTCGCTGTCTTAATTATTTGGCTATCAGTCCATGGTTTTGCAGGACACTAGATGATTCACATAAAGTTGCACAGGCGGTGTTCAATAAGACAGTGCGAAATTTCTCTTAGAGCTTTAAAAAATTTTGCACTGTCTTATTGAACACCCTGTGCAAACTTTATGTGAATTATCTAGTGTCATGCAAAACCATGGACTGATAGACAAAGGATCAAGCGAAGGATCAAGTCAGCGAATACTTTGAACAGAATAGGTACAAATTCACTGTAGAAATTCAAATTTACATCAAATTGAAAAAAGGCAAAATTTTTTGGAACGACGTATTGACTGTTGCATAGTTTAGTTTATATGCTCAAGATTAGATATTGGTGACTAGTTAATAATAGTATATCATATATCAAGGGACCAAAGTGAATTTTTAAACCTGGACCCTCGAGCAACCCTCAGGGATTAAAAAAAAACTTTGGTCCCATGGTGTATATAATCATGGGCTTTTCGCAATACCGAAATACTTAGTATTTCAACTGAAAATAGTTTTGCAAAAAAAAATTTTGAACGATCTGTCAGGCTGTCATGCAAGGATGAGCTCTTATGGATAACGCGATCAATCTACTGTATTTGCTTTATCGATGTCAATATCCACCAGTATCATGGTTTCAACATTTAATTGAATAATGAAGACCACATGGTCGAAGATCTCACGTTGTTCTTCAATTTCTTGAGGAAGTAAGCAAGCAAAATAGTTTCAGTGCATTTTTGAGTACCTTTTGAGCTACACCATTTCTGGAAATCATGATACTGCTTTTCGTACAGCTTTTTGGACTTGCTCGGCAAGCACTCGTATGTGGTCTCTTTTGCCGCTTCATCCAAAGCAAGAAATGAACAACCAGCGTCTGCTGAATCGTCCAATTCAAATAGTTGACCAGCAAATGCCAATTTGACAACGATAGTTATTATTATTCTCAAAAAAGCCATAGCAATGCGACATTTTCTTTATTTCCCTTAAAAAAGAGGGACTAAAATTCAATTTTACGCACCCTCTAAAGTGGGAGTAAAATTATTGTTCTCAAGGATTCGGTATTGCGAAAATGTATTTTACTTACGACCACTACCGTAAGTGATGAATAGCGCACAACCTATAGACTCACTAAGCAGCTCCTTACGCACGCTGTGCGATTTGATTACCATTACGCACAGTTAGGAAATTTTCTGTTCAAAAATATAGTTGGTACCAGAACTTGTCACGACTTCGTGTCAAACCACTTGAATTTAATATTATTTCGAGTCCCAAAACCCTCAACAAATTACACCTGAGCGTTTTCGCCACTAAAAACCGGACCATAACTGATCCGATTCACCAGAAGTTCTATAATGATACCTTCTTTATATATACTTACGTCCTGTGTACAACAAGAGGTGAGATGTAAAAATCCAACTTTTCAAAATATATTTATTCAATTGCAACAATTTGGAATATTTTTTGCTAAATTCTCATTTACATTATCACAGTTTCATTATACCATTATAATTTTTCCTTTGTGGGCAGTGCAGTTGGAACTGGGAGAAGACATCTGTCCCATCGACTCGCGCTCAATCCACCCGAGCACACTTTACAGCTAGTGGAGTTGGATTTACACGATGATAAGTTATTAAAATTGAAACATAGGGTTATAAATTTCATTCGATCAAAAATTGTACGGTATCATACCTACAATCAAAGCTCAAAGTCAAATAATTTTGATATAGCACCATACAATTTTCAATTGTACTTGACAAAGTGCGGATTTTGTAGCATCGTGTGAAACTGGTTTCTGGTGGCTTTGACTTTTGGTTGTGACGGCCTGCGAGAAACGACATTTGGGGTGACATAACCTCTGAAAATATTCCCAGATATAACAACAAAGTATGGATTTGTTTGTTCCGAGTACTATTTCACAGTTTTGCAAAACATTTGGCATACCTGCCGATTACGCTTTATACATAATTAAATCAATTTACTGCGGCACACATTGGGACGGAGGCAAACGAAATATTCACGGCTATGCAGGTAATTTCAGCACAGAGCACTCATAATATGCCTCTTCTTATTGTGCTTCTATTCTAGGTTTTTAACTTGCTAAGTTATTGCACATTGCACCGTTGAATTGCGTTAGGAAAAGGATCATCATCTGACTTGAAACTTTGGAAATATCTTCACGCGGCTTGCCAGGTGCTAGAGCCAAGACAATATTCAACAACTACGGCTTTGTTAAAGGTGATTCTTATTCCAGGGTCTCAATTCGTGAAGAAGTTATTGGTACATTCTACATTTTACAAAAAAAACTGCACCAGACACGAAACTTTGGGATAAGATAAGGCTTTCGAAGCCTACTCAAGCAAATTTGAAATCGGAGTAATGCAACTGTTGTTTTAGTATACCATCTGTGTAATACTCGAGTGAATATAATTAAGAAATACCATCAATTGTGCTGTTTCATTCGAATATGCAATATAAATCATGTTATTAGGCACCTGAGGGTGGGTATTTGGAAGAGATTTTCAATTCTATGCTCCATAATCTTCGTGAATGATAGGGCTTGGTAGGTTGATTTTGTAACAAAATTACAATAAGTATTCCGTACAATCACTGTGAATAGGTAGTAAGTAGTAGTGTTTAAGGTAAGTAAAAGTTTGAGAAACATACTATATACTTGATGGCATCAAGTAGGTGAATAGGCACCTGAGCGCATATTAGACAAGTTTAGTGTCAAATTATTTTGCCATTGTCATAATTCACACAAATTGACACCCACAATATAGTGGACATCAAATCATTTCATTTGATGTATCAATGAAGCAAATCTGACAATAAATAAGGGAGCTATATTGCAGCTAATTTTTTTCAACATTCGGCAAAGAAAGAGGTGGGGGGGGGTCGTAGGTAAAGTACGGTACGTAATACGAGTAGTAAAGCAATTACGCACTCAGGGAATACTGCACTCGCTCGCTTTGCTCGCTCGTGCGCAACATTTCCCTGCGTGCGTAATATGCTACTTACTACTCTTATTACGTAATGTACTATTACATCTTGACATGGCCAACTCCGCACTCTTTCCCAATAATTTTTGGGTCAATCTCAGTTGAATACTAATTCAATGTTGAATAAAATTATGAAGAATATCTTATTCAGTGATGGGTCAGTGTGTACGGAAGTCAAAAAATGTCAACAACTGAAGAAAGCTAGTGCGCCGGACTGTTCATTGCCGACCAATACAGGGCCCTTATTTTCAGCAGGGAGTTGATAGCTTGCCTCCCTAAAAATCTCGCTGTGATCACGTGGCAACCGGCGACATTTCCAGGGAGGTAAGCATCAACTCACTCTCTGCTAGGAACAGGACCCCAGAGGTATAGGGAATGGATTCACTCCTGCGACCTCTACGGAGTTATCAATCAATCAATCAATCAATTACTATGGCGGCTGTGAGTGAATGACTATAGCTTATTTTGAAAATGTAAGGTGCCAGTATTCCAATGAAGCTGTCGCAAAATAGGTTTCTTCACTTTATATCAACAGTCAATTCTTTTTTATTCGTTCATCAAGAAGCTAATTGACAGAGACGGACTATGAATTTGGATCGGTCCCATACTTATTTATTGATTGCCGATAGTGATTGTAATTATCTAACAGACAGCTCCACCATAGTTTCAAGAGCGAATTAACTTTGCCACACTCATAGTTGCTGTGATAACCAATACCATGGACATCTGCTTAGTTACTATGAGTTAAGAGAATGATTTAATTCATTCATGAAAGTTTGGTGGAACTGGAGGTGAATCATTGTGAATGAGTAGGTATAGTATTTATATACTCACTTATACTACCCGACCCGATCCCACTTCAAATCGTAAAAAATGTAGTCGCAGCGGTACACTGCAGGATTGATAAAAAAGTGGCATTTAAGTATGAAAGCAAACCACTTTGCACAGGTGTCGTCTAGGACCATTTGAGTGATTTGGTTCGCAGCATCTGAAATTTCATCCCTTAGGGCTTGACGTTTGACCTCTTTTCCAAGATGGCGGCGAAAAAATGTTCAAACACTGATAACGGTCGCTCTTTCGCAAACAAGGGGTCATTTCCGCACAATTGGGAGATGAAAATACCGAAAAAGGCCGTATGACTGTTGTCGGGCTTTTTTCTTCAGTCCAAGGGCCAAAATTTCCAAATTTATTGCCTTGCGAACGGTAAAGTTCATATTAGTACAAGCGGTATAGGCAAAACAATCCTGCATTGATTAAAGAAAACAAACATTTTTGCACAGTGACTCTGAAAACCATTCTGAGCGATTTGACCCGCAGCACTCGATCATTCGTCCCTTAGGGGGCCCATGGGGGCCCTCCAAATTTTCAAGATGCAAGAACTTTCACAAAACGATTATTGAGTATCGTCATGTGTGTCATAAAATGAGCTTATAGGTCTATTGAAAATGTTTTCAGCAATTATCGTTGTCTCCTTTCCATTCTTCACACTTGAAAAAAAAATTCTTCAGCAGAGGTCGAAAAATTGTTTTCATTTTTTAATCTACGCAAGGAAACAATAAATTCATATGTTTTGTTTAGTTCCCGAACAAATCGCATAACTGGGCCGACTTCCTTAGAAATTCGAAGAAAAAGGCTGACTTCTCACTGAATCTCAGTAAACCGACGTCACTTCTGATAAGCATCATGAACAGAAGGATTCGTTTAAAAAAAAGTTAGCTGAACGTTGCGTGGCATTAAAAGATAGCTTTCTTGGAGTTGGGAGTCTATTCCAAGAGCAAAGCGACCAGCTCATAGCATTAGACAGTCACACTGTCGTCTCTGGCGATTAAGTTAAGACTCTATACGCAGCTGAAAAAACTGGCATTGCGGCATACAAATTAGATTTGTGAAGAGGCTTGTATCTCGGTCAACGTCGTTGTACGATCCTGTGAAGAAGATGAACACCAAAATCTTTTCTTCTAAGGTAAAGAAGAAAGTTCAGGCTTCGTCTGTTGAGAATCTCACTTTGGATATTCAGCTGTTCTCAAGGCTTTTCATGGTCGCCCGTGAGCGAACGTTGGATCTGAAAACGTTTTTCAACTTTGAAAACCAGAAGTAACCGCCGTCTCTCCTATGAATGGCCAGCTTCGCTCGGGTTAAAAGTCTGATTTGGCAGAGAAACTGGAGCCTCTGGTTGATGGTGTTCTTATTCCTACAAGTTTTGATGGTATTTTCTATGATGGGGCAGGGGCAGCTGTTGTTCAATCTGATTGGCCGCACAATGTGAAAACTTTCCAGGAATATTTTCCCTACAAAAAAGTCACGAGCCGACACTGCTTTGAAGATGTACCCCATGTAACAAAATGGCGACCTTCACAGGTTATGATCATGATCCATGGTATGACATTATAGTGACCACTGAAGTATAAGGACATCTTAAAATACTCAAAACTCATTATCCTAGATAGGTATGTAACTAACATTAGTACGGACGTTAGCGGCACATATCAGGACCAACCTTGCATTTCATTCCGATGCAAAACGCTCTTGCATGTGAGTAGTAGGTACCTACAGGTAATTTTTAAGAAGTGGTGCCCCGATGGGACTCGCGACTGGCGTGCATCCTAAGAGGTCGAAGATCCAAAAAATTACCATTTTTGAAATCGTTGCTTTTTCATACTTTTTTCGCTAGACTATATATTTTCAAGGTCGAAGAGCACAATGCGGTAAGTTTCCAGAATGTGTCATGCACCAGTGGCGTACCAGACGGCTGCGAAGGGGCCGAGGTGCGATTCTTCACAAGTCTTATGGTAAACCGTAACTAACACTGTTTTTTGACATGTTTAGTATCATTTCTGACCAAATCACATATTCTGATTCAAAAAATAAGTATAAAATTTTGATAGAGACTTGTTTAAACCGGTTATATCAGAAAAAACATGATTTTTTTCACCCTCAAAATTGATGTTTTGTAAATTATACTCCCACCATTTTTCAATGTTATTATAACTATGAATTTGACTTAGTCATTTGGTTTAGGCTATTTCACACAAAAATATCATTTGCTAAACTTTTTTCCCATTTCCACAAAGTCACGGAGTAATTATGTTTCTTGAGAAGAATCATGTCAAAGCTTGATGTGACGAAACGTGCTATTTCACAGATAAAAATAGGCTAGGGTCAAAATGTAGCTCTAATTTGGTACTTTATTCATTTCAAGGCATGAAAATAGTTTTATCTATCGAACAAAATCACGAACACCAAAATCGGAGCCGTATTTCAGTCATGATATCATTTTTCTTCCGACATTGCGGAATAAATTTCTGAAAAAACGCGAAGTTTCGACCTATAAATTTGTCGTTTTTGAGCTCCATTTCCATTGTGGTTCAAAACACCGATGATCACAATTTTGACATAGATTGTTCAATTGAACTATTTTATGGATGAATTTCATACACCAGAAGTTTCTATCGATGTTACAAAGTCACACGGTAGTTTTGTTTCAAAACGTGCATCATGTAGAAATTTAATTCCAAAAGCTCGCAATGTCGGAAGAAAAAGAATGTCATGACTAAAATACGACTCCGATTTTAGTTTTTACTATTTTGTTTGATAGAGAGAACTATTTCCATGCCTTGAAATGAATAAAGTAACAAATCAACGCTACATTTTGATCCTAGCCTAATTTTTCCCGTGAAATAGCACGTTTCGTCATATCAAGCTTTGACATGATACATCTCAAGAAACAAATTCATTCTGTGACTTTTTGTAAACGGGAAAAAAGTTCAGCAAATGATATTTTTGTGTTAAATAGCCCAAACTAACTGTGTGAGTCAAAATTATAGTTATAATAACATTGGACAGTGATGGAAGCAGTATTACAAAACATCAATTTTGAGGGTGGAAAAATCATGTTTTTTTCTGATGAAACCGGTTTAAACACGTCTCTATCAAAATTTCATACTTATTTTTGGAGACAGAATGTTCGATTTGGTCAGAAATGATACCAAACATGTCAAAAAAAGTGTTAGCTACGGATTACCATAAGTCTTGTGAAAAATCACACCTCGGCCTCTTCACAGCCGTCTGGGACGCCACTGGTGCATGACACTTCCTGGAAACTTATTGCATTGTGTTCCTTGACCTTGAAAATATGTAGTGCAGCGGAAAAAGTATGAAAAAAGCAACGATTTCAAAAATGATAATTTTTTGGACCTTCGACCTCTTAGGAAGCACGCCAGTCGCGGGTCCCATCGGGGCACCACTTCTCAAAAATTACCTCTAGGTACCTACTACTCACGTGCAAAAGCGTTTTGCATCGGGATGAAATGCAAGGTTGGTTCCCCTAACGTCCGTACTACATAGAAATTTTTCGTTCGAAGGACAATAAATTTGGAGATTTTGGCGCTAGGACACAAAATATTGGGTCCGCAACATTCATAAGTCTTTTTTTGGTATTTTCATGTCCGAATTGTGCAGAAATTTTCTTTTGTCTGTGAAGAGGCGACTTTTATCAGTGTTTGAACATTTTTCAGCCGCCATCTTGGAAAAGAAGCCAAAAGTCACACCCTAAGGGATGGAATTCCAGATGCTGCGAACCAAATCGTTCAAATGGTCTTAGACAACAACTGTACGAAGTGGCTTGCTTTCATACTTGATTGCCACTTTTTTTCACGTACCGCTCGTACTAATGTAATCGGCCTCTATTAGCCAAAAAGCGGAATCCAGCCAGACGGCTCGACATCTTCGGACTGCGTGCCCTTTACCAGTTCATTTGCGGACTTGATGGTCCATTTAATGGAACCTTCAGGGTCCATGCAAAAGTGATCAGCCGTAGGACTTTTAGTAGGATTGAGATCCACTAGCGTGATCATCGCCAATAAATCCGGCCATTCCCGAGAGGCAATCGTCGTCGACACACAAGCCTCGCTATTTCTTTCCAGAAATCGTTGATTGTTAAAAATTGGCTTAGGCTCGCGCTTGTAAGTAGGTTATAGAAGGTCTATCAAAAAAACCGCATCACCTCATGGAAATGGTATACGGTATAGCGATACTTGAATGAAAAAAATCTCATGGGAATTGTATAAGGAGCAAAGGGGTTGTAATGTAAAGACCGTTGATGGTGTAAATATTTTGCTGCAAGGAGCTACTGCAGGCTGCAGTATCCCTTTGTTTACTTATATACTCTAGTTTGAAAACTTCGACATAACGTGCTTCTCTCGTACTATACTCATCGTAACTTGTTCTTCCCGCGTTAGTCACGTTATACAAGTAGTGAAATGAAATGGATTTCTGCACTTATTCTTATAGCTAATTCGGTGCTGTGAGAGACCAGCAAAAAAGCGTCGGCAAGTCTTCATGCTCGTGGAACTTTTCACCGAAACCAATTTGGGAAGTGCATATTTTTATTTTAACGGTTCCTTGGATTTTAAATTGTATACCTACCTGTACAGTGGCAAGGAATTAACTTTAAAACTTTTACTCATTATAAGGACGCTTTTCACATTTTTCAACTAGCGTCTTCAACTTTATACGTACAATTTTTTGTCTCCATCAGTTGAGAACGAGGTTGAGAATGAAAAGGGCCGGCCTTACAACTTTTGGCGCCCAAGGCAAAGTTCTTTCGCCCATTTATTAATGGAAAAAATAGCATCTTAAGCGGAAATTTTTTGAAATGATAACATTAGCGTTGAGAAAATAATAATAATGGTGATAATAATAGAACAATAGCATCAAAAACATGATTTTGAATAGTTTTTTCTGGGTATTTTATTTTTTTTCATTGGAAGAAAAATTGTTTGTTTTTTGTTTTTTCTTTTTTGGTCAAGTACCTATTTTCAAGTAGGCACCAATAATATTTTTTTACCAGTAGACATAAATTTTCGGCACTTCGAACGCCCGTTCCAGACGAAATACAAAAGACACTTGAAACCGCAAACATTGTCAAAATATACTGACGGCCTCGCTGACGGCCAAAATTAAAGGGACACTTTTTTGGAGTTCCCCTACAGGAAAACCACTTAGCAGATTCCTTCCAAATTTCTCATGAGGGAAGCTCGAAGGGTATTCTACAAGCCCTCAAACTCACGGGTTTGTGGATCTCAACGTTACAGGGTGACCTGACTGAGAATGTAGCAATGTGCCAAAATTGTTTTTGCAAAATTTCTAATTGAATTCATAAGATTGTTGTCTAGCCACGGGAAGTTGAATTACACTCCAACAGGTTTGAATCAATTGCTCGCACTTGACGAAGTCCTCTTACATCAGAATTTTGCTGATCTTCTGACTTACTGTCAGGATACAGCTCTTTGTTCTGAAATCTGAATCATGAGAAAACAGCTCTACGATAATCTCTATGATAATCAAAGATGGTTCGGGCCTGCTACAAATGAATTTTTCTCATCACGAAAGAGGTCGCTGATCTATGGATTACCAGAAGCCTTACCCAGTTTTCTGCAACCTCCTGGTCTGGTTGGCCAATGTCTTTACCACTGCAATTTCCACCATTTGGCCTTATCCAAAAACATTTTTATTGATGGTGGGTATCCGTTTGTACCTCTGGTAACCATTAGATTGATCTTTTGAGCTCCAAGTCCCCAGCGAGCCCCCCTATAGCCCTCTTTTGCTACCTCATAGATGAGTGGTAACGAGACAAGTTCTTTTCGTAATCAGAGTGGCATACGTTACTGACGATCTTAAAACGTTCAAGCACATTGTCAAAAACCCAACAAGTCATTTTCTTGTATTCGAAATGCCCATTTTTGCAAATTTTGAACATCGATTTCATCTCGACGGGAAAAGTTTATTTTTTGTAGAATTCTCTTCATTTCAAGTTCTAGTGTAGGTCATTGCTTCTACTTGCAAACTTGACCACTAAAGTGCACCCAAAATCTCTCTTTCTCGTGTTATTCATCATCATGTTTGAACTAGCAATGCACTTTCTCAGGTATCCACGGCCGGACGGCCGGTGTATGACCGGTTGCTGAGGTATTGTAGGCGGCTTGTAATCAGTGGATTACAAGCACATTTGTCACATAGGTGAATCAACTTTTACAGACTTTTGGTAGTTCAAATTATGAGATGAGGAAAGGAACCTCTTAAACCTCTTGGCGACCTACGTCAAAGAATCCTCATTATTAACAAGCTCTACTGTCCTAATGACCTCGTCTTTCCAAAAATTTTTGGTGATTCGTTCACGGGATTTGCATTGACAGTTGCGAATTGTCAGGTTCGCGTCTGCATGGCATTACCTATCGCTACTCACCTGAATACCTTAGCAACCGGTCATATCGGCCGGCCGACCGTAGAAAGTGCATTGCCAGTCCAAACATGAGGGTGGATAACACGGAATTAAAAGGGAGATCTTATGTGCAATGTAGCGGTCAAGTTTGCAAGTAGAAGCAATGGCCTACACTGAAACTTGAAATAAGGAAAATTCTACAAAAAACAAACTTTTCCCGTCGAGGTGAAATTGATGTTCGAAATTTGCAGAAATGGGGCACTTTGAACACAAGAAGATGACTTGTTGGGTTTTTGACAATGTGGCTGAACGTTTTAAGATCGTCAGTAACGTATGCGTCTCTGATTACGAAAAAAACTTGTCTCGTTACCACTTATCTATGAGGTAGCAAAAGAGGGCTATAGGGGGGCGGGCTGGGGACATAAAGCTCAAAAAATGAATCTAATGAGTACCAAAGGTACAAACGAATCCTCACTATCAATAAAAATGTTTTTGGATAACGCCAAATGGTAAAAATTGCAGTGGTAACAACAAAAGCCAACCGGACCAGGAGGTTGCAGAAAACTGGGGAAGGTTTTTAGTAATTCATAGACCAGCGACCTCTCTCGTGATGAGAAAAATTCATTTGTAGCAGGCCCAAACTATCTTTGATTATCACAGAGCTGTTTTTTCATTATTCAGAACAAAGAACTGTATCTTGACAGTAAGTGAGAAGATTAGCAAAACTTCGATGTAAGAGGACTTCGTTAAGTGCGAGCAGTTGATTAAAACCTGTTGGGGTGTAATTCAACTTCCCGTGGCTATACAACAATCTCCTGAATTCAATTGAAAATTTTGCAAAAACGATTTTGACACATTACACATTGCTACAATCTCAGCCAGGTCACCCTGAACTGTTGAAGTCTACAGACTCGTGACTTCGGAGGCTTGTAGAATTCCCTTCCAGCTTCCCTTATAAATAATTTGGGAAAAATCTGCCAAGTGGTTTCCCTGTAAGGAAACTCCGAAAAAGTGTCCCTTTAATTTTGGCCGTCAGTATACTTTACGACCGATCGAATCGGATGGTTCGAGCGCACCAAATGTTTGAACAGGATGAATTGTTGGGCGCGCTGGCGCCCCTCATGATGCAACACGGCACTCAGGACGAAACCAGTTGGTTTTGGCATAATAATAATGAAGGCAATTTTGTACACTACAGTAACACATTAATGTGGAGTCTGTTCAAGTTTCTAGTGTTTTCTACATAGATAAATGCGGCAAAATTGCAAGTCAAATTTTGATTCCATCAACGATACTGGTGACGTCTTCACACGGGTAACTTTCAAATTAATTGTTGTGCACATCATGTTCTATTGTGTCAAAAATAGATTTATTTTGAAAAAGTAACAAAACAAAATACAGACCATAAGTGAAATAACTTCTGCGCAACCATAAACTCATAGGGCACGTTCCTTTTCTTGGAAAAAAATTTCATCCTGCGCCTTTTATACAATATCTGCCCATTCATAATGAAAATACTTGCGCTACTGAGAGCTGAAGGGCACTCGGGCGCCCTCCCAAAGTTTGGCGCCCGATGCAGTAGCTTTGCTCGTCACACCCTAAAGCCGGCTCTGAATGAAATGTCATCAAAACTTGTGAATAGGTACAATTTCAACTTGAGAAATATGAATCATGTTTTTTTTTTTGTTTCAGGTGGACTGGTTGACGTTGGCTCCTGCTTGTAGCTCGGCGTGGTGAGAATGCAATGCAGTAAATAGCTGAATACCTTAATGAAATTAAATTAAATTCTCTTTAGCCAAACTAATAATAATTTCGCTATAGGAATGATGATAAATGGCACTGTAATAGTATGAAATTTGCATGCTGACGTTCCGGCTCGAAAAGGTCCGCCATTCCGCATCGACTTCGCCGCCTCCACCCCAAACAACTAAAATCAGTGTAGTGTAATAATGAATTAGACAAACCGGACTCAAGTGCGTTCAAATATTTGTGCATGGACCTGTCCTAAATCAATGTTTGCCTAAGTGTATTCTAATTACAAACATTGTTGATGGTATTAATTTAGTGTGGTGAATCCTGACGTGATGCTGCGGCACTGCATAATAGTTTGGCTGTTCTATATCGGGTCATGCTGATTGGACGTCCGGCGGCGCTACTGATGCTGAAATGGTGCTGCTGACTTTGGTGGTGCTGGTGCTGGTTTGCATTGCTGCGCTTGGGTCCGCCGCCTTGCCGCCCGTCATACGAATCGGTAAGTAGGGTTTTCAAAGTTGCGGTGGTTTGCTTCAAGTTCAGCTCCTTCAGGAACTGCAATTTCCTATGTAACACGAACTTTCGTGTAAACAAATACTGCATGCCGCTGAGTCTGCCAACTTACTTGTTCTTTCATGGTTCATAGCTTAATCTTTGTAAAGGATAATACCAAGAATAGGTACTATGTGCAATATTTACATAATAAGTATACTATCGGTCCATCTGCACAGCCAGCGTCTGTAAAATACCGCTGCGGATTTTGGGTTCGCCTGTTTCGACTTTCAAACGCTGATTATCCTACTTTCAAACTGCATCACTTTATTCCACATCACTCTGTGCTTTTATTTATTATAGATCTGTTCTCCTCATGAATATTTCATAATAATCGTCAATTTTCTTTTCGAAAGTCCTCCAATCGCATTGACCTCCAGCAGCAGCACTTAAACTTAACTTACTTTGTCGCACTACTCCTTTTACTTATACAGGGTTATTCAAAAGTCCGGAATGAAATTCATATTTTTTTTCCATACTCATTTCGAAAAAAAAGCTCGGACAGGTCGATTTCTAAAAACGGTAAGCCGTTTATTCATGACACGTGTCATGTTCTACCGTCAACCCCCTAACCCCAAGCCACCCTAAGTATTTTTTTTCAAATGGCACCCTATGGCTTGTGGGGGCTCGTTGTAAAGCTTGTCAAAAACTCTATTCAGATCTACCATTGAAAATTAGATCGGACGCTTCACCATGAAGTTTTGAGGGACCTCAGTTTTACTTGACAGTCCGGAAAAAAATTCATATTTTTTTTCTAAATCTATTTCGGAAAAAACGCTTGAATAGGTCGATTTCTAAAAACGGTAAGCCGTTTTTTCATGACACGTGTCATGTTCTACTGTCAACCCCCTAACCCCAAGCCACCCTTAGTATTTTTTTCAAATAGCATCCTATGGCTTGTGGGGGCTCGTTGGAAAGCTTGTCAAAAACTCTATTCAGATCTACCATTGAAAATTAGATCGGACGCTTCACCATGAAGTTTTGAGGAACCTCAATTTTACTCAATAGTCTGGAATAAAATTCATAACTTTTTTCAATATCTATTTCGGAAAAAACGCTCGAACAGGTCGATTTCTAAAAACAGTAAGCCGTTTTTTCATGACACGTGTCATGTTCTACTGTCAACCCCCTAACCCCAAGCCACCCATTTTCCGGGTGCCATTTGAAAAAAAATACTAAGGGTGGCTTGGGGTTAGGGAGTTGACGGTAGAACATGACACTTGTCATGGAAAAACGGCTTACCGTTTTTAGAAATCGACCTATTCAAGCGTTTTTTCCGAAATAAATTTGGAAAAAAAATATGAATTTTTTTCCGGACTGTTGAGTAAAACTGAGGTCCCTCAAAACTTCATGGTGAAGCGTCCGATCTAATTTTCAATGGTAGATCTGAATAGAGTTTTTGACAAGCTTTACAACGAGCCCCCACAAGCCATAGGGTGCCATTTGAAAAAAAATACTTAGGGTAGCTTGGGGTTAGGGGGTTGACGGTAGAACATGACACGTGTCATGAATAAACGGCTTACCGTTTTTAGAAATCGACCTGTCCGAGCTTTTTTTTCGAAATGAGTATGGAAAAAAAATATGAATTTTATTCCGGATTTTTGAATAACCCTGTATGTATAGGAGCTTGAATGCTTTGGAGACTTCAACGATACGTCCGGAACGATCCTCTTGAAGCAACTGTTACGGTATTCGGGTTCGCCTATCTCGAAATTAAACGCGCTGATTTACTTGTAAACAGACTGCTCTTCATTAGTTACTACCGAACAACTAAATAGCGCACAGAATTAATAATCGCTTGGTAATTCACAATGTCGCCGAGATGTTAACGCCACAATCGCTCGATTCCAACTCTCCCGATGCCAGGTCGAGTTTCTCTTTTATAGTGGCATCGAAGGTTCTGGATGCTTCCTGATGGTGTTTACAGTATACGAGGATTTCTCTGGTATCTGCGTCGAGAATATACGCGTACTTTCTACGACACCTCCGCCAGAAGTCTCGACGTGTCGTGACCTACCGCTGAAGTCTCTCGATGCTTCCCAAATGCAACGTGTAGATCTAGATTTCTCTAGAAAGAGCCCGGGATGGTCGCGAGCTTCGTAACACAACTATGTCATTCTAGGAACACCGCTTGGAATATTTCAGTATTTCTTCGCACTTGTTCCCAGATGTACTAGAATCGCTTGATAACCTCGCAATTCGTGATACTGATGCTCCCTCCGTAAGTTTGCTTGTCCCGATTAGGCTCATCAATACTTCTAGTAGGTAACGTGTAAAGAGATCAAGGTGGATAGCTAGCTTCTTCACCCTCAGACCTCGCTGGATTATGTAGACAACGTCATCAATCGTCTTGACCACCGCACCGGCACCGTGTAGGATTCTTCCTTTCTTACGCTAAGAGCTGTGAGTAAGTAACGCGACACCAACGGTAGACAGGCGGTGACGTCACTGACGCCAAAAGGTAATTAGGGAGTAATTACGAGATGCTGATGAGGTGTGAACGATTACTGCTGATAAGGTGCTAAATAGATAGGTGTGAAATAATTAACGGCTAATAACATGTTAATTGGTTGATTTCCTTGATTGATGATGCCGACAGCTCCCCTCAGGAGTCTTAGCGCTCCGTACAGCCCCCTGGAGGCACCGTGGTACCCTTATGGATATGGAGGCCAGTACTAAGACCCTTTTGGCAGCAGAACGCAGGACTTAGACGCAAAACTCAGACACAGACCACCCGTACTGATACAGGAGCCCCATGGAGGCCCTGTATAGGCCCTCAGAGGCTCCGGGACCCCTTATGAACATGGGGGTCATTACTGAAGCCGTTTTGGCACCATTGTGTAGAAGATAAGATGTAAACGCAAATCCCCGTATCAATACAGGTCCTCCTTACGTGGGGGCTCTGTGAGACACAACTGACAGCCAAGGTCTTCTTGGCCCTCTCAGTACACTCTGAATTTTTGATTGCCCAACTTTGGGGTTGTATATCTTGTTGCATGGCTTCTTCTTAATGTCAGTTCATGTGAACCTCCAGGACACCATCTAACAAGAGATAACTGATCTAATAAAAAGTGAGGTGACCGCTTCACATACCTTTCAAGAAAGCGCCATGACACATGTTAAATGTCAGTTGTCAAAAAGGACGCCACCTATGAATCAAATTATAAACTAATTTTAAAACTGTCACATGACAGATGTCATGTATCAGGACTGTCAAACAGTATGCGATCCAACAGGTGATAATTGAACTAAAAGAACAAATGGCTGACACCACTGACACGTATGGTTGGTTACGTAACTTCTAGTGGTGAATCAAGTGACTGTTTTGGGGACATTTGTACTAACACGACAAGTATCAACTTGAAATTTGGAAAATTGGGGTCAATAATTTTCAAAATGGCGCCTTAATTCAAATGAAGTTCATGTGAACATCCAGGATACCATCTAACGGAAGATAACTGAACTAATTGAAAAGTGGGGCGACAGCTGACACAGACCTATCGAGAGTGCGCCCTGATACATGTTAAATGTCATTTGTCGTTGTGCCCTGGCTCTAAGCTGAGTCTGGTAAGTTTGCCAGGTGTGGCTCTTGCCGTATCACAGATCTAGATTGTAGAACTTTCATCACTTTCTTCATTTTTTTTTTGTTCGGTAACAGAGACCGTCTGCACTCTGACGTAACTCTAAATGCTGAAACTCTAAAAACCAGGATCAAATCAGTGTAGGTTACTTCTTATCTCATTCGTTCACTTCGGCAGCAGTGTCCAGCTGTTTTTTGTGAGTGAACCATGGGCTGTGTCTAGCGTAGTTTAACAGCTTCGCGCGATCAATGGCGCCTGTATTCATCACTGAACTGGATACTCTGACAAGATGCGACTCTGTTTTGGGCGTTTGAACCTTCTTCAATTTCTCTTGTTTTTTTCGAGGCGACTGTGCTGTTGGCTAGTAGGGAATTTCCATAGGCTTATCTTGCCATCTGCCCTCTTGTTTTTCCAGAGTTTTTCCCAAGCATTTCTCCTCTTGGGCTTGTAGAACGTTCTTTTGTTTCTGCATCATGTCTGCATCATCGCCATGATGCTTATGAAAGTTTTTTTTTCCGTTTCTGACATGTGACTTGTAGTCGGTTCATTCATTCAACTTTTTTCAACTTTCAAGAACAGTTGAGATTCAAAATTTAGAAATGCTCAACTTCTGACACCAGTTGTAGCGGATTTCAGGTTCGCCGCACTTCATTCCACATTATTCCGAACAATCAATTATCGTACATTTTGTAATTATTTTACAATAACCCGTGTTGCTTTCACAAGTCTTTGGTCGCATTGATCGACAACAAAACTAAAACTGTAACTTTCTTCGTCGTGTCACTGTCACGCTATAGGAGCTTGGATGCTCTGGAGACTTCGACGATCCGTCCAAAATGATCACATCTTCTCGCCTCTCGAAGCGCCTTCGCTATTCTAGAATCATCGTGTCGTGATTCCAGTAAAACTCCACGATGATTCTCGAGCATACTGGAATCGCTCGAGAGCCTCGCAGCTCGTAGTATTATCATCCACCAGCACAGCAATGCTACATTTTCAAGAAGGAACCTATAGCTCTCAATACCTCAGGATCCAAAAATTATGTGGAAGAAAAAATATGAAAAACTACTGGACCAATTTAGACATGCTGCACTCTACCTGCCCTCTCATGCCTGCACCATCACGTCATTCCAGAGTTGAGTCCTGGAAACAATTCGCGTTTGTAATGGATTTCGAGATTTGAGCCGCGCTAACGTGGCGAAAACATAAAACATGGCTTGCAAAAAAATTCATAATATCAGTGTGAAACAGAGTGTAACTTCAGGCGAGATGTTCTAAAATTTAAATTAAATTTACGTTTCTTTTCACGCGAAAGTAATTTGAATAATCTATTTTTGTATGTATGAGCTTTGCGCGCCGCCACCATTGTTCCCTTTTTCCGCAAGTGCATATTTCGTCTTGGCGTTGCGGCAAGGTAGGTAAATAAATTATACACCGTGTCCGACTTTTGGATTTCCATCAAGAAAAAAGCGTAAAACTGAGAAATGTACCTGCCTACATTATAGCAATGGAAGTCAAAATGCAGAGAATTTTAGAAAAGTTTGTGTGCTGAGTTCAGTGGTAGAAGCAAAGAAAGTTATGTACCTAACCGATTTTTCCACAGTATCATCATTACCCATCCACTCAAAGTTGAAAATCGAAGGTCGAAGATTGAAGTATTCAGCTTCAACTAATTGTAACAATAACTGAGAACACTTTCAAAAAGTAGGTATAGGTACCTAAGGGATCCCATGAGTGAAGTAAATGAACCAATTGATTGAAACATGTCTGCGCGGTAGTGAGGGAGGTATCTCTTGAGGAAAGCATTCCTGGTCCTTGGGAGTTATTCATGATGACCTTTATCGTTTCATACAGATACCTCGTTGTTTCATATACTTGGTTCAGCCTTGAAGTCGTGTCTGGAATCTGGATATTGGATTTATTGGGAGGAGTTGATCGAACGTAGTTTCACCTGACATGTAGGCCTCACCATTGGGTCCATTGTACCCCTCCCAGGCCAGCCGGACTCACCGAGTCACAATGTGGTGTCGGATGTTTGATGGTCGGTCCATCCAAGCACTGCGGCAAGTGCGCGGTTGACCCGGACCCCGTCTTTGTCCCTGAAACGCAGGCGCGAATTTCCGACACACCCATGCCCTGCGCCGGTAGGTTCCCGATTTCATCAGCCCCTCAAACTGGGCTGTCGGTTTTTCTTTACACCTTGCCGTACTGCCGGTTGCAGACATAATATACTCGAATCTCACCATTCAGGTCTCTTTCGAAAGCTACAAGGATGTACTTTGGCTTGAGCCCATTGGCACTTCCAAAATCCAAAATGCATGGTTCTTCCGCAAATTGTGCAGTAAGTGTCTTATTTGCGCGTCAAAGTCCCCAACTAGTTTCGCGACAAACTTTATTTCTAGGTTCTGTATACCGATTGCACATGTCAAACATGAAGCAGTGCCAAAAAAGTTAAGACAACAGCTATACCCATCACATTAGAGGTTGGTTTCAAACGAGCTGATCTCGAACAATTCAAAATATTGTTCTTTCAAAATATTCCCGCTGTTCATTTGGATAATTCTGTACGTTTCCGTCACACTCACACAAAAAAATCAATTTCGGTTTAGTATCAATAGTTATCAGCGGGATGAACATTCTCATTCTCATTCTCATCTTTTTCTTGACGCATATTCCTCTGGAAGATTATTGCAGTTGGGACTTTCTTGAAGCGCTCTTTATTAAGGATTATTTTGGTTTTTGATTCAACTTATGAATTTTATACATTCGACTGAACAACGGCTATTTTACAAGTTCTTGTAATTAGATTTCTTATCGGACGCAGAGTTTATACGTATATACGCTGCCCAGTGCTCACGCACTGATATACCAAATAGCTCGAAGTTCTCTTGTTTTTTGCCAAATGTTTACATTAAGTTAAATTATACTAATTAGGAAATTCCTTGATACCTGACGACCTACACAGAATTCGTTGATTTAATGGTTGGAAAGACATTTTCAAATTCAAATTACCACCGACATAATAAACTGTAGGCACCCTACCTGCGCCCAGCTTGTTCAACAACTTTTTGCTGTTTCGCGTACAGATATCATTACCCAAAACAAACACGACCCGCGCTTAATTATTATCAAATCCTATAGTTTTAATTCTTTCTGTTATCTTTTCTTCTTCCAACTCTTCGTCTCGACGGAACAACAATCCAATTGTTATACTTTAATTTTTCCGTCTTAATTCCAGTGCTGGTTTCTTTCTCTTACAGCTACATGCTACACCTGCGTACTATGTAACTACCTTGAAATTTCCTCTCATCTCCCACGCATACAATTCTTCCCATTTGAAACATCTCGATACATTTGAAATTCCTGTAAAATTTGTGGGCATCGTCACGAAATACACAAGGATGATGGTGTACCCAAGAAGTAACAGATTCAATTTCATTAGGCTGCCGGCTCGCAGACAAATTTCCAAAAAGTCTCGGGGTTAATTATTGTAGCCGGGTTTTTATACGTTGTCGCCCCCCCGTTTCCATGCACGGTTCGTATATCTGCAATTTTCCCTGCATTTAACTGGCTCGGAGATAATGAATGAAATTGTCTTTTGTTCCTGCGATGGCGTCCTTTAATTTCCATCATCTTGGGTGCTCGGCGCGCGCTTTTTCCATTCCTGCCATTATCGCCAGGAAGAAGACAGGCAAGCGCGACGATATTGAAATAAATAGCGTGCCTGCACTTAATTCCTCTCACTGAAATTATTTTACAATCGACTTCCGGCCTTAATTCCCAAGGGTTTTCACCATAGCCAAGCGAGCGTTCTGCCTTAAGTGTAAAAAATGGGAATTCCGGAAGTCTATTTCAAAAAGTCCTGTTGAAAGCTCCATAATAAAGCTCATTCCACCAGTTTTGAACGACTGGTATGAAGCGGTTGGAATGCACGGACATTAAAACTACTTAGGTGTATTTATCGGTATGTGGAGAAGTAATAAAAGCTGATGTAAGATGTGGGAAACGTGGAGAAAAGAAAAAACCCAATGATGACGACGTTCAAAAACCATCCTGGAGTCTTGAGAGTGATGACGTCTTATTCCTGTTATGTCGATCTAAAAGGAGCAACTCCTCAGGCATTAATAATCCCCAATGTTAACTTCCGCACCAATCTGAATAATGGCTCTTGAGGTTTACTCCAGCTCATGCTCACACACCAACTTCATTCGTTATCAATGTTTGTTCTGCATTAATTATAACTGCCCAAAACTATTCCAAGCAACTGTCGTCGTCTTGTTAACAGTTAAGTTACGCTTTGTCTCCCAGCATGCTTTGAATAATCACGCGCGTCCATGATCTTGTTGGTTGCCGAGCACAGTTACCTGTGCCATTATATGCCTACGTTCTCTGGTGAGTGTTCCACCCGAGACCCGAGGTTCCACCCGACATTCCATCTAATCCCCGTGAACACGCGACATTGCTGGACCTGCAGACATCAAGGATGAGAGGGAGAGAGAAAGCCGGAAACGCCGGAGGGAAATGCGGAATGCCGGCATTATTATTGTTATTATCATGCTGACCCGGAAAAACTCTTCACTCCAGCGCCAGCAGTGGCATATCGTTGCGAGATGAGGAGCACTGTAGAGCAACTCCCGGAAAACTCGTTACGTTTTCACGAAAAGTTTAATAGAAATATTGGACTTGTGATTATATCGCAGTTAACAGGCACAACTTGGCAATTTAGCGTCGCTTGATAGGTTCGAAGTACGAAAAGGCCGAGCGTTAGATGATGAGAAATGGGTTTTTCTCTATTTTTTCTTTTTGTGCAAAAGTAAATGACGGGACACAATTATGACAGTGGCAGCCGCGCACTGGAAATGACAGGCCCCGGGGGTGATAATCTTGCTTTTAGTAGAAACAGTCTACTTGTTGCTCTTGTCGTTCTATAATGTAGTCGTTTTGTTTATTTACTAAGCACTCGAGGATAAAGTGGATTGTAATATTTTGTTTTATCTTCCACGTCCATCAGGTATTTACTTAAGATGAAACAGTTGAGTTTCTTGGGCACTCGAAGATAGAAAACGAACCTTCTACTTAGGAGAGCTCTTTCACATTTAGCCGGACTTATTAGTATTCTAGAATGCAATTTGGTATCCATATGATCATGATACCTCTTGCCTATGCATGTTGAGGTTATCCAAGCTGGTGTCTCTACAAGGTGTCCCACTTTTAACCGTGATTGAACTTCAAGAAAAAATTCCCCTGTCTATACTAGTTGTCCTGATTCATAAAAATATAACATATGCATCTCACTGACTTCCTGAATCAAAAACCAGGGTGTTCTGAACACTATCAACTTATAAACGGTTCAATGAACTTTGCTCTGATTTAGCCTAGGTCAGTTGCAGGCACTGTTCATCTGCCTGTTGAGTTCCAGCTAAACCTAATCAGTGACGTGGAAGTTACCTGGGTCGCAAATTAAGTACGACTTTCCATTTTTTTTCAGCAGTTCACTCAAGTCAGTGTCATTGTTGCCGATGGCTGCTTCAATTGAAACTTGACAGGCAGGTGGGCAGTATCTCCAAATTTACTTCGGCCCAGTTAGAGCAAATTTCATCGAACTGTTATGTAGAAAGAGTAGAAGAGGATTCATAGCGTAGGTACTCAATATATCGTGTGATCAATTGAATCCCTTATTTAGGCGGGCTGTGGCCTGGTCGAAATCAAAGGTGCGAAGCTGCATTTGAGTAGGGCACAGCCTGCCTAAATGAGGAATTCAATTAATTACACGATATGTACGATAAATGCAATTCATTCAATAAACACTAGACAACTAGGGCACTTCAGTCTCTCTCCTGAACCCTACACCTGACACGTATGAATACCATCACCACATAGCGATCTTGCGCTAAAAGAACTTTTAAAAGCGTGAAATGATGTACCTAGTCACAAAAATTGAACGGGGGCAGCACAACACCAAAGACACATCATGATGAGAAGAAGATATAATTGAAATTTTTGAAGACCACCGCCTCCTTACAAATGCGACGAATTGAAAATCACACCGGCTACGGCACAGAAAGAAGTAAAAAATGAGGAGATGAACTAAAATTCACGAAGGCCAATCCTGCACCAAGGCACACCTGTTGAAAATCACTACACCGCCCAATCGCCACCCGCCACCCGCCACAGAAAACAGAAACGGAGACGAAAACCACGAAAGCCCAACGACCAAAAATATATACCGACCCACACCAGATGTACCATTTATACCACCAACATCTTCAACTCAACCACATGAACATATACGGCACTGAAGGCCCGAAACAGAAGACAGCATATCATCAACGCACACACCCGCAACCCCGATGAGCGGAGAAGGATCCCTTCTCTGAATGCAGACGGTGAAAATTCTCTGACAACGTACGTTTTAAAAGCGCAGTCGTCCGAAAACGCTGAATTTCGTTTATAGCAAACCTATGTTTGTCGAATAATTGCAGATATGAGAATTCACTTTGCAACTCGAAGATCTGCAGCAAGTTTTTCACAAGAATGAGTATCTTCCAAACAAAAAGGTAAAGCTCTGAATGAATTTGGGAAATCGATTGAACAGCTATTTTTAGACTCACCCATAGCGCAATTCAGAGATGTTGTTTTATCAACGAACATTTTGAAATAGGTGAATGAGAAATTAGCAATCAGCCTTTTTTCTAATGGCATTGATGATAACGATTCACGTATCACTGTAAAGGTGAGAGATTATCAGACATCATCAGATGCATGCAATACAGGGCGCGAAAAACGAGGGAGGAAGCACGAACCAAATGTATATACCTAGGGATTTATTCAACAAATGTCAAGCACCTTACCAAACAACTTTGGTTCGCCCTCTGGCAAAGGATACCGTATTTTGGATTTTGAAGAAAACAAAAATTAAGGTACCTAGGTACGTAAAACTATGCAGTTATAATTTTGGTACGAATGATTTCGTAAAATAGGAACAGAATTGCGTAACACCGATATAGCTATATTCTTTGCGAGAGAACTCGGGATTCAAAACAATTTACAAAAATTTTAACGTACTTCACATGCGTCGAGGAAATTCCAAGGAAATGAACCAAGAAGTTCCAAAAATCGGTCGTTAGCTATACTAGTACAGGAAAAATAGTGAAAAAATCGGCAAAACCTCGGAATAAATATGGACGTCATGAAAATTTGATATTCTGTGCAGAATTGACTGCTCTACAACATATCCGAAATCGCCAAAAATCGCACCCGGGGGTTTTGAGTTATAGGAGGGGGGGTTGAAAATTGCAACTTCAAATGGAGGGGATGAAACCTGTCAATCCATTGAAAGCAAATACGTTATGATTCGATGCATCATATCCCGCTGATACCATTTTGGCACAAAAAGTGTCGATCATTGATTAAGGGGGGTCGTGGGGGGGCGAAGCTCTGCCAGGTGGTTCATTTTGTTTTTCTGGCCATGTAGAACCGATCACGACAAGTTTGGTATCTTTTCCGACTATATTCAATCTCCTGAACTCAAATCCGATGTGTTAATTCAGATGAAAACAAGTTTGAACAAGTTAACTTGGAAAAACTTGTTTTTTCTTTGACAATTTTGACGATTTTTTTTTTCACTATTGGAGGTGTTCATTTTCGAAAAATTTTTAGGGGTCATTGAATTGAAGTGTATTCTTCACAAAAATCATCCACTCGATGTACAATTTTGTTTCTCGAGTTTAAAAAATTGATTTGAACTTGAGCCGCCGCGGCGCGTCGTCTACTACTGACCAGAACACTACAGCATGCACCTTTTAATGAAAACACCTCAAACTATTGAAGAAATAACAACTCCTCTTTGAAAATTGTAGGATCTGTGCAGAATTGAATTCCCTATAACATAAACAAAATCGTCATAAATCGCACTGTAAGGTTTTGAGTTATTTGAGGGGAGCGGTAACAGTTCATAGAGTATGAATCTTGCCAAAATGTTATCCTCCTCCTCGAATAACTCAAAATCCTGCATTGCGATTCAAAACGATTTTGTTCAGGTTATAGGGAATTCAAATCTGCACAGATCCTCCAATTTTCAATGATGAGTTGTTATTTCTTCAATAGATTGAGGTGTTTTCGTTAAGAGGTGCATGCTGTAGTGTTCTGGTCAGTAGTAGACGACGCGCCGCGCCGGCTTAGGTTCAAATCGATTTTTTCAACTTGAGAAACAAAATCATACATCGATTGGATGATTTTCGAGAAGAATACACTTCAATTTAATGGTCCCTGAAAATTTTCTGAAAATAAACACCTCCAACAGTGAAAAAAAAAATCGTCAAAACTGTCAAAGAAAAAACAAGTTTTCTCAAGTGAACTTGTTCAAACTTGTTTTCATCCGAATTTACACATCGGATACGAGTTCAGGAGATTGAATTTAGTCGGAAAAGATACCAAACTTGTCGTGTTCGGTTCTACATGGCCAGAAAAATAAAATGGACCACCTAGCAGAGCTTCGCCCCCCCCCCACTACTCCCCTTCAACAATGATGAACACTTTTTGTGCCAAAATGGTATCAACGGGATATGATACGTCGAACCATAATGTATTTGCATCCAATGGATTAACAGGTTCGATCCCCTCCATTTTTAGCTGCAATTTTTTACCCCCCCTCCAATAACTTAAAACCCCCGAGTGCGATTTTTGGCGATTTTGGATATGTTGTAGAGCATTCAATTCTGAACAAAATATCAAATTTTCAGGACGTCCATATTTTTTCCGAGGTTGAAATCTATCTTTCTTGTACTATACTAATCAAAATCACAGCAGAATTCAAAAAGAGTCACATTACTTGAAAAACCGAAATTTCAGGTACAATCATCATCAGCAATACTTTAGCCGGCGCGACAACAAAGTAAAATCGAACCGAGACCATATTATCAAAAAAAAGGGAATCATCCAATCGCGGAATAAATTCAAGAAAAACTACCCCTGCATTTACGGAGAAGTGCTGAATCAAGAACCAGACAAAAAGTACGACCAAAGTTTCACGACCAAACTCAAAAAAACTACGTCAGTGAAACGCGAGTATAATAAAATTATTGCCATATTAAACATAATACACAATCTACTAGTTTTGCAACACGAATAACCGATAACAATCACATAATATTTGAAACAGTACCGGAAGGTGCAAGGTGAATTTACAATGAATTTCAATTCCTAACAAATTTAAGGAGCATAAAATTTTTCGAAGAGCTGAAATTAAACATATAATTCGAAATTCGAAATTCTCCAGTTAGTTGATTTCTGCTCCACTATCATAGTGAACAAACTTTGCCCACTGTTTTCTGTTCTGTGCCATTGTTCTTGCAATTTGCAACGTTCATCCCTTCTGGTTCAGGATTGGTTCGACAGCGTCGTTCCATATCTTTCGTGGTCTTCCTTTGGTTCTTCTTGGTATAATTATTGCCTTCCATAGCCTTCTCACTGGTCTGTCTCCCTTCATTCGCAGCAGATGTCCCAACCACTGCAATTGTTTCTTCTTCTTTCTTTGCTAGTTCTTTGACGTTCATTTCCTTCCCTTATTTCTTCGTTTCTAATCTTGTCCCTTCTAGTGACTCGCATCACTCGTTTTAGGTACTTCATTTCCATGGCCTGTAGTGTGCTTTCTGTTTGTTTTGTCAGCACCCACGATTCACATCCGAATGTCTAAGTCGGTGAATACAGGGTGGCCCATTGAAAACAAAGCAGACGGGATTGTGGCCAGCAGAATTCTTTTTTCAAAAAATGCAAAAACAGATCAATTTCACTATTGAGGGGGACATCTTTTGTGACTAATCTCACTCCTGTATTGTTCCATCCCTTCGCGCTGTGATGACAATCCCTGAAATGTTAATAGGGATGATAGGGCAAGGGACACCTCATTTGAAAGATCTTGCTTCCCTGAATTCAGTTGAATAATTTTTTCAAAGTTTTATCAATTAATCGAAAAAAAAAATCATAGCTTCAAACATGTGAAATGAATCCGTTATTTCAAGACATTCAGGAATGAAAAATTGAAAAACGCTTGGACAAGTTAATTTCAATTTCAAGGGGGCTACCTTTATTGCTATCCATAAACATTGACAGTTCAACCCTTCAAGTGGAGGGTGAACCACCCTCACAGTCTTCAATGCAATAAGGAATTGAAACATTTCTGCTGGTGGTGAACAATTTGAACATCTATGTCTCGGCCCCGTTCATTGAACACTGCATTCGTGTGCACTGAGGGTATGCAACCCAAAATATCCCTGTGTCGTCCAAGTCCTCACCCCTCACCCCCTGTTCGGTGTGCCTGGCACTTGGCTGTCAGGCGCAAGCGTAAACGAGCTCCAGCACTTTCTTCGGCCGTCTTCGGCATTCTTCGGCTTTCTTTCCGCTCGTGCCTTTGCCGCTTCGTTCGAAGCGGCGTTGATCTCCGTACGTCGAGCGGGAAGCCACGCCGTCTTTTTTTTGGTCATCGTTCTCGCGGCCATCTTGTCGTGCCATCGGCGTACATTCGTACTCGACCAGAAGCCCATCCAAGGCCCATCGCGTCCGATAGTGACTCCTGGAGGAGCTCTGCAGCATCTCCAAGTCCAGAAAGCGGCAGTTTTCACCGCTTTCACCGGGGAGCGGCTTGGATCAGCCAGCCGCACACAAAGCTCCAGTTTCGGACGGGATCGAGTCGTTCGTCCGCCATTTTGGTGACGAACACGGGCACTCGTGCATTTCACCAGGAAATCCACCACCAGAACGGCCATCCACCACGACGCCGCCTTCGGACTCCGCCAGGACGACGCCGCCACCGAATAAGATCCCGTAAGTTCCATATTTTCCATTGTTTTTACCATTTACCGTTTATTCCCGTTTGCCGGGGTGTATACCTTCAGTGCAGTTCGTCTCGTTTTCAGGACGCCACTCGGCGCCAGCGAATCTGCCCCCGATCAGAACCACTCGGATTTTTCATTTCATTTAATTCACATTGTTTTTTTTTATTGTTTTGTAATTCTGTCTGTTTGTGTTTTTTTCTTTGTTTTGCATTAAAGTTTTTGATTGTTGTTGTGAATTTAATTTCTGACTGTCGCTTGCTGCTTTCCTAATCCAAGAGTTATTGTTTTAATGCAGCCTTCATCGGAAGGCTGCCGTCTTTATGTGTACCGCGCTAACATATAAATTGGTCCTTCGTAGCCGGATACAGGCTAAGCATGGTACAGTCAGGAATTTAATTCGCCTCACTATTGAAACTTTAAAGTCACGGGTCAAACCCACGTGACACTTGTGCGTTGGTCCAGCGTGTTGATCAATTCGTTTTTCGCCCGTCTCATTCGCACTTTTTCACCTGGGTTGGGTTCGCCATTCAGGTACGCCAACCTAAGGGTCAGTTGCTTTGTTTTCATTTTTCTTTGTGTCGTACACAATGGACGCAACTTTATCGTCCATCGCGATAGCTATTGCGCGCCTTGAGCCCCTTCTGGAACAAGGCGTCACAGCTACCACCGAGCCAAGCCTCCAACCGGCATTTTTAGCCACGTTTGACATTGCGGCGGAAATTTACAACGGTTTCAAGAGCACGGTCAACACTGCCCCTCTCCCCAGTGCCTCCGAGGAGCAGAAGGCTACATTTCTTGAACGTACACTCCGGGCAGACAGCTTGTATGGCAAACTTGCTGCGGTAAAAGCCTCGTTTGCGAATTCAGAGCCGACTTCCTCGCTCTCTCGCCAAGCCTCGCAAACTTGGTTCGAGACAGGCCGGAGCAATGTCCGATTGCCAAAAATCGCGTTGCCGTTGTTCGACGGAAAGTTAAAATCATGGCCACCATACTATGATCTATTCACGGCGTTAATACACAGAAACCAGTCTCTCTCAGATATTGAACGGTTTCAGTATCTGATCTCGTCTTTATCTGGTGAACCTCTCTCAATGGTTAAACACCTGCCATTGACGGGAGATAATTACATAATTGCGTTCGACTCGTTGGTTGAGAGATACCAGAACGACCGCGTGCTAGTCACTTTTTACTGGCAGTCGATGATGAACGCCTCCTCCGTCACATCTGACTCCGCGCAAGCGCTTCGCCATCTTGTGAACACGTTCAACGAAAATTTAGTGGCGCTCGAGCAGTATCCGCATATCGACCTGTGGGATTTCACCCTGTCGAGCATGCTGCTCCAGAAACTCGATGAGTCGACGCGAAAACGTTTCGAGGTGCAGTCAGCTGGCACCCCCTTCCCCAAATACGAAGACGTCAAGTCTTTCGTGCTCGACCAATGCAAGGCTTTCGAGGCAACTGCCTTAAATTCTAAAACGCAATCGAACTCCCGCTCCACACGGGCAAACACCGTTACCGTGAAGCCCGAGGTCAGCCGCAAGTCGTGGGCCTCACATACGTTGGTGTCTCAGACTTCATCTGCCCCAGCGACGTCGCATGAGTCAGCATGTTCTCATTGTGGGGCGAGAAGTCATAGAGTCACCGCGTGCAAGACTTTTCTGTCAATGTCCCCAAATGACAGATATTTGGCGGTCAAACAGAAAAGGCTCTGTCTCAACTGCTTGAGCACCAATCACGGCGCTCCAAAATGTCCATCGTCGTATTCGTGTCGGCAGTGCCACGCAAGGCATCACACCTTGCTGCACTTCCCCAAGCCACATAGAACTGCAGGTCATGAGTCACCCAGTTCTTTATCGAATCCAGTTGAATTACCGCAAATCGTTTCCCCTGGTCTTCCAGAAAATGTCGCGAATTCGGTGACGAATCTCGCCTCAAGCCTCAAGGCAGCTCATGTTTTGTTGGCCACGGCAATCGTTCACGTTCGTGACCGGTGGGGAGGCTACCAAAGCCTCCGTGCGCTCATAGACCCTGCCAGTCAGGCATCGTTTATTTTGGACTCCTGCGTGCGCAAATTGGGTCTATCCCCATCAAATCACAATGTGCCCGTTTTTGGCTTGGGTCTCACCCCCGCCAATTCGACGTGTGGCACAGTCACTTGCCAGGTCAAGGCTGATGATGAGTCTCTCCCAATCCCTGAATTGGAGTTAATTGTCCTGCGCAGGATTTGTGGTAACCTGCCAGACACCGCTTTGAACCCGGATCAATTCCACTTGAACTTATCGAATCTGGCGGATCCCACATGGTTCAAGCCAGGCCCCATTCAAGTGTTGTTGGGCGCCGACGTTTATCCGTCAGTCGTGAAAGAGGGAATCGTCTCGTCAGGTCCGTCACAGCCTGTTGCCATAAACACCATTTTTGGCTGGGCTCTTCTCGGTCCCTTTCAAACCCCGTCAAAACCTCTGCATTCCTTTTTGGTTTGCACTCCAACTGGAATCGACGAGTCTCTGCACAAATTTTGGGAAGTAGAGGAAATCTCGTCACCATCGTCCAAAACACGTTTGTCCCCAGATGATGAACGTGCAGAAATTTGTTTCCGGGACTCTGTCTACCGTTGTCCGTCAGGTCGTTTTGGGGTTTCGCTTCCCTTCAAAAGGGAGTCCCCCACCTTTGAACATTGCAGGTCTATGGCTGACCGCCGTTGGTTAGCTATCGAACGTCGCCTGGTCCGTCAGGACACACTCCGTGATCTGTACATAGCATTCATGCGCGACTACCTCGACCTAGGTCACATGACCTTGCTGGACGCAGAACCTCCAGATTCTGAGGCGTATTACATCCCTCATCATCCGATCGTCAAGATCGAAGACGACAAGCCGAAAATTCGCGTCGTTTTTGATGCTTCGGCGCAAGCGCCGAATCATTTATCTCTCAACGAGACGCTTCTCGTCGGTCCTAAGTTACAACAGGACATAGCAGCTTTGCTACTGCAGTTTCGGTGTGAGCCGATCGTTTTTACTTGTGACATCCGTCAGATGTATCGGCAGATACTTATCTCGCCCGAACATCGCAAGTATCAACTCATTCGCTTTCGTTTCTCCCCTGATCGACCCATTGAAACGTACCAATTGAACACCATTACATATGGTGTTTCTTCGGCACCGTTTCTAGCGGTTCGCACGTTGCTTCACTTGGCAGAACAAAGCGCCTCGAAGTTTCCATTGGCTTCGCAGGCAATTCGCCGTAATTTGTATGTAGACGATCTACTTTGCGGTGCGAACTCCGTGGAATCAGCACGGGAATTACAAACGCAGCTAATCAACCTGCTCCAATCGGGTTGCTTTGAATTGCGCAAGTGGGCAAGCAATCACCCTGATGTGCTGCAAGACATACCACTTGATCACGTTCGAACTCAGCCGTCCACTTTCAGTGACGTTGCTGACAATACTGTAAAAATTCTTGGCCTCCAGTGGCAAGCGGCAACAGACACCTTTTCATTCACGGTTCATCCAAATGAACTACCGTGCACAAAACGGTCCATCTTGTCGGAGGTGGCTCGGATTTACGATCCGCTCGGCTTTCTGTGCCCTGTTGCATTTTTCGCCAAACATTTAATCCAACGGTTATGGAAACTTGGCCTTGATTGGGACGACACCCCTCCAGACATCGTATGTCAGCAGTGGTTGCGTTTTCAATCCGAGCTATCGCAACTTTCGCGGTTGCAAATTCCACGGCATACTTTTCCGTCGCCTGCAGACAGGTGCCAGTTGCACGCCTTTTGCGACGCATCTGAATCTGGGTACGCGAGCGTGTTGTACGTTCGTTACCTTCGAAATGGTGTTCCCACCATTCGTCTCCTAACCGCCAAATCAAAGGTGGCTCCAGTCAAATTGCTGACCGTACCCCGTCTCGAATTGTGTGCAGCGGTCCTACTTTCCAATCTCGTTGCCTTCACCGTTGCAGCGCTCGCAGGAACCGTACAGTTCGATGCCATATTTGCGTGGACCGATTCTACGGTTGTTCTCAGCTGGCTGCGTTCCTCTTCGCACCGCTGGAAAACATTTGTTGCTCACCGTGTTGAGCATATTCAACAGCGTGTCCCGCCTCAGTGTTGGAGACATGTCTCAACATCGGACAATCCCGCCGACCCAGCTTCGCGCGGATTGTTTCCTGAAGACATGCTTTCGTGCTCCCTCTGGTGGTCTGGCCCACCTTTTCTGTCATCAGCGGATGACACATGGCCGGATGACAAATTCTCCGTGTCCTCCCCAGACATTGCGTCTGAAGAGCGAAAGCTCGCTTTGGTCGTGCGTGTGCCGCAGCCGCCGCCGATTGACATCGACGACCTCTTTTTGCGCATATCCTCCTTACGGAAGATTCAGGGCGCTGTCGCCTATTTCTATCGGTTCTGCAAATGCAAGTCCGATGAGAAGTTCACAGGACCTCTCTCGGATACAGAACTCCATTTTGCCTTGTTGTACATTGTCAAACATGTACAGCAGAAGGTATTTGCCGTCGAAATCGCGTCGTTCCGCAACGGCAAACCCTGTTCCAGACCCTTTCGAAAACTTTCACCCTTTCTCGATCGTGACGATGTTCTCCGCGTCGGCGGACGTTTGAAGCATTGTCATGAGTTGCCATTTGCAACCAGACACCCTGCTCTTCTTCCATCTCGTCACGTCTTGACAGGACTCGTCATTCGACAAGTTCATTCCCGACATTGCCACCCGGGACTCAACAATACCTGCTATCTCCTGCAGCAAAATTTTTGGATATTGTCCACGCGACGCGCGGTACGGCACTATCTTGCATCGTGTTACCGGTGCTTCCGGACTAAGCCGCAAACTTTTTCTCCCACCATGGGCGACCTCCCCTCGGCGCGAATTTCTCAGCTAAAACCTTTTAGCTGCGTCGGGCTCGACTATGGTGGCCCTTTTCCAATCCTCATGTCACGCGCTCGCGGTGTCAGAACTACGAAGGCGTACATCTGTCTTTTCGTGTGCTTCGCCACCAAGGCATTGCACGTCGAGGTTGCCTCCGATCTCTCAACAGATGCTTTCCTCGCTGCCTTGCGCAGATTCATTGCCCGGCGCGGTCGTTGCTCTACCATCTATAGCGACAATGGCACAAACTTTGTCGGAGCTCATAGGCAATTGACGATGTCAATGCAACTCGCCGCGGAATCCGAAGCCATCACTTGGCGCTTCATTCCTCCCTCCAGTCCCCACTTTGGCGGGCTGTGGGAAAGCGGCATAAAGGCTGTCAAAACTCATCTATCTCGCGTGATAGGTGATCAAATACTCACCTTTGAAGAGCTGACCACGTTGGTCACCCAAGTTGAAGCGTTGCTCAACTCACGGCCACTTTCGGAGCTGGGCTCGGATCCAAATGATCTGTGCCCATTGACGCCTGGTCATTTTTTGACGCTCGAGCCGTTAACGGCCCCACCTGACCCAGATTTGTCCCACCTCAAGATCAGCAGGTTGTCGCGATGGCAGTTGGTCCAATCCATGCAACAGCGTTTCTGGGCGCGTTGGCGCGACGAATATCTACACACGCTGTACCAACGCGGCAAGTGGCACAAGTCACGTCACCTTGAATCCGCAGATGTGGGGTCTTTAGTCCTCATCAAGGACGAAAACGCTCCCCCTCTGAAGTGGAGGTTAGGCAGAATTTCAAAACTCTTCCCCGGCAAAGATGGCATTTGTCGTGTCGCAGATGTCCGTACTCAACGCGACGTTCTGCGACGCCCAATGGTCAAACTTTGTCCCCTCCCTTCAGGACAGTGAGCATTCTGTGTTTTCACTTCCGTCATTGTTCTCACTATGCTCTTTCTTTTTGTATCATGTTTGATTTCATTAATTTTTGAACTTTGAAAATACCCCGAGTGGTATTTTGGTGGGGAGTATGTCTCGGCCCCGTTCATTGAACACTGCATTCGTGTGCACTGAGGGTATGCAACCCAAAATATCCCTGTGTCGTCCAAGTCCTCACCCCTCACCCCCTGTTCGGTGTGCCTGGCACTTGGCTGTCAGGCGCAAGCGTAAACGAGCTCCAGCACTTTCTTCGGCCGTCTTCGGCATTCTTCGGCTTTCTTTCCGCTCGTGCCTTTGCCGCTTCGTTCGAAGCGGCGTTGATCTCCGTACGTCGAGCGGGAAGCCACGCCGTCTTTTTTTTGGTCATCGTTCTCGCGGCCATCTTGTCGTGCCATCGGCGTACATTCGTACTCGACCAGAAGCCCATCCAAGGCCCATCGCGTCCGATAGTGACTCCTGGAGGAGCTCTGCAGCATCTCCAAGTCCAGAAAGCGGCAGTTTTCACCGCTTTCACCGGGGAGCGGCTTGGATCAGCCAGCCGCACACAAAGCTCCAGTTTCGGACGGGATCGAGTCGTTCGTCCGCCATTTTGGTGACGAACACGGGCACTCGTGCATTTCACCAGGAAATCCACCACCAGAACGGCCATCCACCACGACGCCGCCTTCGGACTCCGCCAGGACGACGCCGCCACCGAATAAGATCCCGTAAGTTCCATATTTTCCATTGTTTTTACCATTTACCGTTTATTCCCGTTTGCCGGGGTGTATACCTTCAGTGCAGTTCGTCTCGTTTTCAGGACGCCACTCGGCGCCAGCGAATCTGCCCCCGATCAGAACCACTCGGATTTTTCATTTCATTTAATTCACATTGTTTTTTTTTATTGTTTTGTAATTCTGTCTGTTTGTGTTTTTTTCTTTGTTTTGCATTAAAGTTTTTGATTGTTGTTGTGAATTTAATTTCTGACTGTCGCTTGCTGCTTTCCTAATCCAAGAGTTATTGTTTTAATGCAGCCTTCATCGGAAGGCTGCCGTCTTTATGTGTACCGCGCTAACAATCTAATTTGATGAAACTGATCTTTTCATCAGACCCATCTTTTGATTTCAAAATTCCAAGGGTGGTTTGCCCTTCACCTCAAGGGTTGGAGTGACAATATCAACAAATGACAGTAAAAGTAGCCCCTTTCAAATTAAAATTAACCTGTCCAAGCGTTTTTCAATTTTTCATTCCTGAATGTCTTGAAATATCGGATTTATTTCGCATGTCTGAAGCTTAATTTTTTGTTGATTAATTAATCAAACTTGAAAAAAATTATTGCACTGGATTCAAGGAAGCAAGACCTTTCAAATGAAGTGGCACTTGCCCTATCATCCCTATTAACATTTCAGGGGTTGTCATCATAGCGCGAAGGGATGGAAGAATACGGGAGTGAGATTGGTCATAAAAGATGTCCCCCTCAATGATGAAATTGACCTGTTTTTGCCTTTTTCGAAAAAAAAATTCTGCTGGCCACAATCCCGTCTGTTTCGTTCTCAATGGGCCACCCTGTATATGGTCCTGTATACAGTGGTCTTTGTCTTTCTTAAAATCTCTCTCTTGTTCAGGAATGTGCTCATTGACTGATATATCATTGTGATCAAATGAATTCTTATTTTAGGTAGGCTGTGGCCTGCTCAAATTCAGGGGTGCGAAGCTGCGTTCGGCCAGGCCACAACCTACCTAAAATAAGAATTCATTCGATCACACGATAGCTTCGCTGTATTCTCCATCCTCTTGCTGATTTCAACTCCATGTCTCCTTTTCCTGTCGGTCGTTACTTCCAGATATATGAATTCTTCTACTTGTTCTAGCTTAGTATTTTCAATTTCTATGTTTGTCTCAACTCTTTCTGCTGTGATAGGATATAAACAATTCCGAAATCTGCGAAAAAAACTAATGAATCTTGCACTTATTGTTACACCAGTTTCATAACCCCAAAGAAAAACGCGATGTCGGCAAATTCACAGACTTATCGCGAATATTCGCGATTTTTGACTACCGATGTTGACAAGATAGAGGATTGTGAGTTTTTCTGTCCTGTCATCGTGCGTTGTATAACGGTGGTATTTTTGGTATTTGGGTAAATCACATATTGATCTTTATTGAACAAAATTTGACGATTAAACGATTTAATGAAGATTGAACAATTTCATCTTCATTAAATCGCCCACAGATTCAGTATTGGATGCGAAGTATCAGCGAGCGGATAGAAAGCGAATTGTAATCAGCGCTTTTCCTAAGTAATTAATTGTTGACGTATATTTATTGTTGTACGCAGTGATAAACAGTGTGTGTTTCAAAACGATCGTCTCAATTATTATAAACGAACTCGTACGCGAAATTCGTTACAATATTGATACGGTATTCGGGTTCACATATTTCGAAATTAAACGTGCTGATTTACTTGTAAATAAACTGCACTTTATCCACTACTACCGATACAACTAAATAACGCACACTATCATTAATCACTTAGAAATTCACAATGTCGCTTGAGATATTATCGCCACGGTCGCTCGATTCCAACTCTCCCCCGATGCCAGGTCGAGTTTCTCTCTTATAGTGGCATCGAAGGTTCTAGATGCTACCTGTTTGATTGTTGGAAATTCCAGCACACAAGGATTTTTTTGGTATCTACGTCGAGATGGATTCCAGAGCCGAATGAAATATACGCGTACCTTCTACGGCACCTCCACCAGAAGTCTCGACGTGTCGTGACCTACCGCTGTAGTCTCTCGATGCCTCCCGAATGCAACGCGGGAATCTAGATTTCTCCGAAAAGAGCCGGGATGGTTGCGAGCTTCGTAACAACATCAAGAATCAGTTACTTGACTATAGGACTTAAATTATTGGATTTTTTTTGCTTGATCACTTAGAGCGACCATATAAAGAAAATACTTTTTTCCAAATACACAACGGTAGATATGAGGTATTGAGGTATTCAACTACCCACCCAAAGTTTCAAAATGACTGATGTCTAGATAGCCTTTAATTGGAAAACAAAGTAAGTAGTTTATACGACGAACAACTTCAACACTCTTTATTTTCAAAACCTAATTTTTTTTTAAACAAATTTGCTTGCACAGTTTGCTCTAGAAAGAGATTCATGAATCATCTCTTGAATTTAATTACATAAGTCTAAGGTCATTCTGTATCGGTACCTATATCTAATAAAAAAAACACAACGACTGAAACAAAGTTCTCGAATGGTAGAAAATTCTGGCAGTCCGTTACTTCGGAACTATAAAAAAACAAGAGCAGCAGCTAGCACAGCTGCATTATGTGTTCTCAACGCCCGTTTCCGAGATTATATCGATGAAATGATTGAAAAACCGCAACGAATGGTTCGGTAAACAGAATCGAGCTACTGGATACGGAATAATCTGCTCTCAATTCCATTAAGTGGATGGATACAGTCGGGGCGATCCGAACAGTTTTGATTTTAATCAGTACGACCGCTAATGAATTGTTTGGACTGATTTCGAACATGCTGCGGAAAAGCTCATTATCCTATAGATGGTCTTTGTCTTCAGTTTTTGATTTTTGAAACACACCTAAGTACCTGCTATATGCATGCAAGCAGAGTGCACATTCTGCAGGATTACCTTGATCCATAGTACAAAGTTGTAAAAGTAAGGCTTGGTGCACATGCACATAGGTATAGAGGTACACGTGAAACAACAAGAAGTTAACAACAATCCCGAGCTTTTCCATAGACACGCTGCCTTTGTAAATTAGCCGTTAAGCCATAGTCTCGGCTGTAGTGAATGCAAAAGTCAATTCTTTGCGCGTGTTTGTGGAGAAAACTACTTGCACAATTAGCTTGCACAACAAGTTGTTTGAAGAACGTAATAGCGAGTTTGTGATGCAGCAGCTTTCCAGTCTGGACTCGCGTTGTGCAGTTTCCATGGCCTCACAGAAGATCGCATTTTCCGGTTGCCATGACATTTGTCCGAACAAGAAAATGTTAAAGAAACTAATTCGACTGTTTCGGAGTCTCGAGGGCTAATGAGCGGAACGCAAGCGGTGCCCCGACCTAATTAATGAAGAGGAGAGAGTCTGCAATTGCAAAAAGTGGTGCAATCGCTTTGTCTATGGTTGTTTTTGAATGTTTTGTGCTCTGATGAAGTGAAAAATCATAGACGATTAGCTTCCGCTCGCGGCGTAAGACGAAGACGGATAAGGGTGGAAAAGAAAATAATGCTTGATTTTCCTCCCCGCGCCCAGTAGGTACCCCAAGGGCGCGATGTCAGGACCGTGGTCGTCCTATTGTTAGCGGCATCGGCACCGACAAAGCCTATTCTTGAAGCCCAGCAGTAGTGCGAAGCGGCAAAAGCGTATATAGCGGTCGGTGGTGAGATTGGGTAGTATCCCCCACACTCCCGTAGATTTATTGCGGTTTTGCTTATCCACACCCCGCATATATCTTTGTTTGTTCTGATTTTCTCCGCAAATTTAACTCTACAAGCCCTCCGGCTTTTCCTCCGGCTTTATAAATGCCCTGCTGTGTTCGTGACATTACTCTCAATAACTCATTCGCCTGTAATTATTGAGCGTTCGACAAAGTGTGCGCCTCATTATTTTGTATTTTCCATATCCAGTGTGCTTCAATTATATCAACTGAATTGAGCACTGGTAGGTACAAAAACAAGATTTGTGCAATGAATCGAGCAAAATGCATCACGCGCCGCCTGTAAAGTTTCGCGCGAGCAATAAGCAAATTGCAATACTTAATTAAATTCTCCGCAAAAAAGACGTCAAGAAACCAATCACTGGATTCCCATCATCAGCAAACCCCATGACGTAAGCAATTAAATTCGTTAAAGTTGTCTGAAAACTCCACCCAGTGCCAGTCTAATTAATATCTTTACTTTTTCGCCAATTTGCTCCCAGAAAATACTAATTAATTGTACATAAAATGTTCAAGTCAGCACTGTGCGGGCGAGGAAGTGCTCGTATACATGTTCATTCGCCAGACTTTATATGAATAGTTGAGCGATGGGAAAGTTTTCAGATTTGTCAAAACTTCCACAACTCCCTGACCATAAAAGCCGAAACACGTGTTTGAGAGTACGTTGTTAAAGTTATGGTCGGTATGTCTTTTACTCTTTTCGTTCATTTTGATTTCATGAGAGTGTCATGAGCTTCGTTGAAGGTATTTTATGCATGAGCGAGACATTCATGAATACTTAGCTGACTGGTTAGATACGTATGGAGCATTATTTTGCATAATTGATCATACTGCAGAAGCAGTAAGACTATCTCGCATGTTATGCGCTAGAATTTCTCAACGTACGTTACGAACCTATAGTAGGTATACTGAACCAGTTATTAGAGTAGATTAGTAGCGACAAAGTAGAAGTTTGTGAATAGCAGCTGACTGAGTTCCGATGCGGTTCTGGTCATTCTACTGGTATCATACAAAGCCTGCTGAATTGATTAATTTATTCGCTATAGACCAAAATAGAGCAAGACTAACAGTAGCTACCGAGGTCGTTCTCAAGGTTCGGTTCAGCCAAAAAAAAGTCTCATCTAATTTCACTATTTTGCCTTCAAAGAACTAGAAAATGTGGATGAAAGCTGTGGTAATTTTGTCACTGGTGACGTTACAGATAAGGGTGGAAAGAAAGATGCTTTCTCAATATCCCAATGTCGACGCCAATGAGCACTTTTCGATCAAACTTGTTCATTCCGTGGGATTCTGAATGAAAGAGCATAGCGACCATGTGAAATACATTCCTTGAATGGGCAGCATTCACACCTCACCGGGTGTTTTGCTTGAATTTCTTGCAGGGGATTTATACTGGGTGAAACAGGAGAGAAAAGAAAAAAATTATATACCGTGACCTATAGAGGTGAAGCGGTACAAATCACAAGGTGGATGCCCGACTTGATGCTTCTGAAGGTTTTGCTTGGAAAATTGACATTCGTGGTTAATAGAGTGAAAAACAAGAAAACTTGGAAGTTAAACTTTTTATTTTGAAAAAATTACCGTCGGAAAACTGAAACCGTGTTGGATTTGAAAATGGACCCACACGACGCCCAATGCCATTCACTTCCGATATCAGTTGGAATTTTTTGGCAAAAGTCAATCCCCCACCAGAAAAGAACGGCCGAGTTGAGTCCTGCACCAAACACGGGTCGTTCTGGTCAAAATCCAAGCGAGCGGCCGTCTCCGGTGGTAACGGCCAGGCGAAAGTTTGAAAACTCGTAACGTTCAACTGGGAATTGATGTAAAGTTGCAACTGCGAGCTTGATTTGATTCTTTTGTTTTGTTGCTTCCTATCAAATTTGGCTCTGATCCATCGGATGGATATTGGATAAATCAATGGCAAAGTTTTTTAGAGGAGATTACGAAGCTGTGTGTGCCTATGTCTGTAATCTGTAAACAGCCGCAACGTTGATGCGATCGACTTGAAATTCAGTATATGGACATGATTTTGTTGTCGAATGAGCGAGTCTGTTAAGTTTTGGTTCTCATCTGTCGAACGGAAATGTCATCATCAAAAATTACAGAAAGCATATGTCACAAAACTTGACTCGCAATATGTCATTTAAAAGCCCTTGAAAAACTGTATCCAAAATTGCTGAAAGTAATGCTTCGCATGGCATTTGTCAAATATTGAAAAATGTCAAAGTTCAAAGCTTTATTGTTATTTGATTCTTCAAAATTTATCCGATGGATTGGGACCAAAGTCTACAGAAATCAACACAACAACAGAATCAAATCACGTATGCAGTTCAAGCATTCCACCTTTCCCCAGTCTGGAGCTACGAATTTTTATTCATTTCTTCTGTTTCACCCTGTATAATTTTCCTGCAAGAAATTCAAGCAAAACACCCGGTGAGGCGTGATTGCTGGCTATCTAAGGAATATATTCCACATAGTCGCTATGCTCTTTCTTCAAAATCTCACAGGATTACATAAGCTCCTGGACTACTCATCAAATTGAACCTCTCTTCTTTTTCTGTTGTTAATTTGTTGCAGGTTATATTCCGTATATCAGACACATTAATTGTGAACATTTGCCATTATTTTGAATACCTGCAAGTCATCTAACTGCTAATGAAGTGGTGAATCCTCCGCAGCTACTAATCCCAGAAATAATCAGCTTCTTCCTACCTAAAGTACCTACTTAACAAAATAAGTGTCACCCCGCAAAATTTGACCCAGCTTTGAAACTAGACAACTTTGGAATGCTACAAGCGATTATTCAATCAATTTTTAGACCGTTTGCTAGCTCAGTCCTTTAGCTATCAGTCCGTATTTTTAAAATACATGGAATAGCCCACGTAATATTTCTACAGGATGTTCAATAGACTGGTGCAAAATTTCTGGAAGTTTGACATGCTCGCTTTGGATGAAAAAAATTTTTCACTGTATTTTAACACCGTAGGCGTAGGCAGGAAGGTAGACTTCATACCTCGAGACGGTTTTTTTTGATTGTATTTGATTTTTGATGTATCTTCTTTATTCACAGGGCGATCTCAAAAAGTGAACTTTTTTGTAGTGCATCAATAACTCTTTCCCTGTTATCCGATTTTCCATCTAGGTGATTATCCGGTATCTTCACCATACATAAAAGCCTGATGAAATTGAAGAAACTGAAAGTTGAGGGATTTGATATTCTAAGAGTTTCCCAAATTCTGGAAAAAATCACAAATACTCCACTGCCATCATTAATGGCAGAATTTGACCCAAAAGAATATGTGACCAAAAAATTGATTCCAACGCCGTGCTCTCAATTTCGACTAGAAATCAGCATCTGATTCTAGCTAATAGTGGACGTGGTAGGAAAAACAAGTTGCAAATGATGATAAAGGCAAACCACTTGGCAGGATCGTAACTAAGACTTGAATAAACGATTTGACCCGCAGTGCTTTCATTTTCGTCCCTTAGGATTTGAATGGCGCCCCTTTTTCAAAATGGCGGATTTTATCTAGGGGCAGAAGGTATCGAATAGCCTGGTGATGTCCAGCTTCGTTCAAATATATGGAGCTATGTTTCGATCGATTTCTGGGACATCAAACATTTAAAAAAAAAATGATGGAACATTGACATCTGTCGCAGGCAAATTTGGTGGAGGCGCCAAAATGAATTTTGTACGGTCATGAGAAAATTGCTGTAACATTTTTATTTTTCAACCGATTTTAACACAAGGTATCTCATTTTGTGAAAAAGTAAATTCTTCTTGTTATCTTATACCTTCCATAAAAAAGACATTGAGGAATGTTGAAGAAAAAAATAAAAAATAATTTGAAAAAAAAAGTTTTTTTAAATTTTTCTATTTTTATGAAAATTGCCATATTTATAGATTTTGTTGTGGCCTTTCTGAATTTGCACTTTTCCGATTTATATTTTTGCAGTGCGCACCGCCATGTTGAAAAAATGAAATCTGAAGAGAAGCTTTTGACAATATTCAAATTCTAGTCAATGCGAGATTGAAATGTTTATATACGTATGAAAGAACATTCAATTCTCCACGATTTGACACCTGAACCATTTCTGTGCGACTCGGGGTTCTTGAGCTAGAGCTTCCGGAAGTATCAATTTTCGGTGTTAAATAGTGACCGTGCCTACCAGATTTTACCACTGGATCACCACCATGTTCTAATCAAGTCACCCATCAATAACGCGTCATTTATCTCAAATCATGAACATTGGTGGACTTGGCACAGCCCCAAGAGGTGATTTTTATTTTTTTTGGAACCAAAAATTGATATTTCCAGAAGGTCTAGCTCAAGAACCGTGGGTCGCACAGAGCTGGTTTAGATGTCAAACTGTGGAAGATTGAATGTGCTTTCATGTATATAAACATTTTATTGTCACATAGACCAAAATTCAGATATTGTCAAAAACTTCTTTTTAGACATCATTTTTTCAATATGGCGGCGCGGACGATAGCCGCAAGGTCTCCGAATCCTGTCTTCGACATACTTCTCGTCTCCGGCATTTACGAACCAATTCCAATACTTCCGAGCACTTTGTAGTCGCAGGCCGAATTACTCTCAATTATATCGCTTTCTGACACCAGATGTCACGTATTTTGCGTACAGGTTCGGTTATAATTGAGACGATTGTTTTAAAAACCACACTTTTCATAGTTGCGTACTACAATAAATACACGCCAACAATTATTGCGTTTGGGAATATCGCTGAGACTCTCGCTTCCATCGTTCTCGATCACTCCTAATTTAATACTACTCCATGGGCTGGTGATTGGTGTTTTATATATCTGCGAATACTGATCTCGTATATTTCACGAGTCCTTCAGCAAATTCCACAGTGACTCAGCATACGATTTCTAGGCGACTTCCGAAAAATCCTATACATTTTACGGCATTACCAACGTGCGGTTAAGCCGGCACCTCCGCAAAAATGGACAGGAGTATCTCAACTCGCTGTTGAAGTCTCCATTCAGTTCCGCGGGCCAAAGCCTACACGCATGTTCTGGAATGCACTAGAGCTCCGCACTTGTACACTGCGACCTAATGGGAAGAGTCTAGAAAGATCGCAAGTTCTGCATAATCGCTGCTCGTAACAGTATTATGTTGACGGTGGTTTGGACCTCATGTCAATGACTCTTGTTTCTTCAATTTGTTTTGGATACAGTGGCGGACTTTGAAATCGGAGATCTTCTTTAAATTGAGCAGTGGAATTGGCATTGTTTGACAATGAAATAAAAATGGAAATTAGTTATTCGATTTTGCAGAGCTGATCCGATTCTGGATATACAGGTCCTCATTAGATCTTTGACGGAAGGAAATCTGCAGCGGCTTAGCTAAAAATGGAAGAACTTGTGGCGGGATAAATTATTTGAATCGCGAATACTGCTTCAGTACAATGCTCATGTGAATTCTACACTAGAGAACGCATTGAGTCGATAGGTTGAGGATTGGTTGGTTGAGAAGTTTTTCGTTTGAGAATGGCTAAAGGGAGCAGCGAAGAAACTCAACATAGCCTTCAAGCCTTTACGCATTATGTCAGTTACTCATAAGCGAAAGAACAAAGTTTTGTTCAGTTTTTGTGTCAGTTGAAATCTTTTGGTTGAGGAATAAAATGCCTCAACTACAATGTTCAGTTGTTCACACAGGAGGCGGTAGAAAGTAAATGTCACATCATTTGTGATTAGGTGATCTAGAGTGCTCGAGGAAGCATGAGTCTGCAAAAATTCGGAAATCGGACTTCTTATTTTTTTTCGTCAAGGGGCGGCGGCCGGGATCGGCGGCTGGGTGCTGGTCGGTGACAAACAAAAAGTATCCTATCTCGTCCTGTTCTAAGTCAGCTATTCATCAGCGAAAGAATTAGAATCCTATGTTTTATGGTTTAGGAGGAACAGTTGAAAGAATCACTAAAATCATAGAAATCAGGCTGGGCCCAATGGTCGATCAAAATTATCTTCACATAAATCATCAAGAAGACAGGCAATCAGTACAGATATTTGCATAAATATGAGAAATTACACACTTATACATATCACATGATCGATTTCCGCCAATACGAGAAAGCAGTGGCAAAATTCGGCAAAAAACTGGTCTCTCGTGGCCCAAAATCCGCCCAAACCCGATAGTGTCCTTTAGAAAGGGCACATCAAAGTCTACAAAAAAGGCAAATTGCATAAAAATGAAAAAATGTAAAAAATATATTTTTTTTCAAATGATTTTTTATTTTTTTTTCAACATTCATCAACGTCTTTTTTCAATGAAAGGTACAACTTGAAGGTTATACTTGCTGTTCACGGCTGACTTACTTGAATGGGACGGCACACTGACAGCGACCTTCGCAGACGACACGGCTATACTGGGCGTTTTTCATCTACCGACACAAGTCGACTTGAGTCGACACAAATCGACACAAATGCGTTCCATTCGATCTGTGTTTTTTTGTCTCATCGACACAAGCTAACACAAGCTGATACAAACCGACACAAATGTTTCAAATGGAAAGCGCCCATTGTTTGTCAACAGCCACCGTAAAGTTGTGGAGACGTCCAGGCAGCGGTGGACAATGTGGAAAAGTGGGCACTAAAATGGAAAAATAAAATCAACGAGGCTAAGTGCTATCTTGCCTCGTTGCCTTGCTGCACCATCTTGATTACACGTTGAGGAATACCAAAGATCTGCGAGCTACGATGAATTGGGTCACATTGCATGAACAAGGTAGTGTCGAGAGTAGTGCCAACTACCTTGGAATTTTTTGGACTCAAAACTCAACAGGAAGCACATCTGACAAAGAAAAAAGAAGAACTTAACAATCAATCAAGAAATATGCATTGGTTCATTAATTGAAAGAAATTCCCAACTATCGACACACAACAAACTCCTTTGGTACAAATGCTAATGCAAGCTTGTGAGGATGTACGGTTGACAAATCTGAGCCTGCGCTGAGGAACCAATCAGAAAACGATTAGATACAAGCCTTTTAAAATAGAATTCTACAGAATATTAAGCGCTTTCCTTTTACCATAAATCTGACATAATCTGACTTTGACTAACTTTGACTGAGTTAAGAGGACGTTCCTTTTGTCAGTGCTCAAGTCAGGCGAACTCAGAATTTTATTCCCCCCCTCACCCCTGTCAAGGTACCTCAGTGGCCATACTTAGTTACTGGGTTGGATTCAAAAGTAGACGAAACGTCAAAAGGGACAATCACACAATGCCGCGTTTCCTCCAATTATCAAAGGGTGAGTTTATAGTGACATATGTTCACACTTGGCGAAGTCAGATTTAAGCGTTTTTTTTTAGACCACCACATTTTCTCAGATTAGATAAGATTCTTACCTAAATACATGAGCACTATAGGTAGCCCAGAAATTTCAGGTGAAACTTTGGTCAAACCCTGAAATAAATATGTTCCTTTTGAAAATTTGCACAAATGGCTCCTGAGCAATGCTGAACAACATACTAAAAGCTCCCGTCCAGCAAGTGTGCGGAACATAGATCTTTTAAGCAAGAAAGGAATAAGTGCCGCCGAATCTCGTAGCGCCTGATTGAGAAATGATGAAAAATCCTCACTGCAGACTTTATTAGACTCTTTTATTCTGTTGCTCTTTGCTAAATTTGGTTAAAATCCATCCAATAGATTTTGAACAATTGAGTCGCAAAGTTTTGAATTTGGATATTTTTCAATATTTGACATGTGACAGATAAAGAAGTGCTTTTAACTGTTTAGAATACAGGTTTCCAAAGGCTTCCAAACGACATATTGCCTTTCAATAAATAAGGATCAATAAGGAATAAAGACCCTGTCATTTTTTGACAGTGACTTTTATGTCTGACAGATGACAGCCGAAAATTAATGGGCTCATTCGACAGCGAAACTATGTTAGCATACCAAATTTCAATCGATCAAATCATCCGTTTGGTAGTTATCGTGAAATATTACAGACAGACACACACACACAGCTAGGCACATACAAAGTCAAACACACAGACAGACAAACTCTCATCTGGAAATGGTCCTGATCGTCTCAGGGGGGCTCAAAATGGATATTTCCGGGTTTATCTCGAAAAATGTTTTTTAGCGCCTTCACAATACTTTCCTCTCTTTTTGGTTTGTAGGTCGGGAAAAGGGAAATCACAAAATTTTGTTTTAAATTTTAAATTCGGAAACATAGCTTAGGGATATTGATATGTGCTTTTCAAAACTGCGCTCAGAAAAATCTAAGATTTTTCCACAGAAGCGGAGCATTGAATAATGTAAACCAGTTTTGCAAAGGCAGTCAGACTGTTACCAGGCATAGTTGAAACTGAATTGAGATTAAAAAAAAGTGCCATTTACCTGAAGCATCATGAAACGAATTGGACTATAAAATTGTCTCAACTGATTTCTTGAAAAAACTGTTGTCCTCAATCAAATCTCCATCAGCTGTGACGTTCGAGGATTACTGTTTAGTTGGAAATTGGCCACATTGCTACAAGAACTTATAATTAAAAATTATCAGTTTCAGAAGAGACATTGGAAATATAATGAATTGTGAAATCAATAAGCTGAAGTGCGCACTATAAGATCAATCTGCAAGGTGATGACATAAGTCTATCACCCTACGTACTCAGAAAGCGCCCCCTAATCCCTTATGCATATTTGCTGAAGCTCTGTGAAACGAAATCCGATTGATTGGAAGGAAAAACAGCACCCGGGAATAAATCTCGAAATTCAATCAGAACCCGAAGTCTCGCTGACAAGCGTCAATTATCGATGAAAAACGTAAAGTCCAAACGATGGAAACTGCACCACCAGTGCGCGCCGGCGATCTCGTTAAGTGCTTTTGATGCACAGAGACTTTGATAAATCCCAAGAAGCCCCGGTGTGCAAGAGCAAATAATCACACAGATAAATCCTTCAGATGGTATAACACCTATAGGTTCATAAAGAAGAAAACCCGGGAAGAAATTTAATTACATGCAATTGTCGCGCGTCTAGCCGTTTTCATTCTTTGAAAGATAACGGATGGATATAAAAACTTTCCGGCGCGGAGGAGGTTTTCCAATCCCCCGATGACACGGCGCTCGACCAAGCGCGTAAATCAAGAACAATCAAGAACAAAGATTAAAGCTTTGAATGCTCCTTGGATCGGGCGGTTTCGTTTTGTTTCCCTCGTCTTCCCGAGACGTGCATCATTCACTGGGAGACGCAGACGTCAAAAAATCGCGTCTGATCATGAAACTTTTAAAATTGCGTTCGAGTTATCCGAGCAATTACTCACCCGAGGTTAATTGCCTTTGAAAAAGCTCCCCGCGTTCCGAGTCAAGTTTAAACACTTTATTTTGCTTTTTTCATCTTCCCCTCTTGTTCCTCCCGCGCAGTGCTATAAATTAATGATGGTCTACAACGGGACTGACGTGAGGTCCAAGTCATAAATCTTGCGTCCCGGGGATTATCCCGGTGAAGCGCGCGCGCGCTTATATGGCCTGCATCCTAAACATAAAAGAGTTTTTGATTGAAAATAAGTGGCAGGTTAAACTCCCGCCGGAGACTTCCAAACAGTGTAAAGCTGCTATGGGGACGCGGGAGTAAAACGGCGCTCCGCTTTCGAAATGTACGAACTGTTTTGCGAAACAAATAGCAGGTCTGTGTGTGTAGGTAGGTATATGCTATAAAGGATTTTGTTACCACGGGCCATTACGCTGTCGTATAGTAGTGCATGCATGAGAAGTTGTAATAACACAAGGATTAGACTGGTAGAGCCATCGAAAACTTGGCTGTAAGGTACGCGTAAATCTCGAGGGACTGAGCTATGTGTGCCAGGATTCGATTTGAGAGTGCATTCAGCCCAAAACTGCCATTACTCATTCAATAACATCCCCGACAAGATGTACCTAAGCGCATTCGAATTCATTTAAATATATCTGCAGCCGCTTTTGAGCTGCCGGAATATAGCCAAGGCGACTGCAGAATTGTGCATTATATGCTTATTGGTTTTTTGAAGTGAAACTTCTATTCTCGCGCTTAGATCACAGCACACAACTAACGCAGAACCACACATGGGAGTGAAATTGGTTCATAGCATCATTGGTTGTAACGAACGCCTGTAACGTTGTCTTGTCTGACCTTGGGGCGACCAGCGTCGTCCCAGGAAATGGAAGAATAAGCTGTTGCGGCGTTCGCCGCGTTCGGTTCTATTTTTTACTAATCACCGACACTGGACTGCTCTTTGTGTTGTCGTACTGTTGACTCGACAGGAATGGTTCTCGACTTGGCTTGAATAGATTCGAGCGGATGTATTTTATTATAGGGATAGGGAGGTATATTCAGGGCCGGGCTTAGCAGGCGTGCAGTGCCTTCTGGCGTGCAGGCGGGTATGGCAGGTGGGAAGTCATAGGGGCGGTATTATAATGATAAAGTTGAATTTCGGAAGATTCTTTTTATTCCCGCATTTGGTGGGGCTCTCCACTGCCGGTGAGGGGGGCGGCAATTCTTCGGTGACACGGAGGCGGTAAGTAGGCTAGGCCCGGGTCTGGGTATATCCTTCAACGGACGTTTACAATTCAAAAATAAAATCGATTGCCGCACACCCAAATTTAAACTTAACTTTCAGGTACCTATGTACCTATTAAGCAGGAAAGCAGGAGCGGATGATTAAAGCCCAGAGGAGAGAAAAAAATTTTGACAATTGAGGCTGAAACAGTTGCTTAATGTTCTAGATGTCAGCTGATTGTATAGCGATGATATCATACTGGTTTGATAATCAAATTCTTGTGTTTGGAAATTGATTTTTGACATTTTTCTTCGTTAATTTTTTGAATGGTTTGATATCACCTCAATTAAATGTGACATTCTAAATATAAGTACAGTGGCGAGCACATAACTGGAAATACTCATATCAATTCTGTCAAAATTCTAATTTAACCTACGGCCTTATTTTGATTGGAAAAAATAATATCATAGGAACTCTAGAATCACGTAGTTACTTCAAATTACATTCACGAGGTACCTACTTACATATCTATGTAAATACCTATATAAACTGCTCAACAATGAAAGTGTTACAAAGCAAAAATTCACTCAATCTTGAACCGCTATAACTTTTGATTGGCACATATGAATTTGATTTTGTTCTAAATACTGAATAGCCCAATCTTTTGGCCATCTTCCTTGTTAATATGAAATGCATAGAGCTTTTCATGAATTCTCTACAGGGTGATGAACAGAGCAGTGCAAAATTGATGAAAGTTCAACATACCCCCGTTTTCGCAAAAAAATCCTTTTGGGAGTATTAACACCAAATTTATGAGGAATGATGTGTTCCCTCGAAACGGTTTTTGAATTTTCGGGATTCCAGTCGAAACAGCCAAAATAAGATTTTTTATTGTCAATACTGCACCGGGTGACCATTTGAAAACTATCCACCTGCAATAACTCCCGATTCCTAGTGAATATTTCTTCGAGCAAAAACAGGTCGATTTTCATATCAAAGGAGACATCTAAAACATAAATTGGCAAATTCATATCTTGAGCCCCCTCGCCCCCACTCACCCCAACTTTGAAATTCCAAATGAGATGACCTACCTTGCGATACATCAAATTGAAGAGATTTAAATTTTCTTTCTGAAAAAAATATTTACAAAAATATTAACCCCACCTTTTTTCGCCCTAAAAATTCTCTGACTGTCTTATTTTTAATTCTGGACCTCTCAATTGTTTTCTATTCAGTCAGTGTCATCATAGAAAACATCGAAGAAAAGAATTTTCGGTGAGAAAACTGCTACCCAAATTGACCCTTTTGCTCTCCCCCACCTCAGCTTCAAAATTTTACGAAACACTCCCTACTTTGTGATACATCAAATTGAAGGGAATTGAATTCTCTTTCCGAAAACAATTTTTTTGAAATTTTCAACCCCTCTCCAAATAAATTAGACATTTGTACTTCTCAGTACTTCTGCGATCCGATTCCAATTCGGCAGAAAAATCCAATTTTCACACACCCTTCCCATAATATTTTACTTGTTTGGCCTGTGATCGTCTTGACTCTTTGGTCCGCTTTTGCTCACGAGGGAAATGTTTCCCGGGGGAAGGAGAAGGAGCTCAATGAAACACGCTCATTGCACAGAAAGTTATATTTACTCAGATCAAAATGAGTGCAAAGTTATTCTTTTCAGTTTTTTCCATGACTGACAGCATGGACAAAATGTACAAAATTGACAAAATGAACGAATTGGATCACATTAACAAAAACAATAAGAACAATTGTAAACAATACAACAAATCATGTCAAACTGTCGAGTCAAAGAATATGGAGACCGACGGATTCGGAAAAAGGCCCTCAATGGAAGAACACGTCTAACAAACCACTGAGTATTGCCCGAAGCAATCAAGGACTCTCAAATATGTTGAGCAAAGTGACACAAAACTCACTGCCATTTTTCGCATTAGTGGCAAGCAAAATCAAGCAAAATCAGTTAATTCACACAGACACTCGAACAAAAAACAAAACCGAAGACACATTAGTAGACAGGGAACACTAAAACAATACAAAACAATACAAAATACTACCAACAATGTAAAATGATGTAATTTGCGCACCCCGTGCACACAAGAAGCTGAAAGAGAAAGGAAGAAAGAGAACCTACACGAAATATCTGACATGTTCCCCGCTAAGAGTTGATAACAATCTCGGAATATCCATCATTGCTGACCCTGTCCAGACCCGACAGGTAATATCAAATCATCCCATAGCAAATAAAGCAAAATAATGAATATGACACAAGATACCGTACAACCTGCTTGAACGGTAAAAGCCCCTGACACATAGGCAAAAACCAATACAATGAAGAACAGTCGAATCAGTAGTAGAACCACGAGCACTCGATAATTGTCGATCTCGACAATTTCCCCTTTCCCCTCTGCTCCCTCCACCCTAATTTTCCCTTCCCCCTCTGCACCCTTCACCCTTTAGAAAATGGAAAATTGTCGAGATCGACAACTGTCGAGATCAACAACTGTCGAGTGCTTGCTCGTGGTTCTACCACAGGTTGGATGGAAGCGATCGATTGCGACAGAGGTGCGACTTGTCACGGTATTCGAGAAAATATCAGTCTCTTATTGTATTAACTCGATTAACTTATTTTACAAATATATATACAGTCACATTCAACAGTTCAAATTGCGATTGTAATTTTGTTTTTGAGAAAACCTGGTTTCCCACAATAAAATTATTAATTTGCTTGTGTGTTGGTCAAAGGATTGTGAGTGGAGAAGTATATATCCTATTACACTTTATATTATTTATTGCTTTTAGGATTTTTTTATTTTGATTCACGGCCCGATACAAATATTGAGTGTACAAATCGCACGCCTGTCAGGACTAGAGCCTGGGAATCCCTAATGTCGGTTCACAAAGATAAAGCTCTTTCATCAGTCCAGATTAGACGAGAGCAGAGCTAGCAGAGAGAGCTTCCAGCTTGATAAATTCTTTTCGTAAACCTCGAGTAATTAGCTTGCAATTCGCAACTACACAACTGACGAACCAAACTTTTCACCATCATCAGTGTTTTGCTCAAGGTTTTATGCTTCCTTAATTGAGCGAGCAATTTCAAAAACAGCGTTGCGCCACCACTGCCTGAATTACCAAAGAAAATTCGAACCGATGATCGTAGGGAGAGGCTCCGCGGCAAAAAAACGTATGGAAATTCTACAGAAATTCCCAGAAATCGAATTATGCAAATTGCGCCAAATTAAATTTGCATTTTTTGTGGCGGAGCCGACGGCGAGTATTTGCTTTGATTATTACGCACACAGCCGACATTATTTTTCTCAATTTTCAAAAAGTCCTTGATTGCGATATGCGGTTTGCGCGCGTATCTGAGTGGATACTTGAAAATATAAAACGATTTACAAACATCCGCAGCAATAAATTGCATGCAGTGAATGAGACCGCATTATTTATTCATTATTATTATAGCTACAATAGAGTTTCTGCAAAATTAAAACCTTTTGAAACCAAGGGTAGCATGTATGATGAAAATCATTGAAATCGTTATTGCGCTCTCTGTTTCTTTATTATAGCCATATTGGGCAGTATTTCAATTATAAATGGAAAACGACACAGTTGGAGAAAATAATGACAAAATGATTGGGTTCCATAGCTACCGCGCTAATATAGCTGAAAAAAAAATATAAAAATTTGTTGTGGCACCACAACACTCTCCCGACTAGTATCCATACCAGGAACCTATAGAAATTTCAATTCGGAACGTCCCCTCGGGTGGAAAGTCGGAACTTTATCGCATTATTGAGAAAAATTTGGAGAACTCTGAGTAGTAAAATTTGAATATAAAATATCAAATGTTGGGTGCCACTTTTTGACAAAAAAAAATCTGTTGTGGCAACCACTCAAGCAATTCTTTGACCAAGTATCCAGGGATTGTATGGAATTTTTTTTCGAGGCGTCCCTCCGGGTGTGAAGTCAGAACATGTTTGCAAGATTGAAAAAAATTGCAGCATCTTTATGATGTAAAAAATCTGTTGTGGGGCGACACAAAACTTTCCCGGCGGTATCCAGAGACGTCAGTAATGATTTTGATCGAAGTGTCCCTTCGGGAGGGGGCGATTCGATTTGGAAATTGATGAAAAAATTCTATTTAGTCGAGCGTTTAGCGAGCATTCTGCATCCATTGTTGAGCGGACAGAAAAAATGACAGGTTAGGTCAGTTTTCAAAGGTGATGAAATGATCCAAAAGGTAGAACTAGGTAGCTAACTGTTGTGATATCTCAAAAATGCAATGCTGGTTCCTTATTGAAATTCTTGTTCCTACTTCAGATATGATGATGAAATTACAAAAACTTGATTGAAAACTTTCACTGCATCTGTGTGTCAAATTTCAACTCTATATTTTCAATTTAGAGCTTGGGCAGACAAACCCAGACCCAATGTGCCACCTGAGGGCTTCCGATCAAAATCATCCACCCAAAGTCTAATCAGAACATTCCAGGCTGAACTTAGGCCTCCGTACCTGATTTCGATTTGATCGGATCAATAATTCGGTAATTATCGTGACAGAACCGCTTAATTTGTACGATCGCATGAGTGGTTTTATATTTTCAGGAGGAAAATTTCCGGGAAATTGGAGAGAAATTATTGGAAAATGTTCAAGAACCAGTTATCTATTCTCTAAAAAAAACAATTCCAAGAAATCTGTTCACGGAATAAAAAGTTGAAAAATTTGCAGTTTTTCCAGAGAGGAAAACTCGGCAACTGTTGATCCAATTTCGAAAATTTTTCCTCCAAAAATTAGCTCAATCTTTTCTCCAACTTTTATTCACAGCATGTCTGCACCTAAAATTGATATTTCGTGGGGCCTACCGTATGTAGAAGTTTGCATTGCGTTTTTCTCAAATTCACGGAATGTGCAAATATCATTTTGAAAAAATTACAGTCGGAAAACCGGAACTGTGTCGACTTTGAAAATAGACCTGCACGACGCTCTATCCAATCTACTTTCGATATCAGTTGAAATTTTCCAAAAAAAGTCGATCCCCGAGCAGGAATAAATTTTTGAGTGGAGTCCTGCTACAAAAGCGAGTCGTTCTGGTCGAAACACCGGCAAGAGCCCCTCCTGAGTGGCAACGGCCAGGAGAAATTTTGAAAATTCATTACGTCCAACTGGAGAATGGTGGAAAACTGCAACTGCGGCCTCAATTTGGTTCTTTTGTTTTGTTGCCTCCTGCCAAATCTGGTTCCAATCCATCGGATAGATTTTGAATAATTAATTGGTAAAGTTTTGAACTTTAACATTTTTTATTATTTGACAGATGACAGATAGGACAATGTTTTTAACTTTTCTGGATACAGTTTTTCAAGGGGTTTCAAATGACATATTGCAAGTTGAGTTCCGTGAGATATAGCTTCTGACATTTGATGATAGTGACAGTTGGGTTTGACAGATGACAGCCAAAAACTAATGGGCTCTTTTCAGGAAACAACCATGTTTGTATACCAAATATCAAGTCGATCCAGTCAACGTTACGGCAGTTATCGTGGAAGATCACAGACAGACATACACACACACACACACACACACACATACGGGTTAGCCGATGATTGTGGGGACATGTGCTCCAGAAATACTTGTGGGGACAGTGAGACTGCGTACGTCACTGGACGGACGTCATTTTGCTTGATGCTGCGATATCACTCCTATATGCATACTCTCCAAAAAACACTCGCTTTTTCATGAAAAGTATTTATGAGGACCGTCCCCATAATGGGCTTTGTGTGTTTACGTGTGTGTTCTGTTCAGAATTTGTGGGGACAGTCCCCATAACGAACGTTGTGTACTTTTGTGTGTGTACTATTAAGAGGATTTGTGGGGACAGTCCTCATAACGAACGTTGTGTATTTTATGTGTGTGTACTATTTAGAGCATTTGTGGGAACAGTCCTCATAACGAAGGTTGTGCTTCGTCTCTTCCTCGGTCTCTCCTATCTTGAGCATATGTGAAGACGCAGTTACATTAAAAACGTTGTATTCAGACTTCATATCTTCATTATCTCTCGTAAATGGTTTATTTGGTATAATCAGGTTATCAGAAATCCATCGACAATGGAATGATACTTGTCAAGACGGACGCTTTAACAACAACAAAACCACAACTACCCATGGTTTGAAGTTCTTCATGACAGGAACAAAAGAGAAATTATTCAAATCAGTCGAGTCACTCTCAAAATCCTCGTCGGGGGCGGCACGCGGAGGTGACGGCTTTTCTTTCCTTTTGAAACCACCCTTCTGCTGAAACGAATAAAACATAAAAATATTCTAATCGGTCGAGCCGCTCCCAAGTACAGGGTGTTCACGATAAAATTCACCCCTCCCCCCCCTAGAAGATTCCCCTTTGTGATATTCCAAAAAACTAAAAACTTTTCCTCAACAATTTTTCCCAGGGATCTTGAATTGATCGTCTAAAAGTTTTCAATTATTGATACCGTATACAGGGTGTGACATGTAGCTTTTATATTTCAAATGCAGCACCCTATATTTTATTACGTCATTTGATGAAGCCTTCCTTCCTGATCACAGAGATATATAACATTTATGATTTATTTTGACAAGGAAGCTGTCAAAAAAATTATAAAATGGGTAGTCAGATAAATTAAAAATTAAAAATTATGCGACATCCTGCATCAGGAACAAATTAGACCATTTATCCATGCAGAATTGAATTCTGCAGACAAAGTGCTGCGAGAATAACTTTACTTAAAGTGAACTGTAAAAACCAAAGTCATCTTGCCCTGAAAAATTTTCATTTGGCTACGTATTTTATTATTTCTCCGACAACTTACCTGTGAGAATAAATCATAAGTGCCATTATATATTTGTGATCAGAAAAAAAGCTCCACCAAATAACGGAATAAAATATAAGGTGTTGTGTTTAGAATAAAAAAAGTCATATCACACCCTGTATACGGTACCAATTAGAAACTTTTAAAGGATCGATTTAAGGTCCCTGGGAAAAATCGTGAAGAAAAAGTTTTCAGTTCTTCGGAATATCTTGAAGGGAAATCTACTGGAGGGGGGTGAATTTTATCGTGAATACCCTGTACTTGTCGATGGCGGCACGCAAAGGCGGTGACAGCGCTTTTCCTCCTTTCAAACAACCGCAGTATTGAGGCAAGCACAACAAAAAAGAAATTATTCAAATCGGTCGAGTCACTCTCAAGATCCACGTCGGGGGCGGCACGTGGAGCCCCCCCCAAAAAAAATAGTCAAATTGGTCGAGCCATTTTTGAGTTTTTGCGAGACATAGAAAACGGACTCATTTTCATTATACACTAGGTGGACCTCTTCCGGTAGCGTCTATTAAGTAGTATATAAGTAGACAGGTTGTTTCTTTGTCTCAGTAATTTTTTCTGCGAAAAACAAATGTGATAGAGGATTATATTGGTTAGGCGAGATATGTTTTTGCCAGGATTGTTAAGTAGTAGGACGTCTTTGGTTCTTGCCGCTTGGGGTATCTTCTTTGGTTCTCGAGATACTGGCCATTTTCAAAGCATCGGTATTGAGGGGAACATTTTTTTTAATTGGTCGAACCATTTTTGAATCGAGATATCAAATGCGGACATGTCAACACGACTGTTTGCATTATGCATCGCTCACTGGTCATCAGTGCGGTTTGCAAGTGGGGCAGCCCGCCGCACACGTGACGCACGTGACGCAGCCCGCCGCGTAAATGTACTTATCCACATTCGGTTTTTGAGTCTCGACGCTAGTCAAGGGCGGCATGCCGTAGCGGCGGCGGCTTCAAAACACCCAAGTGTCGAAATCATTCGGGGGCGGCGGCGGTTCACAAACACCCCAGTGTTGAAGCGAACACAACAAAAAAGAAATTATTAAAATCGGTCGAGTCACTCTCAAGATCCTCGTCGGGGGCGGCACTGAACACCTCCGTGTTGTAATAACTCGGGGGCGGCGGCGGTCTGGAGATACCCCAGTTTTGAGGCGAACAACAAAAAAAAATTATCCAATTTGGTCGAAATACTCTCCAGGTCCTCGTCGGGGGTGGCACGCAGAGGCGGTGGCAGTTTTTTTCTTTTAAAGCACTCCAGTGTTGAGGCGAATACAACAAACAGGTGAATATGCTCTTACGTGCGTAGGTCTCAATAGCGCATATTTTTAGTGCCAGGTTTGTCATTGATAGAAATGAAGTCTAGCTTGAAAATTAAATGTTCAAACGAGACAAGAGTAAGTTTCACGTTTCATGACAATCGTTCCACTAATGGGAAATTTCAATATGGCGGCCAAATCATGAAATTCAGCTTGAAAATAAGAATGTTTATACAAGACAAGAGTGAGTTCCAAGTTCCATGACAGTCCCTTCAATAATAACAGATTTCAATGTGGCGACCAAGATGGCGGCGGAATCATGAAACTCATCTTGAAAATGAGAATGTTCATACAAGACAAGAGTAAGTTCCAAGTTTCATGACAATCCCTCCACTGATAACAGATTTCAATATGGCGGCCAAGATAGCGGCGGAATCATGGAATTTAGCTTGAAAATAAAAATGATCATACGTGACAAGGGTGAGTTTCGAGTTCCATGAAAATCGTTCCTCCAGCAAGAAATTTCAATATGGCGGCCAAGATGGCGGCGAAATCATGAAATTCACCTAAAAAATAAGAATGATAATAAAAGACAAGGGTGACTTCCAAGTTTCATGAAAATCGTTTCACTAATGAGATATTTCAATATGGCGGCCAAGATGACGGCGGAATCATGAAATTCAGCTTGAAAATAAGAATGATCATACAAGACAAGTGTAACTTTCAAGTTTTATGGAAATCGTTCCACTAATGAGAAATTTCAATTTGGCGGCCAAGATGGCGGCGCAACCGTGAAATCCAATCTGCCGACTGGCCACCCACGAGATCTAAGCTATCCATTGGAGAAAGTTCCAGGGCTCTAGATTCATTCCCCGAGGAAAAGTTCAACTTCTTAGAAGTGCACAGTAAATATCTGTTTTTTGATAATAGTAATGATAGCTATGCATGGATGAAAAAAATAATGCCCATTGGCCCCCCTCGGGGACATCAGCTATCTATCAAAAAATAATTTTAAGGCTCTAGCTTCATTCTTCGAGGAGAAGTACAACTTCTTAATTTCTACACGGAGAGACAGACAGACGGACAGACAGACGGACGGATAGACGGACAGACGGATAGACGGACAGACGGACGGACAGACGGACAGACAGACAAACCGATCATATAAGCGTCATTTTCTTACGAAAATGCGCTAAGAAGAAATTATTCAAATCGGTCGAGCCCTCGGTCGAGCCGCACTCTCAAGATCCTCGTCAGGGACGGCGGCGTTTTTTTTTTGCATCTTTTCAACCACCCCAGTGCAGTGCTGAGACGAATAAAACAATACAAAAATTATCCAAATCGGTCGAGCCATTTTTGAGTTTTTGCGAAACATAGACGACGGACTCAGTTTTATGTAGAGACAGAAGAGACGAGGATATTGGCCGCGGACGAGCACTGCCCATCAACACTTTCAGCAGGAGGAAGTTGAGGTTGAAACAAGTAACATCACACACGTCCCCGCAGATCGCATTCAATTGCACATCAGAGGGCAGCACCGCGCATTCACTTTTGGGTCCCCAGTAAGGTGGTTCATAGTTGACGGCCTCACACACCATCTATGGAACACACATGTGGGGACTTTTTGGGAAATTGATTGCAGGCGACGTTGGGACCCCATAGATGACATTGAAAGCAAGAAAATTTGTGGGGACGTGTGTTAGGTCCCCACAACAGCGCAAGTCCCCACTAGTGATATTAGTGTAACACACAAGTCCCCATAATGATAGAAACACCTACACACACACACACACACACACACACACACACACACACACACATACACACATACACACACACACACACACATACACACACACACACACACACACACACACGGACAGACATAATTCTGAAAATGGTCTTAATCGTCTTGGAGGACCTCAAAACGGATATATCCGGTGAAATCTCGAAACTTTTTTTCTGCACGATTACAATACTTTCCCTCCGTGTTCGTGGGTGGGCCGGGAAAGTAAAATATAGATTGTAGGTATACTTACCTAAATAGTTTTGACTTTTCCGGGGAAATTGTAAAAGTCGTCAAATAAATAATTAGGCCTCATTCTAAAGTTGGTTTGACGCGGTAACTTCAAAACCACATGACTAATTTCGCAAAATCTTACACTGAAAACTGATGTAATCTGTCGGCCTCGTGGCGAAGGTGGTTGAGTGGCTGCCTTCGGCCATGCAAGCTCCGGGTTCGATTCCCGGGAATGGCTGGCTGTTTGTGTTGTCCAATTCGTAATTTTTCTGAGCATATTATGTAAGAGTGATAATAAAGGGCAAAATATCTCATGGCCAGTGCAGGCCGATAAGGAGGGAAACAATAATTTTGAAATTTTGAACTGATGTAATCTTTTCACTGAATATGCGTTCGATCGGGAGTCACTCATTCACATCCGACATCGAACATCATCAATTTGAATCCGATCCCGATATCTCAGACCGTTTTGCATTTCCAACTGCAAAAATCTCGGGAAATCGGGAGAAAGTTGGAAAATAATCAAGAAACTATTACCCACAATCATTGTTAACCAAATAGAAAGAGTGATTTTGCCTGATGAAAAGTTAGAAATCTGCAGTTTTTCCAGGAAGGAAAACTGGAAAACCGTCGGTCCGATTTCAAAAATCCCTTATCCCAAAAGATATTAATCCAATCTTTTCTCCAAATATCTCTTACACCAGCATTGCTATGTATGTATGCTGGAATAAATATTTTGTGAAGCTTATCCCAAGTCGAAGAGTGCACTGCAGTTTTTTTTCCAAATTCATGAAATATGCTCGTTCCATTTTGAAAAAGTCACCGCCGGAAAATGGAAAACTTGTTCTTTTCGAAAACGAGCCTTTAGTGGCTTGAAGCCCAAAGCTATCAACTTTCAATATCAGTTGGGATTTTTCAAAAAAAGTTGATCCTCAGGGCGGAAATATCGTCCCAGATGAGTCATACATAGAGCGCGCACTTTTTTATCAAACGGCAGGCGAACAGTCATCAATCAATCAATAACTAAAAGATAGACACTCAAGGCGGCTTCTGAGAGGTCTCAACTCCTTTTTGTCATTGATGGCCCGAAATTTTCTCACCCAGTTCGGAATTGAATTTCGCGATGGCTACACCGGCCTTTGCGGTCCTCATGACCAAATACGTTTCGAAGCTCTCGTTGGTCCTTTTGCTGAAGAACTGCAAATATGCTTGAAACAGCACAAATCTACTCCAGACACCACCATGCACGTCTCTATTTTTCTCATATAATGACAATAACATCGTGAGTCCAAAGCTTCCAACATTTGAATGCAAAAATAATTTTGAAAATCGGGATAGGTACCACCACGCAAAAGTTACAGTGATTTGAAACCGCTAGCCTACCGCGCCGCACCCTCTGTATGCGTTTATGATGGTAATATGTTTTCCGGGAAGTTTCAAGTCCCACGTGTTTCGAGGCTTTATCGGTTTGTGAAAAGTGAAAACCCGGAACACATGTATTGTTACGGATACTAAAGGGTTCTCCAATAAGTATGTCCGAACTTGATTAGTTGGTCGGAATATGGAAGAATTCTGGTTTCTAGATTCCATTGGGGGAGTTGATGGGACCTAGTCCTATCGGACACTTATAGGCATCGCTTTTGGGCCCATCACTGTACCACCTGTTCAGGTCAGCTGAACTCACTGAGCCGCAATATGATGCTGGATACTTGATGTTCGGTTCATCCATGGACTTGGGCCGCCAAGCGCTCAGTTCATCAGTATTTTTATTTTGACAGACCTCTAACGCATGCGCATGTATACATATTAATATCCGGTCCCTGCCTAGTCCGTTCTTAACTAGCCCGTCTTCCGCCCATGCTGGCAGTTACTAGTTACAGATCGGTCTACCACGCGTTATGTGGTCCCCTGGATGTGAGGAAAATACTTTTCGAAAAATATTGCTTGGCAATTACAGGATTGGGAATTGCAATGAATCGAACCGTGAAACGTTTTGCTTGTTGAAAATAAAGGCTCAATGAGAATGTACTTCAGGGAACCCGCCTAGTATAACGTTTAACGCAGCGCCGCTGACGCCGAATCCTTTCGAGGATTCTCCCTCGACCAGCAGACAGATTTATGAGCCGGGACAGTGGTGCCAACATGACGGCGCGAGCAGCGCGGCACCCTGCAAAAAATAGAGCAATAAAATTCCCTACATTCCTATACAATGCCCGCTAGTCAATAAATGGTCCTAGCTGCTGCTGCTGCTGCTTCTGTCGCTAAACTATACTGCTGATGCCACATATACCGCCACCGCCGGGTATATTCCCTACTAACACAGTTTCGGCGAACATGGGGAGGCGATAATCAGGGCTGGATCTTGCACGAGCTGCACGACGACGCTAGGAAACCGACTAACTGGTTTTGCGGGATTTGTGACTCCGCGAAGATATTTTAAGTCGATGAGTTGCGCTTCATTGCTCCGTTCCCGAATTTATCACTGCGACCTTAATTTGGCCCGCGCGCCAGCGCCACGAATTAACCCTTTATTTTTTACTGCCGCGCGCAGTGTATGGATCGCTCTGGCAGAGGGCGAAGCCAAAAGACGGCGAAATTAAATAACACAATCGACGAGGAGGTTTTTTTCTCCGGCGAATGGAGCAAGGAAACCAAAAAATCGTCTGACGTTGTCTGGGGAATCTTCTGTGAAGTCCTTGTGTGATGGAAAAAAAGGACGAGGATTTTCTTTTAAGAGCAACGTATTGTTGTGGATCTACACAATGTAATGATGAGAAAAAAATAAGAGGGAATACTTGATTTCAGCATCATTTTTCACGATACAGCTTTTTGTGTCACTGGTTTTTTCTTGGTATTTCCTCGTTTTATTTTCCCGGTCCACCCACTAGGTACTAGAGAGTAATGTGCTCAGCTATCGAGTGTGCTGTGCTCGGTGCTGTGATTCTGCTGGAAGAATTCTATTGATGATGACGGATATCTCCGTTTCGAGATCTCCGATTGAAACTATTTTTAGAGTGATGTCTCTCTGTATGGCTGTGTGCACTTTGCATGTGTGCCTGTGTGTATGCTTCATATACAGGGTGTTTCAGTTTTAATCGAGCAAACTTTGGGATAAAATTCTCCTCATCCTCCTGATTCAGAAAAATATATCATACATGCCTTTCACTCGTTTCCTAAGAAAGATACAGGGTGTCAAAGTTAATTTTTTTCGGTTTTCAAAATCTTGTAACTTGAGAACCGTGCAACCAAATTAGCTGAAATTTAGCATAGGCTGGTTTGTCGGAACCGTCTACCTACCCGCCAAATTTTGAAAGAATCCAACCAGTGGCGTAGAAGCTATGGGAGGTCATTATTTTGGAAGCATCTGTAGAACCTTGATAAATAATGACCCCCCATAACTCCTACGCCACTGTTTGGATTCTTTCGAAATTTGGCAGGTAGGTAGACGGTTCCGACAAATCAGCCTATGCTCAATTTCAGCTACTATGGTTGAACGGTTCTCAAGTTCCAAAATTTTGAAAACCGAAAAAAAAAATAACTTTGGCACCCTGTATCTTTCTTATGAAACGAGTGAAAGGCATGTATGTTATATTTTTCTGAATCAGGAGGATGAGAAGAGTTTTATCCCAAAGTTTGCTCGATTAAAACTGAAACACCCTGTATATATACAGGGTGGTGAAAATTTCGATGCTCACCATTGGTATCTTGGAAACGGTAAGAGATACGAGGTCGGTTAAATTAGAAAAAAGTTGCGCATTTTTGTGGCGATTGAGAATCTGAAAAGAAACTTTGAATATTTTGATTGGTTTACGATTTATCACGAAAAAACTGAAAATTTTGATTTCAGAAATTATTTTTTATCTTTCCAACCATTCAAGCTATTTCAATCAAACTTGATAGTTTTATGTTTTTGATCACTCCGAGTCGATCAACGTTAGCAGAAATTTTCCAGGCTTTCTAGATGTCAAATTATGATAGTCAACTTTTGTTTTTCTCATGGCCGCCATATTGGATTTTTGCACAAATAGATAGAGAAAAAAATTTGCTTTCCGAATTAGTAACCAACACGTTATTTTTATGACATTTTAAGCGTCAAATTTTGAAATTCTTGTAAATTATTGACAAAATCGGGAATGCTTTGAAAAACAATTGAAATATTATCAATAGCAACACAAAAAAGTGACAGATGGTGTGCAATTGACGTATCTAACTTCTTAATCGTGTTTTGTTCTTGTTTGTACCGGTAGTTCATAAATTGAATGGGTCAAGGGTGTCTGTGAGTTCAAAAACGTCTGTCGGAACTAGCATATCGTTCTTGTTAAAGTTTGACAAATTTATTAGAAAAGGAGTAAGGATTACCCTAGTTTCGACAGACGTTTTTGAATTCACAGGCACCCTTGACTCATTTAATTTATGAGTTCTCTGTACAAACAAGCACAAAACAAGATTAAGAAGTTAAGGCTCGATACCAAGTTGGGGCTGAGACCGCCGTAAGTGCCGTTACCATAGCAACGGCGGATAGTCGGATACCAACCAATCAGACCACGCTGTATTTGGCGAGTTACGCCGTCACAAACTTCGCGCCTGCAACTTGGTATCAGGCCCTTAGATACGTCAATTGAACACAATCTGTCTATTTTCTGTTGTTGCTATTGATAATATTTCAATTCTTTTTCAAAGCATTCCCGATTTTGTGGATAATTTACGAAAATTTCAAAATTTGACGCTAAAAATGTCATAAAAAGAACATGTTGGTTACTAATTCGGAAAGCTAATTTTTTTCTCTATCTATTTGTGCAAAAATCCAATATGGCGGCCATAAGAAAAACAAAAGTTGAGTATCATAATTTGACATCTAGAAGGTCTGGAAAATTTCTGCCAACGTTGATCGACTCGGAGTGATCAAAAACATAAAACCAGCAAGTTTGAATGAAAAAGCTTGAATGGTTGGAAAGATAAAAAATAATTTCTGAAATCAAAGTTTTCAGTTTTTTCGTGATAAATCGTGAACCAATCAAAATATTCGAAGTTTCTTTCCAGATTGTTAATCGCCACAAAAATGCGCAACTTTTTTCTAATTTAACCGACTTCGTATCCCTTACCGTTTCCAAGATACCAATGGTGAGCATCGAAATTTTCACCACCCTGTATATACAGGGTGTTTCAAAAAGTATGTGCCTTACGTGAATGGCAGATGGAGGATGTCAAGGCGAGTTGAGATCAAGAAGAGAAAAATTTTTTTGGCGATCGGTCTCGAAGATACAGGGTGTTTGGTTCTTTGGTCACAATTTACAATAAGCGATATCTCTGGAGTGGTTTGATATAAACAAATGAAATTCAGCTGTCACATTTCTCTGCTGGTACTTGATCAAATGCCATAGCAGCTAGAAAAAAAATCAGGTCCGGACTTGAAAAAAAAAGTTTTTGAGTTTGCCTGTCAAAAAGTACATTTTTTGAGCGGATTTCGGAAAGAACACTACCATATCTGGAAAGCTCAGGAAAAATGCTACAAGAGTGACTATTCAATTTTTACGGCACACTTGAAATCATCCGGCAAAGAAATTGAGAAACAACTGATACCAGTGTTATTATTCAGAGTGAAACCCTTATTAGGCGCAATAATGGCTACAATTCGATACGGTCACTGCAGATTCTTCAGTTTTACCATATCTTTCACTAAGACTCGACATGTCTCACAGGGGAAGACATTTCCAAAAAAAAAAATTGAGAAAACCAGAGCTCTCGCCAGAGTTGGACTGTTACAATTCTGTTCTTTTATTTCATTTGAATTTATTTGGATATGCGGAGTTCACGGGTTTTTGTTTACAACCTAAAAAAAAATGTTTTTGAGTTTGCCTGTCAAAAGGTACAGTTTTTGAGCGAATTTTGAAAAGGTAACTACCATATCTGAAAGTTTAGGAAACATTCTACAAAAATGACTCCAACTTTCACGGCACACTTCAAATCCTCTGGCAAAAAAATTGAGAAACAATTTTAGCACTGCTACTATCCCGAGTGAAGATTTTTATCAGGTGTAACAATGGATACAATTCGGTACGATCAATGATTCAGGAGCTGATAAACTCTGAAATAAACCGAAAAGTAGAAAAAACAAAACGTTTATTCGATGAATCAAACAATAATAAACGCTTAAATCAGGTTCTCGATGTGCCCTCCTCCAACTTCAATGCATTTTCTGCATCGCACCAACAAATGCCGTGTGGCCTTTCTGATTGTTCCTCCATCGATTCGGATCTGATTGGACGCTTGTATGACCCGCTGACGCAATTCCTCTCTTGTGCCAACTTCTCCACTGTAAACAATTTGCTTCATATGTCCCCAAAGATAATAGTCCAGGACCGTCAGATCCGGGGACCTAGGAGGCCAGGCATGTGGACCACCGCGGCCGATCCAGCGATTCGGGAACTGTTCATCAAGGTATTGCCTAACTTGGTGAGAAAAATGAGGGGGCGCCCCGTCGTGCTGGAAAAACAACCCTCTTCTGTTGACGTTTCCGGCTACCAACAAATCAGGAAGAACAGCTCTGAGGAAATTGAGGTACAATTCTCCCGTTAGCCTTTCATCAAAAAAGTATGGACCGATTAACACCTTGTCCATTACCCCACACCAAACGTTAAGAGAAAATCTGTGTTGGGAATTTTTTTGCACAACGGCATGGGGATTTTCCTGCGCCCAAATGTGCGAGTTTCGGAAATTAGTAACGCCGTCCCTTGTAAACTGGGCCTCATCTGTGAATAAAATCCGAGGTACAGTTCGTGGACGGTTCACAATCCATCTGCAAAAGATGAGGCGTGGGGCTGGATCATTTGGCTCTAGTCGCTGCACCTTCTGCAGGTGGTAAGGATACAAGCGTTCGCTTTTTAATCCTCTCCATGCACGAGCATGGGGAATACCAAGGGCATGTCCTATCCTCCTCGTGCTTATGGAAGGATTTTCCTCCGCCATCTCCAGAATTTCTTCCTGGGCATCCACTCTCGGTCGTTCGATGTTTCTCGGAGGTACAGCTACAACAGCAGTTCCGGGGAATCTCCCATGTTCACGACTGTATTGGAAAATTCTTCCAAACGTGTTTCGAGATGGTATTCTGCGACCTGGATATCTTAGCTCGTATTCCCTTTTGGCGGCTCTCCCGTTGCCATCGCAGAACCCATACACGAAAATAATATCGGCGAATTCAGCGTTTGTAAATCGGTTGGCCATTTTGTTTGCGAGGATTTATTTGGACCGAACAAACAACTTGTAACACAACTGACAACACAACAATAAATGTTTTAAAAAAATAAAGTTACCTAGGTGAACTAGGTAGGTATAACAAAAACTAGCGAATATTTTGTGCTATAAGAAATGATGGAACTCTCTCTTATCTAATTTTTTGTATGGTCAAAAAAGGTACCTACTAAGAAAACTGATTATTCCGGCCAAATGTGATAACAATTTCAACAAAAAGCTGTGAACTCTGCATAATCCAAATAAATTTGAATGAAACAAAAGAACGAAATTGTAACAGTCCAACTCTGGCGAGAATTCTGGTTTTCTCGTGATTTTTTTTTCAAATATCTTCCCTTGTGAGACATGTCGAGTCTTAGTAAAACTGGAAGATATGATAGAACTGAAAAATTTGCAGTGATCGTACCGAATTGTATCCATTATTGCGCCTAATAAAAATTTCACTCTGAATAGTAATACTGGTATGAGTTGTTTCTCAATTTCTTTGCAGGATGATTTCAAGTGTGCCGTGGAAATTCCGTTGAATAGTCACTCTTGTAGCATTTTTCCTGAGCTTTCCAGATATGGTAGTGTTCTTTCCAAAATCCGCTCAAAAAATGTACTTTTTGACAGGCAAACTCAAAAACTTTTTTTTTCAAGTCCGGACCTGATTTTTTTCTAGCTGCTATGGCATTTGATCAAGTACCAGCAGAGGAATGTGACAGGTGAATTTCATTTGTTTATATCAAACCACTCCAGAGATATCGCTTATTGTAAATTGTGACCAAAGAACAAAACACCCTGTATCTTCGAGACCGATCGCCAAAAAATTTTTTCTCTTCTTGATCTCAACTCGCCTTGACATCCTCCGTCTGCCATTTACGTATGGCACATACTTTTTGGAACACCCTGTATATGAAGTATATATGTATATATATATTTATTGTGTGTCTGTAATCTCACACGATAACTGCCAAGCCGTTGATCCAATTCAGTTGAAATTTGGTATATGGGCATAGTAGATAACAACTATCACCCAGAAAATATGACTATTCGTTTTTGACTGTCACCATCTGTCAAAGAGAAGAGTGACTGTCAAAAAATCAAAGCTTATCGGCCTGACTCTATTATGCCCGCTCTATGAAAATTCGCAACGCAGCCGCAACGCAAAGCGCAACGTTTCTGATTGGCTCGCAAAGTATTTGCAAAGCCATCGCAACGACGCGAAAGCTTGCGAGCCAATCAAAAAACTGCGTTGCGGCTGCGGCTATGTTGCGTAATTTCATAGAGCGGCCTTTAGGGAATGGTTATGGTAATCACCGTGCTTACGATGAAATTGCTAGGGCAACAGGCTTCCCTATTGGCTGTCGTCATAGCATTTTGATAGTAAGCACGGTGATTACCATAATCATTTCCTTATAGAATCAGGCCGATTGTATTCCTCACCGAAATCAACTTTCAGTTGTCATTTGGGAGCCTTGACAAACTTTGATATTTCAAATGACTACCTACCTTGTGATACATCAAATTAAAGGGAATTGAGTTTTCTTTCTTTTTTTCAGATTCTTTTTTTTTGGAATATTCAACCCCTCCCCCATTAAATTGGATATTTGAAGTATTTTAGGAGGAAAACGGGGGTTCTGAAAATTTCGAAAAAATTTGGTTGAGGAAGAGAATTCAATTTCCTTAGTAGGTATTATCATTTTAGATTCTCAAGGTAATGTGGGGAAAGCTAAAAAGTGAACTTGGGTGGCACTTTTTCCTTAGAAAATTTCCTCGTTTGATGCTGTGCAGAATGACGTTGACGACATTAAAGAGAATTGAGAGGTCAAGAATATTGAATTGAACACTCAGAGAATTTTAGGAACAAGGGGGGTGAGGGTGAAAATTTTATGGAAGTTTTTTCAAATTTCAAGATATGTTTAATTTGATGCGTCCCAAAATAAGTATTGTCATTTGAAATTTCAAAGTTGGGGTGAGTGGGGACTAGGAGGCTAAAGATAGAAATTATCCAATGTATGTTTAAAATGTCCCCTTCGATATAAAAATAGACCTATTTTTGCACGGAGACATCTTCACTAGGAATCGGGGGTTATTGCAAGTGGATAGTTTCCAAATGATCACCCGGTATATTGCTGACAGAATCTCTTCATGAACTAAACCTATATCTACAAATATCGATAGTAGGTACAAAGATTGTAAATACAACTTGTGAAATTTCTGCTGGCTTTTGAGAACTTCTGTTACGTTAACGGCTATGGTAGTGCCCGTATGGCGTCATTATTTATTCTCCGGCGTGACACCGCGATCTGCAGCCCATGTAAACTACCCAACATATCAAGTGGCCCACCCAAAATTTTCGATAAAGTTCAAAGTTCATCTCCCGAAAAAATAGGACTAATTCCAATTTTTTTTCTTTTCTCACATACCTGCACTCTTTGTCTATCAGAAGATGGATATAAAATCAAGTTCAAATCTTTCGTGGTGGTAATACAGGGCATCGCGTAAAACCCTGCAAAAACTGAAAAGTTTGAGTAACTCCCAATTTGAAAAAACAAGTTATTGAATATTTTTAACTGGTCCAGGGAGGTTGGTACACCCATATCTTGAAACAGTTTTTCAATTTTCCGATTATCTTTCTACACTACAAGGTTAAATCAGATTTAAAGATAAAACTCGCCCGAAATCAATTTGCTTTAAAGTCAACCATCCAAAATGATCATTTTAAGAAATACCTCTTTCTGCATATAAGAAGATTTCTTGACGAGGGAATTAAATTGTGGCCGCATATTTTCTGATTTCCAGATCTGATTTCGGGGGTTATTCAGATCTGCGACATTTTTGATGCAGTCTCAATTTCAAGTTTTCTTCTGCATCAATTTCGAAGACATATTCTTGTTCCCTGGGCTTTAGCTTCAACATGAGTTACAGATTATAAAAATCTGTTGTGGGGTGACACAAAACTTTCCCGGCGGTATCCAGAGACGTCAGTAATGATTTTGATCGAAGTGTCCCTTTGGGAGGGGGCAATTCGATTTGGAAATTGATGAAAAAATTCTATTTAGTCGAGCGTTTAGCGAGCATCCTGCATCCATTGTTGAGCGGACAGAAAAAATGACAGGTTAGGTCAGTTTTCCAAGGTGATGAAATGATCCAATAGGTAGAACTAGGTAGCTAACTGTTGTGATATCTCAAAAATGCAATGCTGGTTCCTTATTGAAATTTTTGTTCCTACTTTAGATATGATGATGAAATTACAAAAACTTGATTGAAAACTTTTACTGCATCTGTGTGTCAAATTGCGACTCTATATTTTCAATTTAGAGTTTGGGCAGACAAACCCAGACCCAATGTGCCACCTGAGGGCTTCCGATCAAAATCATCCACCCAAAGTCTAATCAGATCATTCCAGGCTGAACTTAGGCCTCCGTACCTGATTTCGATTCGATCGGATCAATAATTCGGTAATTATCGTGACAGAACCGCTTGATTTGTACGATCGCATGAGTGGTTTTATGTTTTCAGGAGGAAAATTTCCGGGAAATTGGAGAGAAATTATTGGAAAATGTTCAAGAACCAGTTATCTATTCTCTAAAAAAACAATTCCAAGAAATCTGTTCACGGAATAAAAAGTTGGAAATTTTGCAGTTTTTCTAGAGAGGAAAACTCGGCAACTGTTGATCCGATTTTGACAACTTTCCCTCAAAAAATTAGCTCAATCTTTTCTCCAACTTTTATTCACAGCATGTCACAGCACCTAGAATTAATTTTTCGTGGGGCCTACCGCATGTATGAATGTGCAAATTTCATTTTGAAAAAATTACAGTCGGAAAACCAAAACCGTGTCAACTTTGAAAATAAACCTGCACGACGCTCAATACAATCTACTTTTGATATCAGTTGAAATTTCCAAAAAAAAGTTGATCCCCGAGCAGGAATAAATTTTTGAGTGGAGTCCTGCTACAAAAGCGAGTCGTGCTGGTCGAAACACCGGCGAGAGCCCCTCCTGAGTGGCAACGGCCAGGAGAAATTTTGAAAATTCATTACGCCCAACTGGAGAATGGTGGAAAACTGCAACTGCGGCCTCAATTTGACTCTTTTGTTGTGTTGCCTCCTAAACTAATGGGCTCTTTTCAGGAAACAACCATGTTTGTATACCAGATATCAAGTCGATTCAGTCAACGTTACGGCAGTTATCGTGGAAGATCACAGACAGACACACACACATACACACCCACACACACACACACACACACAGACAGACATCATTCTGAAAATGGTCTTAATCGTCTTGGAGGACCTCAAAACGGATATATCCGGTGAAATCTCAAAACTTTTTTTCTGCACGATTACAATACTTTCCTTCCGTGTTCGTGGGGGGTCCGGGAAAGTAAAATCGGTCAACAAGGAAAACAGCTATGACCAAAAAACCAAGAAGTTGTTTTTCTTGAATCACCCTGTAGTGAAAAAAGATAATCGGAAAATTGAAAAACCGTTCCGAGATATGGGTATACCATCCTCCCTGGACCAGTTGAAAATATCAAAAAACATGTTTTTTCGAATTGGGAGTTGCTCAAAGTTTTTAGTTTTTGAATGGTTTCACGCGACGCCCTGTATAACCAACAAGAAAGATTTTAACTCAACTGTAAATCCGTCCTCTGACAATGAGTGCAGGTATGTGGGAAAAAAGAAAATTTGGAATTAGTCCTATTTTTTCGGGAGCTAGGGAACTTTGAACTTCATTAAAAATTTTAGGTGGGCCATTTCAATTGTTGAGTAGTTTATTTTAAATACAGGTCCGTGACCAGAATGCAAGAATTATTTGCACATCATGTTTTCACTAGTTTTTGTATTATTGTGAATGTACTCGCAAGGTAAATATCAGCTACACCCATAATCATAATATCTATTCAGCTTTGGTACGGAGTTTTGTATCACAATACAATAACAATACAATTCGTTATTGCTTTTTATATATTACCAGTTTCTATAGCAGCAAAAATTGATAAATAAATAAATAAATATGCACTGAAAGAAAAAAGTCAATTCATAGGTAATAAATATTTGTTACGAGACAGTTCAATAACACATATCATAACAGAGTTCACTTCAACATCTATCTTTTGTATGGAATAACTTGCTTCATATTATTTATTCATTATAACTCGCAGGCAATTATTAGGCTGAAGATTTATAACTATTAACAAACACAACAGTATTCCCTAACAAAAGTATGGTTGAAACTCTTGCTTCAAAATAATTTGTCTTGTGTGAATAGCTCAGATGTTTAGGATTATTCTGTTTTATTAACTATGAACAAAATTTATATTAGCAGACATTCTTGTTCCTCTGTATTTTTCTACATCAATTTAAGACTACCATCGTTATTCCAATCTGTTTTAACTTTTTCAGCACACTTCATCGTTGCATTTCATTCAGAATCAGAATCAGAATCAGAATAAATTTATTTATCTACAAGCGTTAAATAATACCCGTCACTTTTAGCACGTCGTCATGGGCAACGTGAAAAAATGATGATTCTGCGCATTCCTGTCATATTTTCAATAAATTCTGACATTTACCAAACATTTCAAAGACCATTGTAGATAAAATCCTGTACGATACACGCGTTAAAAGTGTCTTATTTTGTTCGCGGGGTTGCTCTACTCGCTAATGCTCGTTTCGCAAGCGTCCCCGCTCACAAAATAACACCTGCCACTTTTAACACTCATATCGTAAATAGCTATTCCATAAAAAGCTCCACCATTGTAAAACATAGAAATGAAAACACGTCAACAAACACAATATAAATAAAACTATCCAGCACAGTTGCTTATAAATTCATTAACAGTATATGGCTCCAGACGCACCAACAGATCCATTATTTCTCGTTTGAAAATATTTTTTTCTTTTATCAACTTTGATCTATTGGGCAAAACATTAAAAAATTTCATGGATCTGTATAAGGTACTTTTTTTCCGTCTTTGACAGTCTGTGGTGCGGGTACACATAGTTGACGTTTCGCGTATAGACCAAATGTTTTGCCTCGTAACCCGGAAATAAATGTCTGTTGTTCCACAAAAACATCACACACTCAAACACATATACTGCACTGACCGTCAGCATACTGTTAGCCCTGAATAAACCCCTGCAGGACTCCCTCACGTTCCTCCCAAATAAGGTACGCATGATCCTCTTCTGCAAAACAAACACCTGCTCCAATCCTTCCCGGTTACCGCCCCAGAAGATAATGCCGAATCTCAGTAGAAACGCGAAGTTGGCATGATACACAGTCCTGAGAGCACCGTGGCTGAGATATTTTGAGAAAACTCTGACACTATGACATACTGACCCCAGTCTGCCAGTAACATACTCTATATGAGCATCCCAACTAAGAGTCTCATCTATGTAGACACCAAGAAACCTTGTGCTCTCTTTGACCTTATGTGAATGACCGCCCAAAAATACATTATCCGGTGTATCAAACTTTGATTGCAACGTTTTGAATAGTATAAAGCAGGTTTTCTCAGCATTAACAACGAGATTATTTTGTTTGAACCACTCTGAAGTTTTCAAAAGCAAGGAATTGCTCTCAGCCACCAAATTCTGGTAAGATGCGGCAGTTGTTAGGAGGTTAGTATCATCCGCGAAATTTGTCAGGCAGTGTTCTGTGTTGTAACTGTTGCTGTTCCACCCTGTTGGTGTTACCCAAATTATTCCAATGGAAATGAATTAGCCGCGTGGGTTCGGCTGTGCCTGGTTGTTCTGCTTTCCCCTATCCGGCGGTTGCCCCACTCTCCCCTACTAAGCGGTGACAGCGCCGGCCAGCAGTGTCACGGGTGACAGGTGACGGATCCAAAGTGAAGGCTGTCAACGAAAAGTAAACAACCCAAGTATTCGAGACAAATAACGTTACTTTATTGAGTTAATTATTGCTTAAAACAGGGCCGGTACGTATACCATTGATGCGCGTTCACAAGGCGTGACGCCGGATCTCTTTGGCTTCTTTGTAGTTGGCACCAGACCGACGAGAGGCGTACCACCCGAGTTCGACGTGGGGTTCCGATGGGTGATGGGCATCAAACACGTGCCCGCCACAATAAAACCTGCAGAACGCGATCCAGAAAGTACCCGCACCCTTCGGAAGGTCTACCCGCCTACTACCCCTACCTGAGCTCAAGTACTGGTCCTTAACGGTTTCCTATCCTACTGGAGTGGTTAATGTGCGTTTGCTGCACCGTGCACAAAGGGGAAAGCACGCTCTACAAGATCTTAATCGCTACGGTCAGTGGATGGTAAAAATGAAACGACCTCACGCCAAATCCGAGCAGTCGCAACGTCCTGGGGGAATGATGGTGGCCGCCGAGGTGGATCAAGTTGGGTGCCTGTGTGGCCGCTGGGCGTCGAGCCGGTGGACGTCGTGCCAAACGAGTGGCGTAGGGGCGCAGTCCTGGGAGAAGTACACGGCTTCACTGGGCACGCTCTAGCCCCCGAAAAGGTCTCAACAGCCCTCGGGAGCCCGGTACTGACAGAAATGATGCCGATGGCACCGTACCACAAAATGTCAACGTACCGGACTATTTCCGCCTTCTTCCAAGGAGCCAAGGAACTGGATGATGTCAGTGGGTGGCGTTTGGGCCCGGGATTAGCACCTGAGTTGGACAGAATAGAACTTCACGGCTCCGCGCTGGAGGACATCAGTCGGAGAAACACCTTACCTCGACTTCGCCGTGGACAATGCTCCAAAAATGCACAACATGCACCAGCCTGCACTGCTGGATTTTTCCAAAAGAAATCCACCCTTTCAAGTCGAGGTGACCGGTATAAAAATAAATCGTCTTCTTCTTTTTCGACAGTCAGATCTCTTATCTCCCAGACGTCTGGAGCCGCAAAAACGACCCATCTCGTCCAAATGCGCCAACCGATAACGCGCCAATATTTGAAATTGTGATCGCAGCCCCACATCCGAAATTGTGCCCGTAACAGTGTTCTCGATTACAGTAACAAAATCATTGATGTAAATTATGAACAGTACAGGACCAATTACACTACCTTGCGGTACGCCCAGAATAGAATTGATAGCGTCTGATCGATGTGATAGATTACCCTTTTTTATTTCTACTTTTTGCCTCCTTCCCGAAAAGTAGGATTTAAACCACCGATGGGCCACTCCCCTTATTCCATAGGCTCCCAGCTTGTGCAATAGTGTAGAATGATTTAAGGTATCATAGGCCTTGGAAAGGTCCAGGAACATACCCATCGCTAAGATCTTGTTCTCCAAGGCATTATAAATTTCCTGAGTGAATTGAACAATCGCCGTATCAGTGGACCTACCTCTCACGTATCCATGCTGTCTTGTTGAAAACAGATTGCACGCCTGCATGAAATCTACTAACCTGCTACTCATAACGTGTTCAAAAATTTTTGAAAAGGAAGGCAGTAAACTAATTGGCCTGTAACTGTTCATGTCTTCCGGGTCTCCTTTTTTGTATATTGGCTTTATCAATGCAAGTTTTAAACTCTCTGGAAAAACGCCAAACTTCAGAGAATTGTTGATTACAAATGTTAGTGGTTCTTCTATTGGTGAGATGCATCGTTTAATAATGGCAGGCGGAATGTCGTCATCTCCACTACTGAATTTATTTTTCATTTTTTGAACAATTCCACGTACCTCGTCAGTGGTGACTGGAGTCAAAAATATACTTTTATTGTTACTTCTGATTCCCTTTGTAGATAATGGGACCTTTATTTGATTTAACGTCAGATTTACTGCTGCGTCTCTTACATATCTATTATAGCTATCTGCGATTTCAGAAGGCCCTCCCTGGATAGCACAACCTCGTTTTTTGCTTACCTTTTCACCACTTAGTTCATTGTAAATTTCCCACATACATTTATTTTTATTTTCTGAATCAACAATTTTCCGTTGGTAATATTTTGATCTAGTTTCTACTAGCAATTTATTATATTCAGTCTTCACTCCATTGTACAAAGTCTTGTATGAAGTGTCCACCGAGGAGATAACATATAGCGCATTCAATCGTTCCTTGCATTTCTTTATTTCGGGTGTATTGTACATAGCTTTTTTACTTTTTTGCCCAATCTTAGTGTACGTCAATGGAAAACTCTCACCGAATGCATCCATGAACTCATTCATAAATGCATTCCACTGCCCGTTAACGTCCTCCTCATCCACTGTGTACACACCATGCCAACTTTTTTCATTTAATTTCGATAAGAATTTATCAATGTTTACCTTGCAGAAATTTCTTTTATAGCAATACTCCGGCATCTGCACCGGGTTCTCCACTGAAACCAAAAGAATTTGCGCCGTGTGATCCGAAACAAAAGTATCCAAAACCACACCCTCATAACCTCTGACATTTGTGAAAAAATTATCAATGCAACTCCTACTATTTTGAGCAATCCTTGTGGGTTCAGTAATCGTGATTTTATACGAGAAGGAGCTCAGCAGTGACCTAAGTCGTCTGGTGTTTATGTTATCCTTGATTACGTCAATGTTAAAATCTCCCGAAATAATGATGTTTTTGTTTTCCAAGCTAACATGATTCAAAATCTGTTCCAACCTGTTCAAAAACAAAACGACATTCGCACCCGGAGGCCTATATACTGATAATATCACAAATTTAGCTCTTTTAATTGTGCATTCTATTGCCGCACACTCAAACTCATACACGACCGAAAATGATTTGATATCCTCTCTCTGTCTGGCTGTAATGTTCACTTTTGCATACACTGCGGCACCACCATGCTGGCCGTCTTCCCTTCCATAACAGGATATTAGGCTATAATCATCCATCGTGTAATTTTTCATTTGTTCTTCTGTTTTCCAACGGCTCGATACCAAGTTGGGGCTGAGACCGCCGTAAGTGGGGTTACCATAGCAACGGCGGATACCAACCAATCAGACAGCTGTATTTGGCGAGTTACGCCGTCCCAAACTTTGCGCCTGCAACTTGGTATCGAGCTCCAAGTCTCAGTCAAGCAGACCACATCACAATGATCAACTTCCAGCACCTCACGGATAATGTCCACGGAATTACCGATTGACTGAACATTCTGATGATGCACTGATATTACGTCGGTACTCAGCTGTTTTGTGTTTGGGTTGTTATCTTCTTGGATAAAAAATCACCTGCTTTTTGTTCGCGATGCCTATTGAAATTGAATCTCCTGATACCAACGTTTCCCGGCCAAAAGTCTGTATTGTAGAGGTCTTCTTTTTTCTCCATTGGGGCCCCAACCATAAATCGCTTGGGCAAACTTGCATCACCCTCAATTTCCTGGCATTGCACTTCAGATTTTTGTAGTTTCAATTTATTCGCAATATAGTCAACAATAATATCAATGGTCACATGTCGTTTGACATTGTATACATATAGCCAAACCCTTCTGTCACTTCCCACAACGCCGTGCTTCGCGCTATCATCAGTTGTCATTCCTGTTCCAAATTTTTTTCTTGCTATTTTTCTCTTAGGGGGATAACGGAATCCATCACTTACACCAGTGCTGCCGTGCATGGGCAGAGCCCTGCTCCACATCTTTTGTCAAGTTGATGATGCTGTTCGCCAGTTCCGCTTGCCGTTTCTCATGTATAGTGAGGTTGCTGTCCTTTGCACGTTGGGAATTGTTTTCATTTGTAGATAAAATCTGTTCAGGTTTACTTCTAGCTTCCGCAGTTGAACTTTTGCTCCCTGGGAATTCTCTTGTTTGGTTGTCATTACCGACTGTCGCCTTGGGGGGAGGAAACGGTCCCTTGGGCTGTTTTCGCATGTCTCGCGCTTGGTGTTCTTATGTGGAATTTGAAATTAAGTTTCCCGCTCCAGCATGTAATGCCAAAATTTTCTCGCCCTGGAGATCGATGATGGCCTGTTTGTCCGCGATTATTACGTTTTTGTCGGCGATGATTTGCTTTAACAGATTAATCTGCTCGATAAGGTGATCACGATTTGGGGTTATGTCCATGTTTGGGTTTGAGTCCTTACAACACTTGATAACATTTTCATTATAGAAAATGATGTTGCTGTTGGATTTTGCACAACTGGGATGGTAGATTTCCCCACAACGTACACATACTGCACTGGACACATTTCGATTCCTACAACATTTAAAAACTCTAGTGCCCGGTTGCACGAACATGGTATCTAATTTTGCGACGTAGCAAATTGAATCGGGTTGCAGGAACAGGGTATCAAACGAGGTAGCAAACAGGCTGTGGCTAAGGTTATCACGCATTTGAACTACTTGCATCTTTTTATGCGTATGCACGTACCTAAAAGCGCTAAAAGGTCTGATTCGACACTTTATTTTGAATTTTCCAACGTCTCTGATTTTTATTCTTCTGGAGAAGGACAAGAAGTAGAAGTTGCAGTTCGTTGTGTCGTTGCCGATCAAAAAAAACCGTCTCGTAGATAAGATGTACCTACCTCGCGTCGCGAGCTGTCAAAGTCAAAGAAGCGTCAGGAATTTCAGAGGTTAACAGCATTATCTATTTCTTCGAGTTTTGAAGAATAATATGCAAATCATTGCGCCGAATTAAGGCATAAATCCATGCACAGGCTGTCGATCAGGTGAATATGACAAATTGCCTCCGTAAATGCTATTATGTCGATCAACAATTCCAGGTTCAGGCGATGGGAGTTACCGACTGAAATTGCGAACACTTGCTGGGTGCCTCCACGTACCTGTACGGCGAAAACAAAGCTGTTGTTTACACCAAGAACGCGGAGCTCTTTATTGCAAAGTATTGCTCAGTCAAAGTATGAGTGCTTCGGTGACAACGATGAGTTACAGGAGTACTGGGACTGTGATCCCGTGACGAAACTTGAACAATTTTGGGCCGCTAGTGACACTGTATCAAGCATGTGTCAAGGTGATATCCAGTGCTGATTCAGTAGCTCCAGAACAGCTTTTGACGACAGGAAATACTGCAGGAGTCGTTGGCATGAGCAACAGCAAAGAAATTGAGAGAAAGAAATGAAACTGAATTCTGGATTTGTCAAGTTTTTCTTTGGTACAAAAATAGACCTCACACACTGAAAATGGCTGCCTCTTTTCTCTTGTCTTATTGTCTCTTGCCCTAACCCTTAGATGTGCACATTTAGGTAGTTTAGGTCCCTTGCCCATCAGGTCCCAACACGACCCACGACTCGGCAACTGCAATAAAGAGTTAACCGGATCGAAACGTGTGGTGGACGGTTTGTTGTTGACCGGGCCGTCACAATATGTCGCGCTGTATGCGTATCTAAAATGTCTGACTCGGTGCTTTCAGAATTTTCGAAAGTCTCCGAATTTTCCTCTTCTGAAGAATAGCAAGACGTTGCAGGTGCAGTTCGTCGTGTAAATGCTGAGCGGAAAAACCTCTTCGAGTTTTACAACGACAAGGAATTTAAGGAGCGATATAGGTTCACTAAGGACAATGTGTTGCGGATCGTGGATCTCATCGGAGTTGAAGACCTAGAGCTATCTTCTTCGGTGTATTTCTTCCCGCGCACCATTTCCACTCTTCAAATTTGCTCGACTCTTGACAGCTAGACTTCAACTGTTTCAAATGTCCTCATACAAACAAACCTGTATAACTGATTGCCTGCACCCATCAGCCAAAATTCTCTATTTATGAGCACAAAATGTAAACCCAAACGTATACTTGGTTTGAATTAGGCACACCAGTGCTTTTCTCACTCACAATATCAGCTCAGCTTTCCATTCCCATATTTTATTCAATTTCTTGTTTGACATATTATGTCAGTCGTCACCCTAGACACTCCTTTTTTTACGCCTACAAATAGCCTACCATTTGATACCGAGTTTGGTACCGAAGCTAATTTGCGACGGAGCAAATTTTAGTTTCTTGCAACCGGGGGTAGGAGCTATACTTGAGACGTTCGCGTCGGACGCCATTTTTCTTATCAGTCAGCCTTATCAGTCGCCATTGTCATTACTATTATTGTTATTGTTACTATACTTTATAGAATCCTGTATCATTCCTCCATTCATTGTTATTTGGGCTTTATGCTTAGTAGAACAATTAATGAATATTAATAAACTATACTAAAGAAAAATTGTGCATGAAAGTTCCATCACAAGCAAAAACGGAAGAAATCCGGCAGCTTAATAGGAAACAAACTGGGGTAGCCCTAGAACTCTTAACGGGATACTGCTGTCAAAGAAAGCACCTCTATCCTTTGAGGGTGGCGGAGGATCCGGCATGCAGATTTTATGGTGAGGGAGATGAAACAACTCTTATTATTAGGTGGGCTACCATACACACCCCGGCCCACAAATCTTGGATAGCACTCGTGGTCGAAGTCACTAGACACACCCGGCTTCTAGACACTGAAAAGAGAAGAGTGACTTCGACCACGAGTGCTATCCAAGATTTGTGGGCCGGGGTGTGTATGGTAGCCCACCTTATTGTGGCATTCTTTTCAAAGGCTGTTGCTTCTTTTTTGGGCCATGGTCTCTTTTGCCCGTTTGGAAAGGATTGGATATGGCTGCCTTTGTGGGGGCCTATTCCCTTTTTTCACCGTGAGTCGCCCCCAACGCTTAGAAAGATTCCCGCGGTTGCGCGTGTCTATAACCGGAAATGTTGAACCAAATTTCGCCCTTCCAAAAACTTTCAAACCGATGGTGAGCGCGAAACAATTACTCTAGTCAAGATACAAATTTAATTTGGAGAACGTTTTGAGCACGCCCCGTATACGCGCTAGTTCGTTGTTGTTTAGCAGTTTGTGAGAGAAGGCCGCAGCCAGGAGAAACAAAACGCAGAGAATTGACTTTACAGGGTGTTCGCCGAAAGGCCGATGCGGAGAGGCGTCGAAATAATCTTTGCCCTAACGCGAAATAATCGCCGTCTACACTATTCCTGATCGAGCCCTAACAACAGTTCATTTTTACTAAAGTCCCTATCTGAACGGTGGCGTCGTTGGGTACCGGATTAAATTCATCGGTTTCGAATAAGAACGCCCTCATTCCCGTAACAAGCTCTATATGGAAATATCCGGAACTGTCGTGGCGCTAAAACAAAATCATTAGTTTCAAGGAGGGGGGGGGGGGTGTCCATCAATCCGATCAACAACTACGACTCTACGGCAGGGTCCGAACCCCAATCTCAACGCGATGCTATTTTATTTCAATTACTTGATTTTTCACGTAGTTCTCAAAATTTACTTTTTCCGAATAACTAGGAGCTTCAGAAACGGAGAGGAAGCTCACCCGCGAGCCTCCAGATCTCACCCACTAGGTCCGGTGCTCTGAGTACCGCAGTCACAAAGCCAAGTCCAGAGGGCCCAAGAGCGCGAATACCTTTCTATGAAGGTATCCAACAAAGGACGAGGCTTGAAAGTGGCTGTACCTGACGGCAGACAGTAGTGCAGATACCAGCACGTGCAGGCAGATTCAGAACGCACGCGTGAGCTCCATCATACATTTTTCCGACAAAGCCTAACCGTAAGCAACTATCCCAACTCACCAAGACTAACCCTCTGCTCGTCGAGGTCATCACTCCGCCACACGAGATACCGAAACGAGAGACCTCATTTCTATCGGGCCTGGTTCATTTAGGGGTTTTAACTTGACATCCTCGAGGTAGGCTAGAACTCATCGTCGAGGGAACGCGACTCAGCATCCTGGAGGGGGTTCGAAACACTTCGTCAACGGGTCCCAACTCTACGACTTGGAGAAGGGTCGAAACTCAACCCCGGAAGGGCCTTGGCACATCGACCTGGAAAAAGGGCTGGAGCTCGTCGTCGGAGGGCTCTGACTCGACACCTGGAGGCGGATCAAGACCCAACGTCCAAGGGCTCTGACACGACATCCTAGAGACGGGTTGCAACTCAACGGGGGAAGCAACTCATCAGTCTCTCGGAGGGTCAAAACTCAACCTGGAGGGTTCTCGACTCAACGTGCCCCCAAGGGGACCAAAACACGACTCCGAAGGGTTCCAACTCGACTTTCTCCAGGGGGCCTTTGAGACACATCAGCCGGGGGAAATCGACTCGTCATTTTCCAAGTGGGCTGGGGCTCATCATTGGGGCTTCGACGCTTCGGCCTCTAGGAGGGTCGCGACGCAACATAAACGGGTTCTAACTCAGCTTCCTCGAAGGGGACTAGAACTCTTCGCTAACAGGCCCGCAGAAGCACTCGGCGACGGACGTGACAAGTCGGGAGCGGACGGCAGCCCAGGAGGATTGGTCCAGGCACCACGGTCAATCTCCGGCAATCTCCTCCATTCCCAGCAATTCATAATATTTTTTTGCATCCAAAACGACCGCGAACGGCGTATAGCCGTGAAGGCGTGAAATTCCAATGGGTCATTTAATCCATTACGCTGAGACACCGGGTGACAACACGTGAACATCGGATGATGGCGGCGGCGAGCGGGCAGCACGGAGCGCTCTAACAGCAGGAGTACGACACGGCGACAACTAGTTTGGTTGGAATGCGGGTACTTCACTCCATATGCACCAATTCATCAATTCATCGGATGTCGAGCAGGGACGGTTATTCAATTGTCGATGAGGAGCAAGTAAATTATGTTGTAGAGCTTTGCGGGATTTACACGAGTGAATTGAATAGCTAGCGACATCTTTTGATAATGCCTTGACGCGGAATATTCATATTCTCATACCTCGATTTCACGGCTTTGAATTATTTTCCTCCGGACTATTTTTGGCCCGCCAAATGCGGGTGGCTTCAGCACTAAAAGCGCTTTTAGCTTAAAAGTGGGATATGAATACGGGCCATAGTCCGATAGCATGCTCGCTTTTTCTATTTACTTCTCTACGTGTGATGTGATGTTGGCAGACATCTAAATATCAGATTGTTCCAGAAAATAGCAGTTTGTTGTTCTTTCTGGAGCTAACTTCGAAATGCAGTGGGTCAGGCTTCTTCTGCTGCGGTAGTAGCCCGGATAAAGATGTAGGTAGTATTTTCTGCATGGGGTCTGGTGTCTCAATCAGCTCAGAAAATGAAGATGAATAGATGGATATTTGCCGTGAATTCTTCAACTGCAACAGGTACGTACCCAGTGCGCAAATAATAAAAGTCGGAAAAGCCAGGTGAATTAAATTCCAAGAAGTCGTGTCACAGCCCCTTGAAAAATCACTGCAATAATTATCATTCAATTTGTGCTGAAAAGTGGGGTTGCCTGGCGGGATGCTGTAATTATATGTATCGTGATCGTGTGGGTAATGAAGCGCGGCCACACGTCCACTGAAGCGACTAACGGCTCCTGAATGGGAATGGCAGGATAATAAACACAGCAATGCCGAGCAGAATACCAGTCAGCCCCGGTTCGGCCCAGTTAGGTGTGTGCGTGTGTGTCTGTGTGCATGTGTGTGTTGTGCAGGACTCGAGCAATGCGGACGACAGGACAATACAGTGTCCTGCAGCATCAACCACTGCACACCAACACACACGCAAGCCCTTTTCTCTGCCGAACAAACTGCTACAATTCAGCACGGAGTGCGGGCTACAACTTTTTTTCATCACGAGAACACTTGAATTATTTTGTTTCTGTATATCCGCCTACACACTCCACCGCCATTGTTTAGTGGCGACCGAATTTCTGTCGCAGTGAAATTCGTCCATTCACAATAGCCAGAAGTAAAGAGGGAATGTAGTTTGGAACTTCCAAAAGTGGAGCATAAAGCGAGGTTTCGCTCAGTGCAATCCATTTTTAGCCGGCGTTAATAGAACGGCTGTGCAGAAACCACTAATTACTTAAATCAAAAGCGTTTCTGCTAAGATGAACATAATTCACTATCGCGCGCAGTCTGGATTGGAGGCTAGGAGGCTACACACATCTTGTAAAGTTGGAACGGGACTTTGGAAATCAATATTTGAGATGAAGATAATAAGATCCTATGTTAAAAGTGAAGTAAAAAAAAAAATAAAAAAAAAATAAAAAGAGACAATCACTTCCGGTTTTTTAGTTCGGTGTATTAGCGCCAAAAAATGCCTTAACTATGCATTTTGTGATAGAGCAAAGTGCTTCTGGATCTACGTCCTTGAGGTTTAACTTGACAATAATTCCAGAATTGGTGCCAACAAGTTTAGTGTGGCAGGCGACTTCAGGAGCCATCCGTAAGTGCGGAAGAACCAAGATTCCGTTGCCGTTACTCATTGGAGACTATAAGATGGTAACGAATTTATTTGTACCGTAGTGCAGTCCATATTGTTTGTGTTGGAAGCAGTCGTTTTTGTTGCTTGTGGGCTCGTAATAAGAGTCAAGCATGTTGATGGCCTGTTCTTGAGGAAGAATGTGTTCTTCTTTCTCATTGTTACAGCAGTGAGCATTTTATACATTTCGTGAAACTTTCATATGTATTTCTACTTTTGCTTATTAGTAATAATAATTACTTATACATAGACATACACATTACACGTGTTTCGCGTCATCATAACTCTTCTTTTGGGGCTCTCTTTGCAATGATCTCAAAAAAACTTTTTATTGTCAATTTTCATGAGGATTCCAAAATATCAGTTACCTATCTACAATTTTCCACCTCTTGTCATGTACAGGGTGTTACAGATTGTTCACAGCTTGTAGGTAGGCTACTCGGTAGGCTATTACATCTACCTGCTAATACCTTGAGAGTGCTATTTGATGTGGATGAAATGATCAGATACTCCATGTATACCATAAGGATTCGCTCAACGTATTGCTACGGTATTCGGGTTCGCCTATCTCGAAATTAAACGCGCTGATTTACTTGTAAACAAACTGCACTTTATTAGCTACTACCAATACAACTAAATAACGCACAGAATTATTAATCGCTTAGAAATTCACAATGCGTCGCTTGAGATGTTAACGTGTTGATCGCTCGATTCAAACTCTCCCAATGCCTGGTCGAGTTCTTCTCTTATAGTGGCATGGAAGGTTCTGGATGCTTCCTGATGGTGTTTCCAGCATACGAGGATTTTTCTGGTATCTGCATCGAGAATATACGCGTACCTTCTACGGCACCTCCACCAGAAGTCTCGACGTGTCGTGACCTACCGCTGAAGTCTCTCGATGCTTCCCGAATACAACGCGGAAATCTAGATTTCTCTAGAAAGAGCCGGGATGGTCGCGAGCTTCGTAACAGTATTCATGGGGTGTGACTATTGTTTGGTCCACATTAGCACGTTGGCACATCGCCATGGGTAGGGACGTTGAGCAAATCCTTATGCTGCACATGGGAACGTTGAGCACATCTCCATGGTGCACATGGGTACATTGGGCACATCCCAATGGTAGATATGGGTGTTCCAAATTGCCTATGGGCACTTTTCGACTTGGACTCGCGGAATGCGATTTGGTTGGTACCTTGATAGAACATCATGAATTTATCGTTTTTTTATGAAAAATATGAAATACAACAGATTTCGTAACCTTTGCCAAATAATGGGTTTTTCAAGTGTGAAGAATGGAAGGAACACGACGACAATAATTGCTAACAACATTTCCAATAAACTCATAAGTCATGAGCTTCTTTTGTGACACACATGGCGATACTGAATGATCGTTTTGTGAAAGTTCTTGCATCTTCAAAGTTTGGAGGGCCCCCATTCGCTTCATAAGGGACCAAGTTTCAAGAGCTGCGGGTCAAATCACTTATTATGAAATAAGGTTTGTGCATGAAAAAATTCTTTGCCTTAACCAAAATGCAGTTGCATGCGAAGTATTTTTTAATATGCACCACTTGCACTACTTGGTATTTCGATACGAACAAAAATCAGGTGAAATATCAGAATTTTATTCCGATGAACGAAACAGCTATTTACGATACGAGTGTTAAAAGTGACAGGTATTATTTTGTGAGCGGGGACGCTTGCGAAACGAGCATTAGCGAGTAGAGCAACCCCGCGAACAAAATAAGACACTTTTAACGCGTGTATCGTACAGGATTTTATCTACAACGGTCTTTGAAATGTTTGGTGAATGTCAAAATTCATTGAAAATATGACAGGAGCGCGCAGAATCATCATTTTCTCACGTCGCCCATGACGACGTGTTAAAAGTGACGGGTATATTCAACGCTTGTAGATAAAACTATTTTTTGTTTGTAACAACTTCAGTCTTGAAGATATTGTCACGAATAGGGCAGGGCCTAGCCATTTCTCTACAAGTGAACGGTTCTTCGCTGTTTATTGTTGTTCAAGCACAGCTGAAATCGAGAGAGATAGTAAATGGGAACTCGAGCATTTCACTAAGATGAATTATTATAAGTTATTATGAGATAAGTTTATTATGAACGATTATTAAACGCACACATCACACCCGACACCTTACTCGCATGGCAGATATGAAAAATGGTTTTACTCACATTACAATTAATTTACTTGGACCTGAGGGAACAGCCTCAGTTCCTCAATGAACAACCTGCATTTATGACCAGCAGTACCGATGACCACAACCAAATCAAAATCAACAATCTAATGCCCCATGCCCCAAAGCTTCGACTCTCTTTTATCGAATCGCCCAAATTAGGTCAGTGACGCAGCTATGCCTTGCGGATCCTGCAAAACCTTTGTCTTCATTCTACTACATAGCGGAAATGACCTAGCGTCTGGTAATTTGGACGATTCAGCGATACTTTGGCTACACGTACCTGCTTTTTATGTTCAAGGGATGAACTTTTACTCAGGGCCTTCATGTTTTTACTATGACAATATTTCAAGAGCGGCTCAAGATATTTAATTTAATATTACGACTACTTCATGACCTTGAAATAAGAATTATTTATGGCGATTTACATGTCTTCAACTATTTTGGTCCTTGAAGTACAAATCTTCAACTTTTTATTTTTATTTCACCCTGCATAATTATGCCGCCGGCATAGTTGGTACTGATGGCTGGAAGCTTGAATCAAAAGAGAATCAATCAAACAAAAACTCTATCAAGTGGCATCCTGTCATCATAAAACTCAAGGTCTATATACAGTCTTAAGAATCGAGCATCTGGACTATTTTACTTTTCTTGTGTTTTGACTGAGAAGGAGTGGACTGATGATGATATGTGTGAAATTTCCAACAATTTAGCCCGATATGCTTTTTCTCAAGTGTCATTGTTCACGCGATCAACGCGAAAAACTGATCCTCAAGTTCTTTCCGAGGTCACAGCGGCCGAAGGCCACACCGGATTCTTGAGAACTTTTAATATTGTCACGTATTTCGCGTACGGGTTCGAATATAATTGAGACTATCATTTTAAATCACACACTGTTTATTCCTGCGTACTACAATAAATACACGCCAACGATTATCTACTTGGAATTATCGCTGTGATTATCGCTCGCTTATTCGCTCGCTGTCTCTTTCAATTTAACACTGACTGTGAGCTGCCGGTTGATGCCTTATATAAGTCTCCGAATAGTGTTCCCGAACTTTCTCTCATCTCCCAGCAATTTCCATAGTGGCCCAGCATATGCGGTTTCTAGACCACTCCTGAATAATCACTCACACCTTTCGCGTGCTTTCCGTGTGTTGTGGAATCTGCACCTCCGCCAAAGTGAACAGATGTGCCTTGATCGAACGTTGAGAGTCTTCCAATCGCGTATACTTCTGAAATGAACCAGATCGCTCCGCACTTCTACATTGCGATCTAATGGATGGAAGAAAGAATCCAGAAAGATACCGTGTTTACCTGTTTACACGAAATAGGCGCTCGTAACAATATGATAAAATACATGTACTTTAACTGAGCTTAATATACAAAAATCCGGCTTTTTTGCTGAGTTTCATTTTTGTTCAGTATTTGCGATCATACCCACATACTTAAATAGCTATACCGCGCAAGAGAGACGTCCGACACTTGTAATAATGGGCGCCGCCATCTTGATGGTTATTTAGGGACTTTGGGTGGTGTGGACTGGCACCACTTCGCTCTTGGCCACTTGACTAAGCACGACATCATTTTGCTTCTCCCTCAAAGTACGTGGAATCAACACTAATAACATCAAGTGGGATCAACAGGTGAAGAAAAGGTGTACGATCATTCCAGAGTCCAAAAGTTCGGTTAACTACGTGATGTTTATTTACACTGTCAAAAAGCTGTCACTTGACGTTTCGTTTACTGAGAGTACAGTGACTCCCAACCATCCAACTCGATGTGAGTATTTCGTAATTTCAAGAAAACTAAATACACTTACGTGATGGTACTTGAGAAAACTGGATCGCTATTGTAAAATTGCAGAAAGTTTGATCAGTTTCACGGCACTTGGGATATTTTGTGTTAGCTATATAGCTCGGTATTTTGAGATACACTGGAAATTAACCATCAAAATGGCGTCATTCTCTAACTCCTTCTGTTACGCGGCGCGGCAGAATGCGCAATAGGTTCATGAGCGGTATAGCTATTTAAGTATGTGATCATACCTAACAGCTAAAATTCTTGGACTAGTACTTACAATTTTTTTGTCCATTCTCGAAAGTCCACCCTCGGAAAAATTCTCTTTGGCGCGGCGCGGCGCCCCGGAACCAGAGCTCTATTCTCGTACAACAAAAAGACAAGCGCAACAGGATGGCGTCTTGATATTACATGATTATCTGCCATGCGGTTCCAAAAGCAGTAAATAATGATCTGAATCAAATAAGTTGGATTAAACTGGAGTATGATGGATTGTCCACCCATCTATGGGTCTAAGCAACGAACTGTGATATTTCAATACAAAAAAATATCACAAGCAATCATCTTCACTGCTATTTCCAAATGGCTCAAAAGACCGTCACCGTCACCTTGAAAATTGTGCACTCGTCAAGAATTCCTTAACACGTTAACTGCGGACGCCCCACATGTGCGGCCTCACGTAACTCATGGCCAGAGCGGACGGCGCACATGTGCGGCCTGCGCACCTGCGCACTTCCATTGCAAAAATGGCTGCCGCACCTCCATTGATGCTCCCTCAAACACGTCCGCAGTGAACGTGTTAAAACGTATTATTCACATAGGTTTCAGTTAAACTGTTCCTCTGCTCTATTCCGTCTGGTACTTTCCACCCCTTTCCGTCTGCTTATCCAAACTTTCAAGTTAAAAAACCGCAAAGTTCAAGTCTGTAAAGAATATAACACCAACAACAGCAAAGAGCACCATCAAGCTATGATGTACCCACTGAAGGGGGAAAAGAGGGGTCGGATGTTAATGCATGCATATAGGGATAGTGGGGTTTACACAAGACCTGGGATTAGGCTTGGCTTGCGTTTTACGTGTATTTGCATGTTATGTTCTTTGCGGGGAGACTTTGTGCTGTAGGTAAAGTCCCCAGACGTAAAGCAATCTGCTCCTCAGTCATTTATGCACTCTGCTCGTTGCTCTCCGGGAAATCTACATAGCTGATGGAGACGGAACGTCCTGAACCGTAACACACACGGGAAATCCCTAAATCCTTTTCCAGACCATGTTTCGTTCGATACACAGCGCCCCCGTTCTGGTCATTAGGGGACATGTCATGTAAACTTCCTCGCTTGTTTATTGAGATGTTTGCGAAACTTACGCGAGGAAGAGCCAGGAGTCTATCGATGCGTATAGATTTCATAAATTGAAACCTTTGTCTAGTTTCAATCGGGCGCGTCGTAAACCACGAGGAGTCGTAAAATCCAACTGCACGCCGGGAGAAGAGGAGAGAGAAATGAATGAAAATCACGCGAAAATTATTCCGCAGGCGTTTTTTCGCACTAAACGCAGCACTTTGCAAGAAGAAAAATCACACGTGTGAGGGTTCCTTCCCGGCGGTGAACAGTTAACGACAGGAGGACGCGGGCGAAATGAATCTTCAAACGAACGCGTATAAAAATACTTCCTATCCCATATACATCACACGTATATTCCGCATGCTTAGTTTAATCCCGAAGATTTCATGGCTCATAAAGGAAACATCAAAACGTACATTTCTCATGAGGCTGCGGCCTAGAGAATTCGGAACGTCAAACGGCATCACACACGCACACACAGACACAACTTTCCGCATTTTTACGGCTTTATTTCCATCATCAATGTTATTTAGGATTATCATTGTTATGTGCGATGTCAAGACTTCGACGTGACGTGAAAAGGATTTTTCGCTCTGAAAAAGCGATTGCTTTCCAGACGACAACAAATTTCATGTTTATTCTTCAGATTCGTTTTTGCCTGATGCGTCATTTCCAGAAGGGGGTGTGGGTGGTGGTTTGGTGGTGAAATGGCAATATATACGCCTCCGAAAAAGATGACCGAATAAATTCCACTTTTCTGTCCTTGAGAGATCCTACAACAAAGGAACTTCTCAAACAAGGACGACGGACTGGTAAACGTCCATGTTTTGTTCAGTGAGGCTAGGATCCAAATAAAATGCTTTGTCTCGGTTACGTATTATCGACTAATTTAAATACGTCTTAGGTTTATATACTGATATACTGTAATGGCCCGACTTCATGGAAGAAAGAAACGAGTGACGAGCCTAGTTGTTTGGATATAAAATTTTGCCGATGCAAGTTTAAGAAATTAAGTCGATGTTTAAAAGCTAGGTCTGCGTGAACATCCACAAGCCAACAGGATCGGACAGATGGAAAAGTCATGAAAAAATTGGCCGATGGTTGCAAGGGGAGAGTTCCACATTCTTTGTATGACGACGATTGTGATTTGTTGTGTGACGAAGCACGGATAGAGTGGGAAGAAACGAGAGCTTGGAGCTTGGACCATGATCCAAAAAGCGAGTCAGTGGGTTTTTAATAGCGATGCAGGGTGACTGTCGAATGGAATATATGTAGAAGATTTGGCCAATTTTCAGTGGAGAAAATTGTGTTAATTTGATTGAGATATTAGCACCGTCTTTGTTTGGAGTGATTCAGTGATTCAAAAGATTGAGTCCCATAGGACCTATTTGTTTTGTTTGAAGTAATTTAAGAATCACGTTCGAACAGTGCATCAAAGGGTTGAGATTTTGTGTAGTGAACTATGCTCAGAAGTAGAATTGGACTCGATACAACCCCTTCTTAACAAAGGTTAGTGCACGCCATATCAAGAGAAGAGCAAAAAGTGTATTTTAAGTGAGTTATGCCTGTCGAAAACAAAGTAATTGAATTGGCAACTATAGCCCCTTGCAGGGTGATCACTTTGCTCTGGCCGGAAAAGAGCCACTTGAATCAAGTGATTGATACTCATAAATTCCGTATTATTATCTCTCTGGTGGTGTAGTGTTTTGACCACAAATTTCAAATAATTGAAAGGGTTATTGAAAAGATGATCACCGCAGTCAACCCGATGCATACCACATTTGAAAGTCCTCAGTGCAGCTTATCACAAGATTGATAGTGCCATGATGGCGCTAAAGTGGATGAGCCCAGCCAATATGCTGCGAGATCCCTGTTATTGCACCCATTTGCTTTGTGCTGATAAGATGGAAACTCCTTGCAAAAAAGGCTACAAGTGACTCCGCGTGATCCGTACAGGGCCGGAGTTTCAAGTTTTCGTAATTCATTCTTTAAAAAAGCTAACCTATTGAAATCCCGCGCAAACGTATATCGGAGGGTTGCTCAAGTTGCATGTTTGAGTCAAACCGCGTTGGCGCGATCGTGGAATCAAGGGAACTACAAATAATGAATTTTATATAGTGTCTGAAGCCAAACATATATACATCGTCAATTGTGTCCTCCAATTATCTATCAGAAATCTGTCATAATTTTCCTACTGCTGGTGAAGCCAGCTACTCCTTTCCTGAATAAGATAAAGGAATCCAACTTGTCTATTTCAAGCTGGCTCGCAATTTTCAGTCTGTTTCAGCTGACGCGAACACGCATCTTCATCTACAAGATGGCCAGAATATTATTACCTTGAGTAGATAATGAGGAACTTTTGTAACTAGACCTCGCAGAATTATCATAAAGAAATAATTAGACGCGACATCTTGTAACACCATATGGTATTCAATAAGCGGAAATGGTCACCACGAAGACGAGTTCAACCGTTTCAAAAGCTAGTGATTATTACTTGATTGAATTGATGAGTTTATTATCAGAAAATTGATCGAGTAATATTTCAAATAATTTGTAAAGGTAATTCTTTGAACATAACAAGTAACTGAAGATCGAGTCAATTATTTACGATTTGAAATGAGCTCGACGCTTGAACTTACTTAAGATAACTCCAGCTGTGTGCACTACCTATGTCAATTTAGTTGGGCCACGTCATTTTGCGACTAATTCACCTGTAGAGGTGCAAATTTACTTGTTTAATTTTTACAAGCTTATCCCAAGCTTCGGCCAATTATTGACCTGTTGGTTGGTTATGTAGCTTGCTGTGAGAGTTGTTTCAAGATCCGCGTTTTGAATTGCTTGTATCAGGAAGATAAAGAATTGAAGCCAAGTTCAAATTGGAAGTCTAGCGTTGGTCGTTCAAGGGGTTGGAATCCATGCAAGATTGAAATAGGCTTTTCGTTCAGCTGATTAGACCACTCACTGTGTGTGGCGGTCTAAGTTGATGATGTTGAATAATTCTGAATTAATTAGGCAATAGAGGTCAACCACCAGAGAGTTGATAAATGGTCAACTGTGACCTCGAAACCATGCCAGTTGTGATATGTGTTTATCTAGAGATTTCCTGGGTAGTATGAGCTCATTAGCAGCGCCAATTAGGCCAAAAATTCTGTATACTAGAGTCCTCGGGACGGGCCATGCAAACTAGAAAATAGACAGGCCATGGTAGTCCCGACAATTATGAGAGAGAATTTGTTGTTCCGATCTAAATGATTTTGTTGTGAAATAGATTGGATGATGATCTTCAAATTTGGTGGTTATTCCTGTTTGATCTATGTCTTGAAGCTCATTTCACCATTCCATAACGTACTGGGGTTTGAGGCTTTCGGGGTGCCGAATCAATTAGTGTCATTAGTTATTCATTTAATTATTTGACGGCTAATTAATTGAGGAAGTACACAACGTAGGGTCATGCCAGTAAGGTATAGTACGTCGTCGATCTGAGAGAGTGCAGCACTTCTTATTTTCAGGAATTTCTCCGCTATCTCTCGAGTGGGTTGTAGTGTATTTAAAGTTTTGGTTTTTCGGTCGTCCCACAGTTTTTATAAAAATATTTATTTCACCTGACCGGTTTCGAGGGCCTCTTGTCCCCCCTCGTCAGAATATCTAGGTATACATGAGAAATAAAATATAACAGTGCAAATGGAATAAAAAATATAACAGTACATACCAAAAATTGCATGTAGAAAGAGATAAAAAGAGAGTTGTATAATTTTTGCAGGAATCTGACGTATAAATTAGTTTGAAGATGTTACTATGTCTCTGATGCATGAAGGTAATTGTTAAGTGAATAATGGTGATCTGATAACTATATTGAACTAGTATTTTAAATGATTGTGCCGAATCCACACCCAATGACTTCCACAATGCACTAGATATCGGAGGTGACTGTTGAGGTGTATGGTGTTGAATACTGGAAAATATTATCGATATCTAATGCATTGTAAAAGCCACCAAACGGAAACTCAACACAATCATTCAAACAATTAACAGAGGTGTTGTTTTGTGATTTATAAATTTCTGAAATTTCAAGGTTATCCAAAAGTCGCCCTTCATCACAAAAATGTAAAATTTCTGAATTTTGATCTCTTAAAAAATTATGGTTCGCGGATAAAAGGTAGTTGGCAAAAGAAGAAGATGTATCTGACAATCATGAAGCTTCCCAATCTGAAACATCTTTCATGCTCAATCACTCTGTCCAGAAATGTACGTCCTGTCTGGCCGATATATTCACTGTTACAATTATCACATTTTAACTTATTCACTCCGGATTTATTAATTGGAAGAACGGTCTTTTGTGTTCACGAGGTAAGAACTAGAATAGAATAGAATAGAATAGAATAGAATTTTATTTGTACAGGGCCGAAGTGTCGGATGTACACGTCAAACAATAAATAAATAAATAATTGGCATCATGAACAATGTTAATTCGACAGTAACATACTATCACAGATAAAATTACAAATCACATAACATATACTCGTCGACAGAGTAGAAACAATGGAACAGCAGCAGATCCTTGACATGTTTAGAAAATTCTTTGGAGGTCATAGTTTTGAACTTATGTGGAAGCTTATTATACATTTGTATACCCCTGTAACTGGGAAACCTTTCATACTGACTAGAATTATGACTAGAAGTGACTAAAGAATGTCGGTGCCTAGTGGAATAGTTGTGATGATCACGGTTTCTTTCAAGAGTATGTACATTGTTTTTAACTAGTAATAAACATTTATAAATGTAGATGCAGGGCAACGGCAGAATTTTCTGCTCCATGAAAACCGGTCTGCATGATTGTTGATACGAAAGATCAAAGATTAGTCTCATGATTCTTTTTTGGCCTACAAAAGCCCTGTGACTGCTGGAAGATGCACCCCAAAAGACAATGTGATAGCTTAAGCAAGAATAGGCCAGAGAATAGTAGGTATTCAACAAATCAGCTGGACCCAAAGTAGTTCTGAACTTCAAAATAGCATAGAAGGTCGAATTCAATTTTTTACAAACGGCCTCGACGTGCTGACCCCAGCTAAGCGACTGATCAACATGAAGACCGAGGAACTTGGTAGACGCGGAACCGACCACGGGATAGCCACCAACCACGAAACTCAAGTCTTCGCTAACCTTTCTATTGCAAAACTTTACGACAACGGTCTTCTCCGGATTCACAATCAACTTGTTTTTAAGGCACCATTGATGAAACTGGCAGGATATGTCAGAGATCAAGGCCCTGAGCTCCCCCGGGCTCCGCCCCGAAACCGCTATTGAGCTGTCATCAGCGAACATCACTAGAAGACCTGGAGATATATGGTCAGGTAAATCATTGATAAATAATAAAAAGAGTAGCGGCCCCAGAACGGAGCCCTGAGGAACCCCCAGGTCAACACCATACAAGTTCGATGTCTCACCATCAACCTCGACTCGCATCCTCCTCAGATTAGAGCTCAGATTAGACTTGGTTTTGAAGGCAACATTTACATTAAATGACTTGAAAATATCCGCTAAAATGATGGAGGGAGTGCCAAAATATGAAATACAGTGAAATTCCTGGTGACTTTGATAATTTCAAAAAAATTAAAAGTAAGAGCTTTAGAGCTGAATTTGTTGAAAATATTAAGAATGGTGTGATGTTTGTAACCATTCTTTCTACCTATGTGTTGTATGATGTCGAACTCTTTTTTTTTAAATCTGTCATCTGACAGAGGTATAGTAAAGAGCCTTGTGAAAAGAAAATTAAAACTACTAAATTTGTGACTTGATGGATGACAGGAATGATGTTGATTGACTTAAAGATTCCACGTCACCGCACAAATTTCATCCCCGTCTGAAGAATTTTTCAAACACCACCTTTACAGAAGAAGAAAACAATAGGTACTTTATCATTAGGCTTAAAATTCAATTTAGATCCAAACCAAAAAGGAATGAAAAAGAACATAGAAGTACTTCTTGCTGAATCAGACGTTACCATAAGCTTCTCTTCTGGTTTCAACAAGCAGTTGTGCAGATCCAAAATAATTGCTTATCTACATGATTTTTTTAAATAATTCTATTCAAAAATCCCACTATCTCAACACGATGTCCAACAAACTTAAATGCAATTTGAATTCAGCCAAGTTGAAACTTTTACGTGAAAAAATTATTACAAACAATCTGACAGTCTCCAAAGCTGATGAAGGTAATTGTGTTGTTATTTTGAACACATGTGATTATGCTAAAAAGTTCATGATTTCCTGAGCTCCGCCGACTTTTCAAGGTTACCAAAAGATCCAACAACAAACTTTTATAAAAAAGTGAGAAAGCTCATTTCTGTCGTTTGTAGTTTTATAAAACGGGCTCCGGGTCCCTGTAAGTCCTGCATTGACGATATAATTCCACCTACACAGTTTGTTACACCCATTGAGTTCTCTATCAATAAAGAGTCTATAATTAGCACATCTCTTCAGCGATGAAACGATGTAGCCTCTGAGGCATTGGTGATTGTCAGTTTCCGTGCGCATCTTGGCATCGCTCTCGAACAGCACTTCCTTGTTCCAGCCTGGAATGGTCTCTTGAACTGGATATTATCTGCAGTCTCTTCGAAAATGTCCAAGTCTGGTCTCACAAGTGCATCGCTGATGGTGTCTGGACTACCAATCATGACCATCTGGTGCAGGTCTGGGTTTTCTAATCCACTGCTCAAAGTGTCTCATGCGAGAGAATATTCCAGCTTCTCCCGGAAAGGCCTCGAAGGTTCTCGTCGCTTTCATTGTCGCTCTGGTATATTTCAACATCGATTCCGGCTCTATGAGAGTTTGTTGACTTTGCGAATTTCCGGCAAGCTCTTGATGTCCGGCTACTCCACCAATTGTACAGAAATGTGTTTTATTCGTACCTTGTGGTCTTCTCATAACAATAGATATAACATACTGTACCGCTCACCCCCTTTTTTAACCCATCTACGTTGTGTTTTTAACCCTTTGTTTCCCGTAAATTAGTTCACCCCTTTCTTTTGCTGACAAAACTTGGTTCTACCTACGAGAGGACCAAATTAATCTATTTCCTACGTCTGATTCTTCATTTCACCGCTTAATTAAACTAGATTCGTAACATTTGCAATTTAATTTCTGGAATACGTCATTGCCTTCTTTAGCAATAGTCTACACAATTTTGATTACATTCCAAACAGCATGGCAAATTCCTTATTGGTGGAGTTCCCCTGTTAAAGGGTTATTAATTGAAAGAGTTAGCTTGGAATGATTATGCACTGCAATAGTTCCCAGTTTTGTCGGTTCTCAATTATTGTCATAATGTCGGCAGTTTAATACCATACGCTTCAACTCGAAAATTAGTTGATGGTTTATTCACAGGTATGATGGGCATGAATTAACCCTTTGGGTCTTTGTTTGGTAAAGTCCTTTCAATAGACTTTTCGGAAAGAACTTTATTTCAGATCATGTATCAGGTACCTTCAAATGACTTGGCTTTTCAAATTTTGTGTGGGGAATTTCTCGCGCTTTGCATTTTCTAATTTCCGCAATTTTCCGCTCTTATTTTCTACCGCTTCGCGATGGTTGGCAGCCAGGTCTCCGGACTTTCTGTGACAAGCGACATCTTTCCAGACAGGTCGCCGTCAAGCCCGTCCTGACGTTAACTGCCCGTTGATTAACCCTTTGGGTCAGGTAATTGTTGCTTTTGTTTAGCCTTAGTTCATTGTGACATCTCACCCGGTTCTTTGTGAAGATAGCGTCAGTTTAGTAGGCTCCAGACATCACTTGGAGTTTGATGATTCGTTCTGCAATGCCGCACCTGACTCTAACCCTTTCTTATTCGCGTCTAACTCTTACTTCTAATACTTCTGAGCTTAGAATTTCAACGCACTGACTAAAGCTTATATCTGAAAGGGTTAACCGCATAGAGAAGAAAAGCCACGTCAACTTGAAGCACCTTTACAGGTGGTAAAGCCCAGGTAACTTGCTTCTTGACATTTGAATAAATCTGACATTAAGACTGTATTTGGGTTCCAACAGCTGAACATTCATGATAAAGATTATCCACCAGTTAATTGACGTGCGACTCTGATTTCACAATATTTTGAATGTAATGAATTTCTGAACACCTGCTACCTCAATTAATGGTCAAATCAATCAAATCAGTGATTACTTGCCTTTATGACTTCAACGATCGATCACCCTCAAAGTCATAATCACTCAACCATAAACAGCTTGATCAACAAATAATATAACAATAATAGCAGGAGCGCAAAGCAAGGTGTCTTGACTTCGTCACATTCGCACACCAACCATCCCTTGCGTCCTTTTCTCGGCTTCCTCAAGCCATGTATCTTTCCCCTCCAACTCTCTGAATTTCACCAGCTGCAGCTACGCTCTTATGCTTAAATTAACTATTTTACTTTTATGCTAGGCCAATCACCACAATACCTATAAAATTTATTGAAGTAAAGAAAAATCTGCTTGAAAGTTGACTTGCCAGAATGTCTGCCAGAAGGTGAAACGATAATTTATCAAGCAGTTTCTATTCGGATTGTTTAGGAAACAGTGAGCGACGAAGTATTTTACCCTTATGCTTCATGCACTGCCCGTTGAAATGCCATTCTATGTTTCAGCGCTCACCCAAAAGCGCAAAAAAGCTCACTCTGTATTATTATGATTCCACAAAAGTACCCACTGTGACTCGAAATTAATATTGGGCTTCAAACAAATCTCGCTTTTTCCCATTTTTCCCATTCAAGGCTCATCCAATTCGAAAATTGTTGATTACATAGCACAGCACATAAAAAATGTATTCAAACCCAAATCCTCCGATGTGGTAATCACCACAATTACACGAAAAATCCGGATGCAAAATCAATACTTATGACGGCTTTGAGGGGAAAATGAAATCGCTCAGCCCACTGATGCTCCGTCAAGCCCTGCGGTAAAAAACACAGGAATGAAAAATGAACTACCGCAAAAATACCGCCGCCGATCGTTACAGACGACATTATTTACTGATTCGATACAATCCTTTTTTACGCCTACGCTGATGCTTTCGAGAAGCGTAATGAAAAAAGTTTTTCCCCACCACCGTGAAATTGGGGGCTGCAGAAGAATAATTGAATTTGCGTTTTGTGGCCGAGAGACCCGGAATTGTGTGTCGTAATTTCGCAGGCTTTGTCCTAAGAATTCTCCGGGAGCAAGAGAGGCGGGGGTGAACTGGTGCGACGGTGGTGGGAGAGGACGGGAACGTCGTAAATCATCCAGATTTATGAGGGGAAAAATAAGGATATGAAGTCCAATCTGGACAAATCCTGCAGCCGTGCGGGGCGGGGCTTCTCATTGTTTGTTTTTTCCCCATCGGCTCCTCGTCCTTATTATTTTAAACATCTCGGGCGCTAGTCTCTGTCCCTTAGCTTCGATCAGAAAAGCAGCCAGCCACTGAGCATTGCCGGGAATTATACGGCGTATATACGGTGATGGAAGTTTATGTCTTATAGAGTGAATCCTAGGTGTTGTTTCCTTTTTTTTGCGGAGAAGTTAAAAACGTAAATTTGGTGGGAAGAGTATTGTTGCATCCATCACTGTCGGATTAGTTTCCTTTTTCTCATTCCATACCGTTTCGAATCATATTTCCTTGTGGAGTCCTCGAGAAGAAGTTGACGCCGTGCCATTTTGCTCAGAATCCACGATAAAAGAATGACATTCGCAAATTTGATGAGTGGATAAAAAAAAAGCGAGAACGATGTTCATCCTGCAAGTGAAGACGGGTGGTTTATTGAAATTTTCCTGAGTATGAATGTTGTACAAATTAGTCACCAAAACTGTGGTATGATAATGAAACGTGGAATTTTTTTCTTATAGGTATGTAGTCATATGTAACCACAAAAACTAACCCACTCGGTTGGACCAGAAAATTTAACCACGAAACATTCAATTGAGGCATTTTCTTTGGTTTTCGAGCGTACTGCTCATCGAAAAATGCAGTTTTACAAGAAAATACGGAAAAATGTTCAGTTCACAACCGGTTGTATGCATTCTTGTGGTCAGTCAACTGGCATTGACCTAGAATTCACCAGACAAAATCTTCAATTAGCTCAGGAAGCTTGAGGAAGTCGGCAATGATTCAGGTCATTTTTCCGAATGTTTTCTTCCCCACTGACTACTAGCTAGATATGGACGTCCTCAAAATTTTATATTCTGTTCAGAATTGAGTGCTCTACCAACATATCTAAAATCGCCAAAAATCGCACCTGGGGGCTTTGAACAAATGGAGGGGGGGTGAAAAATTGCAACTTAAAATGGAGGGGATGAAACCCGTCAATCCATTGGAAGCAAATACGTTATAATAATCATATCCCGCTCATGCCATTTTGGCACAAAAAGTTTCGATTACTGTTGAAGGGTAGTCGTGGAGGGGGGCGAAGCTCTGCTAGGTGGTCGATTTTGTTTTTCTGGCCATGTAGAACCGATCACAACAAGACTGGTATCTTTTCCGACTAAACTCAATCTCCTGAACTCGAATCCGCTGTGTAAATTTGGATGAAAACAAGTTTGAACAAGTTAACTTGGAGAAACTTGTTTGTTCTTCGACAATTTTGACAAATTTGTTTTCACTGTTAGAGGTGTTTATCTTTGAAAAATGATTAGGGGCCTTCAAATTAAAGTGTATTCTTCACGAAAATCATCTACTCTACTACTACTAAAAAAATCGATTTGAACCTGAGCCGGCCCACCACTTTGAAAATTGGATGATTTGTGCAGAACTGAATCTCCTATGAACATGAACAAAATCGTCATGAATCGCAATGCAGGATTTTGAGTTATTCGAGGAGAAGGATAACATTTTGGCAAGATTCATACCCTTTGAACTGTAACCTCTCCCCTTAAATAATTCAAAACCATGCAGTGCGATTCATGGCGATTTTGTTCATGTTATAGGAAATTCAATTCTGCACAGATCCTTTAATTTTTGAAGATGAGTTGTTATTTCTTCAATAGTTTGAGCTATTTTCATTTAAAGGTGCATGCTGTAAGTAGTGTTCTGGTTCATAGTAGACGACGCGCCGGGCCGGCTTAGGTTCAAATCGATTTTTTGCAATCGAGAAATAAAATTATTTGTCGAGTGGATGATTTTCGTGGAGAATACACTTCAATCTAATGACCCCTGGAAATTTTCCAAAGATGAACACCTCTAACAGTGAAAATAAACTCGTCAAAATTGTCACAGCAAAAACAAGTTGTTTCAAGTCAACTTGTTCAAACTTGTTTTCGTCCAAATTTACCATCGGATTCGAGTTCAGGAGATTGGATTTAGTCGGAAAAGATACCAAACTTGTCGTGATCAGTTCTACATGGCCAGAAAAACAAAATGGACCACCTAGCAGAGTTTCGCCCCCCCCCACGACCCCCCTTCAACAGTGATCGACACTTTTTATGCTAAAATGGTATCAACGGGATATGATGCGTCGGATTATGACGTATTTGCTTCCAATAAATTGACGGATTTCATCCCCTCTATTTCAAGCTGCAATTTTTCACCCCCCTCCAATAACTCAAAACTCACAGGTGCGACTTTTGGCGATTTTGGATACCTATGTAGTAGAGCATTCAATTCTGAACAGAATATAAAATTTTCAGGACGTCCATATTTTTTCCGAGGTTTGGCCGATTTTTTTCACTATTTTTCCTGTATCATGTGATCCAGCAGCACCCGATGTATAAGGCTGATGTATTCTCATCAGCAGGGCAAAATTATTTTGAGGATTTCTCTTTTAGTAGAGGAAAAATGAGACTCTATTGTGACTTTCGTGTGCACGGAAAGGTAAAAAGCTGGGGTGCATTTTTTATGGTGTAGTATGGCTTGGGGATGAAGAATCCACTTGTCGTCAAAAAATCGTCCAGTGTGGGGGCGGTATGGGGGCGGTTTTGTGAAAAAACAGTTTTTAAAAAAAATGTTCTACAGTTTGTCAGCTTTTGGCTGATATTAGCTAGGAACAAATCCGTCAACTGTAAGTTGTCGTAAATAATTTATGAATAAAAAGGTGATCATTTACTTTGCCATTAGGATACACGTAAAACTTGACTGCCTCGTGCGCAAAGAACGTTGAATATCTCAGTAACGTGTTGAATGACATTTTTCATTCCACTCCCACTCGATTATCTCCGTAACCATTAGTTCAATCAAAAAAGTTCCTTCTGTAAACCATGTTACCTATTCCATTGCGATTCTTGCGGTTTTTTCAGATTTGATTTATCTTGAATAGTAACTGAGCTAGGGACGGAATTGTAATGTACTGCATGCAGCGGACAACTGCAGCGCTGAGGCCCTCGCGTACCCCTGCCATCCGCGCACCCCCGCGAAGGCCATGGTGTATTGAGGCGGGAAATCTGCAGACTTATTATTGTGGCTGATGATCGAAACATTGTAAAAGTGTAGTCGGTAAATTTGCAATATAAATAAATATATACCTCTTGAATTACGACGTACGTACGTACGTACGACGTACGTATATTATAATAGTCCAGTCAAAATAGGTTTTAACCGGAAATAAATTCGGAAGTTGACGAAATTTGGTGGATCGATGCAGAATTGAACGTGGAATAACATACTGAAATTCCCAAAAAGCTTGTTTTTTTTAGGACCAATAAAAAAGGGCCATCCTTGAAAATTTTCTTTTTTTCTGAATGGCTTGTGAACTATTATCTCTTCAGAACACAGCACCAGCACCAGCAAAGCAAATGTAGCCCGTTAAATTCCCAAGAGATCGTACAAAACTCATCACTTTTTGGTCAATAGCCTCTGTGATATCGCGTCTACAAAAACGCAGTGAAAATTACTCAAAATATATTTCCGGATTTTCTGTAAAAATATGCATGGTGTCAATTCAGGGGCTGTAACGTGGACAGCGAATGTGCGAATTTCAATGTGTTTTTTCTACATTCGGTATCACACTTTTGTTTAGAAGTCACCAACTTCAAAATGGTACTTTTTCTCGACCTTTGAAATCGATACTTGATGTCCCGAAGAACCCGCAAAAATCGATTTTTTTCATAAATATAATGATCTACACGCAGTCTTCCTTCAAATTGATTGTTTTTATTTCTGACCGGTTTCGCAGGTCTCTGGCCCTTCTTCATCAAAGTGTGGAGTCTAAAATAAAATACATAAAACAAGTAGGTAGGTACATAAAAGGTGAACGATAACACACCGAATCACCGACATTGTATAAATGGTGAAGATAAAGTTTGTGTGAATGATAAGTGAATTGTTTTTAAATTCTTCAGATGTCAGTATAACATTTGTGATGTTGTCATGGAAGGACGGAAAAAAGAACTTGATGGAAATGTATGAAATAATAATAGAGCTAATAAAAATGGTGATGAATTACCATTACAAGGTGGGTGATGAATTAAAGAAAGGATGGTTGAATGGAAAGAAAGAAGCTTATTTAAATCAAAGGCGTTGTAAAAATGTTTAAAAAAGAAATCTATACAATCTTTTAGGCAATTTCGGACAGAATTATTAGTTGCTTTACAAATTTCAAGAACCTCTATACTATCTAAAAGCCGTCCTTTTTTACAAACATGTAAAATTTCAAAATTAGTTCCAAGGACGAAGTTATGATTTTCTGAGATGATTTTGATGATTAGATGATTATGATTAATAATTCTTTCCAAAATTGCCTAAATGATTGTATAGATTTCCCTTTTAAACATTTTTACAACGCCTTTGATTCAAATAACCTTTTCTCTATCTAGTCAACCATCCTGCTTTCATTATTTATCACCCACCTTGTACCATTATTATTAGCTCTATTATTCCATACATTTCCATCAAGCTCTTCTGTCCGTTCTTCCACGACAACATCACAAATGTTATATTGACATCTGAAGAATTTAAAAACAATCATCAAATGCAAGTACAATATTCAGCAGTTAGTGTCCGGACTACCTTTTTTTTCTGAATAGGTCGTTTTAGTCTTTCAACCCATACAACTCAGAAACCATCACTATAGGATAAATATTTCGAAACATGTTATTTTTTCTGTATTCAATTCTTCATATTTTCCCTGGATGGTTTTGCTCTACCTAAGTGAAAAATGAGGCAAATAGTATGGTATGAAAAAAATCGATTTTTGGGGATTCTTCGAGACAGCAAGTATCGATTTCACAGGTCGAGGAAAAGTACCATTTTGAAGTTGGCGACTTCTTGACTTCTAGACAAAAGTGTGATACCGAATGTTGAATTAGCTTTTCCCGCATGTAAAACACATTGAAATTCGCACATTCGCTGTCCACGTTACAGCCCCTGAATTGACACCATGCATATTTTTACATAAAATCCGGAAATATATTTTGAGTAATTTTCACTGCGTTTTTGTAGACGCGATATCACAGAGGCTATTGACCAAAAAGTGATGAGTTTTGTACGATCTCTTGGGAATTTAACGGGCTACATTTGCTTTGCTGGTGCTGGTGCTGTGTTCTGAAGAGATAATAGTTCACAATCCATTCAGAAAAAAAGAAAATTTTCAAGGATGGCCCTTTTTTATTGGTCCTAAAAAAACAAGCTTTTTGGGAATTTCAGTATGTTATTCCACGTTCAATTCTGCATCGATCCACCAAATTTCGTCAACTTCCGAATTTATTTCCGGTTAAAACCTATTTTGACTGGACCATTATAATATGTGAAGACGTACGTCGTAATTCAAGGGGTATATATTTATTTATATTGCAAATTTACCGACTACACTTTTACAATGTTTCGATCATCAGCCACAATAATAAGTCTGCAGATTTCCCGCCTCAATACACCATGGCCTTCGCGGGGGTGCGCGGATGGCAGGGGTACGCGAGGGCCTCAGCGCTGCAGTTGTCCGCTGCATGCAGTACATTACAATTCCGTCCCTAGCTCAGTTACTATTCAAGATAAATCAAATCTGAAAAAACCGCAAGAATCGCAATGGAATAGGTAACATGGTTTACAGAAGGAACTTTTTTGATTGAACTAGTGGTTACGGAGATAATCGAGTGGGAGTGGAATGAAAAATGTCATTCAACACGTTACTGAGATATTCAACGTTCTTTGCGCACGAGGCAGTCAAGTTTTACGTGTATCCTAATGGCAAAGTAAATGATCACCTTTTTATTCATAAATTATTTACGACAACTTACAGTTGACGGATTTGTTCCTAGCTAATATCAGCCAAAAGCTGACAAACTGTAGAACATTTTTTTAAAAAACTGTTTTTTCACAAAACCGCCCCCATACCGCCCCCACACTGGACGATTTTTTGACGACAAGTGGATTCTTCATCCCCAAGCCATACTACACCATAAAAAATGCACCCCAGCTTTTTACCTTTCCGTGCACACGAACTTCTCAAATAAGCACATTTTGCTTCATATTTTCCTCTACTATTTCAAAAATGAAGATAAAAACTCAATTTTTTCATACGGTGTACTGAGTGTATAAAAAAAATAATACATACAGAGTTTTTTTTTCATTTATGTGGAAAAAAATATTTTTCTCTTTTTTTGTTGGCAGTTTTTTTCCAAAAAACTCATCTGTATTGAATTTTCTACGTCTCTCGAAATTATGAAACAGTTGATAATTTCTTCGTTATTTGAAAAAATGTCCCAGCAATCCTTTAGAAACTTTTTTAGTGTTTCAGGACTATTGGGCTTCTAAAAAAATGTGGGGTTATCCAAATGAAAACAAGGTCGACAACCATTCAATGGAATACCAATCAAAATCTCTACCTCTTTATCTTGATGCCGTAAAGATAAATGTCTTTATCTCTATCTCATTTAGCCTTAATACGTCTGATTCTTTATTCGCTCCGTCCCCCACGCAGTATTACTCCTAATGAATTCCGTGACTAGGAAGAAGTTTACCATGTTGACATGTTCCTTCACCTTCAGCATCTTTTTGAGTTTGGAGTATGCACACCACAACGATGAGGGCTTGTAAACTGTCGACTATACAGGGTGTTTCATTGTGAGATCGACAAAGAATTAGGCTGGGTAGCGTTTTTCAAGGCGACTCAGGATCTAGCTTCGAAAATTTTCTAGCGCACTTTGTTTCGAAGTTACAGGGTGATTAATGTATTTTGTCGATTCTTTGATTGGCAATATCTTTGGGACGAATTGATAGAATGGAACAAAATTTGACAGGTACGTTATACCATCGATACTTGATACATTGCACTTTCAATCAATTCGAAAATTTCAGGGCCGGACTTTGGATTTTTTTCTTCAAGTTTCTCTCAAAAATTCCACCCGGTATGCATATTTTTTGAAATTAAGTTTCATATTCGAGAACTACATAAAAAAGGCTATGACTCCGGCTGATGAAATTATTTAGCGCCATTCAACTGTGCCAATGAAAAAAATATTGACTTTGAATATTTTGTCTAATAAAATTTTTATTCGTCATAAATTTTTAACGGAGTCATAGAATCCAGTGAAATTTTACAGGTATATTTTTGCCTTGATACACCACGTCATCGATCTATTTGTTAGCTGCAAAAGCTGCAGGGTCGGACCTCAGTTTTTGTCTCCCGAGTTTTCATTACAAATGTCCACCTTTTGCATTTATTCCAAATACTTTTTCACACCAGCAAACTGGATGGGAAATGCTATGATTCTGGCTGATGAAACTGTTTGGCGCAATTGAACTAAAGCAAACATAAAATAATCATTACTCTAATTGATGTGTAATTTTTAATCTTCGAGAGATGTCATTGACCATGGTCCTCAATCCTCGCTCGCCATGCTGAATGATTATATCTGCATTTATTTAATATTGAATCGTTGATGTTGATCCACAAGTGTGAATTTTTTTTACTCAAAAATTGAAACTAACAAGAAAATTTTTTATCTCAAAAATCCCTGAAGCTATTATTTTTTCACTTGTTCAGCTTGTACAACGATGACGTCATAACCTTGCCTCGAAGTGAACAATCACTAATCAGCCATTTGGAATTCATTTGGACCCATTTGGGTCCCAAAATGGAATAGAACGTTATATGTATCACGGGCATAATGAAGATTGAAGCACATCGGGAATATTTCGAGCCACACGCTTCAATCTTCTCATTAGTCCCTTAATACATAAATCACTTTCATAGACCCACCCATGTAAGGGAATAAACGACATGTCGATGTCGAGATTGATTTGTGATAAAATGTCCACCATGCTGTTTTATCATTATGAAATCGTTCTCAATGGTGAGATTGGCTGAAATGGTTTGATTTGATTGGTTACACAGTATTGCATGGAATAGTCAACAATGATTCCATCAATTATTGTTACTTCAAAAGTGCTTATTTGAGACATCGAACTAATTCCAGTTTCCTTGTATCTAACTAGTTCTTAGTTCTCAGGTCGCTTTGAATTGACGTGCATTTATTATCCTCTTCCATTTTATGACCCCATATTATTTTATGACTCTCTGCTGTTCCGGCCCCAGAGGAAATAAACAGAATATTCAAAACAAAAAAATAAAACAGATTAATGAGACGATAAAAAAGTTCCATTATTTTCAAAGGCTCAAACTTGCCAACAATTAAAAAGAAATTGCTGGCGACTGACACGGTGATGCGGTGGTGTGGATTCGATGCGGAGTTGTTAATCAACAACTATCGCTTGGGTGACATTCTACAAAAGCAATATTTTTTCCTCCTTTTGCAACAAAAATAAGACGAAAACTGCGATGAACCTCGAGCAGTAAACTGAAAGAAATTCAAGTCTCTTGCGCTTCTTTCTTTTCTTTTCTGGTGTCTCGCGTGTCTGCGTGAATTGCGAACATCAGCTTTTGCGACTTGGACAATAAACTCATTCAGAGATCATCAGCCACAAAAACGAAAAGTCGCGGATGCTTGTTTCCCAAAGACGCAAAGTCGTAATTCGATCATAAAAATGCAAATGTACTGTCACTCCCCCCCTGCCCCGCACGTTCGCTGCTCGCACCGCGGGGGGTTTCCTGGATTCCGGCAGCGGAGCGGAAAGTGCGGGGGGCTGTGACATCTTGTCGCTTAGCGGAAAGACGGCTTTTCGCTAATTTTATTTCTGCAGCGCTCCCGATATTCATTTTCGACAGTTCCATTTGTTAAATATACGAAATAACGTCATGGCGGTTGAAAGAAAACTTTCACAATGCCATTGTTTGTAAGTGGCAATTGTGCGCCTTCTTGTAACCGGCAAAACGGAGCTTAAGGAGCCAGAAACAAAAGACGGCGTTCCGCGGCGTCCCATTTACGAAAATGGCTAATTGTGAAATGTTTGCTCCCCAGATTCAGTCATACCACCAGCCGCTGGTTTGTGGAAATTTCGAGAGAAGAACGTCAGATAATTCCAAACCGACTTCCCTTTGACTTTTTCCCGCGGCAGTTAAGCACACCATTAATCAAGTTCACAATTGGGTGCAATAAAAGCTGGAAATTTGGACTATAGTTGTACCACCTTCAAAACCCATTCGGAAGTGGATTCAGGTCATGATACCTCGAGTAATACCAACATAATTATATTCCATACACTTTCTATTTTCAGTATAATGACTTTTACGAGCAAAAATAAAGTGACAAACTGGAGGAGCTGGGGGACTACAGCTTCGGCTGTTGGCACCTGCAAAGTTTTGGAGCGAAACTATCAGCGACCATCGGTCGTATTCTCCCAGCGCTCCAGCTTGTCATTTTAGTTTTACTCCAAAAAGTCGTTCTACTGGAAATAGAAAGTGTATGGGATACAAGTGTCTATCCTGTTTTTTTTTCTGAAATAACTTGGATAAAATTTTGAAATTTTATGTAGTAACCTAATTATCGAGCTAATCATCCTCGTAATCATCGATATTTTATATAAATGCTGGGAGATTACGTCGGGTTCTCAACGCTATGACCTACACTGACAATTCGTCGCCCGAACTATTCGTCGCCCAAATAATTCGTCGCAAAATTTTGTTTTGCCCTTTGCCTTAGCTCTACTAATATGTTTTCTTTTGCTCCTAGAGCTCTAGTGAGCCACCTCATTGTACCTTACTGTGTTACTTGGAACCCTTTAGGGCACCTTGTTCGTTTCAATGTCTTATTTGAACTTCTAGTGAGTCCCCTTGCATTACTCCGCACATTTCTAGTAGTGCACCGAGCTTCCGGAAGCCCCCTTTGCCTTCATGTGATATTCGGAGCCATATATCTAGCCTTTTGAGTCCGCAACTGTGGTTTGGAGGCCTAATTAGCCCCTTAGGTTTTTTCATGACTACCAGAATCCCAGCAAGCCCCCTGTTCTGTTCCCTTCTTGTGCTATCCAGTGCTCCATCGGGCTTCCTAGTGTCTTTAGTGCAGTTTGAGGCCCTGGTGAGCCCTTTGCATTTCTCGGTCTCTTTCGTAGCAGTAAGCACCTTTGTATCTCCATGTCATATAGTCAGAGCCCTATCTCGATGAGTCCTCTTGTATTTTTTCTGTTTTAAGCTCTGATGAGCTCCCTTACATTTTTCCGGGGCTCTCGGAGCAGTAGTAAGCCTCTTGTATCTTCATGCGATATTCGGGGCCCTATCAGGCCCTTCACGTCTCAAGTGTAATTTTAAGCTCCAATTATATGAGACTCATTATATTTCTATGGCTTTCCAAGTTCCAGTAAGCCCCATTCTGTAAACTTGAGCTATCAAGAGCTCCACTGGGCCCTCTTATTCTGTTTTCAGTATGATTTGAAGCCCTGCTATGCCCACTTGCATTTCCTGTGACCTCCGGAACAGCAAGCAGCGTTGTTCTCCCATGCCATGTAGGCCCCCTTGTATCTTCAATATCGATTAAAGCTCTGTTGGGCCTGCTTTCATTTCTCCGAGGCTTTCGAAACACTAATGAACCCCCTCGTGAACCCCTTGTGCCTTCATGTGATATTCAGTCTCCTATTGGGCTCCCTTGTATCCCCAAGTGTAATTTGGAACCCCTAATGAGCCCCGTTATGTGTTTCTTGGCTTTTAGCATCCCACTGAGCCCTCTCTCATCATCTTGTGTTATCTGGAGCTTTATTGGGTCCCCTTCTTGTATCTTCAATGTAATTTGAAGCTCTGCTGAGTCCCCTTGTGTTTTTAGTTACTTTCGGATCAGTAAACACACTTGTCCCGTCATGTTATTCGGAGCCCTACCAGTCGGAGCATCAGTAACTCTGTTGTATCTATCAAGACACAATGAGTAACATGTGTCATGTAACATGATATTCCAACCCTTGTTGGCCCCCCTTGTGCCTGCAAGTGTAGTTGTAATTAGCCCCGTCAAATTTTTCATGGCTTCCAGTATATCAGTTAGCCCCTTTTGCCTCCTTTTTTTGAACAGAGCTCCATCGGGCCTTTCGTGTCGCCCGTATCATTTGAAATCCTGTTAAGGTCCCTAGCATTCCTCCGTTGCTTACGGAGCTCCATCGGCCCCCTTTGTCCTTATGTATTGTTTGGAGCCCTGATGAGCTCCTTTATGTTTTTCGTAGCTTTCAGAATCCCAGTGAGCCCCCTTGTTGCCCTAGTGGCCCTCTAAGAGCCCTCTCCTCTCTTCAACATCTTTTGAAGCTCTGCCAAACCCCATAGCATTTTTCCCTGGCTCACGGAGCTCTATCGGTCCCCTTGTGTCCTCATGAGCCCCCTTTTTTTCCGTAGCTTTCAGAATTCTGGCGAGTCCCCTTGTGCCCTCTCGCGTTGCTAGAGGCCTCAGTGTTCCTCCAAGGTTCAAAGTCCTCCCTTGATTCTTCAATGTCTTTTGAAGCCCTGCTGAGCCCTTGAGCTTTTTTCCGTGACTTACGGAATTCACCGAGAGTGTGCCCTCATGTATCGTTTGAAGCCCTGATGAGCCCTCCAATTTTTTCATAGCTTTCACGGTTCCAGTAAGCTCTCTTGTGCCTTCTTCCGTTATTGGAGGTTCTAGTGCCCCCCGAGGGCCCCTTTGTTTCTTCAACGTCTTTTGAGGCCTCGCTGAGCCCCCTCACCTTCCTCTGTGTCTTTTGGAGCCGAGGGGTAAACCACTGACGGAATTTTTGTACACCGATTTCCAATGATTTTTTCAATGATTCCCGTTGATTTGCATGTTGACATGATTGACATGCTGTACAATAGGTTGCCTGATAGGATCAGATCTATAGAGGGCGTTCGCGGGTTTCGGGGAGCAGTTCAGGGGTGGCTCCTGCGACGGACTCTGTATTCTCTTGGGGAGTTCCTCGACGGCGACCTGGCTGAGTGACGACATACTTTAATAATTTTCTTTTAAAATAATTTTCGTTCCTTTCACTCAATTGTATGTGGCTATATCTAGAGTTTAACGTGGAGAGATGTCCTGAAAGATTTGTAATTTTGATGTATTGTACACCACTGTTTCTATGTATCTGATACATTGTATTTATTAATGATTCTATGCGAATTTTCACTGCATAATGTTTAGTATTTTGACAATAGCCATGATTTGTAAAATTCCAAGGCAAGAAATAAATGAAATGAAGAGAAATGAAAAAATTCCAAAGATTTCCAAAGATTTCCAATGATTTCCAAATGATCTCCTCATGATCTCCAAATGATTCCCAATGATTTCCAAATGATTTCCAAATGATTTCCAATGATTTCCATGGGAGTGTACACTAGATTCCCAAGGTGGTTTACCTCTCGTTTGAAGCATTAGTAAGTTCCCTGTGTTTTTAATTTTCATGTGATATTTGAAGACCTATCGGCTCTCTTAGGTCCGAAAGTGTAGTTTGGACCCTCAATTAGCTCCCTTATGTTTTTCCGCAGCTAGGGATCAGAACTCAAGCAAGCTCTATTTTGCTTTTTTGTGTTATCCAGAGCTTCATCAGACCCTCCCTTGTTTTTCCAACGTATTTTGAAGCTCGCTTGCTAAGCTCCTTCACATTTTCCCTGACTTTTGGTGCAATTATAGGCACCTTGTCTCTTCATGTGATGTTCTGAGCCCTATCGAGCCCCCTTGTGTCCTCAAGTGCAGTTTAGGACCCTAATTAGCTCAATTGTGTTGTTTCTTATCTTTGAGAATACTACAGTGAGCCCCCTCTATTGCCTAATTGCATTCTTTTGTTATATTTGCTATTATTGTCCATCAGGCCCTCTTGTGTCCTCACTATCGTTCAAAACTCTGCTGAGCCCCCTTGCATTTTTCTGTGGCCTTTGGAGTTCTGTTGGCTCTCTTTTGTCCTCATGCGTCTTTTGGAGCCCTGATGAGCCCCTTTGTTTTTTGTGGCTTTTAGAATTCCACTAAGCTCCCTCGTGCCATTCTCAAGTTGTTGGACTTTCGGAGCATTAGTGAGTCTCTTATTGTGCCTTCATGTAATATTCGGAGCCCAATGATTGGACCCCCTTGTTTTTATGTTTTTTTTTCAGAACCCTCTTGAGCCCCCTTGTGTCTTCATGTGTAATAAGTATTCTCAAGTTCCGAAGCCTCAGTGGCTTCTTCATGCTTATTTTTTGATTCTCTTGCGAATGTTCGGTGCGAACAATAATACTCCGGCCACGCATCAAGAATTGTCGTTCCTCTTGCGACGAATTATCCGTGCGACGAATTGTCCATGACGAATTGTCCGCGTCAAATTGTCCATGCGACGAATTGTCCTTGAACCTTTTATGATGTACTAAAACGAACTGTTTTTTTTTCTAGGTAAGTCGAGATGTCCTGACACCTACGAACGATTGATGCAACTTGCCAATTTTGTTACTGAAAAATCTCTACATTGACTTTGGGTGAGTTCATATTCTTATTGATTGATTAATTGAGGCTCTTGAGGTACCTATCCCTGAAGTACCATCATTATTCATCAGCTTGATTTTTGTGGGTGTCAAACTGATCAGTTTCCATTGCATTATTGTTTTGAAATGGTCAATACCTTCACCACTTATCTTTCAAGTGTAGGTACCTATACTTATCGCAGAGATGTATTTTGCGTAAGTGGACATGGACACTGTGTACAAAAACATTACACACTTTTGAATTAGTTTGTTGATGTGACATACCTAATTACCCCTTGCCGGTATCTGCTTACCCGCTACTGTTTTATTCTCGTCTTTGTTCATACTCACAGGATAGGTGCTCGTGTTTAGTTACACATCCTGGCGTTTAAAATTACAAAGCCATTCCACGCCGGCACGCCGCACCCCCAGTATAATATATTCCTCGCCTTTTTTCTCAAGTTCCTTTAGTCCCCGAGTGAACCCTCGGGGAGTTTTCGCACGCGATATAGGTATATCCCAACAATAAGTCTTCCGGCTCAACTTTGCTCCTGATGCCGCCGGTCGCGCCGCATGTTTTTATAATCCGCGTGCGCCTATAAATTTCCAATCAGGATCCTCTTAGCAGAGAGGATCTGTTCCTGCAAATATTTATGTTGGGGATCATTGGCAGCTCGACACCGCGATTTAGCTCGGTTGCCAGCCATGCAGCCAGCCAGCCAGCAGCCGCCAGCCCAGCCCGCTCAACCAAACCGGAACAGAGTCAAGAGCTGGTGTGCTGTGGCAGGACCCAAAAGCCTATTTCATTTATCGCCGTGTCATCCGGCCGCACATGCACACATGTATTTGCCTCTGATGGTAATTGCGTCACGTTATCGGGAGCGTCGTAAATTAGCGCCGTATATTTAATTAAGTGTCACGTAGACATCGGCCCTATTAACCTTTTCCTGGTCAACTCGAGCTGGTCGAGCTGGGCGGAGAGCTGCACTATCAGAGGGCTAGCTGCCAGACAAACCGGAAGAAATCCAGCGGCGTCACGTCCAGGTGGCGACTTCACGTAGGTAATGCATGGCGACAACGAAAAATGTTGAATGAAATGGGCCAATAAAACCAGTTCGTCTGCAGTACAAGTTGTGCTGTACCGATTGCGTGGACGAATGGCCAGAGCCTTGAAGAGTTCTGTTAAGTATTCTCTTGACATTTTACTAACTTTGCACTTCCAACAAGATATCGAGCTTTAAGTCTTTCTATCCTTAATGTGGGACTGGAAGACCGTGTGAAAAATTCGTAGCGGACAATTGGCCATCTGGACAATTCGTCAGATGACCAAAAAAATGGTCGCTGCTCGTCTCAAATTTTCTCTCAATTTGCCGACCAGCAAAGACTAAAAAAAAACGCTTGGGGGCACACCAGGCCCTGAAATCCTATATGATCCCATAAGACGATTATGATAGGTGTTACACTTGATACCAATGACACAAAAATACCCATGGGTCCTCCATTAAAGACTAATTACACAAAGATACCTTTGGGAGCCCTCTAGCCTCGAGATATTAAAAGACAGCTCACTTTATTTCCGAAGTCCACAAAAATACACTAGGGGGCTCATCTATCGGGCTTCCAAATGATACATGAAGACACAGAGGCGCCCATAAAAAACAACAAGACATTAGGGGGATCGCTAGGGAACCAAACGATGAGCAATAAGGCGCAAGGAAGTTCACTAGGGTTCCGAAACAGAAGAAGACAACAACGGGGGCCCAGTAGGACTCCGAATAACATAAACATACATAAGGAGGCTCACTTTGCAGCTCCGAAAGTTACAAGAATACCTACACAAGGTGGCCAATAACATTATGGTGCTAAATGACATGTAAAGACACAAGGGGACCTACTAGGTCTCCAGCGGGCTCCAAGAGCAAACTCAAAGGGTTTTAAAACAGGAGAAGGCAACAACGGAGACTCAGTATGAAGTTCTGAGTAACACAAGAACTTACAAGGGGCTGATTAGGTTTTTCAAAATGATACATGAAGACGCAAGAAAGACGAATAGGGCTTTAAAGGACAACAAGAGACAATGAGGCCCGCTAGGAAACTGAACGAAAAGCAAGACGCAATCTCAAGGAACGTACGACGTAACACAACGTAGAACGTAAAAATTCCCCTGTAACTAAGGAATTGCAAATAACAACCTCGTCAATTTTCACGTTGAAAGTTACGTTACTTCGTACGCACGTGTGCACGCAAACTCCCCAATAACAATTGTGACTCTACGGCGGAAACGTTTGACCTTGATTTTTCAACAAATGCGATTTCAGTTATTTCTAATTATTATTCTTTTTCCGCTCCTCCAAATTGAACAACGCGTATCCAGAAGAATCGCCCAAAGCTCCATCTGAGTTTCAATCTCAACCCCTGGACCGCTTGTACTACCCACATACTTAAATAGCTATACCGCTCATGAACCTATTGCGCATTCTGCTGCGCCGCGTAATAAAAGGAGTTAGAGAATGACGCCATCTTGATGGTTAATTTCCAGTGTATCTCAAAATACCGAGCTATATAGCTACCACAAAATATCCTAAGGCCCGTGAAACTGATCAAACCTTCTGCAATTTTACAATAGCGATCCAGTTTTCTCAAGTACCATCACGTAAGTGTATTTAGTTTTCTTGAAATTACGAAATACTCACATCGAGTTGGATGGTTGGGAGTCACTGTACTCTGAGTAAACGAAACGTCAAGTGAGAGCTTTTTGACAGTGTAAATAAACATCACGTAGTTAACCGAACTTTTGGATGCTGGAATGATCGCACACCTTTTCTTCACCTGTTGATTCCCACTTGATGTTATTAGTGTTGATTCCACGTACTTTGAGGGAGAAATAAAATATTGTCGTGCTTAGTCAAGTGGCCAACTAGCGAAGTGGTGCCAGTCCACACCACCCAAAGTCCCTAAATAACCATCAAGATGGCGGCGCCCATAATTACAGGTGTCGGACGTCTCTCTTGCGCGGTATAGCTATTTAAGTATGTGGTACTACCTAGTAAGAAGTTGAAGTCTAACCTCGTGTCGATCGTGGCTTTCTAAGATATCGTGAAATCTCATCGTAGGCTGTCTGCTCACCCCACAAACCACTCGTCCTGCACTCAAAGGCGACCACCTTTCGATTTTTGACATCTCATCCCCAGTGGCGTAAATAGAAGTGTCCAATGGGAGGGGTCACGACTGAAAAATATGCGAATATGCGAGCAAAACGTATAAAAAAGCGTCGCATTTGAAATTTTTTTCAGGGGATTTGATGGCCAATGGGGGGGGTTTTGACCCCGAAACCCTCCCTCTAGTTACGCCACTGCTCATCCCGAGGTACAGCACAGCTGCACAGCCAAAGAAGGCCAGAACTCTTTCGAAGGGGTGTACGACCATCAGTGCAGAGGACAGCACGCTCCCGCAGGGTTAAATTCTCGGCCAAGGCGGACCGAACTCTCCCGAAGGAGTAAAGTCTCTTCCAAGGCGGACAGCACTCTCGAGCAGGAATAAAGTAAGATGCGAGTCCTCGAGGCGGACTCCTCTTTGCGCAGACCGCGCTGTGTACCGACCTTGACGACCGATTGTTGCAAAAATGGGTTAGGTACCATGGTACCAAGACTACACACACACTTGTAATTTGTCATTTGTAGTTTTAAGAAACGGGCCCCTGGTTAATTAGTAAAATAACAGATTAACAGTATCTGTTATTTTTAACTGTTATTTAAAAATAACAGTAACAGGTTGTATCTGTTATGTAAAAATAACAATTTTGCCCATCACTATATGCTAGTGGCACGGCTGAAGCAGCAGCGAATGCCACCTCAGATAGTGTACTTCGCTCGAGCTTTGGAGTGAAAAAAATGTCCGTGGAACAGATCTGAACCGATTTATACTAACTCTCTAAGTTCTCACGTATAAATTACACGCCTAGCGACATCTTTCAACCATATGGTGAATTTGAATATCACACGCTCAATTCCCAAACATTTATTGATTTTTCGCTCGCATGATTTCGACCCGTGCATGGGGTACGCTTCCACGGGTCACTAATGTTCCACGCGTTGACACTAATGTAACAACGCTATTATACGCTGACGACTTGATTATTTTAGCGGATTCTCCGATCAATGTAAAAAAGAATCTTGTTATTTTGGCAAAATACTGTAATCAACTTGATCTCGAAGTCAACATAAATAAAACAAAGATACTCCCAATTTCAAAGTACGGCAGAAATAACTTGGATACATGTCTTTATAATAACTCAAAGATTGAAATTGTTAAGAGCTATGAATATCTGGGAATCAAATTCCAAAACACTGGTCTGTTTAATGAAGCGTTAAAACATAGGACACAGAAGGCCAAAATGGCTTCGGCCTCACTAATAAATGTCATCAATTCGGCAAAATACATGAATGGGAGGCTATTATGAAATTGTTTAAATCGGTAGTAATACCGTCATTCACCTACGGTGGTTGTATCTGGGGTCTTGGAAGTGCAGGGAGACTGGAGTTCGTTCAGAATAGCTTTGTTAAGAATCTTTTATATTTGCATAATTCGACTCCGGGATATGTATTGAGGACTGGAACTTCCTTGCCAAGCAATGTTCTCATATTCATCAAACAAGCGCTAACGTTCATTAATAGAATTTCGAATATGTCACATCGAAGATATCCCAGGATCGCTCTGGATAGACTGGTCTCCCTGCATGGTTCCTCTACGAATAGTTCCAGGTATAACTGGTATAGCCAACTGTGTGAGTTACTGAGAAATCGTTTTGATACAGACCTGCCCGGGTAGCGTAAAGGCATTGTTTACTATTGTACAACACAGTACCGAGTTGTACCGCAGTAAGCAATGGCCAAAGTCACGCAGCTTTCTCTTCGGCAAACCTTACCACGGTACAACACCGCAACGCCTTGTAGTGGAGTAGGCATTGGCTTATGAATTCAAGTACCGTATGTTCATTAAAAACTTCAATAAAGGGAGGCTGTGACGCAGGCCATTCGATCCGAAAACGGCCAGGTTATCATCGGTCCACGGCCTCCCATTATTGAATTTTTTAATGAACATACTGTATTTCCATTGGGCATTCATTCCTTATTCCATTTCAACTTAAATCTAATACAGAAAGTGATCTCTATTTATTCGTTCTACCTTTGGCAAGCTAGTTTTTTCTACGGAATTGAACAGATGGATTAATTTATTGCAACGAAATACAATACAATTATAATTTACTTGTGTAAGGACTAAATTTATAGTAGCGGTGAAAATAAAATAGCAGGTGGCATTCTCATCCATCTATCAACTATAGTTACTAGGTAAATATAATGGTACTTTCCAGAAATTTCCATTTTGGATGTAAAATAAAACCCAAACTTCTCTTACTGAATTACCGTAGGTGACGTTTCGTTTGTTTCGCACAAACTTCTTCAATTGCAGATTAGTAGACACTGCATGATAATTTTAAGTTTAAAACTGAGACGACAAAGGAAGTTGTCGGTTATAAATTTACGAGTACATTTATAAATTATCTGAATAAATCCCTCATAAATAAAAAATGCAATAATTCTTATGGAAATGTCCAGAATTAAGAAGTGATAATTGCACTAGAACGTCAAAAAATTATCGGCTAATAATGCACTGGAACGTCAGAAAATTATCGCCATCGATTCAACTGGAATGTCATAACGTTCGAATATTTCCTGAAAAATTCTCATTACGGTTGAACGATAGTTTTATTCAAGAAAAATACCAACGTGATGACATTTTAGTTGAATCGCCGGCGATAATTTTTTGACGTTCCAGTGCAATATTCACCGATAATTTTTTTACGATTCAGTGCAATTATCACTTGAAATTTTTGGACATTTCCATGAGAACTATCGCATTTTTGACGTATGAGGGAAATAGTCAGGGTCATTTTCAAATGTACTCCTAAATTTAAAACTGACAATTTTCTTTGTCGTCTCAGTATTAAACTCAAAATGACTATGCAGTGTCTACTAATTTGCCATTGTAGAAGTTTGTGCAGAAGCGAAATAAATTGATCCATCTGTTCAATTTCGTGGTAAAGCTATTTTGCCAACATAGAATGATCAAATAGTAACTAATCATTTTGTGTACCTATATTAAATGTTAGTTGAAGTGGGATAAGGAATGCCTAATAAAAATACTTGAAATCATAACTCATAAGTCAGTGCTTACTCCACTACAAGTCGTTGCGATGTTGTACCGTGGTAAGGTTTGCCGAAGAGAAAGCTGCGTGTTTTGGCCATTGCTTACTGCGGTACAACTCGGTACTGTGTTATGCAATAGTAAACAATGCCTTTACGCGCCCGGGTACGCGGTTTCGCGGCAGGATATCGCTGAAATCATAGACAAGTGTGATTTGATTTTGAAAAAGGATAACTGGGATAGGATTTTACTGAGTCAACACTGTGATTTTTATAAACATTAATTACCGGAGGGTCGGCCGGACATGGTGGGTGATCTGCTCAAGTTACATATACCTCTGAGCTATAGATGATGTATAACTCAATTGAGAACGGTGAACTATCTCGGCATGAGCATTTTTGTGAACGGTATGAGTTACAGAGTAAAAAATTAGTTATGCTCAATATGTAACCTACAGAAGACCGAAAGCATCAATCACATTTTATTTGAGTGTCCCATGTATAGAGGCCTGAGACGGAGATTGTCTGACTTAGCTGGTGAAGACCACCTGCTGCTCCGCGATCTGAATTGCTTAGGCGCTTGCGCAGTTTTCAGGTTCATGGGTGAAGTAATGAAGCTTCGATCGTTTGCTCTAAATGAATAAGTGGTGATGCGTATTTGTCGAGATCTCCGTTCTTTTTTCACCCCTTGAGGCTTGGCACTTGCTGAGGCTGTTTTTCTTTGATACCATGGTATCACATTCTGAGCTTTGCACATTTTGTTTGTTGTTGCTTTCACAGTCTATGTTTTCTTTTATTTTGAATCAATTCATTCTCCTGATAACTTAAGAATATGATGTCTTATTTAAGAAAATAGTAGGCCTGGAAAATAACTGCAGCTGTTATTCATTTATGACATCTCTTATTAGACAAATACCAAATTTCATTCCGATATCTTCAAAAATAGGCGATATAATAAAGATAATGTTTTTTTTGACAGATCTCAGTTTTTTTTTAGAATATCTCGAAAACGATCATTGATGCTTCAAAATGGTTTGGTGTACCTCAACAACCATCAAATTGCGCATTATATGACATGCCCTGCAATACTCTACCTTTATCCGTTCAAAATGCATTTTTACTTTCCCGGCCCACCCACGAACACGGAGGGAAAGTATTGTAATCGTGCAGAAAAAAAGTTTCGAGATTTCACCGGATATATCCGTTTTGAGGTCCTCCAAGACGATTAAGACCATTTTCAGAATGATGTCTGTCTGTGTGTGTGTGTGTGTGTGTGTGTGTGTGTGTGTGTGTGTGTGTGTGTGTATGTCTGTCTGTGATCTTCCACGATAACTGCCGTAACGTTGACTGGATCGACTTGATATTTGGTATACAAACATGGTTGTTTCCTGAAAAGAGCCCATTAGTTTTTGGCTGTCATCTGTCAAACCCAACTGTCACTATCATCAAATGTCAGAAGCTATATCTCACGGAACTCAACTTGCAATATGTCATTTGAAACCCCTTGAAAAACTGTATCCAGAAAAGTTAAAAACATTGTCCTATCTGTCATCTGTCAAATAATAAAAAATGTTAAAGTTCAAAACTTTACCAATTAATTATTCAAAATCTATCCGATGGATTGCAACCAGATTGGGCAGGAAGCAACAAAACTAAAGAACCAAATTGAGGCCGCAGTTGCAGTTTTCCACCATTTTCCAGTTGGACGTAATGAATTTTCAAAATTTCTCCTGGCCGTTGCCACTCAGGAGGGGCTCTCGCCGGTGTTTCGACCAGAACGACTCGCTTTTGTAGCAGGACTCCACTCAAAAATTTATTCCTGCTCGGGGATCGACTTTTTTTGGAAAATTTCAACTGATATCGAAAGTAGATTGGATAGAGCGTCGTGCAGGTCTATTTTCAAAGTCGACACAGTTCCGGTTTTCCGACTGTAATTTTTTCAAAATGATATTTGCACATTCCGTGAATTTGAGAAAAACGCAATGCAAACTTCTACATACGGTAGGCCCCACGAAATATCAATTTTAGGTGCAGACATGCCGTGAATAAAAGTTGGAGAAAAGATTGAGCTAATTTTTGGAGGAAAAATTTTCGAAATCGGATCAACAGTTGCCGAGTTTTCCTCTCTGGAAAAACTGCAAATTTTTCAACTTTTTATTCCGTGAACAGATTTCTTGGAATTGTTTTTTTTAGAGAATAGATAACTGGTTCTTGAACATTTTCCAATAATTTCTCTCCAATTTCCCGGAAATTTTCCTCCTGAAAATATAAAACCACTCATGCGATCGTACAAATTAAGCGGTTCTGTCACGATAATTACCGAATTATTGATCCGATCAAATCGAAATCAGGTACGGAGGCCTAAGTTCAGCCTGGAATGTTCTGATTAGACTTTGGGTGGATGATTTTGATCGGAAGCCCTCAGGTGGCACATTGGGTCTGGGTTTGTCTGCCCAAGCTCTAAATTGAAAATATAGAGTTGAAATTTGACACACAGATGCAGTGAAAGTTTTCAATCAAGTTTTTGTAATTTCATCATATCTGAAGTAGGAACAAGAATTTCAATAAGGAACCAGCATTGCATTTTTGAGATATCACAACAGTTAGCTACCTAGTTCTACCTTTTGGATAATTTCATCACCTTTGAAAACTGACCTAACCTGTCATTTTTTCTGTTCGCTCAACAATGGATGCAGAATGCTCGCTAAACGCTCGACTAAGTAGAATTTTTTCATCAATTTCCAAATCGAATCGCCCCCTCCCGAAGGGACACTTCGATCAAAATCATTACTGACGTCTCTGGATACCGCCGGGAAAGTTTTGTGTCGCCCCACAACAGATTTACCTAATATACTATCGCGCAAAATGAACGGTTCTGCCACGATATCTGTGTAATTGTTGGTCCGATCAAATCGGAATCAGGAACGGAAGCATAATTCAAGTCTAGAATGAGCTGATTGAACTATGGGTAAATAATTCTCACTGGAAGGCCCTCAGATGGCACATTGGGCTTGGACCTGTCTTCCCAAGCCCTAAATTGAAGATATAAATCTGAAATCTAACACACAGATGCAGTAAGGGTCCTAAATCAAGTGTGCCTAATTTGATCACGATGTCTGAACTAGAAACAAAAATTTAATAAGGAACCAGCAATGCTTTCTTGAGATTAGCAACAATTAGCTTCCTAGTTCTACCTTTCAAAATATTTTATCACCTTGGAAACCTAACAGCCTGTTACTTGTTCTGCAGGCCCGACAATGGATGCAGGATGCTTGCTCAACGCCTAACTCAATAAAAAAATGCCATAGATTTCCAAATAGAATTCTCCCCCTCCCGAAGGGACACTTCGATCAAAATCATTACTGACGTCCCTGGATACCGCCGGGAAAGTTTTGTGTCGCCCCACAACAGATCTACTTAATATACGATCGCGCAAAATGAACGGTTCTGCCACGATAACTACAGAATTGTTGATCGGATCAAATCGAAATCAGGTACGAAAGCATAAATTCAGCCTGGGGTGACCTGATTGGACTTAGGGTGGATAATTTTGATCGGAAGTCCTCAGGTGGCACGTTGGGTCTGGGCTTGTCTGCCCAAGCTCTAAATTGAAGATATAAGAGTTGAAATTTGACACACAGATGCCGTAAAAGTTTTCAATCAGCTTTGTATAGTTTCATCATCATGTCTAGAGTAGAAACAAAAAATTTTATGGGGAACCTGCATTGCATTCTTCATATTCCGCAACAATTAACTTCCTAGTTTTACCTTTCAAAATATTTCATAACCGTGGAAACCTAAGAGCCTGTCACTAGTTCTGTCGGCCCAACAATGGATGCAGGATGCTTGCTAAACGCTCAACTCACTAGAACTTTTCCAATCAACTCCTCGATTAAATCCCATTTTCCCGAAGGGACACTCGAATTCAAATCATCACTGACGTCCCTGGATACCGCCGGGAAAGTTTTGTGTCGCCCCACAACAGATTTTTTTAAATTGTTTTTCTTCTTCACCCTGTTTACAGGATCTCAACTGCAATTTCGCTTGCGGCGATAGACAGAATTGTTGAGACAGGTTCTAAGAACATGTGTGCCAAAGGGCATTGCATTACTCAAAAATGCAGTGTACAGGACTTTTTCCGAACGTGCCGACTCCACTAGTTGACTTTGTTCTCATGTCCGGGCAACGGGTCGATCCTATCATACACTTGATGTTCACACCTAAATATTTTTGCCGGTTTCACTTCTCTTACTGAGTTTTCTCTCTCTACCATTTGGAGTTCACGGGTTATGTGGAGCGATATTAAGGGTTTCGACATTTTGACAGCGTGTAACTTTGAGCAGGTTGCAAGTTGGACGATAAGACCTGAGTTGTCCGGTTTACTCTACAATGTCTAAGGGAATAAACTCCTTGCTCCTGCAAAATAGTTTATTGCATTGTCTAGCCGAATATAACCGATAGCGTTCAGTTTTTGTAGCAAAACACAGCAGCCACGTTTCGTTCCATGGCTTCCACAACGATTCAAAATGTGCAGGATTTAAAAGCATGCAGACACCTTTCGCATACTCATAGCCATGCATAAACAGAATTCCAGATTGGAATTCTGATTCGATCGAGAACCGTGGGCGTGAATCACCGCCGCCACTGGCTCCAAGTCGTTCCGTCGTCGCCTGGCCCATAAAGGAAAAGTGCGGATATATGTGCGGGGTTAGCAGACTGATCTTGTTCCTGCGGAAATGTTATAGTTGCAGTCATTTCGGCGATGAGATCAGCCTGTCGAACCCAGCTCTCTAAGTTCGTGCAGTCACTCACCTCGCCATTATCATCCTCCAAAGCATCCGCAGAGAGGCCCTGCCTTGCCTCTGCCTTGTAGCCGACCACCGCCGCACCACTACAGCCGCCGCCGCCTGCGACGAGTCCCGACCCGTTAGCTCCAAATAACAATTTGCTTTCCGGCATAATCATGCAAATTTTTGCTGTTGCTGGCTCTGGCTGCCTCTGATGCCTGCGCCTCCCTGGGTTCTTCTACACCGACTTTTCGGATCTTCCCGCGGACAAAAGCTTGCGACGTTGTGTTGTATGGAAGGGGAATGGGTCTTTATATTTTTCTGAAAAGGCGACAACAATGGGACTCGTGTCCTAATTGAAATAAATCTGGAGCACGACGTGCAACCATACTGTTCGTTTTTATTTATCCGACCTCCATTCTCACAGAGTTCCATTTGCCAGAAAAAAAGAAACAAAATGACAAAAATGATGCGGTGCTCGCGTGTGTAAGGGCTCTGATGCATTCTGGCCACGAAAAGAGGGCACTTGCAATTACTGCACCGGATTCGATGATATTTAATGGATTGTGGCGTACCTGTGATTATCGGCGCAAAAGCCTTTGATGGAATTATTGGCTCGGACGAGTGGAACCAGCTATGGCTATCAGAATGGGTGTTTGGCCACGGGCTGGATGCCTTTTAGTCTTTAAATATACTGAAATAACGTAATTGAGCCTAAAACTTTGCCCGCACTCGCCCGCAAGAATTGGAGTCAACCGAGCAGTATACCTACGCTATACCAACATCTACTTCTCAAGAGTTCAAGCTTATTGCTACGAGTTTGCCTCGGTTAGTTTAGTGATCGGAAGAAAAACGTTTAGACACACACTGTTTATAACTTTGTATCCAGTAAATTACATGTCAAATGAATTGTTGCATTTAGATATTGTCAACGGCGCTGCACTGTGGAACGAGAGTGGTCGTGTGGTTGGACATCGCGATATAGCAATCGTAGGGTCATAGGTTCGATCCCCGCTGGGATCGTCACATTTTTTTGTGTTTTTACTAACTTCTTGCATATTTTTCGTAAATCTACGTCCATATACCTTGAGTACATACTATAGCCTTTTGTTTTCTTTGATTTTCATGCAATTACCGTCAAGCACAGAGATGTTACACACAAAAGATAGCCCTGAAGAAGTGCCAGAAAAGCGTATGCACCATACGCACCATTTTAATCTGGTAGACTTGCTCCTCAACGTGGCACATCGTATTTTCCGGGGCAACTTGAGGCATTTCTGCAATTGATTGTTTAAGTAGACCCATCAAGTTTGGGTTTGGTTAGGAAACCAAAGAGGTCCCTGCGTGTTTGACGCTGGTTGCTCCGATCTCGATTGGTCTAGGCGGGTTGTACCACACGTGTCTCAAACTGCATGCTTCAATCACAAAGTTTATGGTACCTGTTTGGCCGCTGACGACAGTCATTTTATTTACATTGCAGTTTTTTTTTCTGCAATGAATCAGTACTTCAACAATCAATTGCAGAATTGCCTCAAGTTGCCCCGGAAAGTACGACATGCCACGCTAAAGAGCAAGTCTTCCAGATTGAAATGGTGCATACATTATGGTGCGGAAAAGTGCGGAACTCGAGTTTTTTGACACTTCTTCAGGGCTATATTTTGTGTCTAACATCTCTATGCTTGATGGTTATAGCATGAAAATCGAAGAAAATGAAAGACTATAGCTTGTACTCAAGACATATGGACGTAGATTTATGAAAAATATGTGAGACGTTAGTGAAAACACAAAAAAATATGACGGTCCCAGGCGGGGATCGAACCCACGGCCTTTGGATTACTAGAACGCCTTTTTATCTTTAAAAAATCTTTATTATCTTTGTAAATTCAACAGAATATAAAACAGAATATTCAACAAAGTGACGTGAATTAACCAGTCCCTGGCGCATTGCGCCTTACAACGTTGCCATGTGTTTATTGCACCGGGGTGCCATGTGTCGTTATTTATATGTTTTCAATGTGCAATTTGGAGTTTGGAAGCATGCTGTAGTGTTAGCGAAAGACAGGAAAAAATAAACCTGCGTTGTAAAATTTCTAACTGATGGATCGAAAATGTATTTGCTACGTGCATTATGAGATGACTTGATAATTTTGTATTATTGTGCCGAACTGGTGGTTGAGTTTGAGTTTGCCGACGCGTCTGTTTCGCTGTCGCTTGTTGTGTGGGTTTCCGGCCATCGATAGGCCGAGGCAGGAAAGGCGTCGTCGTTGTCGCCGCTGATGTTTTCGCCTTCAGTGGTCAGATCGTCGCTTGCTGTTGAGAGGAAGTCGGATGGTTCCTCATCATCCGAGGACACGGGCTCGCTGAATAAAGGCAGTCGTTGGTGAGGGTATTTGTGTCTTATGTGGTTAGTGTTATGTGTTCGAATGGCTGTTATGTTACGTGTAAGTGCAGAATTTCTGATGTTTTTATGGTAGTACCTCTCGGATTGGTCCACAATAAAATCCCTAAACCGCGGCAGTTCGGTCATTTCGTGGAGGGCGTCGATTCGAGTGTAGCGGTTCGAACCCGTCATCAGCCTCAGACAGGAGTTCTGCAACACCTGTAGAGGCTTAAGTGCCGTGTCCGAAGCACTACACCAGATCGGCGCCGCGTACGCCATGATTGGGCGGATCATGGTTTTGTACAGCAGGACTTTGTTGGCGTTGCTCAACCTGCTCTTCCCGCACAAGAGCGGGAAGAGGGCCTTGCGCGCCGCTCTAGCCGAGCAGAGTGCTCTGTTGATGTGAGTGCCATGGTTAAGCCTTCTTCCGAGATTAACTCCCAGATATTTCACCTCAGCCCGCATAGGGACCTCCTGACCCGCCATTTTGAGTGGTTGAAACACGGAAATGTTTGAGAATTTCCGTGCAAAAATGATATTCTCCGACTTGCTCGGGTTAACTTTGATAAACCACTGTTCAAAATAGCGGCTCAGTATGTCTAAATGCAACTGAAGCTGCTTGTTGGCAACAACGGCACTGTGTGACTGCGCCAAGATTGCCGTGTCATCAGCAAACAGCGCCAGTTGGGTCTGAGGGAATTTTGGTATGTCGTTCACGTTGTAGAGAAAGAGTTTGGGACTGAGCACTGCCCCTTGTGGTACTCCCGCCTTGATCTGCCTCTCCATTGAAACGCAGTGATTTACCCTTACCTGGAAAGTCCGGCCCCCGAGGAAGGACTTGAGCAAAGCCACCATGTACGGCGGGAAACCGTACATGGTGAGCTTATGCAACAGACCAGGCACCCAGACCCGGTCGAAGGCCTTCTCGATATCAAGAAGGACCATCGCCGTGACCTTGTCAGCGTTGAAACCGCCGACGACATGGTCGACGATCCGGGATACCTGTAACGTTGTGCTCAGTCCTTCCCGAAAGCCGAACTGCTCAGGCAAGAGCACCCCAAGGCGCTTCTCCAACTTGTTTAGCCTCGCCAACACCACCTTTTCCGCGAGCTTGCCGATGACGCTCAACAACGAGATCGGCCTATAAGACAGGGGAAGTCCAGGGGGCTTCCCCTTCTTATAGATCGGAACGATCACGGCCTGCTTCCACACCTGGGGAAAGTGCTGAATCCTCAACATGGCGTTGAGGATGTACGTGAGCTAGACCACCGCTTTTCTGGAGAGATTCTTGACCAGCATTGCATCAATAGCATCCGCACCGGGCGCTTTCTTTCTGAGCTGTTTTATGTGCTGACGCACTTCGGCTGGGGAGGCCAGCACTTTAGTCAATTGTTTCCTGTCTATGTATCGTCCATGTATTGCGTCAAATGACGACTGGATGTCGCGTTGCTGTCGCGTCAGTTGCGTCAGGCCGAGTTCGTGGACTTTGGCGAATTCAGACGCCAGCAGTTCAGCCTTTTCCTGGTCAGACAGAGCTGGAGGTGCACCCGCCGTGGGTGGAACCAGCGTCGGGATCGGCTGACGTTCAGTGCGCAGACTTTTCACCAAACGCCAGAGCGACCCGTCCGCTGTGTTCAGTGCCTCCAACTTGTCGTTCCAGCAGCGGTTGGTGTGCTTCTGGACATCCTCCTTCACCCTCCGCGTCAGTGCGTTTAGTTCCCGCCTGTGTTCGTCGGACCTGCTTGCTTGCCAGCGACGGCGAGCGGCGTTTTTGGTCCGGATGACGTCCAGGATGGCCTGTGGCAACGGGGCGATTGCACCAGCACGCCGCGTGACGTTGACCATCCTGGAGTTGGCATTTTTGGCTGAGATGACGGCTGAGGTGAATTTCTCCACCTCTGCCTCCAACTCTTGTGCACTGTTAATGCCGTTGTTGATGTGTACGTGTTCGTCAAGCGCTAGGCGGTAGCGCTTCCAGTCTGTGTGTCTGTAAGACACTGTCTGTCGGTCAGGGTGAAGATGAGTGTGATGATTCCAAGCGAATGAAATGGGGTTGTGGTCCGAGTCCAGTACGGTGTCGACGAGCGACTCGGGAGCCAAGCTCACCACCGTGTTCTTGACCACCACTAAGTCAATCGTCGACGGCGTCATTCCGTTAGTCGGGTAATGGGTCGGTTTGTCAGAATGAAACACCTCGAGGTTGTTATTGATGATATACTGGTCAAGAACCCTACCATTGGCGTTAATGGCGCTCACTGGGTCCCAAGTGCGGTGCCTCGCGTTGAAGTCTCCGACAAGCAAGATGGTGTTGGCGAGGCCAAACAAGCCATCCAGAGAGGCGGGATCCATGACATTGGCCGGCCGGTTGTAGACTGCCACAATGACAGCTCCACACGCCAGCCTGACAGCCACGTGTTCAATGTGACATCGTGTCACTTGCGGCAGGCGGGTGTGCGCGATGTTGCCCTTGACAATCGCGGCCACGCCACCAGCAGCATGGACAGCGTCAGCCCTGTCACTCCGGTGGACAACATAACCTGGAACCTTAAAACGAAAGCCAGGCCTAATCTTGGTCTCATTTATCAACAGAACATCTGTCCTGCTGTCCATGACGAATTGCCGGATCAAAGGGATCTTACCAGAGACACCGTTGGCGTTCCAGTGTGTAATGTTTAGTGTGCGTGTGAAGTGGTGTGCTGCCATTAGTTCATCGTGCTCGTGTGCCGGATGATGGCCATCATCCGCTCTCCGCTCGTCTTGCAGTTTCTCAGGCTAAGGTTTAGCGCTGTGATTTCGCGCAGGATCTGCACGAGGTCGCAGTGTCTACGGAGCTCGGCCATTTGTTCTTGCAGCTGGAGGAATGTGTCCATTGTGCTGTCATCCGACGGGTTGGGTAGCAAGGGCGCTCTGAGGGGCTGATTCCGCTGTTGTTGTTGTTGTTGCTGTTGTTGTTGTTGTTGTTGTTGTTGTTGTTGTTGTTGTTGTTGTTGTTGTTGTTGTTGCTGTTGTTGTTGTTGTTGTTGTTGTTGTTGTTGTTGTTGTTGTTGTTGTTGTTGTTGTTGCTGTGGCTGTTGTATCTGTTGCTGCTGCTGTTGTTGCGTCCTGAAGCTTCTGGGGAGACCACTGTCCCATGCGTTTGCTGCTGGCAGCGGGGCAGAAACGAACCTGGGTGCCTGTGAGGCCTGTTCAGGTGCCGCCTTTGCCTTTGCTGCATTGCGTTTCTTGATGATGCCTATGTAGGCTTTGCAGCTGATACTGTTGGCGGGATGGTCCAAATCGCAATTGGCGCATTTCGCCGGCGTATCCCGCGGCTTTTCGCAGATGTAGGTCCAGTGCCCCATTCCGCACTTCAAGCAGCGTGGTTGCGCACGGCAGTTATTTGCAGTGTGCAGCCATAGCTGGCAGCGGTGGCACTGGACCACTTCTCTGGTGTTTCTCACTCTCTCCCATTTGATTCTAGTATTCATGACATACTTGACTTGTTCTTGTAACGTTTTTAGAGTGACGGCCGCCGTAAAGGTACACATGTAGAGCTTAGGTGCTCTTGGGGTGCTTAGTACCATTTTCTTTGCCGACACTACCGCCAGCCCATGTTCTTGTAGTTCTTCGACGATTACATTTGCGTCCGGCTCTTGCTCAAGGCCTCTCAGCACAAACGTGTGCTTTTTCTCGTCGCTTGGCGTGAACGTGTGAAACGCCATTGAGTCGAGTTCCAGTTTCTCCTTGACTGCCACCCATTCCGTCTTGTCGTTTAATATTATATTTGTGTTATTTCTTGAGTACTTCAAGGTGTACCCCTTTGTTGCTGTTTGCTTGAGAAATATGACAAACTCGGCATTATTTGCAGGTTTGCCATGTAGCACTACAGGCGGGAGTACTGCCGCTGCCGCTTGCTTGACCAATTCCTTCTTCTTCTCCTTCTCCTTCTCCTTCTTCTTTCCCCCGTCGTGGTCCATTTCTTCTTCGTTTTCGCTTCCATCTCGTTCATCACCCTCCGAGGAATCAGAGTCCGGGTGCTTCTCAAGGGGTGTGAACTGATTTTTTATGCTAACCTGACTTCTATTGTCATCATTCTTTGACTTTTTGGATGGCCTCCGGGTATGAGGGATTAGGGTGAAGGTGTGATAGGGCGATGTGGTCTGCGTCGTTACCGCTTCACCAGCCTGCAGTCCCGAGGGGCCTGCTTCTTGCATAATATCGGTTTTGTCTGACGTAACATTCTCAGAACTGTCAGACGATACTCCCTGTTCCATTTTACGCTTGGGGGGCTGTTTGGCTTTGTTTTTTATTTTGGTCCGGAGGCTGGCCACACTCTGCGTCTTCGCCTTTGTCTTTAGCCTCTGAGTCAATCTTGCAGGCTGCGTGCTGCTGGACGGGATGACGGGCGGAGCTGAGCTCAACGCCGCGTCGTCCATTATCGCTTCCTCTTGCGGTTCCCCGGCTTCGATTTTTTTGTGTCGGACTTCAGTAGGCAAGTACAGCGGCTGCCGTCGACTTGTTTTAAAGCACTAATGGGTTCTCGAACAGGCAAAATTTGCTTTTTTCTTCTTAGAGCTGTCAGCAAGCGTGTGATAGCTTTGACTGATGTCGTGAGAGTCCGCTACCGGAGAGTCTGCTACAGTGTACGGAGAAGCTGAAGTGAGCATTCGCTTTGGACGATTTCTTCTGCAAGAAAAGTTCTTGGTCGCTGACTTTGTTTACGGCTTCATACTTGGCCTGAACTTGATGGAAAAGAACGGATTCATCCTGGATGTTGGACAGCGGACACTGAAGATCGGAGACGGGAAAATGGCGCTTAGAACAACCATGGAGGCCGCTGAGGAAATTCGGCTACTTTTGGCTGAAACCGTTCGTGTAGCTGCTAACTCCGAGAAAATCATGTGAGTAACACTATGCGGACAACCTGGAGGACATGTCGCCGGCATTGCTGAACCCGACACAGCTGCCAGCTGCATCATGGCCAAGACATTGATGACATGGACAAGACGAAAATCCCGATCAGTCATTAACCCGAACAAGACGTGCAAAACAATCAAGGAAGGAGAGACTCTGGGCAAGTGGGAGCTCGTAGAATGGATCTCACGCTATAAAAAAATATCGACAAAGGCTGCGACTCTCAAGCTCTTGGAAAAAAAGATAGTGGAGATGTTCTCGCCTGACTAGAAACATCTGTGGGGATAGGAGAAGAAGGTTGCGACGCAATTCATACAAGGAGAAGCTGCAGCCTTTGCGATGGAAGGTAAGCCTACCGGGAGGATCAGCGTGATCCAACATCGGATCAACACTGAGAACGCCGCACCGATCCGACAGGCTCCCCGGCGCCTACCTTCGGCGAAGCAAGAAGAGGTGTCGAAGCTCTTGACGAACTTGTTGGATGAAGGCGTGATAGAAGAATCGACAAGCCCGTGGTCATCACCGGTTGTTTTGGTTACGAAGAAAGACGTACGCGATTTTACGTGGACTACCGTCAACTCAATGATGTGACAAAGAAAGACAGCTATTGACTGCCTCGGATTGACGACACTTTGAGCACGCTGTCTGGATCGAAATGGTTTTCGACGCTTGACCTGAAGAGTGGTTACTGGCAAGTGGGACTTCACAACGACGACAAAGACAAGACGGCCTCTTCAGTCTGCCGGTAACGGCCTTTATCAGTTTACTGTGATGCCGTTTGGACTTTGTAACGCACAGGCCACGTTTGAACGTCTAATGGAGTGCTTTTTGCGAGGTCCAACATGGAAAACTTGCCTAGTCTACCTCGACGACGTAATGGTCATCGGTCGAACATTTGAAGAACAGAAAAAGAACCTCCGGAAGGTATTTCGACGTCTTCGAGGTGCACATCTCAAGCTCAACCCAAAAAATGCGTTCTCTTCCAGAAGCGAGTCAAATTTTTGGGGCACGTAGTGTCGCCGGAGGGAATCGAAACCGATCCAGCGAAATTGAATGCTGTCCGAGAATGCCACGACCAAGAAATCAGCATGAAGATGAAGTCAGAAGTTTCTTGGACTTGTGCCACGAAGCTTATGCACATACTACAGATGATTTGTGGAGAAGTTTGCTGACATTGCTAAGCCCTTACACAAATTGACTGAAAACCGTGCGCCATTCCTGTGGACAAAGGGATGTGAAAACTCATTCAAGACTCGGGAGGTGGCATTGTGCTCGAGTGCTATCCTGGCATACCCTCTTCCACAAGGACAGTACACCTTGAACACTGATGCCAGCAACAGCGGAATTGGAGCAGTGCTGTCACAACACTAGCAGGGCCAAGAGCGAGTAGTGTAGTACTACAGCAAGGTGTTGACCAAGCCAAGGTGGATCGAGAAACTGCGACAATATGACTTCAAAATCCAACATCGTCCTGGAAGAAGTCATGGCAATGCGGATGCTCTTTTTCGAAGGCCATGCAACGAAGACTGCAAGCACTGCAAGGAGGTAGACCAACGGAATTGAAATGTCGAAGTCAAGGCAATCGTTGTCGGAACCCCAAGGAATTGGACTGAGGCTGAGCTCAATAAGGAGCAGCTCGAGGACTCAGCCATCGGTTCACTTGCAGAAGGAAAAGAACTTGGCCAAGACAGACCAGAGTTGGCCGAGATCTCTGGTGAAGGGCCCGAATTCAAGGCTCTTTGAGCTCAGTGGCATTCTCTGAGAATAAAGAATGGGCAGCTGAAGAGAGTCTAGGAGAGTCCTGATGGTAAGTAAGAAGGAGATGGTTCAGTTGGTGCTTCCCAAAAAGAGAGTGGAAGAGGTCCTAGAGGAAATGCACGATGGCGTGGAGGTACCTACAAGGTCTTGGCCGGGGTGCGCGAGGGGTTCTACTGGCTAAACTGTCGAAACAACGTGGAGACATGGTGTCGCTAGTGCGAGGTTTGTACGGCCAGCAAGGGACCAAGAACTTGCAGCCAAGGGGACCTGTAGACTTACAATATTGGAGCGCCTTTTGGACGCATCGCGATCGATGTGGCTAGCCTGTTTTCGACAACGTAAGATGGCAACAAATACATCCTGGTTGCCATGGACTACTTCCGCAAGTGGCCGGAAGCGTACGCCCTACCCAACCAAGTACAGTGGCGAGAGTGCTGGTGGACAATCTTGTCAGCCGTTTCGGAGTACTATTGAAATTACACTCAGACCAGGGACGGATATTCGAATCCAACGTGTTCCAAGGTATCTGTACTCTACTCGGGATACAGAGGACCATCAGGGCGACGCCTCTTTACCATGGATATGGAGCAGCGCCTGTCAAAGTGAGCACGGAGTGTTGAAACTGGTTATCTCAAGAATAGGCAGCGGCTGGGAATGTGCAAAATGATAGAGATATAAACAGGTGAAGAAACTGATTGAAATCGTCTTCTGAGAAGAACAAGTGAAAATTACTACCTATAGAAAGCCAGGCAAAGATATAGCGCAAACAAAGGCGGGCCTGTCACCGTGAACACCGGATGTCAAGTGTCAAGGGTATTATCCCAAAAGGTAGCAGTTCCCCAATACTAAAAAGAAAGGACGAAACTCAAGGGTAAAGAGACGACACAGAGGCCGTGATTGTTAAAGGAGAAAGAAAGAGCTACGCGGACCTCCTGAAGGCAGTAAAAGAGAAGGTTAATGTCGAAGACACCGGGGCCCAAGTTTCAGCAATCAGGAAGACCAGAGAGAGGGAAATTTTTTTTTTATAATTGGCAAGGATAAAGACGGAAAAAAAGGGCTCAGAGCAGCAACAGAAAACGTGCAAGAAACGGAAGTCATTACAAGAAATCCAGTTACGGTTTTACGTATCAAAGACATCGATGCAATTACCACAAAAGAGGAAGTATAAAGAGCAGTGGAAAAGGCCTTGGAATCAAAGAATTACACCCTGACCTCGCTCAGACCAGCGCCTGGTGAAAGGCAAAACGCCACAATCAAGGTTCCCAAGCATGATGGCAAGAAACCGAAAGACCTGAAGAGAATAGAAATTGGTTGGACTTCGTGCAGACTGCAGGAAAGAGGAGCCTCGAAAAACTGCTACAAATGCTGGGAGCAGGGTCACTTGGTACAGGACTGCCAAGCTCAGACAGGAGTGACTCATGCAGGCGATGATGCGGAGAAAAATGGCAGAAACAAGACGTCGTGCGTGTTGTGCGCAAGTGAGAACCATGAGGCAGGCAGCGTAGATTGTGAAAGAGCCAGGAAGCCACAAAAAGAGAGCGCTGAAGAACCAAACCGATAAAACGAGTAGTAACAGAAAGAATGACGAGCAGCCGAGAGGAATTTCAGAAAACCTTACCGATTGTCTCATTGCGAATACTGAAAATGAACCTTAACCCTTTAAGTATCACTGGTACAGCCCTTGTACCGGCCCACAAAAAAATTGAAATAATATGTTAGCTTCATCCAATGCATGTTTAACACGTTACTTGTAACTAATCCTAGCAGCCTTTAAATTTTCATCAGGATATTCTACTCTGGTACCTGCTAAATAAAAAAAAACTAGGTGTGTGGTACAGCACATGTACCAGGGAGCTACGCGCAATATGACTTTCCTTTAGCGACGAGACATTATGTGCAACTAACAACAACAGCTGACTGCTCGAGAGAAAAAAAGGGAAAACTTTTGGTAAATACAAGAAAATATATATTGCACTAACTTATTTTCGGAATAAATTGCATGCGTGACAAAGGACAACTGAGAAATTATGATGATTGCAGAGTATTGGTAAATCTAACCTCAAATGTGACATTTTCAAAAAATTAAATAAGAAAGGTTCTCCATATTTTTTGCAAAATTGGGCCATTTCACATCAATGCCAAATGTCCACTCTACCTAAAAAACATAACTTTGTCGCTATAGCGCTGTGCGCTCAGTAAATCTGATAACATGAACTTAGAATATCAACAAAAATGGTGACATGCTCGTAACATTGAAGTAGATGGGAGGGGTATCTCACTGTCGGCAATACTCGTACAACATCGTAGGCAGTGCTTGGGGTGATGGGCAGTACTTGAGCAGTACTAGGCAGTAGGTACTAGAGCACTACCTACTAGGCAGTAGGTACTTTTCCACTACCTACTAGGCAGTAGGCAAATTTAGCACTGCCTACTAGGCAGTACCTGGGCAGTACTTATGGCAGTAAATACTTGAGGCAGTACTAGGCAGTATTCGGCAATACCTATACTTGCACAAAACAGGGGTAGTGAGATACTCCGCAAGTAGATACTTCGGTATGTAGAGACCAATCTTGGTTTTTGAAATCAAATTAGTACATAATTATTATCTTTGAATTTGAAATTATAGCCATAGCATGTCACGGCAATCCAGTGACTGGTACCGCCGGAAGCCCCTCACAGACGATGAACTGGCTGCTTTACATGAGATCAGTGAAGATCAAGCTGAGCTGTCAGATATCGGGGGCGACTCAGATGCGGAAGACGTCATCGATTTTCTGAAAATCGATGACGAAAAAGACTAGGACCACCATTGGCTCCAGTGTTTTTGTCGAACATTTCCCACCTGCCAGAGAGAACAACTCGTCGGCGCGCCAGCAATGTTCAAAAATTGGCCGACAAAGTAAAAGCGAGACACAATGTGCCCAGTGTAAAGTGGCCTTGTGCATCCCTTGTTTTTTGCCATACCACACAAATGTTTGACTTTTTTATAATTTTTTTTGAGTTGGTTTTTAGAGTTTTTATTACTTTTATCAAAGAATTTGTATTATTGTTTTTTTGTTATATATTATAAACAGTGACACTGCTGGTCAAGAGTACATACTGGTTAGTTTCTAGTATACCTTAAAAACAAATAAAAAAAGGCATTTTTTGAACCGGTAAAAGAAGTGGTACAACCCTTGTACCAGTGAACTTACGTGATATATTTAACTCTCGTTGATCACTGGTACAACGGTCGACCGGCGTTTTTTGAAAAAACTAAGGGATGTAAAATTATTTTCTTCTATTTGAGAAGTCCCTTAGGTCTTACTTATTGGATTGCCACATCTTTTCCGTGAGAAAAGCTTCAGAATAATCTTGCGCCTTAAAGGGTTTAGATCGGGGGCCGTCCACGACATGCTGAAAAAAATGGCGTCCCAGCGAAACACATTGACATATTATGGGCTATCACCGAGCCAAACAAATACCTCGCAGATAAAAAAGGCATATCACACAGCTACCAATAAAGACACGGCAGTTCGCACAAATATCAAAATCACAGGATCAAATCATGGACACGGGGCAGGATTTACATGGGTACAGCTGGGCGAAATCAAGCTGTTGAGCTGCTATATGTATTTTTCCGAACGTAACACCAGCCGTGGTACAGAGAGTTCTCTGAGCGATCATCAACGAGCTTGTCTTGTCAAACACAAAAACAATCATCACAGGCGACTTCAACGATCATTCTACAGAATGGGGTCCCAACCAGTTCTAATGGCAACTCTATGAAGTTACGCAACGCAGCCGCAGCCACAGCGCAATAAGGCGCAAAGTTTCTGATTTGCTCGCAAGCCTTTCGCTTCGTTGCGATGACTTTGCGAATACCTTGTGAGCCAATCAGAAACGTTGCGCTCTGCGTTGCGATTGTTGCGAATTTTCATAAAGCGGGCATAACACTAGAGGACATGAGATCGCTGACTGGATATCAATGCTTAATTTGTACGTCATGAACGAGGGCACCGCTCCCACATTCCAAAAAGCAGAGAAGCTCAGTCTCGTGTTGACCTCACGCTGTGTAGGTACACAAGACATGGTGGGGAAGATAAATGGATGGACGACCCTTGAGGTGAGAAAAAGCTGTCATAACTTTAACTTCTATGAAGTTGATGTCAATATGAAACATCTGAGCGTGAACAAACTTATATCAAGAGTCGAAGAAAATAACAGAATCCTCGCAGAAGAACTGCCACTCGTCCTAATTAGTGGACTGCTGGATGATGAACCAGAATGCTGCACATTATTATTATTGTGGGTTGGGTTGCCCCTGCAGTAAAACTAAGTTTATTGTGCCCCACCAACTGCACTCACCGATCCGCAAAATGGTACCTGGATGCTTGATGGTAGGTCCATCCCAGCACTGGGATGGATCTTTCACACCCGAACGTAGGTTTGGATGTCCAATACATCCACGCCCTACGCTCGGTACGTTTCTGACTTCGTCCGTCCCCCAGACTACGCTGCCGGTTGTCCTCTACACTTTGCCGTACAGCCGGCTGGAGGCATGTTATACTCGGGCGAGGATTTGCCTAAGACCACCCAAGGAGGAGTTTCAGACCGGCTTCGAATCAGATGAAAGATTCTCGTCGACTGTTTCTCGATTATGTTTCGAAAAAAAATCGAATTAAAATCAACTGAAGAAAAAAACCGGACACATCTGTCTATAGAACGATTATCTTCACCCTTGATGTTGAAACAGGCAATTATTGTTTCAATCTGTGATGCAAATGGAACCTTTTGTTTCGTGAAAGTGTTGTTTTTGACTGGGGAGGGGGTGTCAGTTTGTGTCATGTGTCACGTGTCTGTCAGGTACGCCAGAAGGGCAGTGACCTTTGGCTATACCATCGATTTCTGATTCAAAAACAACTTGGACACAAAAGAGCTAGCTACATGGATCTCATCAGGTCACTAGGTACTTTTCAAAAAACTCAACATGTCTTAATTTTTCACAGTGTTCGGTGAATCAGCGTTTCGGCTAATCGGCCTTACCACCTACTTCTGAATCGGAAACAACCTGGACACAAAATAGTTGTGTGAACCTCGTCAGGTCACTAGGTACTTTTTCCAACTCAATTCCTCGGATTGTCTCGGTCCTCGGTTGATGAGTTGGTTATCAATGAAACATGAAACGTACCAAACACATTGATTCATAAGAAAAATGGCTCACATGACACAAACTGACCCCTCCTCTCTTCAGTCGAAAGGGAAGTACCTTCACGAAACAAGAAGCTTTATTTGCATTACAAATCGCAACAATAATTTTTTGTTTCAACATGAAGGGTGAAGATGAGGGTTCTTGAGACAGATGTGCCCTAACTCCCCTCCCCCCCCAGGGAAAATTCAAAATGTCGCCAGCCACTCAAAAATTCCATTCTGAAACAATTGCCTCCGCTCTTAGCACGAAACGCCTGATACATCTACTAAGTCGCTGAGCTGTATCAAGTCCGGTGGTTAGCGATCTCAACCTTATACTTTTGAGTACAGCACTGAGATCTGGCACAGTTGAAGAACAAACCTATACCTCACTTCCAAGAAGTAGTGCCCAGATGGCACTACTTGGAGGTGCCATATACAATGATGCAAAAATTCCAACTTGTTAAGCAAAAGAGCTGATGGAGTCATGAAAATCACCATGTGGATTCACAATTCAATGCTTGTTAGGCTAAAACAAACCGCGTCTGAATATTTCCAGTCTTCCCTGAAAAATTCTGGAATTAGTGGTCAGTTTCATGAAAATTGACATTTTTCGGTAGATTAGTGATTTTTCAAGATATTCGAGTGAAACTCGGTAATTTCATGAAGATTGAAGTCAAAAATGAAATGCTGTGTGTTACCATCGTTTCCATCGACCATCTTCGGAGAATTTGGCCGTTAACTGTTTTTCTTCTCATTGTCCGGTGGTTAGCGGTACCAACCTCGCACTTTTGAGTACAGCATTGAGACTTTGGCACAGTTAAAGTACATACCTATTATCTATACCTTACTTCCATGAAGTGGTGCCCAGATGGTACTACTTGCAGACGCCGTATACAGGGTGTTGAATAATGCAAAAAATCCTACTTTTCCACCAGAATTCTAATTTTTTGCATTATTCAACACCCTGTGTACGGCGTCTGCGAGTAGTGTCGTGTCATCTGAGCACCACTCTCTAAAAGAAAGGTAAGGTATGTACTTCAACTGTGCCAAGTCTCAATGCTGTACTCAAAAGTGCAAGGTTGGTACCGTTAACCACCGGACAATGAAAAGAAAAACAGTTGACTGTCAAATTTTTCGAAAATAGTAGATGAGGACGATGGTAACACACAGCATTCCATTCTTGACTTCACTCCTCATCTCGCTCCTCATGGAACTTCCGAGTTTTACGCGAATAGTTTGAAAAATCAGTGATTTATTGAAAAATATCAATTTTCATTAAACTGATCACTAATTTCAGGATTTTTCAGGAACGCCTGAGGATATTGAGACGCGGTTTGTTTTATCTCAACAAGCATTGTATTGTGAATCTACATGGTGACTTTCATGACTCCAACTCTTTTGGTTAACAAGTTGGAATTTTTGCATTATTGAACACCCTGTATACAGCGTCTGCAAGTAGTGCCATATGGGCACCACTTCTTGAAAGTAAGGTATAGGTATGTACTTCAACTGTATCAAATCTCAATGCTGTACTCAAAAGGGCAAGGTTTGTATAGAGTATGCCCGTTAACCACCGGAATGATTTTTCTATTTTTGTAGTCCGAGATAGCTATGGAAAAAAATAAAATTTTGATCATGATGTCGGTTCTACACATTTTTGAAACTTTGCCAACTCGAAGCTAGTACCTTTAGTAACTTATATACAAAAAATCATGAATGTGTAGTACCGACATCATGGGGGCCCGAAACTACCTTTAGTTCGATTGTATCCTTTAGTGGAGAAATCTGTGTTGAAAGATGAAACAGTCGACTTAACCTAAACAAAAATATTGACAGCTCATGTCATGCATTTTGACTGTGACGCAGGGTGGTTTAGTAACAAGCAATGGCACCACACCCTGACGCGCAAATACCCTAGTGCTCTAGCTTTCTCTCTCTCTATACCCTCTCGCTCAATGACTTGGCTTTCGTCACTCTCTGGGTGACCAGATCTAGGTCTCTCTACGGTGCAATTTCTCGCTACATATCGTACAGAATCGGAAACGCGGTGAACTCGTTCATCCCATCCGAACATCCCAGCGTGTCAGCCTGTCAACCTGACAAACAGCTGATGCCAAGAAAAAAGTTAAGTGTTACCGCAAGCAAGCATCAGCAGCATTCAGCAACACAGCAACACCAGCCACGCTGAGGCTAGAAGTTAGCCCGTCACAGATGGTGATAATAAAAATAAAATTTGCGAAAATAAGGGAGCTTCGGTGTCAATTTTGGAGTGTTTTGTGTTCCAATGTGAGTGCAATTTTTTGATTACAATCACGTTAAAATTCCTTGAAAAGCATTCGAATATTCCCAATACCCCCCTATCGTGTACCCCTGGAGCAGAAGGTGGAGTTAGAAAGACTGAAGTGTTTGCATGCATAAATCAAAAACAAATTCATTTCACCCGAAAGTTTACCGCTAAGGGCCGTTTTGCAGCGGCCTGGCCGAGTTCGCTGTTCTGGAAATAAGTGAGTAATGTATTGAAAGATATAACTACCTACCTATTATTTATTCACACCGAATAAAGTTCCCTTAGGCCAATATCAACGTGATTTGATCCAAGAAAACCGATTTATCAAGACACAAACCCTGCTGGGATGCCCACAGAAAAATTCAGGAATGCTCTCTCACTGATCTGCGGCGCTAACCTAGCTTTGTGACCGTCATGGTTGCCTTCCTCAAAGCCACTCAAAGGACGTTTTTTCAAAATTGTTCTCGCTAGTGCAGTAGTTTCTAATTCAGACAACAAATGTCATGTGATTTGAAGTTTTGAATTGCACGTCAAAATTGATAAAACGTGATTCAGATTCGAATACGCCAAAATGTCGGCAAAGTAGGTCACGTTTTAGTCTAGTCAAAATAGGTTTTAACCGGAAAGAAATTCGGAAGTTGACGAAATTTGGTGGATCGATGCAGAATTTAACGTGACATAACATACTGAAATTCCCGAAAATTCCAAGGCTTGGCTTTTTTTCTAGGATCAATAAAAGAGCGTCATCCTTGTAAATTTTCGATTTTTTCTGAATAACTTGTAAACTATCACCTTTAGAACACAAAAATCAGCGAAGCAAATGTAGCCCGTTAAATTCTCAAGAGATCAGTATCAAATTCATCACTTTGTAGTTAATAGTCTCTGAGATACAGCGTCTGCTAGAACGCAGTGAAAATGACTCAAAATTCATTTCCGGATTTTACGTAACAATTTGCATAGTGTCAGTTCAAGGGCTGTAACGTGAATAGCAAATGTGCGGATTCCAGTGTGTTTACTCGGAGCCCTATCGGGCCCCCTTGTGTAAGTGTAGTTTGGAGTCCTAATCAGCCCACTTAGCCTTTTATTGACTTTTAGAGTATCAGTGAGCTCCCCTTTTTTCGGTTTTTCCTAGATCCCGTCAGATGCCTGGAAGACCATACCATAGCTACACCAATTTTGAACTTGGAGACGGCTGAACAAAAAAAAAAGTGATGAGTCTTGTCGCAGATGGCTGAATAAGAGCTGTTATAGACAATACAAATAGAGAAGACCATATGTTATCACCACCGTCGTCACGGATATTGGGGCAACAAAAATCAGCCAACCTTTTTTTGAATGATGGACTCGCCTGGTTCCTACGCAACCGTAAAAATCCGTGACAACATGTGGTCTTTTCTATTTGTATTGTCTATACCTCCTTGCGATATTTTCAGATTGGGAATATTTGTCGCGGAGATATTTTTCAGGGGGTCTTTTTGACTATAAGATATTCTTGGCGGGGATATTTTTGGCCAAGGATATTTTGTCGTGGGGATATTTTTGGCCGAGATATTATTGGCGGGGTTTGTTTTGGCAAGGGATATTTTGTCGCGGGGATATTTTTGGTTGGGATATTATTGCCGATATACTTATTTGTGGGGGGATATTTTTGGCTGGGAGATTCTGTTACCCGGCCGCCGTAAGTCGGTTACACGGGGGCATACCATGTGATTGATAAATTCATAATGCCATTTCCAAAATATAACTATTCGCTCTTGTCCGCACTCTCACTGTTAATTCAACGATTACCTCCTGCTCTCGGGCCATGCCGCTCTAATCATACTCACGTCTTGTATTCGAGGATATTATTCTAGCTTCCTCTGAAAATGCAATGCTTCGAAAGTTCTCGTCGCTTCCATTGTCATTCTGCGTTATTTTCCAGCATTGAGCCAATAGTCCATTGGCGAGAGCTGTGGAAAATTCCATTCGCGGATATTTCGGCAAGCTCTCGAAGTACGGCTCCTTCACCAATTGTGCAGGTGTGTCTTATCCGCACGTCGTGGTCTCCACGAAGTTTCGCAGCACTTGTATCAGATGCAAACTACCGACAAATTTAATGATACACAGCCGATCGATTTTCAGCTCTCTTATATGAAAAAATTATAGCTGATTTTCATGGCACTCCAAAGATTTTTTTCTCAATAGGAAGAATAGTGTTGACATGGTGACAACTTTTGTCAAGGTTTAGTTTAACGGTGGATTTTAGGAGTTCCTGTACAACTTCAACTTTCAAGGTGGCCCCTAGGCCCCCGTAATCAAAATTCGACGTCATGTCTACATTTGAAAGGAGGGCCATGGAAACCACTTTCACCAAATTCTATATACCTTCATTATAAAGCGATCAAAATCTCGTATTAAATTTGGTCACTTATCCCCGGACCATCAAACTATACTAGCTCGAAGTTATCGATAATTTCTAATTGACCGCCACTAAAAACGGAGCTGCACTATACCTAATCCAATTAAGTTCGAAATTCAAAAGCTGTCACCATCCGTAGAATAACGACTACTTATACACAGTGGGGCGTTAATTTGACAATGAAATGGCACAACTAGAGCAGTCCATTAGGTGCGAGGATCAGCTAGAGAGGAGTTCGAGTTCGGCGCCTTCCTCAGCAGTCCCCATCGACCTCGTTCATTAATAATAACTAAGTGCCCGTGTTGTCTGCAATCTCCCAAAATACAAGTATCACAAGTCCTGCTGGGTTTCTCGCACCGCTAATGGAACTTTATCGCAATAAAATTAGATGCGGCGATAAAGATAGATGGACGTGATAGTCGGAAGAAACTAAACTTGGCGGCGGAGCGGCAGGGTGAAACTTTGAAATGGCATCCGACTACACACACCTGACGGGGCGAAAACTATTTGATAGTTCAGCATCTTTCAGTTCCAGGCTTCGCAGCTTGTCTGCTCCGGGCATCGGGTGACTTACACCGGATTAGCGATGAGGTGACAAACAACTCCTCCCCAAGTCGTGCCTTTTTACTTTGTCTTATTCTGGGAACTGAAACCACGGATCAAATTAACAGCTAGAAAACTATAATTGAAACGTACTTTGCACCTTCTTACAAATCTTGCTGGCTTCACTTAGAAACTTCGAAAACATCAAAATATTCTTTTCAAACATGCTTGTTCCTCAAATAGCTGCGAGAACGTTCTTTAGTAGGGTAGGTATCTTCGCATAATTTATGCTCCAATACTCTTCCCCCTGTTCTTGCGCTCAAGCTATATCCTATAGTTAATTCGTTTTCCGGCCTGATACCTATCCCAGGCTCGTCCTTCGTACTCTAATGTACTTTACTCAATTTACTACCAATTTAACGTTCGCGTAATTTAGAGTAATTTTGATGGAGTATTAGAGCAACAAAAATGTGGCACTGGCAAAACATTATGGACACGAAATTGGGTATTTCATTATAAAACAACCCGCGGCTTACTATAGCATTGACACGGAAAAATTGGTTTCCAGATAACCTCCTGGTATATGGGGCTTTGATTTATAACTGACCTGCTTTTTTTTTGTCAGTTGACTTGTACAACACCTGATTGGAACTGCTGTGAAATGCCGGTGACCTTTAGGCTCATCTGAATCAAAAGGATTTTTGGCATTGAGGTACTTGAACTGAATAGCGAGGTAGGTCGGTATAATGTTGGATCACTATTCATCTGTATACTGTATACATGTTTGTAGTCTTATCCACTTTTGCTCACGTGTCATAAGGATAATGTTAAAATGTCAAGAATACAGTGTGTTGGTGAAACTGGGACACCCTATAAACAAGATGGTTTGATGGGATATATCTCCTCTGTGGTTCACAAAGGGCGGAAGTCACATTTTTTTGCAAAATGATGGTTTTTATCAAAATTCTCACTAAATCGACGTCGCTCTATGCAATGGAGCTGAGCCTGAAGTCCTAAAATGGATAGATTCCAAGTTACTAGTTCTCATTTGTCGGTTGTCTACCAAAGCTTTGGAGCACTGAGGGCGTATATGAGAAATCATGGACAACAGCCCTTGAAATTTAAACCTCTTAGTCGGATGTCCCACATACGTCTTTCGTAATTTTCATAAATGTGGACATGAGGCCATAATGGAATGTTTTTCCCGAGAGGTTGATTTCCCCGGAATTCAATGTACAGTCGGCACAATTAGAGGCTGCACGTCATACTTCAATTTTGGAGGAGTTGCTAAGGAGATTTTGCTTAGAAACGGAAATGAGAAACGGAATGAGATTTAGCTCATTTCGGAATTCCCGGAAATTACCGGAAATCCCGGAAGTCTTTCGGAAATAACCGGAAATCCCGAAACTCCTTCGGGAATCACCGGAATTCCCGGAAGCCGTTCGGAAATTAGCGATATTACCTCGGAAACTACCGGAATTCCCCCGAAAATCACCGGAATTTCCGGAAGTCTTTCGGAAATCACTGGAATTCCCGAAAATCTTTCGAAAGTCATCGGAATTGCCAGAATTCTTTCGAGAATCACTGGATTTCCCGGAAATCTTGCGAAAATCACCGGAACTCCCAAAAATTTATGGGAAATCACCGGAATTCCGAGAAGTCTTTCTGAAATCAACGGAATTTCAGGAAATCTTTTGGAAATCACCGAGATTCCCAGAATTCTTTCGGAAATCACATCACCGGAATTCCCAAAAAAAAATTGGGAATCACCGGAATTCCCGGAAGTTTTTCGGAAATCACCGGAATTCCCGGAAATCCTTCGGAAGTCACCGGAATCCTTTTGAAAATCACCCAAATTCCTGAAGTTTTTCCGGAAATCACCGGAATTCCCGGAAGTCACCGGACATTCTCGGAATTCCGGAAGTCAGAATTCTTGTGTGCACACTTTTTTCTCGAGAAATCAACTCCTTATTTCCCCGGAATCCAGTGTACATTCCATTTCGGAATTCCCGGAATTCACTCGGGAATCGCCGAGAATTCCGAAATTCTTCCGGAAATTACAGCACCGAAACTCCCGGAAATCTTGCGGAAATCACCGGAAATTTTGCGGAAATCACCGGAATTCCGAGAAGTCTTTCGGAAATCAACTGAATTCCAGGAAATCTTTCAGGAATCACCGGCATTCCCAGAATTCTTTCGCAAATCACATAACCGGAATTCTCAAAAAAAATTCGGAAATCACCTGAACTCCCGGAAGTTTTTCGGAAATCACCGGAATTTCCGGGAGTTTTTCGGAAATCACCAGAATCCCCGGAAATCCTTTGGAAGTCACCGGAATTCTTTCGGAAATCATCTGAATTCCTGGAATTCTTTCGGAAATCACCGAAATTCCTGGAATCTTCCGGAAATCACCGGAACTCCTGAAATCCTTTCGGAAACCACCGGAATTCCTGGAATTCTTTCGGAAATCACCGGAACTTCCGGAAGTGCAAGCAGCACCACTCTATTTTCAATTAAGTTGTTTCTCTCTTCTATTATTTTCACATTTCACATTAATGATAATAGAAAATATCAAAAAAATTTATTGTATTATTATTATTTTCATTAAAACAATGATATTTCCATGAAATTTCTCGTTCCTTTTCATTATGTAGGTTATTGAAAAGGCAAATGAAAAAAATTCATGGACATCCGTCTTCTTCCACAGTGCTCCTCAACACAAAATAGGTTTTCCGGAAATGTCAACCAAAACCATTTATGGATTTGAGTTTTGGACACATTCACGCTTCTAACTTGTATTTTGTTGAAATCGTAGCTGATCGGAAACGCTTTTTTTATTTTTTTTTCCATTTTTTTAAATTTTTTTTTGTCAAGATTTTTGCATTTCAATTCTAAAAGTGCCAAAAACAAACAAAAACTTGACATGAAAGAATTTTTAGTGAATCAAAGATGATCTAGTTGCCTTCTACTACAATTGACATACTTGTCACTTCTTTGACGTTGATAAATCATGCCGAAACAAGCAAGTCACAAAGAAAACAGAGCAAAAGTATGTGCACTTTGTGGTTCAAAAGTTGTAGTAGAAAGGGCCCATCATACCCCTCTCCCAGATCAACCGGACTCACCGAGCCGCAATGTGGTGCCTGGATGTTTGATGGTCAGTCCATCCAAGCACTGGGGCCGAAAAGCGCACGGTTGACCTAGACTCCGTCATTCACCCCGTTAACAAGTTTTATAAAAGCTTCTGAACAATATTTTATTGATAACATACAATTGTAGTTTTCATTTTCAAACAATTTTTTAAAAAAGAACACAAACTAGGGAAAGTTCACAGAGAACATTTCACAAACGTTTTATGACAATTCCGTCACTGCCTTCAGCAAATATGTGCCATATCGGCTGTCGTTTAAATTATTTAATTTATATTTTGACCATGTTATCAAAAACTCGCGATGCAAGGACTCTCCAGGCTGTTCCGATCATAATCCGAGACCTCTGTTACCTAGATATTTCACACAGTCTTCAAGATGGTGTAAGGCGATATGAATTTAAAGAATTTCTAAAACCCCTGTTGCTTCAAAAGTATTCCTAAGATGGAGAATATCTGCTTTGAGGAGGCCATGTTCTTTCACCATCTTGGAAGAAGAACAGTCTTCGACAACTTTGTTCATTGCTTTTATGGCCGATACTGTTGGTACTACTTTCAAGGACGGTGTTTGTCCCAAAATTCCAACATCCAAAAGGTAGTCCGGTTTTTTTAAAAGCTGACGGCAAGCGTTACCTTCAAAAATTTCGCCTTGGTAGTTTTTTGAAAAAACTGGACTACCTTTTGGAAGTTGGAATTTGGGACAAACACCGCCCTTGAAAGTAGTACCAACAGTATCGGCCATAAAAGCAATGAACAAAGTTGTCGAACACTGTTTTTCTTCCAAGATGGTGGAATAACATGGCCTCCTCAAAGCGAATATTCTCCATCTTAGGAATATTTTTAAAGCAACAGGGGTTTCAGAAACTCTTGAAATTCATATCGCCTTACACCATCTTGAAGACTGTGTGGAATATCTAGGTAACACAGGTCTTGGATTATGGTCGGAACAACCTGGAGGGTCCTTGCATCGCGAGTTTTTGATAACATGGTCAAAATATAAAATGAATAATTGAAACGACAGCCGATATGGCACATATTTTCTGAAGGCAGTGACGGAATTTTCAGTACGTTTGTGAAATGTTCTTTGTAAACTTTCCCTAGTTTATGTTCCATTTTAAAAACTTGTTTGAAAATGAAAACTACAATAATTGTATGTTACCAATAAAATATTGCTCAGAAGCTTTTATATAACTTGTTAACGGAGTGAATGACGGAGTCTAGGTCAACCGTGTGCTTTTCGGCCCCAGTGCTTGGATGGACCGACCATCAAACATCCAGGCACCACATTGCGGCTCGGTGAGTCCGGCTGATCTGGGGGAGGGGTACGATGGGCCCTTCCTATTACAACTTTTGAACCACAAAGTGCACATACTTTTGCTCTGTTTTCCTCGTGACTTGCTTGTTTCGGCATGATTTATCAACGTCAAGGAAGTGACAAGTATGTCAATTGTAGTAGAAGGCAACTAGATCATCTTTGATTCACTAAAAATTCTTTCATGTCAAGTTTTTGTTTGTTTTTGGCACTTTTAGAATTGAAATGCAAAAATCTTGACAAAAAAAATAAAAAATCCCGGCGGTATCCAGGGACGTCAGTGATGATTTGAATTCGAGTGTCCCTTCGGGAAAATGGGATTTAATCGAGGAGTTGATTGGAAAAGTTCTAGTGAGTTGAGCGTTTAGCAAGCATCCTGCATCCATTGTTGGGCCGACAGAACTAGTGACAGGCTCTTAGGTTTCCACGGTTATGAAATATTTTGAAAGGTAAAACTAGGAAGTTAATTGTTGCGGAATATGAAGAATGCAATGCAGGTTCCCCATAAAATTTTTTGTTTCTACTCTAGACATGATGATGAAACTATACAAAGCTGATTGAAAACTTTTACGGCATCTGTGTGTCAAATTTCAACTCTTATATCTTCAATTTAGAGCTTGGGCAGACAAGCCCAGACCCAACGTGCCACCTGAGGACTTCCGATCAAAATTATCCACCCTAAGTCCAATCAGGTCACCCCAGGCTGAATTTATGCTTTCGTACCTGATTTCGATTTGATCCGATCAACAATTCTGTAGTTATCGTGGCAGAACCGTTCATTTTGCGCGATCGTATATTAAGTAGATCTGTTGTGGGGCGACACAAAACTTTCCCGGCGGTATCCAGGGACGTCAGTAATGATTTTGATCGAAGTGTCCCTTCGGGAGGGGGAGAATTCTATTTGGAAATCTATGGCATTTTTTTATTGAGTTAGGCGTTGAGCAAGCATCCTGCATCCATTGTCGGGCCTGCAGAACAAGTAACAGGCTGTTAGGTTTCCAAGGTGATAAAATATTTTGAAAGGTAGAACTAGGAAGCTAATTGTTGCTAATCTCAAGAAAGCATTGCTGGTTCCTTATTAAATTTTTGTTTCTAGTTCAGACATCGTGATCAAATTAGGCACACTTGATTTAGGACCCTTACTGCATCTGTGTGTTAGATTTCAGATTTATATCTTCAATTTAGGGCTTGGGAAGACAGGTCCAAGCCCAATGTGCCATCTGAGGGCCTTCCAGTGAGAATTATTTACCCATAGTTCAATCAGCTCATTCTAGACTTGAATTATGCTTCCGTTCCTGATTCCGATTTGATCGGACCAACAATTACACAGATATCGTGGCAGAACCGTTCATTTTGCGCGATAGTATATTAGGTAAATCTGTTGTGGGGCGACACAAAACTTTCCCGGCGGTATCCAGAGACGTCAGTAATGATTTTGATCGAAGTGTCCCTTCGGGAGGGGGCGATTCGATTTGGAAATTGATGAAAAAATTCTACTTAGTCGAGCGTTTAGCGAGCATTCTGCATCCATTGTTGAGCGAACAGAAAAAATGACAGGTTAGGTCAGTTTTCAAAGGTGATGAAATTATCCAAAAGGTAGAACTAGGTAGCTAACTGTTGTGATATCTCAAAAATGCAATGCTGGTTCCTTATTGAAATTCTTGTTCCTACTTCAGATATGATGAAATTACAAAAACTTGATTGAAAACTTTCACTGCATCTGTGTGTCAAATTTCAACTCTATATTTTCAATTTAGAGCTTGGGCAGACAAACCCAGACCCAATGTGCCACCTGAGGGCTTCCGATCAAAATCATCCACCCAAAGTCTAATCAGAACATTCCAGGCTGAACTTAGGCCTCCGTACCTGATTTCGATTTGATCGGATCAATAATTCGGTAATTATCGTGACAGAACCGCTTAATTTGTACGATCGCATGAGTGGTTTTATATTTTCAGGAGGAAAATTTCCGGGAAATTGGAGAGAAATTATTGGAAAATGTTCAAGAACCAGTTATCTATTCTCTAAAAAAAAACAATTCCAAGAAATCTGTTCACGGAATAAAAAGTTGAAAAATTTGCAGTTTTTCCAGAGAGGAAAACTCGGCAACTGTTGATCCGATTTCGAAAATTTTTCCTCCAAAAATTAGCTCAATCTTTTCTCCAACTTTTATTCACGGCATGTCTGCACCTAAAATTGATATTTCGTGGGGCCTACCGTATGTAGAAGTTTGCATTGCGTTTTTCTCAAATTCACGGAATGTGCAAATATCATTTTGAAAAAATTACAGTCGGAAAACCGGAACTGTGTCGACTTTGAAAATAGACCTGCACGACGCTCTATCCAATCTACTTTCGATATCAGTTGAAATTTTCCAAAAAAAGTCGATCCCCGAGCAGGAATAAATTTTTGAGTGGAGTCCTGCTACAAAAGCGAGTCGTTCTGGTCGAAACACCGGCGAGAGCCCCTCCTGAGTGGCAACGGCCAGGAGAAATTTTGAAAATTCATTACGTCCAACTGGAAAATGGTGGAAAACTGCAACTGCGGCCTCAATTTGGTTCTTTAGTTTTGTTGCTTCCTGCCCAATCTGGTTGCAATCCATCGGATAGATTTTGAATAATTAATTGGTAAAGTTTTGAACTTTAACATTTTTTATTATTTGACAGATGACAGATAGGACAATGTTTTTAACTTTTCTGGATACAGTTTTTCAAGGGGTTTCAAATGACATATTGCAAGTTGAGTTCCGTGAGATATAGCTTCTGACATTTGATGATAGTGACAGTTGGGTTTGACAGATGACAGCCAAAAACTAATGGGCTCTTTTCAGGAAACAACCATGTTTGTATACCAAATATCAAGTCGATCCAGTCAACGTTACGGCAGTTATCGTGGAAGATCACAGACAGACATACACACACACACACACACACACACACACATACCCGCCGGTGTAGGTTTGTGGCAACCGTGCATCAAACCAAATTGTGGCAGCTTTGATGAAACCATGTAGGTTGGGTACCCCTTTGCGTTAGCAACCCGTAAAACTGACCCATTTGGTTATACACTCCATGGAGGCGGCGCAGCATGTCCCCGAATATTCGTGCATATAACAAACTAGTGGCGTCGCTGCCACAATTAGGTGTCAAGTTTTTGTGCATCCAAGACGCCAGAATTCGGTGTATAGTTTGTGCATCGAAGACGCCAAAATTCGGTGTATAGTTTGTGTATCGAAGACGTCAAAATTCGGTGTATAGTTTGTGTGTTACTAACTTCGGGCGGAAGCAAACACATACGGCCGGGCTAGCTCGAAGTCGGCTGTTGTGGGAACGTCCACTCTGTGGACAGTCTCTCCAGGAACCAGGGGTGGTAGGATGGTAGGAGTTTCAAACGGGATTAAGTGAAAACCAACAGAATTAGTTGTATTGGCCGCAGGTCTTGAAAGCCTTTTTTTTCCGTCACACTTGTCACCTTCGTGTCACCCGATGCCATATGCCACGCTGATGGCGGAACGAGAAGCGGGTGGCACGACTCGTGTGTTTATCAATAAAAACGCCCAATGGGATTAAAAATATAATTTCGCGTCGCGGTAACAATCGCCCCCCCTTTCAAGACCATTGGGACGATTTATTTATAGCGAAAATTTTTTTCAAAGTGAAACACTTGTTTAAACAGAAGTAAAAAAAAAAAAAAACAAAAGGGTACAAGGGTATCAATGAAAAAGAAAACAAGGATGCAATCGCATCAACAAAACACATTCGGAAACGCGCACGATTCTTTCGCTGCACTCATCGACGACATCGCGGCAGTGGCGCTCGACGTAGCTTGTCAATGTGATACTTGACGGAGCGACCGTCAATGTTGACCAGGAAGATGTGTGGGGCAAAACGTTTGATGATGGAGTGTGGCCCAAGCCACTTGGGGTGAAAAGCACCAGGTGCTGGTGGATGGTGGACCAGAACTGAGTCGCCGGGAAGAAAGTCTGGTGTGAGCCGTTCAGGAACCTGGTGTCTAGCCTCGACGTACTGCTGCTGGTGTTTTCTGGCTTGCTGGTGACGTTCGGCTGCTGGCGGTGGTTGCAAGGGCTGATGTGTTGACCATTCGCCAGGGAATGGCAAATTGTAGCCGCAGAGGAGCTGAGCAGGGCTCTGACCAGTCGCAGCGTTTCGACGGCGGCGCGCACTAAACAGCGTGGCCGGCAAATGAATATCCCATTCGGACGGAGGGCGTCCGTCAAGACGGAGTCGCAGCCCCTTCTTTATTTCTTGATTTCGCCTCTCGGTTGGATTGGCGCGAGCATGGTAAACTGGCGTTGTCCAGGCCAGACTCTGCCACCGAGCACACGCGCGAGACCAAGCAACGGAGGTGAACTGGGAGCCGTTGTCGCTGAGTATGGCTTTTGGATAGCCATGCATGGGAAAGAACTGCGTATCCAGCGTGGATATAAGCGTCCCCGTCGTGCTGCGTGGTAATGCCCACGCGTCTACCCACCGTGTAAATAAATCCGAAACCACTAATATGAAGCGATTTCCGCTAGCAGAGATGTCGTAGGGACCCATGATGTCGATCGCCACGACCTCAAAGGGCTGTTGCGGTTGCCGCGGACTCTGTTCAGCAGGATTACGACTTACACGGGCTTTGTATCGCGCGCAAAGCAAGCACGACCGCACGTATTCGCGCGACTCTTTTGGCAGGTCCGGCCAATGGTATTGTTCGGAGATGGAGCGTTTCGTCTCGTCTTCGCCGGGATGTCCAGCTAGGAGGCTGTCATGATGTTCGAAGAGTACGCGTGAACGCGCGCCACTGGGAACATACAAGAGGCGACGTCCGTCGTTTCGGACTCTGTACAAGTGATTGTCTTCGACAGTGAACATCGCACGGAAGCCGGGGTGCCAGTCGCGATTGTTAGGTAGGTGCTCCAGCTCGCGACGCTGTCGTATCAATTGTTGAGTGGATTCGTCGTGGTCTTGGGCCTCTTTTACTTCGTCGCTCAGCGTCCTAACATCCATCAGGTTCGCTGCGGCTTGCGGAAGTCCTTCGGCAGTTTGACGTTGTGCTTGTGGTTCTGGCGGCAAGAGGCGCTCCATGTCTTCGAAATCAAAAGGTTTGACAGGTATTTCGGGCTCCCTGGAGAGGGCGTCGGCCAGCTCATTTGTTTTTCCCGGAACATGTTCAACGGTAAACGAGAATTCTTGCAAGAGAAGCGACCATCGCGTCAGCTTCGCCTTGGTATCCTTTGACCGGTGTAGCCAGAGGAGCGCACGGTTGTCTGTACGAACCGTGAAGTGGCGGTCCTCTAAGTATGGCCGGTAGTGTTTCACACCCCACAGGATAGCCAGGCATTCCTGCTCGTTAATGTGCAGTCGGCGTTCGGTGGCGTTGAAACGAGCGCTCGCGTATGAAATCACCGCCTTGGTTCCGTCTGGCTTCTCCTGGTACAACACCGCAGCCATACCTAGGCCACTAGCGTCAGTTTGGAGGACGAAGGGAAGCGCTGGATCCGGTCGATGAAGGTGTCGTGGTGCCGCAAGGGTGTCCTTGAGCCGGTCGAATGCCTCTTGCTGAGATTTTTCCCACCTAAATCGAGCTTTGGAGGCAAGTAGGTCTGTCAGAGGTGCAGCAGTGTCGGCAAAGTTCTCGACATACTCGCGCAGCCAATTGCAGGTGCCGAGAAAACTTCGAAGCTGATGTTTTGTGGTCGGTGGCTTCGCAGCACGCACAAGCTCCAGGTGCTTTGTTTGTGGTTCATTGCCGGCGTCGCTAACAACATGACCGAGGTATTCGATGCGTGTTTTTCCGAATTTGCACTTGCCATGGTTGCAGCGCAGCTGGTGATTTTGGAGTCGTTCTAGAACTAGACGTAAATGTTCAATGTGTTCCTCCAGCGAGTCAGAATACACAATTATGTCGTCCAAGTAAACGAGGCAGAAACGACGAAGGTGGCCCGTCAGCACTTCCTGACACATCAGACGTTGGAACGTACTCGGCGCGTTTTTTAAACCAAACGGCATTACTCGGAATTGGTATAGGCCGCCATCGGTGGTAGAAAATGCCGTTAGTCTTTTGCTGTCAGGATGTAAAGGCACCTGCCAATATCCGGACTTGAGGTCCAGAGTACTGAATACTTTCGCTGTACCTAGATCTCGCAGCATCTCCTGTATACGTGGCAGTGGCGCGACCTCGTCCTGTGTGATGGAGTTGAGCTGGCGGTAATCCACACAGAATCGCGACTTACCGTTTTTCTGCACCAGAACGATCGGCGAAGCGTACTCAGAGGTGCTTGCTTCGATGATACCATCCCGGTACATCTGCTCGACCTGCTCCTCAATGATTCGCTTCTTCGCTGGCGGTACACGGTATGGTCGGATGCGAAACGGTGCTTCCTTGCTCAGACGAATGGTGTGAGTGGTGGTGAGTGTGGTGGAAAGTCTTGGGTCCTGGTTGAGAGTGTCTGCGAAATCGTCAAGGACGCGCTGGAACGTGGCTTGCATTGGTGGTGGGAAGTCGTGATCGACGTCGGTGATGCGTAGCGGCTGCGGCGCTAAACGCGAAGGTTCGTCCTGCTGGTCAATCCAGCGTATGGCACGGCGTTCTGCAACTCCCACATGCAAACAACGGCGTTCAAAATCCAAACAAGCTCGCTGCTCTCTTAAAAAGGGGTATCCGAGAATGACTTGTTCGTTTAGACCGTCTACCACATGGAATTCAATCTGGTGTGGTGTGCTACCCAGGAGGCACGCTATAGAGATGCTGCCAAGTGTACGCTGCTGGTCGTTGGCGCCGACGGCTAGGCGCAATGGTAGGGATTCGTTGCTGTCGAATCGTCGGTTGCTGACAAGCGAGGAGTCGATGAAGTTCAACGTGGCACCGGAATCTACCAGAGCGTGAACATCATGTTCGTCGAAGTGCAGCGGAACTTGGGGAAGCGCGTTTGTATCTAATGTCTTTGGGGCGCGGAGGTTTCCCGCGTAGCTCCGGCCCCATTCTGGTTTTCCGCACGCCTGTCCACTTCGCGGTGCTGCTGTCGGTAGTGGGCGTCGTGGTGCTGCTGTCTGTAGTCCTCGTCGACATGCTGTTGGTTGTAGCCTGCGTCGCGGTGTCGCTGCTCGACATAGGCATTGAATTGAGCTTGGCGTACCGGGCAGTCGCGGTGATAGTGTCGCTCGGGACAGTACCGGCACGGCGGCGGTTGACGTGGAGAGTCTGCTTTCTGAGCTGGTGCAAGCTGCTGGCTAGCCTGCGAAGCTGATGCGGCAGTTGTCGTACGCGGCAGTTGTGCGCGAACGTTTCGCTTGGTTTCTTGGCGGCTCTCAATGAGCTGCGCCACTTGGATAAGCTCTTCCACTGATTGGACACGGGTCGTCAACAGTGATTTGCTGACTTCAATGTCAGCTAGGGCGATGATGAGCTCCACCAGCTCGTCAATACTCATGGATGGTTCCAGCCGTCTCATGAGTTGGACCTTGTGCCGGATGAAAAGAGAGATCGGCTCGTCCTTCTGTCGCTCAGTCCGCAGCTGAACTATAGCGGCGCTCTTTCTTTTGTAGGAGTCAAACTCCGTGACAACGGCGTTCACGAAGTCCTCCCAGTCAAGCTCGAGGGATGCGTAGGGGGTGTACCACCTTTGTGCGTCTCCGCTGAACCGTTGCGCTACTGCAGCCACCCATCTAGCCTGCGGAATGTTCGAGGTTCGGAGAAGCTGTTTACAATCCTCCAGGTGATATTCAGCCACCTGGTGCGGCAGTCCGGCGAAGGAGGGCAAGTCAACGGGTCTTTCGGCGTGCCGACGCTCGTGATGCATTTCTGACAGCAATTCTACTAGCAGTTCTTCGGTACGCGAACGCGGCGGTGGCTCGCGGTTTGCGGCAGACTCGAATTGCGTCTGGTGTTCGAGCGGCATCGCGACGGGAAGCGTCGAAGTGTAGACGCTCGCGCAAGCTGGCATCGTGAAGGTGGACGTTGTCGTGGAGGTCATGGCGAGCGATGAAGCGGCGACGGCCGACGTCGAAGTGTAGATGTTCGCGTAAAACGGCGTCGTGGAGCTGGAAGTTGTCGCGAGAGTCGTGGCGAACGATGAAGCGGTGATGACCGGCGTCGAAGTGTACGTTGCATAGCTATGCGTCGGCGTCACGATGTCAGTGGTTTCGAAACTGAACGGCCTGGTGTTGTAGTGGTTAGGATTAAAATACACGGCGGGTACTTGCGGCGCAACGTTGATGATGGGCGTCGGCGGCGAGTAGACGCTAGTCACCGTCGTAGAGACGACGGGCGTCGAAATGTGGACGCTTGACGCGGTCGTCGAAATGGCAGGCGTCGAAGTCTGGATCGGTTGATAGGGCGCCACTGGAAGGTTTATTTTACTTCCCGCTTCCAGGCGGGAACGCGAGGACTTGTTGGTTTTCCGGGCTTTCGACGGCATCGTTGTGCTTGGTCTCTTACGCGCTCGCGACGAATTTCAAACTTATGGCAGAGTCTTACCCAAGGAGAATTCTGGAAGTTCTGGAAATTCTGGAAGGCGTTGGAGAGAACCAAAAGGTGCTACTCTGCTCGAAGAGGACGGCAGAGGAGTCGAAGAGGTCCTGGAGAATTGGCTACACGTTGGACGCGCCAAATATGTTACTAACTTCGGGCGGAAGCAAACACATACGGCCGGGCTAGCTCGAAGTCGGCTGTTGTGGGAACGTCCACTCTGTGGACAGTCTCTCCAGGAACCAGGGGTGGTAGGATGGTAGGAGTTTCAAACGGGATTAAGTGAAAACCAACAGAATTAGTTGTATTGGCCGCAGGTCTTGAAAGCCTTTTTTTTCCGTCACACTTGTCACCTTCGTGTCACCCGATGCCATATGCCACGCTGATGGCGGAACGAGAAGCGGGTGGCACGACTCGTGTGTTTATCAATAAAAACGCCCAATGGGATTAAAAATATAATTTCGCGTCGCGGTAACATGTGTATCAAAGGTGTCTTGTCTATAGTGTCTAAGTGATTATGTCGATATTTTTAACAATTTTCAAAGCGCGACAGTTTTGGATTGCTTTGGAAGATTTTGAATCTGTTTAGACTGGCTGATAGCCCCATTTACACACACTCCCTTGTACACATTCCCATGTATCTTGCACGAATTCAACCAACCCCCACTCCTTCAAAACTACCGCCTTTTCCAAGTTGCTCCGATCTGAACCGGAATTTCTCGGTTGGATGAAGGAACTTGCGAAGAGAAGATAACTCAATGTTTCTCAACATCCCCCCCCCCCCCCCCGAAACCAGGTGAGAGAGTGAACAGTTTTAATTTCTATGATTTCAAGAGAATTGTTATGTTAAATAGAGAAGTTCGCGGGAGGAAAACCTCTTTTGTACCTTTTACAAATTCAACCAACACCCACTCCGCCCCACCCGTTCAAAACTACTCCCTTTTCCCAAGAATCTCCGATCTTAACCGGAATTTCTCGGTTAGGATAGAGGAACTCTTGAAGAGAAGAAAACTCAATGTCCCTTTCCCCTCTCGCAAAACCGAGTGAGGGGGGGGGGTCAAAAAGTTTTTATTTCTCTGATTTTGAGCGGATTTTTTGTGTTTGAGAGAGGAACGCGCGGGGAGAAAACTCGCATAATACCTTGCACAAATTCAACCAACCCGCACCCCACCTTACCCTTTCAAAACTACCCTTTGGCCTTTTAGTGTTTTATTCAAGAGGAAACTCACGGAGATAAAATCTTCTATAAACCTTTCACAAATTCCACCAACTCCCGCATCACCCCACTCCTTCAAACTACCCTCTTTTCTTGAGTACCTATCTCCGATCTGAACCGGCATTTTTCGGGTGGATAGAAGAATTCGCGGGGACAAGAAAATTCCATGACACTTTCCATCCCCTACATCCGTGAACAGGGGAAGGGGAAAGGGGCAAATTCTTCAACCTCTTCGATTTAGAGCAGCCTTTTTTTGTTTGATAGGGAAACTTGCGGAGAGAAAATCTCCTAAGTATATGCCTTGCACAAATTCCCCAGCAACCCCCACCTCACTCCACTCTTTCAAAAACCACCCCCTTTTTCCAAGTAGCTCCGATCTAAACCGGCATTTTTCGGTTGGATAAGAGAATTCGCGGGGACAAGAAAATTCCATGACACTTAATCCCTCACATCCTTGAAACCGGGGAAGAGGGGAGGGGCAAATTTTTAAACTCCTTGATTTAGAGAGGCCTTTTTATGTTTGATAGGGAATCTCGCGGAGATATAATATCTATCCTAATGCTAATATTAAACAATATGGTGTCGTATTTGAAAATCAAATGTTGATGGCTCTTCCGATTATTTCCGGAAGTGCAGTTCAGTCAAGGTTAGGTGCAAAAGATAGGAAAAGAACCTAGTCCTTGATATTTCATGAACATTTCAAAACTAAAGATGTAATTGGAAACGTCATAGGCTATGGGGTCTATAGTCTATAATAAAAAAAGTTACCTATCTATATTTATCTACTTCTACATAATATTATTGTATTGTATAGCAATATAAAAATGTAATGGAAAAAAAAAACAATTCTGAACATGATAGTGTAATTTTGAGGCAAAAATAAAATAGAAATATTTTGCAAGAGTGAACATATCTGAACTAGATTGTTGAGGCACAACTTAGAACAAAATAGAAATACATTGGGCAAACAATCATAGTGAACGAGAACAGCTGCATTACTGATTGGCCTTTGAGGTAAAAATGAAAATAATATAGAATACACGCTTGGCAAACAACACATGTAACAGAGGGAAAATGCATGATGACTGAACAAGAACATAGTTATCGAGCTTGAATGTTGAGGCACAAATTAGAACAAAATAGAAATACATCGGGTAAACAATATATAAAAGAGAAAAAGTAGATGCAGACTGAGCATAATTCAGTTTGAATGTTAAGTAAAAAAAAATACATGGAGAGTGACCATAATTGAACTTGAATGTTGATGCACAACTTCGAACAAAGTGGAAATACATTGGGCAAACAATCATACCTAGTAAACGAGAACAGATACATTAAAGACTAGTCTTTGAGGTAAAAATAAAAATAATATAGAAATACACGCTTGGCAAACAATACATGTAACATAAAAAATACATTAAGAACCGAACTTGATTAGGTAGGTTCTTGAATTTTGAGGCAAAATAAGAATAAAATAGAAATACACTCTAGGCAAACAATACATGTAACAAAGGGAAAATGCATGATGACTTAACAAGAACATAGTTATTGAGCTTGAATGTTGAGGCACAAATTAGAATAAAATAGAAATACATCGGGTAAACTATATATAAAAGAGAAAAAGTAGATGCAGACTGAACATAATTCAGTTTGAATATTAAGTAAAAAAAATACATGAAGAGTGACCATAATTGAACTTGAATGTTGATGCACAACTTCGAACAAAGTAGAAATACATTGGGCAAACAATCATACCTAGTAAACGAGAACAGATACATTAAAGACTAGTCTTTGAGGTAAAAATAAAAATAATATAGAAATACACGCTTGGCAAACAATACATGTAACATAAAAAATACATTAAGAACCGAACTTGATTAGGTAGGTTCTTAAATTTTGAGCAAAATAAGAATAAAATAGAAATACACTCTAGGCAAACAATACATGTAACAAAGGGAAAATGCATGATGACTTAACAAGAACATAGTTATTGAGCTTGAATGTTGAGGCACAAATTAGAACAAAATAGAAGTACATCGGGTAAACAATTTATATAAGCGAAAAAGTCGATGCAGACTGAACATAATTGAGCTTGAATGTCAAGTTAAAAATGAGAAGTGATAGAAATATACGCTGGGTAAACAATACATTGTAAGCTTGATTGTAAGAAAATAAATACATAGACTAAGCTTGATTCTACTGGAATTTTAATGCAAAAATTAAAATAAAATAGAAAAAATACATGAAGACAACATGATTGAGTTCAAATGTAATTTTGAACTTGAATTTTAATTGAGGCAAAAATGAAAATAAAATATTTATGTAGAACTACATTGCACGACCCAGAGCGATTCAAATCTCAGCATTCATTGAATACACACATTCACATACAGGAATTGAATCAGGATCCAACAAAATGGCCTGGTGCGAACTTCAACGGCTCTGCTTTAACTTCCTGCTAGGTGCTAAATACTTCAGCAGCAAACAGTCAACGGCAGTAACGGCACAGGGCACAGCTCATGAGCACGACGAACTAGCCAATAGGCTAATTGAGCGCGAACTTTCAACCAGTGTTGCCAACATGCACTAGTTCACTTCTCTATTTTTCATTTCCAATGTCCATTAAATAGACGGTAGAAAAGGCTTACCTACTTACTTTGTGGTTGATGTTGTCTTGAGTGGGTACATTTTATTTAACGTATTTTCAATTGACGATTTTATTTTGATTTGTCTTTGATGCATGCGCAATAATCAAATAAAACGAAATATTCCTATATCCCTACCTTATGACGAAGTTGCCATAATTGGGTTATAGGACTGAATATTGTGCATCGAGGCGAAGGTGCCACAGCAAATTAAGTTATGGTTGTGTGTATGGAGAGCCATATAGTAAGTTATCGATCGAATGGAAAGAAGTGTGTATAAGTATTACTCTATTTTTGTTTTGAATGGTAATAATTAAGTATTGTTGCTTTGGCTCAAATTCAAGTTTCTGTACTATCCCTTTCTTCCATGTAGGTACATACATACCTTTATAAACTGCTCAAAAGTGAATAGGGGTAATGAAAATTTCCGCATTTTGTAAAATGGGAATATCTCGAACAAAAATTCTCCGATTTCAAAAAGGAAGACAACGCCAGATAGGGCCTACTTCGGCTACGTGATGATGTAAAGGATAGTTTCATAATTGAAAATGTACATGATATACAGTGCGCCAAAAGGAAGAGGGTCAAAAGGGTAAATTGTCAACGTTGTGTCACTTTTCTAAAAAAAATTGTAGATTATTTATAATATCGTTTTTTGAAAGGTAGCAATAATATCCCGAAATGGTTTTTTAATTTTCAAATATTTCTTTCTTTTCAAAGGCTATGTGATTTTTGCAAAAATTAACATTTTTTTATTGCAATTCCCTTATTGGCCATATTATTGACGTAAATTTGGCAGATATGCATAAACTCACTTTAATACACCTTCCCACGGAAAAATTCACCCCAACGACCCCCAAGGGGGCTGCCACCCGGTGGACGCCAGCATTCGCTTTTGGAATGGGTTGAAATGAAGCATGCTGTGGCGGATACGATGCGTTTACCAATTCGGGGATCTTGACGTAACATCAGTAACTTCATGTCACATCGTAATTACCATGGTTACGATATCACCCCCCTTCTGGTCATTTTTGTACAGGGTTATTAATTCCGAAAGTTGGAAATCGATAATTCGAGAACGAATGCGCGTAGAGTTGAACTTTTTTTTAAATTTTATTGGAAATATTGGCGCATTTTTTGACATGTTGGAAATATTATTTAAGATATCCTCCTAAACTACGGGTAGGATAATTTGTCGTGTTTGATGTTTTACGTAAATGTTTCACCAATGTCATTGGCAACATAAGCATACACTCATGGCATACACTGTCATTTTCAAAATATTATTCAAAGTAAAAGGAGTCATTTGAGTTTCATACAATATTTTTTTATCAATAGCAGAGCATAAAACATAACCATGGACATATGGACACCCTGTGAAATTAACGTAATGGAGTATTATACTAGAATGTTTTTTTGTCGAAATGGAAACTACATCGAAAAATAATTGACCCGTATTTTTTTATTCGGTCGAAAATCGAATCGTTTGGGCGTAATCGATAAAAGAAGATCAACTACTTGTGACTGCCTTTGTAAATGACGTCAGAACTAGTAAGAATTTAAGAGTTTCGTTTATTTATTGCGGCCAAACGATTCGATTTCTGGCTAAACAAAAAAATATGGGTCAGTTATTTTTCAATGTAGTTTCTGTTCCCATCGAAAACAAAATATTTTTTTCAAAATATAATACTCTATTGTAAACTCGGCATTTCCTAATCACATTTTCACCAATTTCGTTGTGACGGTTTATTTAAATATAATTACTATACAGGTTGTGGGTTACATGTTTTGTACTCTGATATTGATAAAATATATTGTATGACGCTCAAAAATGACTCTTTTATTTTTAACCTAATTTTGAAAATGACAGTGTATGCTTATGTTGACACTGAGATTCACTAATCAGGCTTTATTTAAAATGTTTTAGATTTTTTCATGGGGTCCCCTTTGCCCTCTAAAATCTCGAGTCCTAAGGGAACATTTTTTAGGTGCTGCGGGTCAAAACTTTCTAATGGGTGTGGACAACAACTGTGCAAAATGGCTTGCTTGTATAATCAAATGCCACTTTTTTTTTGCGTACCGCAGGCACTTAATTCTAGTTGAAGTTTTAAAGTTGAGGTGGGTGAGGGCAAAAGGGGGGTAATAAGAAATATTCATAATATTTTCCTCAACAAAAAAGATAATAATTTTGTTCAATTTGATGTAAGTACCACAAAGTAATGCCCGTTCACGTTGCAAATTCAGCACAAGAAATTTTTTAATCAAAAATAAAGTGAAAAGCTGGAAAGGTATACGGCTGATGGGCCCTGATAGATTTGCGCCAAAACTTTGCAGGTCCCATCAGCCGTAGCCGTAGCCCTCTAACTTATCACTTTGTTTTTGATTCCAAAAGTTCTAGTGCTGAATTTGCAACGTGAAGAACAGCATATTATAGATGTTTCTACTTGAAATTGTAAAATAGAGGTCGGTGGGGGCAAAAAGGGAAAATTGAAAATTTTTAGAATATTTTTCTCAGTACAATTCTCTTCTGATGTATCACAAGGTAGGTGGTTTCATTTGAAATTTTAAAGTAAAAGGGTGGGTAGGGACCAAAGGGGATGATTGATAATTTTTATATTTTTCTTGGAAAAAGAATTCAATCCTCTCTAATCTGGTGAAACAAAAAGTACGTGTCAGTTATCATTTTTAGTTGGAACTTAAAAGAGTGGATAGAGCAAAAGGGGGGTTGATTAAAAAAAATTATAATATTTTTCTCACAAAGAAAATTTGATGTTTTCAATTTGATTTATCACAAAGTAAATTATCCTACATGAGTTTTTAAAGTAAGGGTGGGTGAAGACGAGAAGGGGTGATTAATATTTTTTATATTCTTCTCAGAAAGAGAATTCAATTCTCTTCAATCGGATGAACCGAGAAGTACGTGGTTTCATTTGAAAGCTAAGGGTGTTTGAATATTTTTTTCACAAAGAGAATTTGATGTTTTCAATTTGATGTATCACAAAGTAGATAAGCCTACATGAATTTTTTCAAGTGGGTGTGTGGGGGGGGGGGGACAACAGGATGTGATAAATAAGTTTTATATTTTTCTCAGAAAGAGAATTCAATTCTCTTCAATCTGGTGAACCATGCAAAAGTACGTGGTTAATAGAAAAAAAATGTTTTTCTCACAAAGAGAATATGATTTTTGCTGATTGATGTATCACAAAGTTCATTATTCTACATGAAATATTAAAGTGGGTGGGTGGGGACGAAAGAGAGTAATTATAAATTCTTATATTTTCATCAGAAAAAGAACTCAATCCTCTTCAATCTAGTGAACCGAAAGTACGTGGTTCCATTTGAAATTTAGAAGTTGAGTGTGGGTGGGCCAAAAAGGGGGTTGATCAAAAAAATTCATGATATTTTTCCCACAAATAAAATTTGATGTCTTCAATTTGATGTATCACGAAGTAGATTACTCTACATGAAATTTTAAATTGAGGGTGGGTGGGGACAGAAGGGGGTTATTACTAATTTTTATAATTTTTTCAGAAAGAGAGTTCAACCTGGGGAACCAAAAAGCACGTGATACCATTTGATATTTAGAATGTAAGGGTAGATGGGGCAAAAGGGGGGTTGATCAAAAAAATTTATAATATTTTTCTCATAAAGAGAATTTGATGTTTTCAATTTGCAATTTTCAGTTTTTTTCAATATACATGAAGTTTTTTAAGTAGGGGTGGGTGGGGACGACAGGGGGTGATTGATAATTTTTATATTTTTCTCAGAAAGAGAATTCAAGGCTCTTTAATCTGGTTAATCAGAAGTACGTGGTGCCATTTAAAATTTGGAAGTTAAGGGTGGGTGGGACAAAAGGGGGGTTGAACAAAAAAAATTATAATATATTTCTCACAAAGAGAATTTGATGTCTTCAATTTGATGTATCACGAAATAGATTATTCTACATGAAATTTTAAATTAGGGGGGGGTGGGGGCAAAAGGGGGTTATTAATAATTTTTATAATTTTCTCAGAAAGAGAGTTCAACCTGGGGAACCAAAAAGCACGTGATACCATTTGATATTTTGAATGTAAGGGTAGATGGGGCAAAAGGGGGGTTGATCAAAAAAATGTATAATATTTTTCTCACAAGGAGAATTTGATGTTTTCAATTTGATGTACCACAAAGTAGTTCAATATACATGAAGTTTTTTGAGTAGGGGTGGGTGGGGACGACAGGGGGTGATTGATAATTTTTATATTTTTCTCAGAAAGGGAATTCAAGACTTTTCAATCGGGTTAATCAGAAGTACGTGGTGCCATTTCAAATTTGGAAGTTAAGGGTGGGTGGAACAAAAGGGGGGTTGAACAAAAAAAATGATAATATTTTTCTCACAAAGAGAATTTGATGTCTTCAATTTGATGTATCACGAAATAGATTATTCTACATGAAATTTTAAATCAGGGGGGGCAAAAGGGGGTTATTACAAATTTTTATAATTTTCTCAGAAAGAGTGTTCAACCTGGGGAACCAAAAAGCACGTGATACCATTTGATATTTTGAATGTAAGGGTAGATGGGGCAAAAGGGGGGTTGATCAAAAAAATTTATAATATTTTTCTCACAAAGAGAATTTGATGTTTTCAATTTGATGTACCACAAAGTAGATTAATATACATGAAATTTTATAAGTAGGGGTAGGGTGGGGACGACAGGGGGTGATTGATGATTTTTATATTTTTCTCAGAAAGAGAATTCAAGACTCTTCAATCTGGTTAATCAGAAGTACGTGGTGCCATTTGAAATTTGGAACTTAAGGGTGGGTGGGGCAAAAGGGGGGTTGAACAAAAAAAAATTATAATATTTTTCTCACAATGAGAATTTGATGTCTTCAATTTGACGTACTCAAAGCAGGTGATTATATTTGTCATTTTGAGAGGGGGTGAGTGGAGTCGAAGGGGGTGAGTGGGGACAAAGGGGGTACGTTTGGAAATATCTTTTTATGCTCAGGTTGGTGATTTTAAAAAATCTGAATTTTCTACGACTTTTTGCAGGTGGGTGCCACAAAAGTACACTGATGCATTATGTGTGTGTGCAGATTGCGAAAGAACAACCAACACCATTGAATATATTCTTGGTTTAGTACTAGTGTGTGAACTCAAGGGGGCGCTTCAGCACAGGAGGTCACAAATGGGTGTCATACCCAAACTTGCACAAAGCACTTCTAATTTCTTGTGGCAACCTGATGAATTTACTTATACACCACTAAGTTTTGAAGATCCGAGGATTTCCTTCATATGCAAAGTCAATATGCTCCTATAAAAGCTGTTCTATAAGTTCTAGCCTTAGGCGGTGATTATTTTTGAGACAGTGAAGGTTTTTGCTGTGGCAACCGTGTGTAAGACGCCACAACTAGAGCGGACGCCACAGCATAGGTCGTTGCACGCACAAGTCGCCACAGTTAATGGGGTACAAACACACATACACACACACACACACACAGACAGACATCATTCTGAAAATGGTCTTAATCGTCTTGGAGGACCTCAAAACGGATATATCCGGTGAAATCTCGAAACTTTTTTTCTGCACGATTACAATACTTTCCCTCCGTGTTCGTGGGTGGGCCGGGAAAGTAAAAAATAAAAAAAAGTCGTTTCCGATCAGCTACGATTTCAACAAAATACGAGTTAGAAGCGTGAATGTGTCCAAAACTCAAATCCATAAATGGTTTTGGTTGACATTTCCGGAAAACCTATTTTGTGTTGAGGAGCACTGTGCTTCCCGAGAGTGCAAAAAGTCCTAAGTCACTACATTTCATTCTGATTTATTTTTTTGTTTTTTTCTCAAACCAGTTTATAGGTTCCTTTTTGCGTGATATCAAATGAAAAACGGTGACGTCTATTCTGACAAAAAGCAGCATTAAAGCCATTCACTATAATGAAGAAATTTGATCCAAATGGTACCTGGAAAGTGTTTTTGGGTCCCCCTGTAAAATTTACAATTTGTGACATCCGCCCTTTGTGAATCAGAGAGGAGATATGGAGAAACACCTCGCAAACTTTTAATAATGATATTGGTATAGTTTTTCATTATCTACGCCACTGGCCAAATTTTAACAAAATGAATATCATAATTCGAATTATACCAGGTGATCATTTGAAAACTATCCACCTGCAGTAACTTCCGATTCCTAGTGAAGATGTCTTCGAGCAACAGGTCGATTATTATATCGAAAGGGACATCTAAAACAAACATTGGCGAATTTCTATTTTGAGCCCCCTCGTCACCACCCACCCCAACTTTGAAATTTCAAATGACACTACCCACTTTGCAAATCAAAGAGGAATCAAATCTCTTTCTGGAAAAATGTTTCTTAAATCCCTCCCCCCCCCCCCCCCTACTTCCTAAAATTCTTGTGAGTATCCAATTATCCAATTCAATATTCTTGACCTCTCAATTGTCTCCAATGCAGTCAACGTCACATTGCACAGCATCGAGAAAGAAAATTTTCTGTGGAAAAAGTGCTACTCAAATTCACCCCTTCGCCCCCCCCCCACATCGCACCTGTGAAAGCTAAAATGACATTACCTACTTTGTGATATATCAAATTGAAGAAAACTGAATTTTCTTCCCGAATAAAATATTTAAAAAAATCTCAAACCCCCATTTCCCTCCTAAAATACTTTCAATGACTAATTCAATGGGGGAGGGGCTGAAAGTTTTGAAAAAATTGTTTTCAGAAAGAGAATAATTAAATTTCCTCAAATTAGATGTATCACAAAGTAGGTAGTGTCTTGTCAAATTTTGAAGTTGGGAAGGGGGGCAGCAAAGGGGTGAATTTGGGTAGCACTTTTTTCACCGAAAATTCTCTTTGATGCTATCTAGGATGACACTGACTAGATTGAAGAGAATTGAGGGGCCCAAGGAATAACATGGGACCTAAGAAAATGATTTCAAATGATCAACCGGTATGTATTTAGATATAATAATAGTCCAGGAGCTTATGCATGATTCCAAGAAATTTTGAATTGAGGAGCATAGCGACTATGTGGAATACATTCCTTAGATGGCCAGCAATCATACCTCACTGAGTGTTCTGCTTGAATTTCTTGCAGAAGATTTATACAGGGTGAAACAGAAAAAATTGGTAAAAATTTGTAGCTCCAGACTGGCAAAAGGTGAAAAGCTTCATATTGAAGTTATTGAACTGATTATCACAAAGTGTACCTACCTACCTGATGATTATTCACCAACACTTGTTGTTGGTAAGTGTTGGCGATGGCGACATGACGCCGACAATATTTTCTGAAAAGGAGAAAACGAGAAAACTAGTAGGTAGGTATGTTGAAACCTAAGCTTCACAAATGTTGACCTGTTGGCAGTTATTTCCTTATTGTTCCCCCTGATGACTCCTGGGCTATAATGGATGAAACTGAGCTTACCGTAACTGCGCTATCTATTCACAATCTTCAAAATAACACTTTTGAATCAACTCAATCAGTATCAGTAATCAGTGATCACAACTTGTGAAAATTTCACTAGAACTCATAGGTATTTGCACAACCACAGGTGGTAACATGTGACATGGGATGGAAACATGCCTTAAGGGATGTCTGTTTCGTCTCGTGATTTACCGATAATTCTACTTTTGACGTACAGTGAGAGAGCTATCTTTTAATTCTCTTTAGCCATTTCAAATGCACTATTTACTTACTTGTTTGAAAAGAAGCTCTGTAGTTGATATTGATTACTATATCAAACGTAGAATTAATAGCTACTATCAGTACATTTCATTGGAAGCTCTGAGCTCAATTTGGGATAGAAGTAAAGTTGAGGGACATAACAAAAAATTTAAAAAAATTCTGATTCTGAGAAAACAAAAGAGAATTGTTTTCATTTTTTTGACGGAACAGCTGAAATTTCAAGCCATAATTGATATTTTGGGTCGGGCTGTCGTGAAATTACGACCCATGTCGAGTTTAAAAAAAAGGGCTTAAGAAGTGTTAACAAACGCTGGAAATGACTAATCAAACGTAAACAAACGATTCCCATAAAGGAATTACTATTTTTTTATTTTGAGTTGGGCTATCGTTAAGTTGGCCCGATCCATATGGAATTTTGAAAAAGAGGGGGAAGGGGGTGTAAACAAACGTCGTAAATAGGTAAACAAGCGTAGACAACCGATAAATGAATGATTCCATAGAGAAATCACCTTTTTCCTATCTTGGGTCGGGCTGTCGTGAAGTTGGTCCGACCCATATGGAGTGTCAAAAGAGAAGAGGGGGTGTAAACAACCGCTGAAAATGACTAAACAAACGTAAACAAACGATAAACAAACGATTCCCATAGAGGAATCATCCATTTCCTATTTTGGGTCGGGCTGTCGTGAAGTTGGCCCGACCCATATGGGGTTCCAAAAAAGGACAGAAGGGGGTGTAAACAAACGTCACAAATAGCTTAACAAACGTAAACAAACGATAAACGAACGATTCCCATCGGGAAATCACGTTTTTTCAATTTTGGGTCGGGCTGTCGTGAAGTTGGCCCGACCCAAATGGGGTTTCAAAAAAGGGGGGAAGGGGGTGTGAACAAACGTCGAAAATACCTAAACAAACGTAAACAAACGATAAACAAACGAGCTCCATAAATAAATCACGTTTTTTCACTTTTGGATCGGGCTGTCGTGAAGTTCGCCTGACCCAAATGGGGTTTCAAAAAAGGGGTGAAGGGGGTGTAAACAAACGTCAGCAATAGGTAAACAAACGTTTCCAATAGTCATATACGCGATATTGACTGTGGGCGCGGCCAACTTCACAGTACCAGAGCTAAGCACCTTCAAAAAAGCTTATTGCTAATCCGAAATCCCGATATACTATATCTGGGTACCTCAAAGTTTTTACTTACATGAAATTTATGTAAAGTTATTCTCAAATGTTTGTTCAATGTTTATTTGTAGCTCATCAATTTCTTCAGCGCGACTAATGGGTATAGGTGCCATTAATTTTCATTTCTCCTCTGCACCCACATCGGCATCGCCCAGATTTCGGTTTCCTCCTCTCCAGAGCACGCCAGAGTTCGGAAGTTACACACAATATCCCCTGTTTGTGTAATCCCAGAGTTAGGAAGGAACACACCACCACCCACACAAATTTACTATTTAGTTTTCGGTTTGTCGGTTCGCCTATATGCTCCGCGGGCGCGGATGATAAATTGAGACAGGCCCATGCTGCCTATTCGCACAATAAATTAAATCCACGTATTGTGCTGAACTGTCCGTCACACTGCCGACTAACTCAAAACTCACACCCACGATCGTACATGATGTTTCGAATTCTAATTTTTATTCATTTGCCCGCCGACACCTATAATTCGGCGCTAAACCCGTGCTCGCAGATAAACTCTATATGGAGGCGTGCGGAACCTCCACTAGGCGAACATCCCCCATGGATTATTGAACTTGGGAGCTCGCAGCCGGCCTAATTAATTTTGAACAATATGTTTTATGCATCGCCGGTTTAATTACTGCCAAGGAAATAGAAACCGCGCCATCGATTACACCTTCGAATACATTTTACATGAATTAGGCTTTGCCGCGCGAGGTATGCTGGATGCCGCCAAGCCGGAAATTAAAGTCCCCTTATTTTCTAATTTCTTCCGCAACGACTTTGGTCAAATGAGCATTTTAAGCCTAATAGGGCAAGTACCACTCACTGCGTGCTCATACTTTCATCAATAAATTGCTGAAAACTGCATGTAACATTCGTGTCATTATCATAGTCGCAGCATTCGCATCATAAGCAGCCTGCATTCATAATAACCAAAGATTGTCACGTCTAATGCAAAATCTTGAAAGGTTCACTTTCAGTTGCAGTGTATACTGTATGGTCAGTAAAAGTTAGTGAAAGCCTCATTAGAAATAGTCCGGGGGCATAGGGTCGAAAAATGCTTGGCCTTGTGCACCTTCGTGAAGATATATAGAGTTATGCAATCGATTCCTGGGCGATCAAGGACAATGAAAAATTATGGTGGAATATTGGCACCTGCTGCAGGCAAATATGGTGAAGGCGCCAAAAAGGTCTTCATCTGGTAATACGAAAGTGACTGTAGCTACTTTGTTTATCAACGGATTTCAACATCTGGAACGTCACTTTGTAGACAAAAGAATTCCTTTCTTATTTTGTCTCTGAAACTACAAACGTCATTTCGGGAAACTGTCTAAATACAATTTGTCTCTATAAGATATGCTGAATTCCGGCGTTTTTTGAAAATTATCCGATATTTTTGAAACTTGACAAAATTATAGATCTTGAGGTGCTGCTTCCAAATTTCCATTTTTCCATTTCGTATCTTTGTCGCTTTAGCCGCCATATGGAAAAGATAGAAGAAAAAAAGTTTATTGTCAATATATTCATTTCAGTCAATATGAGGTGGAAGCGTTTATTCTCTTATATTCTCTTCAATTTGAGACCTTACTCGTCTGTGCTACTTTTGGTTCTTGGGTTATGGTTCCTAATAAAACTTCATGAAGCAACAACTTTTGGCATCCAATCAGCATGTTAAGTTGATCTCAGCTCCACCTGGCAGTCAAATTAACAATAAATATTGATCAGTTGTCAACCACAGACCATTATTGTCAAAAAAATCAATCATGGTAATGATTGTTCCGCAACTACAGGGTAAACTCTAAGGGCAAATCGACTTTGAAAAGGTATAGCTTAAGAACCGTAAGTTCCACATAGGTGATTCAGATGTCAAATTTTAGAGATTTTAATAGACCTCCATTTACCTTAATATAAAATTTCAGATTTTATGACGAATTTTCCAAAAATTTTGCGAAATTTCTTTTTTTGACGTCATCTTTCCAAAATGATGGCCAGAACGGCAGAGATACGATGTGGAAAAGTAGATATTCTGAATGATGACCTCAAATTTCATGATGATAATGAGTTTTGAATGTATCTGATCTCCTCCAAATGCTATATCACCTTTATTCCTTTCTAAAGTCAGTTTGCCTTCACTGTTCACCCTGTAATCACACAAATAACATCATCATGATCGATTTTCTGAATCTTTCATTATCTATGGTTAATAGCTGAGAGTTATTTATGGTTAATTTGCTCACTACATGATGGTGGTATGAATAATTTGACATGCTGACTGAATGCCGAAAGTTGATGCTTCTGGAAGTTCTAGAGCCTTGATTCAAGAACCGTGGGTCACACATTGATGACTGACATGTCAAGTTGTAGAGATTTAAATGGGCTCTCCTCCGCATGTACACGTTTTGATCTTGAGTTGATTGAAACGAAGATATTTACAGAAAACTGTTTTTTGGGCGCCACCTTTCCAATATGGTGACCAGAACGGCAAAGATACGAAGTGGAGAAGTGGAAATTCGATAAGAGCACTTCAGGATCTATAATACTGCCAAAATTCGAAAATATCGGATTACCTTCAGAAATTCCAGAATTTGGCATATCTTATAAAGAGAATTTTGACAGTTTTCCGAAATGACGTTGGTGAATTCAGGTATGAAATAAGAAGAGAATTTTTCTGTCCACAAAATGACGGTCCAAATGTTGAAATCCGTTGAGAAACAAACAAGTTACAGCCAGTTTGTAATTACCAGAAGATGCTCATTTTGGCGCCTCCACCATATTTGCCTGCAGAAGATTTTTCATGGTCCTTGGTCGCCCAGGAATCGATCAAGACATAACTTTATATATCTTCACGAAGCTGCACACGGCACGACCTATGCCCCTATACTAAAAGTAGTAGAGGTGTATATGACTTCCTGTTGAGGAATGTTCCATGGCTGTGAATAAAGTAATCAGAATAATTTCAAAATATAGTAGCTGGAGGTCGGAACGAATTGATTCCCTGGTCAGAACCAAATACTCCATTTACATCTAGGATGTAATCTGTGACTTTGAAACTACCTTGATGAACACATTTGAGCTGAGTGAATAAATACATGTCGTTTTTGGGCGTGCAGTTGGAGTAGGTATGTGTTTGAAGGTTTTCTCAGGAAAACATGCAAAAATGTATTATTTTTCAGGGAGTTCCCTTCTTTTTTTTTATTTTTTCTTATTTTTGGTACACACTGTGTCACCACATTTTCTCCGGCGTATTGAACACATGTCAGGAAGAACCGTAGATTAAGCGCCGAGCATCAGGAGTCAGATAGACCACACACTGCTACCCTGAAAAGGACAAAAAAACAATATGAGTATTTGGACTCTCATAAATAAAGAAAGAAATTAAACGAATAAACTGATAGCCTCTGTACAGCTGGCAGCATCTAAACGACCTTACAGTCAAAACCCAGCACAACGGGCTTCTGTCTAGCGCGCTGGAAACCCAAGCCGTACTAGACGGGCCACCTACCACACACAGCCCCCAGTACCCGGTCCCTGCCGACGTACTGCGCCAAGCCAAGCCCCGGAAAACCACAGCAGGTGAGGCTGAGAGGCCTGGATCCAGGCGTGCAATGAACTCAGACGGAGGTCCACTCTGAGTCCACCTAGCCTCCACTAAACGGCAGAACTGCGCACTAGTAGGTGCAACCCACTTACCGTGTGCTCAGGCCCGACCCTCAATACTTTGTAATTTATACAGAAATGACTAATGAGATAACCAAATACCCGTGAGTAAGTAGAGATACTCACAAAAAGCTCCTTCACAAAGTGTGTAATATGTGATATCACTCGGTACTTGCACTTGTAACTTAGGATTGCACTGTGACTCTTTTTGAACTTCTTATTTACATTCACTTTGCTCTACGGGCCCCACTGGCCAGCTTATATAGGTCTCTGAATGCCCTTCTAGAATCGAGCGTGCGTCATTAGTAACAAAAAAAGGGAAAGATCGGGAGTGCATATATCCAAACAACTCGAATTTAGAGATGGCTCGTCTATTGAAAAACAAAGCTATTGATATGCACAATATTTACAAAATCGGGCACGTATTTACAAAACATAGAGGTACTAGAATTTCGCGAGCATTCCCTTCCGCATTATCCGTGTTTTTCTAGAATTATTAGGCGCCGGCTGAATCACGCTTTGTTACAACTGTAAAGTGTATATGACTATTGACTAGGTGAGAGTTCTAGCAATTTGAGCTTTTTGATCTGCAGTCGCAGACGAATTGTCTGGAATTTTTTATACAGGTGTCCCATTTCCGATGATTTTGGTGATTCCACCTATCTCCCGAGAAGGTAGAAAAAAACTTTCCTATATGTCCTGAGCCCGATTTTCGAGAAAATTTGATTGGTGAAAACCCTATCTTGATATCTACCATATGATCGAAAGCTTTTCTACTTGCGGTAGGCTGTGACCTGGTCATTGGCAGGCAAACGAGACTGATTTTGGCCAGGCCACAACCTACACTGCAAATAAAAGTTTTTGATCATACGGTATAACTGATATTTCAACCGTTTCCGTGATATAGTGAAATTGTGAAAATTCACGAATCATGGAGTTTTTTTTGATATTGATATTTTTTCATTCATCAAAAAATTTTCGGAGTATTTTCACACGTAGATTGTTGGTACGGTATTGTCACACGAAAGTTTGAAGGTACGACTTTGACCCTTACACAAAATGTCATAAACACTATTAATCAATGGTGCTTGGAAGAGGGCTTTAGCATCAACCCGGCCAAAACTGTGATAGTTCCGCTCACACGCCGCAGAAAAATCGCACTGACTGCTCGGGTACTGAGGGGAACTACAATTGGGTTTTCCGAGAAAGTCAAATATCTGGGAATCATCCTGGATAGAAAACTCACCTGGAACTCTTACCTGAACAAGACAATTTCGAAGTCCACAGCGGCGTTCTGGATATGCCGCAAACTCTTCGGAAGGACTTGGGGTCTGAAACCAGGTATGATCTATTGGTTGTACGTGGTGACGGTTGTTAGACCGATCACCACGTACACCTCACTCGTTTGGTGTGATAAAACTAGACAGAAGACAAGCCAACAGAAGCTACAGAAGCTTCAGAGACTTGCCTGTCTAGGTATCACGGGAGCTATGTTCACCACTCCTACAGCAGCGATGGAAGTTTTGCTGGACCTACTCCCGCTGCACAAACAAGTAGAAAAAGAAGGACCAGAGTGCCCTCAGAATAGGACCCAAAAACCTAAGAAGAGGACACTTGAAAGTATTGGACTCAATAAGGGAGCAGTTCCTTCCGAGCCCAAGGGATTTCATGGCAGTTGAGTACGACTTCGGGGCTACCTATGAAGTGGTCGTAAATGACCGCCAGGAAAGCGCCCGAAGGGTGTCTCGGCTGCAGAAAAACAACATGATCTGGTACACAGACGAATCCGTAAGAGAGGAAGGAGCCGGGATAGGCATATATGGCCCGAAGTATAGGGAATCACTGCTTGTGAGAAGGTTTCTGTCCACTCTACAAACCGAATTACTGGCGGTGCGGTGGAGAGGTGTGCCCAGGTATGCTTATCCAGAGAGTACAAAGGAGCAATAATTTGCATTGCCACAGACAGCCAGGCGGCTTTAGGGTACCTGGAGGCCTATGACTGTGAGTCAAAAACCACCTGAGAACTGCAAAAAATCACTCATACAGCTGGCTGAGAGCAACAAACTCGCTTTAATGTGGGTACCTGCCCACCAGGGTATCGAGGGAAATGAAGAAGCGGATGCCCTCGTGAATGAAGGAGCTCAAACAACATTTATTGGACCGGAGCCCTCATGTGGGATGTCGTCATCCCTAATAAGGGAAGAAGTCGATAAATTGGAGAATAGGCAGATAGAGGCTTACTGGAAGAGCATTCCAGGCCAACGACAAGCCAAACAGCTTATTGCGCTCTCCAAAACAAAGACGCAGCTCATCCTGTCGCTCTCTAAGAACGAAACAAGACTACTCACGGGTCTACTCACTGGACATTGCGAAGTGAGATACCACCTGCCAAAAATGGGTTAGGAAAACTCACCTATTTTTGGCAGGCTTTGTGCATCGGCAGATGAAACCACCGTGCACTTACTCTGCGAGTGCGAAGCACTGGCACAGAAAAAACTTACGCTGCTGGGGGTGTGAAACTGACACCCGCAGACATCAGAGGTAGGTCTCCTAAGGAAATCATCCGATTCGGTGAGGAGGTGGATTTCCTGGGACATTAAATAGAAGCATGGTCACGCACAAAGAATCTTATGGGTCGCAGTACAGAAAGGATCCTCCGAGACCAAACGACCACCTCTAATCTACAATCTACAATCTACAAGCCCCATTATACATTCTTTACGACAAAGCTCAATCGTAAGCACCAATCCCAACTCACCAAGACTAACCCTCCGCTCGCCGAGGTCATCACTCCGCTACAAGAGATCCCGAAACGAGAGAACTCGTTCTTATCGGGCCCAGATCATTCAAGGGGTTTCAGCTCGACATCCTCGAGGTGAATTAAAACTCCCCATCACAGGATCGCGACTCAGCATCTTGGAGGGGGATCGAAACACATCATCAACGCATTTCAACTCTACGACTTGGAGATGGATCGAAACTCATCACCGGAAGGGCCTCAGCACAACGACCTAGCGAAGGATCGAAACTCGTAGTTGGAGGGCTTTGACTCGACTCCCGGAGGCGGATCGAGACTCATAATCCAAGGGCTTTGACACGGCATCCTACAGGTGTATTGCTACTCAAAGAGTAGCAACTCATCGGCCTCTAGGGCGGTCAAAACTCAACCTGGAGGGATCTCGATTCGACTTTCCCCAAGGAGATCAAAACGCGTCTCCGAAGGGTTCCAACTTGACTTTCTCCAGGGGGCTAAGGCGCATCAGCCGGGGCTTCGACTCAGCGTCATTCAAGTGAGCTGAGACTCATCATTGAAGGAGTTCGACTCTACGACCTCTAGGAGGGTCACGACGCAACATCAACGGGTTCTAGCTCAGCTTTCTTGAAGTGGATCAAAACTTCCCACTAACAGACCCGCAGAAGCACTTGGCAACGGACGTGACAAGTCGAGAGCGGACGGCAGCAAAGGCGGATAGGTCCAGGTACAATGGTCCATCTACATCGATACGATCCTCTATTCCCAGCAATTTGGAATATTTTATCCTATCAAAAACGATTGCGAGCGACGTATAGTCGTGAAAATTCCACAATAGGTGACTTGATATAGCGCGCTGGAGTGCGGCGTGACTGAAGCAGCGGATGAGCGGATCGTCGATACAGCAAGAGTACGCCAGCAGACTAACTGGATTGATGTGTGGGTGTGCTTCACTTCTATCGCACATGGATTCCACCATATTATCGGTCGTCGTGGAGGGACGGTTGTTGAATATCGAGGTGTAGCAGTGAATCATGCTGTAGAGCTTCTCGGGATCAATGGATTAAATAACTAGCGACATCTTTTATTGTTATGTTATACCTTTTTGAAATGTATTCTTTGTTGATATAGCAACCCAAAGTGTTGGGAAGAAGTAATTTTTAAATAAAATTTCTATATATACCGGGTGTTTATAAACGTTTGTTATCATATCGCCTTTGGAATCTCCTATCACTCTTTCAAATCGTGCCTTTCACTGCGACTTTTGGCTTGACCAAAGCCTGCCGCGATCACAGACGTTTATAAACACCCGGTATAATGCCTTGACTCCAGATATTCGCATATACCTCGATTTCACGGCTTCGATTTATTTTCCTCTGGATTATTATGTATTACGAATATTTTCGTATTTTGGAAACAACAACACTTTTATTGTGCTTTGTTGGATAATACTCCTATACATTTTTTCATAAGTATATGATATTTTTAGTTGTGTCTCTGATGGGCCTTTTTTGTTGTTTGTTTATTTGGAAGTCGGTATCTTTCAGCAACGGATCCAATAATAAGTAATACTGACGATGGAAAGAAGCTGTGAATGCTTCGCCCTCTCGTATGAGTCCATAATCCATAAGTAGTTCTTTTCCGTTGAAAAAATATTTCATACAAGATCTATTTCCCATAATTGCCTCCTTTCTGTTATTCAATTCCAAAATATAAGTAGATACGATTATATTTTGCAAATGCCGACTGAAGCACTGGAACTCGAATTTTTGTGACTCAAGTAAAAATGACCCAAATTATAGGTTCAGTGTCATGAATCGATCCAACGATCATTTTTGGCGATGTGATGTCCAAGACAAGGGATTACGGAAGTTGCTCAAGGAGTTCCAAAAGTTACCCACGAACGCAACAAAGCACCATTATCATCCTATGCGTTGGTATACCGTGCATAATTCAGTTATAATTTTCAGTTGTATCGTAAATTTCCTTCGGTTTAATGTGGCGAACCCAACCCATTACAATAGATTACGACTTAGCAGTCCACCCTCCGGGGACTACGGGAAGTTGAGCAAAGAATTTGGCGAGCATGTCATAGGGCCAAGGATGGGCTTAATTTAGCGTGGACTCACACGGAGTCACGGTCCCGCACAAGAGTTTGACCCAGGCTGCTTGCTGCTATTTAATTTGTCGCGTGCAGTTACTCCAGATCCGTCCAGACTAATCCAGCTGTGTGTACATACAAGGGACCGTTCTTTGTCCCTATTGTTTGCGCAAACTTCCAGTTTTTGCGTACGCACAACCAAAATCCGGTGACATCCATCATTTCCGAGCCCGCGCCGCGCGGTTTCATGTTTCTGAATCACCCAGTGACACGGAATGATTCGCATTAGCGCCGTTTTGTGCGAGAGTCATCGATCCGAAAGTTTTCATTTTCATAAATTACCGAGTCGATACAATTTATAAAAATGTGGAGTCCGCATGCACGCCGCGGAATTTTTCCACTCGTAACTCAGCCGTACATATTATTTGGAATGGCGCCAAATGGCCATGGATGGATGCTTTAAAATGAATGGTTCGGAATGTTTTTTCAGGCGCTGCTGCAGCGCCACAGCGGCCGAATTCCGAACTTCCGCGCGGCTTTTAATAAAATGCGGTCTAAACTAAAAGGCGCGCGCGTTTGGTTGTGTTGCGGTGTCAGAAATTTAATTTTCTCTTGAGAAAGCATCAGAAGATCATCTCACCCTTGAAGCTTTATAAAAGGGCTACGCACGCTCTCATCATCATGTTGTTATAACGTTTATGGAAGAAAGAGTAGGGGGGGGGGTGATGAGGAACAAAAAGCCTTGTGGTAAATCGGGGTCGCAATCATAACGAACGATTAAGAGAGGGGCAAACAAAGTAATCCGAAGTTGCATTAGGACTTCATAAGAATTCGAAATCGAATTATGTTCAGATATTGAGTTATATCCGAAGACGAGTGCGGCTGGAGCTCAAAGGCTCCGCGTGGATTTCGGGGCCACTTAACGCTAAACTAATTACGCGCCGTTTTAATTGGATGGATGAAGATTGTACAATAAACTCCAAGCGCAAGTTTCGATTAGGTAGGTATTTGGGTTTCGCTTTAAATTTTTTTCCATTGCAAAATCGAAGTGATCAATCACTTCTGGCAAAGAAGTTGCAGACAAGAGAGGACAGCTCTCCGCCGTTGTTTTCTAAACAACAGAATTCTTCTTGCCGGTTCGCCTTCTTTTATTTCATGGCTATTAAATTTTACATGAATTTCAAGTCACAGCCGTTAACTTATTCATTGTGTTCACGAATGAGATCAATGTTAGAGCTACAAGTTTTGTCAACAAGGTGAACAACTACAAATTCATTAGTTGCGAGTTCCACCTGAAGAAAACGTTGGAAAGAAATGTCAAACGTTTATCTAACGATAAATATAAACATGGTTTTCAAACGTTGATTAGAGGAGCTTGTGGTGTGGTAGTTAGCGCGTTCGATTACCACTCCAGAGGTCGCGGGTTCGATCTCCGCCGGGGACGGATTTTCGGCCTCGAAAACAAGCTTCTTGGTTTAGTTGGAATGCTTGCTAAATGTAAGACGTGGATTTCATGTGTCGCATAGCACGTAAAATACGAACGATGTTGCCGACTTCATGCGATGTTGGTGGTTGTTAAAAATCCCTACCCTATGTTGGAACACACAGGGGTTCGGCAAAATTTCCGGTATAGTGGAGGAAAGCATTCACCGGCGTCGGTGTTAGGCCTCGTTGCGGAGATAGGCCGACGTTGAATGAACGAATAAAAAAAAGCGTTGATTACGACCCACGCACGTACGCACAGACCGACATCATTCTGGAAATGGTCTTAGTTGTCTTGGGGGACCACTAAATGGATATTTGCGGCGAAATCTCAAAACTTTTTCTTTGCACGATTACAATACTCTCCCTTCCGTGTTGGTGAAGGGCTAGGGAAATAGAACTGTATCTACAACGCGGACATGCACAGGATTGAACTAATGCAGCTAAAAGAAAAAACGAAGAAATAACATTGAAATCACGACTGTTAGGTTGACAACTAGCTGTCACCGGCGCCGGCAAGCCATCGCCTGGGTGACAGCATTGGTTGAAAAGTAGCCAGGGAATTTGTTCCACTGACACCGGACAAGTGGGAAACTGTATACATGATGTTGATTTTCCGTTGTTTTAGGCAGATGTCAGGTTTTCCCTTGGCGAGTTTAGTAATTTCATGCATGTCCGTCGATAGTATTTTGGTCAGATGAAGTTTTCCAAGAGGCGTAAGCAACTGACTGTGTAAGAGTAAAATGAATTTGAGAAGATGTTTGTTTCTCGCGTGTTTTAAAATTTCTGCCTCGACTTGTAGGGTTCTATTGTACCTAAACGAAACGCATGTCAGTGAATGGTGTCTGGTCAGTGAAGAGTTGTCGGGAGGAATCGATACACCATTATTTTGTTTATCAATATGTATTTATTTTTGTGTTCAAGGTAACTACTAAAAATACTGGAAACATGATAAAGCTTTAAAAATGAAAGCGACGATATGTCTCAATGGAAACCTGAACCGTGAAGAAGGTACTGTCGTGGAAGACACCGTGTAGTGGAACGAAAAGCAGATCGTGTATTTGTATTATTTGGGAGCCTTTCTGAATATTTGTAGAAGAAATTAAGATGAAATAAAAATATGTGCAAAATTCCAAATTTGACAGTTACATCCCAATTGTTCATCTGAACCAAGTCTAGGTTTGGAAACTCGATGAATTTGGTTGGAAAAAAGCAAGAGTTCAATACGGCGGCGTCAAATTGCGAAAATGTCGAATTTGACAAATGCGAAATGCGATTTGGTTATCCATCTTGACTAAGTATTTGTTTAAAATCTCAATATAATCTGTTGAAGAATACGAAAGTTCAATATGGCGCCCTCTTGAAACGTCAAGAATCAAAATTTGACAGATGCATTTTCATTGTCAACCTCAAGTTGCGGATGTGGAGCGGTGGTAGCCGAGTGGTACAGGTGATGGCAAGCCACACCATTCGCGCTGCCCTGTGTGGGTTCGAATCCTACTTCATCCATGGATATTTTGTGCTGTCCCCGAGGTTGCATGGTAGAGCAGCTGATAGCTGAATGCCGCCTCGTAAAATAAGACAATTAAATAAAAAAAATAAAAAAAGTGGGTATAGGTATGAAATCCCAAACAGATCGGTTGAAAAATGCAAAAGTTCAATATGGCGTCCTCTTGGAACGTCAAAAATCTAACTTTGGCAGATGTATTTAGACTGTCTATTTCATGTTGGCATAAATACAAAATACCAATCGGATCATGTGGTAATGATGATAAAAATGTCATGTAACTACGAGAAGAGACTGTCAATAATGTCACTTTGGCGAGTCGCGAAAATGAGCACCGTTATAACATCAAGTAATTGTAATGTCAAGACCAATTTATTCACAAACAAAAAGTAACCTCAAAGTGAAAGACATCCACTGAGAAATCAACAATCACAAGTGACAAATGCATTTCGATTGTCAACCTCAAGTGGGTAGGTGTATAGGTTTAAAATCTCAATCAGATCAGTTGAAAGGTGCAAAAATTCAATATGGCGGCCTCTTGAAACATCAAGAATCAAATTTTGACAGATGCATTTCGATTGTCAACCTCAAGTGGGTATAGGTTTGAGATCCCAATCAGATCAGTTTAAACATGCAATGACTCAATATGGCGGCCTCTTGAAACGCCAAAAATCAAAATTTGATAGATGCACTTCGTTTATCAACCTAAAGTGGGTAAAGGTTCAAAATCCCAATCAGATTGGTTGAGAGACTGTTGAAAAATACAAAAGTTCAATATGGCAGCCTTGGCAATGTCAAAAGGGCAAATTTGACAGATGCATCTCAGTTGTCGACTTCAAGTAGATAAAGGCTTGGAATATCAATCGGTTGAGTTGGAAGATGCAAAAGTCCACTATGGTGGCCTCTTGAAACGTCAAAAATCAAAATTTGACAGATGCATCTCCATTGTCAACCTCAAGTGGGTGAAGGTTCCAAATCCCAATAAGATCTGTTGAACAATGTAGACGTTTTCAATATGGCGGCCTCTTGAAACGCCAAAAATCAAAATTTGATAGATGCACTTCGTTTATCAACCTAAAGTGGGTAAAGGTTCAAAATCCCAATCAGATTGGTTGAGAGACTGTTGAAAAATACAAAAGTTCAATATGGCAGCCTTGGCAATGTCAAAAAAGCAAATTTGACAGATGCATCTCAGTTGTCGACTTCAAGTAGATAAAGGCTTGGAATATCAATCGGTTGAGTTGGAAGATGCAAAAGTCCACTATGGTGGCCTCTTGAAACGTCAAAAATCAAAATTTGACAGATGCATCTCTATTGTCAACCTCAAGTGGGTGAAGGTTCCAAATCCCAATAAGATCTGTTGAACAATGTAAACGTTCTCAATATGGCGGCCTCTTGAAACGCCAAAAATCAAAATTTGACAGATGCACTTCGTTTGTCAACCTCAAGTGGTCGGAGATTCAAATCCCAATCAGATTGGTTGAGGGACTGTTGAAAAATTCAAAAGTTCAATATGGCAGCCTTGGAAATGTCAAAAGGGAAAATTTGACAGATGCATCTCAATTGTCGACTTCAAGTAGGTAAAGGCTTGAAATATCAATCGGTCAAGTTGATATTTCAAGTTGCAAGTTCAAGTTGAAGATGCAATAATTCACTATGGCGGCGTGTTGAAACGCCAAAAATCTGAATTTGACAGATGCATTTAGACTGTCTATTTCTTGTGGGCATAGGTTCAGAATACCAATCGGATCTTGCGGTCATGATGATAGAAATGTTATGTAACTACGAGAAGAGACTGTCAATAATGTCACTTTGGCGTGTCGCGAAAATGGGCACCGTTATAACATCAAGTAATTGTAATGTCAAGACCAATTTATTTACAAACAAAAAAAAGTAGCCTCAAAGTGAAAGATATCGACTGAGAAATCAACAATCACAAATGACAAATGCATTTCGATTGTCCATCATGACCGAGTATTCATTCAAAATGTCAATATAATCTGTTGAAAAATACAAAAGTTCAATATTCGGAACAACGTGGCGCGATTTCCGCATTTGTTATTAGATTGACTCGCCAAAATGTTCATAGCTGTCAACATCAATCAATGCAAATTGCAACGTAACCAAGAACCAAGAGCACCCGCGAAAAGGAGCAGCGCTCGCGGAAAATAGCGTGGTATGAGTGCTGTCACATCAGTGACAACTGACATTTGCCGATTTCACAAGTGCAGCGCCAGTAATGAAATCGATATTGTGAGTCAAATTTCGAAAAATTTGACAATAAAAGGTCCGAAATAAGCATGCCAATCAAAACATGGACCCCTCCTGGAAGTGCAGCCACAAGGTCCCCTGGAATCAACACGGACTTTCTACAGAACAAGTCGCGGCAAGATAGATGCCGCAACTCGCCACGGAAAGTGTTCTGGACAACGAGAGAAGCCCCTTTCTTGAAATGTAGAGCCTTTAAAAATCGGCCCTCAGTGTGAAAACTGTGAGTACCCTTTCCAATCGTCCGACTCGCCTGTATCGGTGAAGTTACCCTGTCAACACCGGAGCCGGCCTGCGAAATTTGATCAAAATGCCGTTCGAATTTGGATTGGCTCTTGTGTTTTGTATCTGAGGGACGGTCAAAAGTCTCCTCGAGACCACAATTCAATTTCGCATGTTGACACGGTACCTTTTCTCCAAAAACACTGTTCAAATGCCCCGAGGTGTTGAGTTTTCCAAAACCCAGAGCGTCAATTGACGTTCCTCTCACTTTGGCCCTGCCGTGGTCAAATTTGAATAATTATACGGCAAAATTTGAAAAAAAAAAACACCACGTGGCCCGCACCGGACGACACTAGGTCCCCGAAACCCCCCAGTCGGCGTTTCACACCAAATTTCTCGGAATTCTCCCCAAAAAGCCAAATTTTCGCCGCAAAAACGTAACAGGATGTTTGAAATGGACTACTCGAAGCGGCGGTTCCCTGGAAAAAATTGGAATGAATTATGAATTTTCGAAAAATCCCCTCAAATTCGGCAAAAATTTTGGAAATTTCCCATCGTCAAGTTGCATTGCGGTTCGTTTGCGAAAATTTTAGAAAAAAATACTCCGTCAAAATCCGACGTCTGGTTTTCACAAATTCCTGCCAGACGTCGTTAAGTTCTCTCACGGACTAGTTTAGGGTGATTTGAAACACAGTTGAATGCGCACCGAGATGCGTACCAACCAGAAATAAATGGTAGCCATTGCCAAATCCTTATAACAGCTTAGTTAAAATTAAAAAGGTCTACTGCAGCGCCGGAAGAAACGCAAAGTACTGAACCAAAGCAGATTTTTCACAGAAAAAAAGTTTTATAAAGTAATTCGTGCCTTATAATGTTGTACCAGGTAGGAGGTCTGGTAGATATAGATACTAACATGAATGTGTCTTTGGCCGACAAAAAACACGTTGAATTAATTTGCAAGCAATTTCAGATAACCACCACCGCCCCCGCACAAATCTGATCGAAAATAAAAATCGGTTTCCCATGGGTTTTCGTTCAGCTCAGAAAAGGACACCCCCGCCGCTTCGGGGAATAGCCTCCTGGGGGAGAGCTCAATGATGCAAACACTGTGCTAATTGAAATCCAAAGACCTGGGTTCTCGTAATTGCGATCTAAATCTTTCGGCGCGCGCGAGAAACGACGACAACGACAAGAACAGAGAGAAATAGAGACAGGGATAGAGAGAGAGATGGAAAGCTCGGAACCCTGGTTCTGTGGCCTGCCCGAGTTCATTTCCAAGATATGCCAGTAGGTGCTGGGTAGGTACAGTGACGAGTAGAAGGTAGGTACAACGCAATCGGCTCCATTTATCTTCCAGGACTCTGGAATAATTGTTACCTCCGCTACTATACACATCCACTATTGCGTCCTTCGTATATTATACGCACCGCACACTCAACTTCTCTTGTAGTAGAGATGTAATTAGACGCGCCTTTGTAATTAAATTTCTGATTAACAATCCGCCTTGACGTAACCCAGTAGTGCATGATGTTTGCGAAATTTAGGTGTGTCGATAGTTTCCCTTTTTCTCTCGGGCACCCTGCGTGGAGCCACACAGGCACAGTCATCGACTTGTGGAGTTCCCCACAACGTGGGAAGCCGTATCAACCGTCAATATTGAGTTCGCATCCCGCAGGAACCGAGTTGGGCTTTGAGGGCGAAATGGCAAAGCGGAAATGTTAGGACAAAGAAATAATATAAATTTGTAGTGTTTGCAGCTCGGTTTGCAGATTTGCACAAGGTAATCAGTAGGGACTGCAAGCTCATACCGGAATGACCATGTGGAATAGTCCAGTTTAATGACGTTTACCTTGTATTCTATTTAGTTTGTTGTACCTACTCGGAGTTATGTTACACAAGTGAATTTGCTAACGGTGGTATTCACGAGCAACTGAGCAAAACGGTGCAGTATGATTTATGTAAGTACCTATAATTAATTTCGCGGCTTTTTTCATTAGAGCAAGCTATAGAAAAAATGTATTTTGTTGGTGTATGAATGATACGATGACGAGTGGATGGCAGCTAGTTGTCTGCATGTGCAATTTTTAACATGACACCTTATTGTCACCGTGTCGAGGCTTCATGAAGGCGAAAGTAATAATCTTCGATCATACGCCAGGAATCACGAGTTTCTTGGGAGTACTTTGCAGTGTGGACGATAAGGGACGTTGTTTCCACTAGTTGGTGGGTCTCTGTCTCCGCCAAGGTTGTTAAGCTTTTGCCGGCCACTGACTTTTTTCCCGAACGGGCGAATCATGAACAAGTGTTTGGGGGAAAATTAAATATCGTACGCCAAATTGACACATGAGCAATCGAGTATTTGATCGCTCTGTACTGAAACAGCAAGCAAGTTATGAAGATATATACCCAGGTAAAGGAAATGAACAACACGGTGTAGTCACCCGCGTATAGCTCGTCTCGTACATTCCAACTTCATGAATTATTCTTCATATTGTCCATCCAAAGAATAAGTTCTCTCTTGAGCAGTGGGTTCTTACATCCCATTTCGTCCCGGCATTACAGATTTTCGTCATCATTTTCTCAGTGACCGTCAAAAACCTAACAATCTTGGCAGAGACCCACCAACCAGCAATGATTACAATGTCCCTTATCGTCCACACTACAAATCACTCAAGATTCCTGGCGTCTGATCGGAGTGTTTCATTCTTTTAAGATATGCACGTACGAGGATTATTACCCGTAACGTTTGGACGCGTTTTTCGACTGAGACGAATTCTTATGCCTCTTGCTTGCGTCCCGTTCAAATGATAATCAGGGCTATTCTGTATTTTGTAAGGTGCATGCGAAGGTGCATGTTAACCCAGATGGGCACAGATGAAGGATTCATAAATATAGACGCAGATAGAATGCACGTATATCATGTGTTACCAGATTTTTGGGAACGTTTGCTCAATTTTCAGCTGTAAATTCATCTGTAAATTGTGCAAGAGCCTATTTCCATACCTCGTGATGGATGGAAGATGTGTGGTGTGGCTGTGTCAGTACCTGCATTTCCAATGTGCCTGTTGTAGTACGTCCCATCTTGATGCTGAGGCTTAGTTTCAAATTATTTTCTCCGGCCACAAGGGCTGCCAAATGCGGATTGAAATGGGCAGTGACAACCGAACTCCTATGACATCAAAGGTAACTTAACAATGGCAAGCAATCATCATTAACGCATTCCACTTTTGGCAGCCATCTTGTGGCGAGAAAAAATAATGAAATCGTAAATAGATTACCTAGAGTTGTAGAGCGGAAGAGAGTTGACCGTATTCACAAAGACGCGAAAAATTGTGAGATATCACACAAGAGAAAATGGGAAAATTTGGGATGCTCATGGACCGATAAGAATTAAGCGACGCGCGGAGCTAGAAATTTTGCTTGATACTCAATCTTTTCTGGTTGTTTTAAGAATAGGGTCACTAGGATGGTAAATCATCCGATTTCGAGGTCAGTTATTTAAAGTCGAAATATTCGAAGAAAATTATTCGAAAACAAATATGTTTGAAAGAACAAATTCTTCGGAGAAGCGTGCGTGTCTGTGATACTTGACAGTTGACATTAGTGACATAACACGTCATAATCAAGCGATCGTCGATCGATGACATAACTTCAACCAAAATTCAAAATTAATGAAACTTTTGACGAGAAGTTGTACAAGAATTTTTCCGCCTTTTTTGCTTTCCAGTTTCATTCAAGGTCTTATTAATTGAAATCAGTATTGTTTCTATTGTTATCAGCTTAACTAACTGTAGCTGGGCTCCTATTTCTACATATTATACTCATTCAATTTTCCTTTTTTCTTCAAGGACGGTGTTGAATTGGTGAAATAAGTGTTGTGAAATCAATCCGTGTGGGCTTATTCCTTGACGGATTAACGTAAACGTACCAATGCCTGACACCTTAAGGGCTATCTTTGTATATTTTCTTGTCTAGAAATGATTCAGAAGTATTTAGGGTGAATTTTGTATGTGGAATAATTAGAGCAGGTAACATCCATGATATAACATTGATGATTTCGGTGCAATGTGCCTCATGTTCTTGTTTAGAAAATGTTGAAAATTTGATTTTTCATGTCCAGTACCTGACATAGCTTCTCTTGACTTGGCCCTAAGCCTGACTTCAAGAGAACCAATGCCTGACCCACATGTAAACAGCTCAAATGTGATATTCAGAGGAACAGCAGTAGATAACTTGCAAAATAGAAACTTCTATTGAACTGATAGCAAGTCAAATACCAGTTAGTTATATAGCTGGGAGCGAGGCTGGAAGTATGGAATCTGCAAATATCTATCATTGCTAGTAGCTGACACTAATAAAGCTAGTGGCTGACCTAGGGCCTCAGGTATTGGAACCACTGAAGATATCAATATGAAACTTTTACACCCGAGTTTACACCAGCATAAGCTCATTGAATCTTTGTTATAGGGTCTATCACTGCGTTTATTTCTCATTATCCAGGAGCTTACACACTTATTTTCAGGCATTGGACTTGTCTATATTACCCAGTGCCAATAGCTGACACCCCCTAGTATAACCATAAAACTCTGAAATCACCTGGAACTGATGTAACAGCATCTTTCTTCATCAATATGCAGCAATGCTATATGAATGTTTCAAGAAAATTAACCAAACTCACGTTTTTACAAACTATTTCAATTTTACAAAATCTTAGGAGAAATATCAGTGTTTCCGGTAGCAACTGTTGCGCTACCCTTCAAACGGCCGCAGACATTTCAAAATTAGTTATGCTCACTCTACAGTATATGGAAAATCTAGAGTAAAATGTTTGCGAACCCTAACATTTGAACAGGATAGGTCTAAAGCCAATAATTCTGCCTATTTTCCATGGAATAAATAAAGGTGTCAGGTTAAGGCACATTGTCAGGCATTGGTACGTTTACGTTATTACCATTTTGGTCTCTTTCGGAAGCTACAAGGATGTACTTTGATTTGAGCCTATTGGCATTTCCAAAATCCAAAAATAATTTTTTCAAATGTCAAAATTTAGATATTTTTTCCAGATTTCGGAAATGTTAATGAGCTCAAACCAAAGCACATCCTTGTAGCTTTCGAGAGAAACCAAAATGGTAAGAATCCGTCAAGGAATAAACCTACTCGGATTGATTTCGCAACGCTTATTTCACCAATATGACTCCGTCCCTGAATTGATTCAAATAGAGAGTCGCGCGCTGTGGTAAAATTGTGTTGACAGTAGACACTAGACAGCTGACATTGATGTCATAGTCACCAATTCATCAATTACACCAATACTACGAAAGAAAAATAACTAGGAATCTTTGTGGGTTCTGAACTTCTAAAAGTCTATCTGGATGGCCCCTACTCAATGCTACAAGACAACGGCACCACAACAGCACGGCAACGCTCCAGAACTGCACAACCCCTTATGTGAATGTAGCTTAAGACGTCACAGCCCGTCTAAAGCTGGGTAGATTTGAAATTTTTCGTAAAAGTAGCCACTCCCAAAGTAGATTTTGAGACACTTGGAAGAAAATCGAATTCTCATGAAAAACAGTCTTGTTATTAGGACTCTACATTCGAGTTCTATGATTTTTTTAAATATTTTTCAATGGTAGTCACTACCCTATTATTCCATCTTTTGACCATTCCTTCACGGTAATATTCAAACATTTCCGGTTCCTTATTATTGATATGTTCTATTTCTGTTTTGATGTTTAGAGCCTCGATAATGTCCCAATAAAGTTGGACGAAACGTCGGCGTAAAAAAACCGTATGATTTTTCCTCCCCTTCCTGTAATTGGGTATCCACCTAACAACACAACTATATATAAGACAAAGCTGTGAACAAAGAATATATTATTTCATATAATTGTCAAACTTTATCACTTGTGTTCTATAAATCTTGCCAACCACAATATGCAGTAGCGTAACTACAGAAGTGTTCATTGGGGAGGTCACAACTGGAAAATTTGCGAGAATGCGAGCAAAGCGAACAGAAAAGCGCGGCATTTGAGAATTTTTAAGGAAACTGGATAGCTAGTGTGGGGGAGAAGGCTTTTGACCCCTGAACCCCCGTCCAGTTACGCCACTGACCACATGGTACGCTTCGATTCGCCAGACATTTTGGGCGTTGCAAGAAATCTATGGTCGACGTGACCGACTGTTCTCTTGACTATTAGATATAGGCTTTAATTTTTAGCCTCGTTTTTAGCTATAACAAGGTATTATGACATGCTTACAGATGCATTTTTTTTCTGATTTCTAAAACGAGGCTGCTATAGGCATGCCCATTCGACTAAGCGGATGATCATAGGTAGGTAACAACCTCGGTAACAACTCTCTCCCGTCTAAATTGAGCGAATACTAAGTAAATGAACGAATCGATCAGTCCCATACTCAGTCTCGATTTTTATTGACATCCTTCGCATTCATGGACAATCACCGGGAGCCTTGAGTAAACCAGAAACTCGAAGCTTTTAGCGCGTCGAGGTTATATTTACCGAATGCTGGGCTTTATTGTTTATTATGTAAGCTCAGCTTTCTTTTATTTCCATTATCCTGGCTAAATGGCTAAGTCAACAGACTAGTTCCTGTCATTTGATTGTACAACCAATTGGGCGCTCGCAGGTCTTCGACCCTCTTGTTTATGTTGGTGTGCGACTGTGTGTGTGTGTGCACGGGAAAAGAGAGGGGTATTTTGATGCTCCGGAGCTGAGGGGGTGGCTGACGGCGGGGGAGTTGGTAAAAGTCATAGTCGTCGTTCCGTCTAGAATTGCGTACATCCAACGGGTTAACTTATATGCGCTCGGGCTTTGGGCTCCAGCCAACTGTAGTTTCCGAGCTCGCAGCTTTTACCCACCACCACTAACATGACACATTCATTAGGCCCTCGAAGCTCTGCTTTAAATTTAATTTACTTAATTAGATGCCTTGAGCGAAGACTGTTTGTAGTTTGTCTTGTAATTTTGCACATTACTTATTTTTTCGCTGGTAGTTACCTATTCTCAAGTATTTGGATTTAAATTAATTTTTCCCGCCATAAGATGGCTGCCAAGTGCTGAATGAAATGAGTAGTGACAGCCGAACTGTCAATGACATCAAAGTAACATAACAATGGCAGCCGCAATCATCATCAACGCATTCTAGGATTGCTGGATTATCGACAGCTTTGGCTGTAGGTACAAGGGTTACGCAATCATCCGTTCCTAAGGGCCGATGGGAGGGGCTAAAATTCAGCTATGTGTCAAAATTCATCATGAGCGGAGAAAAAAAGGAATTTGCGGAGTCCGGTGCTGTTGCTTGATGTCCGCAACCGAACATACATGAAAATTTCATTTCATATAGCGGCATATAAGACGTGTTTTGAAACTCATAGGGCAAATCATATCCACCTCTCACACGAATTAGTACACCTAAATCCAAAATAAACACGCTCTTGACAGCTAGAACCCGTTGGGACGGATGCCTATGGCCTTCCGTGAGGCCGACAGCTGTCAGTCCCTAACTCCGTGAGGCCGTTTAATTAACAAACGGTCGACCATAATGCGGTACCCTTACGCCGGCCGGCCGGTCGCGTGATAATGAAGGTTCCCTAACGCATTCCGCTTCTGGCAGCCATCTTGTGGCGGGAAAACATGATTCAAATCGCGAATAGAGTAGATACCTTAAGTTATTGTGGGGTGGTGGAGAGTTGCAAAGAGATCAGCTGATCAGCAAAGGGGATCATAGCAAAAGTTTGAGAAATACCACATAAGAGAAAATCTGCAAATTTGGATTGGTCAATTGGTCATGTACTGATGAGAATAAAGTGGTACGCAGAGCTAAAAATTCTGCTTGATACTCAATCTTTTCTGGTTGTTTCAAAAGTAGGGTCGCTAGGATGGTGAATTATTCAAAAGCAATTTTTCGAAGTCGGTATGTAATTTGAAGTGAAATATTTGGAGGCAATTATTCGAAAACCAATCGATGGCCCCTAATAAGACTAGAGTCACTCGTGAGTCGTGGTTAAAACTATACCGTATGTCGCAGGACTCGCAGTTGGAGCTGGCGTAATTCGTGATGGTTTACCAAATGAACTGGCGTATATCCCATTTGATTTGAATAGAATGGAATAGGATTGAATTTGAAAAGGCACAATGACTAATGATAATTATAGCAAATTAATTACGAAATATGCACCTTAAACAAAAATTGACATAAAATTGTAAACGAGGCAAAACGATCAAAATTTCATTTAAGAAACCGAAATTTCATCTCCAGCCATTCCATCTCAAGCAGACACGATTGAACAAAAACAGAAGTTACCAATAGTCGGTACTGTTACCGGTCCGGCCGGAACGAGGCGGAGTCAACACTCGTTCCTTCGCGCCTATATAAGCCGACGTTTACCTGATTTCCCCCAGTCGTTCAGCAGTCCTGAGCCGACACACATCGCCGCATCGACTACGCACCGCACGTCCGCAGACGGCCTTCGCCCTGATGTTCCCCATCCACGACAATCTTCAAGAAACCATTGGCCCTTTTCAGGGCCAAAGCATCGGCCCCTCTGGGGGCCACCTTTCCGAACCAACCGCCGAGCAGAAATCGTTCGCAAGCGAGGCCTCGGGTCTCACCACCACCATCAAGAGTGCGCTTCCACCAGAGGCCGAAGGCTTCGTTCTTCCGCCTGGTCGCGCCCCGTTCGCCCTTGGCATCAGTACAGTACAAAACTCTAAACTGAAAAAACTCATGGTCCATTATGACAATTTTCCAACATTGTCAATATTTTCGGATTTTACATTCAATTTAGAAGACAAATTTTCTCTTGCGAAATTTTGATCGAGGGCTTTATTTTAGAGATATTTGGGTTTTGAACTTTGGAAAATATCTCGAATAATCGCCACTTTCCAGAGCCCAATTTGTTTTGCTGGAAACTCGTTTCCTTGCAAAAAATGATAGTGGATCAATTTGAAACACCAAGAAAATTCATTGTAGTGAAATCATCATGACTTTTCTTGGATTTCAATTTCTGGGCTAAAAATGGCGATTTCGAGGCGTTTTCCAAAGTTTCAAACCCAAACATCTCGGAAATAAAGCCTCTAATCCAATTTTTGGAAGAGTAACTTTTTTTTTAGATTGAATGTAGAATCCGAAAACATGAACAATTTTGGAAGTAATGAGGGAAACAAAAAATGGGGGAGAAAAAAGGAACCACTCCCCCTATTAGCTGCCCCTTTCGAATTTTTGATGAACCGCGGTATCATCAGTCGATGGAGACTCATTTGAGTAAATTTTGGTTCAAATTTGATAAAAGTCGGTCCAACGCCAACGGTTCAAAAGTTGAGATGAAGAACCGATTTAAAAAAGTCAACTCCAACATCTTGTATCTTTTTAATAGGGGAGAATTTCAGGGCCATGAGTGTTATTTCCATTCAGCCTTATTTCTGATAAGCAATCATCCCTCAAAGTTTGTAATAACCAGTAGCTAACACTTTATAAATCCCTCTATGAAGTGTTAATTTATCAAATGAACTCATCTCCCATATTGCGTCCCTGGTTTTTCTGGCTTGTGTTTTGTTTTCCTCCTGTGAGTATGTCTGCGACGTGATTAAATGTAAACAAAAGGGCTTATTGATAGTCTAAAGCTATAGGTACTCAGCAAGTACTCCTTCTATGTTAAATTCAAACAATGTAGGTGAGTAGGTAGGTACTCCACAAAAAAGACTGACCGCCAGCGCCAATAACCGTAAGCTTGATAGACTTGGCTTTTCCTCACCACTGTTGCAGTTGTTTCGCTCCTATCTCTTTGATAGAGAGCATCGTGTCACGTGTCGCTTCACTAAATCCGGTCCATATGTTCCAACTTCTGGAGTTGCTCAGGGTGCCAAGTGGGGACCACTGCTATTTCTAATCTATATAAACGACTTAGCTGAGGCAATAAACTGTAATAAGCTGATGTTCGCTGATGACCTGAAAATTTACTCTACGATAGATACGATGTTTGATTGTGCTGCATTGCAGAGATGTGTGGATGCTGTTTGTGAGTGGTGCAGTGGAAACGGCCTCTCTCTGAACGTTGATAAGTGCGTTGTGGTCACATTCACCAGAAAGTTGAGACCAGTCACGCATGACTATAATATAGGCCGGGTGGTCGTAAGGCGTGGTGAGGTTGTTAGGGATCTCGGAGTCGTCTTTGACAGTTCTTTTTCTTTCAGGTATCACGTGGATGATGTAATTTCGTCTTCACTCAGGATGCTTGGTTTCGTATATCGCACCTGCAGAGAGTTCAAGAGTGCTTCTTGTCTCAAAGCACTTTATTGCAGTCTAGTAAGATCAAAGCTGGAATATGCTTCATTGATTTGGTATCCCATATACAGCACTCACGTGAACAGACTTGAATCAGTCCAGAGAAGATTCTTAAAATTTTTGTCATTCACGCTTGATGGTGTGTATCCTCCTCAGGGGTTCGACCACAATTTGTTGTTGATCAGGCACGAGGTTATCTCGCTGGAGAAAAGACACACAGTGTTGAGTGTCAGATTTTTGTACAGTTTAATACAGAATTCTATCGACTGCCCAGAGCTTCTTGAGCGACTCAAATTTTTGGTGCCTCGATTAAATGCGAGACACCATTCTACTTTTTATTGCGACACTCCCAACAGCAATGCTTTAATCAGGAGTCCGATATACACTGTGTGCAGCAATTATAATAGACATTCGGCAGACAGTGATATTTTCTTTGATTCCTTTAATGTTATACAGACCAGTATTTTAAATTATTGTGACTAGTGATATTCTTCTGTGATTAATCTATTGTTGTATTTTCCTATGACTGGGCACTTTTGCCTGTTGGAAATAAATCCTTCTTATTCTTATTCTATAATAAGAATTGGATCCAGTAGAGGATCCAGTGATGATTGTCGACACTAACCAACTTCATGATTTGGTAATCAGATTAGATTCGAAATGATCGCTGGTGCAGGGATTGAATCACAAAAAATGCAGAAGTAATAAACGTTACCAGCGATGCTCTCCACGCTAGACTCTGCACGGGGCAAAGCTCCGACTGCATTTTTCAAGCTCTCCAGTCCCCAAGTAAATATACGAGGCGACCTATACGCGCGAATAGCGCTCTCTCCAATAATTGAAACGGTCTAGTGCTTTACGGCCTTTTCGTGATAATTTGGCTGGCGTCCACAAGAAGCGCATATTTGAAAAATGCTCATTCAACAGAATAAAGTTTTAAAAGCTCTGCTTCCGAAGACTTCTCTTGATAGGAACTAGAGCTTCTCCATCCCATCCAGCGGCACATCGATCCGTTCCTTCTCTGTCCGCCGCGGTGCTGTGCCAAATGGATTAGAAAAGGAGTAAGTGAGTTTGCCAAAGGTCCGCGCCGTGGAAATAAATAAAGGCTAAGTGCGACACATCCCGGCCAAATCTGGTATAGAAAAGCGAATCAAATGTCGTGTGAGATTTAACCACTTTCTTAAACTTGAATGCGACAATCTCGGATATGTCAGCGGCACTCCGCTGTAAAGGGTCAACTAGCCACACTGACCCCGCATCGCCCGCTTTTGCCTGCCACCTCCGATTGAATCCTTTTGGAATCGAGGCGGCGGCGGAAGTGTGACCAAAAAAATCTCAGCGATGCGCTCCTCAATTTGCCGCTGTCGTCGTCTTGGCGCGCGGTTTCCTTTCTCTCCAGAAAGGGGTTTCAAGTGGTCTCGATGAGAGGAGAGAAGTTTATTTCTAGCATGGGTGGAAAAGTCTTTGAAGCTCTGGCCATATCGACGTGTCTGGTTTATGTTGTAATTAGTACGGTTAGTTGGGTAGAACTTAATTCTCAAAGCATTAAATTACCGGTAGCGTGTGTGAGAGCTGTGTGTAAAACCAATTGGGAGCTAAGTGGCTTATTGGCGACCGGACAATGGCCTCACGGCCAATCCGCGACGGACCGCAAACTCTAGGGCCTGCCAATATTTGTCGGGACGCAACAAAGCGTCCTCTGGACTGACCACACGCCATCCAAGTACCAGCACCACACACATACCATCTAGCTGTCGGGGTGCTCGGGGCTGGGGCTCCCCGGGGGTAAGTGTATGTACATAGTGTGTGTACATCTAACAGACCTAATTGTTTGGTAATTATCCATTGTTATGATTTAGCACGTGGCCCGTTTCAATCTGCACTCGGTTAATTAATAAGCCTCCAATTTAGTGTGACATAGGTGCCTAATATGCGTGGCCGTTGATAGGCCTGTGGATTGGGGAAGCTGCCATGTTCTGATTAACCGAAGACCTTGTCATCGGATGCTTGAGACCTCGCACATTAAGCAACCTAGCACACCTGCGCTAATCCACTTCAAATGAACTGCATATAGGTACAACATTTTTAAGTTGCCATTGCGAGCCAAAATTGACTTGAAGCTTTTAATGGAAATTGAAGATGTTATAGAAATTTTTGGAAATTTGTAAAATAATAAAATGTTTGTCATCGTAGTGGAATCTAGAAAATGCACCAGCAAAATAAAGGTATCTACCACCTGGGCTATATTTCAAATCAAAATAGTAGTTTTGAGAGCTCAGCAGAATCCTTCGCAATCTCACTGTTACTATCAAAGGTCCTTTGGGAAATGGCCTCGAGTGGCTTGTGATCCATCTCGATTATAAATCGTTCACCAAACAGGTACTGGTGAAATCTTTGACAACCAAAAAAAAAAAAATGGCTAGAGCTCTCTTGCCAATGCATGCATATTCTACGCCGTGCCTCGTTTAGAGACTTCGACGCATATACAGGGTGCCTCAAAATGAAGTAGCCAAACGCCCACTTTTTTTTCGGCATCCGATTTTTTCTATATTTTTGATATTTTCAAATTTGAAAAAATAATAGTTGGATTTTAGTGGAATTCCACAAATGAGTAAATAACTCGGTAGATAATCATTTAAAACAAGTCTCTGTCAAATTTCAGCAAAATACTTCGACCCGTTCATGAATTACTCATGAAAACCAATGAGGAAGTCAAATTTTGAAGAGCTGTATCTCAGTTAATATCAACTTTCGCAAGAAAAACATGATATACAAGTCGCTTGGTTTCTTCTGGGCTATCTTTCATAGGCCGTTGGCTATTCTATTCTGAGACATCCTGTACAGGTGGCCAGGGCGTTGAAATATCACCGCGCTCACACCGTCCTTGGATGCATCGACTGACAAAACGATTCCTTCATGTCGTAAAAATGCAAAACTATACTGTCAGCCAATAATCTTTCCAAGTTTTTGAACTCGCCATCATGTTCATGAGACTGATCCCATGTTGCGTTTTTTTTGTCAACTACTGTCTCAAGTTGTTAGACAAATTATTTGATAGATCTGGTATAAATTTTGGAAAGTATGTCACCACCATCTTCAAGAAGGTCCTCAGTCTGTTCTTACTATCGAAAGCCAGGACCTGTCTTCAACCTTGTCACTGTCTGCCTTGATGACATCTTCAAAAAATGTGTAACCCACGTACTTCTCTGACTTATTTGATTGAAAAGATGCACTACGCTTTGTTGAAACTCACGCCTCTTTTTTATGTCATTTTTAAAACCTGTCGTAGAACTTCATTGTGTTCTTCGAGCGTCTCGGCAGAGATCAACACGTCATCAATGTAGATTTTGATCCCCTTTATCGCGTCAAAAACTTCTAGAAAACTGTGGAAAATCTCTGATGCAACGAAAACACTAAAGGGAAATTTCAAACAACATCGGTTACCAACCGCAGTCGTGAAATTTGCGCTTTCACTGTCAACTTCATCTGGTAAAATCCTTCTTTCGCGTCTAAAGCTGGGAAAAACTTGGCACCCGCCATCTTGTGCGTTGTTTAGATGCTTGGAATCCAAACAAATCCGGATCTGGTTGGCGGGCCTCTCTTTTCGACAGTGACAATTACAAACTCTGTTGGTTCAGGTACCGTAGTCCCCTAGTCTTGTCCATTGTCTTTGACCATTTAACTTAACTCAAGACTCGAAGGTTTTATCAATTGACAAGCAACTTTCCTGCAGGGGGCAGTAGTTGGATTAGTTGGCAGTAGCGGAATAAAATATAGGGTGTTGTATTTGAAATAAAAATGTTACATATCACCTCTGTATACGGTACCAATTAGAAACTTTTAGAGGATCGATCGATGGAAAAAATCGTGAAGAAAAAATTCTTAGTTCTTCGAAATATCTTGAAAGGGAATCTACTGGAGGGGGGTGAATTTTTCGTGAACACCCTGTACTTAAATCAACTCATGATAATCACCGTTAGAGAGTGAAATTGTGTGGAATAGTTAAACACTCGGAAGGAACGGAAGGACGGAAGGAAAACGATAGTGCTTAGGGTGAACGAGTTATCACGGAAAAAAAGGGAAAATATCATGGAGCACTTACCAAAAGTCAACAAGGCTTGGACATTCGCTTACTTAGTCTTCAAAAATGTAATATCTTATCGCCTGTCTGAAAACTTTTGCATATTTCTTTGTTGCATGCTTTTTGGACAGCGCCGTTTATAAAGCAAATCAATAACTGGATCGGTTCAATATTTGCACATTACCTAATTAGTTATCATTGTCGGTAAACTTGTAGGCGGCAGAGTCCTGAGTATACTTTTTGAAACAGCCCGTAGGTGTATACTTAGGTTTCCCCTCGGGATTCTCCACTAAATATACAGCAATAATGAAATTAATCAGTTAAATTCAATATTTTCTCGTCGAGCTTTGTTTTTGAATTTAATGGCCCATGAAAGTATCCAATCAGTGGCGTGCACTGACCGCAATTTTTAATTAAACGGAAATTCAATATTTGAACTTTCCTCTCCTATCTGATGCTTCGTGCGATTCCTCCCGGTGCGTTTCGCTTTGATTATATCAAAAGGAGATTGTAAACACAGAAAGGAGAGAACGCGTTTGAAAAACCCAACATAAAATCAGGGGCCCGGTGTTGAGTAATAAGAAAGATAACACGCCGGGAGAGCCGAGCCGGCAGATTCGGCTACCTACTGTTGGATATCCGAGAGACGAGAGAGCGAGCACCAAGGAGATGTTTCAATTAGCAGAAAGGTAACCTCCCTTTTGCTGTAGCAATTCGTTACAGACGTGGGAATAAGACGTGTCTGCGCCTTTCCAGAGCCGTGTACATCCCATCTCCGTGCCCCGGCACTCCAGCTCAAAGAGAAAGAGAGTAAACAACAAAAGACTAATGTATTCCGGAGCTTTCCAGCTTCCGTCCGGATCTGTGGTCAAATAAAACTCAATGAAGACGTTAGTGTGTTATACAAATTGGTCGAATAAGTAATTTGATCAGTTGGATTTGTGTCAGTGCTCTGGGGCATTCGATGTTATGGCAGTTCAGCGACCATAGACTTATCCATTTGATTTAGTAGCTTCTCACACATGGAGACTCAGTTTTATGTTCAAAACCTTTCATCTTCTTCGAGTTTCTCAAACTCGCTGTCCGCAGTGATCAACCCTTGGTAGCGGAGATCTGCATCCACCTCTGCCGAAGAATGACACTAGATACTACGCCGCGTGCATCAGTATGTAGTTAAAATAATGTACCTCACCCCAAGAAGCACAGAGACTTGGGCGGATGGGTCAAGAAGTTTTGAAAACAAAAAAGGTCTTGTTCTGATGCATATTCTTTTCTTCAAGCCTTTGACCGAGAGAGCCTTTACGGAACTTGCCGTGCTGATAAAAGGAGGCCACGTCAGGAATACCCTATCCTATAGTTGAGAGACTGTTTATAGTGGAAGCTCTCAAGATTAAAGCACTGACGTTGGTGTAAAGCAAAATCGACAGAAACCTAATTACCCCAAGGACTCTAATCGGTTTACCAAGTTTTTCAACCAGTCTAGTGAACTGAGAAGCAATGTTATTGACAATTCAATTAAGTCTTTCCGACACAACTGAATCATCAATTCAATAGACTGAGCTTTGAAATTTGAATACAGCCTCTTTTTCATACAGCCTCTTTTTCATACAGCTTTCAAGGCTACATTTTTCAATTAAAATAATCAAAAGCAATGCCTTTTGAGGCTATTAAATTTACTGAATAGGGGCAGGTAGGTTTAGTGAATGCGTATAGGACTTGTTGAGTACCTACTCCATGGACTCACCAGAAAATTAGGCCAGTATAATCTAAATCAATGCCCTATGGCTTCTATGGATTCTCTGGGGGCCTGATTTATAGTGCATAAATCTCTGCGTTGTGGATATTAGGGGTGCTGGTGCTGCTGCTGTAATTTGCCACAGATGACCTCGGGATGGCCACATCAAGCGAAACGCGTTAAATTGGTGCTCTATTATCCAGGTTTACTCGCATTCTCTCGGAAATTAGCTCGACTGGTATTGGGGAAGGCTCAATAATCCTGTTTTTAAATCTTGAAAATATCCTAGTACCTTGCGCTTGCACTCACCTATACTTATACGTCCAATGAATAATTGCATTGACGTTGAGTAATTTGTCATCACACCCCCATTTCGAATGATACAAACTATGAAATTGGATAAGACAAATTAGCTTTCCCTTCTGAAATTTCGCGCACAAAGAATTCACTCAGCTTTCAAATTACACCCCTCATCCTCTGCGGAAATAGAGACAAAACGACACCGACCTCTAAACGAAACGCACAGGGATTTGTAATTAATTTAATTAAGTCTACAACACGTGCAACTTGAAACTGACACAAGCGCCCAATAATTCTGCGCAGTCTCTTGCTCTTGAAAGTTTCCAAAGTTTTTACACGCTCCACACAGAAAAAGCAAATCGACCTGTAAAATTCGGTTAATAACGCAACTTCCTGCATAATTACCAACTTTCTCGCACCGGGGCTATGGGAGAGGTTTTAAAATCTTTCACCTTTTGAATTTTAACGAGCCATTCGGGGGCGCTTTTTTCTGTCAAGAGAAGAACATTTTACTACGAGCAGGTTTTTTTGCCAGGTTGTGCCTACACGAAGTATTCACGCACGTGTTTATAAACACCACTGGGATTTGTCCAATTTGCTCGTTAAAATTAATCTCGGACTCAGGTAAAGGGGTGAGAGGGGCTGATGAGCTTCTCGTTCTAAGTTTAACCCGTTATACATGAAAATTGCTCCTTGAAAAATGAAAGTTTAGACCATTACGAAGTATTTTTGTAAAACTAGGTACGTTGACATCCATAGAGGCCGCCTACCTCACCTGCTTAGTTCTTGCAGGTGAATTTCTCTTTATTTAATGAAATAGCTTATTATTCAGTCAAAAGTGCCCAGTTTCGTAAGAGAAGGGGGACCCTTTTCAACCCCTATTTTTTACGCCACTGGGAAATATTTCAAACCGGAATGCATTTTTGTTATTCAAAAAGTCACGCAAGATTCTGAATGGAGTATAGGCTTCATTTTCGAGATTTTTTTTTTGAAAGACATTGTGCCAATTTCATTGAGGCGGGGCTCGTCCTTGCATTTTTTGTCAAGATGCCTCTTGAAAGGGGTAGTGATTTGACCATTGCCTTTAGGTGCCCATTCATTTCATATCAACCGTATACTTAATTTTAATAGCAAGCAAATTTTCCGCTCTTCCACTTTGCCCGGGAATGGCAATCTTTACATTTCCAAATGCATGCAAGCACGTGGTTTGTTATTTCGGTCTAGTTCAACAGATATTTTTTTGCTGCGTTTGAAAAATGTAGGTATCAAATTCACATTTGCCACGAAGAAAAAAAGACAAAGAAATTGACTGAAAGTTAAAACCTCAGAAATTCATTGAAACAGACTACGCCACTGGAATAATATACAATGGTGGATACTGCTTCCAAGCAGTGTTTCCACTGCTCTCCTTTGAAATCAGAGACCTTTATTTCTTTTTGCCTTTCCATTCTTGAAACTTCGTTATGTTGTTCACCGTTCTAAAAGGTGGTCGAATATACAAAGTTTTTGTTTATAAACCTATTACTCTAGCAGCAAATACAAAGAACCATTGTCACGCATTGTCATCTACTCATCTCCTTTTCAGTGATGGGTAACTACCGGTGGCGTCCAAAGCGGGGTGGAGATAGGAAACGGGATTTTTTAAATCAACTTTTCCAGCATTCCCGTTGAAATCAACTGGAATTTTCTACACTCCTTCGAATTTAAAAAAAAGTCTCTATCAAAAACACGTGAGAAAAGCGATGGATCACATCAATGATTGTTTGGAAAAATGGGCGATTGGGCATGTTCAGCAAACGATGGATTTGGAATTGAATAATTCAACTCTGTTGTCTGTTCAAAAAGAACCTGCATTTTCGGTTAGTGGTATCTTGAATACCAAATAATTCAAACTCCTGTCGGCCGTCATCAGTTCCATGGAGCAAAACGAATAGGACAGTTCCTGCCCTCTTCATGTGGGTGAAGCATGCGCCGGTTGATGAATTGGGACTACAAGAAGTTGATAACTACACCACAGCAGCTTTCAATACTTATTTCAATCGACTTTTCACGAGACTTTTCACAACACCACTCACAAAAATTAATTTGAAACGAGAACATTATAATAAAACAAATAGGCCTAGATAATGGTTGAAGCAATTATTTTACATGTAGATAAAATGTTCAACAAATTTTTTTCAAAACAGAAGTAGATAAATTGAAATAAAATCAAACAAAGTATACAAATGTTCAACATTGTTTGGATAAATCTTTTACAAAATAGTTAATATGATTAGAAAGAGCAGCCTACATTATACCAATTTAAGCTTAAAACAAATTTTGAGTAAACCAAAATAGTTTTAACCAATCAGGATTCCCAAATTTTTGTTGTCTTCTCCTACTGTGACGTCATGCACAACGTTGGTTTATCGAGGTCATGGTATTGCCACACGACGTTTCGTTTCTGACCGATAACAACACTACCTAAAGAAAGGAAAAGAACCATAAATAACTCATTTTGTAGGTGTTACTTCCTTTCTGGTTCCACTCCACTGTGTTTTATGCGGTGGAAAACCAAGTTCAACTGTGTTTTCACCTTTTCAGTGACAACTAGACGACAAACTGTCAGTTCTGTCATAGTGGTGCCCAAGGGCACGCCACATGTGGTGGTGACTGAGTCTACACGTATATTGAAATTAACTTCTACACATGAAAATGTTTTGTCCGTTGAACATGGTTTCGGAGGCTGCAGTGACTTTCCCCACATGATAAATAAGTGATTTTAAAATTGCTGCTGCTATACTTCTCCAGCAAAATTCCACCACATTCTCAGAACGAAACGTCATTAACGTCAGAACTTCAGAAAATGACCCTAAAAAGACAACGTGTTTTCTATCTCCTAAAATTGAAAAGGTCAATTGAAGAAAGGTCTGGTGTTTATGAATTGAATGGTCACATTATGCCATGCAAAGTATGTAGGCCATACAGGTGGAAAATTTTCCACACTTATAGAAGGACACAACAGAGACATACTCATCAATCAAGTCTAAATTAATAGGTCTGATTGGTAATAAATCACATTTTGCAAATCATATTATTTCAACAAAACATATCCAAATACAATACAGATTTAAGATTTTCACACCAAACAACAAAATATAACCAAAAAATGCTCCTGGAATCACTAGAAATTCCAATTCTAAAACATTATCGGAATTACCAATACTTAAATGAGCAAACTGAAGATTTAGAAGGAGCAAAACAATTTAAAATTTCACTGAATGCTGAGTACAACTAAATTACATTGTCAATTGAATTAAATTATTTTTGACAAATGTCAATACTTGAACAAGTTTTTTTGTAAACTTCTCCACATCTTTAAAATGTTTTACAGAGAGCGTTTATTATATTTTATATTTATTTATTTCATATGACTAATTACAGAGCCCTGACGATGCCGAAAGACAAAACCGGTTAGTAAGAGCAAAAAAATTTATTGTGGTGTAGTTCAAAGAAAAATTCCGGCCTATTCCGTCAGATTATTGGGCCTCGACAAAATGTAAGATAGGAATGACAATAAATGCACTCCGAGGTCAACGACCTCGATCAGCTGAAAGCACACAGACGTAGATAAACTTTAGCGGCAGGCACCGCCGAGATAAAATGCTGAAGGCGCAGAATATCAACAAATCCTAACCAGAGCTAAACGGCCGTCCGGATAGGGTCAACACTCATCAACATGGATCTCACGATTCCAGCAAAATAAGGAAATAACGAGAAAAACGAATAGGTGAGGTCGACTGTGATACGCAAAACACACTGGAGGTGAACACTCAGCTTTTGTACGGCGTTCTCGGAAAAATGTGAAATCGCCACTGCAGCAGGCCTCGACCGCTGCACCTCGATGACGGAAGCTGGTGGGGTCCACCCTTGTCGTCCACGGCCGTTTGCCTACGATGGCGCATTGGACCAGCAAGTCCGCCGGAGCTCGAAACTGGAAGGGGGCGCTACGCCCCAGGGCTGCACCGTGGTCGGCGCGAAGCATGCGGCGGCAGCTGCGACATGCGGCCAGCAAGGCCGAGCATGGGACACGGTGTGCGTGGCTGATCCTACGAGCGGAGTGGCCTCCCAAAGCTAAAATAACGACGACCAGCGTACTCTGAGGTGTCATGGCGTCCTCCACCAATTCGTTTATTGAGCCATGCGTAGCGAACTCAACGTGGCTGGCCCGCACAGGCCGAAACCTTTTGCCCTTATTTTGGCAACCTGAAACACGGATTTTTATCCGTGACTCTGGCATCATGCTAGAATCAACCGTCAATCTCTCACCTAGAATTGCTGGTAGGGGCGGCCGCGAGTAGCTTATCGCCAGCAAATCTCACAAAGAAATTCGTTGGCCCAAAGTGACCCGTAGCTCAGGATAAGATCGGGATGGGTTAACCTTTTGGCTATTCTCGACAGTTAAAACAACACGAAATATTTTAAGGGCGCCACCTGCAATAGTTGGGTCTATATCCAGCAGTCCACGGCAAAATCAGCCCACAGCTCAGACGTACCGCCGGGAAAAGGTCCACGACTCATTTATCCCCGAGTTCTGCTACCGCGGAGACATCCACTGCTGAAACGACAACGCATTTATCCATTGTCAGGTGACTTCGCCCATGGACATTGCAAAACTGGATGAAGTTTGGGCTGTGTTTCTGGTCGCCATCAGCCGATCGCGGCCTAATCGCAGCCCACTAGAATCATGTAGAAATCAGATAGTAGCCTATACGTTTTTGCATCTCCAAACTTTCCACTGATCACTGTTAGAAAACGAGCAGTTGTCGAGTAACATTATGGACAAGAAATAAACTGCTGCTATTTTTCATGCTAATATAATGTAGGCGGCATATGACAGTGGCCGAATGAGCGGTGGACTTCTTCCGGTGGGATGTTTGAGCTGTGGACTGATTTTGCTGTGGACCACTGATTGGGCTCCCCAATAGCTTTCACCTCTTGTGAACTCGCTAAGATGTCGCAGGTCACTACACGAGAATTGATAACGGAATTTGCCTTGTTGAATGCTTTTCGCGTAGAGGACGATCACACACACAGATAAAGGCTACAATCACAGATTACTATTCACAAGTTTAACTAAGATGATATGAGAGCTATGTAAAATTGATTTCAAGCTCGTTGAACACAGTAGAAATCGAGTATAGCGGCGATCGGCTGTCTTGAGACAGATGAAATCTTCGGAGACAAATTTATAGTGAATGTGAATGATACCTGATATATCCCGTGTAAGTAGATTGACATTAATTCAGTTGACAAAGGTTATTACAAATCAAGCTACCAGAAACGCAAGTTCGAACCTTTGTTTTCACAACGCGAAATTTAGATACTGATAGGATATGACCCAACGATAAACTTCAATTCACACGACGATAATAATAGTAATTGTACGCGACGTAACCGTAATTATAATAAAATATATCACTCAATGAAGATAGAAAAGGATATACGTAGATTCATTTCCTATAAATTCTCATAACCGTCCAGTCCACAAAAGCGATCGGATATCCTTTCCAATACGCGTCAATGATTTTGCCAACTTGATCATGTAAGGCTCGTTCAGCGACGGTGAAAGACAGTCCTTGTCTGGTCCAAATCGTATCAACGATGGTAATGGTATGCGAAATTCGACGTTTCGAGCGTCTGGAACGATCTCGAATTAATGTGACGGCTTGAGCGGATGAAGTGAAGTTTTCAGTTACAGCGACTACAGATGTATTAATGGGCTATTGTCGACACCACAAGTGTATTTCCCAAATACATTGGGCGTATATACAAGTATATGTGAATACAAACTGATCTAAACGGATCTATTCACGTACACAGAGGATTCCGATGGCCATTTGATTCATCAGTCAATTTCCAACAATCACAATTTTCCTACGGTATTCGTACCATACTGCATGTACACATAATCGATGAAATTGCGGAAAGATATGATAATTTTGGTTGATTCAACTGGAATTCATCCAGCGGGCTCGCGGCGCCGTTCTCAACATGAAATTTCGACACAGAATAAAGGTTATTTCTTCACGGAAAAAGCTTATCGCGTCTTATCGTATTTCGATAAGGAGCTGACGTGGCAATATGTGAGATTTTCAGATCAGAAATAGTATTTTTCGATACAAGAGCGCGTTTTCAGGCCCGAAGCCTTGTTTGCCATCATGAGACGTAGCCGAATGCTGCAAAAGAGGCTGAGGGCCTGAAAAAGCACAGCGCTCGTGTGTTGAACAACGTTTTTTGTAATCGTCGCTTAAATTGAGAAAAAACTCAAATTTCTTGTAAATTTTGACACTACTTTGACAAATGTCATGCTAGATACATAAACTGCAAAACATATATTTTTGGTTATGTATTACTTTGCGCGTTATGTATCTATGAAACGATTACGAAAAAACACTTATATATTCTTGTAACATGTAATATTTAGTTCCAGTTTACGAGAGCTTAATTAGAGAAAGATGGCAAAAATTATCCTATATCTGGAGCGCTTGAATTTTATTAATTCATAATTTTGTTAAAAGGTATTGTAAGTATGACTGTTGAATCTAATAATTTGACAAAGAATAAAGTGCTGTATTAGACCGGTATAAGGTACTTACCTACTCCCTTTGTCATAAGCTGTAGTGTGGCAATAGGGCTCCAAGTCTATAACGTTTCCAAAGGGAATATTCCCAAGTCATTATTTATAGCTATAAGTAGATCAGTATACCAGAATAACTAGATGCTTGTAAGTTACCTCATAATGGGATTTTATTATTAGGAAGGTAGAAAAACTAGCATTCTTTGTTTGCGGTGTAAGTGCAAATGGATTACATTGGAGTACAAATATTCATTGAATAAATCAATAAACTTTCTAATTTTTGTATGTACTATCCAGTGTCATATTTTAGAATATAACTGGTCACAACAGTAATCATTTAAGCAAAGAAGCTCTTATCACAACAAGTTACGTTCAACGATCCTGTTCTGTTTTATGAAACATTGCACCAGATCAGTGTCAGCTATTCGTGTCAGTGGAGCTGCTCGATACGCACTCGGCCTGGAGTTGGGGCGCCCCCGGTAAAAGGCCCGCGATTTGGGGCGCCGATACGACAACGACGGCTCCCTTCAACTCCATCGTATTAGGAAGTGAAATCACGGAGTCGCTCCACTGTTCCCCCGATGCCGAAGCATAAACAGCAGTTAGCCTCTTAATACACTTTAATTTATTGCGCCAGAGTACCATAACCCAAGTAAATCACCCGAACAGATAACAGAGAACAGGACCGCGTCGCGCCGCCCGATCCACCCCATAGTCTGGGCGAAATGTGAAACTGCGTCCCACTCACGTACAGCCCCCCATCGCAAATTTACGATATCATCGTCAAATATAGTGTGCCGGAGCTTGCCGTCGAGCGAAGCCACCACCGAAGCCTCCGGATCCGGTATCAGCCAACAGCGTGCAAAAATTAAGCACTCCGGCGTGTGCAGTGGCTGTGCGGCAATGTGTGGAAAGCTGCGGAAAATGCTGGAAACCCATTGGTCCTGCACGCCCGGAAAAGTCGTAATTCAGGACCGCATTTCGGCGACTTTATCTCTTCGGCTTTTTCACAGTCATCCCCACACATTTCGGATTAATATTGGCGTTATCACTCATGTGCGCAATGAAAACTTCATTACGGAAAGGTTTTTTCCACAGTTGGTGCAAATTTTTCGTAGATCAGGATACTACGCTCGTTCTGATCGGCCTTCTTCTCCACTACTTTATTCCTAGTCCGCCCAAGCACTAGGATAACAAATATTCTGCCAAAGTTTAGGAGAAACATTCGTTTGAACACAAGTAATACCGTATGTTCGTTAAAATCATGAATTAGGGCAGGCTATGGAAGTAAAAACGTATGTCGTGAATTTGTCAGTAACCACTCAAATTTGATGTTAACATGATGAGCCGTTGTCATGGAATACATTTTGCACATACGTTTTGAAGTTCACAGTCTACCCTAAATAATGATTTTTAAGTGTTTGTTGTGTTAATACATGAGATGTAATGACTTTTATATAAGTTGTTTATGGATATTACAGTTTATGTATTTAAGTTGACACTTGTCAAAATAACCTCAAAAATTTCAAAAATTTCACAATTTTCAATAGAACAAACACGTAAAATGTTGTACAACACTCGTGGCTTGTTACACAAGATGCTTTCCGACACTCAGCCTCTCACAGAACTCGGGTTGCGCCCTCGTTCTGCAAATTTCGGCTTCGTGCCTGAAAACCACTTATGTAACAGCCAACTCGTATTATAAACTACTATAACGAACATATGGTATTATCAGAATCATCATTAGCAACAAGACCTATGCATCAATAATTGTGCGCACTCCTGTTCTTACTAAATACGAAATAATGTAAATGTAGAAGTGGAATATTCCCGTGCGCTTATGAAACTTTGAGAAAAAACTCTTTGGCTAGCGTTTTTGTGTTATTGGCGATAAAGCTCCCACCACTAGTTTTAGAAAGACCAAGACCAGTGGTCTGACACGGCCGCCGGTCGCAGAGGCAGACTGGGGGTTCTAAAAGTTGGGCCGCTTGTGTGATTTGGAGGCCTCCCTGTGACGTGGGGGGGGAGTCACAGGCTAGAACTTTTTTCTTATTTCAAATTGGAAATTCCATTATTGGTGGAAGTATTCGTAACTACCTGGTAAAACCTACCTATCTGGTGGCCTGATTAAAAAAAAAACATTCAAACATCTTCTAGGAACTCAGCAGCTTAACAGCGCAACTACCTATTGTAACCATATTCATTGACACAAACTGTAAACTCTTACTGCTGAACTAAATACATCTATCCATTGCGCTATATAATATCACTGCCCTTTATCAAAGAAAAAATAACAGGATGAGGGCCTCGGGGCCCAATTTGTTTTCGTATAATTTTTCTTTGTATTTATTTCTTCAACTCAATTACTGTTGGTCTGCGAGAGCCCCTAATTGACCGAAGTTTTGGGGGCCCTTCGCCAAAAATCTAGGCCGGGATTGCGGCCTAACGGCCTTGGCCAGTTCGCCCCTGCACGGCCGTATCGTATTGTGCAGAAGTGACCGTGGGCATATACAGGGTGGCCCAACGAAAACAGAACAGAGAAGTTTTTGGGCATTTCACATCATATTTTCGAGAAAAGCTCAGACAGGTCGATTTTTATATCGAGGGGGACATCTGAACTTCAGAATTTCGAATGACACCCTCTACTTTGCGATATTCCAAATATTTTCCAAATTCTCAACTTCACCCCCCATCTTCCTAAATTTCTCTGACTGTCCCATTTTATATTCTCGACCCCTCAATTCTCTTCAATTGATTCAGCGTCATCCTAAATAGTATCTAAGAAGAAATTTTTGGGTGGAGAAAAGTACTACTCAAATTCACCTCTTTTCTCCCCCCCACCCCAATTTACAAACTCAACAGACACCACCTACTTTGTGATACATCAAATAAAAAGAAATTGATTTCTCTTTCTGAAAACAATTTTTTTTGAAATTTTCAACCCCTCTCCTGATAAATTGAACATTCGGAGTATTTTAGGGGGAAAGGGGGCTTTTTGAAAATTCTGAAAATATTTGATTTTCCTTCGATTTGATGTATCACAAAGTAGGTAGTGTCATTTTAGATTTTGAAGTTGAGGTGGGGGAGTGAAGGGGTGAATTTGGGTGGCACTTTTTACACAGAAAATTTTCTCCCTCGATGCTGTGCAGGATGACGTTGACTGTAGTGAAGATAATTAAGAGATCAAAAATATCACATTGGAAACTCTGACAATTTTAGGAAGGAGGGGGGTGGTGTTGAAAATTATAGAAATATTTTTTCAGAAAGAGAATTTGATTCTCTTCGATTTGATGTATCGCAAAATGGGTGGTGTCATTTGAAACTTTGAAGTTGGGGTGGGTGGGAATGAGGGGGCTAAAGATAGAAATCCGCCAATGTATGTTTCAGATGTCTCCCTCAGTATAAAAATCGACCTGTTCGAGCTTTTTTCAAAAAAATGAGGTGAAATGCCCGAGAACCCCTCTGTTCTGTTTTCGTTGGGCCACCCTGTATACTTGAGCTTTCAAAATTGCATGCCTGTTTTGGACTTCAAGTGAAGTATCAAGTTTACTTGAATAGGGGTCCAGATCAGATTGGTGTCAGAAGTGCGATTGTAGAAGAAGCAAAGAGCCCGGAGACATGCACTTCGGATGGCCATGGAGATTCACGGGTACTTTCTGCTCAAAATCATAATAATTTATGCTAGAATTTTGGGAATCAACTTCAGATCTCTCATTAGGCATAATGGAAAGACATTAGGTGGTCCCGGCCGGTGTTATCAAAATATTTACATACAGACTCAACACATAATTTTTGTATTCATGCGTGTATCGGTACGCATCACTTGAGCGCTTCATGATAATGGATCGGACATCCGTTAGGTTTATAATAAAATATACGCTGTTAAGTTATTTATTTATCGGATATGATTTATCGACGTCCACATTGCCGGGTGATGTAGGTACGAAATCCGTTCGAAATAATACACATCACGTAAATTTCGGGCTTTGTGCAAGGCGGCGGATATCATAAAACAGTGGATGAGCTTTCGGGACCCAAAATAGATTCGATCCGTTAAAAGCATTACATCCTCATATTGTGTCGGGTGAATTTAAATAATCCCAGTATTTTAGCATAAAAATTTAATCAAGGTTAGAGCCCCGCGGGAGGAAATTCAATAACCCGAAGAAGCCCCTGACCTTTTGGGGGATGTGCTTTTCTTATATACGTTTCATGCGGCTGGAAACTATACAATATAGTGTGTGCCGCCTGACTATAAACGATGATAGTGTTTTCAAAAAATAAAATGTTCAGATAAAATGTTCCATTGTTGTTTTCGATGGCGGAAGTAATATCGTAATGTTGCTGGAATGGTCATGGTAGCGAGTTGTCGAGCGGATTTAGATGGCTCTACACGAGGATCGATTTGCATGAATATTAATATCTCTGTTTGTATTATTCGCCGATTATCACAGATTGAGGTATGGTAATCGAAAAAAAAAACGAAAATGTTTATTGCTTTTTCGAGCTCTTTCTCGCTGCAAAAGATGGACTTGTACTTAGCATGCATCATTGAATTGAAAGTGCAAGCACAAATTTTTCCCCCGAAGCAACAAGAATAACTAAACGTGCGGTGCTTGTCACTCATGTTTTTTTATGGGTTTGTGACGTGGACAGTTGCATCTAATCCGGTTTGTTTCACAAGTGCGATGGAATGTTGTAGGTAATCAGGAAGGTAAGTATCTGGGCATGAAATATAAATGTTCTGCTGCAAACTTTCTTCTACTACCGAAATATTTAGTAAGTTTGTGAGAGAATTGGAAAAAAAACGAGAAGGGAAAGTGTCCGAATGACAAGTTTCCTGATTCAAGTCGAACCAGGTATCAGGTTTCTACCGTAACATTATGAATTATTTCGTGCCCATGAATTTGAAAACATGTGCAAATAAATGTGTCTCCAATGATAAACAGATTATAATTTTATCTATTATTGTGATCAAATCAGTCAAGGCTTCCATTCAAAAATAGTTTTTTGGAGAATTATAATTTATTATATGATAAGTCAGTGTCATTAACAAATTGATATCTGAGCATTCTTAAATTTACCGAAAAATCACAATAAAATCCAATCTTATGATAATAATTATAAATAGGCGCTAGAGTTTGACAATTCGCTGTAGAAATGATAAATTGTCGCTTCAGTTACTCCAACGTGAATGGTCAGTATTGTGATAAAACCTTCCTTTCCCTGAATGACTAGACGTGAACAATCATTGACCCTTACGTTGAGTGGTTTGTGCCGTATATTTTACCTCATCCTTTTCACCTGAATCATTCAAATAAACTCTCAACTCCCTTTCGATTCTCAAATAATTCTAGTTATCCAGGTTCTTTTGAAGAGGACACTTGAATAAAGATTGAGAATGAACAAGGTCTTCAAAACAACACTTTTATCTACCGATCAATCAATGATCGCTGATTCAATTTAGTGGACCTCAATTACTTCATTTGACTTGATTATTCATCGCATGTTTTCATATTGTGCTGACTCCAGTTCACAATAAGGATTCTGTTAATTCAATTTACATTGAGTTTCTTCCTGACTTGAAAATATATAGGTGAGCTAAATTTCATAACGCACTTCAGTTTGCTTTTTACCCTTTAATTCTAATTAACTTTTCCATAACAAAGTCCTACTTGTACAGAGAGAAAGAGATTGTACATTTTGTTGTACAGGGTGGGCGAATTTGGATGTTTCTATAGGAGATCTCGGTAACTATAAAAGCTATGAAAAAATGGATGGTACCTTCTTGATCTCTTTTTTTGAGACGAACTCAATGGTGAAAACTAGAACTTGCTATCGTCTTTTGTTTTCGAGCTATATTTCAAAGTTTGATTTTTCACGATTTCGATGAATGTCGATATCTTTCCTTGTTTCCAAGTTACATAAAAGATATTTACACTTTCTTGGGGCACTTTTTCGAGTAGAATAAAATTACCTTGACAGATTTGAGAAAACTTCTTTTGTTTTTTTTGGTTATAACACAGAGTTGTATTTTTTCATAGGCAAGTCATAGTTGGCCATAGACAAATTAAATAGAGTGCATTTCTCTTTTCAACGATGTATAACATGTTTGTCAAAAACTTATGAAAAGTTACATTTTTCAAAATAAACTGAATTTGTCATAGTTACCTGAGACATTTGTTCACTGTTTTGACTCAGTGACTCAGTCAGTTTATTTTGAAAAATGTAACTTTTCTTGAGTTTTTTGTCAGACATGTCATATTGTCATGATAATGACATAAAGGCCCTGGGTAAAAGCTTATCCCTTGAATATTGTTGCGAGGTACATAACCCCGTGTCAGGCCTTGGTCCCCTGAAGGGTCGAAGCTTGCATAAGGAAACGTCCACCTAGATTAGCTAGCCGCTTCTCTATACGTCACTGATGCAAGGCAAGCATTTTTGGGACCAGGACGGGCACGGCGGTGTTGAAGGAAGGGAATTGGCGAGTTGGCCACCGGCGAGGCCGGTCAAGCGCGAGTCCTAGACTCCGACTAATAAACGAATATAAGAAGTGGCGTACTCCGTAGGTACGCCATGAAAGAGTTCCAACCGAAAGGTAAGCCAAGAAATATTACCTTGTGTTTGATTATCACTTTGGTTATCTCTGATTCAAAATAATAAACCTGTTATAATGTTTGAGATGTTTCTCTCGCAACCTACGCCCCCAATCAAGTAAGAGCACTATGGTACTTTGGGGAAGGCCCAAAGGGCCATACGTGACAATATATCGTTGAAAAGAGAAAAAACATTCTATTCAATTAGTCTATAGCCAACTATGACTTGCCTATGAAAAAATACAACTTTGTGTTATAACCAAAAAACAAAACCAGTTTTTTCTAATCTGCCAAGGCGTGTTCAGACAATTCGTCGCGTGGACAATTTGTCGCACGGACAATTCGTGGCGCGGACAATTCATCGCACGGACAATTCGTCACACGGACAATTCGTCGCGAACAAATTGTCGCGGACAGTTCGTCGCACGGACAATTCGTCGCAATTTTTTTTTTGCCCTTTGCCTTGGTTTCACTAACCCGTTTTGTGTTTTCTCTTGCTTTTAGAGTTCTAATGAGCCCCTTATACCTTACTCTATTATTTGAAACCCTTTTGAGCACCCTTGTTTTTTCAATGTCTTTGAACCTCTAGTGAGTCCCCTTGCATTACTCCGCGCACTTATAGTAGTGCACCAAGCTTCAGGAACTCTAATTCGGAACCCTATTGAGCCCCCTGTGTCCGCAAGTGTTGTTTGGAGACCTAATTAGTCCCTTAGGTTTTTTCATGACTACAGAATCCCAGCAAGCCCTCTGTTGCGTTCTTGTGCTATCCAGACCTCCATTGGGGCCTCCTTGTGTCTTTCGTGCAGTTTGAAGCCTTTGGCAAGCCTAGTGGCGTATTTATGGGGGTGGCATGGGGGGCATGTGCCTCCCCCCATCGATCTGTGATGATGATAATAATAATAAGAAGGAGGTATACCGACAAAAGAACAGGCGCGCTCCAATTATGTTGAAAATTTGAAAATGTATACCTTATTTCGTTGTATAATACGTATAATAACGTTCTACCCTTCCACACAATAATTACTATTAGTCCAAATCTTTGCGGTTTATTGATGGATGGAGACATTTTGTCTGCTTTTTGTTCACCCCCCTCCCCCGCAGACACCTTCTCACGTATCTTTATTTGAAAAAAAATTCACCTTGCGCCTCCCATCCCAAATCTCTAAATACGCCACTGCGTTCCGTCACTTTCGTAGCAGTAAGCACCTTTGTGTTTCCATGTCATATTCGGAGCCCTATCCTGGAGTTTCCTTATAGTTTTTCTGGCTCTTCTGAGCCCCCTTACATTTTTCTGTGACTTTCGGAGCACTAGTAAGCCCCTAGTGCCTTCATGTGGTGTTCGGAGCCCTGTCGGGCTCCTCACGTCCTTAACTCCTCAAGTGTAATTTTGAGCCCTAATGACCCTTCTTATATTTTTCATAGCTTTCAGAATTCCAGAAACCCCCATTTGGCAAACTTGTGTTATCAAGAGCCCACTGGTTCCCAGTGTGATTTGAAGCCCTGCTATGCCCCCTTGTATTTCCTGTGACTTCCGGACCCGCTTCCGGAGCAGCAAGGAGCGTTGTGTCATTATGTCATATTCGGAGCCCTATCGGGCCCCTTTGTTTCTTAAGATGTAATCAAAGCTCTGATAAGCCCCAGAGTGATGGGCTTCCAGACAAAATACGTACCAATAAGCCTATTATATTATACAGATCTCCAGTAGGCCCTACTGGATTTTTTCCCACCCCCTCTCAAGTGTGACAAGCCCCTGGCCTACAAACCCTGCTTCTTTGGAATGCGGCGTGACTACACCATCTTCTCTTGTTCAATTTCTTCCTCTCCCAATATCGCTTGTAATGCTCATACAGGGTGGCCCATTGAAAACGAAACAGACGGGATTGTGGCCAGCAGAAGTTTTTTTTCAAAAAAAGCAGAAACAGGTCAATTTTATCATTGAGGGGGACATCTTTTATGACCAATCTCACTCCCGTATTGTTCCATCCCTTCGCGCTATGATGACAACCCCTGAAATGTTAATAGGGATGATAGGGCAAGCGGCACTTCATTTGAAAGGTCTTGCTTCCCTGAATCCAGTGCAATGTTTTTTTTTGAGTTTTATCAATTGATCAACAGAAAAATTAAGCGTCAGACATACGAAATAAATCCGATATTTCAAGACATTTAGGAATGAAAAATTGCAAAACGCTTGGACAGGTTAATTTTAATTTCAAGGGGACTACTTTTATTGCCATTTGTTGATATTCGTACATCAACCCTTGAGGTGAAGGGCAAACCACCCTTGGAATTTTGAAATCAAAAGATGGGTCTGATGAAAAGATCAGTTTCATCAAATTAGATGTTCTAATTGTTCACCACCAGCAGAAATGTTTCAATTCCTTATTGCATTGAAGACTGTAAGGGTGGTTCACCCTCCACTTGAAGGGTTGAACTGTCAATGTTTATGGATAGCAATAAAAGTAGCCCCCTTGAAATTAAAATTAACTTGTCCAAGCGTTTTTCAATTTTTCATTCCTGAATGTCTTGAAATATCCGATTTATTTCGCATGTTTGAAGCTATGATTTTTTTGTCGATTAATCAATAAAACTTCAAAGAAATTTTGCACTGAATTCAGGGAAGCAAAACCTTTCAAATGAGGTGTCAATTGCCCTATCATCCCTATTAACATTTCAGCGGTTGTCATCACAGCGCGAAGGGATGAAACAATACAGGAGTGAGATTGGTCATAAAAGATGTATCCCTCGATAATGAAATTGACCTGTTTCTGCATTTTCTGATAAAAAATTTTCTGCTGGTCACAATCCCGTCTGTTTCGTTTTCAATGGGCCACTCTGTATATTCCGGAAATGTAATTTCACTTCATGATTTGAAGCTGGCCACCACAGTATGCACATGTCGAACAGGGAAAGTTCGAAAAAGGAACTGGTCGGAAGAAAAACGGTGTATACGAATCGCAAGAAAGTTTTTTTCCTTGGATTTTGGATTTGTGTGATTACAGTTATCTCTAGTGCTCGTGCGTAATTTCCACACTCATGCAAAAACTATTACTTCTGTTGCTTGTTATGTTATCAAATTATTCAAGAGGATACGCGATAACTCAAGATCAAATCTAAATCTAAGCTTATGTTTTTTTGCACGATCACAATACTTCCCCTTCCATTCGACAAAAATGGCGTCGCCGGAAGTGGCGAAAATCAAGAGCTTGTGTTTTGTGTGTGTAAGAATATTTTGTCCAAGCTGCAACAACTGGTCGCATATAAGCTGCGCTATGGAGAAAAAGTGCTGTAATCCTCAACAGGATGATGGTGTGGACGAACTTGAGGAACATAACCTCAATGATACCTTGGCTGATCCATCCGTCTTACTTGATGGGTCATCTTTGGGAGCAGATATTCCGGACGAGCGACTAACAGCGATACAGCTTAAAATTCGACTTGATGAGCTACGATTACGCAATGAGCAGCTCAAGGGCCGCTTGCGTATGGCTGGACTGAGACAGGCTGAACAGTCCCTGGCTATTGTTGATGCTTTGGAAGCGGCGCTCGGTCCGTTTATGAGCCACGTCAAGAGTGCTCTTTATTCGTTGACAACGGACATGTATGAGCTGAAGTCGGGACTCTCGACTGTTGTTGGTTGTGGAGATGAGTCACTGGGACCGTCGCGCCTGCCACCGGTGGTTGGTTCTTGCCGGTGTGGTGGAAAGCTGTCCCCTTCAACTCTATCTGGAGCTGGAATATGGACCCCTAAACTGACAGCTGCAAGGAATGGTTCGATGCTACCGCCCGATACCTGTCCTACGCCTGTAAGAACTCCGGTCACCTTGGCGGATGTATCGCGGGGTCTCAAGAACTTGGGGGCCTCTTTTGCTGAGAGGGTTGGAGCGCGATGCACGCAGGAAACGGTTTCTTCAGAGAAATACCGACCAGAGCTTTCAGGGACTATCCTGGACAACGTTTTGGCCAACAAAGATGGTTCGTCGGGCTTATCCGGAAATCCTGTGGCAGCCAAAACTGACACTTCTTCGAAAGAAGATAAAATTGAAAACAAAACTAACTCAGACAAGCGAAATGGAAGACCAGCACGCGCAAGACGAGGAACACCGATAGACGAGTTGTTACCGGCAGCTTGACTGATGCGGATGGGGTCACTGGTAAAATCACTGGAGTATCTAGGAAGGCATATCTACACGTATGGCGTATGAATCCGGAGGCGACCGTGCAAGACGTGTATGATTTATTGAAACCCAAATTTCCGGGCATCTTGTGCGAGAGCCTGAAGTCCAAGCATCCGGAAAGTTACTCCTCATTCAAGATCACTACTGATCTCACTAGAGTAGATGAGGCCATGGATCCCCGGATTTGGCCGGCTGGTGTTCAGGTCTCGCGGTTTTTTCACCCACGGCCAAAGAGCAGCCCACGAACATAATAGCAGATGAAGATGACTTGCAATTACCACATGTAAACATCATTGACAGCTCACCGGCTGGTGTCAGAGATAACAGTGCCCCCTCTTCAGTCACTGCTCCCGGCCTTGTATTGCTGGACAGGCGCGCTAGAGTTGATGGCGTTTATCAAAATGTGCGCGGTCTTAATACAAAAACCGAGTGTTTTTATCAGTCTGTATGTGCTGCCGACTTGTCGTTTGTTGCGCTGACAGAAACTTGGATTCAAGATAATGTTTCTTCTTCCGAACTTTTTAATGACATGTATAGTGTTTACACTGAGAGAAAAGTTTCATTTATAGGTAATAAATACTTGTTTCGTACCAATTAATTAACAAATACTATAACAAAGTATATGTCATCATATGCCGTTTACATCAAATAATTATTTTAAAATCACTTATTCATTATAACCGGAGGGCTTATTATGCCAGTTGTTCATAAGAGTTCATAAGATTCAATAAATATATTATTCTATATCAAATATTAGTCAAACTTTCCCACAAAATGATTTATTACATCCAAATTGCACATTTTGTTTGTGATTGAGCCGGTTTAATCACTATAAACAAATACATATTGGCGGACAATCACCTGTTCTTAACCAACAATATACCTGTGTTCACTTCACTTTGGCACCATTTATTCCCCAATAATAACTGTGCATTATTCACAAACAATCGCTAAGTCACCCTCAATGAATTTAATCACAAGAGTATCTTCGGATATTATTATTTATTATTGCCAATGTAATGCGTTGGTGGGGTGAGAGATTTCCACCCGGCGCCATTATTCGTGCATGGTGTCATTTGTGTCGTATCATCCCATGTCATTCATTGTCCAGTATCTCGTTGAAGAAAAGCAAATTTATTCATGCAGGGTGACTCAAAAATGTCGGACCATCTTGAAAGTGCGTAATGTAGAGGTGTAGTAGAGTGCTGAAAAGTTGTTGAAAAGATTCTAATGTCTTCCAGTTTTAAAGTTGTGGAGGAACAAAAGTTGGTTCTTCGATCGCTTCTATTTTCGTTGTTTCAAAAGATTTTGGTGAACTGTTTATGGAAAAACAATGAGTGCCAGAAATCGACCTCTAAATCTGTGATGAATTTCTCTTTTGTATAAAGGGTGAGTCATGAATCTTGGAAATTATTTTTTTCCAATAGTGCCTGCAAATAGTCCCATATCCTATGTAGAGCACAATAAAACACAATTCAATTTTATAAAATTCTTTGCTCCTGGTTTCTTAGGAAAACTGAATTTTTGTAGTTTATGACTCAACCTGTATAGAAAACAGAAACTCGATACAGATTCAGATGTTGATTTTTCGAATCCATTATTTCACTTTATGTAATGGAGTCTTTGCTAAAATCTTTTGAAACAACGAAAATAGAAGAAATCGAAAAATCCAATTTTGTACCTCCATAACTTCAAAATTAAAAAGCCTAGAATCTTTAAAACAACTTCCCAGTACTGTACTATACCTGCATATCATGCACCTTTAAGGTGGTCCGACACTTTGAATCACCCTGTATTTATTAAACAAATTATTAGCTATTGATAATGGATTTATTATGTTTTATGATGATTTGGCAGAATCATCTATAGCCAGCAATAATGCATAAAATTACCTATAAAAACTAAATCAGATCATATTATTCATAGCTAATATACTATCGTTACCACTCAATAATCGAATTGCTTATTATTATTCACGTTTCTTATTGATAAAATATTATCAAACTGATGGTTTGTAATTATAACCAAATATTAAATAACAGGAAACAAGGTATTTCAACGCTATCAAAACAATCCGCTTGGTGGATGCAAATAAATATTTATTAAGCCGTATTTAAATAAGGCATTTGTTAACAATAAACGAGTGTGTGTTTTCCATAATGAATATTCGAAATCTTTTCTCTCAGTGTACAGATCTGATCGCAACCTGGAGGCTCTTGGGGTAGCAAGAGGCGGAGGCGTTTTGTTGGCCGTTAAGGGGGAGCTGAGGTCAGTTCGTCTGGATTTGGACATGTTTCGCGCTACCTTGCCACAGATCGACGTGGTTGGCTGCAGGATGTTTGTCGGTGATTCTGCGGTTCTCCTGTTTGTTGTTTATTTTCTCCCAGGCTTAGATAAAGAGACGTACGCGGCTTTCTTCGAGCTCTTTGAGGGTCTGAGAATTCGCACCGGCAGGAAGATTTTATTAGTGGGCGACTTTAATGTTCCTGATCTTTTTGCACGCAGTGGCCCGGCCGAAGTGTTAGCTGACTTTCTCACTTTCATGGATTTTAAGCAGCGCAATGACGTTCTCAATAACAATAATAGACTGCTGGACTTGGTTCTTTCTAATTTCGACTGTGTGATTGAGCGAGAAGATCTGCCTTTGGTGCCCGTTGACGCGCACCATCCTGCACTTTCCCTTTCTTTTTCTATGCAGACCGAACCTATTTGTTTTCGTGGTGATTCCTCTCGATTCAGTTACAATTTCCGTAAGGCCAATTTTCACGGTCTTCATGATGGGATCCGGGCGGTTGATTGGTCTTTTATTTCTGAGTTCTCGGACGTGAATGTGGCCTGCACTGAATTCTACAATCTTTTATATAACATTATCGATCTATACGTTCCTAAGGTGAGGTCCCGCAAGAGAGTATATCCCACGTGGTACACTGCAGAAATTATCAATGACGTGAAGCGTAAGTATAGGCTTTTCAGCAGGTTGAAAAAGTCCGGAACAACAAGTCTAAAATTGCAGTATAAAAATGCTCGCAAAAACTTAAGACGTAAGATTTTGACAGCCTATAAAGATTACGTGGGCTCTTTACAGACGAGGATAAAGGAGGATCCTGGTGAATTTTTCAGGTTCGTGGGGAGTAAGAGGAGTAACTCTAGGCTGCCCAATGAGTTTTCAGTTCATGGTAGACGTCTGTCCGAGCCGCAGGAGATTGTGGATGCCTTCGCTGATTCCTTTGCCGAATCATTTGTCGCGTCTACGCCATTTCAGCGTCAACCTTCTGTGTCGGACCGTTTTTTATCACTGAACTCTTTTACTCATGATAGTGTGCAAAAAGCACTGAAACGGCTTAAGTCTGGAAGGACGGCTGGGCCTGATGGAATCCCTGCCTTCCTTGTCAAGGACTGCGCCTGTGTTCTGGCCGAGCCCCTCGCAGCTCTGTTTAATTTGTCTTTGAGGAGCTCCACTTTTCCTGACGCGTGGAAAAGGAGTCGTGTTACTCCGGTCCATAAAAAGGGTGACAAACATCTTATTGAGAATTATAGACCAATATGTCTTCTATCTAATTTTGCCAAAGTTTTTGAGTTGGCAATACACAGCAGCCCTATGGTCGATATTGGCCATACTATCTCTGATAAACAGCATGGTTTCTTCCCGGGAAGGAGTACAATTACTAACTTGGCATGTTTCACCCAGTACCTTTGCTCTTCCATGGATAGTCGTTCACAGGTCGACGTAATTTTCACTGACTTTTCCAAGGCCTTCGATCGCATGGACCATGGCATTCTCCTCGAGAAGCTATATGCATGTGGCGTTGATGAGGGGTGGCTCTCTCTTCTCACTTCGTACTTGACCAACCGGAGCCAGTATGTTGAGATTGACGGCCGCCGCTCATTAGACTTTTCGCCAACCAGCGGTGCACCTTAAGGTGCAAACCTTGCGCCGCTGATGTTTGACATATTCATCAATGACATAGTGGATCGGGTGGATGGCAGGATACTGATGTACGCCGATGACGTGAAATTGTTCAGGAGGGTCCGTACTGGGGAGGACTGTGATCTGCTGCAGAAGGACTTGAATGGCGTTTCTGAGTGGTGCCGGGACAACGGGCTTCATTTGAACGTCGACAAATGTAAGGTGATGTCCTTTACCAAAAATACCTCGCGTCTTGTGAGCTACGAGTATGTCCTAGATGGTGTTCCGCTGGGGTCCTGCAGCACTCTTCGGGACCTTGACGTCCTGTTTGACACAGAGTTATCATTTGCACCTCACATCGATCAGGTCTGCAAGTCGGCTCTCAGGATGCTGGGATTCATCATTAGGAATAGCGGATCTAACGCAAATATCGACTGCCTCAAGTCTCTCTATTTTACCTTCGTTCGGTCGAGGCTAGAATATGCGAGTCTGGTGTGGACGCCCATCTACAGGAGACAGAGCCTTCAGCTCCAGCGTGTCGGAAGAAAATTTCTGAAATATCTCTATTTCAGACAGCATGGTGTTTTTCCGGACCGAGGCTTTGACGGTGACCTTCTCTTGGGTGAGTTTGGTATAGATTCTCTTGAGTCTCGGAGGTGTCGTGCGTCTCTTGTCTTTCTTTATAAACTCTTTAGCGGAACTGCGGACTGCAGTGAGCTCCTGGGGGAACTTTCCATATTGGTACCGCGATTGAGTACTAGAGGCTGCGGATTTTTCAGGCTCCCTGCTGCCGCCACGAATGCGATCATCAGATCTCCGATTTATGCTATGTCCAGATCCTTCAACGACGTCTGTCACAACACAGACTTAAGCTCCCCCTCGTTAAGCGTTTTTATGCGAGCCCTCCAGGTTGCCTAGATCTGTCTCAGGACAGTGGGCTTTTCCCTTGTCTTTATTCTTGTGCTGTATTTTATTTTTATTTGTGTGCATTGTTTGTCGCATCACTCATTATGATATGCTAGTATTGCTACTATTTATTTTAATCATTTTTCTTGTCCTCTTTATGACTTCTTTTTTGTTGTTGGACAATAAAGTCTATTATTATTATTATCATCATTATTGGGGGGGGGGGAAGATGTCGGGAAAGTGAGAGAATGATAATTCGAGATCTGTGAATTCGAGTAAGTTCGAATTAACTGTACGTATACTTATAGATTAACAACCGTTCCCAAGAGCTCGAATCGCATTTTCTTAAAAATAAAAGAAATATGTGTATGTACCTATAATGTTTAGGCTTCAAACTTTGCTTTGAATATATAAACGCGAAGTAGAGCAATAAACCTACCTAATCTGCCTAGGACGTAGCCGGTGCATAATCCGAACTGCAACTGACACTTGTATTTCTTGCTGCGCTATTATATTTTTTGCCCGAAGCTTGGGCTATCAAAGTTGATGTGGCATATACCTAACAAATTTGAAGGGTAAACTGTCAAGCGAGCAGCGAGCACAAGCCAAACATGACCGCTTGAACTTTCAAGGAGAGCTCGGCAAGACGAGAGTCTTCAGGCACGTTTTACATAGTTCATCCATTAGTTTTAATGGAAATTGAGCACTGCAACGTGGAATTCGCCCGGACCGCACAGACTAGAACTAATTTTTCCGTTTCATGGCTGCCATGAATAGTGAAAAGCAGCGGCGTTTTGCATTTTTTGTTATTACTACCATTTTGTGCCGACTACGGGGGAATCCCGTGGAAATATGAGATCGGTCGGCACCAGGGCGATGCCATAGTCAGCAGCACACACCACACATCCAGATCGCTCATATAAAGTGTGTTGAATAAAAGAACATCACAGGGTCGGCTCTCGAATAAAACTGTAAATTGCATCGTCTCTCTTCTTCTTCTTTTTCTTCTGGCTCCCTCCTCGATTTTGCCCCGCACGGTATAAGCTCTAATCATATTTTATTTCGTGTGCACTTCTCGTCCTGTGTCTCCTTCTCGTCTGTGTTGTCTCGATAAGTAAATATACAGTTTTCATTCGGGGCAGAGCTGTGGAATTCCGCGAAAAAAGAGAATCAGGAGAAAGGAAAAAACGAAAAAAATCCTAGGTCGCATACAGGACTTTTTCACCATCCATGATGACAACATTATCGGTCTCAGTCGAGCCAAGTTTTACGAACTCGGGTGTGGATTACATGTTTACTTGTGTACCAAGTTCCTGCTCAGTGCTCCTTTACACCATTGAAAGCTTCCGCGGTAAGTTTCCGGCAGCCACACACACCAACAATGTTTCGCTTATTTCATAGGTCTTGCTTGATGTGTATTATGTGCAATGTGCAAAATAAGGTTCAAAAACTTATTTTGTTAATTGGCGATGCTCAGGTTAAGTACAATTAAGTTTGAAAAGAATTAATTAAAACTTACAGCTGCAGGGAAAGACGCGAAACGCAATTAAAGGATATAATGGATTCCAATCTAGGACTGAGGAGCTGGCGAAACTGAGATCAAAGCACACATCAACAAGTTTGATGAATTGGGTTTGGGATTTAAATAAATTTAAATCCAAGCGCAATACAGAATACAGGTCCCGCACACTCTGAAGGGTTCGGTTACTCCAAAGACGTGTTTCGAGTTCTGCAAACGGAAATATTAGCGTTGGGATTGTCACCTCACCTGCTAACCTTTTCACCAACTCCGATGTTGGAAAGTTGCAAAGCTTGCCCGCGAATGCTACTGCCGAACTTCCCCGGCAAGAGGGATTCGCAAACGCTCTTCCATTCAAATAGTGATTTGGCGGACATACAGGGTGAACCATTAATTATTTTGTCTTTTTGTTTCCGACATAGGTGAGTGAAAAACCTTCAAGTTGTTCACCTACAATTTGACATATCAGTCATTTATGTGCAATTTACGGTTCTTGAGTTGGAGCTTTCAGAACTTCCGGAAGCATCAACTTTCGGCATTCAATCAGCATGTTAAATTGATACCACCGTCATGTAGTAAGCAAATTAACCATAAATAGCTCTTCAAATCAAATTTCTTGATTGGCGTTCTCAAATTAAGAGCTTTTGCATTGGATGAATGATTATTTGTATTTATATTTTTCTTCTTCTTTTTTTTATACATTTACATGTTTTTATTTTCTATTGTTTCTTTTTTCTCTTGTTATAAGGATGTAATTTCTTGATGAACAATAAATTATAATAATAAACCATAAATAGCTCTTGGCCATTAACCAGAGATGATCAAAATTCAGAAAATCGATCATAGTGATGTTATTTGTGTAATTACAGGGTGAACTGTAAAAGTAAACTGACTTCAGAAAGAAACAAAGGTAATATAGCATTTGAAGGATATCAGATACGTTCGAAACTTATTATTATGATGAAATTTGGGGTCATCATTCAGAATATTCACTTTTACACTTCGTATCTCTGCTGTTCTGGCCATAATTTTGAAAATATGGCGTTCAAAAAAACATATTTTCGAAAGATTTTTAAAAAATTTCTCATAAAATTTCAGGATTCATATCAAATGTGAAGGTCTATCAAATTCTCTAAAATTTGACATCTGAATCACTTATGTGCGAATTACGGTTCTCAAGCTATACCTTTTCAAAGTCAATTTTCCTTTAAAGTTCACCCTGTACCGTTACCATGATTGATTTTCTGGATAATAATGGTCTGTGGTCGACAACTTATCATTATTTATGGTCAATTTGACTACCACGTGGAGCTAAGATCAACTTGATATGCTGATTGGATGACAAAAGTTGATGCTTCAGGGAGTTCTAGAAGCCAGAATCCAAGTACCGGAAGTAGCACGTACACAAGTAAGGTGTCAAATTGTAGAGAATTAAATGAGCTTCCATTCGCATACAAACGCTTCCACCTCACATGGACTGAAATGAAATGAAATGGTTTTTAGCAGTTTTTTCATGTCGGCGGCGCATATTGATGACGGAATGTTTTTTGGCTTACGTTTATAAGTGGCAACTATGTATTATTCAAAAAATGAGAACACCAGAGCATCAGGTCTGGTAGAAAGTGCAATATTATGTTATTTCAAGTTTATCGGGGGCGGTTTTCTCTATGTTGGCGGCGCAATATAGACATCCAATATAGCCTAGCTCTCCTTTGGGAGTGGCAGCTATGTAACAGCGAAAAAATTAGAAAGCTAGGTCGTCTAGTTTGGGAGGAGTTTGAGGAACGGACGGACGGACGGACGGACAAACGGACAAAGCGGTTGCAATAGCGATTTTCATCAAGATGGAAAATGCGCTAAAAATACAGGGTATCGCAAAAACAAAAACAAAATTTGCGACACCCTGCATATGACAAGTGATGGACAAGTTCTTTCCAATTATGAAATCTACGGAAAAAATCATTCAGTGGAGCTTTTTTTTCCTTCAAATTATCGTGGAGAGGACGCTTCCAGTAGACGGAAGAAGGGGGGGGGGGGGTTCTCGCGTGATCACCTTGTACAAAGGAAAGAATTATAAAGGGCCCGTCAAAAGTGATAACCTGATTTCGTAAGAATTTCTCTCCCAAAGTACTTGACTTACGTCATTAGTTCCTAGCGAAAGTTTTGTGCCATGTATGAACAGGTGGAGTTTGCCAGATCGCTCACTGGCTGGCTGTACAGCTGGACTTCAGGAAACCCTCGTATATTTCGTCAATTGGAATTTTGAAAGAGTTCAAAATGGCAGCGAGGTGCTGAAATCGTTGCAACTTGAGTCATGCAGAGAACCGCAGACTTTATACGCGATATTAGTGGTGACGTCAGAGTCACCATTTTCAAATTCCGGATCCAAAAATGGTCTGAGAAAAAGGGAAATTTCAGAAATTGTTTTTTCGTAGCATTACCTCATATATTTAACTATATTGTGGTACGAAGTGACAAACTACAGAACCTAGAGGTCATTTTGGAGCATATTCTAATTTTTATCTTTTTTCTAAAAGATTTTATCAGCAAAAGGAGTTTGGAAGTGACAGCGATGACATAACCCCAAAGCGCAAATAACTGCACCTGCACCAGACAACAACAAGAACCAGTCATTCAGTCAACTACACGGCAAAGTGCAGAGCTGCGGACGTGTTGGAGAAGCTTTTTTGTGATTCATAGTTGATCACTCGGTTGATCATTTTGTAGTGAAATTGGTAGGGAAGTAATGTGTTGGGCATCAGATAGTGAACACTACAATGAGCGGCAAACATGTAAATTTTTCTCATGCCCAAAAGACGAAAATGAAAGGAAACAAATCGAAGAATCTTTTGACATACCTGTATGCTGGTAAATTCCAACTTGACAATAATTTGCCTTGAACTGTGGTGATTAGGTACAAAAATACGAAATGTACGTCTGGTGAATTATTTGTTGTTCTAATGAAGTAAGATACCTACATCACTAATCGCATACTGTTGCCGTTAAAGGCGAAATGTGGAACACGGACCCGGTGCATGTTTATGCATCTGCCATTTCTTTACAAGCCCTGATAAGAAGAGTGCAAAACCACGCTTCTGCGCTCTACAAGTTGTTTATGCATTGAGGTTTGAGGTTATGTCGCGCTGTCACATTCAAACTTCTTTTGCTAATATAATGTTTAAGAAAAAATATAAAAAATCGAAATATACTCCAAAATGACCTCTAGGTTCTGTAGTTTGTCACTTCGTAGCCCAATATAGTTGAATATGCAAGGCAATGCTACCAACAAATAATTTCTGAAATTTCCTTTGTTTCCAGACTATTGTTGGATCCGGCATTTAAAAATGGCGATTCTGACGTCACACTAATATCGCGTATAGCGCCGTTGTCGGATCTCTTCCCAAATTCAGATAAATGACGAGGTTTTTTTGAAGTTTAGCTGAACAGCCAGTCAGCCTGCAGCCACCGAGCGATCTGGTGAACTTCACTTGTTCATATCACTGAACTTGAAGCTTTCAGTTTCACTGTCACTCACTTGGTGCCGGCTACAATACGGAGGCCGGCAGTGCCGGCCACCCTACAAATAGCCGGCTCCGGCTACAATACACGTAGCCGGGTCCGGCTAAGGAGGCACTTCCTACTTACTTATTATATGAGTAACGAGATGAGCTCATTACTTTATAATACATTGGTTTGAGCATAGCGTCTGAAGTATTGTGTAGATTTACGCAAAGTAGGTACTTCCAGAATGCAAAACTATAACTACAAATGTCACCGAGAAACTTGCAGTAACTTTGTCGGCACGATACACTCTTCTAGAAATGGCAGTTATGTTAACAACTTCCTAATTCGAATTTTACAATTCAAACGCGAAGCTATAATGTTCCGACACTTGATATTCATACAAGCGGCGCGATCGCTAGCTCGCGTAAGTTCTTGACCGGGATCTTCTTGCACCAGCGTAGCGGCACCAGGTTTGAATAAATTTCATAAGTACAGTATGAGTTTCCAATCGAGACCAGTTCACTTAACTTTTTATTAGTTCCGAGAGCGCACATTCCAATTTCGAATTTAATTTCGGTTAATCCGGTTTCTTAAGTGAACATCCAGTGCAAAAGCGCCGCCCCTGGATGCCGCCTTTCGCCACGCCGTGGTTAGAAATTCCAGATTAAATTTTCAGAAAGCTCTCGCCGATGCCAAAAGCACGGACCTTTACATTAACCAAATATTGAACCATCAGCGAGAGGAGTTTGCAATTAATTGTAATGGTGGCTCGTACATACCGCAATCACCGCAGATATTATGCTAGTGTGGTAAGTTCCAGGTTTACTTTGGCGTCTGTCTAAATACACACGTATACAGTCAAACATTTGCATCGGAGTGGCAAATTGAAATTATTATCTCTCCCATAAATGCACCCCATTCATCGTTCCGTTCCTAATGTCATCCAACATAGCAGTATATTACATACCAACAGTTTCGCTATGTCCCAGAGCTGGAATCAAGCTTTCCGCCGCGGTATGTATACTTTTCAATTTCAGTAAGCTAAGGTGCGTCATATTAACATTCAAAACTTATACATCAGAACTTAGTTTTATAAGTTTCTGTTTCAATGATTAAGTTCATGACAGCGAAATCTAGTTTGAAAATTGAACTCCCATTGGCTGAACAGACCTTAACAGCGCGCGGCGCAGGGAATAATAAGTTCTGAATGATACTGAAAAACAATGATCGAGACATTTCAAAGAAATTTTATTCACGTAGATAACTATCAGTGCGCTTGGTTTATTGAAAAAAACTCTTTTGTGAACAAACACACCAACACACAATACTAGGAATCAGCCGAAAGGTTTGTAAGAACAATTCCAGCTTTATTCGTGCCAGCTGGCAGCTGTCATATCAATTACCCAGATATACTTACTTGTTACATAAGGTTGTACATGGAATTTCTGTTCGCAAAAGTTGGTACCTACCTACCATCGTCTATAGTGATCCTGCTGTAGAAGCGAGTTTTTCTTACAATATAAAAAAAAGTCATTATAGACGCGACTGGCTGGATATCATATTCTCGAAAAGGCTATACGCGATATTAGCGTGACGTCAGAATCGCCATTTTTGAATGCCGGATCCAACAATAGTCTGAGAACAAAGAAAATTTCAGAAATTATTTTTTGGTAGCATTACCTTGCATATTCAACTATATTGGGGTACGAAGTGACAAACTACAGAACCTAGAGGTCATTTTGGAGTATAATTCGATTTTTTTCATCTTTTTTCTTGAACATTATATTAGCAAAAGAAGTTTGAATGTGACAGCGCGACATAACCTCAAACCTCAATGCATAAACAACTTGTAGAACGGAAGCGTGGTTTTGCGCTTCTTCTTATCAGGGCTTTGTGTAAAGAAATGGCAAATTCGCAAATGCATAAACATGCACCGGGTCAGTGTTCACATTTCGCCTTTAACGGCAACAGTACCTATGCGATTAGTGATGTAGGTATCTTATTTCATTAGAACAACAAATAATTCACCAGACTTACATTTCGTATTTTCGTACCTAATCACAACAGTTCAAGGCAAATTATTGTCAAGTTGGAATTTACCAGCATACGTACCTAGGTATGTCAAAAGATTCTTCGATTTGTTTTCTTTGATTTTTGTCTTTTGGGCATGAGAAGAATTCAGTGGCGGACTGAAGGGGAAGGGGCGGCGGGGGCGGTCCGCCCTGGGCCTCGGGGCCTCAATTATCTGATGAGGCCCCCAATTTCTGTTGTTTGTAAAATATAGCTGCCAAAAAAGGCTAAAATCCAAAAAATGCAATTTTTTCCCTTAATGGTAATTTTTTTTCTCATATTAGGTGAGTAACATTGTTTTTTTTTCCATTTTAAAGTTACCTTGGCAGGTCCCATGGCAACAGGTTTGAGGGCCTACATACAGGCAATAGAGGTGTGTCTGTATCACGACTGTCACGGAACCTCCAAGAATTACTTTCTTTCTTTAATTACTTTACTTTACTTTAGACTTTAGGGGCCCTGGCCCCGGATATCAGAGTGCCAGGGGCCTCAAGCCTTTGAAATTTTGTATTTTATTATCTCTTCTCAAAAGAGGGCAAAGACAAAACAACAAAATTATCGGGTCTTCGCGCTGCCAAAACCGAAATCGCAAAACGCATGAAATATACAGATTATTATCAGCATTATTATTATGCATAAAAAATTCTCCTGCGGCGCTACCTCTCGCCGACATGCGCCCTCGTCGTTGCCTTTGCCCTCTCCGCCCTCAAATTCTGACTACGCCACTGTGTAGCACATCTATGACCGACTGATATGCAATGTTTAGGATAACGAGGCAAATCTTTGAATATGATCAATGAACGCTTTTAGTTTTAGTTTCATAGTCAAGTTAACAATTCATTTTTTGTTTCTTAGGCTTTTGCTCAATCACGGCGGGGCAGGGCGGGCCAAAAAATCTGCCGGCCCCCCTTAATATTCTCAACTTTCGCTCCTTAGGGGCCCCATCTCACAATTCCGCCCAGGGCCCCCAATTTTCTTAGTCCGCCACTGGAAGAAATTACATGTTCGCCGCTTATTGTAGTGTTTACTATCTGATGCCCGACACATTACTCACCTACCAATTTCAATACAAAATGATCTACCGAGTAATCAACTAAAAATCACAAAAAAGCTTTTCCAACACGTTCGCAGCTCTGCACTTTGTTGTGTGATTGACTGGATGACTGGTTCTTGTTGTTGTCTGGTGCAAGTGCAGTTGTTTGCGCTTTGAGGTTATGTCATCGCTGTCACTTTCAAACTACTTTTGCTGATAAAATCATAAAAAAAAGATAAAAAATTGGAATATGCTCCAAAATGACCTCTAGGTTCTGTAGTTTGTCACTTCGTACCCCAATATAGTTGAATATATGAGATAATGCTACAAAAAAAACAATTTCTGGAATGTCCTTTGTTGTCAGACCACGATATTCTCAGACCATTGTTGGATCCGGTTTTTGAAAATGGCGACTCTGACGTTACCACTAATATCGCGTATTGGCGATTAAATTTGATTTTTCTCGCCGCATTTTGGCTGCTGAATGCGGATTGAAATAATAGACGGGGAGCTAGCGACGGATTTTTCATATAATTTCAACAAAGCTACAATGTTGATTTAAACAGCCCCCTTCACCTCCTGATGACCAGAACGAATTTTTCCCGGCTGGTAGCCGGGGCCTTTGGACGTTATAGCTCTTTAAAGAAAAAAATAAAACTTATGTGTCCTTTATAACGGGCTGTTTTGAGCTGGCTGCCAGCCGAAAAAGGTTCGTTCTGGTCATCAGGAGAAGTTAGAGGATGTTAAAATTAACATTGCAGCTTTGTTGAAATGATATGAAAGATCCGTCGCTAGCTCCTAGACTATAAGAAGTGACAACTAAACTAACTGCCAATGACATTAAAGTTGCATAACAGTGGCGATCAATCATTGTCAACGCATGCCGCTTTTGGCAGTCAGTGACGGGTGGACGGTCAAAAACGACTAACCTGTACCGGGGCGGTGTATGGAATTATGTGTGGAAAACTTGCTTTATAGCGACTTTATAGAACTTCGTATGTCGCTGGCGACAGTCCCCCACTCCTTCGTTAAAATCTGGCGACATCAACTGTAGTTGAATATTTTGAACGACACGACGACAGAAACTCATGTCGCAAGAATAAGAACAAGAAGGGGGGTAGGGAAATGCAGCCAGATCGAATCCTATTGGCCAGCGACACTGTCACCGGCGACATACGAAGTTCTGTTGAGCCGCCATTATATAGACATGCACAATAATGGTGATGTCAACGCATCGCAATGGTGCTATTAGCAGGAATACGTCGAAAGCATGTCCACATTGCTGTCAACAGAATAAGTCCTGGAATTGTCACGTGGCCTTATTACTTACGCTGGCCATGTGCGCTGGCCCCGTGGCGCATGTGGTTCTGTGGCTGCCTGCAGTGGAGAAGTCCCGGGTTCGATTCCCGGTGAAAAGTCTAGGTGTTGTGCTGTTCGAAGTCGCACTTCTCTATGTATAATCAATTGGGGAATGAATAAACGGGCAAAGCTCCTATGGCAAAAAGCCGATAAGGAGAAAAGTTATGCATTTACTTATTTTTTCAATTATTATCAGTTATGCCAACCAAACTAGAAGGAAATCCATTGCAGAATTTAAAACTATATTGCTCTGACATGCACAAATGCATAACGCCAACTTAAATCTAAAGATAAATCTGCACCATTTTGCACCCACCAATCGCGGTGAATAGGTTATTTGCCTGATCATACGATACCGACAATACCGACATAGTCACCATGATACCTCCATGTTATTAGCAGAGTGGAAAGGATTACACCTGTTTAGTGCCTAATTATGCAAGAAACCGTAATATCATTAGTTAATTACGGTAATAGCAATTAATCTCTGATCCAATGTAACCCAGCGCAAGGATAGCCGATTGCAACGCATATTTCCGAAGTAATGGTTTTAGACGGATCCATTACGTAAAAAAAGTAGGTACAGAGTGTTTCATCCTCCACGGCCAGGCGCGTGCTGCTGGGACCCTTGAAAGGGCCTGGGCAAAATTCATAGCAAGAGGCCCTGCCCCCCCCCCCCATACAGGGTGATTCAAAAGTGTCAGAGCAAAACCATAATAACTACAGTATGTCTAATCTGAAATGAAGCCCACCAAAACTATTTGAAAAATCTTTCGACTTTCCTTTTAGATTTATGAGAAAGTAATAACTCCACAGAGTGAGTCAGAAACCTTGGAAATTATTTTTCTGCTGGAATGTGTCAAGTTCATTTGGTTTCCCAACAGTTTATTGGAATCTTTTGGAATAACGGAGACTGAACGATTTCGAAGGACCCTTCATAAGTTCGAAAATAAAAATTGGAAACGGTTTTTTTGGTATACGCTCTCCAAAGTGGTTATTTTGCGAATTGTTTTGAGTCCGTAAAATACGTCTTCAGCGGACTGAGTCCTCTAAAGGCGTGACCGGACAATTCGTCCCGCGGACAATTCGTAGCGGACAATTCGTCGCGGACAATTCGTCCCGCGGACAATTCGTCCCGCGGACAATTCGTCCCGCGGACAATTCGTCCCGCGGACAATTCGTCTCACGGACAATTCGTCGCAAAATAATGTTTTGCCCTTTGTCTCAACTTTAACAAGTCCCTTTGTCTTTCTTCGTTGCTTTTCGAACTTCAGTAAGCCCCCTTATTCCTTTTTGTAGTATTTGGAGCCCTACTGCGCACTCTGGTTTCTTCATGTCTTTGGAGCTCTGCCTAGTCCCCTTGCATCATTCCGAGAATTTTTGCTAGTACACCAAGCTTTGGGAGCACTACGTCAGTGGGAGCACCAGTAAGCCCCCTCTTATACTTTCATGAGATATTTGGCCCCTATCGAGCCCCTCATCTTCTCTAGTGTAATTTTTGAGCTCTAATGAGTCCTCTTATGTTTTCATTGCTTTCAGATTCCCATAAGGCCCTTTTTGCAGTCTTGTGTTATCAAGAGCTTCACTGGGCCCCCTTATTCTATATTCAACGTAACTTGAAGCCCTGCTGAGTCCCCTTGAATTTCCCATGAATTCCGGAGCAGCAAGCAGCGTTATGCCGTCATGGCATGTTGAAGCCCTATCGGGCCCCATTGTGCCTTCAGGTGTAGTTGGAGCCCCGTTGAGCCTCCTTATGTTTTTTCATGACTTTCGGAGTAGGTACCAGTAAGCCCCCATTTCGTGTTATTTTGTTATACAGAGCTCCATGAGGCCCCCTTGTCTCTTCAATACCGTTTGAAGTTCTGTTGGGCCCCCTTGCACTTTTCCTATAGGCTTTTGGAGCAGTAGTAAGTCCCCTGTGCCTTTATGTTATATTTGACCCCTAATCCCTTGTTTCTTCAAATTTGGAGCCCAAATGAACCCCCTTAGAGCCCCTTGAGCCCCCTTGTGTCACCAATATCATTTGAAGCCCTACTGAGCCCCCTTGCATTTTCTCGTGACTTTCTGATTTTTATTGAGCCCTGCGTCATTTGGAGCCCTAAAGAGCCCCATTATGTGTTTTCGTGGCTTGTGCGTTCTTGCATTGCTGGAGGCCCTAGTGTAAGTCGCTTGTGCCTTCATGTGATATACGGAGCCCTATCGGACCTCCTTGTGTCCGCAAGAGTATAGTTTGGCGCCTAGTGAGCCCTCTTGTTTTTTGTCTGGCTATCAGAATTCCAGTAATCCCCTTGTTGCCTTCTTGTGTTATTCGGAGCTCCATTGGGCCCCCTTGTTTCCTCAACGTCTTTTGAAGCCCTGCTGAGCCCCCTTACATCTTTCCGCGACTTTCGGAGCAGTAGCAAGCACTTTTTGCCTTCAGGTGATATTCGAAGCCCTATCGGGCCCCATTGTGCAAGCAGATAAGCTTGATTATAAAGAGCTTCATTGGGCCCCCTTGTCGTATTTCCGTGGCTTTCGTAGCTCTATCGGGTCTCCTTGTACCCTTATGTGTAGTTTGGAGCCCTAATCAGTCCATTTTTGTTTTTATTGGCTTTTCAGTACCTACTATACAGTGAGTCCTCTTTTGCCTTTTCTCGTTATAAAGAGCCGCTTGTGTCACCAATATCAGACGAAGTTCTACGGAGCTCCCTTGCACTTTCCCGTGATTTCTGGATTTTTCATAGGCCCCTTCTGCCCTATGTGTACATTGGAGCCCTAATGAGCCCCCTCATGTGTTTTCGTGGCTTTCAGAATCCCAGTAAGCCATCTTGTGCGCTTTTGCATTTCTGGAAGCCCTAGTGTAAGTCCCTTGTGCCTCCATGTGATATACGGAGCCCTATCGGACCCTCTTATGTCCGCAAGTGTAGTTTGAAGTCCTAGTGAGCCCCCTTGGATCCATAAGTATATCTTGGAGCCCTAGTGAGCCCCCTTGTGTCCATAAGTATAGCTTGGAGACCTAGTGAGCCCCCTTGTGTTTTTCCATGACTATCAGAATTCCAGTAAGCCCCCTGTTGCCGTCTTATGTCATCCAGAGCGTCAGTGGGCCCCTCTGTTTCTTCAAACGTCTTTTGAAGCCGTGCTGAGCCCCCTTACATCTTTCCGTGGCTTCCGGAGCAGCAGTAAGCACCTTGTGCCTTCATGTGATATTCAGAGCCCTATAGAGCCCTCTTGTGTCTTCAAGTGTAGTATGGAGCCCTAATGAGCCCCCTTGTGTTTTTTCGTAGCTTCCGGAATTTCAGTGAGCCCCTTTTGCCTTCTGTTGTTATATAAAGCTCTTTGGGCTCCCTTGTGCCTTTATGTGATATGCGGAGCCCTATCGGACCCCCTTGTGCCGGTTAGTGTAGTTTCGAGTCCTAGTGAGCCCCTTTTGTTTTTTAATGGCTCCCAGAAACCCAGTCACCCCCCTCTTGCCTTTTTTGATTATACAGAGCTCCATTGGGCCCCCTTGTTGTATTTCCATGGCTTTTGGAGCTCTATCGGGTCCCCTTTGTACCATTATGTGTAGTTTGGAGCCCCAATCAGTCCACTTGTGTTGGCTTTTAGAGTATCATACAGTGAGCCCCCTTTTGCCTTTTTTTTGTTGTAAAGAGCCCCCTGGGCCCCCCTCGTGTAACCAATATTTTATGAAGCTCTACGGAGCCCCCTTGCATTTTCCCGTGATTTCCGGATTCTTGTTAGGCCCCTTGTGCCCTATGTGTCGTTAAGAGCCCTAATGAGCCCCATTTTGTGTTTTCGTGGCTCTCAGAACTCCAGTGAGCCATCTTGTCCGCTTTTACATTGCTGGAAGCCCTAGTGTAAGTCCCTTGTGCTTTCATGTGATAAACGGAGCTCTATCGGGCCCCCTTGTGCCCGCAAGAGTAGTTTGGAGCCCTAGTGACCCTCCTTGTGTCCATACGTGTAGCTTGGAACCCTAGTGAGCCCCCTCGTTTCCATGAGTGTAACTTGGAGCCCTAGTGAGCCCCCTTATGTTCTTCAATGCGACTATCAGAATTCCAGTGAGCCTCCTGTTGCCTTCTTGTGTCATCCGTAGCTGCCGTGGGCCCCTTGTTTCTTCAACGTCTTTTGAAGCCCTGCATGCTGAGCCCCCTCACATCTTTCCGTGGCTTTCGAAGCAGTAGTAAGCACCTGGTGCCTCTATGTGATATTCGGAGCCCTCTCGAAGCTCCGTAAGGCCCCCTTGTGTTTTCAATATCGTTTGAAGCCTTGCTGAGACCCGTTGAATTTTTTCGTGGCGTTCGGATCTCTGTCGGAACCCCTTGTATTTGCTTATGATTTTTAGATCCTTTTATTGAGCCCCCTTGTGTCTTCATGTGTAATATAACCCCCTTACGTTCCGAAGCCTTCACTTGCGACGAATTGTCCGCGGGACGAATTGTCCGTGAGACGAATTGTCCGCGGGACGAATTGTCCGCGGGACGAATTGTCCGCGGGACGAATTGTCCGCGGGACGAATTGTCCGCGACGAATTGTCCGCTACGAATTGTCCGCGGGACGAATTGTCCTAGCACCCTCTAAAGGAAACTGGGCAACACTTGAGAGGACTGAATCATTTGTTAATCACCTTTTCACCCAAATATGCCAACATCATAACTTAATTCGCAATATTCACACTATTTTTCTTTTTCTATTCAATGAATTGCTGGAAGCAAATCGAGGACAATTTTCTTGCCTTTTTCCGAAACTAGTTGTCACAATGAAATAGGTTGCCATAACACAACAATTCAGCCAGCGTGTTTATTAACAAAATTCATGTAAATTCCTGCTTGAACGACAACAGCTACCAATTAGGTATACTGCTTGGAGAAATTAAAGATGGTTTGGAGAGCTTATACCAAAAAACGTTGTTTGCATCACGTCCGCTAAAGATTTATTTTGCGTACTTGTTACATGAAATTTTATTCATATCTTTGGTGGGCTCCATAAAAGACTCCGTGATTATACTATATTATGATTTTGGTCTGACACTATCAACTCCGAGATCGAGTCATCCTGAATAAGATGAATAAAGGTATACTTAAATTGGAAAAATTTGTTACCCATAAGTAGGTAAAATATACATAACTACCGTGTTACTCAGGTGTAGCTGTAGATTCAACAGAAATAACTAAAGTGTAAACTTGTGTGACTTTGAAGCGAGACTCGGCTGATGGCATTGATGGCACAAACTCCACCCTCGAGAGTTTCAACATGATTCAATAGAGAGAGCTTACGATTACACGCCAATATCGTCCCGAAAACGAGTGAAATCTCTTCCTTTTTCCTTCAAGGAGAGGAGGGTACGATTTCGCTGATGCATTTGAATTAATTCAACAAGGTTAAAACGTAAATCCCCTTCCGTAATGTCAGTCTTGGAGAGTCTGGCGCGATGGTGATTGGCAATGTGAAGGAGTCGGTAGGTATAAGGAGAGTGAGTAGGTATCAGTCAGCCAACATAGCCGAAAGGCACAAGACAAGATCCAGATTGCGGCGAGCAGTGCTTGCTTTATCGCGGCTGTAAAGTTGAGTTACACCGACCTAACACTGCCAACCAACCTCCAGACATCAGTGCTTCCGTTGTTTATGGACTGAACTCCGGGCAGAGATGAGCATCGTACTGTAAAGATAATTACAGGACATCACTTTAAATCTCAATTCTTAACGGCAGACCGCCGCACGAGACGATAAATTCGATTCTAACGGCCGAAGCTGCCAACATCACAGCCTGAGAAAGCGACAAACTGAAATTTCCCACTTGGATGATTGAATCAATATCTTAGCTGCATATGTAAATATACACGATGCAGACATGGTATAAAAGAATAGACCCTGCGTTGAAATCCTGCGTCTCTTGTCTTAGAATATCCTCTCGTCGTGACCCATATTCGGCAATGATATAAATTTGAATACTATGACGTTCCATAGAATACTCGTATAGGTATATTATCCATTCAGCTATTATTTGCAACATAGAGGGGCTTGGAATTTAGTTTTTAAGGTTTTTCAGATTGAATTGAAATTTGAAAATACCTAGGTTTATTACTACTTCTTGAGGCTTTAGCTGTCACAGCAGCCGATGTTGAAACTCCGTTGGCTAGTGTCATCTGATGCAAAGCAATGTCGTCTTTCGTTTTGTCGTCAATTTTTCCTCATCAGATAAGGGTACTTACTCCATTTAACGAAGAAATACCTGGTGCTTTCAATGTCAAAGCCAGTCTGTAGCTCGACTTTGTCATAATTAATAATCATGCCAAAGATAATTGGAGCAGCCGATAGAATCAGAATGCAGAAGGCCTACAAGCTTACAAGGAGTTTGTATAACCTCTCCTTTTCAAGTGTTGATTATTCTAAGTGTTCATGATATCGTGGCTTTTTGATTTGGCTTCCAGCAAAGCTACAAGCGGAATGGACAGATAAACGATGAAAGCTGAACGAAGAGTGAGATGATGAAGGTTGAGGGTTGGTTTGAGATTGGATTATATTATTTCTTTACCTCGACTGGTCTTGAACAAAGCGGTGAGCTAGAGACCAGAGCGCCATCTATTGGTATGGCCTGACTTATGGGGAATGTGAGAAATTTCAGGGCACGTCGAGTTCATCCATGATCATTCCTTCACAATAATGTGAAACTTTACTTTGTATGTCTTCAGGACGTTCTCGTCAAAACTTGAATATAACGTTCATTTGGCCTTATTTACCATGCCATTCCAATTTTTCATTATTGAAAATAGGACTTTGAAGAGCGGAGTCATCACCCTTCAAGTTAAAGTTGGGTCAGTAAGTACCAACCACATATGTCAGTTTAGGCACAGGTCATCAGTCTGTCGTTTGCATAAAACCCACCATGGGCTCTGCCTCTGCGATTTCGCATTTCTGTAAAAACACATCTGGTTTGTTTGCTCCTTTGCTGAAAGCTTTCAAAATGTTTCCGTTGTTTTCAAATGTGTAATTTTGAATGTGTTTCGCATCAACGTCTTGCCTGGTCCTCATGATACTACGCGACAAAATACGCATAGTTACTTAAACAACTTCCGATTGTCTTAAACTCGCGGACAATGGTGCAATTATTCGAGTACCTAAACTCCAAGCCAAACTAGAAATCCTTGCATAGTTTCAGAAACGAAATAATGAGAGAGCAAGATTAGGAATTGCTTTATTCCCCTTCATATACAAACTAAGTGAATTAAGACTTCTTGGCAACACAAACATTCAAATTAATACTGGTGCTTCGGCTGAGTGACGGCTTTTCGGGAGCTGGGTCACGTAAGAAGGCAGAGCGCGCCAACATTGGCAAGGCCGTATTTAAAAATGCACGACCGAAATGCCGGTTTAAATATTAATGCGAGCAAATTAAGTGTTAAGTTGGCAAAAAAAAAATGAAGGGGACTTTCTGCGCATTGAATAATGCAACACGAAATGCCTTTTTATGACCATTAGCTTGAAAAGCTGGCGCCGGAAACTGCTGAAAATGCTGAAAAACACCCCGCTTATCGCTGGCTGCTGAAATATGCGTCTAATGTTACATCTGTCCACGTGATGATGACGATGTTGGTAAGGACCCCGCGTGCACTATTCCGAGGTAATTTGTTACGGTGTGCTGTACTACACGGGAGTTGACGCGACTTCACCTTAATGACCCTCCTCTATATAAGGGGGACTGGAACGGCGCGGCGGGTAATCACACCTTGAATCACACACACACTTCTCACGGCGTTATGATGTGCAATTTGCATTCGCAGGGTTTGCCAAATGAGTCCTCCAGAACTCGCTGATGGGTCGCGCACGCACCAAAATTCGACTAAAGTTTAATTGAATACAAGTTCCGAGACTCCAATGAATCATTTCAAAATCTGAAACTGGCATACTGTGTACAACATCATAATATCCAGCGCGAATTTTACCAATGCATGAGAAAGTTTTGCTGAAGTCTTCATCAACAATTTGAGCTTTCGCAGGTAATAATTAGAGGTTCAAGCTGTTTTACATGATACGAGAGGCAACAAAGTGAAACTAAAGCAAGCAGAATTAATTTGATACCATACTTGCAACTTGGGGGAGCCTGGAGTTTTGATACGATCGACCCTGGGTTGTGGCGAAAATGAGCACTAACAGTGAAAACTAGCAGCAAAGTCTAATGGTGGCTCTGAGTGATGTAGCTTCCACGATGTACGTGTATCCACGAGATGTACCACTAGCTCCCCATCTAAAACTGTGCTGAATACAACAATGTAACTCTTCATCTTCTTCCTTGTTTTCTACATCGTCATTGATTGTTTTGCAGTGTCTCTCAATAAAAATTGTAATAATCATTGAATATTGTCAAGGGCTAAGTAAACCCCTTATAAGATCAACACACACAGTCAGAAAAGTGAAGCTGAGCACTCGTAATACAGAAATCTTTGTTTCCTGTATACCCTGTTCAAAATCTGTTCTTGTCATGACGGTACGATAATGAGTAAGTAATGAGTTCCGAGTTCCAGGACCGTATACCTCATACTTTTCTATGAAATCATCATATTATTACCATCAAATATCTCTGCATTTAGGCTTACGCCAGTCTGCATAATGTTACAACTGGCTAGAAATCACGACGCGCGGATAAGATACACACCTGCATAGTTGGCGGAGAAGCCGTGCACCAGAAGCTTGTTGGGATATTCGCGAAACCAATAAATTCGTAACACTCGTGTCGCAAGCAGCAAAACCGAGAGAAATTCGACCTGCGACTACAGGAACTTTTGAAATTCCAGAGTTAAATTGATTTGTGAACTCCGGAGACAAGAAGCATATTCAGTACTATAGTCGAAACCGCGGTAGCTAGCATGATGTAAATTGTGCAGCTACAGGAAAAGTGACGGTTCAAAGAGAAAGAAAAATCGGATAATATTTCTACAAGAACAGCGCTTATTGAAGGAAAACAGAAAAAGCTCTGTGATGCACCGACTATACGTTCGAGCACTTGATGAAGTATGTCTTGCCAAGCTTGACGGGTAAAATTTGTTTAGTTTCACTTTGACGATGTGATAGTAATTGGCCGAACCCGCCGAACCTTCGAGAAAAATCACTGATAGAATAGAATAGAATAGAATTCATTTGTACTTAAGCCAGGATAATTGGATGTACACGTCAACGTAAATATATAATAAATAACAAATAAATAAATGAATAAATGAATAAATGCTTAAAACATTAAGCACAACAATACAATATATACAATCACAAGTTACAAGCTACATAACATATATTCATTGACCGAATAAAAGCAGTGTGATAGTGAGAGTGTTTTGACATGTTTCGAGAATTGTTCAAAAGTCATCACTCCATATTCCTGTGGCAATTTCTTAAAAAACAATATTCCTTTATAATTTAGACATTTTTCATACTGACTGGAGGTATGGCTAGCTACTCTTAATGAATTACGGTGTGTTGTTTGATACTTATGGTGATCAAGATGGTGATCACAATTTTTTTCTAAAGTGTGTAATTTTTTTTTGACAAATAATAAGCATATATACATGGCAGTGGTGGAATACCGTATTTTTTTAATATTGGTTTGCATGACTCTCTGTGAGGTAGATTAAATATCAGTCTTATAATTCTTTTCTGACCTATAAAAGCTCTGTTGACAGTAGAAGCTCCTCCCCAAAAAACAACATGGTAACTCAAGTGACAATAAGCCAATGCATAGTACGTATTCAAGAGACCGGGTGAATTTAACATGGTTCTAAGTTTTAAAACGGCATAAAAAGCCGAATTCAACTTCTTACAGACCGCATCAACATGCTGGGCCCAGCCAAGAGAACTGTCAACATGAAGCCCAAGGAATCGGGTAGCCGCAGCAGCATCTACATGGCAACCGTCAATCAAGAACCTCAAGTCATTATCGACCTTTCGGTTATGGAATTCTATGACAACGGTTTTACCCAAGTTGACAACCAGCTTATTACTGTAGCACCATTGGTGGAATCGATGGGATACGTCAGAAACCAAAGCCCAGAGCTCCTCCGAGCTCCGTCCCGAGACCGCTATCGAGCTGTCATCGGCAAATATCACTAAGAGACCCTGTTTTATGTGGTCTGGCAAATCATTTATGAAAAGTATAAACAATAGCGGTCCAAGGACGGAGCCCTGAGGAACTCCCACGTCGACATCATAATCATCCGACGCCTCACCATCAACCCTAACCCGCATTGATCTGTTTGAGAGATAAGATTTGAGGCATAAAAGGATGTTGCCCCTCAGCCCAAGACTTCCGATTCTTGGGCAATATTTCTTCGAGCAAAAACAGGTCCATTTTGATATCGAAGGGGACATCTAAAACATACATAAGCAAATTTCTATCTTCAGCCCCCTCGCCCCCACCCATCCCAAAAAGAAAATTTTAAATGACATTACCTACCTTGCGATACATCAAATTGAAGAAAATTGAATTCTCTTTTTTAAAAAGATATTTTCACAAATTTTCACTCTACCCCCCTTCTCCCTAAAAATTCTCTGAGTGTCCCTTTCAATATTCTGGACCCCTCAATTTTCTTCAGTTTAGTCAGCATCATCCTGAAAAGCTTCAAAGAAGAGAATTTTTGGTGGAAAAATGCCACCCAAATTGACCCCATTGCTCTCCCCCACCTCTACTTTAAAATTTAACAAAATACCACCCACTTTGTGATACATCAAATTAAAGCAAATCAAATTTTCTTTCTAAAAACAATTTTTTTGAAATTTTCAACCCCTCCCCCATTCAACTGGACATTTGAAGTATTTTAGTAGGAAAATGGGGGTTTCAAAAAATTCGAAAAAATTGTGTTTAGGGAGAGAATTCAATTCCCTTTAATTTGAGGTATCACAAAGTAGGTAAATTTTCTCTTTTGATGTTGTGCAGGATGACGTTGACTGCATTGAAGAGAATTGAGAGGTCAAGAATATATAATTGGACACTCAGAGAATTTAGGGGGGAAGAGGGGTGGGGTTGAAAATTTTAGAAATATTTTTTCAGAAGGAGGATTCAATTTTGTTGAATTTAATGTATCGCAAAATAGGTAGTGTCATTTGAAATTTCAAAGTTGGGGTAGGTGGGGGCAAAGGGGCTAAAGATAGAGAATCGCTAATGTATGTTTTAGATGTCCCCCTCAATATAAAAATCGACCTGTTTTTGCTCGGAGACATTTTCACTAGGAATCGGGAGTTATTGCAGGTGGATAGTTTTCAAATGATCACCCGGTATAATTTAAGAAACCATGTGCAGCTGTTTCTGTCGATCTACCAGCACGAAAGCCGTGCTGTGCATCGTTCAGTACCCCAAACCTCTCAATATCACTGAGCAGCCTTCGGGAAGTATCTAAACCTATTCACAAACTGACTGAGAAGAAGAGTTCGTCCTTGTGGTTCAGAAAATGTTGAGACGTTTTCAAGACACTGTGAATAGCGTTGTGTTCAAGTCCCCATATCGGCATATTCCCGACCCCAGGGACAGTTCATCTTGGATACGGATGAACGGATGTCACTGATACCCGCGGGCCCGACGAAAGGGGGGGCCCGGGTCGGGACTTTTTTTTGGGGGCCCGAGGCGCCTCTTTTTACAGAAGAATTTGGCCTGTGGCGCTTTTCGCTCGCTCCGATCGCGATTTGTCATGGGGCTCATTACTCCGATCCCTCCGATCCCGTAAATTTTCCACGGACCTGGCTACTGGAGTCGTAGACATACATTATTTTTTTATGACGTGTACAATCTACTATGGAAGTACAAATAAATACAAATACAAATACAAAATTGAGTCGGGATTTTCCAACGAACAAGAACGAGTAGTGTAGTGCCACAGCAAGGCTTTAATCAAACCAGAACAGAACTATACTATGACACTCGTAGAGAACGGCCAACGATAGTGAAAGTCGACGATCATTTCGACCAGTCTCTATACGAAAAAAAAAGATCACTGGCGTGGTTGTTCCAAGTAAAATGAGTCCGGAAGGACAAGTGGCAAGGTGGGCGGAAAAATTGAAGTATCACGACTTCGAAATCCAACACTGCCTGAATGTGGAGTAGCGGAATTCAGTATAGGTCAGGGCAATCGCCTTTGAGATTCCACAGAGCTGAACCACAGTTGCGGTAAGAAAAGGAGCAAGGGGAGATTCTGCCATCAGCTTTCTGGGCGGAAAATCAAGAACTTACACAGAACAGAACGAAATGAGTAGAAATTTCAGGAGAAGGACCAGAGTTCAAAGTTTTTTGGGGTCAGTAGAAGTCGTTGGGAATGGAGAAGGGGGACTGTTGAAAAGACTACAGAAATTTCCGGATGAGAGGCAGGAGGTTCCGAATTCAGTGTCTCTCATAGTGCAGAAGGATATGCAGCTGGCAAGCAAGGTCTCAAAGACTCTCAGTTCTTAGTCAAATAAAACTGGAAACGTATTACGTAGGGGCAAGCTTCGAACCCATCGTCATTGACGTGGCACGACCATTACTCGCTGAATGTACTTATTTCAAAGGAATCTGGAATACAAAGGGTCATAGTGACGTCTCTTCACCCGCACGTTTGTGATGATGGGAGTAGTAGAGCGGCTCGACAGGACGATGTAACAGTACCTTCCAAAGATCCTCGTTGAACATGATGGAGACTGGGATCGTCACCTTCAGCTAATCTTTCTTGCTTGTAGAGCGGCGAATAACTGCCATCCATGATAAAACAGAGAATCTCAGGCACGTGTGATTTTTGGCCGTTGGATTTGCCTTCCTTGTGACTTGCAGTTTAGCAAACTAAAGGATGACTCAAGAATTGTTTCCAGAGTACGTCGATGACCTCAGGCTACGAATAAGCGATGGGTACACCAGACAGGACAACGACAAAACCGTCGTGTTGTCCAAAACGAAGAAAGAAGAAGAGTTTTCAAAAAGAAGCTGTCTTATGAAACTATGAAATTCGCTGAAGACCACGACACGTTAATAAGACACACACTTGCAAAATTGACAGACGACCCGTGGATTAAGAGCTTGCCGGAATATTTGCAAGGGCAATAGAGTTTTCTAGAGCTCTCGCGAATACAGATAAAGGAAATTGGAAATGGAAACGACGAGCACCTTCGAGGCTTTCCCGATAGAAGTCCAAATTATTCTGAAATACAGAATTGGGAAGGAGCTGCTCGGTATTGGAGAGCAAATTTGAATTCAGAGCGACAGTGTGATCACAGCGAAATGCGATATACGTGCGTGAGTTTGCCAGTTTGCCAATAGGGTAGTGACCACCATCGAAAAATATAAAACAAAATCATACTAATTGAATGTAGAGCCTTAATAACAAGACTACGTTTCGTGAAAATTCAAAAAAAAGAAGTTCCAAGTGTCTTAAAATCTGCCTTGAAAGTGGCTACTTTTGCGAATGATTTCAAATCTACCGAGCTATAAGGCGGGCTGTGACGTTTCAATCTTTTGATAGTTGTGGGAATGACCCCACCTCCGTTGCCTGTGTGTCAGTGTTGACGTTGACGTTTGCCAGCATAACATAACCATTGAAGTCTGATGTAGTCTTGAAATATTCATAAATCATGAAAGATTTTACCAACTTTCCATATTTTCAAGCAAAACAACTAAACAACACGAATCACCGCACATATACACAAAGCGTTAAGAATATACCTAACAATCAGCTGTTACGAGCATTGACGGGTTGACGCTAGTGCTTTTTGTAGTAAGTTCTGTAGTGTTGTCAAGCCTGCTTCTCCGCCTATGAAAGATTGTGACGTCATCGCGCCAAATTTGAAATGATCGAAAACTTTCATATTTTTTTTTACCAAGAAAACTTACGGAAAAAAAAAATTGAAAAAAAATCGGTCACTACCCTATTTACCTGCTCAAATGTTTGTCTCTTAATCATCATTATTGAAGTAGGTACCTAGTCAAATTCTTGGAATTTAGTATGCAAACTGATATCGGCAGATAATGGACCGACAATCAACATTGAAATCCGAATAAAATTTTACGCCATTAAGACTTAGACCCTAAAGTTCGAATCGGCACTCGCTCCAAACATCAACCATTATCTATTACGATGAACGTAAAACGCGCGGGTTTACGACTTCGCGAGGATTTCGGAATCACAAAATTGATCACATTAGCAAATGCTGATAGCATCTGACGCCCTCCTGTCTAATGTAATGCCATTCCAAAGGTGGAGAGGAAAAACGGAGGAACGTAAGGTAACTCTCGATTCCGATTTGCTCACTACCTACACCTAACATACCCATGGGCGCCCGCAGGATTTTTGTCAGGGGGGGGCAAATAGCTTTAGTTAGAGAACGTCACATACCTACCTGGCTTAATTTGCGAAGTCTTGAAGATTAGCGCCGCAGGCGAAATTTTTTTCGAATAATAATAATAATGGTGATAATAATTATTGTGCGAAAAATAAGGAAATATATTTGAAAATTGAACTTATCTTTAGAGAAATTTATTAAAATTTGTAATTTTGTACAAAATGTATAAAAATTTACTTCAAAATAGCCAGGTCAATAGTTACACTCGTTCATTATCTTGAAAAACCCCCTAGTGTTTTAAACCAGAGGTTCAGAAAATTTCAATTATTGCCATGATTGATATAGAGGTCAATTGTAACACTCATTCATTATGTTAAAAGGAACCCCTGGTGTTTTGAACCAGAGGCAGAGGTTCAGAAAATTTCAAGTATTGCTATGATTGATATAGGTAGGTCAATGGGGCCTTGCACTGCCACTTTCACACACCGAGGGCGCCACGACCGTTGGGGGCAAATTCGACAATTTTGACGGCGTTGACGCTTCAGCGACCGACGTCCGTCATTTTATGTCTTGATTTGAAATTTGGATAACCTCTGTTTCTTGCTTGACGTCTCCAGTCACTGTCAGTTACTGGTCAAACTACTCAAACTCCCATGTTTTTCTCGTCGTTACGGCCACTTCATCAAAGTAGGCGCCCCCTACAGTAGTGGCGACCTCACGTTGAGTTTTTCAATTGCAAGGCCCCATTGTTACACTCGTTCATTATGTTGAAAAAATGCTCAACAAAATGCCCTCTGCCCCCACCAGTCTGCAGCTTTTTAGTGGCTTATTAGTCCTTAGAAATGTTTTGATAATAAACTGCTTTTAATCCAAAGCTCTTTACAGTGTTTATACCAAACGGAAAAAATAACATAATCATTTCACCCTATATTGGGCAGTGGAGCTGGTAGCTGGAATGCACAAATTGCAGATCGTTACCTACCTACCTACCTATCTACCTATTTTATGACTTTACGGGTAGCAATCTAATTTAGGTTGAAGCCTAATGAAATGTCAAATTGCTCTAACAATTCAAGAAAATGTAAAAATCCTTCTCAAAGTTTTTTCTTTCGCAAATGAATTTTTTTTTCCTTTCTCGATTTTTTTTTTTTTCGTAAGGAATAATTTATTCAGCTGCTCCGGAGCCAGGGGGGGGCAAGTGCCCCCCCTTGCCCCCCCCTCCGGGCGCCCATGAACATACCTATATATGTCACTGGGTACGAGAGAGGTCCCATAAAAATCCTCCGGGAAAGTAATTTCCAAAACTCATGCTCACCAGCTGGAGAAACGCCTATCTAGATAGGCACAGCTTGCCACACAGCTTCATTCCTTTTAACTTGTTCAGCGAGGTTTTGATTTATAACCCAAGTAATGGCTGTACATACCGTAATATTAAATAAGCTCGCGAGACCTATGCCGGCAAGTTGGAACGTCAAATTAGTTGTTTCTTTGTTCATGTTCAAGTTTTGTGAGGCAATAAGTAGTTCTAATAAGCCTTTCTGTTTGTTTCAGGTGAGTTTTCTGCAAATTACTTTTATCAAGCAACTAGCTTGTGTAGGTAAGTACTTATGGATTAATTTATTTAACTTGAAACATTTCTTCTTACATATTTATAAAAATATAAACATTGTATTTGAAGTTATCTTCCTATTTCATTCAATTTGAACCTAAGGCCCGGTCACTCTATCTCCGGATTTGTACTGTATAACGCTACGCAGAACGTACAGCGCAGAGTTTATCGGCCGCATAGAGTTTATACGGAACAAATCTGGAAATGGAAATACCGGGCCTTAATATATTTGAGCTATTTTTGGAGGTGCTGGAGTATTAGTAATCTGTGCATTTGTCCTTATCGTATTGTCCTATAACTGAGTGTTCCAGGTTATAGTGGCAATAATTCACCATTCGATGGTCCATCGAAAACTAGGTCGACATGCATAATTTGATTTTTTTCCAAACGCTTCCCAAGGGAGATAGAGCCCTTCAAAGTTCGGTTTTTTGAATCTTTTTTACAATAGCTCTCAAGTCATTGGAGCGATTTTGACCGAATTTAGCACAAATGCTTACGAAATAGATATTCAACACTTGACGAAGATAACTATTGTCTATAATATAATATATAATAACTGCATTGTTAAGTATTGATTGTTGAATAAAGTTTGACTTTCGTAAAAAAAAACTTTTGTCAAAATTGTCCAGTGGAGTAGATACTGCGCTAGATATAGGGGGATTGTTCAACTTCTCCCATCCTATTTCCTACGCCACTGGATATTTTTGGAAAATCATACTTTCTTGAATTTTTTGTTCATTTTAGAAAAAAAAGTTACTCTTGTGAAATTTTGATTAGAGGCTTCATTTCCGAGATATTTGGGTTTGAAATTTTGGAAAACGCCTTAAAATCGCGACTTTCGAAGGCCTAAAAATTAGAATCCAAGAAAAGTCATGATTTCTTAACTGGAATAAGTTCTCTAGGTCGTTTACAGTATATTACATACCGAGGTGAAAAGAGTCTCATTACAGCCAAGGGATTCAGTATATTACCGAGGCGCGCCGAGGTGAGATAGACTCCCGTAGGCTGTAATGACGCTTTACTCCGTGGTATGTATAGGAGAATCCCGTAGGCTGTAATGACGCTTTACTCCGTGGTATGTATAGGACTTTATTCACAATGATCCAGTTCAAATGCAAATAATTGGCTTCATTCAAAGTTTTTCGCGTCAAACGTTTTTATCAGGTAGGCATAGACAACCTTTTCAAACAACGCATCCATCAACACTCCGCGACAGCTGTTTAAATCAGATCACCTCTCTTCATACGTCATTTTCGGCTCGTGGTCCGAAAGTGACAGTATTTTCCAACCTGTAAGGAATCATTCACTTCCCAACTTTTAAAATTTTTATCGATTGCTAACTCATTGTGAATGAAGTTGATTCACTGCCATTTCACTAATAGTAGGTTTTCTTATGGTATCCCGTGTGCAAGTTGAGACTAGAGTATAATGGTTGGTGCCAGATTTTTCCTTAGATCATGCTGAACTAGGATCGCGATGGCGAACATCTGAGACCCGCGACTAGGCAGCGGGAGGGGGGGGGGGGTAAAATGTGATGAAGACAAAAAAAGTTGAATAATGAACCAAAAGAGGTACAGTTATGAAAGTTACCATAGATATTCACCATTTTACGCTATTGAAGGTTCAGCAAACCGATTTCAGAAATATCAATCATTCCCAGAGATATTTTCAAAAATATATATTTTTTTGTCAACATTTTATTGTTGAAAAAATCGAAGAATTTTGAAGATGAAAAGATGAAACTCTAGATTTTGACACTTAGTGATGTTAGAAATATAGTCGTGATTGGCCTCGGCCTACTATTTTGGGAAACAAAATCGTCAACTGTTTTCAGCAGCTTGGCCGCCATGTTGAATTTTCTTTTGGTGAAGTAGTCACAAAAACGACAGGGGACTATGAGTATGGTAGCGTCAGATCATTTCAATACGAAAAGTAACTTCCCAGAGAGGGTTAGTTGCTTTTTTGGCGAGGAAAATTGCTATTTCATTATCTCCGGTTCCTGCGCGAATCCAGTACCAATGATGGCTGATTTAAAGCGGGAAGTGGCACAATACGTTTTGTACCATGAAACTTGATAGTTTGTGAAGTCAACAACCGAAATTTATGATCATGAATCAAATGGTTCATTGTTGGTGATTCGTTGAAGCAAAGTGTGCTCATTTTTGGCAGAAAATTCATAAAAACTGTGTTTTTGTGTTTTGGACATTACAAAGCTCTGGAGGAAGACCTGCGGCCAAGATTGGCGGCGAAAGTCATGTAACTAGTTAAAGTGAGTATGCTCTATGACAAATAGCTGTCATGAATGGTGTAGGTTTCTTGAGGGTCTCTAGGGAGGTCGCCAAAGATGTTTTTTCATTATAATATTTTCAAGTACAGTCCCTTCCAAAAGTTTTTCTCTTCTCTAGGGACCAACTCTTTTGACCACGGAACATTTGCAACACTCGAACAATTAATTTGTTCGGTTTATTCGAAATCACCGCAGTTTACGGAGCTGAAAGATGTGTGGTGGTGATTTTTCACAAACTCACGACTCTTGGGGGGGACTGTACTTGAAAATATTATCATGAAAAAACATCTTTGTCGACTTCCCTAGAGGTCTTTAAGCGGCCTACACGATTCATTTTAGCCACTTGTTGTAGAGCATACTCACTTCAATTAGTTACATGACTTCCGCCGCCAATTTCGCCGCCAATCTTTGCCGCAGGTCTTCCTCCAGAGCTTCATAATGTTCACTAAAAATGTTTTTATGCATTTTCTGCCAAAAAATGAGCACACTTTGCTTCAACCAACCACCAACAATAAACCATTTGATTCATGATCATAAATTTTGATGGTTGACTCCACAAACTATTAAGTTTTATGGTACAAAACGTATTGTGCCGCTTCCAACTCCAAATCAGCCATCATTGGCACTCTGAATTTGGCAGAAGCCGGAGATAACAAAATAGCAATTTTTTTCGACAAAAAAGTAATTTACCCCCTTTGGGGAGTTACTTTTCATATTGAAGTGATCTAATGCTACCATACCCACAGTCCCCTGTCGTTTTTGCGACTACTGCACCAAAAGGAAATCCAAGATGGCGGCCAAGCTGGTGAAAACAGTTGACGGTCTTGTTTCCTGAAATAGTAGACCGAGGATTTTTCGCCAATCACGACTATATTTCTAACATCCCTAATAGTCAAAATATCAATTTTCATCTTTCCATCTTCAAAATCTTTCAATTTTTTTAACAATAAAATGTCCACAAAAAAAATTATATTTTTGAAAATATCTCTGGGAACGATTGATATTTTTGAAATCGGTTTGCTAAACCTTCATTGGCGTAAAATGGCGAATACGTACGGTAACTTTCATCTTTATACCCAGGGCCGGCTTTACAGCTTTTGGCGCCCAAGGCGAAGCTCTGTAATGCGCCCTTTCATGAATGAAAAAATAGCATCTCCAGCGATTTGCTTTTGGAATGTTAACAATAATGCAGATAATAATTGAAAATTGCACAAATTGTGAGTGAAAAAGCGCCACAGGCAAATTTTTTTTCCAAATAATAGAGAGATAAAGGGCGCTCAGGCGCCCCTCAAAGTTTGGCGCTCGAGGCGGTCGCCTCGCTTGCCACACCCTAAAGCCGGCCCTGACTATACCTCTTTCGGTTCATATAATTTAACATTTTTCATGTCTTCATCACATTTAACCCCTCCTCCCGCTGCTCGGTCGCGGGTCTCAGATGTTCGCCATCGCGATGAACAATTTGTCACCAGCCACTATACTCTAGTCTCAACTTGCACACAGGCCTCAAAAAATGAACACAAGAAAACTCACTATAAGAAACGAGGCGTTCTCAGTGAAAAACAATTTGAGCTCTGGAAAGTGGCGATTTCGAGATGTTTTCCAAAGTTTAAAACCCAAATATCTCAAAAATGAGGCCTCTAATCAAAATTTTACAGGAGTAACTCTTTTTTTTCAATTGAACAAGAAACTCAAAAAATACGATTTTTCAAAAATATCCTTTGGCGTAGAAAGTGGAGTGGGGGGAGTTGAACAATCCCCCGTATCTACGCCACTGGACAATTTTGACAAAAGTTATCTACGTCAAGTGATGGGTATCTATTTCGTGAGCATTTGCATCAAATTTGACCAAATTCGCTCTAATGATTCAAGAGTTATAGCAAAAAAAAGTTCTGAAAAACTGAACTTTGAAGGACCCCATCTCCCTTAGGAAGCGTTTTGGAAAAAAATTAAATCATGCATGTCAATCTAGTTTTTCGATGGACCATCGAATGGTGAATTATTGCTACTATAACCTGAGAGTGACGGAAAAAAGAACGAAAAACAAAAGGTCGAAAACAAAACATCGAATGCATAAGGTCGAAAAAGAAAAGGTCGAATTTACAATATATCGAAAGTGATGATGATCGAAATACATATGGTCGAAAATACATAATATCGAATAACAGAATGTCGAAAAACAAAAGGTCTAAAAACAATTGGTCGAAAAAGAATTGGTCAAAAAACAATAGGTCGAAAAACAAAACGTCGAAAAGCAATAGATCGAGAAACAAAAAATCGAAAAGAAAAGGTCTAGAAAGAAAAACCGTGAAAATCGAAATTGAGCAAGAGGTCAATGTACAATTGTTGTAAAGACAAATGATTTGAGAGTTTGGGACGGGAGAAGAGAAGCACTGAGTCAAAAATCAACTAGCCCAAATTTATTTCTGTGGAAAAACCTAATCAGGCCTTGAAAAAAAAAAACAGAACCTGACAAGGTCTGTGTAGTGTGTACACCGATTTATGAGTATAGGTCAACTTTGCGTCAAAAAACCGAATCAGGTCTGCAAAAAAAATTACTGAACCTGACGAGGTCCATGTACACAGTTTCACGTTTCAAAGTGGATTTTGCGTCAAAAGAAAAAAACGAAACAGGTCTGCAAAAAAATTACTGAGCGTGACGAGGTCCATGCATGTGTCCAAGTTGATTTTGCGTTGAAAAATCTAATCAGGGCTCCAAAAAAAGTAAACCTGATGAGGTCCATGTGCACAACTTGACGTTTCAGAGTTGATTTTGCGTCATAAAACCGAATCAGGTCTGTAAAAAGATTACTGAACCTGACAAGGTTCATGCACACAGGTTTATGAGTCCAAGTTAATTTTGCATCAAAAAAACAAATCAGGTCTTCGGGGGGAAAAAAAAAAAAAAAAAAAACTAGACCTGACGAGGTCCATGTGCACAACTTTATGTGTCCAACTTGATTTTGCGTCAAAAAATCAAATCAGGTCTTAAAAAAAAAAACTACTAGACCTGACGAGGTCTATGTACACTGCTTTATGTGTCCAACTTGATTTTGCATCGAAAAACCAAATCAGGTGATCAAAAAAAATAGATACTGAGCCTGACGAGGTTCATGTGCACAACTTGACGTTTCAGAGTGGATTTTGCGTCAAAAAAAACCGAATCAGGTCTGCAAAAAAATTACTGAGCCTGACGAGGTCCATGTACACAGGTTTATAAGTCCAAGTTAATTTTGCGTCGAAAAACCAAATCAGGTCTTAAAAAAAAAACTACTACCCCTGACGAGGTCCATGTGCACAGCTTTACGTTTCAGAGTGGATTTTGCGTCAAAAAACCCAATCAGGTCTGCAAAAAAATCACTCAACCTGACAAGGTCCATGCGTGCACAGGTTTATAAGTCTTTAGTTAATTTACGCTGACGCTGATCAGATTTAAAAGAATGTACAGGTGTTCCGGTGGCCTTGCATAATACTTTGGGAGGTGATTTATCTCTGAAGAATAAGTCGAAAAGTGAGAGTAAAATTTTTCCTCAAGTGTTCTCTGAGGGAGTCACAGCTCCTCAATCGATCCGAATTGTAATCACATTTAAAACAGGTATTCCTAGTTCGACATTGTGCTATTCGACATTTTATTATTCGATGTTTTGCTTCTCGATCTTTTGTTTATCGACCTTTTGGTTTTCGACCTTTTGCTTTTCGATATTTCACTTTTCGACCTCTTGGTTTTCGACCTTTTGCTTTTCGATATTTCACTTTTCGACCTTTTGGTCTTCGATATTTCAGTTTTCGATCTTTTGATTTTCGACCTTTTGTACTTTCGACAATAGTGCTTTCGATCTTTTGTGGTTCCGTTATTTTGTTTCTCGACTTTATGCATTCGATGTTTTGTTTTCGACCTTTTGTATTTCGATCTTTTCTCCGTCACCCATAACCTGGACCACCCTGTATAAAAGACTTCTGTGAAGCGTCTGCAATCTTCTTCGCAGCATCGTAGTAGATAATGTTTTTTGTCCAGAATTCTTGAGTTGATATCTTGAAGAGTTTTCAAAGAACTTCTCCAGTTTTCAATAAAGCAGCTCTGATATTTTTCCGGGTATTGTTTGTTTCAGTCAACATCCATCCCCATTATAACTTGCGGGGCATAATAAGTACTCAAACTTCCAAAGCTCATCGCTAAACTTACCTAAGCGAAAGATGACCTTTGACCTAATGGTCATTCAAAACGTGAAGTTTTCCAACGACGTGCTTGACCGATGCTCAGTTCTCTTTCTCTCTCTTTCTCTCCCATCTCGTCCATTTTTGCCCAGTGCGGAGAATGCAAATAATTCATCCAGCTCTTCCATTCATACACCATATCCATAGAATATCCTCCCGAAGAGTGTTTGCGTCCCGAAAGACATAAAAAGCCGCCACCAACGCTCGCAGGCCGTCTGCGATATTCCAGAACGGCGCGCGGAACTGAAATGGCAATAATTTCTAGAGGGCCCCCGTCCCTATCTGCTTTATAAGTGTAATTCGCAGCTTGGATTTCGGAGGCCACTTTCCCCACAATGACGACGCCATGAATTACATCCCCAGACAACTTTTTCGACAAATTATCGCCGCGGGCCCTTCGAACTAAAAGAAGTAAAACCGTGATGATCATAAAAAAAGAAGCGAGGAGGAAAATTTCTATTTTGCTGGGGAAGGGCTAGCGCTCCGTGAAAAAATGCGGTGTTGATCGAATGATCATCGGACGGTTTGTTTTTAATTGGGGTCGACGACGACGGTGTCGGTTTTTAATTTTATTTCCAGAACGCAAACAGCGCGCGCGGCTCAACTCGTTTCATTAATTTCGGCAAAACGCGAGGCGAAAACAATGGATTTACCGATAAAAATTAATGAGGGCTCCTCAGAATTTCCCTCAGGAGAAGAGAACCTGGGTTGGAAATTACCGTCTCATCGCAACTTAATTATCTTGATTTATTTTTTGATGTTTTTAAATTATTTTCCCGCCGATACAGAGGGGTGTCGTTAGCTCCTCTGTTTTCTGCTTCGGTGTCCTCTTTCCCTCATGCCCAACGGCCCTTTTGACGAGTCGTTCTGGATGAAACCTTTTACGCCTCGCGAAACTCTCATCAGGTTTCAGAGTGGTTCTTGACCTCCGTTGAAAACCGTTTGGCCAAACTGTGAGGTGAGGTAGACCTTGGGCTACTTTTAAACTGCGTTTTGTTCTGTTTATTCGGCTGGCATAGCGTACCTTATGCTGTGGTCTGGGGTGGGAATCCTCTAGGGTGTCACCGCTGTCAATAGACGTGTGACATCATGTCGAGTCTACAACCCGCTACCGCTGCTGGAATATCGCGACCTGATCAAGATTGACTTGGCTTGGGCAGATTGGTCATCAGTGTCCAGTAACCACTGTCCTTGTCGTTGTTGTTGGACACTTGTTTGTAAATTCTCTAGAAAGCCGAAATAGGCATATATCGGCATCATTATCAGTAGGTATGGATTTGAGGACCGGTTCTGTCTGCTCCTTCAGCACAAGAAGTTTCCATTCGGGAAGTTTCAAATAGACGAATTCAAAGACTTCTCCCGTCTTGGACAGTCTCGAGGACAATCCACTGAGGATAACTGTCGGGGTTATCGAGGATCTTCTGTCGCAAGTGAACATGAATCGGATCTCTGCTTCCAGGATTTTCTAATGTGATTTTTTATATCACGCTCCCATCTCGGGGATGCATCGAGATAGTGGATCTGGAATGACATTTTGCTTGTCTTTTTGGTGCTCCACATCCATATAGTATTGCAAGAATCGCTCCAACAAACCAGTCGTCTGGTCAGGTCTTTTATTTCGAAATGTCGGTGGTCCGATGTCCGATGGTCAGTCATAACCTTGAAACAGGTTCCCTCAACGTTAGGCCAAAATTTCTCAACGGCAAATATCACCGCGAGATATTCACGCTCTGTAACACTGCAGTTATTTTCCTGTTCTTCAGACTTTCTGTTGGCTCAAGCGATAACCTGTTCTAGACTGCGTCAGTGTCCTGGGTCAACATCGCATCGAGTCCGGTATTCGAAGCGCCACACTTGATGACGACTGATTCTTGAAATACAGTGCTCAACAATTGACCTTTCCAATTTTTGGAGATAGAAAATACATGGATTTTCGAGGTCACCTTTGACGTTTTGACGTTTATGACGTTTGGACGTTTCGTTTCTGACTTTTGCGGGAATTTTGAATCGGATAGCTATACTGTTCCCATTATCATGTGGGGAAAGTCACTAGAGCCCATAAGGGAGTTTTTAATGGACGAAGTAATAGAGTTTTTTCGTAGTAAGATGCACGTGTCTGGTGCAGCGTGATCCCTGCTGGTGCTGGTGCTGGTGCAGCCATACTTCCATCAAGTTTGGGTCTTTCGTGAACCGGTGCATGGTTATGCTGGGTGTATTCGTCTTATTCTCGACTCGCATAGAGCGACACAACACCCTTGAACCATTTCTGTAAGTATCTTCCGAGGTATCTTCTCAGTTTTCAACTACATATAACACACTTATTGGCAAGAACGAGGGTAAGAACAAGTGAAATAATGAAATCCATGCTGAAATCAAATAAATACACGACAGAGCGCTTGTCAGATTCGAAAAATTTCCCATTGTCAGAAACGAAATGTCATATCTCAAGAAACATAGGGCGCTTTCCAATAACTGCGACAAGACGGATACACAATGTCAAAGTGCACTTGCCAGCTCAATTCTAAACTCAGCCTTGACAATGTTTCGATTGTGTCGACATGTGGCGCTATTACTGCTATTGGAACGCTAGCTGTGTCAAATTGTGTCCAAATGTGTCGAATTGTGTCCTTATACGCCTTATTGGGAAGCGCCCAATGACCTCGATTAACCATATCTTATACGCATAGTCCGGCGGCTTGATGTAGAATTCTATAACAATTGTGCAAAATGGGCTAAAAGCAATTTTATTTCTTCAAGTTGTTATTTGGACCCTAAAGAGTATTTCTAGATAGAGACCCCAACCGGTTAGACCTTATTTGGCCTCCCAAGGCGACGCCAACTTCGACCAATACCTGATCCATTTTTGTACACCAGTTTTAAGATAATTGACGTATTATAGCTGTTGATATGTCGATTCCCATGTTTTTGAAGACGAGGAATTCAAATATGATTGTCCTGAAGCTTTAAAAGTGATCAGTGAGAGAGAGCTTCTAGATGGTCACTGGTACCTTATTGGTTTAAGAAGATTGAATATGCTGCCTGACAATCTTCAAAAATAATTGAGATTGAAAGTCTAATGAGTGATCTAGGGTCATAATCTGACGTTCTATAACTGATTAGTTCATCGAAAATACGTGCTCGGGTTTTTCTCTTCGCAAGTTCAAAATCCAAGAAGTTTCCCAAATAGTCACTCATTGTTTTTGAGTCAACTGAACTAACACAATGCGACCTTTGGCAATATTGCAATAACAATAACCAACGAGTCGATCAATTTCAAGAATACCGATCATAAAGGCCATTGAACACAATAATGAAATGATAAAAAAGGTGATGGTAGCGCAATTAGCCTGACCGAAGGTCCCCCAGCACTTTTCAGGTAGCGAGACATAAAATGGCTTGACTCGTTGAGACTTTTTCTGCCCCGCAAGTTGGCCGGAATATTGGTCAAATAACACAGTTTTCTTTCAGTTCTAGTAACCTTCTTCTCTGGAAGAAAATTCTTTCGGATTTTTTGAAAACTCCAAGAATGGTCTTCAACTTAACGAGCTCAAATTTGAAATTTTTGAAAAATAATTTTCAAAACTGTGTTATTTGACCAATATTCCGGCCAATTAACGAAGTGCGGTAATCCTTTCCCGGTAATAATTTAGTCTTTCTTTGAAGAAAAAGTTCTTTCGTTCAGCATCGAGTTGTGAAATGCCTCAAATCCCACCAGAAGCTTCAAGTTGCGTCTCTGGAGGCGCAAAGAAGGGAACTTCCTTTCGAAGTTGCATAATGTCTCTGACCAAGTGCGTAAAGGTAATTAGGGAGAATTTCTCCGTCACAAGAACCAGCCTTTCCCACCAGCTCTATCAGATAGGTATTGGTAAACTTTGTTTTTGTAAAAAATGCAATCTTCTGGAATTCTCCAAGAGAAGACAATTCTTCCAAAGATTCTACTCTGTTTTCTACTGCCGATATGTTATAATGGATGGTGCTGCAGCTAGGCAAAACATTCAGTCGGGACAAGATTTGTCGCCTACGTAGCACGTAGCCAGTCAGTTTGTTGGAACAATTCGGCGCATCGGCGTAGCGTTTGATGAATATTATCAGGACTGACTGAAAGCTGCATTTTACTTGCGAAAGGGAAAACCGACGCCAGACATGGAGTTGAAGCAGTAAAAGTGATACATACCCAAGAACTGGGCAGAGTTTCTTAGGGATGGACGATGACAATAAACGGAAGATGTTCCGATCCCTGAGTGATCTAATTGGCACCAGAGACTTACCCAGAAGAAGTTGTTGCTACACAAAATGATGCAGTACTTAGGTACCTACTCTGTTCTATTCCAGCGAATCTGAATAACTTTATGCCCTGTACAGTGTAATCACGAGGAAGCAAATTATGGTAATGGAATGATACTTCATGCCCAGGCGAATGTGCTCTGTTGAAGGCTTAAAGCTAATCATCATCCGCACAGTAGATATGGACGTGGTCGTTCTGGCAACAGTGTTTTTGGACTCTACGAGGGTGTGAAGTCTGAGGATTGCTTTGGTGGTGAAAAACCCCTATCGAGTGCTTGATGTAGCTTCGATTCAGCAAGCTGTAGGATCAGATGAATGCTTCGGCCTGTTTTTTCATGCCTTTACTTGGAGCTAATAACTTTGAGTTTCAGGACCAAAGGCAAACGTAGGTACGACCTTAAGTGCTTGGGGAAAAGCCTTTTGTCAATGGAGTTTTTCACAATTTGCCAAATACATTATTAGTAGAAGAGGTAGATCAGGCTATGCCTGCGCCTGAGAAATTTGTTATCCTCATGACCTCGTGTATGACAGATGCTCAAAAGACAAAGAAGTTGATGTTTGTCGTTTCCGTCTTTTCATCTCAGAAGGGACGAGATATAGAAATTATTCCTCTTACTCAAAATGCTTCACGTCTCCTCGATCTTCAAGCAGGGCATATAGAGTTTTAGTTAAAACCGCACCCCACCAGATCTTTCTGATTTTGAACGGCAAAATACAGCAAGTCCCGATGACAGGTAAAAAAACTACCTGCTACCTAACATGTGGGGCTTTTTCTTATCAAGAAATAGAATTTTAATTCATCTTAAATCCAATGGACTAGCTGATGGGCCATCACCAAATAAAGCTTGGCACGAAATCATTTCATGCAGTTGCAAGACGTCAGCGGAACTGCATTCGCATTGGTAAGAAAGGTTGGTACAGCGGCGACGGACTTGAAAAACACACCACACCGAATGTTTGTCTTAACTTCGAAGCGCAAAAAAGGGGAGAGTTATTGTTTGAGGTGGGACCAAGATGGAATGATGGTCAAAATCTGCTTACATTATTTACGTCTCGATTTATCCTTTGGAAATAATCAAGGAACGTCATTTTGAAGCTCACCATTGTGCCTACCTACCTTACCTATTAGTTATTGTTATTACCAATAAAAACTAAGGTGGCATGGCGAGTGAGCGCAATCACGTGTTTTTTTTTACTATACTATTGGGTCACTCGAGGGGTCACTGGTACCTACTTTGCATATTGATGAAGATGATCGCATTGTTTTACTTGAAATCGAAAACAGAAATTTTTGGAATAATCGTAACGAATATTTGGAAAATAGCGACTGCTTTGATTTCGATCTCGCGAAGAGAAAAACCCAAGCACGTATTCTCGATGAACTAAGGTAAGCTCGGAGGTAAGTTGTAGAACGTCAAATCATGACCCTAGATCTCTCATTATAGACTTCTCATTTCAATTATTCTTGAAGATTGTCAGCCAATTTTTTCAAATGTTTTAACCAATAAGGTATCAGTAACCATCCATCAGGTTCGCAATTTCAACTTCAAAAGCTTCAAGACCATCATATTTGAGTTCCTCGTCTTCAAAAACATTAGAATCGACACCTTAATAGATGGTATACGTCAATTATCATAAAAGTAATGTACAAAAATGGATGAAATATTGGTCGAAGTTGGCGTTGCTGAGGGGGGCTAAATAAGGCCTAATCGGTTGGGGTCTCTATCTGGAAATATTCTTTAGGGTCCAAATATTAACTTGAGACAATAAAATTGCTTTTAGCCCATTGTGCACAATTGTTACCGCTTGCCGCCGGACTAGCATGACGTCACAGTAAAGAGAGACAACAGAAAATTGGAGACCTCAATTGAAGTGGAACACCTGAAAATTTTGGTCAAATTAGAATGGTCGTATTTTCTTGAGAAAAAAACGAATTGCAATGAGCTTAGACTACGGCATGATAGAATTCTTTCCTGTTGCAAGCTTGTCATATTATCTATACAGGGTGAAGTAGTGAGGTACTGCAAAAAATGTAATGTTTGCACCTCTCCTGATCCGCGAAAAAATTTTTTGGAATTTTTTCATCTTGTTCTGGAAAAACATTGAGGTCATACCTTGAAACAGTTTTTTGGGTTTTTGTCTATCTGTGTTGATTACAGGGTGATCTCAAAAAAGTGATATTTTAGACTTTCAATGACTACTTCTTTCATTATTATCCGATTTTTAACATCTTTAGCTCATATTGAAGCTTATACTTCAGGCGAGAACGTTGGGAGGTCAAAACTCATTGAAAACAATAATTCAATATAAGGGGACGTATCAGAAGTGACCCGAATGCGAAACAACTTTCGAGTATCTGTTTGATGAAAGACAAAGACAAATTGAAATTTGTCTTCAGAGGATCCGCTAATTTGGACCATTTCGATCTGCTTCTCGCTATAGTTGTCTCAGAAATTTCCGTGGTAGAATCAAAACTTAACTGCGTGTTTTCGCGAAAAAATCGCATCCCTTATTCACCTGAAGGCGGCCGTAACGCAAGCTACAAAATTCACAACAATTCCAAAAATTCTCCTTGACAATAAAACACGTATACCTGCCAGTTCTGAATTTTGTAACTTGGGTTACGGCCGCCCACAGGTAAATAAGGGATGCGATTTTTTCGCGAAAACACGCAGTCAAGTTTCGGTTCTACCACGGACATTTCTTGGACAACTAAAGCGAAAAGCAGATCTAAATGGTCCGAATTAGCGGATTCTTTGAAGACACGTTTCAATTTGTTTCTATATCTGTTATTAAACGGAAAGTCGGAAGCTGCTTTGCATTCGGGTCACTTTTGACACGTCCCCCAATATTAAATTGTTGTCTTCAATGAGTTTTGACCTTACACCGTTCTTGCCTCAAGTTTCAGCTTCAATATGAGCCGAAGAAGTTTGAAATCGGATAACAATGAAAGAAGTTACCATTGAAAGCCTAAAATATCACTTTTTTGAGATCACCCTGTAATTAACAGAGATAAACGAAAACCCAAAAAACCGTTTCGAGGTATGGGTTCAATGATTTTCCAGAATGAGTTGAAAAAATTAACAAACATGTTCTTGCGGATCGGGAGGGGTGCAAACTTTACATTTTTTGCAGTACCTCACTACTACACTCTGTATAAATAATATCAAAAGCTTAAAACAAGAAAGAGCTATATCATGCTGCAGTCTAAGACATTAGCTGACCAGGGAAAAAAACTAATTGCAATTCGATTATTTCTTGAGAAAATACGACCATTTTAATTTGACCAAAATTTTCAGGTGTTCCACTTTAATTGTTGAGCACTGTAGAACTGCGGCCAGCACTGGAGCAGCTACTAAGACTTCTTTAGAAGCTACAAAAGTCGATTTTCTTCAGTCCACTCTGTGCCGTATCGTTCTAGCTATGGGTCTGTCTTGAATCCCACTTTGAAGAAACGCATCGTTTTTCGTTTTCAGGCGGTAAATACAGTGATGAACGCCTGATGAACCAGCAGTGGGTGTCTATAACTATAATTTTCAAGTCAATGTCAGTAGTGCTCAGATGCGGCTTTAGTGTCCCGCATCCTATTCCATGCAGCTCGAGCTGAGTCCAATGCTACAGTTTGCTTGATTTCATTACAAATCATGAACAAGTCTCTCGTACGGATAGCGTAAATTGTTTTAGAAACAGACTCTGTGAAGACTCGCCACTTGCCTTTTTGTCATTCTGTACAAGTAGCCATTATTAGAAAAACACAACCCTAAACAAAAATTATTGTTCAATTTGGCGAAGGGTTCGAAAAGTGGCAAGCCGACATAATTTCTCAGCTAATGTTCCAGAAGTGCTCCAAGAGAGAAAGAATATATTTCATTCGCCACGTCGTCGCCGGGAAATGCGTTCGTGCAGTTTTGTAATTTCATCAGAGGAGAGAAAGCATGACGTCTGAACAATTAATTGAGATACATTTCCTCGTGTTCTCTGCCATAACACTTCGAGCTATACAGTGTGTGAAAAGCAGGTACAGCAACAGTTCCGCACTTGGCTGTAAACAGTACCTACGTAAAACCTCAAGGGAAACGTCATTAGTTTCAAGATTCGCATCCGGGGAACAGTTTTAGGTACGAACCAAATTATCGCAACCGGGAAGGAAACGTTATTCGGTCTTATAATTGAGAATCCTGCGGTTTTAATTATACGTGACATAAATTAAAATCTCTTTGATCCAGTAAGAAACGGCTCGCAATAAATTAGCGCTAAACCATAAGGCAAAGTGCTAACTTCCAAATTAAGGACGTTAAAGATGTTACTGGAAGTTTTCTACTTTTGCGGTTTGATGGTTTTGTGAGTTTGGAGCACAAAATATTGGCATTGCAACGCATCAGTTTCAACTTTAATCAAAATTAAGTCACTAGAGTATATATAATACAAAAGGAGGATATTTGCACAGATGTTCCATGCAAGTCACTCTCGAGAAGCAGTATCGATTCAACTCGGGTTTCGCTAGTTTTACAGCGAGCAGGGAATGTTGTGGGCTTACCTGAAAGGGGTTGATTTTAATCTCCCAAGCCCGAAGCGTTAAAATGCTGACAACAACACATACCTACCTACCTCTACCCACATTCTGCGGTATGCTGCTGAATCCCTTGGACTTGGAGTCGATCAAAAATGCTGTTGTTCCCGTCCAATTTGTGTGATTATCTCAAAACGCGCTTTTTAAACTCGTTCCTGCCACGTCCAATTTCAATTTAGGTGCAATATCTCCCAGGAGAGGATGCGAAGCCTCCTGCAGCAGTTTTATCAAATAAAAAGGCCCAGCAAGCGGAACACATGGTCTCTCATATTCGTTTTCTTTCATTACCACAACTGCCACTGGCTATATGGGAAGCCGAAGCCAAAAGTCCTTTTCACCGCAATCCACACGTGTTGTGCTCAATAAATTTTTACTGGATTCCTCTCGTCTCTCGTATACCTTTTAATGATACCCGGAACCCCGAATATGCCCCTCCGGGAAGAAGCGGCTAACGATTGTCACTCGCGTTCCTCTCTTTTAATGTCCTTTTGGCGCATTTGTCTACCGGCAGATCGATTTGATCCGTCGCTCCTCAATTATACCCGCCGTCGAGTTTTTAAAGATTTACGTTCAGTTTCTGACAAGCCTGACTGATTAGAGTCCTCTAATGAAAGGCATTATCGTTTGAGGAGGCTTTAATAAAAAAAAAACCCGCCAAGTGCGCCAAATTTCTCCTTATCTCGAGAGCGGTTTTTCTTTTTCGTTTTGCCCACCCCCATCGTCACATAAACGATTCCAATTTCTCTCGAGTACCGGAGATACATAAATCAGCCGTTTAATTTTTGATTAGATCCGGCTTATACGTATATAGGATCACTTTTTTTAATATTGGCCTCATACCGAGCCTCATACAGAAAGAGCAGAGAATAAAGGATAGCTATACCTAGCGAAAGTTTGCCTTGTATTCGCACCCTCGCGAACATCGGCTATTGTTAACGTTGTTAGTTCGATCCAGATGTCTGTGGAGGGTTAGAGACTTCATCATTGGCTGATTTGTTCTTCTGCACGGGAGTCGACTGGGTCAAACAGTTTCCGAATCCGAATGGTCCATCTCTGCAGATTTATATCAGAGCCTCTAATAAATTCTGTCAGTGAAAGTCTAGTCTACTCTTAAACCGTTCCGCTTACTACTTATCTCACTACAAACACTATAGGTATTTCCCAGTTTTCAAGTGCAAATTGTATGGACGGCCCCTAGGACCCTCAACTGATATTGGGACTTGTGACGGGTGACTGTAACTATTGGTCCTTCTTTCTTCAAACATTGACACAAGCGCATTGTGGACCATCAGCTTCGCAATATACAATAAAATTTGCACTACGAAACGTAAACCGATTTTCCGGTAGGTGCTCGGCTGTTTGTAGTGAGTTATTGGGTTTGCTTTTTTGACTTTTATTTTATTCAGTTACGATAAAGTGCAATAAACTCTGGAGAAAATTAATTCTTGAATCATTAGTTGTTTATTTCATGCTTTTGGCTTCGTCCCGACGAGTCCAGATCAAAAAAAATCAGAATTGCCAAATCTGAGAGTGTTCCATAATCCACAAAAATAAACATACAAAAAGACGGATTTTACAGGGTGAGCCACTGATATGGGCGAGCTTAGTTATATACCAACGCCAATAATGTTATCGAAATGAATCAAACGGCACGTCAAAGTGCAGTTTGAAAATTATTTTGCTCTATACAGGTGTGCTATTTTTGTGGAGCAGTTTTTGAACCGATTTTTTTAAATGGCACTCCCTGTATATATTCACATAATTTCAATTTTCCCCTTCTCAGGCATCACAAATCCGTTCAGTTCTCGCCATTTGCTTCAACCGTTCGAATTTTTTTCTAAAAATTAATGCGTTAGTGTTAGGCACTTACTAAAAAAATCGCATCACACTTGGTTTTTAGGATATCAAGTTGGGACGTTGCCTATATCTAAGCAATAGCATAGGGTATCTTTTAGGCTCTTCAATGGCTCAAATCTCAATATGTTGTAGCCCTTGTTGAGGTGATCAAACTTCATCTTTGCGCAAGCCCTCTAAACTCAACGGTTCACCCTCTAGCGGAGATGAATTGCCGGTGGTGACAGAACTAATTTACAGCAATTACTGTCTTCAATGAGCAAAAAATCAAGCACCACTTTGTACATACCGTTTCAGAAATTCAAAAAAAAATCCTCCTTTATTTTGGCTGTTATTCGACTTTGAATTTTCAGTCATTTTTCGAAAGGGAGAATAGAGGTCTATGAGATATTCTGACCAGCTCGAAGTTATGGCAAGTTTAACCCTAGAAGCACCTCGTGGCGTCCAAATAGATCGATCTTTTGCTCATTATTGAAGCCTATAATTGCAATTTTGTTCTGTAGCCACCGGCATTCCACACCCTCCAGAGGGTGAATCCTTCAGTTTAGAGGATTTGCGCAAGAATAAAGTTTAATCACCCCAACAAGGGCTACAACATATTGAAGTTTGAGTCAAATCCCCCAAGGAGCCAAATCCCATAAGGAATGTGCGGGGTCCTTTTTGTCCAAGTTAGTCGTCATGTTAAAGCAGGCCTTTGTAACACCTTCAAAAAGCCGCCAGCATCGGCCATCTGGAGAAAAAGAAGCCGTGAGCCCGTTTGCTTGCTACGACGAGAGTCAGAACCCGAAATTCTTGGAGGAACAAAATAAAACAAGTGAGTATGCCTTCACGTGCGTGAGTCTCAGTAGCGCATTTTCTTAAAGAGGCATATTGTGAACGTAAAGAAATTTGGTTGAAGGAGAAACACCATTCCTTGCCCACTTTCTTCACTCGAAACTCATTGTGATATTGTGTTATCAGAATGGGGTACTTGCCAATGAAATAGATTTGAATGAAAATTCTTTCACTCATCAATATATTTTTTTGTTTGAGGGCGGGAGCTGGGAGCGGCAACTAATCAGCAGTAGTTTATTTTTTCCCATTTTTAGTCAGCTATCCATATAGCAAAAGAAGTAGATCGCTATGTCTTCGGGTTCATGTTTTCCATTTATCTCTTACTTTGAGGGCAGCGTGTGGAGGTGGCAGCATTCTGCAAAGTAACTGCTGCACAGTTTGAGTTGAGAGTTTCTGAATGTTAAGGAAATATGACAATCAATGAAAATTGTGAAAGTTGCATTTTTTTTGTTTGGGGGCGGGAGCTGGAGGCGGCGACTAATCAAAAGTGACCTATCTCTTCCCATTTTTAGTCAGCTATCCATATAGCGGAACAATTTAATAGCTTTGTCTTCAGGGTTATGTTTTACATTCATTTCTCACTTTGGGGACGGCGTGTGGGAGCGGCAGAGTTTGGCAAAGGAATTCTTCCACAGTTTGAGTTGGGAGTTTCTGAATGTTTGAGGTAACATTAAAATGTAATTCAGTGGGAATTATTGAAAGTTGCACTTTTTCTCTTTTGGGGGTGGAAGTTGGAGGCGGCGCCATGTCAAAGGTAGCCTATTCTTTCCCATTTTTAGTTAGCTATCCATATAGTGAAAGAATTAGATCGTTATGTCTTCGGGTTTATGTTTTACATTCATCTCTCACTTTGAGGGCAGCGTGTGGGGGCGGCAGCATTCGGCAAAGTAACTGTTGCACAGTTTGAGTTGGGAGTTTCTAAATGTGAGGGAAATATGACAATCAGTGAAAATTGTGAAAGTTGCATTTTTTTTTGGTTTGGAGGCGGCAGCTGGAGGCGGCGGCTAATTAAAAGTGGCCTATATTTTTCCAATTTCAGTCAGCTATCAATATAGTGAAAGAATTAGATCGCTATGTCTTCAGGTTCATGTTTTACATTGATCTCTCACTTTGGGGGCGGCGTGTGGGAGCGGCAGAGTTTGGCAAAGAAATTCTTGCACAGTTTGAGTCCAGAGCTTCTGAATGTTCGAGGTGACAGTATCAGCTAAATCAGTGAAAATTGTTGAAAGTTGCACTTCTTTTCTTTTGGGGGCGGAAGCTGGAGGCGGCGCCATATCAAAAGTAGCCTATCCTTTTCCATTTTTAGTCAGCTATCCATATAGCGAAAAACTTGGATCACTTTGTCTTTGGGTTCATGTTTTTCATTTATCTCTTACTTTGGGGGCGGCGTGTGGGAGCGGCAGCGTTTGGCTGAGCAAATGTTGCACAATTTGAGTTGGCAGTTCCTAAATGTTTAAGGGAACATCTCAATCAGTAACATTTGTGAAAGTTGCACTTTTTATCGTTTGGGGGCGGAATCTGGGGGCGGCGACCAACCAAAAGTAGCCTATCCTTTCCCATTTTTAGTCAGCTATTTATATACCGAAACAATCAGATCGCTATGTCTTCGGGTTTATGTTTTTCATTTTATTGCACTTTTTATCGTTTGGGGGGCGGAATCTGGGGGCGACGACTAACCAAAAGCAGCCCATCCTTTCCCATTTTTAGTCAGCTATTTATATACCGAAAGAATCAGATCGCTATGTCTTCGGGTTTATGTTTTTCATTTTAATGTGATTGGGGGCGGTTTTTAGCAGTTTTTTCATGTCGGCGGCGCATATTGTTGACGGAATGTTTCTTGGCTTACGTTTATAAGTGGCAACTATGTATTATCCAAAAAATGAGAACACCAGAGCATCAGGTCTGGGAGAAAGTGCAATATTATGTTATTTCAAGTTTATCGGGGGCGGTTTTCTCTATGTTGGCGGCGCAATATAGACATCCAATATAGCCTAGCCCTCCTTTGGTAGTGGCAGCTATGTAACAGCGAAAAAATTAGAGAGCTAGGTCGTCTAGTTTAGGAGGAGTTCGAGGAACGGACGGACGGAGAAAGCGGTTGCAATAGCGATTTTCATCAAGATGGAAAATGCGCTAAAAATATATATAGAGTAGAAACCAGATCTTCCGGAGAGGACGAAGACGCAAGAGTCAGTGGGGTTTGAATCGGGAGATGGACTGGTCAGTGGTCAGGAAGTCGAGATCTTAAAATTCAGGGAAATTTCAAAAAGGGAAGCGTTTATCATTTGTGTCGAGCCATTAGCACCGTCTTATGATTAGAGTGATTTGAAGATCCAAATAAATTGATTCAGTCGCACGATATTCTACTTAAAGGGACTTCTAACTATGTCCAAAGGGTTGAAAGTTTGGTGAAGTTGTTCGAGCTCCCAGATGAAGGCGAGGTGTTGACGGAACCCTCTCGGCAGCAGGTTAGTGACACGCCATATTATTATTAGCGACAGGTGTATGTTTGAGTGACACGTCACAAAACAAATTATTTGAAATTGCGGGTGGAATACCACCTGGAGCTATTTTTTGATTATTATAAATTCCTTATTATCTATTGAATGGTGTGGTATACGAAGAAATAATGCTTCAAAGAGAATTCGATGTCTGAAAGAGTTACTGAAGAAACTGGCCGAATTATGTTTCCCGTTCAGACAACGTTTGAAAGTTCGCAGTGCAGCTGACCACAAGATTGGTCATGACTTGATTGGCGTGAAGCGCATGAACCAAGCGAGAATGCCGCGAGATCCCAATAATAAAAGTACCCCTTTGTTTATATGCTATGAAGATGTAACTTCCTGATGCAAAAAAGACTAGCAAGTAACTGTGAGTGACTATAACGGATCTCAGTTTCAAATCTGAGGTGATTCAATTTTGAAAAAGAAGTCAACCTAATAAAATTATGCGCGAACGTAAATCGAAAAAAGTTGAAAAATTGCATGTTTGATTCTAAACGCGAAGGCGTAGTCGAAAACCGAGGGAGCTACAAATTAAGGATTTTATATTGTCGAAGCCAAACATACAATATAAAATGTGTCCGGGGTTTGGGGTTTTAGGGATGTCGAATTAATAAATGTGTCAATAATAAACCGGTGTGAAGACAGCAAACTTGAGATAGCAGAAATTTTACCGAAGATTGCCGAAAGCCCAGTGGCGCACCACAGATCAAGATTCATACGTGCATGCCTCTAGTTGATGTATTCGGCATAAAGAAAAGTAGAAAACCTCAATAAAGCATGGCAAGATTATGGCACCCGTTTGTGCTTCCACACAAACTCATCAATCGAAATAACTAAACTTAATTTTTCTTTTCTTAATTATTTGAATCATCTCGACAATCGAAATAATAATTCAGCAATCATTTCTTCGGGAACGCAAATTGCGATCACTTTTATATAAACGTAAGTTGTAGAGCTCATCCAGAGCAAGAATTTCAAGCGAGAAAATCAACTCGCCCTAGGTTTCCCGGGGGTTAAAACTCCCCCCAAACACTAAGTTGTCACCTAGAAACAGAGATTCGCATAAAGTGCCCACACAAAAAAATTGTTTTTTCGGGAACGCAAATTGTGATCCTTTTTATACTAATATAAGTCGTAGAGCTCATCCAGAGCAACAATTTCATGCAAGAAAATCAACTCGCACTAGGTTTCCCGGGGGTTAAAACTCACCCCAAACACTAAGTTGTCACCTAGAAACGGAGATTCGCATAAAGTGCTCACACAAAAAAATTGTTTTTTCGGGAACGCAAATTGTGATTCTTTTTATACTGATATAAGTCGTAGATCTCATCCAAAGCAACAATTTTATGCAAGAAAATCAACTCGCACTAGGTTTCCCGGGGGTTAAAACTCACCCCAAACACTTAGTTGTCACCTAGAAACAGAGATTCGCATAAAGTGCTCACACACAAAAATTGTTTTTTCGGGAACGCAAATTGTGATCCTTTTTATACTGATATAAGTCGTAGAGCTCATCCAGAGCAACAATTTCATGCAAAAAAATCAACTCGCACTAGGTTTCCCGGGGGTTAAAACTCACCCCAAACACTAAGTTGTCACCTAGAAACAGAGATTCGCATAAAGTGCTCACACAAAAAAAATGTTTTTTCGGGAACGCAAATTGTGATCCTTTTTATACTGACATAAGTCGTAGATCTCATCCAAAGCAACAATTTCATGCAAGAAAATCAACTCGCACTAGGTTTCCCGGGGGTTAAAACTCACCCCAAACACTAAGTTGTCACCTAGAAACAGAGATTCGCATAAAGTGCTCACACAAAAAAATCGTTTTTTTGGGAACGCAAATTGTGATCCTTTTTATACTGATATAAGTCGTAGATCTCATCCAGAGCAACAATTTCATGCAAGAAAATCATTTCGCACTAGGTTTCCCGGGGGTTAAAACTCACCCCAAACACTAAGTTGTCACCTAGAAACAGAGATTCGCATAAAGTGCCCACACAAAAAAATTGTTTTTCTGGGAACGCAAATTGTGATCCTTTTTATACTAATATAAGTCGTAGAGCTCATCCAGAGCAACAATTTCATGCAAGAAAATCAACTCGCACTAGGTTTCCCGGGGGTTAAAACTCACCCCAAACACTAAGTTATCACCTAGAAACGGAGATTCGCATAAAGTGCTCACACAAAAAAATTGTTTTTCCGGGAACGCAAATTGTGATCCTTTTTATACTGATATGAGTCGTAGAGCTCATCCAGAGCAACAATTTCATGCAAGAAAATCAACTCGCACTAGGTTTCCCGGGGGTTAAAACTCACCCCAAACACTAAGTTGTCACCTAGAAACAGAGATTCGCATAAAGTGCTCACACACAAAAATTGTTTTTCCGGGAACGCAAATTGTGATCCTTTTTATACTGATATGAGTCGTAGAGCTCATCCAGAGCAACAATTTCATGCAAGAAAATCAACTCGCACTAGGTTTCCCGGGGTTAAAACTCACCCCAAACACTAAGTTGTCACCTAGAACCAGAGATTCGCATAAAGTGCTCACACACAAAAATTGTTTTTCCGGGAACGCAAATTGTGATCCTTTTTATACTGATATGAGTCGTAGAGCTCATCCAGAGCAATAATGTGTTTTCTGTGTGGTCGCCTCATGCAAAATCTCTGTTTATAGGTGACAATTCACTGTTTGGGGTGAGTTTTAACCCCCGAGAAGCCTAGTGCGAGTTGATTTTCTCGCTTGAAATTGTTGCTCTGGATGAGCTCTACGACTTATATCAGTATAAAAAGGATCACAATTTGCGTTCCCAAAAAAACAATTCTATTGTGTGAGCACTTTATGCGAATCTCTGTTTCTAGGTGACAACTTAGTGTTTGGGGTGAGTTTTAACCCCCGGGAAACCTAGTGCGAGTTGATTTTCTTGCATGAAATTGTTGCTCTGGATGAGCTCTACGACTTATATTAGTATAAAAAGGATCACATTTTGCGTTCCCGAAAAAACAATTTTTTTGTGTGGGCACTTTATGCGAATCTCTGTTTATAGGTGACAACTTAGTGTTTGGGGTGAGTTTTAACCCCCGGGAAACCTAGTGCGAGTTGATTTTCTTGCATGAAATTGTTGCTCTGGATGAGCTCTACGACTCATATCAGTATAAAAAGGATCACAATTTGCGTTCCCGGAAAAACAATTTTTGTGTGTGAGCACTTTATGCGAATCTCTGTTTCTAGGTGACAACTTAGTGTTTGGGGTGAGTTTTAACCCCCGGGAAACCTAGTGCGAGTTGATTTTCTTGCATGAAATTGTTGCTCTGGATGAGCTCTACGACTCATATCAGTATAAAAAGGATCACAATTTGCGTTCCCGGAAAAACAATTTTTTTGTGTGAGCACTTTATGCGAATCTCCGTTTCTAGGTGATAACTTAGTGTTTGGGGTGAGTTTTAACCCCCGGGAAACCTAGTGCGAGTTGATTTTCTTGCATGAAATTGTTGCTCTGGATGAGCTCTACAAGTTACGTTTATATAAAAGTGATCACAATTTGCGTTCCCGAAGAAATGATTGCTGAATTATTATTTCGATTGTCGAGATGATTCAAATAATTAAGAAAAGAAAAATTAAGTTTAGTTATTTCGATTGATGAGTTTGTGTGAAAGCACAAACGGGTGCCATAATCTTGCCATGCTTTATTGAGGTTTTCTACTTTTCTTTATGCCGAATACATCAACTAGAGGCATGCACGTATGAATCTTGATCTGTGGTGCGCCACTGGGCCTTCGGCAATCTTCGGTAAAATTTCTGCTATCTCAAGTTTGCTGTCTTCACACCGGTTAATTATTGGTATAATTAATGATAGCTAATTGATTGAGAAAAAAGACAACGTAGGGTTATTCTTGTAAGGTAGGGTGCGTAGTCGATCTATGAGAGTGAAGTACCCAGTGTGAGCAAAAGTTATCAAAAGGGCTGAGCGTTAATTTCTTTATCATAACGAGACATTTAGTTAAAAGGGGTGAGTTTGTATCACCACAGTACCTATACTTGATCAAATATTTAAAGCCACATGGTGGAATCTAGAAGCAGTGCAGCGAAAAAGGTCTCCTAACGGTAAAAAAAGTCGTATATCTAACTATGCAACCTGGAGCATCAAGTTAAGAGATCATGAGTTCATACTACTGGCTACCAGATACAGCAAAATCCAAATTTACAGGGTGGCCACGAAAGTTCCTGGTACCTTGCAAAAAATATGTATTGAACATACCGCTGTCACGAGCCAACAAGCACTTGAGATGATGAAAGGAGAAAGATTTATCTTGAAGTTTAGATATGTAAGTTGTTTGAGAAACCAATAATTCTCAAGAGATTGGAAGCGAATCAAAACCAAACAATTTTTTGGGTGTTCTACTTCAAATTGTGACCAGCATAATTTGAGTGTTTTATTGGGTGCAAAAAAATTATAAAAGAATTCAGCTGAAATATGTACCTGTTTATTATGAAGAATCAATTCAACGTCGTTATGCTATAAACAGCTGAATTTCCATCTTGTTTTTCTAGATAAAGTCAATAGGTAAACAACTATGAAATTGTATAACTAGGTTGCCTACCCTCCGGTAGATTCCCGGAATAACTATGTGAATACCTGCATAGCTAGTTATTGAACTTTACCTACATGCTCGCTCATAGTTACCTGAGCTCAGGGCTGCTTTAGAGCTTTTTAACTATTTGGTAGGTAACTGTAATGTACGTCATGATAACAGATTTAAGCGACAAAATTAAAGTTTTACACACACACTTGCAGTCTGCGAGCCCTCTTGCTGCACAAAATGAACAAGTGGTCCGTCCGCTTGTCGTTATAATTTAATGTGTTTTATCTCGGGCAAAATAACAACGAACGGTTCGTAAAATTCTGCTTGTTTTAGTGCACGGTCATCATCACCGCACCACCACACCATGATCGTGTCCATTATTACAAAGAATAAGCGGTTCAAAACTTGTGGCCCGGCATTTATTTATCACAGATGAGCATCGTCGACGTTATAGTACCTACCTGGCAAAAATCTCGTTCTACACGGCCATTAATTTTGCTATTTACACAGCTTTCATCCCAATATTCGTGGGTCGTGAAAAGGGTTGGCCCAACATACAACTTACATAATATGATTTATCTGCCCGGGTATTGAGGTTATATTGCCTCGCATAAAACCAATACGTTACCCCGACCGGGCGCCCCCGAAAAGATAAAAATATAACTCGGCGAATTTCATAAACGGTCCATCCGCAAGTTACCCGGCAAAGCAAGGGAGGTTTATATACGCACAGAGTTGGACTCTGGGCGGTAGTGGGTACTCCCTCCGGGTTTAAAATTTCAATTCCTCAGCCAATTCTGTTTGGCAGGTCTTTTGGAAAAACTCGAGGAAAAACTACCAACTGGAATGAAGAATGGGTACTCACGTAAATAAATTATATAAGTAAATAGGTACACAAGTTCATGAAATAAGACCAAACACTATTAACACTAATCTAGAATTAGTTAGAAGTTCAATTCAAAGAAATATTTATATCAAAATTGTCATTCAATACCTATGGACAGGGAGCTGGTGCCTCAAAACTCACATCATAGAGGTAAATGATTTCAACCCTGTAGGTCTGATGTGCATTGATGAGGTTGTTAAAAATTTCTTTGTCTTACATGTCAGACCGGGGGCTTTAGGTTGGTATGAGCTTGTCAATTTTCGAAAAAATGGCTGAAAATTCACGTTATATTAGTTTATTAATTTATTCACACACACTGTCTATTTCTGCGTACTACAATAATACACGCCAACAATAGGACTTCGCTTGTTTCGCTTGCGTTACCACTTCGCATTCCAATTCAATACTGCCGCGAGCTGCCGGCTGATGCCTTATACAGGGTGATTCAAAAATGGCGCATTTCCTCCCGTGTACGTTGTGGGAGACGTTGAGGGAGCACGGAAAAAATAGTAAAAAAAAATTGGCTCATTTATCCTTTGAGTTATGAAGAGGTGAAGTTGAGAATTTAACTTCTTCAGTTTGCATGATTTTAAAGCAAAACATTGTTACTGGCAAAGAGTCACATGCCGTTAGTAGTTCCTGATTGAAAATTTCTCTTGCAATTGAGATTTAAGTCGTATTTTCAAATTTCAAAATTCGTCTTTCACCTCAAAAGTGCCGTGAAAATACATTTGGCAAATATGTTTGGTTGGTCTGGCAGGTTCTACGGAGTTTCCAGGGTAACAATACAATAATGCTATTGTGATGTACCTCTATGATCTAAAGGTGCCAGGTAGGTACTAATGCGATGCTGCCAGATTGGATAAATTTGTTTTTGTTAATAACTTGAAAATCAATGCCGATTAATTTTTTTCATTATTTTTCCCATGCTTCGTTAACGTTCACTATAACGTGCCCGAAAGGAAATGCGCCATTTTTGAATCACCCTGTATAAGGCCTCCGAATAGTGTTCCCGAACTTTTTGTCTACTTCCAGCAAATTCCATAGCGTTCCGGCATATGCGGTTTCTAGACCATTCCTGAATAATCACACACCTTCCGAGTGCTTTCCATGTGTTCTGGAATCTGCACCTCCGCCAAAGTGAACAGATGTGCCTTGATCGAACGTTGGAGTCTCCATGCATTCCAATGCCTCCTCGCACACTCTAGAAATGTCCAGAGCTCCACGCATTTGTACACTGCGGCCGTGGATGGAAGAATCCAGAAAGATCTAGTGTTTACCACTATGTACGGGATCGCCGCTCGTAACAATATTTACAAAATAGGAACAATAAATAAGAAAATAATAGTGAATTTAGTGAATAAGGTCATATAAGGAACATGAATGAAACCAAGGGGAACATCCCCCATTCGAAAATCTAGTCAAAAGACAAAATTTTTAGGGGCTTCCAGTCAGAAAGACAGTTTTGAAATTTTTGAAAATAGGACCAAAATTTACATTCATTCGTCAATTTTTTCACAGTTGTTTTGTTGACTTACCCATTAAGTGTGATATATATTTGTGAACAGGATAAAAAGCGGAATCGATTTCCATATTGAAATACAGAGTGTCTGATTTGAGAAAAAAATGTTACACCCTGTGAGCGATATACTATTGAAAATTTTAGTGGACATATTTGAAATCAACGTAAAAAGTCATATAAGAATAGTTGTTCGTTCTTTGAATTGTATCTGACAAGAAGTCTCCAGGAGGCGGTAAATTTTGACCGCTTTTGTGTTTTACTGCCCGATTTTTGAATAAGTAAGTTTCATGTACGTTATGACGTGAATTTTGGCCATTTTTCGAAAACTAACAAGCCTATACCAGCCTGAAGCCCCTGGTCTGGCATGTAAGACAAAGAAATTTTGACCAACCTCATCGATGCACATAAGACCTACAGGGTTAAAATCATGTACCTTATGACGTAAGTTTGGAGGCACCAGCTCCCTGTCACTAGTTAAACTCTAGAGTACTTCTTGCTATGAAAACTGAATTTCAAATATTGTCAAGGGGATGCGCTTCGGCTATTTTATGGCCGTTAGCTATCCGCTGGGATCAAAGGGTTCAGTATCTTTGGCTTAAGGAGTCGTAGCTTGGTAGAGAGCCGGTAGGTTCTAAGTTTGACGCACAGTGAGTCATGAATAGGGAGCGGATTTATATGCGGTGAAAAAGCCCAAAATATGTAGTTTATATGCGCTTAAAAAGTATCAAAATATGCGGTAAAAATGTTCAAATAAAGCAATATATGCGAGGAAATATGTGATATAAGCTGCAAAAATAGTGGAAATTTCAACATTCACATGTAATACCAACCAATCAACTTTGACCATCAGAGTGAAAGAAAAAAAATTCTTCGAAAATTTTCAATTATTTTTTTTTGAAATGACTATTCCACACGACATACTTCTGACCAATCAATACCTATGAACCCTTCGAGTTGAACCAATGAAATCAGTTTTATACTGATAAAACACGACCTTCGTACAGTTTTATACTGATAAAACTGTGCCTTCCTTTTTATAAATAGCCATTATACTTCATTCAAAAAGTTCCTCAAAATCGTGCCTGCTATAAGCCTTTCAAGCGTCACCTACACACAGTGACACCGCTTCCAAAAGTGGTAGTATTGCAATCGGTATATATACTCATCCCTTGTGTCCAACTAGAGGTGAGATGTAGTTTACTATATTTGTGAAATACCACATTTAGGCAGTTCCCAATTCAAATAAGTAACAATAATTTTGATCTGCAATGATTATCCATGGAACATTATAGTGGGGACGGTACGCGACGAAAATCCCTTGGATACTGCACTTTTGAGTAGAGCTATGAAACTTGGCACATAGTTTTTAGGGACCATAATAAGAAATTTCGCCCGATGTTCCCAAAATTTTTTTCGAAGGAATCCGTTATATAGGCCCCTTTTTCCAAAATGGCGTCCAAATTTTGAAAATTGGCGATTGGTCGTACAGTGGCGCGCAAAGTATCAATTCCTAACATTTTGACCATAACGAGTTGGTTTAAGCCACCCCTGATTCGATCCGTCTGATATTTTGGCCATTTGGGCCTTTTTTTCCAAAATGGCAGCCAAACTTCGAAAGTTGGAATTTGGTCTTATAGTGGCCTGCGAGGTATCAATTCTGGACATTTCGACCATGACAAGTCGATTGAAGTTTACCCCGACTCTACCCAACCTAAATTTTTGCCTCAATACTCAATTATTATAGTGCTGATTCAGAATTTATTTTTTTTATCTTGAGAAGGGTTGTGAAAAACCCGAGGGAAAACTACTTCTTGGACTTTTTGTGTGTCCAACATGTGAGTAATCCGGAGAGCAGAATCACTACATTTTCCCGAAGGAATGAAATCAGAATCAGAATAAATTTTATTTCCATAAAAAGCTCCACCATTGTGAAACATAGGCTCCCCCCAGTGGCAAAACCTATTTCACGCTAGTATAAAACTGTGACAACCATAAAAAAAACGTCGAAAGTACATATTTACATACCAACTGCAAGTTGTTTCAGAACATTTTCATCAGTGCAGAAGAAATTTGGCATGTTAATTAGGAATAAATCCTTGCAAGGTTTGATTTTCTGCATGAGAGAGCGTCCCACTGATGTAGAGCATCTGAGTCGACTGTGCGCTGTTTATAAATTTTGTACGTTTGCACGAAGTATCAATTCGTAACATTTTGATTATGACGAGTTGATTGAAGCCACCTCTAACTCGATCCGGCTGATATTTGGGCCATTGAGGCCTTCTTTCCAAAATGGCGGCCAAACCAAAATCGGCAGGTGGTCCACACAAGGTGGATTCCTGTGCACATTCCTGGACATTCCGACCAGTGCGAGTCGATTAATACCCGAGTTAATACCCTTCCCGACTCGACTTGACTCAAATTTTGACCTCAATCCCCATTTATAGTCCTGTCCTATTGTCAGTTAAGATCTCGTGGCATCAAAACCGCGAGAAATTTCGAAGTGCAAGTTGTTTGAAAATGTACGGAAAGGGATCGAGATAACGGTTTTTGCCGATTTATACGTCGATACGAGTTGTACTTGAAAAGATTTGAGCAGAAGACAATCACAATGTACCTCTTATTGAATACCAACACCAACACACTCTTATCTAGATTCTGCTCTCTGGATTACTCACATGTTGAACACACAGAAAGTCAAAAAAGTGGTTTTCCCTTGGGTTTTTCACAACCCTTCTCAAGATAAATAAAAATAAATTCTAAATCAGCACTATACTTGAGTATTGAGGCCAAAATTCAGGTTGGGTAGACTCGGGGTAGGCTTTAATCGACTTGTCATGGCCGAAATGTCCAGAATTGATACCTTGCAGGCCACTACAGTACCAAATTCCAATTTTCGAAGTTTGGCTGCCATTTTGGAAAAAAGGCCCAAATGGCCAAAATATCAGACGGATCGAGTCAGGGGTGGCTTGAATCAACTCGTTATGTTCAAAATGTTAGGAATTGATACTTTGCGCGCCACTGTACGACCAATCGCCAATTTTCAAAATTTGGACGCCATTTTGGAAAAAGGGGCCTATATAACGGATTCCGTAAAAAATTTTTTTTTGGAACATCGAGCGAAATTTCTTCTTATGGTCCCTAGAAACTATGTGCCAAGTTTCATAACTCTACTCAAAAGTGCAGTATCCAAAAGCGTACCGACCCCACTATTATGTAATTTCTGTTTGTTATAATTGCCGCATTATTATTATTTTTGCCATAACGGCACCGTATGTCGCCGTAGGTAAGGCAGGCCAGGCCACCCTCCTGCACAGCAGTTGTCACATTGACAATGAATGACATCCGCCATCCGCGCGGGGCACAAAATCGCAGATCTAGCCACAAAGAGGACCAGTTCATCACTTCTGTAAGGTTATGGTTATATTTTGCGGCCAATGTGGTTTCGTTTTTTGAATGGCAAAGCTTTGGAAGACGTTTTTACGTTGAGAAGCACAATAATTATTGGAATATTAGCTGTTTGTTAGATTGTAAGTGCACTTGATTTCCAAAGCAACTTGATTCAATTAGCATTACCGCATGACAGTGTCACAACGCCAAAAAAACAATTCCATTTTTGGATATGGGGTGGATTTGGAATCAAAACGATTTTATATTTTGATTTTCACGTTTTGTGGAATATTCTCCGCAAATACCACTCGAGCTAATACGAGTTTTATCAAAATTTTCGAACTGTTTCTTAAGCTTTGTTTTCATGAAGCAATTCAACTCGTGGAAATGGTCACTTTATTATCAAAGACAAAAACCCTCCAGCTACGCTGTCGGGTTTTTCTCAGATAATAAAGTGACCATTTCACACTCGGTGAATTTCTTGAAAACAAAGCTCTCGAGATAGTTCGAAAATTTTATCGATAAAACTCATAGCTCTTGTGGTATTATATACGAAAAAATCGTGATTTTCTAATATTTACATATGGATAAAATGGCCAAAATGATGAAAAATATTCAGCTATGTGCAAAAATATGGACTAAATATGCGATTATATGGACTATCAATTTGTATGCGGTAAAAAGTCAAAATTATAAATTATATGAGAAATAGAACTTGGTATTCAGGTTCCTTAATAATAATTATAATAATAATAATGAATGGACTTCATTCAGTAAATGAATACTAAATGAAGAGAGGCGAAGTCTAGCACAATTGCTATTCTACTTAACCCTCTCAACATGTTACAAAATAAAATATGACAAGAAAAAATGCATAGCAGACAAAACAAAAAAAACAAGCAATAAATTCTTAACACATGAATTATATGGAATGAGGGAGGAAAACAAAATCAATTGCTAATTTTCATCACAAGAAAATAATGTAGAAAATTAAAGTAAGAAATCAAATGTAAGAAATTAACACAAAATTGAACAAAAATTAACACAAAATTAAGTCATTATGGATGGAAACGTCAAGCTGCAAGTCGACAGTTGCATCCAACTTAGCGAATAGAACATGTGAAAAATTATGAATCCGCTCTCTAGTCATGAATCCTGAAAATCAATCATTCATGAAAAACCAGAAGCAGAGGAATCTTTTTGAAATGAATTGTGTTCTATTGTGCTGTACATAGGTTATGGGACGCTGTGACTGTGGACAAGCAAATTCAGACGACTTCTAAAATCATCATAACTTTTGATTACCGTCAGCGATTTCATATCGGTTTTCAAAGTTCGATAGCCCAATCTTTCGTTCTCATGCCTTGATCACGTCGAATACAACTAATGTTTTATAAAGTTTCTACAGGGTGATCAATGGAACAGTGTAAAATGGCCAAAAGTTCAGTACGAGCGCGATTTCCCAAAAATATTTTTTTTATGCATTCCAATAGCACAATTATGCAGAATGGTGTTTCAGCTTCAGTAACGTTTTTGAATTTTGGAAATCAAAGGTGAATTGCCAAAGACATTGATCATTTTGTGCCGCCTAGTTGAATTTCCAAGAAAGTGATCCGATTTCATAAAAACTTGGATCACACTCATGCCTGGTTCCCGTAATTAGAATTTCAAGGTCAAATGTCTTTTTCGGTCACTTTCAAGCCGTCACACAGTGGTCCATTTCACGGATCTAGCTGGACAAAAATCGAAAAATACACTCATTCAAAATTGTTCGCGACCAATGTTTTTCAATGAGCAATAAACCAAAGCAACTAAATCGATTGGAAAGTTTCCTGAATACTTCGCCACTTACTTTTTGCGCGGGTTCGAAGTCAAGACAAAACAAGGTAAATAAAAAAGTCTTATCAGTTGACTTCATTTCACTACCAACCTACGGCAGTGTTTGAGTATTGGCAAAATTTCTGTTTTCAAGAATATCCAGACACAGGTAAGTACTTTTAAATAGTATACTTGTTTTCCATCCTAACCTACTTTACCCTATACTGACAGCGATTTCTGTTTTACCCTGCAAGTTTTCGAACAGCTACATTTTTGCGTGGACGTACACTTCGATTCCTGTGGATTCCTGTGATAAGTTTGTATTCTTTTGAAAGCTTGTTTCTTGCTCTGTCAAACTGCATGAAGTTTGGGTGCGTCGAGCTGCGTCCGAGTTTCGTATTTCAATTTTCAGACATGCATGTAATTTCTCGGTGTGATTTTTTCGAAGTGTGGGTGAACGAAAAGTACAAAGGGGCAAAGTATTTGCGGGTGTATTTACATGTACCTACTTCAGTTTTCTCAACAAGATGGTGTCGGAGTGGCTATTGAAGTAGCTGGTATAAAACGAATTGAAGATTTTGCATGCAAATCTTCTGAAATGAAAAATGGAACAAATTAATGTTCCAGAGACAAAATGAGATTTTTAAGAAGTCTTATCTTGAAGCAAAATCTTCAATTCTTTCTATGACAGCCACTTCAATAGCCTCTTCGACATCATCTTGTCCGAAAAACTGAAGCTTATGTAGATACACTTACAAATATTTCACTTCTTTATTTTTTTCGTTCACCACACTTCGAAAAAGTAACGCCGACAAATTACATGCATGTCTGAAAATTGAGATACAAAACTCAGACGCAGCTCGACGCACCCAAACTTTGTGCAGTTTGACAGAGCAAGAAACAAGCTTTAAAATAACTGAAAACTCATCACAGAAATCCACAGCAATTGAAGTGTACGTCCACGCAAAAATGTAGCCATTCGAAAACTTGCAGGGTAAAACAGAAATCGCTGCCAATATAGGGTAAAGTGGGAAAGGATGGAAAACAAGTATATTATTTGAAAGTATTTACCTGTGTCTGGATATTCTTGAAAACAGAAATTTTGCCTGTACTCAAACACTACCGTAGCTTGGTAGTAGAAAGAACGCAACAGATAGGACTTTTTCACTTAAGGTACCTTGTTTTATCTTGTTTTAGAACCCGCGCAAAAAGTAGGTGGCGAAGTATTTAGGGAGCTTTTCAATCAATTAAGCTATTTTGGTTCATTGGTTATCAAAAAACATTGGTCGTGATCAATTTGAAAAAAAAAGTTTTTTTAAATTTTTGTCCAGCTAGATTCGTGAAATGGACCACTGTGCGTCACATTGAACTTTTATGTAAATGATTTGATTCTAGTGTGTTTCAAAGTTTTATTAAAATCGAATCATTCATGTAAAAAGTTTAATATAGCGGCTCGAAAGTGATCGAAAGCGACATTTGACCTTGAAATTCCAATAACTTGAACCAGACATGAGTGTGTTCCAAGTTTCAATGAAATCGGATCACTTTCTTCTTTCTTGGGAAATCAACATGGCGGCATAAAATGATCAGTATCTTTGGCAATTCACCTTCGATTTTCAAAATTTAAAAACGTCAGTGAAGCTGAAACAATAATCTTCATAACTGTGCTATTGCAATGCATGGATTTTCTGTTTTGGGAAATCGCGCTCGTACTGAAATTTTGGCAATTTTACACTGTTCCATTGATCACCCTGTAGCAACCTTGTAAAACATTGTTCGTATTTAGCGTAATCAATGCATGAGAAAGAGAGATTGAGCTATCGAACACTGAAAACCGATATGAAATCGCTGACGGCAATCAAAAGTTATTATGATTTTAGAAATCGTCTGAATTTGCTTGTCCCCTAGATTCTTTTGATGTGTGTACATTTGAGTACCTTTGAACATATTCTAGGATTAAATCTCCAGCGCCAGCCTAGCAGCCTAACAGCTAAAGAAGTTAGGGGATGAACTGGACGCCGCCAAATTGTCTTTTCCTAGCTAACTTCGTTTCTGGGCATAGTAGGTTATGTCAAAAATGTCTCTTCTTGAGTTGAGCAAAATCGGTATAGTAGAGCAGTTTCAAAGTTATATGAAAAAAAAATCGATTTTCCAACCCAAATTTAGACCGATATTTTTATTTTCCGAAAAATATTTTTTTTGGATCAGTCTACTTATCGTTAAAACGATCGTCTCAATTATAAACAAACCTAAACGCGAAATCCATATTAATATAACTTCTATCATTTTTTATTACTGATATTTTTGTTTGACAAATGACAGCAACAACTTATCAGCTCTACAACTATATCTGCAAGTGACCGTTATCGTTATCGTTACAATGAAAATTTACAGACAGACACACATCCTCCATGCACAGATCGCTGAACCACGCGTTGGGTATTTTTTCAACGCCGCGCCTTGCCACTGACTGGAGCCTGATCCTCCTTACTTATCAGAGTACTACCCTAAACCATACCTCTGAGGTCAAACCGCAAGCAAACCATCACCCTTCTTACGTGCGGGACTTATAATTGAAGCAATAAATGAGAACAACGAGGAAAGCAGTATAGTGTTAGGCGAAACTCCCTTTTGTAAACTGAAGTTACAAAAATGTTACGCCTCTTTCTAATGCTTTTGCTGTAGACCTGCAGAGGGTACATTAGCTTGAATATCCAAAAATCCACGGGGATACCCGCATATACATAAAATTTCCCTAAAATATTCAAACGGAGAATTCCAAACAGCGTTTTAACAATTCCGCTTTATCCCTTATCTCGCGTCTTTAATATTCTCAATGTATTCTCCGCTTCTCAAATATCCTATTGTTTCCCTTTGATCCCGCGCGCTTTATCTTAACTCGCTTGTACCCATAATGCATATCCGATTCTCGCACCGTTCCTTTTTCCACTCCACTATTAGCACAGTCGTCTTCCCATACAGCCAGCCACTCTCCCATCGCTCGAATGGCCATCTGCGATCTTCGAGGAACATACATCATACAAACAAGTCATCAAAACTGCAAGGGAATAAACCGAAAATTGTACCCGTCCCCGTAATAGGCGTATAATTCGCACGCGGCGAAAGGTGTGACGGGCCATTCGAACGCTCTTGCATAATTTATTAGCGAGCGCGTTTCCCACAGAGAAAGGGAGACGCAAAATTTCAAAAGAGACCAAAAAAAGCCGAGAGCTCGGATTTTCAAATCGAATTAGGTAACTATTTGAACATCTCAGTCTCTCGACGAATATTGACTCAACTCCGCGCGCTCGGTCTGAGTGCATGACAAAATGTCCACAACTCTCGTTATACGCAAGCAGGACCGGATTAAATACGGATTCATTACGGCTGGGCCAGGGGCTTTGTTAAAAAAAAACTTTCCAGAGGTTTTATTTCTTTCGTATGCCGTGTGTGATGTGCACTAAAAAGGGAGAAAATCCTTTTTATTTCAGTTGGAAAAGCAGCGCCGCGAAAAGTTCGGCCGAAGTCGCTTGAGAAACACATTTTGCTACCTGTTGGAAACGTACCTCTACCTCGGAATTCACTTCTACATATACGTACCTATAGCTATACGGAAACTTAATTTCTTTCGAGTACACTCGGCGAGCGGATCTTTTGGAAGTTTTTCGCAGGTAATTGAATATCGACTCGATGAGATGTTTTGTGAGAGAAAGCAGAACTCGGATGGTAGGCAGGAACTGAGGAAGGGGGAGAAGTTCTAAACTGGTATATAGCTAACTTGGGACCGGCCGGACGGGATAAGCTTTTGCCTACAAATTAGGATAAGGAATTTTTATGTAGGCTGAATTTGATGGTGCGCATGAAAAGAACACGGCATCGGTAATTGGGATTTTCATCGAAGTCTAATCGGACATTAGAATCGTTTTACCGTGGAACTGTTGAGATGGGTCTGGGACAACTTGTGGACCCATTGACGACAGTACGATTCACCTTAAGGTGGCCGGAATATTGGTCAAATAACACAGTTTTCTGTCATTCAAATTACCATTCAGGTCTCTTTTGAAAGCTACAAGAATGGTCTTCAACGTAACGAGCTGAAATTTCAAATTTTTATAAAAAATTCGTTAAGTTGGAGAAGAAAGAAAAAGTCGATTTGAACTTAAGTCGGCACGGCCCGGCGTCTACTACTGATACTACACCATGCATCTTTGAATGAAAATAGCCCAAACCGAGGCCCAAACTATCCGAAAAATTATAACATCTTTGAAAGTTCGAGGATCTGTGCAGAACTGAATTCCCTATAACATAAACAGAATCGTCATAAATCGCAATGCAGGGTATTGAGTTATTACTCGAAGGTGCATGCTGTAGTGTTCTGGTCATTAGTAGACGCCGGGCCGTGCCGACTCAAGTTAAATCGATTTTTCCTATCTCGAAAAACAAAGTTACAGATCGAATGCATGATTCTCGTGAATAATACAGTTTAATCTAATGGCCTCTGAGATATTTTTGATGTTGAATACCTACAGTACCTACTACCTACAGTAAAAAAAAAAATTGTGAAAATTGTCAAAGAAAAAACAGACTTTCTCAAGTAAACTTGTTCGAACTTGTTTTTATCCAAATTTACACATCGGACTCAAGTTCAAGACACTGAATTTAGTCGGAAAAGATACCAATCTTGTCATGATCTATTCTTTATGGCCCAGGAAGAGAAAGAGCCACTCAGCCTAGCTTCGCCCTCCCCACGACTCCATTTCTACGATGATAGACACTTTTTGTGCCAAAATTGTATCAAAGGGTTGTGATGCGTAATTTGCATCCATTGGATTGACGGGGTCCATCGGGTTCACTGCAATTTTTTACCCCCCCCCTCCCACCCCCCCCCCCCACACACACACACACACACCAATAACTCGAAGCTTCGGGGTGCAATTTTTGGCAATTTTGGATATGTAATAGGGGACTTAATTATGAACAAAACATCAAATTTTCACGATGTCCATATCTTGGTCGAGGTTTTGGCATTTTTTTACTATCTTCCCTGTAGTAAAACAAAATTGAAATCAAAATGTATAAAAACAACGAGTAAAGGCAGCATTTGAAACTTCGCTCGTAAAAAGTACTTTTCACTCATTTTTACATGTAGTTTCAACTAAACAGAACTGAAAAAATACCGACTGCGGTACCAGATACCGGCCAGGAACCATTTCTGCAGAATTCACCCCTAGCAGGTATATTAACGGCAATACTGGCGCGAAATCTTGCGTGGCGTCACATCTGGAATTGCGAAGGAGGGTCCTCTGGCCAAGTACTCATGCCAAATTTCATGCTTTGATCACAAAATGCACAGATCATTCCGCTAACTCCCCCCCCCCCTCCCTTCTCACTAGACGCACCGTTTTCGAGATAACTCACTTCTAAAAAAACTTTACCTGAAATTTTCCTAAAATTCTCAAGTCCCGAGTACAGAAATCAGAGCAGTAACACCAACTGTGTTTTCTTGGACCAAAAACAGGAAGAAATGTTCCAATAAAGGTGGGTTGAAAATGCTCCTAAGGACCTAGAGCTCATTGAAAGGGCAACTTGCCGAGATAAAATTAATCGCGCTCTAGGGGCTCTAGGTCCCCCAATGAGGATTTTCAAACCGTTTCTACAATGACGATTTGTCCTGTTTTTAGTCCAAGGAAAAACAAAAAATCAAAAATGGTGTTATTGCTCTGATTTCTCTACTCGGGAATTGGAAATTTTAGGAGAATTTCAGGTGAAGTTTTATTTAAAGTGATTTATCTCGAAAACGGTGCATCGAATCGAAATTGCACAATAAGACTTTTCTCCCTCAAAAGCTTTGATTTTCCAGATTCTCTGATCAAAATTCAGAAAAAGTCATGAACAAAAAAATGAAGCTAAATTCATCCCCGTCCCCCCTTTGTTGGATGTCCCTGATGGAATGTGGAAATCTTTTTAACAGCATTATGTCAGGCTTATAACATGCAGTGGTCAAACCAAATTCCGTCATTTTACCTTGGCAAGTTCCAGAAAAAATAAGGTTTCCATCTCTAAGGGGCACTAGCTCCCTTAGAAGGCATTATTCGATCCATGTAAATATACTGGAATTTTTCTTCCTATTTTTAAAGTCAAAAAGCTGTTGAAATATTGCCGTCTAATTTTGGGACAGCCTGTATAATGACATTTTTTTGATTTCTTGTCAATTTGCCTCCAGAAATCACTCAATATCATGATATATAAACTGCGCACAAAATGAAGTGACAATTTTATTTTGGGAGGTTTTTTCAAATGTCCATAATTTTTTATTTTGATTATGTTCATAATTAATGATCGTGATCTGAAACAGTTTGCAATATTCTCAAGATACATTGTTTTATTTTTGTGAACCATACATATCCAAGTCATTCAAAGCGGAGAAATGCCTCATACAGGGTGATGCAAAGTACTGCTCTTTTTATCTTGGCACAGAGAATTTTCACGTCATCCTGTATATCCGAGTGTGATCGCATCTTGTAGCCTGTAGTATCTGTAACCCAGACCCGTTTAGTTTTCTCTTCTACGTTATGTATTATTGACAGAAATATGATTTTTCTTGTAAAAAATGCCAATTTGCAATCTGTTCAACGGCAACAATTCCGTGACATGAAACTGTCACCAACAAAGCTAGGTAACAATAAAAAGCCGTATCTCTGTATCTAGGCAGTGGATTTTGCGCTATTGTTGGCAATCGGATCAAGGCTCAAGAAGATTGAGGAAAACAACAGGAATTTAGATTTTGGTCTGTACCATCGAAAAATCACCGCACAATAGTTGACTACGGACCCGAAAACGTTCCAAGTGCCCTGGAATAATCCTGTGACCGCAGGTTCATCGGGTTGACCTGTGAGCAAGGACATGCAGCATGCGACTCAGACGGTTGACCGATGGAGGTATTTACGTAATGCAAAGTAGAAAGACAATCTGTTAGTTACCTACAGATACGACAAACTACAAGATACAGTCAATTCGAGTACCTTACCGAGTGATAGGACCATTCCTGCCTGCTCCAAGAAAAAAGCGCAGTCTCTTTCCATCATCCTGTATGTATCATTCCTTTGCTATTATTGACAATTAAATTTATGGTTCTTAAAGAGAAAACAAATCATCCCATCTTGAGATGATTATCGTTTAAATTACAAACTGTTTCGTACAATTATTACTTTTCCATGAAATAATTGGTACTTTTATACAAGAGAAATCATATCTCCCCAAGTACACAATGTAGAGTGGAAAACTAAACAGTTATGAGTTACAGATACTACAGGCTACAAAACGCAATTACATTCGTATATACAAGATGACTGAAAACTTCCGGTGTCAAGATGAAGAGAGCAGAAAGTTGCACGCCTTTTTGTATCACCCTGTATGAGATATATGGTGGCATGGTAGAGCAGCTTATAGCTGAATGCCGCCTCGTAAAATAAGACAATTAAATAAAATAAATAAAATAAATGAATAAAATATACTTTTACTTTGAATGGCTTGGATATGTATGGTCCACAAAATAGAAGAATATATCCTCACAACAGTGCAAGCTGCTCTAGATTCCGATCATTTTTTCAAAAGTTATGGATATTTCAAAAAACGTCTCAAAATAAAATTGTCGCTTCATTTTGTGCGCAGTTTATTTGTATCCAGAATGAAAAAAACTACATCGATAGCAGTTGCAAAATATACAGGGTGTCTTGTGAACGATTTTTTTGTGTGATACCCTGTATATTATAGTTTGTAAAAGATTATAATTTCCAGTTCTGGAATCTGCAGAGGACATTGTTCAAGAGAAGCTTTTTTCCTTCTCAGAATTATTCCAAAGTGGAAATCTCCAATACAACGTGTCCCAGCTAGAATAATCCAGCGTGATTTCCTAAGGAAATATCAAGGCAACAAAAACATTTCCAGTTGGGGGGAAGCCGGATTTTTTAGCTTTCTTTTGAGAGGGCGCCAATGCTTGTAGGTGCTCTGGTTCCTAAGAGAATGCAATTTGAATCTGGCGAGTCACAAGAACTCGAGAATTCCTGACCGACAAAACAAAATACTCCAGATGCAAAAAAATTCTCTCTATCTGGGCTTTCCATTGATGTGTCGCCGATGTCTGTACCTGGCCCAATAAGCCAGATATTCTGTCTCAAAGTTCAGCCAACACAATAATCAGAATTCATAACGACGGCACCGATCACACACTTGTTGATTTTCACATCAGCCGGTATTCATCGCTATGGAGAATCCAGGTATATTAAATGAAAAAGTCTTAGTAATGGCCGGTGTTTAAATGTTCACAAGTGTGTGATCGGTGACGTCACGGATTCCGATTATTATGTTTGCTGGAGTTTGAGGCAGAATTTCTGGCTTATTGGGCCAAGTACAGACATCGGCGACACATCAATGGAAAGCCCAGAGAAAGAAGATTTTTTTTCATCAGTTTGTTGCTTCATAGTTTGTTTTGTCGGTCATGAATTTTCGAATTCCTGTGACTCGCTCGATCCAAATTGCATTTTCTTGGAAACTAGAGCATCTACAAGCATCGGCGCCCCCTCAAAAGAAAGCTAAAAGATCAGGCTCCCCCCCAATTGAATTTTTTTTGTTGCCTTGATATTTTCTGAAAATCGCGCTGATTGTTTTAGCTGGGACACCTGTAGAGAGAGGAATTCTCGCGTGATCACCCTAAACAAAGGAAAGCGCTAGATTATTCTTGTGGCAACGTTCTAAAGACGTATCAAGTGGAACATTATATTATTGTGAATAAGGAATGATCGTTTAGTAAACGTGTGTGTGTACTGAAATAGGCCGTTTTCTTCAGCAAGTCGAAGCTTTACCGAAAGAGGGCGCCCTGAGCTCTAACTCACCGTTTTGGTCAAGACCAATCTGAACAAATACATGTATGACCCGATATCTTCAAATTCAGACCAGTCTAAATTAAATATCTGCTGACCGGCTGGTAGCTCAGAAGCTTAACGCAGCACAACACCAACCTAGAGGTCCTAGGATCAAATCCGGCCGGCGGCAACACATTTTCTCAGCAAAAATTTACTGTGACATCGAAATGTATACCTTTGTACTGATTGATAAACCGAACTAATGAAATATTACAAACTCCTATAACCAGAAGAAGGTTGAGAAAGAGGGAAATAATTTATTATTATTATTAAAAAAACTGCATATCTGCTAGTTTTTCTTGGCTTGATGTTGTGTTTTCACAATAATTTGATTTCTCTTCGTATTCTAGAGGTTGGATTTTTGCCAAAGTGTATCGTTCAACGCATTAGAATCGCCGAAGGGCGAAGATGACGTTCAAAAACCTTTGAACGTCAAACATGTTCAAACAAGCAATATTTGACTGTCTAATCAAAGTCATGGTTTGAACGTTGAATTCTGTATTTCCTCCGGCATTACACAAACATTATTTTGATTTTATGTTTTGAAGACGTTGATTTATGCCTCAGAAACGCTGGAGGTAACGTCTGAGGAACGAAAAATCCCTTCAAAACTTTGATTCTCATTTGAATATAGGACTTTTTTTAAACAGTTTTTTTCAAATCGGACATTATTGTTAGCAACGTTTTTAATAATATTATGCAGGTTTTATCTTAAATAAAATGATGCTTTATCTTTATGGCATTTATCATAAGCAGCCAGAAGCTAGGTAATTAAGCAGCAGCTCATTTTTGGTGGACGTGCACAGCAAGCTAGGATAGCGCGCGAGCGTTTTAATGTGCTCGAGAGAGGCGTTAACCTTCTCCAAGCCTAATGGAATATAATCCCTAATATACAAGCATGTAGCCCATTAAAATAAATACACAAGGGCCTCCTAATATACACACAGTATAAGCGTTTGCACTTAGGTCATCCCTCCAGGACTATAGTAGACTGGGTTCCTCTTCTCTTCTCTGGAACCTCTACTCCCTTTCCACTTCTTATGCATCCCGCACCTCGTCCCCCGCTCTGTGCTCCGTCCTTTATTCCAGTTCCACCATAGTGTTGTTCGCGCAAGCTGCGACAAAGACATTCATTGCCCGGAAATTCTGCGTTGCGGTACAGTGGATTCCCTTTTTCACAGCCATCTTTCAAACAAACAACCCTCGCCGCCAAGACTTCATATAGTAATAAAAAGACGCGCGCGCGTCGAATGAGCAGAAAAAGGACTGGTTTGCCTTTTATTCGGCAGGATTTATTTAATAATAAATGATTTATGAGATCGCGGCCCATACAGCACCCGAGTCGTAATAAAGCATTCAAAGAGAGGCGATTGCCAAAAGTCTGAAGTTTTCAATTTCACCTCCCGTTTCAGGATGTTGTCTATCTAGAACTATGTTGGCTGTTGGGGGTTTCTGATGTGACTTGAAAAGTCGAAAAAATTTGTTGACGGGAATCAAATTTTGATTTTTTTTCCTTCCATGCATCTTTATCTAAGAAAGCCGCATATCAAATTTGAACTTCCTATTTTCAAAAAAAAGATATCAAAAATGATTTCCCGTAAACATGAAAAAATGAATTAGTAGAAATCATTTTTGGTACCTTTTTTTTGAATAGAAAGTTCAAATTCGGTATGCGGCTTTCCTAGAAGAAGATGTATGGTCGTTGCTATCTGGTTTTTAAATTTTTAAGAAAAAAAATCAAAAATAAAAAAAAAATAGAAATTTTCAAATTTCTCAATTTTTTTTGAAATTTTGATAGCATGATAGCATATTACTTTTCAAAGGAGTTTCTACTTGGAGAAAAAAGTACCAAAACCGATTCCCATCAACAACTTTTTTCGACTTTTCAAGTCACATCAGAAACGCCCCAAGGTTCGGTTCACATAGTACCATGAGCTTGTACTTAAATGGACTGCTGATCTTGAGATCAGGATTAACAATACCTAAATATCTACAATATGGATGCTACCACCATGGTAACTGATATAAGGGCAATTTCCGAAAGCCTATAAAAAGTTTACAAGTTGTATAGAAGATTTTTGTACCATCAATTAATTATTGCAGATACAGGGTGATTTTTTGAATAGAACCGACCCCAGATTTCTCGCCGCCAATTTTTTTCTCAGGAAACCGCCGAAACAGGTTGATTTCAATTTTGAGGGGACATCTAGGACACACATTGTCAAATTTTCATCTTCAATCCCTTCGCCCCAACCCTACCCTACTTAAGAATTTCCAATAGCACTATCTATGTTGTGATACATCAAACCGGAGGTGATGAAATTCTCTTTTTGTAGAGAATAATTTCAAGTCTTCTAAACTTCTTCCTTACCATAATGTTCAAAAATTCTCCTCATTGGGAGGCGAAGGGGTTGAAGATGAAAATTTGGCAATACGTATCTTATATGTCCTTCAAAATAAAAATCGACCTGTTTTTGCTGGAAAATCCTAATAGAGGGAAAACTTCCCTTTATTTAACAATGAGAACATTTTGAGAAGAGTTTGGGTTGGTTTGAAAGAATTCAAAGTATGTTTGACAGAAAGAGAATTTCACGAGGCTAGGAAATATTGACATAAGTCAAGTACTTCAAAAGGAAAGTCCCCACGAAATCAGATCACTATAGGTATATATGGCGAACCCCTGTATAGGACATATAGACATTTTCATGATGGATTTTATCCATTTTTTCCGCAAACTGTCAAAACGGGAGCTTCGGAGCCAAAAGTTGAGTTTACAGAGCGCAAATTTGACATTTCCCAAAATAACGGCTTCTCCGGCACCGGTTTCAAATTACTACACGTATTGGATTTTCCTTCGCTCATACCCATGTCGATTTTGGTTGGAAATAAATAAGGACGGAGAATTCAACGCTGAATAATTCTGCGACGAAGACCTCGGTATAATAAGTAGAAACTCTCAAAAGGAAAGAAGGAAACTCTAGCCATTTCGGGTTCAAGCAGTTCGGGTAAGCTGAAATCCACCTACGCATATAATCGAAGTTGCTTTATACAGGAATAACAACTTTCGTAAGCTAAAGAGCTCTTATAGCCTAAGAACTGCAGTAGCTTGAAATAACACTAACTGGAGTCTGAATCCGGGATGGCTGGGTTTCGGTGAATAACGAGATCTTAGATAATATCAGCATTGCATAGATTCTATGTAAACAAGATATAGTGCCTTGTTTGCTTATGCGTGTTCAACAGTGAGGTTGTTTGCGTCTTATTGATTGGATACGGAAAGACGTGAAATTTTCATTCCCAGGTTCTAAGCGCAACAGGATGTACCTCTCAAGACTTGAAATTTAAAAACTCTAATCATTCTTCAACCTCCCCAAAAAAACCTCAAAGAAACACCTCCAGGATCATTGGGAGAAAGTATAAGAATATAAATGATGGGAATAGGATTTTCAGCAAGGAGGGAATTTGCTCCATTATCCCTTCGCTAATTTTTCTAAGTATCTCGTCCTGTCTGCGAAGTTCCCCCCGAAACTGGGAAGATTTATCGCGTTCTCGAGTCGGCGCTAAAACTTTCACGAAAATCACGAATTGAGTACATTTGTCAGGTCAGTGTTCGCCGGTAGGCACTTTATTAAAGTATTAAGGGGCTCTCTTCCCCTCAAACTTTCATTACTCGCAGGAACATTTTTCTTTGGGACGAGGGGAAAAGTCAAAATGTAACTAAGGCATATCGCGCGCGAAGACGAGAAGAGAAAAATAATAGATTTTGTTCCATGAAGTGTGCTGTTCAATCATTATTGTTCATGCGTTAACCTCACGCATTGCACTATTATTAGGGGAAGATGCCCTATGATGGTATAGTACCGGTGATGTCGTGCAGGGCAATGTTCACTGCAGGAAAAAATTAAGACACGTCAACACTCATTCCACGACAAACTAGACACGGCAAAGATAAATAAGTTCAGGACAGAATGAGGGTTTGGACGACAAATTTGGAGAAACATTAAAGTCCACACTTGACGTTTTTTAATAGCAATGTTTTCTCAGTTTAACGCGCCGACACGCTAAGAAAACAGGGCCGCGTATACGAAAAACCGTACAAATCATAAAATTTTACATGTAATGGCGGATATATGGCATTGAGAAGTCGACATTTCTGGCTCGTAATTGGTACAAAAATGAAAATACCACGATTTCGATATGAAAGTATGCTTGTTCCTGGGTAAATGAACGGTGGGTTCAAGAACTCGATAAAATGCCGCCGTATTTGTCACAAACATTGCAGCCATAGGTGCTTTCCTTCCACCACCAACTCAGTCACTTCGTCTCAGTTATAGATATAGAAACAATGGTAAATTCCAAGTTTCATGAAAATCGTTCCACAAGTAGTATCGTATTAAGCCAATTAGGTACTCAGAGCCAAGAGATGGAGCATCATGAAACTCAGCTTTGAAATAAGAATGATCATATACTAGACAAGAGAAAGTTTCAAGTTTAATGGAAAGTGTTCCACTAATAAGAGATTTCAATATGGTGACCGAGCCGTAGCTTTGCGGTCATGTTTAGAGATTCGTAACTATTGGTCCAGGGGTTGTATCGAAATGGAGTTATTGTCAAAATGAATTTCAAATTCTTTTCTAAATATAAGGTCGTACATGTGGTAATATTCCCATAAGAACATGTACTTATCGCATGTCGTAATTTCTCACATCAAATTGTGGAATTCAGCAATTAATCCAAAATGTTTTTTGGCAATGGTACCTATTTTCCAAAGAAGTGATGAGTTGATGACCTCTCCAGTACACCTTTTTCAACAGCATTTTACTTTCCCGACCGCCACCAACATATGAGGGGAAGTATTGTAATCGTGCAGAAGAAAAGTTTTGACATTTTACCGGATATACCCGTTTTGAGGTCCCCCGAGACGATTAAGACCATCTCAGAATGATGTCTGCCGGTGTGTCTGTTTGTCTGTGTGTGTATGTATCTTCTGTGATCTTCAACGATAACTGCCAAACTGTTGACCGGATCGACTTGAAATTTGGTATGCGGACATGGTTTTCTCTGGAAAGAGCCCATTAGTTTTTGGCTGTCATCTGTCAAACGGAAGTATCACTGTCAACAAATGTCAGAAGATATATCTCGCGGAACTTGACTTGCAATATGTCATTTGAAAGCTCTTGGAAAATAGTCCAGGAATTTTAGCTGTTAAAATCGCAAATAGCGAACAAAAATGAAAGCCAGCCGGATTTTTGTATACAGGGTGTTTCGCAATTACGGTTACAAACTTCTAAGGGAGATTCTCCATCAAAAATGGACCAGGAAGAATATAACTTCGATGTCCTAAAATGCTCCGTTACAAAGATACAGGGTGTTCAAGTTGACTTTTTGAAATGAATTTTTTGACATAACTTTTGAACCGTTCAACTGGTTTTATTCAAACTTAGAAGAAAGTTAACCAGGATAGATCTCTATCGAATAATAGCAACGTATTTAGGAAACAAAATTTAGGGGCGTAGATAATGGGAGTGTCTTCAAATTCCCCCCCCCCCTATTTTTCACCCCCTAGCTATTTTCTCAAATTGTTCTAATCTTTGTATTCTACGTCCAATTTAAAAAAAAAGTTACTCTAGCAAAATTTTGACTGAAGGCTTTATCTTTGAGATATTTGGGTTTGAAACTTTGGAAAACATCTCGAAATCGCCACTTTCAATGGGCCCCATTTTTTTCCCTGAAAACTTCCCGTTTCTCAGGAAAAATGATGATTTATTAACTCAGAAATTCTAGAGGACCTATTTCTGCTGAGAAATCATGAGTTTTTTTTAATTCTAATTTTTAGGCCTTTGAAATAGGCCAGGCGGTAGGTCATTCTGGATAGAAAAAATTCCGACCAAAGCTTTTATGGTGTCAAACTCTTCGTAAGGTCAGTAGGTATCTACCACTGAGTTTCCGCCCAAAAACGAGTTGTGCTGATTCCTCCACATCTGCCCAAAGGTAAAAGATGTCTTGAAGGTGCTAAAAGACCTGTTAAACCCCCGTACATTTCCATTTTATTTACCTCAATGCAAACGTACAACTCTAACGCAAACATTGGAAGCATTTGTCATCATCTCTGTGTCAGTCTTACTGTTGAAAAAAAAGATTTCTTTGTGCGGGTCAGATAAATCACATTTAATTGTTTTTCCACACAAGAAAACGATGAAGCAACATGTATTTTAGATGTTTTCTAATAACTTGTACTGACTGAACCCATTCATGGCGTTAAAATTTCAATAACAGCATTTTTGAAGATGTTGCCCGCTAAGAACTGGATAATTTTTACCCGCCTGTTCAGCAGCAGTTTTTTTAATTTTACCAAACACTATTCTCGAAAATTTTATAGGGAATGACAAGCTGGAACTGTCTTCTAATAATATTATATCTGGCTTAATGGGGTATGTTCCTCTACTTTTTTTCTTTATTAAACATAGACTATTTTGACCCCTTAATTACGTGAGTAAGTTTTTTTCGATAAATTTTGTGTATTACGGCCGTAAAAGACGCATAAAGTTGTGGCGGGAGCAACGCCCACCTTTAAAACCGAGTGTAATCTACGTCACGAGCAACTGACGTCACACGATCATCTGGCAACACCGCATCCCGTAATCACCGCCCATTCGCCATGACAGATAAGTTGACAGCTGTCAGTGCTGTCTTACCCTTTGCGTTTTCGAATTTTTAAGGCGATTCAAGTATTTCCAGTTGATTTGTTTTAAATATGGCTAGCACAAAATCCTGCTTTTTTCGAGGATGTACAAACAACTCCTTAAATTGTACTCGAAAGATATTTATAAGGGTGCCTAGAAATATGGAAGTGCGAAAGTTGTGGTATCAAGCTGCCAGGAACACTTCGAAAATTCCCAGCACATCAGAAGTTTTCTGCTGTGAAGATCACTTCAACGTAAGTCTTATTCAAAATGCCGTTTTCTTTTAGCGAATAACAAAATTTGTTTTTTTTTCACAACAGCTTCAAACTGATTGTGACAACTGGCAATACTTTAAAACTGTTGGTGGGAAGCTGACTATTAAAAAAGGAATCGTGCCCCGAGACCTTGGACCCGTCACAGGTTCCAACGAGGAATCACAGCTTACAAGATCTGCCGAAAAGCGAAAAACTGAGATAGTTGAAGAACTATTTCCAAAAAGATTAAAAACTGTTCCTTCAGAAGCAGCAAAGCTCCCAGGGCATGGAGCCCGAAGAAAATTGTTTGAATCTGAAGCAGGACCTTCATCATCAGCCACAACTACGACACCAACAAAAGAGACACGTCCACTTTCTGTAGAATTGCCTTCGGGAAAGTTCGAAGTATTCAACGCTGAACTACAAAAGCCGAAGCCGCTGACCTCAAGAACAAAAACAAAAGCAACTCAAACGAGTTGGCAAGTTCGGAGTGTAGCAGTTCTAGCCGACTTCAGAAAGGATTCTGTTGATAAAGCCACAAATACGAACATTAGAATTGCCAAAAAGTGTGTGCCACAATCAGTGGAAAAGAATAGTGACAGTGATGTGTCATCACCTAGAAAAGGTGTGAAATCTGATAATGGTTCATACTACCCATCATCAGATTGTGGCAGCTCGAGTTTCACACCTCCATTTCCTTTCAAAGGAACTGGTGAGCTTGGGAAGATAGAGAATAGCCCTCGTCTCTACACCGGATTGCCACCAGATGCTTATTTCCTGGTAGAAAAGTTGTGTAACGAAGGGTTGAACAAGATGGATGTTCTCCTAACATTGAAAAAAATAAGGACAAATGATAGTTTTGAGAGGCTCGCCATAGATTTTGGCTATCAGTCAAACTATCCGTCAAAAGTCTTCAATAAAACCTTGCCAAAAATGGCGAGTCTACTTCAAGAACTAATAGTGTGGCCGTCTGCATCTAAAATTAGATCATTACTGCCTCAACAGTTTTGGGCCAATTACAAAAATGTGCAGACAATCATCGACTGCTTTGAGATTGAAATCCAAAAGCCCTCCGGAGCAGTCCATCAAGCCTTGACGTGGAGCCAATACAAATCATGCAACACAGCAAAATATCTCATCTCGTCCACACCAAATGGCTTAGTGAACTTTGTGTCCTCTGGATTTGGTGGTAGGACATCAGATCTGGAGATTGTAACCAAGTCTGGTTATTTGGATGTCCTTCCTCAAAACTGTCAAGTTTTAGCCGACAGGGGATTCAAACAGATAGTTCCTCTACTAGAGAAGAAAAATTGTACTCTTGTGCGGCCTCCGAGTGTGAGCAGTAGTGAGAAGCAGACAAAAGCTCAAGTGCGACAAAGCAAATTAATAGCTTCTGTAAGGATTCATATTGAAAGAGTGATCAGACGACTTAGGGAATTCAAAATGATTGCTCCTCATGCTTGTATTCCGACAAAAATGCTTAGTCACTTAGATTATATTGTGATAGTAGCTTGTTCTATAATAAATCTCCAGGGGCCTTTGTTACACAAATAGGTACCTATTATTGAATAAAAGTAATTTATACATATACAGGTGGTCCATCCTAGCGTAATTATCCCGTAGTGGTCTTACCGTTCAAGATAAAGGAAGAGATGTAAGAGAAAAGTTATATTTTTGAGAATTGTTCAAATTATAAATTCCAAGTTCGATTTGGAAGAAAACGTTGGTCTTGCAAAATTTTTATCAGAGGCTTCGTTTTCGAGAAATATGAATGAGTGTTCGAAAAACATGTCAAAAATTCAAAAACACCAATTTAGAGAGAATAAAAATTTATTTTTCTGGAAATTTGCTTCTCAGGTTCAGTATTGGTATATGAATCTAAAACACCTGAAATATCCATTTCATTGAAGAAATATAAATTTTCTTGGATTATCATTTTTATTCTCTTGAAAGTGGTGCTTTTGACATGTTTTTCAAACATTCAGACTAATAGTATTTCGAAAACGGAGACTGTGATCAAAATTTTGCAAGAGTTACTTTTTCCAAACTGAACCTAGAATTCAAAGCTATGAACAATTTTCGAGAATAAGTAGGGGTAAAACATTGGGGCCAAAAAAAGGGAAAACCATGTAAAATCTACGCCCTTGGATTTTTTTTTATGCAACGCGTTAATTTGATAGACTTATTTTAGTTACCGTTGGTTATAGTATATTATTCAACAAGCCGGTAATGATTGCCTCATGAGTAATAGGCATTACCCGCGAGTAGAGTACTATGCTTTATCCAGTCTTATTGAAAAAATGCAGGCATGTATGCGCGTGATAATGCGTACATTATTTAATAGGGTTGAAAAATTTGAACCAAATCGGTTGAACGGTCAACACATTATGCGAAAAAAAAGTAAATAATTTCCAACTTTGAAGGACTTCTCCGCTACTAGGCACTTTAGAAATCTATTTTCTGGGGAAAGTCCCTTCCATTTTCAATCCCTATCACGTCCTCAAATTAATGTATTAAAACATTTACCCTGTATATCATAATATAGAGTGGAACATATGGTTTGTCTGATGTGAAAGGTATAATGAAATTTCTACGAGGTGATGTTTAAAAAAAACAGATAGTATATTGAATGAAAATGCATAAAGGCAATCTGTAGGCGTTTTCAATTTAATGAAAAACACGGCAGAGCAGAGGTCAGAAACAACAAAAATTAAACAAATGAAATATGCCCATTGAGGATGGAACTTAGATACGTTCGTTCACAATGTACATGCGAGGTGATTCACAACAAAACTTATTTCACTAACAAGACAAATCTACGGAGATAGAATAGGTACTAAACTTAAACAAGTCTATGAAAGATTGCCTTTTTCCAAAAAGCTTCCGCTTTTACAATGAGACTTCGACAAAAATCTACATCTAAATCTACCTCAATCACTTCCACTTTTTTATTTTCCTCAAAATTTGGTGAAGCCACGCAAAATAGCCCTTTAGATTTTTCGCACAAAAACATTTGCAACTGTATTTGTGCATAGGGCTTAGGCATGATTTTTCCGTTTTTGACAAAATTTTCCACTGTTGCTGCTTTTGATGGGCACTTGACTTCAATGCAAAACTCATCTGTCACAGCATCGGGTGATGCTCCAAATATTGGATAGTCTTTTTTCAATACCATTCCTGATTTTTTGAAAACAAGATTTCTTTCATTACAAACGACTTTAATTACTTGCTGCTCTAAAATTATACCTCTTTTCATAGCTTTCGTTTGCATAAATTTTGTAGCTCCTAGCACTGTCTCTACAAGAGTTCCATCAAAAGTTTGACACTGTGCAACTTCATGGATTTTTGAAGCTGTGACTCTTCCAAATCTTGCAGCAAACCACTCTGGGCAGTCCGACTGGTTCACAGTTGCTGTGCAAAGGTGAAGACAAGTATCTGGATCAAGGGTTGTCTTGCAAAAATCAATAAAATCACTGGCACTTCCATGAACTACACTGTGCAGATACTTCGACATTAAATGGTGAAGTGATACATCCTCTACCAAAGTATTTGTCGTCCGGAAGAAACTGAATAAACAGCCCTTACTCGACTTCTTTATTCCTTCTTCAACTACCGCGTTCAAGAAGCTGTTGGACTTGGGTGGTAGTGGTGCAACGGTTCTGTTTGGTATCGCTGCAATTTTCACGGGTTCCAGTGTGCCCACTCTGGAAAGTGTTGACTTCTTCCAGTAACACACTGTTGAAGTTACAGCTGGTTCGTAATTCTTTTTCAGCAGCCAAAAGAGTAAAGCAATTGCATGTTTACAACCTCCTAAAAGAAAAAGACAAATATATAAGCATTACCCACAGATAGTTAATCAAATCACTTGTCAAATCATGAAATTCAAAAATGTTCTACGAATTAACACAAACCTTCACTAGCAGCGCAGTCATGACATTGGCATTCTACTATTTCCTCTGCATTTTCATCAATGGTCGCACTTACTAAGTAAGCTCTTTGACGAACCCTGTGTTCAGGAGTAATTCGTGCTTTGATCATGCAACGGGGATGTTCCCTTCTTAGCTGAACATACCCTACAGCGTCATCTGTGTAGGTTTGCCGACCAGATCTGTATCATAAAATGGATCATTAAATGTGGTTGTTGATAATAATCTAAATATGATAATAAAATAAGTGCTCCTTATTACCTTTGCGTTTTTACATGTTGTACTCCAGCTATCATGTAGTTTGCATTCTGCCGATAATATGAATCCATCATATCTGGATCCACTTTCGGCAAATTGGTGGAATTTGCTTCCACATAACCAGCATCCATTCTTCAAACTTAAAGGCACTTTTGACGAAAGCAAGTAGCACGAAATCAAGAATGTTGAAGATAAAATATCGAATCAACGCATAAAGTTTTCGGACATAACCTCTCTTTCATTAAATGCAAACAAGAACAAAACGATATGTCAAATCAAATCTGTCAGAATAAGTGGGAGGGATTGCGATGTTGCCGATGTGATTCGAAGTTGATCCTCATTGGTCTAAAATATGCGCGCGATATCTAGGAGTTCAAAACTTTCTGCAAAACTGAACGTACTTTTAGGAGGCCGTAATTAAAAAAAAATAATAATAATTTTTTTTCCAACTGCATTATATTAAATTTTGACTATCAATAATTAATAATATCAGGTAAATTCAACGGTTTCTTTATGTTGGAACATACCCCAAACTGATTTCTTTTGAGCGGTTCTATTTTACCCGCGTGCGGCCATGCCTACTTGACATAGACCGGACTGATTACACAAGCTTGAAAATGTACTTTCTTCCAGCTTTGAAACACGACCATTAATGATAAAATAATGTATGATTTCTTCATAAATCAATGTACAAAGTCTCAATAATAATGGTCGCGTTTTAAAGCTGGAAAAGAGTACATTTCGAAGCTCGTGTAATCAGTCCGGTCTATGTCAAGTAGGCACGGCCGCACACGGGTGAAACAGGACCTCTCGAAAAGAAAACAGTTTTTTAGACTTTCAAGTGCGTGCCACGGTTAAGCCAGGCACGATATCGTTAGAGAAGAGTTTGAGCTTTTCATTCCTTATAAAACTTCCGGAAACGGTGTTTGGTAAAATTGGAAAAATTGCTGCTGAACAGGCGGGTGAAAATTATCAACTTTTTTGCTGGCAACATCTTCAAAAATGCTGTTATTGAAATTTTAGTGCCATAGACGGGCTCAGTGAGTACAAGTTATTAGAAAACATCCAAAATACATGTTGCTCCATGGTTTTCTTGTGTGAAAAAACAATTAAATGTGATTTATCTGATCCGCACAAAGAAATCTTTTTTTTCAACAGTAAGACTGGCACAGAGATGATGACAGATGCTTCCAATGTTTGCGTAAGAGTTGTATGTTTGCATTTAGGCAAATATAACAAAAAAGTACGAAGGTTTAACAGGTCTTTTTGCACTTTCAAGGCATCCTTTACCTTCGCGCAGATGTGGAGGAATCAGCACAACTCGTTTTTGGGCGGAAACTCAGTGGTAGATAACTACTGACCTTACGGAGAGTTTGACACCATAAAAGCTTTGGTCGGAGTTTTTTCCAGATTGTAGTGATTTTACCGACATACCGCCTGGCCTAAAAGTGGTATATGGAAAGTGGCAAATTCGATATGTTTTCCAAAGTTTCAAACCCAGATATCTCGAAAGCGAAGCCTCCAATCAAAATTTTGCAAGAGTAATTTTTTTTTCTCCAAATTGGACGTTGAATCCGAAAATTAGAACAATTTTGGAAAATAGCTACGGAAGGGAAAAATAGGGGAGAATATGAAGACACCCCCCATTATCTACGCCCCTGAATTTTGTTTTCTAAACACGTTGCTATTATTCGATAGAGACCTATTCTGGTTAACCTTGTTCGAAATTTGAACAAAACCAGTTGAACAGTTCAAAAGTTATGTCAAAAAATTGATTCAAAAATGTCAACTTGAACACCCTGTATCTTTGTAACAGAGCATTTTTGATGGAGAATCTCCTCTGGAAGTTTGTAACCGTAATTGCGAAACACCCTGTATAAGCTCAGTTAAGCATGTAGTTTAACATAGTGAAAGTCCCCAAAAATCCGGTGTGAGCTTCGGCCGTTGTGGCCTCGAGAAGAACTTGAGGATCAGTTTTTTGCAAATATCTCGTGAACAATGGCACTTAGGAAGAAAGTGCTTGGGTAGAAATTGTTGAAAATTTTATTGTCTAAAGGTCCTTACACATTCCATCGTCAGTCCACGCCTTCTTCGTCAAAACACAAGAAAATTAAGAGAGTTTTTTTTCACCATTATTTCATTTTGGATGTAATTTATCATTGTTTCGATTCAAAACACCAAGTCTCGATTCAATATCTGAAGAATTACTGATATACGGAAAACTAGTTTTTTTTCGTAACGACTTCAGTCTTTTGAAGGTATGTCAGAAACAGCTTTATATATTTGATCCAAGCTTACGACGACTCCATGACCATGAAATAAGAAATATTTTTGGCGATTTATATGTCTTCACCTATTTTTGTTCTTGAGGTACATTTCTTCGACTTCTTATTTTTATTTCACCCTGTATATGTCGCCGGCATAATTGGGAATGATAGCAAATAGTTTCAGTCAAAACAGAATAGATCGAACCACACCTCTACCAAGTGGCACCCCGCCATCATAAAACTCAAGGTCCATACAGTCTTCAGCATCGAGCATCTGGATTATTTTAATTTTCTTGTGTTTTGACGAAGAAGGAGTGGACTAACGATGGAATGTGTGAGGACCTTTCTTATAGACAATAAAATTTACAACAATGTCTTCCCTAACACTTTCTTTCTAAGTGCCGTTGTTATAAATAAATAAATGAATAAATAAATATTCTTCATTGATGATTATACATACAGAGTATGTTTACACACGTCACAAACAAGCAAAAAATGTAAAACACCGCAATACATCAAATGTATCACAACAGACCATCACAAGACATGAATTCATCTAATGTATAAAATGCATTTACAATACATACAATGCATTTATGTTCACGAGATATACGCGTAAAACTGATCCTCAAGTACTTCTCGAGGCCACAACGGCCGAAGCTCACACCGGATTCTTGAGGACTTTTACCATGTTAAACTACATGCTTTACTTAAATTATATACAAAAATCCGGCTGGCTTTCATTTTTGTTCGCTATTTTTTCTAAAATTCCTGTACTCTAGACTCTTCTATTTATTTTATATTCTCGACCCCTCAATTTTTCTCAATTTAATCAGCGTCATCCTAGATCGCATCGAAGGAGAAAATTTTCAGTGGAAAAAGTGCTACCCAAATTCACCCTATTGCTTTCCCCCACCCCAACTTCAAAATTCAAGAAGACACCACTCTTTGTGATACATCGAATTAAATGCGACAGTCCATGATTCGTCGTTTCCTTGCATAGAAAAAAAAAAGATTTCTTTCACCTCTTCCGAGGAAGTTATTTTTCAAGTGTGAAGAAAGGAACGAACATGACGACAACTAATTGATGCCAGAATTTTCAATATACTCGGAAGCTTCTTTTATGACACACATGCGTAAGGATACTCAATGGTCGCTTTTTGGGAGTCTTGCATCTTCAGAGTTTGGAGCCCCCCCTCCAAGAAATCAAACCATATCACCCGTTTTCAACATCTCCAAAGGAGGGTAACGGGGTCAACGGAGATAACGAGCATCAAGCGAGACATCATTTGGAAGGCGTTCCAACTCTCTTTATTTTGGTGTTACGAGAACATAACTAAAGCTAACCACATGTTTTAAGTTACAATTTTCCATAACTCGCAAACTCATCAACTTACATTTTTTAATTTGAAAAAATCGTACCTTGAAAACGAGTGATTAGATTTAGTTTTTCCAACATTGAAAAAAAGAGAGTCGGAAGGCCTCCAAAATGATGTTCTGTTCGACCCCATCTAAGTTTTTACAAGGACTAGGTCATGAAGGCGCGCTTGCGCGCCTTCAATCAAAAGTCAGGTGGTCCTGAACATTGACTAAACTTGAAGATTAAATAATCTCGAAATTTAAATAATCTCGGAATTTGAATAATCTCAAAGAATGAACATACCCACCCTTAAAATTATTCGAATTATAATTTCTCCTCAACATTACTTTTTCATCCGTTATTGTAGAACACGCAATGAGAAAGAAATCAATTTTTGAGATCAATTAACATTTCATAGCTTGAAATTTTTTCTTTCCAAAATCTGATATACCCACGATTCGGAGGCCACCATAAAACATGCTATAACATGCGACTCCTTAATTGTTTGGCACACTTTGGCTGATTCGAAGAAAAAAAATATGAGTAGGTATGTAAATGGAATGTTTCAGGAATATTTCCAGAAAATTTCGATTCAGATCAGTCAAACGCTATTCCAGATATTCACAAAGTCAATATTGCAATGTTGGTGTTCTAATTGACCGTTCTAACACTTGATAACAACGTAATCTAATGAGATGCACCTAGGTACTCATTTTACTTTCGAATTTCGATGAAGCTTGGAGCCGCTACATCGTGCTTGCAGCATAATAATAGGCAACACAACATACAAAAAGTTACCTTCGCTGAGCTGGAGATTTTACAACAGCTGAACTACAAAATATTGCCGAACTCTGAACTGCGACCTGCGACTACACGAACATGCCGTGAACACAGAATCACAGAAATGAAATGCGTTATTAGGTTCTAGCATTGAATGTTCTAGTAACTTTCAAAACAAATTTGAAAGCCACACTCAGATGTAGACAACCAAACATACTTCAACTGATGTGTTGTGCTGTAAGGGAACAGTGTCTAAGTTAACGCAATCAAATATGGGTTATTTTATAAAAAAGTACCGAACTTTTGGCAGACCACCAACATTGAAAAATTCATTCTGAAAATTGTGAGCAAATATCATATGATGATCATGTTCGTTTCCACGTTTGTTACTTCTTGTGATACATTCAGTGTTCACAGTCACCTCGATGTCCCCTATCAGTTCATTTCAACTACCTACTCGACCACGTGATCAAGTTCAAAGTTCGAACAGCGCAATCGCGTCCATGGCCTTGAAGTGGACATCTCTTTTTTAAGTTTTGGATGGTCATCTTGCCTTAGAGCATTTTGAAAACGGGTAGCTCGATTTGTTTTTTTTGTGTACTAAAATAGAGAGATTTTCTAAGCAACTCCTAGTAGGAGGTGGAATAGAAGCAAATACTTCTTTAAATCATACGACCCAATTATTGAGAAGTCTCAGGTGTACACAAAAACTCTAACTTGCAACGCTGGCTTCTTTTTGTAAGAGCTTACGTCCCCCGATCATTTTTCGTAGAAGGGAAAATTTCGAGCTGGTTGTTGTGCGAAGGTTTCAATTTTGCTGTTCCCGCTCGTGTCACAGATTATAAGAGGATTTTGAATGCTTACTCGTATAAGGGCACGGTCGTGTACCTACCTACCTTTCGGCGTTTATTTTTACTTCGCGAGTTCATCTATTCGCTCTCTGTAAAATGGAGTTTGACGTACAAGCAAGCAGCTATGCGTTTGGGTTGGTCTGATGTTGAGTCTTAGTTACAAAGCAAGTTGGAAGGTGGGATGAATTTCACCTTTCTTATGACAACGAGCGGTAGTAGTGACCTGTCGCTTCAGATTTCATCGCTTTCTGACTTGACGTTGACAATAATTTTTACATGTACCTGAAAAAAGTTAGGTGGTGTATGTAGAAATGCAAAGGGCACGACATGAGTAATACCGTACTTTTCTTGTGGAATTTCCACTGTTCGGTGTTCGGTGATATTACATATGTACCACTGCAGCTCTCCTTACTTTTACTCCAATACCATTATCAGACCGCCGGCGCCGGCCGGTGAAAACTGGTAATGGGCCACTAACATTTGCGTAATATTATACCGGGAAGTAAAATCAAGGGTAATTTTCTTCATCTGAGGGTGTACTGTTTCACAAACTTATAGCTCATTTACATAGAACTATAACAGCAACGCCTACGTTGGTGTAGAAGCTCAGACCTGTCCATTTCATGCGTGCAGCCAAGAAGACAACGAAAGCTTCTTGTGGACGCCGAAACCGGAAACCAGCATACCAGCAACATGCTTTTGTTGTGTTTTTGGCCTTACGCTAGATATGTACACATTACAGGTCTAAAATTCTATACACTAATGCGAGCACTAATGTTAGCATTGCTGTTACAGCGAGCGTTACAGCTATGTAAATGGCACTTTATGGTTGCATAGTGAGCAGTGGCAGTGGTTTGCCAACTCTTACACAGTAGTAGGGTACACAGTTATAACACAGTACTGACTTTGTAAATCGTTTGATCAAGATCAAATCATGTATATGTGCATAATCTCCTTCAAGAGCCATTTGAGTACACCAACTCCTACATCATCCTATACGTGTAGTATCGAATTGCGTTCACTCGAATTGTAGGTACGCACTCAAACCTATAAACACTTCGTACTATTTTAAGGGGGGCGCTGAATGATACCTATAAGTGTTCCTACAGTCGAAAACAAATATGTCTGGTGTTGGTGGTTGCCTGATTTCGAGCACCAAGAAGCAATTCAGCAGGCAAGTCAGTGATTTTCCAATAAATTACGTAAGGATACCCGTTCTCGATTTGTGGGGTTCTAGTAGTTACACAAAACCCAAATTTCTCGTACACTACAGGGCTTTACGAACTGCTCCGACATCACTTCTGAATCGTTATTCATATAATAATGTTAGGTGGGTGCTTTCGCGGCTTGCGCTATAATCTCTTTCTCTCCAACGCCACACCGCATCGCATTTAATTAATATCGGAGCCATCGTTATTTCGCATCGTTATCGGTATTTGTGTTTATAATAAGGTCCTCGTGCAATCGAAATTTATTTGCCTAAATTGGAGTGAAAGAGAGAGGGAGCGAGCGAGAGAGCCGAGCGGCAATTGAGGGCTAGCGGCAGCATCCTGTTAGCAGGATTGCTTCCGTCCTTTTACCAGCTTATTCCGACCGCAGGACTGCCACTCCTTCCAATTTCGGGATATGTGAAGCAGCAACTTTGCACATTAGATAGACCGAAGTGTTCACCGTTTGAGACTATATACATACGTTGAAACCTGGAAATTCAACTGTGGATGGAGTATGGAGTCCCCTGCAAGAGCAGGCGTTGTTGTTGTTGTTGTTGAATCTTTGTTTTTTATTTACAGTGTATTAATTGAGTTATTATTATTGTTTCATTGAAATTATTGTCAGTAGCTTCATAACATACTAGCAAAGAATAATAATTGTAGACTACAAAAATGTGAAATATTAAGATGGCTCGCAATATTGGAAATCCTGGTTCTTTCTAGCTAAGCTTGCGCAAAACTCAGCGCGCCTATAGTTATTATGAGTTTGTAAGACCGAATACCGATGTCAATTGTAACAAAAAGTTAACACGATTTTTGGGTTCCGGTGTTATATAGGTTGAAATCAATTGAAGAATTCTAGTAGAAATGGACTAACGACGGTGTTATATAGAAATAAAGATCAAAAGAAAAATCCCTGGATCAACCAGTAGTTTTTGTGGAAAAAAATAAGCGAATCGGGGTGTTGGGTCGGTGTAAGAGATTAGGAGAATAAGTCTGGAAAGTGTTGAAAATCAAGGAAATTGATTATCAAAACTATTTATAATCAATTTCACGGCTTTCTCCATCAGAGCAATCTATGGAAAAAATGTGTTATGTTAGCACGAATGGTTACGATGCAAGCTCGATTTTCACACCTTGATAGATGTGCTATGCATAATGTGATAGCTGTCACCGTCATCTCGACGCGATGCACCCGCAAGTAGAAATTTCTGAAGCTGCGCAGCTAACGTAGGCAAATGTGAGCCCTCCTAAGTCCTACAGGATGGAAGTTGCTGTATGGTCGTCAAGGGTCGTCTCTACCATGGTTGGCGGCTTTTTGGCGACGCTGCCAGTTGACCGACGGTCACTGAATAGAATGATGCCCAAGTGGACCCAGACGCGCCAGTACTATGTAAAATGCAATAAAACACCCACTGTCCAGTGGCCCCTGTGAGGTAAGGTTGAGGAAACTTCCTTAGATGCACAATAATTCATAGAGCTGGACTGCGCAAGACAAGACGCGCGTGAGTGAGTGCACTGTGCTGGAGTTCCATAAATTTCCTGTATGTATCTTCTTTCTGATATACAGGTGTTTCGCAATTACGGTTATAAACTTCTAGGGGAGACCCTCAATCAAAAATTCAAAAATGAACCAGGAAAACATATAACCTCGATGTCCTATAATGCTCCGTTAAAAAGGTACAGGGTATTCAAGATGACGTTTTAAAATCGATTTTTTGACATAACTTTTGAACCGTTCAACTGATTTTGTTCAAATTTGGAACAAAGTTAACCAGAACAGGTCACTATCTGATCATAGCAACGTGTTTTCAAAGAAAATTCAGGGGCGTAGATAATGAGGGGGGGTGTCTTCATATTTCACCCCCCTTGCTATTTTTCCAAATTGATCTAATTTTTTAATTCTACGTCCAATTTAAAAAAAAAGGTACTGATGCAAAATTTTGATTAGAGGCTTCATTTTTGAGATATTTGGGTTTAAAACTTTGGGAAAACATCTCAAAATCGCCACTTTCAATGAGCCCAATTTTTTTTTCCCCTGAAAACTTCTCGTTTCTCAGAAAAGTGGTTTATCAACTTAAAAATTCTAGAAAACCTATTTCTGCTGAGGAATCATGAGTCTTTTTGAATTCTAGTTTTTAGGCCTTTGAAAGTGGCAATTTCGAGATGTTTTCCAAAGTTTCAAACTCAGATATCTCAAAAACGAAGCCTCTAATCAAAATTTTCCACGAGAAACTTTTTCCTCTACATTGAACATATAATCCAAAAATAGGAACAATTGGAAAAATAAGCTAAGGATGTAGGAAATAAGGGGGGAAAATGAGGACACCCCCCCCCCCCCATTATCTAGGTCCCTGGATTTTTTTTCTCAACACGTTACTACTATTCAATAGAGACTTATTTCAGTTAACTTTGTTAAAAAATTTGAACAAGATCGGTTGAACGGTTCAAAACCTATGTCAAAAAATCAGTTTCAAAAAGTCAACTTGAACACCCTGTAACTTTTCAACGGAGCATTTTAGGACATTGAAGTTATATTTTTTCCTGGTCCTTTTTTGATGAGGAATCTCCACTGGAAGTTTGTAATCGTAATTGCGAAACACCCTGTATAATTGCTGTTTCAGTCGGTATATGTATATAAGGTGAAGTAGGAAGTACCGTATGATTAAATACTTTGTACCTTAAGGCAGGCTGTGGTCTGGTCGTTAGCAGGCAGACGAGGCTGTTTTGGCCAAGCCACAGCCTGCCTTGAGGTAGAAAGTTTTTGATCATACGGTACTCACTACTCGGTGGGTGTTTTACTGCATTTTACATAGTACTCCTACGCCTGGAGCCGCTTCGGCATCATTTTATTCAGTGACCGCCGGTCAACTGGAAGCTTCGCCGAAAATCCGCCACTATGGTAGAGACGACCCATGCCGACCACACATCAGCCACTTCCACTGCAGGGGGGCTTACGTTTCCCTACTTTGGCTGTGCAGCCTCGGTAATTTTTACTTGCATGTGCATTGCGTCAAGATGACGGTGACAGCACTGTCAACATCATTCATAGCACATCTGTCAAGGTGTCAAAATCCAGATTACATCGTGTGATGTCACCCACTTTTCAAGGATTTTGGCTGTGGTCGTCGTTGCCCCCCCTCTTTCCCACGGACCCCACGTCTCAAGTTCTTTGTTTTAGACGAGAACGCGAATTAGGGGAAGCTGCTGTAAATCCAATGAAACACGGATAGATGTACCGGGTGTTTATAAACGTCTGTGATCGCGGCAGGCTTTGGTCAGGCCAAAAGTCGCAGTGAAAGGCACGATTTGATAGAGTGATAGGAGATTCCAAAGGCGATATGATAACAAACGTTTATAAACACCCGGTACTAACAAAGTGGATTTTATGATTTTATTTCACTTAATAATAATAATAAATAATAAATAAATCTTTATTTCTCTTAGGACTGTAGGTACAGCATGAGAATTGTCACACAATATAATTTGGTCAGAGATATAGAGAATATAGAGTAAAACGTCAACAAATCACAATATATAAAAATTACACTCAAATATCACAGATACACTTTGGCTAATTTATTATCTAATGTCGTACAATCAAGATATTCTTGGATTGAGTAAAAATTATGAGCTAGAAGCAATGATTTAATTTTGTTTTTAAATACAGATAGGTTTTCAACTTTTTTAATCGCTAGTGGTAGCTTATTATACAGTTTTATTGGCATTACAAATGGTCCTTTTGCAGAGCTGCTCAATCGATGCATAGGAATATCAAGGTTTAGTTTTTGTCTTAAGTGATAATTAGGATTGTTATCTCTGCCGGAGGTGTAATTGTTTCTGTTTTTACGAACATATAAAACACAGCTTAATATATACATGGACGGCACAGTTAAAATGTTTAGTTTTGCAAATAAGGGTTTGCAAGAAGAACTTTGATTTGAAAAGCACATAGTCCGTACTATTTTTTTCTGCGTCAGGAACAAATCACCCAACCCACTACCGCCGCCCCAACAAATTATCCCGTAACTCAAAATGGAATGGACGTAAGCGTAATAGTACGCTTTTAAAATAAAAGTGTCAACCTTGTCCCGTAATTGCCAAAGGACGTACTGTGAAACTTTTAGATTGCGAATTGTCTCGTTAATATGACCCGTCCAAGAGAGGTGAACTTGCCAGCAAAGTTCAAATGAATTTGTTTTTGTTCTCGGAACACCTGACACAAGAAGACTGACAGAAGACAAACAAACAAAACAAAACAAAATCAATGGAATCAATGCAGGAATAATACAACTAAACACGAAAGTAAATGAATAAAATACAACAAAAATAATGAAACATGTCAAACTGTCAGTGAAACAAAGAAGAAGAGTGACGGATTCAAAAACAGACACCCAGGGGAAGCACTCGTGAAAGAAACCCCTGTTTATAGTCTGTTGTCTCCTTAACAAAATAACGGAAGAAATTGTGCAGAGATCGTCAACATTTTTGCTAGAGCTCATTGGATCCCCCCCCCCGCACACCCAAGTTTCGCTTTGTTTGTTTTGCTTGCTTCGCTTCGATTCGTCATACAATAATAATTCACGCTTTGCATGCAATTCAATTTATACCACTCCATCACAAACACACACATACAAAACTGAAGAGCATTAGTAGACAATATACAAAAATACTACAATCAGCCAGATTGTTTACTACCATCAACTGGAGCATGTTGCGTCATCAAGGTACTCGAGACGCTGAAACAAAATCCCTCAACCCAGAAGATAACTTTATCTCGCTAAAGTTGCAACCTACTTTACAGTAATCGGGCAGTTGCCTCTGCTTCACATTTAGTATTCAAAAATATCCAAAATATCAAACAGGACTTGCAGATAATTTGAAAGTTCCTGAGCTAGCTAAGAGACTGGAGATAATGACAGATAGTTTGGGAATTTCTGAGCAATGAGGAAGACTTGAGATAATGACAGATGATTTGAGAGTTTTTGAGCAATAAGGAGGACTTGAAATATTGGCAGATGATTGGATAGTTTCGGAACAATGACTAAGGTTGGAAATAATGACAAATAATGATTGAGCCCATGGAAACCACACTGGTGTACCTAAGTCAGTGATTTTGAGTTTTTCGATTTTTGACATGTTCGGAATCTTCTTTTCTTGCTCTATTTTTGAGAAAAAAATTAAAAACGCAGCACGCTTTGCATAAAAATCACACGCCTTCGCTTCCCTGCTTCGCTGTACATTCAAATGGGATCTTCTAACTTCTCAGGGCCATATCTCAAAATGATGTTCTATGACTTACACCATTCTGGTTTTAACCGGCTCAATTTGAGAGTTCTGTGTCAAATGAATTGTCAAATGTCTCTCAATGAATTTGGGAGACTCAAAACTGACAAGGGGTTTGAAGTTGATTTGGTCTTGGAGTATTTTCTAGTACTATATTCCGAGCAACAGCAATGGCCTATCACCTCATTCATTTTATCGAATTACCGTCCTCGCCATTTCTGATTCCCGGTCCCACCCCTCTCCAGCAATCCCCAGAACCCCACAAAATAAATAAATACTCTTACGTTGGATGAGAGGGATGATGTCCTTTGGGTTCGACTTTCACATACATATACAAACTACGAAAATGTAATTTGGTGTCGCAAAATTCACCAAGGCCCTTTCATTCTCGCTAGCGCAATTTCACTAAGCATCAATAAAATAAAATGCAGTCTGCTGTTCCGATTTTTGATATTGAGGCATGAGAGGCACATAGTGACACAGATATAAGATGATAAATCAAGCGGATAAAAATAATGACATGGAATCTCAAGTGGAGCAGAGAATCCCAAGTAACATTACGAAAATTCTATTCTATTCTATTCATTACAAACAAAACAGTGGCGGTACGATAAAGTAGCTCAAATTGCAAATACTCATCAACACAGTACAAAAATCTGTTGTGGGGCGACACAAAACTTTCCCGGCGGTATCCAGAGACGTCAGTAATGATTTTGATCGAAGTGTTCCTTCGGGAGAAGGAGGATTCGATTTGTGAATTGATGAAAAAATTCTATCGAATTGAGCGTTTAGCGATGGAATACTTAACTTAACTTGGTCGTTCACTCTTGTATGATATCTCAAGAATGCAATGCTAGCTCCTTATAAAAAATTTTGTTTCTACTTTAGACATGATGATGAAATTACACAAACTTGATTGGGAACTTTTACTGCATCGCATCTGTGTGTCAAATTTCAACCCTATATCTTCAATTTAGAGCTTGGGACGCTTGAGTAGACAAGCCGAGTGACGGCATTCTGCAACCATTGTTGGACAGTTGTTGGCAGAACAGTTCAATCTGCACGATCACATATCAAATGATTGTGAAACTGAAGAAAAAATCGATCAAGTCCAGTGACCATCCAGGAAAACTAACTCGGATACACACATCACAATAAAGCACTGCGGTTCAAGGTTCAAGGCGCTGTAGAACCTCATCCATCAGAACATTTAGTTCCATAGAGAGAAGGTTGTTTTTCAATCAAAATAATTCAGAAGATTGGTCGAAAAATGGTTGGAGAATATCCAAGAACCAATTAACTACCGATTGTACAAAAAATCTTTGGTGAAAATCGGTTCACGGGTAGAATACCTGGCGGGAGTTGTTCTTATTATTTGCACTTAGGGGCACACAGGGCCTCAAACGACATGTGGAATGAGCGAGGGAATGAGGCTTCGAGCCCTTCAAAAGGGCAGGTCTGGAACACACCTGACGGCACAATAGTTCTGAAGACTGAAAAGACGAGAGGGGGGCTCAGTGGGACTCCAAGAGACACCCGTAGACACCAGGGAGCCATAGGGCTTCAACCAACCCAAGAAGACAACGGCGTCGCTTGGCCTGAAACGGCAAAATCTGATAGTCACAAGTGGGGGCCCCATCAGGGCTTTGAACGGCAGTAAGAAAACATGGGGCTCTGATACCGAATCATACAAGGCAACTGGACACATCAGAGATTGAACGTAGGTATGGGTACGCCAAAACGGGATGGGCATACTGGAGTTGCTAAAGCTACAGAAAACACAAGGGGGTTCACGGAGCCCCCCAAAACGATACTTGAAGACACAAAGGATCGGAGCGCACTGTTGTCTTAAACGATAAAAGAAAACACCGAGATCTGCCTGCATCCATAATAGTCCGGGAGCCCACTGCAAAATTTTGGGTCGATCGCTTTTATGAAGAATTTCTGTTTCAATCGATAGTGGGCAATACGATGAATCTTCCGATACCCGACAGCCACCTTCCATCCCCTGCTATAAGGGTCGCCGCCGGTTTTAAAGATGCCCATTTTGAATCATTTTTTACACCTCTTGCTTATATAAAAAAATGTCACAATGACTGACAGAAAGACAGATGGTCGAGTGGTCTAGATAAAAGTAAACGAATTCAAAGGTCAGAGGTTCTAATCTCCGCGAATACCTTTTTTTTATTCTTTTTTTTCGCATTTTAAAAGCTTGACAGACACATATCACTGTTTAATACAAAGATACCATTTTCAGTAGTTGAGGATGTTATTTCCTAGCATAAAAAAACGGCTGAAACAGACTGCGGATCAGCTGCAGAGCGGAAGAGAAACAACAGATAGATTCTTTTGGCGTGAGTTACTGCCAAATCTGTGCAGCTAAAAACGTAACAGAAAAATTAGTTTTTTAAATCTGAGCTGGCAAGAGAATGAGGGTCTTTTTTCAAAAAATATATGAAAATTTTGAAAAAAAATCGAGTTTTTCGGATTTTGAAATTTTGAAATACATACTTATACACTTTCACACCTGATTTTAGGAAACCCTTATTTTTTTCAATTCTCCACACTCAACTGGTTTTCATGGCACTCACGTTTGAAGAAAGAGCACTATACTAGGAAATACCGTATTTTTTGTGTGAAAAACGGCAGCATTAATAAATTTAGCGACGAAAGTTACTCCAAATTGAGAAACGTCGTCCAACTCCGCAATTTTAAAAAGTTCAAGTAAGTCAAGCTTTTTAAATGCGAAAAAAAAGAATTAAAAAAAAGGTATTCGCGGAGATTAGAACCTCTGACCTTTGAATTCGTTTACTTTTTATTACCATTAAATAATTTTTATTAAAATTTGAATATAATGTACAATAACTCCTTTGACTCTTAAGTATTATTTCCTGACCAATTGCGGCCTCACATAATAATTTTTGGTGGGTTCTGGCGAGCGGGTGCGGTAATTATGATGGTGTTAGTGGATTGAAGGATGATTGGGTTGACAGGAAAAATAATAAAAACCTGTGCAAAATTTGGAAGGTGACTGATCAAAAGTTAATCAGTGTCTGATGGGGCAGGACTAGAGGTGTAGCTGCTTGTTAGTGAAATGCTGCTGGTTGAGTGTGCTGCGGATGGAGTGCTCTCACTCATGATATCGCCGTCGTCATTCCTGTCGTCCTCTTCTTCTGCATCGGAGTTGTTTCTTGCAGGGGTCCCTCCAGGATCATCCTCTTCCGAGCTCAAAAGCTCACTGAAGAGAGATAGACTTTTATACGCCGGCTTGTGTGTTAGGTGTGTGGTGTTGTATGATCGTAAGTGCGCGAGGTGTTTGGTCAGTGGGGAATTTTTGATGTTGTGTCTGTAGTATTTGTCTGAAAGGTTGTAAATAAAGTCTTTGAGCATCGGTAGCTCCGTCAGTTCGTGCAAGGTTCGCGTCGTCGTGTACCTGTCAGCGTTCGTAATTAGTCGGATGAATTTGTTCTGAAATACTTGTAGTCGGTTCATTGCCGTGTTGGATATGCTGCACCAAATTGGTGCAGCATATACCAAGATCGGCCTTATCAATGCCTTATACATCAACAGCTTATTGCTGTTTGATAAGTAGCTTTTTCGGTTTACAAGTGGATACAGCGAAGATCTGGCACGGTAGGCTGAGGATAGAGTAGTTCGTAGGTGCAGGCCGAAGCTCAATCTCGCGTCGAGGTGTACCCCAAGGTATTTAACCGTGCTCTTAACAGCAATTGCTTTGCCTACGAATTTCAAGGGTTGGAATACTCTGCAGTTTGTGAACTTCTTGGTAAAGATGATGTTCTCCGATTTGGAGGCGTTGATGTTTATGAGCCACTTACTGCAGTAGTCTTCCAACCTCCTGAGGTGGGCTTGCAATTGACTATTAGCAGCCGGTGCCCAGAACGATTGCGCCGTAATTGCCGTATCGTCAGCGAACAGCGCGAGGTCTGTTCGGTTTGACTTCGGCACGTCGTTTATGTAATAAACAAAGAGCTTTGGGCTGAGCACCGCTCCTTGAGGTACACCCGCCTCAATGGCTTTCGACTGCGATAGTGAAGCTCCGACCCTCACCCGGAACCACCTATCCTCTAGGAAAGACTTGAAGAGGGTAATCATCCAGTGTGGGAACCCATAATTCCGTAACTTGTACAACAAGCCAGGTATCCATACTCGGTCGAAGGCCTTCTCGATATCGAGAAGGACCATAGCCGTGACTTGCTTTTTGTTGTAACCGTCGATGATCTTGTCGACGATTCTGGATACCTGGAGTGTTGTACTAAGTTTTGACCTGAATCCGAATTGCTCGGGTATCAGGACTTTAGCTTTGTCTTCGAACTGATCAAGTCGGGCCTGGATCACCTTTTCAGCCAGCTTGTCGAGCACACTCAGGAGAGAAATGGGCCGGTATGACAGTGGGTGACTTGGATCCTTACCTTTTTTTGGAATTGGCACAACCTCAGCCTGTTTCCACGCTGAGGGGTAGTGTTGAAGTTTGAGCATTGCGTTGTATATGTACGACAGCTGTACAACTGCTTTGCGGCTCAGGTTTTTGATCAGTATGACGTCAATTTTGTCCGGTCCTGGTGATTTCTTTTTTAGAATTTTAATGAGGTCGTGTACCTCTTTGGGATTTGTCAAAATTTTTGCCAATAGTTTCTTGTCGTTATCAAAATTGTATTTGGTAAAGCCATCTCTGTAAAAGGTCTGAATGTCTGTTTGTTGTTGGGTCAGGTTCGTTAGGTCCAGCTTGTGTACCTTAGCGAATTCAGTAGCAATCAGATCAGCTTTCTGCTTGTCGGTTATGGCTGAGCCATTTGCCGGTGTGGAGAGCGTTGGCATAGGCCGACGATCGCTTCTGATTGCCCTCACCATTCGCCAGAGGGTGTTGTCTTTAGTGTCGAGCTGCGTCAGTTTGTCGGTCCAGGTCTTATTGATAAAATTTTGGATAGCAATTTTGACGTCCTTTGTCAGTTGTGTCATGTGTTGTTTGAGATGGGGCGTTCTGTGGGTTTGCCAGTGGCGCCTGGCTTGGTTTTTAGCCTTGATGGCGTCCAATATGTCTTGCGGCAAGTTGACGAGTTTCCTATGTCGGCTGACATTAATGGACTGACCATGTTTGTGCTTTGCTTGCAGGATGGCGTTGGTGAACGCCTCCACCTCAAGTTCCAGTGTTTCTGTGTCTTGTATGTCGTTGTTAATGCGTACTAATTCATCTAATGTCTGTCTGTACTCCTTCCAGTTGGTGTCTTTATAGCTAAAGATTAGTGTGTCTTGTATCCTGACGGCGGCGTAAAGCTCAAACTCTACCGGATTATGGTCAGAGTCGAGCTCCGAGAGGGATACGGGATGCAGTGGCTGCGTGGTGTTTTTTGCTACAATCAGATCAATGGTGGAAGGAGTCATGCCGTTGGTCGGAAAATGAGTGGGGTCGTCGGTGAAGTAAACTTGGAGGTTATTGTCTGTGACATATTGATCAAGAATTCTACCATTTGCGTTGTTTGGGCCGAGGTTGCCCCAATTTTGGTGCTTAGCATTCAAGTCACCCACCACCAGTACTTTATTAGCCAAGCCAAACAGCCCATCGAGTGAGTTCTCATCCATTATTTGCGCTGGTCGGTTGTAGGCGGCTACGATGACGGTGTTATCGGCAAGCTGGATGGCTATGTGCTCGACTTGACAGCCGTTGACCTGTGCCAGTGCCGTATGTGGAATCGAATTTCTCACCAGAATGGCCACCCCTCCTGCCGCGTGGACAGCATTCGCCCTATCACACCTGTAAACAGAAAAACCCTTGATTTTGAACTTGTAATTTGGATTGATGTGGGTCTCAGTCAGTATCATGATGTCTGTTTTGTGTTGTGTTATGTATTGCCTCAGTGATGGTAGTTTGTGTGTAATGCCGTTTGCGTTCCATTGTGTAAGTGAAAGCGCGGTCGTGTTGGCCATCTCAATTCAGTGAACGGGTGAACTCGAGGATTGTAATCACTCGCTCTCCCTGAGAGGTGCAGTTGAGGAGCAGTTTGGTCAGCTTGCGAACATCATTAAGCAGTCTTTTCAGATCTACTGCTGCGTCCAGTTTCCGTAATTCAGCTTGTAGTTCTGTAAGGGTGTTAGAAGTGTCTCCGCCGCCCGTGTTGGAATCAGCTTGGCGTTGCTGTTGGTGCTGTTGGGAGTACTGCTGAGAGCTCGGTTCTTGGCTTTGTGCTAAACGACCCGCTCTGGTGGTCCAGGCATTTGTTGATGGCTTGGGAGCGTCGACAAAGCGGTGTGTCGGTGGCTGAGGAAGATTTGATTTTTTGTTTGTCTGCGTCGAAGCTTGCTGCTTTTTGCTCTTGAGGACGTCCTGGTACGTTTGGCACTCGATATAGTTTGCAGTGTGCTCACCTTTGCAATTCACGCACTTAGCTGGAGTATCTCTTGACTTTTCACATGTATATGTCCAATGAGCCTCACCGCATTTTAGGCATCGGGGTGTCGCTTTGCAGTTGTTGGCTGTGTGGAGCCATTGTTGGCAGCGGTGGCATTGGACTACTTCGCGTGCGTTTCTGACTCTCTCCCAAACTACTGAAGTGTTGAGCACATACTTGTAATTTTGATTCAAATGGCTGAGTGTGATTTTTGCGTTGGTGGTGACCAGATAAAGAGATTTTTTTGTTGCCGTGGACATTTTGCGGACTGAGACCGGTGTAAGTTTGCGCGTTGTTAAATCGTCTGTGATCTCCATGCTTTCTGGGTACTGCTCCAAACCTTTTAGTACGAACGCGTGTTTCTTTTCGTCGACCGGTGTGAATGAGTGAAACTCCACTTTTTTTGTTTCTAGATGGTTTTTCAATTTTTCCCATTCCGTCTTGTCATTTAAAGAAATATTGGTATTGTATCTTGTGTATTTGATCTTGAAGCCTGAAATTGCTGTTTTCTCCAGGAATGTTTGAAAACCTTTACTGCTGTCTGGTCTACCGTGCAGAACAATCGGTGGCAATTTCGTGGTTTTTGGTGACGTGCTCTTTTTTCCGACGCCGCTGGAGTCACCTCGAAGGCTTCGGTCGTCGCTGTCAGTGTCATCGTCATCTTTTTGTGAGTCCTCGTGATCCGTTAGTGGATTATACTTATTTGAAGTTGAGAGCAGGTTCCCCTTGCACCCAACTGCGTTTGCTTTGGTGTGCGATTTTTTTGACGATAGTGGCGTGCGAAGCCCGGCGTTGCCTTCTCCTGCTGCGACTGGTGCCAGCCGTTTGATTTTGATTAGCTTGAATCCATCTTGTGCCTCTTCCAGCTCCATGCTGATCTGCGAGGCCTGAGAGGCCTGGGAGGCCGCCGGCGTTTCGGTTTTGTTCACCGTGTCAGCCTCGGTGTCAATCGCTTGTTTGGCTTGAGCCTGCACGAATTTTTCGGCGAGCCTATTTTTTGTTTTTGATGCTAGCGGTTGCAGCTTTCTTCTTTTTGTGACCCCCTTAGGGTTGTTTGCCGCCTTTGCTTTCGCCGTGGATAGGCCTACGTGGCTCGGCCGTGTCGATTTTGACGTCAGGCGCTTGGCGCCGCTGTCGTCGCTGGATTCGCACGTCGAAGAAATGGTACGGTACGCAGGGATGATGCACAGAACGGCTTTGATTTGCTAGAAGTGCTCGAAACGCCTTAAAAAAGAACTTTTTCCAGGAGCTATCAGTGAACGTATTGACAGTTTGACTGATGTCGCAGGAATGTCGTTTACTTTGATCTAGACCACTCGACCATGTCGCCTTCTGTCAATCATTGTGACATTTTTTTATATAAGCAAGAGGTGTAAAAAATGATTCAAAATGAGCATCTTTAAAACCGGCGGCGACCCTTATAGCAGGGGATGCAAGGTGGCTGTCGGGTATCGGAAGATTCATCGTATTGCCCACTATCGATTGAAACAGAAATTCTTCATAAAAGCGATCGACCCAGAATTTTGCAGTGGGCTCCCGCACTATAATCATTCTGTCACTTTGACATAGATACCAGGGATCACGATGGATACGTCAATGTAACAGAAACGTACCGGTTAGGTTGCTAAGACAATTGAATAGGCCAAAAGTCGAGGAACAGGCAAGCCCGGCTGAATTCGGCCAGGCCAAACTTTGAAAATTCATAGCGCTCGGCTGGTGAATGATGGGGAACTCCAACTTCAGCATTAGTTTGATTCTTTGGTAATGTTGCTTCCTGCCGAGTTTGGTTCAAATCTAGCGTATAGATTTTGAATAATTAAATGGCAAAGTTCCAGACTTTGACATTTTTTATAATTTGACAGATAACAGATATGGAGATATTTTAAACTGTTCTGAATACAGTTTTTCAAGGGCTTTCAAATGACATATCGCAATTCAAGTTCCGTGAGATGTAGCTTTTGTCATTTTCTGATAGTGACACTTCTGTTTGACAGATGACAGCCAAAAACTAATCCGGTCATTCCAGGGTGAATCCACGTCTGCATACCAAATTTCAAGTCGATCGGATCAACGTTTCGGCAGTTATCGTGGAAGATCACAGACATACACACACACTAACGGACAGACATCATTCTGGAAATTGTCTCAATCGTCTTGAAAAACCTCAAAATGGATATATCCGGCGTAATCCCGTAACTTTTCTTCTGCACGATTACAATACTTTCCCTCCGAGTTCGTGGGGGGCCGGGAAAGTAACAATTCTAAAAACATGAGAACATCTCTGTCTTGTAGAATATCGCAAACTTGAACAAAATGGTAACCAGAAAACCATGTACAAAGCTGGAAATATCAAAAAAATGGATAAATGATATAATAATGGGTATCACAGACTTGTCTCATTGTAGGTGCACAAATTACAGGCACATTAAAACACTGTCGATTTCGACCACGTCCGATACTAGTCGAGGCTGGGTTCGATCTCCCCGGATTTGCACCTAGACGCCTGTAGCCAACCCCGCGGCAGTTTTTGTGCCTCTCGCAGGTATAAAATTCGCCGGCCTCCGATACCCTTGGCAAATGACTTGATGTTTAAAACTATACCAGATGCTGCTTTATTTGCCTGTATGTGATTTCGAGAAAGCGACGAATTTGAGCTTTATTGATAATTATGAAAAAGTCCGTCCCTCTACAATCGTAACCATCCGTGCCAATATAACACATTTTTCCATAGCTTGTTCTAATGAAGAAATCCGTGGAATTGATTATACAATAAATTCAAGTATTCTCTCATATGTACAGGGTTATTCAAAAGTCCGGAATAAAATTCATAATTTTTTTCCATACCATTTCGGAGAAAACGCTCAAACAGGTCGATTTTTAAAAACGGCAAGCCGTTTTTTCATGACACGTGTTATGTTCTACCGTCAACCCCCTCACCCCAAGCCACCCTTAGTATTTTTTTTCAAATAGCACCCTATGACTTGTGGGGGCTCGTGGGAAAGCTTGTCAAAAACTCTATTCAGATCCACTATTGAAAATTGGATCGGACACTTCACCATGAAGTTTTGAGGAACCCCCAGTTTTACTTAACGGTCCGGAATAAAATTCATAATTTTTTTCCATATTCATTTCGGAAAAAAACGCTCGAACAGGTCGATTTCTAAAAACGGTAAGCCGTTTTTTCATGACACGTGTCATGTTCTACCGTCAACCCCCTAGCCCCAAGCCACCCTTAGTATTTTTTTTTCAAATGGCATCCTATGGCTTGTGGAGGCTCGTTGGAAAGATTGTCAAAAACTCTATCCAGATCTACCATTGAAAATTAGATCGGACGTTTGACCATGAATTTTAAAGGAATACAACGAGCCTCCACAAGCCATAGGGTGCCATTTGAAGAAAAAATACTAAGGGTGGCTTGGGGTTAGGGGGTTGACGGTAGAACATGACACATGTCATGAAAAAACGGCTTACCGTTTTTAGAAATCGACCTGTTCGAGCGTTTTTTTCCGAAATGAATATGGAAAAAATTATGAATTTTATTCCGGACTGTTAAGTAAAACTGAGGGTTCCTCAAAACTTCATGGTGAAGCGTCCGATCTAATTTTCAATGGTGGATCTGAATATAGTTTTTGACAAGCTTTCCAACGAGCCCCCACAAGCCATAGGGTGCCATTTGAAAAAAAATACCAAGGGTGGCTTGGGGTTAGGGGGTTGACGGTAGAACATGGCACGTGTCATGAAAGAACGGCTTATCGTTTTTAGAAATCGACCGGTTCGAGCGGTTTTTCCGAAATGAATATGGAAAAAAATTATGAATTTTATTCCGGACTTTTGAATAACCCTGTATATCGAAATGTTTAGGCAGAATATTGTAGGCCACTCAAGCGCTGTGTAATTTCAGACTCTCAGCCTCTGTTACAGGGTTGGCCAAAACCCAGGGTTTTGAGAAAAAACCCACTGGGTTTTAATGAAAACAGTGGATTTTGATGGGTTTTAATGGGTTTAATTGTTTCTTCAATAATTGAGTCTTGAATGATTGTTCCATCTTCGTTCTCTTTGTACTCTTTGCTTACCTACCTCGTTCCACTCAGCAGCTTCTCTCCTTCCTTTTGAACTCATATTGACACTTTTTCACAGGTAACTTACTATCATACTAACTTGAAGTAATCTACCACACTAACTAAACCATACCATCAATCTCAGTTCCTGAAAAAAAACTAACAGTTTCGCAAAAAAAGTCACATTTTGTGACTGTGATGTGATTGCTTTACATAAACTTGAAAAAACCCAATAAAACCCACTTTATGGGTTTCAAAGGTGGGTTTTTTTAAGGTGGGTTTGTTTTTAAAAACCCAGTGGGTTTTAATGGACTGGGCAAAATTCGGCCAACCCTGCTCTGTTATAGTGTAATATACCAATAGTTCATGATCTTTGAGTGAAATCACAGCACCTATACAATAATTATCAAAATATGGAAACATGCACAATAACTGGAACAATAAAAGTGTGCTGGTGTCGTGACGCCCCAATAAAACAAAGCCCTATAAAAATGAAAATGCCACCAAACTCCACGTTCAAATAATACACAGCCATGAATATTTTTCTCTCTAATTACGCAAATATTTCAATTTTCATGAGTTTTACGAGCTTAGTACATCACAATCCCGATATGGCAGTGTAAAGTTGCGGGCGCTGATATAGAAACGCGCTCCCGGGACGAAGGGACGGGAAGGGACGGGGCATCGCAACCAAGCGAGCGGAGTTTTTATTTACCCGGCGCCGAGGACCGTGATGTAGTTCCATCAATATTAAAATGTATAAAGAATCATCCTCTGCTGAGCATTAAAAACATCTCTTTCTCTTTTAAAAGCTAAATTCGGAACTCGCTCTTCAGCCACCAAGCAACGGCCCCGCGCTGCGGAAACTCGAAATCATATTTTCGAATCGTAAAAGAACCTTCTGGTGCCATCGGAGTATATAATATCGCAGCAGCACCAGAGCAATTCTTGCGAGTTTTCACGACCTGCTCCAGTTTTATTTTTCGCGATCTCTATTAGGTACGTCAAGTCAAGAATAAAACCCTCATTTCCGCGCATAATGGTCGAGCATTAGGCTGATGAATACTTTGCATGGAATCTTACTGTCCTCATCTAAGGCTTTAATATTGAAGAAGGAAGCTAATTCGAACGAAAATCATGTTTTTCATAATATTTATTTACCGTTATGTTTGAATTCTTGGAATTTTCAGGATGTCTTGTCTTGTTGCTATTAGGAATGGTAGCTGAGGCAAGAAATCGAATGTTTTGGAACCTGTGTTCATTGGAGCAAATAAATATCCTACTGGAATCAGCGACATTCAAAAAGTGGAAAAGTGATTCTCTTTATCGAAGCAAGATTCTTGGTGGAAATATCATATTTGATAAAAACAATCCAGTATAGTACCCTCGATAGTACACCTACCTAACGGCTCAGTTCCAAGTCAGATGGTGCAAAGTTATTGTAGCGATGTAAATTGCTAAATACAGCGGCCTGACTGTCCAAACTGGGTTGTTTTGTGTCGTTGTCATGGTAATCTGAGGCAATAATTCTGAACGCAAGTTGAACTCGTAATTGAGCCCTAACCGCATAGAAGATGAATTCACCGCAATGAATCGGAGTACGCGCTAAAGCATGAAATACTGATAGAAATAATAATTGATCGAGAGATACCTAACCAAGGGAATTAATTACAAATCAGAGATTGTTTGCACAATAAATAAATTCATACTGAGTAGGTATGTACTGTACACACAGATTCCAAACATTCACTCAAATAATGCATAACTTGAATATAATAACCCATTCGACCTGCTCTCATCTTTGATCGGGAAGATGACGTGATGGCCACTGCCACTGATGGCTTACAGATTGCTATCTGGAACGCCAATGACTTAATCAGACATGTCCAAGAAATCAAAATCTTTCAAATAACTCATATAGTAGGTTCACTTGTACTGTGACTCTAGTTGGCTGGGCAAATTTTCTACTTTAGCATTGTAGGCTTGCCGCCTTTTCACCTGGTGTGAAACCGACTTCTCTGGAAGTGAAGTTATATTTCTCATCAAATTGATATTAAAACCTTGAATCTTGAACTGACCTGGTCATATGTGGAAGTGCAACTAGGGGGACGCAGAGCTGTGTTACCGTCATGTAGACACCAAAAGAGCACTTGCGGCCGCAAATCTAAGTCATCTTGACGGCGGCCTATTCCGGGTCAACAAAAACTCGTCCCGGAAAGCCCCAAAACAAAAGCAAATTGTAAATTGAAGGTACTAACATCAATTTTTGTCCAATACGCAACTTTGAGCGGCTGGGTTTTTTGAAATTTGGTTCAAATTACTTTTCACACGTAAATTCTTTTGCCAATGACAGACTGCACGGCGATCCGTGTATCGCCCATAATTCTTCAGGGTTTGGGTTGTATTTTTGACTGGAAGAGGCGAGAGGCTTAATGGTTGCATGGGGCCCCTTTTTTGGACGAGGGGCATTGTAAACTCTTTAATTTGAAGCATCGAAAGTTGAACCGGCTTCGAGAGGTTAGGAATATTTTTCACAACTGTCAAATGTCAAGGCTCTCTTGATTTATTTGTTCATTGGCGAAAATTGAAAACAGGTCAGAAAATTGTTACATTTTCCAATAAAATGGAAAAAAGCGTCAAACATCACGTCCCGCAAAAATGTTCAGGCTATCTGCATAGGAAATATACACAAAAAATGTGTTTCAAAACTGGTCCGGCCAGAGCAGCCTACTGCAAAGTTTTGGGGATTTTCTATAATTCACCGACTTGAATCACGGTACAAGTGAACCTACTTTAACATGGACACTATGCTGGCAGACTTGGGCGACAGATCCGTTATTTATAAAAGTGCCGATCTACTCAGTTTATGCCTCGGTTTTATGCAATACCATAGCTGGATAAAATTACGAGAGAAAGAATCCCAATCATTGTGAGGAATACTGTCGTGCATAGCGTAGCCGCTACGTGGCTAACTAGGCTATGTCGTAGCTAGAAGTTCTATTTCTTCTAGCTGGTGGGGACTCAGATGGTAAAGGCACAGGTGAAGGACACAAGCCCTGATACAGAATACTTCCATTGTCCATTGTCTTCAACTACAATGTCCTTAAGTCTACGGTATTCACAAACTTACGCCATTTCACTCAGAAATTCGATGGGTGAGTCTCATCGGTCAAGTTTGAGCTTTCAGTTCCAACGACACGCACTCTGACCAAGACCGAAATTTTGGCAGCTTTTGAAAATCCATATTTAAAAACATAAAAACCAAATTGCCCATACAACTCGACGAACTATAGAATGAACCGGACTGTACAGTAGAAATCGGTAAGCAAAAAAAGTCCTGGTCGCGCCTTGAACAAACATCACTCACCTACGCAGCAGCCCCGCACGTTGGGCGCCATTGGAGTGTCGAAATCACTCGAGCAGTGAACATTCCGAAATTACTCGGCGTTCTTCTCGCCTATAGGACTCTTTGACATTTTATCACTCACAACAAGAGCCCGATTTACCTTGTTTGTTATTCAATTTCGCCAAGCTTTGCGTCGTTCGTGTCTCGCATGCTCGAGTCCAACCATAGCGTTCACTTCCTCTGTATCAACAATAATAATAACAATTATTAAGAGATCAAAAGGGGACGGGACGCGAGCTTTAACCTTTGAGAGTAACAGTAAGAGGAAGGCAACGCGCTGACACGCAGAATGGCTTAGAAACGTTCGGTAGAAGGAGGAGAAATAAAAGGAAATTGGTTGGGTACGCGGAAGCGCTCTAATTAACAGGTGCGGGATGCTGGGATGTTTGATGAAGTGCGCATAGCCATAGCCGTCGTAGACTTCATTATGCACGTAACAAAGACGTTTGCTCAAACGGAAATTATTTATTCACATGCCGTAAAATTACATTTTGCGTATATAAAATATGCATGTGGCGTGGAGATAAGATCTTGAAGTGAACATTTTTTTAGTAGATGAAAAGGTACCTATCCGTAGTTTGGCTTAAGTAGCACTTTGCTTACTCAAATTCCAAAGATGCTGATAACGATACCATTATTTTGTCATATATTTTTTTACCTTAGGGGTATATGCACAGCTGGGGGTGCGAGGAGTCAGGTTGTTCAGACCCTCTTAGAGCAACGACAAATTAAATTTTTCGACCACCACAACCCCTAATTGAAAATGAAGGTGGTGATCACCGGGCTAGCAATAGAGTTGGGGTGAATTCTTAGCTGGACTTCCAAGAAAAAAAAATAATAATTTTGAAATAGTAAAATTAAAATATTTAAGTTTATTAAAAAAACAAAAAAAAAAGAAAATTAAATAAATCAATGAATAAATAAATTAAATGTGGTTATTGGCTTATAATCTCTTTCCTCTTTTAATTAAATATTTACGAATGAATTAAATTACCTACTAAATTAAATTTCAGTGAATCATGAATGAATTCCCTTTTTCGTAGTACTACCAAACTGGGTTACAGCAGCAAATTCAATCACTGGGTTTGCAAATTGCTCTTGCGAACACTTATTTTGTTAAAAAAAGGAAAAAAAAAACTTAATAATTAAATTTAATAATTAACTAATAAGAGCAGGTACTCAACAAAAGCGGAAATGTGAAGTGAACACAAAACAAAAGGATAAAACAAAGTAATAAATAATCAAGGACTTTTCTTGCAACAAAATTATAGGTATCTAGTGCTGGTACTAAAATTCTCTCAAATAAACAAAATAACACAATTTAACAATGAAGGTAAGTGGGTTCCTTTATTTCACGGACTACACGAAATTTGCTCGTTCGTTTTCTTGGTGTGGAAGCAGTCTCAGGCAACAAATTAGTTTTGTGCAACTTACTCTTTTCGTCGGGAACAACAGAGCATAAACTAATTAACCGGAAAATGGACCGGCTCCCTCCACCTTTTTCCTGGGTCGCAGGCCTTCAGAAGGGATAAGATTCAACTGATAGAAGCTCCAGAACGATCGAATCAACAGAGCAGGCAGTATACAACTTATCCCAAAGCGGCAGCAAAATGGCGGGCCCCAAGCAGAAGTGCGTTGAATTTCTACAGCACAGACACGATGTCGTAATCAATTCGGTATAAAGACCCGAGCAAAGAACCCTAAAATTGCAAAGGTTAGCTTCTCAAGAAAAAAAGAAAATGTCCAATCGAATTGTCACCTCGAATGAGGGTTTCTCTTTGTTTCTATATGGTCTTTCTGTTTCGCAGAAATTCTTCGACAACCCTCGGCGGGTGTGTGCGGAATGGAGAAAACAAAACAACAACAGAAGCCTACAAGAAACGAAAATGTGAAAAACAAAGTTAATTGCGACGAAACGTGAAGCTTACCCTCCGATCTTGTGAGGTATAGGTACGTTGGGGATGAAAAATAATCAACCAACTCTGATCTTTTGGTCTCGGTTCCTTCCTTTAAATCTCGTTGAAAATTCTAGGTTTGTTAATCCCCAATCGTGGGTGGCAAAAGGTGCTCAATAATACTAAACTTCAACCTTTTTTTTTTCAGCCAAAAGAGAATCCTGGTTTATCCCGAATCGTCGGTATCCAAACAACGAATTTTTACAAAATTCTCCTAAAACCTTTTTCTTCAACGAGACGTGGAACTTAACTAAAACCGAGAGAAACAAAAAACGTAGACCAAGAAAAAGAAGAGAAATAAAAACCAAAGAAAAAGTCTACTGCCACTTTTTCCCGTTTTCTTGCCGACTCGATAGAGTGAGGTGTTATCTACAATTCCGGCATTAGATACACGGCTCGATCGCAACAATAACAAAGCAGGTAGGTACCTACGTAGAATTAATCTGCTGTAATGTGTGCTCTGTTCTAGGTAAAAGAAAGAGAAAAGAACCAAAGCAAAGGTAATGCCTCGACGGAGATAAACATGCATAAGACTACCCACAACTAAAAGAATTTTTAAAGAAGAAGCCAGAATCAAAATAATAATGAATGCAGAGTGATAAAACAAAAATAAATTAAAACCTAACAAATAAACTCTCGTGGACCACCTAAATATAGTGTTTTTCTACCACAATTTTTCAGGTTGTCAAATTTAACCGTTACAATTTATTCAATTTTCAACAGCAATACCACAAGTGCTTAGGTTTTTACGAAAATTTTGTCCAGGCGCCAGGTGATTGCGAGTGGGATCGCGAGTCTCTAGATAAATGCCCTTCTTCTACGGAGTCGGGCATTTATCGCTACAACCAGCCCGAGGGAGACGCTTGGCCAAAATTATTCAGGAAAATCTCGAGCACGACTGATATTATGATGATTATTACAGAAAAGAAGTCCAAAGTGACAGCTGTCAGATTTTATTGTTAACATTCATTTTATTTCCTTGCCATTGACAGTGGAATTTAGATAAGTGAATATTTTCCTTGTAGGTGTAATAGTCAAGGGCGTTGTACCGTATGATCAAAAACTTTTCTCGTCTAGGCAGGCTGCGCTCTGATCATTGGCAGGCAAACAAGGCTGATTTTGGCCAGGCCACAGCCTGCTTAGAGGAGGAAATAGTCCAGTAAAATGAGGCGATTTTTAGGCCAAAGTTGGAACAAATTAGGGGCAGGATGAAAAAAATATGGCGATGTAGAGAATGAAAAACTGAATAAGAAAAACTGAAGTTCCATTTCCAGTCATCCCGGAAACCATGGAAAAAAATGGAGAAGATGGAAAAACATGCGCCGCGATCTTTCTTTTGAAACGGTGAGAGAACGGTGAGAGATGTGTGAAAACTATCAGGGACAAAGTTGTAAGGAATTCAATAATCTACAAAAAAGTCTTTGAGGGTATATGTCTAACTTCTTCAGTTTAGCCGTTTATCGCAGTCCAAGTTGCGCGCCGGTCTAGTGAAGTGGAAAAACTGACCGCGTGACCTTCCTTCTTGGATGCTGTGAGAACGACAAGAGATATCAAAAAATTGTGAGCGACAAAGTTGTAGAGAATTGAATGCTCCACTAGGAAATCTTCAAGGTCAATTGTTATCTCATCTAGTTCAGCCGTGAACCACGTTCGAAGGTGCGCGACAATCCTGTTGATGAAGTGGTTTTTCTGGAAAACTTACAAAAACCCTAGACTCGATGAAAAAACTGTGACAATGTAGAGGATGAAAAACTGGATAAAAAAAAACCAAAGTTTCATTTCACACCGTTTCGGGAAATCCAAGGAAAAAAAAGAAAAAGTTGGAGAATAGCGATTTGCACTCCCAGCTTCCTCATTGAATACTGAAATAAACGTAATAAATATGGCAAATCTGAACAAACTAGCTTGTAGAAGATTGAATCATCTATAGACAATGCCGTGATGACATGTATGCATCTTTGTCGACTTAGCTGCGGAGCGCTATCAAAGTTGGGATACATGACTAGTGACGCGTCGCATACGTGGTCAAACTGGCACGACGTTGCGGTCATTGTTCAATTGGTTATAAAACATGATTGAATGATTTGAAAAAATTGCGTGCTTTGTTGGACGTCTGGTAACTATTGTTTTGGATGTATTTCCGCGGATGAACGCTTTGTTATGTATATAGTTTCTTGTTTGGCAAAATTAAAGTCGTGAGTGTCACTGTAGGTACTATTTTCGTCATATTTTCATTCTAGAAATCTAGGACGAGAGACTGGGTTGCTAGGGAATTTCTGAATTTGTCATTTCTAATCATATATTTATAGCATCAAAATAGTACGAAAATAGTATCGCTTAAGGTGATAGGCTTTAGGCTTAAAAGTGAGGAAGTACTCGTATTTAGTAACACAATGGGTAGTATAAATAAAAAATAAGCATAAGCATTTGCTTAGGTTTTTGAGGAGTTGCTAAGCAGACTTTCCCCAGCAACGCCTATGAAATCCAAGCAAATGCTTATGCTTATTTTTTATTAATACTACCCAATATGTATTATACTTAAAAAACGTGATTCACGTTAGATAATGAGATGTTTTTCAACTGATTTCTGATGAACAATTATCATTCAACAACAGCTTGGAGATAATAAACAACTGTCCATCTGAACAATGGGGTTTGAAATTAAACATTTATCTGTTGATGCCTATTGGAACCCAGGATAATGTAGCTCTCGAAAATCTGCTACGGCTACAATCAGCTACCGGGCTGATTTCCTGCAGATGTTTGAAAAACTGCGAGAAGCTTTGTGGATGCAGAAAAGCTGACCTCAAGTGTACCAAGTTTTGCCACCACTGCGGTGGAGCCACCTGTTCTGACGCTTCCTGCATTGTCGTTTCGGAAGACGATGATGATGACTACAATGATAATTCTAACAATAAGTAGCTACCCAGACGTTGAAGAAAGCACGCAATTTTTTCAAATCATTTGATCATGTTTTATAATCGATTAAACAATAACCGCAACGTCGTGCCAGTTTCACCACATATGCGACGCGTCACGAGTCATGTACCCCAACTTTGATAGCGCTCCGCAGCCAAGTCGACAAAGATGCATACATGACATCACGGGATTTTCTATAGATCATTCAATCCTCTACAAACTAATTTGTTCAGATTTTCCATATTTGTTACGTTTATTTCAGTATTCAATGAGGAAGCTGCGAGTGCAAATCACTATTTTTCAAGTTTTTCTTTTTTTTTCAGGTTTCCCGAAACGGTGTGAAATGAAACTTTGGTTTTTTAGATCCAGTTTTTCATCCTCTACATTGTCATAGTTTTCTCATCGAGTCTAGGGTTTTTGTAAGTAAAGGTCACGCGGACAATTCTTCCACTTCACTAGACCGGCACGCAACTTTGACTCCGATAAACGGCTAAACTGAAGAAGTTGGATATATGCCCTCAGGAACTTTTTTGTAGATTATTGAATTCCCTACAACTTTGTCCCTGACAATTTTCACACATCTCTCACCGTTTCAAAAGAAAGATCGCGGCGCATGTTTTTCCATCTTCTCCATTTTTTTTCCATGGTTCCCGGGATGACTGGAAATGAAACTTTGGTTTTTCTTATTCAGTTTTCCATTATTAAAATCGCCATATTTTTTTCATCCCGCCCCTAATTTGTTCCAAGTTAAATCCTTATTTTACTGGACTTGAAGTTTTTGATCATAACGTTATGTAATAATCAATATAAAGACACATTGATATCTGTCGAATCACCGTGAACGCTTTTTTTTGTCAACTGGATTAGGAGCATTTGTTTTTTTCAGTCGTCTGGAAGAAGGATAAGATCAGGATCAACCCGCAGGTTTGAGGGTGGTGTCGGTGTCGGTCGTGCAGATGTCCCCAGACATCACTGTGAAAAAGACGCGATTGCACATCACCACTCGCTCCTTTGAGCTTTTTAAGTTTATCCATCAAGACTCTAGTGTGCATTCCTGAACTGTTTTCCTGGATTAATTGGTGGTCGGTTATCAAAGTTCCTATAGCTCCAGCTGGATTTTCATAATTACGCAAGAAGTTGTCCATAAGTTTGTCTATATGGTAAAGTATCCAGATGATATATTTTGTTATGAAAATGCTAATTATTGGAAACACTGGTTAGATTTTTGAGAATAAGAATTGCATTGAGATCACTTTGGATGAAACCTTTGTCAATACGCCAGTTCAAAATATGCCCGACCAAGTCGTCTGACACCGCTACCACTTCCATATCAAAGCTACTCATGACTGTACAAGAAGAAGATAAGATGGAGTATCTAGCTCATGCATAACGTGGAAATTCTTCTCTAGCAGTGGCCCAACCTCTGGGCATCGCCCGGTCAATCATCCAACTTTTTCCCGGCTTTACGATACTGCAGTCACGATATCACTCGACTGGAGCAGTGTACTACGCGCTATGCGCCCCTACACAAGGTTCCCAAGAGAAAACCTAACCCAAGTAGCTTCGCTACGCGCGTCGCGAGCGTCGGAATTTGCAAGCGTCGGGATTGACACCCGTTCAAACATATCCTTCATGACAGACCCTGTCCCATCCTAATCCCATAAGTAACATACAAAACGTCTTGCACTTAACCAAGCAGCATTATTAAGAGTGACTCTTTAATAAAAATACTGAACAGCCAAGCAAAAATACATCAGCCACTTGCCAGATGTGGCTTGACTCACCGTTGAAGACTGCCACACTCAGTTGCACAGGCGAAAGCCTACATGCGTGTTCTGGAATTCACCAGAACGCTCCGCATACTTGTAAACTGCGACCTAACGGGAAGAGTCTATGTAGAAAGATCGCGTGCTATTCAGAATCGCCGCTCGTAACAATACTTAGAAGAAACTTCGAGCGATCGCTACATTTCGAGCGGTCGTTGTGACGGATCTTGACGAAAGTTGGAGGAGAAAGTTGGGCTACTCGAGGGTGTAGAAGGTCAAACTTGCGAACGAGTTCTTCTAGGCGCTTTCTAGGCGCTTTCTAGGCAGAAATGCTTCCCAGGTAGAATTTACTTTCTATAGGCAGAAAGGATTCCCGGGTAGAATTGACAGTCTATACGGTGCTGTCGTGCTGGCAGGAGTGGTTGAGATACTTCCATAGAATGTAATCGGCGATGTCTGCGGCCTGATCCAGTATGGGTGCAGTTTGAGCCTCAAGGATTGGATAGCTCTTGCATTTAAAGGCGGATATTGAATCCAGAGAGTGTGGAGCAAGAAGGTATAGAATTTACCAATTTTGATCTCGCTAAATAACGCAAAATGGCGCAGAAATGGTGGTGATCGCCAAGTTTTCCGGGAATAGACAGCCGGTGAACCAGTTTGTTATGTTTAGTTTGATTAATGTAAGTAGGCAACCAATAATACGCTGGTTGCGAAGGAGTGCGATGGTAGAAGAGAGGGAAAGGATTAATCAGTGTTCAAGAGCGCTCGATATGGGATGGATCGCGGTCTGTTTGCTCCGTTGTTTCGGCATTATGTATTTGTAACAATTGTGCTCAATAAAGTACGTAGTGAACTTGTGAAAAGAATCACCTTTTATTGCAAGTTACACACAACAGCAAGAAGTAGCAGTGCTCTTTTAAAGAGCAAGAAAGGTTCCCCGAACCAGCGACCATACGAAGGAAAAATCCAACAAACCCAATTTTCTCCACAGTTCTTGAATCGTTATCTTACCAGGTCGTGCCCTTTGGCTGCATCCGGGTTTTAAGTTGAGCAGGTGAGACACAGGCTGAACTTTGTGTTGCCTTGAATAACCCTACCGAGGCTAAACTGCGCTTCCTACTGATGGTACAGTTGAATCGCCCAAGGATTTCATTGGGCCCTATCAATTAAAACGTAACAAATGCTTTCGTGTAAATGTGAAACTCGGCATCAAAAGAAGCAATTGCTTGATCCTTATTTACGACTCCTTATTTCTTGTTTGATTTTCATATTTATTTTGCAATCAAAGCTAATGCCAAATCCTGCGTAGATGCTTATATAAACAGTTGCATATCATCGCGCAAATCATTCGTCATAACTTTCTTTAACTCCATTTAGCTCCTACTTAATTCAGATTGATTGCACATAATTAAGTGGTTATTTACCCTTTGAACGAATAATCAAACACCACTAATTCCTAGTCTCCTCTCCGATCTTTTCGCGCGGGAGCGAGAAATGCGCCCGGGCCAAAAGCCAAACTTTGCAACTGAGTTTTGCTTTTAACATCATCAGAGAAGCGCGTACAGCGGCCAGAAGCAAGAGTGAGAGAGAGAGAGAGAGGGGGAGAGAGAGAGGGGGAGATAGAGAGCAGGAATTAATAAGCGAAAGTAAACTCGCAGAGCTTAATTCGTGAATTGAAGTTTCAATTTCAGGAATCCCTAGGGTTGACTTCAAAACCTCGAGCTCAACGGCATCAAGAACGACTTCATTAGGTGCTAAATTAAAGCTCGAGTATTCGAAAACCTTAACATATTTTCCAAGGGGGCTAAACGAGTGGGTACAGCGAGAGGGACTAAGGAAGCATCTCGTGGGTATAAGTAGGTATACCCAGGAAAGTATAATAAATTTAGCTATCATAACTTCTTGCGGTTGTGGCCTACTTTTTCTTCGAGCTTTGACATCGTAGCAATATCGAACACATCTCATTTCAAAGTAAAATCAAAATTAGTTCGAGTTTTGCGAATACTTAGCAATCTAGTTGAGCTTTCTGCCGGCAGCAATTTCATTGAAAACATTCCAGAGACACGAATATAACAGCATCGCGCCTCTGACGATGAAAAAATCCTCAACTTTAGTCGCAATAAAAAACAGTTTAATGAGTGTCTGAAAACATTATTTTGGGAGCTTTGCTGTCGCCCCCCCAGGCCACGAAATGTTAAAATTCACTTCCAAGCACCACCAACTTCCAAAAGTCGTCCTCCGCCTCCTCCTCATGGCACGACGCAGTGACATTTCCGTGATTACGGAACTTTTGTTCGCACTTTGGACATCATTAGAATCAAGTCGCCCGAAGCGACTCATTCTTTTCAGTTTTTCTCCCTTTCGTTGCTTTGCCGTCAGCAGAAGCGACTCGGTTTTACGTAATCTCACGTAACGCGCGCGGCATAAATAAAACATCAACTTTTCAACTCCACACACACAATTTCATACTTGCGAGATGGATAGAAAAAAAAGTAACTGTGAAACAGCCTCCAGAGCTTTCGCCGGTGATGTCCTCAGAGTACCGTCGTGCTAAACGAGCTTTTCACAGGAGCCTCCAGGACAGGACACGTCTCGTGATGGAGGTGGACGTGAATTAAAATCATCTGACTGAACGCGGGAACAATAATAGAAAATTGTACTTAAATCTTGTTGTTCTGGAATGAAAGAAAGAGGGGTTTGAAAACGTCCGCGTAAACAGTTTGTTTGCCGTGATCTCAATTACTTAATTAATTCTGTTTTGTGCCTCGCTTCTTGAAATCCTGGTCGTTTTTTCTTACGGCACGCTGTGCATGGATGTAATTTTCTGTAGGAGGTAGCTAGTAAATGAAACGAGGTTTTACAAATTAGATAGAATAAACAATTGTTCATGTGAGTAACTAAATAAATGCAAACAACGAGTTTTGGAATAGGTGCCTAGATAATATAACCAGTCCATCTTTTCACCTCGCGGTGTGTTAGAGAGCCTCGCTTAGGTATAGACAATTGGTTTACTTTGCAGCAAATCATATTACGAGTATGGTTCATTATTTAATAGATCAATCGACTTACCTGTAAGCAAGTTCGATCTTAATTACTCGAGCTCATATTCTGGAACGTTTACCATGTAGTCACACTGTATGTGTACCAAGCGCACAAAATGTTAAGGACGGAGTTGAATTGGTAAAATGAGGCGTTGCGGAATCAATCAGTGTGGGTTTATTCCTTGACAGAAATTTACCATTTAGGTCTTTTTAGAAAGCTACAAGGATGTACTTTGGTTTGAGCATATAGAAATTTTCAAAATCAAAAAAAATTAGGTTTTGAAAAAATAATTTGGAAATGGGAAAAGGATGGAAAAAATATGGCGATGTAGAGAATCCGCGATGTAGAAGTCCAGCCATCCCGGGAACCATGAAAAAAAAATGGAGAAGATGGAAAAACACGCGCCGCGATCTTTCTTTTGAAACGGTGAGAGATGTGTGAGAACTGTGTGGGACAAAGTTGTAGAGAATTCAATAATCTACAAAAAAGTCCCTGAAGGCATATGTTTAACTTCTTTAGTTTAGCCGTTTATCGCAGTCAAAGTTGCGTGCCGGTCTAGTGAAGTGGAAAAACTGTCCGCGTGACCTTCCTTCTTGGATGCTGTGAGAACGATAAGAGATAATAAAAAATTGTGAGCGACAAAGTTGTAGAGAATTGGATGCTCCACTAGAAAATTTTCAAGGCCAATTATTATCTCTTCTAGTTCAGCCGTGAACCACGTTCGAAGTTGCGCGACAATCCTGTTGATAAAGTGGTTCTTCTGGAAAACTTACAAAAGCCCTAGACTCGATGAAAAAACTATGACAATGTAGAGGATGAAAAACTGGATCCAAAAAACCAAAGTTTCAGTTCACACCGTTTCGGGAAATCTAAGAAAAAAAAAGAAAAAGTTGGAAAATAGCGAAACGGCCGAAATAAGTTTAATCTCTATAATATATTATAATATAATCTTTCCGTGCTGCCATAACCGAAAATGACAATATGAGCTTGGTGTCCTGCACTGTAATATTCAGAAAAAGATCTAGAGCGGCAAAGTAAAAAGTACACGTGAAATATAAACTAACCTCGCAAAATCATTCACAATTCAAGAGAGATCACGTTTCCAATGTTATAGCTTGAAATTTTCGGTTTAAATCAGATGAAATTATGAATAATTACTTTGAAAATTGACATTCTAGGGTCATTTTTCTAATATCTGTTGGTACAATTGCAGAATGATTTTTGACGTTTTGTGGCGCGAAGGCTTAAAAGTGATTAATTTATGCCATTTCCTGTGTTTCGTCGTCACACAAGACACTAGAGCTCAGTGATTTCGGGATTTTTGGGGGATGGCCCTTCTCATTGGGGAGGAGGAGGGCGGTTTTAAGCAAGAAAACTCAAACATAGGACGTAATTTTTCAAATCGACATTTGACACACAAAAATCTACATCTAGTAGGTATATGCCTCGTGCCTTGGTGATGAATGGCAGAAGTACCAACTTGAAATTCATTCCAATGATTTTTGCGACATGATCTTATTTATTTGTGATTTTATTAAAAGCAGCACGAAAAACGATGTATGTTACTCGCGCTGAAAACGGCATAGCATAACTCTCTCACATGTAGCTCTCGGCCTAGGGCCTCGAGCTGCATTCACGTTCGTTATGCTATGCCCGGTTTTTGGCGCTAGTAACATAAAATACTATTATCGTAACTATTGTAATACCCATGTGTAATACACATGTATAAGCTAACACCATGGCACCTAGAGGACGGTTTTGTCCCCCATAACTTGGCTAGCTTCAACTGCAGCACGTTGTTTCTTATATTGTTATGAAGGATAAATATTTTATTGTTTTGGTGGAAGTTTAGTTTTATATGAAGAATGTTCGGCTCACTTCTAGTGGGTTTTGAAGAGTATAATTAAGTTGCATGCTTATTGCAATTTATTGCTTATTTCTTATTGAGCCAAAACAATTATAATTTTGCTCAGCTGCTGTTTAATATGCAGTGCATAGTGGCGTGAGAAAACTCAGTTTCCTATCTGAATAACCCCTTGGGTGCAGTTTCTCTGTTCGAGTTAAATATGATCCAGATTTAATAGTTTTGCAATAATAATTCTCGAGAAAATGCAGTCTCTCGTAAATTATACGTAATTAACTTTCTTGAATGGCATTTAATAATAATTGAGTTCCAATATTAATTCATCTATCGTAAAATATTCATTCTGGAAAATGGAGTAAGATAGGTACCTAATTTACAAGAAAACCTCAATACTCACTTCGGCAGTATAGGTAGGTATATTAAGCCAAGCCCATTTTATTAATCAATAATTTATGGATTCGGCCATTAGCATGGCAAATTAAAATTTTATTCAAGAATAAAATTAAATTGAGTGTCCAGGAACCGAAAATTGGAGCCAAACTTGAAGTGGGCAACTGAACCGTGTGGCCGTGGCTCGGTAAACTTGACAAAAATAGCCTGTACATCAAGTTATGGAAGTGCATACTCTTCTTCTGGGCGTGATGTTGATAATAATTGTTGCTTTATTGTACAGCTTTGTTCCTCCCCAAAACAATAATACTTGGTAAAGTTATGAGGCCTTCTCATTTGCTGACTGTTCAAATGCCCAATCATATTGACAGGGAGCTGGTGCCTCAAAACTTACGTTATAAGGTACATGATTTTAACCCTGTAGGTCTGATGTGCGTTGATAAGGTTGTTAAAAATTGCTTTGTCTTACGTGTCAGACCGGGGGCTTAAGGCTGGTATGAGCCTGTCAATTTTCGAAAAAATAGCAAAAAATTTACGTCATAAGGTACATGAATCAAACCAACTGGATTTTGTGTGGGAACATCCCCTTGATCGAAAATCTGGTCGTAAGACAAAATTTTTGGGGACTTTCGGTCCATAATAGCTGTATTACACAACACAATTTCTTGTACAACTTTTTGTACAATCTGTCAGTTCAACAATCAAGTTCATTGTTTTTTGACACTATTTTGGCCGATTGTACAAGAAATTGTACAAGAAATTGTGTAGTGTAACACAGCTATAAGACAAGTTTGAAATTTTCCAAAAAAAAAAAAAAAAATGTATCAATTTTTCCACAGGCGTTTTGTTGAGTGACCCACCAAGTGTGATATATATTTGTAATCAGGATGAGAAACGGAATCGATTTCCATGTTGAAATACAGGGTGTACGATTTGAGAGGAAATTTTCGATGTTGCACCCTGTAAGGTAAGCGATGTACCATTAAAAAATTTCGTGGACAGATTCGGAACCTGCGTAAAAAATTATGCGAGAATCGTCTTTCATTTCTGAAATTATGCCAAAGAAGAATTCTCCAGGAGGAAGTAAATTTTGGCCTTTTTTGAAAATTTCAAACTTGTCTTATGGATCGAGAGTCCCCAAAAATTTTGTCATGTAACCCGATTTTTGATTAATGGGATGTTCCCACACAAAAGCCCGTTGGTTTCATTTATGTACCTTATGACATAAATTTTTGACATTTTTCGAAAATTGACCAGCCTATACCAGCCTAAAGCCCTCGGTCTGACATGTAAGACAAAGAAATTTTCAACAATCTTACCAACGCACATTAGACTTACGGGGTTATAATCATGTACCTTATGACGTAAGTTTTGAGACACCAGCTCCCTGTCCATATGCACCAACCATACTGGTCACAATTTGAAGTGGGATACCCAAAAATCACACTAACTTCAAGATCAATGAAGTTCTTCCTACTTCCATCATCTGCAACTGCTTGTTGGCTTGCGACAGCGATGTGCCCAATACAGGGTGGTGAAGGATACTTTTCAATTTTGTACTTTTTTGAAATGGTGTAGGAACTTTTGTAGCCACCCTATAATTTTGAGTTTTGCTGTATGTGGTAGACAATAGTATAAAGAGCTTATATTTTTTTAGTTTGATGCTCTACGTTGCTTGGTTATGAAAATATGTTTTTTTTTCTTATTTAGTCACTTCATCATGTTGATTCATACGAACAATTTTTTTTTATATAATATTCCAAGTATGAGCAATGGAAATGAACGAGACAAAATATTTCAATAGAGAGTTGGACCTGGTCTGACTGCACTACTTTTTGGTAGGGTCTAAATATGCCTTTGAATAGGTTTATAATAGTTGTCACAGGGATTTCTCTCCACTTCGCGGCTAGAGCATCAATAAGTTCTCGTCTTCTAGTAAGTTGTATTGGTAGTGCTGATAGTCTTCTTTGGAGAGCATCCCATATGTGCTCAATTGGACTGATATCGGGCGATAAGTTTAGCCATATCAATGTGTTGATTTAATTATTCACGGAAAATTCATTCCTAATATTGCCATGTTATATTTATCATTATTGTTATTGTTACAATTTTCTCAGTCCTTTTTGCTAAACTCAGAGAAAGCTGTCTATAGCAACATCAACAGCTGTCTAATAATTCGTTTAATCATGAATATCTATACTTGATTGAATATCTAAAGCCACCTGTGAAAATTAGAAACAGTGCAGCGCGAAAACATCACCTCGCAAAAAAAAATCGTATTTCTGTATACCTATGCAACTTCGAGCATAAAGCTGAGAAACAGTGAGTTCCTCATACTATTGGTTACCAAATACAGCAAAATCCAAAATTACAGGGTGGCCATGAAAGTTCCTGTACCATTGCAAAAAAGTACAAAATCACAAGGCATTCTTTATTACTCTGTAGTGTGTAGTGGACATATCGCTGTCACGAGTCAACAAGCACTTACAGAATGATGGTAAAAGTCGGAGTATAAGTAGAAGGATTTATTTTAAAGTTGGTGTGTGGTGTTATTTAAAATCCGATGAATTTTAAGAGATCAACAGACATTCAAGTATACCTATTTGATTTGATTAAATGATCAATACAAATTGATTTAATATTAAGTTTATTAGGTAATGATTTTTTGGAGCGGAAATAAGGTGACAAAATGGAGCACTGGGAGGATACGGCTGATGGTTTTTGATAGTTTCGCTCTAAAACTATGCCGGTGACAATCATCAGCTCTAGCTGTAGCCCCTCAGCTTGTCACTTAGTTTTGCTCCAAAAAGTCATCCTGATGCTGAATTTAAAACGTGAACGACATGATATTTATTATACCACTGCAACTGAGGCATTGTTGCCAAATAATGCATTAGTTATCTGATGATGGACGTCATTGTATGATACCTACGGGTTCAACCAAGTGCGTTTCCCTCTTTTTGCAATTCTTTTTTCGCTCAGTTATATGATAATCACAGTTAACTTTTACGTACCTCCGTCCAGAATTGACAGGTTTCTATTTTCTCAAAATCACTCGAAAACTTCATGAATGCAGACCTAGACGAACCAAAAATATAGGTAGGGATTTTAGGTCAACCGGTTGGTATCACAAATCGTTGATAACGATAAAGAATTTCAGCATATACGAATGGAGAACAGACAGCCTTTAACAAATAAAATGATGTTTTGACAACTATAAACTATGGACACAAATCCACTTATTTTTGTTTTCCAGGGTTTTTCCGTGATCGGATAAAAGAATTGGGTTACATTTTATTTTTGTTTATCGTGTTAGTGACAGTCGCTGTCAACTCCAAGCGCTTGTCAAGAGCGATAGACGTCAAGCCAAACCGGTTTGATTTTAGTCTCCAAAAATAAAATATCCGGCGTATAAAATGTGGTATTTCACTTGTCCAGACACGGATTTGCGAGTGCTTGCATTTGTAGACCTCGGTTTCAACTCGGGCTACAAACTTCACTTGATGCACTCGCAAATGTGGTCTGATGTTTGGTCTGTTCATCTGGTGTAACAAATTACTGCAACACTTTCAACAGGCTTCAGTTCACGATGCATAAGTGTATTTGAAAAAAAAACTATTGGATTTTCTAACCGTTTTCCAACCATTTTGTGGATTGGATATTCCGAAATACGCCTTGTATTTCAACTCAGTTCTTAAGATCTTGCTCTATGAATATCAAGAGATATGGCGCTTTCCGTTTCTTGAAATCCAATTAACATGGATCAATGGATTAATGGATCAACGTCACCCAATTAGAAGTCCAGAAACTAACGCCACAAAATATTTCCGTATATCTAAAACACCGATAGGTGAGGTATATTATCGCTACATCGAGGATTCTCACGAAGGGATCCGAGTGTGAATCGAGATGTAAGCGATAATATATCGAACCTAGAGGTGTATTTGTTGAGACAATTAACCGAACAACACTCAAAATCTTCATAAAAAAAGTGGGAACTATTTGAATTTTTGAGGTTGGTCATTTTGGAGGGGTGTTTTCACCAATGACCTTGGTGGTAATACACTTGAACGGCCCACTATTTTAAGGAGTGAGGTGAATTGTCACCAATGACTTTGGTGGTAATATACTTGAACGGCCTATACTATTTGAGGAAGTGAGGTGAATTGTGGCTGTTGTTTGTCGAAAAAGTCTTCTGGGAAGCTGATGGTACATTATCAATCACGAAAGCGAAAGTTAACTAACTTCCCGCAACGCGGAAATTTTATCACGACTCTGAAGCAGCGCGCAACGATTCGAAATTAATTTTTAGTTCCTCAGTTCCACTTTTAAATAGTCGCCGCCGAAATTACCTTACTCTCGCGAAAACCGCTATCACTTAACTGATAACGTCGTTAGCAACAATTAGCGCTGTTCTCTCGACTGAAACAATTTTCATCCGTATAATTAAAATTCGTTTAACCCGTCCAATACATTACACCGTCGGGAGTTTTCTTCTTCTTCTTCTGCGCCCAGAGGGAGACAGCATAGCGCGCGATACTAATAGCACCACACCGCCACGTCTTCTGCGTCCCTCTAAATTTCCGCGCGAGCTTGGAGCGCGATTCGGGGCAAAATTTCAAGGGAAGCGAACACCTCCGGCCTCCGGCCTGCAATTTGCCAAGTATATTATGGTCCCTCTTCAAAACTGCGCTGAAGTAACTTTGATGGAGTTAAGAGGGGAAACCTTTTTTTTCTGTTTGTTTCTGTTTTCGTGCGAGTGCTCGCGACACATTTGCAGATGACGTCTTCGTATATGAGGCACTTTGGTCTCTTTCGGAAAGAGCAACGATACTGCGTGCTGTTGAATTCGTTCGCAAGAGGGGTGGCTGATAAGATAAGATAAGATAAGGGGAAAGTCGGGTTAGTTCTACCGTGAGAGTATTTATTATTATTAGGTATAGGTGGGTAGGCTTTTGTGCAGTTTTCAAGCCGCTTGAAGGTTATCGTCCTTATTAGCGACCTCACAAGAATAAAGCGGGTAGAAGAGATTAAGTATTAGTGTAATAAGTTAGGTACCTACCTGTCCTGCAGCTTCAGGAAAAAAAAGCGTAACAACGTAACTACGAGTAATACTAGAGCTGGATAATATTTAGTTGGGGCTTGAGAGCATCTATCGTTCAGACTGGATGGCAATCACTATCTATGGGCTAAATTCAAATCCGACTCGCAATCGTTATGAAGTTGGGTCGTCAAATGTCAAAAAATATCAAACTTTCACGTCATTTTGCAACCTTATTGGTGGCTTTACAGAATTATGTATGTCGCCGGCGACTGTGTCGCTGGCCAATAGAATTCGATCTGGCTGGGATTCCCCTACCTCCCTCCATACAGGGTGTCACAGCTAAAACAATCCAGCGCGATTTTCTCAGAAAAGATCAAAGCAACAAAAATTGTTTGGCAATTAAGGGAAAGCCTGGCCTTTCAGCTTTTTTTGAGGGGGCGCTGACGATTGTAGGTGCTTTAGTCACAGAATATCAAACCAGAAGCGACACTCTATTGTTGTAGCATTGTTGTTGCTATGACCAGATTCTATGACCTTGGAACTGCCAGGTGTTTCGGGACTAGTATTCCTGTCAAGAGATTTTAAATGTTCCAGAGAAAAATACACCAACTACCCACTTGATATTTGGTGAGAAAGTCTTCCGTCAGTGGAATCTATAGTCAGATGGCAGATTCACTATCCTTTCCTTTGGAATCCTGGTGATTCCTTTTTGGCACATGCGGGAATATTATAGGGACGTAATTGAAACAAAGCCTGTTCTTTTAATCATTTGAAAACAGTAAGTACATATCACAAAAATGAGCCGCACGTATGTATTTTGATTTTCCCGAAGAGACGCTCCAATTTTATTCGTCAAGTCTTCGCGGCTGCAAGCTTCTAGCCGAGCTTCTAGCCATATTGTCGCTCTGAAGAATAAGATATATTATGTAGAAGTGGGTAAATAAGACAATTTTGCTGAACAAAACAGCTACCTTTATTCAGTATAATGCTTTATTCACTTTCTTCCTTCACTTTCTTGGAAATTAGGTATATATCACACCTTTCCGCTTCCTTTGGGAACTTGAAAATGGTGTCTTTTTGAGGGACGAATTATCCACACATCCACGTACCGCACAAGAAAAGTCCCGTACCGCACTCATTTTTTGTTGTTCAAAACCTAGTCGAATTTGGCACTAACAGAAAACGTCAAGATCAGATATTGTTTTGAAGTTGATGGAAATACTAAATTCGGGGTAGGCAACTAGATAAAACCGATTTTTGTGGTCAGTGTCGCTTCTGTATTATTATTCTGTGCTTTGTAGTACAAGAAAGATAGATTTCAACCTCGGAAAAAATATGGACGTCCTGAAAATTTGATATTTTGTTCAGAATTGAGTGCTCTACAACATATCCAAAATCGCCAAAAATCGCAATCGGGGGTTTTGAGTTATTGGAGGGGGAGTAAAAAATTGCTGGTAAAAATGGAGGGGATGGAACCCGTCAACCCATTGGATGCGAATACATTATAGTTCGACGTATCATATCCCATTGATACCATTTTGGCACAAAAAGTGTCCATCATGGTTGAAGGGGAGTAGTGGGGGGGCGAAGTTCTGCTGGGTGGTCCATTTTGTTTTTAGGGCCATGTAGAACCGATCACGACAAGTTTGGTATCTTTTCCGACTAAATTTGATCTCCTGAACTCGTATCCGATGTGCAAATTCGGATGAAAACAAGTTTGAACAAGTTAACTTGAGAAAACTTGTTTTTTCTTTGACAATTTTGACGAATTTTTTTGTACTGTTGGAGGTGTTTATTTCCAGAAAATTTTCAGAGACCATTAAATTGAAGTGTATTCTCCACAAAAATCATCCACTCGAAGTATAATTTTGTTTCTCGAGTTTAAAAAATCGATTTGAACTTGAGCCGGCGCGGCGCGTCGTCTACTACTGACCAGTACACTACAGCATGCACCTTTGAATGAAAATACCTCAAACTATTGAAGAAATAGGAACTGATCTTCGAAAATTGGAGGATCTGTGGAGAATTGGATTCCCTATAACATAAACAAAATTGTCATGAATCGCACTGTAGGGTTTTGAGTTATTCAAGGGGAGAGGTAACAGTTCATAGAGTATGAATCCTGTCAAAGTGTTATACTCTTCCTCGAATAACTCAAAATCTTGCATTGCGATTCATGACGATTTAGTTCGTGGTATAGGGAATTCAGTTCTGCACAAATCCTCAAATTTCCGAAGATAAGTTGTTATTTCTCCAATAGTTTGAGGTGTTTTCATTTAAAGGTGCATGCTGTAGTGTTCTGGTCAGTAGTAGACGACGCGCCGCGGTGGCTCAAGTTCAAATCGGTTTCTTAAACTCGAGAAACAAAATTATACATCGAGTGGATGATTTTTGTGGGGAATACACTTCAATTCATTGGTCGCTGAAAATTGTCTAAGAATTAACACCTCCAACAGTACAAAAAAAATTCGTCAAAATTGTCAAAGAAAAAACAAGTTTTCTCAAGTCATCTTGTTCAATCTTGTATTCATCCGAATTTGCACATCGGATACGAGTTCAGGAGATTGAATTTAGTCGGAAAAGATACCAAAGTTGTCGTGATCGGTTCTACATGGCCCTAAAAACAAAATGGACCACCCAGCAGAACTTCGCCCCCCCACTACTCCCCTTCAACAATGATGGACACTTTTTGTGCCAAAATGGTATCAATGAGATATGATACGTCGAACTATAATGTATTCGCATCCAATGGGTTGACGGGTTCCATCCCCTCCATTTTTACCAGCAATTTTTCACTCCCCCTCCAATAACTCAAAACCCTCGAGTGCGATTTTTGGCGATTTTGGATATGTTGTAGAGCACTTGATTCTGAACAAAATACCAAATTTTCAGGACGTCCATATTTATTCCGAGGTTTCGCCGATTTCTTTACTATTTTTCCTGTACTATTAGTTTACTAGGGCTTTCTCGCTCACCATACCTGGATTCACCATAGCAATGAATACTGGCTGATGTTAAAATCAACAAGTGTGTGGTCGGTGACGTGATGATTCTGATTATTGTGTTTTGCTCGACTGTGAAGCAGAATATCTGGCTTACTGGGCCAGGTACAGACATCGGCGACACATCAATGGAAAGCCTAGAGAAAGAGGATTTTTCTTCATCTGGAGTATTTTGTTTAGTCGATTATGAATTTTCGAATTCTTGTGACTCGCCCAATTAAAATTGCATTTTCTTAGAAACTAGAGCACCCACAAGTATCGGCGCCCCCTCAAAAGGAAGCTAAAAGGTCAGGCTTCCCCCCAATTGCGAAACAATTTTTGTTGCCTTGATATTTACTGAGAAAATCGCGCTGGATTGTTTTAGCTGGGACACCCTGTATCATTCTCGCGACACGAGTTTCTGTCGTCGTGTCGTTCAAATTATTCAACTATACAGTTGGTGTCGCCAGATTTCAACAAAGGAGTGGGGAACTGTCGCCGAAGTTCTGTGAAGCCGCCATTACTCAACTCTAAACTGAAAACAGTTAGATGACAGAGAGAGGGCGAAAATGGTGTTCCAATGAATACTGTTACGAAAGCGGCTGGAGATTACGACGTGCGAATAGAATACACCTACACAAATGGCGGAGGAGCGTACATCAAGAATTGCCGGAGAATTCGCGAAGTCGATATACTTTTTTCTAGAGCCCCCACAAATGAACTGTGCGTGTGGACAACATAGAACCGCTAGCCTAGAGGATTATGTCACCGGCATTGCTATGAGCACAATATAGCTGCTAGTAGTTGTGTGGTGTAGAAGTTGGATCAACTTGCATAACTACACACCTCGCACATAGAACCTCAGATCATCGAGAACAACAGATAAAACTTTGAATGTCAATAAAAGCATTACTTTTCCTGGCACATAGAAACTTCTCATGATTCAACGATTGGGCATTCACAGCGGAGGGCTCTGCAAGTCACAGTAATAGATATTTCACAGTAGTTAGAACCTTATTCTCCAACAACTTTTTTCGCAAAATTCCATTCACCACCTTGTCTACCCAAAACGACGCCGATGCACAAACTGACCCTGGAGAAGACTCCGTTTCACAATAAAAAAAAGTGATGACGCCTTATGTTCGAGTTCGATATTGACAGTTATTCTCGACCTTAGGAACAGTTCATTTTGGATACACACTTCTTGGTATCTTATGTCCGGATATGATCTTGGACCGGACCATGCTCCACTGATATGGTTGCTGCAAGTGAAGGATCAGGAGGAACAATTGCTAATGTGGGAAGAGGAACTGCAGGAGGCTGCTAAGGTGGACATGCAGAGGAACTTTAGGAGAACCACTTCAAAATCCAACACCGATCCACTGATCCTCAAGGCCCTGCATAGAGGACTGCAACAACTGCAGGAAGGTGGACCAGCGGAATACGGTACAGGCCAGGGCAATATCCGTTGATATTCTACTGAACTACTTAGACCACAGCTGCGATGAAAAAAATAGCAGCGAGAAGACTCTGCCATCGACTTATTGCGGGCGGAAAAAATAATTATTCGGACAGAACAGACCAGAAGGGACAGGGATGCCAAGAGATTGTTCGGAGTTGGGAGGCTCTCTGAGCCAAAAGAACTCGCACTGTATTGAGGGCATAACGAAAGGGACCTCCACAATACTGACTGGAGATCACAACGGGCGAATAAGACACATCGGCACTATTGGTGATGGAGGAGCCGTACATCACAAGTGGACTTTTCCAGACCCCACCCCGCAAATGAACGAGAACCTCCAAGTTCTTTCTGGATAAGGCCTGGAATATTCTTGAATAAAGCATGCGAGTATACAAGGTGTTCAAATTTCAAGTGCGGAAACTTTGTCAATCAATAGAGAATCAAAAAAGAAGTGGACTGCATCCAGAAAACATATTTCCAAAATGAAAAATAACAAACATACAGTTAGTTAAGTTGGAATGGAAATATATAGTATCTGTATCCCATAATACACCTTCTATTTTCAGTAGAATGACTTTTTGGAGCAAAAATAAAGTGACAACGTAGGGGACTACGGCTACGGCTGATGACACCTGCAAAGTTTTGGAGCGAAACTATCGGTGGCTATCGAACGTATTCTCCCAGCGCTCAAGCTTGTCACTTTATTTTTGCTCCAAAAAATCATTCTACTGAAAATAGAAAGTGTATGGGATATAAACAGGTCAGCAATTTAAGTGGACCACCCAAATGTTGTTCCTTTTCAAATATAAAAATCAGCGGAAAGAAGCAACCGATTTCAAGACGGTTTACGATGTCTGATAGAGTGATCCGTTGTTTACGATGTGTGGTGTCAGGTTTTTTCTATTGTTGGCAATGTACATGATATACAGGGTGAGAACGAAAGATGTACCGAAATGGCCAATTTTGTATCATGTGTAACTATTGTAAAAATTATATCAGACTTTTTGTGACTTCATATTTGGAAAGCTCGGATCAATGTCTCGGAACGGTTTTTCAAATTCTAATCTATCTCTTCCAATCACAGGGTGATTCTAAAAAAAAATTTTTGGTTTTGCACTAGTAATGAGTTTCCTTGTTATCCGATTTTCAAAATATGAACAGCGAATTCAAGCTTATTCTTCGAGAAATGGAGCCTGAAAGTCAAAATCGACTCAAAACAAACATTCGAAACAATGGACTTCATCAAAGGTGACCCAAATATGGAACACGCTCGGGATCTGTTTTGGATGAAAATTGTTGACAAAAACAACCGCTTTTCAAACGAATCGTTCACTCAAACATTCGACGTACTTTTCGCTTGTATCCTCTCCGTAATCATGCGGTTGTAAATTCGGTTCAATCGCCGACCATTCTTGACTGATACAAACGAAAACTACGTCGAAATGTTCGGAGTGAACCGTTCGTTTGAAAATCGGTTGATTTTGTCATACATTTTTCATCCAATCCAGATCCTGGGTGTACCTACTTCATATTTGGATTACCTTTGGTAGAGTCCATTGTTTCGAATGTTTTTTTGAGTCGATTATGATTTTCAGGTCCCATCATCCAAAGAATAATGGTGCGATTCTCTGAAAAATTACATTCCATAAAGGCTCTGTTACGTTGATTGTTATTACCTAGGCAACAGCCAATGGCCGACACGAATTTTTACACAACAGAGCGTTCATGGAATGATATTTTTCACAAAATAGCACTATAAGCTTCAATTCGTTGTCCATATTTTGAAAATTGAAGAACAAGGAATCCCATTATCAGTGCAAAACCAAATTTTTTTTAGATCACCCTGTAATTGGAAGAGATAGACAGGAATTGAAAAAATCATTCCGAAACATCGAGTCGAGCTTTCTAAATATGAAGTCACGAAAAGTCTGGTATCATTTTTACAATAGTTACACATGATTTAACCTTGACCATTTCCGTACAGCTTCCGTTTTCACCCTGTATATCATGTATATCGCCGACAATAGAAAAAGCTTACATCAAACATCGTAGAGAAAAGATCACTCTATTAGACGTCGTAAACCGTTCTGGAATCGGTTGCGTCTTTCCGCTGATATTTATATTTGAAATGGAATAAAAATTTTGGGTGGCCCACTTCAATTGCTGACCTGTTTATATCACATAACTAGTGTGAAAAGTGATATATTTCACACGAGTGGGATGTTCAGCACGAGCCGCTTGCGTGACGCGTACAGGGAGCTACTGACCATAGTGGAAGCTGTCGATCACTTTCACCAGTACCTCTATGTCCGGAAATTTTTGGTGAGGACTGACCACGCGGCCCTGGAATGGCTACTGCAGTTGGAAAATTCCGAGGAACAGTTGGCACGGTGGATCGAGAAACTGCAACAATATGACTTCAAAGTTCAACATCGCCCTGGAAGAAGTCATGGCAACGCGGATGCTCTTTCTCGAGGACCATGCAACGAGGACTGTAAGCACTGCAAGAGGGTGGACCAGCAAAATGGACTAACGTCGAAATCAAGGCAATTGTCGTTAAAACCCACAAAGAATTGAACAACGGCTGAGCTCAAGAGGGAGCAGCTTGAGGACTCAGCCATCGGTACGCTTGCTGAAAGAAAAGAACTTGGCCAGGACAGACCAGAGTGGGCCAAGATCTCTGGTGAAGGGCCCAAAATTAAGGCTGTTTGAGTTCAGTAGAATTCTCTGAGAATAGAGAATGGGCTGCTGAAGAGAGTCTGAGAAAGTCCTGATGAGAGAAAGAAGGTGGTTCAATTTGTGCTTCCCAAGAGGAGAGAAAGAGGTCCTGAAAGAGGTTCACGATGGCGTCACTGGAGGGCACCTTGGGGGGTGGACAAGACGTTGGCCAAGGTGCGCGAGCGGTTCTACTGGGTGAACTGCCGGAACGACGTGGAAACATGGTGTCGCCAGTGTGAGGTTTGTGCGGCCAGCAAAGGACCAAGAGCTCGCAGCCGAGAGGAGCTGAAGGCTTACAATGTGGGAGCGCCTTTCGAACGCATCGCGATCAATGTGGCTGGCCCAAATACATTCTGGCGACAAATACATTCTGGTTGCTATATACTTTACTTCAGCAAGTGGCTGGAAGCGTATGCCCTATCCAACCAAGAGGTTTTTACAGTGGCAAGGGTGCTGGTGGACAATCTGATTAGCCGTTTCGGAGTACCTCTGGAATTACACTCAGACCAGGGACCAAATTTCGAACCCAACGTGATCCAAGGTATCTGTACTTGACTCGGGATACAGAAAACCAAGACGACGCCCCTTCACCCACGGTCCAACGGAATGGTTGAACAATTCAGCCAAACAATGGAGCAGCACCTGTCAAAGGTCGTCGACGAGCATCAGCAAGACTGAGATCGTCATTTGCCGATATTTCTGATGACGTATCGCGCTGCCATTCACGACACCACAGGGGAAACATCAGCACGTGTTCTTTTAGACCGAAAGATTCGCTTCCCCTGCGATTAACAATTTGGCACGCCAGAGAATGATCCTAAAGATTTTCCCGAATACGTCGACGATCTGATGCAAAGAAAGTGTGTCATCCACGAGTTGGTTCGGAAACGGATTTGAATCGCCACCGATCGAATGGAGACCCGTCACGATTTGAAGGCTAACTCTACGGGGTTTCAAGCAGGTGACCCGGTCTGGTTGTAACTACAATCCTCAACGCAAGAAGGGAATATCTCCGAAGTTGCATCTGTCGTGGGAAGAACCGTACACGGTAGTCAAGAGAATTATTGACGTCGCGTACAGAATCCAGCGAGCCCCGAGAGCCAAGATGAAAGTTGTCCAGCTTGATCACCTTGCACGCTACTCGGGGAGTAAGGATAAGCCTATTCGAGACGAACAGGCTTAAGAAGGGGGCAGTGTTACGAGCGGCGATTTCCGTGCATAATGGTAAACACGCAATCTTTCCAGAGTCTTCAATTGAGTTGCAGTGGTACAAGTGCGAAGCGTGCTGGTGCATTCCAGAGCGTGCGTGTACGTAAAACTGAATGAGGAGATTCCAACGCTCGATCAGGACACATCTGTAAATTTGGCGGCGGAGGCGCCGGCTCTAGAGCACGGCAGAATTATACGCGAAAGGTGTGTGATTATTCGGGAGTCGTCTAAAAATCGTATGCTGGGTCACTGAGGAAACCGCTGGAGAACGCATGCAACATTCGAGATGAATTAGTTGGACCTATATAAGGCATCAATCGTTGCCTCACGAGCAGTATTGGACTGAAATACAAAGTGGTAGCGAGCAGATAAAAGCGAAGTACCTGCGATATTTCCCAGTGGATAATTGTTGGCGTGTATTCACTGTAGTACGCAGTAATAAACAGTGTATGTTTTAAAATGATCGTCTCAATCATAATCGAACCCCTTCGCGAAATACGTGACAATATCTTTTCGAGGCGATGATTCATTTGACGTGTGAGTAGTATTATACGTGGTCATACCTAATCTGTATGCTAAAGGGTTTGTCTCTTAATGATCATTAAGGTACTGAACAGAAATTCGTGATGAAATATTGCTGAATTTCTATGTTTTCAATGCCGCGTCACATTTTATTTTATGCTTGACCAAAGCAACATGAGCGTTGAAATGGTTCATGCCACCGCATGCGGAGCCCAGTGGGGCAAACGTTTAAAGTTTTATTCACATGAGCGGAAGCATTCTCATAATAACTCCAAATAAGCCAGGGAAAATTCACTCTCGATGTTGTGTTTGATCAAAGCAAAACTTTATCCTTCGTTTACCGGCACTGCACCCCTCTTCATTCTCCCACGCCGCCTCCCTCTCGCAAACTTGATTAACTCCGGGGAAAAGTAGCCGTAAAACGGTTTCAAATTTTAATTACGTTCGATCGACCGTTTCACCTACCACGTACATCATTCTACGTACTAATAATTATTATAACCGTGGTATTTTATTTTACAGGTGCCATATTCACGGAGGATCAAAAGGACAGCAGCGTGGAGTTGGCGTTCAAGTATGCGGTCTATAAAATTAATAAGGACAGGGATTTGTTCCCCAACACCACCCTCGTCTACGATATTCAATACGTTCCGAGGGATGACAGCTTCCGGACGTCGAAAAAGGGTGAGCACGGTATTTAGATTCGCCGGACTTCCTTCCGGGCGCCGAATGCAATTACTATGTATAGTAGCTGTATGAGGCCTCACGGCCGGAAAATGAATGAAGGGAACTGAACTGATTAAAATTGTATTCAGTTATGTTGATGCATGCACAGAGGTGATCCGTTGTTCCAAATTAAAGAACAGAATGCATGCCTAATGTTTGTGTTAGTATACAGGGCATTCATTCATCACAGTCAAATTAATAGGTATTTCCCAATTCCTATTGTATTATGATAACTATACGAAGCCCTGATGCAATGGGACTGCAAAAAGCGGGCTCGTTAATAATTTGAAAAGCTTATTGGATGTGAAGTCTACTGATATCACATCAGTTTGAATCATCAAACTGGTATGGTATCCAGAAGCAATTTGAATTGATCATTTGAACAGGTATTCGGCGCAATCTGGGAGAAACAACAACTTGCAAATATCAAAATCATGTAGGTACTCAGTTAGCACAACCTTGCCTTGACTCAGGTTTCCTAGTTCTCAGATAAGACGTTATATATCTAGATATTCTCTAGATGTAGTCTGGGTACTGAAGGAAAAAACTCTGCACTTGGTGATAAAGTTTCGAAACTTGGCACATATGTTCTTTGAACTGATCTCAACAAACCTGTATAACCTGGATGGGGCAAACTTTACAGGTGGCGCATGGCGTAAACAAGGTGAGAAAATAAGTTGAAAAATTCTATTTGAACAGCCCAGAGCGCTGGAGTTTTGTAAATCACCATACACAGGATGGTCCGACCTTTATGTCATTAAATTCAAGAAACGATAGAAAGTAAAAAATGGAGGGGACTTTCTCCGGAAAACATATTTGAAAAATGCCTAATTACAAAGATACAGCCCTTCAAAGTTGGAAATAAATAATCGTTTTTTTCGCATAACTTTTTAACCGTTAAACCGATTTGGTTCAAAATAGAACCAAAGGTTCACTGGAATTATCCCTTGTGGAACAATTATAACATGTTCTATGAAAAAGTTTCGGGAGCATAGACATTTGGAGGGGGGGGAGTGTCCCTACCCCCTCCCCCGCCTATTTTTCACCCCCCTAGTTATTTTTGGAAATTGTTAATAATTTTGAATTCCACGTTCATCTTAGAAGAAAAAATCACGATTGCAAAATTTTGATTAGAGGCTTTGTTTAGGAGATATTTGAGTTTGAAACTTTGGAAGACATCTCAAAATCGCCACTTTCCAGGGCCCAAATGGTTTTTTTTTACTGAAAATTTCTCGTGTTTTGGAATGATGGTTTATCAACTATGAAATTCTTGAAAACCAATTTCAGCTGAGAAATCATGAGTTTTTTGGATTTTAATTTTAGACTTTTGAAAGTTGTGCTTTTGAGATGTTTTTCAAACCTTCAATCCTGAATATCTCCCAAACAAAGCGTCTAATCAAAATTTTACATGAATGATTTTTGCTTCAAAATTGAACGTAGAATTCAAAATTATGAAGGGTGAAAAATAAGGGGGAAAATGTAGGGACACCCCTTAATGCCTACGCCCCTTCAACTTTTTATGAAACATGTTATGATTGTTTGACAGGAGATAATTTCAGTAAACCTTTGGTTCTATTTTGAATCTAATCGGTTAAACGGTTCAAAAGTTATGCTGAAAAAACGATTATTATTTCCAACTTTGGAGGGCTGTACCTCTGTTATTAGGCATTTCTCAAATATGTTTTCTGGAGAAAGTCCCCTTCATTTTTCATTCTCTATCGATCCATAAATTCAATGACATGAAAGTCGGACCACCCTGTATACGTGTATTTCAATGTTCATGAAGCTCTCCAAAACAGTTTTGGAATATCTTGTTTCTTCCCTGGGATATTTCGAAAAAACCTGAAAATGGTCGGAAAAACGACTTTTTGCCCATAAATCAGCAAATTTTGGCGATTGAGGTGAAACTTGGTATTTCTATTGGTATTTCTACAATGTGTGACGTTATAGAAATAGAATAAGATCAGGAGCTGCGTCTCCTATTTTCAGAAACACGATAGTCAACTTTTTGTTGTCTTCACGGCGGCCATTTTGAATTTTTCTGTGATTAAATATTCTAAATCGTGGTCGGCAATTGTAATATATTGTAGTATACTGGACCATTACATATAGGCCAGGCGGTAGGTCATTCTGGATAGAAAAAATTCCGACCAAAGCTTTTATGGCGTCAAACTCTTCGTAAGGTCAGTAGGTATCTACCACTGAGTTTCCGCCCAAAACCGAGTTGTGCTGATTCCTCCACATCTGCCCAAAGGTAAAAGATGTCTTGAAGGTGCAAAAAGACCTGTTGAACCCCCGTACTTTTTCATTTTATTTGCCTCAATGCAAACGTACAACTCTTACGCCAACATTGGAAGCATTTGTCATCATCTCTGTGCCAGTCTTACTGTTAAAAAAAAGATTTCTTTGTGCGGTCCAGATAAATCACATTTGATTGTTTTTCCACACAAGAAAACGATGGAGCAACATGTATTTTGGATGTTTTCTACTAACTCGTACCCACTAAACTCATTTATGGTGTTAAAATTTCAATAACAGCATTTTTGAAGATGTTGCCCGCTAAGAAGTGGATAATTTTTACCCGCCTGTTCAGCAGCAATTTTTTCAATTTTACCAAACACCGTTTTCGAAAATTTTGAAAGGAATGACAAGCTGGAACTCTTTTCTAATGATATTATGTCTGGCTTGACCGCGGTACGCTTTTTGAAAGTGAAGGAAACGGTTTTCTTTCCGAGCGGCTCTATTTTATCCGCGTGCGGCCGTGCCTACTTGACATAGACCGAACTGATTACAAAAGCTTGGAAATGTAGTCTCTTCCAGCTTCAAACCACGACCATTATTGATAAAATAATGTATAATTTCTTCATAAATCAATGTACAAAATCTTAATAATAATGGTCGTGTTTTAAAGCTGGAAAAGAGTACATTTCTAAGGTCGTGTAAACCGGGTGTAAACAGTCCGGTCTATGTCAAGTAGGCACGGCCGCACGCGGGTGGAATAGGACCGTTCGAAAAGAAATAAGTTTTTTAGACTTTCAAGTGCGTGCCGCGATTAAGCCAGGCATGATATAGTTAGAGAAGAGTTTGAGCTTTCCATTCCTCATAAAATTTTTGCAAACGATGTTTGGTAAAATTGAGAAAATTGCTGCTGAACAGGCGGGTGGAAATTATTCACTTCTTAGCAGGCAACATCTTCAAAAATGCTGTTATTGAAATTTTAACACCATAAATGGGTTCAGTGGGTACGAGTTAGTAGAAAACATCCGAAATTCATGTTGCTCCATCGTTTTCTTGTGTGGAAAAACAATCAAATGTGATTTATCTGACCCGCACAAAGAAATCTTTTTTTTCAACAGTAAGACTGGCACAGAGATGATGACAAATGCTTCCAATGTTTGCGTAAGAGTTGTACGTTTGCATTGAGGCAAATAAAATGAAAAAGTGCGGGGGTTTAACAGGTCTTTTTGCACCTTCAAGGCATCTTTTACCTTTGGGCAGATGTGGAGGAATCAGCACAACTCGTTTTTGGGCGGAAACTCAGGGGTAGATACCTGCTGACCTTACGAAGAGTTTGACACCATAAAAGCTTTGGTCGGAGTTTTTTCCAGATTGTAATGATTTTACCGACATACCGCCTGGCCTAATATGGAAAAAGACTCTTTCTTTCTGTGCCAAGTTTCAAAACTTCATCAACAAGTGCCAAGTTCCACTTGAATTTGTCCCTTTGTACCCGGACTAACTAGACATCCAAGACATTGATCGTGTGCGCGCGGGCTTGAGAATGAAGAGGACACCTTAGTAAATAATCAACTACTCATCTAGTGGGTTTGAACAAAATAGGAAAATTTTAGTCAGAAATTAACTTCTTATCTGGCGGGTCTCAAAAGAAGGAGGAAAACTAAGTCAAAAATCAACTCTTTATCTGGTAAGTCTGGACATAAGAAAATTCAAAAAACAACTCCTCAAAGTCAAAACTTTCAAAATATTATGATTTTCGAACGCCTCCCCATTCAGCGTGGTTTTGTCAGACGCTTTTTCTATCTCACACTTTTTTTTTTGACAAGCGTTTTTTTTTGACGTGTTCGTGTTCCTATCGGATGCACCGAAAGACGCACTAAGAAGACCTGCCCTTGTTGAATGAGAATGCTTCGCCGTACAAGTTACAGTTGAGTCATCAAACAAGTGAGTATGCCTTCACGTGCGTGAGTCTCAGTAGCGCATTTTCTAAAAGAGGCATATTATGAATGTGAAGAAATTTGGTTGAAGGAGAAACATCATTCTTTGCCCACTCTCTTCAGTCGAAACTCATTGTGATTTTTTGTAATCGGAATGGGGTACTTGTCAATGGAACAGATTTGAATGAAAATTCTTCCAATCATCAATATTTTTTTGTTTGGAGGCGGAAGCTGGGAGCAGTCACTAGTCAACAGTAGCCTATTCTTTCCCATTTTTAATCGGCTATCCATATAGCGACAGAATTAGATCGTTATGTCTTCGGGTATATGTTTTTCATTCATCTCTTACATTGAGGGCAGCGTGTGGGGGCGGCAGCATTCGGGAAAGTAACTGTTGCACAGTTTGAGTTGGGGGTTTCCAAATGTGTGAAGAAATATGACAAATCAGTGAAAATTATGAAAGTTGCATTTTTTTGTTTGGGAGCGGGAGCTGGAGGCGGCGACTAATCAAAAGTGACCTTTCTCTTCCCATTTTCAGTCATCCATACATATAGCGAAAGAATCAGCTCGTTAATCTTCAGGTTTTTGTTTTACATTCATCTCTTACTTTGGGGGCGGCGTGTGGGAGCGGCAGAGTTTGGCGAAGAAATTCTTCCATAGTTTGAGCTGGGAGTTTATCTATGTTTGAGGAAACATTCACATCCAAATCAGTGAAAATTGTTGGAAGTTGCATTTTTTTCTTTTAGGGGCGGAAGCTGGAGGCGACGCCATATTAAAAGTAGCCTATACTTTCCCATTTGTAGTCAGCTATCCATATAGCGGAAGAATCAGATCGTTATGTTTTTGGGTTTGTGTTTTTCATTCATCTCTTACTTTAAGGGCAGCGTTTGGGGGCGGCAACATCCGGCAAAAGTAACTGTTGCACAGTTTGAGTTGGGAGTTCCTAAATGTTCAAGGAAAATATGACAAAGAAAAGTGAAAATTGTGAAAGTTTTGTTTTTTTTGTTTGTTTGGGGGGCGGGAGCTGGAAGCGGCGGTTAATCAAAAGTAGCCTATCTTTTTCCATTCTCAGTAAGCTATTTATGTAGCGAAAGAATTAGATCGCTATGTCTTCAGGTTTATGTTTTACATTTTAGTTCGGCTGTTAAGAGGAGCCACCTTGCATTTTAGAGACAAGCGACGAAATTTGGCACACTTGTTCACTAGACCCTACTTTTCGATTTAAGAAATGTTGCCACCATCTGCAGTTGTGTAGACACTTTATACAGGGTTCAATAGAAAAAATTTGTTGAAAAATCGTAAATCGTGAACCATAACCGGTGGACGTATGTAAATCAGGATATTGATGACTGATTCCATGCCCATGAAGATGTTGCAAACAGTTTTGAAATATCTTGAGGCGTTTCCGAAATACTTTGGAAGGAGTGAAATTTCTTCAACTTTTTCTTTTTCCAATAAATCAGTTGTTTCTGGAGATATTGAGCTGCAACTTGATATTCCGGCAAACAAATATGTTTTTAATGAAACGCGATGTGGAGCCATCGACAAAGCCTGCTAGATTCGAAACTAAGATCTTCAACTTTTTTTCCATCATGAGCGCCATCTTCAAATTGCCCTTCGTGAAATTGTTGAAAAAACAACAGGTAACGATTTTATTGGACACACACGATGTTTCATCATGAAAAACCAGGTACTCAATTGTGGCAATGACCTCTTCGCCCAAGAAACGTTATCAAGTTCGTTTTTCCTGTTTTTCCTCAACTTACGTGACAGTCATGACCAAATCAAACTTTGGATCAAATGAATGTTTGCGATATCTCAATCAACATTGTCAGTCATCAAATTTCATCATCATTAGTTAAGTGGTGTTCTTTTGGCAAACAGTTGAACAAAAAGTTTGCTTGAATATTTGTGAAAAGGGCAAAAAATGCAGGGTCACCTTCTGCCCTCAAACCCGATTGAAGAAAATATGTACCCAAAAGTGCTACCCACTGATACTGAAATGATTCGGAGGAGTGTGCTCCGTAGTTTAAAGCCAAGCTCAAACTGATTGTTACATTTTAGTTCGCAGGAGGGACGTGAAAAGTGCTGCTACAGCTTATATTTGAAGCGTTTCTGGCAATATTCAACAAAAAACGTTTCAAATATTAAGCTGCGGCAATACTTTCGACGTCCCTCCTGCCGAAGTAGCATGGGAAAATCCATTTCGGTTCAACTTGAGACTACAGCAGACATTCCTCCGAACTCTTCCAGTATCAATTGGTAGCATTTTTGGTAACAGATTTTCTTTAATCTGGTTTGAAGGAACGACGTGGACCTGCCGTTTCTGTTTTTTTCACAAAAATCGAAGCAAACTTTCTGTTTAACTGTTTGCCAGAAGAAAACCACTCAGCTGATGAGGATGAAATTCAGTGACTGGCTGCACAAAATAATGTGGATTATAATGTCGTCAACATCTAATCGATCCAAAGTTCCATTTGGTGATGGTTATCACCTAAATTGAGAGAAATCAAGAAAAACTTACTCAATAACGTTTCTTGATCGAAGAGGTCATTGTTGCAATGCAGGAACTGGTTTTTCGTAATAAAATGAACGCGTGTGTCCAATTAAGTCGTTACCTGTTGTTTTTTCAACAATTTCACGAAGGGCAATTTGAAGATGGCGCTCACGATGGAAAAAAAGTTGAAGATCTTAGTTTCGAATCTAGCAGGCTTTGTCGATGGCTTTACATCGCGTTCTATGAAAAACATAGTTGTTTGCCGGAATATCAAGTTGCAGCTCAATATCTCCAGAAACAACTGATTTATTGAAAAAAGAAAAAAGGTGAAGAAATTTCACTTCTTCCAGCGTATTTCAGAAACGCCTCAAGATATTTCAAAACTGTTTGCAGCATCTTTATGGGCATGGAATCAGTCATCAATATCCTGATTTACATACGTCCACCGGTTATGGTTCACGATTTACGATTTTTCAACAAATTTTTTTTACTGAACCCTGTATTAAAAGTCTGCACGATTTCCGCAGATGGTGGCAACATTTCTTAAATCGAAGTGTAGGGTCTAGTGAACAAGTGTGCCAAATTTCGTCGCTTGTCTCTAAAATGCAAGGTGGGTCCCATATTTGTAGTTTAACGTCCGGACTATTTATCTCTTACTTTGGGGGCGGCGTGTGGGAGCGGCAGCGTTCGGCTAAGCAAATGTTGCACAATTCGAGTTGGCAGTTTCTGAATGTTTGAGAGTACATCCCAATCAGTGAAATTGTAAAAGTTGCACCATTTGTCGTTTGGGGGCGGAATCTGAGGGCGGCGACTAACCAAAAGTAGCCTATCCTTCTCCATTTTCAGTCAGCTGTTCATGTACCGAAAGAATCAGATCGCTATGTCTTCGGGTTTATGTTTTTCATTTTAAAGTGATTGGGGGCGGTTTTAAGCATTTTTTTTCATATCGGCGGCGCATATTGAAGGCGGAATGTTTGTGGGCTTACGTTTATAAGTGGCAACTATGTATTATTCATAAAATGAGAACACCAGAGCAGTAGGTCTGGGAGAAATTGCAATATCATGTTATTTCAAGTTTATCGGGGGCGGTTTTTTCTATGTTGGCGGCGCAATATAGACATTCAATATAGCCTAGCCCTCCTTTGGGAGTGGCGGCTATGTTACAGCGGAAAAATTAGAAATCTAGGGCGTCTAGTTTGGGAGGAGTTCGAGGAACGGACGGACGGACGGACGGACGGACAGAGCGGTTGCAATAGCGATTTTCATCAAGATGGAAAATGCGCTAAAAATAGTATATTGTAATACAAGTTTTATAAGACATCAAATTGTCACATGCGTCATTTTGAAGCACAAGGAGCGAAGCGACGAGTGATTCAATTCGAGTGTGACAATAGGTCTAATAAAACGTGTGTTGAGTATATAAAAAAATTTCAATAAAAAAATGTAAAATGTGTGCCTCTGCTAACAGAATTGTTGGGAATTGCTCTTGATGGTGAGAGGACAGTTCGATGGCCCCTAATAAGACTAGCGTAACTCGTGAGACACGGTTAGAACCAGCGTATCTCTGCGCTTACCAAATGAACTAGCGTAACTCTGCGTTCACCAAATGAACTAGCGTCCCTCCCATTTGATTTACACAGGCTATACGCTAGTTCATTTGGTGAACGTAGAGATACGCTAGTTCATTTAGTAAACGCAGAGATACGCCAGTTCTAACCGTGTCTCACGAGTTACGCTAGTCTTATTAGGGGCCATCGAGTTTATCATCAGAAATGAGTTTTCTGAAATAAACACCTTCTGCGAAGTGATGTCACCTAAGCTGTCTCTTCAATCAGTGAGTGCTGTCATGTCGATGTAATGCCTGCTGATATTGCCAACATTTGGGATTAAAAAATGCATATGAAAATGTAGCCTCTTACAATACGCAAATGGCGTCATTTTCGTATGAAATGACTTTCCTATAACGCAAAAGAGAAAAAAATGCTTTGCCGTGTCGCCGTCTTCGTGGTCAAGTTTTTTTTGTATCTATAATATTTGAGAGGAGGTTTTTCAGTTTTTTTGTAATTTTAGCTGTAGTGGGTAGATTCAAGCACGTATTCCTAAAACGTATAAAGACTTTGTTTGTGTGAGATACAATTTGCAAGCACCTAGTAAATACACGCAGCTTGGTGTAAGAATTGAAATTTCATTATCGTTCCCACTTTTCAATCTCGCAGGCTCAAACACCAAAGCCGTGACAAAATAAAACCTTGAGAAAAACCAAGACGCGACTGCATCTTTCTTACATCAATAATATCGCGAAAATTGCTTTCCGTATCTTTCTTCTCCGAGACTATACGTACCCACCCCATACCCACCCTCCCATGCTCCCCAACACACAGCACATGTCATGAAAATAAATTTGAGTGCAGTTCATATTTCTCGCTCTCACAAGTGCCGCTGTGCTCGCCCGAAACAAAACTACAATGTGCTCGAAATTGTAAAATAAACGGTGGAACCCGGAACTTATGCCATAAAAGCTTTGTGTGCGATTTACAAGATGGATAAAATGCTGCCGTTTATTGCTCTTTTATTGCGTATGCACGTTGCAATATATACCCCTATTCACTCCCGGTCATCATTGCGCTGTGCATATACAGTGGAATATCCACATGTTGTTTTTTTTTGTTACAAAAAGCAACAGCCGGCAGCAAAGCTGAAAAAACCACCAGAAAACTAACGGAAAAAAAGTATGCAGCTTTCCCGGCAGCAATTATAAAGTCCGAGAGCGACAGAAATCCCGATTGATTGGGTTAATAAACGGGACGCGCCCGGTGGCCGGAGCCTTAATTAAGGTGGCGCGCAAACTTTCGCACTTTTAACAAATTGTCAGATCCCACCTTAAACCGCCAAACGTGTTTGGATTTGTCGGATGCATGTTTCCAACTTTCGGAGCACCCAGGCGCGGCTTCGAACTAGAACTTTTTTTATCATTAGGTACTTTTAGGTAAAAGGCGATGGAAACTTTACCGTTGTTTTCTTTTACTTATTGCACAAACTCGTTAGCAGGAGTGCGCAATTCGCAAAAAGCGGCTGACCATTCAATCCGCATTGGTGATGTGGACAAAATCTGCTCGCTTTGGAAGTTAATGTGTGAAGTCTAACTAGCTATTACCAGCGCCTGTCTAATACGGGGAGGCCCCCGCCGAAGTTTCGAAGATAGCTCAATAATTTGACCGTTTTGCTGCTCACAACATTGAAAAACAGGATGTTGAAAGACAAAAGATCCAAAGCGGTATTTAGTCCAGTCACAATATTATTACACAATTTATTTCGGATTTTATTATACTTGATAAGTTTTAACCCGAATCCGAGAAACTTATTGACTTATGGTTATTCCAAAAAATCCCCAAAATCCGATTATGTCATTTGTTTGATTTTTTCAAGTAAAACAAAACCATGCAAAGAATATACAGGTTATCCAAAAGTCCGAAATAAAATTAATAATTTTTGACCATATTTTTCCCGGAGAAAACGCTCGAACAGGTCGATTTCTGAAAAAGACAAGCTGTTTTTCCATGATACGTGTCTTGATCTACCGTCAACCCCTTGACCCCTAGCCACCCTTAGTATTTTTCTTTAAATGGCACCCTATGGCTTGTGGAGGCTCGTTGGAAATCTTGTCAAAAACTGTATTCAGATCTACCATTGAAAGTTAGATCGAACGTTTCACCATGAAGTTTTGAGAAACCCCTGGATTACTCAAAAGTTCGGAACAAAATTCAGAATTCAATACCATATTAAAAAAAAACGCTCGAACAGGTTGTTTTTAAAAACGGTAAGTCGTTTCTCCATGATATGTGTCATGATCCACCGTCAACCGCCTAGCCCCCAGCCACCCTTAGTATTTTTTTGAATCGCATCCTATGGTTTGTGGGCGTTCGTTGGAAAGCTTGTCAAAAACTGTGTTCAGATCTACCTTTAAAAATAGTTGGACGTTTAAGGGGTTCATGGTCAAGGGCTTAAGGGTTGAGGGGTTGACGGTAGATCATGACACGTAAAATGGAAAAATAACTTGCCGTTTTGAAAAATCGACCTGTTTGAGCGTTTTCTTTTGGAAAAAAATATGGTAAGAAATCATGAATTTTGTTCCAGACTTTGAACTTCATGGTGAAGCGTTTGATATATTTTTCAATGGTAGATCTGAATACAGTTTTTGACAAGCTTTCCAACGAGCCCCCCTAAGCCATGGAGTGCCATTTAAAAAAAAATACTAAAGGTGGCTAGGGGTCAAGGGGTTGACGGTAGATCATGACACGTGTCATGGAAAAACAGCTTGCCCTTTTTAGAGATCGACCTGTTCGAGCGTTTTTCCCGAAAAAAATATGGTCAAAAATTATGAATTTTATTCCGGACTTTTGAATAAACCTGTATGAAGGTACCGGAACTGACCACATACCATGTTTGAGTATATTTTTCCTATATAGTGATGGTTCCTGAGATACATGGCTTGAAAGACTAAAACGACTTATTTTGAAAAAAGTATAGGGAGTCTAGACACCAACTGCTGAATACTGTACGGACCAGAAAGAAAAGGAATGACACCGACCGACAGGTGAATATCGCTTTGGAAGTCTTGTATATACACCTTGTAAGGGATCGCACTTTTGCGACCAGTTTTAAAACGATTCCACTTAAATTCGCGCGAGAAAAGAATTGTTGGTTGCGTAAGTAGACGGCCAGAAATCGACAAGAAACGTCATTATTGAGATCAGGCGGAGACGTTCGGGGTAGAGAAAGGAGAACGAGGTAATTTCGACAGCAAGCAGCGGTGTTCCAAGTTCTGTGCCGGAAAGTCGTGAATACAGGTGGGTTTTATTTTGATTTCCTTGCTGATTTCATTTCTCAAGGTGTTGCTTGCCTTGGCACGTAAATTTGTGGCCCGGCCAATGTAGCATGTCCCATTTTTGCGAATTTCAAGTAGGTTTTCCTGGTCGCGGCGGCGTCATCGTAAATGGCGACGTAAACAAGCAGAATGTAGGATTTGGGATTTTCGCCCTAGTTGAAATTAAACCGCATAGAGAACGGGAAAAACATCACTCGTACGATTTGTTTAGTTCGTTTCTGGGAGAAGGGCCTTACCTGTCGGGTAGGTGGCTACAACGTAGGTATAGCGCCGCGCTGTCGGGAATTCTCGCCAGGTCCGGATTCAGGTAGGAATTCACATCCAATTCCTAATTAGTCAAATACGTTTTCTCGTTGGGTTACAAAATATCTCATGCATTCATTCATTCATTCATTCATTCACCTTGCTCAGTAGTGTACGTTGTTGTGACAGTGTTTGTTGGTGCTACAAACTCTGCAAGCGGCAAAGCGAAATCCGAAAGAGCCTGGTTGAACCTGAATATGTGTATGTGAGCTAGCTTTTAACATTTATTTTTATCATGTTCGATGTGTCCTTGAAAGTCGTGTGGGAGTCAACACTCCCTGGCTGCTCAGGCATTGTTCAAATGTTTGTTACTTTTGTGTGTTTCGCGTTTTGAGTTTTTTCTGGTTCCTGTTTAGGGGATTCAGGAGGGTCGGGAATTGAGGGAGCAGTTTCAGGTTAGTAATAGATCGGTCTCAACTTTAGAGGGACACCTAGCTATTGGGTTTAGGTCTTTTCAGCGGTCCCTTGAGCCTTTACACGCAAAAACCTACTCCGTGGGAACCCAGAGCCTTAACTTAGTTAAGTCGCATGTGTCTACTAATCGCTTTCTGCTTTAAGAGAGTTGCGGAGTGGCGAAAAGGTGTGCTTATGTGCGTAAAGTATGAAAATTGAATCCTCAGCGTAAAATTGCCACCAAAGCGTAAGCGAGCGAGTTTTATTTTGTTGTTGCGTAAATAATTGGCAAACGAAGCAAGCATTTAAAGACGTTTGAGTACCAATTTACACTGGCTTGATGAATGCATTACTAGAGTGACTTCTCTGTCATTTCACCATGACTCATTCACACTTAATCTTTATGAGATCATTTGGGAAGGGATTTTCAGCACTCAATCAGGCAATACGCAGGGGTTTCTTTGACGTGTTCTTCCCATGTGTGCCTGTCAGCGAATACGTCACTAGTTTTTTGCGTTTACTGACAGTTTGATGCGTTTTATAAATTTCTTGTTGTGTCTTGTTAATCAAATTATGTGCTTGATTTTGTTTTTGTAAGTTCTTGCATTGTCAAATGATTTGTAATGATTTTCTTGTTTCATTTGTGTTTGTGTTTTATTGTTTTGATCCATGTCATGTCATTTTGTCACACTGTCAGTTTATTGTTGTGAGGTGTTTTGAGAAAAGAAACAGATTCATTAAAAACTTTGCTAACGATTAAAAAAAAAAACTTCATTCTGCTTGCCTTCATTCTCCTTTCATTAGTAAATTCCAGCCTCATCCCCAAATTCACATTCTCATCTAGAGTAAGAACAACACAACGTAGGGAAAAGGTAGACAACGTAGGAAGGGGAGGGGGTAATGACGATCAAAGCTAAACGTCGAAGAGTGGGTTACATAACAACCTTTGTAGAAATCATTGGAAATAATTCCCAGAAATCATTATTTTAGAGGTTGGCATAGCATTTTTATTCCAGTCAAATTAAGCAAAAATCGGGCCAAACCGGAAATAAATTCGGAAGTTGACAAAATTTGGTGGATCGATGCAGAATTCAACGTAGAATAACATACTGAAATTCCCGAGAATTCGAAGGCTTGGATTTTTTTTTAGGACCAATAAAAGAGCACCATCCTTGAAAGTTTTCTATTTTTTCTGAATAACTTGTGAACTATTACCTTTAGAACACCAATACTCGCAAGGCAAATGTAGTCCGTTGAATTCCCAAGAGATCAGTACTAAACTCATTACTTTCTGATTAATAGCTTTCGAGATACAGCGTCTGCCGGAACGCAGTGAAAATTGCTCAAAAATTATTTCCGGATTTTACGTAACAATTTGCATAGTGTCAGTTCACGGGTTGTAACGTGGACAGCAAATGTGCGGATTTCAATCTGTTTTACGTGTTTGGAAAGCCAATTCAACATTCGGTATCACACTTTTGTCTAGAAGTCGCCAACTTCAAAATGGTACTTTTCCTAGACCTTTGAAATCGATACTTGATGTCCCGAAGAATCCCCAAAAATCGATTTTTTTTCATACCATGCCATTTGCCTAATTTTCTAAGTAGGGCAAAACCATCCTGGGAATATATGAAGAATTGAATACCAAAAAAATAACATGTAACGGGATCTTTTTTCCAGTGATGGTTCCTGAGTAACATGGATTGAAAGACTACAACGATCTATTTGGAAGAAAGATAGGTAGCTCGGAGACTAACTGCTAAATACTGTACGGACCTTGCATTTGATGATGCAAAATGCCACTTAGCAGACGTATTGAATATACTTATGTACTTCTCACGTCTGCCAAGTGACATCTTACACCTCAAATGCAAGGTCCGTACAGTATTCAGCAGTTAGTGTCGGACCACCCAGTTTTTTGTCCAAATAGATCGTTTTAGTCTTTCAACTCATAAAACTCTGGAACCATCACTGGGAAAAAGATTCCGGAACATGTTGTTTTTTTGGTATTCAATTCTTTATATATTCCCTGGATGATTTTGGTCTACTTGAAAAATTGGGCAAATGGCATGCTATGAAAAAAATCGATTTTTGGGGATTCTTCGGGTAATCAAGTATCAATTTCAGAGGTCGAGGAAAAGTACCATTTTGGAGTTGGCGACTTCTAGACAAAAGTGTGATACCAAAGGTTGAATTGGCTTTCCAAAAATGTGAAACACAATAAAATCCGCACATCTGCTGTCCCCGTTACAGCCCCTGAACTGACATTATGCAAATTGTTTCGTAAAATCCGGAAATAAATTTTGAGTAATTTTCACTGCGTCTTAGCAGACGCTGTATCTCAAAGGCTGTTGACCATAGAGTAATAAATTTAGTACTGATCTCTTGAGAATTTAACGGGCTACATTTGCTTCGCTGGTCTTTGTGTTCTAAAGGTGATAGTTTACAAGTTATTCAGAAAAAACCAAAAATTTCCAAGGATGGCGCTCTTTTATTGGCCCTAGAAAAAAAGCCAAGCCTTGGAATTTTCGGGAATTCCAGTATGTTATTCCACGTTAAATTCCGCATCGATCCACCAAATTTTGTCAACTTCCGAATTTATTTCCGGTCAAAACCTATTTTGACTGGACTATTTAGTACACTGGCAGATTCATAAATGGAAACACAAAAGTAACAGTAACAGCAATAACGCTAACCTCAGTGTAGAACGCATGCAGATGAAATGTACACTGTAAGTACAGGTCTAAACGTCTAGGTTTAGACTGCGACGAATGAGCTCTTGCACAATGTTTTCTTTTCAGTTCGAGCTAATATCAATAATTTTTTGTACCCGATCTTAACAACAGCACACAATAGAGATTTCCTTCTGCAGGGAGCCAAGTTCCTGTGGGATTAGGTTCACAATCGGCCAAAATATGAAAAAAAGGATGACAAGCAATATCAAGTTAGTGTTTCTATTCATGCCACTGTACATAATTCAACGAAGTGTTATGCACCTTTCTTGACTTCCAAGACCAACCGCTCCTCCGCCAATTGTGCAAGTATGTGTCTTGTTCGCGCGTCGTAATCTCCTGCTAATTCCGTGACATTTATAGTGGTGGTAGCATGCTGGTGGTAAATTAGAACATACCCACAACAGCCCCAGCCCTCCAGCCCATAGAGAGGACCCTCACAGAGATATTACTTTCCCTCAGCAATGCGGGTACGATACTGACCCAGTCTCACGTTTCAGCACTGGTGTTACACGCTTCATCGGCATCAAACTTATTACACTGATTCCGAATATAACCTCACGTTAGAGGTTTCATTCCAAAAATGTTTCAAATTAGATACAATGTACGGCGAAAAATCCCATCGGCAGTCATGAGTTTGCGTGGACGGAAAGGAATTTCATCACCACTTCTTAATGGGCGAAATGCATCGATGTACCTAAATACATATTGATAGCCGCGCATCATATTGGACGAATAGAAGAAAACACAATTGGTTTTGGTGCAGAGCGAAGTTTCAAAGGTATTGACGTGTCTCGAGTGCCTTGGGAAATTTATATTGTCCGACCTCAAGAAACTGAATATTCTGAGAATATCGAAACTTTCAAAAATTATCCTGAAAAACTGTACGAACGTATAAACTGCTACAGACAGGCAGGTCAAAGCTTCCTCTGGGAGCAAACGCCCCCAAGCCGGCTCTGACCACCACCTACCTACCTCCACTAACCACATTAATGAATCGGTACGTGACTGTTTTATCAATTTTATCAGGTCCTGGTGCACCCAGGCGGGCACGCAGCCAGGGTAGGAGAAATTGATCGGAAGGACGACGACGACGACGACGAGGAGTTAATAGTTTTACAGTTGGCACCAATTATTTCGGCAAGTTTGTAATCGCGGGATTACGTTCCGCAACTAAGCTCCCGGAAGGGACCCGCAGCAGAGGGCTACGCACCCGGAATAATTAGATTCTTTAGATATGGTAATGAACGAATGCAACCAGCAACGGCGGCGGGACCAAGAAGAGATCCGGAACGTATATAAACCCGCTTTAATTGTGTGTAATGCGGTTCTCCCAATTTTAAATTACAAGCAGTATGAGGCAGCGAGCAGGCAGGCAGATGGAGGGTCCAGTTCCGGTATTTGGAGATGCCGCACGGCCGCAGCCAGAGGGAATCCGAGACCCAATTTACCTAGTGTATTGGGGTCCTTTTTTCTGCTTCCCGCTTATCCAAGCAGCCGATGCTATTTTTTCCGCAAATTTAACGAACAAGATTATTTTTATTCGTTTTTCTCACGACATTTATTTCATTCACAAAAAAATCTTTACAAGAATAATTTCAGAATTTTATAGCAAGGAAGACTGTTTTCGTAAGTCTGGGGCGCCTCCTAACGGCCTGAATGGCAAAGCTAGACTGTGAGTTTTTCTGTTCCTTTTGTTTTGTCAGTGCATCAGTTAGAATCGCTCGAACTTTTGAACATGGACAGGGTTCGCACTAAACTCCACCGCCATCCGACTGTGCGAACGTGGTGCGAACATTGCGAACACAGCGCACGATGACAACTGACAGATGTAAACGGGCCAACTCGCTGGCCAGCCACTTTGTTGCCAATAGCAACCACTCACAGTCATCCATCTTGTTTGCGTTTTACTATCTCGATAGTTGAAATAGCGAATCACGTATTTGATTGCAAAGACGAAGACGTTGGAAACTAAACAGTTCTATGCAGATGCAGGTATAAAACAGAATATTTTCAAGCTAGGCTAGAAGCTACTTATACTCTAAGTGGTTTTCCTGGGTTGGGCTCCCTTAAATCTTGGAGGAAAATCTTCCGCTGGTGAGAACTGAAAATCACACAAGAGGGTGAAACGAATAAAGTGCAACAGGTGGTTGAATTTTTCGTAAATATAAAGTACCTACAATACAGTGCGAGGTACAGGTGGGGTTATGACAACAATATAATGATAGTACAACCGAATAAATAGCAACTTGTGTGTAACGTTTTATAAAGGAGGAGACCCAGAGCGAACAGCGGAGGCAAGCGGTCTTCGTCTTGGTGTGATGGGTACGCAACTTACCTACGATTTCATTGGCCTGTGATCGTCGAACTCCACGCTATGCTCGCTTCTGTTCAGGAAACGACCTGAGAAGGAAGAAGTCGGAGTTCAATGAAACAAGTTTATTGCACACAAAAAGTTACGTTTACTTAAAGCAGACTAAGTGCCAAATGGTGCTTCTTACATATAATGTTCTCTAATACACATAAAGTTGGCATGTCCATACCGATCACAACTACGAGATTTACCTCGGGTTCCACCAAACTTTTATCAACGCGATAACTTCACCACTCTGATAGTAACTAAGCAACTGGCCATCCTATTGGCTGGTGCATAGCAACTATCAGCGTGATAGATTTAATCTGCTCTTAAAATTTTGGTGGAACCCGAGGAGAGCAGAATAAATTAAGAGTAGGAAGCCGCATAAGCTGCCAGGGCACATATGTATACCTTGCATTCCCTGGAAGGGCGATCCGGTCGTCTTTTCTAAGTCAAATGCCTTCTTAAACAATATTTGAATTCCAAAAACAGAATAACCTGCAGCCAAAAACTTGAGTAAAAAAATGGGTGGTATTTTTCGGCCCGACAAAGAAGGGCGAAAAACCGACAAAAAAGGTGGAAATGACGGCAAAATAGTTGTTCACGCGACAAATAAGTATCATTACGGGCAAAAAAAGTAGGACAGAGCCTGTCACGGAGTGTACCAAATTTGGCCTTGTGTCACCAGTGGTAGAACCACAAACACTCGACAGTTGTCGATCTCGACGATTTTCCCTTCCCCAAAGGGTGAAGGGTGCAGAGGGGAAAGGGGAAATTAGCATGAAGGGTGTAGAGGGAAAAGGAGAAATTGTCGAGCTCGACAACTGTCGAGTGTTCGTCGCTCCACCCCAGGTCAAAATCAGTACCTACACTCTGTGTCAGTCTCTGTCCTGCTTTTTTGTCCGTAATAGTGTTTCAAGGGAAAATCACGACAAATCACAACAAAAATGAGGGTTTGCACGACAAATTTGGAGGATCATTATACATAGACCGGGGGTAGTTCCTGTCATAGATTTTTGTACATAAGTCGAGATCAAAACGTCGCAGTCACGTTCCAGTCATGCAAGCTTTGGAAGACTCCGTTGAAAATAGCAGCGCTGATGAATCCCAGCCTATGAAGATAAGAGGAGAAAGGGTAAGAGTTCCAAATGGGAGAAAAATCTTTTCGCACGAAGAAGCGGAAGCATAATGTTTCTTCTGAGAGATGGTGAAGCAAGTCGTCTCCAAAATCGACTTTAGACGGCGAGAGAGTAGACTACCGCTGCTCCGCCAGAAACTATCGCCAGCAGGACCACTTTTCATAGCTTTCAGACTTCCAGTAAGGCCCCTTTTGCAATTTTGTGTTATCAAAAGCTCTATTGGGCCCCTTTATTCTGGGTTCAATCTGATTTGAAGCCCTGCTGAGTCCCCTTGCATTTTCCATGACTTCCGAAGCAACAAGCAGCGTTGTGCCGTCATGTCATGTTCAGAGTCCTATATATCGAGCCCCATTGTGTCTTCAAGTGTTCAGTTCAAACCCTGTTGAGCCCTCTTCTGTTTTTTCATGGCATTCGGAGTTAGTACCAGTCAGCCCCATTTTGCGTTATTTTGTTATACAGAAGTCCATTGGGCCCCCTCGTGTCTTCAGTACCGTTTGAAGTTCTGTTGAGTCCCCTTGCACTTTTCCGAGGCTCTCGGAGCACTAGTAAGCCCCTGTGCCTTCATTTGATATTCGACCTCAAATCGGACTCCCTTGTGTCTTCAAGTATAATTTGGACTCCTAATAAGCCCTTATAGTAGCCGAGGCACACACGTTAAATGGAAAGAAAACGGCATTTGATGTTACAAGCAAGCCATTTTGCACAGTTGTTACTAAGACACTAACAAACATTTTTTTCCGCAGCACATGAAAATCGGTCCCTTAGGAAAGCGGGGGGGGGGGGAACCCCCTTGGAAAGAGTAACTTTTTCAAATATTGACCGATTTTCACAATTTTGGTGTCGATTCCACACAATTTGATATCACCAAGAAAAATAGAGACAATTCTAATGCTGTAAGCTTTAAAGTATGGTTATTTTTAGGCGCCATTTTCAAAATATGGCCGCCAATTTCGCAAAATTTTATCTGATTTGAAAATAACCTTGTCACATGTCCAAACCGACTAATTCAAGGATGCTCTTCACGTTTCCTTTGTCTAAAATAATATTCGGTGCATTATTATAACTATTATTATCCGGTAAACGTGGAATGGGGGTGCAGGGGGCACCCCTCAGCAGCGGGTGTGATTGTGCACTCATCTGAACTTCGCCCTAAGTATGATTTTTCAGTGTTTATTTTATTTCCCTTTTCATTTCTTATACTTTATTCTGGAAAATCAATAAAGACAGTTTATTATTATTATTATTATTATTATAAATGAGTTCCATAAATCTTACGTCTTATTTCAAATTCAACGCCACAACCCGAATGTGGATTTGAATATGCGAAATGTTTTGGCGGCAGTTATTCATGACTGCAGCTTGCACCGCTGTTGTTCCAAATGTAGTGACATATTGAGGTAAGGAAACAGATGAACATACAGACAGGAAACAGAGGAACATATTGAGGCAGGAACACCGGACGGCCGCTTCCGGTGCCGTCCCGGGTTCGTTTTGATCTGGTGGGAAATTTGGTTATTTTCTTTGCTCTGCTGCGGTATTTCTCTATGGGTTCTCGTCTGTGAGCTGCTGCTGCTAATGTTACAGATTATTGTCCTCCGGCTGGGTGGAAGAGCAGTCTTTGGACTGAACCCAGCCTTTTGTTTTTTGGCTTATGTAGTTACTATTTATTTTAGAATGGGTACTTCTATGAATTTCTATTTATTTATGTATTTATTTGTTTTAATCATTACTATACCTACTGTACATTGTCAAGAAACAATAAAAGCGTTTATTATTATTATTATTATTATTATTATTATTATTATGTATAAAGCCAACACTGCCTTCAATTACCCTCAGTTGATCTGTAAGTGGGTTTTCCCCACAGTGAATCTCAAGAATGATATTTGAATTATTCAGATTTCTTTCAGAAACGTCTCTTTCTGGTTTACCTCAAATCATAGGCTCAGTGACAACCGTAGATGAATTCGTCAGATCTTCGGATTATCTCAAAACACCAACCTCAATGACGTCACTTGCGATCAGATGAAAGAAGCTGATGGCAGGATATTTCTTCATGTCATGGACATGGTAATTCTCGATACTGAAAAGTCCCCATTCCAAGTTCCGATACAGACGTCGTAGTCCTAGCGATCTCCTACAACTTCGACATAAAAAGCGTCGGCCTCCGGCAATTACGGATTCTCTATGGTACCTCCAAGCATTACAGACACCTAGCAATCCATTCAATTGCAGAAGCTCTTGGAGAGTCCAGATCCGTAGCTCAGCGTGGTTTCCACGCCTACATAGATTGGGATAGCGTTTCGTTTTTTAGTTGATAGAAAGACAAAAAGACAGGTGGAGTGCTTGGAAAGATATTTACACCAATGCATTCACACCTTTAGCTCGTCCTCCTGCACATCCTCTCACTGAGGATACACTGAAGACCTCGGAAGAAAACACAGTCCGCATGTATGGAGTGTGTGATCCTGAGTGTATCACTGTAGATCAGGTTCGCAAAAACCTATTTGCCACAGAGAATCGACCTTTGGCCCTGTGGTCCTCCGACATCTGGTGTTCTAGTACAGCATCCTCGACGAGCCGCTTACCAGGCTGGTCAGTTGTGGGGACAAGCCACGTCCACTAGCCAGTGTGACACAACTCCAGAAGGATTGGGTTGGGCACTCTAAAATGGTAAGTGGTAAGTGGGAACCAGTATATGGTCTCAGTTATAGGAAGTGTGGAGTGCTTGTCATGCCTTGGACCGATGTGGCTGCAAGACTGGTTGCCAAACTATGCAATGTAAATGCAAAAGAAATCGGCCACCCTGCACTCTTAGTTGCAAGAGCTGTAAAGGAGGCTGCACCAACAAAAACTATGCCTTCAGTTTTTTTTTATAAATTTGGAGGAAAGTATAGGTACTAAAAGCCCCAATAATTACTTTTCAGTTCAGGACTTGATCCTACGATTGGTTCAGCTGATCCAGGGAACAGTGTGCAACAAATTATTGCGAATATGTAACTGAATATTTCTTCATTAGAAAAAAATAGATATTGAAAAAAATTGCCTTATATGCTTCCTTCATTCAATAACTCCCTTCAGATATCTCGAACGTTATTTTAGATGAAGAAAACGTAAAGAGCGCCCCAAAATTAGTCGGTTTAGACACGCGACAAGCTTATTTTCAAATCATATGAAATTTTGCTAAATAGGCGGCCATATTTTAAAAATGGCGCCCGAAAATGAAAAAATAACTATCTTGTGACGTACTTCATCTCTATCTTTCTTAGCGATATTAAATTGTGTGGAATCGACACCAGAATTGTGAATATCGGTCAATATTTAAAAAAGTTACTTTTTTCAAGGGGGCTCCCCCCCCCGCTCTCCTAAGGGACCGATTTCTATGTGCTGCGGAAAAAAAAGTTTGTTAGTGTGTCTAAGTAACAACTGTGCAGAGTGGCTTGCTTGTAACATCAAATGCCGTTTTTTTATGTGTACCTCGGCTACTATTATATGTGCTTCATGGCTTCCAGAATTTCACTGAGCTCTCTTTTGCCATCTTGTGTTATCCGGACCGCATGCATTGAGCCCCGTTATTGTGTCTTTGATGTGATTTGAAACTCTGCTGAGCCCCATTGCATTATTCGTTACTTTCAGAGCATGGTAATCACCCTTGTGCCGTCATGTCATTCGGAGTCCTCTCGGGTCCCCTTGTGTCCTAAATTGTGGTTGGAGCCCTAATGAGTCCCTTTAAGTTTTTTCGTAGCTTTCAGAATTCCGGAAAGCCATCTTGTGTCTTCTTGCATTGCTATCAGCTCTAGTGTAACTTCCTTGTGCCTTCATGTGATATATGCCAGAGTCCTATTGGACTTACTTGTGTCCGCTAATGTAGTTTGGAGTCCTAGTCAGTCCCTTTATGTTTTTAATGTCTACCTTTTTTGTCTTCATTTCTTATATGTATGGTCCATTGGGTCTACATGTATCTTCAATATCGTTTCAAACCCTGCTAAGCCACCTTGAATTTTTGCGTGACCTTCGGAGTTCTATCGCACCCCTTTGTGTTTGCTAATGGTTTTGAGAGCCCTTCATTGAGCTTCCTTCTTTATCTCCTCATGTATTCAAGCCCTTTTCCGTTTTGAAGCCTTAGGGGTTTTTGGTTTTTTCTTGTAGTTCCTCTTGCGATCTCGCTTGCAACGAGTTGTCCGCGGAACACATTGCCCTAGCACCTTCCAAAGAGCAAATGTGCGTTAGGGCTTAGAGGTGAAAAGATAAAATTGACGTAGGAGAACTTCGAAAGGGGCCTCTTCAGTCGCAGACAAAAAAGCCAATGTTGAACTGTTAGAAACTACAAGAAACAGGGAAACTAGGGCTCCTAAGTAGCAAGATAAGTGACTTGGGAAGACTTCAAGGGGGCTCCTGCAGTTGCAGACAAGTTAACTATTCAGTTGAAATTGATGTATTAAAAGTGCAGCGAGCACTAGGGCCTCTTTTAGACCGGCTAATCGGCTATATCAGATTGTCAATTAAACTGTAGAAGATTGACTGGAGCCACTAGTTCTCCAGGTACACGATTTGATGCTCCATAGGAGTTCCAGGGAGGGTACTGGGTCTCTAAAGTGACAAGATCAAAGAGCCTCCGCAGTTGCAAGAAATCAAATCAAAATTGCCGCTTCAAGATTCAAAAATGCAAGGAGACACAAGGACCTTCAAACTGTTTTGCATTCAGATTGCCAGTGAACTTTTAAAAAACTTTAGGAAAGCTCTGGGGCTCTCAAGTGACGAAAATAGGTTGAGATTGAAAAACGTCAAGGGTGATTTTCAATGTGACTTTTCTCTCTTCCAAATTTTACTGTGTAAAGTATGCCGTGAAAAATAATATTCAGCCGTTACTTTCACATTTCTTGTCGTTTTTCTTCTGGCATGACGTGTCTTTCTTTTGTCGTGCGGTAAGTATTCCCCCTAACAAAACCTCAGAAATCTCAATCGACATGCGTCAGCAATTCCAGTCGCAGGGAGAATGGTCAGAAAACCATACAACTAGATCAAGTAATTAGGCGTAGTTCATTAGCATAGATGATAGTTGAGTATCTACAAGGTCATTCGCGCACCTTCCCGCCCCATTTCTATTCCCCGTTATGGAGCCGAATTTTTTGAAAACCAACTCCACAGATACTTTATGAAGTGGAGTATCTATTTTTTCTTTTCATTTATTTTCGGGACACCTGTATTTCATGATTAGGTAGTAAATAATCTAATATTCAATCCAATAAATTAATTTTGGATAATTGAATAACAGAGCTTTGAACTTTGATATTTTTTATATTTGACATATGACATGCTGAGAAATATTTTCAACAGTTTCGAATACAGTTTTCCAAGGGCTTTCAAATAAAATATTGCAAGTCAAGGTTCGTTACATAATGCTTTCTGCCTTTTTTTTGACATTTTCGTTCGACAGATGACAACCAAAACGTAAAAGGCTCATTCGACAGTAAAACCGTGTCCGCGTACCAAATTTCAAGTCGATCAGATCAACGTTGCGACCAATATCGTGGAAGATTACAGGCACACACACCTCCGTAACCTTCTCGAAGAAAACGTTGCCATTTATTATAGTCCGGGCGCTTATGTATCAAAAACTAGCTTCTGTGGCGGTATTCGTGATAGTTGAATGAAAATTGTTTTGTTCGATCGGGGATAGCCCTTGTAACAGTTTTTTTGTTTAGTGGCAATCGATATTCCTCGTCGTTGATTTTTGATAGCTTCTTCAAAATGAAGACATAAACCTCCTGGAGCTCCGGCTCTACTGGACAGATTTTCAAGTGTGTAAGTTCATTTTGTAGGTAATGTGAGACTCTACAAAATGAATGTGATAGTTTCTGTCAAAACCGATTTTGACAGAGTGGTACATTCATTTTGTAGAGTTTTACAATACCTTCAAAATAAACTTACACACTTGAAAATCTGTCCAGTAAAGCCGGAGCTCCAGAAGGTTTATGTCTACATTTTGAAGAAGCCATCAAAAATCAACGACGAGGAATATCGATTGTCACCAAAAAAAAAAAAATTGTTCCAAGGGCTATCTGCAATCGAACAGAACAATTCACATTCAACTATCACGAATACCGCTACGGGGACAATTAATCGCCTGGACTATTAGGGACGGAGTTGAATTGGTAAAATAAGCGTTGCGAAATCAATCCGTCTGGGTTTATTTCTTGACGGATTTTCACCATTCTGGTCTCTTTCGAAAGCGACCAGGATGTACTTTGGTTTAAGCCCATTGGCATTTCCAAAATCCAAAAAGAATTTTTTTTTAAATGCCAATGGGCTCAAACCAAAGTACATCCTTGTAGCTTTCGAAAGAGACCAAAATGGTAAAAATCCGTCAAGGATTAAACCCAGACGGATTGATTTCGCAACGCTTATTTTACCAATTCAACACCGTCCTTAATTGTTCAATATCTATCCGATGGATTGGATCCAAATTCGGTAGGAAGCAACAGAACAAAATAATCAAATTAGGCCCGCAGTTGCAGCTTTCCACCAATTGGGAATCTCCTTCTGGCCGTTACCAACGGAGACGGCCGCTCGATCGGATTTTGACCAGGACGACCCGTGTTTGGTGCAGGACTCAACTCGGCTGGCTTTCCCTGGTAGGGTATCGACTTTTTTCGAAAAATTCCAGTTGTTATCGGAAGTAAATTTCATTGAGCGTCGTGTAGGCCTATTTTCAAATCCGACACGGTTTTACTTTTTTGGCGGTGATTTTCCCAAAATAATAAATTTAATTTTTGAGATTTCTGGTTTTTCACTCTATTTATCACAAATGTCAATTTTTCAAGTAAAACCTCCAAAAGCATTAAGTGGGCATCCACCTGGTGATTTGTACCGCTCCACCTTCTGTAGTTCACGGTATATAGTTTTTTCTTTCTTTCTCCTGTTTCACACTGTATAAATCCTCTGCAAGAATTCAAGAATAACACCCGATGAAGTGTGATTGCTGCTCATTCAATAATGTATTCCACATGGTAATTGATCGCTATGCTCCTTCATTCAAAATTCCACGGAATGCTTTTTAATTACATAAGCTCCTGGACTATGGGCTGAACTGGTGTAGTTCCAGATTTTATTGAAATTTGTTCGCTAACCTCTTGCAGCCGAACTTTTTTCTGGTTGGCGCGATGTCGAATTCTCGAGCTCCACATCAGCATGAAAAAGCTGCATGAAGGCATCAACATTAACTAGGTACGTTGTCGAAAATTTTTGATACCGTGTCGCCGCCAGAATGATGAAAATTGAAATTCCGTTCTGCAGAGGTAATTCAAAGTCTCATGTGAAAAATGAGACTGCGACGTGTTCGCGCAGCCCACGTGATTTGTTGTCAAGATTCATTATACGGGCGCGGTAATAGTGAACGATCTCGTTAATCGGTTGTTAAGAGCGGTAGCGGCGTGCAACATGTGCGCTATGGGAATTACCGAAACCGCCGCCACTGCACACCACCTTTCCCCTCCCGCTCCCCTAATTTCCGGGGCGGCGGTTCGCAGGTGCTTATCCCACTCACTCAGTTCTAGTTATGTGTGGTGGTCCAGAGTCCTTCCGCCTCCTGCTCCTATAACCCCCCCCCCCCGCGTTCTTTCCTCTCTCTTATATCCTTCGCTCGTGCGCCGGTGTGTGCGTCTTTCAACACGCGCGCTCCCATTTACAGAGTATTTATATTCCACATGCAAATAACGAGCCGGCAATCACTTCCCCATTTTCGCCCCTGAATATTACATAACTTCTCCAACTTTCGCTTAATATGCCAGAATTGGTTTTGGCCCTCCGGGGACACGGCCCGGGCGCCCTGCGCTGATGCATGTGGTGAAATCAAAACATTAATTTCGAGCAAAACCAAGGGTTCATCGGGGGCAGCCTGATGCAAAAACGCGCCCAATTTTTATCACGAATGCGGTTCGGGAAAACAAACAGAACGGGAACGGCCGGCGTATTTACTTCTACATTTTGTTATGAGAACGAAACACGCGAGGATCAAGTCTCGAGCAAGCCGTAGGTACCTATAGCTTTTCATGCAGTTCCAATTTGTTTGAAAACTGTATGTAACCGCACTGAATGTAAGTTGAATACCCTGAACAGGAACACCCAACCTAGTCAAACAATAATGCACTTCTTAATATAGTGGACGTGGTAGGAAAAAACAAGTTGCAAATGATGATAGAGGCAAACCACTTTGCAGGATCGTAACTAAGACTTGAATAAACGATTTGACCCGCAGTGCTTTTTTTTCCGTCCCTTAGGATTTGAATGGCGCCCCTTTTTCAAAATGGCGGATTTTATCTAGAGGCAGAAGGTATCGACACAGACTAGACGTATCGATTAGCCTGGTGATGTCCAGCTTTGTTAAAATATATGGAGCTATGTCTCGATCGGTTTCTGGGACATCAAACACTATTTAAAAAAAAAGGTGGAACATTGACATCTGTCGCAGGCAAATTTGGTGGAGGCGCCAAAATGAATTTAGTACGGTCATAAGAAAATCGCTGTAACATTTTTATTTTTCAACCGATTTCAACACAAGACATCTAATTTTGTAGAAAAGTGAATTCTTCTTGTTATCTCATACCTACCTCTCATGAAAAAGACATTGAGGAATGTTGAAAAGAAAATTGAAAAATAATTTGAAAAAAAGATTTTTTCATTTTTTTATTTTTATGAAAATTGCCTCATTTGTAGATTTCGATGTGCCCTTTCTAAATTTGCATTTCTCCGATTTATATCTTTGCAGTGCGCACCGCCATCTTGAAAAAATGATATCTGAAAAGAAGTTTTTGAGAATATCTAAATTTTAGTCCATGCAAAATTGAAATGTTTATATACGTATGAAAGTACATTCAATTCTCCACAATTTGACACCTGAACCATCTTTGTGCGACTCGGGGCTCTTGAGCTAGAGCTTCCGGAAGTATCAATTTTCGGTGTTAAATAGTGACCGCGCCTACCGGATTCCACCACTGGATCACCACCATGTTTTAATCAAGTTACACATCAATAACGCGTCGTCATTCATCACAAATCATTAACAATGGTTGACCTGGCACAACCCCAAGAGGTGATTTTTAATTCTTTTGGAACCGAAAATTGATACTTCCAGAAGGTCTAGCTCAAGAACCGCGGGTCGCACAGAGCTGGTTCAGATGTCAAACTGTGGAAGATTAAATGTGCTTTCATATGTATATAAACATTTCAATGTCACAAAGGCCAAAGTTCAGATATTATCAAAAACTTCTTTTCAGACATCATTTTTTCAATATGGCGGCGCGTGCTGCAAAGATAGAAATCGGAAAAGTACAAAGGACCCCGCACGATTCTTATGGAAAATGGCTCCCGGTTAAATTCTCTGGATTTTTGATATGTTGTAGCTCATGAGATACTAATTAAATAGCGTGAACCCCAAACTCAAATAATGGACAGTTTTTTACCCACAGGGGGTTGAAGTTGGAGGTTTTGACGGCTTAAAAATGATATTCTGACGTAAATCAAAGCTTTCTATTTGGTTTCTCTTCAAGTTGTGTTTCATGCTAAATGTATTTATTTGAAGGAAAAATATCAACCCCCTCCTCCATCCCCAACTCCTATCTACCATCATAAAATTCGAGATTACTCCAAAAAGCCATGCGGATGGCTTCTGTGATTTAAATTATGAATTTTGACATAAAAATTATTTTCCACCCCTAATGTTGGGGTGACGATTTTCCAATTTTCCTCGGTTAATTTAGCTGAATTTTTGGTATTGTGTACTTCTAATTCTGCTGAACAAAAAGTTCCCATACCAAAACTTATTCCTATGAACAGTTTTTGTTCTGCAGGGGACTGAAGTTCAATATTCATGTTCTCAAATCTTCAACTTCAGTCCCCTGTAGAACAAAAACTGTCCATAGGAATAAGTTTTGGCATGAAAACTTTTTGTTCAGCAGAATTAGAAGTACAAAATACCAAAAATTCAGCCAAATTAACCGAGGAAAATTGGAAAATCGGTACCCCAACATTAGGGGTGGGAAATAATTTTTATGTCAAAATTCATAATTTAAATCACAGAAGCCATCTGCATGGCTTTTGAGAGTAATCTCGAATTTTGTGATGGTAGATAGGGGATGGGGGTGAAGAAGGGGGTTGATATTTTTCTGTCAAATAAATGCATTCAGCATGAAACACAACTTGAAGAGAAACCAAATAGAAAGCTTTTATTAACGTCATAATATCATTTTGAAGCCGTCAAAACCTCCAACTTCAACCCCTTGTGAGTAAAAAACTGTCCATTATTTGAGTTTGGAGTTCACGTTATTCGATTAGTATCTCATGAGCTACAACATATCAAAAATTCAGAGAATTTAACCGGGAGCCATTTTCCATAAGAATCGTGCGGGGTCCTTTAGAATGAGCACATCAAAGTCTACAAATAAGGCAATTTTCATGGAAATGAAAACATGAAAAAAATCCTTTTTTTTCTCAAATTATTTTTTAATTTTTTCTTCAACATTCCTCAATGTTTTTTTTATGGAAGATATAAGATAACAAGAAGAATTTACTTTTCTACAAAATGAGATGTCTTGTGTCAAAATCGGTTGAAAAATAAAAATGTTACGGCAATTTTCTTATGAAAGTACTAAATTCCTTTTGGCGCCTCCACCAAATTTGCCTGCGGTAGATGGCAATGTTCCACCATTTTTTTAAATAGTGTCTGATGTCCCAGAAACCGATTGAGACATAGCCCCATATATTTCTACTAAGCTGGACATCACTAGGCTATTCGATACCTTCTGCCCCTAGATAATATCCGCCATTTTGAAAAAGGGGCGCTATCCAAATCCTAAGGGACGAAAAGAAAAGCACCGCGGGTCAAATCGTTTATTTAAGTCTCAGTTGTGACCCTGCAAAGTGGTTTGCCTTTATCATCATTTGCAACTTATATTCTCTATTTCAGTTGTACCACGTCCACACAATCATACTTCTGGGCGATGCATGAAAACTCCGTACTTTGGCTGAAAAAGTACAAGTAGGAATTATTTCGATATTCCCATTCCATATCCCATGTTTTGTGCATTTTGAATTTCCTCTATCATATTGGTTCACAAATCTAAAAATACTTCAATACTTTATTCAGCATTGATGTTGAAACCCCCCTAACTTTTCAGCTTATACGCCTGGATGGATAGACAACCCAGCATACTCCAATTTAATCCAACTTATTTAAATTAAACTACTTTTCCCCGCTTGTGGGACTGCTTTGGCCGGTGATCAGCTAGTATCAGAACATCATCCTGTTGTGCATCCTTCTTGTGGTTCAAGGATAGAGATCTTGGGCGTGTTGAGATTGAACTAACCTCTAGTCTGAACGCAGTAAGACACAAAAATTAGTTGTTACATAAAATCATTGTATTGACTTCTATTTATATGTCAAAGTGTTGGAATAAAGGCTTGTTCCTATACCTGAACCTACCTCAGCGCTGGTAACTAGGATAACTGAGTTTTCCCTAAAAGATGAGTCTCCCCTAATAATAATTTCAAAGCCGTCACACATCAATACTCCGATGAACACCCGATTCTACACTTTGACCAACATTTAAATTTTGTTTTGGGTAGCGTGGTTCGAAATTCTTATCGAGGTTCCATCAGATTCAACATTTAAGTTAGTGTTATAGGTTGTGCTAGGGTTAGGCCCAGCGCCTAGACACTGAAAAATGGGTGAGTGACTTTTGCGAGCGATGAGAACTTCTTCTCTCTTCTCTGTTGTTTCCTCGTTCCCTACAATCTAAGTTCGTGGGCCGGTGTGTGCGGGGCTCCTCCTATTATGAATCTATTTTCAAAGGCTGCGTCTCTTATATCTGCACCATGTATTCTTTTTGCATTGCTCTTTTCAGGCTATGGTGATCTTTTGCCTGTTTTGGAAGGGATTGGATATGGCCCAGAGCATAAAATAAGCTACAAAGTAGGCGACAGTAGTGCCGCTTAGTGACAAATAACAGTGCCGGTAATAGTGTATTTTTTTTTGCGAATCAAAGAAAGGATGAGGAAATTGCCGGACGCGGAATTGAATCAGAGTTGAATTGAAGAGTTTGTGAAAAAATTCTCCTCGAAATATAACAATATAGATTATTTTCACTCAGTTCTCAGTTGGTGTTTATGTAATTAGAAATTAGCTTTGAAAATATCAGAAATCATACTCGAATCACTATCGTTCAGGTATATTTATGTTGAATTATAATTCTTGTTCAGTTATTCCACTTTCCCGACCCCCCACCAACATGGGAGGAAAATAACCTATTGTAATCGTGCAGAAAAAAAGTTTTGCGAAATTTTGCCGGATATATCCATTTTGAGGTCCCCAAAGCTGATTAAGATCATTTTCAAAATGTCTGTCAGTATGTGTCTGTCTGTCTGTGATCTTCCACGATAAGTGCCTAGCCGTTGACCCGATCGACTTGAAATTTGGTATTCAAATATGTTTTTTTTCTGGAATGAGCTCATTTTAGTTTTTTGCTTTCATCTGTCAAACAGAAGTGTCACTATCAACAAATGTCAGAAGCTATATCTTAAGGAACTTGACTTGCAGTATGCTATTTGAAAGCCCTTGAAAAACTGTATTCAGAACAGTTGGGAGTCTTGCCCTCAAAGTTCAAAACTTTACCATTCAATTATTCAAAATCTATCCGATGGATTGAAACCAAATTTGGCAGGAAACAGCACAACAAACGAGTCAAATTAAGTCTGCAATTGAAATTGTTCACCATTTTCCAGTCGGACTCTATGAATTTTCAAAAATTTTCCTAGCCGTTGCCACCCAAGGGGACCTCTCATCCGAGTTTTGACCAGAACGACTCGCTTTTGATGAAGGACTCCATTCAAAAATTTATTTTGTCTCGGGGATTGACTTTTTTCTAATAATTTCAACTGATATCGAAAGTAGATTGGATTGAGTATCGTGTAGACCCATTTTCAAAATCGACACGGTTCCGGTTTTTGAACGGCAATTTTTTCAAAACGAAATTTGCTTATTCCATGTGGTGAGCTGGTGAGCCTCACGAAATCATTTCAGGTGCAAACATGCTCAAAATGGAAGTTGGAGAAAAGATTGGATCAATTTTTGGAGCAAAAACTTTTCAAATCGGACCCTATCTGGCAAAACCACACATTTTCCAACTTTTTATCCCGTCAACAGATTCTCACCATTATTTTTTTTTTCAAACAAGAGGTAACTGGTTCTTGATCATATTCCAACAATTTTTTTTTCAATTTCTCGGGGATTTTCTGGTTGAAAATGTAAAACTGGCTTAGGTTTTTGATATCGGACTTGAATGATGGAGCTTGAAGTGGCGCCTTGATTGACGATTTTTACCAATTAGATGATTTGAGAAAAGATTTGATAGGTTTTCCCGGAAAATTCAAATTTTCCTGACAATATTTTCAATTTTCTGCAAATTATTTTCAATCTTTCTCTTTAATTCGAACTAACCACCCAAAGGGACGTTTGAACTAAAATTTTCATAGGTTCCTGGATACTTTTCGGGAGAGTTTTGGGCTGACACAACCGATTTTTTATTTTGAGTTTGTAATTTTTGGGAAATATCAGAATTCATGTCGCTTTGTTTGCAAAATGTTTTGGTAAATAATTTTTGTGCTAAGCTTTTTTATTTTGTTTTTTTGCATTGCCTCTGTTGTGATCACTTTTTGAAAATTCTTGAAAAACCCGGGAAAATTGAAGGCTAAGGAATTTCAGTAACACTCTATACCTTCTTACCTTATGCCCATTTGTACATTAAAAACACATCATTATTAACATTATTATTATTTCCGTACATTTTTTTGCCAGCGGCACAGATCTTCCGCCCAATTTTCAAAGATACCTGTAAGTGCCGCTCAGTATAATTTCCTTAAAATGTGCTCTGAATGGCCGGTGCCTTTGTGGAGAACCGGACCTATTTTCACCTTGAATTGCCCTTGAAGCTCAAAACAATATCGCGACCGCGAGTGTTTATAGCCGGAAATGTGAAACCCGATTTCACCCTTCCAAAAACTTCTAAACCAATGGTGTACGCGAACAATTACTCAAGTCAAGGTACCAATACTCTCATGTGAAGACCTTTTGATTGAACCCAGTTCAGTTTTGTGTGAAGTGAACCTATTGTTGCTGAAAACCTACAAAGGTGCTCGCCGACGAACTAACGCGGAAAGGCTTCGAAACAACTATTCTTTCCTATAAAATGAATATTAGATCGCTAACCACTATCGAGTCGTAACAATTCATTATTGGTACAAGTTTATTGAATTGTCGCGTCGTCAAGTGTCCAGGAAACTGTACGAACAGCTTCTAATAGATTTTCCATTTTACGGATCAACAATCTTTATTTACTTCAAGCGAATACTGCAACAAATTAATTAGTTACGTGATACCAAACCGGACGCCTCTCTAAGTGAAACTCCTCCCCATAAAATTCAGCATAATTAATTATTCTCTTGCACTAATAATAATCCAACCAACAAGGAAATCTAAATAACTGCAGTTGCACGCTAAAACAGAGTCATCAGTTCCAAGGAGAGGGGGGGGGGGTCGTTGTCCCTGCTCAAACCTGCATCAGCTTTGAAGATAACAGATGTATCCTGCAGAGCTTAGGTAACTTTGAAGAAACAAATTGATTGGAGTTATTATAGACCATTTCCACTGACGTCACGCAGCTCCGCCTTGAACAGCTGATTCGGGGCAACGTCAGTCAGATCTGCGTTATCTGTCACGGGGCACGTGGGCTACGTCAGCCATTGCGTCAGTCAGATTGGTAGTATGTCAATCTGTCAGTCGGTGTATAACCTCCTTGGTCGGTGTCGGTGTGTGGAAGTCACTGGTGTCACAAAGTTTTGACAAGCTGCCACGTATAGTTGACATCATGTTTGACGTTGCCTTGAATCAGCCGATCGGCACGTGCGTGTGACGTCATGTGGAAATGGTCTATGGTGATTATTTTGTGTTCGTAAAATTGCAGTTCTATTTCAAATGAGGTCAAAGAATTATTCAGCATGTCAGGTGGTTTTCACGTTGTATAGAAGATTTTTTTGACTGGCTTCTGATTGTTTCTTTGTCTTGTTTTTTTATTCACCGTTGGCTAATTTCTACAACAAGACCAAACATCGACGCCGGTGAATAATTTCCTCCACTATACCGGAAATTTTGCCCAGCCCCTGTGTGTTCTAACACATGGTCAAGATTTTCAACGACAATCAACATCGCATGGGGTCGGCAACATCGTTTACATTTCAAATGATATGTGACACATTTGCATTCAGCAAGCATTCCAACTGAATCAAGGAACTTGATCGACCCCAGACTTTTGACATGGCAATCAGAGGCGCTGACCATCAAGCCAGGTGCGATGTACCGCTACACTACGGGTTCTCCTCTACTTCTATACAGGGTGCTTGCAAACTTGGAGTAGAAAATTGAACCGTAGTTACAGAAAAATGCGTCAAAAGTATCAGAAGGATGTTGAAAAAAATTAGGGTTTCTATTTTTGAAAATATGGAGGGTCAAATGGTGGTCCTTCGACTCCATTTTTCAGTTATTTTAAAAGTTATCACTTTAGTTATCACAGTGATAGTTTCAGACAAATAATTTGAGAGTTTGGGACAGGAGAAAGAAAAACCGAGTCAAAAATCAACTAGCCTAAACTCATTTCCGTCAAAAAATCTAATCAGGCCTTGTAAAAATTGATATAAGTCTTACAAGTCTAAGTTGATTTTGCGTCAAGAAACCGAATCAGATCCTGCAAAAAAAATACTGAACCTGACGAGGTCCATGTACACAGGTTTATGAGTGTATGTCAATTTTGCGTCAAAAAACCAAATCAGGTTTTCAAAAAAAATACTAAACCTGATGAGGTCTATGTGCACAACTTTACGTTTCAGAGTCAATTTTGCGTCAAAAAACCGAATCAGGTTTCAAAAAAATTACTGAACCTTTTTATTACTTTTTTTTTTATTTATCGCCCGACTCAAGGCCGCAGCTGTTCCAATCGTACATACATTCATTGATTTTTCTCGTCCAGTTTTACCGCGAATCAAGTGCGGTGGGTTCAGTATGGATAGTGAATTTTGCTAGACATTTTTTTGGAATCTCCACTGTACTTCTAAAAGGATACATTCCTTTCAAGAAGCTAGCAGTGAATATTGATTGCAATTCTTCTCAAGTTTACCAAAAACTTCTAAACTGAATTACTTAAAAAGAAATAGTTTCATTTTCACATGGATTACATTCTCAGTCGGAAACAGCAGTAGTAGAGTAATAAAATTTCACTTCAGAATTTTCAGCTGGTTTGGAGCATTGTCTGACCTAAACGACTGGGCTTTACCTGCTATAGACAAAGAAAAAGAGAGCAGGTGCCCACCTTCTCCTTCTTCAGGAGGAGCTCCTTTCGTTTGTCTTGAAGCAATCTCGTATAAATTTTAACGTGGCTCGGCGTTGAGGATCGCGCTACCTAATTATCTCCATAACGGGCAAAAAAGTGCGAAAATTAAATTGCGAAGGAATTTTATATTAAAAATGGTTTTCGCTTTCGTTTTAGATGTTTCCTTCCCAGTCTCGGCTAGTCGGCTGCGTCATCACGTTATACCTGTTGGATAGATAAATACAAAACCTTTTCCACTGAATTATGGAAGAGCAGGTATTTCTCAAATTGTTGAAAATTAATTTATTTTTACTATCAAATTTCCCATAGGTCAACGATACCGTGAATAAAAAGATTCAAAACCTGCTCAACGGGGCACATCAAAACAGGGCGCGAGAGGCTTTTTTTTGCCCATAAACAAAAAAGTCGTCACTGCAATGATGCGGAAGCAGGCTTGTTTATTTGTCCGTCTCCTTCGAACAGTGATTTTGACGTCTTATTTCCAACCAACTGAAATTGGTGGCAATAAAGTAGGTATTTGAAACAAGTTTGAAACCTCTCCAATCTCTGCCTTTCACAGCATCAAGTAATCAGTTTCTCGCGGGGAACACGAAAAAGACGACGGAAAGTAACCTCGCATAGGTACCTCTCAATTATCTGATTCTTGACAAACTATGCGTTGAAGTCACTAAATTATAGACGTTTTCCAAAATTTTTGACTTCACTTCTGCAAGAAACGTAGGTACCTGCCTAAATTGCAACTTCCCGCGGTCGTTTTTTTTTCCAACCCAACCCCTCAGTTGCTGCTGATCGCCACCAGAAAAACCAACAATAAAATGATACGGGGACTGCAGTTTGGCCAGAAATATTGTTATCCAAGTTCCCTAATCAACCCTTGACGTCGATATGGAAGTATTTTCACATTTTTGTTAAAAACGCCATCTTTGCAGATAAAATCAGAGCGCATTCCATTTATGTTTCATAGAACCACCCACGTATCATTCATATTTGGTTAAGAGTAATCCGCCAAGAGAATTCCCAAACAAGTAGCTATAAATACAGCTCCGGCAATTTGCTTTGAAATCGTACCTGCCCGAAATCAATTCTTGATTTGAATAATTCAAAGAACGTTTGACGCCCATCCGTGTGTCAAATTCAACTGTAATTAATGCGAAAGCTTTCAGCAGCATTATAAGGTGCTCCTAAGTTTATGTGAGCATAAAATATCGACTGTTATCTTGCGCCATTTCATTTTTCCAGCTAAAGTATAAATTAAATTCGCACCAGTAAATTTTATCCCTTGTCAAATGAAGCCCCGGGTGTGGTGTCGTTGATGTATCTCATCTTCCAGCCAACATCTCGAAACTATCAGTTTTGTCAAATTTGTTAACTTTAAATAAACAGACTAATCACGAGAGTAGTGCTGACAAGACAACAACCGTAAATTTCCTTGGTGGAGATTAAGTTATGCAATTATGTGAGTGCTTCAACAACTCCAATTTAATCTAGCTGGAGAATATTGCTTAATTGCAAATACAATTAAATTACGGCAATTGTACAGTTTATGATTTTCCGAGTGCCATGCATATGCTGCATTACTTTCTACTTATTCGACGCTGCATAACTAAATGGAAAGTGGGTCTCAGCTGCACGCGCTAGTGACACATTATCCGACTGGTTAAATTGTATACCCTACCCGGGACCAGGAGCTCATTTGTTTTGAACAATTCCGCTTTTAATTAATTGTATCGAATCGACACAATAAGGAGACCGGACCGAAAAATTCTCGTGTGTTAGCCGGGAGAGCCGGTGCTGGTGTGCTCCTCTCGGCACTCCGGTAACTTAATTTATCTCTGTGTGGTATCGGATTGCAAGATGTGATTTAGAAATGCTATTGCCGGAATTGGATCACGTCCCTTTCAGGCACCGTTTCAAGACACTGCAAAAATGAGAATAAACTTGCGCTCCGACGCCCCCTCACGCTGCGCTGGGAGGAAAAAAATCCGTGAGTAAGATTTCCATTCTTGATCAGTTCTTTTTCGTCGGCTTTTTAATGACTTTACACCCGCAGGGTTGAAATTCACCCTTACGTATTATTGGTATTTCATTATAATACGGAACACACTGTTTTTATCCCTTGTCAATTTCCGAACTCAACTTGGTGTAGCCTTCAAATATGAGAAAGGTGCCTTGGAATGCTGCTTGAACATGCTAGAGGCGCCGATGGATCTTTAAAATTGGCGCAGCGCCTCCTGAGGCTCGCACGCTGTGCTAGGCTCATCGGAGGCTCTGCGCTTAAAGCGAACCATTTTGTTGCCTCAAGCTACAGTAATAGACCTATTTCATTATTTGTCCGAGCAGGATCAAAAACGCAAACCAATAGCAAAGACAAGAAATAGAATATGTTTGCGGGCTGGCAAGACTGGGAGATTCCAAGATTATTTTGCGCGATTCTGTCAATTGCACGTCTTTTTTGTCAATTGTCTGCGCATCGCAGTCATCGCGCAGGTCATCCTGACAACATTAGGAGTCGAAATTTGAAACCAGTCCATCTCCCCACGGTGTGTTTTATAGTGTCACAGCTCAGACTTGTCCATGATTCTGACAGTTTAATCACTTACTCTCGATATTCGACTGAATGGAATATCGTTTGGTTGAAGAACTTTCGTCGTATTGGCTCGTGAAATTCTAGTGGTTGCAGACTCTCGAAGTGCCGTTTTGTAGAGAAAGTGATGTTCTCTGCAATGGTAGGATCATGCTTGTTGGATAACGCTTATAATACCAGGATAAAAATAAGAACTCTGGACACAAATTTAGATTTTGTCAGGTTTTTATCCAAACCGGTATGTTCGCACTTCAAGGGGTTACTAGTTGTGAACTAAATATATCCCTCGGATTGTCAGACGGCCAAAATCATTCATGGGACAGTCAAAACACTTGATGTCTTAGTACCCGTGCTCTGGTTCCCCCCTCCCCCCTCCTCCCTCAAGCTACCGATCTACAAAAGCTCTTTCAAGAACTTCACAGGTATTCACAGTTAGTGTAGTGAGTCCAAGAGATCACTTCGTTCGATCTTAAGTGGGCATTTTTTCTCGTTCAGCCAAGTGTCTCTCTGTCCTTAACCAGTTGTCCCTCATCGTTCAAGAATGATGGGCCAGCGTGCTCACCCAGACATGGTTCTCTTTTACTAGGAGCCAGGCGGGTAATATGACCCCCTTTTTCGACCCTCCCCAATACCAAAATCAAGCTAGAGTTCAGGCGGGTGTTACGATGTTTTCGTCCGTGATTTGCCCTCAAGCGTGAACGGTACGCGACCGCGAATGCAGGAGGTCGGGTGTCAATACAAGTTGGTCACCGAGATAACCTCTTCTAAAACAGTAGTGGTTCCGAAAACCCTTGGGTCACCTTGGACATCAAAGCTGTAGAACTCTTTCCAGAAAGGCTCCGGATCGTTTCAGATAATCGTCGGGAAGACCTTTCACTCTATTCTATTCTATTCTTCTTTTGTACTGTGACTCTAGTTGGCTGAGCAGATTTTCTACTCTTAGCAGTGTAGGCTTGCTGCCTTTTTACCTGGTGTGAAACCGACTTCTGTAGAAGTGAAGTTATATTTCTCATCAAATTGATACACGATTGGATTGGAGTACGATCATAAGCCATGGCCGTTTGGCCTAAGTGTTCAAACTATTGACACCTCCTAATTCAGAAGCGGTCAGAATACTAACTTCAACTTAGTTATTGGCTAGTTAGGTCAATCCGTAAGTTACTAAAAAAAAAAGAAAAATGTAGCCGGAACTGGTTCGTTTCAATAGAAAGCCTTGCTCATAAAATTGATTCACTTTGCAGGAGTTATTCATTTTGGTTTTTGGTACATTACTACAGAACGTATAAATATAAGACACACGCATGCATACAATAAATATCATTATTGTTTTGTTGTTATCCTGGAAACTCCTAAAAAGCTGGTTGGCAAAAAATTTCTGCTCTTAAACTACGGTGAAGCAAATATACTTGCTAAATGTCACCTGAGATGAAATGGCCATTTATGCAAAACGCAAAAAAGCGAAAGTAGAAGAAAATTTGTATGGAACACGTAAGGAATACGGATGATTATTCTACTAACTTTAAAGTTTGAGGGACATGATAAACAAAGCATTTCCGAAATAGGACCTCTTCAATGTAGGAATTAGCGGTGAATAGTTTCATCTCCATCATACCTATTTTACATGGCACCGTCAAGGGCGGTTTTCGCCCCATAACTCGGCTAGCCTGAACGGGTGCCTTGTTTTTTTTTTGTAAAAAGCAAATATCTGAATATTTCTGTGGAAGCTCAGCTTTATACGAAAAATGTCCACCTCAGTAGTTGATATAGTGCATTTTGCACCGTAAACATGAGTGGCATGCGCGCACCACTTGTTCATAGGTAGATAGATGTTGGTTGCGTCAAAAAAAATCAAATAAAAAAAATGAATAATAAACCATTGTTTATCAATCTCTGTCACACTGTACCAAAGATCTTAATGTAAAAAAAATAAGCACATAGCTTCATTAAATCGAAAGATATGATGATGCAAAGGTTGGCATATATGCGTTTTTTCTATTTCAGATTAGTCTCGCGAATTGCGCATTCTTAAGTGTTGTTAAAGATTGTTTATATTTGACCAATCATCTTAAAAGATCGTCGGTATCAACCTGCAATAGTTGAGATTCGATTCAGTACCTAACGAAAGAATGAACTGAGTATGTTCAACAGTTCGGAAGATACAGAAGATTTGGGTGGATTCTGTCAAGGAACAAGGAATAACAAGGAACGAGGGGAAAAAATCACAAGAATAAGCGGCCACAAATAGCCTCCGTCACTACGTCTGGCGAGGCTCAAAAGTTGAGTCCTAATAATAATTAATCATCTTGCTGTCGGTTTCATTACCAGAAAAGAAGGTTAGTGTGCCGTGGGTTCCTTTACAGCAGAGGTGTAAAATCGGATTTGGTACAACTCGCCGACGTGACAGTTCGACTGTTCGACACCCACCTCGACGACAGGACAATTTCTCGGCAACCGACCCTTCAACAGGAAAATTCGCCGACAAGAAAACTTATCGACAGGGAAAACCCACGAAGCATTTTCGTGTCTAAGTTGTTTTCGAATCAAAAATCATGGCACTGTGTCATTTGAGAGCGGGACAAAACAGCGTAGACAAAAGAATGCAGGGCAACAGGGCAACACAGAACACAGTCATCTCATCAGTGCCGGTTTTCTTCAACTTGCCTAAAAACTCAAACAATAACCGTATCTCACGGTATTCAATCGTCGAATTCAATTCCACACGTAATTTTGAAATCCTCCTGAGCCATAACTTCAGTTTGAGAACGATAAACTACCGTCATCGGCACTAAAACTCCGCGACTGGAAATAAAACACGGCTATGTTCCCGTTCAGCTGCTGTATCATACAAGCCGGAAAATGGCGGTGAAAAACCTATGGAGAAAACGAGGAAAGCACACACTATAAAGTGCTTCACACGTAACGGCCATGGACTTGTCAATTTAAGTTTTGACGTGTGTGCTAGCGGTACCTCGAAGCGTTGAATCTCGAAGGGTCGTCGGCAGACCGGGAAAGCCGAACAGGAAGATTTGTGAAATTTAATAGAAACACTGAGGATCCTTATAATCCCCGGTCGTTGCTGATAACGGACCGTACAAATTGAGTCCTATATCAGTAGAAACGTTTGCTATAAACTAATGTCCGAGACGTTTATTACATCTTACCTATCTCCGGCTGAAATCCGCACCGGAAACAAAAATTCAGTGTTAAGTCAGCTTTTTCCGGTCGGCGATCCAGCTCTGCTATAGCTTTAAAGGGACAATATTTTACAGTGTGCCATCGGTTCTCTTTCGCGCTAGTTTGTTTTTTGCGTGAATAAATTTCAAGAAGACTATTGTTCTTACAGCTTCAATTTATTACAATCATGTTTTAACGAGGTAGGTATAGGTAGCAAGGTAGATAATTTGGAAAAATTAATAGTCCAGTAATAGACTGAAGAACTGCAGAGTATAGCTTATACTTTTTTGTACATTAACCAACAAGACTGAACTCATTTTTCCATATACCGGGTGATCATTTGAGAACTATCCACCTGCAATATTTCCCGATTCCTAGTGCAAATGTCTTTGAGCAAAAACAGGTCGATTTTTATATCGACGGGGACATCTAAACCTAGGCTAAACCATACATTGGGGAATTTATATCTTGAGCCTCCTTGCTCACACTCACCCCAACTTTAGAATAGCCACCACCTTTGACACCACCTACCTTGCGATACATCAAATTGAAGAGAATTGAATTCTCTTTCTGAAAAAATATTTTGAAATTCATCAACTCCACCCCCCGTTCTTCCTAAAATTCTATGAGTGTCCAAGTTAATATTCTTGACCTCCATGCACAGTATCGGAAGAGAAAAATTTTCTACAAAAAAGTGCTACCCAAATTCACCCCTCGCTCCCCCCACCTGACTTTAAAAATCTAAATGTCAATACCCACTTTGTAATACATCAAATTCAAGGAAATTGAATTCTCTTCCTGGAAAAGATTTTTTCACAATTTTTAAAGCCCTCCATTTCCCCCCTAGAATACTCCAAATGGCCAATTTATTGGGGGAGAGGTAGAAAATTTCGCAAAAATCCTTTTCAGAAAGAGAATTCATTTCTCTACAATTAGATGTAAGACAAAGTAGGTGGTGTTCTGTTAAATTTGGGAGTTGAGGTAGGGGGAGCGAAGGTGTGAACTTAGGTAGCACTTTTCCCACCAAAAATTTTCTTTTTCGATGCTATTCAGGATGACGCCGACTAAATTGAGAAAAGAATGAGGGGTCTAGAATATAAAATGAGACAGTCAGAGAACTCTAAGGGGGAAAAGGGTGGGGTTGAAAATTTTCCTCAATTTTATGTATCGCCCGGTAGGTAGTGTCATTTGAAATTTCAAAGTTGGGGTGAGTGGGGGCGAGGGGGGTGAATAAAGAAATTTGCCAATGTATGTTTCAGATGTCCCCCCCGATATAAGAATTGACCTGTTTTTGCTTGAAAAAATATTCACTAGGAATCGGGAGTTATTGCAGGTGGATAGTTTTCAAATGATCACCCGGTATAGTATGGGGGCATAGGTCGTGCCGTGTGCAGCTTCGTGAAGATTATAGAGTTATATCCTAATCGATTTCTGGGGGATCAAGGATCATGAAAAATTATGGTGGAATATTGACATCTAATGCAAGCAAATATGGCGGGGGCACCAAAATGGGCTACATCTGGTAATAAGAGACTGGCTCTAGCTCGTTTGTTTTTCAACGGATTTCAACACCTGGAATGTCATTTTTTGGACAGAAGATCTTTTTTTTTATTTCATACTTAAATTTACTAACGTCATTTCGGGAAACTGTCAAAATTGTCTTTAGAAGATATGCTTTCCGGCCTTTTTTTAAGGTTATCCGATATTTTTGAAACTTGGCAATATTATAGATCTTGAGATGCCCTTTCCAAATTTCTACTTTTCCACTTCGTATCTTTGCCGTTTTGGCCGCCATATTGAAAATATGGCGCCCAAAAAACAGTTTTTTGTCAATACCTAGAATTCAACTAACTCAAGATTGAAACGTGTATATGCGGAGGAAAGCCCATTTAAGTCTCTACAATTTGACATATCAATCATTCTTGTGCGCCTCACGGTTGAGCTTTCAGAACTTCCGGAAGCATCAACTTGTGGCATTCAATCAGCATGTTGAATTGATACGGCCGTCATGTAGTAGGCAAATTAACCATAAATAGCTTTTGGATATGACCCATAGATAATAAAAAATTAGAAAATCGATCATGGTGATGTTGATTGTGCAATTACAGGGTGAACTGTGAAGGCAAACTGACTCTAAAAAGAAATAAAGGTAATAATTATAGCATTTGAAGGGTATCAAATACATTCGAAACTCATTTACTATAATGAAATTTGGGGTTATTATTTAGAATATCTACTTCTCCACTTCTTATCTCTGCCGTTCTGGCCATAATTTTGAAAATATAGCGCCCAACAAAACATATTTTTGAAAAAACTTCGGAAAATTCGCCAAAAATTTTTAGAATTCATATCAAAGTGAAGGTCCAATAGATTCCCTGAAATTTGACATCTGAATCACCTATGTGCGGCTCACGGTTCTGAAGCTATATCTTTTCAAAGTCAATTTTCCCTTGGAGTTCACCCTGTAGTTGCATAACAACCGTTACCATGATTGATTTTCCAGATAATTATGGTCTGTGGCTGACAACTAATCATTATTTATGGTTGATTTGACTGCCACGTGGAGTTAAGATCAACTTAACATGCTGATTGGATGACAAAAGTTGATGCTTTAGGGGGTTCTAGAAGCCATAACCCAAGAACCGAAAATAGCACGTGCACGAGTAGGGTGTCAGATTGTGAAGAATTGAATAAGCTTCCATTCGCATACAAACTTTCTACCTCACATTGACTGAAATGAAGATATTGACAAAAAACTGTTTTATAGTTTAGTAGTAAGTTATATTTATCTTTTTAATATGGCGGCCAACACGGCAAAGATACGAAATGTAAAAGTAGAAATTCGGAAAAGGCACATCAAGATCTATGATACTGCCAAGTTTCAAAAATATCGGATAACCTTCAAAAAAGGCCGGAGTTTAGCATCTTATGGGAACAATTTAGACAGTTTCCCGAAATGACGCATTTGCAAGTTCAGACACGAAATGAAAAGAGAGTTTCTTTGTCTACAAATGACGTTCCAGATATTGAAATCCGTTGAAAAACAAACGATCTACACTACAGACAGTTTCTTATTACCAGATAAAGCCCATTTTGGCGCCTCCACCATATTTGCCTGCAGCAGATGTCAATATTCCACCATAATTTTTCATGGTCCTTGATCGCCCAAGAATCGATTGGGACATAGCTCTAAATCTCTTCATCATGAAGTTGCACACGGTCAAGCCTTTTTTGACCCTATGCCCCCGAACTGATACAGGTGTCCCGTTTTTTAACGCTCACTATTGGGATCTCGGAAGCGGTAAGAGCTACAAAGTCGGTTGAATCACAAAAAAGTTGCGGCATTTTATGACTATCTAGGTTGAGGGATGGTTGAAAAGAATTGGAAATATATTTGGTTGAAAGAAAATTTTATTGCCTCCAATTTGATGTTTCACAAGATAGGTAATGCTGTTTGGGATTTTGAAGTAAGGTGGAGTGCATGGAGGTAAAGAGGTTGAAGATAAAAATTTGATAATGTGTCCTAAATGTCCCCCTCAAAACAAAAATCGACCTGTTTAGGGTTTTCCTGTAAAAAAATTTGGTGGCAAAAAATCAGGGGTGGCAACTTTCCTAATGAACACCCTGTATAGGAACCTGTCTGACAAAAATAAAGATGGCAAAGCTGCTGAGGGGCAGAAAAGACCGCATTTTCATATCTTACTACTGATTAGTAAGAAACTAATGAACTAGAAATTATAGGTCAAGGTATGATTGATTGGCTATGACTGGAAGCTCCAGCGCAAAAGCGCAGATTCAGGACCACAATCTGTTTTCAGTAGCCATACTCACTGAATTCTCAAATTTGTGACAAACTGCTCATCAACGATTCAATAAATTTTTACGCGAATAAAGCTTCGCGGGTACCTACTTCCAACCGCACACATAAATTTTTAGACGACAGCAAGCGTAAAAATCTCCAATTGAGGTCTCCAATTTTCCGTTGTCTCTCTTTACTGTGACGTCATGCGTATAAGATACGGTTAATCGAGGTCATTGGGCGCTTCCCAATAAGGCGTATAAGGACACAATTCGACACATATGGACACAATTTGACACAGCTAGCGTTCCAATAGCAGTAATAGCACCACATGTCGACACAATCGAAACATTGGCGAGGCTGAGTTTAGAATTGAGCTGGCAAGTGCACTTTGACATTGTGTATCCGTCTTGTCGCAGTTATTGGAAAGCGTCCTATGTTTCTTGAGATATGACATTTCGTTTCTGACAATGGGAAATTTTTCGAATCTGACAAGCGCTCTGTCGTGTATTTATTTGATTTCAGCATGGATTTCATGATTTCACTTGTTCTTACCCTCGTTCTTACCAATAAGTGTGTTATATGTAGTGGAAAACTGAGAAGACTTACAGAAATGGTTCAAGGGTGTTGTGTCGCTCTATGCGAGTGCGAGAATAAGACGAATACACCCGGCATCACCATGCACCGGTTCAGGAAAGACCCAAACTTGATGGAAGTGTGGCTGCACCAGCACCACCAGGGATCACGCTGCACCAGACACGTGCATCTTACTACGAAAAAACTCTATTACTTCGTCCATTAAAAACTCCCTTATGGGCTCTAGTGACTTTCCCCACATGATAATGGGAACAGTATAGCTAACCGATTCAAAATTCCCGCAAAAGTCAGAAACGAAACGTCCAAACGTCATAAACGTCAAAACGTCAAAGGTGACCTCGAAAAACCATGTACTTTCTATCTCCTAAAATTGGAAAGGTCAATTCCCTTGATTAATGATCACGCTCGCATCACAACATACAAAAAAAAATTGGCTCGCTTTCAAGACTCTCGCGTCATATTCGTTTGCGCGAGTTCAGTTCAGACTTCACCGCATCAGGCACCAACTTGGATAAGTCCTCGTAAATTCGTCTTCGGTGAATAAAGACGGTGCACACGTTTCAATGCTAATACTTTGAAGCTAGTTGCTCTAAGTACTTGCACGCCAAGAACCGAACGGTGGATGCTTCTTGAAGAAAAGGGCTTAAATTTTAAGTGTGAGAGCACTTGATGAGAACCGCAATGTGCTCTTCCCACCGACGACATATAATGCCTCCCCCATGCGGTTCTGAATAAGGGAGGCTTCGCACCTAATAAATATAAATGGATTTTCCGTATACTTTGAGTTGCACCAGCGACACATCTAGTGTTTCCGCCCCTGCCGAGTCTTAGCGGGAGCGTTATAATTGAATTACGAAGGATAATGAGAGGTGTTAGTTGTTAAAGCGGTGGAGTGGGCGGGTGCCGAGAAGTCAACGTCTTCATAATCTCACTATTGTACCGTGACGGGCCGGCGACGGCGAGTATCGGTTTTAGCGGATTTATGGCGAGTAGTTTGTTTTTATTTCCGGAGACTGGATCCCGAAAGTTGGGAAAGTTTTACTTCCGGCTGGGTCGTCGTCGGCGCGGGTCCTTGACGCGAGTAAAAAGAGGACAGGGATGGTAATCAAATAAAAAGGAATGACTCGGAAATTTTGTTGCAGAGGGAGAGAAAGAGAGAAGTGGGTTCGAGTTAATGCGATGCAGACACGAATAACATCATCGCCCGCTGCTGGAATGAAGAAAAATTATCTGAGGAAGGCCGCGCGGAAAATAAGAACTAAGAACCGCCAAGACCAACGCGGACTTACGATTACCGCTTGTTTTCGTCCGTTATTAGTAGCGTCGGGGAAATGACGCAAATATACAGTTTGAATAACATGAATATTTGAAAATTGTTCCAATGAGTCACTCAAGCATTCCTCATTTCACTTTCCCGGACACCCACTAACATGAAATGGAAAGTACTGTGGTCCTGGAGATTTTTTCAAATATTAATAATAATAATAAATGATATTTATTGAACTGTTTAGTCTGAACTGGTCATTTCCAAGATAATGTATGGGTGTGTACGTGCGTGCGTGTAATACTGTAATATTCCACGATAACTGCCGAACAGTCGATCCGATTCATTTGAAATTTTATGAATGGGTATTGATCTGTCCGATGACAATAATACGCTGGACTACTTGTAGAAGAAGAGGGGTCCATATTTTAAAGGGAATTTAACAAATTGTAATTTTAACGCGCGCGGTGTTTCAAAAATATATTACAGTGGTTGTTCTTCTTTTGTCGTACTCGTTGTCTTGACAACCTGCTTTCGTCTACTTCGGGTTCAGCAGAGTCTCTCTGTTTCACTAGAAATGACACAATTGATATGACACCACGTGGCCACACCATATCTTTTCCCCCGGTATGATATCATCATACTGTTACAAGCGGCGATTCTGTACATTCTGGTAAACACGCGATCTTTCTAGATTCTTCCATCCATTAGATCGCGGTGTAGATGCAAGTGCAGAGTTCCGGACGTTTCCAAAATATATTTATAATGGTTTCAACTCATCATTGACTTTTAACTCGTGGGTCATACATTATTATCATTAATTTTACCTTTATCAGGTGCCTTGGCTTTGTTTTTTCCCCGGAAACTTCGTACCTCCCTGTACGAAGATGATGGCTTGGTGATTGAAATACATGGAACCTTCAACGCTTGATCAAAACACATCTGTCCATTTTGGCGGAGGTGCAGACATTCCGGAGCACACGGGAAGCACGCGGAAGGTGTGTGATTATTTAGGAGTCGTCTAGAAACCATACACCGGATCACTATGGAAAATTGCAGGAAGACTCATAAAACATTCGAGATAATTAGTCGGGACCTATATAAGCACTATGAATCGCACCAGTGGTAGTATCGAGTTGGAATGCGAAATGGTAGCGAGCGGATCAAAAGCGACTTAATCTCAGCGATATTCCTAAGTAATTAATTGTTGGTGTGTATTTATTATAGTACGCAGTAATAAACAGTGTGTGGTTGAAAACAATCGTCCCAATGACATTCGAAACCGTACGCGAAATACGTAACAATACCCATAAATACAGACCGCGTTTGTCATCATCCTCTTCTTCATCAATAACTAACTCAACTCAAGACTTCTTCTCATTACTTTTCAATTTAAAACATTCAACAAAGCTAACTTTGACACAGGTGATCTGTAGGTGCCATGAACAGTCCTCACATTGGCCACTGTCGTTATATTGTCTTTCTCTTGATATGTCCGCTCGATCCGTCCTCAACGCACCCACGTGTTTTTTGCAAGATTACGGTCAATAATGATCACCAAATCCCCTGATTTTATTTCAGGTCCCCTTTCATTTCCCAACCATTTGCTTCTTCTTGTCAAGGTTGGCAGCTATTCTTGAATCCATCTTTTCCAGAACACGTTCACCATATCTCTTGTTTTCTTCAATTGCTTCCTGCTCATGACATTTTCCATGAGTATTAGATTATTTGCGCCTTCGCTTGCAATTCGGCCTAATAAAAAGTGATTCGGAGCTAAAACTTCTTCCTGGTCCGGATTAACAGGTACGTATGTCAACGGATGCGAGTTCACCATACTTTCGATCTCCACCAAAGCAGTTCTCGAGACCTTTTCCTTCGGGTATTTTCCTTAAACCATCCTTGTTAACGCCGTCTTGACACTTTTTATCAACGATTCCTATGCTCCTCTCATCGCCGGATCTGCTTGCGGTGGAAATTTCCATCTTATTCCTTATACTCCGCAACTTCTTTCTAATTCGTCTTGTCTTAGAGCCTTTGTTGCTTTAATACACTCATTATCAGTTTCTCTCAAGTTTTTAGCGTTATCTGAATAAACCACCTTCGGACATTCTCTTCGAGCTACAAATCTTTTCAGAGCCATAATACGATTCTCCGCACTTGAACTTTCTGCTAGTTCGAGGTGAATTGCGTAACACTTCTTGTCCCGTTTCTCATGATGTCTGCAAACTGTAACTTGGATCGGACCGAAATAACCTATTCCCGTTTCTCCAAAAACTGTTCCTCGTGTCCATCTACATTCCGGAAGTTCTTCTATACTTGGTGCTGTAAGTTTTGCTTTCCTTATAATCAGGATCTGAAATTTGACAACTTCACAGAGTTACAGGGATTTGGCCGGAAATTGTCATTTTCGTCCCAATGTGAGGCGCCGGGTGGGAAGAAAAACTGATTTTTTTAAGCTCCACGCAAGCTTTTAGGTTCAATCTCAATGGAAACAGTTAGAAACACTTGAGACTATTCAACCTATGTATTATTTACTGATTAAAAGGAAGGGGAAAATGCAAATGACAGCTGTTGAATTTGACATCACAAAAAGGTGCACTTCTTTGTGGGCTGTTTTTCGTTAAATGCCAATATCGAAGTTCTGACTTCATTATATGGATGAAGCGACTGAAAATCCATGGGAAATTATACAAAACATGTCAATACAACATTGTTTTCCATATAGAAGAAGATGAAAATAGATTTTTTTGATCAAGTGAAGAAATTTTTTTTTCTAAGTGCGACGAATGACCCAAGTGGGAAAACCAATGCTGTCAATATTCATTATAGAGATGTATGCTTCCTTTAACATAGATATAGCAATAATCAACGGTGATTTAATAGAAAGTTCTTGCACCCCAAACTTTGGGGGGCTCCTGCAGCCCCCCCAAGGGATGATTTTCTTAGTGCTCTGGATGGATCGACTCTAAGAAAGTATTTAGCTAATAGTTTGTTTATTATCCTCTCACGTCCAGTGTGGTTTGCTTTCCTGTGATGGTAGGCTATTAAAAGGCTCACTATTCGGTTATTCGCATCCAATATTAAAGGGTCTCCGTCTCACACCTTCTATCGTTCTCAGTCTAAGTCTTCCACTCATTACAATCATGTTGGCGTCATTCAACTTGAGCATCAGTTGATATAATTTGCTCTTCTCACGTACGTTCCTTCCACTTTCCATTATTACCAGATTTCCCTGCGAACTCATTCCTTGACTTCGTTTTAACCAGAATTCTTCACTTTTGTTCAACTCTTCAACACTCAGCTCTCCTCCAATCTTTTCGGTTGTCTCACAGTTCCTGATGGATTTCTTGATCCAGCCCGTCGTTCTCATCATTCTGTTCCAGTCTGAGAATCTTTCAGGATCTAAGTTTCCGGCCTCTCTGATTAGTGATAATACTATCTCCGGTTGTTCTTTCTGACATTCCAGATCCTTGTCATCCACCTCAGCTCGTTTTTCGACAGGCCAATACTCTGGTAATCGCTTCAGAAATTCAGGTCCATTTTCCCACATCAACAATTTTCCTCTCATTCACTTTAATTCTGCTTCGTGTAGCCAGGTCTGCCACATTTTTAGTCGTTGGCACCCACTTCCATTCTCTCTCTTCCGTTGATTCCTTAATATCTCCTACTCTGTGAGCTACAAACTATTGATATCTTTTCAAATTAGTCCTTATCCAGCACTACGACCATCAGTCCACATGTACATTCTGTTGATAGATTTTTCGTGATCTTCTAAGATTTTTCTCTTCAACTTGCATCCTAGCACTGCTGACAATCTTGGAATTGACAAAGTCTCAGCGGAGCTACTCGCGTCCTCGCCGCAACTAAAACCACTCTAGTGTTTTCTTGAACTTCATTGTTTTTCCATGGATAATTTTGAAAAATGCTACAGCCGCAGATGCCTCTTCGCTAGCCTCGCAAAAAACGTGTAATTCTTGTTCTCCAGCTTTCCAAAAACCAGTTGAGTAACACCAAGGGAACGTCACCTTTTCAGCTTGCGACAACTCTCGAATCCATTGTAGCCATTCTTCTTGCAGTCCTGCTGGTAACTCATCCTCCCATGAGATTCCACATCTCCACGCCTTTTGCAATATAATGTTTCCTTTGACTGTAAATATTGCCAGAAATTCTAAAGGATCATACTTACACGCTCATGATTAACTCCAGAGCTCCACGTACCTGGGACAGGAAAGAAAAGATTAAAAAAATAAGAGGAAAAACTACCGAATAAAAGAAGTTTGTAAGGAAATGCGTGGTTTGCAGTAAGAATCACAAAATAGAAGAATGCGATACCTTCAAGGAAAAGAATATTGATTGAAGAATTAAACTGGTCAAAGAAAGCAGGCGTTGTTTTTTATGCTTGAATGCAAATCATCAAATTTTGAACTGTGAAAAGGTGAAGAAGTGCGGACTAGGAGGATGTACTGGTGAACATCATGCAACATCAACATTTCGCATTATGTTCATTTGTAACGTTTGTTCAGTCATCTTCTTTCAAAAGAATTAGGGAACAAGAAGTTGATTTATTCAAATAATTAAGTGCTAAAGGGCTCGAGATTCTACACAAAAACTTAACACAGCGAAGGGTAATATGATCACATGCAATTAGGGAAACGGGGTTTTATTAAAGTCAGTATACCTCGATAATTATTATGCTGGGCGCAACCGGGAGTGAAGGTATGAATCTCCACAATTAGTGGCCTAAAGCCATCTTTTCAGCTATCTATTTCTCCGATCAATCAGATTAGAATCTAGTGTTCAGTGCAGCATTCAGACTATAAGGAGTAGATCCGATAAAAAAATCAGATTCCAGTGACTGCAGAGATTTCACCTTTGGTGAGCATCCACGTGTCGTAATGATTAAAATTTCAACCGCGTCCCCGGTTGTAATTTCCCGTTGAAATTTTTGTTGGTTTGCTTGAAGCGCTCGGACAGAATTGTAACTCCAAACTGCTCGTAAAACTATACCAAATTTCACCGCCGATATCTCCGCTAAAGCTCTAAACTTTGCCGTTATCTCTATCCGAAACTTTAACACCGCATCATAACATGTCTCGTTAACTTGATTCACTGCTTCTCGGTTACTTACCTAGCCAACCACTATAATATCATCCCAAATTTGTACCAATTAGCATTATCATACTAAATCTTCAACATCTAACAGTTTTCTATGAGTAAGTATCTCAATCTAAATCTTTCTATACCAAGATATGACAGAGATCAATCATGCTTTTTTGGGTGCTAGGACAATTCGTCCCGCGGACAATTCGTAGCGGACAATTCGTAGCGGACAATTCGTCGCGGACAATTCGTCCCGCGGACAGTTCGTCCCGCGGACAATTCGTCCCGCGGACAATTCGTCTCACGGACAATTCGTCGCAAGTGAAGGCTTCGGAAGGTAAGGGGGCTATATAACACATGAAGACACAAGGGGGCTCAATAAAAGGATTTGAAAATCATAAGCAAATGCAAGGGGTTCCGACAGAGATCCGAACGCCACGAAAAAATGCAACGGGGCTCAGCAAGGCTTCAAACGATATTGAAAACACAAGGGGGTCTTATGGAGCTTCGAGAGGGCTCCGAATATCACATAGAGGCACAAGGTGCTTACTACTGCTTCGAAAGCGACGAAAAGATGTAAGGGGGCTCAGCATGTAGGGCTTCAAAAGACGTTGAAGAAACAAGGGGGCTCACGGCAGCTACGGATGACACAAGAAGGCAACAGGAGGCTCACTGGAATTCTGATAGTCGCATTGAAGAACATGAGGGGGCTCACTAGGGCTCCAAGCTACACTCATGGAAACGAGGGGGCTCACTAGGGTTCCAAGCTACACGTATGGACACAAGGGGGCTCACTAGGGCTCCAAACTACTCTTGCGGGCACAAGGGGGCCCGATAGAGCTCCATCTATCACATGAAGGCACAAGGGACTTACACTAGGGCTTCCAGCAATGTAAAAGCGCACAAGATGGCTTACTTGAATTCTGAAAGCCACGAAAATACATAATGGGGCTCATTAGGGCTCTTAACGACACATAGGGCACAAGAGGCCTAACAAAAATCCGGAAATCACGGGAAAATGCAAGGAGGCTCCGTAGATATTCGTATAATATTGGTTACACAAGGGGGCCCAGGGGGCTCTTCACAACAAGAAGAGGCAAAAGGGGGCTTACTGTATGATACTCTGAAAGCCAACACAAGTGGACTGGTTGGGGCTCCAAACTACACATATGGGTACAAAACAAAGGGGACCCGATAGAGCTCCAAAAGCCATGGAAATACAACAAGGGGGCCCAATGGAGCTCTGTATAATCAAAAAAGGCAAAAGGGGGGGTGACTGGGTTTCTGGAAGCCATAAAAAAAACAAAAGGGGCTCACTAGGACTCTAAATTACACTAACCGGCACAAGGGGGTCCGATAGGGCTCCGCATGTCACAGAAAGGCACAAGGGAGCCCAAGGAGCTTCATATAACAACAGAAGGCAAAAGGGGCTCACTGGAATTCCGGAAGCTACAAAAAAACACAAGGCGGCTCATTAGGGCTCCATACTACACTTGAAGACACAAGGGGGCTCGATAGGGCTCTGAATATCACATGAAGACACAAGGTGCTTACTGCTGCTCCGGAAGCCGCGGAAAGATGTAAGGGGGCTCAGCGCGGCTTCAAAAGACGTATTGAAGAAACAAGGGGGCCCACTGATGCTCTGGATGACATAAGACGGCAACAGGGGGCTCACTGGAATTCTGATAGTCATGGAAAAAACACAAGGGGGCTCACTAGGCCTCCAAGCTATACTTATGGACCTAAGGGGGCTCACTAGAGCTCCAAACTACACTTGCGGACACAAGAGGGTCCGATAGGGCTCCGTATATTACATGGAGGCACAAGGGACTTACACTAGGGCTTCCAGAAATGCAAAAGCGCACAAGATGGCTTACTGGAATCGTTAGGGCTCCAATAGACACATAGGACATAAGGGGCCCATGAAAAATCCAGAAATCACGGGAAAGTGCAAGGAAGCTCCGTAGAACTTCATCTGATATTGGTGACACAAGGGGCTCTTTATAATGAGAAAAGGCGAGAGAAAAGGCAAAAGGGGACTCACTGCATAGTACTGAAAGCCAATAAAAACAAAAATGGACTGATTAGGGCTCCAAACTACACATAAGGGTACAAGGGGACCCGATAGAGCTCCGAAAGCCACGGAAATACGACAAGGGGGCCCAATGAAGCTTTTCATAATCAAGCTTATCTGCTTGCACAATGGGGCCCGATAGGGCTCCGAATATCTCCTGAAGGCAGAAGGTGCTTGCTACTGCTCCGAAAGTCGCAGAAAGATGTAAGGAGGCTCAGCAGGGCTTCAAAAGACGTTAAGGAAACAAGGGGGCCCAATGGAGCTTCGAATAACACAAGAAGGCAACAAGGGACTTACTGGAATTCTGATAGCCAGACAAAAAACAAAAGGGCTCACTAGGCGCTAAACTATACACTTGCGGACACAAGGGGGTCCGATAGGACTCCGTATATCACATGAAGGCACAAGGGACTTACACTAGGGCTTCCAGCAATGCAAGAACGCACAAGCCACGAAAACACACAAGGGGGCTCCTTAGGGCTCCAAATGACGCAGGGCTCAATAAAAATCAGAAAGTCACGGGAAAATGCAAGGGGGCTTGGTGGGGCTTCAAATGATATTGGTGACACAAGGGGCTCTAAGGGGGTTCATTAGGGCTCCAAATCATATTTGAAAAAACAAGGGATTAGGGGTCGAATAACATAAAGGCACAAGGGACTAACTACTGCTCCAAAAGCCTATAGGAAAAGTGCAAGCAGGGGGCCCAACAGAACTTCAAACGGTATTGAAGAGACAAGGGGGCCCCATGGAGCTCTGTATAACAAAATAACGCGAAATGGGGCTCACTGGTACCTACTCCGAAAGTCATGAAAAAACATAGGGAGGCTCAACGGGCCTCCAACTACACCTGAAGGCACAATGGGGCCCGATAGGGCTTCAACATGCCATGACGGCATAACGCTGCTTCCTGCTCCGGAATTCATGGAAAATTCAAAGGGGGCAGCAGGGCTTCAAGTTACGTTGAATATAGAATAAGGGGGCCCAGTGAAGCTCTTGATAACACAAGACTGCAAAAAGGGGCCTTATGGAAATCTGAAAGCAATGAAAAACATAAGAGCTCAAAAATTACACTAGAAAAGATGAGGGGCTCGATAGGGGCCAAATATCTCATGAAAGTATGAGGGGGCTTACTGGTGCTCCTAAAGCTTGGTGTACTAGCAAGAATTCTCGGAATGATGTAAGGGGACTAAGCAGAGCTCCAAAGACATGAAGAAACTAGGTTGCGCAGTAGGGCTCCAAATACTACAAAAAGGAATAAGGGGGCTTACTAAAGTTCGAAAAGCAACGAGGAAAGACAAAGGGACTTGTTAAAGTTAAGACAAAGGGCAAAACATTATTTTGCGACGAATTGTCCGTGAGACGAATTGTCCGCGGGACGAATTGTCCGCGAGACGAATTGTCCGCGGGACGAATTGTCCGCGACGAATTGTCCGCTACGAATTGTCCGCGGGACGAATTGTCCGGTCACGCTTTTTTGTACGCTCGACACTGGAATATTTCTATAATGATGCAGCTTTTGGTATGGTGGTCAGTGCGTCCGATCCGATTGCCATGTCAAGGGTCGTGAGCTGGGTGACCACCAGTAGGTAAGGATGTCAAATTTTTGTCCCAAAATTAAGTTCCTTGTTCCTTGACTTAGTTGAAATGCTTGCTAAATGCAAATGCGCGTGATAGTACATAAAATGTGAACGATGGTGCTAACTCCATGCAATATCGGTGGTCCTTGAAGATCTCTATCGTGTGTTGAATTACACACAGGGGTTCACTATAATTTCCGGTACAGAAGAGGGAAGTACTCACCGTGATCACCGTTTGCGTGATCGTACGAGGCATGAGTGAAATCAAAATTCGCAGTAAAAGACACTTTTTCAGTGAGAGATAGAAGATTTCAAAGAAAATACGATAACCAGCATTTGTAAACACCTGGAGTTCCGGGGTTTAGCTCTGCTCTGGGCCATCTGCAAACTTCATGAGAATGCTGCAAAACGATCTTCCTGCACGTAGTGCAAATCAAAGAAATTCCAATTGGAAATGGACACGCCCGCCAGTTCAATTCAACTATTCATGTTTTGTTCTACCTGAATGACCACTTTCTGGATTTCTGGATTCTGGATTCATTCTGGATTAGGTGGGGGGAGTGATGGAACATGGTTCCATTCGGCACGCAGGCCTCACTTTTGGGCCCATGGTACCATCTCCCCAATGTTGGCCCTCCCTCTCTCGGGCAGTCGTCGAGCCAGCCGAGCCGTTTGACAAACTCTAAGACACGGCGGTCAGGTAGGGTGCCAAGGCTGACCATACTAGGCCAGAGGTCCCCTAGTATGGATCCTCCCAGAGATGAAAGAGCTGGGCAGTGGCAGAGCACATGCTTAGCTGTTTCATCCTCTTCTCCACAGCCTCGACATGTGGGGTCATTTATGATCCCTGTCTTGTGCATGTGGTAGTTAAGCCTACAATGCCCAGTCAAAATCTCCAGAAGCTTCCTGAGTTTCACCCCGAATGTTCACTCGTATCTCGCAAGCAATTGAAATGAATTCCATCAACATGTTCCTCTCTCCAATCTCCACGAGTGTTTAATTTCTCTTCGGAACGACAACAAAAATATTATTATCAATAAAACTTCTCGTTGTGCTGTGCCAGACCATATTTTCAATCAAAAAAGCTACCGCTTCGTCGTCTGTTACGATATACTAAAACATTTTTTAGTTTTTGTCAAGTAAAAGCCAGTCCAGTGCTCGACCTGTAAGTTATGATGGCAGACAATGGCTATACGGTAGTTTTATGGCATTCAGACACACATCACGCCGGTTAATATGGTGCTGGTGCTAACAATAAACACCACACATATAAAACCTCGCACATAGCGCAGAGCGCACTCGAAAACTGACGTTGAGTTAGCCGTTGCACTCTGGCCGTCGTAAATTGAGGGGAACAACACCGTCGCGAATGTATTTTATCTGTTTTTCCGTGGATGGCGCGCGGTCATTATTGCGACAGCGATACACAAAAAACGCGTAAAATCTTTGCTTGGGTCTATGGAAGCGACTGGGGCTGCTGTGGAGCGTGAAAAGTTTCATTGCATAAATCGACTGGGCTGGTATGGGTATGGGAAACAATCATCGTTATCAACCTGTATGGAAGACCTGATAGAGTTTGTTTGTTTGAATCATGAAGTTTCAGCAATTCGACGTTAAAACATAAACCGGTGCAATTGTGTAATGCTATGCCATTCATTGGGAAAAAGTTTACACAATGTTCAAAGGATTTTGAAATAAAACTAATTTTGTAGAATTTTAAAAATTCAAAACCTACGCGAGGAGTCTGAACAAATATACTGATGATCGAAAATATAGGAATAGGTGAGCATATTACGCGTCAATAAAATATGAAAATGGAATTGAATGATGATAGACAAATAATAAGTTGTAGCAATCGGGACCCTTCACCCTCCTACGTTGTGCATGTTAACCCTTTTGCTTCCTGTTAATTAGTTTACCTTTTTCTTTTGCTGAAAAACCAGATTCTATCTACGAGAGAACCAAATCAACCCATTTTTCACATAAGAACAAACAAGTCAAATCACTGTGACCTTTATTTATTTGATTAAGGATGGACAAACATGAATGGTATGAATGTTTTGCTCTCGGTGAATCTTATTGTCTGATTATTTATTTCACCGCTTGATTGAACTTAATTCGTGACCAATGCAATTCAATATCTGTAATAAATTATCGCATTTTTCAGCAGTAGTTTACACACGTTCAATTAGGTACATTTCCAACCGCATGGCAAATTCATAATTTATGAAGTTAAGCTGGCAAAGGATTATATCAATCGAAAAAGTTAGCATTGAAATGTGTACGATTGCAATGATTCCAAGTTTTGTCGGTTCCCAATTATCGTCATATTATCGTCATTTTTCAACTGAATAGACAATAGGTTGATGGTTTGTTTACAGGTATCACGGCATGAATTAACCCTTCAGGTCTTTGTTGGTGGAAGCCCTTCCAAGAGACTTATTCGGAGAGAACTTCATTTCAGATCATATATTGGATAGCTTCGAATGACTTGGCTCTCCAGGGTTTGTGTGAGAGAATTTTTCGCGCTTTTCATTCCCTATTTCCGCAATTTCCCGCTCTTAGTGCTATTGCGTCGCGTTGTTTTGGTGACCAGGTGCTGGACTACCGAAGTTTTTATTGACCACGAACATCTTTTCAGACGGTTCGGGTTAGTCCATCCTGTGGTGGCAATCACCTGTTGAATAATCCTCAGAGTAATTGTTCCTTTTGTTTCGCATTAGTTCATGATGCCACTATATTGCGTTCCTTGTGAAGCCAGAGCGTTATTCTCGTAAGCTCTTGATGTCACGTTGATGTGTCTGTTTGTTCATTTCGCAATATCGCACCTGATTTGACCCCTTTTCGCGCGTCTAAACTCTTACTCCTGATTCCTTCTAAGCTCACGAGTTTATTGCACCAACTAATGCTTATCCAATCTGAAAAGGGTTAACCGCATGGAGGATGCGTCAAGCCCCAAATTTATGGGGCTTCAAACGGTGGTCTACAACATCTTGAACACTAATAATAAAGATTTTACCTCATTTAATTGAAGTGTGATTTTTATCCCACAATAATTTGTACCAATGAATTCCTGAACACCTGCCACCTGAATTATTGGTATCAAATCAGTGATCAACTTGCCTTTGACTCCAAAAGAGAACTCCACAACAAATATGAAATAACTTAATCATAAACAGCTTCATCAACAGAATAGAACAATAGTAACAGGAACGCTAAACCAGGCGTCGCGTCGTCTCTTTATGGCATTCTAACACCAACCACCCTTGCGGGCTCCTTGACTTCTCCCGCTGACGTCTTGCATCCCTCAATTCCGCGACCTGCAGCTACGCTTTCATGCTTAAACACCTGTTTCAATGTTGAACTAGGTCAATCGCCACAAAGATGAATCAATCATAACGCTTTCAGTGCTGTAGTGCTGCTGTATCAGGGTTCGTCGCGTGATGGAACGCTGAAACTTCCAAATAAGAACGAAAGATTTGAAGACTTCAGGGTCCACGCTCTTTTGTACCCGTACCAGCCCTGCAAAAGCTTAGTTGCTTTCGGGTCAAAAGCATCACCCGAGACCTGATGACGGGCTACCGGCTCTGCGAAAAACAATGCATAACCGGCTGAATTGACTGAACAAAAGTAGTCCGACCCAATTTTGAAATTGAGAGTGGGTTCGAATACCGGCGTTGGATATTTTTTTAATCTTTATTATTCAAGGGGCTTGCCAAACGTTTTACTTTTTTTCAGAAAAGTTTTTACAAGCTACAGTATCACAAAATTTCATTTTATAATGATTAGTTCTGTAGGAATTAAGCTGTGTTCCGTTTTCAAGGCACCAACTCGAAGAAAGTAACCAAAAAGCCTTTGCTGCAAGCCGCCAAAAAAAAGTACTACAAAGAAGGTCATAAAAGGATGATGAGAGATCATCCTGGAGGATAACTTTGTACTGATACTGTTATTATTGATGATTTGGAGGTTAAGTAGAATAGCAGTGTGTTAGACTCCCCCCCCCCCCCACATGCTAAGGCTTCAAGAATTTTGTTTTGTGTTGAGAAAGATATGGAGACCATTTATTGTTCTTATTATTATATGCTCTTACCTATGCTCTTCTTTTCTAAACTTTACATTTTCTCCCCAAATTGATTATTGTGGCCATTTAAACACTTTTGAAATCAATTTTGAATGCCAAGTTGCTCCTTGAGTCCTTAAAGGAGACCACAACACAAAATTCAAGTTGGTCTCAGATGGAAGAGTTGAGAAAACTAGAACGATTGTATAGGGTCTTGTTAATTTACTTATCTCGTGGCGGGCGCTGCGGTCATAATAATAATTGAGAACGACAATGACGTCATAGGAACAAATTTTCACGGGCTACCTTTAGCTATACTCACGGGCATACCGGTACCTGATTCCGTTGCCGATGAGACGACGACGGTTTCTAGCCTGCCATTATTATTACTGATTTTTTGAAGACAATGACGTTTGTCAAAACGACAACAGCAATAACAAGGTCCATGGGAACGTGATAGGTGAAAATCGGAGGTGAAAATCTAGGTGAAAACATCTTCCCAAGTGACGTCACGTGAATATTTTCAAAAGGTTTTATCGATCGGACTCGTAGGTATAGAAAAATTTTATTTGTTCCGTATACTCTTAAACCACCTTCCTTATAAGTTGGTCATAAAATGTAGACTCAATTCTTGTGTTGTGGTCACCTTTAATCAATTTCAGCGACACTATATTTAGTAAAAACTTCCGTAGATTTACCTTCTATAAGTAGGTACTCAGGTAGATCGAGCAAAATATGAAGTGAAAGCTACCACTATACTTACTTCACTCCTGATTTCAATATACCTTAGGTGTTGTAGATGATGCTATACTGTATTCGTAGTTCGTACCATTTACTAGGAATTTCCCAAGCGGAGTATTCACTTGAAAAGAAAAAGTGAATGCTTCTTACAATGATACCACCCTATATATCAGAAATTTGTACTTGGATTTTGAAAAATAGCTTTTCTCTAATCACGCAGCCGAAAATGCAGTAAAAACTGTAAACAATACACATCATCCTACGGGATTCTCACTTGGAGACTCCAACATTCGATCAAGCGACGAGCCTCGGTCTAACAGGGGTTCCCCTCTCGGTTATCGCTGATCGCCGAAAGCTCTCCAATTCTCAACACGTGCTATGACTGGTTTTTAAGATCTTCGATCTCGGATTTCTTGTTTTTTACTTTTCAATTTTATTCCTCAGTATCCTTATTATTGTATATCCATTAGTGGACAATTTCATTTGTAGGTATACATTTTTTTCATACACATGAATATTCCAAGGAATATTCGATTTTCGAAATATACACTTCTGAGCAAAAGTTAAGGGCCACTTTTTCAAATGTGAATAACTCACAAACGCTTTTTTTGATTTTGACGAATTTTCGCACAGAGGTGGTCTTATGTGTTGTAAAGACAAGTGTGAAGTGGCGTACTCACCAACCCATAGGTTTGTGGTAGAGAGTTCTTCGACTGTTGCTTTGCAGAAATGCGTAATTTTTATTGAAATCAAAGCATTGGATTTTGTACAAAATGGAGATTCATCCAATAAAAATTGTCTAGTTTGCTTTGTTACAATGTTCTTAAGAAAGTACCATGCTAATTTTGTTCATTGACATCTTTCATCTTCAAATTTTGACCATCAATCTCTTCTTATGGCTTAAACAATGTGTGAGGCACTACTTTGCGTGATTTTGGTTGCATACAGTTCAGTCGTGTATTTCTTGTGATTTTGCGTCAATGTTTCGTGATTTTGGCCACTCTTGAGCCTCAAAAACAATAAATCCTTTATGCAGACTGTTACTAAAGAACAAAAACAAAAGAAGAAAGCTCACAAAAATGTCAAAATCTTGAGCACTGACAAGAAATAGGTCATAATTTTCATCACATGCCGATAAAACACCTAACAGTGACCAAAGAAGAAATGGTGAATTTCTTTAGTTCTTTTGGGGGAAAGACATTTACGGGGTGTCGCCGAGAGGCCAAGCACAAAAACGATGAGTGACAACCTTGATTGATTATTTGCCATCAATATTCAAGAGTTTAAATCATTTCAACGCCATCAGGCCCTTTCGAATGCGAAGATGTTGAAAAATTAACTTCAAGTTTGTTGCTCTGCACTGAGTGAACCCATGGACGGATATGGATGATGGCCATATTCCGAGATGTGTATAAGCCTTGTGTTTAAATTTAGGAACCACCAAGAGCATCTGGCGACGCAAAAATTGAAAATCGATGTTTGTTTGAACCTTTGCAGTGTGAAAAACAGCTCAAATCAAATGACGTTCTCAATCGGAACTGTCGTCTTTCGTAATTGTACAGGAACTGATCAAAAATATTCCTACTCACACCATGATAGAGCCACCCCCATTCGGAATCCTGAGTGGAATGCAATCTGCATTACTGTCCACGACGACGACGACATCATACACGACCGCTCTAGTTGTTCCCTGTCAGGGAGATACGTGTTTTACGTTCGTCGTTTTTGACCAGTCCCTGTACAATTACGAAAGACGAACAATCCCGATTGAGAACTTATTCGATTTTAGCTCTTTTTCACACTGCAGAGGTTCAAACAAACACCGATTTTCAAATGTTCGCGTTGTCAGATGCTCTTGGTGGTTTCTACACTTAAACACAAGGCCTATGCATATCTCTGAGTATGGCCATCATCCATATCCGTCCATGGGTTCACTCAGTGCAGAGCAACAAACTTGAAGTTAATTTTTCAACTTCTTCGCATTCGAGAGAGCCTGATGGCGTTGAAGTGATTTAAACTCTTGAATATTGATGGCAAATAATCAATCAAGGTTGTCACTCATCGTTTTTGCGCTTGGTCTCTTGGCGACACCCCGTAAATGTCTTTTCCCCAAAAGAACTGAAGAAATTCACCATTTCTTCTTTGGTCACTGTAGAGGTGTTTTATCGGCATGTGATGAAAATTATGACTTATTTCTTGTCAGTGCTCAAGATTTTGACATTTTTGTGAGCTTTTTTCTCTTGTTTTTGTTCTTTAGTAACAGTCTGCATAAAGGATTTATTGTTTTTGAGGCTCAAGAGTGGCCAAAATCACGAAACATTGACGCAAAATCACAAGAAATACACGACTGTACTGTATGCAACCAAAATCACGCAGAGTAGTGCCTCACACATTGTTTAAGCCATAAGAAGAGATTGATGGTCAAAATTTGAAGATGAAAGATGTCAATGAACAAACTTAGCATGGTACTTGCTTAAGAACATCGTAACAAAGCAAACTAGACGTTTTTCATTGGATGAACCTCCATTTTGACCAAAATCCAATGCTTTGATTTCACTAAAAATTACGCATTTCTGCAAAGCAACAGTCGAAGACCTCTCTACCACAAACCTATGGATTGGTGAGTGCGCCACTTCACACTTGTCTTTACAACACATAAGACCACCTCTGTGCGAAAATCCGTCAAAATCAAAAAAAGCGTTTGTGAGTTATTCACATTTGAAAAAGTGGCCCTTAACTTTTGCTCAGAAGTGTAGTTGAGGTTTTTAAACCGTCCACAGAACGAGGAAGAATGATAAATAAGCGTTTTTGTTCTACTTCGTTTGTGCGAGGAGTAACTAGGGAGAATTTTCCAGCAACTTCTAGCACAAACAGAGCTGAAGCAAAATGGCAACACCAAAGATTGACAGAAGTCTTGAATTCCAAACAACACTACAATGCAGCCTCCACCTTCAAATGAAGATAGCCTTAACTATTGACAACATTTTAACTTATTTCTGGAAGTGAATGCTGCATTGTTCTGGTTATAAGTATAGGGGCCACGCCGAGCCAGCTCATCTCTCAAATTGATTTTTCATTCTCGAAAAAAAATAATATATATTTACATCGAGTGCATGGATGACCTTCTTGAAGAATACACTTCGAATATAAACAACAAGTTTCCTCTCAAGTTAATTCCTAGAACTTCTTTCAAGTATAATCAAAACTTACGCACCAGATTCGAATTCAGGAGATTGAATTAGTCGGGAAAGAAGCTTGTCTGTTCGGTTCTTTATGGCCTGGAAAAAAGAAGATTCAACATTTTTTGTGGCACAATGGTATGAACGGGATACCGTGCGTCGATTTATGACCTATTTCCATCCAATGATGGATTTAACGGGTTCCATCCTCTTCATTTTATTGCTCCATCAACTTCACCTTTAAGGTAAATGGCATAAGCCACAGATACATTAGAGCTACTGCTATTGTTGTTGGAGCTACATATTGTTGGAACAATGATATATTCTATGGCATTCAACCTCAAGTCAGACTCTCTGGGATGAGTAGAGTCATGTCGGTATAAAAATACCTGGGACTGAGATGTCAATTATGAATTAGTGTCTGGTGTAAGTAAAATTCTTGTGGACTGGTGGTGAGGATCTTGGACGTAGTAAAAAACAAAATAAAAATCTAACTCAACAAAATAAAGAAATTCTAAACTAAACTGAACTCCATGCACTGGGTCAAAATACCTATTAAATCGATCGTCATTTCAGCATGCCGCCAGATGGAATTCGGAGTGCAAGCGATATTCGGCCCCTCGGATCCGATCCTCGGCGCTCACATTCAGAGCATCTGCGAAGCTCTGGACGTGCCCCATCTCGAGGCGAGAATCGACTTCGAACCGTTGTCCAAGGAACTGTCCATCAACCTGCATCCGAGCCAGGAGCACATGAACAAAGCCTTCAAGGACGTGATGACGTTCCTCAACTGGACCAAAGTCGCCATCATCTACGAAGAGGACTATGGTCAGTAAATTTGTCGTCACGTAATCCGTGTATACTTACAAGATAATATAGGACACGATCGTAAATTACCACCACATTCTACCGGTGGTGGTCGGTTTTATCTGAGAGACTTAGGGCTATGGCATACACTACTCCGAGTAATGCATGAAAAGTGTTTATGGGCTCCTCTTTGACTGGAAGATAAGTTTAATACCCCCGCACTATCGCAGCACAATAATAGCGCCACCACCACCACCACAACCACCCAAGATATAAGTGAGGGATGACACTTGCAGATAGCGGACGCATAAATCCTGCAAATGTACACACCATTCACGCCGAGGCGCACACAGAGGTGAGGCTTGCTTCACCTCTGATGCATGGCCAACAATAAAAGCTTTTACCGATGCCAGATGAGTTTTAAAATATTATTGTTCCCACAAGAGAGATGCTGTGCGCTGCGTGATAAATAACTTTATATATATCGGTGATATGATACAACGAGATTGGTGCAAGTTTGGAGAAGGAGTATTTGGAAGTTTCCATGCCCGAAACATGATCCACATACCGTTAAGGAACCTTGTTAGACATTTCCTTGTGAAGTTGGTTCTGAGTTTCATATTTGCAAGTACCCGCACTTACAGACAAAATTGCGACTCCGGCCGATTTTATGCAGTACAATTATTTTACATGGACTGGATCATCAAACTCTTCAAAGCTCTGGTATAGCTAGCTATTGCTTGCCTGATCATAATAATTAGAGTGTTGAGAATTAAAAACACTTATCCACTTCGATTGGACTGAGTGCTGTTTCAAAACCTTTCAGCTCATAATTTTTTTGGTGTTAAAAGAAAATTCACTAGCAATATACAAAGACTGACCACGATGGTGGATATGAATAGTATAGTACTGACAATATAGTCAACTTTACAAGTCAAGTTTCAGATGGAAAACATCAGGACTTCAACAATAATCCAACGTTACAAACGCTTATTCGGTTAACTGGCTGTTGGTGAGAGTGGTGGGTAGGATCAAGATCGAAAAGCTGCGAAAGTGAGGGTGTCTTAAAATATATGAACCATAACATACGAATGTTCTACAAGAATTCTATGCAATCATGAGCTATACTTCTATTCTCTCTATTCTCCCTTTAGTTCCACTTGTGGGGGGAAAAGGTCAGCAGCTGAGTTTTGAGCTTTGATCATACATAGCATAAATCGCTTAGATCTAGACTTATTCACGAGCTTCTCGGAAATTTTTCTTCGAGTGCATGTTTTTGCATTAGATTATTTGTACCTACCTAGAACCTAGGTATGCACATACCATTTCATATAACAGCAATATGCACAGACAAAAAAAAAACTGACGATGAGCGGGGCTTTGGTGATGTTTCATTTCGCTCGGTAGATATGACGTGGCGGAATTAACATGCTGAAAGGATTTTCAGCTTTTCTAGCGTGAATGGGGATGTATGTATATATGCGTCGTATTTTCAAATGTAAAGCCTTCGCGCGGGTATGTTTGGTTGAATTATTAAGAATTAGGTAAAGTACACGTCTGTAAATTCGGAATAACAAAGGCATTTCGAATTTTTTACAAGCTTTGCAGCGACGACAGCTCTTCCGCCACGCCACGTTTTGAATGATTCACGTTTTTATCTTTGTCGCCGAAGCTCAAGGACGAAAGTTTCGAGAGCACACTCGTATACGAGGAGGACGCGAGACGTGGGGAGCCGTCCTGAGCGTATTATTAAAACGAAATTCTCTAGATAACTACATTACATTATTACAAGTTGGGGATATTAAAAAGTTTCGTCTTTGTTCCCTTTCTCTGTTTTATTTCTTCAAGCATGTCGTTATATTTGCGTTTTATTCGCAGATTTAGATAATATCTAGAAGACAGGCATTTTTTTTTCAAATTTCCATACTACTTCATATTAAATAGATCAAAAGCTGAGTTTTGCATGTATATGTGGCTCAGTCATAATCTATTTCGACAGTCGCACAGCTCATGATTTGTGTAGTTGTATGTTGTCATCGTAATTTGTCAAAATGTCATTTCCGGTACAAGACCGATTTCGAAGTTTTTGAACATTGACGCTGACGAAATAGTCGGCGCATATTTTTGCTATCTTTTCGTCAAACGTCTGCAAGCATACTACTTCGATTGAACTGGGATCTATACTTTTGATCATATACCTACAAAATTGGTGTCTGAATAGATTGTGAACAGCGTATAGTTTAATATACTGTTCGGCCTTCAGTAGCGTTCTGTATTATATTTTTTGTGCTGTTTCTCGTATTATTGGCATCCGGTAAAGTGGTTTTCCAGGCCTGTTCAAGCTGCAAGAATTGGTTAAGGCGCCCGCAGCGGCCAGGACCGAAATGTACATCCGCCAAGCCGGTCCCGACTCATATCGGCAGGTCCTGAGGGAGGTGAGGCAGAAGGAGATCTACAAGCTCATTGTGGACACCAATCCCAGGAACATTCAGAAGTTTTTCAGAGCCGTAAGAATCTTCTATTTTTTCACTTCTTCATTGGGCCCTAACTTACAATAATGCGGATCAACTACCTCAAAACTCTACAGGTTGTTGAAAAGTAACGCATTCAGAGTCCAATGCCCAAAGCGACATTATCGAGTCCACTCAAGAGCCCGGAAAAAAATATTAAAAAAAAAGTGACGTTCATTTTTAAGATATGGGGTATATGGGGTATATGAAAGAGTGGGACTTCGCTCTCATCTATTTTCGTAAGTCAAAGTGATTTTGGCGAACTATTCATGATAGACTTATCAGTGAAAACTATCAACCTTTGTAGGCCAGGCGGTATGTCGGTAAAATCATTACAATCTGGAAAAAACTCCGACCAAAGCTTTCATGGTGTCAAACTCTTTGTAAGATCAGTAGTTATCTACCACTGAGTTTCCGCCCAAAAACGACTTGTGCTGATTCCTCCACATCTGCCCAAAGGTAAAGGATGTCTTGAAGGTTCAAAAAGACCTGTTAAACCTTCGTTCTTTTTCGTAATATTTGCCTCAATGCAACCATACAACTTTAACGCAAACATTGGAAGCATTTGTCATTATCTCTGTGCCAGTCTTACTGTTGAAAAAAAAGATTACTTTGTGCGGGTCAGATAAATTACATTTAATCGTTTTTCCACACAAGAAAACGATGGGGCAACATGTATTTTGTATGTTCTCTAATAACTCGTATCCATTGAACCCATTTATGGCAATTGAATTTCAATAACAGCATTTTTGAAGATTTTGTCAGCAAAAAAGTGAATAATTTTTACCCGCCTGTTCAGCAGTAATTTTTTTCAATTTTACCAAACACCGTTTGCGAAAATTTCATAAGGAATGAAAAGCTCAAACTCTTCTCTAACGATATCGTGCCTGGCTAAACCGCGGCACGCACTTGTAAGTCTAAAAAACTGATTTCTTTTCGAGACGTCCTGTTTCATCCGCGTGCGGCCGTGCCTACTTGACATAGATCGGACTGATTACACGAGCTTGGAAATGTACTCTTTTCCAGCTTTAAAAAGCGACCATTATTATTAAGACTTTGTACATTGAATTATGAAGAAATTATATATTATTTTATCATTATTGGTCGTGTTTTAGAGCTGGAAAAGATTACATTTCCAAGTTTCTGTAATCAGTCCGGTCTATGTCAAGTAGGCACGGCCGCACGCGGGTGAAGTAGAACCGCTCGGGAAGAAATCAGTTTCCTACACTTTCAAAAAGCGTGCTGTAGTTCAGCCAGACATAATATCATTAGAGAAGAGTTCCAGCTTGTCATTCCCTATAAAATTTTCGAGAACGGTGTTTGGCAAAATTGAAAAAACTGCTGCTGGACAGGCGGATAAAAATTATTCACTTCTTAGCGGGCAACATCTTCAAAAATGCTGTTATTTAAATTTTAACGCCATAAATGAGTTCAGTGAGTACAAATTATTAGAAAACATCCAAAATACATGTTGCTTAATCGTTTTCTTGTGTGGAAAAACAATTAAATGTGATTTATCTGACCCGCACAAAGAAATGTTTTTTTTTCAACAGGAAGACTGGCACAGAGATGATGACAAATGCTTCCAATGTTTGCGTTAGAGTTGTACGTTTACATTGAGGCAAATAAAATGAAGAAGTACGGGGGTTCAACAGGTCTTTTTGCACCTTCAAGACATCCTTTACCTTTGGGCAGATGTAGAGGAATCAGCACAAGTCGTTTTTGGGCGGAAACTCAGTGGTAGATACCTACTGACCTTACGAAGAGTTTGACACCATAAAAGCTTTGGTCGGAATTTTTTCTATCCAGAATAACCTACCGCCTGGCCTATTGAGCGGGCACTGAAGTTCTATTATAGTACAGGAAAAATAGTAAAAAAATCGGCAAAACCTCGGAATAAATATGGACGTCACGAAAATTTGATATTCTGTTCAGAATTGAGTGCTCTACAACATATCAAAAATCGTCAAAAATCGCACCCGGGGGTTTTGAGTTATTGGAGGGGGGGTAAAAAATTGCAGGTAAAAATGGAGGGGATGAAACCCGTCCATCCATTGGATGCGAATACATTATAGTTCGACGTATCATATCCCCTTGATTCCATTTTGGTACAAAAAGTGTCCATCATTGTTGAAGAGAGTAGTGGGGGGGCGAAGCTCTGCTAGGTGGTCCATTTTGTTTTTCTGGCCATGTAGAACCGATCACGACAAGTTTGGTATCTTTTCCGACTAAATTCAATCTCCTGAACTCGTATCCGATGTGTAAATTCGGTTGAAAACAAGTTTGAACAAGTTAACTTGAGAAAACTTGTTTTTTCTTCGACAATTTTGACGATATTTTTTTTCACTGTTGGAGGTGTTCATTTGTGAAAAAAATTCAGGGACCATTGAATTGAAGTGTATTCTCCACAAAAATCATCCACTTGATGTATAATTTTGTTTCTCGAGTTTAAAAAATCGATTTGAACTTGAGCCGGCGCGGCGCGTCGTCTACTACTGACCACTACAGCATGCACCTTTAAATGAAAACACCTCAAATTATTGAGAAAATAACAACTCATCTTTGAAAATTGAAGGAGTTGTGCAGAACTGAATTCCCTATAACATGAACAAAATCGCCATGAATCGCAATGCAGGATTTTGAGTTATTCGAGGAGGAGGATAACACTTTGACAGGATTCATACTCTATGAACTGTTACCTCTCTCCTCAAATAACTCAAAACTCTGCAGTGCGATTAATGGGGATTTTGTTTATGTTATAGGAAATTCAATCCTCCACAGATCCTCCAATTTTCAGAGATGAGTTGTTATTTTTTCAATAGTTTGAGGTGTTTTCTTTTAAAGGTGCATGCTGTAGTGTTCTGGTCAGTAGTAGACGACACGCCGCGTCGGCTCAAGTTCAAATCGGTTTTTCAAACTCGAGAAACAAAATTATACATCGAGTTGATGATTTTTGTGGAGAATACACTTAAATTTAATGGCCCCTGAAAATTTTCTAGAAATGAACCGCCTCCAACAGTAAAACAAAAATTCGTCAAAATTGTCAAAGAATAAACGAGTTTTCTCAAGTCAACTTGTTCAAACTTGTTTTCATCCGAATTCACAAATCGAATATGAGTTCAGGAGATTGAATTTAGTCGGAAAAGATACCAAACTTGTCGTGATCGGTTCTACATGGCCAGAAAAACAAAATGGACCACCTAGCAGAGCTTCGGCCCCCCACTACTCCCCTTCAACAATGATGGACACTTTTTGTGCCAAAATAGTATCAATGGGATATGATACGTCGAACTGAAAATGTATTCGCATCCAATGGATTGACGGGTTCCATCCCCTCCATTTTCACCTGCAATTTTTTACCCCCCCTCCAATAACTCAAAACGCCCGAGTGCGATTTTTGGCGATTTTGGATATGTTGTAGAGCATTCAATTCTGAACAAAATATCAAATTTTCATGACGTCCATATTTTTTCCGAGGTTGAAATCTATCTTTTTTGTACTATTAATGAACAGGGTGATTCCTAAATCTAAAAAATTCATTTTCCTTTCAAAAACGTCAATAATTTTTTTCTACGGAAGCGAAAACAGTCATATCTTATTCCAATTATTTTAGAGATCAATGGAATATTTTACATGCCTAACTGAAGAAAACTGGATTTTTGTGGATCATGACTCACTGTGTATCGTAAACAGAGATTCAGTGCATACTCACTGGTTGACCATTTGTACTGCTTAGTCTATCATAAACTCTTTCTCAAAATCACGTCAAATAATGAAAATATAGGCAAAGTCTCACTTTTTTTTCCCACATCTTCAAAAATAAACGTTATTATTTTTTTTTTATAAACTGCTCCACAATGAAGTTGTCGCCATCAAAAAAATGGCTTGACTTTGACGGCCAATAACGTTCGATTGCCAAAAGTGATTCCGATTATGTTTGTTGCGTTTACTACCCCAATCTATCCTCAACCGATCTTGTAATTGTGAATATCAAGAAACTGCATGTAACATTTATACAGGGTGATATGTGAAAAGGTGAAAAATTGCGGCAACTTCATCGAACCCCCATTTGCAAAAAAAAAATTTAAATTCCAATGTGAAAATAATGAAGTGTGATGCATTACGATGGCGAAGAACAGCAACTTTCTATGTCACCATTTGCAGAAAATCAACAACCTCTTATGTCAATTTCAGCAAAATTGAAAATAGTGAATCAAACGATCGACACTCCAGCCTTTAATCGACTGACAAAACCTCCAATTCCAATTTAAACTAATTCGTATGTCAAGTGCAAAAAATCAACCTTCTATGTCAGAAAAAGAAGGTTTTTGCAGAAAATACGATGACAAGGCAGAAGATAATAACCTTCTATGTCAAGGAGTTGGCACAAAATTTCAACGACAAGATGGAAAATAGCCTTCTATGCATATACTTATAAAGTAGCTATATGGCTAGCTTGCTATTCGAACTTGACCCCAACATGATAAGCAGGAGCCTCGTTATGCGCAAGCGCCAACTCAATTGAAATCCAAGTTGGCGGGCATAATTTTCTGCGCTGTTTCTGCCTTGGCGAAGTACAAACGAACGAACCGCTCTTGGCGCTGTATGACATTTCCTATCGCCAGTGACATTTGTCAAATTTGTAGGTTAGGCTGTGCTTTTTCCAAACAAATTCCTTCTAAAAACTGAAAAACTAAAAGTAGTAAAAGTAGCAAAGACGCAGTGAAGCACACAGAAGAGCCCACGTCCAGCTGTCGTGGTGTGACGTGCTTGAATAAACACGCAAACATCCAAAAGGTTTGTTTTCAACCAGTACAAAGTGCACATTCCATATAATGTATCGATTTTAGGGCCTCATGCTTTTAAAATCGATAAGGACCGAAACAGATTATACATACTGCAACGCATGACAAGAGGATTCATCAACTGCCCTGTATTCGGGTACCACAAGTTGGTTTATTTCGAAACAGTCTTGTTCAGCGTGTCTGACATTGTGCCAAAGCCAAATCAGTGAATGATTGGAGTTTGTTTTCGTTTCCTGGAGCGAGGTCGGTACCAATGAATGTAGTTCAATACTTAGAAATAGAATGCCCAAATGATAATGGCTCTTATCTGTTGTTCATTTTAGAGATTTACGGAGATAATTTACAACGGAAGCTTTTGAAGAAAGCACAGAGCCTGTAAGGAACTACGTGGAACGTGGTTAATATGGAACTATGAACGAAATGAACTGCTTGTGATTCAGAGGAAAAATACCTTCTTACTAGAGCCATCACTTATTTTAACAAGAAAAAAACACTAGCAGAGGGTTCCAAAAATTGTGAACATAATTATTCCTCGTGTACCTAATTTAGGAATGGTGTGTTGAAAGTAATCCATGTCATAGTTTCAAAATTCAGTACAGTGATACTTCTTTATTATATATCATAAGAAATGATGTAGTATACAGCTGTAAAATATGAATACAATCATGTTTCTATTGCTATTATTATCATTTTATTATACAGAGTGAATCCGTATCATGATTGACTTTACATAGATTAAAGGCAGATAGCGGTCTTCTAGGGAAGTCAGGATCCACAAGAGAATTTTTTTTTGTCCATTGCTCACCATCACCATGATGATAAATATATGTGGCTTTGTGTGTTTGTTATGAAAGTTTGATTAGAGATATTTCTGAAAGGGTTAAAACATATTTTGTTGAAATTAATTTAGTAATATTCCTCTGTTTGGACTTGTCAAGTAACCATACTGATCGTGGGTTCCACTAAAATATTCAATTAGTTGATAGCCAACTCGAAATAGATCTCTTGATGGATTCTGGCGAAACAATCAATGTAAATTCAGGTTTCACACTGGGTACTCAACGAAAGGGTTGTATACTTGCAATTGAACGTATTTTCCATAATGAATTACCAGCATTGATCAGAAAAAATCCGTTTCAACTCGGTTCAGCTTAAACTGCTCAAATTTTTTGGTGGAATCCGTGGTAAGTGAATTAAAAGGGCCAATGTAGGAAAAAATGTGCCTCCGTGTTATTTGTTGAAAAGAACTTTTCTGACCGCTGTTCTGAAAAACTGTTATCTGGATCAAAAAGTCGATGAATAATGCTATAAGAAAAGTGTTCCGACAAAAAAATCGGAAGTAGAACTTTGGACCATATTTCAATTTTCGACCGGACATAATGCACAGGGGTTGTTCAATTGAATCATTCAATTTGTTCTGTGGCTTGACTTGTTAGATAGAATTAGCGCTTGGTTAAAAGAAAAATTTCAGAGCCGGACTTTTTTTAGACCTTTCTGCCGAAAATGAATTTGAATTAATTCAGTCTTACAATTCGTAGATTTTGTCCGGTCGAAAATTAAAATGAGGTCGAGTCGAGTTCGTGTCGCCTGGCCGTCAAGACGAAACCCGAATGCCATGAAACTTGAAAGGGGGCCGTGCGGTTTTAATGTGTAAACAGCGGTAAAATGTCTCCGCCGTCCCCCGAGTCGCATTTCCACGCATGACGGGTCAATTTTTCAAAACCAAATCAGCGAATGATTGGGGTGGGTTTGTTTTTGTTTTTTTTAGAGCATGGTGGGTAGGTACCCGATGAAAAATGTAGATGGTACTGAAAGATAGAATGAGCCAAGTCAGAATGGTTGTTGTCTGTTGTTCATTTTAGACAGCCTATGGAGATAATTCAAGATACAAAAGGAATGATCTGCTTGTGATTTAGAAAGAAAATGCGTACTTACTTGAGTTATCACTTATTGTAATCAGAAAAGCACTAGCAGAAGATATCCATAAATAGTGGACATCATTATTCCTCGTGTAGGTACTTTTGAAATATGGTGTGTTAAAAGTAATCAATGTTCTAGTTTCAAAATTCAATATAGTGATATTTCTTTATTACACGAAATGATGTATTATACAGCTATAACAATAACAATAACTAAAGACCTAGGTTCAGTACCTATTTATAACAAAGCAAAAAAAAGCGTCGATGGATATTATCATTATTCCACATATTATCATTATTATTATTCTTTATTTTGACAGTGACATTACTTCTGACAAATGTCAAGCTCGGTACATAAAGAAGAATAGTTGCTTATGATGTAAGTGTTGAAAGTGACAGATTTTTTTTTGTGAAGAAGAGGATACAAAATAAGACACTTTTAACATGAACATTTGCAATATTCTATCTACAACGGTTTTTGAAATGTTTGGTAAATGCCAAAATGCAATGATAGGTAAATACAACAGGACTATCAATAATAATACGTCGCCCATGACGACGCATGTTAAAAGTGACATCCACGGGCATTATTTCACGCTCGTTGTACATAATAGAATATTATATACCAAGGTTGAGAAAGTATTATTATAGCTTCAGCGCCTTATATCCCTCAGCTGCGCCTCGGGATCTAAACTGATCTTTCTCTGGGCTTTCCACTGATGTGTCGCCGATGTCTGTACCTGGCCCCATAAGCCAAAAAATCTGCCTCAAAGTCCAGCAAACACAATAATCGGAATTCATAACGAAAGCCCAGAGAAATAGGATTTTTTTTCATCTGAAGTATTTTGTTTTGTCGGTCATGAATTTTCGAATTCTTGTGACTCGCCCGATTCAAATTGCATTTTCTTAGAAACTTGAGCACCTACAAGCATCGGCGCCCCCTCAAAAGGAAGCTAAAAGATAAGACTTCCCCCCAATTGAAACAATTTTTTTGTTGCCTTGATATTTTTTGAGAAAATCGCGCTGGATTGTTTTAGCTGGGACACCTGTATGTTATAGCTGTATAATACATCATTTCTTGTGATAAAGAAATATCACTATATTAAATTTTGAAACTAGAACATTGAAATCTTTTAACACACCATATTTCAAAAGTACCTACACGAGGAATAATGATGTCCACTATTTCTGGATACCTCCTGCTAGTGCTTTTCTGATTACAATAAGTGATAACTCAAGTAAGTACGCATTTTCTTTCTAAATCACAAGCAGATCATTTCTTTTGTATCTTGAATTATATCCGTAAGCTGTCTAAAATAAACAACAAACAACAACCATTCTGACTTGGCTCATTCTATCTTTCAGTACCATCTACATTTTTCATCGGGTACCCACCATGCTCCAAAAAAACAAAAACAAACCCACCCTAATCATTCGCTGATTTGGTTTTGAAAAATTGACCTGTCATGCGTGGAAATGCGACTCGGGGGACGGCAGAGACATTTTACCGCTGTTTACACATTAAAACCGCACGGCCCTCTTTCAAATTTCATGGCATTCGGGTTTCGTCTTGACGGCCAGGCGACACGAACTCGACCTCATTTTAATTTTCGACCGGACATAATCTACGAATTGTAAGACTGAATCAATTCAAATTCATTTTCTGCAGAAAGGTCTAAAAAAACTCCGGCTCTGAAATTTTTCTTTTAACCAAGCGCTAATTCTATCTAACAAAGTCAAGTCACAGAACAAATTGAATGATTCAATTGAACAACCTGTGCATTATGTCCGGTCGAAAATTAAAATATGGTCCAAAGTTCTACTTCCGATATTTTTGTCGGAACACTTTTCTTATAGCATTATTCATCGACTTTTCGATCCCGATAACAGTTTTTCAGAACAGCGGTCAGAAAAGTTTTTTTCAACAAATAACACGGAGGCACATTTTTTCCTACATTGGCCCTTTTAATTCACTTACCACGGATTCCACTAAAAAATTCAATCAAACTTTCATAACCAAACACACAAAGCCACATACAGGGTGGCCCAACGAAAACAGAACAGAGGGGTTTTCGGGCATTTCACCTCGTTTGTTTAAAAAAAGCTCGAACAGGTCGATTTTCATATTGAGGGGGACATCTGAAACATACATTGACGGATTTCTATCTTCAGCCCCCTCACCCCCACCCGCCACAACTTCGAAGTTTCAAATGACACCACCCACTTTGCGATACATCAAATTGAAGAGAATTAAATTCTCTTTCTGAAAAAATATTTGTATAATATTCAACCCCACTTCCCTTCTTCCTAAAATTGTCAGAGTTTATGATGTAATATTTTTGATCTCTTGATTCTCTTCAGTACAGTCAACGTCATGCTACACAGCATTGTGTAAAAAGTGCGGCCCAAATTCACCCTTTCACTCCCCCACCTCAACTTAAAAATCTAAAATGACACTACCTACTTTGTGATACATCAAATCGAAGAGAATTAAATTCGCTTCCTGAATAAAATATTTTCAGAATTTTCGAAAAGCCCCCTTTCCTCCTAAAATACTCCGAATGTTCAATTTATCAGGAGAGGGGTTGAAAATTTAAAAAAAATTGTTTTCAGAAAGAGAAATCAATTTCCTTTTATACGATGTATCACAAAGTAGGTGGTGTCTGTTAAGTTTTGAAATTGGGGTGGGGGAGAGGAGAGGGGTGAATTTGGGTAACACTTTTCTCCACCGAAAATTTTCTCCATAGATGCTATTTAGGATGACGCTGATCAAATTGAAGAGAATTGAGGGGTCAAGGATATAAAATGGGACAGTCAGAGAAATTTAGGAAGATGGGGAGGAAGATGGGGGGTGGGGTTGAAAATTTTGAAAATATTTTTTTCAGGAAAAGAATTTGATTTTCTTTGATTAGATGTATCGCAAAGTAGATGGTGTCATTTGAAATTCTAAAGTTAAGGTGGGTAGGGGTGAGGGGGCTGAAGATAGAAATTTGCCAATGTATGTTTCAGAATGATGTCCCCCTCGATATAAAAATCGACCTGTCTGAGGGTTTTCCGAAAAAATGATGTGAAATGCCCGAAAACCCCTCTGTTCTGTTTTCGTTGGGCCACACTGTATAATCATCATCATGGTGATGGTGAGCAATGGACAAAAAAAATTCTCTTGTGGATCCTGACTTCCCTAGAAGACCGCTATCTGCCTTTGGTCTATGTCAGAGCATAAAATAACATATAAAGTAGGCGACCAATTGGTCGCCCAGTGACAAAGTTTGGTCGCGTAGTCCTTTGCTACATTTTATTACTTAGTACTTCCAAGATTTTTTTTGAATAAAGCAATAATACCTAATTTCTTTCTAAATCAAAGTGACATCCACAATCAATGTTCACCATTTGTGACGTTGGAATTTCACAGAAAATTGTGATCTAGTCAATAAATCTGATGATGGCAAAAAGGTCCTTATCCTGTTGGGTTTGAGGAAGGTTTATCGGCAGGTGTCAATGGCCCGAATGACGACAATGAATTGGGAGAAACTGTTTCTAGGAGAAGGGTGACTCCTTCATTAGTATCGTAAATGAAGTTATGTTTTGTCTACCCAAGAATTTTTGTCCAACGTACGTCACAAGACCGAGATATTGTGGAAACAATAAATAATCGTTAACAACTCTAGAAATCAAAGTGACATGATTGCCACAGCAAGAGCGGAGGTCAAAAATCTATTCGGTAATAAAGCTGTTTCACAGTTCTGTTTACAGATGGTGTCGTTCCTCTTTTTGCAAGTGAAAATCTTTCTTCTGCGTTTTCAATGCTCGAGAGTTTCATGGCCTGCTACCGTTTTTGCGAAATTTGTCGAAGCTTTCCTTTCTCTAACACCGCATAGCGCAGGTCCAGAAAGGACTGCTTTCGTGCACACGATCATAAAAAGCTCTTCTTAAAAAAACGATCTAAAAAACAGTCGAGCTACTCACAATATCCAATCTTTTTTTTTACCGATTCAATGGTTTGAATAGTTTTGATACATTGAAATTTTCATATTTATCTGAAGCTACTCGTTCATCTTATACGAGTGTTTGCAAATTTGGGGTAGAAAATGAACCGTAGTTACAGAAATCAACTGTATCGTAAAAGGTATCAGAAAAATGTTGAAAAAAAATGTAGGGCTTTTATTTTGGAAAATATGGAGGGTCAAAAGGTGATCCTTCGGCCCCCTTTATTGTCGTTATTTTGAAAGATTTTAGCGAACTCTCTTCAACAGACCAAAAATCAATGTTTTTCAATCTTTGATTGTGTTTCGTAATCCTATTTACTATACAGGGTGAGTCGTAAATCCTGAAAATCCAGTTTTTTTTTTTCAAAAATGCATGCAAAAGATTTCATAAGAGAACCATTTTTGTTATTTGTTGCTCTGCATCAGTTTCATAACCTCTAGAACCTTTCACCGGCATTTTCGAGGCAGATAAATTTTACGATTCATGACTCACCCTGTACACTAAATACAATTAGGTACAGAACACATTCAAAGGTTCACATTCGCTTTTTGGTCTGATGAGAAGAGTTTCCTGGAATCTTCTAAAATAACGAGAATGGAAGGGTTGGAAGGACCACCTTTTGGCCATCCATATTTCCAAAAATAAAAATCATAACTTTTTTAACTTTTTTCTGGCACTTTTGGAGCATTTTCCTGACTGCAGTTCCATTGAATTTCTGGAATGACTTGATTGAAAAGATTTTTGTAATTTAAAAAAATAAGAGTCATTTGACTCCCTGGCCCGCCTAAATTTCAAAAAATGTCGTCTGCGGCGCCAAGCCGAAGCATCATAACTTTTGGTCGCGCACTTAGAATTCCTTAAAATATGCTCTGGTCTATGTAAAGTCAATCATGATACGGATTCACTCTGTATAGTAAAATGATAATAATAGCAATAGAAACATGATTGTATTCATATTTTACAGCTGTATACTACATCATTTCTTATGATATATAATAAAGAAGTATCACTGTACTGAATTTTGAAACTATGACATGGATTACTTTCAACACACCATTCCTAAATTAGGTACACGAGGAATAATTATGTTCACAATTTTTGGAACCCTCTGCTAGTGTTTTTTTCTTGTTAAAATAAGTGATGGCTCTAGTAAGAAGGTATTTTTCCTCTGAATCACAAGCAGTTCATTTCGTTCATAGTTCCATATTAACCACGTTCCACGTAGTTCCTTACAGGCTCTGTGCTTTCTTCAAAAGCTTCCGTTGTAAATTATCTCCGTAAATCTCTAAAATGAACAACAGATAAGAGCCATTATCATTTGGACATTCTATTTCTAAGTATTGAACTACATTCATTGGTACCGACCTCGCTCCAGGAAACGAAAACAAACTCCAATCATTCACTGATTTGGCTTTGGCACAATGTCAGACACGCTGAACAAGACTGTTTCGAAATAAACCAACTTGTGGTACCCGAATACAGGGCAGTTGATGAATCCTCTTGTCATGCGTTGCAGTATGTATAATCTGTTTCGGTCCTTATCGATTTTAAAAGCATGAGGCCCTAAAATCGATACATTATATGGAATGTGCACTTTGTACTGGTTGAAAACAAACCTTTTGGATGTTTGCTTGTTTATTCAAGCACGTCACACCACGACAGCTGGACGTGGGCTCTTCTGTGTGCTTCACTGCGTCTTTGCTACTTTTACTACTTTTAGTTTTTCAGTTTTTAGAAGGAATTTGTTTGGAAAAAGCACAGCCTAACCTACAAATTTGACAAATGTCACTGGCGATAGGAAATGTCATACAGCGCCAAGAGCGGTTCGTTCGTTTGTACTTCGCCAAGGCAGAAACAGCGCAGAAAATTATGCCCGCCAACTTGGATTTCAATTGAGTTGGCGCTTGCGCATAACGAGGCTCCTGCTTATCATGTTGGGGTCAAGTTCGGTGGCATAAATCAGGGGACGTACGCGGTATAGTTATTTTATAGGTATATGCTTCTATGTCAGACAAAAAAGCTGCTATAAAGCTTGTATACTGCAAAATTATCAATATATTGCTGACAAAACCGTCTATGTCACGTTTTATAGCCAAATCTAGTGAATGATATCACATTTCATATCCCATTATGTCACCTCAATTTATAGTGAATATTATTTCAACCTAAAATGGAAGAAAATATAGTACGTCACGTTTAAAGTACAATTTTGTTCATCTTGAAAAGTACCCCTTTTTGACATAGGAGCTTGCTGAATTTTTGCAAACGGTGACATAGAAGGTTGCTGTTCTTCGCCATCGATTGTCTAAATCGACCTGTATGAGCATTTAAATAAATATGATAAAAAATAATATGGTGAGAAATTATGAATTTTGTTCCGGACTTTTGAATAACCCTGTATAATTATGTACTGATTGATAAAGCGAACTATTAAAATGTTACAAACTCTTATAACCAAAAAAAAAAAAAGGTTGGGAAAGAGGAAAACAATTCATTGAAAAAATTCAATAAGTAATATTATGAAGATTTGTTCCGAATGCATCATTTCCAATCCAATTAACCCAAAGAAGGTTTCATGTTATGCATCGCAGCTTAGTTTTTGCTCTAGGGAAATTTCTCATAAAATCTCAAAAATAAAACAAACGACTTTCCACCGCGCGGTGATCAAAGCGCTGCATTTTGTCGGTGTAAGTAGGTAGATACGTTTAATTTAATTTCCTTTGATGTTATTTGCATTGCATTCTTATCAAGTGTATACTCGTGAACGGTGCATTCCTACTGAACAAATTTAATGCAAGAGGAATGGGGAGTTCAAGATTGGAAGAGTCGAGCTAAATGTGAATTTGTGAAATGTGCTAACAAAATAACGATCGAACTAAAAATATTTTTTCTGCCAGTTCAACCGGACCCAATCCTCTTTAACTCCCTCTAACTTCATAGTGGGGTCGGTACACATTGAAAAATGGTACTATACGGCATTCAATGATACAGAAAATTCCTTTTGCATGAGTGTTCTGCAAGGTCTATCGTACGGAATTAGAAGGGGAAGCACAAAAGCTTTCCCTTAGGGGGGCCGCAGGGGGCCCTGTCAAGTTAACGGTCCAAGAACTCTTACCAAACCATCTTTTAATTTCGTTGTATCGAATTTGATCAAATTTGTCCGTACATTAACGCTGTGTGAAGAAACTTCCCTTCATCTTTGAAGTTCCTATACCTGTGATAGTTAGTATGTACTTCTTCGGGTTGGACTAGAGACAGACTCATCGGAAGGCAATCTTCAGTTTTAAAGTCAAGAAGCGAAAGCCGTCAACGACAGGTTTACGTTCAAAACAGGAAAAAAAAACTGATAAAGAAAAACCAACAAAGAAAAATTTTCCTGTAACAAAACTCTTGTTTTTACGCACTTCAAGTTCTGGTGACCTTTCACTACCGATCGAGCGAATCCTTGATGTATTCTAAGCCTCAGCCAAGCGGGCTACTGTTGTTTGCTAAGCTCGGCAATTCCGTCCATGTAGAGGTGTTTCGTCGCGCTATTAAAGGGCCAACAAATTTTGGTACTAACCTCGCCGAAAAAAGTTTTGCCTTGTCGAAGAGAACATACTTCCGACGCCATCTATTAGTACCAACCTGGATTGTCGCAGGACGCCGCCGTAGATCGTATCGGCTTTTTGGATGTACCGCTACCGTTTCCAATAGCAACTTCACCTCCGAAAACAATTTCCTGAAACCTTTTTTACGACCAAGCTCCGCTTCTTGTCCAATTGGTAGTCCCGTGACGTCCGCATCTTCCATCATTGCCATTTCTCGTACAAAGTTTATTGAATATGGAGTAAGTCGGGTTGCTTCTTGAACTTGAGTCCAAATGGCGCACGCAATGCAAACTAGATTTCAATCCTACGGCTTCTGGTTCCCGCCGACGTAGCGCACCGTAATGTTGTGCCGATGGTGTTATTGATACGCTCGGTCGGGTTAGCTTAGGGATGATAGTTTGCCGTGAATGAGATCTTGAACCTGAATCGATGCTTTCCAGATAAACCATGAAAAAGTCTGCTGCGAAACTGGACACCATTATTCGTTGTTAAGACCTGGAGTACTCCGAAAGTAAAAAGCAAATGGTCCTCAATCAAGTCGCAAGCCACTTTAGCCGTTGCTTTACAAATAGGTATTATGATGAGGTATTTGCTGGAACAATCCATCAACACTAGTAGATCTTTATTTCCCTTGTTTGATGTTGACAAAGTCCCCATCAGGTCGCAAGAGAGAATCTGCTATGGTCGTGTTGCAATTCGATCACGGATCATCAATCCCTCTGCCTTCAGTAGCCTCGGCGATTGTAGGCTTGAACGTTGCTGCGCATCTTAAGCCAGAAGTATTTCTTGGAAATCCGCAAAAATGTTCAAAAAACTCCTTAGTGTCCTGCTTGAGACCCACTTTTTTCCAATGTTCGCTTCCTCGCAACAATTCTGGGAAAGAGTTACATGATTTCACGTATTTATACAATTCATCCTCAACCACGCGCCATGCTTGATACTTCAATGGCTCACGCAGTTTTTTTCAATCACATTCTTCAAAAATCGAGATCGAGCCATCCCAGACAGCACATTTACATTTACAAAATTTTTGTGGAATATTAAAAGCAAAATATTATAATATTTATGATATATTGGAATTCATTCAGTGGATATTGTATAAATATTTATTAAATGTTTTGATGTCCTGCTGTTCAATATCCGTACAATATTCGCCAAAAATATTTCAACAACATTTAGATCTGGATAGTTTTAGACGATTTTTAAAAAAAGTATGTTCCTGATCGGCCTTTTTTGGTCATAGGAGCTCGCCTTTATTTCATATACAACTGATTCAGCTGAAAAATTGCCTTTCAAAGACGACACAACACCCAGACTACAGCAGTAATCGAACCCGCAACCTCCGCACCACAGGCAGATACTGACCACCTGTGCTAAGGGGCTGCTGAGAAGGTGCGATGGTTCTGGGTAAATCAGTATGTGAACACCCAGATGGAACCGGATATTTCAGAAACGTTCTCCAATTTGCAGGAATTCTAAAAATACAAAAATTTGAAAAATTCTAACAACAATTTATTCTCCATTCCATTATCATCTAACTACGATAATAAATATTCTGTTAAACACAAAAAAGTCAAATTCAATAGAGTAACTACACTGTGTCAACTGGTGCATAAGTTTTTTTTTTATTGCGGCAGTAGGCACGTGGTATTACGTCATGGAACTTGAATTTCAATATTCTGAAATATCAGAGAAATAGAGTTCAGTATATTTTTTGACAATGTTTATTAATAAATATTCAATAAATGTTCAAAATATTTGCTAAATGTTTGTGCAATATTCCAACTCAATATTTCTCAATTATTTGTTAGGAATAGTCTGTAAACATTCACAGGATGGTGTAAATATTCATCAACTACCGACAAATTTTTTCAAAACATTTCGTGCTGTCTGGGATACGGTGACAGTGCCAATGTTACCTCAACAACTTATCACTGCATACTACCAATTTACAAATTTATCACATAAACCATCCTACTTAGATGTCACTGTGTTCTGTTCTGTTCAACTTCGATGATGTGCTGCTCGTTGTCGGGAATTCAAATCTGGCTTGCCTCAGGCATGTCACACCTTATACAGTGCTGTATTCGAAAATATTTCAGGAGTCATCCAGAAGTGAATCAAAGGTTCTTGTCGCTTCCATTGTCGTTCCGTCATGGCCATCAGGAAAAATCGAACGACTTCGCCGCGAATATTTTGATAATCTCTCAATGCACGGCTCTCTGCCCATTGTGCCGATGTGTCTCATTCGCGCATCGTGGTCTTCAGCGAGTTTCGTAACAGTATTCTATTCTTGTGTTATGGCATCGGCATGGCTATCACTCATTTGAATGATTTCCGACACGATATCAATATATTATCTGAACACTATTCTTTTTTTTTTTACTTCGTAATGACTCCTTTTGGAGCCCGTGTGCGCAAATCACGAATCACCCTGTAAAGATACCGGTATCATAACAAAAATTATTATCAACCAAGGCATACCGACTTAAGGACAGGGAACTTGGTGCCTCAAAACTTACGTCATAAGGTACATGATTTCAACTCTGAAGGTTAATGTGCGTTGTGAGGTTGTTAAAAATTGCTTTGTCTTACATGTCAGATCGGGGGCTCAAGGCTGGTATGAACTTGTCAATTAAAAAAAAAATGGCCGAAAATTTACGTCATGAGGTACATGAATGAAACCAACTGGATTTTGTGTGGAAGCATCCCCCTAGTTGAAAATCTGGTCGTAAGACAAAAATTTTGGGGGGCTTTCAGTCCATAAGACAACTTTGAAATTTTCAAAAAAGGACCAAAATCCATCAATTTTTTCACAGGCGTTTCGTTGACTAACCCGGTGAGTGTGATATATATTTGTAATCACGATGGAAGACGGAATCGATTTTCATGTTAAAATACAGGGTGTACGATTTGAGAAAAAGTTTTCAATGTTGCACCCTGTGGGAGATGTACCTACCTACCACTAAAAAATTTTGTAAACAGATTCGAAACCTACGTGAAAAATTATGTAAGAATCGTTTTTCATTCCTAAAATTATGTCAAAAGAGAAGTCTCCAGGAGGAGGTGAATTTTGGCCCTTTTTGAGAATTTCAAACTTGTCTTATGGACCCCAAAAATTTTGTCTTATGACCCGATTTTTGATTAAAGGGATGTTCCCACAAAAAAGCCTGTTGATTTCATTTATTTACCTTATGGCGTGAATTTTTGACATTTTTCGAAAATTGACAAGCTTATATCAGCCTGTCATAAGACAAAGAAATTTTCAACAACCTCACCAATGCACATTAGACCTACAGGGTTAAAATCATGTACCTTATGACGTAAGTTTTGAGGCACCAGCTCCCTGTCCATAACCATCATTCTCTACTTGATGGGTACAAAAATAATTATTCTTATCAGTTTTCCGGCTTGGTAGGTAGGTAGGTATACGTTCAACCCTAGTGTGATTCCAATTGGCTGGGAATATTGCCACGCTACGCAATTGAAAGGAGAAATTCGAGAAACCATAGCTCACTAGATCACACTATAGGGTTGAACGTACCTACTCCACAATGAATAACTCTCAGCACGCGACGCTAGATTTTGTTTCTCATTCATTCAAATTCCGCTTCAAAAAGTGTTCACACTTGTTTTCACACGTTAAGGAGTTCTCGTGCACACACTTAACGTACGACGTAACGTGACTTCCAACGTGAAAATTGACGAGTTTGTTATTTGCATTCCTCAGCTACAGGCTACAGAGGGGTTTTCCGCTTTCTATGCTGCGTTACGTAGCACTATACGTTCCGCCGCAAACTGCTCACCACAAAAAATACTTACGAAGAATGATAAATATTTTGCCATCAGGTAGTCAGGTACCTACATCGGCTTTCCATGAAATATTTTTATAACATCGCAGCCAACAAAATTCGACGGAAATTCCGCGTAGAGGATTATTGTTTATATACCTACCTACTTGCTGAGCTCTCGGGTTGCAAAACCAAATTTTCCAAAATTCGATTAAAGAAACGTCCGGGTTTTTCCCTTTCCTCTCGGAGTTGATCCTGCTGCACACCAGGTATACCTGAGTTAAAGGTAGCGGCAATTTGACGAGCGAGCTGCCGGTTTTCCAGAAATCCAGAGCACGCTTTGATCTGCTGCCGGTGACGGCGAATCGAAGCTAAAACCCGCCCGCTAAGGCGCTTTGCTGTGTCAACGAACACAGAAAACATTATTTCTAACTGGGTTTGCTCGAGCGCTTTTGTTTGCCAATTGGCATTTCGCGGAACAAATTACGTTAGATATGGTTAGGGCTAGAGAGGAGTGTTGTAGGGTTAGCAGAAGGGCCCCGCACCAGGAACCGGTAATAATGAAAGTCTGTTTGTTTCCTGTTGCAGATCCTCCAACTGCAAATGAACGACTACCGTTATCACTACATGTTCACCACTTTTGTAAGTATCTCTTCCATTCGCCTCTCATTTAGACCCTCATGTCGGCACAGATTGCGACCTAAATGTTGCACAATCCGAAAGCCGCTCTTCTACATTGTATTATACCCGCGTGCGGTAGTTGCTTGTTCTGAATTGGGTGATGATGTGATGTATGATAGAGCCCAGACATATTAGACAAAAAATTGCCTTCCAAACCACGAAATTTCACAATTTTTTTTTGTAAAATTCAGCACCATGCAATTACGTGAAATTTTGTTAAAATTTGCGTATGCATTATTTGACATCTGCTCTAAATATTTTTTGATACATGCATGACAGTTTTGTTTCATGAATCATAACTTTCCGTTCTGTTGTTTTATTCTTCACCAAGTAAGATCAGATTTAAACGAGGTGTCCCAGTTAATGAAACTCCTAGTCAATTTTGCTTTGCATTCAGCCCATAAACTTCTCTATATCTACCTACTCACCTAGAAAAAAAAACGTAAAACCCATTTGCAAATAATTCGAATTTTGTACAAACTACCTACATAATGCCCGCAAGCTTTCAACAGCAGCTAATCCTTCGTATGCCATATATACGCCACACACTGCCTCTTCATCTCAAAGCTTTCCCGCATTAATTTTTGCTCTGAAATAGCACCAGCATTAATTCAATTAGTGTTTGCATAGTCATTCACGTGAATCTTCCAACTGCAAATATTTAAAGCCAGTTTTGAAGCCATATCACGGCATTCGAAGAGCCATGATGTGCGTTCGTGTATTGGTGCAGCCTGCAGATTTGAGAATCATCGCAGAGACCACTTCTCATCGTCTGGCATCACAACGATTGCTTTTATGAGAGACTGGGCACCACCTATCTAACGAGAGAAAAGCATCATAAAATTGAAAGAGCGAAAAACTTCAATCTTCATGGGAGTATCTCGCAACCAGCTCGCGCTAAACAAAACCGCGAGCTTCAATCTTGAGTTTTCGAGATTTTCCGTGAAATTGTCATGATGGTATATTTGCCGAAACGCAAGGATTTATTGCGGAGTCTTTCTATTAGAAGAGATTGAGGTGGTCGGAAATGGGCTACTTTTTCAGATGCAGTCATTATGGAACTTTTGAAGTAGGAGGAAGTGAGGAAAGTCCAGTTATGATAGATGATCATGTCCATGTGTCACTGTATATCAAATAACTAAACGCGAGATATACTTAGATAGAAAATAATTATTATTGTTGGGGCAGTAAGATCGTAATTACATAGTTCTTCATACTAATAAAATAAGCACATTGCTGTGATACAACCAACGAAAATGCCCCTTGGCGTGGAAACTTTTTCAGTTAGCCAGATTACTAGCAAACAATATACGAACAGAATGGGGCTCAATATTATGTAGTGCCTGTCATCGTCAATGTCATTGAACATCAACATCAACATCAATATTCATTGAACTAGTGCAGAAGAGCTATGTCACGAAATCACGATAAGTTAGGTGGAGTTAGGTACCTACTTTTAAGAAATAAACTTCATGTTCGAACGAGTTCAGTTTGTTACCAACAAACTAAATTTAGGTACGTATACCTACACTGAATCAAAATTTATGGCCTTGGTAAATTGTTAGCTGTTAAATGGCAAATTGTATTCCACGAAGCTCAAGTGGATAGCTGAAAGCATAAACATTCGAGTGAACATTTTATTCTGTAATACAGAACTATGGGCGTAGGTTATCGGGCGTTGATCCTGTTAATTTTGTTTCATTAAGCAATTATCTTGAATTACAGACGCGCAGATCATTGATCGATTACCAGGAATTCGCGTTCCGCGTTCCGTACGATGATGACAGTATTATCTAAATACAATTTTGGGACAAAAAACACTCCTTTATTTTCCTTTTTTTTTTTTTCTATTTCAACATATTTGGTTTTACTATTTTCTTCATCTGTAAGTAGGTGGGTCTATACAGAGCCGGCACGGTTACCGCCAGTTGCTACCTTCTAGAACGAAAGAGTACTGTTACGAGCGAAGATCTCGCGCATTCTGGTAAACACGCGATCTTTCTAGATTCTTCCATCCATTAGGTCGCGGTGTAGATACAAGTGCGGAGCTCTGGTCATTTCCAGAAGTATACGCGATGACTTGGCATTGGGAACCTTCAGCGCTCGATCAAGACACATCTGTTCATTTTGACGGAGGCGCCGGTTCTAGAGCACGGCAGAATGAAAACCGTGTGTCGGATCACTATGTAAACTGCTGAAGAATGCATGGAACATCCGAGATGAATTAGTTGGACCTATATAAGGCATCAATTGTCGCCTCACGAGCAGTAATGAATTGGAATGCGAAGTGGTAGCGAGCGGATCAAAAGCGAGTAGTTATCACAGCGATATTCCTAAGTGAATAATTGTTGGCATGTATTTATTGTAGTACGCAGAAATAAATAGTGTGTGTTTTGAAACGATCGTATCAATTATATTCGAACCCGTACGTAAAATACGTAACATTTGGTGTCAGAAATCGGTATGATTGAGAGTAAATACGGCCTGCGACTACAGGACATCCGAAACATTTGTAGTGCAAGCGGTACACACTTAAAAACACATCGATACTGCATTTTGGAGTGCAGTAACGAGATTTGGTATGGGCATACTTTATACCAAGACAAGCGATTTGACCCGCAGCACTCGATATTTTGTCCCTTATGGGGTCAATGGGGGCCCTCCAAATTTTCAAGATGCAAGAACTTCCACATGACGATCATTGAGTATCGTCATGTATGTCATAAGTGAAGCTTACGGGTCTATTGAAAATATTTTCATCAATTGTCGTTGTGTCCGATTCATTCTTCACACTTGAAAAAAAATTTCTTTGGCAAAGGTCAAAAAAACTGTTTTTATTTTTTCTTCTATGCAAGGAGACGATGAATTCATATGTTCTGTTGCGTTCCTAACTGAATCGCATTCCCTGAACCTAATTATAAAGAAATTTTTCTTGTAATGGTATTTTTCAAAGAAGTGGTGACCTCTTCAGTACCTCTTTTCCAAGAGCATTTCTTCCTATGTCCCCACTGGATATCACTCGTAATTTTTGCAGGAATGGAGACCTCGAACTCTTTTCCTGGTGGTTGCGAAGCAATATGACTCTAAAACGCCCAAGGAAGCCCAAAAAAAAATTTTTTCTGCTGGGCCGTCCAACTTACGATATTTTGATTTTATAGTAGGAGAGACGCGGACCAGTATTCAATCCAGGCTGCAGGCACAGGCGATTTGGTTTCAACAGAAAATATTTTTCCATGACGTGTTTTATTGCAGTACAACAAAACGCAGAGTCGTTAGGTGTAAGTAGGTATATTTTTTGGTAGAACTTATTCGCCTAGACTAGATCTTATTTATTTGCGCGTCTCCCCTGCTACAAAATCAACATGCCAAAAATTTGACGGCCCAGCAGAAAAAAAAATTTTTAGGGCTCTCTTGTATGTTTTGAAGCCATGTTGCATGAAAATTACTAAGAAAAAAGTTCAAGCTTCTCATATCAGCGAAAATTGACAGTCTTATCCACTAGGAACATTGAAAAAAATGCTGTTGAAAACAGTGTACTGAAGAGGTCACCTCTTCTTGGGAAAATGATATTGCGAAAAAATTGTCTCCATATTTGGGCTTACGGAACGCGATTTGGTTGGGAACGCAACAAAACATATGAATTTATCGTTTCCTTGCACAGCAGAAAAAATAAAAACAGTTTTTTTGACCTCTGCGAAAGAATTCTTTTTTCAAATGTGAAGAATGAATCGGACTCGACGACATTTGATGAAAACATTTTCAATAGACCCGTAAGCTTCACTTATGACATACATGACGATACTCAATGATCATTTTGTGAAAGTTCTTGCATCTTGAAAATTTGGAGGGCCCCCATTGGCCCCCTAAGGGACGAAATATTGAGTGCTGCGGGTCAAATCGCTTGTCTTGGTATAAAGTACGCCCATGCAAAATCTCGTTACTGCACTCCCAAATGCGGTATGCTTTTGCGTACCGCTCCCACTATTGTGATTTGTTAATGTCGGAGACAAGAAGCATGTCGAAGACAGTTTGACAAGCATCATGGCAATGATGCAGGAACAAAAGACGGAGCGCCAGGCAGAAAAACAAGAGTTGAAGAAGCGTCAAGAAGAACAGGAGAAGAGGCGTCTGGAAGAAAGAGAGAAGTTGAAGAATCTTCTAGAAGGACAATAAAAAGAACTGAAAAATCTGCTACATGAATAGCAGAATCTTTCACAAGAACAGCGTCTAGAAGACAAACAAGAACTTGGGATTTTGCTAGAAGAACAGGAAATAAAACGCCTGGAGGAAAGGGACTAAACATCAGCCGTTGTGGAACAACAAACGCGGTATTTCGACGGAAGTGTAAATAAGCTAGAAGAGAAAATGGTTGCGCTGGTAGAGGAAAGAATGGAAACGGTGGAAGCCAACATGACAAAGCTGGAGCAACAGGTCCAGAAAACCGCCGCCAGTGCTGCGATGGTCAGTTCAGCGGGTGTCCAACTTATGAAGCTGCCAAACTTCGATGGGAAAAGCCCATGAACTACCTATAAGAGGCAGTTCGATGCCGCTGCCGAAGAAAACGGATTGAGCGACGATGAGAGAGCTGCAGCTCTAGTCCTGACTCTCAGAAGCCTAGCATTGGAGCTGCTCCAGACGATTCCGAAGAGTGAGCAGGAGAACTTTGCCAAGCTGACCAGGGTCCTGGAGCTCCGATATGGGGACAATCATGTGCGGTAGATCCATCAAACCCAGCTGAAGGCCAGGACACAAAGGAGCGGACAAATCCTCCAGGAAGTCGAATCCGAAGTCCTTAGGCTGGTTCACCTAGTCTATCCAGCGCATCCAGCGTATGTCTTGGAAGACATCGCAATAGAAACTTTCGTGAACGGACTAAGAGATCCAGATCTGCGTCAAATGGTCATAATCAGCAATCCAGCCAACATCAGTGACGCTCTCATTCAAGCTATTCGCATCGAGGCAGCCAAAGATGCTTCGCGCCCTGATCGTCTTAGAGAGATGAACTTTGACGAATCCGGAGCATCACATACTTCCAAAAAATCTGTGAAGATGTTTGAGGAACTTTTCAGCGCTTTGTCTTGGGACAGACCCCAAGGCGAGCCAAGAGCTGGAGAAAGACCGCGTTGCTTCGGATGTGGAGAATTAGGACATCTTCGTCGGGACTGTAGGTGATGGTCGAGTTCAGCAGACCGTCCCATAGTGGAACAGGGAGCTGCTGATCGAGAAAGTCACCAACCGAAAGAAAGCTATCGTGGAGGAGGAGACCACGTAGCTTTGACTGTGGAAGGAACGGACATCTGCAACGCAACTGCAGGCGACGATACGCTTCAGCAGACCGTTTCATTCCGGAACGGGGAGCTGTTGATCGAGGAGGTCATCAAACGGGAAAAAGCAATCGCACAGGAGGAAGATAGCGTTGCTTTCATTGTGGAAAGAATGACCATTTGTAGCGTGATTGCTGGCAACAGTACCGTTCAGCAGACCCTTCCATGCTGGAACAAGGAGCTGCTGATCGAGGAAGTCAACTTTGTCCTGGAAAGAGTCATGGCAATGGCAACACGAATGGTCTTCCTTGAAGAACGCTTGCTGATAAAAAGGAACTTGGCCAGGACAGACCAGGGTGGGCTGAGATCTCTGGTGAAAGGCCCGAGTTCAAGGCTCTTTGGGCATAGTGGAATTCTCTGAGAATAGAGAATGGGCTGCTGAAGAAAGTCTGGGAGAGTCCAGATGGGAAAAAAGAGATGGTACAATTGGTGCTTCCCAAAAAGAGATTGAAAAATGTCCTGGAGGAGATGCACGACGGCGTCACTGTAGGGCACCTTGAACAAGCGAGCGGTTCTACTGGGTGAACTGCCGGAACGACGTGGAAACATGGTGTCGCCAGTGCGAGGTTTGTGCGGCCAGCGAAAGACCAAGAACTCGCAGACGAGAGGAGCTGAAGACTTACAATGTTGGAGCGCCTTTCGAACGCATCGCGATCGATGTGGCTGACCCGTTCCCGACAACGGAAGATGGCAACAAATACATCGTGGTTGCCATGGACTACTTCAGCAAATGGCCGGAACCGTACGCCCTACCCAACCAAGAGGCTTGTATAGTGGCGAGAGTGCTGGTGGACAATCTGATTAGCTGTTTCGGAGTACCTCTGGAATTACACTCAGACCAGGGACGAAACTTCGAATCCAACGTGTTCCAAGGTATCTGTACCCCACTCGGGATCCAGAAGACCAGGACGACATCCCTTTACTAATGGTTGAACGTTTCAACAGGATGATGGAGCAGCATCTGTCAAAGGTCGTTGACGAGCATCAGCGAGACTGGGATCATCATCAGGAGGACAGCAAAAGAGACGTTCAGAATAAAAGGGAATGGCGATTATAGAGGAATCAACTGGTCTCTAAAGGCAACGTGAGCAAGCTAAAAGAAGATATAGAACCAATGGAAGGCAATATGATGGAGCTGGACTACGTCCAGGGTGTTGCCGATTATACTATGATGGCCACTTCGGCAGGTGCAGCAGCCAAATCATGATAGAAAAAGTCCATGAACAACTCACAGGACAGATCGCCATTTGTTGCCGCAAATGGACAAAGCGAGGATGACAAAGCTGCATCCCAGCGTTGAAGCTGCCTCAGACGATTGCAGCGAGCGAACAAAATGACTTTGCCAAGTTGACCAGAGTGCTGAGGCTCCGATACGGGGACAGTCACGCACGGCAGATTCATAAGACTCAGCTGAAGACTAGAACGCAAAGAGGCAGCGAAAACCTGCAAGAATTCGAAGGTGACGTCCTGAGACCGGCTCATCAAATCTTTGATCTAGGTCACAGTAATCCAGTCGACAATAGCGACGCACTTTTGTATGTGGTACCATCGGAAGGAATTAGAACTAATTCTATAGAGTTGGATCTTGTCAAGAGGCGACTATGACCGGAGAATCAACACAAAGTTAGCAGCGAGCGGACAGATAAACTATAGCAGTACGACCTCAAAATCCAACACCGACCAGGTAAAATTCATGCCAATACACAAGCTTCTTCCCAAGGGCCATGCAGAGACGACTGTCAGCACTACAAAAAGGTGCACCAGCAGAATACAGTACAAGTCAGGGCAATTTCCGTTGGGATTCCACAGAGTTGAACCACAACTGCGGTGAATTAGGGGCAACGAGAAGATTTTGCCATCGATTTTTAGCCGAAGGAGGTGAGCTCCGGCAGAACAGCCAGAATGAGCAGAGATCTTAAAAAAGAGCCGGAGTTTAGAGAACGGACTACTGTGAAGATTCTGAGAAAGCCCGAATGGAAAACAGTAGGTCTCGCAATTGATGCTCTCCCAAGAAATGCACGAGAAGGTCCTGAGACTAGTGCACAATGTGTCTTGTGGTCAAAGAATGTTGGCAAAAGTATACGCAAGAGTTGCATTGGGTTAACTGGTGGAATGACTTGTGAACTTGTGTCGACAGTGCCAGGTCTCTGCCACTAGCAAGGGGGCTAAAAACTCGTAGCAGCTTGAGACGTATAACGTGGGGACAACATAACAAAGGATGGCAACAAATACATCTAAATTGCCTTGAACTACTTCAGTAAGTGACCAGAAGCATGCGCCTTAGCCAACTAGGAAGCTCAAACTGAAGCAAGAGTATTGGTTGACAACCTTATCAGTCGATTCAGAGTGGCACTGGAGCTGCACTTCGACCAAAGACGGAGTTTAAAATTGAATGTGTTTCGAGGCATCTAAAGGAATACAGAAGACCAGAAGACCGCCCCTCAACTCACGATCCGATTGAACAATAGTGAAGCCGTTCAACAGGGCGATGGAAAAAAACAGAACAAGAGCTATCAAAGGTCGTCGGCAAACATCGACGAGGACGATACCGTCACCTACACCTGTTTCTAATAGCCTATGGGGTTGTCATTCACGATGCAACGGCAGAATCTCCGAAACGCGTGATTCTTGGCCGTGGACTTCATTTTCCTTGTGACTTGCAGTTTGACAGACCTGAACTGAGGATGGCCCAAGAACTGCTTTTTCCGAGTACATCGATGATCTAAGACAACGGATAAGCAATGCACACAAGATAATACGAAAATAGATATTACGAGAGACTGGATAAAAACTCGATACGACTTGAAATCCAACTCTGGAGGACTTCAAGCCGGTGACCTCGTATGGCTGTACAATCCCTTACGCTATAAGGGAAATTTCCGAAGCTTCATTCGTCGTGAGAGGGACGATATTCACGGTCAGGAGGATCAACGACGTCGTGTACAGGATTCAAAAGCTCCTCAAACCCAAGATGAAAGTTGTTCACCTGTACAGTGGCGTACCAAGCGGGGGGCGGGGGGTGCGGTCTGCACCGGGTACCAGCAGTAAGGGGGTGTCAGTGTCGGATTATTCGAGGTGAAAGAAGCATCTACTGATTTGAGGCGTAAAGAACTTTAAGGCGTTGAACAAGCTGGTGAAGTCCCGTTTTTGAAAAAAAATTCGCCTGCTGAACTTTTATGCTCAGATTAGTCACTATGTGGTGTTTTCCACTATGTCAGGAAGTCGTTTTCCTGCGTCTAAAAAAGCCATGTCACCAATTGGCTCGATTTTCCGATCCCAGGGTTTCTGGGGCGCAGAATTGTCTCATTCGGCACTGGAGGGTGTCACTACAGTCTGCAGCTCATTCTCTAGGTAGATGAAGTTGGATAGGGTGGGGGGGGGTGTCACAGGATAGTCCGCCCCGGGTGCCAAATACGCTAGGTACGCCACTGCACCTGTATCGACTCGCACGAGATGGCAGTGGGAGAATAACTAAGTTTCATCTTGGAACGAACAGGCTAAGAGGGGAGCATTGTTACGAAACTCCTGGAGATCACGACGCGTGAATAGGGCACATGTTCACAATTGGCGAAGCAGCCGTACATTGAGAGCTTGTCGGAATGCCTGCGAAGCCGATGGACTCTTCCAGAGCCCCGCGAATGGACTGGCGGTCAATGCTGAAATAATATACCAAATCGGCAATGGAAGCGACCAGGAGACGTGCAGGCTCTGTACGCAGGGCAAAGAAGGAAAAATAAATCCAAAATGGCCGAGGTGTGTTGAAAAAAATTAGGTTTTCATACACATTATCAAATAATGAATTTTGCGTGTTTTTTTTTGAAGATGATTACGAAGTCTGCGTATCATCGTCATCGAACACCCGAGCAAGGAAGGAAGGAAAGAACCCCACGACACGAGTGTTTCGGCCTTTTTGGGTATCATCAGTGAGAGGGGAACCTCCAAGCAGTAACGCTCTACGATACACAGAGACAAAAAACATGCGTATTTAATTCAGTGTACATGCGGGTGGGATGTTTTACAGCATCTCGTGTTGGTAAAATAATGAACTTGTAACTAGTCCAGCTATCCTAAAAGACCCATGCAAAATTCATTGCCTGATTATGGACAACAAATCACTTTTATATTATATTATCAAATTATTTAGCAGCTGGAATGTAACAAACCATGGTCAACAATAATTCCCGTTGTTTGTCATGCATAAATAAATTTTGTTTTAAAAACAAACAACAAACAAAAAGGTAATTCAATGATATCTAATTATCTTGGTTACAGTGTAAAATGTAACCCGATTTTATAACATTAAATTGAATTTTCAGTGGGCTTTGAATGGTGCATCGGTGGGAAAATCTATGTGTATGTGATTAAAATAACGATAAATAATAAAAAACGAATTTCCCATTTCCCAACGTGTCACGTCTACTAATTTGCATAACGAACTCGCATGCCCAACACTCATGACAGTCGTGACACAAACATTAACCAAAATCTGTACAGATTTTGGCCAGGACCAACGGCAGCAGTTACGTTATGAAATAAAAACATGTAAAATGAAATAATTCTTGTAGAATGGCGTCAAGAATGTGATTTACGACTAGCAAAGTGCTTATAACACTAGCCTCGGGTTCCACCAAAATTTTAAGAGCAGATTAAATCTATCACGCTGATAGTTGCTATACACCAGCCAATAGGATGGCCAGTTGCTTAGTTACTATCAGAGTGATAAAGTTATCGCGTTGATAAAAGTTTGGTGGGACCCGAGGTAAATAAAGAAAAAGTACATGATATAGAATTCATTGTATCCACTCGTATAGAATTGGGAATGAAACAAGAGCAAAAGAGCTTGAATGAACTGTTCAACAAAATGAACGTGACCCGGCCAAATCAGCTCTAGTGTATTTGTAACGGTATGGTAAACTGATCACACTGAGCTCCATGCAACGTGCGTGCCATACATCACCATTACACAACTAAAAGTCCGAAAACTAAGGCCACTGATTTATATTTTTTCACTGTCTCCGTTCATTTCGCGCGCGATTGTATCTTGTGAATGTGATTTGTGAAGTATCGATACACGTTCCTATTTGAGGTTGACATGCTGGTAACAAATCCCGGTAATATGGAAGTTCGTATATTTGATGGTAGAGGTCACCCCAATTACGACACTACAGTAGCGCCGGTAAGAATTACAAAAATTAATTGGTCATTTTCCGATTGCAAATGACACTCATTCATCGATCAGATCAAATTTTTGTTTATGATGGAAGCTGCTGTCGAGATTCGGTCTGTCGGGATTTTGGAGTGTCGGGATTTAGGATGTCGGTTACATAGTCAACCCAGCTGTAGTACCTAGAACACGATGCACGCGGCAAAAGAATACTAAAAGTACCCAAGAGCGCTGGGACGGTGCTGGTCACCCCAAAGTCACGGAAACGCTACACCGCACCGCGTTACATCTCATGATATAAATTCACTCCCATCTGGTGGTTCTGTTGTTAGTTGTGCAAACGATAAGAAGTTTCACTTTAAAAAAGCCTTGAAAATTGGATGGAACATCGTATAGATGCAGATATAAGGTATTGAATGCATGCTTCGAAAGCTCAGTTACTTGGGTAACATTTGGTCTGAGGTCCTGTGAATGGGTTCAATTCAGAGCACGTGTCCGAAGCACCTATTTCCATCAACGGAACCGAAACGTACCTAATCATTCACGTGTACCTACACGTGATGATGTGCAGATGAGGCCCGCAGTGTATATACACTAACTGTTCACAGCGCCAGCAGGTATGGGTGCTTTATATTTGCACCCCCATTAAAAATTCAAATGGGTAGGTATGCCTCGTCACCGCCAGCTAGTCAAAATCGAGAATCCATAACATTCATGACATATGGGGAGTAACGAGTAGCCATGGTATTTGGTATATAGTCCTAATTATGCCATTTGATTGGATCGATGAGCGCGGTTTTCAAAGGAAAGCTCCAGGTCGAGAGCTAATTTGAATTCGATTATGCCGTCTCTACTCTGCCATCGCCTCCCGCACCTACCTACACGCATGGCGAATGAAATTCTGATGTAATGGGGTCGTTCGGAGGACTGAAAGGGCAGCAATTAAAACTCCCAAGGTTTTCAATACTCGACGACAAAATAATTGTGACACACTCACGCACATCCGCACGCACCACCGCACCGCCGCACAGTGGGCTAAATCATCATTCTAGCTGGACAAAAGTCAAGAAATGCAAGACACTGGGATTTGATGTATATTCTTTTGGTTCTATTCCCAATACCTGTAGTGTATTAAAAATCATGATAGACAGGTACTGAAACAAATGCAACGACTTTAACAGATCAGTAAACATTGATATACCATTTATTCAGAAATTGGGTTCATCGAGATTTTGACGATCTCAGCTCAAAAACTGTAATACATTTTTGAAAAGTGGCTTCATTTCATGAAATGGACGTCCATAACAGAGGTAATTTGGTCTTATTCATCAGAAGCTCATGTATATTTCACTCTTTCTGGTCCACATTAACTTTATGACTCACGTTCAGAAAATGTTTGTCAAACTTTGGTAGCTTGTTAAAAAAAACTTCCACGAGATTCCAATGATTTTCTTGTTTTACTGAACAGATTGATCCTTCCTGGTCATGTGTACAAAGAATTGGCTGCCAGTTACTGCCTAAACTATTTTTTCATGGCCATGCGTGTTGAAATCGAAACACGAGATAATTTCTACAAAACTGATCATAATTAAATGAAACTTCGTGGTATTGTAGCTCATAAAAACTACTTTGAAAAAAAAGTGTAACACTTGAGCAAGCTTCTTTGAGAAAATTTTGAAAAAAAAAATTCCGACGCCAGGATTCGAACCCGCTCTGAGTTTGAAAATTGGATCGGAATACTTTTGTCCAGTCAATGTAGCCATTCGTCCCACTGTGCGCCGCCCCACATATCGCATGCAAAATTCCATACAAATTCCTTTTCCAATTCCGCTCCTTCCCGGCATTCTTGACATTCTAGTGGAATACAAATTATACGGCTGCTCTTCTCTCTTCTAAATATGATTTTATTCCAGGATCTGGAGACGTTCGATTTGGAAGACTTCAAATACAATTCGGTAAATATTACCGCGTTCAGAATTGTCGACGTGGATCATCCCAAGGTGAAGGAATCCCTGGAAGTAATGGAAAAATTCCAACCGATAGGCCATGCGATCCTGAACAGGAGCGGAATCATTCAGGTATGAGGTTTGCAGCTTCCTCCATGTCTTTTCCTTCCCTCTAATTGTCGATAACCCCTCTATACAATACTACTCTGCTGTGCAAAATAAAGTCTATCACTGTAACATCTATTTTAGGCGGAACCGGCACTAATGTTTGACTCAGTGTATGTTTTTGCTAAAGGGCTGGCTGCCATGGATTCTGGCCATTCTATAAAGCCAATGAACTTGTCGTGCGACATGGAGAAGCCCTGGGATGACGGATTGTCACTGTACAATTACTTGGACGCTGTGGTAAGATTCACAACTGTAGGTAAATCTATTGGCGAATATCACTGAGAAAAAAAAAACAACACGGGCCCGTGTAGGGATCGAACCTACGACCTCCGAGATTGTTACACAGCACGGCGCTCTAACCAACTAAGCCAACGAGCCGATTGATTATTTTATTGTGTTTCCATGTATTATTAAGGTTTTTGTGCGAGAGCTCGAGGTCGTACACTCATCCATATTTTGGCTGTAGGTGAGGCGAACACAGTGATCATTGTACTGGAATTGGCAATGCTAACTAACATAAACGAGCTCCCATGTTGTGTTTAGTGCTTACTACTCATCATTATCATCATAATCATCATCATCATCATCATCATGTTGTGAGTTACGATCCAGTGATCAAGTTACTTTTCAATTTGAGCAGGAATAACCGAATACGCAACATGAAAAGCGTTAACTTTTTATTTTCAGTAGAAATACTTTTTGAAGCTAAACTAAAGTGACAAGCTGAAGCGCCGGGAGGATACGGCTGATGGCCGCTGATAGTTTCGCTCCAAAACTTTGCAGGTGCCATCAGCCGTCGCCGTAGCCCCCCAGCTTGTCACTTTATTTTTGCTTCAAAAAGTCATTCTACTGAATTTAAAACGAGAACGGCATATAGGTGCCTGTTGGCCAACAATAGGCTACTAGACATCAATCGCATTTCAGTATAAAAGTATCATAAACCTGATAAATATCTCAATGACGAATTTGTAGTTGGAAAAGTTTTTCGAATCATGATTTCATTTCGGTAAAAAATCAGTTTGAAAGTGGACTTATTCAAATCATGAATAATATGCTACGTCACAGCTTGAAAGTGGGCTAGGAGGTGGGAGGGAGGAAGGAGAGGGAAACGCATTTGACATTCGACCTTAGCATTCGTTCTGGATCTATTACGTAGTGGTGTATTTTCACGTGCGAGCACAACTTTATCACAAGGAACTTATTTTTGATGCCATTGCATGGAGTTATTATGTATTATTAAGCAAAATTGTATTGAAAAAACTAGATTATTTGACGTGGGGTTGACATATGGCATGCGACACTTGCAGTACTGTCACTCATATGGCACTAATAACACTGTTGTGACATTAATCCGAAGCCTGCACGAGCAAAAATTAGTGAATTTTAAGGAAGAATTGACCAAAATGTGAGGTCAAACCATAGCACTCCAGCATTTCATTAATTTTTTTTGGTATAAATCAGTTCAAAACGAGAAGGTGTTCTTCAGTCATTGAATGACCAACTAGAGTTTCTATTGACTCTTCAAAATGTGACGTCACGCACTTGCCGCGCCATTCAAACAGACAAATCTTTTTCATGTTTTTTTTTATATGTACAAGAACTTTTTTATACAAAATCATCTTGCCAATGCAACAATTTTGGGAGGATCTTTCAAAAAAGAAATAAAAAAATATATATGTCCACTATGGCCTATTGACCTAGAGATGTTACTGAACTGCTTGACAATTGAACTGCAACACCTAAAAATTAGGCGCGTTTTCAAATTGAGATAGCTTGGAAAATATTCGACGGTTTCCAGAAATACAGGCATGTGAGGAAAGATCTTTTTTTTACTATCGAGTGCTCGTATTGATGATGAGTTTGATTGCACAATTTGTCATATACAGGGTGCCAACGGAGAGCGTGCAGATATGGGTAATCTTTCACCTTGTACAACTTTCGAAAAAAAAGTCCGAGATTTTTTCTATGACCTGCTTTTGAAAGGTTGTATTATTATGCCGAAACGGTTTTGAAATTTTGACCCCAACTTTTTTTTTCAAAAAATTGTGCTCAATTTCCTGAAATATGCACTTTTTGATCAGGGAAAAGAAATAGAGACATTGTTTGTTTCCAAACGGCGTCCATATTGAATTTGCTCACGAAGATTTCGATTTGAGCCTCTACATCCCCTAGAAACTACCTCTTTTGGGACACCTTCTCATAGGGGTGATTTCTAGGGGTAGTTTCAGGGAAGGTTTTGTACTATCATCGTAGAAAACACCATCATTTCAATAAAACGGTTAGTAGGAAAAAGTTCTTTTAACTCGTAAATAATGCATCAAGGTAAAGGCTAGGCGATATTGAAGGGGTAGTTGAAGGGGTAGTTTCGGGTAGATATGTGAATGAAATCATCGTAGTGGCAAACTATTATTGCGATAGATTTAGAAACAAGTCCAACAAATGAAGTATTGCGGAAGTACCGGTTTTTTGAAGGGTAGTTCTTTTTTCGAGAGGGTAGCTGTTGAAATGACCTACGCAAAGGGTCATCGTGTAGCATCACTTTTTTAGTGGAACAGTTGAAAAAGACGTTTTTTGGAATTTTTATGTATTGCATGTCTTTATCATTATCATACCAACCCTGTCCTTATGCATTAAAGTCAAAGGTTTTGGTTTTTAGGGAGCTGTACGTGTGGGGTCATCGTAGTATCCTTATTTTAATCCAATTATTGATGAGTACTTTTCTTAGGCCTTTTAAATGAAGCATTGCATATCTTGCTGTGAGACGGTGTCCCAAAAGAGGTAGTTTCTAGGGGATGTGGAGGCTCAAATGAAAATCTTCGTAAGCAAATTCAATATGGACGCCGTTTGAAAACAAACAATGTCTCTATTTCTTCTTTCTCAATCAGAAAGTGCATATTTCAAAAAATTGAGCACAATTTTTTGGAAAAAAAAGTTAGGGTCAAAATTCTGAAACCGTTTCGGCATTTGAACCTTTCAAAAGCAGGTGATAGAAAAAATCTCGGACTTTTTTTTCGGAAGTTGTACAAGGTGAAAGATTGCCCATATCTGCATGCTCTCCGTTGGCACCCTGTATATGACAAATTGTGCAATCAAACTTATCATCAATACAAGCAGTCGATAGTCAAAGAAATGATCTTTCCTAGCATGCCTGAATTTCTGGAATCCGTCAAATATTTTGCGAGCTATCTCAATTTGAAGACGCACCTAATTTTTAGGTGTTGCAGTTCAATTGTCAAGCAGTTTAGATACCTACTAATAAGCTGATCTCTAGCTGGCCGCCTGATGTGATGGGTTTCTGTCATTTTAGGTATATAGGACTAGGCAAAAAAAATTCAAAGCAAACAAACACTCAGGCCAAGCGTATCACAATACGAGTTGTCCGACGACTCCGACTCTACCTACTGAATTAGTTTAAAGGAAGTTGTCTGTTTTTTTATATACAGGGTGATTCAAAAGTGTCGGACCATCTTGACGGTGCGTAATATGGAGGTGTAGTAGGGTACTGGAAAGTTGTTAAAAAAAAATTGTCTTTCAATTTTGGAGTTATAGAGGGACAAGAGTTGGTCCTTTGATTGCATTTCCGTTGTTTTGAAAGATTTCAGTAAACTGTTTGTGGAAAAAAATTGATTTCAAAAAATTTACCGCTGAATCTGTACTGAATTTCTGCTTTCTATACAGGGTAAATCAACCTACAAAAATTTTGTTTTCCTGAAGAACCAGAAGCAAAAGAATTCCACAAAAATGAATTGTGTTTTATACTCGGTTTTATAGTTTTATTGTGCTCTATATAGGTTATGGGACCAATGTGGCTGTTTTCAGAATTTTAGACAAAATATATTTCCTCGTATATTTCACGATTCATGACTCACCCTGTATGAAAAACAAATTCTTTACAGATTCAGAGATTGATTTTTTGTACTCATTGTTCTTCCATGAATAGTTCACTAAAATCTTTTGAAACAACGAAAATAGAAGCGATTGAAGGACCAACTTTTATTCCTCCTTAACTTCAAAACTAGAAGAGTTTTCTTCAACAACTTTCCAGCACTCTACTACACTTCCATATTACGCATTTTCAAGGTGGTCCGACACTTTTGAATCATCCTGTATAGTACCGACTTATCTTTAGTTTATTTTTAAACCTTGATTGAACAAGTAACGTGCCTTTGAACCGTTGAGACTTAAGAGTCTCCGACCTAGCGCCAAATTATTCGTATGACTTGTTTGCGTTCTTTGATGTTTTGGGACGGCAAGCAACGGCCTCCCCTTATCGATCTCATTTATGTCTTTCTTCTCGTCTTTCTACCAGCTTTTTTTTCTCATGGCTTGTTGAGCTGGAGTTAATAATGAAGAATGTGTCTCTGCTCTGTGTGTGCGAATATTATGAAAGTTTAAGGCGTTTATTTCGGCGTCTATACCTACTCTACACATGCTCCGGCACACACAGTCATGAATACATTTCGTGATCCTTCTGAACTGATGCTGTGTTCTCTCTTCCAGTCTTCCGTGTTAGTATTATTCGCAATTTTTCCCGGCAACACTTCTCTCCGCGCCACACGGCTCACGAGAGATATGACGAAAATGCTTGCTTGGGATGCGGAGGAGAGGACGCACGACGGCACGAGAGCGTGGGGGAGAAAAGTTGGAAATCCTTTTCCAGTTCTTTTCACAACTACAACCGAACAAAACACATCAGAACAAAGTTTTTCCAGCATTGCCGCCGCTACCACCGACCGCCGCACCCCACACGGCATAAGTATGCGAGTTAACCTCGTCGAAAGCCAATGTAAATATTTTAGATGACGTGCGATCGTAAAAAGTTCCGTCTGTTTTCCGGTTTCGAGGCAGTGTTTATCCCAGATATGAGGTGAGAACGGCTCGAAACTGAGTTAGTCGATTTGGAGGGAGTCTACCCCGCCAAATTCCATCGCCGGTCGGTTCGTATTCATCAATCATCAAGCCGTTTTTTGAGACCGAATGTCGTTCCAAGTTTTGATGCGTTTTAGTGTTAATCGGAATCTAAATTTAATCAAGATTACATTGACTTCCGAACCGTAAATAATTCGTGATAAGCAGGCGAGTAAGCAGGTCCCTACCTAGGTAATCAAGTACCAAGATCGCTGGAAGTAGAGGGCATAGGCTGTCATATGATGCGGGAGTCAACGAGGGAGTCACTATCAAAATAAATCTAATCGTAGGTACGGCTTCCTAGCAAGAAAACTTGACGGCTTTACAGAAAGAGCTGAATGAACGGAATGAAAAGCCACACTATTGATAATTCAAGGGGTGAACCGAGAATAGATTCTGCCCCAGCGGATATGCCATGCGGGAGCGCCCCAAGCGGTCTCCTGATGACCTGATGCTGAACAGGAAAAAATGCACATTTTCCAATAATTAAAGGAGACAGACGATCTGCTTTTGGCTCTGCAACCAGTAGCACATATCGGCTATCTATTTTGAGTTTTGCCTTATTCTTGAAACGGGAAATAAAGTTCTCATGCGGTGTTGCTATGCAAGGAGAGCTATGATTGGCCCTTGCCTAACAACTACACATGTGAACTCTGTTCCCCGTTTCAAGAATAGAGCCCCAGAGGAGGATCCCCCAAAACTCGTGGCGGTTATCAAAATAACAGGTCAGGCAGAGAGTTGACGTGGCAGCCAAATGTATCATTTATGTATCAAGAGAATATGGTACTTGCCAATGGAATACAGGGTTGACCAGTCAGTGTACCTACTTTTTGCGAGGTCAATACTGGCTTATGAATTAAGGTAGCGAAATGAACCAAAAAGCAAAATAAAGCTCATTCCATGTCATTTCTCACCATATGATAATTTTTCCTGCGTTCTTTTTGTCAATAATCTCAGATATTCTCACCTCATCAGTTGTGTCTCACTCGCTCTTTCGCAATTTCTTGCTTTTTCTCTCTCTAACTGAGATGAGACGAAGTGAGATTTTGGTAAAAAGAAAGCGTCTTTTGTGGAAAATTATTTTTTTCAATGCACACTGCAACCTCGACTGCAACGCAATACAAAGGCTTCCAAAATATCCAGTTCTCAACTCACCCTTCAATAAACTTCGCTTGTTTGGGCTATTTTCGCCCGAATTCATTCCGAATAATTCAAGGATGTTTTGAAAATTTGACAGGTTCAATTACACATGCCAAGAAGTGCCCACTTGGTTCATATATGTTTGATCTCGAGAAATGGTGACACTAATTGGGTGGCGAGATCACCCGATCTCACGCCACCAGATTCATTCTGTGGAGTTTCTTGAAAGGCCAAGTGTACGTATGGTTACAAACCCTGCACACTGGAAGACCTCAAAACCAGTATTCGAGCCGAAAATACAGCAAATAGTGCTGGCCATTTTGGAGCGGAATTTTTACTCGAGAATGCAACGATGCATTATTTCCCTAATTATTTCCTACGACGCGTATTTGACCGAAGTTGTTCTCCAAGAGTTCAATATATTGTTACGATATCTCGCGTACGGGTTCAAATATAATTGAGACGATCGATTTGAAACACACACTGTTTATTTCTGCGTACTACAATAGCTAAACGCCAACAATTATCTACTTGGAACTATATCGCAGGTACTTCGCTTGTTTCGCTCGCTGTTCCGCTTCGCATTCCAATTCAATACTGCCGCGAACTGCCGGCTGATGCCTTATATAAGGCCTCCGAATAATGTTCCCGAACTTTCTGTACACTTACAGCAAATTCCATCGAGGCCCGGCATATGCAATTTCTAGACCATTCCTGAATAATCACACACACCTTCCGCGTGCTTTCCATGTGTTCTGGAATCTGCACCTCCGCCAAAGTGGACTGATGTGCCTTGATAGAACGTTGGAGTCTCCATTGAGTTTCACATACACGAACGCTCTGGAATACACCAGATCGCTCTAGACTTCTACACTGCGATCTAATGGATGGAAGGATCCAGAAAGATCGAGTGTTAACCAATATAAACGGGATCACCGCTCGTAACAATATCATTAGAAGCGGCATGAAATGAGCTTTCCTCTGCTTTTTGATCCATCTCTGTACCTCAATTCATAAGCCAGTATTGGCCTCGCAAAAAGTAGGCATACTGACTGGTCGACTCTGTAGATTTGACTGGGAATAGTTTCAATCATCAACAAGAGTAATAGAGGGTATTTTCTAAAAAAATTCCGGAAAATATATCGATTGGTTCGAGGATTGGTTAAAAACTCTCTTTTCGATTTTTTTTTCTTCAAAGGGTTGGTAACAGCAGGGAAACTTCAATGGGGTTTCCATGTTTGTGTTTTTCACATAATATAGAGATGCCACTCTAACAGTTTTTTGAGTTTTCAATCCAAAAGTGATGTTTGTTCAGTTTTTAGTATATTTGTGACGTCACAAATAAATATATTTCTCAAACACGCATTGCGGTCGCAATTTTGGAAATTTAGGAAAAAGAAAAAAACGGGTACATCATTTTTAACCATAGGTACTATCGATTAGTTAGGACAATAAAAAAATTAGGCGAGTACCCCATTATAACGATCATGGTAGCCGAGAGTAGAAGACCACCCCGAGGGCCCTTTAGAGCCCGAGGGCTGTTGGTTGCCCGAGGTTATTGTCATCTGATAATACTCCCGTTATTCATAGATAGTTTTATTCCATACCGAACAGACTTTTTTGCGTTACGAAAGGTTAGAGGTTTTATTAAATTTGTCAATTCTGACAGTTATTGCGATGAGCTGAAGGGAATTGAGGATTCATAATAACACTCAAGGGAATTATGAATTTTATAACTTCCTAGGGACTTATCACCGTAATATATACCGTAACCAAAACATTATTTAGTGATACTTAATTAACCTGTAGGGAATGAATAAAATTATAAAAAATACATCGAACAACAAAAAAAAGTCAAGCAGGATCGTCGAAGCCACAAACCTCCATTTCAAGCAGTACGTGTCTGGTCTTAACTCGTTTGTGAGTCTGGAACTCGATCTGGAACATCGGCGCCAGTAGCAAGCCTTCCACTTCTTCTGGGTCTTTGTGTCTGACTCGTCGCGACTCGTCGGAAGCTTTCCACTTCAGAACCACTTCCACGAGTACAAGTGCCTCGTCACGTTTTATGTATCAGCATCTCACGCCTGACTTGTTGTCTTACAATAGATACTAATTTGTTTTACTTTTTTGTTTTTATGTCATTTGAGCTCGCATTTGAGCTTATGAACACTTCCAGAATCCTGCTTGTAACAATATAATCAATCAGACAAGTGTTGACCATTTTGAACGAGGAAGATTAAAAAAAACATTCGACCTCGCATTCGACTTATTTATGTCAGCTTCACAACAATTTCATCTAGCAGAAGAGACTAATTTAGCTCCAGTGCTTATGCAACCAACAAAACAAAGTGACCATATTATCTTCAATGGCGGCGTCTATTCAGTGAAAGTGAAATGAACGATTTTATTGGAAACTTGTATTCTCATGTCAAATTGGCTTGTTCAACTATTGTAGTCGCCGCCGCAACGTGCGGTGGAGGCGGTGCGCACCTCCAATATTGTTATATTGGAGCTTTTTTCATCCACTCCGCCCACGGAAATTGATCTGTTTACAATTGAGACGTGACATGAACCTGTCAAACTCACCTCTTTCACATTTGCAGCCAATTTAATTGTGCTAAAACGTGAAGCAAATACTGTTCCACCGATTTTAAATTGAAAACCCACATGTACGTGCCCAAATCACTTTTGCAGCATTTGATTCGCTGCCAAGAGCACTGCCTCCAGAACTGAAGCTCTTTTTATTCGATTTCGCCCAAATGGGAAAGTAATGTGGATTTTTAATTGAGAAGTAAAATAAACGTACCAAATCAACCTTCTTTACATTCGTAGCCACCACCAACGAGGCCGACCCCAGTACTGATGCATTTTGAGTTTCATCATGGTCTACGGGTTCTTCGAGCCATCTAGTTTCGTTATTTGAAATAATTTAATTTGGGGCAGAATAATGTGTGAATCAATCAATGCTAATTTGTACTTTATTATTATTAATATATTAATAATAATAAAGAATTTATTAATATATCCATTTATACATATATACTTAGAACCCATTCGTTTATTTAATATTCTATTTAGTGTTGTTTATATTTATATTTTTATCAATAAATCATCTACTGCTTTAAAAAAAAAAAAATGTACAAAATAGTGAGTGATTGAACAAATTTCTCCTCAAGTCGCCTATGATTCCTGAAAATCTGGCCGAAAAACGTGGCTACCAAAGAGACCGAGGCCTACTTTGAGGAGAAATTCATTCGATCACTATTTATTTGTTCTGTATACAGGGTGAGTCAGAAACTTTGGACATTATGATTCTTCAAAAATGCATTCAAACAATTCGGTTGGTCCCTCAATGGATGCCGAGCAGAAAATCACACGATTTGTACTTATATATACCAGGAATTGTTTTGGGAGGAAGAGGGTTTTTACGTTTTTCATGACTCACAAGGTGTAGTTGATGGAAATATGAATAGTAGTCAGTAGTAGTAGTAGTAGTAGTAGTAGTAGTAGTAGTAGTAGTAGTAGTAGTAGTAGTAGTAGTAGTAGTCAGTAGTAGAAGTAGTAGTTTAGTAGTAGTCTAGTAGTAGTCAGTAGTAGTAGTAGTAGTAGTACAGTAGTAGTCAGTAAGTGATATTTATTCTTATTCCAAATTCTGCCACCAACAATTAGGTATTTAGGTACTTCAGTCTTTTGGAATAACGAAACTAGAAGGACTCGGAGGACCCTCAGAAGGACCTCACTACAACCCTGCATATATCTTCGAATATAAAAAAACCTAATTTTGTTCGGCATTTTTATAGTACCTACTTTTTCATCAGCGTTTCCGTAAACTGCTTTGGTTTTCGAAGGCGCGAGTTTCGAGACACCTCTGTACAATTCAAGCTGCTTTCTGTGTTCCAGATCGAATACCTGGTCGAATAAGAGGTTCTCTAGGTGCACTGCGTCGCAGTGAGCACTAGCACTACACAAAACATGTTTGGGTAGCATTGTAATGCGGTAATTCACCGCTGAACGATATTTAATTGAGTCGCCTCACCTGCCAAGATTTCAACCAATATCCAATTTGCACGATGAAATGAAGTTCAGCTTCAGGGAACTCAAAAGAAACTGTTGTGTTGTTTCCAGACGGGGCTGCAAGGTCTGACGGGAAATATCGAGTTCAACGGCGGCAAGAGATCGAACTTCAAGCTGGACCTGCTGAAATTGAAAAAGGAGGAAATCCGCAAAGTGGGACAGTGGACTCCGACGGGGGGCGTTAACATCACCGACCCGAACGCTTTCTACGAAAGTCACGCGCCGAACATAACCCTTGTCGTCATGACTAGGGAGGTAAGTCATTTAGTTAACCATCGTTCTTTTGCCATCCATATACTGACTGGAGTCAAGAGGAAATATCGCTTGCCGCTTGACTTATACACAACCTCCACCGCCACACAAGGAGCGGCGGCTTTTAAATCATCCTGATGCATGTTTTCTGGTTCTTCTACCGCCGACGCTCTACTTTCGTTATTCCACAATCCACACACTATGCCCACTACACAACACGCCGGCGGGGCTTTATTGCTTTCTTATTTTTTATACAACACTGGGGATAAATCAAATGCGCGGAACGCGTCGTCCAAAGAGAGCAGTCGAACGGGTAAAAACCCTCGTAGAACATCACGGAAACAACACTCAACGCCATTTTTAACATCCACACCGTTGCCACTACACACACAGCGCGTCTGATGTTATGGTAGTAGCATAGCAGTTGTTGATGTGTTTTACTACAGTACTTGCAAACTTCCTGGAAGAGTTCAAAGCTCGGGAGTTTCACTGATACTGCGAGGGTTAGTGACCAAGTTTCTTACACGCTGTGTGCGCTTTGCCGCTCTGTAATAAAATAATGAAGTTTGGTAGAAGTGTTCCTCATGCTTCAGTGCTAATTTTGGTTATCCGGAAAATACACAAAACGAACTCAATTTTCAACCGCACAACGACCTTGATATTTAAGCTGTTTAGACTCTGGCATCACTTTAGTGAATTTTTTGCCTATATTTTCGCAAAAAATGCAGGCTGAAGAATAAGGGGTATTATGCAAATATGGGGCTTAATCGGTGCAAAAAAAAAAGTTCTGCTTAAATTGTAGAATAATGAAGTCAGTGTCGTTATGATGCAAACAGTTGAATTTCTGCCTAGCTTTTTCAGATAATAGCAATAAACTGTGAAATTTATAACTCGGTTGTCTACCCACTGGTGTTTGCTCTTAAGCATGACAGCGCAGTGTTTAGGTACTATTATTTGAGCTGCGTGAAATACGGCGTGGGCGTGGGATAGTAATGGTCCTCATACTTTCTGACTATCCACTTTTTCAAATAGGTATGGATGAAATTTTTGAAACCAATTTATTTGAAGATATTTCCAAGAGAGTATCTTTATTGCAGAAAACAAAAGCAACAGATCAAAATTAATCCTCATTTCACACAAAATTGATGAAAACACTTTTTTTCTAGGGTATCAGCTTTTTTCATGTTATGATTTGATGACGATAGACTTGAAAAGATCCCAGCTATATCCTTGAACCCCTGAATGGGTAGAAAACCCATTGTACTTCAATTAGTCCGGTGGTTAAGCGCCAAAAAAAGCTCGAACTATGCATTTTGAGCTTAAGCAATGCGCTTTTGGGGTTTGATTGGGGGTCCCTCAACTTAAATTTCAAGAGTTGGAGACATCGGTGCACTAGATGCGGAGGGGGTCTGGGGGGCCCTTGAAAGTTGAAGGTGCGAGGCTTCCCACCAAATCACCATACCACCACGTAATTCCTACTGGGAGGCCATCAAACGACTCTAACCTGTACATTGACAACATTTGTTACCATGTCCAAATAGTTCTTCACACTGAAAAAAATTAATTCTTATGACAGATCGGAAAAAATAGTTTTTCTCAATTTTTCATCCCCACAACGAATAAACTGCCAAGTGTGGTGTCATTTTGGAGTAAACGGCATCCTCTGATTTAATTCACCGAGTCAAAATGTTTGTGAGACCACCGTGCAAAAAATGACACGCCAAGAAGTGAGCATTTTTGAGCACCTCATTTAACAGTAGTTTCTTGACTGATACCAATCGATATGATTGATAATTTTGTCATGGATCAATAACTTGAACTCTTTTGTAACGGTGATGCATGTGAATGAAACTCGACACGAGCGTGGAGGCCTGGAAAAAAAATTTTTCTCCAGGGGTCGAATTTATTTCACGCCTACTGAGCGATAGTTTGTTGGGCTCAGGCAGGCAGCGTTTGAATAGGTTTGGAGACAAAATTTTCATATCTGTCTATGCAGCTGTGTAGCATAATTCTGGAAACTGATTTGAGAATCATCCAAGTTTATTTTGACAGCCACTAGGTACCCCCATGGGGATTAACTGCAGGGATCATGGCTGATAACGGAGGGCCTTCAACTTTTAAAGTGTTATTTTCTTTTCTCCTCTACCAACCTTTAAGGTTGTTATCATTTTGTACGTGTAAGTTTTCTTATGTTTGAAGATAAAATAATTATATAAAAACAACCGTGAAAATGACTGTCAGAGTGGCAGAGAATAAGATCTTGGACGTTGAATTCCCTCCGTCGTTAGCCATCACCTCTGCAGTTAACCACCATGTGGGTACTGACCGACAAAACAATCATTGATGATTCATAAATCGATTTCCAGAATTACACTGCTCAACTTTTCAGATAGATATGGAAATTTTGCTTCCAAAGCTATCCAAACGCTGCCTGCCTGAGCCCAACAAACTAACGCTCAGTAGGCGTGAAATAAATTCGACCCCTGGAGAAAAATTTTTTTTCCAGGCCTCCACGCTCGTGTCGAGTTTCATTCACATGCATTACCGTTACAAAAGAGTTCAAGTTATTGATCCATGACAAAATTATCAAACATATCGATTGGTATCAGCCAAGAAACTACTGTTAAATGAGGTGCTCAAAAATGCTCACTTCTTGGCGTGTCATTTTTTGCACGGTGGTCTCACAAACATTTTGACTCGGTGAATTAAATCAGAGGATGCCGTTTACTCCAAAATAACACCACACTTGGCAATTTATTTGTTGTGGGGATGAAAAATTGAGAAAAACTGTTTTTTCCGATCTGTCATAAGAATTAATTTTTTTCAGTGTGAAGAACTATTTGGACATGGTAACAAATGTTGTCAATGTACAGGTTAGAGTCGTTTGATGGCCTCCCAGTAGGAATTACGTGGTGGTATGGTGATTTGGTGGGAAGCCTCGCGCCTTCAACTTTCAAGGGCCCCCCAGACCCCCTTCGCATCGAGTGCACCGATGTCTCCAACTCTTGAAATTAAAGTTGAGGGACCCCCAATCAAACCCCAAAAGCGCATTGCTTAAGCTCAAAATGCATAGTTAGAATGCTTAACCACCGGACTAAATGTGGTAATTCAACTTATTTGAATTAAATCACGTTTCTCGCTTTTGGAGCCGCTTGGCCGATGATCATCCAGTATCAGGACGCCATCCTATTGTGCATTTCTTCTTGTTGTTCGAGGATAGAGCTGTCGAGATTGTCGAGATTGTCGAGACAGGTCTGACTACGAGTTTGAACACAATAAGACACAGTGTAAATTTTCAACATAACTTCAATCTATTGACCTCTATGTACAAGTCAAAATGGTTGAATAATGGCTCGATCCTATACCTAGTCTCACCTTCACTGCAGGCTAAAATATCTAAGCTGTTTCCAAAAAGATGAGTTTCCTCAAATTATTTCAGAAGTCCCAACAAACCATCCCATCGACGAACACCTGATTCTACACTTTGACTGATATTCAATTTGACTGGTTTTCGTGGTTCGAAGCTCTTTCTGTGGTTCAATCAGATCCAACATTTATGTTAGTGTTAGAGGTTATGTTAGAGTTAGACCCGGCTTCTAGACAAGGAAAAAAGGGAGAGTGAGAGTCACTTCCATCACGAATACAATCCAATATTTGTGGACCGGTGTGTGTGGTAGCCCACCTTTTTGTGGCATTCTTTTCAAAGGCTGTTGCTTCTTTTTTGGCCATGGTCTCTTTTACCCGTTTGGAAGAGATCTGATATGGCTTGCCTTTGTGGGAGCCTATTCCCTGTCTTCACCGTGAGTCACCGCCATAGCTTGGAAAAATTCCCGCGGTCGGGAGTGCCTATAACCGGAATTGTTTAAAATGAATTTCACCATTACAAAACTTCCAAACCTATACATTGGGCGCGAAACAATTGCTCAAGTCAAAGGCACAAACTTTATTGTGGAGAACTTTTTGAACACGTCCCGTATACGTGCTAGCTCGTTGCTGTTCACCAGTACGTGAACGATTGTCGCAGTCAGGAGAAACAAAATGCAAATAGTTGACTATACAGGATGTTCGCCGAAAAACCGATGCGGAGAGGCGTTAAAATAATTCTACTTTGACACTGAATATCCTTCGTCTACACTATACCTGCTCGAGCTCTGATAACAATTCATTGTACAAAGTCTCTATTTGAGAGGTTGCGCCGTTGGGTACCAAAATAATCTCATCAGTTTCAAATAAGAACGTTTTCATTCCAGGAGCAGACTTATCATGCTCAATAACTTTATTCGGCGGCTCTACATAGTGTAATTATTATGCTCTCGTTCTCAAACGTTCAACCAACATGGAAATAATAATAATTGTTGTGGTGCTAAAACAAAGTCATTAAAGTCAAGGGGGGGGGGATTCCATCGTGATCTGATTCCGAATAACAATTCACGACTCTACGACAGGATCTGAACCCTGATAGAGCCGCGATTCTATTTCATTCCAATTACTTGATCTTCCACGTGGTTCTCAAAGTTTACATTTTCTCAATAACTTTCAGAGGGCCTAAGGGCTTGAATACCTTTTCTGTGAAATATCCAACAAAGGACGAGGCTCAATAGTGGCTGTACCGATGACAGTCAGTAGCGCAGATACTAGCACATGCAGGCAGATTCAGAAGAAACGCGTAAACCCCATGATACATTTTCCACGACAAAGCTCAATCGTAAGCACCAATCCCAACTCACTAAGACTAACCCTTCTTTCGCCGAGGTCATCACTCCGCTTCAAGAAATACCGAAACGAGAGAACTCGCTTCTATCGGGCCTGGATCATCCAAGGGTTTCAACTCTGCATCATCGAGGTGGGTCAAAACTCTTCGTCGAGGGATCGTAACTCAGCATCCTGGAGGGGGATCGAAACACATCATCAACAGATCGCAATTTACAACTTGAAGATGGATCTAAACTCAGCATCGGAGGTGCCTCAACACAACTACCTGGAGATGTGTTGGAACTCGTCATCGGAGGGTTTCAACTCGTCGCCTAGAGGCAGATCGAGACTCAACATCCAAGAGCTTCGACTCTGCATCCTAGAGGTGGGTGGCAACTTGAAGAGTAGCAACTCATCATCAGCCTCCAGAGGTCTAAACTCACCCTGAAATGATCTCAACTCAACCTTCCCAAGGGGATCGACACGCATACCCGAAGGATTCCAACTTGACATTCTCCAAGTGGGTTGAGACTCATCATAGAAGGGCTTCAACTCTACGGCCTCTAGGTGGATCGCGACGCAGCATCAACAAGTCTTGGCTCAGCCTCCTCGAAGTGGATCGAAACTCTTTTTGAACAGACCCGTAGAAGCACTCGGCAACGGAAGTGACAAGTCGGAAGCGGACGGCAGCCCAGGCGGATTGGTTCAGGTCCCACGGTCAATCTCCATTGATACTCCTCCATTCCAAGTCATTTGGAATCCATTCATTGCATCCAAAACGACCGCGAACGACGTAGACTCGTAAAAACAATCCCATTTAAATAGTAACTTGATATTGAGCGCTGGTGTGGTATCCGATGTCGCGGCGCGCCGGTATACTGGTTCACTGGTATGCGGATCGAAGTACAGAGGTGGTGCTATTGAATCGTGTTATAGAGTTGCTGGGTTCTAACGTATGAATTTGGTAGGTACATTACTAACGACATCTTTTAGTTATCACTCGACTCTGAATATTCACATATAATTTGATTTCACGGCTTCGAACTATTTTCTAGTATCTTACAACATCTAGCTCGATAAAATGTCTGCAAAATTTTGAAATACTACAAGAAGCAGATGCGAGAAGGCAGACTAGAAGAATTGGGGTGCGAAAGCAGCCTGAAGATCAAATGACAAGTTTTCGTGAAGTCGAGTTTAACAGTGATTGAGCTGATGTGAGTTTGTTGGAAACGCGACCTGTATTTATGAGGCCATTTTTACAAGCCAGTCATTTTATTAATTGACTTGTAGTCAAAAAACATAGGAATACCGAATTTTCTTGACCTGTCGGAAACACTACTTTCTTCAAGTGTGCAAATCACCAAGGATTACCCGCTGATGCCGTCAACTTTAAAGTCCATTGAAGAGAGCAAACTTACATTTACTCCACACCAACAGCCCTCGGACTTCAACACCTCGTGACTGGTGTAGTAGAGGTAATAACATTAATAATAACGAGAATAATAATAATTGTTGACGTGTTTATAGGACTTGTAAACTTTCCGAGAAGTTCCCAAGCTCGCGCGCGTTTCATTGATGCCAGATTATAGTCCATTCATGCCGATCCCTCTCCAGCAGAGTTATTGGCTACCTAACTACCTACTGCTCAAAATTCGTATGAAAAAGCACATTGGCAGTCCTTTTCGCGCTTTATTGCGCAATTTGATTAATCCCGCACTAATCTCCGCCTAATGCATAACGACCGTGAAGAAGGGCCCAACGGCGCGTCAATTTAAATGGCAATAAAACGGCTCCTTTATAAACTGCCTAGTTTTATGTGCAAATTTAACTGGCGTAAGCGATTAAAATTCTTGCCGGATTACTTAGTACGGAGCATTAATCCTGCAGCAAGATCCGTCTTTCCCTGTCACAGCGTTGTTCAATAATAATTATTATTATTATGCGATTTTTTTGAATTGTCTCTTTTGTCACATTCAGAGGCTGCAGAAATAGGGTTAAATGAATTAAAAAATCATATATAAAGCTTCTTGATAACAGATAATTCAGCGCGCTACTTTTGAATCCTTTTCTGATCTGCATGAATTTTCGGAAAAATATAAAACCAAAACAGCAAGTTTTATTCAAGTTAACCTGTATCAAATATCATCGACTCAGTGGTATCAATGCTTTGAATGAATGAATGATTGATATTCAAATTTTGGAAGTTGTATCACACCTTATTTCAGCACTGATATTTTTGCACATACTCTTGTAAAAGGTAGGTATTTCACAAATGTTTTATGAAAAAAAAAAACCTGAGAACCATCGCTCTTTCATTTAAGTAGATTCTATCGAATTTCAACCTACGAGTACTTTCCCTACTTCCCTTATTCTTTTCCTTGGGTTCTGGAAACCCAAGGATCATTTTCTACGGCATGCATATTCAGTTTTCACATTCCGCGGCACCATTGCTTTGCGGATGGAAGGTGGTGAAAACACTTGTTGTCGAATACCATTACTGTCAAAATATTGTTTATATTTGAACGACGTAAAAGGCAGACCATTATCCGTGACCAGGCAATCAGGCAAACCGAATTAAGAAAATAGACACTTAAATTTTGAAATTACCGAGCTTGGTTGTTTGAGTTGTCAATAATCACTTCATTATTCGAAAACACATTTGAATTTTCTAGTGTTGTATTTCAGTATAGCTATTGATCTTCCCACAGTTTGATATCAAAGCTCATCGTGGAAGAGTCACAAAATTCAATGCGACGCAAATTTCACACGCTGGTGGAGAACATCATTAAGGTTTACTCCGGACCGAAAAATAAGTAATTGGGAAGAAACCGGGCGATTTATCGGCATTTTCCGGAGAAGCAAACCCGTCAGTAATAATTAGCTCCTTTCGCAATAACCTAATTTATTATTCTATTTTTGGCGGAGGGGCTCCGCGAGCGTAGATATAAATTACGCTCTGCTTCCACCATCTTTTCTTCTCTCCAACCCTTTACCTCCCCCCCCCCCCCCAAAAACAACTTATTTTTTCTTCCGAAATTGCTCAGCTTACACTAGTGCCATTGCACCCATTCCTTGGGGAGGCTGTCTGGGCTGGGGGCCGTTGTGTCTTGATTTATCTGCGATGCCGGGCACGTACTGGCTGCCTGCAGAAAAATACGGACAAATTACCATAATACGTAATAAATGCTTGGGCTCTCCGTGCAAGTGTGTATTATTATTCCGTTGTCATCCGTGAATATGCGCCGGCTTTTGTCTTCCTGATTTATGGACAGTTATTTCTGGCGCCCTCTCCGTTTTAATTAACACCGCGCGTATTCATGAACACTGTTGGGCCGTTTTTTTGCGCCGATCCGGGCCTGCTTATCGCACCTGGGCCGCTTGCAGAATTTCTGTGTGCGCGGGACCTGGCGAGCGAATTAATTGCGGCAGAGAGCAGAAGTGTGAATGCCGGCGCGCCATCCTCCGAACTTCCAAATCTGGGTACGTCCGGTATCTTGAGCTGGGAGTGGACTATTTAGAATCTACACACTGCTTGTCCTATTTTAATTAAATGGTCCGCCTGCCATAAACTGTTTGGGGTAGTAGTCGTAATCACACGAGAAGTTAATGCAGTGTGCTGTGTGTCTGGTGGGAAACCTGCTGGGTAATCAACAAGGTAGTGCTCGCGCCTGCAAATTTTGTTCTGGAGGAGTGCACTCGCTCGTGGTAAGAAATAATGTTATTTGATCGATTTTTTCCAACTTGCGTTTGTTTTGTTGCGACTCAGCGTTAGCTTTCATTCGCGACATGGCTTAGGTACCTTATTGCGGCATCAAACTCAACGTTTTGATCCATGTGGACCGGAGGTGTCCGCTCCGTGCAACAACCGCATTCCAAACCTGAATATACTGTGCTGAGGGACATACAAGCGAACGAGAACAAGTGCATTATACAAATCGTGTGATTCACACACGGAAAATAAATGAATGAACTGGGAGCACAATCACAATAACGCCCACTGGGCCAGGTACAAGATACGAGAAGTAGAGCTTCTTGTTTCGAAACACAAACAGTACTTGCAGGGGGCCGCTTACAAACTAAACTGGAAAAAGTTGAAGACTCTCCCAAGTGAACAGGGGACATAAGGCCACCCCAATATGGCAATTAAATTCAAAACGCAACGTGCCCAACTTCTAGCTTCCTCGCAAGTAGAAGAAAAATGGAAAAGAACTTCCCTGTGGCCGACGGCGTTGCCAAAGTCCTATCTGCATCATTACAGCTATTAGCTGCATTCCTTTTACACGAAATCTCAGATAATCTCACTTCAGTTAGAGAGAGAAAAGGCAAGAATTGCATGAGAGGGAGAGAGACACAACTATCAAATGAAGTGAGAATTCTCAGTTCAGATGATATAAGGAACGCAGCTATTATCTCGAGCTTCACCAGCTTCCTGGATTCTCGCCGAGGCGGGAAGTTTGGCCATCAATACGACCAAAATCCAGCGTCGGTGGAACGTGGATCATAGCGACGGAAAATGGGCAATAGCGCCGAAAAAGGGCCCCTAAAGACGAATTCAACATGATTTGCCATTCTGCAGCGCAAGCAGTGTTTTATTCACCTATAGAGGTTGAGCCAAGGTGGCCGACGGCGGTCTTCCCACTCGTGCAACATGGTCGGTACGAATTCGGCGACAGAAAAGGGCGAGTCTTCCGCTCGAGACGATTTATATAGCTTGCGCTTATCGCCGAAAAACTTCACCGAGAAAAGAACACGCCACACGTCACATGTGAACGGGCGGTGGCAACACCAAAATTCCCAGATCTCACCAGAAGTAACCAGGAACTGTCATACGCGCAACTGGTGGTGTGCATTGAAGCGAATTACCGCTCGTGCGAAAATCCGAACGTAACAACCTGCTGGTGTGGATGACATGGGAAAAAAAATACTAGACTGATTTTTTTCAACTTCATTTTTGGAATATCCATAACGCTCCACCTCAAAAAACAACTGAAATTTTGATTATTTTACTTAGTTCACTAAAATACCGGGTGTTTATAAATGTCTGTGATCGCATCGCCTTTGGAATCCGCTTTCGATCACTACAATTGCGCCTGTTACTGCGTTTTTCGGCCTGACCCATGCCTGCCGCGATCACAGTTCTTATAAACACCCCGTAGTAGTGAAGATACTCACTAGGTTTGTTTGCGCGGTGAATGTGTCGTCACAATCAAAAGGCTATTTGAAGGGATCCCTTCTTATAATAAGTACATAATAATAATAATAATCTATTTATTATTACATGCATGATGATTTTTCTCCCTAACTTCATTCGCAGGCCAACCTTATTGTCAAAAAGACACATATGACAAATGTTGAGGGAGTAACATGTACGAAATAGCCAAATGCTTCGTCATCTCATTAGTTACGCACACGGATGGATTAACGAGTTGAACATAGTCAAATCGAGGCATTAATAGTATACCATCGTGTTAATTAGGCACAAACTTGAGCATGTTGGTTGTTGTCTGATCAGAAATTAATCATCTGTGTGATTCAAATTTCAAGTTTGGTTGGGTGAAAAATAATAAGCAAGGTATAAACCGATTTCTGCAAAACTGATACGCGTTTCATAACCCTTGAGTGTTTATCTTGTGAAATTGATACGGTGTTGTTTTCATTGACTTTGTTTTTATTTCACTCCAAACATAAACTGACAACTAACCCTCCAACACAGCTAAGAAAGAGGAATATAATATATTTTACGATTTTGATTTTATACAGGATAAAGCTTACCGTGGACTAAGCCTTTGAATTTTGACTTGTTCACTATTCCCGTTTGACTTGAACTTATTCATTTGTCAAGTGCATCATTAATACTATTATTGGTATAAATACTCATAGGGACTTGTACCCGGTGAAGTTTAGTGCTCTCTGGTAACGTGATGGACACCGTACGGTACGACATTTTTTCGAGCACGATATTGAAAGCAAAAAGGTGATGTTTACACTTTACAAAGTCATCCCTCAAGCTATAGATCTGCTGCTGTACCTCGAGCCACCAGGGAAACAAACGGATACGGAAACATCAAGGACCGCTCATAGCCATTTCCACTTCTTTTCAACTGCCCCATTTTAGTTTTATTAGGACATCGTAAAATCTAAAACGTGGCTCGTGGCTCGACGGTATAAGCCGCTTTGGCCGCGACAGCTACCTCCACCAGCTTAGAGTATGGGGATAGTTTGATCCAATCCTGCAGGATTTACGAGGCCAATGCTAATAAACATTGCAAAGACCTGAAGTACAGGGGTCCAGAAAGTAATGAGTAGTAATAAGAACGTTACTACTTCAAAGAGTGCCCAGGGCATAGCTCCAATTCTTTTGTGAACCCACATTTCGATTTTTTCTGGATTATAAAAACTTGATGAATTTGAAATGGTTACGATATTTGTTCAAGAAAGCATCCGTAGCTTCAAACTGTAGGTACCAGCAAAGTTACCGACGCCTAGTTCAAAACGTTTTCGACAACTTTTTTCAAGGAATCGCATAGGTTTATCCCGTTCACGATATATATTCAATAGTGTCACTTTTTGAGCTACTCGTGCGCTCTCGTGCGAAGGGATGCGATGGTCGCAATCAGTTTTTTTGAAAGTGCACTAAAAGATGTGTTTGAGGAAATCTTACACAAGTATACTTATTCTTATTTATCTACGACCACTATCGTAAGTTGCCAATAGCACATGACTAACAATTCTAGTAAGTTGATCTTTACACACGGATAGCCGTGTGAAAAGTGAGGCGATCGCACGGTTAGGGAATTTATGGTTAAAATTTGGTTCCAAAACTGTCAATGTGACTTTGACGGCAAAGCAAATTTTCGAACGCCTATATGAAAAACGCCTACTTCTCTCTACACTTAAAAACCTTCATATTGCGTAAAGTCGCACTTGTAGGGCCGACCGCAGTCATGTCCTACGCACCAACAACAGCTGTGAGGCAACTCTCTTATATCTTTACGGGCCGCAACTCCATGGAGGTGAGATGTAAGAACGACAAAATCTTGTATAACTTTCGTTTGAAGACGGTTATTGTAAACTTATGAGTAATTTTATGATTTGCACTTACAGAGCTTCATTATTCCTTAATTTTACTAATGTGAATTGCGCCAGCAATTTACAAATTGAATCCTGTTCGAATTCATCAGCTGCACACCCCCCGATATGTGCTGATATCAAGTGGGTAGGCAAGCAGCATGACGTGTCATTTTGACGGGTCGTCAGGTCATTAACTGTCAACTACAAAAGTGCCCCCTTCGACTTTTGTTGGTTACAATTTTCATCAGGTTTGTGAAGTGTTACCCATTTACTTACTTTCTACATTACTAATTTACTGTTTAGGGTGGGCAACAACCGCAGCCACAATGAAGAACCTTGATAATGTAAAATCGACCACCTGTCCCAGCGCTTCGGCTTGTGATCTATCGCCCAGTGTCCAGCTAAGCCATGGAGGCCTGCGAATTTCTGTTTTTTGCCAGGTATGCACCTAGGTATACACTGTCGATACCCACCTAAACATTTGTGAGCAATGGGTCATTCTTATTTTTAGATTCTCAAAGAACAAACTTAACATGAACTACACCGGAGGAAGAAAACGTCCAGCCGATTGCACGGCAAGAAGTTTCGAGAAAGCTACCGGAGCCGCCAAAGTTACCCCAGCCATCAGAACAACATGAACATCAATAATTTATTGTGCTTCAACTATTATTATTCGATGCCTTATGAATAGTTTTGACATTAGCATAAATTGTATCGTCTGAGGTTCCATAAAGTTTCAAGTGTAGTACCTAGTTGGATGTTCGAATAAAGTGTTACAAAAATCGACTTCCTCCAGTTTTATTCAATACAACATCTCAACATCCATTTATTCTTTGATAGTGATGGGTTCGATTTAGGTATTTTAAATATAAAATAAAATAAATATAAAGGTATTTTATAATTCACAAGTTTTTAAGATCAGTAAATTCCTGCACCGCTGCACTCCTCTCTAATTTATTATGAGTATTTTGTAGTGGATTAGTTTGGTAACATCTATTTAAAATTTGAGCGAAATTGGTGGCATGGTTTCAAAGTTATGACCCTAGTTATGACAAAAGAACGATTTTTCCATTCCAACTTTGGAGGGCTGTATCTCCGTCATTATGCATTCCTGAAAATGTTTTGTAAATGCAGACTACTTATTTTCCGATTCTCTATTGATTGCCAAAGTTTTCGCACATAAACTCTGATCACCCTATATTTTTTTCAAATTGAACTATTGTTGCTCAGAAGCTTCATTATCTGGATATTGAAGTAACCTACGCCAAAATATAGTGAGCATCAAACCATTCAATTTGACGCATCAATTATCAAAATTGGACAACAAATAACGCAGCTATGGGACTTTTTGCTTGGAATGGTAGCCAGGGGGGGGGGGGGGGGGGGTCGAAGATAAAGTATAGTACGGAACACGAGTAGTAAAGCAATTACGCACTCAGGGAAATACTACACTCGCTCGCTACGCTCGCTCGTGTGCAACTTTTCCCTGCGTGCGTAATATGCTACTTACTACTCTTGTTACGTAATATACTATTATTTACTTATTTGTTACAAAAAAAATTATTAGGGACGTGGATAATAGAGGTGTCCTCATATTTTCAACGTTCAATTTAGGATAAAAAGACATTGACTCTTCCAAAATTTTGATTTGAGGCTTCGTTTTCGAGATATTTGGGTTTGAAACTTGAGAAAACATTTCGAAATTGTCACTATTCACGCTTGTACTTTTGTAAAAACAGCACGTATTACAAAACTTTAAGTCTCAGTGAAGCTATTTTGATTTTTATAATACAACCGGTCTCTTTGAAAGTTTCAGCTAGAAGCCCTGAGTCCTCTCCCAAAACCTCGACCTGGCCTCTCTTCATTCCTGTCTCGCGCTCCCTTCCATTTTCCAAAAATCTCTTTTTTCCACGCAGCCACCAAGAGCTCCGGCTACCCCGTCAATCAATCAATCAATCAGTTTTCTTTATTTGTTCTTTTGTACATTGTACATGATTGCCTAAAAGGCGTCGAACGTGTCATACTCGTATAAAGATAAAAAATAAATGCAAAAATAAAATTTGAATCTGGATAAATAACAAAGATGCACAAAGATGAACAATACAAATATAGATAAAATAATAAATAAGACATATCAATACAAAGTTAAAAGCGATGGATATCCCGATATCTCACAAAATAAAATCTTTGTCCTGAAAGAACTCTTCTACTGTATAGTACGCTTTCTGGATCAGTATATTCCGTATTACATTTTTCATTTTATTTATTGGCAGGCTGCGCAAGGCGATAGGAACAGTGTTATATATTTTTACAGTCATGTGTTCTACGTTCTTTTGCAAAAAAGTGTAGTTATATTTCTCACATAATAAATTTTCCTTTTTTCGGGTGTTGTGGCCATGAGAAGAGCCGACAAACAGATCCATATTTTTTTCACAAACATTATACATGGTCGACCAATCGCGAGCGACCCCTTTCTGTAATCGATCGCGCATTGGATTCTTCCCTCCACAGTCGATCACGTGAGTACGTCCCTCGCTGGCGCACTCTTCCAGCATTCAGCGCTAGATCTCTCCAGTTGTTCCATTTTTCTGAACCAATTGCGGCAATTACTTCGGTATTTCTGATTCTTCACTTCCATGTGACTTCAGACACACTAAACTATGCTAACTTACGTCTATAATTTCCAGGCATCTCTCGAACATTAAACAATACCCTACTCATGTGGTGATTTGAATTGGCTGGACTAAACTGAATGCCGTTGGATTAAACCCCAGCTTGTGTGGTGTCTATCTTGCCCTTACCAATTTTCCTAGCTAGTGAATTTGCAATTTTTCCCATCTTATTTTCTCCACGGGTTTTCCGTTTTCGGAAATGGTCTTTGTGATACAAATTAATTTGTTCGCTGCGGCACGCCCGTATACGTCGCTCCCTAAATCCCTCAATGCAACGTGTTGACCATGCACGTTTGCCATGGTTTGCCTCGTCTTGGCCAGCAAATTGCACAGTACCGTCCTCGCCAGCTTCAGAAATTCTCCCATTTTATGGCCTCGATATCCAGCTCTACAAAGCTTCCCATGAAATTTTGAAACGTTAGATACATACCTCTTTGTATAAACTTAGTTTAGTGCCTCCAAGAGCCCTAAACTCTGCAAACTATCCATCACCCATGAATATTGTCGGCTTTTTTTATCTCGTGACACGTTCAACTACCCACGCGATGTGACTCGACTCAAATTTGGTTTTCCCCGAAACGCGCTATTCCGTCGACATCTAGTCAATTCAAATCACATTCGCCTGTAAATTAAAACTAAACAATAATTATGCTGAATACCACAGTAGCCATTGGTCATTTTGTTATTTCCTCCGATCTAGAGTTATTTTCTCTCAAAGTAGTACAGTTACTTTTTGAACACCCTGTATAAACAGTGAATATCCGTTCAGCGACAGAGCAGTCTTACCTATTTTACGTTTTCTCGCAACCACATCAGTTTTCGTGCCATTGAGACGAAACGTAGATATCGAGCATAGCAGGTACGGTATTCCTCGCGAGTACGGAGATTTGCTCCGGGTCGAGTTCGCTTCGCGCCCCACACACATCCACACATACACACGTATAAATTCAAATTTTTGCATAAAGAATTCACTGCAGGATTCGATGTTCGTTTCGAATTTTTGCAGGAGCGGCCGTACGTCATGGTGAAGGAGGAAAAAAACCTCACCGGAAACGCCAGATACGAGGGCTTCTGCATAGACCTATTGAAATGGATTGCAGGCCAGGTCGGCTTCCAGTACACGATTCGTCTGGTGCCCGACCACATGTACGGAGTGTACGATCCAGATACGCGGGAATGGAACGGGATCGTCCGGGAACTCATGGAAAAAGTAAGTTTTGTCGTTTTGTATATACGAGCTTCGTGCACATACACACCGACAAAGCTCGCTAGATATTCCTCTTCCGCTTTGTAACTTAAGTAGATCCGGTGTACAAAGTGGATTTAATGTTTGTGTTTTTTTCTGGGGACTTTGAAGAGAAATTTACCCTATACGTATACGCTCCAACGCGTAGTTCATTCTTCCTGGTTCTGATTTCTGAGGTGTGTTTCGCTTTTTGCAGAGGGCAGACCTGGCGGTGGCCTCGATGACAATAAATTACGCGCGAGAGAGCGTAATCGACTTCACAAAACCGTTCATGAATCTCGGCATCGGGATCCTATTCAAGGTAAGACGCCACCTGCTGATAACTCCCTGCATGAGCACATAAATCCAGGCAATAACTCAATAAGTCAGTTCGGGGTCCGGTCTTTTTATTTTCTTTGGCTCACTCGCGCGTGTTCGTTCCGGTTGTGAATTGAAATCACCTGCCGGCTTTGTCTAATTTTACACACTTGAGTAACAAGTAGAAGTACCCTCGGAAGTACCTATATCGTCCGTATCGTAGATATCATGAAACCGAATGAGAAACTACTGAACGGTTTGAATAAAATTACATTATAAAGGCATGGTATTAATTAGTTTAGTGAATCATCACACTTAAGTTCTCCTCTTCGTTCCATCAAGCCTCCTTGAATTTTTCCATCGTGATAAATTTCAACTCGAATTTCAACTCGCGCTGCTATTGGCCCAATTTAACATTCCACCTGCTGAAGCGCAAGTTGAAATTTCTCAAGATGATGAAACTGAGGAAAGCTTGGTGGAATCGGTGGATGCTCAATGCTCAATTAAATTTTACACTTGAGCTCACGACTAACCTATGCCTACTTTATTGATAGATTTATCAAGTCCATAGGTAGTAGGGCAAATCGAAAGTATTCCTCATTAAGGAATTAAACTTACTTATAGATTCCAGTAACAGAAGGTCATACTGTCCAACTGTCTGATTTCACATGACATTAAGCTTTTTTCCGCTGATAAAAGAAAATTGTAATAATTCTTCTGAGGCTCAATGCTTCTGTCTCTAGTTAATTTTAACCAGGAGGTGAATGCCATAGCAACAATTGTTGGAACAATGATATCTACAGCATTCAACCGCAAATTAGATTTCAAGCTAGAGGTAACCTGAAATAAAAATACTGGGCCTTGTCCCATCAATAGACCTTGACCGTAACCGTTACCCCCGCCGTAACGTAACACGTACTTTGGTATAGAAGTTTGGTCCGGTACATTTCATACTTGTGGCCGAGAACACAACGAAAGCAGTAGTTGTTGGCGCTAAAACCAAAAACCGGCAGCTAGGTTCTCTTGTGTTCTTGACCTCACTCATGAAATTTGCAAGTCCAAACTTCTCTACCAACGTAAACGTTGCTGTAACAGTTACGGTTAAGATCTTGTGAATGAGGCTTAAATATGTATGATTCAAAATACACACTCGTTTTATTGTATTGATAGAGTATTGTCTTAACTTATTAGTTCAAAGTATCATTTACATGGACCTTAACCATAACAGTAACAGCAAAGTTAATCTTAGTGTGGAAGTTTGGACCTGCATATTTCATCCGTGAGGCTGAGAAACACAACGAAAACAGGTTGTCGGCGCCGAGACCGGAAACCAGCAACCTACCTTCGTTGCGTTCTCGGCCTCACTGATGGAATGTTCAGATCCGAACTTCTACACTAAGGTTAGCGTTGCTGTTACTATTTATTACGGTTAAGGTCTACGTAAATGATCCCTCAAGGTTCCCATTCACTGGCAACCTGGTCGACAACATGGTTTGGTTCTCCAAGCGTTTGTTGGTGTGGTTGGCACTCAACCAGGTTTTAAACCGGTTTTCGGCTCGACGTGGGTAGTAAGATGGTGGTAAGCAAGCCAATAACACAACGAACATCAGTAATACTCAGAACGGTACTCGGAACGGTAGGTGAAAATATTTTTATCAATAGTCGTATCATGACTGTCTATGCCCTTAAGCCTAGGACTACCATAGGGTCATTTTGTGCTTCCGAGACTTTTCCTATTAATTATCTCATATCGCAAGTCACGATTGTGATGAATTTGCTTGGAATCCAAGATCAGCATTAAAACCGTAATAAAGATGAAGTAATGCAAATTTTGTATTTTGGACGCAGTAATCTGTAACTTATGACTTTTCTGCCAGAGGGATAGCTTCCTTGACTCATATACTCATATAATTCTAAGACAAAAATCATCATCAAATTTCGTTTTTCCTGGTACTCGGAAAAAGAAAGATAGCCGGCATTACATACCCGGAAGAAAGATACCCGAAAAAAAATAGCCGTGAAGAATCATACCCGGCAATAACATACGATCGCACGCAAAATAAACGGAGACAGTGTTTCGCGCGGAGTGTACTGATTCAGTGAATTTTAGCCTTCTTGTCACTGTGACACCAAGCCAAAATTCAGTAAATCGGTACACTCCGCGCGAAACACTGTCTCCGTTTATTTTGCGTGCGATCGTACCTGGAAATAACATAGCCGACATTGCATACCTGGAAAATATATAGACCGGAAAAAACGTACCCGAACAAAAAAACACCCGGCAATAACTTACCAGGAAATAAAATATTCGGAGGAAAGATGATAGTGGTAAAAACCATAGCCTTACCAAGATAATGTTTTATAAAAATTGTGTTATAATCTTTATACCTTGGGCTGTTCTAGTTTATAAGTTTCGTTAATATCATTTGATGAATCAGACCTGTGTATCAAATGTTCCTAATTTTTCTATTGGAAATTCTAGAATCTCGTAGATTCAGATTTGCCTTGCTTGCCGCCATCGTAGATACCGTCTTTGAGCCTGGTATTTTTTTTCCGGCTATGTTTCCGTCCAACCAAGTTTTTTCCGGTCTCTGTTTTTGTCCAACTATGTTTTTTCCGGGTATGTTTTCTCTGTCTATGTTATTTCCGGGATCCGTTTCATTTTTGACAAAGAACTCATTTTTATCCCTAAATTTATCACCCTGTATCTTCAAAACTAAGCCACTTAGCCAAAAGGTAATTTTCTCGTCTGGCTACTATTAGACGCATGTCAACAAGATTGTATTGCAATCGAACTAGAATTACGGGAAAAACAAGGGGGAAAGCTCATTTTCACCTGTTTCCCGCTGAAAATTCATTATTTTTTTTCCAGGTTGTGGGTATGCCTGACTTATCAGAGCTGTACATGTTTCATCAAATCCCTGGTGGGTACTTTTGCCGCAAACCGAATTTGGTTGAAATCCGTTCGGATTTTTCGAGTTCATAGTTTTGGATGTGACAGAAGATAACTTTTCACAAGTGACAGATATGTCATAACTTCCATATGTTCATAAAGTTTTAAAGAGCTCCAGAATGGGCTATCGAAAATCAAATCTTATCAAATTTCTTCTGTCACTCTTTCTCAGTGACATTTCTGTTTAATAACAGATCACGGTGATAAACTTATTTTCACCTTTTTACCATCATAGACCCCACGTGCATTCCAAATGTGGTTGGGGTCGGTTCAACAGTTTAGAAATAAATCGAGAGACAAAAACCTACACGTCCCTACACACAGAAACCAACTGACATAGAAAAAAATTCTTGGCATTTCAGCATAGTCCAAAAAACGAATAAAAATGTTTCTTTTTTTTTCGCGATGACCAATGCATTACCGTTTTTTTGGAATAATTCGATGAGAAGTAAAAGAGCTAATAAATGTCGTCTCTTGGTGCTTTTCAACTATTTTTGACAGATTTGCTTCACAGTTCGGTTAAATCGTTCTGCTTATTCGTCTGATTCAACATTTGACAGCCTTTCGTTTTTAATCCAGTGCGCAGTGTACTCCTACCTTCTATGTTCAAAAAACTCACCGATTTTGATAAAACTTGGCACATGAGTAGGAGCTAAGGCGTGAGACGTCAGGTTGAAACATTGTTGACGTCAGGCAATCACAGCCTCCACAACTAGAAAAATAACTGTGGAAAATATTTACATTTCTATGAATCAATTTGTGTACATTTCTCGAAAATAATTGAGCTAAAAATTACTTTTGAATGCGTTGAAGGGAGGATGCTACGATGAGAAGTTGCGCAACAAACATGACGATTTTCTGTAGTAATAAAAATGTCAGCTGCGTCAATCACATTTCAGAGCGTGTTGCATATTATACGTCTTCGTTTTGACCTTTGAACTCGAGATGCTTTCGTAACTGTAAATATTCACTTCGCCCGCCTGCATCTGTGACAAAATGGTTCCCACCCACGCTACGTCCCTACGGCAATTCACTCAGTAGAAGCGTTCCCATCACTTTATTCAGTATTATTGTTCGAGGTGTTGAGCGATTCCTCATCGCGATTTTTTTTTCTTCTTTAGCACCGTGCTAATGTACCGTTGTATGGCAAAGTTATCATGATGTGATTTCAAAGGTTGAGAAAGCATGATTTCAGTGGATGATGTTCGCAGTGGTGTGTACCGAGTACAACGCACGAAATTTTGACAATGGTGGATGATGATATTGGAAATTAATGAACAAAAAATGTAGACCACAGATGTACAGAATGCAATTCAGCGGCTCTCGTCTTTCCACTCTACCATCCTGTTCTTTCTTTAGCTAGAGTAACCAAACTCTCACGTACATGCGCGTAGGTACCTACATCCGTAGTGCGCCAAAGAATTTCTCGAAAACTTTCTGAATCGTTTACAGGGTGATGAACCAATCAAAATCAGCATCTTATCCTAGAATTTAAATAGGTAATAAATCAGAATTCAAAGTTTGAAACAAGTTCAACATTTTGAGAAGGACGTAGGACGTGTACCCTGCTCTTCAATAATTGATGAAATCAGCACAAGAGAAAGAATAACAAAATTGTGTCCGTACATACAAACAAGTATTTGAGCACAATCAAGGGGGGGTTATCAACTCCTCAATATAGTGCTGGACGTGTTGTCGTTTTTTTTTTTTTTTTTTTTTTTTTTTTTTTTTTTGAAAAGTCAACTTTCATCCCACTTCTGACACCAAGATATCACATAGCTCGTTTTGTTTGGAATTTTATATGCGACAATGGGCCACTGAGAGGTAGTTAAGACCATTGTTCCCATAAATATCTCTCAGGTTATGAAATCTTCCGTGTGAATTGCATCAAAAAATTTTGTTGAATGATTTCTGTGGTCCGGGCAGTTATACAATAAGTATAGCAAGGGCGCAATACAAGCTTCCAAGATCCAACTTCAACCTCCTCTTGTGAGAAAAAGCTGTCTATTTTACTTCACCGGCTCTGTCAAAACCGTAAAACAGTGGCGTACTAGCTAGCACCTTTACGTGCTTTGCTATCCTCCTTTGTAGGATTGTGAGTGACTTCGTTCCCTTTTTAAATAACAAGCACTAGATGAATGAACGAACGTCAGAGATGATAGGAATTTCTTGAGAACAAAGAGGCTCCCGCACGTCGCCCCCTTTTGCGCCTCCTGTTTTGTAACCAACTAATGCCGATTTTACATTCACGAAAATGGGATCATTTGGAAGCCCCATAAGGATCACACGACGCACCGATAGCTGTATCCCCAAAACAGTTGTTAAATTTATTACCGGCCTATAAAGACACCCCACATTGACGGCTCTGGTAACGCGTCCCGGTGTCCCATCCTGTTGTTGAAGTCAAGCGTCGTTTTATAGTGTTTTTCTTCAAATGCCGCGGGTGGATTTCCCATCAGCATTAGGTGCACAATAGCACTTTACTAAATTAGCGTTCGCAGTTTGCGCGCCGCTCTTGTAAAAAAACGCCAGAGTTAATGTGCAAAAGCCACAGCAATTATGAAAATCGTTGCGGTAAGTGGACAATTTTACTTAAAATAAAGTGTTTTGGGGTTTATACACCGCGTATATCCTTAGCCCCAGGTGTTCCGGGAGTTTTCCTTAATCCAGCGAAATTATTAAAGCCTCGTCGTCAAGGATCTCCATGAAAGCCATAATATGTTCATGAGCCGACGTGATGGGAAGCTAAATGCTAAAATCGGTTCAACTGAGGTTTTCTCGGGGAACAAAAACATTCATAATTAATACCAGTGTCTTCTAGGTAAACTAATTAGGCTGCTTGTGCTAGTTTATTACGACAGTGGAGTTGGAGACAGAATATTCGTTGTTTGGATATTGAGAAGCGCGAGATATTGTCTCTCTGTTGATTGCTTTGTATAAAGTGCCTACCTACGTATTTTAGTCGGAGCCCTACATTCTACCTGAACTTTGTCAACAATCAATCAATCATATTGAATCAAAGGTAAAGTTACTGTTCGAATAATATCTAGATAAGAATTTTGCAATTTCCCGGCCAGACACCAAGCTAGAAGCGCAAATTAGGGCATCAATTACCAACTACATCAGCTATCTGATTGGTTGATGGCCATTGTTTTCGCTGTAATAGTGATCCTCACTTACGGTGGTCTGAGCCCCAACTTGGTATTGGGCCGTTCATGTACACTCGGCAGCAAAAATAGCGCCCACTTGATTCATGACAGAGACGACTATTTGCTTGGCCTGCTCTACCGTAGTAGGTGGTAGTAGTACTAGAATTTGATAAATAAATACCGTCCTTGTTACCATTATATTGTCCTTTAGTCCTCCATAAGAACGGCATTGCTTTATCCATCTCAAATTCTCACCCAGATACGGTAGAGAAGGTCAAGCGAATAATCGTCTTAGTCATAAATCAAGTGAGCGATATTTTTGCTGTCGACTGTACGTACGTGCGACGAAAAGTGAAACGTGAAGTTCCTCTTGTAAGGGCCCAATTCAGGAGCGCCGCTCATCCCACACTCTCAGTCATTCTTCACTCAACCTACCCTAACACAATGGGATATCCACCTGAAACCATTGTGTTGGGTCAAATTGAGTAAGAATTCATTTCGGGATCAAACTTGAACGTTTTGATCCATGCGGACTGGAGGAGTCCGCTCCGTCCATCAACCGCATTCAAACTTAAATACTGTCTGGGGGGAACATACAAGTGAACAAGAACAAGTGTATTGTACAAATCGTGTAATTTACACACAGAAAATAAATGAACTGGAAACACAATCACAATAATGCCCGCTGGGTCAGGTACAAGATACAAAAAGTTAAGCTTCCCGTTTCGAAACACAAAAAATACTGGCAGAGGGCCGCTTGCGAACTAAACTGGAAAGAGAAATGAGTCGAGGACTCTCTCAAGTGAAGTCGGAGCATAAAGCCACCGCAATATAAGAATTAGGTTCAAAACGTAACGTGCCAGATCTACACAACTTCTAGCTCTCTTGCAAGTAGGAGAAAAATAGAAAAGGACTTCCCTGTGACCGATGTGCGTTGCCGAAGTCCTAGCGTCTTCATTCCTGCTGCCCCCACCAGGCCACCGGACCTCCGATGGATGTTCCTGGCCTCGACCCGTGGTTCGCGGATGCTCTGCTAGCTCATCCGGAAAGTTGTCGGTAATTCAAAATAACAGGGCGTTCAGGCCTGACGTAGCTTTGGCCGACACCTGGTGATGTTGGCCTAAGGAGCTCTTCAACCGTCGGTGCCGTGGACCTGTGGGACAGACAACAGAAACGGGTCAGCACATACACAACGCGTGACAAAATGCAGGATAAATGAAACCGACGGTATCCAAGGCGTGATCCGGCACATTTCAGTAGTAAGGTTGGGCAATTATACATGAATTGAACACTAGAACACGAAAGAAGTAGTAGTAGAAGTAGAAGTAGTAGTGAGGTTGGGCAATTATACATGAATTAAACACTAGAACACGAAAGAAAATTCCAGTCGCGTGTCAGCTCAGGTTTTTCTAGGTTATGGCATTGACAGTCCGTTGGCATGACGTTTTGGTGGCGATTGCGATTCTCGCTCCTATGAACACGAGCGCTCACCAACTCTTTAAATTCTTGCCAAGGCGGGGAGTTTGACCCATCGATACATGATAAAACCACTTGACTTTGATTCGGTAGCCGACGATGCAAGTGGCGGCGTAAGTTCAGCAGCGAGCACGGCTGGCGGTGGGAATTCCAGCGGCGATGAACTCCAGCGGCGGCGGAACGTAGATAATAAGGACAAATCCATCATGATTTGCCATTCCGCAGTGCAAGCAGTGCTTCATTCACCTGTAGAAGATGAGCCGAGGTGGCCGGCGGCCGTTTTCTACCCGTGCAGCATTGGTCGGTACGAATTCGGCGACAGAAAAGAACGAGTTCTTCGCTCGAAACGATTTATATAGCTTGCGCTTATTGCCGAAAAACTTCACTGAAAAAAAAACACGAGCCTGCACGTCACACGTGAAAAGGGTGATGGCAGCACCAAAATCCCTAGATCTCATCAGAAGTGACCAGGAAATGGCACACCCGCAACTGATGGTTTGCATTGAAGCGAACCACCGTTCGTGCGGTTGAGGGATGACTCTGAATTTGGCCCTAACTACAGGGTGTTTCAGGGATGATAGCAAAAAATTCAATTGTGGGTAGATCTCGTCAAAATATGACGAAAATCTATACACCATTTTGCAAAGTTCGGCCTAATGACGAAGATACAGCCCTCCAAAGTTCACTTTTTTCGGATTTCAAAAATTTTTAACTCAGGAACGTTTCGACAAATTCAGCTTACATTCAGCATAAGCTTGTTTGTTATAATTATCTATCAAGCTGCCAAATTTGGGAAGAATCAAACTAGTGGTGTAGGGGTTATAAGGGTCAATAGTTTAGAAGCATCCGAAGAAAAGTTGACTTAAGGTGACCTCTTCTCAGGGATAGATAATAGTATATTATATACCAAGGTTGAGAAAGTATTATTATAGCTGAAGCGCCAGTTTAGATCCCGAAGCGCAGCTGAGGGATATAAGGCGCTGAAGCTATAATAATTTTCTCGACCGTGGTTTATATAGAATTTTTTTTACTACTTGAAAATCGCCTTTCTAGTTCAGGAACAGGTTAATAATGATGTACTTCACGGCTAGTAGTGAAAAATAATTATTTATCAACCTGCCAAATTTGGGAAGAATCTAATCAGTGGCGTAGAAGTTATGAGGGGTCACTTCAAGTCAACTTTCCTTCGGATGCTTCTAAACTATTGACCGAGCTATTGACCCTCATAACTCCTACACCACTAGTTGGATTCTTCCTAAATTTGGCAGGTTGATAGATAATTATGATAAACAAGCTTATGCTGAATTTAAGCTGAATTTCAGCTTGATTTGTCAAAACGTTCCTGAGTTACAAATTTTTGAAATCTGAAAAAAGTGAACTTTGTAGGCCGAACTTTGCAAAATGGTATATAGGTTTTCGTCATATTTTGACGGGATCTACCCACTGCTGAATTTTTTGCTATCATTTCTGAAACACTCTGTATAGTAATGGTAGCTGTAGCTATAGTAAAGTGACTGATGGTGCGATTCTCTAAAAAATAGTATTTGTGACACGACGGACTACATAAATAAAAAAAACACACGGGTGTACGATGTGAAGAAGGGTTTATTCCCTATTACGACAAAACTGAGACTTTGTATTTTATTGTAATTTTACGAATTTTACTCAGAACGACCGAGAGCGAGATGTGGCGTTCCCTGCGGCCATCTTCTTACCTCTTAGAGGGCGCTGTTGTCGACCTCTTCCAGTGGCGGCGTTAGGGTAGCGTTACACTCCCCCTTTGGATTTTGTAGGTGGATGGGACAGCATGAGGTTATGTTGCATCCACCGTAGAAATCCAACAAAATTGAACGATTAGCGGTACCGTAACAGCGCGTCGGGTACGCGCTCCGTGTATCTTGGGAGATGATGGTACCTCCTCCTCCATGACATCGACGTTTTCGTCGGGTGTGTTGTCCGTGGTTCCATCTGCAACTGAGTTTTCTTTTTTCTTCGGACGACCTCGTTTTCGCAGTGGCAGGAGTGGTTCCACAGCCTCTTGATCTCCATGGAATTTGGTAAGAGCCGAGATGTGATATTTGCCTAGGCAAAGGTCCGGGTTGGAAGGTGCAAAAACTGTGTACGTTGTTGGAGACACCCTGGTTCCAATGATGTACGGACCATCTCGACGTGGTGCAAGCTTGGAAGTAAAGCCCTTGGAGGCCTTACTGAGGGCGTGAACGTTCACCAGGACTTCATCTCCAGGCTTAAAAGGGCTGGAGTCGCGTCGCTTTTTGTCGGCTTGAACTTTCGAAGCATCTTGGCGTCGTTCACCAGTTTCCCTAGCTTGACAAAGAATGTCTGCTACGTTTCGTAGGTGTGGGGTTATTTCTGGAACAAAATTGTCATTAGCAACGATACCACGCAAATCTTTATGCACCTCAGCAGGTGTGCGAAGTTCACGTGCAAAACATAAAAATGCTGGGGAATACCCAGTAGACAAATTTTGAGCGGTATTCATGGCAAATCGGACAGAGGCCAAGTTTTTGGCCCAAGAAGCATGATTGTCGCGAGCTTGTATGGCTAACTGAGTTTTAATGTCGCGATTTCGGCGTTCCTCCGGGTTTGCCTCTGGATGATAAGCCGGTGTGAGCTTTTGTTCAAATCCTAGGCAATGCGCAACCTGTTGCATCACCTCTCCGACAAATTGTACACCATTATCGCTGATCACACGTCTGGGTGTACCATAGCGTAGTATGACTTCGTCAATCAAGCATCTAGCACATGCTTCCGCAGTTGCACTGACGAGAGCAAACAGCTCTATCCATTTGGTAGCAACGTCTTCGATTACAAAAATCCATCTCTCTCCTTGATCCGTTTCCGGGAGTGGCCCAACAAGATCTATGGCTAAGGTTTCGAACCTCTGGGACATGACCGGTGTTTGCAGGAGTCCTGCTGGCTTCAAATTACTTGGCTTGTAACGCTGACATTCAAGACATTTTTGCACATGTTTGGTTATGTCTTTTCGCATGGAGGGCCAATAGTATTTTCTTGAAACTCTCTGGCAAGTCTTCTCAACTCCATTATGACCCGCAAGCGGCGAATCATGACATTCTTTCAAAATTTCATCCACCTTTTGGATTGGAATGACCAGCTGGGGTTCATCGGTGTCGGCATCTGGGTTACAACGGTAAAGGACACCATTTGACGTCAAATATCCACGTTCTAGCCAGCGTGAATAGTCAATTTCATTGGGATTTTCCGACTCGAAGCATTCGATAATTTTTCGAATGACGCCGTCCTCCATTTGTTCTTCACGAACTGTCCTCGAATTAGTGGTCGGGAATACAGCATTAACGGAGCTTATTTCGATCGGATTTTCAAAACTGTCCTCAACAGGCGGTCGTGACAGGGCGTCAGCGACGACATTACAACGGCCTGGGATATGTTCAATTTGCAGATTGAACGCTTGGAGACGCAATGCCCATCTTGCAAGTCGTCCGCTGGGTGTACGGAGCGACATGAGCCATTTCAAAGGTTGGTGGTCGGTGGCTACAATGACTTCCTGTCCTTCCAGGTAACCACGGAATTTTTCCACTGCGTATACTACCGCGAGAGCCTCGCGCTCCGTTGTCGAGTAGTTACGTTCTGGTGGGGTCAGCAATCGACTGATGTACTCCACCGGACGTTCATCGGCACCCTCCCCCTGGAGTAAGCATGCACCGATGGCGTAAGAGCTGGCATCAGCTCTCAAAACGAATGGCAGTTTTGGATCTGCTTGGCGAAGGATTGGAGCAGTAATGAGCAGTTCTTTCAAATCATTAAAAGCTGACATTTGTTCAGCTTCCCATTCCCACTTCGCATTTTTTCGAGTAAGCGCATGTAAAGGCTTAGCAATTAAAGCAAAATTCGGGATGTAGCGGCGAAACCAACTACACAATTGTAAAAATGACAACAATTGTTTGACATTGGTAGGGGGTTTCCTTTGTTTTACAGCATCTACCTTAGTAGGATCGGGACTCAAACCGTTAGGCGAAATGATGTGGCCAAGATATCGCACAGAAGTACAATTGAAAAAGCATTTCTTACGGTTTACGGTTAACCCAAAATGTTGCAGTCGGTCAAAGACCTTCTGTAGATCCTGCAAGTGTTGTTCCAATGTTGAACTCAGCACAATCAAGTCGTCCAGGTAGGCAAGGACTGCAACATCACGGAGTCCGAAGCGCAGCCTGTCGATTAGCCTCTGGAAAGTTGCAGGAGCATTCCGTAGTCCAAATGCCATGCGCCGAAAGCGAAATAAACCAAATGGAGTGATAAAACTGGTTTTATCACGGTCCGACTCCTTGACGCTGACTTGATGGTATCCCGATTGCAAGTCGAGAGTAGACATGACTGCTGCTGGGCCTGCAGCATGAAGTAGATCGTCTACACGTGGCATTGGGTAACGATCTGGAACAGTTACCGCATTTAGCTGTCTATAATCGACACATAAGCGCATGTTTCCTTCCCTTTTCGGTACGAGGATCGCTGGTGAAGCATAAGGCGATGCTTCACACTCCTCGATGATACCCTGTTCGAGTAGAGAGTCCACAGCTTCCTCAAGAAGAGCTCGCTTGGGCGGCGAGAGTCGATACGGAGGGAGAAAAATCGGCTTATCGTCTGTCAGACGAATTTCGTGTTCTGCAAACGGCGTAGCGACAGCCTTGGGTAGAAAAACCTCAACATTTCTTTGCAGAAGCCCGTCGACAAGGACACGTTCCTCCTCGAGAAGTGAACCACCCTCATCTGGACGTAGCGTGACGTCAATTGCAGCGGCAGCCTGTGTAGACAAGCCGGTTGAACCGGATGGTTCATGCTCACGGCTGAAAGCGTATTGAACTTGGGGACTGTCTGTGAAATGGTACCTCATATTAGACACGTCCACTACTATTTTGGCTTGAGCAAGAAAATCAATTCCGAGCAAAGTTTTGGAATCGGTATCGTCAGGCATTGCAATAAAAATAGTAGGAATTATACGACCGTTTATTTGCACTTCCGTCTTGAAGTGATGGGTAATTTTCTTCCGTTTCTTGCCATCAGCAAGAATGATGTCCATTTCGCGGACTTCGAACGGGCAGCTTTTGCTGAGCAGATGCTGGTAGAGCTTGTGGCCAGCAATGGTGGCTTTGGCAGCGGTGTCAGCATAGGCAAGTCCAGTTTTGCCAAGGATCGTGACACACACCAGTGGGCGACTTGAGGGAGATGCATCCTCAGAATCAGCAGCCAAAATTTCCAACGAACTGGCGGCAGCAGACGGGCGGCATTTGGGACACTGCGAGCGAATGTAGCCTTGCATTCCGCACCCAAAACACACAAGGGGCGTGGTCGCCGGTTTCTGTTCAGCCTTTGGAAGTATTGGAACACGTGCTCCACTGACATCCGGTTGGATGTTGTTGTCCTTTTTCTGGGAAGCAAATTTGCGGCAGTTACTCTTATCGTGACCGAAATTATTACAAAATTCGCAACGTAGCCTTAATTTAGGCTTGGTAGAATGATTTTCTACAGTTTAGTGTTTCTTTTTTGTTTCTTCAAAATTGGCTTCGATTGCACGTGCTTTCGCAATGAGACAATTGAAGTCTGTGACCTGATCTCGTGGAAGAAACTTTCGAATGCGATGATTTAACAAACTGTAAATCATGTCAAGTTTATGTGTTTCATGCAGCGGTGGTGTAGACGGTAACTGAGCCAGAAGGGCTCGAGCATTACTTACGAACAGATCGGTGTTCTCTTTTTCACCTTGCTCATGAGTGAACAATTGCTTGAAAATTTTGTAAGGAGGAAGTCGTTTACCAAACGTATGGCGTAGTCCCTTGATGGCATCGTTCCACGTTTGAAACGAATCTCGGGTACCCTGGAACCAGGTGGCAGCAATTTTGTCCAACAGCATGGGTAGACCCTTTAAAGCGTGCTCATCCGTTATGCTCAAACAGTCCTTGTACACTGTGATGCTGTCGATGAAAGCCTCAACGTCTTCGTCATTGCTTCCAGAAAACCGGGAGTTACACCTCGAAAAGTTGCCACTCTCCGGCGCAACTGTGATTGGCGATGTACCTTGATTTTGTTGAGCGGCACCCTGTATTGAAGCAATTAAAGTTGCAAATTGCTCAGGGGTCATTACGATGTTTCCCCTTTGGCCGGGCTCCGTTGGTGGCGATGATTCTCGGCGATGGCGAGGCATCTCGTGAAGAAGTCAGGCACGTCGGAACTGGCGTTGGAATCGCAGAACGGACGTGTACACACGTCGAAACACACGTTGAAACACTGGCGTAGTAGCGCAGATTGGACGATAACTCGTCAAAACGGATGCAAAATCTCTTGCACGGACGTAAACAAAAACAAACCGTTAACGTCAAATCGGACGCTTGACACACGTCAAAGACAAATGTCAACTATGCGTCAATGAGCAGGGTCGCCAACTCCTGACGGATTTGAATTCAAACTGGCGAAAAAAAACCGTCGCGGTGAAAAACCGTTAGCGGACTGGCACAAACCTGAAATTTCCGAACCGGAAAACTGGACGTAAAACGTCAACGGGCACAAATGGCACAAAGCAAAGCACGTGAAATGAACCAAAATCGCACACGCGGCGGACGGGCTTTTTCACGGAAAACCGAACTTTCGATTTCGATACTCGCGAAACTTGGATTCGGCCTCGAGTTGGGCGCCAATTTATGTAACACGATGGACTACATAAATAAACAAGTGAGTATGCCTTCACGTGCGTGAGTCTCAGTAGCGCATTTTCTCAAAGAGGCATATTGTGAACGTAAAGAAATTTGGTTGAAGGAGAAACACCATTCCTTGCCCACTTTCTTCATTTGAAACTCATTGTGATATTTTGTTATCAGAATGGGGTACTTGCCAACTAAATAGATTTGAATGAAAATTCTTTCACTCATCAATATTTTTTTGTTTGAGGGCGGGAGCTGGGAGCGGCGACCAATCAAAAGTGGCCTATCTTTTCCCATTTTTAGTCAGCTATCTATATAGCGGAACAATTAGATCGCCATGTCTTCAAGGTTATGTTTTACATTTATCTCTTACTTTGGGGGCGGCGTGTGGGAGCGGCAGAGTTTGGCAAAGAAATTTTTCCACAGTTTGAGTTGGGAGTTTCTGAATGTTTGAGGTAACATTAAAATGTAAATCAGTGGAAATTATTGGAAGTTGCACTTTTTTTCTTTTGGGGGTGGAAGTTGGAGGCGGCGTCATATCAAAAGTAGCCTATTCTTTCCCATTTTTAGTAAGCTATCTATATAGCGAAAGAATTAGATCGTTTTGTCTTCGGGTTTATGTTTTTCATTCATCTCTCACTTTGATGGCAGCGTATGGGGGCGGCAGCATTCGGCAAAGTAACTGTTGCACAGTTTGAGTTGGAAGTTACTAAATGTAAGGGCAATATGACAATTAGTGAAAATTGTGAAAGTTGCATTTTTTGCTTGGAGGCGGCAGCTGGAGGCGGCGGCTAATTAAAGTGGCCTATCTTTTTCCAATTTCAGTCAGCTATCAATATAGTGAAAGAATTAGATCGCTATGTCTTCAGGTTCATGTTTTTCATTTATCTCTTACTTTGGGGGCGGCGTGTGGGAGCGGCAGCGTTCGGCTGAGCAAATGTTGCACAATTTGAGTTGGCAGTTCCTAAATGTTGAAGGGAACATCTCAATCAGTAACATTTGTGAAAGTTGCACTTTTTATCGTTTGGGGGCGGAATCTGGGGGCGGCGACTAACCAAAAGTAGCCTATCCTTTCCCATTTTTAGTCAGCTATTTATATACCGAAAGAATCAGATCGCTATGTCTTCGGGTTCATGTTTTTCATTTTAAAGTGCTTGGGGGCGGTTTTTAGCAGTTTTTCCATGTTGGCGGCGCATATTGAAGACGGAATGTTTGTTGGCTTACGTTTATAAGTGGCAACTATGTATTATTCAAAAAATGAGAACACTAGAGCATCAGGTCTGGTAGAAAGTGCAATATTATGTTATTTCAAGTTTATCGGGGGCGGTTTTCTCTATGTTGGCGGCGCAATATGGACATCCAATATAGCCTAGCCCTCCTTTGGGAGTGGCAGCTATGTAACAGCGAAAAAATTAGAAAGCTAGGTCGTCTAGTTTGGGAGGAGTTCGATGAACGGACGGACGGACGGACGGACGGACGGACGGACGGACGGACGGACGGACGGACGGACAAAGCGATTGCAATAGCGATTTTCATCAAGATGGAAAATGCGCTAAAAAAACACACGGGTGTACGATGTGAAGAAGGGTTTATTCCCTATTACGACAAAACTGAGACTTTGTATTTTATTGTAATTTTACGAATTTTACTCAGAACGACCGAGAGCGAGATGTGGCGTTCCCTGCGGCCATCTTCTTACCTCTTAGAGGGCGCTGTTGTCGACCTCTTCCAGTGGCGGCGTTAGGGTAGCGTTACATATTCCATAAAGGCTCTATTACGCTGTTATTTACCTAGGCAACAGCCAATGGGTGATAGGACTTTTTACATAACAGAGCGTTCATGGAATTTTCTTTTCTACAGAATCGCACTATAAGTTCTGTAGCGCCTCTATCGACGAACACTCTGGCCATATGAGATTGTATGTAAGTTTAAGACTTCGTCCGCTGTCCGCTAGGATGGCGATGATGGTAATGCCAAAAACGCTTCTTCTGGCTGGGCCAGTAAATTTGGCTCTATTCCTATGCCGATTCGTTTGGGGCCAGGTCACATTTCACTTGACATTAAGCGGTATACTTCGTTCATAAGTATGTAATAATTGCAAACTGTCAATTCCATAACAAGTTTCGTAGACGAGCAACGGCCGGGCCGAATATGCGGCGGTAAATTAAAAATTAACTCAGGGAAATAATTCCGGGATTACAGTTTCCGTCACTTTTGGCAATAAAGTCCTCGTGTACCTACTTTTACTGCGTCACAGGCCGAAGCAGAACAGAGGTATGCCCCACGAATTAAGTTTTAACGATCCATTTATAAAATTACCTCCCTCGAGATTCACTATAATTTGTAGTTTCCGTGGTTAATGCTCGAGTGAACTGGCTGGAGTTTATTTTCCGTCCAGTCGTCGTCGTGCAAAGTCTTTTCTTTCCGCCACTGCGCGCGCGGAGATTTCAAAATAATCATAAAACTTGGTATTGCAAAAAGTTGAAATGTTACTGCGCGGTGTAATTGCCAAAACGACGAAAAAATGCGGCTTGTGGATTGAGGTCTGAATGCTTAATAAGTTAAAACGGCACCGACTCAAACTTTTCCAGTAACAAGAAACCATGGAGAAACTTCGGGAATCGTTGCTGCACACGACGTGTCCCTGTTTGAACGAATTTGTGCACCGTAGTAGTGTTACCTGGACAGAACTTGTGTTATCACGAAAAGCAATATACCTAGGCTGTATCTAATGACCTAAAAGGCGGCTTGTCCATCAGTAACTAAATCATCTGCTTATATTCTATACTTTTCAAATAAATATTCAGACGATATTGAAAGATACAACAATGCAAATCAGCCAGGCCAAAGACCACCAGCAATACATTTTCAAAGCGGCCTAGTACATAGTGGTAGCAAAAATCTGAGGCGGAGAGTTGATTGGGATATTGCCTGAACAGAAAAAATGCAACCTGTTGTCGCCAGGCCTGTAACAAGAGAAGGGTTTGATTCAATTTTGAAGATTTGTGATGACTTTTTATGCAGAATCTGTGAAAACGTCATAGACCCCTCGAGAAGCCGATAACAAGAACTCACACATGAGGGTGAATTTTGGATATCAGGACGTTGTAGTGCACTTTTCAAATCTTCATGTCACTTTTTACCCATCAACAAACATTGTTGCAAGGATCCCTGATGAACTATACGAAAAGTTGTAGCCATAAATGAGGGCCCATCAAAAATCTTGAAATATGAGGAAATAAATAAAAACATTTGGTGCTTATTGAGAAACATCACTGAGTTCTTTTTCATGTCAGAACAGTGGATCTTTCTAGCCCTGACATGACTTGACTGTATCAAAAGCTGAGTCGTCTTGTCGCTAAATTGGCAAATTTTCTTTACGTATTGACCTAATTTTGATAGTAAGTTTCTCCCGCATAAACTGTTCACAAATTGAAGTGGATATTTTTTGAATAGAGAATTTTTAAAATCACTAGAAAAATCTTGAAAGTTACCTACTTGATTAATATAATAATCCCATGAACTACGGAAGTCCTCGTCAATAATCACATGGATATATGCCTGATCACCCTGTAGATGGAAAAATGATGGTTTTGTTTTTTTTTTACTTTCTTGCAGGCGATTTGCAGGCGATTATTCATTTACTCTGTACACTTATACTCATTTGAATCTTATAGTCGGTAGTTTGCGTAACTCGTCAGTTTTTAGTTTCTCTCTTTCGGTTGCGTACTTCCATCTGACTCATACATACCAAACCTACTTTCATCAAAACGCAAAAACATCTGGAATGCTCGCAAGCCCATGTCCTTCTAGCTACGCGGTAAGCCAAGGTTCAACTTTTTGATGAGCTTCAACTGACCAGACCTCATCACTCACTCACATATGCATTTCATCTAATAACCCACACATGCAAGACAGCATTCCCAAAATACCTCAAACACCATCGTCTTTTCAATTGTTGGAACCTTTTCAATATTGACCAATATTTTTCAGCTTCAACTGATTCAACCTCACTGACAAAATATGCATTAGGGTTTTTGATGGCGGCTTCTATACTCACCATCAAGGCGACAAGGCTGCACCCCCTACATATTGTCATGTTGTCCTCTGATGAAAATGGATCTTTCCGAATGGTGAATCATTTCACTAGTTTCGCTGAAGTGTCAAAAAAGTCATTTTGTAGTAGTTACGTATTGGGCAAATAAGTCAGTCCAATAGTGAGAGCAAGATTGTATCGACGTAAAACATGTGCGGTGGCGGTTTCTTGGGAACGATGATGGTGGTTATGGATGGTGGTCGGTAACACTGGTTGTCGGCGCTGTACCCTGACGGGCTGTATAACAATTTTGTGTCAAAAGTGGGATTTTGTTAGCAAAAATTGACGTTCCCAAAAAAGGTAAAAGGCATTTCCAGTACTCTAGAACTGAAGAGGTTTCAGAATAAGTCAATTCTCAAATGTTCGTATATTATTGTTTCGTTCAGCTGCATTATTAAGTAGGCGAGTTCTGGACATTCCAGGCCGCTTTCATCTCCCGATAACTAGACGTAGCTGCTTTTGTTGCAGCTGTACGAAACAATAATTTCACGACTGTACGTTGAACTTTTATAATGTGAACTCCAAGAAGCGTTTTTTTTTAGACTGAAAGCAAATTTTTTGATCCAAGTGGAAATCACGAGTTCCACAACTTCAACTAGACGTTGTCTATTTCGAGCTCTCAAAGACCAGTGCAGCCAACTGCACAGTTTTACGGATATTTTAAACTGCATTGAAACCGTGAAGAAGGATAGGAATCAGTGTGGTTAGTGAGCTTGAAACTAGGCACTGTGTCGATTCCGGTTGGTCCGTGAAACTGCTGAACCCTTGATGTTTGCATGAACTGTGATCTGCGTGGTCAATGAAGTGAAGTCTTATCGTGGGTTAATGTTGTTCCTCGCTCCGACGCTCCGACCGTTTGTGGTGCCCTCTGTCAGCCGAAGTCGAAGCTCATGTGTTGATGTGACGTGAAAAGTCAAATTAGAACCGTCATCAATTGAAAAATTCAAAATTCGTCGGAAAAACTGATATATTTGATGGTTTTCGCTGCTTTCCTTCTTGCTTGCACTGCTGATAAATGATATCAGCTATTTACTATATGTACTCGTATTGCTTGGTCGAAGAATTTACAAAATCTGAAGTTTGCATATTTGCAGTTTGTCGTGCCTGCAGTTGAGTTGAATCATTTTGTGCTCTCTCTCCACGTTTGAATTCCGAAATGGAACATCTGAATGTCTACATCAACACGCTTGTCAGCATCTTGCTGCGAAGGAGTACCGTGAGAAGGTCGCATTATGTTGGCGTAAACCTGTACAATTTTGTGATCGATCATTGCTCCTTCAAGTCTGGAGTAACTACTTTCCTAACTCCAAGGTCCACTATTTCGATGTAATGGAATGTCTGAGGCAGGCCAGAAGACCTCACAGTAACAAGAAATTACCTGCAAAATAAGATTTAATGTGTAGTTACTTACTTGATAATGGCAACGTTGATTTTTCAGTGGGTATTGAAGATTAACATAAAATACGAAATATGCTTTCAATCGTGTATTAATTTTACACTATTCGATAACATTTTCATGTCTAGGTGTTTCACTTCATGCAATTGAGGGGTAATGGGAACACGAACTTCGAATTTCGAACAAATTCCACACAATGCGAACAAGCGTCTGGTCTAGGCATTCAGATGCTAAATTTTGAAACTCGTGCAGGAAAAGCAGAAAAACGATTCAACTTTACTTGGGGCTTGACCGAGGGCTCGACAAACTGCAAATTAACGAAAAACATCAGATTTTTGCAAAATATTCGACCAAGCAAAGACACAATGCCACTAACACAATGCACAGTAAATAACAAATAATATCACTTACGAGCAGTGCAAGCACAAGGGAAGGCAGCGGAAACAACCAAATAACTATCCTAGCTTTTCTGACGAATTTTGAATTTTTCAATTGCTAAGAGTTCTAATTTGACTTTTCGCGTCACATCAACACATGAGCTTCGAGTGTCGGCTGAGTCAGCTGACAGAGGGCGCCAGTACCAAACGGGCTGCATACTCTAGCCGCCCGCGCCATATGGTAGCATGACTAATCGACCCGATTTCCAACATAACCCTCAAATGTGACGTCAGAAATCACGCATACCAATAAACTTCAAATTATCCCACAGCATGCTGTGAGCTTGGCAAATTCAGGACTGCGAAGCTGCATTTGGCTTGGGCACACATCCTGTCTAAATCAAGAGTTCATTTGATCACTTGACTGAAAAAGATGGAATGGATTGTACCTACACATAACTTCTAGTAGGTATGTCCTCTCATCTCGTTTCCCTGCTGCTTCTAGACTGCGATTCTCCCGCTTTTTTTTCTATGAAAGCGATTTTAATAACCGCGCTCGTATATCTGATGAATCCGGAGGAATTTACACATTACACTTGAATGTGCCGTATAACTACTGGTTTGTAATGGATCCGGCTGGGGTGGGGGGTGGAGGTGAAGCGGTGGCGGTGATGATGGCGGTGGTGAGAATAAAAGAAAGAATAATGAGCGGCATATCGCATGTGAACATTTTAATTTCCCATCGCGTCATTTTTCACCTAAATTATTCCGGCAGAAGGTGCGCTGAAACTTCCGGAAAATGCAACGGACGATGTTATGGAGGATCCGGCCCGGCGTCACGCTGTTGCATAATAAACGTGCAGCCGCCACGCCGCGTATATGAAAACTGGCGTCATAAACATAAATGTCATCACTGCGTGATTGTCGTTCGCATTATCGCCATCATCACACCCATTGTATGAAATGCTCTTTGCTGTAGTATTCCCGCTCACATGTCGGAGCGCTCGTCCCCACGCTCCAATTTGCGAATCCATTAATCGGCGGGGAAAATTGAATGTTAACGTGAATTGTGGATATGTATGAGTTCATATATTTAAATATTTTTGAGCGGTGTTGGGTATAATCTACTCGCGCTTGTAAAATCCACCCGCCGGTGTTGATTCGTAGGATGGGATTTGTGTTTCTGGCATTGACTCGCAACCAAATATTACGTGACTATTTTTTGCTTCAAGCTCTAAACACCTCTATCGAATAATATTTGATGCCATTTCTAAATAACTTGGACCGGCTGATCACGATGACTGTCAGAATGATACGCAAGCAAGCGTTCTAACCAGATCAAAAAGCTTGTTTTGGGGACGAAAATCCGAGCGCCTACAGTGGGATTCGAACCCACGACCCCTGGAGTGGTAGTCGAACGTGCTGACCACCACACCACAAGCTCCTCAGTTTAAAGAGTTGAAGCCCCAACTCGGCTTCTGGTTAACGTATCGCTTCGGCAATGGCAGTATCGCATCGGCGTAATCAATTGACGCTAAAACATACTTATTTTTCAAGGTTCCAAACAAGTGCTTGCAGAAAATAAGCAAAAAATCTTTATTTCATGAGCTTTATTTATATTGACAGAATTTCATTTTTATACAAAAAAGTGAACTTGGGCGGTCAAAATTATATTCTACACTTTTTCAAATGGTCACTGCGGCTACTCTCAAGAACTTTTCCAATTCGAATGAATCCGTCGTAACTAGACTTCTATCGAACGCAGCAACTCGACAATGACAGTAACGTGATTTGCCAACTTAGCCTAATCCAAATTGCTACAAAACTCAATTCATTGCTAATGTCAGATGTTAATAAAAATCAATAATGATAATATTGACCGTCTCATATTTCCCACAGTTTCAAACCAATAACTTGAAAAAAAAAAAGAGTTCACAGACCTCAATTACGTCAGAAATGATATTGTGATGGGGCTGGGATGAACCCCATGACAATTGGGACCTCTGAACTAAGGGACTCATTTGAATTAGCTGAACCAAGGAATCATTTGAATTGATCTGGCCTTCTCTGGGCATCGTGGGTTCGCTTGTCAAGAAAACAAATGGAAACAAAATAAAATATCTATTGAGTAACAAAGAAGAGAAATATACAAAAGGGGTGAATAAAAATAAAGACTAAAGGCAATTTAGACAAAACCTGGTACTTATGGAAACAATACCTATCCCATATTATTATGATTGTATTATTGTACAATAATAATAATAATTCTACAAACACCATACGAAGAGGCTAATTCAGTTCAATTTTCAGGTTAAAAAGGGTGGAGTGTACAAGTACATACCAGAGTGCGAGATGGTTCGAGGATCGAGGCACATTTTTCGATACTTTTCACTTGTTCCTACCGCCTTAGGCGGCAGGAACTATTAGCTTCTATCGGTCTTGGTTGTTGCTGTACTCTGGTCTGATAATACTTCTGCCGCTACTTAAACTGCTCTCTGTCGATTCTTTACTCTCTATTGTCTTCTTCACGTTTTTTGGGGGGTTTTTATATCCGCCAATTTTGTTGGTGGGTGGTCCATCGCGTGAGATTTTTTCTAATGATGTGCGTCATAGCAATCAAATTTGTCACTTTGTTTAAACTACTGTCAAGCGGTGTTTGATTTGTTTGGCTTTTTCTTTATCGCGCTTTTGCCGCGAAATGTTTCAGTTGACACTTGTTTACATGTGGGTTTGATTGTTTATATTTGAATGTCGCGCTTCGCGTCTTTTCTCACGGATTGAGTTTCCTTTGTGTTGGATGACACGTGCGTCCACTTCAAGCATGCGTCATTCTGTTCTTTGAAAAACGTCGCTTTCCTGGTCGCTCTCTATTTCTAATCAACATAATTTTTTTCGTGGCTTCGTTATAAAAATATAATGCTTTACTTGACGTCTAGAACCTGAAGGGCTATTTGATAAACTTTTAATTGCAACTAAAGCCAATTCTAATAAAGGAAATTATTAAGATAATTTTTTGTGACTACTCATTAGATTATTAAGAACTATTTTCTCTCCCTGGGCACCACAATATCCCACACATCCCCTTCATCGACAAAAAGGAATTGAACCCAGTGGGTAGCACGGTGAGCTCGGCCTCGCTTTCAAATGCCAAGGTCCCGGGTTCAAATCCGTACTGGGTCAGATAGACTTTTTCACGCGTTTCTTAGTACCTACTGGGGCATCTACTATCATGCGGTGATGCCCTAGGAAAATGGATGAAACGAGAAAGCCATCTAAACAAATCCCCACTGAAAAATCATTCACTGATTCAAAGATGTCTCCGTTGTTTTCGTCCCCACTGTTATCGTTACTGAACAAAAAACCCCTACTGAAAAACCTGCTAATAACCTTGTAGTTGATGCAGGACAAAAAAAAAATTGATAACAACCGAAACATAAACAACCGATTGAAGGTTTCCGGCTTGCGTCACTGCCTATTCATACTGAAAAAGAGGGTCTACTTACAGTTTAAAGTGGATTCCGAACCACAAGTAAATAGCAACAGCCATCAATATTTCAGAAGAAGCTTTCGAGGGCTGAAGCACCCGCAAGGATTGCCCAGAACCTTGCCGAGAGGGGATTTGTCTCGCCTCCGAGTGAGCTCCATCACAGCGCCATGTTGCAGCAGTCACCCATCCAAAAACAGGCCGCGCTGTGTATGGCTTGGCTTCAATTATCGAAACCAAGCGTACACTCCGCGTCCCCCCTTCATCGACAAACATTTTTGGTGATTCAAAAAACCTCCATAGCTTAATTCACAACTCTACCTAGTCACCTGGCAGGCGTGTCATTCTGAAGTTCGTGATCAGCAGGCTCTAGTTATTCAGAAACGGCATCAAACCTCATAAGCAATGTTCAATACTTGCAGCAAAAAATAGCCATGTTCCTCTTGTACCTCCCAAATCCTGGAGCATCAGAGAGTAATCGAAAGAACATCGTGCCAAATTATTCATTTTGGTTCTAGAAACAAGGTTCTTGTTTGTATCACAAAATACATGATTTTTTGCGTACTACGAGGCTCCACCTATATGTATATTTTTGAAATATGGTACCTCTGCTCGTTGAATGTGAAAAAATAATTTCAATTTGAATTGCTTGCTCTTGAACCAAAAATCGAGTTTTTCACAGAGCTATCAATCGACGTACGACGTCTTCCAGTTCAAACGTGGGTTTCCTGAATAAAGATACTGTTACGAATTTGCGACTGGTACTTCAATATTGAAGAGATAAACGTCCAAACACACTATTACTGCGTACTACCAAATTGCAAATTACACAGATCGTGATACAGATATCGCTCTATTCAACTTCGCTGATGTGCGCACTGTCGCTGTGGATTCAGATCTGACCGCCTTCCTGGCCATGCTGCTTTTATACTGGTGCCGTGTGTTCAAGATTATTCAAGCTTCTTCCGAAAAGATCTCGAAGATTTTCGTCGCTTCAATTGTCGTTTCGGTATATTCCAGCATTGCACGGCAGTTTGATCGCGGAATCTTTAGAAAATTTCATCGGCCTCGCAAATATTCCGGCAAGCTTTCGAAGAACGGTTCCTTGGCCAGATTTGCAGATGTGTGATGTGTCTTCTTCGCGCGTCGTGGTCCCCGGTGAGTTTCGTAACACTGCCCCTCTTTTTAGCCTGTTTGTCCCCAAGAAGCACTTTGTTATTTGTTATTCCCCCAATATCATGTGAGTCGGCCCGAGTGAATAACTCTTATCTTGCTCTAGTAGCCCAGGGCCACTATTCTGTACCCGTCCACCGACAGCTATCGGATCGGTAGCTAAGGTGGGAACCAATCAAAGTTGGTTCTGCCTAGTTCCTCTTTGATTGATTTCAACGCTAGCTACCGATCGGATAGCTGTCGGTGAACGAGTACAGAATAGCAGCCCAAGTATTTCAAATTTATAGCGTGAATAAATTGCCAAGACGCTGTCCGGTAATCGTGCTCCCCCTTGGGACCTCCTTCACTTGTCTTTTGGGAAGCACAAATGGCGATACTTCTTGCTTATCATCCAGGCTTTCTTATCCTCGTTTCAACAGCCTATGCTCCATTGCCCCAATATCAACGAGTTCCACTGGGACCAAAGAACCTTGAACTTCGGTCTATTTCTTGAGATCTCTGCCCAGTGACCCTTCTGGTCTTCTCTTTCCAATATCTTTCCTTTCCGGTAATAAACCAATAGCAGCGTTTTCTCTTTGCTCCTTTCTCACCGCAGCTGTGGTCCAGCTTTCTAGGAGGAGCTTGCCCGGACCTGTACTAGGTATAGGCTGCCTTGCTGTCTGATTTCTACATGACTCGAGTGGGCTGTGTTTCTCATCGCCATCAGCCTGAATCACAGCCCAGTAAAATCACAAAGGAATCAGACACCCTAAGTATACAGGATGTTCCAGCTTAAACAATCCAGCGCAGTTTTCTCAGAAAATATCAAGGCAACAAAAAAATGTCTCCATTGGGGGGAAGTCTGACCCTTTCGCTCTCTTTTGAGGGAGCGCCGATGTTTGTAGGTGCTCTAGTTTCCAAGAAAATGCAGTTTTAATTGGGCGAGTCACGAGAATTAGAAAATTCATGACTGACAAAACAAAATACTTCAGAGGAAAAGAAATCCTTTTTCTCTGGGCTTTCCATTGATGTGTCGCCGTTGTCTGTACCTGGCCCAGTAAGCCAGATTTTCTGCTTTACAGTCCGGCAAACACAATAATCGGAATTCATGACGACGTCACCGATCACACACTTGTTGATTTCACCATCAGCCAGTATTCATTGGCTATGGTGAATCCAGGTATGGTAAGTGAAAAAGTCCTAGTAACGACTAGTGTTAAAGTCAACAAGTTAGTGTGTGATCGGTGACGTCATGATTATCATTATTGTGTTTGCTGGACTGTGAGGCAGAATAATACTGGGCCAGGTACAGACATTGGCGACACATCAGTGGAAAGCCTAGAGAAAGAGGATTTTTTTTTCATCTGAAGTATTTTGTTTTGTCGATCATGAATTTTTGAATTCTTGTGACTCGCCCGATTAAAATTACATTTTCTTGAAAACTAGAGCACCTAGAAGCATCGGCGCCCCGTCAAAAAAAGCTAAAAGGTCAGGCTTCCCCCCAAATGAAAAACGTTCCCTGTTGCTTTAATATTTCCTAAGAAAACCGCGCTGTTTGGCTTCGTTAAACAGTGTTTGCATTGCAATGACTTTTACCTGCTTACTACTAAATTGTGAAGTCGTACTGCTGCAGTTACTCTCACTGGCGGACTAAGGGAATTGGGGGCCCTGGGCGGAATTGTGAGATGGGGCCCATAAACAGTGTAAGTTGAGAATATGAAGGGGGGCCGGCAGACTTTTTGGCCCCGCCGTGATTGAGCAAAAGCCTAAGAAACAAACCAAAAATAAGATGGTAACTTGACTATAAAACTAAGACTAAAACCGTTAATGAATAATATTCAAAGAAAATGTGCCACACAGTGGCGTAGTCAGAACTTGAGGGCGGAGAGGGCAAAGCGAGGGGCAAAGGCAACGACGAGAGCGCAAGTCGGCTAAAGGTAGCGCCGCAGGCAAATTTTTTTTGGAATAATGATAATAATGCTAATTATAATCGGTATATTTCATGATAAACAAACTTCTTTTCAGAAAAATGTTGCGCTTCTTGGAAATTATCGCCAGAAAATTGTTCTGTATTGGTTAATTGTGGGATGAAGTGCCGTGGGCGCTTGGGAGGTAGGGGAGTGGGGTCATTCGCTCACCTATGCCGCCTTGGCTATGCCACTGAGATGTTGCGTGATACAGGCACACATCTATTGCCTGTGTGTGTGAGGCCCCCAAGACTGTTGTCAAGGGGCCTGCCAAGGTAAGTTTCAAATTGAAAAAAAGGAAAACAATGGCCGCTTTCATAAGACGGGAGCAGCTACCGCTACGCTCCTTCGGAACTGTTGGCGTCTTACGAACGCATTGTTGGAAGTAGCGGTGACTGGCGGTGACACATCCAGCGCCGCGTCAAGAATAGCCGAAAATATAATCTGGTCTTGGAGAATTTCACCCAGTGCTATAGCTCGATGGTCTATATTTAACAAGCGATTCACATTAGCTGAGAAAAAACTTATAATCTGCAAAAATTCAAAACAGCACGCAAGGTAAACAGCACCGAACAACACTCTTGAACCCATAAAATGTCAGAATGGCACTTGCGAACATCAAAATTTAACGTTTCTCTCATTCTTCCACCTCCCACTCCTATCGCTCACTATGCTACCAAAATGTAGCGAACTTCCGAGCTGCTACAAAACATGGCCGTCCGCTCCGAGCGGAGCGGAAAAGTAGCGCACCGTTCACAGGACAAATCGGTAACAGTTCCACAACTGTTGTGACTTATGAATGCGGCCAATGTTACTCACCTAAGTGATATGCGAAAAAAATGACTGTTAAGAGAAAAAATTGAAGTTTTTGGATTTCTCCCCAATTTTTTTGCAGTATTTTCCACAAACAAGAGGAATTGGGGGCCTTATCAGATGATTGAGGCCCCGAGGCCCGGGGCGGACCGCCCCCACCGCCCCCCTTAGTCCGCCACTGGTCTCTGTCCATCTTGTCATTTATTCTTCCGGATTCTTCACTCGAAGCAGCCACGTCAGTGAAGCATGATTTATCCCTACCAAAAATTTTGGCCGTACAGGTACTGGTGGAAATGATCAACGGCTTTCACTATCGCTAGCAGTTCTCTCCAAAGTGACACAGTAGTTCCTTTCCGCTTTGGACAAAACTTTGTTGTAGTACTCCACTACCTGTTCTTGTCCGTTTCGAAAGTTGTGTGAGCACCACTTCAATCCTAGTATTACTGGCGTTGCGTTGGTATCCAACATGAACTGTTCGTGTGGCCGAAGATATGCCAATATTAGACTTGAACTCGAACGCAACGCTATTTTCAGTGCTTTGAGGGCGTCTTTGCATTTCTTTGACCACAAGAACGGAGCCTTATTCTTGATCAGTTTGGGAAATAGTTTGGCAATGTTCGCGAACTCTTCCACAAATCGTCTGTAATAGGTGCATAATCCTAGGAAACTTCTGACCCCATGGTGATACTCCAGTCGTGGTCACTCCCTGATGGCATTCAGATTTGCAGGGTTGGTTACGATTTCTTCCGATGACAACATATTTTGTCCCAAAAACTTGACCTGTTTCTCAAACAGTACGCAGTTCTTCGAGCTAGGCTTGAGAGGGGCTTTTTGAAGATGTCTAAATACTTTTCGTGAACTGCTGAGATACGTATCTAACGCAAAAATATAGATTACGCGTGAACAATCATCACTAATCCTCATTGTCATAATTATGTGAATATTCGCAGAAAATATCAGTGATATTGTCGAGTATAAATTGTTGACGGTTTTGTTGACTCTTCATAGTCAAGTCAAGAATTACAACTTCAAGAATATTCGCATCATGAGAATCCGCTAGACCCATTGCAAATCTTGACTTATCTTGTAGTGCAGATGTAGAATAAGCTGATCTGATGCCACGATGTCTATATGTATATCAATATAAATAGAAAATTGCATAGACATGAGAAAAAAAAAAAAAAAAAAAAAAGACAAGTGAATGTCTGGATACACACACCTGTTACTATATTCCGGGACAGGTGCCGCTGCAGCTTGGCGTACGTCAAATGAATAGCCAGATCCAAACCATTTTACTCGTATAACTGATTACCCGTTAGCTTGGCATGAAACCTTTCCTGTAAAACTTGTATAAACACCGAAACTGCCTTGTCGATTTTGAGTTAATTAACTTTAGCCCTCGCTTCAGCCCTCAAAAATAACGAGTTCGCGAACTGGATAATATGTGTTATTGTTCACTCACGCAGTCACGCATACATAAGAGGCATTAAAAAACTTTGTTCTGTCCCAAATAATTTAGATGCCGACGAGCCAGCCGACCCGCCTGTTCAGTTTCATGAACCCCCTGGCGGTGGAAATCTGGCTTTATGTGCTGGCGGCTTACATGCTGGTGTCTTTCACGCTGTTCGTAATGGCCAGATTTTCACCGTACGAGTGGAACAACCCCCATCCCTGCCATCAGGAGTCCGACATAGTCGAGAACCAGTTTTCGGTCTCGAACAGCTTCTGGTTCATCACGGGGACTTTTTTACGGCAAGGATCCGGCCTGAACCCAAAGGTTAGAAATGTTGTCTTTGTATGCTTATATATACTTTCCCATCGTGCATGTTCGACATTATCCATGTTAAGTAGGTAATAAGTTCATGTGCTTGATGCCTGGCTTTGGAGTGAATGTGCAGAATTTGAAATGCTTGCTGCTGCCACATCCTAAAATAACATAAAATCGGTTTATGTCTCTCCGTCGGGGTCCATCAATAATGTGATGTGTACGTTTTATCGCCACGCGATATCTAAAACCAATAAGGCGGTTTTTATCGGGTAGTGATCGCACTGATCAGTTCTTCTTGATAAAAATAAATCTCCAGATGTGATACAAAGAAGACTTGCATCAAAAATATATTGGTTTCCATAAATCCGGAACGTTACGTTTTCGTGACGCTGATGGGCTCTGCAAAAGTGCAATTCGGCACAAAAATCGCACGCCTTGGAAATAATTGAGCGCGCGCGAGATCTCGAATCAAATCTTCGCATATATACCAAGCTCGTGCATCAATTCGACAATCCACGATTGATTTCCTAATGATCCCTACAAAACGACAAACAAGGCAAAAGAAATTGGAGCCAGGAAAACGCTAAGACAAAACATCTGTCAGGACGTCATCCACGGACACACCTCCATCCTGTAGTGATTAATAATGACGAAGTAGTAGATGAGGAGAGATAAAGATGGCCATTAAGTTCCTGTTTTTGTCCTCTCGCATCGCTTTTTTCGCACAAAAGACGCACGTTATCGTCATCAGAAATAATGCCGCCGGGCGAAAAAAGAAAAGGATTTCACCACGGCACGGGCATAAAAGTCACCCTTTCCTCATCAGAAAAATTCCTTGCGGAAGTGGGTGCCCCTGCCTTTCTCCTTCTAATCAATTATGAGCTTGCTGGAGAGGGGTCTAATTATGGAAGTTTTGGCTTGTTATATCGCATAGATATTGTGTTCTGAGTATCAAGGGTCGGTTTAGTTTGGTTGGTATAATGTATAACAACGATGTGTCCATGTATTCTTATGTTGCGGTGGCGGTAACAGTGGTAACCCTTCATCGCGAGCTATATATACAATCTGGACGGTAAGCAAGTTTAGTGTGTGTAGTGTAGTGTAGTAGAGACCGGAGAGTAGGTATAAGCGGAATTTCATTTAGTGAAGGAGAAGGAGAGGGCCATTGAATCGTGTTGCAGAGCAGCAGAGCTTGTGTGTAGGGCGCTGGTGCTCGGTTTAAAATTACGGACGTGTAGGAGCGTTCGCCCGGAATTTTCTCAGGTGTGATGACAGCATCAGATCGATATGTGAAACTCGAACCTTGAGGTCTCCCTGTGGAAGTTTCTGCTGCTATTATAACATATCAAACAAGCCTACACTATACACAGTGATCAAAATTTGGTTTTTTCCTCATTCCATCGATTAACGTTATTCAAAGTATAAACTCTTATGTCAGTGATGCTGGCTCCTCCGTACTTTACCGACCTCAGGTGCCGCTAACGTTGCAGCATATTGTGTGTTTAGTGCAGTGAGTTATGATCATTTCTAAGAGCAATCACCAGCAAGCAGGCAACCAGTCATCCAACTGTACCAAGGCTTTTCCCATGTTTCATGTAAGTGCAAGATACAAACTAAATTTCTCACAGGCTACCAAAAGAGACGTCAGTTCTTCGTATTTAAGCATCAGTTCTGCTAGCAAACTTATGTTTTTTCTTTGCATGAAATGAAAAACATGACCATATTAGCAGACCACGAGTATTTTCCATATAACTGGTTGTCGGCTCACTGGCTACGTTCACACAGGAAGTCTGAAACTGGACTGATTTGAGAACTGACCTGAATTCCACCTGAAATGATCCATCTCTTTCAGCGTTCACATCGGTTACAACTAAATTTAGGTCGGTCCACGGCTAACAAGAGACCTGACCCAAGCTACTTGGTCCTTATCTGTGATCGTTTGCACCACGTGGACTAAATTTATTTTGGTCGAATTTAGTGTTTAGGTTGCGGACCAGAGTCACGGCATAAAAGTAGCCATTTTGGTAATTGCTGTATAATCAAAGTTCGTAATAAACAGGTCAACACATGAAGTGGTCCACCCCAACATTTCGCCTTATTTTGAGGGGGCATATCTCGGAAAATACGTTACCGATTATTAAAAGCCTGCTGATGCCTGAAAGAGGGTCCTTTTGCCTACAAGGCATCACAGCGTGTCTAGTGTTCACTGACATTGTACTTGATATACAGGGTGACAACGGAAGGAGTGCCGAAGTGGTCCATTTTCAACACTGGATAACTTTTGCTAAAAGAATTCCAGACTTTTTCTGGTGCCATTTTTGAAGAGCACTTATCTAAATCTCGAAACGGTTTTTGACTTGTCTCCGTATTATGTTTTTTTCAAAAAGATGTGTCACTTCATGTGAAATTTGGATTTCCTGATGCTGCTTCCGTCATTCGTCATGCAGTTGGCTGTAATTTAGCACAAATGCATAATTTGCCGTAAGAAACTACCTCATGAAAATTTTTCACTTCAAGGACACCTGGTGCTACCCCTGTGGTCACCTGGTACCTGCTTAGGGTCGGTCTCGATTGGGGTAGGTTGCGACGATACGTTTCATGTTTATCAAACACAGTGTGGCTCAAATATAGATTTTGTAACCATTCGTTGCATTACAAGTCCCATAGATACCATATCAGCTCTATTTTGGTTACTTTTGTACAGGGTGATTTATACGAAAAGTTACAAGGCTCTATCTCGAGAACGGAGAAAGGTAGAATGAAAATTTTCCCTTTTGTTCCAATCTGACACAGCGGTGCACATTTCAGCATAGTGTAGATTTTTTTCACAACAGCCCCTGAGTAGGGGTTGAAATTGACCATGCAATTTTGGAAAAGGTTTTTTTTAATGGATATCTTGTCAATCTGAATAGCAATATAAGTGCCGAATGACATTTTCAAATTGATATGCTCAACCTTTGAGTTTCTAGCCCAAGTGGAAATTGATAAAAAAATGTTTATTACGAAACTGTCTACCTTATAAAAAAAGGTTTTATAAGGCCACCACCAATTAAACAATGTGTATTGGAATGCAAACAGGAGTACAAAAATATAAAAAACTGAAAAGATGTTATTCCACACAAGGGAGGCGTTGTCTAATTGTGCTGTTTTATTTTGTTTATTTGATCAAGTCCCCTCCCCACAAACATCAATAATTTGATGTCTATTTGATCCACATCAGAAGGATGTGTCAGGTAGAATAACTTTTTTTTTTAAAGGTAGACAGTTTCGTAATGAACATTTTATTATTAATTTCCACTTGGGGTAGAAACTTAAGGGTTGGGCATATCAATTTGAAAATGTCATTTTGCACTAATATTGCCATTCAAAATAACTAGATATCCATTAAAAAAAAACACTTTTCCAAAATGACATAGTCACCTTCAACCCCCTAGTTAGGGGCTGTTTTAAAAAAATCTACTCTATGCTGAAATGTGCACCGCTGTGTCAGATTGGAACAAACGGAAGAATTTTGATTCTACCTTCTTCCGTTCTCGAGATAGAGCCTTGTAACTTTTCGTATAAATCACTTTGTACAAAAGTAATCAAAATAGGGCTGATATGGTAACTATGGGACTTGTAATGCAACGAATGGTTACTAAATCTATATTTGAGCCACACTGTGTTTGATAAACATGAAATGTATCGTCGCAACCTACCCTATTTGAAACCGACCCTAAGCAGGTACCAGGTGACCACAGCGGTAGCACCATTAGGTGTCCGTGAGGTGAAACATTTTCATGGGGTAGTTTCTTACGGCAAATTATGCATTTGTGCCAAATTACAGCCAACTGCATGACCAATGACAGAAGCAGCATCAGAAAATTCAAATTTCACATAAAGTGACACATCTTTTTCAAAAATCAAAATATGGAGACAAGTCAAAAACCGTTTTGAGATTTTGATGAGTGCTCTCCAAAAATGGCACCAGAAAAAGTCTGGAATTTTTTTAGCAAAAGTTACCCAGTGTTGAAAATGGACCACTTCGGCACTCTTCCTGTTGTCACCCTGTATATCAAGTACAATGTCAGTGAACACTGGACACGCTGTGATACCTTGTAGCCAAAAGAACCTTCTTTCAGGCATCAGCAGGCTTTTAATAATCGGTAACGTATTTTCCGAGATATGCCCCCTCAAAATGAGGCGAAATTTTGGGGTGGACCACTTCATGTGTTGACCTGTTTAGTTGAGTGCTAATTTTTGAATGGATTAGTTTCGACAGAACCCTTGGCTGGGCCGTCGGGTATAGATTGGTTCAAACGCAATATCATCATAGAACTGTGGGTGTTGTGTATGTTCACATGTTGCAAAGCTAATGAATTGAATCTGCAACTGAGGCCGCTCATAAGGGGTGGTTCTCTGGCCGGCCGGTGAAATATCACCTTAATTTAATCATTGATCATTAATTACTCACTTGTTATTTATCTAACGTAAAACGTAGTGGTATAGTATATTACATACCGACACGGAAAATGCGTTATTACTGCTAAGGGCAATGAGAGCTGGCGGAACGCGCGTGGCGTCTCGTCAGCTATGCCCGCAGCTGGAATAACGCATTTACCGTGGAGGTATGTATACGATTTTACCCATAAAACATAATAAACTAATTATAACTGGTCGAATGAAATGATAATTCTCGAACAAAACTTCCTACGGAATAGGCATCGACGAAAGTTGGGTGGCTTTGAAAATTGACATTTAGGCATTGTTGTATCAATTCAAAATAATTAATAAGTAAGTATGTCCGATTTGTCGCGACACCAGGGGCGCCCCCGATTTTCAGCGGAGTTTTCACAGTAACGTTTAATTTACCTGTCGAGGTGTTGACTGATTCAATACGATCCGCGATCTGAAAATTCTGAAATGCCTGAATTAGGAAAAAAATCGAAGCCGTGATCAAGTTATCTATGATATGTTCAAGATATTCAACTACTCTAAGTTTAAGATAAATACTGTCACTTGTTTGCCTTTAGGACTGGAGGCTTCCCCTATTAGATCATTCGAAAAGGTGAAAACTTCATTGGAACAATTTTTCCAAGTGTCGCAAAAACTTCTTTATTGGTGCGACACCCTGTATATTCGAATTGCAATTGTGGTGTGACAAATGAATCACTCACTGATACTTTTCGGTATTCAGTGTGAGCAATTGATAGTGAAACAAAACCAAAGAAACATCAGTAGACAGATGTAAAAACACTAGTGAACAATGCATAATAAAACATCAGTGAACAGTGCATTATAATAAGATGAACAATGCATAATAAAATTATAAAAACCCAAATCAAGACAAAATAGGGGTGGTGTTAGTAGGATCCTGAAAAATATCTGCACCGAGCATCTGAGAAACATAGGACTGAAAATAAAAACATGACATAAAAATATGAGAGTCACAAAAGACGGCGGACAATGACATTTACATGAAGATAAAATCATGACACAGACAGACATACAGGGTGGCCCAACGAAAACAGAACAGAGCGGTTTTCGGGCATTTCACCTCATTTTTTTGAAAAAAGCTCGAACAGGTCGATTTTTATATTGAGGGGGACATCTGAATTATACATTGGCGGATTTCTATCTTTAGTCCCCTCACCCCTACTCGCCGCAACTTCGAAGTTTCAAATGACACCACCCACTTTGCGATACATCAAATTGAAGAGAATTGAATTCTCTTTCTGAAAAAATATTTCCATAATTTTCAACCCCACCCCCCTTCTTCCTAAAATTGTCAGACTTTCCAATGTAATATTTTTGATCTCTTAATTCTCTTCAGTACAGTGAACGTCATTCTGCACAGCATCGAGGGAGAAAATTTTCTGTGTAAAAAGTGTCACCCAAATTCACCCCTTCACTCCCCCACCTCAACTTCAGAATCTAAAATGACACTACCTACTTTGTGATACATCAAATCAAAGGGAATTGAATTCGCTTCTTGAATAAAATATTTCCAGAATTTTCAAAAAGCCCCCTTTCCCCCTAAAATACTCCGAATGTTCAATTTATCAGGAGATGGGTTGAAAATTTCAAAAAAATTGCAAAAGAGAAATCAATTTCCTTATATTCGATGTATCACAAAGTAGGTGGTGTCTGTGAAGTTTTGAAATTGGGGTGGGGGAGAGGAAAGGGGTAAATTTCGGTAACACTTTTCTCAACCGAAAATTTTCTCCTTAGATGCTATTTAGGATGACGCTGATAAAATTGAAGAGAATTGAGGGGTCGATGATATAAAATGGGACAGACAGAGAAATTTAGAAAGATGGGGGGTGGGGTTGGAAATTTTGAAAATATTTTTTTCAGAAAAAGAATTTGATTCTCTTAGATTTGATGTATCGCAAAGTAGATGGTGTCATTTGAAATTCTAAAGTTGAGGTGGGTAGGGGTGAAGGGGCTGAAGATAGAAATTTGCCAATGTATGTTTCAAATGTCCCCCTCGATATAAAAATCGATCTGTCTGAGCTGTTTTCGAAAAAATTATGTGAAATGCCCGAAAACTCCTCAGTACTGTTTTTGTTGGGTCACCCTGTATGAAATTATTACAGTGACGTGAGTGTATGAGTATGACAATCAAATTACACAAAAAATTAATGAAATGTTCATGGAAATATTGAAATAATATGCAAACAGACATGTCCAATTCGTGTTAAATCAGAGCACGGCGGCAAAACAAGACTCTCGTGCGTGTTTAAAAATAGCTCACAAAAAAAAGCACGCAATTGCAAGGGTGTGCATCAAGACATGTGCAAATAACAGTATACAATGCTTCAAAGTGACTTCAGACTCAACAGGTTCAAGACAGAGACCTGTCAGTAGTCAGTCGGTCAGTAATAGGATATTACATACCGAGACGGGAAGTACATCATTACTGCTGAGGGCACAGAGAGCCTCCAGGCAGCCCGAAGCTGGAATGATGTATTTACCGTCGAGAGTATGTGTATACTATTTTACTCACAACCATGTACTCAGCTTGCAGGATTACAGGCGTTCAAAAGTTGAAATCTGAAAATTAACTTTTTGTCATAACTTCCAGATAGGCCGATTAATTTTGCTAAAAAGTGACTGAAAAGTGGAAATACTGATTAACACACTTATTGTTTGGTTGGATGCATATTTTTAAATCTTCTTTCTAAAGCTACCATTTCTTCACTTTCTCGGGAGGTCGGCAATGGGTCAATTCTCAACCTCCTACTAGGTATGTAATGAATCAATTACCATAGTGGTTGTGAGTAAAATAGATTTTCCCTGTGGGAAGTAAACACACATAACGTGTCGCGCTCGAAAGCGGACCTTGTCTCCTTTGCATTCTCGCGCATTCCTCTTGGACCCCGGCAAAAGGCGTAAGAGTTTCCCTTCGATCTTTGCACCGCTCGGACCCCAGGTCCAGCACATGTGTATACAAATATGAGTTTAGGCGCATTTCGATACAGTTTAAACACATACAAAAAGAAAAGGTTCCAATTTATTGCATGCCAGCGTGCTTATAATAATATCTACAAGTTAATATGGTAAAATAAAGCGAGCCTCCACAGACCTTAGCCTAGGGTACTTCATAATCTTCGAGTGTCCATGATAAAAAAATTTGGCAGCAACTTTTAATGATTTGGGACTTTTGTGAATTTTTTACAATTTACCTTCGAAAATATCAACACTGCAGTACCACAGTACTGTGGTATATACATACATATTCGTAATCAGACTAAAAAACTACATCGATTGCAATTCGAATATACAGGGTCTCGCATCAACCAAATTTTTTTTTGCAACAGCCTGTATAATATAGGCTGTGAAATAATACAGTTTCCAATTTTGAAATATAGGGGGAGAATTGTTCAAGAAAAAATTTTTCCTTTTCAAATCATCTCAAATGGGGAACCTCCAGTATGAAAGCAATTCTCGCGTGATCGCCCTGTACAAAAATGGGATTGCCTTGTTAGCTGAGTTCTACGATACGAAGCCTTCGATTCAGCAGGATCTGTGTTTAACGCAAAAATTATCCATACCCGACCTGAATAACAACTTCGAGAGAACACAATATGCCATTATTTTCTGTGTGTATGTCTGTCCCATGCAGGCGTCGGTGCCGCGACCGTCGCGTCTCTTCTCGTTCCTGAACCCGCTGGCGATCGAAATATGGTTTTATATGGCCGGGGCTTACATCCTCGTGTCGATAACGATGTGGATCGCTGCGCGATTTTCGCCACGAGAATGGAAGGAGCCCGAGCTGTGCGATGATTGTCTCTTGAAAAAATTCGAAGTGCTCGGGGGCCCGGAGCACGTGCATCGCGGCGGCGGATGCGGGCATTCCCCCTCGTGCGAAGAGGGCTCCTCTTCGGGCATCGGAAGCGAAGCTGCCGAAGACGAAGAAGAGGAATGCCATCATCGTCACGACGCACGCGATGACGGCGCCGAAGACGACCCTAACGATATGTGCTTGGATCATTACGACTACCACCATTTGCACGGCGGAGAGGGAGGAGGCGACATGATTCTGGAGGTGCTCGAAAACGGCTTCACCGTCGGAAACAGTTTCTGGTTCGCGATCGGGAGTTTGATGCAGCAAGGATCCGATTTGAATCCGAAGGTAGTATAGATGCAGTGCTCGTTTCGATGCGTCGTTCCAAGTAATTTGTTTCCTTCTAGAAAGTAGCATAGAATTTTCGTAAGGTAAGGTCAAGATATCCAACTTTAACCCTTCTACCTCCAAAACCCTTGTAGGTATAGATACACACAACGATTATAGGTATAGAAATATGGCATCAGTTCTTAACGTCTCCCAACCATGAATCTGTACCTAAATTGATCTGATAGTCGCCATAGCAGGCCGAGCAATCAAACAATATTGTCATGAATAGGGCCAGGTCACCTCAAGCCCTACCCGTGAACTGGGGTTAGAGGTGGGCGCCGCGCCGACGCCGCGCCGCCGCCGACCATATTTTGAGAGCCGCCGCCGCCGACATAAGCCAAACGGCGCGCCGGCGGCGTCGCCGCCGGCAATCTCATCGGCGCCGCCGCCGGCGCGCTTTTTGTTTTCATTTATTTATTTCTTTATTCGTTCATTTAACGTCGGCCTATTTCCGCAACAAGGCCTAACACCGGCGTCGGCGTCCTCAACTCAAATCGTATTTTACCTATCATCATCGTACTCAGCGACCCAGAAAACATTAGAAAAGATACCCCACACCAGATCCTCCGTTGCTTTCTGAATTTGAGTTGATTTTTCAAAAATGGCGCTTATTTTTCGACTTCCGGAGGTCGGATCGTGAGAGGGTACTTAGGTCATACTAATTAGAGGCAAGCTGCTTCATATCGACCTCAAAAACGTATTTGTAGCGCAAGGAATTTTTTTGAAATTTTTTTTTTATTTTTATCGCATGGAATTTTTTCTAGGATCTACGAGCCAAATCGTTCGAATAGGTCTTAAGAGCAACTGTACCAAATGGCTCACTTTAATCATCAAATGTGATATCTTTATGCAAACCACGGGCACTTTATGAGTCCTGTGACGCCGACCACGCCGACCGCGCCGACCGCGCCGCCGCCGAATGACAGGTCAGCGTGTTCGCCGGCGGCGCCGCCGCCGCCGGTGTTCTTAGTGACACACGCCGCCGCCGCCTAGAATGGAGTCGGCGCCCATCTCTAACTGGGGTTGCTCTTTATTGTTGTTTAGGCACAGCTGGAATCGGGGAGGTTGTAAATTGGAACGCATGCATTGTACTACACTACGTTTATTGAATTAATAATAAGTGTTGCAGACATCACATCCGACACCTTATTCGCATTAGTCCGGTGGATTAGCGCCAAAAAATGCCTAAACTATGCATTTTGTGATAAAGCAAGGGGCTTCTGGATTTACGTCCTTGAGATTCAACTTGACAATTCCAGAATTGGCGCCAACGAGTTTAGTGTGGCAGGCGACCTCAGGAGCCATCCGTAAGTGTGGGAGAACAAAAATTTCGTTGCTGTTATTTAAAAGCTCGGAAACGGACACAAATAATTGATTTGTATCGTGTTGCAGCCTTTCTTGTTGGAAGCAGTCCTATTTGTGTTGCTTGTGAAGTTAGTATGGAAATCAAGCATGTTGATGGCGTGTTCTTGAGGAAGAATTGATTTTTCTTTTGGTTTGATGAAGCAGTGAGCATTTTATACATTTCGCGACACTTTTATTTTGATTTCTGTTCTTGTTCATTAGCAATAATTAATTCCATAATATACAGGGTGTTTCGCGCCATTACAACCCTTTTCTTGGGGCCTTTCTCTTTGCGATGATCTCAAGAAAAAAACTTTCCATAGTCAATTTTCATGAAGATTCCAAAATATTAGTTAGATATCTATAATTTTTTGCTTCTTTTCATGTACAGGGTGTTATAGATTGTTTACAGCCTGTAGGTAACAGGGTGTTACAGATTGTTCACAGCCTCCAGGTAGGCTATTACATACCTATACCTGATACCTTGGGGGTGCTATTTGATGTGGATGTGATGATGACTCATGTGCACTATGAGGATGTGCTCAACGTATCCATGTGCACCATGGGGATGTGACTATGGTTGGTTGGGCAGATCTTCCTGTATTTTGAGCATATCCTCATGACGCACATGGGAACGTTGAGCACATCTGAATGATGCACATCATCGGAACGTTGAGCACATCTTCATGGTGCACATGGCTACATTGGGCACATCACTATGGTAAACAATGCCATGGGGCACATACGTGTTCCAAAATGTGCCCATGGGCACTTTTCTACAAGGGTTCCCCAGGCTAGCCAGGTTCTTTCATCTTCAAAGTTTGAAGGGCCCCCATTCGCCTCCTTATTGACAAAATTTCAGGTGCTGCGAGTCTAATCATGTTTATTGGTATAAGGTTCGCACATAAAAAAATTCGTTGCTCTAACCCAAAATGCAGTATCGATGTACCCTTGGATCGCATCACTCGGTATCTCGATTCGGAAAAAAAATCAGGGAAAATATCAAAGTTTTCACTGCAGGTTTATTAATTTTCGAAGGCATCTGGAATCGAAATTGTTGAATATTGTATTAGTCACAGGTCTCTTAATGATGAAAAACATACACTGGATATGTCTTTTGTTTTTACAAGATGATTAGAAGTATTTGTTCCAAAAGTTATTTTATGTCAACTTTGAACACTGTAATTGACGCACTTTCACACAAAAAGTCATATTGTGCATGCGATACAGCTTTGATATCATGTTTGTTGCCTTTACAAGGAGGAACAATTCTTCCTCTGCAAGACAAAGTTGAAAACCGTACAATAGAGCCTCTATTTATGACGCAACACGTTTTTAAAGTGAAGCATGCGTCACTTATCAGGTGCCGTGTTGACGCAAAACTGCCCTCGCGACCAGACACTCCTATGAGCTTGTGAAGATGAGAAGCATATCTAATGCATCTTTCTCAATCGAAGAAAAGTTGAAAGTAACTGAATATGCAAGAATAAATGGAATGCCTGTGGCGAGGAGTGAAAACCATGAGGTTAAAGTTGAATATCAAAAAAGCGTGTTTTTTCACATAAACTTGTTTAAACATGTTTTTAACGTAATTTAAACACTTTATCCGAACTCAGAACGTCGATTTTAGTCGAAAATGATACCAAACTTCTTCATATTCATTGAGGATTGATGAAAACCATAAATCGCCTTCAAAGACAAAAATGCCTTCTCCTTAGCCCCCTTACGTGATTAGCATCGACATATTTTGTCAATTCCTCCCCATAGGGTATCAGCGCATCGAAGTATCATGTATTTGAGTGCCTTCGAGGAACATGGAAGATTTTGGTTCTTTCACAGCTCTGGATGGCTCCTGAGGTCACCTGCCACACCAAACTCGTTGGCGCCATTTCTGGAATTGTCAAGTTCAGCCTCAAGAATGTAAATCCAGAAGCCCTTTGCTCTATCACAAAATGCATAGTTTAGGCGCCAATCCACCGGACTACATGGCAGATATAAAAATAGTTCTACTCACATTACAATTAATTAACTTGGACCTGAGGGCACAGTCCTCGCAGGTCCTGTTCTTCATGAACAACCTACATTCGCAACCAGCAGTACCGATGACCAGAACCAAATCAAAATAAATAATAGACCATTTCCACTGACGTCACGCAGCTCCGTCTTGAACAGCTGATTCGGGGCAACGTCAGTCAGATGTGCGTTATCTGTCACGGGGCACGTGGGTTCCGTCAGTCATGTGCGTCAGTCAGATTGGTAGTATGTCAATCTGTCAGTCGGTGTCGGTGGTGTCACAAAGTTTTGTCAAACTGGCACGTACAGTTGTCATCATGTTGACGTTGCCCCGAATCAGCCGTTCGACACGTGCGTGTGACGTTATGTGGAAATGGTTCATTGAATGCCCCGTGCTCAACGCTTCGAACCTATTTTATCAAATCGCCTAAATCAGTGACGCAGCTATGCCTTGCTGATCCTGCGAAACCTTTATGTTCATTCTATTCTAATGCGGAAGTGACCAAGCGTCTGCTGATTTGTACGATTCGGCGATACTTTGGCTACACGTGCCTGCTTTTTATGACAAGAGATGAACATATTATGGTCATTGTCACCACCATGACAATATCTCTGGACTCAGCGCATCCTCGCATCCATGGCATTTAACACGACAGCAGTTCTCAAAAACTTATTGAAACTAAGAATTTGGTATTGAATTGAGCTCTCCGGTAACAATAATGTGTTTCTTGCCTCAAAACGTGCGGTTTAAGGTGTCTTAGGCAAAGTACCGAAAAGATCAGTGTCAGTAATCGACTGAAGTGTCAGACTAGAATGTCAGACTTCAAAGCGCAGGTTGAACATGAGTGTTTCGAAGAAGCTAGCGCGCCTCTGGTTCGAGGCGTTGTAGCGTTGACACTACATAACTCAACTTTCACCCTTTTCGGAAATCAACTCCTTATTGAAAAGATAACATTTCGTTATCCGCAAGTATACGTGCGTTCTATTAATGAAGCAAACAATCGATTGTCGTATTATACTGGACTTTCATCTGTGTGAGCAGTCCAGAACATGGGGAGACACAGGGTGAGCGGAGGCTAGAACAGAAACGGAGGAGAGAAAGGTAGTAAAGAAGCTTCAAGTCGCCTACTTGTATTAAATCGCGCTCTGCAATTCAAGTTAAACTTCCACGATATGTCCAAACGCACTACAGTACGTACATTTTGGAAAAGTGAGCATGACTTTTTTTCTTCTCCTGTTTCGGCTGTTGAAACTTTTTTTCGGGAAGAGGAGATTGCTTTTTACGCACGTTGTGTGAGACTCGCCGCTTCCGACAAACCCTACTCACTAAACTCCTCCTCACGTCTAGCGGTTATCCGCCCCCAGGGGCCGCGTGAGCATTGCTTCAGGGGGTCTATCTGATGGACTTGACTGGTCTTCATCTTCTGGTGTCGCGTGTCTGTCGTTGGCGGTCTCGCTCATCGGCGAGACCTATGTGCTCTCAACACTAAAGGATTTTGTGTTGATGTATTTTTTCCAAAGAATCAGACTTGCCCGACGGTCGGAAGACTTTGGAACGCAAATTGACCGGAAGGGGAAGCCTTGGGTGAAGCGAACAGAGGGTCGGCGTGGGTATTTGTCCAAGAAGTTTGTTAGCGTATGCATTGTTGGCTCATCACAGTGGCTCTTGAGATGGGCTATCATGGGGTGGCCGTCAAGCAACTGTCAATTACATTTTTAATGGCGTAAATGGCAACCCATAATTATTTAGAAGTTCGTGGGTTATACATATAAATACCTTGCTACAGTGCCAGCCAGCTTACAGAGGGCCCCAAAAGGGGATAGCATAGTCCTTTGAACTATGCCAACCAAAGTTTGTGGGCACTACGTCATGACTGGTGCTGGAGATACGCATTTCAAATCATTTTACGTGTTAACTTCCTGTAGACGGAATTTGGCAAAAGGCCTATTCGGATAAAGGTGGCGGACTTTCGCAATTCGTTCCAACGGAACTATCCACACTGATGGAGTTCTTGAGAACGTCTTATACTATTATCATGTAGAAATGCCCTCGGAATCGGTCAGCTGTTGTGGTTTTTCGTTCACGAGTCCATAAAACGGCTTCGTTCTTAATTGGGGATGGCATTACTTTTAGGCACAAAGTCACTCAAACACTAACTAATGGTATGTGTGTGATGGTTCGCCCCTCCCCTCTCCCTGACATTACATTTGTTATGCCTGTCTGTGATCGTCCTGACCCTTCGTTGTGCCCGCTTTTGTTCCTGAAGGAAACGACCCGAGGGAGAAGAAAGTGGAGTTTAAAGTGGAATTCAATGGATTACACTCATTGCACAGAAAGTTTCATTCACTCAAAGCAAAATAAGTGCAAAATTATTTTCTAATGGTTCTTCTCTCAAAACACTTGACATGTAACTGACAGAATTGACAAAATGAACAAAAACAATAAAAACAATTGAAAACAGCACCACAAAATATGTCAAACTGTCCAGTCCAAGAAAAGGAAGGGTGACGGATTCGGAAAAAGAGCACTCAGTGGAAGAACCCGGCCAAACAAACCTCTGGGTTAAGCCCAAAGAAATTGATTCTTAATGTGGTGTGACAAATGACAAAAACTCACTGGTAATTTCTGGTAATAAATGTCTTCGTTGTTATCGTCAATACTGTTATCGTTACTGAAAAACCCCTACAGAAAAACCTGCTAATAACTTAGTAGTTGATGCAGGGCGAAAAAAAAAAGAAGAAACATCAGTGAATAGTGCATAATCAATCAACATTGCATAAAAAACCAAAACATGACAAAATAGGGGTGGTGTTAAGGACGGAGTCATATTGGTGAAATAAGCGTTGCGAAATCAATCCGTGTGAGTTCATTCCTTGACGGATTCCGACCATTTTGGTTTCTTTTGAAAGCTACAAAGATGTACTTTGGTTTGAGCCCATTGGCATTTCCGAAATCCAAGAAAAAAATTTAAATTTTGACATTTAAGAAAATTATTTGTGAATTTTGGAAATGCCAATGGGCTCAAACCAAAGTACATCCTTGTAGCTTTTGAAAGAGACCAAAATGGTGAGAATCCGTCAAGGAATAAACCCACACGGACTGATTTTGCAACGCTTATTTTACCAATATGACTCCGTCCTTAATAGAAACCTGTAGAAGTACCAACACTGAACATCTTATAGAAATAGCAGCGAGCATCAACAAACATGACACAAAAACATGAGAGTCACCAAAGACGGCGGACAATTGACATTGACATTGAAATCTAATCATGACACAGACAAAAATACAAGTGAGCACATGACAAGTAAATTTCACAGAAAATTAATTGAATGGCCATGAAAATATTGACATAATATGCAAACAGACGAGTTCAATTGGTGTGAAATCAGAGCACGGCGGCAAGACAAAAACTATCGTGCGTGTTTAAAAATAGCTCACAAAATAAATGCATATCAATGAGCGTGCGGGAAAAATGCACTTTCAAGTGGATTCAGCAGAAAATAGCAAATCAAATTCAACAGTGATCAAACAAAAAGACGTCTATCAAACCCACAAGTAATCAACAAAAAGTAAAAATCAATGTATCAACTTACCAAAAACGTACACAGAAAACAAACACATGTGGTGGCCGTGGCTCTTGAGGAAGCTGGCCAAGTCTGCCCCATCGTTCTTACCGCGTTTCCCTTGAAACCAGGCGAAAAGCATAAAAAGTCCCTTCGATCTTCACACCGCTCGGACTCCCAGGCCCAGAAGACGTGTGCACAAATCTGTGCCTATATTCGATGCAGTTCGAAAACATACAAACGAAGAAGTTCCAAAACTATTGCATGCCAGCGCGCTTATTTAATACATGTTAATATGGTAAAATAAGACGAAAGCCCACAGTATGTGAAAATAAGCTGAATTGAATTTATTTCTATAGCAGCCGACTGCACAGAGCGATCTCTTCTGAAAATACCAGTTCACCTGAAGTTCAATATTTAGAACCTAGGTATACTTAATAATATTGTTATCCAGGGACGTTTTGTCAGGGACTTCCTAAGGACGACGCTTACCAGATCCCAAGGTATTTTTTGATGCACCACACAGAAGCATAGTTCTTGTCAATTGTGTTTATTTGTTTATTTCGATAGTAGGTACAGTTGGGAGCGAAATGATTCATACGGCACCGCTAGGAAGTCGGCTGAATTTCAGAAATGTTAGCTGCTTGGATTGTTCTTGAATGCCAGTTTTGATTGCAGATTGGTCGTAATCAAAACTGGCATTCAAGAACGATCCAAGGAGCCAACATTTCTGAAATCCAGCCGACTTCTTAGCGGTGCCGTATGAATCATTTCGCTCCCAACTGTACGTAGTGAGTGATAGTCCCTTCAAAAGTAGATCGGATCGTCAATTCCTTGATACTCGAAGTCAGAGAGTGAGGTTCCCCAGAATTGTGATCAAGCGTCTAAGTTTTCTCAATACTTTTGGACACACACGTAGACAATAGATACTTTTCGCTTAGTATCTGGGTGAGCAAACTTTACCATAGCTATTATTGGCCATGTGACGGCTTGTGCTTCAGTAGCCATTCAATCCAGCCTCGAATCCAGCCGGGGTGGTTGGGTCTTACAGTAGTAAGAAGTATATTAATAAGTATTGAATGCGTTAGAATTCAATGGTTTGTATATAAATCGCTTGAAAGGTTACAAGCACGTACTTTCGCTACCACCCCATCAAGAATAGAATTATTTGGGATGGTGTTAGCAAAACAAGTATTGTATCCCTTCTTTCATCCCGCTATACTATGCCGCCAGTTAAGTTGCGGCGGTTGTTAAAACTCCCTCGCAAGTACCTAATTACGCCCCATTAAGGCCACAAAAGCACCCAAAGACGATTTATAATATTAGCCGAGCGCCACAATAGCATGTCGGCGTCGTCTTAGCTTTCTGGTATAAAGTAGGTATACGGAATGAATGAACGAATGTATGGTGTGTGCGCACGCTTGGTTCAGCTATGTGTCGCTTGTGTTGTAAAAAGCAATATCTCAATGTCTGTTTATAATTCATCCTCTTGCATCTTAGCCCCGGTATATTGCAAGCGATAAGCTTCGAGTGCTGTGCAATTTCGTCTCTTCTTGCACATCGCTAGTAATAAAATCGGTTTTTAGGCAACGTCTACGAGGATAGTGGGCGGTATCTGGTGGTTTTTCACCCTCATAATCATCTCTTCGTACACCGCGAACTTGGCCGCTTTCCTAACTGTGGAACGCATGATTACACCCATTGAGAGCGCTCAAGACCTCGCCGACCAGACGGAGATATCGTACGGAACGCTGGAAGGGGGCAGCACTATGACATTTTTCAGGGTGAGTGATCCAGAGCAAAAGCATGAGAGTGTAATCCAATTCAGGCTATATGGCACTGCTTCAAACATTTATTTATTTTCTTGTTGAAGACCTCTTATACTTATCGTAACGTTCCATCAAATACGAATGTCCTGGAGTTAACTTTTGTGTCTATCCGACTGTGCAAGTTTCGGACAGTGAGACTCACAATCTCCGCACAAAAAGATAATTGCATGCTAACTTGAGGACGTTCGTATCCCATCACTGTACACAGTATTTCAGGAGCTTTCATTTGAATATGAGCAATACACTAATGAACAAGAACAAGCGCCTTATTATTTAGGTACTTGTGAATTTAATGTCCGAATTGCAGGATTCCAAAATCGGAATCTACCAGAAAATGTGGCGCTTCATGGAGAGCCGGAAACCGCCGGTGTTCGTGAAGACGTACGAGGAGGGCGTCCAGCACGTCCTCGAAGGCAACTACGCCTTCCTGATGGAGTCCACCATGCTGGACTACGCCGTCCAGCGCGACTGCAACCTGACCCAGATCGGAGGTCTGCTGGACTCGAAGGGTTACGGCATCGCGACGCCGAAGGGCAGCCCCTGGAGGGACAAGATCTCGCTGGCCATCCTCGAGCTGCAGGAGAAAGGAGTGATCCAGATCCTGTACGACAAGTGGTGGAAAAACACGGGCGATGTTTGTAATCGAGATGATAAAAGCAAAGAATCCAAAGCCAACGCCCTCGGGGTCGAAAATATCGGTGAGTTTGAAAAAATATTACGGTGGAAACGGGTCTCGCGTACTATATGATGGAAGATGCCGCATGCCCAGAATCAACAGTGTGTATGCGTATTTGTTCCGCAAACATCCTTTCCGGTTTCCACTCAAAGGATTATTTTGCCTTGTCCAAACGCGCGTGGGTTTTTCTCCATAGAACAATTATTATTGGGATTCAGTGCAACCTTTCGTATAAAACTTGCGGTGTGTGTGGTTTCCGTTTTTATTCTTTCCTTTTATTCTAATATTTTATTTCGTTAAATCTCTGCTGGTATGCTCTGTACAGACTGGGCAGAAATTTATGTGGCGTCTTGCGGTGAGTATGCCGCCGCCTGAATTATTGCGGATTTTGTCTTGAAGGACGACTGTTATTTATAACGAGGGATCACGTAGTATACATACAACAAGCCTGGCATGGTATGGGATGAGATATTTTTATTGTCGGTACAACGATTCCGGCGACTTGGTGCTATCTTTCAGGTTTTTTCGCGTGGAAAAGAAAACAGAAATCATACAGCTTCCTTTTTAACAATCTTAGCATAATGTTATCTGCCGAATAATGTTTTAAACTGCATTGCTCCTCAAGATTTGTCTCTATCTTCGTGTCAAGCGAAATCAAACTATCAACCGATTTCAAATTCTAGTGAAATAAATCTACTCGTCGTCATTCGAGTCGTTGTAAGTCTAGACCTACCTCCTCGAAAATTCTTAAGTCAGGCAAACTGTGGTATTAGTACGGCGGTTAGTGGACGATGTTGAGACCTACCTTGCATTTTACTCTAGAGCATTTAGACTTGGCACAGTTGTAGAACATACCCCCAGCTCACTTTCAAGAAGTGCATGGAAACAAGATTGTAAACCTGGGAGAGCAGCGGTATACCGAGTTGTCTAACAGGGGTAGATTTCAAAAGAGGTCGTTCGTTTCGGTGACTTCAATGGAGCAGGATTGGTCCCCCAATTGACATTTACTAGTTTAAGGCATATGTCGACTTTGGCGATGGATCGTAGTACCTAGTCCAGGAGCATATGAAAATAAAAACCATTCCGTGGGATTTTGAATGAAAGAGCATAGCGACTGTTTCCGCCAACTGACAGTTGACTTTGTCCAGCTGGTTTAATTTTCAATAATTAAACCTCCGAAGGACCGATTAAAACGATCGAAAATAAATACGAAAAAATACGACAAAAAAAGAACAAAGTGACCTCCACAATTAGTGCAAACGAGGACTTACCGATGAGATGTTGTTTCAGCCGTAAGGTCACTTTTAAAGTTCTTTGATTACATGATTACGATTAGGTACCGATGGATGCACCTTACACGTTTCTATTAAGACACGAGTTGTTTTGTGTTTCACGACTGGGTGGCAAGTGGTAAGTCCTCTCTCGTTCCCTTTCAGACGAGAGCCAAGGGTAGTTACATTCCACATGTGTTTTGTGAGTGACCATCGTACGAAGGGATAGGTCCAAACGAAATACACACATTGTGAAGGCAAAGTTACAAATTAAACTATTTATATCTACTAGAATCTAACGCGAATATATATATATGCAATTACCATACGAAAACTATATACAAAAAATATAAATCAAACAATAAACTTTAAACTAGGTACGATCGGTACCGAACATCCCGGCCGCCAAAAATGCGATGCATTTTTTTTCTTACTCGATAGGGAGAGAGGGCACCTCTTCGATTTCCCGAAAATTCAATTTTGTCTTCAGCTTCCACACGTGTGAAGCATGTGGTAATTTTCTCAGTAGGCCGACTTCCAGCGGGTCCACTAACTACCCACCCAAAAATGGTATTAAACGCGGCAGGCTGGTTTTTCGAATTGCCCTGTAACAACCCAGGTAGCAACAAACTAGCATATATATCACCGCCTAATAACATCTGAACTGGACTCGACTCAAAGAAACTGTCGTCTGCCAGTTTCAATCCAGAGAGATGTTTCCAATTTGCGTGATCCACGCCAATAGCTGGCGTACCATTTACGATTTTTGGTAAAACATGACATTGTATACTTTTTTCGGTTTTCTCGTCATTGTCCGCACGTATAGTGCACAAAGCTTCCCCAGGTGAACTCACACCTGAGGAGCTGGAATCTATCCCGTGTACCGTTATTTCGGAAGGGTTATATCTAATACCCAAACGAAGTAGGCAATTTTTTGTAATGAAACTACCTTCGGCACAGGTATCCAAGAGGGCCCGAATTTGGTGGTATGTTCCATTTATGTCCCTAATTTGAATCAGGGCTGTTGGCAACAAAACTATTGGCAAATCGTTACAGCGTGCTAATGTGGTCATCACCGTTCTTTGGGTAGAATCCGCGTTTTCTGCCTGTTTTGAAGTTTTAACGAAATGCAACAAGGTGTGGTGTTTTCCAACACACGTGTCACAAGATTGCCCGACATTACATTCGCGAAGCTGGTGCCAGGGCTTTAGACAATTTATACATAATTTGTTTTTCTTCGCGATTTCGAAGCGTTCATATGGTGCTATATCTAAAAACTTAGGACACTGTGCTACGAAATGCGAGGCCTCACACACAATGCATTCATCATCACCATGGGATGTCGACGTTTTGACCATAAAGGCCGCTCGCGTAGGGTTCAAATTCGATTTGAAACTACACGGCTCTGTTGCCATGGGATGATTACGATAATTTGAACCAGTGTCACTTGAACTAATCGAATCTAGTACCTGACACTGGCTCTCGATAAACGACGATAGTTCCTCAAAGCTAGGAATTTTTGTAGGATCTGTGGTTCGGAAGTGCGATTCGAAAGCACGTCTAGTTTCGTGGTCTAATTTATCGAGTAAGCTATTAACCCAAAGGAAGTCCTCGACGTCCTTTATTTGTAAAGCCTTTAAAGCGGAGCGATTCTCCCGAAATTTATCCAAAGTATCTCGCAGCGTTTTTGCGGATTCGAAATTGTTGGGCGGTATATTTTGGATATTCGTCCAAAAGTACGAGGCCAATTTTCGTTTATTCTCATACCGTTCGGTGAGCGTTTTGTACGCTATGGGGTAATTAGCGTCCGAAAGGGTTAAAGAGTTTAGAAGGTTCAACGGTTCACCCTTCAACGAACTGATCAAGTATTGATATTTTTCTATGTTAGCGAGGTGTGCTTGTTCGTGAACGGCGTTGTCAAAAAACTGCTTAAAGGCCGTCCATTCCGCGAAACTGCCATCGAATGGCCTAAGTGAAAGTTTCGGCAATTTCAAATTTGACATAGACGTCAACGATGATGTAGGCGTATCCGACAAAGCTTCGCCAGCTGGTTCTGGGAACCAAAGGGTAAAGCAATGCTCGATATCCGAAAAGCATTTATCGAAAGCTATTCGTATTTCTTCTTCGGCCTGGAAATCCGGGTCTGGCGTACCTGCTATGTAGGTGACAATTGCACCGTGTACGATCTCAAATTTCTCAAATGCCGTTTGGGCGCGAACGAATCTCCGCTTAAACAAAGCACGCAATGATATTTCTTCCTTAGCACTTTGAGCCAGGTCAAGTGCTTCGTTCAATTGATTTATCAAACTCTCCCTAATGGCGCGATTTTCCTTATATTTTGTAGCCATTGTGCGGCTAAATTTTCGATAATTACGAGACTAAACGGTGTCTTCACGACGATGAGGCGCAACAATAAAGCGAAACCGATATTAAACTGGGGCTGTAAGTTCCAGCGGCTGACCGGCCAAATTTTCCTAAAGACTGACCCACAGATGTCGAAGATTTACGACTTCCCGTTTCTTCGTGCAACAAAGGGACCTTTGGAAGAAAGATCCGCATTTACAAGAATCAGAGCCGATTGCTCTATGAACTAATAACGAAGCGACAATGAATTATTTAAAAACCGATTGTTTTAAATAATTTACAACGACAATACAAATTTAATTAATTAGAACCGAATGCGCTAATTAAATTAAACTATCGAACAAGTAACAAAATGCAAGCTAAACTTTTGACGACGACGACGACGAAAGGGTTTGGAATTATTAATTTGGAAACCGATTGTTTCTAATTAATTTTTCCTCGAGACGAAAAGGCACGACTTGCCTAAAAATGCGACGAAGTTGAATTAGCGAAATCGAATATTTCGTTAATTCGACACAAATTTTATCGAAGTGGTAATTGCATACATTTATCTAATAACTCAAGTCAAACAACGACTATCCGGCTATCGAAGGACCATGTTTCCGCCAACTGACAGTTGACTTTGTCCAGCTGGTTTAATTTTCAATAATTAAACCTCCGAAGGACCGATTAAAACGATCGAAAATAAATACGAAAAAATACGACAAAAAAAGAACAAAGTGACCTCCACAATTAGTGCAAACGAGGACTTACCGATGAGATGTTGTTTCAGCCGTAAGGTCACTTTTAAAGTTCTTTGATTACATGATTACGATTAGGTACCGATGGATGCACCTTACACGTTTCTATTAAGACACGAGTTGTTTTGTGTTTCACGACTGGGTGGCAAGTGGTAAGTCCTCTCTCGTTCCCTTTCAGACGAGAGCCAAGGGTAGTTACATTCCACATGTGTTTTGTGAGTGACCATCGTACGAAGGGATAGGTCCAAACGAAATACACACATTGTGAAGGCAAAGTTACAAATTAAACTATTTATATCTACTAGAATCTAACGCGAATATATATATATGCAATTACCATACGAAAACTATATACAAAAAATATAAATCAAACAATAAACTTTAAACTAGGTACGATCGGTACCGAACAGCGACCATGTGGAATACATTCCTTGAATGGGCAGCAATCACACCTCACCGGGTGTTTTGCTTGAATTTCTTGCAGGGGATTAATACAGGGTGAAACAGGAGTAAAAAAGAAAAGAATTATATTCCGTGAACTATGATAGGTGGATCGGTACAAATCACCAGGTGGGTGCCCGACTTTATGTTTTTAAAGGTTTTTCTTGAAAATTTGACATTCGTGGTAAATAGAGTGAAAAACAAGAAAACTTGAAAATTAAATCTATTATTTTGAAAAAATCATCGTCGGAAAACCGAAACCGTGTCAGATTTGAAAATTATAGCCTACACGACGCCCAGTGACTTCCGATATCAGTTGGAATTTCTCGAAAAAAGTCAATCCCCTACCAGAAAAGGACAGATGAGTTGAGTCCTGCTTCAAACACGGGTCGTCCTGGTCAAAATCCAAACAAGCGGCCGTCTCCGGTGGTAACGGCCAGGAGAAAATTCAAAAACCCGTAACGTCCATCCGGAGAATTGGTGGAAAGCTGCAACTGCGGGCTTGGTTTGATTCTTTTGTTTTGTTGCTTTCTACCAAATTTGGCTCCAATCCATCGGATAGATATTGAATAATAAATGGCAAAGTTTTTTTAGATAAGATTACGAAGCTATAAAAAAAATATGTGTGTCTGTGTCTGAATTCTTCCACGATAACAGCCGCAACGTTGATTTGATCGACTTGAAATTCGGTATGCGGACATGATTTTGCCGTCGAATGAGTCTGTTACATTTTGGTTGTCATCTGTCAAACGGAAATGTCACCATCAAAAATGACAGGGGGAATGTGCCACGAAGCTTGACTCGCAATGTGTCTTTTGAAAGCTCTTGAAAAACTGTATTCAAATTTGTTGAAAATATTGCTCTGCATGGCATCTGTCAAATATTAAAAAATGTCAGAGTTCAAAGCTTTGTTATTCATTTCTTCAAAATTTATCCGATGGATTGGGACCAAATTCGGCAGAAATCAACACAACAACAGAATCAAATCACGTATGCAGTTTGAGCTTTCCATCTTCTCCCAGTCTGGAGCAACGGATTTTTATTCATTTTTCCTGTTCCACTCTGTATAAATTACCTGCAAGAAATTCAAGCAAAACACCCGGTGAGGTGTGATTGCTGCCCATCTAAGGAATGTATCCCACATAGTCGCTATGCTCTTTCGTTCAAAATCCCATGGGATTACATAAGCTCCTGGACTATAGGAGCGGGTTGCGTATCTTTCAAAGGCTAAAAACAGAAATTACCGGAATCATTACAATTTCTTCTCCAATTGATATATCTGCGGCATTTTTTGATGAAACTACTGTAATCCCCCAACTCACTCCTATTATAAAAATGAATATTTCCCAAAGAATAATCCCCTTTAAGTTTGTACGCCCCCCCTCCTCCCAATGACATTTTCACGTGTTTGGCCTTTGATCGACGGAACCCTTCGTTGTGCCCGTTTTTGTTCGCGTCTTGACTCTTTGATCCGCTCTTGTTTCTGAGGAGAACGACCCGATGGGGAAGAAGGTGGAGTTCAAGGTGGACTTCAATGAAACACGCTCATTGCACAGAAAATTACGTTCACTCAAAGCAAAATAAACTGCAAAATTAGTCTTTTATCTACGACCACTATCGTAAGTTACCAATAGCACATGACTAACAATTCTAGTAAGTTGATCTTTACACACGGATAGCCGTGTGTAAAGTGAGGCGATCGCACGGTTAGGGAATTTATGGTTAAAATTTGGTTCCAAATCTGTCAATGTGAAGTTAACGGCAAAGCAAATTTACGAATGCCTATATGAAAAACGCCTACTTCTCCCTACACTTAAAAACCTTCCTATTGCGAAAATTCGCACTTGCAGGGCCGACCGCAGTCATGTCCTACGCACCAACAATATTTGTGAGGCAACTCTCTTATATCTTTACGGGCCGCAATTCCATGGAGGTGAGATGTAAGAACGACAAAATCTTGTATAACTTTCGTTTGGAGACGGTTATTGTAAACTTATGAGTTATTTTATGATTTGCACTTACAGAGCTTCATTATTCCTTAATTTTACTAATGTGAATGGCGCCAGCAATTTACAAATTGAATCCTGTTCGAATTCATCAGCTGCACCCCGATATGTGCTGATATCAAGTGGGTAGGCAAGCAGCATGACGTGTCATTTTGACGGGTCGTCGACTCAACAACTGTCAACTACAAAAGTGCCCCCTTCGACTTTTGTTGGTTACAATTTTCATCAGGTTTGTGAAGTCTTACCCTTTTACTTACTTTCTACATTACTAATTTACTGTTTAGAGGGTGGGCAACAACCGCAGCCACAACGAGGAACCTTGATAATGCAAAATCGACCACCTGTCTCAGCGCTTCGGCTTGTGATATATTGCCCAGTGTCCAGCTAAGCCATGGAGGCCTGCGAATTTCAGATTTTTGCCAGGTATGTACCTAGGTAAACACTGTCGATATCCACCTAAACATTTGTGAGCAATGAGTCATTCTTATTTTTAGATTCTCAAAGAACAAACTTAGCATGAACTAAACCGGAGGAAGAAAACGTCCAGCCGATTGCAGAGCAAGAAGTTTCGAGAAAGCTACCGGAGCCGCCAAAGTTACCCCAGCCATCAGAACAACATGAACATCAATAATTTATTGTGCTTCAACTATTAATATTCGATGCCTTATGAATAGTTTTGACATAAGCATAAATTGTATCGTCTGAGGTTCCATAAAGTTTCAAGTGTAGTACCTAGTTGGATGTTCGAATAAAGTGTTATAAAAATCGACTTTCTCCAGTTTTATTCAATGCAACATCTCAACATTCATTTATTCTTAGAATGTGAAGGGTTCGATTTAGGTATTTTGTAATTCAGAAGTTTTTAAGATCAGTAAATTCCTGCACCGCTGCACTTCTCTCTAATTTATTATGAGTATTTTGTAGTGGATAAGTTTAGTAAAATCTATTCAAAATTTGAGCGAAATCGGTGGGATGGTTTTAAAGTTATGACCCTAGTTATGACGAAAGAACGATTTTTTCATTCCAACTTTGGAGGGCTGTATCTTTGTCATTATGCATTCCTGAAAATGTTTTGTGGATGCAGACTACTTATTTTCCGATTCTCTATTGATTGCCAAAGTTTTCGCACATAAACTCTAATCACCCTATTTTTTTCAAATTGAAACTAATGTTGCTCAGAAGCTTCATTATCTGGATATTGAAGTAACCTACGCCAAAATATAGTGAGCATGAAACCATTCAATTTGACGCATCAATTATCAAAATTGGACAACAAATAACGGAGCTATGGGACTTTCTACTTGGAATGGTAGCCAGGGGAAGGGGGGGGGGGTCGAAGATAAAGTATAGTACGGAACACGAGTAGTAAAGCAATTACGCACTCAGGGAAATACTACACTCGCTCGCTACGCTCGCTCGTGTGCAACTTTTCCCTGCGTGCGTAATATGCTACTTACTACTCTTGTTACGTAATATACTATTATGGTTCTTTTCTCAAAACACCTAACATGTGACTGACAGAATGAACAAAATACCACACAAACAAACCAAAGAAAATCAATACAAGGAACAAAGTGTAATAAAATAATTAACGTATGCGAGAATAATACAACGAAACACAACAGTGAATGAATAAAATACAATAAACGTAATTAAAGATGTCAAACTGTCAGTAAAAGAAACAGAAAGAGTGATGGATTCAAAAACAGACACCCAGGGAAAGAACTCGTCAAAGAAAACCCTGTGTATAGTCTGGTGTCCCCTCAACAATATTACGAAAGAACTTGTGCAGAGATCGTCAACGTTTTGTTAAAGCTTACTGTACCCGCCCCCGCAACACCAAGTTTCGCTTCGCTTGTTTTGCTTGTTTCGCTTCACTTCGCCATGCAATAATTATTTTCGCCTTGCAATTCAATTTACGCCACTCCATCACCCACTCACACATACAAAAGTGAAGAACATTAGTAGACAATTTATTTATTTATTTCATTTAATTGTGTTATTTTACAATATTACAATTTTACAATACAATATGCAAAAATACAACAATCTACCAGATTGTTTACTACCAACAACAAAAGTATGTTGCGTCCCCAAGGTACACGAGACGCTGAAACAAAATCCCTAAACCCAGGAGATAACTTTGTCTCGCTAAAGTTGCAACCTACTCTACAATCATCAGTCTAGTAAACAAAGATTGAGCAGTTGCCTCTGCTCTACATTTAGTACCCGAAAATACCCAAGATACCAAACAGGGCCTTCGAATCATGGCAGATAATTTGAGGATTTCTGAGTAAATTTGAAAGACTGGAAATAATGGCGGATAATAATTTGAGAGTTTCTGAGAGAAAGAGGGAGACTTGGAATAATGGCAGATGGTTTGGGGATTTCTGAGAAAATGAGGAAGACTTGGAATAGTGGCAGATAATTTGGGGACTTCTGAGAAAATGAGGAAGACTTGGAATATTGGCAGATGATTTGAGAGTTTCTGAGCTAATTATGAGACTTGAAATAATGGCAGATGATTTGTGAATTTCTGAGAAAACATTTAAGAGACCCAACAAGTGACAGGAAGTTCAAAATTGATTTGGTGTTCAAATATTTTGTAGTACTAAACTTCAAGCAACAACAAAGGCCCGTCACCCCTATTTAATTGACCGAATCACCGTCCTTGTCATTCCTGATGGCCGGTCACACCCCTCTGCAGCAATTTCCCGGGATTCCACAAAATAAATAGATACACTCACGTTAGACAAGAGGGATGTTGTCCTTGGGTTCGACTTTCACATACATATACAAAAATATACAAACTACGAAAATGTTAGTTGGTGTCGCATAATTCAGCAAAGCTCTTTTGTTCTCGCTAGCGCAATTTCAATGAGCATCAACAAAATCAAATGCGGGCAGTTGTTCCGATCTTTGAATAATGAGTCATAAAGGCACATAGTGACACGGATATAAATAATAGAGCAAGCGGATCAAAATAATGACATAAAATCTCAAGTGAGACAATGATTTTGAAGGCGCTAGGCGGCTCAATGCAGAAAATTCAATACTATTGAAAAATGGTCACCAATTGGAACTAATTCTACAAATCAATTGCAAAGATCAAGAGAATCTTCCCCGACAACATCTTTATTCTACTCAAATCCTACCTACAAGACCGTCATTCATTAGTGAAATTCAGGGAGGAATATATAATACACCACTTTTCTCAGTAAGATCCGAAGTCCCACAAGGAAGGAGCAACAAGCTTAGGAAGCGTATTAAGTCCTGTGTTGTTCACAATTTTCACCGCAGACCTACCCTACCTACCAACACCAACACGATGACAGCTACTTTTGCAGATGACACAGCGGTACTGGCGGTGCATAACAACCACTAAACAGCATCTAGCATCCTGCAAGATGATCTGACCAAGATAGAGAACTGGGCGAGGAAGTGACGGAGCATTCAAGGCCTCTAATTGCTGCAAATTGAATTGACACTATTTGAGAAGAGTGCTGAATGTGCTGGACTCACTACAAATCCCTTCGAAAGACTCAAGGGTCAACCCTAAGAGCGATTTCAATCGGGAGATTCAAAAATGGTCATCGATTGGGACTAATTATACAAATCAATCGTTAAGACTCAAAAAACCCTTGTAGATCTTCAACATCTGCAAATTTATTCTCAGACTATTCGAAAAAGGTGCCTGATGTCTTTTCGTAATCTGTAATGTCTATAATCTTCAACTAAAACTAGACCACCTTTGACTTCTCGAGTGAGAGTTGGAGAAAAGACCTTTTCTAAATAGTTTTCCACCAAAGAGCAACAACCTTAGAGGTAAAATATGACAGCCTTCGTAAGACAGAGGTGATAAGTGAAGTAGAGTGAAGTTTCATCAAAAAATGCCGCAGATATATTAGTTGTGCAAGAAATTGTGATAGAAACACTATAACTCCGGTATTTCCCGTTTGTGTCCCTGGAGAACAGGCGACCCGCTTCCTCAACCTATCGCCAAGGTCGACATATGCCTTAAACTACTAAATTTCAAGTGAGGGACCGATCCCGACCGACAGAAGTCACCAAAACGGGAAATTTGTTAAAGGAGACCACACCACAAGATACAAGTTCAAGTTGGTCTCAGGTGACAGAGTTTAAAAAACTAGAACGATTGCATAGGGTCTTGTAAATTCACATATCTCGTAGCAGACGCTGCGGTTATAATTGAAAACAACAATGCGCAATGACGTCATAGGGGCAAATTTTCACGGGCTACCTATAAATACCTACTCACGGACATACCTGTACCTGATTCCGTTGCTGATAAGACGGCGGCGGTTCCAAAAGCCTGTCATAATTATTACTGATTGTTTAAAGACAATGACGTTTGTCAAAACGACAACAGCAATAACAAGACCATGGGAACGTGATAGGTGAAAATCGGAGGTGAAAATCTAGGTGCAAACATTCCTTCCCAAAAGAAGTCATAATAATGTTACGAAGCTCGCGACCATCCCGGCTCTTTCTAGAGAAATCTAGAATTACGCTTTGCATTCGGGAAGCATCAAGAGACTTCAGCGGTAGGTCACGACACGTCGAGACTTTTGGCGGAGGTGCCGTAGAAAGTACGCGTATATTCTCGACGCAGATACCAGAAAAATCCTCGTGTGCTGTAAACACCATCAGGAAGCATCCAGAACCTTCGATGCCACTATAAGAGGACAACTCGACCTGGCATCGGGAGAGTTTGAATCGAGCGATCGTGGCGTCAACACCTTAAGCGACATTGTGAATTTCCAAGCGATTAATAATTCTGTGCGTTATTTAGTTGTGTCGGTAGTAGCTAATAAAGTGCAGTTTGTTTACAAGTAAATCAGCGCATTTAATTTCGAGATAGGCGAACCCGAATATCGTAACAACTGGTGTCAGAAGTGGGATATTTCGGAATTTGGAAATTTCAACCGCTGATTACGGAGCGGAGAAAGCCTGCAGGAGTTCGAGGCCGACGTTCAGAGGCTGGTTAACCTTGCTTATCCAGCCTATCCATCAAGTCTGCTGGCTAATATTTCGAAAGAAACCTTCATCAATGGACTGAGAGACAACGAGTTGCGCCAGATGGTCACAATCAGCAACCCAGCGACGCTCACCGATGCCTTAATCCACGCGATTCGTATCGAAGCAGCCAAGGATTCTCCACGTCACTTCAAAATCAGAGAAGCGACATTGGAAGCACCCGAGAATCCAACAGTCGGGAAAGCCAGCGATTCACAGTCCCCGTCAGTCCAAGAGATGTTCCAGAAGATTCTCATCGCTTTGGAAAATAAGGCATTCGCTAAATCGCATAAATCGCTAAGGACAGGGGGCAGGCCACGTTGCTTCGGATGTGGGAAACCGGGACATCTGCGCCGGAATTGCAGGCAACGGTCGAGTTCAGCAGACCGTTCCATAGCGAAACGGGGAACTGCTGATCAAGGAAGTCACCAACCGAGAGAAAGTTATCGTAGAGGAGGAAGACCACGTTGCTTTGAATGTGGAAAAGACGGACATCTGCAACGCGACTGCAGGCGACGATACTCTTTAGCAGACCGTTTCATGCTGAAACGGGGGGCTGCTGATCGAGGAGGTCAAGCAGACTGTTTCATGATGGAACGGGGGACTGCTGATCGAGGAGGTCGAGCAGACTGTTTCACGTTGGAACGGGGAGCTGCTGATCGAGGAAGTCAACTTCGTCCTGGAAAGAGTCATGGCAATAGCAACACGGATGATCTTTCTCGAAGACCGTGCAAAGAGGATTGCAAGCATTGCAAGAGAGTGGACCAGCAGAATGGAAACGTTGGCGTCAAAGCAATCGTTGTTGCGACCCCGAGAAATTGGTCTACAGCTGAACTTAGGCAAGAGCAACGAGAAGACCCGGCTATTGGTGCACTTGCTGAACGCAAGGAGAATTGTCAGGACAGACCAGAGTGGGCTGAAGTCTCTGACGAAGGGCCCGAATTTAAAGCTCTCTGGGCCCAATGGAAATCTCTGAAAATAGAGAACGGTCTGCTGAAGCGAATGTGGGAGAGCCCTGATGGAAAGAGGGAGATGGTTCAATTGGCGCTCTCCAAGACACGAGTGAAGGAGGTCCTAAAAGAGATGCACGACGGCGTCACCGGAGGACACCTTGGGGTGAACAAGACGTTGGCCAAGGTGCGCGAGCGCTTCTATTGGGTAAACTGCCGGAACGACGTGGAAGCATGGTGCCGTAAATGTGAAGTTTGTTCGGCCAGCAAGGGATCAAGGACTCGTACCCGAGCGGAACTGAAGACCTACAATGTTGGAGCACCCTTTGAACGCATCGCGATTGATGTGGCCGGACCGTTTCCGACAACAGAGAGTGGCAACAAGTACATCCTGGTTGCCATGGACTACTTCAGCAAGTGGCCAGAAGCATACGCCTTACCAAACCAAGAGGCTTCCACAGTGGCGGGTGTGCTGGTGGATAACCTGATCAGTCGTTTCGGTGTACGACTGGAGTTGCACTTGGATCAAGGACGCAACTTTGAATACAACGTGTTCCAGGGTGTCTGTGATTTGCTTGGGATCAAGAAAACAAGGACTACGCCTCTTCCGACGGAATGGTGGAGCGATTCAACAGGACGATGGAGCAGCATTTGTCAAAGGTAATTGACGAACATCAGCGAGATTGGGACCGTCATTTGCCATTGTTTTTGATGGCATATCGAGCGGCCATTCATGACACAACGGGCGAAACACCAGCCCGGGTTATGTTTGGTCGGGAGATACGTCTCCCTTGCGATTTGCAATTTGCCACGCCAGAGGACGACTCCAAAGCTGTTCCGGAGTATGTCGACGACTTAAGACAGCGGATGCACGACGTCCATGAATTAGTGCGGGACCGGATTCGACTCTCCACCGACCAAATGAAGACACGCTACGACCTGAAGGCGAATTCAGCAAGATTTCAAGCTGGTGATCTTGTCTGGTTATACAATCCTCAACGGAGAAAGGGGAGGTCACCGAAGTTACACCCCGCCTGGGAAGGACCTTACACGGTGGTCAAGAGAATCAACGACGTTGTTTATTGGATCCAGCGAGCCCCGAGAACCAAAATGAAAGTTGTCCACCTTGATCGTCTCGCCCGTTACGCGGGGAGTAATGTTCCGCCTATTCGGGACGAACAGGCTTAAGAGGGGGGCAGTGTTACGAAGCTCGCGACCATCCCGGCTCTTTCTAGAGAAATCTAGAATTACGCTTTGCATTCGGGAAGCATCGAGAGACTTCAGCGGTAGGTCACGACACGTCGAGACTTCTGGCGGAGGTGCCGTAGAAAGTACGCGTATATTCTCGACGCAGATACCGGAAAAATCCTCGTGTGCTGTTAACACCATCAGGAAGCATCCAGAACCCTCGATGCCACTATAAGAGAACAACTCGACCTGGCATCGGGAGAGTTTGAATCGAGCGATCGTGGCGTCAACACCTCAAGCGACATTGTGAATTTCCAAGCAATTAATAATTCTGTGCGTCATTTAGTTGTGTCAGTAGTAGCTAATAAAGTGCAGTTTGTTTACAAGTAAATCAGCGCATTTAATTTCGAGATAGGCGAACCCGAATATCGTAACAATAATATTTATCTACTCCCGTATCGTACTGACTGACCTCTTTTCGACACGCAAACGCGTATCGTACTAGCGCTCGACTTTTATGACACTGAAAGGCATTTTTATCTCTAGAATTTTCCAATTTCTTCCAAATATTTGCGGCAAAATAGATAAAATAGTATATTACACTCGTTTAATAAGACGTTTCGTCACACTCTTTTCTTTGGGACCCTCCTCACTGCGTTCGTCGGGCCCCAAAAACAGTCGTGTGGCAAAATTCGTCTTATTAAACTTGTTTAATAATATACTATTATCTAGTCCCGTATCGTCCTGGCCACTTTTCGACACGCAAATGCGTGTCGTACTATAGTACGGGACAGAAAGGCAATTTTTCACTGAAACCTGGAAATTAATAATTACTGGACGATTTTTGGCAGACATATTCAAAGATATGCCCTAAACAACATATTAAAAGACACAAGCCGTCACAGGTGGGATTCACCTGGCAGACTGGAGAATCTCCAGGATACCTGGAATTTCACTGAAACGCACATACATAGAGAACGGAAAGACGTAGGAGGCGTGATTTTTTTTGTGAATTACTCGTTATAACGTCATCTGTCATAGAGAATGTGGTACAACTTCATAAATAATGTATTTGCAATGGAAAATCAACAATAACTTGATTTCTCTGTAGCGCTCACAGAACCCTTGCAAAATGTGCAAATTTCGTTTTGAAAAAATCACCGTTGGGAAACCGAAGCCGTGTCGATTTTGAAAATGGATCTACACGACGTCCAGTCCAATCTACTTCCAATATCAGTGATTATTACATACAACGCCCTTGATTATTAGACCTACAAGGATAATATTCACTTATCTAAATCCCACTGTCAATAGCAACGGAATAAAATTCATGTAAACAACTAAATCTGACAGCTGTCACTTCGGACTTCTTTTATGTAATAATCTTCAAAATATCACTCGTGCTCGAGATTTTCCCAGATAATTTTGGCCAGGCGTTTCCCTCGGGCTGATTGTCCCTGGATAAATGCCCTCCTCCTACGGAGTCAGGCATTTATCGCTACAATCAGCACTCACGATCGCCTGGCCAAAATTATCGTGAAAATCTAAGCACTTGTGATATTACTGTTGAAAATTATTCGAAAAAAGTCGATCCCCGAGCAGGAATCAATTTTTCCAGTGGAGTTCTGCATTAAAAACGAGTTGTTTGGTCAAAATCCGGGTGAAAGGCTCTTCCGGGCGGCAGCGGCTAGGACAAATTTTGAAAATTCACAACGTCTGACTGGGACATGTTGAAAAGCTGCAACTGCAGACTTAATTTGAATCTTTTGTTGTGTTTCTCCTGCCAAATTTGGTTCCAATCCATCAGATAGATTTTAAATAATTGAATAGTAAAATTTTGAACTTTGACTTTGATCTTTTAATATTTGACACATGACAAACAGAGAAATGCTTCCAAATGTTCTGAGTACAGTTTTTCAAGAGCTTCCAAATGACATACTGCAAGTCAAGTTCCGTGAGATATAGCTTTTGTCATTTGTCGATAGTGACACTTGTGTTCGACAGATGACAGCTAGAAACTGATGGGCTCACTCTACGGAAGAATCATGTCTGCATATCAAATTTCAAGTTGATCAGATTAATGGTCCGGCAGTTATCGCGGAAAATTACAGACACTCCCAGGACGTTTTGCAGCATTTCCAGGCAGCGTTTGAAAAAATTAACGTTGAACGCAGTTTTTTTACACCAAATACATAATTTATAGAATTGTACCGCATTCCATATGATAGATAACTTCATCAGGAACAGTCTTCGGAAAAAATCAAGTCTTTATGACTTTCCGTTCTCTATTTATGTAAGTTCCAGCGAAATTCCAGGTATACTGGCGTTTTTCCAGTCTCCCAGGTGAATCCCACCTGTGACGGCTTGTGACTTCTAGTATGTTGTTGAGGGCATATCTATGAATATATCAGCCAAATATCGTCCAGTAATTATCAATTTCTAGGTCAAAACCTATCTGCCCTTGACTACTAGCGCTCGACTTTTATGACACTGAACGGCATTGCTACCTCTAGAATTCTTTAATTTCTTTCAAATATTTGAGACAAAATAGATGAAATAGTATATTGCACTCGTAAATAAGACGTTTCGTCACACTCCTTCCTTTGGGACCCTCTTCATTATTGCGTTCGTCGGGCCCCAAAAACAGTCGTGTGACAAACTTCCTCTTATTAAACTCGTATAATAATATACTATTATTACACGTTTTATCGGCTGATCGGACTCGTGAAGAAAAGTTTGATTTGTTCCGTAGGTTTTGAAATCTACCCCTGTTAGGTAGGCAACCGTTGCTCCCGAGGTTGCAATCTTGTTCCCACTTCTTAATAAGAGTAAGCTGGGGGATGTACTACAACAACTGTGCCAAATTTGAATGCTCTAGAATAAAATGCAAGGTGGGTTTGACTAACCGCCGTACTATATGGTCAAACTCAGGGGTGCGAAGCTGCATTTCGCTAGGACAATCATGGCCTGATTGAATTAGGAATTCATTCAATCTCTGATCACACAATATGAAACACAGTCAATACAGGGTGATTCATGAGTGACCTTACATAGGCTAATGGGAGATAGAGGACTTCGAGGCAAGTCAATATCCACTAAAGAAATTTTGTTTTCTCCATTGGTTACGAAGATACAGGGTGTTTTGTGTGTTTTGTATGAAACTTTGATGAGCGATATTTCTGAAACCGCTAGAGATATTTTCTTGAAATTCACCAGTAATATTTCTCTATTGGAACTTACCCTGAAGCCATACTGGGTCAGTCAAAATCCAGGGCCGGGATTGGGAAAATGTGCCCCTTTTTTATTTGATTAGAAAGTATCCGCTTTTCTGACCGCTTTTCTAAAAAACTGCTATCGGATTCGAAAAGCTAAGGAAAAATGCTTCAAGAATCACTCTTCAATTTAGATGGCACACCTAAACCGTTTCGACATAAAAATTGAAACAAAAAAGTCTAATTTTGGTTTCACTCTCGATTTTGTCATAAAAAAAAAATTACGGCTGTGGAATTTTTCTTTCAAAATGAGTCGATTATGTCCGGTCGAAAATGGGAACTCACCCACAAATTTTACTTTTGATTTTATTGTCGAAACGGTTCAGGTGTGCCATCTAAATTGAAGAGTGATTCTTGAAGCATTTTTCCTTAGCTTTTTGAATCCGATAGCAGTTTTTCAGAAAAGCGGTCAGAAAATGTCTTTTTTGATGAAACAAAAAAAGGGGCACCTTTTTCATAGCCCGGCCCTGGATTTTGACTTACCCGGTATGGCTTCGAGATGAATTCCAACAGAGAAATATTACTGGTGAATTTCAACAAAATACCTCTGGCCGTTTCAGAAATATCGCTTATCAAAGTTCTATACGAAACACACAAAACCCCCTGTATCTTCGTAATCATTGGAGAAAATAAAAAAATTTCAGTGGATCCTGACTCGCCTCGAAGTCCTCTATCTTCCATCAGCCTATGTAAGGTCACTCATGAATTACCCTGTATATGTATACCTACGATTGAATTTCAGTGGGATATAGATTTCTCCGTCTGCAGATGCCCATTTCAAAAGTCTTTGGAATGTTGTTTCAAGCTCAAACGAACAATAGCAACAATCTATCAGGAACTTTTTCTTTCAGGAGGAGTGTTCGTAGTCCTGCTGTGCGGCTTGGCGCTGGCCATCCTGGTGGCCATCCTCGAGTTCTGCTGGAACAGCAAGAAGAACGCTCAGACGGACCGCCAGTCACTCTGCTCGGAAATGGCGGAGGAGCTGAGGTTTGCGGTTCGTTGCCACGGATCCAGGCAGCGACCTGCTCTGAGAAGATCGTGCACCAGATGCAGCCCGGCCACGACGTACGTGCCGGCTGCATTAGACCTGCCTCATCTCAACGGGGTAAGATTTCCTGCCGCTGCCAACCTTATTGCGTACATCTACCTACACATGCATAAAGCAAATTCCAAGTTGAGACTCAAATATTAAATTTTCTTGATGCTTTTCAAATATACTTACCTACCTACTGCTATAGCGAAATAACGAGAGAAAATGTAATTAGAGACAAGATTTCCGCCGCGCTGGGTTCGCTAGGTGTACCGGTGAGGATTTATCTTTAGCTCCCAATAAATTGCGGTGCAAGTAATGCATCATCATGGTGAAAGATGAAGTCGCTCGTGGATAACAAATCAATACATCTTCGGGGCAAAAAGCGGGACGAGACGCGTTAAAAATAACATGGAAGAGGATGAGCTAGACGTGTTGTAACGGTACAACCCCTTTCTCCTAACCCGTCAGTTGACATTCCGGCGTGATCGTCTAACAAAAGTGTAAACCATACTTAACTGCTGTCTGGCCTCTTACAGTAGATTCACAAACACTGAGGTGGACTCCGCTAATAGATCCACCCCTTTTCTTTCACTAACCCTTTCACTGGCTCTGTCAAAGAAAGTGACAGTACGAGAAGCTCCGCTGATAGAGTCCCATTCCACTTTTCACTACGTTGTCAAATTAATTCATAACCGCTGGTTCTTTCATTGATAAGTGACACAAGAGAACAGGTACTAAACAGAGAGATATAACACGAAAGTCAACCACAATCCTGTTTATTACAACAAAGTCATAATAGAGAGAAGACAAGTGATACACAGGTCCTTAATCCTACCCTAGTCAGTGGGAGAATTCTTCAAATATCCTATCTTAAATCAATTCACAGTCCTCTAATTAATTAGCGTAATCGGAGTCATACTGACCTCCTCGTGGAAAATGTGACCATGGCATTCGCCTATTGACCTGGTGGGGAAACCACGGAAAACCCACCAGGATGGTCTTGTGCTGTGATTTCAGGGACTTGCTACAGTTTGTACGGCTCTGCCTACCCGCAGATTAGATCCCTATTGTAAACGACCTAACTTATTGAAATAACACGGAGGACGTTGCCATGATGCCTGAAAGAAAACCCTATCCAAATTTAACAACAATTCAAATTTGAGCTAAACCAAAGGGGAAGAAACTCTACCTAAACCGCAACGCAAATTAAACACTTGACTGCTCGAAATACGGAACGTAGCGACGTTTTACAAAACATGACGCCCAGAGTAACAACAATAAACACTGAATTTCATGTCAGTAATCACACTAATGTTATCACACAATTCTGTCGCTTGACGCAGGCTTACAAATCACCTACGCCTTATCAACCACCTGTCCTGGAAACCAACAATTTGCCGTGCTTTGACTTGACTTTGATAATCGTCAAATTTTGATTATAATTTTTCACTCGTTGGCTTTGTACGACAGCTTCGGCTTTGATCGTATGCCTTCAAACAATGAGATATGGGATATTTTCCCATCTCAATAACTTTATCATCTAATGGCATTATAACTGCCGGATTCACACTTCAAATACCATTTTAATGGCTCTCAAAACAACAGTAAATGTCTCCTACACTACACCTAGCTAACGGCGCCGAAGGAAAGTGCAGGTATGGTTTTTCACCACAAAACGGCTCGAGTTCACCTGAAACCTCGATACTGCTAAGAGAATCACGGTGGCTTTCTTTGAATAATTTTATTTCGACGTGGCTGAAGTTGCCGGTGGCAGAAAATAACAATCCTTGGACAGAATTTTTCAACAGATATTTGGAGGGAAGTAATTACGACGCTCTCGCTATTGGTCTCTTCGGGCGTCGCGCCTCAGCTCAAGTCTTCGATGACCCAACGGATTCTCGCGACGCGCCCCCACGGAGTTATGTTGAACCCTTTTTGATCACAACCCTTCGTTTATCGAATCTCGCGCGAGACTTTCGCATTTTGGCGGTGTTTATAGGTGATGTCTTTAAAGGTGGGCAATTTGCAGCCGCCCTTTTGGTGGACTTGAACTGTAAATTTTCTTTGCCATTGCGGTCGTCTGCTTGATCGAGAGAAAGAAAAAAGGCTTGAAATTTCATTCGCATGATGAGGCTTGGAGATTCGCCTTGCCGATGGTGTCCGGCCGATTCTTTAGCCTGTGACGGAAGTAATTTTTGTTGTTGCAAGATGGAACAATAATGGCGCTCACCTAGTGGCCAATCAGGGTGCATTTAACTCATTTGATGAACTTTCACGTGTTCGGGGCAGTGAGCCGGCTGAGCCATTGGCGGGAAGGCAATACCAAATTTCTCGGCTGGTACCCTCGAATTACACTTAGCTACAATTTTCTGTGGACTTCTAATCCTTATTTAATTTTTCAGCAGCATTGGTTTCCACGGCCGGTAATTAATAATATTTTAAACCTCAATTAGTGCAGAAAACGAGACCAACCTTTATTTGACGACCGGCGAAGTAGCAGCGATTTTCCTATTCCTTGGTCCCGATGCTCAGAATTTCGACTTGAAGCCTGCTGCCTGTTGTGCTGTCTCCAACACACACACAATATCACCTCTTTCTAATTGAATTTACACCAAACCCACCACGCGAATTAACCCTGATTTAATTTAGCAATCTGAACACACGAAATTTTCACTGAAACCCCTTTTTGACTTTTGTGGAAATTTCCGACCACCGAACTGACTTTAATCTGTTTAATTGACTTGGAATTTGACTTCTTTAAATGCAAACAACGATCTGAAATCTGTTATTTAACTCAGTGAGTAAATTAGTAAATTTTAGCTTCACGCTTGTACTTATCAAAAACTGCCTTGACAGAACAAAATCTTAAATCCCCAGAGGACTTGGATTCACGTTTTTCAATGCAACTTGTCACGATGAGAGCTCAAGCAAAAAAGCCCCGAGAGCTCGCCCACATCCCCTGAGCTACACTCTCTGATTTCCACTTCCGAAAGTCCTTCACCTCTACCAATGAGATTTAACCAACCCTAGTCTCGTCCAATCACAAATTTTCCACCCCCTGATATCGATCGCGTATTGGATTCTGTCGACCACGTTCGATCTTGCAAATATCGCCCTTCTGGCCGCACTCCTTATAGCATTCACCGTCAGATGGCGCCAGTCGTCTCATTTTCCACACCAATTTGGATAATTACAATCTTATCGATACCTCCACACTCCCATCTGACTGCTGACATATCAAGATATTTTAGCTTACGTTTATAACTTCCGGGCTTATGTCTAAACATAAAGAAATTACCCGAATAGTGTAATCCAACCTGGCCGGACTGGGCAGAATCGCTTGAATGAAACCCTTTCTTGTTTGGTGTCTACTTGACTCTTATTTCGCACCCTAATCTGTAAACTTACTCTTTCCACCATACAATCACATCTACGAGTTTTCAATTTGGAAACTGGTAATTAACCGCGTTTAATTTTCTTGTAAGCGAAATTCTCGAGTCGGCAAGGTGCTGGCCACATGGCAACGGCCCTTTTCGGCCCTTTTATGCGGCCTTTCAGTATATCATAAACCAGCAGGCGTTTTATGCCGTCGCATCCGGGCGTTAACTACACCGTTGCCCGAATTTTCGAAACTTAGATAAACATTTCTTTGTCCACAAGTTAGTTATTACTTCCCACGGCCAAAACGAAGCAATTTCTCTATTATTCAAGGACTCTGCCGGGTTTTCTATAGCTCCCCGTTTTTTAACAGCCTGGCTCACATAACTCGATTCAGCGTTGGGTTTCTTTCAAGCGACTCTCGGCCTTATCTCGCCAAATTGAATTCACATGTGCCCGGAAATTATAACTAACCTACTTAATTATATGAGCAATTGCCACAGTGTCAATATATAAAACAACAACAGGCGGCTTTATATATTATATTATTCTTCTGCAGTGCTAGAGATGTGACATCCAAGTGGGTCCCGGGTGCTGTGTGGTATACAAACAAGCGTAAGATATATATTATGTGTATAAGAAGCGTGAACCATACCACGCCAACAACGTTACCGCAAGGAAAATTCCAATTTTTCAAACCAACGTTAACATTAACAATAATAGTAGATGAATATTGCAAGTGAGACAAAGAAGCCATTAATAAGCATGTGAGATGTTTGAATTGGTAAGTTCTCAAGTGCTCATAAGTCATACATAACGACATTTTGCTTACGTGTGATCTTGAGACGTTTTATCCTAAAGTAGCGGCTTCAGCTTGGGACGAACTGAAATTGAGAAGATATTCTGCTAAATAAATCAAGAATATAGTCAATTTTGACAAATTGCTATGAAAATCGTATATACAGGGTGTCCAGAAAATATTGGAAAAGCTCTGCAGCATGGTGTGGAGGACCCTTCAGGGAATTCCGAGAGAGTGGTTGAAAAAATCTTCGACTTTTATTTTTGAAGCCCTATAGGTAATTATTGCTACAACTTTATTCAAGTACTTGCTCAGCACGATCAACCGATGGTCAAGTGACCTAGTTGTATTATGCAAAACAGTATCCTTCTTGCCTTTCCAGTTCGAACATGCGAATAGGATAATGGAAAAACTAGGCTCCAGCCACGGCTTTGTCATGGTAATGGACTAAAACACAATTAATTTCGTTCAGGGCAGATGGGGCGAAAAATCCAATATAGCTAGGCGCACCGCTACCACTGCCGCCTAAACCACCACCGCCACGTATAGGTGGAGGAAGAGGCCAGGCCAGCCACACAGCCATCACCATTCACCACGGCCACCATTTAATGGCGAAAATATCGATTCTGGCTGAGGGGTGAGGGCGATGGCAAACGAATTTTTTTTCGATTCACAAGTCACTGTCCGCTTTTAAAATGGGAAAGAAAATTCGGCAAGCAGCGCCGGCGAGTCGGTCGTCGGAACCGGAAATGCAGGAGGAATCCGCCGTTCCTGGAAAAAAGCTATGCTGATGCTCTCTGAATCCATGCCAATATCTTACGTTGTCCTCATCTTGTGAATTCTCAGTATATTTTTCAAGTGCAGTTTCGATTTTTGATGGAACTGACTCAGTGCTGTGAAGAAAATTATTTCCTTGATATAACCCAATTTGTTGGAGACCGCGACGAGCGAGTAAGACACATATCTCTACAATTGGCGGAGGAGCCGTGCACCAAGAGCTTGCCGGAGCCAATAATAGTTTTCTAGACCCCTCACGAATGGACTAGCATTACTAGCAACCGTTGCTGGAATATACCGGAATGACAATCGGCGCGGCGGCTCTGCGTCCTGTGTTACAGCGTCGGTGGCTGTTCGTTCATGTAAGACGTTTTGTTTCACTTGGGTTTTAGATTGGACATTGTTGTTTTGAAGCAACCTGTTTCATGTACACGCATTCCAATGGCAAAACTTTCTCAAGTCAAAACTTTGTACCTATGTTAGCTCCAATTTATATATTTCTCAATCACCTCGTATGTTAGCTTCAAGAAGTGTGATATAGTGTGTTCACTTTCACCGCGATTCTAGTCGGTCGGGCAAAGTTTACAGTTTGGAATTGTAGACTTGACGTCAACTGCCAAGTGTGCGTCTGGCTTGAGTCCCGAGAAATAAGTTATTGAAATTATTGGAAATTAGTTTTTGTCACGTTGCCTTTTCATGAAATCTCGGGTGAGACGTAGCATTAAGGTAATTTTCTTATTATCAGTTCCTTACATTATAGCTCCGGCCAAGCTCCGAAGGCGTTCCAAGGTAGGAAACTACTTAACTCAAAGATGTGGATAATAGAGTGATATTGGTGAATCAATTGTCTGCTTAAAAAAAAGGGGAGCTCACGTTGTTCCTCATACCATGTTTTGCAAAAAGTCCGTGGGCACGATTGACCTTTATATGGGTGATAGATAATAATGATATAGAAAATCTTTAGTAGAAAACGACGCAGGGTAAATAGTGTGATAGATTTCAATTATGGGTGCTGATGGGTCATCTGTTCTGGCGGATGTTTTCCTCCAAATCTGGGAAAACCTGAAAAATGAATGGGAAGATATGTAGTCTTTGCACGCCATGATCTCCAGCGAGTTTTATAGCAATATGGAAGATTGCTCACGAAATTCCCTGAAGGCTGAGTCCGGCACACACCTAGAGACTCTAACTTGAAGGTAAGCCACAAACCCGTACAACTGGCGGAGGGTCCATTCGATAGCTTACTGGATTCAAAGTGAAGCAGCAGAAGTCTTTTTGAGCTCTTCCAATTGGACGAAACTAAACTTGGAGGATGTATACAGGAGTGGTAAAAATTTTGATGCTCACCCTTGATATTTTGAAAACGGTAAGAGATACGAGGTCAGTTGATTTAAAAACAGTTGCGCATTTTTGTGGCGATTGAGCATCTGAGAAGAAACTTGTAATATTTTGATTGGTTCACGATTTATCCAAAAAAAACCGGAAACTCTGATTTCAGAATGATTTTTTATCTTTCCAACCATAAGCTATTTTAATCAAACTTGGTAGTTTTATGTTTTTGATCACTCCAAGTCGAATAACTTCGACAGAAATCTACCAGGCCTTCTAGATGTCGAATTATGATTGTCAACATTTTTTTTTAATGGCCGCTACATTGGATTTTTGAAGTAATAGATAGAGAAAAAATAGTAGTTTACAATACGAGTTGGCTGTTACATAAGTGGTTTTCTTATGTGACATTCTTTTTTTTTCTTTTTATGACATTTTTAGAGTCAAATTTTGGAATTTTCGTAAATTATTGACAAAATCGGGAATGCTCTGGAAAACAATTGGAATATTATCAATAGCAACAACAAACAAGCAACAGATGGTGTGCAATTGACGTATCTAACTTCTTGATCGTGTTTTGTGCTTGTTTGTACCGAAGGTTCATAAATTGAATGGGTCAAGGGTGTGTGTGAGTTCAAAAACGTCTGTCGGAACTAGCATCGTTCTTGTTGAACTTTGAAAAAATTTATTACAAAAGGAGTAAGGATTACCCTAGTTTTGATTTGACAGACGTTTTTGAACTCACAGGCACCCTTGACTCATTTAATTTATGAACTCTCGATACAAACAAGCACAAAACACGATAAAGAAGTTAGATACGTCAATAGGGTATGTGACTGTGTCAGATTTTAATGGTTTTATGTCTTTGTTATGAACAAGTGGAAATTGAAATGTAGCTTGAGCAAAATTTCTCGATGATACATTGATTAATTGATGAGAAAAGTGAAATTAAAAATTAAATTATTTTAAATCAATGTCACGTGACCTAAAACGCGCCACGATTGGGTGTGACGTCAATCTTCATATCTGTCATTTCTCATCTGTCACCGGAGATGTCACGTAGCGTCTGACGAAGCGTTTCTCGAGAGCGAATAGCAGTACGCTGCCTCAAATGGACGCTGTAATGGTTGGGCAGTTTATTATATTAAAATTGTAGGCACATTCACAAAAATGTGGTAGTCTAAACTCTAAAGTCTGACCACTAACTTCACTTTTAATAACATAACCTCAAATCTCAAATTGTGTTTTATTATCATTTATCGATTATACATATAACACATATGATACTTAATATAATTGAAGGTACCTACCAAGCTCATACACCCACATCAAAATGGTATTCACAGAAATAGATGGACGACTTCAAAGATAATCCATTCGGATCCCTTCTTGCAAGTTTCAGCCACTTTCTTCTCATGATGTGTGCTTTTTTGGGTACCACAATGAGAAGTTACTGTGGGGAACTTCTTCCCGTGTTTTTGCAAAGAGGCACCGCACACACCAGTGATAGGATTTTCCACTCATTGTTCTCCAAACAGAACAGCGTCCTTGCGAACATGTGACGGTTTGTTTACATTCGCGAATGACACTTGACAGTTTATGAACTGTGACGTCACAATGGCCGTTGACTTTTATAAAGCGTTTGGGCGCCAAATATTTGACCGAAATAAAAAAGATTTTTTCTACGTAAAATAAACATGCTTTGATCCAAATAAATATTACTTTCAGTGAAAACCAAGCAATTAGAAATTATTTAGACCAAAACTGAAAAACCGTCACATACCCTATTGCACACAATCTGTCACTTTTTTGTTGCTGCTATTTATAATATTCCAATTGTTTTTTTTTGAGCATTTCCGATTTTGTCAATAATTTACAACAATTTCGAAATTTGGCGCTAAAAATGACATGAAAAGAACATGTTGGTTACTAATTCGGAAAGCTGATTTTTTTCTCTATCTATTAGTGCAAAAATGCAATATGGCGGCCATTAGGAACAAAAAAGTTGACTATCATAATTTGAAATCAGAAGGCCTGGAAAATTTCTGTCAACGTTATTCGACTCGGAGTGATCAAAAACATAAAACTACCAAGTTTGATCGAGATAGCCCAGGCATTTTAGTAGAAAAATTGTGGTAACCCGTGACAAATTGGCGCAAAGCTGAATTTTGGTATGTAGGTTCTATTGGACCTAGAGAACAACATATCAAAATACTCGGACTTACACCCTCTTGCGTCCTTTGATTTTCATCCTCGAAGGTCAAGTTGTAAGAATCATAAGATACCTATCTCCAAGGTGTTCCTGCAGGTGAAAGGAGTATCCGATCGATTTTAGATATGTTTCAAACGAACGAGAGACATTTGTTGTTAGTGCTTGAGTGTGTGAGAGAACCCTTGTTACTCTTCAGATAGGTGAGTTCTGCGGGAAAGATGGTGAAGTGTGAATTTGTCGCCCGGATATTTCAAGAAAAAACATGTGAGAATCTTAAGCTTCCAGCAATGTCGCACAAAGTTGAATATTGCTATATAACTGGTATGATCCCTAGGGAGGAACATATCAAAATATTTGGACTTACACCTCTGTGCCTCCTACGATTTTGGAGCTTTAAATATCTAGCCAAAAATTCATTCAGACACCTTTGTCTAAAACTGTTTCTGTGGACAAACCAGTCATTTTAACAATATAAGATGGGTCTCAACTCAACATACGGTATGTTGTTACTAATGAAGTGGGCTCCGGTAGCCATAAAACATATCTGTTGGAAAGTGGCGTGAATAGTGAACGCGCAAGGTGGAATTTCTCGCCTGGATCTTTGAATGAGAAACATGTAAGAATATTTTGCGATGACCAATAAAGCAGAGCAATGGTGATAGGTTCTTTTTCCCATCTTTGAAACATACCCAAGTAATGAGACTGATGAGTGAACAGTTGATATTCACAGTGCTCATCCCAAAAATAATAAATTCTCTGCAATAAGAGGAACAAAATATTTCAATGCATAACGCTCAGGATGATTGGCAGCATGAAGCGATATCGCCATGCAAGCGCAATTTGTTTGGCTCGTTTGGCTATACAATTCTATTTATTTTTTTTATGAAAAACTTGAATTCGAAGCAAATAATTGTCAACAGTGCAATTCCTTGCAGGAGGGCGTGATACTGCCGATGATGGACATGAAAAAATCCCCAATGACCTACGACGTCGACACCTAGCGTCGACTGCTCGCTGGGGGCGGCTCGACGTTTGCGTGCACCTCCAGCGCCATACGGGACTGCTGCGGGGGACCGTCGAACAGCCGGCCGGCCAAGGCGGCCACCCTCAATTACCGCGCCACCCCCCAGTGCCCTAACCTGATGTCGGCGGCGGCCAGGAAGAGCGCCACCTTGGGGCGCAATTCGGGCTTCTGCGACGTAGTCCAAAGCAGCAATCAGCAGCACCACCGCCACCACCAGCACCATCAGCAGCAACAACAGCAGGACGTCGCCGACAAGATTCTGTGGAAGTTCGATTGTGATATTGGTAGTCCGAACAACCCAGACGTAGTGAACAGGACACTGCCCGATGCCATCGTAAGTAGGACCACCACATTGTGATACATAATAGGTAGAATATTATTTGTATAATTTTTGTCCGGTGGAATCGGACACCATTTCTGATGAGCCATTTCAAACTGAGTCAATTTCGACGCAATCAGGTCAGATTTTGCAAGCTGAGCCAATTTGCCGTGCTCAAGCTTTCTTCATTTTCCTTTCTTTGTGTTTATAACGTGTGAGTGAAAACTGAATCTAACAAATTGGATACCTTATCAAATCATTTTTGATTCGTTCAGTTTATTGATACCTTCAGTTTGTCTGACATCTGTCACACACGGGGCCACCCCGTTGTCAATCAAGTAAGGTGAAAGTGAAAATATCCCAAACTGAAGAAGCTTCCTTTCCGAAATTGAAAATGTTTCATCAAAAATGCACCTGTCGAAACTCTACCGGACCAGACCTAATAAATCAAATCAATGGACTGATGTTTGTACCAATTACTAGGAAACTTTATTAAGAAATGAATTTGTTAGTTTTAAATCATTGTATTTATGATTTGAGAGAACATACCTGGCGGTTGTTTTCGATATCGGCTCGGCATAATAATTTTGGTAAGGTGGAATATGTACCTATCTATTTATAACGCCTATAATATTGGAGCGAAAGCAGCAGATATCACGAGTATGTCGTCACGGATTCCATGCGCACTAGTCTTAGGCCCAGTATTTCCATCTCTGGTCAACTTTATTCTGACGTTAACTTGTTTTTGACTGCCATCGCTTTCACTGCTCCAACAATCGTTGTCATTGGACTTTGGTCGTTGAAGTGAACTAAAGATGGAAATACCTACTGACCATGCATCTGTGGGGTTCACTTCATAAATAGACTAAAAAAAGCCTTCCACCTTATGAAGTTTTACAGCCACTGATTCTTCAACTCTGGCGCACTGGAATAATTGCGCCAGAGTTGAAGTGAAATAGTTGGCAATAGAGTGTTCAATATAAATTCAAAGACAAGTCGAAAGGAATACCGTTCCATAGGTGGAAAATAAATTTAAATAAATAGTCAGGATAAGAGCTTTTCATTGTCCACGGTACCAGATTTTTAGATTCTCGAATGAAAAAAAACACAATTATTCCAGAGTGGCGAACTAGAAATCGAGTAGTCAAAAACTCTGGAAAATTATAATTATTGTTAATGGCAACTTGATGGCCAACTTCGCGAGGTAACATGGTGGAAAGATTGTCATGTAATTAACTATCGACATCGGTGGTCCAGTCTATGATCCGTGCCGTGAACCCGTGACGACATATTACTACACGTACTCTGATTGTAAGCGTTATAGTTCTCCTCCGCGTCCTCTAAGAAGAAGTTTCGGCTATCTGGCTGGAAGCACCCTGGTGGCTGAAATTGCTTCACATATTTAAATAGGTAAGCACGTCACGTATAACCAAATTCGACGTCGCTCTGGCAAAAATGGCCTCTAAAGATTTTCCTCACATTTCCTAATATTCCCACATGACACCTAAACAAAATTCAAAAGAAAAGAGACGCCGACAATTATTTTTGAACTTGTTGAAATAGAAAAAAAATCGAGAACATCCGTCGCAGGTCGAACAATCCGGTTTTGCTGAATTTGAATTTTTACCGAACTCAGGTGACAAAGAGAAACATGCACGTCTGGCTAGAAGAAAATATAAAGAAGAGGTGATTGTTGCTGTTTGTCACACGATGTGATTTGATTTACATTTCCGTCCAGGACGTTATCCTTTTCACTATGTTAATATTCTGCCAGAGTTATTGAAAACAATCACAATTCTTGTTGTTGTATAATAATTATTATCAATTGAATAAACAATACTACTATAAAATTTATCATTGTTCGTTAAAATATTATTATTCCATATAATATTGTTTGACTCTATGCTTTATGTTGATGATTTTAAAACAAATAAACTGTTGATGTAAAAGGGTTGTATCATTTCGCTCCCGAATATCCAGTTTTTGGACAAGAAAATTGGCAACGCTCTCTGCGTAGGTGACGTTTTCTCACATTCAGCTATCATCTCTCCCCGAAAAATGTGTATAATGGCGAGTCCTCGGCATCTTCAATGGAAACCACTTAAAGCCTGTCAGGTACTCTGCTGGAATGAAATTCCAGGTCAATTTTTTCGGTTTGTTCGACACCGTGATGCTCTACGTAGCGTCGGTATGTGTCGATATGAAGACATTCAATGCCTGGGGAGCACGGGGGCCGACGGGGTGGGTTTGATTATATGAGAGTCACGTGACCTGCATGCTGCTGACCCTTTGCCTTCAGCTTTAAGTCTCTCTCTTTCCCTGCCCCCCTCTTGCTTTTATGCCACTCTAACTACATTTTCCAGGCACGGCTCGAAAGAAGCCCCAGACAGAACAGAAATAAATTGCTGGACGGAAATATGATTTGTTGCACAAATAAATATCTCGGTGAGACATCATCAATATGTTTGTCTTGCAGTAGTGTATGTATCAATTTTTAAAGTTCCCGGTTCGGGTTACATGGACCGGCATAAATCAACTTTTCCATTGTTTTGTGCTCGACGCGAATCCTTTGAGGGACACACTATGTTATTCTGCCAGTTAGCGCGATATATTGTTTATTGAACTAATACATCAAAACAGTAGATATATCAAAGCAATTGTGAAAATTTAAGGTTTTGTTACCTTCAATCCATCTCTCCAATTTGTAATATAAGACAAAACCATAAACAATTCAGAATAGTGTCTAAAATGAGAATTCAGAATAAAAAATGCGAAACATCCATGCAGTTTCTTGTTCTTCATGATGCTAATAACAGTAAACACCATATAGCGTCTGGTGAAAAAATCATGTCGAAAGTATTTTGTCCTTGAAGTGACTCATAATAATAATAATGATGATAAAAAAAGCAAGATGCTACCAACCGTTAGGAAGCGGGGCGGGAGTACGAAAAGAAGAACACCTCTTAGAACGTTGTTTGCTAATTGATTCATACCTCTAGAAGTTCCACTTCTTCCAAGGGTGACTATGGTCACGCACTCACGTTTGTTTTACAGTTTTTATATTAGAAATAAAGTCCATTTGATATTATTATAATAATTATTATTATTATTGTTATTATCTTTTGTGCGTATGAGCTTCCATATAGGGACCGTTAAAGGAGGCGGAGCCAAGCAGTTTGTGATCATGACCAGCAGCGATCGGGGTGGCCGACTAGGAAACTTTGCACCTCCCATTCGTTTGACAGCATGACAGCTGTTTGTTGCTTGACGGCATTTGACCTGACCTACAAATCATTCTAGTGCGGTGTGTTGGCTCGCTGCATGCTGTCAAGCGTTAACTGTCAATTGTGGGGTGGTTGTTGTCAACTTCGCTCACTACACTGCGCTACATAACATCATGCACGGTCCCTATTCATAAATTGCTCAAAACTAGAAGTTTTTGCTCGTGAATTTTCACGCCATTCCATCCACCAAAACCGACGAGAAATCCTTCTTTCCTGGCATTACTCAGCTAGAGTCGTTACTTTGAAGAGATTCCTAACCAGTGCTTTCACGTCATCAGGAACAACTCTCCCGACTTGGGATTCGGAGAAGACAATAAATCTTTTATTCCATAGAGAAGTTAAGTTTTCCTAGCGATATGAAAGAAACAGTAAAATTCTCTTCAATTTTCCGAACTGAGCAGCTTTTTGGAACGACTGACCGTTGAAATTGTCACTCTTTTGCTGAAATCGTTCAGGTTGTTGAACTTTCCCTATCCTTCCAGCTCAGGGATAATGATTCCGCTGTCGTTGTCGACGTTATCGGAATCTTCGAGTTTCCATTGAGCTACTACCGCAACTACTTGAAGTTGAGCTTCGGGTGGGAGCTTGAAGATGAAGACTGGATGGATATTCCTCACCACGTTTTCATTTGATAAACCTGCACTCTGCAGTGGGTAGATTATCCTGTATATCAGCTGCTCCAGGTCCCTACCAGTGCACTGCATTTGTTAATTATTGGCAGTCTATTGGCAGGAGAAACAACAACAAGCACGCGGAATTAATAATTGTTTGGAGAGCGCACGGAAACACGTTTTCACTCCATCTACTTGTTATTTACATTGTACACGAATATTGTTTTATCCATCGAAAATCAATTATTTATGGTATGGCGCACATAATACTATAACCCAGCGAATAAATAGCTATAGTTAAATTGTTAGTTGTTAGCACATGTTATTACCTAATTGATTTGAAATTCGATATCCAAACTCGTGTCCAAATTCTTCAACCAAACGACAGCCTCAGGTGTCACCTCCACGGAATCCTCCGAAAAACCCTGGTATGCGCGTGAAAGACATTCGAATGTGACCTGTTTTATTGTTTTAAATTGATAGATTAATCTAAGCCAATCTTGAAGAGAACTAATTTTGGACAAATAATCTCGATAACATGATAAAAAAGAAAGGGAGTTCTTCTTTTTCACCGCCAATCCGCGATATTACTTATTGTGCCAAAATAAGAGATATTTGAGTAGGTACCTACCTAATTTATTATTTACTTGAATTCAAACAAAAAAATCAAGTAATCATACAGTCCAACATGGTAGGTAACTTCCATTGTTGCATGCTCCCTCTAACCTCTAATAATTGAGCTTGATCCACATAGTGGTTAATTTCGTCTATTGTTCGCATAATAATTTGATATTCTTGAAAATGCGCGACTCTCTCATACTTACAAGGCAAAACAAAGCTCCACCACTCTGACGTTACTATAATATTATTGTTGTTGTTATTATCACACCCATCACCCAAAGATGTACATTCCTACAAAGGCCTAAAGAGGGAGAAGCGACGTAACATGAGGCATCACTCTGGGATTAGGCTGAATGCCGGTATTGTTCGAATTTGACGTCATTAAAATATCACAAGCGTCTTCCATCTTAGATACTCTCATTAGAAGCGTTGAATGTATTTAGAGAGTGTCTTAAAATCCGCGCCTTCGGAGTCAACATTATTTCAGAGATACTTATACTTCAAAAGGCCAGAAAAATAAAAAAGGGTCTATTATTTTTCAAGATATGGAGGGTCCTTTGAGCCTTCCCACCCAGTATATCATATATTTGTCAATATTTTCTCTTTCAGAAGGGAGAAGGACAGAGGATCATGAAGCCTTTCTCTGCGTATTCCGCTTAAAAAACATATTACAGGTATGACAGAAGGCAAGATCGGAAAAATATACAGACAATAAGCAAATAGAAAAACTGGCCCAATTCTCAGCCCAATTCATGGTTCTCGATGGTCGTCAAGGCAGTTTTTGGAAGGAACAACCGACGGAGCCTGGACCGTCTAAACTGGAAAAGTATTCCGGGATTGGAAAACGCGGCTGGTAAGAAAGGCTGACGATATTCTCGATATTTTTCATTCAAAATTCTGCCAGTAACAGATTACCTAAATATTGTGGAACAAAGAAACTAGAAGGGCTCGAAGGACCTCATTCCAACCATCCATACCTTTAAAATGGAAAAACGCAAATTTTGGGACAGCTTGTATGAAGTCCTCTCGTGATTTCATGCGCAAGCGCGTAAGCGACTAGGCATATTCAATGATGACAAGATGGTCATGATGGCACACCTAGGTATAGCGTTTTCCCACCAAAAACTGCTTATGGCATTGTGCGACTGAAATCCAGGTGTAGATCTTACCCTCGATCTTACCAAATGTTTCTCATTGATTATCGCCCACATACCCAATTCAACCAATCAGAACAACCGAATGAGACCCACGTGACCCGGTTTAAGCTATCGATTATTGCACACTAGCAGGTGATTAATGCACACTAGGTAATAGCACCGGATTGAAATATTTTCGGGCCCACGACTAATATGAAATTGAAACGACTGTATTTATACTTGTTTGGATTGAAATTTTAGTACTGATGCGTTTAAACAGTCTTCCACTTACTGAAATACAATTTCACAACCTATTAGACTTCTTTTCAGCATTGTTTCGAGCAACGAGGCCCCTTCCTTAGTCCGCGACCTCGTCCGCGACTGTGCACTCTCTTTTCATGCTCTGTCAACGAACTGTTAGTGACATTTTGCTTTAAGCTCTACCAGTCTACCGCCCATGTGATCTACTGTGTTGTGAACTGCTACCACTAATGGCAAGGTAATCATTATTATTCAGCCAACCAGAATCAGCTTGATTTTGTAGTGAGTTTCACAAGCGTATTCAATTATCATAAAAAAGAAAAAAAAACATTTCCACCCTTTTCTTGCAATTGTTTTTTTTTCAACAAGGCATGCTTTGAAATTGACAGTTCTACTATACAATGACACATGGGATCTACTATTTCTACTAGTAATCTATGTGGGCGATAATCTGCTAAATTTAACTCGTGCTTTGTGTTTTATTCGAGTTAAATGTTTTAAATTCCTCAAACAAACTATCTATCACTCGAAAAGAAGACCCGATATTATCAAATCTCGTGGACAAAATTCCTCGACTTTGTCCCGGGATTTTAGTCAGATAATATCGGGTCTACTTTTCCCTCGTGATTGACAGTTGTTTTCGGGTTGAAACGATTTAACTGACAAAACACTAAGCACTTGTTATATTACTATTGATTATTACATACAACGCCCTTGATTTACTAGAGCTAAAAGGATTATTCACTTATCTAAATCCCATTATCAATGGCAACCGAATAAACTGGATAGCTGTATACCTTTTAGAGAAAAAATGACCCGAGTAACTTTGATCGGATGACGGCCAAAGAAAAAAATAGCAACAAACTTGACCTTTTACCACGGATCCTTTTACGCACGTGAGTGACCCCAAGCTTTCTATAGTGATCGGTCGATAAGTACGACTGGTACTTGAGAAGACAGAAAAAAGGAACTTTGAGTCTCTTTCTGGCAGTTTCGAGCTTCAAAAGGAACGACTCCTGTGACATCACTTTGACTTTCGAGTTGCCCCGAGTCGTAAGAGGAAAACAACTGATGTAAACAACAAAATCTGACAGCTGACACTTCGGACTTTTTTTAACAATCATCAAAATATCACTCGTGCTCAAAAATTTGTCAGATAATTTTGGCCGACCAGTTTCCTCAGGCTGGTTGTCCCTTGATAAAATGCCCTCCTCCCACGGAAATCGGACATTTATCGCTACGCTACAACTAGCACTCGCGATCGCCTGCCTGGTCAAAATTCTTGTGAAAATCTAAGCACTGCTTGTGATATTGGGTAGTATTAATAGAATAAAAGCATTTGCTTAGATTTTTGAGGAGTTGCTAAGCAGACTTTCCCTGGCAAAGCCTATGAAATCCAATCAAATGCTCATGCTTATTTTTTACTAATACTACCCCTCGTACTACCCATTACTGTTGTTGATTATATACAGTGTAGTCCAATCAAAAGCAGAATTAAAAGAATAGATGCAGTCTGCAGTGTATAAAGACTTCATCAGGTGACACTAATTGGCCAGTTAAAAGGTAAGTGCTCATTCATTATTTTTGCCATGATTCTGATCTTCACGTTTCGTCATGCCAGGATCTCAAAATGTGGTTTCCAAAATATGTCCGCCTGTCCGCCTGTCTACAAATTGTGAGTTTTTTTGGTTTCCCAATTTATTCCTTATCCTTCAAAGCCATCACGACTGAATTCACGGCATGGCGTGAGCACTCAACACGGAAAACAAGAAGTAAGTACCACTTTGAGAAATAGAAAATTTTTATTCAGGGTTTTGACTTGGGCTCGGACTTGGGATACCTACCTCTACAACCAATCAAAAGAAACTACAGTCTGTCGGAATTTAAACTTTGATGGAGAATCCCGCGGCAGAAATGAGGATTTTTTTGAGTCCGTATTGAATGAAAATTACTCGAAAAATTGCATATCTCTTTACTCTGATGATTTATGATTAAGGACATCTGCTTTAATATTGTTAGCTCTTCATCTACCCGGTATTTTGGAAGCAATATTCAGTAATGCCTAGGTCCCTAAGTGTACTTATTTTAGGCGCCGATACAATGACAGATTTATCAACGTCAGTTCCAGTTACCCAGCGCTAGCGCTTAGGTAGACACTTAATCCACCGCAAAAAGAGAAGTCAAAGGTGCGTTCTAGCGAGGACAAGAAATTTATAATTTCTTTTGCGAAGCAAAATACGAGGGCTTTAGGGGAAAGTTGCGTAGAACGGATTAGGTAAATTATTAATCGAGTCGTAGTCTGAAGGCGTTGTCGGATGACATTACTTGTCCTAGTTTCGAGTAATTTTAGGCAATGCTATTATTGCTATTGGTCGTTTCGACCTTAAAAGCCAATAGCAGCGTTCACACTCACACGGATAGTTTTGGCTCGCGGTTTCGGGAAAGGTTTTGGGCTCAACAGGTGTAATGTTTGGCTGATGCTACTAAAAACTGGCTGGGAACGTCATGAAAACCACTAATGAGTACCTAATGACGCTATCGCAAATTATTTCAAGCCGGGTCCTTATAAAAGAAACTCGAAGACGGTACTATTGTAGGTATGTTTCTTACTTTTCCCATATTAATATCCTCCGTTTTACTACGCTCTCCCCTACTTGTTCCCTTTCGCAGAAAAAAATCGCTTCAATTTAGGAACGATGAAAACGCGTGATGAATTATGTGGTGGCGCAGAGCTTTTACATGTATAATATTTTGATTTATGTATTGTTTTGCTGAAGAATAACATGGCGGATGAAGTAATGAAATCCTGGAAAGTTAAGGGAGAGGATGCGCGCTTTTAAAATAAATAAATATATGTTGGTAACATCCTCTGGATTCTGGAACGAGGGCAAAATTGAGCGAGAGAGCGAAGGGAAAGAGATCAAAGATGTTATAAAAGTAAAAGTGTTGGCCTGTTCGGTGCTGATAAAGACAGAATCCGAAATAAAATACACGAAATTAAAAAGATTGCCCAGGCACGGAAGAGCTGAAGAAGTCGGGGGGAATAAATGGTTCGGTGTAGTAGGAAGAGAGCGTACTCACCTGCCCTAAACAGAAACACGGAACGGAAATTTCAGATACCTGAATATTACACTCTACAGCTTTGTGCACATAATAAATTGATAAATAATAAATAATAAAAATAATGAGAAATTCAAGTTTTTTTGTCAAAACGTTCCTGAGTAATGATTTTTTTCATACAAAAAATTGAACTTTGAAGAGTTGTAAGCGCTTGTGAGAGTAGCTCAAAAGCGCTTTTTTTCAAGCTATAAAAAATTTCAAAATAATTTTAATACTGGTTCCTAATGTTTTTGCTCTCTAATTTCAACAGAACATCGAGCAGAACATGTTATTTCAACGTATTACCCTCGGTACCTATTACTTATACGAGAGTACAAAGCTTCAAGTAAATCCTAGAGACAATTCACCTTACTCCTAAAATAGTAGGCAGTATAAGTGTATTACCAGTTACCACCAAGGTCACTGGTAAAAACACCCCTTCGGAATTGCCAACCTCAAACATTGGAGTAGTTTTCACTTTTTTAGGAAGATTTTCAGTGTTGTTCGGTTAATTGTCTCAACAAATACACCTCTAGGTTCGATATATTATCGCTCTACATCTCGATTTACACTCGGATCCCCTCGTGAAAATCCTCGATGTAGCGATAATACACCTCACCTATCGGTGTGTTACATACGAGTACACACTTTAGGTATTCAAAGTACAAGTATTTAGTTGACACAATAAGTATGAGGCGAGGTATGAGTTTTCCAATAATCATCAAGCGAGTTTTAAAAAGTGTACCTATTTACGGTGTGCAAAGGGAGTGTATCGTTAGGCAGTTGGTTATATTGCAGCTACAAGCAGGTACAAATGATGGCGAACGATAGTTGGCAGCTACAGGTAGGCATATACAGATGGTGGTCGTGAAAGTCGCGCAAGACGCCAAAGCTCGCAACGGAATGGGAAATCTAGAAGAAAAACCCTTGGAAAGGAAACAGAGAGAACCTAGAAAGTCGTATAGTCTAGGATCTTTTCGGATAAAAAGCAATGCTAGAGGCAAGTCATGTTAAAGTTTGGCAACATACGTTTTAAGGGTATTTGGACCCCACTGAATACGAAAACCATTGTTGCCAAGCCGAATTTTGCACCGGAAGCCCGCAATGGGGGGGTAAAGGGAAGGGAAGGCCAAAAATCACTATTTTTCACCATTTTTGATGTCGGGACTGCGACCTGTCATCAACGTGAAGTGAATTACATCATATCTTGATTCACTGAGGTCTTATACTACCATATTGACATAATTACTGTCAAAATTTCTAGAGGGGGAAGACTGGTGGGGGGAATGTTGACTGTGTAGATGATTCTTCTTTTCTCTCGATTTTGAGTAAATATAAACATGTTTGGTATCGTTTCCGACTAAATTCCATATTCCCTATTCAACTATGGTGTTCAAATTGCAATAGAAGCGAGTTTGAACAAGTTCTACATGATAAAATATGTTTTTTGTCAATATTTTTTTACGTCTTTCAACTGTGTTATTTTACTGCAAATCGGCATTTTTTCTCAAAATTCTTGCGTAGTTCGTTAGTCTCATGTATTTACCATAATAAAGGCATCCAATTAATTTGCCTCTACTTTTTTAAATATGGAGAAACATTTTTTTTGTGGAAATTGTTTAGCCCTACTTTTCAACTTTGTTTTTTGCTGCATGTTGTATGTATGATCAAAACTCAAGTTTTTCATGTTTTAGAAAGTGAAGACACACTTAGTATGTGAATGTATTGTGTAAAATACACCTGACTAACGAATTACGCAAGAATTGTCGAAAAAAAACTCCGATTTGCATTGAGATATCATAATTTATAGAATTAAAAAAAATACGCCAATGAAAGTGAAGAGAACTTGGTGCAACCGAAGGCAGATACGTAGGTACATTACCCTAAACGTTAAGTTGAATAATACAATTATAGGTTGTATCATTCACATTTATTACATTCGATTTCAAAATCTCTTAATCTACCTCTTCCCTGTGTATTATTAGAGGAATGCGGCTTTTTCGAATATTGGTATAGGTAATAATAATATAGGTACATCTCATGAACGTAAATTTTGAGGAGTTGTTCTTTTTTAGAGGTTGATGGTAGAGAACACCTGCCAAAGACGTTCGAAAAAGGTAACTTTTCTTGGAGGTTTGATAGAGCATATTTAGAGCATAATCAAACATACCAAAGAAAAATTTTTTTTTAGCTGAAATAGAACTTCTTAGAGAAGTTGGAGAAAGGTAACCTTTGGAGCTTTATAATTTCATAAAACATTTTGAATGAGTTCTAAAAAGGTAACCTTCTTTGGAGCTTGAGAGAACATCATAGAGAAGTTGGAAAAAGGTAACCTCTTTGGAGCTTAATAGAACATCTCAAAGAAGTGCAAAAGTGGTAACATTTTTGGAGCTCAAGAGAACATCACAAAAAAGTTGGAATAAGGTAACCTCTCTGTATCCTAATAGGGCATATCAAATCCGTTTGGAAAAGGTAACCGTTTCTCGAGCTCAATAGAACATCTCAGGCCTTTCTGAGAGGACTCTTGCCCACTGGGCATCAGGTTGTGACATGAAAAACTCTTCTTTTGAAAAAAAGTACATTCTAGAATATCTCAGCTAAGGTTTTCATTATAATTATGAGGTGGAGGACCACAGTTTTTCATCATACAATAAAATAATAGCAAAAAATAAAGTTGAAAAGTAACGCCAAACAGTTTTCACAAAAAAATATTTTTTCCATATTTCAAAAGTCAAAGGCACATAAGTTATATGACTGTATTGTGTGAAATACACTAGACTAACGAGCTACGCAAGAATTTTGAGAAAAAAATGCTGATTTGCAATAAATAACACAGTTCAAAGTGGTAAAAAAATATTGACAAAAAAACATGTTTTATCATCTGAAACTTGTTTAAACTTGCTCCTATTGCAATTTTGACACCATAATTGAACTGAGAATATGAAACTTGATAGGAAAAGATACCAAACATGTATATATTCACTCAAAATCAAGAGAAAAGAAGAATCATCTTCACAGTCAACATTCCCCCCACCAGTCGCCCCCCTAAGAAAATTTTGACAGAAATCATGTCAAGATGATAGTATAAGACCTTAGTTCATCAAGATACGATGTAATTTACTCCACATTGATGACAGGTCTCAGTCCCGGTATCAAAAATGGTGAAAAATGGTGATTTTTGGTCTTTCCCCCCCTTTACCCCCCCATTGCGGGCTTCCGGTGCAAAATTCGGCTTGGCAACAATGGTTTTCGTATTCAGCGAGGTCCGAATACCCTTAAAACATTTGTTGCCAAACTTTAACATGACTTGCCTCTAGAACCACTTTCCAGGCCACTTTTTCAAAAATGATCCTAGTCTAGTATACATTATTACGAATTAAGTTTTTTCCACTGCGTCCGGCGATTTGGAAGGGAATAGTTCACTTACAAGCTTTTATTCAATTATTCCTGCTAAATAGTAGCGGAAAGGAACGGACCGGACTAACAGTTCTTCACTTTTTTATTTCAACAATACAACGAAACGAAAACAAACTGGTTGTTGAGGTGGAAATCCGGCAGGCAGCCTGTTAAGTGCGAAAATCCCTAGCGGCTTTCCTAGTAAAACTTACAGAACCGTATTTAAGACAATTCAAAACGGTCACAATACATTTTTTCTACATAACATGATTGTACGACCTTGAGAGTTGAAGTATTTATTCAATTGCATCAGGTTTCTCTCCATACATCTTGGATGGGTACACTGGATTTCCAGAAAAAAAGTTGTGTTGTAGCCATTGCATATCTCCACGTAGGAACGCACGATCAGTTCAAAAAAGAACATACCTAACTGAACAAACATCGTGAACGAGATGTAAGTGAAAGCTCTTGGCAAAACTCCTTTCTTCCTTTTTTCGTTGCCTTGAGAACTGCCAATGCCAATTCCTTGAGTTAGCCGTTCACATATTTAGCTCTTTCTATTTTGGGCACGTGAAAAGTGAATTCCAAAGGTGAGAGCGGTAACAGAATGGTGATCAGCTTCCCAGTTTCGGTGCTTGAACAAAATAAATTGGGAACTTTAAAATTCTTTCGGCTACTAATCTTTGTGGAAATTGAATATAGGCATGGAAAATTTATGCAAAAAGTCACGATGGTTCGTGGTTGCATCATCTATCATCTTTTCACTTACTGGCAATATGCAAACCTGCACAAAGCCGTAAGTTCGTTACCGGTTCCCATCGATAATTGCCTCTGCAGTTTATCATTTCGGGGCACAGCACCATGTAAAAAACAGCGTCAAAGCTCTACCCCGCCATTATAATAATATTAAGGGATGACGAGAATTCCATTCACGTGCGCCACTCTGATGGATACGTTGCTTATCATACATGAATGCTAATGTGGATTGCATGATATACGCGTGTCTAAAAATTTCTCATCGTTTCCTCACATAGCAAAGCTTTCAGTAGTTAGAAGCAGGTATACCTACAGTACACTGTAGATTCTTTCAAAGAAAAAGTACTTTGATCAGTATGATGGAAGATCTTCAAGTGTTGAGCCAGGAGAAAAGAGATTTAAAATCTCGTAGAAAATATGAGGACAAAATTTCTAAAATGGTCTCAAGGCCACGCTATGGAAACACGCAACGCAGCAGTAACGCAAAGCGCTACGCTTCTGATCAGCTCCGGTTGCATTGCGGCTACGTTGCAATGGATCTGTTGACGACGTTGCGATCTTGCGAAAACTTTGCGAGCCAATCAAAAACCTCCAGTTGTTGCGTTGCGTTTGTGGATTTCACGAAGGGATTGCTGACACTTTTGGGAGTTTCGATCTAAAAATCTTTGTCTGGTTTTTACAAATCCTGGATATCGACGAGGCGCTCTGGCAACATTTCAGCGACTCTTTTCTTTCCTCTGCTCTCATGCAGTTACGGCGAAATAAACCCGTTATCTAGTGATTGCCGTCTGACGCAGTCTGCGCGCGAGTAATACAATAAAAGTTATTTTTAAAAGTGATTTCCAAAGCACAAATTGTATTTTTGAGAAATCAATAGTGAGAACTGGAGAATAGTGCGGCGAGAGAGCCACTTTGTGCGCCGCGACGCTTTGGCGGCATTCCCTATGCTCTGCGTCCTCTCGCGTCCGTATATCGCAAAAAGCGGCGCTGTGCTAATTTTTTTGCCGGCGTGGTCCTTTGATTCGGAATGTGGACAAATGTGTCTCGTGTGTGAAGGTAGGAGAGCGGCCCCCTTTTTCACATGTTGAGATGTAATCAAGCGTCGGACGGACGCAGACAAACGATGTTCTGGATTGAGTTGGCAAGTCTGTGATCCGCCGACCGGAGGCGCGTGGCCCGCAGCAGCCCAAGGGGGCCGTTTACCAGATAGAATTCAGCCATCACGACGTACGTGTATCAATTCCATGCTCGCTTCCGGCCGAAAACGCGCGGCTAAATATCATACAAACGCCGGACCCGTAAAAAATTACGAGGCTTGAGAGGAACGCCATCAGCGCTTCCGAGTCTTTCTGTACCTTTATTTTCTCGTCATTAAACACGATCCAAATGCTTTTGTATTAGTTTTCACTTTTTTCCCGGCACTAAACATTGCCTGAGCTTTGGTCTGGACAAAACCTTCCTCCACTACCCGTTTTCATCCATATTCCGAAGTTGCGACCGCTCTTTCCTCGGCTTTTTCTCCCTGTGGTAGGTAGTCGCGGACGACGAATTTTCGTGAAGAGCTCCGATAATAATTGAGATGTCAAGTGTTTTTTTATTCGTTTATTTGACGTCGGTCTATTCCCGCAACGAGGCCTAACACCGACGCCGGTGAATGCTTTCCTCAGGGTAGGGATTTTTAACGACCACCAATATCGCATGGGGTCGGCACTATCGTTCACATTTTACGTGCTATGCGATGCGACACATGTATTTAGCAAGCATTCCAACTAAATCAAGAAGCTTGTTCAAGAGTCGAAAATCCGACCGCCTTCGGTGAAAATCTAACTATTTATTGGCGTTTAGTTCTGTTTCCCAGGCCACGAAGCCTAAGCATGTGCGGGTTCTTTTTGGCCTGTGTAACTACCACAGAAAGTTCTCTCGCAACTACAGCGCACTTGATACGCTTGCTGCGGAAGAACACCAAGTGGACGTGGGTCCATAAGAAAAATGTCTTGATGCTGTCAGGGATCTGTTCCTCAAGACAATCCCGCTTGAACACTTAGAGAGAATAGTTCTGGCTATGGACTGGGACTACTGGGAGTACTACGGGTTGAAATCGTAATTGAAAGTGATTGATTCCGAGGTGGAGATAGTTGGGATTGGGAGAATTGAAAATACAGAATAAACTACAAAAAATCAGGTTTATGATCGAGAAGGAAAGGTTCAAGAATATTTACAGTTCAACTTGACATGGCGTGTTGACAAAAATAAAGGGGCGTTGAGCAGAGGACGCCAACAGAAAGGGTGAGCAATACCGCGAGAGTTGGCTTACAAACTATAACGTAGGTACGTGCGAGAACTCGAAGGGCCCAACGAAGCTCCAGCGACGACACTGAAACAGAGTACCTAGACGAAAAACAACATACTGCCGTCCTACCCCAAGGGAAATTGGTGTAGTAAACCGATATAGCTACCCCCTAATTACGTCTCCTACTTCACGCAGAGACAATAATAATACATATAACAACAACACGCTGAATGTCAAATAGGCAACTTATTCTTAAACAGTAAAATAACAGATAAGAGGCAACACTTGGTTTGCCCATCAACGAGTCTTGAACGCATGAGCTTCGGAACAACCGCAACGATTAGCAAGATCTTGATAATCTAGACCAACTGACAACGTTGGTGAAGACGCCGATTGGACGGTAAGGTAGTGAACTGATTTGGTACCTTTGAACATTCCAGAAGCTCACCATACGCTCTGGCATCTGGACAGACGAGAGAAATAGGACCGAGATGGTCACTTCAACGAAGTTGGCGATTACTGACAGTTGCTATCAACCAAAGGCGGTGCGGCGTTCTAGGAGTGGCGTTCAGCGCCGCTTACGTTGATTTTGGTTCTCGAGGCCCATCACATGACTGGTGGTACTGCTTGCCATCAACAGGAACAGCAGAGGAACACTGAATCGCTACTCGGCCGATGGTTATTGGATCTTTCTTTGCAGAATCAGCCGGAGCCTCCGAAAATAACAACCAACTCTCTTTTGTTTTTTTGGTTCCTCCGGTTTCATTATTCTGTATCGCCAAGTCGATTTTTGAAACCGTAACAGGAGCCATGCGTTATCAGTTGCAAGATGAAAGTAGAAGAAGACTGACTCATTGCGTTTGCAAGCCGATCCCTGCGGAGAGCTGAGTTACACCACCACTGCGAAGGAGCTGCTGTGGGGTGGTGTTTGCAATGGAGAAACTTCGGATGATGTATAGGGAGGGGGGGGGGGAGCAGATTGTAATACGCTTTGATCATCAAGCCTTCAAATTCTTGGGAAGATGTGGAATCCAAAATAAATGGCTCACCACGTAGATACTTTTCTTGAGCGAGATAAGACGATTGCACACGTTAAGGGAAAAGGAAACGTGGTACCGGATATGCTGTCTAGGCTCCCCGCGAATGGGGACGAGACTAATAAGAGCCTGCGTGAGCAGCCCATTACTCTCTCGAAGAATCGAAGAAAGTTCTTGGCATGCTCCAAGATCTCCGCGCACAAAATCAAAGTGATGATCACCTGGGAGCCATCCGAAAAAGGCAAACTAGCTTTTAGTGTGTCCAATGCATGACACATTCTGACGGTAAGCGAACGATACTTTGTTCACTCTGATGTCTTGGTTTACTGAGCTGACAATGATGATCAAGCTTGTCTTGCCATTCCAGACGGCTTCTACGCCAGTTTGGTGTCAACCAAAGTACACCAGGTATTGAGAAATTTCACTGTTGGTCTAACATTTCACACTTCATACAGCAAAGCAAGCAAAAGTACCCAAACTGCAATTAAGAACCGTTGACACTCATCATTGCGAACAGCTTGGACGAACTTGGGTGTATTGACTTATACGGGTTCATGTCAGAAAGCCAGGGCTTCCAGACCATCTCCGTGGCAATCGATCGAAAAATAGGTAGTCAAATAAATCAAAAATTAAAAATTACACGACAACCTGTATTAGGAACGAATTGGACCATTTTTTCATGCAAAGTTGAATTCCGCAGATAAAATGCTGCGAGAATAACTTTTTTTTAAGTGAACTGTAGAAACCAAAGCCATCTTGCCGCGAAACAAAATTATGTGACTGCCTATTTTATTATTTTTTCGAAAACTTACTTGTCAAAATAAATCATAAGTGTCATATATATTTGTAATCAGAAAAAAAGGCTTAGTCAAATAACGGAATATAGGGTGTTGCATTTAAAATAAAAAAAAAAGTTACATATCACACCCTGTATACGGTACCAATTAGAAACTTTTAGAGGATCGATTTAAGGTCCCTGGGAAAAATCGTGAAGAAAAAGTTTTTAGTTCTTCGAAATATCTTGAAGGGGAATCAACTGGAGGGGGGTGAATTTTATCGTGAACACCCTGTACCATTGACTTGTGAAGACCTCGAACTCAATGAGCCTAATGACCAAACCACGCAATGACCAAGAGACGCGACGCGCTTCGTGAAAAAGATAGGTCGATAAAAGTATCACACATATTTTATTTCTCTAAACTAAAATTTGAATTTGTCTTTATAGATTCCAATGGCCAGAAGTAAATCATTGGTTAACTGATGGCAGATCAGAGAGATGTGTCCGCGAAGAAATCTCTAAAAACATTAGAGACAGAGTGATAAAATACGGCGTGAGGATGAGGACTCGATACCAAGTTGCAGCCGCAAAGTTTGGGACGGCGTAACTTGCCAAATACAGCTGTCTGATTGGTTGGTATCCGCCGTTGCTATGGTAACCGCACTTACGGTGGTCTCAGCCCCAACTTGGTATCGAGCCGTGAGATCATACGCATCAAAATATGCAAGAAACAGAAACTACGAAAAACAGAAAGCACCTCCGCCAAGCGAGCAAAGCTCTTCGCAAAAGAGAAAATGCCGACGTCACCATCCACTGCTTCCTGTTGGACTGAACACCCAAATGTTGAAAGAGCAGTGAATTCATCTTTATTGACTGCACAAAAAATTAAGCGTCTGATACAGACCCAATTCTGATGAAATAGCCTGTACAATCTTCAACCAAGGCTGTTCTTTGGATTTTATTGGGAAGTATTGGGCACTCATACCTCGCCTTTGGGCTCATTGTACCGTATTCACAAATCACCCTGAGCTCAAAGTATAAACGCTGTTAGAAAACAGACGGCGAGGACAGAATGGGCACTGTGTGGCCGACGACTGAATCTTGAGTGTGGAATCTGTCTGGAAACTAAGACATAATATAAAGGTATCAGGAGAGGCGACGCAAAGCTTTCAGTATGAAGCTTGCCTTGGGCTAATCAAATACTTCAGTATGGGGGCCGCCTAAATCTCCCGGGCATTCTCATTTTTCAAGTGTCATTTCTGCATAGTGGAGGTACCAGATTCGTCTTAGGTGATTAGGAGTAGTATTTCACCGAGTATTTCACACCCTCAAGAATCTTTGAATTTGCAATAAGTAATTGATCCTGTGAACTGGAGTCCTCTTTTGTCCCCCAGGAGCATTCAATTGATCAGTGAGGGAAACCGATCAGGTTGGTGTGGCTGTATCCATATGTGGTCCTCAGTTTTCTATTAGTAGGTACAATTTGTGTTTGGTGGAGGCACAAAAGTGATTTTGTGTGATCAGAAACCCCAGTACCTAGTCACCAAGAGCTATCCGGAATCTTGTCGAAACTGTGAAAAATGATGTGGGTGCAGCATGCTGAACGTGAAATCGTGAAAATAAAACAAAAAGAAGATTCTATCTGATAGGATAGGTCATCATTCACGATTTTGCAATAATAAATATTGAGATAAAAGCATGGAAAAGCTTAATTTGAAATTGTATTTCAATTTCATCGAAGTAGGTTAATTTATTCCACCACCCACATCGTGATCCAACGACTTAAGGCTACGTTATCTGCCTAATGGATTTGTCAATAAGCCAAGTTCAAAGCGCGATCATTTCCATTTGTAAATATAAACTGAAAGCTTCTCTTTGCGAAAATGTTACAGCGCACAACTTTAACCGTTAATAAGATTCAACGTACACCCAACACGATAAATAAAAGCCGTGCTGAAGTCGCCGTCTTACAGTTTTTCGCTACAATAAAATAAAACTTGTTCTGTTGGTATAACATCCTCTCTGGTAATTACGTAACATTAGGCTAGCGCTTCAATTTATACGACCGAATCGACTTTTTGGCGCACGGTTGAAAAATGTCTTCCTTTTTCTTATATCCTACTTAATATAAAAACTCGCGGAACTTTGAGAATAATTATCAAAGTTCTGCCCGGCCGCGGGTCTGCCCCTCTGCAAAAGCATCAAATTGGGTGAACGAACGTCGGGAATTTAAAAATAACGTTACGTTAAAGTTGTGCGCTGATGAACGCCCTGTACCGGAATAAATAATAACGGAATTTCAACAACCACTATAATACCTCTGGGCAAAAACTTTCAGCATTTCGGATTTCGGCACACAAACACCACCGGTACCGGTTCGTTGTGAAAAGTGAGCTTCCGCGTGCCCAGTGTAGTGTAAAATGGCATTTGAATTGCACAAGAGTCTCGCAGGATTACAACGTTACTTTTTTTTTGCAAAACAATGTCTAACAAAATCTGCAATAAATTCCTTTTATACCCACCTTGCGCCCCAGGAGCTTTGCGCGCTAAAAAATTCAGGGTATTCCCAATTCAGTTAATAAACTTGAAAAAAATGTAACCCCATTGGATGAATAGGGAAGATTAATTGAAAATAAAAACCAACACAAAACCTATGTTTGATGGCTCCGGTCCTTATTAGCAAAAAGCACATAATGACGAGTAGGTAATCATTATAACGGTTCAGAGGATGAAAGAGCTGAAATGCGGGGATGGGATGTCATCGTAATGATTTGCGGTTAGGTATATCGACTAATGCTGATGGCCGTCCACATTGTTCGGCAATAGCTCGGCACGTGTCAGAGTGCGTTTGGCAGATAAAGTCCAATTTCGGGGTAGAAATTATTGTGACGGACCCAACACTAGAGAAGCGCGGAATAAATAAAATTCCGAGTAAAATTCTCAATATTATAGGACTGGAATGGGATGGGCGTAGGTATTTGTGGCACATTTTCCCAGTGAATTACTGAATTTCGAGGTGAATTGGCTGTTACTGGCATTCGATCTTCGCCTGCCCATCTTTTCACCGACTGATTCTCTATACCTAGGTGTCAAGCATGGACCTGTACCTAAGCTGGACTGATAATACCGTCGAAAGTATACCTACATTGCCATAGACCCAGTAGAATGCGGAAATGATGACAGCTAACTAAGGACTTTCATTCTCTAGAATAATTAATATCGGCTGTCCTCCTAATGTCGTTGTTTCGTGTCGCACCTTGCACCTTGCCAGCATGAATAAACCGCATCCACATAGGATTAGTGCAGTTGCAACGTATGAACGAGTACTATACTCTGGTAATATCAATAGTAGTACAGAAACCGTCCAGGAAATTCTCTATTCAATTAACTCTGCTGTCGATAAAAATCGTCTTGAAGCGTCGCTAAAAATCGCTGTTATCACGCACGCAAGAAGAGGGTTACGATATGCAACCAGATATACACTTGGCATCTTTGCTACGGGTTGTAGAGAGAAAACTCCTGAAGTCGTGGTTGGCAGAACTGGGAAGAAATGTCCAGAGAAGGAGTAGCCTAGCGAGTGCTAGCGAGGGTTCACTAGAGAGAAAAATGGCTGCACGAGGAAATCCGGGAGAAAGGGAGGAAAAAAGAGGAATCTCGAATGTGTCCAGGCTTTTCACCATGCAAAAGACGAGGAAAAAGAGTTCCGTATTCCTGCGGCACCCAAAGGGACCTCTGGACCGATCCAACTTTCCAAAAACCCACACCAGGTACCTACCTAAATCGTAATCGTGAATTTGCCATTTGCGAAAAAATTAAAGACTGGGCTGAAATTTGCGTTGAGGAATTCAGTTTTGGGATAAACGCAACAAAAGAAATTCGTACAAATGCTTAGTAGAAACAAGTAACCTCATGTTAGATTTTATCGTTTTGATTTGTGTTCGGGGAGAGTGTCGCGGCCATGTTTTGGGGAGACGAGGGCACTGAGACACCGCCAAAAATTTTTTGACAATTCCACCAAAAATTCATTCTCCAAGTTGGAGACCGAATTTTAGACCGTTAAAAAATGGAAATTAGGACTCATGTTATTTAGGCAAATCAAAGCTCTATTTTAGGACGCTTTAGACCGTAACGAGCTAAAATGGGCAAAATAGGCCGGAAACTTTTTTTTATGTAATTAAATAAATCGAAATAAAGTAAAGTGACATATTATTTGTACTAAACAACTTAAACAATGGATGTATTGCACGACATTGTGAATCATTTCAACCGCAATATAGAAAAAACCTATTTTAGCCGTTAGAAAGGCACTCCGTAAACCGAGTTTTCCTAATTTTAAGCAAATTAGACTTGAGGTCAAAGGAGAGGTGTGAAACGCTATCTCTTTCAATACATCTATATATATATATTTCAAAGTTCCGTTCAAATGACCAAAACAAAAACGGGAAGCCATTTTGCCTAGAATCCTGATAATATTAGAAAAAATGGAGTTCAGCATATATTTTGATGATATTTATTGCTAAATATCCACTAATGTTCAAAACATTTGCTGAATGTTGGTGAAATAGTCCACCTTAATATTTCTCTAATATTTGTAACGAATATTTTGTAAACATTCATAGAATGTTGTGAATATTAATCAACTACTACCATATATTTTCAAAACATTCCGTGCTGTCTGGGTAGGAGGATGGTAAAATACTGATAAGTGGAGTCAATGGCTCTGTTTTTCCGAGTCAGTTCTCAAACACAGAGGGTAGGTGATAGCAAGCTTCAAGAGGCAGGGCTTGTCCAACATCAACGATTATTACAGAGAGTTTTTTCACCACTGAACAAAGGGGGGGGGGAAGCTTGATTGAAACGAATGAAATGGAGATAGAGAGGAAACACGAGACGGGGCAGTGATCTGCAAGATGCACTTTATGCCCCTAGTCCAACCATTGTGTGTAGAATTAGTATGGAATAGAGTAAGTTTCACTCGTTGTTGGTTTTATTTTGCGTATCTTTATTCCATGAAGTTTTTGATTAGAGTTATTCATTTATTTATTCATCGGTATGCTTGCGATTGGTTCGAGTTGTTTGCATTACTTCCAGCCAGCCAGTAGCCACGAGGCATGTTGGGTTAGGCTGGTCGCCCTGGTTAAGCCAGCTCAGTAGAAGGTGAAGGTCCTAGATATACTACTCCAACTGGCGTTACAGCTGGATGTTGATGCATTCGTTCTCCACTTATAGCATCTAGTGAATATTTCTCATGTTTTCGTTTTTGTTGGCCTTGCAAGAGCATTCCCATAAACTGTCCGTTAAAGTGTATTTTTGGGGTTCTCTTTCCAACATTTGTGATTGAAGTTTGGTTATGTTTATGCTATTATATATATATAGGTAATTAATTTACTGTTTCGTGGAGCCACACATATTTTATGCATTGTGCATTGTTTCTTCTTCTACTGTGCGTACTGTCTAAAAATCCTTGTCCATACCAAGAGAAAGAGCCGAGTGTTCTAGTGTGTTTTCCTCTCTAGTGACTCCAATGGCACTAATCTAGTTTGTTCTGGATAACTCCTGTCTCTCTCTTTGGATGTTTTTGCGTCGCTCTCTGACCAAGCGCAAACTCGATACAAAGGGGGGGGGGGGTGAGTTTTGTTACTGACGCTCCACTAGTCGAGTGGAATGTGCGTCCACTCGGCAAGTGGAGTGACCGGGTTCGATTCCGGGGCGCAGTAGGTCTGGGTGTTGTACTGTGAAAGGGGAATTTTCCATATCATAAATGCAGCAAAACTCCTATGGTGTAAAAAAACGCCGATAAGAAGGAAAGCAAACTTCGCAAACTTTTTATTAGGAAAAATCCCACCTAACGAAGTCTCAAAATTTGTGAAACTGACTTCATTGTTTCTGTTTGTGTCATAAATTATGTCATGTTGTAATAAGAGAAATAAGAGTTTTTTTGTAATTTTACTTTTGACGACCCATGCGGTTCTGTTTTGTTTTGAATTATAAACAGGTGAGCTGTACTTGTTGTTAATTCTTTCTGAAAGTGAAACCGTTTGTCGAGTTGTGTTTATGTGTTGATTCTTCTACGCCCGCCTGACATCCTCTTGCTGGACTGCTATTACCTACAATACGACCTTGGGATGCTTCGCATAGCGGTGGGACTACCCTACATTCGGATCAGCCGGCCAAAACCATGAAGAGAAAGGGAAAGGTCAAGTATGGTTTTCATTTGGAGTGTGTCAAACGCCTCTGGCGGGCCTTTCACTTCTGTTTCACTCGATTTCGTGAGTGGGGTGGGGTGCGAATGGTCACAGTACAAACATTGTCGACACAACTTGTGAACTTTCCATAGGCTTTTGAGAACTGTTTCATGTTAGCAACCATAGTAGCACTAATTATATCGAAGTTATTTATTGTTAGGTTTGGTACCACGTTACCACGATCAGCTGTTTATTTAAAGTGAAGATCCATGCCTTGAAAAGAAGAATGGGATTTGGGATTAGCCGTTTTAAACTGAACTAAGCCGAAAATTGCTAACTAACTAGTGAGGCACGGAGAAATGGTACTCTAGTTTAAAAGGATTATATGCTAGCAGGAACCAGAAGAGAGAAATTACGGTAACTAAGGTAGTAACTTGAACACCTGAAATAATTTTTTATAGATCAAAGCTTTGGAAGTGAACCTAACGCAATAACGCAGCATAAAACATACGATATAGAAAAAAAATAGACACCTCCGTATAATGCCAGTAAAAGGCGATGAATCATTAGAGGCCCATTCAGAGCCAAGCTCCAATCCTTATAACTAAAGTTCAAAGGGAATTCTTAATAAAAGGATTCCGGTGGATGTGGTGTGTGGTTTGCCTAAAGGGACCCATAACGTTCATTATAAGTCACGGATCATCCCTTGTAATGCCCGCTTTGTATGCCCGATCGAAGGCTCACTTAAGGGTTATCGTTTAGTGGTCACCGTGCGACCATAAAAATAATTTACTGCGCCACCCCCGAATGTGTGTGAATGTGGGGAGAATTGGGGAGGAGCGGACGCGAGGATATACCGTTTAAACCCCTGCTGCATCCAATTTGCCGTTAATTAAAATTGTGGTTATAGGCATGTACCTGAGCGGTGTCAACAAATTTTCAAAAAGTTGAAAACGAGGCTGTAAAAAATAAAAAAGATGGGATAAGACCTTACAGTTGTAAGCTTCGGGAGTCGCCGTCGGCCTACTATGCCATGCAGGTTCTGATGACCCCAAAAACTGCAAATTGAATTTTTTGCTTGCCGTTTTGAAAGGGGTCGCCATTACGTCGGACCTGTTAATTTCAAAAACAGCGTGATTAAAATGTATGAGAAGGGCGCATCATTTTTTAGAGGAAACTACATCCCGCTGGCCGGCGACTCAATTTACATAATTTAATAATATAACACAATCTGTCAGGCGTAGGCTGCTCCGCTACCCACTACCGCATAATATGCAAATAGCGAAAAATAACAAAACAGAGTTTTTATTACACACGATGTGCGGAGCTCTTCCTTTGCAGGAGATTCGGGAACAGGGTAAGTCTAATTTAAACACCACGCGCAGTTTAGAGAGCGGACGTCCTGGAATATTCAGATTCCGGCGAGAGTGCCAGGAGAGTCCCATAAGCAGATTGCAAGGTGCTACACGATAAGGGATTGAGATTAAAGTTGGGGATGTTTCTACAAAATTGGGTGTCTTTTTTTTATCTTGAAACTACAGCACACGTCGCACTTCTATTTGTGTAAGAGCACTGGTAGGGTAGGTCTTTCTACCCATCCCACTTCCAAAAAGGGGGTGGAAGGAATTAGGTAAGTATTTTATTTTGTTGAAAACCTAAAGAATGAAACTATAACGCAAGTTTCCTCGCAAGACTTTTCTCTTAGAGAAAGAGTTTCCAAACCAAACCTCGAAAAGGCGTGTTAAGTTTTCAAGTTACGGCTAGAATTTTTTTGGCATAATTTTCTTCAACCAGCATACTTCCAAATGAACGTACCTATCTGGAGTTTGATTATGGTAACCAGGACCTTGAATAATCTGCTTGATTTGCGGTCTTGCAATTTGGTCTAATAATATTGGGCTTAGGTACTGAGAGTTGACTGCTAAAAAAATCGTACCACCTCTACCCAATCATCAAGAAGCTGATTTTCACTGTTCGACAAAGTATCAACAATGAAAATGAACGCTTCGATTATTCAGAGGTGGGCCGATTTTTTCAGCTCCACCTAACTCAAATAAAAAAGCAGTCAAGTTGTGAGAATAAATTACTGTCTACTTACTATGTTGATTATGGAGCTCATTGGAATTCCGTTTGTAATTATTTAACCCTTCAACTCGTTCGGTAGGTACTTGCTGCAACGCGCTCCACTATAGGTTGCTTTGTTGCTTATAAGGCAGTTATAGTCACCAAGAAAAAGCCCGTTGGAAAAACTTTATAAATGAGATTGAATACTGATGGCAAGAAATATAACGCCGCGACCCGCGACGTCCTCAGACGCGCCTCCCGAAACCCGACGCATATAAATCATGACGGAAACGGAAACGTCAGATGTGACGTCACGTGTCACGTATTTCGGTATAAATGGAATCTGGGGATGCGAATTAGGCTAATACCCGACCCTCTCACAGAAGAAATACAATGAAATAGAATATACTTATTTTGTATAATATTTCTGGTCCTGTCAGCCATTAATCTTGCGTTATTCTTTTGCGATGTTCAATATGAATGATAATTTACGCCATACTTGATTGTGAAACATCCCCAGCTATCTCCGTCAACCCCTGGATGAGTATACAACCCTTTATAGCCACATTTAATGCAAGTTACTTATTTGGATTGAATCATCAATTTTCCGCTTTTGGAACCGCATGGCCAATGCTCATCTAGCTCGAACGCAATAAGACAATATGAGTTTTTGACATAACAACAATCCATTGATCTCTGTGTGCATGTCAAAGTGGTTGAATAATAGCTCGATTCTATACCTACTTTTACCTCCACACTGCAAGCTAGAATGGATTATCTCTTATTGAGGAGATTATGTTGTAGTTGTCAGCGCGTCCAACTGTCATGACAGGGGTCGTGGGCTCGATCCCTACCGGGGGCGGTCAGATTCCCGTCCCGAAAACAAGTTCCTTGATTTAGTTCCAATGCCAACTGAATGCAAGGCACGCCATGTGCCGCATAGCAGATTTTATTGAATTTGGTCTCTAATCCCCGGACTACACTTGATCAACACTGGTAATTGCAGATTACAGCGAGTTACGTGTTTTCTTTTGCGGGGAATGAGATGCCAACGGTTCAAGCGACGTTCTGAGCATGCCCTGGAGTATACATCAACAGCTCTGAGCTAACAGTATAGCCCTAGTGTGACAAAAACGGGGATACAATTTTTGAACTTGTTGCAGCAAACATGATATACTTTGACAGCGCCGTCAAAAAAAATGCTCGAATGGGATTTTCGGGGATTTTGAGCACATGGTAGAGGAGGAAATTCTGAATCGATAACAGCTTCAAAATTTCACGAATTAATTTCTTCAACCTCAAAACCTTTGTCCGGGAGCCCACTGCAAAAATCTGGGTCGATCGCTTTTATGGAAAATTTCTGTTTCAATCGATAGCGGGCAATAAAATGGACCTTGCAATACCCGGCAGCGACCTTCCATCCCCTGCTTTGAGGGTGGCTGCCGGTATCAAAGATGGTGTCGAAAAATATGTCACGTAGCTTATCATATGATGCAAAACCCGCGTTGCGTTCGACGTAACGTAGCTCAGTGTAGACCAAGAGATAGCAACGTTTTATTTACCTCATAAGCAAAATGCAGTTCGACTTCTGGGGCATGTGGAGATTAGAATGGACTTCCATAAAATATTTGTCTTATGAGAAACACCCCTTGCTTTCTCACAAGACAAGCAAGGAAATGCAGTGTCGGACTGACCCACCGGGCAACCGGGCAAACGCCCGGTAGGCCAAGCCCCAGTTTGGAGGCCAAATTGTTCACACATGAAAAAAAATTGCACAAATTTGACATTTTCACAAAAAAATACAATATTTGTATCGAAGTCTGGTCCACTTTTGTTTGTGCATGCAATGATTATTTCCCAGTAGTCACTAGTCGTGGAATGACATGATTCCGTCCGAGTTATCGTCATCACTGTTATCGCGTTACTAAAGAACCTGCTGATAACCTTGTAGTTGATGCAGGGCAAAAAAAATGTAGCGCGAGTGTAGTGTTCGTGGCCTAGTCGGTCAGTGTCGGGTCGGGTGTGTGACGAGTTCTTTGCGCGAAGTAGTGGTACCTAGATTCTCGCATGAGCTTGCGGCATTTGACAGAGCTCTGCTCCATTATTGCTTTCCTTTGTTTATACTTATCAATTATCAGTTGTTCCACCAGTATAGTGGTGAGTAGTGATTAAAGACATAGAAAACAACTGCAAGTTTTGCCAATCCCTCCTTTTCACGTAAAAATAAAATTCCTAAAGGTGCGAGACCATTTAGAGACTTAGAAAAAAAATGTCTTACCTTATTTCATACAAAAAAAATTGAGTTTGATTTATCGACAATTTGGTCAGCGGCTTTCGTTTTTTTTGCTTATTATTATTAGCATTATTATTATATAAAAAATCAACTGCGGCACTAACTGGGGCACGGACCCCACAGACCCCCCTTCGGTTTCGAGGCCACTTCCATTATTGGCCCGGTAGGCCAAAATTTGCCAGTCCGACGCTGAGGAAATGTGCCATTTGACAGCAGTATTCAACAGCGGATTTTCTGGAGTTCCTAATTGATATGAATATCAATTTTATCAGCAATGCGGATAGGTTGATGTATCTTTCAACTAAATTGAATGAAAAAGAGTATCGAAATGTATTGGAAACTACCAAAAACCAGATTTCCAAGCGGACGGAAGTTGGCATCGGTTTTTCTAGTAGGCGTGATTCGAGAATCGGCCATTAAATGCGATCCAAACAGCTCGGCCTAGTCCACTAGCTTGAACATGCCAGTTGAGAAAGTCTGGTTTTTGGTAGTTTCTAATACATTCTGAGATTTAGATCCATTCAATTTAGTTGAAAGACAGTTCAACCTACCCATTCCTGATGGAATCTATATTTATATCGATTGAGAACACTAGAAAAAAACCACTCTTGAATATTGCTGTCAAACGGCCCATTTCTTTGCTTACCTTGTGAGAAAGCAAGGCGTGTTTTTCGTAAGACAAATATTTTATGGAAGCCAATCATAATCTCCACATGTGTCAGAAGTCAAACCGCATTTTACTTATGAGGTTAATAAAATATAGCTAGCTCTTGGTCTAGTGGTAACGTGTTTGAGTTCTGCTTGAGGGGTCCGGGGTTCTAATCCCACAAAACTGCTAGATTTTTTTTCTGTGCATGAAATTGATACTTACTTTCTCAAGAAACTATCCAAAATTGAATTCTGCCTAATTCAAATAATATCTTAATGTTTTACAAGCGAAAAAAAAACAAAAACAAAAAATCATAGTGGAGGTTTGAACCACCGACCCTTGAATCGCGATGCTTCTGTCCAGGGGTACGATTCTCGAGTTATTCGAATGATTTTTTGAACACGAATCTCCTTGGTTTCGTGTGCATTTGGTCTGTCGGAAAGGAGAATTCGTATACGAAAACTTTTCGAACACGTTCGAGAATGGCACCCCAGACCATTCGTCTATCAACCCTTTGTTCAGCGGTGCGTCATTTGTTCATAAAGTGATAGGTGTACAGAATTAGTCAATTTGGTAATCTTTGACACTGGCAGCCACCCTTAAAGCAGGGGATGGAAGGTGGCTGCCGGGTATTGCAAGGTCCATTTTATTGCCCGCTATCGAATGAAACAGAAATTTTCCATAAAGGCGATCGACCCAGATTTTTGCGATGGGCTCCTGCACTATATCTTTACTGCACTATACATGACTCCCCGAGACGGTGACAATGTCACACAGAAAATTGCATATGAAGACAGCTAGCTGTCAACAAGTCGTCAACGTGCCATTCGTACCAACGCAACTCATTTTTTCCATAGCTTGCTCTAATGCAGAAAGCCGTGAAATTGATTATACAAGAGCGGTGCTCTGGACGTTTTCAAAAGCATACGCGATGGCTTGGCATTGGGAGGAGCCTTCAACGCTCGATCAAGGCACATCTGTCCATTTTGGCGGAGGCGCAGACATTCCAGAGCGCACGGCAAACACGCGGAAGGTGTGTGATTATTCAGGAGTGGTCTAGAATCCATAATATGCTGGATCACTATGGAAACTGCTGAAGAATGCATGGAACATTCGAGATGAATTGGTCGGACCTATATAAGGCATCAATTGTCGTCTCACGACCAGTATTAAATTGGAATGCGAAGTGGTAGCGAGCGAATAGAAGCGAAGTACCTGCGATATATTTCCAAGTAGATAATTGTTGGCGTGAATTCATTGTAGTACGCAGTAATAAACAGTGTGTGTTTTGAAACGATCGTCTCAATTATATTCGAACCTGTATGCGAAATACGTATCAATATGGCTCATGCGCTGAAAAATCAAATAAAATAAAAGGCGAATGACATCTGGCATAAAAACATTTAAGCTTCAAATCACCATCAGTCGTGGACACCTGTATAAAAAATGTGAATGTAGAAAATGTGAAATTATTGCATTATGGACGATCATAAAATATACGGACAGATTAGATGTATTATCATTTGTCACCATCATAGCAAAAGAGAAGTTACGTGGCTCAACTCGAGGCTCGAATGGATCCGCTTTTTTTTTGTAATGATTATGATATTTGAAAGCTCTTTCCAGGCGATTTTTTATTCGAGTATAATTACGAAAACGGGGTTAATCTGTATTGCCCTTTATTTTTATTTATTACTATAGGGCGGATAAGCCCAAAGCTCGGCCGAGGAAACTGTCATTGCCAGAATAAAACGATCCATATTAATTTATACTCCCCAGCGTTAGTTCAATTCAAGTTTCTCTCCAAACGGACACCCGATATAGATTTTTGATCGAAACATTTTCGACTACAGAGTCTTACATTTTTCCAATTTACTTTCCCGACCCTCCACCAGCATGGAAGGGGGAGTATTGTAATCGTGCAGAAAAAGGTTTTGAGATTTCGCCGGATATATCCGTTTTGAGGTCCCCACTGCCGAACCGTTTGACCCGGTCGACTTGAAATTTGGTATGCGAACATGGTTGTTCGTGGAATGCGCCCATTAGTTTTTGACTGTCATTTGTCAAACTAAACTGTCTCTATCATCAAATTTCAGAAACTATATTCCACGGAACTCGACTAGCAATGTCATTTTAAAGCCCTTGAAAACGATATATAGGATCCAGTCATATGAGCACGAGAAAAAAAATACTGACGATGGTAAAAAACTGGAGTTTATCAGTACCTAAAAACCTGCGGGGTCCATGACACTCAACGGCCACACGCAAATCGAAACGAAAAAATAGGCAAATCACTCAGAATAGCGTGTGGAATAATAATAATTCAAAATGAAATTTGCGGATTATCCAGAAATTTTTGCAAAAAAAATTAAGAAGGAAGAACGCGTTAAAATAACAGTGTAATTCTCTCGATGTTGTTGTATTGTTGGTTGCCTACATCACTTCAGTGAAAAATTAGAACAGGTACGGGGTAGCGACTCATGACTTACCAACAAAACAATGTTGCGTAAGGTTGTGCGTAGGTCTGAAATGGGCACCGCAAAGAAGAGCAGTACGACTTAAACACATCAACTGCAAAGAAATTATAAGTGTGATCGTAATTTCCCCCTTGGTCGGGAGTCGGGACCAATCATCGTGAGTAGAAGGCAACGGAGTTTGTTTCGTGGTTGTGAAAGGTGTTAAGTGGCATGGACCCAACTTGCGGTCACAGTCACTACGATGATGGACATATTGAACTTATGATATTATTTGAATCTCGTTTAAATCCAGATCAGTCCATGGATGAAAATAAACTGTTGTATTTACTATACAGCTGAAGCATCACACAAATTGACCTAAGCGGGTGCGTCTATTCAAAGCAAATTTTTCCACATCGCGGGTGGTAGTAAAAATTTATTTTATCGTTATATACGCGGCCTAATAACCGCCGCCTTTTATATGCCGCCCTCAATAAAAGACGGAGCTTTGGGCCCCAGCACGACGGCCCACCGCATTTTCCCGCTTGTGGGTACGACGTAGCACATCCGCATTTACATGACACGGCTCCATGATTGATTCCTGCAAAACGGACATTACCGGAGCACACTTCCGTTTCCCCTCTCCTGCGTAGGCACTAGGCCCCCAGAATAAATGAGTCGAAAACGTGACCCCATACAGGATACCCTGTATCGAACTTTATGCACACGCACCTAACCCCATCATCACCAATTAGCCAGATCCTGGGAAGCCAGTCAATTATGGACGCGGTTATCTCATCATTAATGTTATTCATTCTGTATCTCTCTGTTGCGGATTCAATTAACGATTATGCTGCTGGGTCGGGGAGACAGGCTCTGGATCTCTACTGCGCCCCAAGTTCCGATGAATTGCGCCAATTTGCGGTCGCGTTTTTTTAATGAAACAAAAGAGAGTTTTTATTGGATCATTTTTTGTCGTTGTCTACTTAGCATTTCTTCATTTCTCTCTTCCGCGTTCAGAAGGCTATTACCTTACAAGAGTCGAAATTGAAATAAGTGATAACGCGTTTTACTCCAGTGGAGTGAGTGGCGTGCGTTGGACGTCAAAAGTTGACGGTGACATTAAGGGAGAAGGTTAGGTTTCGACGATTACGAATGTAGTTTTAACAACAACGGTGAAAACATGAACGGCTATCTTTTTGTTCAATTTATTAATCACAAACATTTATCAAATCAGAAGTGGGATGTGGACACCAAACTCAGTGGAAAACGGCGTGAGCGACTCAAAATGGATCAAAGGTGGCGTGAATACCGGAATTTCACGCAACGAAAGGCAGAACAGGATTATTCATAATCAGTACCAGCCGAAGACCAACATACAGTTTTCCGCAAATTACGACAATGTCATTGAATCCTTGTTACCTACAACAGAACATTAGTATCATGCACGAAGTGACTTGACAACTAGGAGTTCATTTGGCCGCATTTAAGAGGACTAGTGAAAATTGGAATTTGACTTCTGAGGAAACCCTGGAAGAAGTTTAGTGGGTTTAAATTGAAGTATAATGGGTTGTCTACCCATCCAGGCGTAAGCAATAGAATTTGTGAGTTCCAGTTCCATAGGTCGCCAAAAACCGTATGGTTTTTCATTGGTACTGAACATTTTCAGAGTGTTTTTATAGAAAACCGTCACTTGTGATTTGCATCAAGAAAAAACATTCAATGAGAGTTATTTTAGTGTTTAGTTATCCATCATACGACTTGAGAATGTTAATAATTATTATTACGAATGCGAAATACGCTGAATTAAAACATGATCCGTCTTGCTCGTAGTCATTTACATATCATCCAGCATTTCGATTCTTATCCTGGAATGGCGCTGCTGTGCTGCTTCCGATCCAACCCAATATAATGGCAATGGCAAACATCCGAAGAATGCGAGAGGGAGCCCGCGCGTCGAATGATATAATAAAATGGTTAGCATTGAATTCTCAATGACTTCCATATTCGTCCACTCACTCTCTTCTGATGCTGGCGAAAGACGAAAATATAATTAAACTTCATTACCGATTCCTGTCGTCGCAACGTGAACTGAATGGGATTTTTCCAGAGGGAGGATATCAGACGAAGGAAAAATTAGGCACACGCTCCGGATGTGTTATACGGAGGACGAAGGGCCACGAAACGTGACTGCTTATGTTTTGCGTAGCAGCGGTAATATTAAACCAAATGGAAAAAAAAGAAAGAGGTCGTAATATTCATCGCTTTATATCCTAAACAAGCGGAAATCGAGGCGAAAATCAATGTTAACGTAAGAACTGAATCCGAGCAACAAAAAAAAACACTAGAGTTGGAGTTGGGTTAGAAGAAGTCCTGTTGTTGAATGAGAAAAAATTTCTGCAAGTTTTTGTTTGTTCAAGTTGCTGTCACTTTGCACGTTCACGTTAGCCGTAAACAAGCAAGTTTCGCGAGATTGTGTTGAGAAGTTTCAATTTGAAATTCACAGCGGCGGATTTTCGTACGGCGAAATGGAAGTTGTTCCAATCGACAGCAATTTCCTTCAACTTGATATCATGTTTACCGTTCCAGGCAGTGTTAAAAATGTGAGGTAATTTTTATATTCACTGCACAGTTACACACGCGTGGAGCTGCTCACCTATATACGGTTCATACGTTCTCTTAATTTTTCATCCCAGACTAAAGCCTGAGTGTCACGGTGCTATTCCATTCCGCGATATTCCATAATATTTTCATGCTAGAAATATGTATATGACTGAAGACGATACATTCAGGAACTTCGTAGCAGCCTTATCTTCCGTGCTATATTTCTAGCATGAAAATATGACGGAAACAGTACCGTGAGACTCAGGCTTCAATGGAGAATAGTCCTAGTCCAGTCAATAGCCCAGGCTTTTTAGCATTTAACATGAAACAAATTAATCCACGTGCAATCTTCACGGTATCGTATCCACTTAACCTTACTAAACAACATACTAAAAGTCCCCAACTTTCCTCCGTGTGCGTCATAATTTTTGAGGGGGGGGGTCAAAATTTTCATTAAAAAATTCTAGGACAAGAGTAATCCAGTCATTGGCTTCAAATTTATTATATTTGGATACAGTGGGTTATAAGTGAAACTTATTGACAAACTAGATGTCTATGGGGAGGGGAGCTCGGGAGGGGGGCAATTGGTGACCTATGCAAGAAATTTGGTTTTCAATAATATTGAGACAATACTGGCATGTTGGGTATCGTTTCCCACTAAATCTGACCTTGTAAATCCGATTATGACATTAAAATTCTGTTTGAAAAATCTTTTGAGCAATTTTTGGCAGAAAAACGTGATTTTGGGACCAAAATAAAGCCGGTTTTTCAATTTGGGTTATTTTTGCGTTTGATGCATTAATCATTTGGATTGAAGATTGGGTAAATTATATGGACTTTTCTGCATAAGACTATCATATCATAAACGCGACGTAAGTGGTTACAAGGTGAGAAAAATAATTTATTGAAAAAAATGTTGAAGTCCTAAATGTCACTCAAAAATATCTCCGCGCAGTTGAAAAAAATGTATTGTAGCTGTAATATGGCTTTGATTTCATTTTTCAAGGTTTCTTCTTGTAGCCAAAACAATTCTCTAGCTTCCGAAAAAAGAACACTCTACATTAAAATAATAATAATATAACAACAGCAACTTTCCCGCGGGTATAGCCACATTTTTCAGTTTCAAGCTGGCTTACACCGCACATCAAACCAACTCGATTTTATAGTATTCAAGAAATGATAATTATGTCGAATGCCTGATGTTAATGCGTGAAATAGTTGCAGTTATCCATCCTATTCAAAATTTTGAACATTGATGTATTCAACGTGAAAATATCGTAAATTAAAAATCCACAATTTTCAAGAGCAAATCATCATTTTTTTCAAATCAAAAATGCTCACAATCTTTCCAAAACAGAGCTTCAACATTGTATTTACATATTAATGATGTATTGGGAGTCTAGCACAGCACAGGAAGATTTTTATAGCCATGCTCTGCAAAAAATATCGAATAATTATTATTATAATCTCAAGTTCACTAGTAGTCAAGAAAAATCCCATTTAGCTTACCATGCGTACTCTTAGCTTATTTTGTCCAATATATTAGTTTCGTTAAAACTCGTCTGTTGATTTCCAAACAATAAATCGATAGTTACCTCGAATACCTACCGATAGTACCTATACCCATCTAAAATAATAGCTAAGTTATCTAGCACCTAAAGGGACTAAATATATGAGTTTATAAAAATAACAGATCGTCCTTAGGGTCATACTCAACAAGGTGGGGTAGACTCTCACATATTGTGCCCCTACAGAATTTACTTACGCATCTGCGAACAAGACAAGGAAGATCGCCTGCATCTATATTTTAGATCGCAGTTCTTCTTGCAGTTGCAAGACACTATCTTCAAAAGAGTCTCCGGAGCTGGAGGAAGATGCGTCTTGACGGGGACCAACTACACGTGGGTGCTCCCGCGTAGCCCACCGTGTTGTTTGTTTGCACCTAGAGTACCTTAGCTATTATTATCTAGCGAAAACCAGAGGTTGATCCGAGGCCTAGGAGCCGCGATATTGCGTGAAATGACAGACACACAGACGGACGGACGGACGAATAATGAAATAAAATATCTTTGTTGTTTGTCTATCTAGAGTACCTAAGCTATCATCTAGCAACAACCCAAGCGCAATCCGAAGTTTAGTAGCTGAGATATTGCCGGACACTGCAGACGGCAATAACAAGAACAAACTATAAAAACATGATGCACAAAGAGGAAAATTGAGAAACTGTACCTAGTACCTACTCATACGAGTACTACCAGACCAGATTCAGACAGTACGATGCTGTGCATATTGAACGTAGAATCAATTATTACAGATCAAAGTCTAGGTTAATAATGTTGAAGTGATTTTCCCCATATAATGCGTTTGACGTAACTTCATAGAATCCCTATTGGAATTGCTGGACAATTCACAATGGAGCTAAAAGATACGTCATTTTGAAGCTAAAACTGTAGGGAATCTACTGCATATAATAATACCAAGTGATATTAAGTGGTCGATGCAGAAGTAAAATGTTAACTGGAGCATAAGAAAAAAAACACGAAAAAAGTGTCATTATCAAGAAATTAAGACTGTTAGTGTCAAATTTTGAACAAAAGCTATCCCATATCATTCACATTGATTCATTATCTTTCATTCAAGACCAAGATAAGAGGTTTCGATTGGGTGGTTGAGAACTAGGAGCATTTTTAATCGGGAAATGCATTTTGAGGTGTCTTCATCTTTGCCTGTCAAAAAAACAATGACGCACACGGGGGAAAGTTGGGGACGTTTTGTATGTTGTACAGCAAAGTCTAGTGAACCCAAAACTAAAGAGATTGACCGTGTTTTAATTTGTTTCATGTTTTGCCGTTTTTTCGACTAAAAAGCCTGGGCTACAAGTCCACTCTGCTATTTGGGTAAGGTATGCTACATCAAGGTTTGAATTTCATCATTTATTGAACTGGTTTGCGTCCTAGCTCTATTATTATTGATATTGATGGATATCGGGTGTTCCAATGGAAACAATAAGCCACCCGGAATGGAACTTTGTCAGCTGAAATTTCGGCTGAAATTTAGAAAATTTACCGAGATCCGTCGATTTTTGTTGCGAGGGAGACATTTTTTGACGTGAAATTCATCAGTGAATTATCATCCCCTCAAGCGTGGTAGCTACTACCCTTAATTTTTTAAATGGGAATAGGGGTCGAGTGATATCTCATTTTAAAAGGTCTTACGATTTTCTTCACAACTACCTAGGTATCACAAAAAATTTTTGGAAAAAAATACATTTAAATTAAGGGTAGTCGCTACCACGCTTGACAGAATGATTTTGCAAGATTGGATTTCACGTCAAAAGATGACCCCCTCGAAAGAAAGGAAATTTTCCAAACTTCACTTGCGATGGCGAAGAGCAGCAACCTTCTATGTCACCGTTTGCAGAAATTCAGCAAGCTCCTATGTCAAAACGAGGTAGGTACTTTTCAGGAGGAACAAAATTGTACTTTGAACGTGATGTATCTACTATACTTCCTTCCATTTTAGGGCAAAATAATATTCATTTCAAATTAAGGTGACATAATGGGATAAGAAATTTGATATTATTCACTAGATTTGGCTATAAAACGTGACATAGATGGTTTGATCAGCAATATATTGATAATTTTTGAACATAACATAACGTTAGAAGCTTATGGCAGCTTTTTTTGTCTGACATAGAAGGCTGTTTCCCACCTTGTCGTTGGAGTTTTGTGCATGCAACAACCTTCCATCTTTGACATAAAAGGTTATTATCTTCTGCCTTGTCATCGTATTTTCTGCAAAAATCTTCTTCGTCTGACATATAGAAGGTTGCTATTTTTCACTTGACATAGGTACGTGAAAAGTCTTAATTGGAATCGGAGGTTTTGTCAGTGGATTAAAGGCAGGAGTGGCGATTGTTTGATTCATTATTTTCATTACCCTGCTGAAACTGACATAGGAGGTTGTTGATTTACCGCAAATGGTGACATAGAAGGTTGCTATTCTTCGCCGTCAACTTGGTAAAGAGATTCATCAAGGATGGCTCGTTTTGCTCGACCACTCATACACCCGGGTTTTGACCAGGACGACCCGCGTTTGATTCAAGACTCAACTAAGACGTCGTTTTCAACTGGGGGGTCGACTTTTTCTGTTTCTTTCCCTATAAGGAGTGATTCTGCGTGCGACTGGTAGGTACCTAGATTACTTATTGTAATACCTAGGTACTACTTATTGTGAACGCCAAACTGAAATTAGTTTTGAATACGAAATAGCATTAACATTTTGCGCAACACATGCAAAAAAAGTGAACGGCACAAATTTTGTCCGAATCTGAGTGATCAGTCGTAATGAAAAAGTCGAGGAAAAAGTCTTGTAGGTACATCACAACATAAACAACCTAATACCCAGTAAAAGCTTCGGAATGTCTTCGACAAAAATTGGTTATCTCAATTTCCCTAATGGTCTATAACGAGGTCTATAAGTACCTAGCTACTTATCTACTTACACGAAAACTAACTGTGGCTCCCTCAACAATTTTGCGAGACCGAGCACCAGACGCATCGTAATATTTTAAAACTCCCTTTCTTACGGAAATGTCTGCTATTCCGACTGCACAGTCGTGAACTTTCAAAGAAAACGAATGGTTTATGCAAATTTGCCGTCATATTTCAGTGCTCTTCTGATGGTAGTTGTAGTAGAAAGTAATATAACTTCGCTTCTTGCTCCCGTTGTCCAACAATACGAGTAGTTACTTACATCATGAGCGCCTCGAGTTTACGACTTTACGTCTCGTCATTTTCTGTGTATCTACACCATTATAAAATATTACCATAAGAGATATTTGTGTTTTATTTCTTCACCACAGAGAGTTATTCCATCGTCATTACATGAAGGGCAAATTCCATCTTTTCAATTTTTCTGACGTCCACAAAGACGAAATAATGAGACGAAACGCAGGATAGACCGTCGATGTACGCTCACTGATACTACTGATAGAATAGGACTCCTTTCAGCATCTATCTGCCGTTCACTTCCATAACGATAACGAACCCGGTTCCGCCGACTTCGCTACAAGAACCAGTTGGCAGTTCCTCCTGGAAAATTACGTTGTTTTTCTGAGTTAGGGAAGAGTCGCCCAGTACCAGTAGGTTAACCCAGTGTGTATGAAAATCGAATTTCATACATGTAACGGCATCTTTCCGCTATCAGCGGAAGTGTGTGATGTGACAATTTTATGTGCTCGCACTTACCGACTTGCTGTAGCCGGATTTGTAAGTTTCACAAATCTCCCTCATTTATGGTGGGTCTAAAATTGAGCCGTGGGTGTCTTGCTCTTGATGAATACATTTTTGACTTTGCTATCAATTGAAAATATTCTTCATGTGTAATCGTCCCTTATTGCTTACCTACTTCATCAACAAAGACAGTTTTGAAAGTGGCATTTCCCAGTATTTCGACATATTCCAGATCTCTTATGTCACATTTCGGCACTCTTATCTCATCTTTTAGCACTGCTATGCCTTCAAGGTCATTTTTCCGCACTGTTATGTCAACGCAAATGTCAGGTCAACGTCAATTATTGTGGCCGCAGTCGAGAAATACCGAGAGAAATACGAATCGTAAACGCAAAAGTGGAAAGTTTATTGTGAAAAGTTGCGATTGCACATAAAGCAGTGTATGCATTTCGAGCTAAATTTTGATGCACTTTTAGCATTGGTTACATAAACTACTATTTCTCAATCGTTTCATAGACATACAGGGTGTCCCAGCTAAAACGATCCAGTGCGATATCTTCAGAAAATATCAAAACAACAACAAGAAATTTCAATTGGGGGGAAGCCTGATCTTTTAGCTTTCTTTTGAGGGGGCGCCGATGCTTGTAGGTGCTCTAGTTTCCAATAAAATGCAATTTGAATCGGGCGAGTCACAAGAATTCGAAAATTCATGACCGACACAACAAAATACTTCAGATGAAAAAAAATCTTCTTTCTCTAGGCTTTCCATTGATGTGTCGCCGATGTCTGTACCTGACTCAATAAGCCAGAAATTCCTCCTCAAAGTTCAGCAAACACAATAATCGAAATCCGTGACGTCACCGATCACACACGTGTTGATTTTAACACCAGCCATTACTAAGTCTTTTTCATTTAATATACCTGGATTTTCCATAGCAATGAATACTGGCTGATGAGAAAATCAACACGTGTGTGATCGGTGACGTCGTTATGAATTCCGATTATTGTGTTTGCTGGACTTTGAGGCAGAATTTCTGGCTTATTGGGCCAGGTACAGACATTGGCGACACATCAATGGAAAGCCCAGATAAAGAGGATTTTTTTTCATCTGAAGTATTTTGTTTTGTCAGTCAGGAATTTTCGAATTCTTGTGACTCGCCAGATTCAAATTGTATTTTCTGCACCTACAAGCATCGACGCCCCCTCAAAAGAAAGCTAAAGATCAGGCTTCCCCCCAATTGAAAAATTTTTTTTGTTGTCTTGATATTTTCTGAGAAAATCGCGCTGGATTGTTTTAGCTGGGACACCCTGTATAACATAACGCGTAAAGTAATACATGATCAAAAATATAATAAGTTTTGCAGTTCATGTATCTAGCTTGAAATTTTTCGAAGGATTGTCAAAATTTACAAAAAATTCGAGTTTTCTCTTTACCTATTCAAAACACGATTACGAAAAACGTTGTTCGACACACAAGCGCTGTGCTTTTTCAGGCCCTCAGCCTTTTTTGCAGCATTCATAGCTACGCATCATGGTGGAAAACAGGGCTCCGAGCCTGAAAACGCACTCTTGTATCGAAAAATACTATTTCACTCTAAAAAGTACTATTTTACGTCAGCAATGGTCAAATATCGATTTCAAAAGGCCTTTGCCGACATCCACTAAGAATCAATATCTAAGTACTGACAATCGTTCACGGATATTCTCGTTTTCCGTTTTATATTCCGTGTCTCAACATGACGGCTGCAACAGGCGCCAGAGCCATGGACCAGCTGTTCTCAATGTTTGGGACGCCGTCTTATATTCAGTCAGACCAAGGAACATCCTTTATGTCGCAAGAACTGTGGTCTTTCTCGCATTCTTTGGCTAAATTGACAAGTCGTACGATGCCATATAATCCCCAAAGAAATGGACAAACGGAACGATAGAATGGAATTATCTAGCGAGCGGTCACCCTGGCTATAAAAACCAAACAAAAGATTTAGAGACAAGCCAGTGGAAGCGAGTTCTAGACACCGCGTCATAAGATCGATCACTGTTCTGCACTGCTACAAATAAACAGTACGCCACATGAACGTATGTTCTAGTACCTATCCCCAGAGGACCCTGACAGGAACCACCACTCCATCATGGCTGATGCTCGAACGCGTGTGACTTACCGCAAGCTCGTCGTGTCCCAGAACCAGTCGTGTGGCAAAATAATAATATTTATTTAAGGTGAGTACCAAAATAGGAAAAAATTGGAACAAATATAAAATACTTCAATAATACAACCGACTAAAAGAGACTCTAACTTAGTCGGCAGCATGGTGAGCTTGGTCCCGCGTTCAAAGGCGAAGGTTCCGGGTTCAAATCCGTACTGGGCCAGATGGACTTTTTTCACGCGTTCCTTAGTACTGGAACATCTACTATCGTGCGGTGATGTCCCAGGAAGAGGGATGAAAAGATGTAAATCTTACAGTAGGTACTTTGTTGTTATCGTCATCATTGTTATCATTACAGAAAAGCCCCGACGGAAAAACCTGCTAATAACCTAGCTGTTGATTCAGGGCAAAGAAGAGACTCTTGATCCCGGCCAAAGTGGTGCAGTACAATATCAAACACTGGAAACCTATGCATAAGATTAGTGTTAAGACGGTCACAAAAAAAGTGCGCTAATAATTTCTTGAGATGTATCATGTCAAAGCTTGATTTGACGGAACGTGCTATTTCACAAGAAAAATTAGGCTACGATCAGAATGTAGCTTTAAATTGGTACTTCAATCATTTTGAGCCATGAAAATAGTTTTCTCTATCTAACAAAAGAAGCAAACCTCGACTTGCTTCCAGATAGAATCATAGATACCTACCTGCAGTTCATATATTTGCAGTGTAAACAGTTTATAACACTCACTAGTACTATTTATAACACTAGTGCTATAAAGTGGCACTTTCGAAATGATTTTGGTCGCTATAATAACACATTTTCGACTTCGTTTTCGACACGATTTTATATAAAACTAAATTACAAATGTATAACCTTGACGACCCATTGGGTACGGTTGCAGCCAAAATAAAGTGGACGACAATGTCAACGAGTTGGCTTGCTGTCATGCGACTTTCAGGCCAAAATCCTGAAGAGTCTGTCAACTGTCGTCCACTTCAAAAAGTCCGCAACGGTACGTTCAGCAGACTACTGACACACTACCGGTAGATATGTGAGCTGCTGAACGGCTTGTCGAATCGCTCTCTATTTCACCACTCATTTCCACCGAAAAACTGACGTAAACTGTCATAATCAGCATACAATGGGGTACTTGCCACTGGAATAGATTTAGCTGGAAATACTTTTGATTGCTAGTATAAGTGGTAAGGAGACTCTACTGAGAATTTCACAAAAATACTGTTTTTTCTACAGAGAAAAACGAATTTGAAAAAATTCCTTCTGAAAGCTTCGCGCCAGGGCACAGTGGGCCCATAGCTCAGCGTCATTTCTGGGTGTTCGGGGGACTAGGTTTGAATCCCACCTAGGATTTTTTTTTTTTAAGATTTTTTTGGAAGTATTGTTATTTATTCTTGAAGTACTCATCATAGCTCATGCACTTCTCTGGTTTCACTCGATTATCATGGAGAATTAAAAAAAAAATAGCAAGCATAATGAGTGATGAAACTTTTCTTGAAAAATTCATTTTTCCCAAAACCGCAAGTAGATGCAAATGGGAATGGCAACATTAGAAAGAAGAACCTTTTTTCTATATAAAGTGGCTGTTCACTTTGTGTTTCTTCTTGTTTTTCATGTGATTTATTCATTTTTTACAAAGTTGTGGTTCGAATCTCGGTCCCTGCAACTTTTTTCTTTTTCTCTTCTTTTAAAGGTAACTGAGGAGTTATTTCAACTTATTCTCAAAGCAATCATCATAGTCTATGAACATCCCTAGTTTCACTCGATTATCAATGATCATAAAAAAATACAGCAACTTGAACAAATACAACAATGCATTGGAACACAACTTTGAAAAAATAAATAAATCACATGAAAAACAAAACGAAACACAAAGTGAACAGCCACTTTATATAGAAGTAAGGTTCTTCTTTCTAATAATGCCATTCCCATTAGCATCTACTTGCGGTTTTGGAAAAAAAGAATTTTTCAAGAAAAGTTGCATTACTCATTATTCTTACTATATTTTTCAATTCTTCATGATAAAACCATGATTCAAAACCGCAAGTAGATGCAAATGGGAATAGCATCATTAGAAAGAAGAACCTTTCTTCTATATTAGGTGGCTGTTCACTTTGTGTTTCTTTTAGTTTTTTATGTGATTCATTCATTTTTTTCAAAGTTGTGTTTCAATGCATTGTTGTATTTGTTCAAGTTGCTGTATTTTTTTATGATCATTGATAATCAAGTGAAACTAGGGAAGTTTATGGACTATGATGATTGCTTCGAGAATAAATTAAAATAACTCCTCAGTTACCTTCAAAAAAAAAAAAAAAAAAAGTTGCAGGGACTGAGATTCGAACCACAACTTTAGAAAAAAAAATCACATGAAAAACAAAAAGAAACACAAAGTGAACAGCCACTTTATATAGGAGAAAGGTTATTCTTTCTGATGTTGCCATTCCCATTTGCATCTACTTGCGGTTTTGGGAAAAATGAATTTTTCAAGAAAAGTTGCATCACTCATTATTCTTGCTATATTTTTTTATTTCTTCATGATAATCGAGTGAAACCAGAGAAGTGCATGAGTTATGATGAGTACTTTAAGAATAAATAGCAATACTTCCAAAAAAATCTTCCAGAAAAAAATAAAATAAAAATATCCTAGGTGGGATTCGAGAACCTAGTCCCCCGAACACCCATTTCGCCACGCTAACCTGAGCTATCGGCCCACTGTGCACTGTGCAGGGTAGGGATTTTGAGTGGTGTTGGTCCATGGATGTAGGAATGGCTGGATGGAGCATTACGTCAAAAATGCGGTTCCCAAACCGGAAATGTCAGAAAAGGCCTCCAAAGTGAACTTGATTTAGTCGGGTAACAGTGGCGCACAATTATTTTTTTCAAGGGTTTGGCATTTTAGCTGTCACAAAACGTAAATCGCCAATGCCATCACGTACATTGGGAAAATTTGAAGATAATAAAGAAAAATGCGGCCGAGGTAGTGACTAAATCGCGTTGTTGTTCAGTTGGGTCTTACGAAAATGCAGGTCAGCCAATATTATAGCAGATCAGCAAGAGACCTTATACAGTTATCCGGCCAGGCAAGGCTGCAAGAATTTTGTGCCCTGTCGCCGCCAGTAGCAACGCTTTGGGAACTTGGTGCTTATAAATGTGACCTTTTATTCATACACCAAGGAGGTGAAAATCCGAAATTGAACCCCTCTGATTGAAAAACCACCCTGGACTAGTTTAGCAATGTCGTTGAGAAGCAGCCATTGAAAGGACTTGGAGTGGAGCAACCTGTGATTGTGGCCTGAAGCTGCTCGTAGAAAATTAAAGGAGTATGCTTATATGGGCTAACCTACAAGAACTGATCTATTTGACCTGCAAAAGTGACTGGCCTCCACTTCAAACTCCTCAAAACTCCAAATCAAAATTTTCCAATTGTGAGCTTGTTTCAGTACTGAATAAAATTGTGTTTACTCGTACAAGTGTAGTGTAAGGTTTGATTGGATATCTGGATGAAACAGGCAATTTATTTCAAATATCAAGTACATATAGGCGCTTATACTATAGTTAGTAAAAGACAAATAATTATAACTGCTATCTACGAACATGTTTTTAATATCAATCATAATGAAGAAATCACTTCTGACTTCTGGAACAGTAGACAGTGGTATCGACACCAAAGTGAGCAACAATTTCACAGGAATTTCTTGACCTTAAGAATCATGATTACCTACAATAAAGTGTGAGAATCTCAGTCTGAGCTTAATGCAAAAGGTTAATACTTGCAAGATATAACTACTGAGTATTGAGTACTTGGTATATTGATAACCGAGGACTCAATCACTGATATCTCAACTTTAACATACTTAATTGTAGTACCAGTGACAACAAAAAAACAGACCACTGTCATTCATTATTTCACGGTTTTTGCAACAATTTGGACTCCAAATGCTCCTCAATTAGGATATGTCCATATCTTGGCTGTTAGTTGCAACCAACATGTCCAAATTGGAGGTCGTTTGGGCCAAATTGTTGAAAAAAACCGGTTGAGTACTGAATGACTGTGTCCTCCTTTTTTGTCCACACTGGTACCAATTCAAAAGGAACTTCAAGTGCTAACATTCAAACTGGTGAACTGAGTGGAAAACATTTTGAAAGAACTTGGCCAAAGTTTTTCAAAGTTAGGTAGGTTATAGCATTGTTGTACCTAAGGTACTTATTTTTACAACTGTTTTTGCAACAAATTCCAACACAGTTACTAGGAAAGGTAAAGCGTTTGTGAAAGCATAAGCTTTTGTTGCATTATAAAACTTCCAACAGGACAAGATGTTTCGGCAGCATGGCAGCTTCGATGACAGCACAAGTGAGCCTAGTCTTTCTCCATTTGAGAACGGCAGTAGATAGCAGCCAAAACGCAGTATCCTAACTAGTTTTTTTCGAGAGTTTTTGCCATTCCACATTGCACTTGGTGAAGTCTTGTATCAGTCAGCAAATTTTCTTCAGGCAAGTATTATTAGCTTGGAAATATGTCCGAAAACGAAGCCGAAGAACGGAATTCTTCATCTAAAACCAATCCATTCAACGTATATTCCCGAGCATCTTCATCTTCATCTCCATCATTCAAACGAGCATTCAAACTTCTAATTTTATTTGAAGTGTTGACTTGGGAGTTGCCGAGTTTTCACTATTTTCTGCAAGAAATCAGAACCTCATTAAAAAATAATCATGTAGCCCCCGTTTGCACCAAAAATTTGATCATGAAATAGTAAATCGAGCTTTTTTTGCTGAATTTTAGCGTAGTACCTGATGAAAAATGCAGTTTTACAAAAAAAATATGGGAAAATGTTCATTTCTCAACAGCTCAGATGCATCGCCTGTGGTCAGTCAACTGGCAGACCAAAGAAAATCCTCAATTAGCTATTTCATGATTAAATTCTTATGCTGCAACCGAGGGTAGGTTTAATAAAGATTGCAATTTGTTGGGCGATTTAGCCCTTTTTTCTAAGATGCCTGATGGATGTAACGCCACTGAAGGTGCTGTCAAATCGCATAAGTGAGGTTATGTAAGGTGGTGGAATGGAGCTTTTTTCGGGGAAAAAATGAATTAACATGAATATTACGGCCAGCAATTCATCAAACTTGACTTACCGATGAAGCGCAATGCCCTCTGAACTTGAGGTTGTGGTCCGCAACAGCCCGCACAATTTACAGGACACCATCGTGGACAACTCTGCAAAATGAATCGGATTACAAACGAACTGTACTGGAACTGGTAGAAAAAAACATTATTCTCGTTGCTGTTATGATAGATCAGACATTACTTACTCAGAATTACAAATTTTGATGCACTCAATTCCACTTATTTGGACTGACGCGATTTCTGTGACAGCCAGTTGACGGTTTCGAACAGCGTGTTGATTATATTTCAAAAATCAAGTTCACCTTGGAGGCCTCGCTTCCGCTTTAAGCCCCGCCCCTCAGCTCAAAATCGGGTACCAAAAATTCAATTGTTTTTGGCTTTATGCTCTATCCAGCCATTCCTACATCCATGTGTTGGTCTGACTGTGTAATAATGGACGTCCTTGGTAATAATGGAATAATCAAGAATGTCAGGAATGTCACTGTGTATGTATCACACAATGCAGTATCATTTTGAACATGCTCGCAAAATCGGTTTCCTATCGAATTCTTTTACCATGGGTATTTGGGCAATGAAGTCGAACAAGGTTGCGGAGAAACTGACTCCAGAAACCTCTCATAATACTGTCTCAGTCGGTATAATTTATTTTCCAGGGGAAAATCTGGAAGTTCAGCAATAGCACAGAAATACGAGGTTGAAAATGAACAGTGAGCTTTTATAGGTACGCATCAATCGCATCATTAGCATACAATAATTCAGGATAGGTAATACTTCAGGCTACAAGAGATCCATGAGCAGGAACCAGTGGCGGCAGGTGCGGGAGGGCTCAAGGGCGGCGCCCCCCCCCCCCCCCCCAACGCCAAAGGCGGCAAGAGATTTTTATCGGTAGGAAGACATGGAATGCATTCTATTAATTATACTTATTCCAAAAATTTGGTTTAGTGCAATATTAGTCAATTAATACTGTAACAAAATAATTTTAAGCGATCGCACGGTCGATGAAGTTCGTCTTGGGCTCCGTATTCAGCGCCCACCGCCGATGCGGTGATGCCGGGGTGCATCCGCGCAAAACATGTGCCGTAACCGTGGCAACGCGAGACGCGGCTCCCGCTCTATATTGCAGTGGATGGGCTTGAGCGCTCGAGCTCCCAGCCGATCGAAACAATCGATATAATTATTTATGTACTCTTCGATTAGTTAACAGTTTGCAAAGTTAAAAAAGTACATCTAGGTCATCAAGCCTACAAGAAAAAATAAATGCAAGAAAACAACGGACGTCCGACTACAGCATTGATTTACTGAATATAAAGCAAATAGAAACCGCAAGAATTGACCTTATTCGTGAATGAAATGCATCATGGGAAACGGGTTCCCACAGTGTAGGTAATGTAGACAACTACTATATTGCATAGATGTCAGTTCGACTTCTTCCAGTCAAGTGTCGTATTTGAATTTGTCATTACGAGGTCGTTTACGTTCCAAGTACACGCAGCTTTTCAAATTTTCTCTCATCTTCGTTATTTTGTCTTGTTGTTGCTGCTGCTGTTGTAACCGGTTATTGTTATCGTTTGTGGCTACCGCTAAATTGCTGAGTTTGATTTGTTAATCCATGTTGTGAAATACCGACCGACCAATGGTGGGAAGTCGCAATCAGCAAAGGGGTATACAAGGTGCTGTGTACCTGGCTCACGGACCTGGCTGCAAGTCGGACACAGCCGAAAGTCGAAATGTTTCAATTCACGCGTTCACCAAAAACGAAAAAAGAGAGAGGTCTGGGTAAAGCGCGTAGAAAAAGGTGTTATGAAAAGGACTCATCGCAGCCTACAAAATGCCACAAGATTTGCGGCGTACACTTCATTACATCGGGGAAGAAAAGTTACGACGATAAACTGCCAAGGTCCGTCGTCTTGCTGGCTTGCACATTGCACCACTTCAGCGTTTCAAAAAGCCTAGTTTACAATATGGTCTTTAGTTGCAAGTTGCAAGTCGCAAGGTGGAAGTGAGGTTGAAATTGCAGTCGCTAGTCGCAGTGATAGTTGGTTCTAGCCCAACTCTTGCGACTAGAGACTTGCAACTTGCAACTAAAAACCATATTGTAGACTAGGCTTAAGAATACATGGCAATGACTGAAGAAACCTAGGATATCCTCCTAGGAAGAAACCAAAAATTGCAAACACCTGAATAATACCATAGTGATGATGAATATTATTTTGTTTCTATGTCACTGGCCACGGGCGCGCTTTTGTTGTGTTGACATTATGAATAAAGTTGACATGAAAAAATCTGGTGCATTTTGGTTTGGGACTCAGTCCCCCCAGATATCTCCACTTTAACATATCGTCAAAAGATGGCAAAGGAATTTCGAATAAGGTCAATAAAAGTCGTGGTGCATTCACACGTAATTTCGACAAAACAATAAATGCTAAAACTTCATGGATGTGATGCGGATACACGATACGACAAAAAAAAGTTTTTGTCTCGAGTTTCGTCATTTCGCGAGCTGATAACTGTTCTATCTGCACTTTTTGTAGAAAATATTTTTCGAGCTTCGAACCAGCAAAACGGAAAAGGAAAAGCCTCTTCCTCTAGTTTCTGATCTAATTGTTCATATCAGGAAAAATGTTGTCCATGTTTTGCTGGTTCGAAGTTCGAATAACATTTTCTACAGAAAGTGCAGATATAACATTATAGTTTTCAGCTCGCGAATTTAGTATCAACTTGAGCCCTCCTTGCAAAAAACTCACGAGCCGCCACTGGCAGGAACACTGATATGTGCGAAACAAAGCCGAAGGTTACGCCACACGCCAGGTCAAAGCACGAGTGACAAACATGCAGAAGGCTTTTTGGTGGACAGCACTAAAGACTAAAGAAAAAGACTAGTTAGGTTGCTCAAGAAATAAAGGAAACGGGTAGGTACTTACCACTTACCGCATAGATCAAAGCCTCGATCAAAGCAGTCAAAAGCGAAAAAAAGGGCACAAGAAGAAATAAAACTACGGTCGGCGGTTTGACGTTGTCAGACTCAGATTTGAGATTAGTACTGTGGTGTTCCCCCTTTGTCTTATTAGTACGTTGGTACCTGAAGTAGGTACTGTCGTTGACGTTCGTAGCGTTTGCCGATAAAAGAGGGAGATGGCGCTGCGCTAGAGAAGTCAGGCGGGGCCAGGCAGGCGGGCCGGGCAGACAGAGAAGAGAATCGGCTGGTGTGTGGAACACGTGATTTTTCAGTGCAACTGTGCGTCGGTTTCTCCTAATTTAAGGTCTGTCTTTCTTTAATTATTGTATCGTAATTTTGACTTCCACTCACTCACCAAATCATGCATTTCGATACCTATTTTGTCCGCGAAATTATTGTACATAACCCGAAATGCTTTATTCTCTTTGTTCTCAACGGGCTTGCATAACCCGCAGTTTTTCCCCTTTGAAATCAAGGTGCTTCGCACAGCTTTGAATTTTGTGTAATTTATCTACTCCCAAATGATCTGATTGTGGACGGCAACAGCCGTAAATCTAGTGGGTGTGCTTTTTGTGCACTCATGACGTGACCTCAAGGCCGAGCTATCGCGCGTACTTCGAGGTTTCATTAATTGTTTCTTTCCACAAGTTACGTCACAAACAGTAAGACGACAAAAAGAATCTGCTACGCCCAAAAATCAGCCGCTAAGTAGAGAACAGTAACTTTTGATGATTCATTCTCATTTCATTGTTCATTGTCGGGTTATACATGAAAGTAAAGGAAGGAAAAGGGACTTTCACGCTTCTCCGTGTCCTGGGGGGGGGTCCACCTTCTTGTATGAATCTGCCTTGTTGAATCTACTAACATTTTATGATTTGGGGGGGAATTATGTAATCTCTTTTGCAAAATGTTTAACGTGATCCTTTGTTGTTCCTACTTATGATGCGATTCTGTAAAGGATGGCATTCTGTAGATACGCTGTTATTTAAAAGAAATCCTGTCGGCTATTGGTTTGCCTAGTGTAACGGGGCATTTGTGGAATGTTGTTTTGTTGGGAATCGCCACATTAGTTTCCCATCCTTTCGCCGCTGCTTCAGACTTCGGGTTTGTTTCTTTTTACTGCCCTGTTTTGACGGGCATATTTATTTATAAACATATTCGGTAGTATCACGGAACCAACTCACCAAGAATGCGTACGTTGAATGTTGGAGCTCAAATGAAGAATGGAGGTGGTGTGAGTGCTCAATGATTGTGGTTGCAACTATCGTTTCTCGATAATACCGACAATGTCCATTCACAAGCTTAACTGTAAATGTCACTTATCTCGCATTTAACGAAAATAAGTGTTTACCTTCGGGAACGAATGTGGACACAGTCAATTTAGCAGGAGTGTTTCCACTTCTTTTGCTTTTACCCGCTCTGATCAGTACCTTGGGCGGCCTTGTCGGCACTCTCACCGGCAAGCACCTGAGTGGGTTGATCTCACGTGGGGCCTCATCGAACATAGGCTTCTTGAGAGGTCCTTGTCCATCCCATCAGGATATCACTAAAGTACATCTGACTCCAAATTTACCTCTTCGATTCACGTTGGGGTTTCCGTTCCAACTTAAACGACGAAGAGTGGGCCACAGGTTGGCTCGAGTCGATTCCCTTGCATGGTTATTGTTTACTAATTCTTCTTCTGTTTTGTATGTATGTATGTATCTGTGGGGTTTTTGATGGGTAACTTCTGGGGAATTTCGGGCGAATGCGTTATGGATACTTCTTTCTTCCATTTGCTTACAAAAGAGTATGACCAACTTCAACTTCTCTACTTATTCATCTATCACCTGTTTCTTGTTTATTTATCTACCTATTTATCCCGCATTTGTTTCTTGTTGATTTATCTACCTGTTCATCTCTTATTTGTTTCTTGTTTATTTACCTACACCTTTACTTATCGTTTGTTTCTTGTTCGTTTATCTACACCATTACTAATCATTTGTTTCTGGCTGATTTATCAACTTGTTTACCGATCGTTTTTTAATTGTTTACTTATCTATAAATTTGACCTCTTTTGTTTGTAAAGTGTAACATTAATTGCTTAGCGTAAAGTTTCCTTTTGTTGTTACGTAAATAACTTGTGAACGAAGCAAACGTTTCAAAGAGGTTCAAGCACCGCTTCACGCTGACTTGATCAATGCATTACTGGAGTGACTTTTCTGTCATTTCATCAAGACTCATTCACACTAAATTTTTGTTCAGATCATTTGGGAAGGGATTTTTCAGCAACCAACCAGGCTATACACAGGGGTTTCTTTGACGTGTTCTTCCCCAGTGTGCCTGTCAGCGAATACGTCACTTTTCCTTTGCAATCAAATTGACAGTTTGCCATGTTTCCTGATTTCTTGTTTTGTTCTGTTAATCTGATTTTGTGTTCATTTCATTGTTGTAAATTCCTGCATTGTCTAAATAATTTGTAATGATTTTTCTTGTTTGTATTTTGTTGCTCTTCATCCATGTTTTGTCATTTTATCACTGTCAGTAGGTGTTTTGAGAAAAGAAACAAATCCATCTAAAACTTTGCCATTGATTTCCAATAAAACTTTCATTTTGCTTGCATTTCATTCGCGTTTCATTTAAGAATCAAACCTCATCCCCCACGACACATTCTCATCTTGAGTAAGAACTTAACGCAACGTAGGTAAAATGTAAACGACGTGGAGAAGGAAAGAAACAACGACGATCACAGCCGAACATCGAAAGCGGGGGTACACTACAGAGTGGTGCCGTGACCTTGGTACACTACAAAATGATGCCACGTGACCAGGATACACTACAGCAATAACATCGAAAAAGGGGGTTACATTACAGTACATTATTTTTTACCATACTATCGATTAGGCCAATGGAAAAAAATTAGGCAAGTACCCCATTCCACCGCTTACACAGCTACCGCAAATAAATTGTGGTGGAAAAATGGCGACCGGTAGATGCTACCATTCGATAACGCGCATGCGTTATTCACCGGTAGCACTCACCGGAGAGCCTGCTGAACACGCCCATTGTTGCAGCATTGTTGGTTTACCAAGTAGTACAGGAAAAATAGTAAAAAAATCGACAAAACCTCGGAATAAATATGGACGTCATGAAAAATTGATATTCTGTTCAGAATTGAGTGCTCTACAACATATCCAGAATCGCCAAAAATCGCACCTGGGGGTTTTGAGTTATTGGAGGGGGGGTAAAAAATTACAGGTAAAAATGAAGGGGATGGAACCCGTCAATCCATTGGATGCGAATACATTATAGTTCGGCGTATCATATCCCCTTGATACCATTTTGGCACAAAAAGTGTCCATCATTGTTGAAGGGGAGTAGTGGGGGGCGAAGCTCTGCTAGGCTGTCCATTTTGTTTTTCTGCCCATGTAGAACCGATCAAGTCAAGTTTAGTATCTTTTCCGACTAAATTCAATCTCCTGAACTCGTATCCGATGTGTAAATTTGAATGAAAACAAGTTTGAACAAGTTAACTTGAGAAAACTTGTTTTTTCTTTGACAATTTTGACGATTTTTTTACTTTCCCGGCCCACCCATGCCATGATGTTTTCTCTCCATTCAGAAAATTCACAACATAAAGCGAACGGCACTCAGTTTTTTCGGCTAGAGCGAGTCGTGAGTTTTTGACTTGCACGTCGCACAGACACAAATTTATACCGCGCCAACCAGGGGAGTCTGTGCGAAGATGTTAATTGGTGGAGTATGTCCTGGTCTATTCCAACAACAAAAAAAAAAGAACGTGCTTGCCTTTTTTTTGTAAATAAACCAGATGGAATGGTCGTGCCTTATAGGATTTCTTTATGAATGAACTGACTTAATTGAAAGTACGATGAACGAAAATGAGATTTAGAATATTTAATAAAGTAGAATTTCTGGTAAGTAACAATAATGAAACAAAGTATGATGTAACTGAATTTAAATAATATAGTTAGCAACGCATAGTACAGGAAAAATAGTAAAAAAATCTGCAAAACCTCGGAAAAAATATGGACGTCCTGAAAATTTGATATTCTGTTCAGAATTGAGTGCTCTACATCATATCCAAAATCGCCAAAAATCGCACCCGGGGGTTTTGAGTTATTGGAGGGGGGGTAAAAAATTGCAACTTAAAATGGAGGGGATAAAACTCGTCAATCCATTGGAAGCAAATACGTTATGATTCGACGCATCATATCCCGTTGATACCATTTTGACACAAAAAGTGTCAATTACTGTTGAAGGGGGGTCGTGGGGGGCGAAGCTCTGCTAGGTAGTCCATTTTGTTTTTCTGGCCATGTAGAACCGATCACAACAAGCTTGGTATCTTTTCCGACTAAATTTAATCTCCTGAACTCGAATCCGATGTGCAAATTTGGATGAAAACAAGTTTGAACAAGTTAACTTGAAAAAACTTGTTTTTTCTTCGACAATTTTGACGAATTTCTTTTTTACTGTTAGAGGTGTTCATCTTCGAAAAATTTCCAGGGGGCATTAGATTGAAGTGTATTCTTCACGAAAATCATCCACTCAATGTATAATTTTGTTTCTCGAGTTCAAAAAATCGATTTGAACCCGAGCCGGCTCGGCGCGTTGTCTACTACTGACCAGAACACTACAGCATGCACCTTGAAATGAAAATAGCTCAAACTTTCGAAGAGATAACAACTCATCTTTGAAAATTTGATTATCTGTGCAGAATTAAATTCCCTATAACATAAACAGAACCGCCATGAATCGCACTGCAGGGTTTTGAGTTACTTGAGGGGAGAGATAACAGTTCATAGAGCACGAATCTTAAGAAAATGTTATCCTTCTCCTCGAATAACTCAAAATCCTGCAGTGCGATTCATTGCGATTTTGTTTATGTTATAGAGAATTCAATTCTACACATAGAATCAAATTTTCAAAGATGAGTTGTTATTTCTTCGAAAGTTTGAGCTATTTTCATTGAAAGGTGCATGCTCTAGTGTTCTGGTCAGTAGTAGACGACGCGCCGAGCCGGCTCAGGTTCAATCGATTTTTTGAACTCGAGAATCAAAATTATACATTAAGTGGATGATTTTCGTGAAGAATACACTTCCATCCAATGACCCCTGGAAATTTTTGGAAGATGAATACCTCTAACAGTGAAAAAAAAAATTCTTCAAAATTGTCAAAGAGAAAACAAGTTTTTTCAAGTTAACTTGTTCAAACTTGTTTTCATTCAAATTTACACATCGGATTCGAGTTCAGGAGATTGAATTTAGTCGGAAAAGATACCAAACTTCTCGTGATCGGTTCTACATGACCATAAAAACAAAATGGACCACCTAGCAGAGCTTCGCCCCCCCACCACCCCCCTTCAACAGTAATCGACACTTTTTGTGCCAAAATGGTATCAACGGGATATGATGCGTCGAATCATAACGTATTTGCTTCCAATTGATTGACGTGCTTCATCCCCTCCATTAGTGTGGTCCATAAAAAATTGTTTTTCTATTTTTGATCGGGCCACCCTCCACTTTTGTTACACATTCCCATAGTGATTTCCTGGTAAAATTTCAATTCTCTACCATGGCAGGAAGGGGGTGCTCATCAACCCTCTAATTTTGAAAACTCTAGATCTATTCGTAAAAGTCTGTGGCATCCAGATTCACCAAAAACACGGAGGAATATGTCTGTAATAATCTATTTAGCACAATTTAAGAATAATATAGACGAAAAATCAGATGAGAGTGAAATATTGATCGTTGAACTAATAATGACACCTACTAAAAAAGCGGAAATGTTTCGCGGTATGACTTGTTGATGTTGAAGCTGGATGTCACAAAGTAAGGCCCAGTGTTTTCATCTCTGGTTAACTTTAACCAAAAGGTCAATGTCACAATTGTCATATCAACATTGCTGGAACATTGGTACCTTTGGCAATTAACCTCAAGTTGACCTCTGGATAGAGTTATCCTGGGACGGAAATACTGAGTCTAAAAATAATTTTGCAATCCTAAGGACTGCGGAAACCTCAAGATATTTCACCTTTGGAAGAACATTAAACATGTTACTGATTTTGAATATAAGTGTCTACTTCCTAAGACATTTCTTCTTAATATGGATCAACATCCATGATTACCTTCAAGGCAAAGACTGACTTCGGTATAAATTTAAGGGTGGTAAACGATACTGCTGAAAGGGGCGTCCAATTATTCGAGAAATACAACTAACTACTGACCAATGACAATAATGAAAAGATGTTTTTGTTGCATATGGTGGACCAATTGGAAAATGGCGCCTATTTGGACGACCAAAAATTTTTGATCAACGTAGTCTAAAGCAATATCATACCATGTTAGTTGAACATTAAAATTCCGCTTCATTTTAATTTTTCTTTCACAAAATTCTTCACTTAGGTACACCAAAGGAACAATAATTCATATATTACTTCGTATTTTATTGAATCTGGATGCTACAAACTCCTATGGATAAATCTGGGATATTCAAATTTTGAGGGTTGATGAGCACCCCCTTCCTGCCATGGTAGAGAATTTAAATTTCACCAGGAAATTACTATGGGTATGTGTGACAAAAATGGAGGGTGGCTCCATCCAAAATTGAAAAAAAATATTTTTGGACCACACTACCCTCCATTTTAAGTTACAATTTTTTACCCCCTCTCCAATAACGCAAAACCCCCGGGTGCGATTTTTGGCGATTTCAGATATGTTGTTGAGCACTCAATTCTGAACAGAATATCAAATTTTCACGACGTCCATATTTATTCCGAGGTTGAAATCTATCTTTCTTGTACTAGCAGGTAGGTGCTTCACGAGTTACGTTTTTGTGTAGGGTTTCAGCTTCGAACTGGACGTCAGCAATATACCCTCGTGAGGTTTGAGAGAGATTCCAAACACACCCCCTTGGACTTCGTAAATTAAAGAACCTAAATAATTCCGAACTTACGGAATTAATACCTACAGTGACTACGTCTGTCACGAAAATACCTTGGGCCCAAGTTACCTGTGTCAGCGCTATGGTACGTTGTATCAAGGCTAATTTAGTTCTTCAATATACTTAATCTTAAGGTTAGTGGGAATAAATTGAACATCTCACAAAAAGTAACACGCAGTGTCGCTCCAGGAAATCCAAAGAAAACGATCCTATTCTCGCTGCAAGCGTGGTCTGGATTCCGCGTGAGCGTCGAGGTCCTATCGAGGATTGTGGATGGAACCAGAGAACTTCAGCTTGAATAGGACGTATCCAGGTAATGCGTGGAAACGTCGACAACCTTCAACTTGTGGTGAAGAAAGGGTGGAGGCGCCGGATGACTTCGTGGGCTCGTGCGTGGTATAATGGCCTGCTACTGATTACGATGATGATAACTGTGTTACGGTAATGATCGAGGTACTGATGAATATTTCAGTTGCTGTGGTACTGTTTCAATAGGTGCATTTGTATTATGTGTATTGCATGTTTCAGAAGATATACGTTCACGTGGACAGGCGACCTAAAATATAATTATTACCTAACAGATCAAAAGAATAAATTAGCGCTCACCTCAGCTTCAACGTTCAGAGGGGAATATATGGATAAAATGGCACGGATGGCTCCCATAAACCCTGGATTGATCCTGATCAAGTTGGCTGAGGATTTACCGTCAACGATTCGAGAACGTTTCTTTCTCTTATCAGAAATTAAAAACCTACTAGAAGAAAACTCTACTTCTGCCGCTGCGCTCGAGGCTTCTGAGCACCCTTATGTTTTTGTATCAGCACACAGTTTATCACGCGATTATTTGAAATGTATTATACCTATACTTGATATTGTAAAAAGAATTATTAAAGTTTACCTTGGAATTTAAAATCGTTACACCACCTTTCTCCAAAAAAATTAAAAAATTAAAGATTAATTTTTTTCTTCTTGTTGCTCTGGTCACGTTAGAATTTGGGTTGATATCTACGCGTATCACACGTCCTTACGGAGACAAATTCGGTGAGGTCAAAATAAGTAGTGGTCATAATCGGGAAAGTCTACCAAATAATATAACGTCAGGTAAATATCTATCAGAGATAAACACGAGAAGGAGTAATCATATTTATATGAATAAAACAGAAAAAAAAACAAATTTTGAGTACGTAATTTCTTCTCTTTCTCCTTTCTCTCTGATTGTACAACTGAGTATCTTTGAACAAGAGAAATTAAAACTAAGAGCAAATAATTGTGGTATAGGTAATTATGTACAAGGGGAATATTTACAATAGGAAACCACTAAAGTATTAAACTTCAGCATTTCAAGTTATATACAAATGAATTTGAAAATTGAATTTCCGTAAAGAAAAAATTTAACCACGCAACACTCATGAACAAATCTGCAAGAAATTTTGTGTTACGGTTTTGTGTTTCTACCACGATAGATATTGTCTTCTCTTTCTGAGAGACAAAATTAGTGAATATATTATATACAAAGTACGGTAGGAAAGATTATTGCCGAAATAATTACGATACGATAATTTATCCGACAGAGATATCGGAATTAGAACCAAAATACGGTTTTAAATCTTTCACGTGCCATTTTCCGGCATCAGATCCGTTCATATTATTGAGATGATAACAAAGATTGGAGGCTTTTCTCCGGACGGTACAAAGCACATACTTGGACGCTAACTTAGCCGCAAATTGATTCGGAGCATCTGATAGCACTTTGTTTTTTCGCCAGACTTTGTCACCAGCCTTAAATGAAACGTCGCGCTTACGCAAATTATAATCTCGGACATTTTTTTGATAGGCAACATGGAGATTGTTTTGAACTTGTTCAAAAATTTGTTTAAGACCTGTATTTAGTTCAGATGCATAGGTTTCTCGATCCACACCCGGTAGCAATTCTACATCTTTTACTGTTTTGACTTTTCCGTAATAATCCCCACTAAGAGGAACGTATCGGCCAAAATTAAGAAAGGTCGGAGGGAACTTTGTGGCTTCATGTTTTGCTGTATTAATTGCATGGGCAATTTTTGGTAGCTCTCTATCCCAATACTTGTGTCCTTGCTTATCGATGTAGCATCTTATAGCAGTACCAACTGTTTTGTTATTCCTCTCTACAAAATTACACTGGGCAGAGTAGTACGGAGTAAACCAAATTTTTTGAACATTATACAAAGTGGCTAGATTTTTCAACAGATGACCTGCGAACTGTTTACCATTGTCGCATAAAATATATTGGGGTACGCCAAATTTTAGAAAAACATCGTTTTCAAGGTGTTTGACTATAGGTACTTTTCGCGTCGGCTTTTCTTAAAGGAAATAAAAGTGTATATTTACTGAACCAATCACCTACCACAAGCAGATGTGTATGACAATTTACAGAGCGGGGAAAAGGTCCCATAAGATCAATCGCTATAACTTGCCACGGAAAGTTAACTCTTTTTTCTGAACCCATCAGTCCAATTCGCGACTGGTTCGGAATTTTTTGTTCACCACACACTTTACACGACCTAACAAATTTACGAACATCTTGCCTCATTTTTGGCCAATAATAATTATCTTGAATACGAGTCAAAGTCTTAGCAAAACCAAAATGAGCGGAAGTTGGCGGGTCATGACAAGATTTCATGATCGATGAACGTTGTGGTTTCGGAACAACAAGTTTCCATTCGCGTAAATTCGAACTAAATGGCAGAGCTTTTGGGAGGTGTTTATATAGCAAATCATTCTCAACTTTCCACTGAGGAAAGATCTCGGGATTTTCTCGAATTTTAGCACACATAGATTTATACCAGCTATCTAGCTGATCTAAAGTTATTTCGACAGCAAAAATTTCTGAGGTTACACACGGAATTCTTGAAAGAGCATCCGGAACGACATTATGACTGCCTTTCCTGTGAATCAGATCAAAAGAATACTGACGCAAACGCACTGCCCATCTGGCAAGTTTTCCGGTTGGATTAGATATGTTATTTAACCAAAGGAGACTAAAATGATCGGTTATAACAGAAAACTTAACTCCTTCAATATAGGGTCGAAAGGTTTCAATACAAAAAATTACACTAAGAAGCTCGCGTTCTGTGACACTGTAATTTCGTTCTGATCGGGAAAGCGCGCGACTTGCGTACGCGATTACACGCTCTTCACCTTCGATTGTCTGAGTCAGAACCCCGCCCAATCCTGTATCTGAGGCATCTGTTTGGATGACAAAAGGTTTAGAGAAATTTGGTGGACAGAGAATTGGCGCGGAGACAAGGGCTTTTTTAATTTTCAAGAAAGAAAGTTCGGCTTCTGAAGACCACGTGATAGATTCTTTTTTCTTTCGATTTTTTAACAGATCGTTAAGCGGAGAAACTAGAGTGGAAAAATTATCGATGAATCGTCTGTACCAACTGCACATTCCAATAAATCTCTTAATTTCGGTGGTAGTAGTAGGTCTAGGGTAGTTGACTATGCAAGTGACTTTATCGGGATCTGTACGAAGACCTTGCGAATCGACCACAAATCCAAGATATTTGAGGGATGTTCTGAAAAATTCACATTTATCGAGATTCACCGTTAGATTAGCTCCTTGAAGTCGTTCTAAAACTTCTCCCAGAAGTTCAACATGTCGATCAAAAGTAGAAGAAACTATAATCAGATCATCTAAATATGCAAAGATCTCTGGCTCGAATTTTGGTCCAAAAAGAGAATCAACTAAACGCTGCTGAGTCTGCGCACTATTGCGTAACCCAAACGGCATAACTACAAATTGAAATAAACCTCTACCGGCTACACTGAACGCTGTTCTCTCTTTAGAAGAATCATCGGCCAAAGGGATCTGCCAAAATGCCTTGCGTAAGTCGATACTAGATCTTTGCATCTCGAAGCATATTCAGAATCCTGTCTATCCGCGGTAAGGGGTAAGAATCGTGTTTAGTAACTTCATTGATCTTTCGACCATCGAAACAGAATCGGTATTCACCGCTCGATTTTTTAACTAACAAAACTGGACTCGACCAGGGACTGTTGGATGGTTCAACAACTCCGAGCTGTAGCATTTCGTCGAGCTCACCATTCAGAATTTTTAGCATGTAAGGTGACAGCGGGTATTGTTTTATTCGAAAAGGGGGTGCGTCACCGGTATCTATTTTTAAAGAGATCTTATCTGTACGACCTAAACGATTTTTTCCACCGATTCTTTCGAATCTTTCGATTACAGATTTAGCTTTGAATGATTGCTCATCATCCAAATTACCGAGAGAGCACAAGTGATCAGACAAAATTTCATCAAGTTCCAAAACATTTATAATTTCAGAGTCGCAATAATTTCTTTGAGTGTTCCAACTTTCCTGTTTGAAATCAATATTAATTTCGAATTGTTTACAAAAATCTGTCCCAAAAATGAAAGCATGAGATATTGAAGGTACAACCAAAGCGTGTATAATTTGACAAACATTTTCGATAAATATAGGCAGGGCTGGGCGGTATTTCAAATACAAGTATTTGAAATACGTATTTGAAATACATTTAAGTATTTTGTATTTTGTATTTAAATACATTTGATTGAGAAGTATTTGTATTTTGTATTTTGGAATAGTTCAGGCAGCTAGTATTTCGTATTTTGTATTTTAAATACATTTTTCGGAAAAGTATTTTGATTTTCAAAATACAAAATACAAAATACATTTGTTTCCCATGCTCTTTAGTCTGTTCGGGTCGAAATTGTTCTGGTAATACTATTTTCACCCCATTGACATTTCTTGCTTTTGCACACTATCTGGGATCGATAATGAGTTCGATTGCATCTTTTACGTTTTACTGGTAAGTGCATCCTACTGTCAGCCACAAGAGGTTCCATGTCGGATGTCGGACAATATTTTCGAAAAGCTGGTTGTCCCCAAAGGAAATCAACATGTTATTTTGAAGAATTGCTGAATGAAGTAAGGAATAGGTTTATATATGAAGTTTTCTTCACTTTATGTTTATTTTATTTGTCTTTTCATAGTTCATAATAACTTACTTATTGTTGCGACTGAATCAATGAAGTGTTCCCATTGAAATACTTGCATTTTACGGATTTTCCAATAAAATGGTTAAAATTTGCAATAGGAATGTATTTTGTATTTTGTATTTGGAATACTCTAGGTTGTATTTTGTATTTTGGAATTTCTTAGTTTTCCAAAATACGTATTTTGTATTTTGTATTTCAAAGACATTTCGAGAAGTAGTTTGTATTTTGTATTTCGACTATCTTGGATCGGGTATTTTGTATTTTGTACTTAAATACATTTTTCGAAGTATTTTGCCCAGCCCTGAATATAGGTAAGTCGACAACACCAATGACAGATTGTTTTGCACCATCAGCTGTGTTAATAAACTTACAGGAAGAAAAACTGGACTTAATATTGAATTTAGATAAAACCTTCAAACCACCAGCGCCCACTACTGAAATAGTGGCGCCTGAATCAAGCAGAGCTGTAATTGGTTGATCGAAAAGATTAACTGTGACGTAAGGTCTGTTATCAGAATTCATTTTACAAAATAAAGGCTCTATCTTGTTGGAAAATTTCGCGTTATTACTTTTATAAAAATCAGACACAGTTTCTTTCCAACGATTCCATTCAGATAAATTGAAAAACTTACGATTTGTAATTTCCAAGAATTGTTTTTTAGGTAAAACATCGGAAAAATTGTTTTTACTAAGTACAGAGTGAGAAATATTTTTACTTTGTATGGGCTTGGCCTTAAAGTCTGCATGAGGAGAGAAAGAATGCCCACTAAAGCTTCTCTCCAGAATTAGTTTTCCGGACGACATTTTTTACATGAATTAAGGGTTACATTTGGTGAACCACACCGATAACAAAATTTATTTCGCTTCAAGGTACAATTTGAAAACGTGTGATTACTTCCTTTACAATTCCAACATACAACAGGTTCACTATGAGTTTTACTGGTATTGTTCTTTGTAGACTTATTTGCAGATTTTTGAAATGTTGAGAAAGGGGTATTTTTATGATGACTTTTTGACCTATTATTAGCATCGGACCGGCTAGACGAAGTTGAACGTGACGAAGAACTTTCATTGGCAAGGGCCAACTCTGGTTCTAATAAATTTAAAGCATTATTTTTATTTGAGTAGGTACTTGATGGACGGGAGTTTACATTCAAGTAATTTTCATCTTCCAATCGTCTGACTAACTTACTTAAATCTGAAACTGTTTGAACATCTTGTAGAGCTAAAGCAGTTGAGTATTCAGGAAGAAGAAGTCTGCGAATCCATTTAATTTTCGTGGCTTCTATTGGCGGTCTAGATAAACGACTAAACAGTGTATTCATTTTTGAAAAATACAGAGTACAACTTTCTGAACGCATTTGTTTCCGTTTTTTAATGATTTCCCATAATTCTTCATCGTAGTCCGCGATTTTAAAGTCTCGTTTTAAAGCTTCTACTAGAGAATCCCAATCAGTCACTTCAGATATTGTTTGACGATACCAATATCGAGCTTGACCGACAAACAAATCACGTGCAGACGTAAAAACTTCTGACTTACTCACATGTCGCGCTTTCATCAATTCATCAACATTTTCCAAAAATGGAATTAAATTTTTACGTTCTCCGTTAAAAGTTTCACCCCATTTATAAACAGGTACAGCTTTTGAAGTATACGATATCAGTTGTTGTTGAGACGTTGCTCCTTGGCAATTTGAACTTAGAGGAGGCATAGATGAAGATAGTGTTTGAGAAAAAGATGTGTTATGTTGTGCAATAATAGCAGAATTTATGGCAGCTGGGGTAACTCGGTCATGTAAATCGGCATCAAGTTCTATGCACCTTGCATAAGCCTCATTTTTAAAATCGGTTTGTTCGCTTTCTGGAGTTTCTTCGCCTACAGAGCTGACTGGCATACGTAAAACACGGCAGGTGACATGAAAAATTCGGCTTTTCAAACGTTTGTACACAGAATCAGTTGTTGGGCCTTCAAATTCATGATTCAATACGTCAATGGAATCAACAGTACTTTCGATAGCTTCCTTTTCAGTGGAAAACTTGAAAAGAGGATCTCGTAAAGAATTTAGATCTGTACCGGCAGTTCGTTCTGTCTGTAACATCCGAGCTAACATTTTTCTTCTCCTATCCTGATCTACGCTAGAAATTACTTTTCGGATACGCAACTCATAATTTAGTTCATCATTTAATAAATGATTTGGTTTAAAAGACGGGTCCATTTTTATTTTAGTTATTAGGTGCTGAATATTGAAGATATGAAGAACTTCGATAAGGTAGAAAAGTTCCTAATAGTAATACAATAACGGTCTACGGTAAAAACAATGAATAGATAAGAGAGAGACGGGACCAAAAGCAAGCAATATTCACTGCCGCAAAAACAAATACATCTACCTTACACGATAAATAATAAGTAAAGGTATAGTATAGGTATCGAGTAGGTATATCAACAATGCAATACATATAAATCGGGAAAATGAATTAATCAGTACACAGTCTCAAGGCGCGTTCGGATATTATCTCGGAGCGAGCAGACAGAGCAGACAGATATTTGATCACGTGATGGCAGAGCGATCCGAGTAACTTTTAATAAACGAACGGTCGAGATTACTCCGTATGTAAAAGTGACTTATGTTGACTACTTATTAGCTCCGTTGTGCTGGCTCTAACCTCGGCTCTAACATAATGTTGTTGGGGCGTATTTATTCTGTAAGAGACAATGGTGGGTTTTCGAGGTAATGGGCTGGAAATGGTGTGTAGGTACACCCATCACTTTTTCGTATGTCGTTCCTTTTGGCTGTTGTTGTGGTGCATCTTTGCTGCATGTGTTCATATCACATTCGATATTCGCCATAAGTGGCCCATACACACGCATGCAAGTGCTAAGACTTGACTGCACAGGGCTAGGCTTTCGTGCAAGTATCAGTGTGTATGTGTCAAAACTGAGCGCGAACTTACCTGAACGTGCTTGCATGCGTAGTGTATGGGCCACTTTAGACATTCATTTACCCTGATGTGCCAGAGCTGGTTCGTCGGTTTTTTGTTCATTTAGTGAATAAACGATTTCGAAAATGTTCGGAGACGCAAGCACATACATGCGTGACAAGTAAAAGTGACATGCGTCAAAAAATATCTGGGAGCTCGGTCAAAAACCTCCGACGAAACCGAGCGTGCTCGGAGGCCTCTGCGAGGTAATATCCGAACGGTACAGATCTTGCTCTGGCTCGTCGGTTTGCAATATTCGAACGATTTCGAGCTCTCAGATTGATCCGATGTAATATCCGAACGCGGCTTCAATAGGAAAATCAGATTCCACCACAGCCCTATTTTCTTTCAATTACTAAACTCGAAAAATTGACTTTTTTTATCTCAAATTATTCAAATACAGAAAATACAAAAATCCTACTTTACAATCTGGCCCCACGTTAAGGTGTCAATTTATGCCATGATGTTTTCTCTCCATTCAGAAAATTCACAACATAAAGCGAACGGCACTCAGTTTTTTCGGCTAGAGCGAGTCGTGAGTTTTTGACTTGCACGTCGCACAGACACAAATTTATACCGCGCCAACCAGGGGAGTCTGTGCGAAGATGTTAATTGGTGGAGTATGTCCTGGTCTATTCCAACAACAAAAAAAAAGAACGTGCTTGCCTTTTTTTTGTAAATAAACCAGATGGAATGGTCGTGCCTTATAGGATTTCTTTATGAATGAACTGACTTAATTGAAAGTACGATGAACGAAAATGAGATTTAGAATATTTAATAAAGTAGAATTTCTGGTAAGTAACAATAATGAAACAAAGTATGATGTAACTGAATTTAAATAATATAGTTAGCAACGCAGGTAGGTGCTTCACGAGTTACGTTTTTGTGTAGGGTTTCAGCTTCGAACTGGACGTCAGCAATATACCCTCGTGAGGTTTGAGAGAGATTCCAAACACACCCCCTTGGACTTCGTAAATTAAAGAACCTAAATAATTCCGAACTTACGGAATTAATACCTACAGTGACTACGTCTGTCACGAAAATACCTTGGGCCCAAGTTACCTGTGTCAGCGCTATGGTACGTTGTATCAAGGCTAATTTAGTTCTTCAATATACTTAATCTTAAGGTTAGTGGGAATAAATTGAACATCTCACAAAAAGTAACACGCAGTGTCGCTCCAGGAAATCCAAAGAAAACGATCCTATTCTCGCTGCAAGCGTGGTCTGGATTCCGCGTGAGCGTCGAGGTCCTATCGAGGATTGGGGATGGAACCAGAGAACTTCAGCTTGAATAGGACGTATCCAGGTAATGCGTGGAAACGTCGACAACCTTCAACTTGTGGTGAAGAAAGGGCGGAGGCGCCGGATGACTTCGTGGGCTCGTGCGTGGTATAATGGCCTGCTACTGATTACGATGATGATTACTGTGTTACGGTAATGATCGAGGTACTGATGAATATTTCAGTTGCTGTGGTACTGTTTCAATAGGTGCATTTGTATTATGTGTATTGCATGTTTCAGAAGATATACGTTCACGTGGACAGGCGACCTAAAATATAATTATTACCTAACAGATCAAAAGAATAAATTAGCGCTCACCTCAGCTTCAACGTTCAGAGGGGAATATATGGATAAAATGGCACGGATGGCTCCCATAAACCCTGGATTGATCCTGATCAAGTTGGCTGAGGATTTACCGTCAACGATTCGAGAACGTTTCTTTCTCTTATCAGAAATTAAAAACCTACTAGAAGAAAACTCTACTTCTGCCGCTGCGCTCGAGGCTTCTGAGCACTCTTATGTTTTTGTATCAGCACACAGTTTATCACGCGATTATTTGAAATGTATTATACCTATACTTGATATTGTAAAAGGAATTATTAAAGTTTACCTTGGAATTTAAAATCGTTACACCCACGAACACGGAGGGAAAGTATTGTAATCGTGCAGAAAAAAAGTTTTGAGATTTCACCGGATATATCCGTTTTGAGGTCCCCCAAGACGATTAAGACCATTTTCAGAATGATGTCTGTCTGTGTGTGTGTGTGCATGTGTGTGTGTGTGTGTGTGTGTCGGTCTGTGATCTTCCACGATAACTGCCGTAACGTTGACTGGATCGACTTGATATTTGGTATACAAACATGGTTGTTTCCTGAAAAGAGCCCATTAGTTTTTGGCTGTCATCTGTCAAACCCAACTGTCACTATCATCAAATGTCAGAAGCTATATCTCACGGAACTCAACTTGCAATATGTCATTTGAAAGCCCTTGGAAAACTGTATTCAGAACAGTTGGAAACATTGCCCTATCTGTCATCTGTCAAATAATAAAAAATGTTAAAGTTCAAAACTTTACCAATTAACACGTTAAGCGCCAGACTCAAAAATCAAGATGTTTCCTGTAGTGCCATGTGAGACGCGGCGGGACACAAAAATTTTCTTGTCCCAGTGCGCCACGTGACATGCCTGGCGGGTCACTGCCGCAAAATTTCAACTGATGATATAAAATTCAAAAAAAGCTCGAAATTGGTATTGATGATTGCATGAGCTTCTAGAAAGCCCATAATTTATTCATGCATTACACATTCCCAGTCTTCGCATTCCTACAGGGTGTAACAGAGAAGTGGAAACACCAATATATTTTTTTTCCCTGGCACTTTTTCAGAAAATTCTTCGAAAGGGTATAACGATTTTGGCTATTGTGGAGCTGTCAGTGTCAATAATTTTTTTTTGCTCCCTCAATTTTTTGACAAATGACAAGTTTTTGACATTTTTTTAAACTTTTTCCTTCAATTCGCAGCAATGAAGACTACGTATTTTTATCCCTGTGGTAGCATATAATTTTTATTCCTGTCATTACCTTTTTGTTGTAGTAATACAGATGGAATTGAAAACATTAGGCTATATTTTTTCCTATTGCATTTTTTCAAAAAGCTCTCTCAAGGGGTGTAACAATCTTGATTATTACGCATCAGTCAGTGTCACTATTTTCCTAGTCCTCCAATTTTATAATATAAACTGCTCAATATTTGAAATGTCGGTATCAAAAATTTTACCTTTTTTCAAAATGATAAAAAACTGACACAACCGATTCCCACATTGAAGTCTGTCTGTCTGTGTGTCTGTATTCCTGTCTCTGTGTAATTTTCAATTATAACTCCCAAACGGTAGTTCCAATTGAGCCTCAATTTGGTATGTGCGCATGGTTTAGGCGTCCAATGAACTTGAATCAGATTTCAGTTGAAATTCGCCTCCTGAGGGCGCACTTGCACCGTCTCAATTGTGGAATTCTTGACATATGAACCTCAACTTAGATATCTATGCAAATGCTCCGTTAGTTGAGAAACACATTCTAACATTTTGATTTGAATATGTCTGTTCATTCCATGAATAGCTTCAATTTCTTGTTCTCCAAAAATCTGTGTTTATTTTTCAAGTTCGTGTTGAACCATTACAGAAACGAGCGAGTGAAAAAAGGCAGTATGTAGGTATTGTTGGGACAAGGTATTGTTATACAATTTTTTTGCAAAAAAGTCCGTGAAGGCTGACTTCATACAAGTGATCACTACTTGTTCGTATCTGTAACTGTTCAGCCATCAGCGCTTGAAAGAAAAGTCTACCTATATTTTTATTTTTGAGACATATGTAGACCAAAATTTTGAAATGTGTTTTTGGACTAACAAAGAATCTGAAAATTTGATCTCAGATCCGTACGTCAAAGATTCCGATATTGATACGGTGCAAATCTAGTGCCTTCTGGAGGCGGATTCCAGCCAAAATCTGAGAAGCTCATTGGACACCTTGACCATTTGCGCATATCAAATTTCAGCTGAATTGGGTCTACCGTTTGGGAGTTTCATCAACGATTACACAGAGATAGAAACACAGACAGCAGACATGCTTCAATCTGGAAATGGTCTAAATAGATCGTCTGGGAGACTTAAAAATGGATATATTCGTCAAAGTCCAAAAACAATTTTCATGCACATTCACAAGATTTTCTTTTTCATTCGAGAATGAGAACCAAGAAAGTAAAATAGGGTTCCAGAGGGCGCGGATATTATTATTGTTCAAGCAAGAAGCATACAAAATTACAGGTTCTTATCAATAAAAATTCGATTTTATCGACGCGACGACCAAAATAATTACTGAATTGCAACTTTTACTAAAAAAAACATCATAAAATATTTTTCCCACGGAAACGGGGATCTGTTGAACTAAGCACAATTTTGCAATGCTTCACATTCCACCCTGTAAAGAATGTTACTGTGTCAAAAAAAAAGTTACCAACAGAGGAGATTGCTGAAGGCTGAAAGATGTACTTATACTAAAGTACCGTAGGCCAGGCGGTATGTCGATAAAATCACTACAATCTGGAAAAAACTCCGACCAAAGCTTTTATATTGTCAAACTCTTCGTAAGGTCAGTAGTTATCTAACACTGAGTTTCCGCCCAAAAACGAGTTGTGCTGATTCCTCCACATCTGCGCGAAGATAAAGGATGCCTTGAAAGTGAAAAAAGACCTGTTAAACCTTCGTACTTTTCCGTCATATTTGTCTAAATGCAAACGTACAACTCTTACGCAAACATTAGAAGCACCTGTCATCATCTCTGTGCCAGTCTTACTGTTGAAAAAAAAGATTTCTTCGTGCGGGTCATATAAATTACATTTAATCGTTTTTCCACACAAGAAAACGATGAAGCAACATGTATTTTGTATGTTTTCTAATAACTCGTATCCATTGAACCCATTTATGGCATTGAAATATCAATAACAGCATTTTTGAAGATGTTGCCAGCAAAAAAGTTAACAATTTTCACCCGCCTGTTCAGTAGCAATTTTTTCAATTTTACCAAACACCGTTTGCAAAAATTTTATATATATATATATATATAATCGTAACCTCTCTTACCCATCTGAGTGTCGAGGTGTCAAAAAGCGTGCCGCGGTTAAGCCAGATATAATATCATTAGAGAACAGTTTCAGTTTGTCATTCCTTATAAAATTTTCGAGAACGGTGTTTGGTGAAATTGGAAAAACTGCTGCTGAACAGGCGGGTACAAATTATTCACTTTTTGGCGAGCAACATCTTCAAAAATGCTGTTATTGAAACTTCAACGCCATAAATGGGTTCAGTGAGTACAAGTTATTAGAAAACATCCAAAATACATGTTGCTCTATCGTTTTCTTGTATAGAAAAACAATTGAATGTGATTCATCTGACCCGCACAAAGAAATCTTTTTTTTCAACAGTAAGACTGGCACAGAGATGATGACAAATGCTTCCAATGTGTGCGTTAGAGTTGTACGTTTGCATTGAGGCAAATAAAATGAAAAAGTACGGGGGTTTAACAGATCTTTTTGCACCTTCAAGACATTTTTTACCTTTGGGCAGATGTGGAGGAATCAGCACAACTCGTTTTTGGGCGGAAACTCAGTGGTAGATACCCACTGACCTTACGAAGAGTTTGACACCATAAAAGCTTTGGTCGGAATTTTTTCTATCCAAAATGACCTACCGCCTGGCCTACCGTGGAAACGGAATCAAATGATATTATTTTGAAAAAGGGTAAAATCTCCGATACCGACATATAAAATTTATGTGCAGTTGGGGTGACGAATTTTTTTTTTTTACATTTTTTTTATTCCGGGCAATGACAACTACGTATTTTTCTTTGTTTGATAACATACTTTGTGTTTCTATCATTATCCCTTTATTCTTATAATAATTCATCTCATCATCATCAATCTTATAATAGTGTCATCGATTTTTTCAGAAAATTGCTTTCGGAGTAGATTCAGAACTTTGAGGAATATCACCCAGAGTGTATCAAAGCCGTTTATAAATGCACAGGGTAACTGTCAGTGAAAATGTCACTTCGGATTCATAAACACGAACGGGCAGAGTCTAAGTACACCTAGTTTGCACTACATGAGCAGAGAAGAAATTTTCCCTCACAGTGGGAGATCAGCACGGAACATACAGTGTTGTTCACTAATTTATTGAAATTTTTTAATGGAGAAATGTGCCACTGTTCCGCGACCTACCAATTCGAAACGTGCTCCAAAGAAAGAGCTGTGAACATTTTGACTGTTGCGCTATTGTGGATCTGTCAGTGTTAACAATGCACTCTTCCATCTGCATACCTAACCACGACAACAAGAGATAAATAACAGAAGCAAAAAATGAGATATTAACCTGAGAAAATACGGATTGTTGTCATTGGCGTGGAAAAAGTCAAACAATTTGAAGCTTGTCATCAGAGTTATCACCTGTCAAAAAATTGACAATGACAATAATCAAAATCCTTCTATCCCTTGAAGTTTTAATTTTTGAAAGATTCGATAGAAAAAACAAGTAATGAATTTTTAATTTTATTGGCATCACCTGTCCACAACAAACGGGTGATGACAAACAAAAATGCTATGCTTTCTGCAGAATCGTCGTAAATTAAAATGCATGCAAAGACCATTTTGGTAGGCGAGATCTAGTGACGTAATCAGTTTCACAGCTTCCTTCATTAGAACAAGCTATAGAAAAAATGTGCTGAGTTGGCTACGATGCTAGCTAGATTCTGACGCCTTGAGAAATGTGCTATATTCCATACACTTCCTATTTTCGACCACAGCGACTCCCACTGTAGGGGGCTCACGTTTCCCTACTTTCGCTGATTAGCCTCAGAAATTTCCACTAGGGGTGCATCACGTCGAGATGACGATGACAACTCACATTATACTTGGCACATCTTTCAAGACGTCAAAATCTAGTTAGCACCGTACCATTCGTGTCAACACGATATATTTTCCACAGCTTGCTCTGGTCTTGAGGTGGCCTGGTCTCTGGGCTCTGGTCTGGTCTGGTACGTGAGTCTTGAAATTGATTATACCGTATGTTCGTTAAAATCATGAATTAGGGCAGGCTGTGAACTTCGAAACGTATGTCCAAAATGTATTCCATGACGACGGCTCATCATGTTTACATCAAATGTGAGTGAGGCCCCGTTCATTGAAAACTGCATTCGTGTGCACTGAGGGTATGCAACCCAAAATATCCCTGTGTTGTCCAAGTCCTCACCCCTCACCCCCTGTTCGGTGTGCCTGGCACTTGGCTGTCAGGCGCAAGCGTAAACGAGCTCCAGCACTTTCTTCGGCCGTCTTCGGCATTCTTCGGCTTTCTTTCCGCTCGTGCCTTTGCCGCTTCGTTCGAAGCGGTGTCGATCTCCGTACGTCGAGCGGGAAGCCACGCCGTCTTTTTTTTTTTTGGTCATCGTTCTCGCGGCCATCTTGTCGTGCCATCGGCGTACATTCGTACTCGACCAGAAGCCCATCCAAGGCCCATCGCGTCCGATAGTGACTCCTGGAGGATCTCTGCAGCATCTCCAAGTCCAGAAAGCGGCAGTTTTCACCGCTTTCACCGGGGAGCGGCTTGGACCAGCCAGCCGCACACAAAGCTCCAGTTTCGGACGGGATCGAGTCGTTCGTCCGCCATTTTGGTGACGAACACGGGCACTCGTGCATTTCAAAAGGAAATCCACCACCAGAACGGCCATCCACCACGACGCCGCCTTCGGACTCCGCCAGGACGACGCCGCCACCGAATAAGATCCCGTAAGTTCCATATTTTCCATTGTTTTTACCATTTACCGTTTATTCCCGTTTGCCGGGGTGTATACCTTCAGTGCAGTTCGTCTCGTTTTCAGGACGCCACTCGGCGCCAGCGAATCTGCCCCCGATCAGAACCACTCGGATTTTTCATTTCATTTAATTCACATTGTTTTTTTTTTATTGTTTTGTAATTCTGTCTGTTTGTGTTTTTTTTTCTTTTGTTTTGCATTAAAGTTTTTGATTGTTGTTGTGAATTTTATTTCTGACTGTCGCTTGCTGCTTTCCTAATCCAAGAGTTATTGTTTTAATGCAGCCTTCATCGGAAGGCTGCCGTCTTTATGTGTACCGCGCTAACATATAAATTGGTCCTTCGTAGCCGGATACAGGCTAAGCATGGTACAGTCAGGAATTTAATTCACCTCACTATTGAAACTTTAAAGTCACGGGTCAAACCCACGTGACACTTGTGCGTTGGTCCAGCGTGTTGATCAATTCGTTTTTCGCCCGTCTCATTCGCACTTTTTCACCTGGGTTGGGTTCGCCATTCAGGTACGCCAACCTAAGGGTCAGTTGCTTTGTTTTCATTTTTCTTTGTGTCGTACACAATGGACGCAACTTTATCGTCCATCGCGATAGCTATTGCGCGCCTTGAGCCCCTTCTGGAACAAGGCGTCACAGCTACCACCGAGCCAAGCCTCCAACCGGCATTTTTAGCCACGTTTGACATTGCGGCGGAAATTTACAACGGTTTCAAGAGCACGGTCAACACTGCCCCTCTCCCCAGTGCCTCCGAGGAGCAGAAGGCTACATTTCTTGAACGTACACTCCGGGCAGACAGCTTGTATGGCAAACTTGCTGCGGTAAAAGCCTCGTTTTCGAATTCAGAGCCGACTTCCTCGCTCTCTCGCCAAGCCTCGCAAACTTGGTTCGAGACAGGCCGGAGCAATGTCCGATTGCCAAAAATCGCGTTGCCGTTGTTCGACGGAAAGTTAAAATCATGGCCACCATACTATGATCTGTTCACGGCGTTAATACACAGAAACCAGTCTCTCTCAGATATTGAACGGTTTCAGTATCTGATCTCGTCTTTATCTGGTGAACCTCTCTCAATGGTTAAACACCTGCCATTGACGGGAGATAATTACATAATTGCGTTCGACTCGTTGGTTGAGAGATACCAGAACGACCGCGTGCTAGTCACTTTTTACTGGCAGTCGATGATGAACGCCTCCTCCGTCACATCTGACTCCGCGCAAGCGCTTCGCCATCTTGTGAACACGTTCAACGAAAATTTAGTGGCGCTCGAGCAGTATCCGCATATCGACCTGTGGGATTTCACCCTGTCGAGCATGCTGCTCCAGAAACTCGATGAGTCGACGCGAAAACGTTTCGAGGTGCAGTCAGCTGGCACCCCCTTCCCCAAATACGAAGACGTCAAGTCTTTCGTGCTCGACCAATGCAAGGCTTTCGAGGCAACTGCCTTAAATTCTAAAACGCAATCGAACTCCCGCTCCACACGGGCAAACACCGTTACCGTGAAGCCCGAGGTCAGCCGCAAGTCGTGGGCCTCACATACGTTGGTGTCTCAGACTTCATCTGCCCCAGCGACGTCGCATGAGTCAGCATGTTCTCATTGTGGGGCGAGAAGTCATAGAGTCACCGCGTGCAAGACTTTTCTGTCAATGTCCCCAAATGACAGATATTTGGCGGTCAAACAGAAAAGGCTCTGTCTCAACTGCTTGAGCACCAATCACGGCGCTCCAAAATGTCCATCGTCGTATTCGTGTCGGCAGTGCCACGCAAGGCATCACACCTTGCTGCACTTCCCCAAGCCACATAGAACTGCAGGTCATGAGTCACCCAGTTCTTTATCGAATCCAGTTGAATTACCGCAAATCGTTTCCCCTGGTCTTCCAGAAAATGTCGCGAATTCGGTGACGAATCTCGCCTCAAGCCTCAAGGCAGCTCATGTTTTGTTGGCCACGGCAATCGTTCACGTTCGTGACCGGTGGGGAGGCTACCAAAGCCTCCGTGCGCTCATAGACCCTGCCAGTCAGGCATCGTTTATTTTGGACTCCTGCGTGCGCAAATTGGGTCTATCCCCATCAAATCACAATGTGCCCGTTTTTGGCTTGGGTCTCACCCCCGCCAATTCGACGTGTGGCACAGTCACTTGCCAGGTCAAGGCTGATGATGAGTCTCTCCCAATCCCTGAATTGGAGTTAATTGTCCTGCGCAGGATTTGTGGTAACCTGCCAGACACCGCTTTGAACCCGGATCAATTCCACTTGAACTTATCGAATCTGGCGGATCCCACATGGTTCAAGCCAGGCCCCATTCAAGTGTTGTTGGGCGCCGACGTTTATCCGTCAGTCGTGAAAGAGGGAATCGTCTCGTCAGGTCCGTCACAGCCTGTTGCCATAAACACCATTTTTGGCTGGGCTCTTCTCGGTCCCTTTCAAACCCCGTCAAAACCTCTGCATTCCTTTTTGGTTTGCACTCCAACTGGAATCGACGAGTCTCTGCACAAATTTTGGGAAGTAGAGGAAATCTCGTCACCATCGTCCAAAACACGTTTGTCCCCAGATGATGAACGTGCAGAAATTTGTTTCCGGGACTCTGTCTACCGTTGTCCGTCAGGTCGTTTTGGGGTTTCGCTTCCCTTCAAAAGGGAGTCCCCCACCTTTGAACATTGCAGGTCTATGGCTGACCGCCGTTGGTTAGCTATCGAACGTCGCCTGGTCCGTCAGGACACACTCCGTGATCTGTACATAGCATTCATGCGCGACTACCTCGACCTAGGTCACATGACCTTGCTGGACGCAGAACCTCCAGATTCTGAGGCGTATTACATCCCTCATCATCCGATCGTCAAGATCGAAGACGACAAGCCGAAAATTCGCGTCGTTTTTGATGCTTCGGCGCAAGCGCCGAATCATTTATCTCTCAACGAGACGCTTCTCGTCGGTCCTAAGTTACAACAGGACATAGCAGCTTTGCTACTGCAGTTTCGGTGTGAGCCGATCGTTTTTACTTGTGACATCCGTCAGATGTATCGGCAGATACTTATCTCGCCCGAACATCGCAAGTATCAACTCATTCGCTTTCGTTTCTCCCCTGATCGACCCATTGAAACGTACCAATTGAACACCATTACATATGGTGTTTCTTCGGCACCGTTTCTAGCGGTTCGCACGTTGCTTCACTTGGCAGAACAAAGCGCCTCGAAGTTTCCATTGGCTTCGCAGGCAATTCGCCGTAATTTGTATGTAGACGATCTACTTTGCGGTGCGAACTCCGTGGAATCAGCACGGGAATTACAAACGCAGCTAATCAACCTGCTCCAATCGGGTTGCTTTGAATTGCGCAAGTGGGCAAGCAATCACCCTGATGTGCTGCAAGACATACCACTTGATCACGTTCGAACTCAGCCGTCCACTTTCAGTGACGTTGCTGACAATACTGTAAAAATTCTTGGCCTCCAGTGGCAAGCGGCAACAGACACCTTTTCATTCACGGTTCATCCAAATGAACTACCGTGCACAAAACGGTCCATCTTGTCGGAGGTGGCTCGGATTTACGATCCGCTCGGCTTTCTGTGCCCTGTTGCATTTTTCGCCAAACATTTAATCCAACGGTTATGGAAACTTGGCCTTGATTGGGACGACACCCCTCCAGACATCGTATGTCAACAGTGGTTGCGTTTTCAATCTGAGCTATCGCAACTTTCGCGGTTGCAAATTCCACGGCATACTTTTCCGTCGCCTGCCGACAGGTGCCAGTTGCACGCCTTTTGCGACGCATCTGAATCTGGGTACGCGAGCGTGTTGTACGTTCGTTACCTTCGAAATGGTGTTCCCACCATTCGTCTCCTAACCGCCAAATCAAAGGTGGCTCCAGTCAAATTGCTGACCGTACCCCGTCTCGAATTGTGTGCAGCGGTCCTACTTTCCAATCTCGTTGCCTTCACCGTTGCAGCGCTCGCAGGAACCGTACAGTTCGATGCCATATTTGCGTGGACCGATTCTACGGTTGTTCTCAGCTGGCTGCGTTCCTCTTCGCACCGCTGGAAAACATTTGTTGCTCACCGTGTTGAGCATATTCAACAGCGTGTCCCGCCTCAGTGTTGGAGACATGTCTCAACATCGGACAATCCCGCCGACCCAGCTTCGCGCGGATTGTTTCCCGAAGACATGCTTTCGTGCTCCCTCTGGTGGTCTGGCCCACCTTTTCTGTCATCAGCGGATGACACATGGCCGGATGACAAATTCTCCGTGTCCTCCCCAGACATTGCGTCTGAAGAGCGAAAGCTCGCTTTGGTCGTGCGTGTGCCGCAGCCGCCGCCGATTGACATCGACGACCTCTTTTTGCGCATATCCTCCTTACGGAAGATTCAGGGCGCTGTCGCCTATTTCTATCGGTTCTGCAAATGCAAGTCCGATGAGAAGTTCACAGGACCTCTCTCGGATACAGAGCTCCATTTTGCCTTGTTGTACATTGTCAAACATGTACAGCAGAAGGTATTTGCCGTCGAAATCGCGTCGTTACGCAACGGCAAACCCTGTTCAAGACCCTTTCGAAAACTTTCACCCTTTCTCGATCGTGACGATGTTCTCTGCGTCGGCGGACGTTTGAAGCATTGTCATGAGTTGCCATTTGCAACCAGACACCCTGCTCTTCTTCCATCTCGTCACGTCTTGACAGGACTCGTCATTCGACAAGTTCATTCCCGACATTGCCACCCGGGACTCAACAATACCTGCTATCTCCTGCAGCAAAATTTTTGGATATTGTCCACGCGACGCGCGGTACGGCACTATCTTGCATCGTGTTACCGGTGCTTCCGGACTAAGCCGCAAACTTTTTCTCCCACCATGGGCGACCTCCCCTCGGCGCGAATTTCTCAGCTAAAACCTTTTAGCTGCGTCGGGCTCGACTATGGTGGCCCTTTTCCAATCCTCATGTCACGCGCTCGCGGTGTCAGAACTACGAAGGCGTACATCTGTCTTTTCGTGTGCTTCGCCACCAAGGCATTGCACGTCGAGGTTGCCTCCGATCTCTCAACAGATGCTTTCCTCGCCGCCTTGCGCAGATTCATTGCCCGGCGCGGTCGTTGCTCTACCATCTATAGCGACAATGGCACAAACTTTGTCGGAGCTCATAGGCAATTGACGACGTCAATGCAACTCGCCGCGGAATCCGAAGCCATCACTTGGCGCTTCATTCCTCCCTCCAGTCCCCACTTTGGCGGGCTGTGGGAAAGCGGCATAAAAGCTGTCAAAACTCATCTATCTCGCGTGATAGGTGATCAAATACTCACCTTTGAAGAGCTGACCACGTTGGTCACCCAAGTTGAAGCGTTGCTCAACTCACGGCCACTTTCGGAGCTGAGCTCGGATCCAAATGATCTGTGCCCATTGACGCCTGGTCATTTTTTGACGCTCGAGCCGTTAACGGCCCCACCTGACCCAGATTTGTCCCACCTCAAGATCAGCAGGTTGTCGCGATGGCAGTTGGTCCAATCCATGCAACAGCGTTTCTGGGCGCGTTGGCGCGACGAATATCTACACACGCTGTACCAACGCGGCAAGTGGCACAAGTCACGTCACCTTGAATCCGCAGATGTGGGGTCTTTAGTCCTCATCAAGGACGAAAACGCTCCCCCTCTGAAGTGGAGGTTAGGCAGAATTTCAAAACTCTTCCCCGGCAAAGATGGCATTTGTCGTGTCGCAGATGTCCGTACTCAACGCGACGTTCTGCGACGCCCAATGGTCAAACTTTGTCCCCTCCCTTCAGGACAGTGAGCATTCTGTGTTTTCACTTCCGTCATTGTTCTCACTATGCTCTTTCTTTTTGTATCATGTTTGATTTCATTAATTTTTGAACTTTGAAAATACCCCGAGTGGTATTTTGGTGGGGAGTATGTCTCGGCCCCGTTCATTGAAAACTGCATTCGTGTGCACTGAGGGTATGCAACCCAAAATATCCCTGTGTTGTCCAAGTCCTCACCCCTCACCCCCTGTTCGGTGTGCCTGGCACTTGGCTGTCAGGCGCAAGCGTAAACGAGCTCCAGCACTTTCTTCGGCCGTCTTCGGCATTCTTCGGCTTTCTTTCCGCTCGTGCCTTTGCCGCTTCGTTCGAAGCGGTGTCGATCTCCGTACGTCGAGCGGGAAGCCACGCCGTCTTTTTTTTTTTTGGTCATCGTTCTCGCGGCCATCTTGTCGTGCCATCGGCGTACATTCGTACTCGACCAGAAGCCCATCCAAGGCCCATCGCGTCCGATAGTGACTCCTGGAGGATCTCTGCAGCATCTCCAAGTCCAGAAAGCGGCAGTTTTCACCGCTTTCACCGGGGAGCGGCTTGGACCAGCCAGCCGCACACAAAGCTCCAGTTTCGGACGGGATCGAGTCGTTCGTCCGCCATTTTGGTGACGAACACGGGCACTCGTGCATTTCAAAAGGAAATCCACCACCAGAACGGCCATCCACCACGACGCCGCCTTCGGACTCCGCCAGGACGACGCCGCCACCGAATAAGATCCCGTAAGTTCCATATTTTCCATTGTTTTTACCATTTACCGTTTATTCCCGTTTGCCGGGGTGTATACCTTCAGTGCAGTTCGTCTCGTTTTCAGGACGCCACTCGGCGCCAGCGAATCTGCCCCCGATCAGAACCACTCGGATTTTTCATTTCATTTAATTCACATTGTTTTTTTTTTATTGTTTTGTAATTCTGTCTGTTTGTGTTTTTTTTTCTTTTGTTTTGCATTAAAGTTTTTGATTGTTGTTGTGAATTTTATTTCTGACTGTCGCTTGCTGCTTTCCTAATCCAAGAGTTATTGTTTTAATGCAGCCTTCATCGGAAGGCTGCCGTCTTTATGTGTACCGCGCTAACACGGTAGTTGTGTCTTTTAGTGGATGTATATTGCCGAAATTCAAGTCGGCCATGGAAGGCACCATAGTTTCATCGACTGCCAATGAAATTTTCAGGATGCAGTAGGAATGCGCGAGATATGGCATGGAATTGCGTGAGGTGATAGGGTGGGATTGCATCAGATAGTGACGGATAGCGTGATCACGTGGGATTATTACGTAGCAGTCATAGCATAGCATATAATCACGTGGGATAACGTGAATTGACTTGTCATCGCGTGGGATGATAGCATGATTACGTGTGGGAGGATAGGGTGGGTTTGCTTGATAGTGTGGGATCACGTGAGATAATTGCTTACGACCAGCATTTGATCAAGTTTGGTATCGTGAGATAACTTAAGGTTGCGTGGGTTCATGCCATACAATCGGGTGGAATAAACGTGGGATCGCATAGGGTAGGCGAAATGGTATGACAACTCATGGGATAATGATAATGCCGTGGAACCATGGGAAAAGAAGCGTGGGATTGCATATCATCGCTTGGGACTGATGATATGAAATAGAGCGAGATCGCATGGAATATTGACGGAGGATCACTTGAGTAGATGGGTGATATGGCGTAAGATGGCGTGAGATAACGTGGTACATTAGCGTGCAAGGTTGCTTATGAAAATGGCGTGAGATAGCGTGGCACATTAGTTTGAGATCGCGTATGATAGTGGCGTTAGTTGGCGTTTTCATATAGTGAGTTTGCGTGGAATGACGTACGATCGTGTGTTATCATGACGTGAGAATACCTACGTAGGATGACGTACGTATCTTTCGCTTCGGATGGCGTGAAAAGGTTTGCGATATAGGCGTGCGAACACTTGGGACGATGACGTGGAGTTGCGTCGAAATATAGCGTAAGATCGTGTGCGGCGAGGTATAAGGTCTTGTGTGATATGGCGTGATATCGCGTGGGGTGTCTAGCGTGATAAGTTGTCGAGAGTGGGATCACGAGAGATAACGGTCGATATCTCCTGGGAGCCTATTTCTAGGGAGGATGTGATTCGTTCCCATGTGAAGTTGCTAGGCAACCAGGGCTGTGATTGGCTGAATTGTGATCGCTCCCCGCTAGAAATAAGGCCCCTGGGGTATTGGCTTACGATCACACGAAATTGCAAGGAACGGCGGTAGGATTATACGTAGGATATCCTAATAGGGAGTTTGCGATTTCACGCAACGTACGACGTAACGCAACGTAGAACGTGAAAATTCCCCTGTAACTAAGTAATTCCAGATAACAAACTTGTCTATTTTCACGTTGAAAGTTACGTTACGTAGTACGGACGTGTGCACGCAATCTCCCCAGTGGAAATGTAACGTGGAATGACGTAAGATTGCGTGCGATGACGTAGATCGCTTGGGTGCACCGAAATGTCTCTTTGAATAAAAGTTTCAGACAATAATATTTTGTATCAGCTGACAAACTCTCAACGAAATCAGTACCTACTGCAAAGTGTGTCAAGAATGTCAAAAAAGATAATAATAAAAAACTAAGATCACCATCAGATCCACAATGCCAATTGGTCAAAATAGATACACAATTTGAAGGAATTTTCTGGAAAAATGCCAAGGAAAAATTTCCACTTCCCTATGACAAGCAGATTTTACTTACAACGCTTTGAGGTTTGATAGATATACGAGCTTTTGTTCGGATGCATGTCGTTGAGATATCAAAAATTTCTCATTGAGATCTTTGCGAATATCAAATTCAATTAACACAGGTAAAATATTCAATTTTCATTGTGGCGATTGAAATGAACGTTGTCAAAAAAATGTAAAAAAAAAATTGTCATCAGTCAAAAAATGATGATCATAATAACAAACCAATGTCACCATCAAATCCGCAATGATCAAAATCGTTATACCCATAAAAAGAATTATTTGAAAAAGTGCCAGAGAAAAATTATGGAGGGGGTTCTACTTCTCTTGAACACCCTGCATACAAGTGGTGCTACTTGAAAAAATCAAGTTATAGGCTGCTCTGTAAAAATGGGGCACCCTGTATAAGGCAGAAAAATTTGAAAAATGCACTTTGGTCTATCATTTATAATGGCCTTTAGTTCACTTTAGTATCAAACGGCGTAGGTGCAGTCGAGGTCTCCCATATCAATGGCTCACCCTGTATAGGCAAAGAAATACGAACTGATATAAAAAATGCAAGATATAGTTCAGTAATAGTAACACTATTGAATGAATGCAGGGTAACTGTTCGTCACCAAAAAGATTGAATGAAAGTGAAATTACGAAATTTCGTAACCTCCAAGTTACACACTTTTGCCGGTCACATGAGGTCCATATTCTCACTCAGGATTATCGTGGAAGACTCACCCATGCATAAAACGTGATATTTCCAACAACAAAAAAATTGCATTCCCCCAGTGCCACGTGACCTGCCAGGAGGGTCACGGCTTTTTTTCGATTTCTGGAACCATTAACACAAATAAAACGGTATGGTGTACTTCAAAAAAGTAATTACTGCATGGAATGGTGGAAAAGAGCTTGCACTTCCTAACGACCCTTGCAAAAAAATGTGGCGCGGCACCAGCGGAAACGCGCCGGCGTGAGACGCCGCGGGTCACATGGCACTCAACGTGTTAATTATTCAAAATCTATCTGATGGATTGGAACCAGATTTGGCAGGAAGCAACACAACAAAAGAGTCAAATTGAGGCCGCAGTTGCAGTTTTCCACCATTCTCCAGTTGAGCGTAATGAATTTTCGAAATTTCTCCTGGCCGTTGCCACTCAGGAGGGGCTCTCGCCGGTGTTTCGACCAGCACGACTCGCTTTTGTAGCAGGACTCCACTCAAAAATTTATTCCTGCTCGGGGATCGACTTTTTTTTGGAAATTTCAACTGATATCGAAAGGAGATTGTATTGAGCGTCGTGCAGGTCTATTTTTAGAGTTGACACGGTTTCGGTTTTCCGACTGTAATTTTTTCAAAATGAAATTTGCACATTCCGTGAATTTGAGAAAAACGCAATGCAAACTTCTACATGCGGTAGGCCCCACGAAATATTAATTTTAGGTGCAGACATGCTGTGAATAAAAGTTAGAGAAAAGATTGAGCTAATTTTTGGAGGAAAAATTTTCGAAATCGGATCAACAGTTGTTGATCAGATTGATCAGAATTGTTTTTTTTTAGAGAATAGATAACTGGTTCTTGAACATTTTCCGATAATTTCTCTCCAATTTCCCGGAAATTTTCCTCCTGAAAATATAAAACCACTCATGCGATCGTACAAATTAAGCGGTTCTGTCACGATAATTACCGAATTATTGATCCGATCAAATCGAAATCAGGTACGGAGGCCCAAGTTCAGCCTGGAATGTTCTGATTAGACTTTGGGTGGATGATTTTGATCGGAAGCCCTCAGGTGGCACATTGGGTCTGGGTTTGTCTGCCCAAGCTCTAAATTGAAAATATAGAGTTGAAATTTGACACACAGATGCAGTGAAAGTTTTCAATCAAGTTTTTGTAATTTCATCATCATATCTAAAGTAGGAACAAAAATTTCAATAAGGAACCAGCATTGCATTTTTGAGATATCACAACAGTTAGCTAGTTCTACCTTTTGGATCATTTCATCACCTTGGAAAACTGACCTAACCTGTCATTTTCTCTGTCCGCTCAACAATGGATGCAGGATGCTCGCTAAACGCTCGACTAAATAGAATTTTTTCATCAATTTCCAAATCGAATCGCCCCCTCCCGAAGGGACACTTCGATCAAAATCATTACTGACGTCTCTGGATACCGCCGGGAAAGTTTTGTGTCGCCCCACAACAGATTTTTTTTTACTGTTGGAGGTGTTCATTTTCAGAAAATTTCCAGGGACCATTAAATTGGAGTGTATTCTCCACAAAAATCTTCCACTGGATATATAATTTTGTTCCTCGAGTTTAAAAAATCGATTTGCGGATTTGAACATGAGCCGGCACGGCGCGTCGTTTACTACTGACCAGAACACTACAGCATGCACCTTTAAATGAAAACACCTCAAACTATTGAAGAAATAACAACTCATCTTTGAAAATTGGAGGATTTGTGCAGAGCTGAATTCCCTATAACATGAACAAAATCGCCATGAATCGCAATGCAGGATTTTGAGTTATTCGAGAAGGAGGATAACAATTTCAAGGATTCATACTCTATAGACTGTTACCTCTCCACTTAAACAACTCAAAACCCTGCAGTGCGATTCATGGCGATTTTGTTTATGTTATAGGAAATTCGATTCTCCACAGATCCTCAAATTTTTAAAGATGAGTTGTTATTTCTTTGATAGTTTGAGGTGTTTCTATTTGAAGGTGCATGCTGTAGTGTTCTGGTCAGTAGTAGACGACGCGCCGCGCCGGCTCAAGTTCAAATCGATTTTATGAACTCGAGAAACAAAATTATACATCGAGTGGATGATTTTTGTGGAGAATACACTTCAATTTAATGGTCCCTGAAAATTCCCTAAAAATGAACGCCTCCAACAGTAAAACACAAATTCGTCAAAATTGTCAAAGAAAAAACAAGTTTTCTCAAGTTAACTTGTTCAAACTTGTTTTCATCCAAATTTACACATCGAATATGAGTTCAGGAGATTAAATTTAGTCGGAAAAGATACCAAACTTGTCGTGATCGGTTCTACATGGGCGGAAAAACAAAATGAACCACCTAGCAGAGCTTCGCCCCCCCACTACTCCCCTTCAACAATGATGAACACGTTTTGTGTCAAAATAGTATCAATGGGATATGATACGTCGAACTATAAGGTATTCACATCCAATGGATTGACGGGTTCCATCCCCTCCATTTTCACCTGCAATTTTTTACCCCCCCTCCAATAACTCAAAACCCCCGAGTGCGATTTTTGGCGATTTTGGATATGTTGTAGAGCACTCAATTCTGAACAAAATATCAAATTTTCAGGACGTCCATATTTTTTCCGAGGTTGAAATCTATCTTGTACTAAAGACTACACATTTCTAAAAAGGCGTTTGTACTTTTATGAAACGGGGCCCTGGTATTCTAATTTGACTCCTTTTTTCGCTGCCAACAAACTCCCAAAGATGTTCAGGGTCATTTTACTTACCATCAGATAACTTCTTAGTTCGTTTCCGGAGCTTTTTGAACCGTTGCAAGTGATGAGGCATTTTGCACCTTGTGTACAATCTGTGACATCGGTTATTCCGAGGGTTATTCTTTGCTAGTAGGGCGATAAGATCAGCCCCTTTGGATGTTTTTTAAGTAGAAAATCAGTCGAGTCGGTACAATATTACGTTTGATTCAAATCAAAATATGCTACGTTGGAATTTCAAATAAAAAAAAAGCATGTTTCTATCTAGAGAAATACATAATTCTGCTGGAACACTACACCTTTTCCAGTTGTAGTTCAGAAAATATCAAATGTATTTCAGATATCGTCAATTGAATTTCAGAATTTATCAAGTGTAGTTCAGAAGGCGTCAATTGTATTTCAGATTTATCAAATGTAGTTCAGAAAACTTGAACTGTACATCAGATTATGTCAATTGTATTTCAGAAAGCGTCAATTGAAGTTCAGAAGGCGTCAATTGTAGTTCAGAAGACATCAGTCGCATCTCTGATTAGTAAAATGTAGTTCAGAAAGTATCAATTTTATTCGGACTCCTGCAAATTGGGGCACTTTTGCACAGCCACAGCTTCGAACTCTTGATCTTCTTGTATGATGACCTGCAGATATTCGGCACATCTTCTGTGTAACAGATGCCTGCGGGGGTGTTAATCGCACGACCGGCTTCCGCAGCACTGAAGAACGACAAATGCTACAATTATCTTGGAGCTGAATTGATTGATAAATTATACATATGAATTATTTTCTGAACTACAAATGACATGTTCTGAAATACAAATCACGCTTTCTGATATACAAATGATGCTTTCTCAAATTCAATTTATTAATCTGAAATACAATTGACTGTTTCTGAAATACATTTGACTAATCTGAAATAAAATTGATACTTTCTGAACTACATTTTACTATTCTGAAATGCAATTGACGTCTTCTGAACTACAATTGACGATATCTGAAATACAACTGATATTTTCTGAACTACAACTGGAAAAGGTGTAGTGCATGAATAAATTAATTTATCAAATCCGATGAGATTGGTCTCCAGTTTGTTGAAATTTCAAAGTCGACAGTTTGTGGATCAAATCAAATGAATTTTTAAAACAACAAGGGTTGTTTATCCCACAAATGTGACAAATTAAACCCTTTGAGAACCCTTGGGTGTCCCTAGGAAACAACAGAAGAGATGCTTAGTACATAATGTTAAGCTACACAAGAATAGAAAGAAGCGCGAGGTCACGATCCCACGATGGTACTTTTTTTACGAGATTTTTATCCACGCCAGTAAGAAACACTGACGTCAGAAACACAAGTCTGATATCGCTCTAAAAAGTTTCACCATCGGATTCATGCCTCAACGAACCAACAACAAAATTAGAAATTAAAAAGAGATAAAATTCGACTATAAAACTTCATTGTAAATAAACAAACACTTTGAAACAGACAATTTACTGAATATAATAGGTACTGGTCATGAAGTGGAAGTGGGTTTGGAGCTTCGCCGTCGTGCACTAGGTTTCTGAAAACAAGCTTATTAAAGGGAATACATATGTTTTTAAATTTCTTTCAACTCAAATTCCTGCAAGAACAGCACTCAACAAAGAACTGTTGTACATAATGCTTGATCGCACAAACGTAGTTCGACCCTGGGTTGCACAAATAAAATTATACGCAATTAACGCTAATACGAGATTAAATGGATTTTAATCTTGACAATCCTAGTACGTTGACCATGGAAAATGCATATAATCTTTAGCTAATCAATCAATGGATCATTCTCTTTTGTGACACCAGAATTTCTATTATTCATCAATAAGTACTGACCAAAAGAAATTTCACTAATCTCGTCTCACATTAATTGAGCGTTGGTGCAACCAAGGGTGAAATTTCAGTTTACATAGTTCATTTAAAAAAGTTAGGCTACACCCGAAGCTACACCTCTACTTTGAACTTTTTTGTTATGTTAGCACATTCATAATCCACTATGCGTTTGACTTTATTTCATTATCATGCAAGGTAAAATGATGGCTTGTGTGATACGGATCAACAATTCAATTCCACGTTGATGCAGTCAAGAAAAGCACTAAGGAGGCTGTAGGGAGCTAAAGGTAAACAAACAGAAACGGACTGCTTACTTCTGTAGGATGCTGTGGTCAAAAGGGATGTTTTGGTTACGCCAGTGAAGATGAAATTGTTCAATCTCGGATAAAAATCTGAGATGATGTCATGCAGAATCTCGTCGACTTTTTTAATTTTGCTTTTCATCCGAATGTTCACCTGCTCTGTTGATCAAATGTAGCTATTTAGATTTCGCGAATGATTTGTGTTCAGCCACAAACAAAGTTTTGCCCATGGATTCAAAAGAATGAGTAATTTCCTCGGGTAATTTCTTCAATATACAAAATGTTCCAGATTTCTATGCATAAAATCCAGGCAGCAACATATTTTTCTGATCATAAATACACGGTGTCAGCAAAATATTAGTTAATAACAAAACAACCTAATAGTGCTACGTGCTAAACAATTTATTATTATTATTATTATTTATTATAAAGGTGTCTCAAAAGTAACGCCCCTATTTTATTTGCCCACCATTTCTCCAATTTTTTGTTCTCAAAATCAAGACTTTACTTAAGTCAAGTCGACAGTTGACAAAGCAGCGGTACACAGTGCCACAACGAACCAATATATTGAAAATTTATTTCCAAAGTCAACGATCAATTGCGGCGACTCGCAGGAAACTGCGTGCAACGCTTGGTCCAAACGCAGTGCCTGATATGAAAACCATCCGAAGTTTAGTACGAAAATTTGAAGAAAATGGTTTGGTGGGAGATAAACCAAGATCAGGGCGCCCTCGTAGCGGAAGATCGGCAGAAAATGTTGCAAGAACAAGCGATAATGTGACCGAGAGCTCAAAGACCTCGATTATGCATCGTTCCCAGCAATTAGAGCTATCACGCGCTACTACCCAAAGAATTTTACGAAAAGATCTTCATTTGACAGCCTATAAGGTCCAACAGACACAAGAACTTAAACCAGCAGACCATTCACGTCGCCTGCAATACGCCAATTGGTTGCTAAACGCGATCGAAGAAAATGATGACTTTTGGAGAAAAATCATTATGAGCGATGAGGCTCATTTTCACCTTGGTGGTTACGTTAACAGGCAAAATTGCCGTCAATGGAGCACGGAGAATCCAAGAGTCATTCACGAGCAACCAATGCATCCACTCAAGGTAACTGTTTGGTGTGGTTTTTGGGCTGGCGGCGTGATTGGGCCATTCTTTTTTGAAAATGATGCAGAGCAAACGGTTACGGTCACTGGTGAAAGATACAGAGAAATGCTTAACAACTTTTTGGCGCCGAAAATTGCTGAAAATGGCTTAGAGGATATGTGGTTTCAACAGGATGGAGCTACTCCCCATACTTCTCGTTAAACGATGGTTTTATTGAGAGCAATGTTTCTCAATCGCTTGATTTCAAAAAGCGGTCATGTGGATTGGCCCCCAGGATCATGTGATTTAACCCCATTGGACTCGTTTCTTTGGGGTTACCTCAAGTCTAAAGTTTACACCGATGACCCTCAAACCCTTGAACACCTCAAGAATAACATACGCGCTGCCATCCTTGATATAGAGCCTGGTTTGTGTGGAGACGTTATGCAAAATGCAGTGCGACGCGCGGAGGTCTGCCAGAGGGAGCGTGGTGGCCACCTGGCCGATATTTTGTTCCACACATAATTTTGAATGTTCAATATACAGGGTGTCCCAGAAATGGCGCATAAACTCTCCAGTACGTTGCTGGGAACTCATCATAGAGTCAGGGAAAAATAGTAGAAAAATTCTTTGGCTTTTATTTATTAAGTTATCGCCAAAAAACGGAACGGTCGATTTGGCAAACGTGCACGACTGCACGTGTTCACCTACATACGTACCGCTAGATAAATCCAATATAAATATGGTCATCATATAGAAACGGTCATTGTTAGGGCCAATTTAGACATTTCCTTGTAGGTACTGATACTGGCTTTGATAGCTACCGATCGCACCTCTTCGTAATTTCAACAACTTTCGCGCATTCAGAAAATAAACTTTTAAAACTGCGTTTCTCCCATTTTTATTTAGGTGTTACTAAGACTGTCTCAGAAAAAAATTCAATTTAAAAAAACACAACACCCTTTTCACTTATTTAACTTGTTCTGAACTAACAATCCAAAGAAGAATTCTTGCAAATCATGTGTGTATATCAACATCCGTCAGGGTCCTTTGACGATAGGCGTTGGGACTACTCGTATTCGAGAAAAAAGTAAGTGCATGCAGTCTCGGTGAAACTTTGTGAGCCTTGCGATTTGGTTGATTCTGAAGCAGTTCAAAAACGTCCTCTTCAGCATCAGGCATCAGGTACCCTCACATGACGAGGACGGCCGCGATCTGCTTGTAATAATACTGATGCTACCTGTCTGGTCCTTCTGGCTCTGTCTTCTGTTCTCATTATCACATAAGATCCCAGCACATAAGTACGATCGGGATGCTTTCTTTGACGGTATTGCTGGGGGTAAATAATGCGTTCCGCCTGGAAGTGATTGATGCCGCGACGTTCGCCCAAAATCAGTAACACATCAGTGTATTCGCTAGCCGCATACATTATTCGCGGAAAAGTGAAAACGAGGCAGGAATAATGATGCAAAATGACACTGACTGATCTGATTGTCAGAAATTGACTTCACTCGATTTTTTATTTATTCAATGTCAGATTGTAGGTATACCTACTCATTTGTTTTTCACCGATGATGCCAGATCCATTTTCTGGGTAATTTGATTGAAAATTTGCAAAATTCAAAATTGGCTGTAGCCGTTAATCAAAAGTTGTTGAGGATTATTTCACCAGAAAATGATAAAAGAGCTTTGTCCCCATGAAATAAATATTGCGGTTTTGAATAAATCACAGAAATAGAGAAGTTGAGTTTTCAAATTCAAAGTCTTATATCTCGAAGAGTGGTCCAGGAGGAATTTTTTTACTATTTTTCTAGAGTTCCCTGGAAGGTCCGCTACAACGTACTGGAGAGTTTATGCGCGATTTCTGGGACACCCTGTATACTGTTCATAAAGCCAACTAATGGTGCTATTCTGTAAAAAATAACATTCCATAAACGCTCTGTTATGTAAAAATTCGGGTCGACCATTGGCTGTTGCCTAGGGAATAACAACGTAACAGAGCCTTTATGGAATGTAATTTTTTAGAGAATCGCACCATAAGTATATTTATTTTATTTCAAAAGTTATTGAGAAAGAAAATAGGGGCGTTACTTTTGAGACACCCTTTACCTATGCATAAAATGCAACTATAGGGTTCTCAGCTGACGCAAAAGAGCAACAACTGTGTAATTTGTTTTATGAAATCAGCTCTACGGCGAAGATAATATTGCTCCTCAAAGTTTGACCTTTTCAGTGTTTTTCTAAATGGATCTTCCAAAGTTCCAAAGTTGAGTGACAGAAGTTGACAAAGAAAATTGGGTCGATTTTTGAAAAAAAAAACCTTCACAATCGCTCAACATCATCTAAGGGCTCTATGGTTAAATTTGTGCATAGAAACCTGGGACACCAGCTGTAGATGGATACTAGACTTGAAATAACCAAAAATGTTTATTCTTCTAGAAGAAAGCATTTCTCTTGGCATTTCTCGAATGATTTTATAGTATGGAGGCTAGCTCATTCCCATGACATGTTCAACACGTCAAAGTAATATAATCCCGTGACTGCTACAAATTAACATGAAGGGTGAGAATTTTTTACAATGCTCAATTGGAGACCATGAGGTTGCTGAATAATGGGAGACTACTTTCCTTCATTTCATCGAAATGGAAAAAGATGAAGATCAACCTCAAGTTTTCACCTTGTAGGTATACTGATTTGTGGCGGTCACATATTATCCGTTTCACCCTTATTTGCCACGCAGCAAGCCATGATATTGTTTTGTTAGGTTTAGCATACCTACTGACGACAGCTCATGAATTGATTGACAAATTTTGACAACGTCAAATCACAAGATGCCAAAAATTATTCCGCACAAGACAAAAATGCAAGTTCCGCGGCATATCCAGTGGATTAAACGCCTGCAACCAGACATGGCCCAAAACATGGCAGTGGTTGGAGCCGCGTTAGGGGGTAAGTACAAACCTACCTCAAAACCTACGGTTCCCTTCACTCTCAGCTCAAGTTTGATTTGGATAAGCCAACAATTTACGTTTTGCTTCATGGACAGGGAGCTGGTGCCTTAAAACCTAGTCCATACTTGCTTCCTGTCCATCACCTCTATAAAAGCACATAGTTTTGTTCCCAATTATGCATTCAACACCTGGTAGTACTGCGAATAATTACACTGGTATTTGCTGCAGATGCAAGAAGTTTCCTCTTCCCCCTGGGCTTGGATGTTTAGGGGGTCAAGATTCCGCTCATGAATCTTGAAAAGCCACCCCCCCGCACCTGCCGCGCCATTTTTTTCTCGCTTTTTCCGGGCTAGGCTCCCGGTCCGAATTTTCTTCCACGGGGCGGCGTCATCCACGTGTCAGACTGACAGAGCTACATAACCTCCACTGCGTGAAACCACCTGTGAGTCTCAGGCGTACCAATGCAACTGAAATTTTTCATAGCTTGCTGGGTGGCAAATAAGGGTGAAACGGATAATAGTTTATAGTTTCCTGGTGTGAATCGAATGAGCTATGATTTTCCGAATTTCTCCTCTCCAATGGCGTCGCGTGGCAAGGCCACCTACCAGCCAACTAGAATCACACTAGGGTTGAATGTACTTTAGTTCTGTAGGTACTAGGTACATGTTAAACAATGGGGATCAGCTTGCCACGAGCTTTTAAACAAAGAACTATTTGAGAAATATTCTAGCACAAAATCTTACTACTATTATGCATTCAGCTTTTATTTGCAACAAAGCAGGCCTTGGAATTTTGTTTTTACGTTTTTTAAAATTAAAAATACCCAGACACTTCAGCTATTACAGCTGCCAGTCAGTGTCAGTGTTAATACTCTGTCAGCTATACCAGCTGATATGAAGCAATGTTGTCTTTCCCCTTGCCGCTTAATTTTTGTGCTCACATCAGGGTAGGTGCTCACTGTGTTTGATAAAAAAAAAGCCTGATGTTTCTGACAGTTTCTGATGTCAAAGCAGTTACAGAGTTGGTGTAAGATGGATTTTGATCTTTGGGTGTGGTCGAAGGAAGATTGGAATAACGTGAGAAAATCTTTTTGAAGATCAACCAGATGTGAAAGCTGTTATTCTGCCTACACACATTTTGTGAAACTCCTTTCTTCAGTACTTTTTGGCCAGCTACCTACAGTGCTCAGTAAAGCTAGTAGTAATATGAAAAAATCAATGAAGATGAAAACGGAGCGAGGACCTAGCTGATGAAAGTCCGTTTCAGACAGGATGGCTGAAAAGAAACTAAGAAGCTTATTGCTTGATCATGTTGCGAGCTCAAGTGATGGACAGTCCTTACCTATCTCCACAAATTTCCGGAGTCCGAAATGTTCCGAGTTCAAGCACCTTGTTTCTAAAAGTACCTACCCTAATAAAAATTAATAGGCCAGAGCCATCATTCGTTTCAATTCAAAGGTCTTCACTTTTATTGTTATTGGTAGATGCCAGTACCAGATCGATCTCTATCGACTGAAAGAAACACGGCTTTCATGACACAGCTTCCTCCTTGTTAAATACAGCCAAATTTTAGATTTCTCTTCTCACTTTGTATAGCACCGCCTGTACAACTTCGTTTGTTCCATATGTAGAATGAGGAAGAACTTCTCCACTACGCTTGAAGAATGACAAGCGGTTGATAGTCTATGTCATTTGGACATTCAATCAATCAGAAATGAACTTGCAACACTGTTCTGGATTTTGAAGTAAAGCGATAACCCCAGAGAATAATGCATAACCTAAACTGTGGCATTCCACTGACAGCGTTTTTACAGAGTGGATTCTGTCAAACTAGGCTCGCCTGCTTTGTTGCAAATAAAAGCTGAATGCATAATAGGTATGTATACCTACCATACTTTTTTTACGTTTTTTTCTGATAATCGAAACAAAACTTAGACATTTTTTGGTCGTCCATAGGATTGCTATAGTGGGGTCGGTACACATTAAAAATCGGTACTATACGGCATTTGATGATACAGAAAATTCCTCTTACATGAGTGTTCTGTAAGGTCTATAGAACGATATTAGAAGGGGAAGCACAAAAGCTTCCCCTTAGGGGGGCCGCAGGGGGCCCTGTCAAGTTGACGGTCCAAGAACTCCTACCAAACCACCTTTCAATTCCGTTGTATCACTCAAATGGGGATAATGTAACTCCATTGTGAATCTCGATGGCATTGGTCGCCATGTCTCTTTTATCCTTCATGCTTGAAATAATTTCTTCGGGAGGTCAGAGAAATCACTTTTTATTTTTTTAAACATACAAGAGGATGCGAGGTTGGCATGTATTGTGTCTTAACCTGTTATTTGTCATTCCCAAGATCTTATTATGGAGTTAATTTTTCAAATTCTCAATTTTGGGTTGATTGGTAGGCTAAGAAGTAGGTATTTTCTAACATCCAGTTCAGACGTACTTTTCTCAGTGTACAATTGGAGGTTATCGAAATCATTATCAGAGGTGAATACACCGAATTATTTTCTGAACATTATGTCGAGAAAATCAATTCTAAACCGCGCATAGAGAGTACACAGATTATTTTTCTTTCGGTCTGTTGAATTGCGATGCCTACTACGCCCGTCAGGGAGAACGCTGAGCATCGCCAGCCTAAACTGGTATGAAAACAGCCTGAACAAATTCAAAACTGACTAAAACTCTGAGTGCCAACTCAGAATTGAATGTCAAACCACATAATGAGTGTTTTGGGCAGTTTTGAATTCGTTCAGGCTGTTTTCATACTAGTTTAGTCTGGCGATGCTCAGCGTTCTCCCTGGCGGACGTAGTAGGCATCGCAATTCGATCGACCGGAAGAAAAATAATTTGTGAACTCTCCATGTGCGGTTTAGGATCGATTTCCTCGACATAAAGTTTGGAAAATAGTTCAGTCTATCCACCCCTGCGATTATTTTAATAACATCCAGTTGGACATTGAAAAAAGTACGTCTGAACTGGATGTTGAAAAATACCTAACTCTTGGTCTGCCAATCAGTCCAAAATTGAGAGATTGAAAAATTGACTTCATATTAGGATTTTGGGAATGCCATATAACAGGTTAGGACACAAAACATGCCACCTCTACTTCCTCTTGTATATATAAAAAAATAAAAAGTAATTTCTCTGACCTCCCGAAGAAATTATTTTTTCAAGCATGAAGGATAGGAGAGACATGGCGACCAATGCCATCGAGATTCACAATGGAGTCAATCATCCCCATTTGAGTGATACAACGAAATTGAAAGATGGTTTGGTAAGAGTTCTTGGACTGTCAACTTGACAGGGCCCCCTGCGGCCCCCCTAAGGGGAAGCTTATGTGCTTCCCCTTTTAATATCGTTCGTTAGGCCTTGTAGAATACTCATGCAAAAGGAATTTTCTGTATCATCAAATGCCGTATGGGAATGGCTACCAACCCCACTACTAGAAGGTTACGGTTGATGTCACAAGATAGCACCAAGGATTTTCATGCGCCATCAGCCGTAACCTTTCTTATCCCACTGGAAGGCTGTTTCGTTACATTTTATTTCAAAACTACCTTTTGGACGTGCAACAATTGCAAGAAAGTGGTTAAACTAAAGATGTGAACTTTGTGTCTTAGAATAAACCAATAAGACCAGGTTTGCTGAATAAAATCAAGGGGTTTGAAAAATTGATCTTCAACTTTAGGGCCTCTACATTACCTAAACTATTCCCATATTTGGAAGACAATAACAGCAACGTCGTATCAAAATGATACTTGACAATTTTGTCTGCCGACTTGGTGATGTCGAGACAAACAGCTACCAGAGGCATCTTGGGTTGAAGAAACACTTGGAGATCTTTGAATCGAACCAGGTTTCCTGTAATAAAAAAAAGATGTGTTACATTTTCCCCCTGTGATCATGACTAATGTGAAAACTTACTAAATATGAACGTAACCTTCACTTTCGGACAGGACTTCCGCAACTCCGTCCATTCTTCGCGATCGATTATGTGCTTATCGGTGTTGTCCTTGACGGTCACCTCCAAATTCTCCAAAGACGTATTCCGGCTGATCAAGATTGAATCAATCACGTTGCACGACAGCAGATAGTAGTCCAGCTTCAGCGTCTGCAAGTTGCGGAGCTGCTCGATGCAACTTCGAAAGTACACGGGGACGGAATGCTCCTGCAAGTAGTAGCAGCTCTCCACGTCCAGGTAGGTGATCTTGTCGCTGCAGCCTAGACAGGAGGCCAGGATCTTCATGCAGTTGAAGCTGTGCATGTTGGTAGTGTCCATTGTGATTTTCCACAGGTTTTTTTGAATTCTGTAATGTCAGGTAAGTTAGAACACATACCTACACTTGAACTGGGTTATGATAATGCTATACAACAATAAATCAACACCTTTTTCTTTGCCCCCTTCCCCTCGAGTAGCTTGAAGTATCAAATTTTAGTTCGGTACCAAACAAGGGAATAACTAGGTTTATTCGCGTCGCATGAACTTTCTGCACTTTCTGCACTCAAACTGCTGTGATTGGTCAGCTGCTGCCAGGGACCCCACGCTATTGGCTAGGGTGCAGAAAGTGCAAAAAGTTCATGCGACGCGAACAAACCTACTGTTGGAAAGTTGAAAATCCGATTACTCCCAATAAAGAACATGTTGGGAGGTGGATGTATAACTTTACACCTCCAAATACAACCTGGTTTCAGGAAACATCTTATTTATTTGGCATCCATGAAGTGATAAGGGGGCTGTAGTGGGACTAATAGAGGAGCTGAAGCTCCATTATGTATGAACCAGTGGTTATCGAAGTGTTTAATGAGTCTTTATTTAGTCGCCGCGGTACAAGCGAAATATAAGTACATTACTGCACTTCAACCTAGAAGGAAGCAACTTTGCATACTTGTTACTGTGACCTATATTAGACGATTTGACCCGTATTACCCATTTTTTTTATCGCCCGGAGTCCAAGATGGCGGCCGATTCCGAAAGTGACCTCCAAAAAATCGGAATTTGTTAACTGTGACCTATAAAGACGTGGAGAGTGTCATTTTGGCTAATTCAACTTCGCTGATTACGATAAAATTGTTTGTTATCCAAAATTGCGGTTATTGTTGGTAATATCTTAAAAAAAATCAGAAATTGCAGAAAAAAGTTCAACTACGAAGTCGCTAAAAAAACGGTTAACCCGATCTACTTGAAACTTAGCATGCATACAATAGCTGCATTCCTCTTACACGAAATCTCAGATAATCTCACCTCAGTTAGAGAGAGAGAAAGCGAGAATTGCATGAGAGGGAGAGAGACACAACTAGCAATTGAAGTGAGAATTCTCAGTTCAGATGATAAAAGGAACGCGGCTATTAGGTTTGTTCGCGTCGCATGAACTTTTTGCACTTTCTGCACCCTAGCCAATAGCGTGGGGTCCCTGGCAGCAGCTGACCAATCACAGCAGTTTGAGTGCAGAAAGTCCAGAAAGTTCATGCGACGCGAACAAACCTACTGTTGATCTGTGAAATGAGCCCATAAGTTTTTGACTGTCATTTGTCTAACAAAACTGTCACTACCAACAAACGTCAGAAGCTATATCTCAAGGAACTCGACTTGCAAAATGTCATTTGGAAGCCCTTGAAAAACTGTATTTAGAACAGTTTAAAGTATTGCCCTATCTGTCATCTGTCGAATAGGTAATAAAAAAATGTCAAAGTTAAAATTTTACCATTCAATTATTCAAAATCTATCCGATGGATTGGAACCAAATTTGGCAAAACAAAACACAACAAAAGTGTCAAACTATGTCTGCAGTCGCAGTTTTCCACCCTTTTCCAGTCAGGCGTTATGAATTTTCAAAACTTCTCCTAGCCGTTGCCACCCAAGAAGGCCTTTTCACCCGTGCTTCGACCAGGACGACTCGCTTTTGATGCATCAGGTCTCCACTAAAAAAATTATTTCTGCTCAAGGATCGGCTTTTTTGAAAAATTGCAACTGATATCGAAAGTAGATTGAACTGGGCGTCCTGTAGACCCGTTTTCACTATCGACACGGTTCCGGTATTTCGACGGTAATTGTTTCAAAATGATATTTCCACATTCCGTGAATTTGAAAAAACTGAAGTGGAATCTTCGACATGCGATGAGGCCCACAAAATATTCATTTTAGGTGCAGACTGGGAATTAAAGTTGGAGAAAAGATTCAAATAATTCCAGGAGAAAAAATTTTCGAAATCGCACCCACGGTTTCGAGTTTTCCTCCCTGGAAAAACTGCAAATTTTTCAACTTTTCATCTCGTCAACAGATTTTCATATTTTTTTTTTCAACAAGAGGTAACTGGTTTTTGAACATCTCCAACAATTTTTTTCTCAATTTCCCGGATATTTTCCAGTTGGAAATGTAATAGTGACTTGGGGTTTCGAGACCGGATTTGAATGATGGAACTTAAAGTGAAGCCTTGGTTGACGGTTTTTTCCTAGGAGGATATAAGAATAGGGAGGGAGTATAACCCAGCTTGTGGGCGAGGGGAAATGAAGCCGGGTGACGTAAGGGGTGAGGTAGCAACTACGCCAAAAAATTGCATCTAGTCTCAAGGGTCTTTTGACTTTTGTAATTTGAATTGACATTATTGAAATAATTTGAAACTATTTGAGGTTATTGAGATTTTTTTGACTGTCATAAAATGAGTCCTGCCTGATATCTTTTGACTTTGTGCCTGGATCTTGTTTGGGTGGTGCTTCATCTATAAGAGCTGAATAGATCAGATTTCCCAGGTGTGGGTATGAATAATGGCGTTAAGAGCGCGTTTAAACAAAAACAACTTTATTTCGAATAAACCAAGAAAACATAAAATGAACGTTATTCAATTGTGGGTACTCAACACTCGGAGTGGCCTTGCGTTCGAGTCGAGTACTCTCTCTGCTCTCACTGCCGCGCTCACATCCGAACCGCTTCCCCCACTTCAGCCGAGTTACGTTCGGCGGCTCTCCGTCGCTCGGTGCGATTTTCCACATCCTCCGGGGCCGGCCTGGAAATTTCTTCTGGAATTTCTAGAGGGAACAGGTGCTGAACGGAGCGCCGTAGAATACTTCTATTGGGAAGGCGAGCTTCACAAGCTCGAACTCTTCCGTCTCTTCCGATAAATGTTTCGGTGACACGCACCATTTTCCAAGTCAGGCGTAGTGCATTTTCGTCGTACAACAGGGCTATAAGGCCAACTCGAAAGGGCTCTTTGGGAGCGGGCCAATTGTTTACATGGGCAGTCCTCAATTGTTGCAAGTACTCGATGATCCATTTTTTCCGAAAAACGCGTTTCACGTACGCGGTAACCCGTACGCACTTTTTCAAACGTTCGAATTTTTCAATCGGAAAAATGGGTTCCGGTAGAGGCGTTTCGATTTCACTCGCGACGGCGGCACAAACTACAGATTCGTCGTAATTCCCGAAAAAGTCTTCGTTAGGCCAGTCATTTTCCGCGCGCGACAAAAACTCAGGTCCGATCAGCCAACACTCTGATCGCAAAAGTTCAACCGCGCGAACACCGCGAGTCAGCATGTCTGACGGATTTACCTTTCCTGGACAATGTCGCCAAACACAGTCTTTTGTCAGTTTTTGGATTTCTATTACACGGTTGTAAACATACGGCTTCCACTTAGAGGCCTGTCCACCGATCCAATATAACGTGATTTTCGAATCGCACCACATGTTTACACTTTGGAATCTCATGTTGACGTTTTTTAACACGAATTGTTTTAATCGAGCGGCGCATAAAGCTGCGGTTAACTCTAGTCTAGGTAAAGACAACTCACCGTCTTCCTTTAAGGGCGCTACACGGTTTCTCGCAAGCAGCAGATGCACGGTGATCCTCTCGTTGGAAATCCTTCGGATGTATGCAGCTGCACCGTAGGCTGAATTACTTGCATCACAAAAAATGTGTAACTCTATTTTATAATCCTCAGTGGCGGCGGCAGCGAAGATATTCCTCGGAATTTTGAAAGCACTCAACTTGTTTAAATCACTGCACCATTTTCTCCATGCGATGAGGATCTCCTGTGGTAATTCAGCGTCCCAGTCAATTTTGAATTTCCATAGGCGTTGTAAAAGAATCTTGGCCGTTATGGTGAATGGCCCGAAAATACATAGGGGATCGTATATTCGGCCGATTGCTTGCAGCACATGTCGCTTTGTGAAATTCTGGATTTTTTCAACGTACGAAATTATTGACGTCAAATCCAAGTACAATTCATCGTTCGAAGTATCCCAATGGATTCCAAGAACTTTCGGGCATTCTTGTTCATCAATTTCGGTTTCGTTTTGATTGATATGGCATTGAAATTCAAGATTGTTCGTGTGCCATTTACGTAAGTTCATTCCGGCTGACTGAAGTATACGTTTTGACTCTTCATACAGTTTAGTAGCCTCTTCGATAGAATCCACGGTTGAAACGAAGTCATCCACGTAAAAAGAATGAGACAGACGTTCAGCAGTTTCCGGAAAATTTGCTTCTTGCAATCTGAAGAGTTTTCTTAAAGTAGCCGCGAGCAAAAAGGGGCTGCTGATGGTGACGCCGAAGGTCACCCTCGTCATACGATATTCTCGCAACTGCGGCAAGCTGTTTACATTGGTGATCGGAGTTTCATACCATAAAAACCGATGAAAGTCTCTATCGCTTGCACTTAAGCTTATTTGCAAAAAGGCCTTCTCGATATCTGCGGTCATTACAATGTCGCCAACCCGAAAATTCAACAGTATCGTTATCAAGTCCTGCACGAGATTTTCGCCCGGATGTAAAAGTTCGTTTAGCGACGGAAAATCCTTAGCGTGCGCTGACGCATCGAACACTACCCGAATTTTTGACGTCGTTTTTTCCTCACGGTAGACCGGCCGGTGCGGCATGTAATACGTCTTTTCCGACGGACACCCCAACGGCACTTCTTCGGCGACACCACTTTCAACAAGTTCACGCACGGCTTTATCGTATTCCAATAACCGACCGTTTTTCGAGAGTTTGAACGTTAGATCTTTCACACGCGACAAAGCACCGGTATAATTGTTATCGACGGCACATTCGATTTTCCACGGCAGAGACACCTCGAAACGTTCGTCTCCTTGCGCGATTTTCGATTCGATGAAATTCTCGGTAAACTCCCGTTGTATTTTTTCGTCGTTGCGAATTCCAATCGTTTCGAGTTCCCAAAATCTCCTCAAATCCAAATCTTGCTGCTCGTCCTGAACTTGTGCATGTAGTGTAGATACCATAGCCACACTGGTCGATTCGCTCGAAACCGGCCCTTGCAGGGTCCAGCCGAATTTTGTGTTCATTGCGGTCAACTTTTCTGTTACACGAATAAATTCACCGGTCATCATCTCCCAGTAATGGTCTGCTCCAACCAGCAAAACAATTCCGTCCACTGTGGGATTTCCACCAATCGAAACATCGGCCAAGTTCAAAGTTTTTATCGTTGAATGCGGAATGTCGGGCGTTTCAAAATGATCCAAACATATTTCTGGAACTTCTATGGCCGTCAATGTCACAGTCTGATCATCGTATTGTGATGTAAGCTTGACCTCGACCTTGTTGTACAGCTGAGGCTTCGTTCTTTTCTCTGAGCCGAAAGTCATCACCGACAAACTACACCTTCCGACGATTTTCATTCCCAACTTTCGCGCGATATCTTCTTTGACGTACGATAACTGCGAACCTCCGTCAAGAATGAAACGGACAAATGCACTTGAAGACGGATTCTCTGATGAGCTCATGTAGGCTTTCGCGGTTTGAAGTAGGACTTGATTGCGTTGTTGTCGATCTTGTGTCAACAATCCGGTGGTCGTTTTTGCGTTTGTCTCGGTCGACGCACTTGCTTCGGCCCGTTTGTAATCCGGATCGCACATTGTAGTCGCATGTCTACGATTACATTTAAGACACGTGATGTTACTTCGGCAGAACTTAGAGTTGTGATTAAATTTCAAACATCGATAACACTGTTTATTGCTTCTCAGGACCTGCTTTTTTTGCGCGAGCGAAACGGTCGCCGCATCACATTTCTCAGACGAATGTTTTGACGATTTACAAAACACGCACTCGTTTTTGTCTGTTGTCAGTAAACTGGAAGCCGTAAACCGCTTTTGATTCTGTGTATTATTTATCGGCTTCACACGTTTTTCTTCTTTTGATGGTGTAAAGGTAGATGCTCCGGAGTTTACAGATGATTGCGCAATTTCCACCGATTCGACTTCCAATTTCAGATAATCCAAAAGGATATCAATTTGATCCGCGATTTTTATAACTTTTGATTCATCGTTCGGATGCTGTCTGTGAAACTCGATTCTCATACCGTAAGGCATTGCGTTCATTATCACTGATTTCGCCAACATGGCATATTCACTTGGATCGATTCCCAATGACGAGAGATTTCGAGTGATAGCAGATGTTGCGTTGTACAAGTTGCGAAGTCCTGCGGCGTCGTTTTTGCTTTTAACGGGCGTTAGGGCTAAAAGCTTTTGGACTTGGTTATCTACGATGCGTTGTTCGTTGCCATACTCGTGCTTCAACAATTCGATGGCACTGTTGTATGAAGTTTCTGACGGCGTTAATCCACTGATGGATGCTGCAGCCTTGCCAATTAGAACTCGCTCCAAGTAATTGAACTTATCGATTGCGTCCAAAGAATCATTCTCGTGAATCGTTGTCCGAAACTGCTCCCAGAACGACATCCAGTCCGATAATTCACCCTTGAAGGTCCGCAATTCCAACTTCGGCAGTTTCACGTTGCCCTTCTTGCTTTGATGAGCATTAATATTCGATGACCTTTTGCTAGATACCCGTGTGTGTCTGCTAGTGGTACTGACGACGGATTCCCGTTCCTCGTCGCTGTTGCCATATCCAGTTTGATCAACTCGAAGCTGCAGTTTGGAAAGTATTTCAATCACCTGGTCTTGATAGTCCAAAACTTTAGCGTACTCTTCTTCCAAGCTGGCATCCTCAATGAACGGCAACACTTGTTCGTTCGCGTTTTCTAAGCTTTCGTTGGCTTTCTTGATCCGATCACAAAATGCTGCTAATTCATTCCTGTCCGATTTTGGATCAGCTAGCTGGTCACGTGCGCTTTTCAACAGTTTTGTAATTTGCCCGCGGCAACTACGTCGCGACGCGGACGCTCGTTCCATCTCGTTCGTTGTTCGTTATCTCGTTTACTCCGTATTCCGTGATAGGTCCCTGGTTTCGGCACCATATGAATAATGGCGTTAAGAGCGCGTTTAAACAAAAACAACTTTATTTCGAATAAACCAAGAAAACATAAAATGAACGTTATTCAATTGTGGGTACTCAACACTCGGAGTGGCCTTGCGTTCGAGTCGAGTACTCTCTCTGCTCTCACTGCCGCGCTCACATCCGAACCGCTTCCCCCACTTCAGCCGAGTTACGTTCGGCGGCTCTCCGTCGCTCGGTGCGATTTTCCACAGTGGGAAAGACAGAGGCTACGTGCGCTGGGTACAAAATTATATATGAAGAATATCCCATCAATGCGAGCCGAAGCTGCCGAAGAGAAGATGCCTACCTGTAGCATAAGGTCGCCCGATGTTTCAATAGAATGTTGGACAAGGATGAGAATGACCAGCAAATTCCAAAAATAATGAGCAGAAAATGAGCAGTTCGATTCTACCCTCCTAGATTCTACCACGTATTTGTGAGGTCAGCGCACTGTTAATAGACCCAATGATGATCTACACTCTGTGATCTACACTGAACAGTGAAAGAGGTAATCTGGAAACCTTATCATCAGCCAATCTTGAGGCCTGTGTAGACTTCAAGGTCCATGGCAAAATTACAATGAAAAGTGCCTAGGTACCTATCTTGGTGGAACTTCTACTGCTACGGACTATCACCTACCACGAAGTTAATGACGAAAATGCCAATAAGTAGAAGTAATTGAAATCCAACGATCATCTTTAGGAAAGATGTGGCTGGATCTGGTGCAGCACAAGCGTCATAGACTGACACTGACAAGAGCGATAGCTCGTAGAAATTGACGTGGCAATATTCAGTTTCAATGGTAAAGTGATAAAAATTTTGGGCGCACAAAGATGGCGGATATGACATTTCCATGGCTTCACTTTTTATGACGGACCTTCCCTCCCTATTCTTATATCCTCCTAGGTTTTTTCGGAAAAATCCAAATTTCCTGGCAAAGTTCTCAATCTCCTGAAAATTATTTTCAATCTTACTCTTTTATTCCAACTTCACACCCGAAGGAACGTTTCGCACCGCGGACCATTCAGCAATTTCAAATTATAGAAATAAACTCATATTTTTGAGAAATACCTCAACAATAAGGGCTCAACAATTAAAATACAAATTCAAGTCTATTTCTTACATTGGTCATCATCCTAGATCCTTCAGCCATTATATTCATAATCTGTCACCCAAATTAGTGGCGAGCAATACTTCTTGCGACCTCAAAGCGTAAAGTTACAAATTTTCGATTTCCGCATTTCTGGAAGCCATTTTGAATAATTGCGCCGCCATTTTGAATTATTTTTAGGATAATTTTGTGATCAGTGGTTCAGACTTAGTAAGAATTGACACTTTTCGCGCCTCTATAGATCAAAATTGAATAATTCAAATTATTATTTGTAGGTCACCTTCAAAATTGGCCGCCATCTTGGATTCTGGGCGATAAAAAAAAGAGGTAATACGGGCCAAATCGTCCCAAATGGTTTTACTTACAAGTGTGCAAAACGGCCTGCATCTTCAAATGCAGTTTGGGACCGTGTACCGCGGCGACTAATTTATGTGTCATTGAAAATTTGACTAGTCCCTATCATGAGACTGTCTCTGCATTGAACGAAGAACTTTGACAGTGAATGATGACAAGGAAAAAAAAAAGATACAGAAGGACTCTAGAGAATGTAAACTGATTATCCAAACCTGTTGAAGTGCATGTTGAAGCGTAACTACACAATTGAACTTTTTGCAGTTATACGGCAATTTCATGAATTTCATTGGTGATCTTGCTATATTCATCTTGGTACAGGGTGTCCACGATAAAATTCACCCCCCTCTAGTAGATTCCCCTTCAAGATATTTCAAAGAACTAAAAACTTTTTCTCCACGATTTTTCCCAGGGACCTTAAATCGACCCTCTAAAAGTTTCTAATTGGTACCGTATACAGGGTGTGATATGTAACTTTTTTATTTCAAATACAACACCCTATATTTTATTCAGTTATTTGGTGGAGCCTTGTTTTCTGATTACAAATATATATGACACTTATAATTTATTTTGACAACTAAGTTGTCGGAAAAATAATAAAATAGGTAGTCAAATAATTTTGTTTTGCGGCAAGATGGCTTTGGTTTCTACAGTTCACGTAAAAAAAAGTTACTCTTGCAGCATTTTGTCAGCAGAATTCAACTCTGCATGAATAAATGGTCTAATTCGTTCTTGATACAAGGTGTCGCGTAATTTTGATCCTTTAATTTATTTGACTACATATTCTACTATTTTTTTGACAGCTTTCTTGTCAAAATAAATCATAAATGCTATATATCTTTGTAATCAGAAAGAAAGGCTTCATCAAATGACGTAATAAAATATAGGGTGTTGTATTTGAAATAAAAAAGTTACATGTCACACCCTGTATACGGTACCAATTGAAAACTTTTAGACAATCGCTTCAAAATCCCTGGGAAAAATCGTTGAGAAAAAGTTTTTAGTTTTTTAAAATATCTCAAAGGGGGATCTCCTAGAGGGGGGGTGAATTTTATCGTAAACATGGGTGCATTTCAAGTTATGTTACCCCGTAATGCTGAGAGATACCGTATGATCAAAAACTTCTTACTCAAGGGAGGCTGTGCCCTGGCCAAAATCAGCCTCGTTTGCCTGCCAATGACCAGGACCACAGCCTCCCTTGAGTAAGAAAGTTTTTGATCATAAGGTACTTGCATCTTTAGAGACTTTAAGACTACCCTTCTAGATTCTGCAAGTAGAACTTTGAGGAAATCCCGACTTATTTGCCAGGTCAGGAAATTCAAGGAAACTCCGACTGCAGGTCATGTTGCCCAAGTCTCCAAATTCTTGGAGTGTCGTTCAAACTTTTTTGTTGGGACTTGCGACCAATCAGACATCAGAAAATTGCGAAAAGAGCCCTCTCTTCCAGTAGAGTCTTGCGTTACTCGTCTACCATTAGGTACCTACCTACTATTAACGACACAAAAAAACTGAGTAAATATGTCACAGATGGATGATCCTTTTAAATTTCTTCAAAGACGGGGATCGGAAAATTCAAGGTTCGTGAAGCAAAAGCTAACTATTCGTCCTCCAGCATCTTGATAACACTAAAGCTTCATTCTTAGCCATGATTCTCAGGAAAAAATGTGAAATGTCATTATTCTGCCTTCAAATTTTTGTGCTCTTATTAATGAGGTTATTCTGCAAGGACGATGTATAGATGTGAGCGCTGTATTGTTGTAAGATGGCATAAGTGTGACATGGCAAAATATTATTACTTTTGTCATTTTACACCAATTTAGTGCTTACATCTATGATTTTTCTCTGTTTAGGTACACATGAATGAATTGATTCGAGCACAACAATGAAAATGTGAAGGTACATACCCGAGAAGCCTAGAGAAATGGTAGGTAACTTTTCTGAAAACGTCAAGGTTGAACCAATTGAAAATTTTGAGAACTCGAATCTGGACGCTGGCATCATGGAGGATGGTGAAAAAACGGACGGCCCGTTTGGTAAGCTGCTTGTGTCTGTAGGGCGACCACCTGTTGCTGGGGCACGCCCAGCCGAATTCCAGTTCTTCTAAATACCTACTGTAGTCCCTCACCAGAAGCGTGGTGCTAGGCTCTGAAACATTACCACAAGCAGTTAGTATTTTTAAGCATTAGCCAACAAAATTTAGAATTTGAAAGCTTTACCCATAAGATCGATGTCCATATGGACCGTCATCTTTTCCCACAGCTTAGAGTCGTTAAGGCCATCTTGCCAGGTTCTGCATACCAGCGCGCACGACAATCGATCCCTCCGCGAGAGGAAGCTGAAGATGTTGCAGAGGACCTCTCGCGGAAGGAACTCCCATTCGCACATGTCTTCCAGGCGATGCGGTCACTGCTCCTGGCACCATACTTGAAACCCACTGCCACTTTTTTAAAACTTTGAAATTTTTATCGCTGACGCATGCCAAAACTGTTGCAAAAAAAAACAACAAACACAAAATAACAAATTTAGGAAAAATTGCAGGCAAAGGTCACTAGAGACCGAAGTGAAATCAAGATCACTGCGATTATCAACTTATCGACCAACCGACGTGACATAAGCAAATAATAATCGAGAGTCCAAGCCTGAAAGGTGAACCCGAAGGTGAACAATACCTAATTATTGGGACATAACTTTAATGGCGTTTAGCAAACGGTCCAATTTGCAAAAGACCTCCTTTCTTGAATGCTTCCAGAGTTACCCTGAGTTCGTTTGGATTCTGTCGAAATTCTTCAAGAACCTTGGAAAACACTAGCTTCCTCAACCTGTATGATAGATGTCTTCAGCTGTTTTTATCCCTCGGCTTTTCACTCTCATGCCTTTTGTATGATATCAATGGGATACAATGCGTTGAATTACGATGTATTTGCATCCAATGGATTGACGGGTTTCATCCCCCCCATTTCAAGTTGATTTTTTTGACCCCCCCTTCAATAACTTAAAACCCCCCCAGGTGCAATTTTTGGCGATTTTGGATATGTAGTAGAGCATTCAATCCTGAACAGAATATCAAATTTTCAGGATGTCCGTATTTTTTCCGAGGTTCTGTCGATTTTTTTTACTATTTTTTCTGTACCATAAAGTCGAGAATGAAGTTCCATGGATCATGGACTATTCCTCGGACTATTCATTACCTAAACGACAATGAAATTCTATGATAGGGTAAGTAGCGGAGAAGGTAAAGTTGAAGAACCTGAAGTTAAAGTTACCTTCTCCGATGATGAAAACTGGTAGCCACAATCGAAACTAAACCCTTGAAAAGGTGGAAGGAAGGACACCTTCCACATGTGTGAGACCAAAAACGGAGCTTGCTTTCGTTTATAGCTCAAACAACGGCAACCAAATGAGTGAATGACACTGACACATCTTTGGAATAACACTTCTTGGAGCGGCGGTGGCCGAGTGGTTTTGGTGTTGCCGCGCCAAGCCAGTCGTGATCTACCGCGCGGGTTCGAATCCCGCCTCGTCCATGGATATTTTGTGTTGTCCAAAAATTGTTCCGACCTTACTATGCCATATCTGCACCTGTCTGACTACAGCGGTTACAGAAAAAATGGATTTCTGACTACAGAGTTGAGTGCTATCGGAGTACTGTGGCCTCACATAGTAACAGTAGGCAATTCAAGTATAATTAAAAACGTGTACCAAAAACCCACTGAATGTCCCGTCGACGCTAATAACCTTGTAGTTGATGCGTCGTAAAACATTCAAAGAAAAAAAAAAAAAAAAAAAAAAAAAAAAATAACACTTCTTTTGATGAAGACAAATCTAGCAATACACAGCAGTGAAAATAACCTGACCACAGACTGAGAGGATAAATCATAAGGTGCTTTCCTTTTACCACAAAACTCACTGATCTGATCTTAGTTAGAGAGAGAAAAAGCGAGAAATCACAGACGCGAAGGGGTTTTATTATTACTATGTTTTGTTGATGAAGTGTTTTTTTTTGTTGTATTTGGTGTGTGGTGACTGGTGCTCTTCTTGAAATCAAAGGAGTAGAGGAGCTAGGGGTATTCTGGGCCACAAAAGATGCCGCCAGGGGATCCCCATCATAATTCTGATATCACATTATGTGAACAAGCTATTGAATTTCAAGGGAATCAATAACATTCCAAAAAATGAAGATTCCCCGACCTTGACTCCGACCTTGTGATATCATAATAATTATGCAACCTTGTGCACCAGAATACCTATATAGGTCATTGACCCCTCACTTTTTACACTGCAGAATACATCCGTTAGTCGCTACAGTTGGAAATAGACTAATTTTACAAATTAATGCATCAGAATAAAGGTCATCCCAAATGTACCTATAGGCGAACAAGGAAAATAGGTATTGTAGGAGCTGCTCCTTTTGGCTAGCTTAGAGCGAGAGGGCCATGGTGTAAAAAGATGCACCATTAACACAAAACAAATGAAGTAGTTTATTCGTCGCACTCTGCTACAACGAAAAGGTAGGTATTTGAGTAATTTAACGGCGTAGGTGGTCCTCTTGGTCAGGGGGGCGTTGATTCTCGGCTTCACAAACTGAAAGGAACAAGGGAATTAGACGGGTTGAAAACTGTGAGACTGGGAAGGGCGAAATGATTGAAACAAAACCAAAACGACTGTCTCGCTGCTTACCAGGAGTTCAACTGCTCGTCTCCCCGTCAGTCTGCAAACCGCAATGGGCGACGGGAGTGACGTTTCGTCAAGGTGCTAGTAGGTGAGGTGTTACAGCCTCCCCCTCTGGAACTGTCAGGACGCGTAGACGGGACGTCGTCGACGTTGTTGACTAGGACTGGCGTAGTGGCGACAGGTCCAGGAACTGACATTTCCTTTTTCGGGCGCCCTCGTTTCTTCAAAGGACGAGTAGGCGCAACTTCGATTTCTTCTCCGGTGTCTCGCACTTCGGGGACAAAGCGTGTCAGGTCTGACACATGGTATCGCCCTAAGGACACCTGGGGCTGCGTCGGGCACGCAATTTCGTAAGTGACGGGTGATACTTTCTCCTTGATTATGTATGGACCGTCACGTCGAGGGAAAAACTTGGAAGTTTCTCCTTTACTGGCGTTACTTAGCAAATGTGTTTTTACTAAGACTTCCTCGTTGATCTGAAAATTTGGGGCTTCTTTGCGGTGAAGGTCCGCGTAAGACTTTCTGGCATCTTGTTGTTTCTCTTGATTCTCTCGTACGCGTTTCATTGTCTCGGCGACCGTTAGAAGATATGGAGTGACCTCCGCAACGAAGTTCAGGTTTTGAACAATCGTAGAGAAGTCGCGGCGAGCGTCGGAAAAGGTTCTCAGCTCTCGACCAAAAGTTAGTTGCGCGGGAGAATAACCAGTAGCAACAGTTAGGGTAGAATTCATCGCAAAGCGGATTGTTGGGATTTGCTCGTCCCAAACGAAATGCTGATTTCGCACTAAAATGGCGAGTTGCGTTTTTAGGTCTCGATTTTTTCGTTCAACCGGATTGGCTTCGGGATGGTACAAGGGAGTAAGGGTTTGAGAAATATCGAAACACTCAGAAATATATTGTAATATAGAACTTACAAATTGTACACCGTTATCGGATATAAGTCTTCTCGGAACTCCATATCTCAAAAAGACTTCGTCAATCAAAACTTTACCACATGCCTCGGCGGTAGCGTCTTTCAAAGCAAACAACTCAACCCATTTACTGGCGGTGTCTTCTATAATCAGGATCCAACGATTTCCTTGATCGGTTTCGGGTAGCGGTCCGAAAAGGTCGATTGCGACGACTTCAAATCGTTGAGATGCAACCGGAGTTCTCAATAGACCTGTTGGCTTGTTATTGCTGACTTTGTATCGCTGGCAATCTACGCAGGACTTCACATGTCTCTCAACATCTCGGCGCATTCCGGGCCAAAAGTACTTTGATGTGATTTTCCACAACGTTTTCTCAGTGCCGTAATGACCTGCCATCGGATGATTGTGATATTCTTCTATCACAGATCTCCTTTCTTCACGAGGTATTACCAATTGAGGAACTTCGGCGTCTTCGTCGGCGTTTCTGTATAGGATCCCCTGTGATAGGAAGTATCCTCGGTCCATCCAATTCGTGACCGATTGGTCGGGATGCTCAAAAGCCTGAACAATCTTGCGTAACTCCGGATCATTCAGTTGTTTCTCACGATAATCGTCAATCTTGTCGCGTGGGAAATCCACTTCCGTATAGCAACAACTTACCTCCTCGCTTTCGTCTGTTACGGGCCTAGACAATGTGTCGGCGATAACGTTCGATCTGCCGGGAATATAATCGATCTTCAGATTATAGGACTGCAGAGCAAGGGCCCATCTGGCCAATCTTCCCGCTGGAGACTTCAATGCTAACAACCACTTTAGAGGTTGATGATCAGAGCCAATTCTGACTTCGTTTCCATCGATATATCCTCGGAACTTATTGCATGCCCACACCACTGCTAAGGCCTCCCTCTGGGTAGTATCGTAATTTCTCTCTGCTGGGGTCAGAAGACGACTGGCGTACTCTACCGGTTTCTCGTTTTCCTTCTCCCCCTGGAGTAAAACAGCTCCAAGCGCATATCCACTTGCATCGGTACGAATCACGAACGGTTTGTTCTCATCAGCTTGACATAGGACGGGTGCGGATGACAGAGCATCTTTCAGCGCGTTGAACGCTTTTCTCTGGGCAGTTCCCCATTCCCAAGCAACATCCTTTTTTAGAAGTCTGGTCAACGAGCATGATTTCTCCGAGAAACTGGGTATGAACCTCCTAAACCAGGAACAAGTTTGGATAAAAGTCTTCAACTGCTTCAAGTTTCTTGGTTCTTGCATCTTCACGATAGCAGACACTTTTTCTTCATTCGGCTTGATTCCACCCTCGGTTATGACGTGTCCCAAATAGTTGATACTTGATCTGGCAAAAAAACACTTACTTCGTTTAGCACGCAACTTGAAAAGCTTCAGTCTCTTGAAGACCAACTCGAGATCGCGAATGTGCTTCTCGAAGGTTTCCGAAATCACTATCAGATCGTCCAAATAAGCGAATGTCGTCACATCATCGAGTCCATTTCGGAATCTGTCCATCAAGCGTTGGAAGGTGGCTCCAGCGTTTTTTAAACCAAACGGCATGCGTCGAAAACGGAAAGTGCCGAACGGTGAAGTGAAACATGTTTTGTCTCTGTCCTCGGTTCGAACTGCCACTTGCCAATATCCGGAACGCAAATCCAAACTTGACATATACAAAGTTCTCTTGGCAGAATGTAGTAATTCTTCCAAGTGAGGTAAGGGATATTTGTCGGTCTGGGTGATGGCGTTGAGCTTTCTGTAGTCCACGCACGTTCTCCATCCATCTTTTCCTTTTGGTACTAGAATGACTGGAAATGCCCATGGTGACTCACAGGGCTCGATCACTTCTTGATCCAACATCTCTTCTATTTCCTTTTTCAAGATTTCTTTTTTTTGAGTACTCATCGAATACGGGGTAGTAGCAATCGGGCTATTGCTACCGGTTTCGATCTTGTGCTCAGCGAAGGGCGTCGCCTCCGTAATAGAACCAAAAATCTCGAAATTTGCTTTCAACAAATCATTGATTGCTTCTTTTTCTTTTTCTGAAAGAGCGGCTCCCTCATCATCGCGCAAAGTTTCAACTGATAAAATCTCCATTGGACTCTCTTCTACAGGTTTTCCTGTTTCACAAAAGAAATCTTCAAATCGCAATTCGAAAACCTTTTCTTTTCCACCGACAAATGACCATGTTTTCTCAGAAGCGTTCACAATGATACCCGCATCTTGGATGAAGTCGATTCCTAAAAGCGTCTGATTTGTCTGGGCCTCAGGAAATACCAAAAATGTGGTAGGTATCACACGATCTTCTACTGTCACCTTCAGGGAAGCGTACAAAACTTCTCTAAAACTTCTAGAACCATCTGCTAGAGTCACATCCAGATTCGTAGTTTCAAAAACTTGACCGTCAGCGAGCAATCTTTGGTAAAGTTTCCATCCGGCAATGCTTTGTTTAGCTGCCATATCCAAAAGCGCATAACCTAAACACTGATTCACTTCTACCAACAAAATTGGACGTGGTCGTGGATTTACCGAACACTTTGTTAGCGTTTCGATTGAAAAAAGATCAATCGAACTCGCGGATGCATCAGCTGAAATAGCCGGTGATTTTTTACATTTTTGACAATTGCTTTTGATTACACCAATTGTACCGCAACCGTAACAAGAAAAACTTTTCTTCGTTGATGTTTCCTCGGGTACGTTACGTTCTTTTTTTACAGGGACCTCGGGTGGTGGAGAAAAAACTCCATTCACATCGTGACTTTTATTTTTTACCTTGCGACATTGTTCAAAAACATGTCCGAAATTTTTACAAAAACTGCAACGTGGTCGTTCAAAACGTTTATTTTCTACATCTAGACCCTTCGTCTTGCCTGTCGAGGTTTGCCTTTGCGTTTCCATCAACGTCTCTTCAATTGCGCGCGCGGTTTTTAAAAGTTCATCAAAAGAATTGATTTTTTCGCGAGACATTTTTTTTCGTATTTTCAATGACAACATACCAAAAATCATATCAAGGTGGACAGATTCCTGAAATGCTGGTGGGGGTAACTGAGCAATTTTTGCACGAAGTTTGCACACAAAAACATCAGTTGGCTCATTATCTCCTTGTTCATGAGCAAAAATCTCACGATATATGCGATAAGCAGGCTTTTTCTCTCCAAAAGTTTGACGTAGCCTTTGAATTGCGTCATCAAAGGAACTTACCTCGGTTTTAATTCCGTTCCACCAGGTAGAAGCCAAATCCTTGAGTAAAATTGCAAAACCCTTGAGTGCACTATCGTCAGAAATGTTGGCACATTCTTTATATACAAGAACAGAAGTGATAAATGCTTCTAGATCGGTTCCAGGCGCGGCATTATACGAATGCGTACAATTTGCAAAGGAGCCTACCTGTATCACAGAGATACCTTGGGTTCCCGTCACAGGTGTCACAGACGCGGCAGCAGCTGCGGCATTTGTTTGGACGGCTTCCAATAAGACACGGAACTGTTCCTGTGTCATCACGACTGGTTGAGCTGATTCTGGTTGCGAAAATGCATTCCCTTCGTCTCCATCACGGGCATCACGGCTTCTTCTTTTGTTTCTCTTCGACATTTTTGGTTATCGCGTCTGTCGCTGTCTCACTCACGAACGGCGGGAACAGACAACTTCAGCAGCAGCAGCCCAGGGCCATGCGATGACGTCACACAGCACGCCTCGAAAAATATGGCTGGGCCGGAACAAAAATGCAAAGTTGAAATTTACCGTAGCTTGTTTTCGTCCGAAATTCTTCCTTCAGCCTCGGAAATCGGCCGCAAAGTTGGGCGTCACTTTGTAGGAGCTGCTCCTTTTGGCTAGCTTAGAGCGAGAGGGCCATGGTGTAAAAAGATGCACCATTAACACAAAACAAATGAAGTAGTTTATTCGTCGCACTCTGCTACAACGAAAAGGTAGGTATTTGAGTAATTTAACGGCGTAGGTGGTCCTCTTGGTCAGGGGGGCGTTGATTCTCGGCTTCACAAACTGAAAGGAACAAGGGAATTAGACGGGTTGAAAACTGTGAGACTGGGAAGGGCGAAATGATTGAAACAAAACCAAAACGACTGTCTCGCTGCTTACCAGGAGTTCAACTGCTCGTCTCCCCGTCAGTCTGCAAACCGCAATGGGCGACGGGAGTGACGTTTCGTCAAGGTGCTAGTAGGTGAGGTGTTACAGTATTGCGTCATAGAAGGTCACGTGACATCATTGTTACCCTCAACATTAAAAAAAAAATGGGGGCCCCTCGAATGAAGGAGCAAAACCCTAAGACAAAGTTTTAGGATTCCAGTTTACATAATCTCATTTTAATGAAATTTAAAAAAACCTGTGGAGCAGAGGCAGGGAGTTAGCGTACTTTTTACACTGCAAAATACGAGGCAAAATACATCCGCTAGTCACTACAGCTGGAAAAAGACTGTACCTACTAATAAATCATTGCTAAAAAAAATATAGCTCATCCTCTCCTCTAAACCGATTAGGTAATTAGTGCATCAGAAAAAATGTATAGGTGAACAAGAAAAATAGGTGTTACATCATAGAAGGTCACATGATGCTATTAACACCCCAAAGGATGTATTGCAGAAGGGTGTGGTTTTTCAATGCCTTTTCATCCATAAAATCACGTCAATTATACGACTTCAAGGACAAAAGTGTATAAAAAAAGTCCACACAAAAGTCGGCAAGCTGTTGAAAAAAAAAATCCAAGTACTCAGAAACGAGAGAAAAACCATGCACTATTGGAGGGATGTATAAACAAAACAAGGTCTTTCAAAACACAGCACACTTTACCATATGGCTCGAAAAACTACCCCCTCAGATCCCCCACCAAGGGGTGCGCGGAAGACATCTTCTTTACTGATGTGTTACCTGAGCCGGCCCGGCGCGTCGTTTAGTACCGAACCCAGAACAATAGAGCATGCCCCTCTAAATGAAAATAGCTCAAACTATTGAAGAAATAACAGCTCATATCTGAAAAATCAACGATCTGTACAGAATTGAATTCCCTATAACATGAACAAAATCGCCATGAATTGCAATGCAGGGTTTCGAGTTATTCAAAGGTAACAGCTCCCATTTGAAATATAGGGTATGAATCTTGCTGAACTGTTAGGGATCATTTACATAGACCTAATCGTGATACCATATGATCAGAAACTTTCCTCCTCTAGGCGGGCTGTGGCCTGGCCAAAATCAGCCTCGTTTACCTGTCAATGTCCAGACCACAGCCTGCCTAGAAGAGGGAAGTTTTTGATCACACGGTAGTAACTAGTAACAGCACCGCTAACCTTAGTGTAGAAGTGTGGATCTGTGGAGTCGACGGCACACCACAGGGATCTGTGGGCGGGGCTAAACAGAAAAACAAAAATCGTTTTGGATGAGTCCGTGTGTTGAAATAGGGGAAGCAACACCGTCAGCTGGAGTGGTGGACCATTATCAGGTCACAGGCGAACCTAAAATTCCACTGCAAATCTAGGTAAGCCAGTTAGGCTCCGCCCACTGGCCCCTCTGGTATTCCGAGTACTCTACATTCCATCAGTGAGGTCATCCCAGAGTGAGGCCGAGAAAGCAACGAAGGTAGGTCTGGGCGCCGACAACCTGCTTTCGTTGTGTTCTCCGCCTCAGGGATGAAATATACAGGTCTAACTTCTACATTGTTCAGGACTGTTCGATAACTTTATATGGTAGAGGTAAACATCTTTGATTTAAAGCTGAGTTTTTGCAGAGATATTCGGGAACATGTTCTTATTCACCAAAAAAAAAAAAAAAAAAAAAAATGGTATCAACGGAATATGATGCCTCGAAGTATAACGTATTCAATTTGTTTTCAATGTATTGACGGGTTTCATCCCCTCTATTTCTGGCCGCATTTTTTCACCCTCCCTTCAATAGCTCAAAATCCCCGGGTGCGATTTTTGGCGATTTTGGATATGTAGTAGAGCACTCAATAGTCAATTCTGAAAGGAATATCAAATTTTCAGGACGTCCACATTTTTCTCTGAGGTTGAAATCTATCTTTCTTCTACTATTATCACCCATTTATCATAATTATGCCGAATATGTACTTCTCCAACTATTCTAGCTGACCTGGAGTTACTCAACAATACGGTACACTGCAAGGTCAAGACTGAACCATTTTGAACTTGGTGCTGAATGCTGAACTCAGTTGACGTCATTATGACGCTTGACATAGTATTCTTTTCGAATTTACACTCTTCGCGCGTTGCTACAACTACTTATGATCTGACGGCTTGATACTAAGTTGGGGCTGAGACCGCCGTAAGTGCGGTTACTATAGCAACGGCCAATCAGACCGCTCTATTTGGCAAGTTACGCCGTCCTAACTTTTGCAACTGCAACTTGGTATCGAGCCCTGAGAGAATAAAAACCTGATTGCTGGTTTCATAATGCATATACTACGCATACGCGAGGACTCCTCCATTACTGTCACTTTTTTAGGAATGACAAAAGCTTTGATATACGAAATTTCGTGCTCTTGAGTGTACACATGCAATCCATCCAACTCACCTGAGATGAAAATCGTCGATTGATTCTCTCACAGGTCTTTCCCAATAAATAGGGAGACTAAAGCACCCGAAGAGAAGCCATACTGCATCAAACCATAGCGCCGCTGGTGGTGGAGAACTCACTACGTCTCAAGTCAGTAAAGTTGAAGAAGATTCTATTTCGCGTTCACAATTAAAAAAAAAAAGTACTCGTACTCGATAAGGGTTCTGCAGCTTACCTTCCATTTGTCGCTTGATTTGTCAAGTACTCGTAAATGATTAAAAGAGAAATAAACGTTAAAAAAAAACAACAACTGCCCAAAATGTTTTTATTGTTAACAAAAATATAAGAAAACAACCAACTCAACATAAGTAGGTATTTGAACATACCGATGAGACATACCCGGATATGTGGGTATGCTCGCGAAAAATCCCCTATAATTTGTGCAGTCTCTTGTTTACCATCCCATCCATATTAAATTCACATAACTTGTCTCTATATTAATTTATCTTCACACTGACATTCCTACATATAGTCCGGATGTTGGGGCAAAGTACCCTGCATTTCACCAGGCATAGTTGTTGTATGAACCATATTCTTCCGATTCAGAAGTGTAGACATCGGCGGCAGCCGTGCAGTCTCTCTCTACAGGGTGAATAAGAAAAAAGAAGGAAAAAGAGTTGTAACTCATGAACCATAAGAGACAGAGGCGTATAAATAGGCACATATGGTCTACCGTTTATGCTGATGGAGTCCCATCGAACCACTTTTCAATGTCATGAAGAGTTTCGGAGATATCTTGACCGAACTGTTTTTTGTCGTAAGAATTTAATTTTCGAATAAATTCGTGAATAATCAAAATATCGAAGTGAAACATGGTACCTCAGCATTCAGTGCTGTAAGGAATTGAAATTCACCGGTAGCCAGCGTCTAGGCCTAATATTTCCAGAAAAAAGACATTCAACTTTTCCTTTTTTCCAGAAGCCATCTTTCTTTCACTATTATTAAGGAAAGTGAAGGAAGTTGATAGTAATTATAAAATAGAGAAGGTAAGGTACAATCATTCTACTGCAAAAAGCAGTCTAAACATCAAGTAATGCCTTTTGGTCAAGAAAACATTGCCTTTCGAGCTATTTTTGGTTTTCACAAACTTTCAGGGCTCATGATGACCAGTGTGGTTCTTGAGAAGATCATTTTTATTTTGCATTACATTGCCTCACATTTTGTCAAGTCAGTTATCAAAATTCATCGTCCTCAGTGATGAGGTTCCACCCTGCCAGTTGATCAAACACAATATGTGCCATTTTTTGGGGAAAAATGCAAAAATGAAAAGTTCTTGCCATCATCAAATGCTTTTTGAGGAAGATCTATTGCCGCGAGAGGCATGCAGGTGATTCAGTGGGATTCGGTGTTAACTATAGTGCTACGCGGAATAGATGGAGTTTGTTCAAACGTCCTAGAAAGAAGAAGGAAGACGTTGCAGCGTGAATGTAAGTGTAAGTAATCCAACTACATCTGGACAACAGCCGGAAGTACCCTGCATTTTATGGTAAGAACTTGCCACTACACAGAGTTGTGGGCCATGGGCATGGGCCATACTCTCTTGATTCAGAAGTAGTGTAGCCAAAAGCGATCGGAATCGGAAGAATATGGTTCATACAACAACCAAGTGGCATGTTTTAACCCTAAAATGCAGGGTTTATCTATATTTTAGCGCCTAACGGCCGGACTAATAGTTGTATTTTCAGAACATTGAGTTTGAGAACATCGTTGTTGATCAAGTTGTTTTAGGCAATGAAAAGTTAGGCCATTTTGGCAAAGTGAAATTTTGGACTTTCTCACAACTCATCTGGTGAAGATTGCAAGCGGCCCTTGAAGAAAAGTCCTTACCACAAAGTTGGCAAAGAACAGATCCCTGTTCGTCATTGTGCTGCTTGCCATGGCTTCTGACGTGAATATTGAAAGCCCCTTTCTGGTTGAAGCCCTTGTGACAATACTGACATCTCCAGGGTTGCTCCCCAGTATGGATTCTCATGTGAGCTCTCAGATTGTCATTCCTGCCGAAACGCACCCCGCAAATGTTACACGGAAACCGTTTCTCACCGGAGTGAACTCTAAAATGCAACGTCAGCTTGTACTTGGTCCTGAACAGTTTGCCACAAAGACTGCACAAATGCGTCGTCGAGTTTTCGGCCTGGCGCTCCTTGCGTTTCTTTTTCTTCTCGGTGTAGGTTTCTTGTTGCAAGTGCTTGTGCTGCAGGTGACTCTGCAAGGCTCGCTTGTACGTAAACATGTCCGAGCAGAACTCACACATGAACGTTTTAATGCCCAAATGTTCTTTGCAGTGCTGCTCGTAAAACTCTTTGCTGGAGAAACCTTTGCCGCACGTGGCGCAGACGTGTGCGAAATTCTGATAGTGAACGGTGTTCAAGTGACTGTACATGTTGCAGGCGCTGGGAAAGCTCTTTTCGCAAAACACGCAACGGCACAGTTTCTCCTGGTCGTGCTGTTGCATGTGGCAGCAGTAGTAGAACGCTTTGTGGAACTCCACGTCACAATCTTCGCATTTGTAGTACTCCACGTGTTTGCTGTCCACGTGCTCGGTGGCTTCTGGTTCTTCGCCAAACGTCTCTGCACAGCCGTTGCAAACGTAAAGGTTTCTTCCTTCGTCGAATCGAAATCTTTCGTCGTTCGTGTGATACGAATCCATGTGGCGTTGGTAATGCAGCAAGTGCGCGAAGTTGACGCGGCAAACTGTACAGGTCATGGTGCACTTCAGATTCGAAAGCCTCAAGTGCTGATCCTTTTCGCAGTAGAACTTGCGTGGCTTTTTGGAACTGCTTCGAAACTTGTACTCTACTTTTATCGGTTGTCCTTTTTCTTTCTCACGTTTTATTCGTGCGAGCTGTTTACGTGTCTTCTTCGGTTTCTCTTCCGGTGGGTGCTCTGCAACTCCTCCGCGTACGTTTTCGATTTTAAAACCGAGCCTGCGGAACAATACCATCATTAGAAAATTGTTCCGTGTTTAGGTGGTAACGCCAATGATCTTGCGTATAGTCCAGGAATTTTAGAAGTTAAAGGGATGTATAGCCGGTGGAAATAAAACCCAGGCAGATTTTTGTGTATCAGCTTTAGCTCAGTGGAACATGTAGTCACAATGTAGTTTAATATTGTTGTGGCGGGTTTTGGTTGACCCTTCATTACCTTTTTTAGGAAGGGGTTTTTATTTTAGAATGCAAGTCCAGTGGAAAGGTTGAGGAGATCGCAGTGATGGTTTAAATCGTTACATGAGCGCCAGGAGGGGGGAGGGGCAAGGGGTGCAATTGCACCCCCCTGGACCTGGCATGAGGAAATCCACAAAAAATATCTAAATTTCGTTTCTTGTTTTTTCTTTTTCATCTCTTTCTTTCATGGTTTTAGCACATTTACTTGTTAGAATATTTCAGGTATAGTACCTACAATGAGCTGTAAGGTTTCAAATTAAATTCAGTTTTTGTCGACTATTGACCAAAAACCGCTCATTATTATCAACAGTAATATCACAAGTGCTTAGATTTTTACGATAATTTTGGTCAGGCGATCGCGAGTGCTGATTGTAGCGATAAATGCCCGACTCCGTAGGAGGAGGGCATTTATCCAGGGACAATCAGTCCGAGGGAAACGCCTGGCCAAAATTATCTGGGAAAATCTCGAGCACGAGTGATATTTTGAAGATTATTACATAAAAGAAGTCCGAAGTGACAGCTGTCAGATTTTGTTGTTTACATCAATTTTATTCCGTTGTCATTGACAGTGGGATTTAGATAAGTGAATATTATCCTTGTAGGTCTAATATTCAAGGGCGTTGTGTGTAATAATCAACAGTAATATCACAAGTGCTTAGATTTTTACGATAATTTTGGTCAGGCGATCGCGAGTGCTGATTGTAGCGATAAAAGGAGGAGGGCATTTATCCAGGGACAATCAGCCCGAGGAAAACGCCTGGCCAAAATTATCTGGGAAAATCTCGAGCACGAGTGATATTTTGAAGATTATTACATAAAAGAAGTTTGAAGTGACAGCTGTCAGATTTTGTTGTTTACATGAATTTTATTCCGTTGCTATTGACAGTGGGATTTAGATAAGTGAATATTATCCTTGTAGGTCTAATAATCAAAGGCGTTGTATGTAATAATCAATATTATTATTACTCGCAAAAAAAATTGTATGCGGCGCGTACGGAAGGGCACCCCGCACCCCCTTGGGTGCGTTTTTTTTCGTCTGAGCCAGGCTGCTGCACCCGCTAAAAGTAATCCTACCGGTGCTTATGAGTCGTTTTATTATAATTATAATCATAAATACACGGAGGGAGAGGGAAAGCGAGAGCGAGAGAGAGAGAGGAGGCACTTGGACTCATCCGTATCAGAACTCAGAATCCGCATGTGGATCGCCTCAGTCTCTTTATCGCACAAGGAAGCTCGTGTTTTCGGAGAGGAATCTCGAGAGACTGGTGCTGGTCGTACATCAAAAATATGCCAAATTCCAGCATATTTATCATTTAAAGGTGAGTCCAGTCAGCTTATTTAGCCGCAAGTTTTAGTTTTAGTCGCAAGCGCAGCGAGGCCCATTGGCTCTAATGAACCAGCCTCTTCAGAACAGTCGATAAGGGATGCAGCGCTTATGGTTAAAATCAAAACTTGCTGCTGAAGCCACCCGCATTTGGCGGGCCGAAAATAATTCGGAGGAAAATAATTCAAAGCCGTGAAATCGACGTATAAGAATGTGAATATCCAGAGTCAAGGCATCATTAAAAGATGCCGCTAGTTATTTAATTCATTCGTGTGAATCCCGCGAAGCTCTACAACATAATTTATTTGCTCCTCATCGACATTCAACAACCGTCCCTGCTCGACGTCCGATGAAATGGTGAATTGGTGAATTGGTGCATATGGAGTAGAGCACCCGCACTTCAACCCAGCGAGTTGCTACCGTACTCCTGCTGTATTGACGCTCCGCGCTGCACGCTCGCCGCCCGCCATCATCCGGTCTTCACGTGTTAGCACCCGGCGGTCCCAGCGCGGTGGATCAAATTACCCATTGGAATTTTACGACTATACACCGTTCGCGATCGTTTTGGATGCGATAAAATATTCCGAATTGCTGGGAATAGAAGAGTATCGCCGGAGATTGACCGTGGTACCTGGACCAATCCTCCTGGGCTGCCGTCCGCTCCCGACTTGTCACGTCCGCTGCCGAGTGCTTCTGCGGGTCTGTTAGCGAAAAGTTTCAGTCCCCTTCGAGGAAGCTGAGTTATAACCCGTTGATGTTGCGTCGCGACCCTTCTAGAGGCCGAAGCGTCGAAGCCCCAATGATGAGTCCCAGCCCACTTGGAGGATGACTAGTCGATTCCCCGGCTGATGCGTCTTTAAGGCCCCCTGGGGAGAGTGGAGTTGGAATCCTTCGGAGACGTGTTTTGGTCCCCTTGGGGGCACGTTGAGTCGAGAACCCTCCAGGTGGAGTTTTGACCCCCTAGAGGCCGATGAGTTGTTACCCTGAGTAGCAACCCCCTCTAGGATGTCGTGTCAGAGCACTTGGACGTTGAGTCTTGACCCGCCTCCAGGTGTCGAGTCAGAACCCTCCGACGACGAGTTCCAGCTCTTCGCCAGGTCGATGTGCCGAGGCCCTTCCGGTGTTGAGTTTCGACCCTTCTCCAAGTCGTCGAGTTGGGACCCGTTGACGAAGAGTTTCGAACCCCCTCCAGGATGCCGAGTCGCGTTCCCTCGACGATGAGTTTTAACCCCCTCGAGGATGTCGAGTTGAAACCCCTAAATGATCCAGGCCAGTAGATAGGTAGGGGCGGTCCTGCGACAGTTCGATGGCATGTCCATCCGAAGCACCATGGTGAGCATGGTGAAGGTCATTCTTCAGCTCTTAGAGGTCATTCTTTTAGTTCTTGTAGCTGAAGAAGTTTGCGTCAATGACCAGAAGAGGTTGTTGAAAATTTTTCCTCGAGCTCTTCAGTTCTTGTAACTGAAGAGTTTTACGGCAATGCCCAGAAGGGGTTGTTGAAATTTTCTCCTCGAGCTCTTCAGTTCTTGTAACTGAAGAGATTTTCGTCAATGACCAGAAGAGGTTGTTGAAAATTTTTTTTGTCTTACCTCGATCTCTTCAGTTCTTGTAACTGAAGAGATTTTCGTCAATGACCAGAAGAGGTTGTTGAAATTTTTTATTTTTTTTACATCAGTTTACAGTACAGTTTTTACTCAGTTCTTGTAACTGAAGAGTTTTACGTCAATGACCAGAAGAGGTTGTTGAAATTTTTCATTTTTTTTTTTACATCGATCTCTTCAGTTCTTGTAACTGAAGAGTTTTACGTCAATGACCAGAAGAGGTTGTTGAAATTCCATTGGTATAGCCCGAGGTGTTATCAGACAAGGTATCGTCTGGGTTAGGCTAGGCTAGGCTAGGCCAGGCTGGGCTGGTCGGGAGGCAACGTTAGATTGCTTTGGATCGAAGGTTAAAGATAATGTGCATAAACATTTAAATAAACATTTTATTTTCTTTTTTGATTTCCTTTGACGTACACCACATCGACGCCATCAACAATGTCTTTGAGTAAGGTGGTCACATGCTCATAGGGAATCTGGCCATCGTTGTAGTCAAGCCCATGGTGGCTGTACTCCAAAAACTGGTTGCTCTGCCTCTTCCAAGTATAGCTGATCCAACGGCTTCGGGGCTTGAACATGAAGTTCCCTTGTTCATCCCACACGACGATGTATGTTAGCTCTTAATTACCTTATTAACTATATAAAATTAAAACTTGATTAGGTAACAACTTCTTCACCCACTCAAACACCTTGCAGTTATACCCTTACATAATTACCCTTATAATATAACCCAACACCCTCACCTAATTACCTTAGAATCTAGACTTAAATACCTTAATTACTATATAAAATAAAAACTTATTTGGGTAGCAACTTCTTCACCCACTCATATAGCACCTTGCAGTTATGCACGCTGCAAGTGCACATCCTTGCATAATGCATACTACATAGGTTGCTCAGTGGGTGAATCTTCTCAAAATTTACCACCACCAAATTGTCATTATTCACCGCGACATCCACAACCTTACACTTCTGTCCCCGTAGATGCAAGTCTAGGAAATCCTTTTTTTGATTTCCTTTGACGTACACCACGTCGACGCCATCAACAATGTCTTTGAGTAAGGCAGCCACATGTTCGTAGGGAATCTGGCCATCGTTGTAGTCAAGCCCATGGTGGCTGTACTCCAGATATTTGATTTGCCTCTTCCACCGCAAGTCCACCTGATCGAACGGCTTCGGAGGCCTGAACATGAAGCTCCCTCGTTCATCTCCCGAGATATATGCGAGTTCTTTCACAATGAGCTCAGGGATGTTGAATCCTTGTAGATCGATCACGATGAACTTCATTGCTGATGGTTGATGGTTTAGTTCTATAAAATGAAAGAAGTGGTCAAATAAAATAAATATATGAATTCAATTTTTGAATTTACCTTCTTTATAAAAACATTTTGGATAGTGGAGGGTAATGTTCAGATCCCTCTGATTTAATGGGGCCTTGCAATTGAAAAACTCAACGTGAGGTCGCCACTACTGTAGGGGGCGCCTACTTCGATAAAGCGGCCGTAACGACGCGAAAAACACGGAAGTTTGAGTAGTTTGACCAGTAACTGACAGTGACTGGAGACGTCAAGCAAGAAACAGAGGTTATCCAAATTTCAAATCAAGACATAAAATGACGGACGTCGGTCGCTGAAGCGTCAACGCCGTCGAAATTGTCGAATTTGCCCCCAACGGTCGTGGCGCCCTCGGTGTGTAAAAGTGGCAGTGGCAGCCCCATTAATTGATGAAAACTACATGCTAGGCACATTTGATTAGGAACATCAGTTTGTCCTTTACATTTAGGGCAAACAGCAAATACTGGGACAGGCATTGTTCTCTTACTTTTTTTGTTTTTTCGCTGGAGGACTTATGTTCGCTGGAGGACTTATGGAGCTGTTGTTTGCACTTCTTTCTGCAGGCGGAGGATCAACTATGGTCAATGATAACGTAGTTAGAGGATTTATTTCAATATAACTTGGAGCGGGGGTGGGGGTGTTATCGATTACACTTCTTCTTTCTGGCGGGGTGAGATCTAATATGTCCCACAGGTATGTAACTGCAAAACTTCCTCTGGGTGGGGTTTGATAGGGAATATTCGGGTGGTTTAGTGCAACTACTTGATTGGTGTCTAGATCCCAGACATGTGTAACTAAGAAACTGTTTCCAGAGGGGGCTTGAGAGGGCTCGTTTGTGAAGTCTATTGTTACTACTTCATACGTGTCTATCTCCAACACGAATGTATCTGGGGAACTTTCTATAGGTGATGGGGGTGGTGCTTGGGGGGCGACATGTGTATTGTCTATTGAAACTACTTCAACAGGATCTGAGGAACTTTCCCTATGAGGGGCTTGCGATGATGCTTGTGTGTTGTTGTTGGTTGCTACTGCGCGATCCGTCTCTAGGGGACTAGGTGGCAATTTTTCATCGCAAGCCAAATCAATAGTGTTGATTGCTATTGGGTTGATTGCTATCGATTTCTCGCAGAAACAGAAGATATTGGAACATTGGCCACAGTATTTGCTCATCTTTGGGTTTATTCTTCGCGATTTCTCTAGAGATTACCAATTGCTACTTCTTTTTGCGTCGGTAAATACTTGTTCCCAGTTTTCTTAAAAAATAATGGATCAATAAACAATTTTTGCATGATCCTTCTATACGCACATGCTCACAAGCGCAAGCTTGATCGATTTTTGTGTAACAGCAGATTAGTTAAAATCTTCAAATAATATCCTATGATTCATTCAACATCATTGACCAAAAATTATTTGCAATATCCCCACGGCAATGTGTCTGTATAAAAATAGTTACACATTCTTTTATCATCATGAGGACTCAAAGCAACCTTTTTTTGTTGCACTGTGAATACCTCATGATGTTTTGAAACTATTGTGAACTGTTCAACTTCTTTGATTTTGTTTGTAAAAAGACAACAACGATAATCATCCAAACTTATGGATGTCATTGCAGCACCTTTTACACCCTTTGCTACTTTGGTAAAGTTGAATTTTGAATTTACTTCGGCTTCTGACAGTTTGAGCAATTTTTTCCCCTTACCTTTTTTCTCACCGCCCATCACTTTGAGTGAATACATTTTAGATCTTAATCCAATAAATTCTAGCATAATTTGCCCATTGTTCTCGTCCTTCATAAGCCCTATTGTTTTTTTATTCATTAAAGGAATTTCATAAACATTGTTGATGGGATAGACCGATGTATCAAATTTTGATATATCCTCTTTTATATGTTTATAAATATCGTCGACAAAAAAATGATGAATTAAGCTATCTGTATCGGTGTATAATAATTTTACATTATCCCCAAATTTTTCCAAAATATAATTATAATGGAAATCATATAAAAATGTTTTAGAAATATCTAAGACACATAAACCCACATAGATAGGTTTATTGAAGTAGATTTTCAACCTTTGCATCTCAATAGTAACCATACTTTCATCAAAAATTGTACAGCTATGAAAGTTTGGTTTTGAAATATAATAGCTAGCACCAAATCTAACACTCCATCTTGTGACTAATTTAACATCTTTATACTTTTTAACATTTTCTATAGTTTTACCAAAGACTGCATTATTCATAAGTTTGTAAAAATTTTTCTCAAATTCATTTTTACATTGTTTACGTAAATTGGTGTTCAAATCTATATATTTTTTCAGCCAAGGGGATTGCCTAAATTTGAGACATCTATGAATTTTATGAAGTTTGATACCCAGGGCAGTAGCCTGTTTCAAGTTCTCGTAATGAATAATGTACTTTTCTTTTTTATATAAAGTTGTTTAAAGTTTTGGAATTTTAGAACTTGAACCTGGAGGAATAAGATGTTCAGGGCAAAGGGGGAGATCCTTATGTTTGTCAAAAAGGTGGGGAGGGTATTCAAGATCAACCTCTAAAATGTACCCAAATTCATTATCTTTTGGTGTATTCAAAATATCTTCACTGTATATATCATGATTCTCAACCCACTCAAAATTTCCATACGGTAGATGATGACTCATAGCTGCCCCATAAAGATTGTTAACATCAAAGTACATAAGAAACGATGTACCAAGGTTGGGGTCATAATCTTCGCCCATATATTTATTATTTGCTTCACCATATCGATTTGAGCACTGTGAAACTCCACCTCGTATTCCTCTTTCAATAAACATTATTTTATCTACATCAGTTAATGGTTCTAGCTTAACTTTTGAAATTTTCAGCATGGCATCATTGGCCAACCCAGGAGCTGTAAAATAGTGAACACTATCCAGATCATATGTCCTTAAACAAGTATCTCTGAAATTTTCAAAAATATCTACAAGTAGTAGGATATCAGTTCTTAAATATAATGATGAATATTCTTCTAAGTTATTAATTTTGAATGTATTCCACACATTAAGAGCATGTGCATATTCAATATAACTTGGAGCGGGGGTGGGGGTGTTATCGATTACACTTCTTCTTTCTGGCGGGGTGAGATCTAATATGTCCCACAGGTATGTAACTGCAAAACTTCCTCTGGGTGGGGTTTGATAGGGAATATTCGGGTGGTTTAGTGCAACTACTTGATTGGTGTCTAGATCCCAGACATGTGTAACTAAGAAACTGTTTCCAGAGGGGGCTTGAGAGGGCTCGTTTGTGAAGTCTATTGTTACTACTTCATACGTGTCTATCTCCAACACGAATGTATCTGGGGAACTTTCTATAGGTGATGGGGGTGGTGCTTGGGGGGCGACATGTGTATTGTCTATTGAAACTACTTCAACAGGATCTGAGGAACTTTCCCTATGAGGGGCTTGCGATGATGCTTGTGTGTTGTTGTTGGTTGCTACTGCGCGATCCGTCTCTAGGGGACTAGGTGGCAATTTTTCATCGCAAGCCAAATCAATAGTGTTGATTGCTATTGGGTTGATTGCTATCGATTTCTCGCAGAAACAGAAGATATTGGAACATTGGCCACAGTATTTGCTCATCTTTGGGTTTATTCTTCGCGATTTCTCTAGAGATTACCAATTGCTACTTCTTTTTGCGTCGGTAAATACTTGTTCCCAGTTTTCTTAAAAAATAATGGATCAATAAACAATTTTTGCATGATCCTTCTATACGCACATGCTCACAAGCGCAAGCTTGATCGATTTTTGTGTAACAGCAGATTAGTTAAAATCTTCAAATAATATCCTATGATTCATTCAACATCATTGACCAAAAATTATTTGCAATATCCCCACGGCAATGTGTCTGTATAAAAATAGTTACACATTCTTTTATCATCATGAGGACTCAAAGCAACCTTTTTTTGTTGCACTGTGAATACCTCATGATGTTTTGAAACTATTGTGAACTGTTCAACTTCTTTGATTTTGTTTGTAAAAAGACAACAACGATAATCATCCAAACTTATGGATGTCATTGCAGCACCTTTTACACCCTTTGCTACTTTGGTAAAGTTGAATTTTGAATTTACTTCGGCTTCTGACAGTTTGAGCAATTTTTTCCCCTTACCTTTTTTCTCACCGCCCATCACTTTGAGTGAATACATTTTAGATCTTAATCCAATAAATTCTAGCATAATTTGCCCATTGTTCTCGTCCTTCATAAGCCCTATTGTTTTTTTATTCATTAAAGGAATTTCATAAACATTGTTGATGGGATAGACCGATGTATCAAATTTTGATATATCCTCTTTTATATGTTTATAAATATCGTCGACAAAAAAATGATGAATTAAGCTATCTGTATCGGTGTATAATAATTTTACATTATCCCCAAATTTTTCCAAAATATAATTATAATGGAAATCATATAAAAATGTTTTAGAAATATCTAAGACACATAAACCCACATAGATAGGTTTATTGAAGTAGATTTTCAACCTTTGCATCTCAATAGTAACCATACTTTCATCAAAAATTGTACAGCTATGAAAGTTTGGTTTTGAAATATAATAGCTAGCACCAAATCTAACACTCCATCTTGTGACTAATTTAACATCTTTATACTTTTTAACATTTTCTATAGTTTTACCAAAGACTGCATTATTCATAAGTTTGTAAAAATTTTTCTCAAATTCATTTTTACATTGTTTACGTAAATTGGTGTTCAAATCTATATATTTTTTCAGCCAAGGGGATTGCCTAAATTTGAGACATCTATGAATTTTATGAAGTTTGATACCCAGGGCAGTAGCCTGTTTCAAGTTCTCGTAATGAATAATGTACTTTTCTTTTTTATATAAAGTTGTTTAAAGTTTTGGAATTTTAGAACTTGAACCTGGAGGAATAAGATGTTCAGGGCAAAGGGGGAGATCCTTATGTTTGTCAAAAAGGTGGGGAGGGTATTCAAGATCAACCTCTAAAATGTACCCAAATTCATTATCTTTTGGTGTATTCAAAATATCTTCACTGTATATATCATGATTCTCAACCCACTCAAAATTTCCATACGGTAGATGATGACTCATAGCTGCCCCATAAAGATTGTTAACATCAAAGTACATAAGAAACGATGTACCAAGGTTGGGGTCATAATCTTCGCCCATATATTTATTATTTGCTTCACCATATCGATTTGAGCACTGTGAAACTCCACCTCGTATTCCTCTTTCAATAAACATTATTTTATCTACATCAGTTAATGGTTCTAGCTTAACTTTTGAAATTTTCAGCATGGCATCATTGGCCAACCCAGGAGCTGTAAAATAGTGAACACTATCCAGATCATATGTCCTTAAACAAGTATCTCTGAAATTTTCAAAAATATCTACAAGTAGTAGGATATCAGTTCTTAAATATAATGATGAATATTCTTCTAAGTTATTAATTTTGAATGTATTCCACACATTAAGAGCATGTGCATATTCAATATAACTTGGAGCGGGGGTGGGGGTGTTATCGATTACACTTCTTCTTTCTGGCGGGGTGAGATCTAATATGTCCCACAGGTATGTAACTGCAAAACTTCCTCTGGGTGGGGTTTGATAGGGAATATTCGGGTGGTTTAGTGCAACTACTTGATTGGTGTCTAGATCCCAGACATGTGTAACTAAGAAACTGTTTCCAGAGGGGGCTTGAGAGGGCTCGTTTGTGAAGTCTATTGTTACTACTTCATACGTGTCTATCTCCAACACGAATGTATCTGGGGAACTTTCTATAGGTGATGGGGGTGGTGCTTGGGGGGCGACATGTGTATTGTCTATTGAAACTACTTCAACAGGATCTGAGGAACTTTCCCTATGAGGGGCTTGCGATGATGCTTGTGTGTTGTTGTTGGTTGCTACTGCGCGATCCGTCTCTAGGGGACTAGGTGGCAATTTTTCATCGCAAGCCAAATCAATAGTGTTGATTGCTATTGGGTTGATTGCTATCGATTTCTCGCAGAAACAGAAGATATTGGAACATTGGCCACAGTATTTGCTCATCTTTGGGTTTATTCTTCGCGATTTCTCTAGAGATTACCAATTGCTACTTCTTTTTGCGTCGGTAAATACTTGTTCCCAGTTTTCTTAAAAAATAATGGATCAATAAACAATTTTTGCATGATCCTTCTATACGCACATGCTCACAAGCGCAAGCTTGATCGATTTTTGTGTAACAGCAGATTAGTTAAAATCTTCAAATAATATCCTATGATTCATTCAACATCATTGACCAAAAATTATTTGCAATATCCCCACGGCAATGTGTCTGTATAAAAATAGTTACACATTCTTTTATCATCATGAGGACTCAAAGCAACCTTTTTTTGTTGCACTGTGAATACCTCATGATGTTTTGAAACTATTGTGAACTGTTCAACTTCTTTGATTTTGTTTGTAAAAAGACAACAACGATAATCATCCAAACTTATGGATGTCATTGCAGCACCTTTTACACCCTTTGCTACTTTGGTAAAGTTGAATTTTGAATTTACTTCGGCTTCTGACAGTTTGAGCAATTTTTTCCCCTTACCTTTTTTCTCACCGCCCATCACTTTGAGTGAATACATTTTAGATCTTAATCCAATAAATTCTAGCATAATTTGCCCATTGTTCTCGTCCTTCATAAGCCCTATTGTTTTTTTATTCATTAAAGGAATTTCATAAACATTGTTGATGGGATAGACCGATGTATCAAATTTTGATATATCCTCTTTTATATGTTTATAAATATCGTCGACAAAAAAATGATGAATTAAGCTATCTGTATCGGTGTATAATAATTTTACATTATCCCCAAATTTTTCCAAAATATAATTATAATGGAAATCATATAAAAATGTTTTAGAAATATCTAAGACACATAAACCCACATAGATAGGTTTATTGAAGTAGATTTTCAACCTTTGCATCTCAATAGTAACCATACTTTCATCAAAAATTGTACAGCTATGAAAGTTTGGTTTTGAAATATAATAGCTAGCACCAAATCTAACACTCCATCTTGTGACTAATTTAACATCTTTATACTTTTTAACATTTTCTATAGTTTTACCAAAGACTGCATTATTCATAAGTTTGTAAAAATTTTTCTCAAATTCATTTTTACATTGTTTACGTAAATTGGTGTTCAAATCTATATATTTTTTCAGCCAAGGGGATTGCCTAAATTTGAGACATCTATGAATTTTATGAAGTTTGATACCCAGGGCAGTAGCCTGTTTCAAGTTCTCGTAATGAATAATGTACTTTTCTTTTTTATATAAAGTTGTTTAAAGTTTTGGAATTTTAGAACTTGAACCTGGAGGAATAAGATGTTCAGGGCAAAGGGGGAGATCCTTATGTTTGTCAAAAAGGTGGGGAGGGTATTCAAGATCAACCTCTAAAATGTACCCAAATTCATTATCTTTTGGTGTATTCAAAATATCTTCACTGTATATATCATGATTCTCAACCCACTCAAAATTTCCATACGGTAGATGATGACTCATAGCTGCCCCATAAAGATTGTTAACATCAAAGTACATAAGAAACGATGTACCAAGGTTGGGGTCATAATCTTCGCCCATATATTTATTATTTGCTTCACCATATCGATTTGAGCACTGTGAAACTCCACCTCGTATTCCTCTTTCAATAAACATTATTTTATCTACATCAGTTAATGGTTCTAGCTTAACTTTTGAAATTTTCAGCATGGCATCATTGGCCAACCCAGGAGCTGTAAAATAGTGAACACTATCCAGATCATATGTCCTTAAACAAGTATCTCTGAAATTTTCAAAAATATCTACAAGTAGTAGGATATCAGTTCTTAAATATAACGATGAATATTCTTCTAAGTTATTAATTTTGAATGTATTCCACACATTAAGAGCATGTGCATATTCTTCATCGGAAATATGAGATCCTGTGAGTTTACTATAAAATGAGCCAATTGGTGGCAGAGAAGTATCCTGCAGTTTCTCAAAACTATCAAGATACTCATAAGGAAATATACCTTTATGTTTTAATAACTGAAATTCCTCCTCATTTTCACAGAACGATCTTGTAACCGTTTTTTGATTATCTTCTAAATATGATGATAATTCATCCAAACTGCTAGCCATAAATCTATAGGAGTCTAAAAAATCTAAATTGTATATGTGTGTTTCCAATTTCCTTTGTGAAAGATATATACTTTTCCTTATTGACAGGAAGCAAAGTCACAGGACCTTCAATTTCAGTTGCCAAAGCTTTAATTATGAAATGACGATCATATCCAGATAAATTGTGGAAAAACACAGGAATTACTCGGCTAACTTTACAATTCAAATTACATTTATTGTGGGAGGGTCCTCTAAATTCACCTGTGTAATGACAATGATTTTTAACTTTTTTGAAATCCCCATTATCAGACTCATATGAAAATGGTTTAGAACAAATCCAACATGTTGTTGCTGAATCAAATTTTTGTTGTTCCTCTAATGATAATGGGGTCATTGGTACATTTTTGTTAGATATAGAATCTAGTTCATAAGCAAGTTTTTCTAATTCTTTGACAAACCAGCTTTGGCAGTCTTCACCAATATATTCAACATACTTGGATTTTGAATCATCATATGAACATTTTAGGTAATAACCAATAGCAAATTGGTGATGTTTTTGGTATTTTATAGTTTTGTGTGAAACATTGGGGTCATCATATTTTTTTATCAATGATTCCAAGTCGGCATAGATGCAAAATGGCGCCTTAATCTTGTTTTTGAAGTTTCTGAATTCCATAATTTGATAGTCATCTTCTGGAAGAACCACTTTAGCTTTATTCAAGTCTTTACAATACTCTAAATGTTTTTTCAATGAATATTCACTTTTAAAATGATTCAAACATCGTTCGCATAGCCATTTTTTATGTTTGGCATTGCCCATTTGTTTATTTACAATTTTGGACAAATTTTTTATATAGACAAAATGATAAGACGCATATTTTGTTTCAAAACGTTCTTCGATTTTGTGCCTGTCTATAACATCATTTGCAGGATCGCTATCATTATCATCGTCATCATCATCATCATCATCATACTTCTCAATCATCAACAAATTAACTCTACGTAAAAAATGGGCTTTACTCAAACATAATGGCAATACTTCTTTAAGTTCTTCATCTAATGTAAAAATATTGACTGCAATTTCATTCATAGTTTCAAATTTTGGAATATCTTTTATTTTGATGGGGAAATTGATACCATCATAGTTTAAAACTCTACTGAAATGTGGGTAGGATGACACTCTACTTTGGTTTCGACCCTTTTTTGCAGGATATAAAGCACACATAATAGCCCATAAAAAACAATATTGGTCGTCATTTTTGATATTGATACAACCTTTACTTTTTTTAATGAACTCAGGTAAATCTACATAAGTTGATGCACCACAGTTGATGGGGGTGTAGTTATTGATATTAATTTTTAAATTAATAATTTGGAGCAGAGCCCACCCACTATCTCTTTCTTGAAATTCTTCCAATTTTGCTAAAAATTTATCAGATACATGTTCTTTGAACCATTGTTTTAAGTTGGTTGAGTGGTCGATTACATGATTTTTGGTAGAAAAATGTTTGAAATCAGTTTCTTCGGTATTAGGTTTCATAAAAAGCCCCGTAAAAGTACAATTTACTTTCAAGAGACATTTTGCAAGTTCTCCTCTGATTTTTATTGAGAAACTTTTAAATGCTTTCTGAAAAAATATTCTAGGATCTTTAATGTTGAAATTAGTGATAACACCTGTATGAATGCGACAATTGAAGCAAGACTCAACATCTTCCCAACGTAATTTTTGCGTATGTTTGTCTCTTTTCAATTTATCACGAAAAGTTTGTCTATAATTTTTTAGTATGGCCAAATCCGACTCTATCTTATTAAAACTTGTAACACAATTTGCTCTAGTTTTTATACACTTTCTCAATATAGAAATAATGCGATTAATGTGCAGAATGAATCTCCGAATATCGTGTGTAGATTCAACTAACCTGCTTACCTTACAAAATATCCCTGGTCATGTTTTACATCTGTTTCGGCCAAGAGAATCACCTGGATTCTATATAGTAGAAGTTCCACAAAATGTCATTTACCTTCCAATAAATACACGTTATATTGATGAAATAATCATTCAAATAACTGATCAAAACGGTGATTTGATCAATTTCAAGAAGCAGCTTGTGACAGTAAGACTACATTTGAAAAAAATTTTAAACAATGGTTTTGGTATATAATTTTAAAAAACAACAACAATCAGCTATAAAAGCAGTGACTCCTGAAGAACAGCCCAAATCAAGTGTGAGCCCTAAAACGTTAACAGCTCAGAATAAATTGTTCCTGAAGTCATTGGAGTTTGAAGTACTACAATAAAGAAGCAAATATAATGGACGCAAGTATTTTGAATGTAACAAGTAATGACGTCATCAACGATACATCAATTGTCAGTGCTGAATATCATACGCATAAACCTGATAATGCAACCACATATAACAATAATGATGAAATAAGAATTCAAATTCAACATCAAAATATCTTAACATTCCCATCTAAAAGTTACTTGTTCATCAAAGGTAAATTGCTAGGAGCAGATAACAAACCCAGCAAAACATTATCGTTCACAAGCAATGGAATTTTATTTTTGTTCAACGAAATCCGTTACGACGTTGGTGGGTTGACAATTGATCAAGTGAGAAATCCTGGTATAACTTCATCAATGAAAACTCCTCTTTCCATAACCAACGAGCTGAAAAGGTACTATCATAATGCCGGGTTCTCTTTCCAAAACAATAAATTTTCGGTGGAAGATGATGGAAGTTTCAACTTTTGCATAGATCTCAAGATGATTCTCGGGGTTTTTGAAGATTTTAAAAGAGTCATAATCAATTTACATCAAGAACTTATACTTATACGTAGTAGTACAGATGTAAATGCGTTTATATCAACTGCAACCGGCGAAACTGAGTCTGGTAAAGTTGTTATAACAGACATGGGTTGGAAAGTACCCCACATACAAGCATCAGATGAACAAAAATTACGACTTTTAAAAATAATTGAGAGAGAAAAAGTGTTAACAGTTCAGTTTAGATGTTGGGAATTACATGAATATCCTATTCTACAAGAAACTACAAAACATACTTGGGCAGTCAAAACAACTAGTCAAGTTGATAAACCATCATTCATAATTCTCGCATTACAGACTGATAGAAAAGGACAAACAAAAAAAGATTCCAGTATGTTTGATCATTGTGATATGGCCAAGTTTGAATTGTTTCTGAACTCGGAACGTTACCCATATAAATGTCCAGATATTAATATGGGGAAAGGAGAATATACAGAACTTTATAGAATGTTTACACATTTTTATTGCTCTTATTATAATAAAGAAGAACCTGCATCCCCATACATGCCCAAAGAATTTATGAAGAATGTACCATTATTCGTATTCGACTGTAGTAAACAACCTGAAACATTGAAAGAAGGAGGAGTTGATATCCACATAGAATTTGAAACAAAAGCGCAGATGCCCGCAAAAACTACCGCTTATTGTCTTGTTTTGTGTGATCGTAAAATAATGTATAATCCTCTTGCGGGGATGATAAGAAGAGCTTAAGTAGTTATATTATAACCTCAATCATTTCATCACATTGTAATTAAATTATTATAAATAAAATGTTTATTAAAATGTTTATGCGCATTATCTTTAACCTTTGATCCAAAGCAATCTAACGTTGCCTCCCGACCAGCCCAGCCTGGCCTAGCCTAGCCTAGCCTAACCCAGACGATACCCTTGTCTGATAACACTTCGGGCTATACCAATGGAATTTCAACAACCTCTTCTGGTCATTGACGTAAAACTCTTCAGTTACAAGAACTGAAGACATCGATGTAAAAAAAAAATGAAAAATTTCAACAACCTCTTCTGGTCATTGACGTAAAACTCTTCAGTTACAAGAACTGAAGAGATCGATGTAAAAAAAATAAAAAATTTCAACAACCTCTTCTGGTCATTGACGAAAATCTCTTCAGTTACAAGAACTGAAGAGGTCGAGGTGAAGAAAAATAAAAATTTTCAACAACCTCTTCTGGTCATTGACGAAAATCTCTTCAGTTACAAGAACTGAAGAGATCGAGGTAAGACAAAAAAAATTTTCAACAACCTCTTCTGGTCATTGACGAAAATCTCTTCAGTTACAAGAACTGAAAAGCTCGAGGAAAAAATTTCAACAACCCCTTCTGGGCATTGCCGTAAAACTCTTCAGTTACAAGAACTGAAGAGCTCGAGGAAAAAATTTCAACAACCTCTTCTGGTCATTGACGCAAACTTCTTCAGCTACAAGAACTAAAAGAATGACCTCTAAGAGCTGAAGAATGACCTTCACCATGCTCACCATGGTGCTTCGGATGGACATGCCACCGAACTGTCGCAGGACCGCCCCTACCTATCTACTCAGGCCCGATAGAAATGAGGTCTCTCGTTTCGGTATCTCGTGTGGCGGAGTGATGACCTCGACGAGCGGAGGGTTAGTCTTGGTGAGTTGAGATAGTTGCTTACGGTTAGGCTTTGTCGTGAAAAATGTATGATGGGGCTCACGCGTGCGTTCTGAATCTGCCTGCACGTGCTGGTATCTGCGCTACTGTCTGTCATCAGGTCAGCCACTGTCAAGCCTCGTCCTTTGTTGGATACCTTCATAGACAGGTATTCGCGCTCTTGGGCCCTCTGGACTTGGCTTTGTGACTGCGGTACTCAGAGCACTGGACCTAGTGGGTTAGATCTGGAAACTCGCGGGTGAGCTTCCTCTGCGTTTCTGAAGCTCCAGTTATTCGGAAAAAGTAAATTTTGAGAACCACGTGAAAACTCAAGTAATTGAAATAAAATAGAATCGCATTTGTTTCGGGGTTCGGACCCTGCCGTAGAGTCGTAATTGTTGATCGGGTTGATGATCCCCCCCCTCCTTGAAACTAATAATTTTGTTTTAGCGCTACGACAGTTCCTGATATTTCCATGTAGAGTTGTCCCGGGATTGAAGACGTTCTTATTCGAAACTGATGAATTCAATCCGGTACACAGCGACGCCACCGGTCAAATAGGGACTTTGTAAAAATGAATTGTTATTAGGGCTCGATCAGAAATAGTGTAGACGGCGATTATTTCATGTTAGGGCAAAGATTATTTCGACGCCCCTCCGCATCGGCTTTTTGGCGAACACCCTGTATAGTCAACCCTCTGCGTTTTGTTCCTCCTGACTGCGGTCTTCTTCCACAAATTGCTCAACAACAACGAACTAGCGCGTATACGGGGCGTGATCCAAAAGTTTCTCGCAATGAAGTTTGTACCTTGACTTGAGAATAATTGTTTCGCGTACACCATCGGTTCGAAGGTTTTTGGAAGGGTGAAAGACGGTTTAACATTTCCGGTTATAGACACGCGCGACCGCGGGAATCTTTCTGAGCGTTGGGAGCGACTCACGGTGAAAAAAGGGAATAGGCCCCCACAAAGGCAGCCATATCCAATCCATTTCAAATGGGCAAAAGAGACCATGGCCCAAAAAGAAGCAACAGCCTTTGAAAAAAATGCCACAATAAGATGGGCTACCATACACACACCGGCCCACAAATCTTGGATGGCACTTGTGGTCGAAGTCACTCTTCTCTTTTCAGTGTCTAGAAGCCGGGCCTAACCCTAACATAACCTCTAATACTAACATAAATGTTGGATCTGATTTGACCACAAAAAGAACTTTGAACCGCGAGAACCAGTCAGAATTGAATGTCGGTCAAGGTGTAGAGTCAGGTGTTGGAGGGTTGGGGTGTTGGGACGTCTGAAATAATTAGGGGAAAGTTATCTCTTCGGAATAGGTTAGATCTTTTAGATAATTTAGCCTGCGATGTGAAGGTAGGACTAGGTATAGGAGCGAGCTATTATTTGAACATTTTGAATTGTACATAGAGGTCAATAGATTGCTGTTATGTTAAAATTTTATACTGTGTCTTATTGTGTTCAAACTCGTAGTCAGACCTATCTCAACAATCTCGAGTGCTCTATAATCGAACAACAAGAAGAGAGGCACAACGGGATGTCGTCCTGATACTAGATGATCATCGGCCAAGCGGTTCCAAAAGCGGGAAACGTGATTTAATCCAAATAAGTTGAATTAAATGGAAGTATAATGGGTTGTCTACCCATTCAGGGGTTCAATGGGATAGCTGGGGAGGTTTCACTGCTAAATAAGCTGACTGAACGCACCTTAAGTCTACTAGGCGGTATGCAGACGATCCCAAAATTTCTTTTATTCGATAAGGCCCAAAATTCTCGTCGGCTAATTTGGCACAAATTTTTCTTTTTGCGTCTGACATCTCTTTGTTATTCCGCAACACAAAGTCGTCAATAGTCCGGATGCTAGTTGGAAGTACCTTGCATTTTCTGATGAGAAGATGCCACCTGGTGGAAATGTTCGTTGCATCGTACTCTTCCGATCCAGAAAGGTAGCCACCAGCGCCGAGACCAGCGCCATCCATGCCGGTGGCGTATATACAGGGTGAAGCAGAAAAAAAGTTGTAAATTCATATTTAATCAACCGAAGCATGTGGAGACGTGTAGCTCACCAGATACATGATATGTTTTATGCTTATGAAGCCACGGCAAACTGTTTTTTCTCATGAATTAAGTGATTCTTCGAGATATTGGCACAATATTTCGTATTTCTACTAAAAGTAATGTTAGAAATGATATGAGCTCAGTCCCCAATTACTAAGCCAACTATTTGCGGAAATACGATTGCCAACTTTTTTTTCCTCTTGAGCACCATCTTGAATCTGCCTTGTCAGGTCAGGTCAGGTCAACGTTGAAAAAGTGATTGGTTATCATAATAATGATAACATGTAATCATTTGATCGTAAAAATAACTCCCTCGTTATAATTTAATGACCTTCTCGGCGGGAAAGAATTGCCATTCACGTATTTTTTGGCTCTTCAAAGCTTTAGTGCCCATGATGGCATTTGCAACTTTTGGAATGGTAAAATATTGCCACGAGATAGATAACGCCGTGCCTCCACCAAATGTCACGTATGGCCCTTTTGGCCTTCCCCAAAGTACCATAGTGCTCAATTGGGATCGTAGGTTGCTAGAGAAACATCTCAAACATTATAACAGATTTATAAACTGAATCAGAGATACCCAACAAGATAATCAAACAACAAAGTAATATTTCTTGGCTTACCTTTCGGTTGGACCTATTTCATGGACTACGGAGTACGCCCGAGAGTACGCCACTTCTTAGGCCCAGTATTATAACAGATTTGAACCTCCGGCTGATATTCAACCTCCGGCTAAGAGCAAATTTGAGCGCTGTCATTGGTTAGGACATCCTTTAACCTCCGGTTGAAATCCAACCGGCGGTCAACCAGACATTATACCTAATACTGGGCCTTAGTATATTAGCCGGGGTCTAGGATTTGCGCTTGACCGGCCTCGCCGGTGTCCAACTCGCCAATCCCTTTTAATACCGCCGTGCCCGTCCTGATCTTAAAAATGCTTGCTTTGCAACAGGGACGTCCAGAGAAGCGGCTAGCTAATCTAGGTGAACGTTTCCTTATGCAAGCTGGCACCCTTCAAGGTACCAGGGCCTGACATGGGGTTATCTACCTCGTGACAATATGTTACGCATTATGAACCTTGATGTATTTTGAGGTAGCCCACCAAGTTTCGCCATCACCAATTGGGAAGTTTGTTCTTAAAAGCTGTTTGAACAAAACCTGTGTCATTTTTTTTATGAAAAATACAAAATACTGTGGCTCTCACCCTTCTTTGATCCCTCGTTGAGGAAAGTCTAAAACCGAAAGTTTCCAGAATTTTCACGATAATGGTTCAGTGGGAAGTGCTATTCACTGTGTAGTTCTCAAAAGTTGGTAAATGGCGTTCAGATGCCAGAAAGAGAGCGACAAAGAAGTTCATGCAGTTGAAAAAGACATAAATTACGAGTACCTACAGTCAAAAAAAAAAAATTATAGTTCAGAGCTAGACTGAAAGCCGTCCGAAGACCTTGCTTTTCATACATAGATGTGCAATTTGGTACACTGTTAGAAACGCAAGTTATTTATATTATAAAAAGCAAAAGCAAGCCAAAGATAATGTTTCCAAATAAGAATCGAAATCAGACGAAACAATTTCAATGTCATCAAGGTAACAAAATGAAGATTTCTCTAATCGTTTCCTAGCACTGTTTCAAATAACCGCGGCCAAGTAGCAGGGGCATTGGTTAATCCAAAAGGCATTCTACAAAAATAGTATAAACCTCTACCTGGAACTGTGAATGCAGTTGCCTCACGTGAGTCTTTGACTACAAGTATCTGCCAGTATGCAGACTTAATATCGAGTGACGTCAGATATTTTGCATCTCGTAATTGGTCTGGAATAGACAAAATATATGGAACTAGGCATGCATCCTAAATTGTAACAGCATTCAACTTTCGATATACAATAGCAAAGCGTATGAAACCATCTTTCTCAGGAATTAACAAAGCTGGTGACAACCATGCACTTGTTGAAAGCTCTAAGACTACACAGAAAAAAGTAGGACTTCAGTTTTTAAAAGCTCAAGTATGTAATTCCCAGTGGTCCAGAAAACATTTTGGTGATAACGTATGTGGGTTTGTAACGATTACATACCTTGTTTTCGAAAAAATGAAGGTTGTAAAAATCAATGACCCAGGTAGGTAATAACGCTGATGGCTCAGGTATGTAATATCTGACGATCCAGAGAGCATCAAAGAAGGGCGCAGGCATGTAATCGAGTAAAGAGCCAGGTATGTAATATTTAATGACCCAGGGAAGACTAGATAACGGCGCAAGTATGTAACCGCATAAGTAAGAGCCAGGTATGAAATATCTGATGATCCAGAGCGACGACTAGATAGTGGCGCATGTTTCGCAGATTCGCTGATCTACATTCAAAAGTAGGTACCTACATGCACCATGCACATGGTCTTCTTGGAACTTATCTGCCGAATAAGGCACCAACTTGATTAGAATATGAAAATACTGGCTCCAAGCCAACTCATATTAAAATGTAATGAGAAATTCGTTGCGAGCTTTCACACTATAGCTATGGTATGACAAATGCTTCAGTGTTTGTTCTGGAAATGCCCACTGGCACAGTATTTGACTCCACTGGGTCATTGTATCTTTACTCGAAGACGATGCCTACCGGACTGACTGGCGTTGGCTTCAGTCTGGCGTTGGCTTCAGTCTGGCCTCTGCTCCACAGTCGAACACGTGATTGGTAAAAAGAGTATCTACCTTAATGTGGTCATTACATATCCCGGTCATCACCAGAAAGAATTGCAGGTTGGGGTATGTAATTTCTAATGGTCCCAGGACTGTGTACGTCGCAGTCATTCATCGCAGACGGAATTGCAAGTCTGGGGTATGTAATTTCTGATGCTACCAGGAGTGTGAGCGTCGCAGTCATTCATCGCACAGTATAATTGATGGCAAGGAGTAGTCTTGGTTACAGACTTCAGGTATGTAATCATTATAGCTTTGGTGCAGCACTGATTGAAGCCAACAATTGTCTGCATTTGTCGCTCACCTGTCTATACACATTTTACCTACTTAAGTCAGTGATCGTCACTACCTGCCGGTTCGGAAAACAGTGAACTGTAATATTTGCTATCCTGGGGTGATACTGGATAATGCTGAAGGTAGTAGTTTCTTGAATTACCATCATAAACTCAATCTCAACTCAACTACCAAAGTTGATAAATATTGACCACCTAGATATTTACGTATTGAAATGGTTGGTAGCAATTCAGATATTTAATGGCCTGAGCCTGTAACGCCTACAGATTTCCGCTAAAGCATTTTTCCGTGTAGATTCCGCTAGTTCCGTAGCATTTTGTACAATTCAGCTTCCATAACTTTCCTCTTATGAGGTGACTGACATTGGGTAATACCTCTGTTTAATTGGAGTTGCGGTAGTTCGTATGACGTGTTCCACTTCATTAGTACAGCCAAGGGTTGTTTTCGTTGTACTCAACGTATCCGATATCAATCGCTGAAGCCGAGCATTTTCCGAGTCAGAGAGATCGCTACTAGTGACAATGCCTGAGACATGTGCTGTAAGTTCTTCATTTGAGAAATGTTATTCATTAGCCGGTAGGTCAGGAACAAAACCATTGATTGCCAAAAGTCCGTGCCTAATGCTAACGGAGTTGTTACTTCAGGAAACTTTGAGCACCCTCACTCCATCTTTAAGACGAAATGGAATTGTGACAGTACCGAGTATTAAACAATTTTGGCTATTTGTTACTTTTACAGTTGACGTTGAAGGTTCCAAAGTCAAACCGCAAGATTTCAGAGTTTCCCATCCCACCTCTCCTAAAATAGTACACGATGCTCCGCAATCAAGCAAACCCAATAAAGAAATTCCCATAACACCAACTTGTAAATAAGGTCGTTGGTCACTATCCGTATGTAAAAGAATACAATCAAGAGCAGCTTCGGTGGCAGAAGCTACAGAAATATTATTGGTCGCGTTACTCGTTCTTATAAACGCAACCTCGCGACCCCTTGGTCGCGTCGCGGCCCGTTTTTTGACCGCAGACCAGTACATTTAGGACAAGTGGCAACTGTCTCTCCATCTCTGCCACACCTATAACACAAAACGACTCTTGACAGCAGTGACCTGACTTCCGGCAATTCCAACAGACTGAAGGCCCTGTAGGTCTCAATGGAACTGCAGTAGTACCTCCCTCAGTATTATACTTTTATGGCGATCGTCCCGATTCAAGGGAGAGCTTTCAGGTACGTTGCCTTGCGAATGACGAATGCTTGAAATTTGTTTTTCTAGCCGAAGGCTTCACCTGCTGAGGGCTTTCGCAACTCTTCCCTCAACTCACGTATTTCCCTTGAGACACGATCGGTGTCATTAGTTCGTGCAAAAGTCGACTTTTCTCGCTGATGAACTTCAGATTCGCCATCAAGGGCAAACGGAAATTCCGGCTCGATGACTTCCTGTCGCTTGCAAGGCGGAGAACGATACGCTTTAATCTTGTAACGCTTTTTCTCATATTCAAGGCACTCATACTCCAACTCATCCAACGTGTTGACACTTGGTATCGCTAGAAGAAATTCTGGCGCAAGATTTCGTTGTAGGATGGCCAATTTGGCTCTGTCGTCAAGATGACCGTGGCGCGAAAACATACCCACCAAACATGCAGCAGTACCTATTCATGTATAATTTCTAAATATTCTAGTATATCTAGTGTTTGTTAATTGTGTTAAAATAATTTAAAGCGATGGTGCTTATGGAAAAATGTATTTGCTATGCAATCTTTAACAACCAATTCAATGTATACACCAGAAGGACATGATAAAATAATTTTACCCATGCCTTTCATTTATTATATTTACAATATAATTTCTTTTTTGCACCCCATTCCTATCTTCTGGCATGTCATCGGGGTCCTCATCATCACCGGCTTGCTGGTGAGGCTGTTTTTCATTTTGTTCTTCAAGCTCCTGGATATCCAATGGAACATCATCTTCTACAGCCAAATTATGCAGTACGCAACAAGCTCGAATCAGATGTACAATATCATCAATGTCTCTCAATTTGGAGTGAGATAGCTGCCTGAATTTTTGTTTGAGCAATCCAAAGCAATGTTCAATAACGTATAAATTTTGTGTTAACGTCACATTGTAATTACTTTGAGCTTCAGTCAACTGTCCTCGGTTCTTGAACGGTGTCATCAAATGGGTTAGAACAGGATACCCACTATCCCCTAGCAAATGGAAGTTGCCACACTTTTGTTGTAGTGTACTGAACAATGGTGAGCTTCGGAAAACACGACTGTCATGTACTGATCCTGGATAGCCAATGAAAACGTCACGAAGTAAGAGACGGTGGTCACAGACTGCTTGAATCTGAAAAAATCACCTTGTCAGAATTTCAATTTTTGAGAATAAATTACTGTAATTATTCGTATACCTGCATCGAATAATATCTTTTCCGGTTTATGTATGCATCTGGGTCATCTTTAGGTTTATCGATCTTGATATGTGATCTACCAATTGCTCCAATCACTGCGGGAAACCCCTTTTGGCGAAAATGCCTTTCAGTGACATTTTTTTCATCTTCATCTGGCCATTTGATTACTTCTGGTGAAAGATTGCTCAGAAAATAAGTGACTCGTCTGATTATTCTATGAATGGTGCTAATTGTCACATTGAAGCGATCGCCTACATCTCTAAAACTTGCTTTTTGATGCCCAACATACCAAAGGTATATATAAATGACGTGACGAGCACTTAATGTCCCGTAACAACCTGAATGACGAGTTGTATAGTAGTCACTATTGGAAAATCTTTCTGCGATGGAATGTGCTACGTGTCGGCTAACGCGAAAATGTTCCATGAAGAGCTCATCACCATATTGTGGAATCGTCTGCTCTAAATAATCAGAATTCTTCGGCCGTACGTCGTTGTGTATCACAAATTCTAAATTCGGGTCCTCCTCATCCCTGACTCTACTTTCCGAAGACAATGAGTCTATGCTTTCATCATCGAAGAGGTCGTCATCGTCCAATGTAGGTATAGTAGGTATAGTTCGAGGTCTGTAATGAAACCACATTGATTTAATCAACAAGAAAGACAAATACATTGTAACGGGTTTAAATTCTCTTAGTATAGGTACGGCTCTGTACGTTTACTATGACAGATGCTATAGGGACTTTTGCACTTTACAGGCTGCCTGCCGGTTTCCGCCACAAAAAATAGTTTGATTCCGTTTCGTGATCTGGTTGAAACAAAAAAGTGGAGAACGTCAGTTTTCCAAGTCGGTGCGGACAAAGAAACTCCTTTTCACTACTGTTAGCAGGAATTTTTGAGAAGTTTACCTACAAGTACAAGTGAACTACTATACGTTCCAAATCTCCGTCAAGCGGGGAAAAACCGTACCGACGATTTTCCATTTGTTCTCCGTGTGGATGAAAACCCCCGAGCAAGGGTAAGTCTATGTGAATCGTAAGAACTCCTGATCGCGTGGCCTATTTGAACTCCCTCGTATACTTATTTTCTCGAATTTCTAGTTTTTCTTTTTTATCTATCTTGGCTCTTTTGAGAGATTTCCTGTTGCAACTGTAATTTTTGCGCTACATCCCTTTGCGCTACGCCTTTGCATCCGCAGAAAACCAGCAATAATTGGGAAAATCCGATACAGCTACGACTTTTTCTTTAGGATGAGTTCAAATACAAGACAGAGCTACGAATAGACGGGACAATAGCGAATTTCTTACGAAAATACGCTAAAAATAACTATCAAGTTGGAAATGTTCTTCTCATACATTGAATAATGAGGACGCGTGGTGTAGTGGTGTATCGTGCTTGGCTTTGGCCCGTCTTTGGATGGTGATCACTGCAATATGACGCTCTGGTGGGGATCACTCGGAAGCGGGACATCGGTGCCAAAATCTCTCCTCGGCAAGGTTCTGGGCAGATCTTCCAAGAACTTCGGCCCTCGGAAGCTTCCTCTGGGATAGTGATGGGTTGTTGCTATTCACTTGTGATCCGGAATCCACTTCAGGCAAGCCGATTACCTTCGATGGTTTGTTGCATGGCTAACAGTTTAATTTTAATCTTGAAGAATGATTGATGGGTATATGATTAGGCGAAGCCGCGGATGGTTTATCCAAAAATGAGCTTAGACCAATAAACAATGATGGACTAGGAGGGAAAGACAAAAAAATGAAACTTACAGGCAGCTTAAAATTATAAAAAAGGAGAATTATAATTTGGGATAAATTAATTAGTCTTGGTTTCAGAATGCGAGAATAGCGGTAGCCACCTGGTCTCGGGGTGACACTGCACACCGGTATATGAGCTTGGTGGTCAGGGGAAGATTTCAGAAGAGGGGATGGAAATAGGAAGGGTCCGGAGAATAGGGACGGGGGTGAAGAGATTCGCGTCGTGGGTAGTCGAAGAGGACTGGTGAAGCCGAGACGAACGGATGTGTTTGGCTAGAAGAGAATTATTACTCGTCAAGAGTAAATTAATAAGAGAACTAAAACCATCGTTAATAGTTGAAGTGCATCAGGTACGAGAAGAGAAAATATTGAGGCAAGTCTGACTTCCATTGTAATCAAATGATAATTGTTCAAATGGGGTTAAAAGTAATTGCTTTTAGTCGTCGCGGTACGGGCCTAAAATCGTCCAAGTTCTGCACTTCTAACGATTTCGATTATTTTCGGCACAGATGATCATTGGACCTATTCAAGCGTTTTGACCCGCAGCACCATCAAATTTGCCCCTCAGGAACGGAGGGGTGGGGGTATCTTCAGAATTTGAAGCTCCAGATCTGGTATGGTCTAATGAAGACCCACAAAGGCAAGTGAGTAATCATTTTCGAATGATTTTTATTCGCCGATATCGATTCTCACGTGAGAAATGAGTTGCGCAATCATTTGACGAAGATAATTGGTAATAATAAGAGATAAAGATGAAATCAAGTGGTCATCTATTGAACTCTGTAGGAACTTGTTTTTTTGTGATAAATACATGAAACTTGGTAGGGCTGTTCATTATTACTTACTTTCCAAATATGGAGGGAGCACCACGCGTTCCGACGCATGACGTCGCGACGCAATATCAAAAAACATAGTGGTCGTCATTTCCAAAATAGTCGATATATTATCATAATTTATTTGATTTCTTTCATCAAACCATATGCTTTCGAGATTCAATAACATATTTATGTCGACTTGGGGAAACGGTGGACTACCAGTGGTAAGTCAGGTGTCTGCTAGAGGGAACTGTGAGGTTTCTTTACCCCCAAATTCCCACGGCCAACATCTTCGGATAAAACTATTTTTAAGTTTGTCCATACGAATAATTATGTCATCTGGTCAACATTCTCCATGTTTCGTCCTTCTAAGGACTCCTCAGTATGGTTTATACAGATTTCGCAACCGCGCGAGATCATTTAGATAACCTAGTAAAGTAACCGATTTTGGAATACCGTTTTGTTTGGAATGGGTAAAAAAGGAGTAAATGTAATTTCTGTGATTCTAGTGTTAGGGTATGGATAAAGTCAGCCGAATATGAATAAAGTAAATACGTCTGAAAAAAGCACCAATATAAAAATCTTGAATTCCACTTGGCCCAAAAGATGGTTCGGTAATGTGGAATACCCCTATATCTGAATGTGGACAACTGCATTCTCTGCGAAAAAGAAAAGGGTGTTCCACATTTGGTCCGGTATGCCACAATAATAATAAAATCAATGAAGCCTGCTAGTCAAGTGGAATGCGTGAGCGCTCGGCAAGTAGAGCTTCCGGGTTCGATTCCCGGCACAGTGCTTTGTGCTATAAAAACAAAGTTTCTCAGCTTGTGATATTTGAAAATCAAATTCAGCAAACTCCTATGACGTAAGAAATGCCGATAAGGATAAAAACAAACAAATAAACAAACAATAATGGTTCAATCATTTGATACGGTCTCATACAAAGCGATTTCTTTCTTTCAGTACGGTGGCATCGATATTAACAGGCGATTAATCGTTATAATAATTTATAGTTTAGTTTGTAAAGAGTTGTGTAACCGAGTATGTACCTAATATGGTACAACATCAAAGATCACTTTTTTCCAGTAATCAAAAGTACCTTTCTGAGATCCTTTCATTTGATCGCTAGATCTGTATAAACATACTGAGGAGTCCCTGAAAGGACGAAACACCAGAAATGATAACCAGATAACATATTTGTATGGACAGACTTCAAAATAGTTAGTTTTATCCTCGGTTTTATCCGAAGATGTTGACCGCGGAAATTTGGGGGTGAAGAAACCTCACAGGTCCCCTTACAGGCACTTGGTTTACCACTGGTAGCCCACCGTTTCCCCAAATCGACAAAAATATGTTATTGAATCTTGAAAGCATATGACTTGATGGAAGAAATCAAAGAAATTATAAAATTTCTATCGACTGTTCTGGAAATGGCGACCACTGTTTTTTGATATTGCGTCGCGACGTCATCCGTCGGAACGCGTGGTGCTCCCTCCATATTTGGGGAGTAAGTGATAATGAACAGTCAGACCAAGTTTCATGTATTTATCACAAAAAAACATGTTCCCACAGAGCTCAATAGATGACCACTTGATTTCATCTTTATCTCGTATTATCATTATACCAATTATCTTTATCAAATGATTGCGCAACTCATTTTTCACGTCAGAATCGACATCAGCGGATGAAAATCATTCGAAAATGACTACTCACTTGCCTTTGTGGGTCTTCATTGGACCATACTAGACGTGGAGCTTCAAATTCTGAAGATACGCCCACCCCTCCGTTCCTGAGGAGCAAATTTGGTGGTGCTGCGGATCAAAACGCTTGAATAGGTCCAATGATCATCTGTGCCGAAAATAATCGAAATCGTTAGAAGTGCAGAATAATTTGGTGTACCGCTACGACTATTTGTTTATAAAATGATAGTAGGTTTTGTTCTTGATATTTCGAACAGCCATGGGAAGCGTCAAACCGATTCAATACCCTGAAATTGCTGTGAGCTGTGAGCGAGAATACTTTGGTTTCAGCCACCTTCAAGACACCAGAACAATGGTAAAAACCTCAGTAACCCTTTCGAAGAGATCTAGCTTCCTACAGAGTATGATTTTGTAGACTCTATTAGCGCTAAGGATTGATTTTGCGTACTTGTTACATAAATTACCAATTGGTGTCGAATTGAATAAAAGTGACATAACATACAGTACGGACCAAAATATAAAACAATGTGAATCATTTCAACCGTAACATAGAAAAACCTATAGTGCAAGCGGTACACACCTAAAAACACATCGATACTGCATTTTAGAGTGCAGTAACGAGATTTGGTATGGGCATACTTTATACCAAGACAAGCGATTTGACCCGCAGCACTCGATATTTTGTCCCTTAGGGGGCCAATGGGGGCCCTCCAAATTTTCAAGATGCAAGAACTTCCACATGACGATCATTGAGTATCGTCATGTATGTCATAAGTGAAGCTTACGGGTCTATTGAAAATGTTTCCATCAATTGTCGTCGTGTCCGATTCATTCTTCCCACTTGAAAAAAAAATTCTTTGGCAGAGGTCAAAAAAACTGTTTTTATTTTTTCTTCTATGCAAGGAGACGATAAATTCATATGTTCTGTTGCGTTCCCAACTAAATCACATTCCCTGAACCTAATTATGAAGAAAAATTTTTTGTAATGGTATTTTTCAAAGAAGTGGTGACCTCTTCAGTATCTCTTTTCCAAGAGCATTTCTTTCTATGTTCCCACTGGAAATCACCCGTAATTTTTGCAGGAATGGAGACCTCGAACTCTTTTCTTGATAGATGTGAAACAACGTGACTCTAAAACGCCAAATAGGCCAGGCGGTATGTCGGTAAAATCACTACAATCTGGAAAAAACTCCGACCAAAGCTTTTATGGTGTCAAACTCTTTGTAAGGTCAGTAGTTATCTACCACTGAGTTTCCGCCCAAAAACGAATTGTGCTGATTCCTCCACATCTGCGCGAAGGTAAAGGATGCCTCGAAAGTGCAAAAAGACCTGTTAAACCTCCGTGTTTTTTTCTTATATTTGCCTAAATGCAAACGTACAACTCTTATGCAAACATTGGAAGCATCTGTCATCATCTCTGTGCCAGTCTTACTGTTGAAAAAAAAGATTTCTTTGTGCGGGTCGGATAAATCACATTTAATTGTTTTTCCACACAAGAAAACGATAGAGCAACATGTATTTTGGACGTTTTCTAATAACTTGTACTCATTGAGCCCATCTATGGCATTAAAATTTCAATAACGGCATTTTTGAAAATGTTGCCAGCAAAAAAGAGAAAAATTTTCACCCGCCTGTTCAGCAGCAATTTTTTCAATTTTACCAAACACCGTTTGCGAAAATTTTATAAGGAATGAAAAGCTCAAACTCTTCTCTAACGATATCGTGCCTGGCTTGACCGCGGCACGCACTTAAAAGTCTTAAAAAACTGTTTTCTTTTCGAGAGGTCCTGTTTCACCCGTGTGCGGCCGTGACTACTTGACATAGACCGGACTGATTACACGAGCTTGGAAATGTACTCTTTTCCAGCTTTAAAATGCGACAATTATTATTGAGACTTTGTACATTGATTCATGAAGAAATCATACATCATTTTATCATTAATGGTCGTGTTTCAAAGCTGGAAGAGAGTACATTTCCTAGCTTGTGTAATCAGTCCGGTCTATGTCAAGTAGGCATGGCTGCACGCGGGTAAAATAGAACCGCTCGAAAGAAATCAGTTTCCTACACTTTCAAAAAGCGTGTTGCGGTTGAGCCAGATATAATATCATTAGAAAACAGTTCCAGCTTGTCATTTCCTATAAAATTTTTGAGAACGGTGTTTGGTAAAATTGAAAAAACTCCTGCTGAACAGGCGGGTAAAAATTATTCACTTCTTTACGGGCAACATCTTCAAAAATGCTGTTATTGAAATTTTAACGCCATCAATAGGCTCAGTGAGTACAAGTTATTAGAAAACATCCAAAATACATGTTGCTCCATCGTTTTATTGTGTGGAAAAACAATTAAATGTGATTTATCTGACCCGCACAAAGAAATCTTTTTTTTCAACAGTAAGACTGGCACAGAGATGATGACAAATGCTTCCAATGTTTGCGTTAGAGTTGTAAGTTTGCATTGAGGCAAATAAAATGAAAAAGTAGGGGAAGAGAGGCGAATATCGACCGGCAGTCTAATATCGACCACACCACTGTGGCCCACCCTGTAAGTTTTTTGGAATCATGACACAGGGTGCCATCTAGCATTTTGCAAGTGAACTTCAGCACAGCTGTCGGTCAGCCATTTATTTGAAGCGCTTGACTGACAATAACGAATTATTGTTTCCAGCCGATATGATTTAAGTTCAGGAGTGTTTATGATAACGTATTGCAGACTTTTCATTGTAGTTAGACTTAGGTCTCCTGGTGCAATGTACCAAGAATCATTGACAGTAACTTTGTGTAGTAGGCCTAGTTCCATAATCTAACATGGTTTTTCATCGTCAAAGAATTGTTTTTTGCTTTTGTTGTTGGCCAATATCGACCAGGTTGGTCAATATTGTACAAATGGAGTTTAATACATCATTCCAGATGCCTCGCGGAAAATATCGGCGAAAAACGAATCGCGCCTCGTGTGGTGCGAAAATGACCTGATGAGGTTCCTGAGAGTACTTACCCAAGAATTATTTTTGATTTTATCTGTTAATCTTTCAAGTTCCTATCATGGGAATCGTTCTTGGTGAATGTTAGGAAAAGGGGGGCAAAATCAAAATCAAAAACTAGATTTTTTCGAAAAGAGATGTTTTGACTTGTATTTTTGCGCTTTTGCTAAGCATGCAGACTACAAAATGGCTAAGAAAACATGCGATCGATATTATCCGACCTGGTGGTCGATTTTACCCCACTGGTCGATATTACCCGCTGAAATTTTCACTTTGCTTTCGAATTTTTTTCACAAAAATGTTTCTACTTAGTGAGTGACTATTCAAGGTTTTGGGTAGTTAAATGGTTGGGGAATATGGTACAAAACGTACAGCATTGACAGTGCACATGGCGACTGGTTTTGAATTTTTTGCCTTAAGTGGTCGATATTCACCTGCTCTCCCCTACGAGGGTTTAACAGGTCTTTTTGCACCTTCAAGACATCCTTCACCTTTGAGCAGATGTGGAGGAATCAGCACAACTCGTTTTTGGGCGGAAACTCAGTGCTAGGTACCTACTGACCTTACGAAGAGTTTGACACCATAAAAGCTTTGGTCGGAATTTTTTCTATCCAGAATGACCTACCGCCTGGCCTAAAAGGGTGCCAAAAATGATTTTTTTTCTGCTTGGCCGTCCATATTTTGATTTTATAGTAGGAGAGACGCAAACCAATATTCAATCCAGGCTGCAGGCGCAGGCGATTTGGTTTCAACAAAAAATATTCTTCAATGCCGTGTTTTATTGCAGTACAACGAAACGCAGAGTCGTTAGGTATAAGTAGGTATATTTTCCGGTAGAACTTATTCGCCTGGACTAGATCTCATTTATTTGCGCGTCTCCCCTACTACAAAATCAACATGCCAAAAATTTGACGGCCCAGCAGAAAAAAAAAGTTTTTGGGCTCTCTTGTGCATTTTGAAGCCATGTTGCATGGAAATTACTAAGAAAAGAGTTCAAGCTTTTCATAGCTGCAAAAATTGACAGTCTTATCCAGTAGGAACATTGAAAAAAATGCTGTTGAAAAAGGTGTACTCAAGAGGTCACCTCTTCTTGGAAAAATGATATTGCGAAAAAATTGTCTTCATAATTAGGTTTAGGGAATGCAATTTAGTTGGGAACGCAACAGAACATATGAATTCATCATCTCCTTGCATAGAAGAAAAAATAAAAACAGTTTTTTTGACCTCTGCCAAAGAATTTTTTTTTCAAGTGTGAAGAATGAATCGGACACGACGACAATTGATGAAAACATTTTCAATAGACCTGTAAGCTTCACTTATGACATACATGACGATACTCAATGATCGTCATGTGAAAGTTCTTGCATCTTGAAAATTTGGAGGGCCCCCATGGGCCCCCTAAGGGACCAAATATGGAGTGCTGCGGGTCAAATCGCTTGTTTTGGTATAAGGTAGGTCCATGCAAAATCTCGTTACTGCACTCCAAAATGCGGTATGCTTTTGCGTACCGCTCCCACTACTATTGTAGGCTGTTAAAAAAGCACTTTTAGGACACTAAACCCGAGTTTTGATAATTTTAGGCAAATTGGACTTCAAACAAAGAGGTTGATTCAATTATTCCCATAGTTTGAATGGAACAAATCAGAAAATGGATATTTTTTCCAACATTGTTGGATCATTTTCATCTAGATTTCCACCAAAAAATCGAAAAAGCCTATTTTAGGCCGTTAAAAAGGTCTTTTTAGGACAGTAAATCCGATTTTGCCAGTTTTAGGCATTTAGGCAAAAACAAAGGGGTGTCAAAAGCAATGTTTTTTCAACACTAATAATTATTTCAAGGTCTCATGCACATTACATGCCTAAAGCAGAACCAAAACCCAGCGTGAGATAGAGCTGCTGGATAAGTCTGTAAGTTCAAAACTACAGCACCAGCCGGATAAAACTTATGGAATCTAGACACTCAATTTTTTTTATGTAAATTATTTGGTTGATGATTTAAATAATGGCTATAATTTCGAAATACCAAGACAAAACTCAGTGAACAGCTATCTCTCACTAAGTGCAACTAAATAATCGAGATTTTTTTCCGTACAAATGAAAATGAGCTAGAAAGAAGAAAGGGTTGAAATTAAAACTCGACGAACTATCAATTAATTATATAGGGAATTAAAACTCCAGGACGTTGGGAAATTGGTTCGCCAATAGTTTTACAAATTAAGAAGAATGTGAAACGGAATTAAATTGAAAAGATTGAGCTAATTAGTCGCAGGGTTGCGCACGTAATTAGGGTGTACTTTTCTTTCAGAAACCGAATGAAAACTTGAATTAACTAGTTCCTATCGTTAGCTGATTTCAGCACGTCTGGAAATTGTGTAATGAATAATTAAGTTAAACTTAATTAAATTGGCGATGATTGATTAATTCGTAATAAAGATTTGGTTGTGGTGTTGGAGGACTTTGTTTATTGTTCAACATTTATTCAACTCATCCTCTTTCAAAGAACTGAGGTTACTACCGTATGCTTGAGGTATTAGCACGACGGGAAATTGAGGTAGGTGAAAAATTCATCTAAATGACTTAGGTAAAGGTAATTAGAAATCTACGGCAACAAAAAATTGAAACACAACGTAGGGTCAATGAAGGTATCACAGCTAATCAATTTAATCATGGGGAAGGCGGTTTTCTCACATTACAAATGGTTATTCTGTGGTGAAGGTATTGGACCGATTTCTTGTGCCGGGGTGAATGACAGGAAAGAAAAGGAAACACCCCCATCGTATGCTACATCTTCAGCTATTATTCTTGCCGCATTTAAAAAGCGGGCCTCCATTATGCTCCATTTCAAAATTCCATCGTACAGGAAAAGCACAGAACGATACAACTCAACTTTAGACATAAGAAACTACAAAGGCAAAACCTTTGGCAGATTCGTAAAATCTTCCGACGAAGCAAAAAACAATACACACTAAACAATCAATATCACTCAACAGCAGTAAAAGCATTACGAAAAGCAGTGAAAAGAACCAAATATCTCAGCTTTTCCGACGAATTTTTATTGTTGTTGTTGTTGAGGCTTTGACTGTTGACTGGCAGAGAACGCCAGCAGTTCTTTCAGCTAGAGGAGAAGCTTGTAAGAAAGAATCAAATCCATCCAAACTGAATTTATGTATTTCAATAAAAATACTGTTCTGCATTGCACTGCATTGTTCTATTTTAGCTTTGACATTTTAGTGAGAGAATATCAAGGTCGAGTAGAGAATGTAGAATGCTAGTTTAGTAAAATAATATGTATCAAAAACGTAGGAAAATTATTTTATTTGTAATCTTGTCACGTCAGATTATAAAACTTCGTACAATTTGTAAACTACACTATTCCTTTTTTCCCAGACCAAATTTACATATCGATTTTGACAGCTTTATATTCCTTTCGCGAAAAGTGCTCCAGTTCTGGTTCTTCTTTGTGGAACTGAAGCACAAGCAATGAAACTGAGAACGTATTTGGTTCAAAATGCATACCTTGATGTGAGTTGTTAACATCTTCTACGGCAATTTTCAACCTCTTCCGTTTCTCAATCACGGACTTGAAGTAACATTTAGACGAGCTGTGATTGTGGTTTTCGTCGATTCTCATTACCACCAAGAACTGCTGACAACGACTGAGTTTGATGAATATGTTCGCTTGGCATTCTTGCTTGAAAGTTGTGCATTTTCTCTTGGAATGCACATTTTTCGATTTGAAATGTCTCCCGCCCCGGATGCAGGAAAGTTTGATGTAATAGTACTTGAGAGCTTCGTTTGCATTTTTGACAGTGTCCGGGAATCTTTTCCCTTGATTGCGGAGCGTCTTGGCATCGCGGGTCCAATATTCGTTGCACACCAGTTTTTTGTAGTTTTCCACTGCGGCAGTCAAGTCTTCGTATTTGGAAAATTTGGCGCCGATTTCAATTTTCCTAAAAGAAATAATCATAGTCATCGTGGAGTTATTAGCCCACAGAATGGTTGAACGTGTACCTCCAGTACCTAGTATTCCCCTCGGTATTCCCTATCCAGCCTTCGCCTTACCTCTGAAATTGAACCTCAAGTGTCCCTAGTTAAATATAGTTATTAATTGAGGAACTCTCCAATCTTCGCCTCTAATACGTCTGTCAGGAAGAAATCCTTCTTTTCCCTTTGATGCCCTTCTACCTTTTCTACTCGACCCCTCTCTCTAATATACCTAGTTGGTACCTACTCAATTTATCCATGGTATTGTTGCCAGGTTTGCAGGAGACTCCGATGCGGAAACAAGATGCAAACCTGTACAATTGGTAGAGGCGAGAAGGAGTCCCGATCGAGAGCTTGCTGGCTGGATTTATCGCAAAGCTGCTTGACTCTTCCAGACTCGCAAGTGAGACTACGAGTATATCAACACGTACCAGGATAACCCGGAATGAAGTGGTTTCGCCGAGAAGCTTCAAGAACTTTCCGGTGCGGGTTTAAAAGAAGTGACTCCGTACCGAGACAGGCAGTTGTGAAAGGAAATCGTTCGCAAAGTCAAGAACTGATTGCTTTGACAAATTCACTTAAGAACAATTTACCTTGATAACTTCGAAACGCTGCAACTGGTCTCAAAATACTGAAAGGACGCTCAAGCTCTTCAATTAGTAAGCTTGCGGCGATTCCAACTATTGTTGGAAATGGACGGACAATAAGGATCCTCTAAGTAAAAACTTTTTTAATACGAAACAAAGACGGAAGGATCAGAAACGCACGACTTCAATTGTTGTTCAATTAACAAGTACATTTATTCATCATTTATTTACATTACTATCATAACTTTTGCAGACTTGATAACTTCGAATCGATAGTATAGTTAGTATAGTTTTAATATTGGTTCCTGCATAGCCACTATTGATTCAAAAAAAATTATCGAGTCCAAAAAAGTTCCCAGAAACCCAGTTTACCTAACTACATCACGTTATTTATCTGTCTGTCTAGCAAGATCGATAAGCTCTGGCTCTTACCCTGTCTTGTAACATTCAAGGAGAAAAGTTCACAGATAAGTAGCTAGGTACTTTGCATTTTAATAAAAAAAGTTCGAAAAATTAACTACGGCTTGCTTTGCGTCTTCTTTGTGTAGCACCTGAAGTGTTTGCTGAGAGATTTTTACTTTTGTGCACGGTGTAAACTGGTCTCTGACTTATGCACAGTGTTCCGCAATAAAATGGTTTGCACACCTGTGTTTTGCTATTTTTTACATAAAAAAAATAACGGAAGGTGACGTTCCTTTTCGAGCTTGTATCGGAGCTTCCCGTCCTTCTCCGGGTCGGTATAGACTTTTCTGTTGTTGAAATGAGAAATAGGCGTTTTTCCGCGGAAGATAATTTATAATATCTCTGGGAGATTTCATTTCGCTAGTCATTGGTTATTTTTTTAGAGCAGTTGTACAAGCATTTGTTCATGCAGTCCTTCCTGTTGGTCATTTTCTTGGCCGGAACTAACTTTTTCCGAGAAGAGACGTATGAAGACCTTGATCATGTTGTCTCTTGCTTTTGTTACAGGCCCAGTTGTCCAAATTTCGTGACCTTCTCCTTGGACGGTTTTCTACCACGGCTTTCACTTCCCAGAATTCATCTGAGCCATCACTGCAAAAGACAATACCATTATACCCCAGTCAACGAAGAAAAAATTGGGAAAATAAATAGTGTGGCAAAATTAAGCTTGCTGATTATTACTGTGTAAAAAGTTCCCATCGATAGGTGGTGGCACAGTGGTGGGAATCGCCACCCTCTTGGATTATTGGTACATTTCAAGTTTTTTTTTGCAGTTATCTCGATAGATTGCGATCCCATCAAAAAACCGCTTGGTTCAAATGAAAGGCCATCAAATTGCCTGCAAAAAAGTTGCGTATCACTTCCACGTATCTGTCATGTCATAACTTTAGAGAAATTGGCCTGTGAGCGTCAGGTGTGAGTCGTGGAGGAGATATTCCATTTCTAACGGTGTTTTTGAAGAATCACACAAAACTACAATGCAATGCTGTTTAGTTGATCTTCGTTAATGAATAATAAAATAGAAAAAAAATGTTGGCCTTCATTTCAGAAAATATGGGGGGGTCAAAGGGAAAACATTAAACCTCCCATATTTCGGTTATTTGGAAGAAAAAAATTTTTTTTTTGGGGGAAATGATGAGTGATCCTTTTATGCTACAAGGTGCAAAAGACAGACCAATCATGGTACAGGGTGAGTCTGTACCCCGCATTTTTTTAGACCGCGCGTAAATAATAATAATAATAATAATTTCGTCTTTGTTACGGCGAAGTCTAGCCAATGGCTACTCTACTTAACCGCAAACCGCATCTAAACACCTGAAAATGTCCGTAACCAACACTACGAGAATCAGAACAATGGGTAACCTAAACTGGTTTGTCTGTCACTCATTGTTCTGATTTTGGTACTATTGGTTACGATTATTTTCAGATGTTTAGATGCGGCTTTGCAGATTAACGCGCGGTCTGGAAAACTCCGGGGTACAGACTCACTCTGTACAATGATTGGTCTGTCTTTTGCACCTTGTATCATAAATGGATCACTCATAATCCCTCTTAAAAATGTTTTCAAAATTTTCCTAAATAACCGAAATATTAGAGGTTGAATTTTCCCCCATATTTTCTCAAGTGAAGGCCAAAATTTTTCTTTCTCTTTCATCATCAATAACGAAGATTAACTCAACAGCACTGCATTGTAGTTTTTTGTGATTCTTCAAAAACACCGTTAGAAATGAAATATCTCCTCCACAATTACAGGATACAGGATACAGGCCAGATACGTGGAAGAAATACGCAACTTTTTTGTAGACAATTTGATGGCCTTTCATTTGAACCAAGCCGTTTTTTGATGGGATCGCCTTTAATCGAGATAATTGCAAAAAATACTTCAAATGTACCAATAATCCAAGATGGCGGCGATTCCACACCCTCTATTGATGGGGACTTCCTACACAGTAATCAGCAAGCTTTCGAGAACATCTCTACCTATTTTCAGAACTACACTATATTTATTTTCGCTATCCTCCTAAATTATACTTTCATTGACTGGGCTAATTAAATTAAAACTATTAGTGGATTGAAAGAAAACTTTACCTTGAGTACGAGCTTGAGTTGCCTTCCTCCATGTTTTTTGAAGTCAAAAATTATTAGGTAGGTATTGTGGCAAAACTCGTTGGAAATCAAGACGTGCGAGCAGGAAACAATCCTGATCAACTGGCGGAGGAGTGGTGCATCGAGTGCAACCAAAGCGACTTTTCTACAGAATGAACTAACTATTGGCCATTGCTGACTTTTACCGGAACGACAATGGAAGCGACAAGATCCAAAAAGCTGGAATATTCTCGACTATAAGGCGCGGGTATACATACGTAAGAGCGATGGATATTATCACGCAAGATTCGTCAATAATTTGCAGCATTTTGTGCGATATTCAAGCGTTCGTCACAAGCATTCAAGCTGTTGTTTTCAAACCAAGGCCCATATTTTTTAAACGTGTGAAAATGCTGTACCTAGTTACTATGCTATGCTATACAAATTTACTATGCTATAATTTATAAAATTATTTGATTCTTGTTGTTTCTCGAATCGACAAGGTAAGTCATTCTGCATCCTATGTCGAGAACTGTCACATTGACAGTTATTGTAGCAAACTGCAAACTGCTTGTAGCCTTAGCCTCCCTTTTGTTTGATGATTGCGTAATGTGAACCTGTATTACATCGTACGTGGTCAGATACAGTCGATTTCCACTTGCCTTGTGGTTAGGTACAAAATGGTACTACTTTTCTGATTCGTATCTCTATTTTTCAGGGACTCCAGTTAGCGAACCACCGAAATCCATCTCCAGCTCATCGTCGCCGCACCGACAAGCCAGGATATCGTTGAACGCCGCGTGGTGGCGCGAAAGTGACATCGATCTGACGAGAGCAGGCCATAGTACCGAGAGTTCATAAATTAAATGGGTCAAGGGTGCCTGTGGATTCAAAAACGTCTGTCGAAACTAGCGTAATCCTTTTGTAATAAATTTGTCAAACTTTGACAATTTACGTCCTATATTATTGATTTCTGATCTGCCATAAGTGCACGAGAATACTTCAAGCTCAAAAATACTCCTCGATCATGTAGGTTTTGTGCCCTGCCATGAAAACCACATTTAAAATGTTCCAAAAACGAAAACTGCGACTGGTTTGACAAATTACGATAACCAAAAAATTACAGACATCAAATGAACGATGCTAGTTCCGACAGATGTTTTCAAACTCATAGGCACCCTTGACCCATTTAATTTATAAACGCTCGGTATATTCAGGTCGGCTGGGGTTCTGACCCGACGGGCCGGAGCTCCCTGGGAGTTGCAGGCAAGACGGAGAGAACTCTCAGCACCGCAGCTGGTTCTTCGATAAATACCCCTCTATTTTACAATGATCTATTGTCAACTGTCATCGACACGTCGTAATAGAATTAGTCATAACCGTAATCTAGCTCTGCCATCCAATTAGAATAAGTTAGTATACGCTCTAGGTGTAGTCAATCTCTTTTTTTTTTGTTAGCCATAGATAGAGTTCATAAGTAGTTGAGGAGGGTAAACTACGTAATTTTAATTTTAGTCGCATTGACTCTCATGCGCACGACAGATAATAAGCGATGCTGCGCTCACGACTAACATTGAAACCACAGCTAAATGAGGCTGACTTAGCCCACCTTTGAAGTCTTGTTTGTCCAACCTCCTCCACGTGTCAAAGCAGTGAAGATACTTGCGGGGATACAGCAATCTGATCGTACTGCGTTCTGGAACCACTACTTCGGCCATCCGAAATGGAACGCAACAACCTCCTGCCTTCTGGCTACAACATCCCTTCCGTCCAACGTCAGTGTTCAACAAATTCATGTATGTTCACTGAGTTTGTTTGTATGTAGGTATACGTGCACCTACCTGTTTGGTCTCCACGAATGTCTGCGCAATTATTGATGTTCTTCAAAACCACAACTATCCCTCAGAATCAAGCAAGAAAAATCAAAATAAGTATTTATTTTGAGCATACAAACATCTCAACATCGAAAACCTAAGACTTGAGTATTTATCATTGAATACATATTAAACTGATGTAACTACAACATACAAGCAAAATTAAAGGCGCAGAATGCCAGCAAAGACGATATCATTTTGTGCATCGTCCTCGTCCAATATGAGCAGGGGACGTGCCTGGTCCTCGTATAGTCTGACCCCAGCACAGGCATTGTCGATGGTCGGTGAATGTGCATTTATCTGGTGGCTGATCAGCTTTTGATAAGAATTGGCTTTCTTATGGCAGACCACACAATAAAAATGAAAACTGCCGTGAAGCTGGCCCTCAATCATATAACTGAAAGCATCGGCAAAACCCCGGAGACAAGACGTGCACTTTATGAAAAACTCTCTGCCGTGTATGTCCCTCAAGTGTCGATACAACGTCATGTCGGCGCTAAAAGTCTCTCTGCACACCGGACATGCGTACAAATCTCCTCCCTTGTGGGCAGTCCTCTTGTGTTCGTAGAGGTTCGGAAAATACTCGTTGCAAAGGGCACAAAATAAACACTCTGTGTAGTGGTTGATGATGTGGTTTTCGATCTTGAGTCTGGTTCTGAACTTGGTATCGCAGATGTTGCAAGTGAACAACGTGCCTTCGCACTCGAAAGCCGCACCCTCTCCTGTGTAGCTGAAATCGGGCAGTTTGATTTTGTGCGCCGATTTCAAGTGATCCAACAGGATGCTGCGATTGTTCAGCTTTACGGAGCAAACCTGACAGGAAACGATCTCCGAGGAAACGATTCCCGATTCCTCTTGGTTCTCTGGGGACTGCGCATTGTTAGTTACGAGAATGTCGTTCAACCGTTGCATCATTTTGCCCACAAGCGTTCCGGCCTCGTCGGGTCTTCGACGGCAGAACTGTGCAATTATCGGGGGTGCGGGTAAAGATAGCGTGTCTGGTCCTGCGTGGGGAGTTGTCTGGAATGGAACCTCGTTCATATCGGGGAGGCCTTCAAAGTCGAGATCCTCAAACAATGATGCCTCGCAAAGTTGTTCTGGACCTGTGAAGTTTCCGGGGTAGTTTCCATGGCAATCCCAGTCTTCCACTTTGATTGCCATCGGAAAATGAATCCTGAAAATGACCAACATTAGTACTGCAACATTTCGGAACTCAAGTCCGATTTATAATCGATGGAAGAGTAAACGGAGACGCAAGCGTACTCGTAAAAGAATAAACCAATCGCTATCGACCAAAAAGAAGGAGCCAAGGCGGATACTGACAGTGATTCGTTAATTTTCGTTTACGCTTCCGTCGACTAGAAATCGGACTCAGAGATTCGATTTCAATTTGGAAAGCGGCCGGCGTGAGTGTTATCATAACTATGGTAACAATAGGTGAGAGTCTCTATCAACGATTTTTTCTCAGGGAGGCCTACGGGGGCCTTGAAATTTTGAAGTGATGGAACTCCTACGAAACCACTTCTCAATATCGTTATACCTGATGAACAATAAACGTAAACGTTTGACTTTATTATACACCTTGATGGCATCAGTCGCCATGTCGCTGCACAGTTGAAAAAAGCAAAAGTCTTCGACAAGCAAGAACATTTTGTTGTTCAATCTCTTCACAAGACCATTTAAAATTGACGCGATTTGTATCGTTTCCAACATTGAGGCATCAGCTCATTCCATTTATGGAGTCGAAATAACGATAGTCCCATCATTGTGAGAATGCCAGGCAAAGAAAAAATGAGCATATTGTCATTGCCTAGTTCAACAGCTGTATTTCCAATATTTCCAATCGATATTACCGATAACATGACTATCCCGTAGACGAATTTCCAAGTCAAATTTGTTAGAACCACTAAACTGAGACAAAATTGAAGTGGACCGCCCCAAAATTGTGCCTCGGTTGAAATCAGGGTATCTGGAGAAAAAAATTGGCTGATTTTGGAAGTTCTTGTGGTGTTCAATAAAGTAATTTTTTGGCTACAAAGTACAATTACAGATCACCCAACTATTGATCTTATCAACAATACATGGGGTGACAATGAAAAATGTGCAAGAATTATCTGGCTTTAGCAAGGTCCGTTGGAAGAAAACAAGTCGCAGAATATTTTTTTCGACATTTCCGAGAAGCGTACATTGATATCTCGAAACAATTTTGTACTTTTGAGGATGAAGACACAACACAATAACAATCAACAATAATGACAAGAACTGAAATTTTATCAATTTGTTTCTATTACACACGAAACAGGGTTTAAACACGAAGGGCCGCATTCATACCTCGCTTTTTATATTAGAGCGATGCGCATTTAGGGGCATTTCTCATATTTCAGTGTTAAAAAATACATTATTGCGATTGGGAGCGATTGTATGTACTTAATTGCAATTAATTTGCGAGTTGATTTGTATTTTTGAACACTGAAATATCAGAAATGCCCCTAAATGCGCATCGCTCTAATAGCGCTTTTAGCTTAAAAGCGAGATATGAATACGGCCCAAACACACCAAGTACAAATAAGCAGGTAGGTACAGGTGGTCAAGAATCGAAACCATAAAAAATGTAGAATGCTAGTCTGTAACACATGAGAACAATTTAAACAATCATAAAACAGTCGATACAACAGACATTGTACATATTGCAGATTTAAAAAACCGGGGTTCTGACTAAAGCAACACTCCTGGGAGGGTCACAATAAAACATAAGTGAGTGCCTGGCACTAATGCGAGGCACCAAGATAATAATCCGCTCAAAGAGCATAATTACAGTCAGTTGCATTGTGCAACAACTTGAAAAGAAATCTTACGCATGAAACCGCATGTCTCGCCTCCAAGGATGTAAAGTTATGCCTTAAGGACGGAGTTAAATTGGTAAAATGAGGCGATGCGGAATCAATCAGTGTGGGTTTATTCCTTGACAGAAATTTACCATTCAGGTCTTTTTAGAAAGCTACAAGGATGTACTTTGGTTTGAGCCTATAGAAATTTTCAAAATCTAAAAAAAATCAAGTTTTGAAAAAATAATTTTTGGATTTCGAAAATGTCTATAGGCTCAAACCAAAGTACATCCTTGTAGCTTTCCAATTTCCACCTGAATGGTAAATTTCTGTCAAGGAATAAACCCACACTGATTGATTCCGCAACGCCTTATTTCACCAATATGACTATGTCCTTAACAGCAGTTCTGTGGTCAAATCCACGGGAGGGGTATATACACCGCCCAGAAGAAACGAGAGACTGAAGGACTGCCTCCAGGCGGGTTTGGTGGTTCTTGAAAACTGGATACCAGATAAGGGAGACATACCTACTCTAATTTGGATCGTACGAAACTGCAGTAGGTATAATGTCGTGAGGCATGCGGCATTTCCGAAGTCGTTACAGTTGCGATAAATAAAGCCAAGTGTTCGAAGGGATAAAGAGATATCGTCAACATGGTCGACAAAGGAGAACCCGACGTCGAAGATCACTCTCCAAGGTCCCTGACTATGCTCACGTGCTCAAGGATGGTTCGTTCAACTATTTATGTAGTCGCAGAGAATCGGGTTAGACTTCTTGGTGAAGGTGACGACAACATGTTTTTGGGCGTTCAATGAAAAGCCGTTGGCACGACACCATCTGAACACAGAGTCAACACAGCCCTGTAGGACAGAGTAGTCATCTATGGTATCAATTCTTGCGTATATCTTCAAGTCATCCGCAAAAAGCAATAGTTCCTGTTCCTATACATAAGTCTTTTTCGAGCGAGTAACTTTTTATAACCGGTTGGTTATTAGCGGTTGACATAAAATTGACAGATACTGTCATTTTTTTGACATCTGACATTTCTCGCTAAAACGTTGCGGTTATAACTTTGGTTATCAGCATTTGGCGGGAAAAGAGGGACAAATAGTTACGTACTTGTACTTGTCTCTGTTACGTACCGTGTAAGTACTTGAACTATTCGTAATCTAGGATAGCTTTGAAGATGAAAAATTCAGTCATTCAGCCAATCCAGTCACTTGAATCGATGAACATTTCGTTTCCGAAGTCACCCCTGATTACGAATTTTATTGATTACATGTGTATCGTGATCACATCACACATACAATTTTTATAAAATCCTAATTGTTTTCTTGTTCATGGTGTAGGTAATACCGAAGGAACAATAAATATATTGAATTGAATTGAAAATCAACTATTCATATTTCTACTATAAATAGGAGGTATGACATACCTATGTCATACCTTCAGGATTGAACCACAGCAGGCGGTCATCGGACATCTAAATTATCCGATGCTTTTGTGGGTCCATCGCAGATGAGTCCATCGTCTTCGATTCTTCGTCCCTCGTCGCCAAGTCAAGTCGTCAAGTTTTTGAGGTTAGGTTAGGTACGTCTGACATTTGAAAATCCTGGACCGCTGCTTCTTCAAAATTCAGATCTGTTGCCGTCACAATTTGTTCCCCCACCATAACAATAACCAGCCCTATGACCAGGTTATGAAATGTATAACCAGTGATGATATCAAAATGGCGGCACTTCCTTTACCGCTTATAACCAATCCTCGCTCAAACGTCAAATTCTATAACCAAGTGTAACCGGTCATGAACGGTTATTCGTTCGAAAAAGACTATTCGCGATTTCAAAAATCTAGACGACCCCTGGCGGCTGAAATCGCGAACCGAGTTTGTAAGTTTTTACGTCATTTCTGTTCTGTCGCTTCTGTCAGATAGCCATCGACAATCGCGCGAAATGACAAAATACTCGTATAGGTGATCAAGTTATTCAAGAAAATGAACTTTTGTTGAATAACGATCAATAATAATTAACCCAAATACCACAAAAAAAACCGTTATGCAACGCACGATGACAGGTGACAGAAAAACTTACAATCCTCCATCTTGTTTACAGCACCCTCATCGGTAGTTAAAATCGCGAATAGTGTTCTAGAAGCATGTGCAACTTTTGATTAGGCAACTTGTGCTACATTCGAACAAACTGGAAAATTTGTGTACAATACGTTGGAAGACGTTGCGTTTCTTATCAAATTAGTTGTTTTTAGTGTGAAATAGTTATTATGAAGCTAAATGGTGAATGCTAGAAGGATACGAGAAGGTTCAGTGAGCGATCAGGTCTTTTTGTATCATTTTATCATCAGGTTAGGCAACCAATGTTACATCCGAACATTCCGAACTGACAGTACTGTACTGACACACGTGCCACAAACGGATAAACCATGTAAAAATTGAAGCATAAAGTCTATTGTTTACCTTAAATCGACGGACACTTTTCTCTGATGTATGTACTCTGATGTGATGACTTTTCTCGGCCAAATATTTGAGGTTAGCACATGGCACATGGCACGTGGGACGTGGGTTCAAAACATTGATCAACAAGCAGGCAACCAGCTATACAGTCCATCCTCGGATCAGAATCTCACCACCAATTTTTCAACTTTAATATCGAAATATATGAAAAAGCAAGCAATCATTTAGTTTCTTGCTTACTTTCCTAGCAAGATGTTGTACTTTTACATGCTCTAGCACAAATTTTGACGCATTCCATGCATCCATTTGTCAATTGTAATGGTGAAATTGATCATTTGTTCAAAATTATGGCCTGATCAAATATACCGCCATTACCCATACCTGTCCACGCCGTCGCAGAAGAGCCCAATCTCTATAGGAAGAAGAACTATTTCTGGCAGCTGATCTCCTCGACTATGTCATTGATGTATACCAGAAACAGGAGAGGACCCCAGTTGGCTCTCTGGGGACTCCCGATGTAGAAAAATAAGGGTCAGAGTTGACGCAGTGGCATATTACCCTCTCTTTAACCAGCTTGAGCGCACCTTGTCTGATTTACAAATGTTTCAGGTGACGTCAACCACCATGATACTTTATTACAATAATATGTAATTAAATGCGACCATTTGGAATCGGGTGAATTGAAAAACAAGTTCTAATAATAACCCGGAACTTTATTTGATAACAACGAAAATTCAAAAGCTCAGTGCAAAATAATTTGCGTGCAACTTCTATAATGACTATCCAAAACGCTCTTAGATATAAAGCTTCTTTTGCACGCCTGACAAGCATACGGTTTTTCGCCTGTATGCGTGCGCTCGTGTATCGTCAGCGGGGACTTCTGCGTGAAGCTCTTCCCGCAAAACTTGCAAACGAAAGGTTTCTCGCCCGTGTGGACCCTCTCGTGCTCTTTCAGCCTGTCCTGCTTCGGGAACGTCTTGGGACAGAACCCGCACATATAGGGCTTGTAGCCGGTGTGAATCCTGCTGTGGAACTTCAATTTCTCCTTGCTGGACAGTCGTTTGCCGCAAATATCACAGAGAACCGAACAGTCGATTCCTTCGTCGTTGTGTTTGCTCAGGTTGTGCCGCTTCAACCCGGCCGATGAGGTATAGTGTTTATTGCACACGGTGCAGTCGTACTTGACCAGCGGCGTGCCGGTCACGATTTCCCAGTGCTGCGCCCGCCTGTGCGACATCAAGAACCACGAAAACATGAAATGTCGTCCGCAAATTTCACACTGGAACGGCATCTCGCCGGTGTGGACGTTGTTGTGTTCTTTGGCGTACGTGGGGTTGGTGAAGTTTTTGCCGCAGACGTCGCACCGATACTTGGAAGTGCCCTCGTGGGCCTTGATGTGCAGTTCGATTTGGTACCTCGACGTGTTGCGGTACTCGCAAAAGTGGCATGAGTACTTGCTGTCGCTGTTGTGGATTTTGGAATGGTGTGCGAAGTCCAGATTATTCTCGTAAGCCTTGTCGCAAACTTCACAGTACACGGCCTCGGGGCCCAGGTTTTTGTGTTCTTCACTGGGCTCGTCGCTGTCGGAAAAGTTGCTTTTGACCGGACTGCTTTTGATCATCATCGGTTCCTTTTTGCACAATTTCGGGCTTTTGGGCGAGCTCTTCTTGAAGTCTTTCTTCATGGGTTTTGATTGCTTGCGCTTGTTGGGTGGTATGATAGGTGGCAGTGACGGTCCAAATAACAGCGTTTCAAACCTAGAAAAAAAAACAATGTTAATATAATATAGAACAAACGTTTTATAGATGGTTACAAGAGAACAATATTCGCTTCAGATTCGAATAACTGTGGCATTTTAAATTTCCCACATTCTTCTTACCGCAGAAGTACACAACATTCTGGTAGAATTGGAGTAAATTCTTATCTGGACGGGTGGCGGGAATTGGCCGAGTCGACCCGTTGGGTATGAAAGAACTGAAAGGTCACTCTGGGTGCGACGGTTGCGAAGAACGCAAGTTGACAACAACAATTTTAAATTCCTTTCTCGCCGCTGGCACAAATTTAGTTAAGAAGACAAGTAAGTAATCTCAGTTCTTACTTTGCTCGGCACAGCGATTCGGCTAATCTTCCGTCTCACCGTTTCAGGTATTTTTTGGGCGGGATGGGAATTCTCCGGAATACTCTAATGTAACCTGTTGATGTAATTTTTCTTCATCCGGCCAAAACCAACGAATGCAAGTTTCCTTTCTCAACATGGGCAAATTTTGATCATGAAGCAAGATTACGAAGCCATTGTCTCAAAGGTTCCACCCACGGCTGTCAGTTTTCTCTACCGAAGGGCAGCGTCCACGAGGCACTGCGCTCACCTATACGGAACAAGCCAAGGCCAGAATCTTTGTCTCTTCTATCGTAACATTCGTAACACGCCGCCTTTTAAATCATATAACTGTTCCGCTCTTCAAGCGAATTCAGATCAACTTTCCACTTTACCCTTCAGCAGAGGCGGTTTCTCAGGGGTTCCGCCTTTTGCAATATTCCTTTCATTCATTCTGTTCAATTTTCAACAATCAGTTCATCCGAATTATTCCTTTTTCAAATCACTTACGTTCAGTTATAATTCCACGTCTGAATTTACCAACACAAGTTCTCAATAAAACTGACCATTCTTTCAAACCGTTTATTGTTCTGCATTCCATTATTTCAAAACTTTGTCTGTCACAGTGTGTGACTGTCTGACTTTGCCGAGTTTATGTATAGATTTCCATATCTATATATTTTCATAAAGCATAAATAAATACTTTACTTCACTTCACTTTACCCAAGCTCTCCAAAATACCCGAGCGCCGTTCGCACCGACGAAGGTTGCTTATACGGGGTGTTTATAAGAATCTGTGATCGCGGCAGGCATGGGTCAGGCCGAAAAACGCAGTAACAGGCGAAATTGTAGTGATCGAAAGCGGATTCCAAAGGCAATGCGATCACAGACATTTATAAACACCCGGTATAACTTAGGTATATTATACAGGGTGGCCCAACGAAAACAGAACAGAGGGGTTTTCTGGCATTTCACCTCATTTTTTTGTAAAAAGCTCAAACAGGTCGATTTTTGTATCGAGGGGAACATCAGAAACATACATTGGCAAATTTCTATCTTCAGCCCCCTCATCCCTACCCACCTCAACTTCAGAATTTCAAATGACACCATCTACTTTGCGATACTTCAAACCAAAGAGAATCCAATTCTCTTTCTGAAAATAATATTTTCAAAATTTCCAACCCCACCCCCCATCTTCCTAAATTTCTGTGACTGTCCCATTTTATATTCTTGACCCCTCAATTCTCTTCAATTTAATCAGTGTCATCCTAAATAGCATCTGAGGAGAAAATTTTCGGTGCAGAAGTGCTACCCAAATTCACCCCTTTCCTCTCCCCCACCCCAACTTCAAAATTTATCACAAGAACGTCAAGAATATCACATTGGAAACTCATTCAATTTTAGGAAGAAGGGGGGTGGGGCTGAAAATTATTGGAATATTTTTTCAGAAAGAATTTAATTCTTTTCAATTTGATGTATCGCAAGGTGGATGGTGTCATTTGAAACTTCGAAGTTGGGGTGGGTGGAAGGTGACGGGGCTGAAGATGTAAACTCGCCAATGTATGTTTCGGATGTCCCCCTCAATATAAAAATTGACCTGTCCCGAGCCTTTTTCAAAAAAATGAGGTGAAATGCCCGAAAACCCCCCTGTTCTGTTTTCGTTGGGCCAGCCTGTATTAGGTAGGTAGGCAGGTAAGTTATAGGTAAATGCCTGGTATCGGCTTTGTTCACTAAACTTTCGACACAAATGAATATAAAAACACAAACAGCACAAACGACGACACACTAAAGGCCCTTTATATAGAGCTTAGTGTAACTGTATGGGTGAAGGCAACTTTTGTGTAGAAGTTTGGACCTTAAGGACGGTGTTCAATTGGTAAAAGAAGCGTTGCGAAATCAATCCCTGTGGGTTTTTTTCCTTGACGGATTGTTACCATTTTGGTTTCCTTCGAAAGCTACAAGGACGTACTTTGGTTTGAGCCCATTGGCATTTCCGAAATCTAAATTTTTTTTGAAAATTTTGAAATTCGAAAAAATTATTTTTGAATTTTGGAAATGCCAATGGGCTCAAACTAAAGTACATCCTTGTAGCTTTCGAAAGAGACCTAAATGGTAAGAATTGGCCAAGGAATAAACCCACAGGGATTGATTTCGCAACGCTTCTTTTACCAATATGACTCCGTTCTTAATATGACATGTATTGTACGCACGTTTACAATGAATATCCACGTGAACCGCAATGTTCGTGTAGTTGTGTGTTACAGCATTTAAGTTCCAAACCTGGCAACCTATCAAAGTTACCAAATCTACACTTACCAATCATACTGCAACAAAACGCGGCTCAAAAGCGCATGGCATGCACCGGCTGCTGAATAAAGCAGAGGTTCTTGACCACTTTCGTCTTTCGTGTCATGTCTTTCATTGCTGCAATTCAAATTACTTTTGATGAAAATTATTGAAATTTTACACATTCACACCTGTATAAAATTATCAACAATAATCCACGGACGAGTACTCCATCGGTTCAGTACCAAGGGCATAAGAACGTGCACGCCAGCACATATGAATCGCATTCCAAAGCATATCGATTTTTTCATGAGCAAGCTTCACTTGTCCCACTACCGGCTTATATGTAAATGGCAAATGGTACCACCATATCAATCTGCACAGAAGTTTTACTTCGATCTACACTAGCTCAATATAAATGATACTCAAAGTCTCGCTGTTGAAGTCTACAATACGGTGCTTAGTTGTAAGAGGCAAGCCGAAAGTGAGGTTAGAATTGAAATCGGGATTGGAATTAGGCGCGGGCAGCTAACTGTCAAAGATAGGCAACCAGTGTGTTTGGTGGACCAACAAATGAAATTTAGCATTGTGCAGCATAGCAAGCGAGTGCCTTTCTTGCGTTTTCTCACCAGAAGAGCGATGTCAGGACAAAAGAGCACTATTTTGGTATACTCTAGGATCTTACGCAGATAATTCCGGAAAAAGAAAACGGACCGATAGCATCCTTTTTACGTATTCCATTGAAAAAGACCACTGTGATGTCTACACTACCTCCAAATGTTACCCATGATTTTTGCAAAACCCAAGAAGGGATTGAGTGTTGAAATGTAAGCAACGTTAGCTCTTTCCTTGGAGTTTCACACGAGGTAGGTGAAAATTTTATAAAAAATTTTATGTGGGAGCTATGAGTGGCATCGAACATCAATGACATAATGCTCGGTTCATCATCTATCGAGTTTATTTTGTGAAACTATCTCATGCTATTGTTTTTTCAGGCAAGTCAAGCAAACTACAAGCCAACTTGGAAGTTGTGGGCTTGAGTACCATACAGTTTTCAAAGGATCGAACGCCTGTATAGACACCCAACTTTACGGACTCACTTCGGACTCCGAGTCGGACTCCCACGATAAAGCCTCTGAACCAGAATTGTGCTATTTTATTCTAATACCTACCGCTCCACTGCAGCTCAGGTTATCTTTTTTCTTGGAGTTTAACATGGGGTGCGTGAACACTTTATCAACAAATATGTGTAAAAGCTATGGATGGAATCGAACACATAATTATGCTTGGTTCATCATCTCAGGCCATCTTTTTTCAGGGCAAATCAAGTTAGAGGGCAAACTTCAAGCTAACTTGGAGGTTGTAGGCACCGATTGTGGTCTTCCAAGAAATAAATTAATGACACCCAACATTTCCGGACTTATCCAGACTCCTACGGCAAAACCTAAGGAACATCAAAAGTGTGTGCTAAAATTTTAAAATTTCAAGATTAACCACAGATCTATCATAAGCTTTATTTACACTAGGAAACAAGTGAAGCCTTACGAAAATAAATCCTGAGAGGATTACACAAAATGAACTGAGATGATGAACCGAGTGAGTGTTCGGTTCCACTCATAGCAGTCATATCTCTCACACTTGATAGTTCTATTTATCTATTTCCACCCACTTTATGTTAAACTCCAAGAGAAGAGCTAACTTGAGCTGCAGTGGGGCGGTGTTAAGATGAAATAGCACAATTGTGGTTCAGAGATTTTATAGTAAGGAGTCCGACTCGGAGTCCGAAGTGAGTCCGTAAAGTTGGGTGTCTATACAGGCGTTCGATCCTTTGAAAACTGTATGGTACTCAAGCCCACAACTTCCAAGTTGGCTTGTAGTTTGCTTGACTTGCCTGAAAAAACAATAGCTTGAGATAGTTTCACAAAATAAACTCGATAGATGATGAACCGAGCATTATGTCATTGATGTTCGATGACACTCATAGCTCCCACATAAATTTTTTTGTAAAATTTCCACCTACCTCGTGTGAAACTCCAAGGAAAGAGCTAACGTTGCTCACATTTCAACACTCAGGTCCTTCTTGGGTTTTGCAAAAATCATGGGTAACATTTTGAGGTAGTGTAGACATCACAGTGGTCTTTTTCAATGAAATACGTAAAAAGGATGCTTTCGGCCCGTTTTCTTTTTTCGGAATTATCTGTGTAAGATCCTAGAGTATACAAAAATAGTACCCTTTCGTCCTGACATCGCTCTTCTGGTGAGAAACCGCAAGAAAGGCACTCGCTTGCTATGCTGCACAATGCTAAATTCCATTTGTTGGTCCACCAAACACACTGGTTGCCTATCTTTGACAGTTAGCTGCCCGCGGCTAATGAGAGGCAGTCCTACCACGTGCGACTTACATCTGAACCTGAACAATAAACAGTTTTGTAAACAAGCCTTTAAAGGTATTATTTGGTAGGATTCTGAGGACAGAATGATCCTGTGCTATTCTTCCATAAGAAAAGTTCATAGTTTGCAGACATCAGTTGTCGTTATTGTTCAAAAAATTGAAAAAAAAAAACCTTTGATGGAAAATTATAAAACCAAGCAATCAATCAGACAATCAATCAAAAAAATCAAAATACTCTCTTAAGCACTCACCTGAGCCCTAAGCACGTCAACTCTGAACCAACACTGTACACTGACTGACCCCAAGGGCCCAAGGGGTGGAATCTTCAATGGTAGGATTGGTAGGCGTGTAACCGCGTGACAGCGTTGCCATACGATGGAAAAATAAGTAACTAGCTATGAGAGTAAAAAATCACCAGTTGGAACAAGAAATCACTAGATTTTGAACTAGTGAAGGGACCAATGGCAGAGAGAGCGTGAGCTGCGCGCGGGGAGAAGGAGAATGCGCCGTGTTTTTTTTTCCATTATAGTTTTGGTATATCAAATCACGTAAAAAAGTACTTTTCAATATTACAAATCAGAAATGCCAAAAAACAAATGGTTTTGGTCCTCATCCTCGTCGGAAGACGACTACATTTTCAATAATTTCACAACTAAAACAGATTAAAGGGGTACCTACTTCTCTTGTTTACTGCAAAAGCATTGAAGTTTGAGTTTGACATTAATCATTGACATTGACAAATATGACACGATTGGGCGCTTTCCATTTAAAACATTTGTGTCGGTTTGTGTCAGCTTGTGTTATCTTGTGTCGATGAGACAAAGGAACACAGATCAAATGGAACGCATTTGTATCGATTTGTGTCGACACAAGTCGACTTGTGTCGGTAAATGGAAAACGCCCATTGGCATACGAAACGACATCAGAACTCAGAATGCACAACATCGAAGTCTGAAAGTCACTAAACGGAAACGGAAATTGGACAGGAACGAACAGAAATAAATTTTGCTGAAATGGAAAAATGGAATTTGACATGGCTATTCAGTATCTAGTAATTTTGTAGCTGGTTTGGGAAAAATCACCAGAAAGTAGGCTTTTCGCAAAAATAATCACTAGGTGATATTTGTGTAGGTGAAATCACCAGATCTGGTGACAAATCACCACTTATGGCAACACTGCCGCGTGAGACCGCGTGAGAGCGCGTGAAACCACGTGAAACTGAAGGTAAGCAGCGCCATCTGTAGTTGTTGCACAGTACTTCATGAAAGTGAGTTCAAGGAAAGTTGTAAGATGGCAGCACTGCTACAACTGACAGTGGCAGAAACGTCAATCGGCATCTTCCGCGACATCCCACATCTTCATGTGCCTCGGTTACTTCGTGCTGTGCAATTTCAGAAAGTTTTTTTTTATATCGTCCCTTGCCAGACAAAGCAACGTAAGCGCCAATCTGGCGAAAATGAGTTTTTGATCTTGTTGGGAAAGTCTCACTGAACCGCGTCAAATAAGTGAACTATCACAAGCACTAAAATATACTTAATTATACATAGCATAACATGAAACATGCAAAATTAATACTCTTTCGTGGGCAGTTTGCAATCAACACGATTTCTTATCTCTCCACTAAAGTTGCTAGAATGTCGCTTACGTTGCTTTGCCTGGCAAGGGACGATATAGGGACACTACATGTGTAGTGTTCAGTTCAATTTCACTAATTGATGCATAGTGGAATTTGGATTGATCATAATTATGCATGGATGACCCATAATAAATGATATAAACTGTTTCACAATGAAGTTGTCGCCACCCAAAAAATTGCTTGATTTTGATGGCCAATAACTTTCGATTGCCAAAAGTGATTTCCATTCTGTTTGTTCCGTTTACTAGCCCAATATATCCTTAACAGATGCTGTAATTGTGAATATCACGAAACTGCATGTAACATTTATACAGGGTGATGTGTGAAAAGGTGAAAAATTGCGACAACTTCATCGAACCCCCATTTGCAAAAAATTTTTTTTTTCAAATTCTAAGATAGAAATCGTGAAGTGTGATGCCTTGTCTCGAAACGCTTTTGGAATTACCGAGATTGGAGATCTTATACAGAAGATATGAATTTTTATATGAAATGTAACAGATTTGCCCTATTTTCTCGCAAGATTGAATCTCTTCCAATGAATGGGTGGTTGACATTGAGCACGATTGTTCCTACAACCGTTCCGGATAACTTGAATTTCAATACAACCCAAAAATTAGGTGTGGGTCCAGACAGGGGGCACTTTTTGGAAAGCTTTGAACTCAGAAGATGTAATTTAGTCGGAAACGACATCAAACTTGTCAATTTGGTCCGAAATTAACAAATGAAAAAATCTGTGCCGCGGCTAGAACTATCCCCTCCTTCTTCTTTTATAATATTGACATCTGTTTTGGTGAAGTTATACTGTGGAGGTCTACTGCATTGATAGACGTCACTTTTGAATCAGCTTGATAACCGACTTCAGTTTTTGCCCCTGGAAGGTAGGCAAATGGCAATTCTCACAGCTGCACGGCGGTTCCATCGTGAGTCCGCCTCGTAAATAGTAAAGGACAGTCTGTAGAGCGTATGTGCCAAATTTCAGGCTTTTATCACAAAATGCAAGATGGTTCTTACTAACCGCCGCACTATGATATCGTGCTACAAAGATTATCAAAACTGTGTGTTGCTACAGTAACGCTGGAAACACAGGTCTCGGCATTGTTGGAGTGACTTGACGTGTTAGTATGAACAATGACATAGATATAGGTTCTCAGCGTTACTGTAGCAACACACATTTTTGATCATCTTTGTAGCACGATATAACCAGAGAAATGCAATAAAGCGTGAAGCTCAGGCATAGCACAAGCACAACAAGTAAACTTCCAGGGGACTCCCTCTTCCACGGAAAATGAAGTTCTACCTAAGTTAGTTCTATAGTACAGGAATTTTAGCTGAAATATCACTTCAACCTCAAAAAAAATACTGTAGTCGTGAAAATCACAGGTTCTGTTTAGAATTTGGTGCTCTATCCAAATTTTTGGGTTTCAGAAAAATCCCATTGGAGGCTTCTTTTTTAGAGCTGTCAAAAGTCTGAAGACTGATAATTCTGAACAATTTCAAATTGAGCTAAATTTTTCATGAGATTTCAAGTATACACAGTTATGTGGAGACTGCAAATGTTGAGAATGAACATATGAACAATTCTGAACCAAACACAATGAAAAATTTCATAGTTCTGTTGGAATATTCTGATTTTTTCTGTCAAATGTATATGATACAGGAAAAATAGTAAAGAAATCGCTGAAACCTTGGAAAAAATATGGACGTCCTGAAAATTTTATATTCTGTTCAGAATTGAATGCCCTTCTACATACCTGAAATTGACAGAAATCCCACCCCGGGATTTCAAGTTACTAGAGAGGGGGTGATCAGTTGCAACTCAAAATGGAGGGGATGAAACCCGTTAATCCATTGGATGCAAATACATCTGAATTTGACGCATTATATCTCGTTGATACCATTTTGGAACAAAAAGTGTCGATCATTGTTGAGGGGGGGTCGGGGGAGGGGCGGAGCTCGGCTAGGTGATTCTTTTTGTTTTCCTGGTCATATATAACCGATCACGACAAGTTTGGTATCTTTTCCGACTGAATTGAAACTGCTGACCTCGAATCCGATGTGTAAATTTGAATAGAAACAAGTTTGAACAAGTTGACTTGAAAAAACTTGTTTTTTTCTTTGGCAATTTTGGCAGTTTTTTTCTCACTGTTAGAGGTCTGAAATCCTCAAAAATATTTCAAGAGCCATTAGATTCAAGTGTCTTTTTCACGAAAATCATTCACTCAACGTATTATTTTGTTTTTTGATATTAAAAAAATCTATTTGAACCTGTAAGTCGATCCGGCGTGGTGTCTACTACTGACCAGAACACTACAAAATGCACCTGCAAATATAAATAGCTCAAACTCAAAACCCTGCAGAGCGATCCATAGCAATTTTGTTTTATGTTATAGCAAATTCAATTCTGCAGAGATCCTCGAACTTTCAAAGATAAGTTATCATTTGTTCAATAGTTTGAGCTACTTTTATTTGCAAGCGCATGTTTCAGTGTTCTGGTTATTAGTAGAAACCGCGCCGGACCGACTCACAGGTTCAAATTGATTTTTAAATATCCAGAAACAAAATAGTACATCGAGTGGATGATTTTCGTAAAAGAGACACTTCAATCTAATGGACCATGAACTATTTTCTAGGGATTCAGACCTGTAACAGTGAAAAAAAATTGTCAAAATTGTCAAAGAAAAAACAAGTTTTTTAAGTCAACTTGTTCAAACTTGTTTCTATTCAAATTTACACATCGGATTCGAGGTCAGGAGTTCTAATTTAGTCGGAAAAGATACCAAACTTGTCGTGATCGGTTATATATGACCAGGAAAACAAAAAGAATCACCTAGCCGAGCTCCGCCCCTCCCACGACCCCCCCTCAACAATGATCGACACTTTTTGTTCCAAAATGGTATCAACGAGATATGATGCGTCGAAATGAGATGTATTTGCATCCAATGGATTAACGGGTTTCATCCCCTCCATTTTGAGTTGCAACTGATCACCCCCCCTCCAATAACTTAAAACCCCGGGGTGGGATTTCTGTCAATTTCAAGTATGTAGAAGGGCATTCAATTCTGAACAGAATGTAAAATTTTCAGGACGTCCATATTTTTTCCAAGGTTTTAGCGGATTTTTTTTCCTATTCTTCCTGTATCATATACATTTGACAGAAAAAATCAGAATATTCCAACAGAACTATGAAATTTTCCATCGTGTTTGATTCAGAATTGTTCATATGTTCATTCTCAACATTTGCAGTCTCCACATAACTGTGTATACTTGAAATCTCATGAAAAATTTAGCTTAATTTGAAATTGTTCGGAATTATAAGTTTTCAGATTTTTGACAGCTTTAAAAAAAAAGCGTCCGCTGGGATTTTTCTGAAAACCAAAAATTTGGAAAGAGCACAAAATTCTGAACAAAACCTGTGATTTTCACGACTACAGTATTTTGTTTGAGGTCAAAATCTATTTTTCTTGGGCTACTAAGGGTTGTTTTTAAATTCAAATTATCCGGAACGGTTGAAGGAACAATCGTGCTCAATGTCAACCACCCATTCATTAGAAGTGATTCAATCTTGCGAGAAACTAGGGCAAATCTGTTACATTCCATATAAAAATTCATATCTTCTGCGTAAGATCTCAAATCTCGGTAGTCCCGAAACCGTTTCAATACAATGCATCATACTTTATTATTTTCAAATTGAAATTTGAAATAAATTTTTTTTTGCAAATGAGGGCTCGATGAAGTTGTCGCTATTTTTCACATTTCCACATATCACCCTGTATAAATGTTACATGCAGTTTCTTTCTATTCACAATTACAGAATCTGTTAAGGATAGATTGGGTTAGTAAACGCAACAAACAGAATGGAAATCACTTTCGGCAATCGAAAATTATTGGCCGTCAAAGTCACGCCATTTTTTTGGTGGCGACAACTTCATTGTGGAGCAGTTTATTTGCAGATTCGCCATTCCATCTGATGCCCGTGGGAGAGATATGGGTGTCTCAGATCAACAACCCAAACTTGACCGAACTTTATAATATTTCTTTTCAGTTTGGATTATGTTGTTCTAATATTCCTTGTTATACAGGGTGTTCCACTTTTTTTTGTCAATATTGAGTACATGTGTTGATGTATAATGTCGACTAGTTGTTGAATTTCCAATGAATACTGATTATATTCACTTGATTTTTTCATTTCTTGAAGAGTACCTATTTTCTTTTGTGCAAAGATTTCAACAACATACAGAGCATAGTGGAAATATTCATGGTAAAACTATGATGTATCTTGTTGTAAAATCGTGGAGAATTTACCTATGGGATTTATCTTTTAGTTTGGTTGGCTATCGCAAAACTCAAATTTTGAATTTTGGCGCCCTGACTTTGGTATCCTGTTTCCTTGGTTACCTACTCCAGCTTGCCACCAATTTCTGCAGCGACCTTTACCCCTGCCAATCTTATAACTTTGTGCAACAACTACAGATGGCGCTGACCGATGTTTCGCACTAGGGTTGCTAGATTATCGACAGCTTTGGCTGTACAAGGGCTACGCAATCATCCGCTGCTAAGGGCCGATGGGAGGGGCTAAACTTCAGCTATGTGTCAAAATTTACCATGAGCGGAGCAAAAAGAAAATTTGCGGGGTCCGGTGCTGTTACTTGAAAATCATGTCCATGCAATACGCTTCACTAACGATAGATGAATCTTTGAATTGCTATTTTGTAATGCATATAGACACTAAATAGGTGAACCTTTATGCCTTGGAATGTCTGATGTAAGTATACAATTCAATTTTTCCAATTTGTTATATAGTCTTACTTAGTAAAAATATAACAAGTGGTACGATTATCATCGATGATAATTTTGAATGGAATCGTGCCTAGCAGTGCGTAGAAGGAGTTGAATGCGCAGCATCGATTCCATGAGAAAATATCATCGATTATTAATCATACCACAAGTTAAATTTAGCAAGACCATATAACAAATTGGAAAAATTGAATTGTATACTTACATCAGACATTTCAAGGCATAAAGGTTCACCTATTTAGTGTCTATATGCATTACAAAATAGCAATTCAAAGATTCGTCCATCGTTAGTAAAGCGTATTGCATGGACATGATTTCCCAGGTTACGAGCAGATCCCGTGTAAATCCACCCAATGTGACTTTTCTCTGATCTGAGTGCCTGTGTCGACATTAACACCACAGACGAATGCTGTATCTGGGTATATTTTATACAAGAACCCCCTTTTGGGGTGAGTTATCACGTTTTAAACTCTTTCATTAGTATCCCATTAGTATTTTTGGTATTTATGGAAGACCACTACTTCTCGACTTCAGCCACCAACTTTTCACGGTAGGTAGACACCACCACAACATCACTTTCGTCGACCGTAGTTTCCTGGGGAAACCACTATTTCCACAGATTTTCCATGTTTTTCCGAACATTTTATTTACACTTTCCTATTGCTGTGTTCTTTTTCTGTAAAATGTTCCTTCTTTCCATTACTTATCCACCAATGTCCTACGACGTAAGTACAGGCAGAAGGAAGCGTCCTACATAGCTGTTTAATTGGTTGCCTAACTCTTAGAAAATTCTAGCAATGTTATGGTGTGTTGCTTCTTTGCTGGGTTGACACTTGGAAAATCTATGGAAATAGTGATTTCCCCAGGAAACTACGGTCAACGAAAGTGAAGTTGTGGTGGTGTCTACCTACCGTGAAAAGTTGGTGGCTAAAGTCGAGAAGTAGTGTTCTTCCATTTTTACCGTATTTTTTATGTATTTTCAACAATTTACATTCAAAATAAGAGTTAGCCTCAAACTGAAATCAATCTGACAGGAGGTAAACAAGCCGAAATCGGTGATAAATTCAATTGTTTTTCATCATCGCTGTGATATCCTCTTGGTACCCCGAATCCGTGCATCTCATTGGCTGAAACACAGTCTAGTTACCTATGCGTTACCTATATAGTCAGAGATATGCCCCCTCAAAATGAGGCAAAATTTTGGGGTGGACCACTTCATGTGTTGACCTGTTTGGTTGTAATTTTTGTTGTGACGATGCAACATCTCTAATAAAGTTCAAGGGCAGCAAAAAATGAACATGACAGTTTGCAGTGAAAGTTTTATTTCTATGTTAACTATCTTAACAGTAGACAAAACAATCTGTTCAAGCTAAAACGTTGAACTGGATATAGATAAGGTCGATTTAACCGAACAACACCCAAATCTTCAACAAATCCAGATAGATTTACCTGAAATCTTTATGTTAGATACATACGTAAGTAGTTGCTCAAGCAAGCCACTAAATAATCGGAAGGCTGATATCTATGGTATCTATGTTGTATCACTAGTAATACAACAAAAAGTAACGGCGCAAAGCGGTTGGTTGAAACATGGAGTTTGGATGGTAAGGCACATCAAGATATAATGGGGGAGCAATGTCATCAAACAACGCATTTATGTGTATTCAACAGAGTCTTGCTCACAAATCCTTTCGAGCACTTGGTACATTTGTAAGGCCTCTCCCCCGTATGAAGACGCAGATGCATCGTCAAACTGCTCCTCTGAGTGAACCTCTTGTCGCACACTGTGCAAACGAACGGTTTCTCTTTCGTATGGACGCGTCTATGCACCACCAAATACTTCTGACAAGTAAATTCCTTCCCGCAAGTCTCGCACACAAAGTTCTTCTCACCTCTGTGTATCGCTAAATGGTCACTCAAAGAGCCAGCAGTTGTCAGATTTTTGCCGCAAATATCGCAAACGTGATGATGTAAAGTACCCGAATGACACAACTTGACATGGTTCTCCATGCCCCACTTTCTTGTGAACACTTTCTGGCATACGCTGCAAGGAAACGTCCTCGTGCCATCGCCGTCGTTATTCTGCGGAAGGCACAATCCTTTCTTGTGGTGCACCGTGTAGTGGTTGCCTCGGGGAAAAATTTTGCCGCAAGCTTCACACTTCCTTGGAGGCTTCTTTTTCGACACTTTGGGCTGCACGTGGGAGAGTTCATGGTGTTTGAATTGGTGTTCGAAGACGAATTCTTGTTGACAAAATTTGCACGTGAACACCGGACGGTTTTCTCGGTGCACGTGGGCATTGTGTATCTTTAGATCGGCTCCGTTGGAGAACTTTTTGTCGCAGAATGCGCATTCGATGGTTTTTTCTCTGTGAGCTGCTCGGTGTTTCAGGATGCCATAGAGCGATCTGCTTTTGCCGGGGCAGAGGTCGCAAAAGAAGCGCAAACCTTTTTCGGTTTGGACTGGGATGCGGAACGTTTGTTGTTTGATCTTGTCTTCGGCGTGGAAACGGTTGTGGTGCACCGTGAGTCCGTATTTCGTCTTCAGTTTGGTTCCGCAAATATCACAGTCCAATTTGGAACCTCGAAGGCTCTCATTGCACCTGAAAAACGGTTTTGTTTGATAAAAGGGAACAACTAAGCGTCTGGCTGGAATAATTTAAATGACAAATTAAATGTGCAGGCTCTGCGCTGCGCTGACGCAACATTTTATTTCTGCTATTTATATTTCAACATTGAACTGAGAGGCTCATGGCACAGAATGACTCAATGCTATACTGAATTACTTACGCAACATTTATTTGTATGTAGGTATATATCCATTCAAGGCAGATATTTCAATATGTTATTATGAAAAGTTCTGAACTTGTTTGAATTTCAAACATGAAAAGTAAAAGACATTTTAAAGTCTTCCTTAATTTCACCTTATGACCTACATAAGATGATGAACTAATAAAATATCGGGGGAGTAAGAAGATATTATTACGGATTTCGCGTTTGAGTTCGTTTATAACTGAGACGATCGTTTAAAACACACACTGTTTATTACTGCGTGCTACTATAAATACACGTCAACAATTATTTGCGCTTAGGTATATCGCCGATTACTACTCACTGTTCTATCCCCTTGTTGTCGCTTTTGATTTAAAACTGATTCTGGTCGATCCATCGGTATCTATATACCTCCGACTGGTGTTCTGGAAGTTTCCACCGGTCTCTAGCAAATTTCATATTGACCGCAGCATATGGCTTTGAGGCGTCTCTTGAAAAATCCTACACTTCTCGCGTGCACTACCAATGAGTTCTCGAACGATGCCTTCACCAATTGGGCAGATATTTCTTACTCAGTCATTAGGATTTACAGTTCGGGGGTTTCTGATACGACTAAAAAAGTTGTTGACGGGAATCGGTTATTTTGTTCTTTTTGTCAAGTAGAAATTCCTTCAAAGAGAAAATGTACGGACAATGCTATCCAATTTTCAAAATTTCCAAACGAAGTTGGAAATTTTTGATTTTGATTTCTGAAAACTCAAAAACTGGATAGCAACGCACATACATCTTTCTTCAAGGAAGTCGCACGCCAAATTTGAACTTCCTATTGTCAAAAAAGGCACCAAAAATCATTTCTCGTAGAGATGAAAAAATGAATGAATTAGTAGAAATCATTTTCGGTACCTTTTTTTGAAAATAGAAAGTTCAAATTTGGCATGCGACTTCCTTGAAGAAAGATGTATATGCGTTGCTATCTTGTTTTGAAATTTTCAAAAATCAAAATGGAAAATTTTCAAATTTTGGAAATTTGATAGCATTGCCCGTACATTTTTGACATCATAGTCGAGTCGCATCAAAAACCCCTTAAATCAAATGGTCTAAACCTCGGTCTGAACCTTCGCGTATGTTTTTGAATGCCAAGAGCTTCGCAACTTGCAACACGCCGATCGAGGGGTCTAGAAGGATCAGGTGTGCTCTCGAATGCACGCGAGGCTCGCCACACGTAACATCCTGTACTGTTCGGGAAAACAGGCTCACGCCTATGTTTTGTGAGATTATGTAACCTTATGAAGTAAACCTTCGTAAAAAGTAACCTTTTATTATAACGTAGACATCTAATATAATACGAAAAAGTATTTCTCTGGTGTTTTCCCAATCCAGGCCGGTCTATCTGGAATAAAACCCCTTTTCTAAATTGTCAGTTGACACTTTTGTCAATCCAAAACTTCAGTTATTAGCGGATTATTCTGAAGAAACGTCTGTTAGAACTTTCTTGCTGGAGCCCCTGAGTTTTCCACTTGGATAAATCAGGGAAGATCGGAATTACAAATAAAAAACTGACTGACAAACATTTAGCAAATCCAACATGGAACGACTATTCAAAAATATTGTTGTCGCGGTTCGAAGAGAGGCAGTTGCTACATAAATCGTTATCGTTATCACAAAGATCTAAGTCCAAAGACTGGTTGGATGCGTACCTCCATCCCTTCCTATCCTGTGCTAACCTACGCATTCCCCTAAAGGAAGAACATTCTACATCCCTACTTTTTTGCTCTGCTTCTTTTTATTCCCACTTCCGCTTCGAGTATATCTCGAACTAGTCTTTCGTATCTCAGAAGGTGTTCTGACATCCTATTTCTCCTTTTCTTTACTGTTTTCCACATACTCCTTTCTTCCCTACTTTTTCTAGTACTCCCCCATTGCTGACCTTTTCCATCCATGGTATTTTCATTATGCGTCTGTAGCATCACATTTCGAACGTTCCTAATTTTTTCTGATCTGCCTCCCCCACCGTCCATGTTTCGCATCCGTACAACACCGTGCTCCATATGTACGTTTTCAAAGTCTCTCCCGATTCCGAATTGCTAAATTTATCATTCATGAACATAAGAGTGGTTTCTTTTTGTTGAAAGCAACTCGGCCTTGTGCTATTCTTTGCTCAATGTCCCTCCCACTCTCACCATCCTGAGTGATTTGACTGCTTTAAATAGCAGAAATAGCAAATTCTTGTGTTAACCCTACCTTGACGTCTCTTGCATAGCAAAATTCTAGTCTTATTTATGTTGATTTTTATGCCGTAGCCCACCGTCAAACTCTCTTCCTCTTCCATTTCGTATCTAAGCATATTGATCGTATGACCTTGTATTCGAATTCCGGAATCGATTCGGTTTTTGATAATATCAATCGCCTCTTCGATATACCAGATACAATTTCGGGGATGAACTCGAGGGGAAAATGGAACAGTGCGTGAATAGGCCGAGCGTCTTAGAGCGACGGCACAAACTAACTATTCAGCGTTCTTCTGACAAAAAATAGATAATGTTCTGTGCCTTCCAGGATGGCCAGGGCCGTTCCTAGGGGTTTGAGCGCCCGTGTGCAAAGCTTCTGGTCTGCGCCCCCCCCCCCTATTCTATACTCGACCAAAAAGATGAGAGAATTCAGAATCCATATGTCACTGTTCTATTTTTCCACAAAGTAATATAATAGCTGTATCACAATACACAGTTTCTTGTACAATTTATTGAACAATCTGCCAAAATACTGTCAAAAAGAATGAACTTGATTGTTCAACTGACAGATTGTCCAAGAAATTGTGTAGTGTAATACAGCTTCAACAGACATAAGTCTTACAAAAGATAACAATTCAGTGAATTGATTAAAAGAAAAAACAATAATATCCAGGATATCAATGAATCTTTGATTTTCAAATAGGTACATTTTTGTATTTTTGCTGGAAACTTTTCATTATCTTTTAGGGATCACAAGTAGATATCTATACTATTGCCGACGCATGAGAGTGAACGACAGATTAATGACATTTTACACTTTTGTCCTGAGAATATAGCTAAGAGTTATCTAGATGCTGAAGGATGATCCATTAGCCTTGCTGTACGTACAGGGTGTCCACGATAAAATTCACCCCCCCTCTAGGAGGTTCCCCTTTGCGATATTTTGGAAAACTAAAAACTTTTTCCCAACGATTTTTCCCAGGGATCTTGAATCACTTGTCTAAAAGTTTGTAATTGGTACCGTATACAGGGTGTGATATTAAACTTTTTTATTTTAAATGCAGCACCCTATATTTTATTCCGTGATTTGGTGGAGCCTTTTTTTCTGATTACAAATATATATGACACTTATGATATATTTTGACAAGTAATTTGTCAAAAAAATAAAAAATAGGTAGTCAAATAATTTTGTTTCGCGGCAAGATGGCTTCGGTTTCTACAGTTCCCTGAAAAAAAAGTTATTCTCGCAGCATTTTGTCTGCAGAATTCAACTCTGCATGTATAAATGGTCTAATTCGTCCCTAATACAGGGTGTCGCGTAATTTTTAATTTTCAACTCATTTGACTACCTATTTTATTATTTTTTTGACAGCTTCCTTGTCAAAACAAATCATAAATGTTATATATGATTGTAATCAGAAAGAAAGGCTTCATCGAATGACGTGATAAAATATAGGGTGTCGTATTTGAAATAAAAAAGTTACATGTCACACCCTGTATACGGTACCAATTGAAAACTTTTAGACGATTGATTCAAGATCCCTGGGAAAAATTGTTGGGAAAAAGTTTTTGGTTTTCCAAAATATCTCAAAGAGGAATTTTCTAGAGGGGAGGTGAATTTTATCGTGAACACCCGGTACCTTGAAAATTACGTTTTCCAATTTTCCAGCATGCAAACGACTCGCGCCTTGGAAAAAATTCCATAAAATCATCCATCTATGATATTTTGTCGTTCAGTTTTTTGTGTCGTTATTAGTGACTTCTATTTGTTAGGTAGAAGCATTCGCTTCTAGCGAATTAGAAGGATTCGCATTCGTTAGCGAAGAACGTTTGCGAAACGTTCGGTGACTTAGGCATTCGACACGGAAGGCTCAATTCAATTCGAACCAAAAACCAAATGAACGTTGGCGTGCTACTAGGAATCGGACCATTTCTTTGCATTCTGTTTATTTCCCTCATCTGGGGCGGGGCTGGCTGTCATAGTTACCGTGATACGTGATTGTCTTTGTCTTGTGATACGGTTTTCTACGACTTGCTTACGCTCTCGTTTGCGTAGCCGTATGCGGTTCCGTATCCGCTTACGTCGACCATAAACTAATATAGTTTTCGAGTCACTACAACCGAACCAGTTCAGCTCTAAAACCAGGGGATCCGATTGGCTCTAAAAAATCTCTGGCCAATCAGTGATAGCGATTTTTGAGCTGAACTAGCTCGGTTCTAGTAACTCGAAAACGCTATAAGCTTAACAGCGGAAAATTGCTTTGTATTGGTATAATGGGTTTTCACATCGGGCGCTAAAGCGCCACCCAGCTAGAGCGGGGGGGGGCGCAAAGCGCCCTTTTTGCATTTTTTCAGTCGGTCGAATTTTTGCGCCCCTAGAAAAGTGCGCCCGCGTGCGTCGCACGCCTTGAACGCCCTGTTAGGAACGGCCCTGAGGATGGCGACCCGGCAGGATCGATCACACTACATACTTGGCTCAATAGGGCTCTTTTTTGTTCTGACACCAGTTGGAGTTGATATGATGGGCTTTAACTCCCAATTAACCGAGACTATCTCAACTCTACGAAACAAACAGGTGGGTCTGTTCTCTGGAACAGTAAGTACCTACTCACTTAAGTACTGTCGCGTCGTGTCTAGCCTAAATCTGAGAAAGAATCATTTTCTAGATAGATTGCGATTGCGCGTTGGGTTGAAAATGTTAAAATATCGAGATGGGACTCGGGTGCTGAGAAACACAAAGAGGTTCCTGCGCATCAAGGGAATTTTTGCCTGAGGGATGGAAAAAAGACGCTGGCGAGATAAGAGCGGGCTGGAGAGGAGGAGAACTTGGGTGTGTGTAGTGGTGAACAATAGATGTGTGGAAAGCAAATTATTATTTGTCGTTGAAATTAGTTAACATGTCATGCCAGAATTATTATTGATGTGCACCATTAACCAGCGGTAACTAACGCAAAGGTAAGTCTCTCTTTCATGGAATTCAGTAATAATTTCAAATGGTGGAAAACTATTGTTTTGGTAGGTTTGTATTCCGATGCCGGCCGAATGTCTTAGCAAATCTATCGAATTTTCTATTTGAATACAGTGCCAGAGGGTTACTGGCGACAGCCTATGACAAATTAAGACTACAAAAGTCACTGGTTAATATCGCACAAGAAATGTGAGTCATCAAGAACTTGTCAACAGGTTGTCATCGAGTCACCAGGTGAAATCATCCTCAACCCTTCAACAAAAGTGGCTTCCTACAGGAAGATGAGTATTCCATCGGATTGTGTGTTCAACTCGTTTTCTGAGAGAGTCATACAACCCCTACCGAGCTGAAGCCGAGGTCAAAATTCGATCTGGTTGAAGCGAGCCGGAGGTTGAAATTGCAGCTTTACGTATTTCTACAAGAACATCGAGATGCCGTAAAAAAAATTCCAGGTTGAGTTAAGGCTTACACCGATGTTTACATTTGATCTAATGAATATCTAATTTAGACATAGCTGATTAACAAATATGTGATTAACAGAAAGCACAAGCTTGAAGTAAATCGATCTAAAAGTCTCACGAAACTAAAGGTCGGGAACAAATGGGAGAACTTTACTACATCTAATTTCAAGTGAATTATGTTGACAAGTAATTAGGACTAAGGCCACCTTCGGAATGCAAGAGATCACACAAAATTGATGAATAAGCTCACTCTCTAAGCGGAATGATAGAGGGTGATCTCTCTCTTAGTACAATAAGGACTTAATTGCAAAAGTATTTATTAACGGGGTGCTTCTATGCAAGAGCTCAATCTCAAGTCGTATTAGGATCTCTCTATCTTTGAAATAGGAGGAATGCGAAAATGGGGGTTCGATTTGAGAAGGATTAATCAATTAGGCGAATGTGATCTCACGCACTTAGGATGTGAATTTTATTTCAGAGACGGAACTAAAATTTGATGTGATAAATCCTTATTATTAGCTGAATTCAGCACATTTTGAAACTATGTAATTATTAAATAATTGAAATGAAGTAATCAAGGTTCAATTAATTGAATTAACGATTATGAATTTACAGGCAATAAGGTCAGGTGTAGTTGTGAACTTAGTTCATTTGTAATATTTGTTGAATCATCCTATTTCAAAAAGAATCTGGGAGCAAGCATCTGAGAAAAGAATCAGGGGATTTTTAGAAACAATCAAGTGCTTAAGGGTTACGAAAATCTAGAAAAAAATAACACAACGTAGAGCAATCACGTGCAATTAGAAGAACAGTTTTATTACAGTACTTCCCCGATATTTTGTCACCCTATGTTAAGTCATGATTATGTTCATTTCGAAATGTCCTTTACTTTTCTCACTTGTAGTTCAGTTTTCGGCCCCGTCAGAATAGTGTTAGTGTTATGGTGATGTTATTGTCACATTAGTGTCAATGTTAGGATGTTACATGTATGGTAATGTCAAGCAACTTAAACGTTTGAATTTCGCGTCAAAAAGTGTTATCGCGACTCGAATAACACTGACATTACCATTAAGATGATTGTGAACACTTCTATGAACTTCTTATCTTCTGGTTCTTAACGGTAACATTAACATCACTATTATAACACTAGCACTATTCTGACGGGGCAGTTTGTCACTGCAACACTTGAGCAAGCCTGGTCATTACAATGCGTGGTGCATGAAACAATCTGCTTCAAAACAACAATTTCCAACGTAAGTGGGACGAAAAGCACGCCTTACATAGACGACCAGCCACCGACACTAACACAGGACGCAAACGGCTGATAAGTAGTTACATGGATGTTTAAATTACTTGGTACTCACGTGGTTATCACAAGAATGCAAAAAACACATTTTTGCAAATTGTGTGAACTATTTTCCCTTCAACTTGTCTCTTCACTCTGTCCGACGTATGGACATTGACGTTGGAGCGGGCGACTTTTTCGTAACAACTTTTTTGCACTTGACTGCACAGCCTCTCACTCTCTCTACGCAGGGAGGGGAAGGAGTGTATTGCATAGAAGTAATTCACAAATCTATTTTCGGAAAAGAATGGACTTCGCATGAAATTCATCATTCTTCACAGCGAACTATCAAAATCGCCAGCACCTACTTGAAACTTTGAAATAAAATATCTATTTACCGATGACCTATTATTGAATAATTCTTCATATAATTTTCAAGAAGAACCTAAATTGAAATCTATTAGGCATTACAAATTTTATTTTTGCGCCGTATGTGTAATTGAAAAGCTTCGCGCCCACTATGATAAACGTACAGAAAGGAGCGTTTTCGTAGGTGGTCGTAGTAATAGTATATTACACACCGAGACGGGAAATACATCATTACTGCTGAGGGCACAAAGACTCTAGCCCGAAGCTGGAATGATGTATTTACCGTCGAGAGTATGTATACTATTTTACTCACAACCATGTATTCAGCTTGCAGGATTACAGGCGTTCAAAAGTTGAAATCTGAAAATTAACTTTCTGTCATAACTTCCAGATAGGCCGATTAATTTTGCTGAAACGTGGTTCAAGAAATACTGATTAACACACTTATTGTTTGGTTGGATGCATATTTTGTAATTTCCCTTCTAAAGCTACCATTTCTTCACTTTCTCGGGAGGTCGGCAATGGGTCACGTCCCGACCTCCTACTAGGTATGTAATGAATCAATTACCATAGTGGTTGTGAGTAAAAATAATTACTCTACACACATCTGCATCTTTAATGGTACTCGATGGTACTTTTCCACAGGACCTAAAAATTGGGAGCTCCTATAGTTTTTCAACACCAAAGGTAAGTTCTGGTTCACAAAAAATATAATGTTGTATTTTTCGTGACGTTATAGCTTGATAGGGTCAATGACCTTCAGAGGAGGTTAAAGTTCAAGGCCGGGACAACCCTATGGTGAGTTTACTATTACTGTGACCGTTCATCCTACCCCCCTTTTCATAATCCGCACCACAGAAGTCCTTCTCGTTGCTGAACAAATGGGAATGGGAGCTCGTGTCGCTCTCGGCCTTGGTCGATCATCAGATTGATGAAACTGTGGTATTTTGAAGCAACCCAAGTTACACAAGTGAGCGATGGCTCGGAAATAATTACTCGAGACTTTATAGAGTAATCGGTCAAGAAATCAACGAAAGAATTTTTTATTCTAACAATGACCTTCAAATTAAATCTGAAACGAAAACAATAGGTATAAAACCGAGTATAAAACGCAAAAGAAACAGTGACCTTCAAATTAAATCTGAAACGAAAACAATAGGTATAAAACGCAAAAGAAACAAAATCAACAGAACAGAATCATAGCTTCAAATCTTTACTGGGCATGATAACGTTTACGTTATTAATAACTGACATACCAATGGTACCTGACATTAAGACTCGAGCTCACGTTTTCTGGTAAAGCAATAAACTTATCAGTGATTACTGATTATTATCGATGATAAACTACATCATAGAAAATTGCAGCGGCTCCGTTCTGTTCCAGAATGCTCACTAATCGACCACTTACCAATACCAATCATTTTTGGTCCTCTTTTTCAATAAGTATGATTCTAAATTATGGTCCTGATTCAAATAAATGAAGATTTTCTTTCAATTACTCATTTTCTAACTACTTCTTTTGTATCAGAGATTCATCTTCCATCCCGAGAAACTTCCGCCTAACGTACGGACTATACCGGGTGGGCCACAAAAAACCGTGCTCGGAATTTTTCCATCTAAAATTTTCATTTCGCCACCAAATATCGAGCTTTTCAGCATTGGCTAGCCAATTGAATAGAAAATCATCTCCGTATTTCAACATGGCCGACATATCAAAATTCAAGATGGCAGAAACAATTGAAAATAGGCCTTCTTTTGTTCTCGTTGCTGTTTATTAAAAGTTACCAGAAAGTCAAAACCAATAATGTATTATGAAGCAATAGACCTTTCTTGTCAATTCAAGACTACAACCAGTAAAATCGGGTCATCTGCTGAGGAGCTATTGCGAGTTGAAGCGAAGCCTACTTTCCGTTTTTTTTCATTTCCGCATAATTGATCCAAATTTAGGTATCCTGCCCGCCAATTCGCCATTTGCTCATTTCTCAACCGATTTTCTTAAATTTGGTACCAATGGCTAGCTAATTGGACAGGCTATCTTTCTCATATAACAAAATGACGTACCTGTCAAAATCCAAGATGGCGGAAGCAATTGAAAATAGAATTTTTTTGTCCTTATTGATTTTTAATAAAAATGAGCAGAAAGTCAAAACCAATAATTATTATGAAGAAATAGACCTTCCTTGACAATCCAAGACCACAACCAATCAAATCGGGTCATCTGCTGAGGCGCTGAGGGGCGACGGCAAGTTGAAGCGAAGTCTACCTACCGGTTCCTTATTCCCGCATCATAAACGACCCAAATTTAGGAATCCTGCCCGCCATATTCTTATTTTCCAACCGATTTTTTCAAATTTGATAGCAATGGCTAGCCAATTGGACAGGCTGCCATTTTCATATGAAAAAAAATTGCCAACATGTCAAAATTCAAGATGGCAGAAACTATTGAAAATGGTTATTCGTCCTTGTTGGAATAGAAAAACGGAAAGTATGTTTTCGCTTCAACTGGCCGTAGCTCCTTATCAGATGAACCGATTTGATTGGTTGCTGTCTTGAATTGTCAAGGAAGGTCTATTCCTTTATAATAATTATTGGTTTTGACTTTCTACTCATTTTTATTAAAAAGCAATGAGGACAAAAAAATTCTATTTTCAATTGCTTCCGTCATCTTGGATTTTTACAGGTCTGTCATTTTGTCATATGAAAAAGGTAACCTGTCCAATTGGCTAGCCATTGATACCAAATTTGAGAAAATCGGTTGAGAAATGAGCATTGGCGGATTGTCGGGCAGGATACCTTGGGTCGATTATGCGGAAATGAAAAAAACGGAAAGTAGGCTTCGCTCCAACTCGCAATAGCTCCTTAGCAGATGACCCGATTTTATTGGTTGTGGTCTTGAATTGACAAGGAAGGTCTATTCCTTCATAATACATTATTGGTTTTGACTTTCTGGTAACTTTCAATAAAAAGCAACGAGAACAAAAGAAGGCCTATTTTCAATTGTTTCTGCCATCTTGAATTTTGGTGTGTCGGCCATTTTGAAATATATAAATGATTACCCATTCAATTGGCTATCCAATGCTGAAAAGTTCGATTAAATCGGTGGAGGAATAAAAATTTAAGAAGAAAAAATTCATAGCACGGTTTTTTACGGCCCACCCGGTACTTATAGAAAACTCCAACTCCCTCCCATCCTTTTTTTCTCCTCTTTTCTGTTCTAGAACATCGAATTTTTCACTGAGCATGATTTGATACCTAAGTGCATGGAGAAAAATGAGCCTGTGCAGAGTACGGGGAATATCTCACATACTTAGCTGTACAAAACGTAGTTTTGCGAGTTCGCATTACGCTTCCTGCTTCCATTTCAAGCCAATCCACTGAAAAAGCGAATGGAGTAAAGCCCAAGAACTCAGCAATTTAAACATGACAAGAAAAGGGAAAAGGGAATGGAATGAAACCAGGAATATATCGGCAAACTTGCGTATTATTCAGATTCTGGATATAAAATTACGTGAAATTACATTTATTTCTCATTGAATTTCTTACAGTGTAGGTATTACTATAGACATAATTGTAATGTGACCCACTAGTAATACAAAAAATATTTCTAAGAAGAAAATTGGACGACATGGTGGGGAAGGCACTTATTTTTCCCCAGGGTCTTTTTATTGGCTAATGTAAGTTTCTTCAGTTCACAAAAATGGACTTGGACTTTCAAAAATTGCGATTGCAAATTGCAAAAGTTCTCACCAACTTCAACATAACTTCTTATTCTTACATTCTAGATCATGCGTGATCGATAAACTAAGCTTGTTCTTCACCGTCCCGGGTGTCAATACTTCTTTCTTTTGAGACTTCAGCGTTCTCATCTTGATTCTGCACTGGATTACCAGCAATCCCAGTGAGACTTTCATCCGTCTGCGACAGAAGAACCCATCTACCGGCTCTTTTCACGTACTGTATCTGTGGTTTGCGATTCTCCCGTACGGCACATCTGTGAATCTTCAACAAGTACCTGTTCGGGTACGAATGCAAACAAAGGTCACATTTGAACGGCCTCGCACGGTCTGTATGTGTGAGGAGATGCGTGTTCAAATACTGTTTTATAGCGAACCTCTTGTCGCATACCGTGCAAGCAAACGGCTTCTTACCACTATGGCGGGCCATTTTATGTATTTGCAATGTTCCCTTGTCACGAAAACTTTTTCCGCACTCTTCACACACACAACGCCTCTCGTCCGTGTGACATGTCATGTGAGATTTCAAATAGAACGCTCTAGTCAGACGCTTGCCGCACACCTCGCAAACAAATCTTGCACCAGCACCGTCATGTTTCGCCATGTGGTAATTCAAGGTCATCTTATGCTTGAAGACCTTCTGACATTGATCGCACGTGTAAGATTTATTCGCGTGATCGGGGTCGTGGGTCCTAAGATGTTTTTTGTAATTCCACTGCCCAACGATGATTCTATCGCAGATTTCGCATGGAGCCTTCCATCCATGTGCTACGCTTCTACGATGCCGTTTAACGTGTAGCTTATCGGATAAAGTGGTATCGCTCTGGTCACTTTTGGCTGACCTCACTTGGTCGACTTTGGCAGGTTCCGGAACCTCATTCGAGTTGTAGTTGTCTTGCACCTGCGGAAGGTGAGAAGCTTTGTGTGCATCGTATGCATATACACTGGTGAATTTTTGCTGACACGTGGAGCATACGAAAGGGCTTTGGCTGTGGTAGACGTAATGACGGAAAAGGCTTGTTGATGTATGGAGTATCTTAGGACACAGTCGACATCGATGTGATTCAACACCTTGAGCCTGGATCGGAAGCTGATCTTTTCCATGTTCATTATGGAGTTTGTGGTCTTCGTATTCACGTCTACCTTCAAATTGGGATCGACAAACTTCACAACTGAACGGAAGTTTTTTATTCGAATTCATCTTGATTTGCCTGAAATATGTATGCTGTTAGTACATTTCAAGTTAAGTAACAAAGTGCAGTTCAATTTAGGATCCACAAGTAGTTGAATACCTACCTAAGTATGCCTACTTTTGTCAGCCAAGCCAATTAAATAAGACACAATTATAATAAGTAATCGAAGTTGCTTTATTGAAAAAAAGTGCGAAATTCCTGGACCAGGTCCTAATTGATTTTCAAATCGGAACACATCTGTGTCTGTTTTTGGACGCCTTGTCAATAAACCGTTTTGAACAGAAAGTGCAACTGTGTGGTCTCTCGCCCGTGTGTCGACGCAAATGTAACGTCAAATCGTTCCGTTGGATGAATTTCTTGTCGCATTTTTCGCAAGAATACGGCCTTTCTTTCGTATGCACGCGTTTATGTACGGTCAAACTGTTGTAACTGCCGAAGCGCTTCTCGCAGATGTCACAAGCGTAATTCTTCTCGCCTCTGTGTGTCGCCATGTGCGTCTGGAAACCTTGAGGCGTAACAATGTTTTTGCCACAAACGTCGCAAACGAACGTTCTGGCCGTGCCGGCGTGCATCTTCTGGTGACGTTTGAAGCTGTGCTGTAACTTGAACACTTTTTGGCATACGTCGCAGGAATAAGTGGGTCTCGCGTGATCCGGCTGGTGGGTCAGCAAGTGCAAGGCATAGTTCGAAGGTTTGCCCTTGACAGGCTTACCGCAAATTTCGCATGTGCGATTTTCTTTGACGTGCACCAACAAGACGTGCGTCCTGAGGTGACTCTCAACGGAAAAACTACTAGGGCAACGGTCACACTTGAACGAGTTGACTTGAGTGTGGCTCAATTCGTGTTCTCTTAATGTACGAAGAGCTTTCAACTTTTTCTGACAAATACTGCATTGGAAAACTTTTGCAGGATGAACGTACAATAGGTGATGGTTCAGTTCTCTGTTGCGTACAAATTTCTTAGAGCACTTGGGACATGCAATAGTTTTTTCTCTATGTTTAGTTCGATGTTCGAGCACACTACGGAGTGTGAGATATTTCCTTGGACACTTGTCACAATTGTAGCGTAAGCCCTCTGGCGTTTGAACGGGGATTCGGGATTTGTCTTCTCCGTTGGCGACATCAGCACGACAACGAGTTTGATGCGTAACGATTGCGGTTTTCATTTTGAAGTGAGCTCCACAAATACTGCATTCGAAAAGACGACCGTCACTTGTGTTTCTCAGTTCTACGATGGAGCTGGAAATGTTTCAAAATTTAGTTTATGATTTCTGGAGAAATTATGAACAGTAGTTACCTCGGACGCTAGTGGTATGGACCTTGCATTTCATGATTGAAAAATGCCACTCTGCAAAGTGTTACTATCTCGGTTACTACACAGATCTTTTCAAGCACCATATAAGCTTGGTAGTCCCGACCGAGCCCTATGCAGGGCCTCTTCACAGCCAGTTGTCTATCCAATAAGGTCAACTTTGAGAAAATTGCTAAATGCTTTCCTAGGCCGTGATAAGATCGAAAGTTTTGGGTAGCAAAGTGTGATGGAACGCATTTTCAGCGACTTTTTACGAACTTACTCTAATACTTAAACGCGAGTAACATATTTCCACATTAGGAACTGAATGTTAACGCGACGGGAATTTAGGTCAAAGACGGGACTTGATTTTGTGTGTTCTTGCTGACCAGACGTTCCGAAAACGACGTGTGCCGTAATTTACTACAGGTGGGTCGTTTTTACATTATTTCCAACAATCATACTTTAAATCGCTTTTGGTTTGACGGAATTAGTTTTTTGGGTGATTAACGTTTCGTTTCCCAAATCGCATCTTCCTGTTTCGGGGGTCAATTTACTTGTTTCCGGGAATTCAGAACAAAGAAGAGAACCGAAAAGGGGTTTTCGCGGTTTTTACAGCCTAGTTTGAAGCGAGGATGGAGGCACCCTACGCGTCTCGTGAATTTCACCAATTTTCTGGGATGCCCAACGGCCCTGTTGACGCTGGACGCGGTGTTAGGTACTATGTACCTACGCGTTTTTCCCATGGATGATGTCATACTCGTGTTTGAACTGCTCTCTCAAGGAATGCACATCGGTGCCTCGCGAAAAGAATTGTCGGTTTTAAAAATAACTTGTATGGGATTTCTTTGTTTTTTTCACGTTCGAGCTTGAGTGCGTATACGGGAATTGTTTTCCTGTTCAAGTCCGGGTTTAGATTGATTTCCTGTATGAGTCTGTTTTACGTTTTAATTTTCGATGTCATTTTTGTTGTCTCACGAATTTTGTCAACTTACTGAATTTCATGTCAATATTTTCATGTCCATTCCATTCATTTTGTGTGCAATTTGCTTGTCATGTAATCACTTGTTATGTACTCACTTGTATTTTTGTCTGTGGCATGGTTTGATTTTCATGGTCTATTATGTCTTGTTTTGGGCTTATGCATTGTTGTTGATTAATTATGCATTGTTTATGATTCATTATGCATTGATTACTGATGTGTTTTACATTTGTTCACTGATGTTTCTGCGATTTTGTTTTACTAACCTCACTTACAGTGAATACCGGAATTTATCAGTGAGTTTGCTTGTCATTCTGTCACATATGTGAGAGTCTTCTTCTTTGGGATCAACTCAGGGGTTTGTTTGACTGGGTTTTTCCACTGAGTGCCCTTTTCCTAATCCATCACTAACCCCTTTTTCTTTGACTGACAGTATGACATATTTTGTTGTTTTCAATTGATTTTGTTCATTTTGTCTATTGTGTGTCATTTTGCTGGTCTGTCGTCCTGTGTTAGGTGTTTTATGAAAAGAATCTAATTCATTTAAATTTTACTGATGATTTAAAATAGAAGTTCATTTTGTTTGCTGTCAGTTCGTGTTTTTGTTCAACTTTTAAATACAATCCTCATCCCCAAAGTTCCGTTCTCGTCTAGAGTAGAGTAGAGCGTCTAGAGTAGAAACGACAACGTTAGCAAAACGTAGGTAGGAGGTCTAAGGTAGAAGGGGAGGGCGGGCGACGACAATCATAGCCAGGGGTCCAAAAGTGAGGATCAGTACAAAAGGAACAGAGTAAGTGCGAAACTTCACACTTGTAGCTTTTTGGCCAATTTCATATGATACAGTGATATTTGGGAAAAAGAGAAAGAACAAACATTCTTTTTTCAATATTCTCACGTCTTGTGTCTAATTTGTACAGTATGTTCATAAAAAAATTCAATAATGGGAGGCCGTGGACCGATGATAGCCTGGCCGTTTTCGGATCGAATGGCCTGCGTCACAGTCTCCCTTTATTGAAGTTTTTAATGAACATACGGTATATACAATGATAATTTTCAGTTAAAAAAAAGCTACATTTTCATTTCCAACAATTTTTAAAAATATCTTAATATCAACCAACAATACAAACTGATACCTACAATGTGATCTCGTTAATTATTGATAAAGGCTTATAGTGCAGTAAAGATAGGTTTTGGGGTTGGAAAAATTAATTCATGAAATTTTAAAGCTGTTATCGATTCAGAATTTCATCCTCTACCATGTACTTGAAATCCCCGGAAATCCCATTAGAGCATTTTTCTTGCGGCGCTGTCAAAGTATATCATGTTTGCTGCAACAAGTCCAAAAATTGTATCCTCGCTTTTGTCACATTAGTGCTATATTGTTAGTTCAGAGTTGTTGGTATATACTCCAGGGCATGACCAGAACGTCATCTGAACCGCTGAGATCATATTTCCCGCAAAAGAAAACACGTAACTCGTTTTAATCTGCAATTACCAGCGGTAATCAAGTGTAGTTCGGGGATTAGTGACCAAATTTAATAATATCTGTTCTTTTTATGATAAAGGCATGAAATTTGGTATGAGTGGTCTTCATGGTCCCCTTTTTAAATTTAGACATGGCGTCTCGTCATATTTTGGTTGGGGGGCTTAGGGACCCCCTTGAAAATTGAAGTTGCAGAAACTCATGCAAACCACCATTAAAATGATTGTCACGCATCTCAAAAAGTAATCATTCGACTCTACGTCGAATCTCAACAAGAGACACACCAGTTGTCACCATGTACGCACTGTTCCTCATTATGAAAAAAAATTCTTCGGGATGCCAAAAAAAATCGGGTTTTCATATTTTTTCATGTAATAGAGGAAAAAATTTATCTTCCGCATATCATTATCCACTAATTTGTATCTGCGGAAGCCATTGATGAAGTCCATTTCTTCATATTGACATCTAGAAGCAACAATTCCAGATGAAACCAGCCAATTCAAGTGCTCAGTTCAGCAGCGTTTTTTTCAATGACACCAATTGATATGAATGACAATTTATCATTGGGTGGGTAGCTTCAACTGTTTTATAATTTTATTGAGTATAACTAGATGAGAAGTAATGCGCGAAAGCTCCGAAAAAAATTTTTTTAACCGCCACCTATCACTAGTTTTTCGATTTTTTCAACTCGAGAAACAGAATCATACATCGAGTGGACGATTTTCCTGAAGAATACACTTTAATTCAATGGCCTCTGGAATGTTTTCAAAGATGAACACTTTTAACAGTAAAAAAAAAATTCGTCAAAATTATCAAAGAAAAAACAAGTTTTCTCAAGTTAACTTGTTCAAACTTGTTTTCATCCAAATTTACACAACGGATTCGAGTTGAGGAGATTGAATTTAGTCGGATAAGATGCCAAACTTTTCGTGATCGGTTCAATATGGCACAGGAAAAAAAAGAACCTCCTAGCCGAGCTTCGCATCCCCACGGGCCCTCTTCAACAATGATCGACACTTTTTGCACCGAAATGATGTAAGCGGGATATAATTCGTCGAATTACGATGTATTTGCATCCGGTGGATTGACAGGTTTCATCCCCTCCATTTAAGGTTGCAATTTTTTACCCCCCTCCAATAACCCAAAACCCCCAGGTGCGATTTTTGGCGATTTTGGGTATGTAGTAGAGCATTCAATTCTGAACAGAATATCAAATTTTCAGGACGTCCATATTTATTCCGAGGTTTTGCTGATTTTTTTACTATTTTTCCTGTACTACAAGAGTAACAATAGATAATTCGCATTTATTCTTGGAGGACACAGTATTTGAAGCATGAAGAACAGAGAAGTCACCGAAATTGTACACACAACCTCTTGTTCAAGAGATACTTAGGCGCACCTTTGCAGTATCTGACAGCTAGCTGGTAGCAAAACACGAAACTTCGGAATGGAGTTGAAATCATTTTCATTTCATAGTACCTTCTTGTAACATTCGAAAAAGACCTAAAAGGCAAACTTCTGTCGAGGAATAAGCCCGCTGGGATTGATTGATCTCGCAACACCCCATTTCACCAGTTCAGCGTTCAACTTCTTCCAGCAGTTTATATTAAGCACAATGAACGGGTCAAAGATTATATTATAACGAGTATTATTGAACTGTATAATAAATAATGATTCAATTACTTCCACCATAACATAAAAAAACTAACTAAAGGTTACATGAGAAATTCGGATCGGTCACTGAATTCTTTGGAATTAAACTAAGCACTTGTGAACGTTTAGCAACGATTTCGTCAAAAACTCTTTGGTACACGCCGCACATTGGAACGGCTTTTCCCCGGTGTGCAGCCGCATGTGGACTCGAAGACTGCCCTTTTGCGTGAACCTTTGACTGCAAACTGTGCAAGCATAAGGCTTCTCTTTCGTATGAACTCGTCGGTGAGCAATCAAGTATTTTTTATCGGTGAACGCTTTGCCGCAAGTCTCGCATATGCAGTTCTTCTCTCCAGTATGCATAGCGAAATGCTGCTTCAGACTACTGGCCGAGTTCAAATACTTATCGCAGATGTTGCAGAAATAAGTCTTGGCCTTGCCGCAGTGCTTGTCGACGTGCCTCTTGAAGTTGTACTTGCTTCCCGTCAGGACTTTGTCGCAAACGTCGCAGACGAAAGTGCTCGCCACGTAGTCGGGATCGTGCGTTTTCAAGTGCAGCTTGAAATATCCGACGCTCCTGAACACTTGGCCGCAAGTCCCGCAGATGTTCCGCAGGCCTTCGTGTGCCACCTTCACGTGGTTCTCCAGTGCCACCTTGGAACTGAAAGACGAATCGCACCGGCCGCATTTCAACCTGTTCTTCAGCGAGTGCGCCATTTCGTGGACCTTGAGACCGTGCTGGGTCTTGAACTTTTTGCTGCAGAACTTGCATTGGTAGGCTGGCGGATTTTTGGCGTGGTTCGATGCCGTGTGCAGGTTCAGCTCGCTCGGGTAGATGAACTTCGACGGGCACAGAGGGCACTGGATGTTCTTCGCCTTGTGACGGCGCTGGTGTCTCGTGACGGCAATGAGCGTCGAGAACTTTTTGGGGCAGGTGTAACAAAAGTAGCTCAGTCCTTCGAACGTCTGGACGGGGATCTTAAATCTGTCCGTGTCATTGGCGTGTGGAATGCTGTGTCGTCGAGCTTTGTGGATTTGGCATCCGAGCATGGATAGGGAAGTTTCTCCGCAAATATTGCATAAAAACTTGAAATCCTTCACGACGGGGATCCTGAAAGATTATAACAAAAGTGGTTATTGATATGTACCGACAAAAAATTTATAGGTGTGATAAGAATTTCTTACCCATATTTAAATACGAGGCGTAGAGACTATGTACAGGGTCATGCAAACCAGATGGCTATAGTTTTTTGCAGCATTATAAAATTAGTCAGATTAATTTGGTAGGGGTGAAACAGGACTCGGTGTTAAACAGTAAAAGACATGAGTAATTTAATTTTTGAAACTTGATGTATTTCCAATTAAGAATATAGTTTTACATTTTACCCCTCTTTATCGCACAATATGAGAGTGATCTATGGTAGGTAGGTATAATAATTGATACTTACCAACCCACCCTACCTGACCGTGTCTTAGAGTCTGTCGAGCGACAATGGGCCCAAAAGTGAGGCCTACCTTCCATCACTCTCACTCATACAGAGTCCAGTTCATTTATCAATCTTATTTAAATTTGGAATGCCTGAACTGCAATAAACCTAAGTGGAAAATACGATTAACAGTCGATTATGATCATTTTGAATGCAACCAAGTTTTCCTGAAATTCTCCAATGAGAAATGAGAAGTGCTCCTGAATTTACTAGGTGACAACAAAACTCATTTTCGGGAAGAATAAAGGTACAAAAGGTAAGATGAAATGTCAATTCGCATTGACTATTTCATTGAAAAAACTGTTAATTCCCCCATAACTGGCATACAAACGTTAGTTTTTTCAATGAAATAGTCAATGCGAATTGACATTCCATCTTACCTTTTGTACCTTTATTCTTCCCGAAAATGAGTTGGGTGATCAATGACCCTGTAGAAACTTCATAAAACATTGTTCGTATTCGACGTGATCAAGGCATGAGAACGAAGAATTGGGCTATCGAACATTGAAAACCGATATGAAATCGCTGACGGCAATCGAAAGTTATGACGATTTTAGAAATCGTCTGAATTTGCTTGTCCCCTAGATTCTTTTGATGTGTGTAGAATATACCTGCTACTGCATTCAAGAATATTCCAAACCTTCGGGAAGTCCCAGAGAGTTCTCGTCGTTTCAACTCTATTTCACCTTTTCCAGCAAACTTATGGTGCCATTCTGTAAAAAATAAGAACCCATAACCGCTCTGTTACGTAAGAATTCCTGTCGGCCATTGGCTGTTGCCTTGGGTAATAACAGCGTAAGAGAGCTTTTATGGAATGTTATTTTTTAGAGAATCGCACCATTAATGTTGCTAGTCTATTCCCGGGAAAGATCTACAGGCTTTTGAAACGCGGTTCCTCCGCCAAATCTGCAGATGTGTCTTCTCGCATTGCAGTCTTCAACAAGTATTGGTAACTTTGGGTAATTTTTCCAAATAGATAATACCGTATGATCAAAAAGTTTTCTGCTCAAATTTCAAATTTTTCATTCTCGCTTAGTTGAAAACCATTCTTGTAGCTTTCAAAAGAAACCTGAATGGTAATTTTCTTCAAAAAAATAAGGTTACAGGAACTGAAAAAAAACTGTGTTATTTGACCAATATTCCGGCCACCTTAAGTTTCCAACAGCCGCTGGTTATAGTTGGCGTTTAGGTTTAGGTTGGCGTTTAAGTTGGCGTACTTCTTGCACTTGTGGCATTTGTTTGCAGCATATCTTCCGATTACGGAAGAGTTGTAAAAGATGCTTGACAGGAAGGTATATCTGTGGGAGTGAAATCCAAACAACAGATTTGCCTCTGTTCCATGGTACCAAAGACATCATGCCATCTGGTTTCTTCTCGTCAGTTCAGAACAGTCTTTTACTTATTTGTTCCATGTTCCATGATCGAAGAGATGTAGCGGATCGGAATGCACGGCAGATCTCAGATCAAATAGTTCACTGAAAAATGACGCGAGATTCTGCCTGCGCCAATGGCGCTTAATATCAAACAGAACCCCAAAACCAATTTGAACTCAATAGAGGTTAAAAAGAAATTGTGCAACTGGTGCAAAACGGTGATGTAGGTATTCGGCTTCTAGAATACCGTACCGGGCCTCAGCGAGCTGTCTGTGATTGTTAGTGTTATGAACGGCTAGGGAAATATACCCTCGGATATACCCGAGGACCACTGACGGAATTTTTGTACACCGATTTCCAATGATTATTGAGGTAATTTCCATCGATTTCCAAAGATTTCCAATGATTTCCAAAGATTTCCAATGATTTCCAAATGATTTCCAAATGATTTCCAAAATGATTTCCAATGATTTCCAAATGATTTCCAATGATTTCCATGGAAGTGTACACCAGATTTCCAAGGTGGTTTACCCCTCGGATATACCTGTCCCTGCATAGGTATATCTCACTGTTTTACCGGGTGTTTATAAATGTCTGTGATCGAATCGCCTTTGGAATCCGCTTTCGATCACTACAATTGCGCCTGTTGCTGCGTTTTTTGGCCTGACCCATGCCTGCCGCGATCACAGATTCCTATAAACACCACGTATGTTAACAACCGTCGAACCATTGCTGGAGTAGAAAGATAAATGGGGTGGCAAAGCCGGTAATTTCCATGAAAAAAAACACTCAGTTCGAACCGTATTCATTCACGTTTAATACAAAATTATTGATCACGTAGAAAAGGACGGTTATGCCATTTACGATTTGAATTGATTTTATTCACATCCACTATAGTAATAGACTCATTACTGACTTTTGAAAAGTTGGAAAAAGACGCTTTGTTGATGTTTTTTATTTCCGCCCCCCAAATCACTTTCCGCCCCGGGCCTCCTCCTTGATTGATTGACAATTGACAGATGGATGACAGAATGACAGGTGTGGAGGAGCTCGAGTCGAAGAGTCAAACGCAGTTTTGTAAAGTTAAGGTTGCCAGTTATTATTATGGAACGGTATTTATGATATAATTGATGATTATAGCCTGATTCACTATTTAAACTACGAATCTTCATTCTAACCAGCTGAAGTGGTATAAAAGTGACATAAACAAATATATCGGACCGGCCGCTGTGTTTAAATTTGGTTGAGACTGGTCCTGGGCTCCAGGGCCCTAGGAAAATAAGGATGAACATGAAAAAAATAATGATGAATAAATGAATGGAAAATAAATACAATGAAGCCAAACAAATTTCTATTTATTTGCTAGTTAAAGTGTTGAAAATGGTTGTGAAAAAAATTGTATACTTACTCTCGGCGGTAATTGGCGGAGCTTGCTCGCAGCTATCTTGCTCTCAGCAGTATAATGAAGCACTTCCCGCCTTGGTATAATATACTATTATCGCCACACGATGGCTGCTAAAGGCGGAATGCGTTGATGATGATTGGTTGCCATTATTATATTTCTTTGATGTCATTGGCAGTTCGCTTGTCACTACTTATTTCAATCCGCATTTGGCAGTCATCTGTGGCAGGAAAAATTAATATAACTGATATCGCGAATTACGTGACCTCTATGCCCAGTCCTTGCCAGGCGTATCCTTCGGCGTATCCCTGATTCACCTTTCTTCGATTTCTGGAGCCGTAAAATACTTACTTCGCTGCTCTGGTTGAAGCCCAGAAACTAAAAAGATCTTTCAATATTCAGGACAATCCTGGTGTGATGGAACAGTGTAGTGTACGGGTACGTCATGCCCTTACCCAATTTTACCTTGTACCATACTGAGCATTGCATCGCAAGGTAGACGAGGATAAAATCGGAGAGTGAAATGTTGAATTTATTCAATGTAACGAGGTAGTTAAAGATAGTCTGAAGTTACACATTACATGATAAGAATAGAAAACAACTGAACAACTTGCATTCACTTTATTTTTCCAGGTGTGCGACTTACTCTACATGTAAATAGATTCAGTTGCTTTGTTAAAAACTAAATAAAAAAAACCTTCTATTCTCCAAGTGAAACAACAACAGGACTCCAAAAATACAAATCAAACAAAAAGTTGTCTTTTTTGACGCCACTGTCAGCAGTAGGGTACCAGTATTACCGGCGCTTGCGCGGTAATACAGGTACCCTAGCCAGCAGAGGTACAGCGCGCCCCCTATCAGAAAAACCAAAAACACACAGACCTAGACGTCCTTCTTCACTAATACAGAGAGTATCTCAAATTTCGCGCCCTTAGAGTCCAGGGCATTTAATGAAAATGCATGAAAAGTTGTAGATACACTAACCTCCACCCTCCACGTTTCAAAAACTGGCACCTCACGTGATGGGCAGGGAGCTGGTGCCTCAAAACTTACGTCATAAGGTACATGGTTTTAACCCTGTAGGTCTAATGTGCGTTGATAAGGTTGTTGAAAATTTCTTTGTCTTACATGTCAGACCGGGGGCTTTAGGCTGGTATAGGCTTGTCAATTTTCGAAAAATGTCAAAAATGTATGTCATAAGGTACATGAATGAAACCAACAGGCTTTTGTGTTGGAACATCCCCTTAATCAAAAATCGGGTCATAAGACAAAATTTTTGTGGGCTCTCGGTCCATAAGTCAAGTTTGAAATTAAAAAAAAAGGCCAAAATTCACCTTCTCCTGGAGACTTCTCCTTTGGCGTAATTTTAGGAATGGAAAACGATTCTCACATGATTTTTTCGCAGGTTTCGAATCTGTCCACAAAAATGTTTAATGGTACATCGCTTACAGGGTGAAACATCGAAAAAAATTTCTAAAATCGTACACCCTGTATTTCAACATGGAAATCGATTCCGTTTTTCATCCTGATTAAAAATATATATCACACTTGGTGAGTTAGTCAACAGAACGCCTGTGAAAAAATTGATAAATTTTAGTCCTTTTTGAAAATTTCAAACTTGTCTTATGGACCGAAAGCCCCCAAAATTTTTGTCTTACGACCAGATTTTCGATCAAGGAGATGTTACCACAGAAAATCCGATTGGTTTCATTCATGTACCTTATAACGTAAATTTTTGGCCATTTTTTCGAAAATTAACAGGCTCATACCTGCCTAAAGCTCCCGGTCTGACATGTAAGACATAGCAATTTTCAACAACCTCATCAACGCACATTAGACCTACAGGGTTAAAATCATGTACCTTATGACGTAAGTTTTGAGGCACCAGCTCCCTGTCCATGATTTTCTCACTGGATCGTTTTTGAGTATAAACAACAGCATATGTAGTTTACCGATAGATTAGGTTGGTACCAACAATCGACTCCATGGTGTAGTGGAGAAGGACGTCTCGGTCTGAAGCCCAGGTGTTCTTGGATTTGCCGGTAGGTGCCGAAAGCCGCCGTCAGAAAATGGCACCTTAGACCATATCAAATGCTGACCATACAATATCAACTGCTATCGGTGAAATTACACTTGTGACTCTTGAGCAAAGTTTTGGTTACAAATCGCTTGCAACACAGTTCGCAACCGAAAGGACGATCTCCTGTGTGGTACCGCATGTGAACGTTCAGAGTGCTCCTCTGGGAAAAACTCTTGTCGCAAAGGCTGCAAGTGTACGGCTTTTCCTTGGTGTGAACGCGTTTGTGCACGTTCAAGTAATCCGCCTTTCTGAACGCCTTTCCGCAAGTGTCGCACACGACATTTTTCTGATCGGTGTGTGTTTTCTTGTGAATGTTCAAGCCAGCGAGAGTGGTCATCGTCTTGTCGCAAATCTCGCAGGTGTACATTTTACCCGAGTGCAGCTTGAAATGGGCGTTGTAGCTCTGCTGAGCGGAAAACAGCTTGCCGCATATCTGACACATGAACGTCGGCTTCACGTAGTCCGGATCGTGAGTTTTCATGTGCGCTTTCAAATTTGCTTCGATGTACTCCTTGTTGCAGATTTCGCACATGACCCGCATGCCATCGTGCACGAACTTCTTGTGGTTGTCGCACTCGACTTCTCGGTGGAAGCCCTGCTTGCAGATGTCGCAATAGAAGGGATACTCTTTGGTGTGTATGCGCAAGTGTCGGTTCAAGCTGAGCTGCGTTTTGAGCCTCTTGCCGCAGACCTTGCATCCGTAGGCGGCTCTGCCGTGGACGTCGTGGATGTGCATTTTGAGCTGGTATGGGATTCCGAATTTCTTCGGGCAGATTTCGCAGGAGAACGATTTTTCGCGATGGTTGCGTCTCATGTGCGTCTTTAGCTTTTCTTCGGTGGCGAGGATTTTGGAGCACACCGTGCAAGAGACTGCACCGTCGAAAGCATTGATGAGGTCTGGATGTTTCATTGAAATATGCATTCGCAAGGTTTGCAGGCTGGTGAGTTTTCTCGGACAATGGTTGCACTGGAGCAAACCTTCTTCTGCTTTGGTCGAAGCAGACTGGTTCTGTCCTGTTATGGACACGAAAGCAATCCTGAAAAAGAATTGGGTTAATTTCAACTTTTCACCGTAAACAACAATACCTAGAGTTTTCTGATATCTCTATCATATCGAGACAGATGACATTTTTTTGATGATATAATATCGAGCCATATGCATTGCTTTACAATTTATTTAATAGTCCAGTAAATTTAGGTAGAGATCGGCATCGATTTGGTAATGCTGAAATTCAGCATGGACCATCGTGAATATGGCCTCTATCACCAGCGTGTTCGGTAAGTACTGAACAGTCTCTGACGCTTGACGCTAGCCAGACTAGGGCTGAAAAATCACCCCCATCAAGGGCGATGCGCAAAAATTATTATTTTTCGGCAAAGCCAATACTCGGTTCAAAAAATACCCAGGAGTCAAAACATCCACCGTTATAAAATAGTAAGGTGATCCGTTTCCTATAATATTTCTATAATATGTACGTATTGCAAGAGAAATGACTAAGGCCCGTATTCATATCCCACTTTTGAGCCACATTTGGCATGCCTTCAACAAAAAGCACTCAGCTACCTGATAAAAGTGGTCGTATTCATAGGGCACCTTCTACGTCCTGTCCGGGCCCATCTAACTAAAGAGGGTGTTGATTTGGCAACGTTGTGAAATGTACTCAAAACTACCTACCCGAAGCTAGGCGCAGGTAGGTGAGAACCCCAAGCCGCTTTCGTTTTGCGCCAGGAGCTGCTCCGGGTAGATCACTAGATAGAGAAAGTAGATACATACACCAATCACGGCCCAGATGGATCTATTTTCTTTGTCTGGTGATTTACCAAAAGACCAGCTCCCCTGGCAAAACGAAAGCGCTGGCAACTCTTGCTACGTCGATGTACTGCGGATTGCATAAAACTTTCAGGGAGTTTCTTCCACAGTTTCAAGAAAAGCGGCCTGGACCTGTTAACTTAAGAAGTGAACACCTGTTTCGACTGTTTTGTGTAAGTCGTCCTCGTCTTGAGTGCAGTAAATAGTAGAGGAGTATGACTGAAGGCGCGCTAAGAATTTTTGCGAAGAAAAAAAAATCAGATATTACACTTTGTGTCGGTAAACAACTCGTAATCGAAGAAATCGGTGGTATTCTCAAGAATTACCCCACAGAGGTAGAGCATAAATATTGTATTATGTTTCATTCAAAGCCCCGCCCCTGTGCCTTTCTTGGGAGGCTAGTAAAAAACATAATATAATTGTGTTGAATGTATCTGAATCAGACGATCTTGGAGAATCTTCTCTTAACCTTTAACATAGTGAGTGGCCCGCATCAAGGATAACTACAAACTAGGCTAAATCAGTTTACGCCATTCTGATTCGAGCCCCATCGTAAAGAAAAAAAAATTAGAAAAATGCACGAGTAAGTTTATTGAGGCCTCATCGACAATTCAACAACATATATTATAGAAAATTGACAAGAAAATACAAAATTCTACAAATTTCAAAAATGTTGACAACATTCCTCGTACTTTGCATTGGCGCAAGCAATTTCAAATCCGTTCTGTGTGCACATCGACCGGGTTACCTTTTTTTATGATTATGCAAGTCAAGCCCTACGAGCCCCGTCCCACATCAGCTAGCCCAGATGCGGAAATTTCACTCTTCTTATCCAAATAAATACAGGGTGCCCCGGAGTTGAAGTGCGAAAACTTGTCAATCGATAAAAAGTAGAAAAATGAGTGGACTGATCCCAAAAAAATATATTTCGGAAAAGTAAAATATCGGAGATACAGCATTACAGCCCTTCGAATTTGGGTCAGAAAATCAATTTATTATCGTAACTTTGTAACCGTTCAACCGATTTTGCTCAATTCAAGAAAAGACATTTCTGACATAACCTCCTATGCATGCCTAAAAACGCAGTTGACTAGGAAAAAAAATTGGGGGGGGGTTCCATTTTATCACCTCATTCTGTATTTCGCTGGGCGTGGAGATTTAATCCTGGAATAAGTTCAAAGGTACTAACATGTAGTGAACATGAAGAAAAACAACATTCCAGAATATTTTCACATTCCCGTCATTAATTTTTTAGAAATTGCATTTTTACTGATGGGCCAACTGATGTGGGACGGGGCTCGTAGACATGAGGAATAGACGTACTGACGGTTACATAATGAACTTGCGTCCCGGCTCTAAACAATTGATAGTGCGCCGGATAGCGACATTTTACCTAAAGGTGTGTTCAGTTAGCTTATTTAGCCGCAAGTTTTAAATTTAGTCGCAAGCGCAGCGACGCCCATTCGTTCTTACGAACCAGCCTTCTAAGAACATCCAATGAGCGATGCAGCGCTTACGGCTAAAATTAAAACTTGCGGCTAAATAAGCTGACTGAACGCCCCTTCAGTCATTTCATCACGCGACAGACTCGGTCAAATCGATCGTTTTTGTGATGGGAAACAAGAAAAACAACTTCTGTCACTCATGCGTCGGTTGCTTCAAAAGTTACAGGGTGTCAAACATGTCAAAAAAAATCTTACTTAAGTCATTTCATCACGAGACAGAAACGGTCGAATCGATAGTTTTTGTGATGGGAAACAAGAAAAACAACTTGTGTCACTCATGCGTCGGTTGCTTCAGAAGTCAGGGTGTCAAACATGTCAACAAAAAAATCTTACTTAAGTCATTTCATCACGAGACAGAAACTGTTAAATCCAAAGGATCGGGAAACCCCGGCGTTCAGGTAGTAACGCAGGTACCTATGGCGAGGTCAGTATAATAACTGGTATTTAAGTGATATTCAAGTTATGTTCAACTTGAAATTGATGAGTTTGTTGGAATCGAGGTTGGAATACAAAACAAAATGGTACAAAAAGTACTCTTATGAAACAAACTCATCAATTTCAAGTTAAACATAACTTGAATATCACTTAAATACCAGTTATACTGACCACGGCGCGGCGACCACGCCATAGGTACCTGCGTTACTACCTGAACGCCAGGGTTTCCCGACCCTTTGGATTTCACGGTTTTTGTCTCGTGATGAAATGACTTCTGTAAGTTTTTATTTGACATGTCTAACATGTAACTCCTAAAGCAACCGACGCATGAGTGACAGACGTTGTTTTTCTTGTTTCCCATCACAAAAACTATTGATGTAACCGTTTCTGTCTCGTGATGAAATGACTTAGGTAAGCTTTTTTTGACATGTTTGACACCCTATAACTTCTGAAGCAACCGACGCATGAGTGACAGAAGTTTTTTTTCCTGTTTGCCATCACAAAAACTACGGATTTGACCAAGTCTGTCAAGTGATGAAGTGACTTAGAAATTCATGTCGCTATCCGGCGTACTATGAGACACTCTTGTATGTAATACAGTCCCGATTGCTTCGAACGTTTACACTCAGCTACAAGGTGACTTTCCCTCGACCAGGCAATAGCAGCTCCCAGAGATGACTCTTCACAATCGTGGATTCAAGTGACGTTACTGTGGTTCCAGATAAAATTTCGACACAGAATGTAGCGCAAAATTTGATATTAGTCCAATTAAACGTATAGTCCAGTCAAATTAAGCAAAAATCGGGTCAAACCGGAAATAAATTTGGAAGTTGACGAAATTTGATGGATCGATACAGAATTTGACGTAGAATAACATACTGAAATTCCCGAGAATTCCAAGGCTTGGCTTTTTTTCTAGGGGCAATAAAAGAGCGCCATCCTTGAAATTTTTCGATTTTTTCTGAATAACTTGTAAACTATCACCTTTGGAACACAAAAACCAGCAAAGCAAATGTAGCCCGTTGAATTCCCAAGAGGTCAATACCAAATTCATTACTTTGTGGTTAATAGTTTTTGAGATACAGCGTCTGCAAAAACGCAGTGAAAATTACTCAAAATTTATTTCCGGATTTTACGTAACAATCTGCATAGTGTCAGTGCGGGGGCTGTAACGTGGACAGCAAATGTGCGGATTTCAACGTGTTTTACATGTGTGGAAAGCCAATTCAACATTCGGTATCACAGTTTTGTCTAGAAGTAACCAACTTTAAAATGGTACTTTTCCTCGACCTTTGAATTGATACTTGATGTTCCGAAGAATCCCTGAAAATAGATTTTTTTCATACCATGCCATTTGCTCAATGTTTCACGTAGGGCAAAACCATACAGGGAATATATGAAGAATTAAATATAAGAAAAGTAGCATGTTTCGGAATCTTTTTCCCAGTGATGGTTCTTGAGTTATATGGGGTGAAAGACTGAAACGATCTATTTGGAAAAAATATAGATAGTCCGACTAATAACTTCTGAATACTGTACGGACCTTGCATTTGATGATACAAAATGCCACTTAGCAGACGTATTGAACATACTTAAGTACTTTCCACGTCTGCCAAGTGGCATCTTACACCTCAAATGCAAGGTCCGTATACAGTATTCAGCAGGTAGTGTCCGAACCACCTATCTTCTTTCTAACTAGATCGTTTTAGTCTTTCAACCCATATAACTCAGGAACCATCACTGGGAAAAAGATTCCGAAACATGTTATTTTTTTGATATTCAATGCTTTATAAAGTTCCCTGGACGGTTTTGCCCTACTTGAAAAATTAGGAAAATGGCATGGTATGGAAAAAATCGATTTTTGGGGATTCTTCGGAACATCAAGTATTGAGTTCAAAGGTCGAGGAAAAGTACCATTTTGAAGTTAGCGACTTTTAGACAAAAGTGTGATACCGAATGTTGAATTGGCTTTCCAAGCATGTAAAACACATTGAAATTCGCACATTTGCTGTCCACGTTACATCCACTAAACTGACACTATGCAGATTGTTGCGTAAAATCCGGGAATAAATTTTGAGTAATTTTCACTGCGTTTTTGCAGACGCTGTATCTCGGAAACTATTGACCACAAAGTAATGAATTTGGTACTGATCTCTTGGGAATTCAACGGGCTACATTTGCTTCGCTGGTTTTTGTGTTCTAAAGGTAATAGTTTACAAGTTATTCAGAAAAAATGGAAAATTTTCAAGGATGGCGCTCTTTTATTGCCCCTAGAAAAAAAGCCAAGCCTTGGAATTTTTGGGAGTTTCAGTATGTTATTCTACGTTAAATTCTGCATCGATCCACCAAATTTCGTCAACTTCCGAATTTCTTTCCGGTTAAAACCTATTGTGACTGGACTAGTAAGCAGTCCCAGAACTTGGGAATTTCCTCCCTCTATTGATCACTGTTCAAATATCTCTATAGCTACACTGTGTGACTGGAGACAAATCAATTTTCTGCAAATCGATTAGTTCAGTTTATATCTTAGGCTGCGCAATACTCGCTTTCCCTTGCCTAAGACGAGAGGCCGTCTCGATTATTCCTTTATACTTCTTATCCAATAATAACTTCTTAGAGAGAAACAAAATTTTATTAAAATTTATGAAATTTTCACTTTTATTGACAGCAATACAATGACTAATAAACAATTTTGGTGAAAATATTGAATTTTATTGATGCAATTCCAAATCGGTCATACCGGTCCGTTGTTCGCTTGGAACATTAGGGTTTTATTTCGACTGTGTCATAAAGGGGACCTGAAGCCGCACATTTGACAGTAACGATTTCACCACCATTCCCTTCCTTATGCAATTTTGAGTCTATGTAGGTACGGAAGAATGCGATTTATTTACGTTAAGAGTCCTCTGTACGCTCAGAGTGGCTCCAACTAAAATGCCTCTAAATCGAAGCCGGTGATTTTCTTTGAACTGATATTTGGAGATTTCACTTCATATCTATATATAAACATGTTAACGGGAAAAATCCGAAATAAACCGATCACAGCCGAAGATAGTCAAATTTTACGCGCTCCACCCTTGAGCCTTCATTTGACTTAAAACAAAAATCTTTTTTTCAGAGTGGACTCTCAACACTATTCTGCACAATCGTACCGGGTGGTTTTACATTAAAAAAATTTCAGCTGAAGATATGAAGCTCCAAATTTTTGAGCATTTTTTAATAATTTTCACAGCCAAATAACTTGGGCTCCAGATATTTTATTGAAAAATCACCCGGTACGTTGGTGCAGAATACTGTAGAGAGTCCTCCTTGGTAAAAGGAATTTTCTTTCAAGTCAAATAAAGGCCCTAGAATGGCGCCCGTAAATTTTAACTACCTTCGGCTGTGATCGGTTTTTCTCGGATTTTTTTCCTTTCACATTTTTTCACACTTTTTATGGAGATATGAAGTGTAATCACCAAATACCAGTTGAAAGAAAATCACCGCCTTCGATTTAGAGGCCTTTTAGCCGGAGCTGCTTTAAGCGTACAGAGGACTCTTAACTATTCCATTTTTGCACTTGAACATCGCCCAGTTTCCTTACTCGTCGCCATTCTCGCTGTTCTTGAGCTGTATTGTTGGTTGCCTATCAACTATCTATTTTTCGCGACTTTCTTTCCCTTGTCTGTGTTTTATTTCTTCTTTCCTGCAATGAGCAATGTCGGAATGTCGCACGTAGTGGTCGGATAGATGTCAAACGTGAATAAAACGTCAGTGGGCGATGTTCAAGTGCGAAAATGGACAGTTGACTCAAGTAAATCGCATTCTTTCGTATCTACATCGACTCAAAATTGCATAAGGAAAAGAATGGTGGTAGAATCGTTACTGTAAGATGTGCGACTTCGGGTCCCCTTTATGACACGGTCACCGTATTGCATACGTTTCAAAGCTTGCACGTGTGTTTTTTGAGCAACGTGCCTGTCACAAATCCTTTGAAGCACAGCTCGCAACGGTACGGACGTTCGCCCGTATGATATCGCATGTGAACGTTCAAGGTAGATTTCTGAGAAAAGCTTTTATCACAAGTGCCACACGTGTATGGCTTTTCTTTGGTGTGCACACGCATGTGCGTCCTAAGTCGGTCGGATGTCGTAAACGCTTTTCCACACGTTTCACACACCGCCGACTTCTCCCCTGTGTGCAGTCTCTTGTGGAGCTTCAAACTTTGCAGCGACGTTACTTCCTTCCCACAAACGTCACAAACGAACATTTGCTTCCCCAATGCGTGTTCCGCCAGGTGGAGTCTGAGAACACGCGGGGTTGCGTATTCGTTTTTGCAAATGTGGCACGGGTATCTGGGCTTTACGTAATCGGGATCGTGCGTCTTCATGTGGGCTTTAATGCTCAATTCTGCGTACTCCTTGTGGCAAATTTCACATCTGACCCGTACGACTTCGTGAATGTTCTTCACGTGGGCCGCCACGGCGGCAGCGGCCTGGAAGCCTCTTCCACAGTATTCGCAGTGAAACGGATGGCCTTGGGTGTGCGATTTTATATGCAGTTTCATTGCCGGTTTTGAGGTGAGTCTTTTGCCGCAAGTTGGGCAACAATAACGCACGTTTTTGTGGACGGTGGCGATGTGAGTCTGGAGTTCGGACGAGAGGATAAATTTTTTCGGGCATCTTTCGCACGAAAACTTTCTTTCGCCGTGGACTCGCTTCATGTGTCGCCCCAGCATTATTTTATTGCTGAGGTTCTTGAAGCAAAGAGTGCAAGTCACGACGTCGCTTGACGCGTCCGTCGAGTCTTGATGTGCCGATGTGACATGAATTTTGAGAGAGCGGACGTTCTTGCACTTCTTGTCGCAAAACCTGCACTGGAAGATGTCCTTGTCTTCTTTACAAACGTTTGCATTGTTTTGTAATATTATCTCGGACCTGAAATAAGCAAACTGTTAGTTTGAACCATTAACTAAATTAATCTAGTGATGAGACGAGTAACCGAAATAAACACCGCAGCGCAGGGGGAAACTAAGCACGGAAGAATTAAGGCACGGAAAAAAACAGCACAGCAAAAGAAAATATAGCGGAAAAACATTGCATGGTTTGAAACATAGCACAGAAATGACATTGCAAGAGTAACTATGGTTGTAACTTAGTCGCTTGCGACTCGCGTAACGAGGCACATGTCAGCTTTTGTTAGTTAGGTTCTCTTATATGATCCTCGGACGCGGAACACGCACCTTTCCAACTCCACCATTTCGTCTTAGTATTGCAGTATTTTGTTTAGAATGCCCTGTCTACTGATGTGTCTTCGGTTTTTGAATTTCGAGTATCTGTGTGAGTTTACTAATTTTGCTTGATTTTGTTAGCTATTAATACCGAAAATATCAGTGAGTTTATGTCACTAGTCACAACATATTTGAGAGTCAATTTCTTTGGGCTCAACTCAGGGGTTTGTTTGTCGGATTCTTCCACTGAGTGCTCTTTTTTCCGAATCTGTGATTCTCCCTTTTCCTTGACTTGACAGTTTGACACGGGTACTTTGTTGTATTGTTTTCAATTTTTTTTTTTTGTTCATTTTGTCCAGTTTTTTTATTCTGTGTGACGATTATTTTCGCAAGGTAGCATTTTATACCATCCTGTATTATCAAAACTTTAAATGAATAACGGCGCGTTGCTAGCTTTGGTTTTACTGCATTATTTTGGAATAGATAAGACTTTTTTGTGGAATCAGAAAAAGAGAGCGTTCGGCGACTTCGAGTAAAAATCATCATTATATTGGAAGCGTAAAATTGTGCCGAGAGCTCGTAGCCCATCTTGGTTCTGTTCTGTTTCTCGATTTGTGTTTCGTTACCGAAATTTTGGACAGAGGAACTATCGCACGATTGGCGGATAAAGGCTTGAGTTTTCGCTTCTCGAAAAGTTTTAATTCGAGCGACCTAGTCGGATTTATTGCAATTAACGTTTCTACGCATAAAAGCCATCTACACCTGAGGCTTCAAGTACCCATATTTTTGTACATTACCTACCTGCGTTTTTGGTGAATGATACTCGTCAATTCCGGAGATTCACCACATAAAAGAAAAACCTCCTTCCACCTTGAGGTTTTTTCCTTTTGGTCTACCTTTTTGGGATTTGCGAAATTTTGACGAAGTCCTACTACCTACTTGGAAAACGGGACGTTGACGTTGCGGTCGGAACGAAATTAGTTATCTACCACTCACCTTGATTCTGGAAGTACCGGACCTTGCGATCTAAACGAAAATTAGTCATCTACTACTTACTTGGATTCTGGAAGTATAGGACCTTGCGATCCGAACGGAAAATTGTCTAATTATCTACCACCTACCTGTCGAGGAATAGCGAAGACAAAATAAACCTTTTTTTCGTTTAGCTACGGCTGAACTCACCGGTCAGACTGTATGTACAAACCTTCCATAAAACGTCAGTGAATTTTGTCATTTTATCAGAGTTACCTAACTTAAAGTTATAGTGTAGACTGTAGAGAAATACGTGTCGTTTGAAACCTGCTCGTCCTTTTTCGGGACTAGTTTCTTTCTTTCTTTACCCCAAAAATATACTGAGTAGGAATTGAGAGTTTAATAGCGTCAGTAGCGTCATAGTGACACACCCGGTAGACTGTTAGGTGCACAGCTGTGAAACCTGGATAGGTACCTACCGTTTGAACTCCGAACATTCATTACCCAAGCTTAGGTATCTTTAAATCTCAATCGGACTCAGTAGGAATTAAGAGAGTCAATCAATTTTTTTTTAACACTTCATTTCTCTGCACGTTTAGTTTTTGACATTTTTCTGAAATATTTAGTTTGTCTGTTTTCGATTTATACCTGTTTAAATTTAAATACATACTTTCTTCTGTATGGTGGGAACTCACACACACACACACACACACACCAAGTTTTGTTTTGCGTAACTCAAGTGTCTCAATAAAATTCTGAATTCGAACCTCACCATTTAGTTTTTTTGTAATCATAATCGGGTATTTTCGGCTTTGAATATTTTGATTTTGAACAGGGTTAGTACTGGGGAGTAACGTTTCAAATCCGTGGCGCCTTTTTCTAACTTGAACCCAGCCTAGACCGTCGACGCTGGCCAGGGCCGTTGCTTCCCAACAGAGTGCTAACACTTGTGTTCGAGAAAACAAACGTCTGTGACGTTTGGGGCGTGACATCTGTCCATTCTGTCAGTCACATGTCAAGTGTTTTGAGAAAAGAACCACAAAAGAATAACTTTGCACTCATTGTGCTTTGAGTGAATGTAACTTTCTGTGCAATGAGTGTGTTTCATTGAACTTCACCTTGAACTCCACCTTCTTCCCCCTCGATTTGTTTCTCTCGCGAACAAAAGCGGGCACAACGAAGAGTTGAGACGACCATACAGGCCAAACAAATTGAATGTCCGGGGAAGGGGGAAGGGCGTACCATCACACCCCCAACCATCAAAATCAAGTATGACCATCATAGCTGGTATGACTATTGACTATTCAGTGAAGTCGATAATCTGCCAGCTCAATAATTGCGCCATCAATTTCCGTTACATCTGAAAATTATTCAAAATAAAAAGCCATCTTTTAATGGCACTGGGTACACATTCAATAGAGAATGAGTCCACGGAAGAACCGATTATAAACGATATTTTGATACACCGGTGCGGTATCCATACGGCCGAGAAGTGCAAAGCCGAAAAAAAAGTAAACTATACAGGGCGTCTGAGAGTTGCAGGGTGCAAGTACGCGGAGGTGCTATCTTTTTTCATGCCATATTTTATCCGTGCCAAGTTTTTACATGCATTTCTCTTACTATGTTTTTTCCAGTGTTTTTTCAAAAGTATACGTATGTAGTTATGTGACCTCTGTAGGTTGAAGATACAGGTACAGATACTCGTATCTATACAGGGTGGCCCAACGAAAACGAAACAACGACAGGTTTCCGGGCACTTGACCTCATTTGTTTGTACAGGGTGTTTCAGGGATGATAGGAAAAATTCAACTGTGGGTAGATCTCGTCAAAATATGACGAAAACCTGTATACCATTTTGCAAAGTTTGGCATCATGACGAAGATACAGCTTTCCAAAGTTCACTTTTTCGGATTTCAAAAATTTGTAACTCAGGAACGTTCCGACAAATTTAGCTTTATTTCGGAAAAAGCTGGTTTGTCGTAATTATCTATCAACCTGCCAAATTTGTAAAGAATCCAACCAGTGGTGTAGGAGTTATGAGAGTCAATAATTTAGAAGCATCCGAAGAAAAGTTGACTTAAGGTGACCCCTCATAACTTGTACGCCACTGATTGGATTCTTTCCAAATTTGGCAGGTTAATAGATGATTATGACAAACCACTTATGCTAAATTAAAGCTGAATTTGTCGAAACGTTTCTGAGTGACAAATTTTTGAAATTCGAAAAAAGTGAACTTTGAAGGGCTGCATCTTCGTCATCAGGCCGAACTTTGCAAAATGGTATATAGGTTTTCGTCATAGTTTGACGAGATCTACCCACATTTAATTTTTTTGCTATCATCCCTGAAACACCCTGTATACTGTAATAAGTTAACTAGAGGGACATGAAGCCCCGTCATGGGTTCGGCAACTTTGAGTCAGCCTCCTGGAAGCGGCTGTAACCCTCCAAAAACACTGAAATTAGCATTATTTTGAAAAATTTGCATCAAATCGAAAATAAAAACACCGCTGCAAAGACAATTGAATCAGCTTCAGAATGATATATCACTCAACCCCAATTGTCATTTGAAATTTTCCATTCGAAGGGTGAAACTTTACAGTCAATTAATAGCAATTGGACATCCTCCTTAAAAACAAAGTTGACCTGTCCGGGCTTATGCCCAAAAATTTGTCTGTTTCGTTTTCGTTGAGCCACTTTGTATAATGTAAGTACTGATTCAGTACCTGAACATTTTATTTTATCAACTTACCTTGGTATCTAGCCTAGCGACTGTTGTTACCTTGATAACTTGGATTTACCTGAACTCAAGAAGTATCAGTACGAAACACTATCAGTTAGGGTTCATCGATCTGATTTGGAATATGTTTATTTAGCTACAATCACTACGCAGTAATTCATCATCCTTCAATTTATTGAAAGTTGAGAAGTCGTCCATTTTAATTCTTTACGTTACCTTACCAGTCAAACATTGCTCACACGCCTGAAGCTGGATTAGTTTAGATTTGTCCACATAATCGGGCCAACACAAGTTCACGTTGAGTGAGAACTTGGCTACCACGCAGGAACCTAAATACAAGTTAGGAAAGTATCAACTAGGTACTACATACAGGAAAGTGGTTTGTAGGTAAACAACTTCTACTCTCTTTGGCACAGCACGAGCTCCTCTCTGCACAACCACCAAATGCTAAGGTCCGTACAATCCAAGAGAGAGACGCCGCCGCTAGCAGAAATGAACAGAGAAGAATAGACGATTCCGCATTTCAACTGAAGCGGACACGGGAGCAAAGTTGCACTATGCGGGCGGGGAAGAGCAGCGTCGACTCAGCGATTTCGGAATCGCTGGATTTTTCCGTGCGGCGTCGGCGGATTTACAAGTCAATGCACGACCCATGTAATCGAATGGCGATTGACCGAGTATTACAAAAGAACCCAGAGATCAACGGAGTTCAATCAATCAATTATTGTAGTTGCAGCCCTCGTCTCTGCCCAACGGGATGATTGTTATATATTATAGAATGTAGTATGTACAAGAGTAGCTGATACGTGTTTGTAGAAAAGTTTATCGCTAGTCTCGGATGTCAATGTGCAGATAATGTGTGTTCATTAAAACGTATTGAAACATTGCTGTGTTCTTCTGCAACCTTCCACCTGGCTTGCATTACAAAGTTATTGCCTGTTCAGGCAGTCGTGAAAGGTGGGCCATCAGCCCCACCGAAGCCCTTCATTTGACAACATTGCATTCGGCGAGTGAATTGATAACAGAGGCATGGCATGAGACTCAGCCTGCAGGCGCACTCTTATGAGTTGAAATTGAGGACGTAGTTGCTGTGATTAAGTGGAGAAAATAAATTTGGAAACTAAGGTAGGTATCCTACTTACAAACTTTCAAAAGATTTATATTTATCAACAATAACATAATGGCAAAATCCGAATGTATATCTAAACACTAATATACATAACTCATAATTTGAATCGAGCTTTTGATTTCAATTACAACAAATTCGGCGGCTCTGGCTACTCATGCTCAACATTCTGACACGCCGAAATGCTGAATTCAACTTTTAAAGCTTGCATGTATGTTTTTTGAGCAACGTGCCTGTCACGAATGCTTTGGAGCACCGCTCACAGCTATACGGACGTTCGCCTGTATGATAACGCATGTGAACATTCAAAGTAGATTTCTGAGAAAAACTTTTATTGCAAGTGCTGCAAGTGTACGGCTTTTCTTTGGTGTGGACTCGCATGTGTGTCCTCAGCAGGTCAGCTTTCGCGAACGCTTTTCCACACATTTCACAAACTTCGGGCTTCTCTCCGGTGTGCAGTCTCTTGTGGTCCTTCAAGCTGCCCATCGACGACACTTTTTTGCCGCAAACGTCACAGACAAACATTTCTTTTCCTGACGAATGCTCCGCAATGTGAGACCTGAGTTTATGCGCAGACGCGTACACTTTCTCGCAAATGTCGCATGGATACTTGCGCTGGACGTAATTGGGATCGTGTGTCTTCATGTGGTTCTTCAGGTTCATGGTTCTGTATTCCTTTTGGCAAATTCCGCATTTGACGGTCACACCTTCGTGGATAATTTTCTCGTGTTTCGAGCGCTGCAGATCGTTCGGGAAGCCCTTTCCGCAGTATTTGCAGTGGGACGGATAGCCTTCCGTGTGGATGAGCATGTGATTTCTCAATAAGGTTTTTGTGTAGAGTTTTTTTACCGCAAATGGTACAAGGTAAGCGGAATTTTCCATGGACGTGGGCCGTGTGGGCGTCGAGATCGGAGGCGTTGATGAATTTCTTCGAGCATTTCTCGCAAGGGAAGTCTCTTTCGGTGTGGTACAGTCGCATGTGCTTGTTCAAGGCCCTCCGACTGGTGAGGCGCTTCGAGCAATTCGAGCATGTCACGACGTCGTCTGATAAGTGCATTAAATCTTGATGTGCGTGCGTCATGTGGAGTTTCATTGAAGTAACGTCCGTGCTTTCCTTATCGCAGAACCGGCATTTGACACAATCCTTTTCTTCTGTCCAAAGGCTGGAATTGTCTTGACTAGGCAATGGCAGAAATATTTGCGGCCACCTGCAACAGAAAAGAGTTAGGGCTGGGAATATATTTCCAAATAAGAAACCTTGTACTTCTGTACAGTTGTTATGCGTACTAATTACGAGTATACACCGATACATACCTGGTAAAATTAGTTCAAGCTACAACGATTGAAGAAAATAATAGATTTTCAGAAAAACACTCTTTTTATTGTCCACAAAATTAGGTACATTTCAACTCTGTGACACCTTGTCACCTAAATCATCGCTATGCTCCATCAATAGTCACCTTAACCGATTCACTAAAAGTTAGCTTCAGAATATTAAAGCCAGATAGTCGTTACGTACTATGAACAGCTCGGGTCGTGAAGCGGTGTTTCAGCGTAGTCCCCTTGATGCAGCATTAAAATAGTATATGCAAATAGCAGGTATCTAAAGTACGCAACAAAAGTCGTGTCACCCCCTAAATTTTCATCGGATTTCAAAACTGATTATCTTCAAATTCTTTCGGGCGATTTTGGATTCCTTTAAACTGGCAGATAGAACAATTCTTTGACTATCAGATCTTGCTTTTGCGAAGTACGAAATATGTCAAGTAAGGTTTGTACAGGGTGACACATTAAACAGTGCCAAATTGATGGAAGTTCCGTGATCCCCCAATTTCTCAAAAATGTTTTTTTCTCAATTCGGAAACAAAGGCAATGGAGATTGATGTCTCACCTTGGGACAGCTTTTGATTGTCAGCCCTATTTTAATTTTTTTGAAAAATATTTGTGTCTGTTCCTAATCTCCCAGAAAACAGCCGAACTGTTGATCTGATCGATTTTAAATTCGGTATACAGATATGGTTTTGCTGTCGAATGAGCCTCTCAGTTTTTGGCTGTCATCTGTCAAACAGAAGCGTCACTGCCAGAAAATGACAGAAGCATATTCTCACGGAACTAGACTTGCAATATGTCATTTGAAAGCCTCAAAAAAAATGTTTTCAAAATTTTTGAAATTTTGTGTCTATCTGTCATCTGTCAAGTATCAAAAAATATCAAAAACTCAAAATTTTACCATTTAGTTATTCAAAATCTATCCCATGGATTGGAACCAAATTTGGCAGGAGGCAACTCAACAAAAGAGTCAAATTAAGTCTGCAGTTGCAGTTTTCCACCATTTTCTAATCGGGGCGTTATGAATTTAAATTTTTTTCCCTCGCTGTTGCCACCCGAGAGAGCCTCTAATATGGGTTTTGACCAGAACGACTCGCTTCTGATACAGGACTTCACTCAAAAATTCATTTCTACTCAGGGATCGACTTCCTTCGAATAATTCCAACTGATATCGAGAACAAATCAGTTGGCCGTCGTGTAGACCCATTTTCAAAATCGACACGACTTCGGTTTTCCGACGGTGATTTTTTCAAAATGAATTTTGCACATTCCGTGAATTTGAAAAAACCGTAGTGTGAACTTCAACATGCGGTGAGCCCATGAAATATTCATTTTAGGTGTAGACATGCTTGGAATGAACGTTGGAGAAAAGATTGATTTAATTTTTAGTGGCGAAATTTTTGAAATCAGACCTACGGTTTTTGAGTTTTCTTGTATGGAAAAAATGCATACTTTTCAACTTTTGATTTATCCCGTGAACAGATTTCCACCTTTTTTTTTCGAACAAAAGGTAACTGTTTCTTCAACATTTCCCAACAAGTTTTTTTTCCCAATTTCTCGGGAACTTCCCTGCTGGAAATTTGAAGCCAGCCTGGGTTATCGAGATCGGACTTGAATTATGGAGCTTGGAGTGAAGCCTCAATTGACGATTTTTGCAATAAGATGATTTGGAAAACGATTTTAGGTTTTTCCCGAAAATTCAAAGTTCCTAAAAACAATTTTCAATTCCCTGCAAATTGTTTTCAATCTTTCTCTCCAATTCCAAGTTTTCACCCGAAAAGACGTTTCGAAGAAAATTTTCCATAGGTTTTTGGATACCAGTCAGGAAAGTTTTGGGGTGAAACAACCGATTTTTTAACATAGTGCTGGTGGATTTTGGCAAAAACTACCATTTAAGGATAGGAAATGAGTTTGGCATAAAGGGTGTTTAAAAAAAATACTCACCCGTACAGTGATTGCCCATTAAAAACGTGTACAGCTTTTGACTGTAGCACTGCAGTTTTTCAAAATTCATGGAATGAGCAAAATTTATTTTGAAAAAATCATCGTCGGAGAACCGAAGCTGTGTCAATTTTAAAAATGGGTCTACACGACGCCTAATCCAATCTATCAGTTGGGATTATTGAAAAAAAGTCGATCCCCGAGAAAAAAATGAATTTTTGAGTGAAGTCCTGCATCAAAAGCGAGTCGTTCTGGTCAAAACCCGGGTTGAAGGCTCTTTCGGGTGGCAACGGCGAGGAGAAATTTTGAAAATTCATAACGCCCGACTAGAACGTAGTCGAAAACTGCAACTGCAGACTTGATTTGACTTTTTTGTTGTGTCGCTTTCTGCCAAATTTGGTGCCAATACATAGGATAGATTTTGAATAATTAAATGGTGAAATTTTGAATTTTCGACATTTTTTGATATTTGACAGATGACAGATAGACACAAAATTTCAACAGTTTTGAAAACATTTTTTTTCGGGCTTTCAAATGACATATTGCTAGTCAAGCTCCGTGAAAATATGCTTTTGTCATTTTCTGGCAGTGACACTTCTGTTTGACAAATGACAGCCAAAAACTGATAGGCTCATTCGACAGCAAAACCATATCTGCGTACCGAATTTTAAGTCGATCACACCAACAGCTCGGCTGTTTTCTGGGGGATTACGATTAGACACAAATATTTTTAAAAAAAAATCAGAATAGGGCTGAAAATCAAAAACTATCCCGAGGTAAGACATCACTCTCCATGAATTTTGTTTCTGAATTGAGAAAAAAACATTTTTGAGAAAATGGGGGATCACGGAACTTCCATCAATTTGGCACTGTTTGATGTATCACCCTGTACAAACCTTATTTGACATATTTCATATTTCGCAAAAGCAAGATCTGATAGCCGAAGAATTGTGCTATCTACCAGTTCAAAGGAATCCAAAATCGCCCGAAAGAATTTGAAGATAATCAGTTTTGAAATCCGATGAAAATTTAGGGGGTGACACGACTTTTGTTGCGTACTTTATTTAGATGCTAATACTATATGATTTTGGAAGAGTTCTCAAAGAAAGTTTGCCAAGAACTTCTATAGAAATCGTAGTATATTGAGTGTTTCACTTTTTTCAGAAAATATTTTGGTAAATGGTAGTGTAGCAATGCGGAAATTGCATCGCTAGAATTCAGTGTTATTTAGTTTACCTAGACGTACCTAATTCGCTTTATCTCATCTGTGACAATTTCAAGTAGTCCTAATGTCCTCTTGTTCAACTAAACGCTAAAATATTCAAATTACGCGAAATTAGAAAGTCGTTCGGCTTCAAGCATAAAACTAAGTTAGTTTGTTTGATAAGATGAGCACGTCATCCATAATCTTCGGCCAATGAAGTTGAAAGCATTTTAGAGATGGAGGCGGCTAGACGTCATTTAGATAAACCAAGAAGGCTACTCGCATCACCATGGAAAGAGCCCACATCACGTACGCCAAGAGGGCGCGTGACCACTTGTAACGCAAAAATTGACTCAATACTTTATACCTTGTGATGCCAAAGGCTAAAGAGGCGCGGCCAGGCTGAAGGGCGGAGCTTTCAGGCTCTGGCGGAAGCGCACTCTGTATGGTGGTGGTGAGACCCGAGGTCTCGCTGGCGGACGTTGTCCGCTCGGCGTATGGCCCGGAAAGGTGGTCCCAAGAGGGTAGATGCTTTGGCTCTGAGAAGAGCCAACGGTTTGGTACAGGTGACTGTTGATGGGAAGCATCAGGGCGAAGACCGTCTGCGAACGTGCAGTGCAAAGTCGATGTGGCGATGTGTGTCGGCTCAGGACTGCTGAACGCATGTAAGCGTCGGCTTATATAGGAGCGAAGGGACGAGGTTGACTCCGCCTCCTTCCGGCCGGGCCGGTAACACTTGTTGTGTTTTTTACTGTTATTTTTATTTGTAGTTATTTGTCACTTAAGGACATCAGAGTTGAATTGGTAAAATAAGCGTTGCGGAATCAATCCCTGTGGGTTTACTCCTTGACAGAATCCCACCATTTAGGTCTCTTTCGAAAACTACAAGAATGTACTTTGGTTTGAGCCCATTGGCATTTCCAAAATCCAAAAATCAAAAAAAGTACATCTTTATAGCTTTCGAAAGAGACCTACATGGTAGGATTCCGTCAAGGAATGAACTCAGAGGGATTGATTCCGCAACGCATATTTCACCAAGATAACTCCGTCCTTCCAACTTTCGTCACATTTGTAAAATTTATATTGTTTTAATTTTAGGTTTTTTAATTTTTTTTTTGCGACAGTAGATACATATAATTTGATGCTCCACTATCTCCTTAAATATTGACAAAAAAGTGAAACACCCTGTACAACATCCACTTGTTTAATGCGTACGTATTATGGTGTTCCGGCTCTGGCCGTTGAGTCTCTGGCGCATATTGTAATTCTGAGGGGATGGGCCGTAGAATGAATATAAATCAGGAAGGATCGAACTGGTGAGATCTACGTATTTATTTATTCTTTAAAAATAGTAAAAATAAAGATTATTCTCACCCCTTAGGGCTCGATACCAAGTTGCAGGCGCAAAGTTTGGGACGGCGTAACTCGCCAAATACAGCGGTCTGATTGGTTAGTATCCGCCGTTGCTATGGTACGGCGGTCTCAGCCCCAACTTGGTATCGAGCCGTTAGTCTACCACAACTAATAAATAACGTCCCCTGAAAATAAAGTCGGTTGAAATGAGCTTGAATTCAAAGTTTGCATTTATGTTTCTTGAGCAACGTATTTGTCACAAATGCTTTCGAACAACGCTCACAACTATACGGACGTTCGCCGGTATGGTATCTCATATGAACGTTCAACGTGCATTTCTGAGAAAAGCTTTTTCCGCATATGCCGCAGCTAAAAGGTTTTTCTTTGGTGTGCACACGCGAATGTGTCCTCAGCAAAGCATTGGTCGCGAAAGCTTTTCCACAAGTTTCGCACACTTTCGGCTTCTCCCCGGTGTGCCTCCGTTTGTGACCCTTCAAACCGCACAGCGACGTCACTTCCTTCCCGCAAATATCACAAACAAACATTTCTTTTTGACCTTCGTGCTCTGCGATGTGTTTCTTCAAGAGCGGCGAGGTCGAGTACACTTTTCCGCAAATTTGACACGTGTGCTTGGGCTTCACGTAATCGGGATCGTGGGTCTTCATGTGGCTTTTCAAGTTCAATTCTTTGTACTCCTTGAGGCAGATTTCGCATTTGGCCGTTCCGGTTTCGTGCATTCTTTTCTCGTGGAACGACAGACTGGCGGTGCTCGGAAAGCCTTTTTGGCAATACTTGCAAGTGAACTGTTGGCCTTGGGCGTGTATTTGCATGTGGTCTTTGAAAAGCGTCGTGTTGTAGAGCTTTTTCCCGCAGATTTTGCAAGTGAAACGACGCTTTCCGTGGATGATGGCCGTGTGGGTTTTGAGTTCCGCGAGACTGATGCACTTTTTCTGGCATATTTCGCAAGAGAATTTCTTTTCGCGATGGTACAGTCGTAGGTGCTGCCGCAAAGAATCTTGGCTGGTGAGGCATTTGAAGCAAGCTGGACACGTCACGACGTTGTCGGATATGTGCATCGAGTCTTGGTGGAAGTTTGTGACGTGAATTTTCATTGAACGGATGTCGGTACATTTTTTATCGCAAAATCGGCACTGGAAGATGTTTCCTTGTGTCGTCCAAAGCTCCGAATTTTCTCGAGTAGGTGATGGTCGGAACTGAGGTGTAATCAATGAATCGTACCTAAAACAGATACATGATTAGTGCATAAAAAAAGTGAATAATACTCTCACAATATTGATACGTTAATGGTGAGGAAGGAGTGAGCCGATAGAGGCCTCATTTGTACCTACATGTAAGACCTGAAAGGAGACTCTCCAAATAAAGCTCTGAGGACCTCGAATGGAACTCTTGAAGAGCTCAGCACGGTTGTTTCAAGACCTCAGTCGCAAAGGGAACCCTTTTTGCACATATGACACCGCTCGATCCTAAAGGCAAAAAGGTCCTCGATGAATTTGCTTCAAATTAAGTTTTCCAGAGCGCTCTTGTAAACCTCATTAAAAAAATATAATGCGCCAACTCTCAGACGCCAATCCCAGGAGGGGTTGGATGTGTATCTCCTGATATAGATTTTTGTGATGAAGTGCCTGATCTAGCAGATATGTAGACCATGTTTTTGTTGTGGGATACTCCGCGTTAAAGTTGCAATTTTGCACTGTATTACACTTCACCCTGTAGATATTTTAAATGCAGCCTCCTGATCCTCACCTTCCGAACATAGATAACAGAAAGATTGAGCTAACCAGCTCTGGGAACCGAATTGACATTGTTTATGTCATTCGAAAGTTATTGTGGTCCAAAGTCGGTATAATTTTTCCCTCGCGACAACATATTTGAATGGGGACGTAATTAATTAAACGGTACATCAAATCCTATCGGGCTAGGGACATTTTCTTGAAGGGTGAGTTTCGGGATCCACAATTTTTTTTTATGTAATTGATTTCTAACTTGAGAGATTTGCGTCCAAACCAACAGAGTTTTGGACTTCCGAGCAACACCAATAACGGTATGTTTTATGCTCCTCGTAAACATCGAGGTCTGGCATTGATGAATGCAAAATGGGAAGTTCAGTTGCAACATTTTGCAATAGCACTTAAACTGAACCAAGTTAATGACAGTCTTCTGAGCACTATAAGCGATTTCGAAAAAGAGCAAAAAGACTGCCTTCAGTCATTATCAGTAGACGGCAAATCCACGAAAGAATTGAGGACTAAACTCCGATCATCAGCTTTTGAAGAATGGAGCAAATGCTCTTATCAAGGCGTAGGAGTCACACACTTCCAAACCTACACGAAAACAAATAAGTTCATTTTCACAAAAAGCTCATTATCGACATCTGATTGGACTGCAGCTATCAAACTTAACGTCAACTACGCAAACTTGAACGGTGTACCTGGTTCACAACACAGCTCCATCCTCTGCCGACGTTGTAATGACTAGCAGAGAGAAATACCCTCACATGTAATTGGAAGCTGTAAAGCGAACAACACCCAGATCACCAATCGTCATCACAAAGTTAAACACCGTATAACTGAACTTTTGAGGAAAAAGAACTTCGAATGCTACGAAGAGGTACACGCTATCGACACTGACGGCCTGAATCGCTTCAGTGACATCGTTGCTTTCGATTCGAAGTCTGACTCGGCTTATATAATCGACCCTACAGTTCGATACGAAACAAACGATGAGGATCAAGATGAAAAAATCTGTGACGAAAAACGTGCCATCTACAAGAAATGTTTCGGCTACTACGAAAGCAAATTCTCTCCAAAATATGGTACTCGGAAATGGGAAGTGCTTGGCCTTTGGTTCGGAAGCCGAGGCACTGTAGGAAAAAGCGTGATGGACTTTTTTATTCGTTTTAAACTCGACATGGACGTGATCAACGATATATCGGAACAAATTCTGATTGACGCAATCAGGATTTTACACAAACATATTTATATATAATATGCTTTATTTATTATTATCTTCTAATTTTATATATTTTATATTTTTTTATTTGATTGATCAGTATGCTGTGTACTTTTGCAACCCGGAGTAAACGGGAAGCCCAGTTTATGTTTGAATAAAGTTTTCTCTCTCTTAGTAGTACGCAGTAAATCCGTAACAAAATCTAGGTAGGTACTGTGTTGTGCTTAGGTAGTATATTCTTGGAGGTAGGTAAGTATGTATGGATAATTCATGAGGTATACAATACCTATAATAATTGTAAAATAATTTCATTAAATAATTTTATATCATTTTATTTTTCAGAAATATTCAGTTCGGAAGCTGAATAATAACTTAGGGTAGGGTAACTAATGGCTAAACTATAACTCTAACTATAGGCTCTTAACTGCGTTTATTTCATGTCAAGTTCAAATTCGTACTATGTGTGACAGGCCACGTTCACGCGAGAATTCTAACAACAATGCCACTTAAGAAACCAAACAAAAGCAACTGTTTTAAATCTTGATGATGACTTTTCATTCATTCGACCCTTACATATGGACTGAAATCAGTCTTATTCTGTGGCCACAGCATAAATCAAAGCCGGAAAATTGGCGTGTGAGCTTAAAGTTTGCACGTATGATTTTTTCGCAGCGTATTCGTCACAAACTTTTTGGAACAAAGCCCACAGCTATACGGACGTTCACCTGTATGATATCGCATGTGAACGTTCAGTGTAGATTTCTGAGAAAAACTTTTTCCGCATGTGCCGCAGCCGAAAGGCTTTTCTTTGGTGTGCACACGCAAATGCGTCCTCAGCAAAGCACTAGTGGCAAAAGATTTTCCGCAAGTTTCGCAAACTTTCGGCTTCTCCCCGGTGTGCCTCAACTTGTGGTCTCTCAAACTGCTCAGCGACGTCACTTCTTTCCCACAAACATCACAAACAAACATTTGTCTTTGGCTTTCGTGCGTTGCGACATGATTTCTCAAAGTTTTCTTCGTTGAGAATTCCTTTTTGCAAACATTGCAAGCATGTTTTGACTTTACGTACTCGGGGTCGTGAATTTTCATATGGCTTTTCAAGCTAAGTCCTCTGAACACCTTCTTGCAGATTTCGCATGTGACGGTCACACCTTCGTGGATAATTTTCTCGTGCGTCGATACATCGACCTCTCTCAAGAAACCTCTCCCGCAATACTTGCAGTGGAATGGAATCCCTTCACTGTGAATCAGAACATGTTCTTTCAAATATAAGTTTGAGTGGAAATCTTTGCCGCAAATATCACAGGAATAGCGGAGCTGCTCGTGAACTTTGGCTGTGTGCTTTTTCAGGTCCGAAGGACAGACAAATTTTTCGTGGCATTTTTCACAAGAAATTTTCTTTTCGCGGTGGTACGCTCGCATGTGCGTCCACAGAGCGAACTGATTGGTGAAGCACTTGAAGCAAGCAGGACAGGTCAAGACTTGTTCAGATATGTGCATCGAGTCCTGATGTATTGCTGTGATGTGAAGTTTCATCGCACGGGTGTCCAGATATTTTTTATCGCAAAAACGGCAATGTAGAATGTTTCCTTTTTTTGTCCAAAGATCGGAACTGTTTTGAACGGATGATGTAGGGACTTTGGATCTGAAACAGGCAAATGATTGGTTTCAACTAAGAGAAGCAAGTTAAATATACCACAGTAAATCAAAAAGGTCTTCTGTCTTGCTACATAATATTTTTTTATTCCATACGAACCAGCTTTTGGCCATAATAGTCCGGTGAATTTAGGTTTTGCGGTGGGCATCGATTTGAAAAAGCAAAAGTCTCGAAGAGTCCAGTTGGCGCTATCCAATCTAAGGGTGAAAACCTTTGCGCAGAAATTTCCATTTTGTAGTCAAACCAATAAGTACTCGAAAGAAAAAATAATCAGAATTCGAAATACTCGGCACTGAATTTTGCATTGAATGCTTGTTCCCACATAAGGTAAAAATTTGTAACGGCCACCAGCATCGCATGGGGTTGGCATCATCGTTCGTATTTCACGTTCAGACTAGGGAATTCCTCGAGGAATTCTCGAAAAAAAAAAATAGCATCAAATGAAGGCTCTGTTGCGCTGTTATTGCCTAGGCAGCAGATAATGGCCGACAGGCTTTTTCACATAACAGCGCGTTCATGGAATGTTATTTTTTTGCTGAGTCGCACTACAAAAGTACGTATACCTACCTGAGTTTTTTTGCTGTATCACACGGTATACCCATCAACTTCAAGAACTCCAACACTGATTCAGGTTCAAGATTTAAGTTTATTCAACAAAGATACATAGAAAATGTGTATTCAATTCTAATTTCTAATACAATGCAAATTAAGCTTTTTTTTTCAATTTTAGAATCATCCGAGGAATCATCGCATACATAGGTACATCCAAACATCAGGCGCTTCGCTCAAGCACCAAGCTTATCATACCTACTTGAACGTCGGGATGCTGAATACAACTTCTAAAGCTTAAGTTGTGTTCAGAGAGCTTCGAAGTATCGTCGGCGACACCTCCATCAGTTCCATTGGCCTATAAGTAATCAAAATCTGGACCGAGATCTGGACGTAGGAGAATAGTGACAACACTTCCTATCGGTCTGAGACAGTGTCGATGGCGACACGTCGATGCTCTGTGAACTAAATTTTACAAATATGTTTTTTGAGCAATGTGCCTGTCACGAATCTTTTGAAGCACCGCTCGCAACTATATGGACGTTCGCCTGTATGATAACGCATGTGGACGTTCAAAGTAGACTTCTGGGAAAAGCTGTTTTTGCAAATGCTGCAGGTGTAAGGCTTTTCTTGGGTATGCACTCGCATGTGTGTCTTCAGGAGGCAAGGTTTTGAAAACGCTTTCCCACACTTTTCACAAACTTCGGGCTTCTCTCCGGTGTGCAACTTTTGATGGTTCCTCAAGCTGACCATCGATGTTACTTCTTTGCCGCAAACGTCACAAACAAACAATCTCTTCCCTGTCGTATGTTCAGCAACGTGGAACCTGTGTTTGCTCGCGGAAACATACTCTTTTCCGCAAATGTCGCAGGCGTACTTGCGCTGAACGTAATTGGGATCGTGAGTCTTCATGTGTAGCCTCAGGTTAGCACGATGTCGGTATGACTTGTGGCAAATTTCGCATTTGATGTTCATACCGTGATAATCTTTCTCGTGTTTCAGGAGATTCACCTCTTTCTTGAAGCCTTTTCCGCAAAATTTGCAGTGGACCGTATTGCCCTCGATGTGGACCACCATGTGATTTTTCAACAAAATCTTTGAGTAGAGTTTTTTACCGCAAGTGGTGCAAGGATAGCGTGGCCCATGAAAGTGGTCCATGTGGGCTTTGAGACCGGTGGAACTGATGAATTTCTTCAGGCATTTTTGGCAAGGAAACTTTCTCTCGCGGTGAAAGAGCAGCATGTGCCTCATCAGTGCCTTCCGATGGGTGAGACGCTTGGAACAAACTGAACATGTCACGACGTCGTCAGACAAGTGCATCGAATCCTGATGTCTTTGTGTCAGGTGTTTTTTCATTGCGGAAACATCTTTGCATTTCATGTCGCAAAATCGGCACTTGAAAGAATTTTTTTCTTCTGTCCAAAGGTTGGAATCGTCTTGAACGGACATTGGTAGAAATACTTGCGAGAACCTGCAACAATTGAAAAATTAGTTCAGGCCAAAGTTCAGGCTAAGAGCATAGGTTTGTATGTCAAAAAACAATTGAAATTATTAGTAGGCATATAATGTCGCATTTTGGGTGGAAAAAAAAAGAGAATAAGTCCGTAAAGAAGCCCTTTATTTCCCTACTTGCACGGTTGGTAAGTATCTGGTGAGATTTTTGTAGGATTCATCGTTTATTTTTAGTTCAATACGAAGAGTAAGTAAGTAAGTAAATATTTTTCGCACACTTTTCCACAAGAGACCCCCATTAGGGGAATATTTTAAACGGTACCACAGCTACTGGCTCCCTTCCCTTTCTTCTGGATTTTATTATGGACCCGCAACAACTTTAGGCTCGGGAAAAATGTTCAAAATCAAAGTTTTACTCTGCCTTCATAGATAAACTTTGCTTTTTTTGGCAAAATCGACAATCTAGCAGAATCAATTCAAAAGCATACAGAACTCCGAGGAAGCCCAGAAGAAAACATGTCAAATGGTGAGTTTTGGAATACAATCTTCTTTCAAAGCTAATTAAATGAGTAAACGGGTCGACAATGGAAGGACGCAGGAAATCGGTCGCCCGTGATTCACGGCGCTAAAAGTCGTGGCTTCATGTGAGATTCACGATTTTTAAATAAAATGCGTCAAGTTTAGAATGCCAAATTCTGATAGAATTAGGTTAGCCACTTCACAGAGCCCGTACCTGAGAGTCTTCTATTGTCGACTTATATAAAAATGGCCCTTTACTTGGTTTACCACGATATGAAATAACATTTTTCTTTTGAATTCTTTTCTAAAATATCTTTTTCCCCACCTCAGCTATGGATGAAATTTTATGTGCTTCAGACGTACAAAAACCGCATCTTTTGGGTTTTAGGGGTTTCTGATGTGACTTAAAAACTTGTTGACGGGAATCGGTTTTTGTTTATTTGTTTCTTAAAGTTCTCAGCTGATAGCTCTCTAATAACTTCAGCTAAACTAGCTAGCTAGCTAGCTAAACTAGCTAGCTAACTTCAGATAAAAAAAATCCTCTTTCTCTGGGCTTTCCATTGATGTGTCGCTGATGTCTGCACCTGGCCCAGTAAACCAGATATTCTGTCTTACTGTCCAGCAAACACAGTAATCGGAATTCATGACGTCACCGATCACACACACACTTGTCCAGGTATGGTAAGTGAAAAGGTCCTAGTAACGGCTAGTGTAAAAATCAAAAGTGTGTGATCGGTGACGTCATGAATTCCGATTATCGTGTTTGCTGGACAGTAAGACAGAATATCTGGCTTATAGGGCCAGGTACAAACATCAGCGACACATCAATTGAAAGCCCAGGGAAGGGGATTTTTTTTTTCATCTCAAGTATTTTGTTTTGCCGGTCATAAATTTCCGAATTCTTGTGACTCGCCCAATTAAATTTCATTTTCTTGGAAACTAACGCACCTACAAGCATCGGCGCTCCCTCAAAGAAAACTAAAAGGCCAAACCTCCCCCCAATGGACAATTTTTTGTTGTTGCCTTGATATTTTCTGACAACATCGCGTATTTATAATCCGACTTAGGTTCTTGTTCCTGTTAGAAGTGATGGAAAAGCTCGCCAGAAAAGTATCCAGTGGATGTTACGCTGGTGGGAGGTGACTTCAATGCAAATATCGGGGTACTCAATAGCTTTGACGGGGATGAAAGTGGTACGCTTGGATGTATGGAGTTTTAGAGAATGGTGGTGGATGAGCATGTAAACTTGAGAGGTAGATTGCTCACAGAAGCAATGGAAGACAAGAGATTTCATGTCTTGAATGGGGGAAACCTTTCAGATAGGCCCGCTGAATACACCAGTGTAGGAAGCAGTGGTGGTAGTACGGGTAGACTTGGTATGGGTTACTTATATCAACTTATTGGCTACGTTTACACCGTGCCACAGTGGGCCGATAGCTCAGATTTATCCCGGCATTTCTGGGTGTTCGGGGGTCTAGGTTCGAATCCCACTTCGGATTATTTTATTTTATTTTTTTTCTGGAAGATTTTTTTGGAAGTATCGTTATTTATTCTCAAAGTACTCATCATAACTGATGCACTCCTTGAAGTTTACTCGATTATCATGAGGAATTAGAAAAATGTAGCAAGAATAATGAGTAATACAACTTTTCTTGAAAAATTCATTTTTCCCAAGACCGCAAGTATATGCAAATGGGAATGGCAACATTAGAAACATGAGCCTTCCTTCTATATAAAGTGGCTGTTCACTTTGTGTTTCTTTTTGTTTTTCATGTGATTTATTTATTTTTCCAAAGTTGTAGTTTTAATCTAAGTCCCTGCAACTTTTCTCTTTTTCTTTTCTTTTGAAGGTAACTGAGGAGTTATTTCAACTTATTCCCAAAGTAATCGTCAAAGTCCATAGGCTTCCCTAGTTTCACTTGATTATCAATGATAATAAAAAAATACAGCAACTTGAACAAATACAACAATGCATTCAAACACAACTTTGAAAAAATAAATAAATCACATGAAAAAGAAAAAGAAACATAAAGTGAACAGCCACTTTATATAGAAGGGAGGTTCTTCTTTCCAATGATGCCATTTCCATTTGCATCTACTTGCGGTTTTGGGAAAATGAATTTTCCAAGAAAAGCTGCATTACTTATTATTCTTGCTATATTTTTTAGTTCTTCATGATAGAATCATGAGTCAAAACCGCAAGTAGATGCAAATGGGAATGGCATCATAAGAAAGAAGAATCTTTCTTCTATATGAAGTGGCTGTTCACTTTGTGTTTCTTTTTGTTTTTTATGTAAGTTATTTATTTTTTCAAAGTTGTGTTTGAATGCATTGTTGTATTTGTTCAAGTTGCTGTATTTTTTTATTATCATTGATAATCGAGTGAAACTAGGCAAGCTTATGGACTTTGATGATTACTTTGGGAATAAGTTGAAATAACTCCTCAGTTACTTTCAAAAGAAAAGAAAAAGAAAAAAGTTGCAGGGACTGAGATTAAAACCACAACTTTGGAAAAATAAATAAATCACGTGAAAAACAAAAAGAAACACAAAGTGAACAGCCACTTTATATAGAAGGAAGGTTCTTGTTTCTAATGTTGCCATTCCCATTTGCATCTACTTGCGGTCTTGGGAAAAATGAATTTTTCAAGAAAAGTTGCATTACTCATTATTCTTGCTACATTTTTCTAATTCCTCATGATAATCGAGTGAAATTTAAGGAGTGCATCAGTTATGATGAGTTCTTTGAGAATAAATAACAGTACCTCCAAAAAACTTTTCCAGAAAAAAAATAAAATAAAATTATCCGAAGTGGGATTCGAACCTGGACCCCTGAACTCCCAGAAATGCTGGGAATTTCGCCACGCTAATCTGAGCTATCGGCCCACTGTGCGTGCCGTGCGCGTGCGCGTGCCTTTGGTCCGCGACCTAAGCACTAAATTCGACCCAAATAAATTAAGTCCACGTGGTGTAAACGATCGTAGACAAAGACCAAATTAGGACCAAGTAGCTTGGGTCAGGTCTCCGGTTAGCCGTGGACTGAAGTAAATTCAGTTTTTATATTTATTTAGTTTAAGTTCATATTTTAAAATAGGTCGGCCGCGTTAGTCTGTCGGTGAAAACGCTGGAAGAGAAGAATTACTTTAGGTGGAATTTGGGTCAGTGCTTGGGTCAGTCCAGTTTTAGTCCACCGGTGTAAACGTAGCCATTATCATATAACTTATTTACTTATTAACTTATATAACTTATTAGTGGGATTGGACCTAGTACTGGACATTGAAGTGCGGCAGTTTGTGCATTCTTCTGATCACCTTCCGTGTACTGTAAATTTTCGTTATAATACTGGGAGGGTGGACCCTCTGGTGCGAAGAGCCAATCACTGCATTGAGTCTTACGTTTGGAAGCCTGAATGCATGATGCAATACCGAAACATTATTAGCTACTCCTACAGGTTAAATTCGGTTATCGACAGCTGACAGCTGAGAGAATTTCAACGCAATTCTAGAGTCCGTGACCTTTCTAGGTTTGACCCGAAAAGGTGAGTTCGTTAAAGTAGAATAAATAAACCATGTTTTGACTGCGATTGCAGAGTTCCAAAACGAAAAGTATGGACAGCCTTCGGGATAATGAAACATGGTTGATATGATGGCATGGCAGTCAAAAGTTATCAGGAGGCAAAAAAGGGACATAAAAGGAATATAGCCACCAAGAAACGCACACATTAACTAAAGCTAAGAGAACAATTAATTCATGGCAGAGATCCCGGAACCTTTTGGCGTCATGTGAAATCCATGAATCGCAGAGATCACAACCCGTTGGGATCACTCGACTCAAAGATTTGGCAGGACATTAACACTCACTTCTACTCACGGTCTCTGCACCGGGCATTGGCAGTAGGCATTGATGGTATACCTGACAAATTTCATGAAAATCTTAGTTGCGATTGGCGTGGCGCTATTTTTTGGTAAAATGTTTAACATTATACTGGAACAGAAACGGGTTCCAAATAATCGGGCAAATATAAGAACCTTCATAGCTGTTTTACACTACACAATTTCCTGTACAATTTCTTGAACAATCTGTCAAATCAACATTCAAGCTCATTGTTTTTTGACATTATTTTGGCAGATGGTTCAAGAAATTGTGTAGTGTAATACAGCTACTAATATAATTGAGGAAGGCAACCCAAAAAGTCCTGACAACTACAGAACCAGCGCTCTCAATAATCATATCTGCAAGATCTTCACACAAATTTTGTATCGAAAAATCTCTGAATTCTCCAAAAGTGCCATGATTTTACCAAAGGGGTCAAGCAGGGTTCAGACACAAACGTGATTGCCTGGACAACATTACTTTTAATGCTGCCATCTGTAATAATATCAGATTGAGTAGAAGGAAAACATTCGGGATCTTCGTGAACTTCAAACAAGCCTTCGATGCGAATAAGCACTCAACCTTGTGGAGACAGCTTTATGTGAATGGAATTGGTTCCAAACTTATAAGAATAAAACAATCTTTGTACGACGGAGTCCAATTATTCATCAACAACACCTTTGTGACAATAACATAGGGAATTCTGCAAGGTCATTCTTTGAGCCCTCTTATATTTGCAATCGTAATGCCGCATCGATAATTTCTTCGACACAGAAGGAGTGAAAGGAATCCCGCTGGATGGGGAATTAGATTGCATTATAGCGGAAAATGTGAACAGGCGATGACTGAGCGTGCCCAAAATGGTAGTGTAGCTTCTGGACCGAGTTCTGGACCCATATTGAGAATTATCCAATCATCCAGAATGATAGACTCGAACTCTATAATGAAGCTGTATAATTCAGTAATTATGCCGACATTCAACTATGGTACAGGAATTTGCGGTTTGAGTCTAGAGGAAGAGCTTGAGAAGCCTCAGAACCGGTTCTTCAGGAGTCTTCTCTACCTACAGTCATCGGTACCAGGCAACGTAGCAAAGAAAGGCTTAGGGCTCGATACCAAGTTGCAGGAGCAAAAGTTGGGACGGCGTTACTTGCCAAATACAGCGGTCTGATTGGCCGTTGCTATAGTAACTGCACTTACGGCGTTCTCAGCCCCAACTTGGCATCGAGCCGTTAGATTGTAAGATCGAAGACGTTTTGTGTGGATTTTTGTAATGTTGTTGGCAAGTAGATAAGTTGATCTACGACTCGATCTACGATTAGACTTGGAATCACAAAAATGTGACGGAAATCCCCAAACATGCATGGGTTTGGGATGTATGGTAAAAATCTGAAAAAAGTAGCCTTTCGAGCACAAGAAGAGGACTTATTGGGTTGTCAACTAACAGTATCAATAGATGATTTTAGACCAACAAAAGCGTATACTGGCCTGATTTCACAAAACAACTCTTTCTTCATCATTCTTGCAGAGATTTCACTCAGTTCCTACGTGCCACTGACAATATTTTTGAATAACGACAAGAATGCTCCAGAGAGCAGTGGTAAAATCAATACCTTACCAGATGAAGACCGATTTTCAAAAACCGTGGAAACATTTTGAATAACTTACGATCAAGTGGACTCATTTTATGATGAGAAAAATCGATTTTCCTCAGACTTGAATCACCTTTGATGATTTTGTGGTCTTTTTGCAAGCTTTCGAACCAAGAACTCTCAACACTGACAACTAACAAATCTCAACACAAGAGTGATGATATCGGCCACAATTCATTACAAAACAATTGCAGGAAGTTTGAGAAAACTCCAAAAGTGTCAATTTGATTTTGTGCGTTAGTATAGTTGCCAAACGTAAAAAAAACTTTTGGCTCCGAAACGTTAGTCAGGTGTACCACAACATAATTGAATGCGAAAAAACATCCGGTTTTTTTTCGCATCTCCACAAATTTTAATGATAGTAATGATAATAAAGCGGTTAGGGGTTGAAATAAATTTGTGAATATAAAATAAAATTTCCTACGTTACCAGAATGTTTTTGGCAAAATTGTTCATGAGAAAATGAAAAATTGAAGAAAAAAGTAAGTTTTCAAAATGATTTTTCTTGGTACTGTGGTGTGCAGCTTAAAATTTGAAAGAATTAAATTTTTGGAATAAATTAGCGTTAGCAGCGATATTGGGAAGGAAAGAAATGGTACAAGAGGGAATGGCGGAGTCGCGCCGCATTCCAGAGTAGCGGGGTTTGTAGGCCAGGGGTTGTCACACTTGCGGGGGTGAGAACAAGGTGGCGAGAGAGAAGCGGACCAGAAAGGGAAACCGGAGGAATCGAGTGTGAGCGCTAGAAAACGGCAGACGTGTGTGTGAGACGCAAAATTTATATTTGTGAAAAAGAGCTAACGAGGTGTACCAGCCCAGTCATTAGTACTTATTGAAGTGCATCAATGACGACAGATGTAAGGGCAAAGGCAAGTTCACCTCCCATGCAATCAAATGATAATTGTTCAAAGGGGTAAAAGTAATTGTTTTGTCTATAAACTTGTGTCTGTGTCCGGGTAGTGTCAAACCGAATCAGTATCCCGCAAGCAGCTGTGACATTTGAATACCTTGTTTTCAGCAACCCTCAAGACACCAGGTGAATGGTGGAGGCCTCAATAACCCATCTACAAAGAGATATAGCTTCCGACAGGTGATTTTGTAGACTCTATTAGCTTGGGACAAAGCACTACCAGTATTTATGCAGATCGAACCTGGACAAAAGTCTAGCGCGAATCCTTTCCCATAAAATGATTCAACCCTTCTCTCTCACTGACAAAGGATTTCACAAGCAGTCAGGTTGAATTCCTAGAAGGCGAACCGCTTGAGATATGCCCGAAGTCTAGTGTTGCTCAGAGATAGCTACAAGACATCAAAATGTAACCTAATTTTCCAGATTAATCAATGGTTCATATCTAATTGCACACCTGAGTGATTTTATGTAACACAAGTTGATACAAAGCTGAGTGAAGAGTCTGTACCTCAAAAACACAGCACCAGCTGAACGTAAATTGATCAAATTAAGACACCCAACTTTTTGTAAATTATTTCAACTATTGGTGATTAAAATAATGGCTGAAATACAAAGATCATACTCAATAGGTTCATAATAAGAATCTTTCTTTGAGTGGAATGTTCGATATCTCTCTAAGTACAATTAGGCTTAGTTATGAGGGGATTAATTGAAATTGAAGGGTTAATTATGCAAGGAATCAAGAAATTCAGCTCATCAATATCTGAAAATGAAACAAAGTTGCAAAGTTGTAACTGTTGTAATTGTTGCTTTCTAACATCGCTCAATATTATCTCTTTAAATTAAGAAGAATACGGAAGCGGAAATTCAACTGGCAGAGTAGAATTAATTAGGCGCGGGTTTTCGCAAGTAATGAGGATGTATTTTATTTTTCAGAAATCGAATGTAAATTGAAGTAATTAATTCCGTAACGTTAGCTGGAGTCAGCACAATATGAGAGTATGTAATGAATAATTAATTCAAATAAAACAATTGAGGTTCACTGAATTTAATTAGCGATCATTGATTAATTGGTGAATAAAGGAGGTGTTGTGTAAGACAAAACTTTGGCTATCCGCAATATTTATTTAATTGTCCTCTTTCAATAAAACCTGGGTGATTTAGGGGATCAAAAGGGATTTTAGAGTTTATTTGAATGATCAAGATAGAAATGTTATGAAGTCTACGGCACAGAATTAAAACACAACGTAAGGGTCGTTGTTTGACATCCAATCAGGCGAATGGGGGGTTTTATCATAGTACCAAAGCATAAATCTCATTTGACGAGCATTTTGGCTTTGGTTGTTAGTCGCAAATATTTAGACCAGAACAAAATTATTGGAAAAAAAACAACTCTGTAATAGTCCTCGCGATTTTATTAGGTTGTGAGATCCCATCGGGTTACACCTTGATTTCGAAGCGTGCTTTTCTTCCACAAGTCTCAAACAGCAACGTGCTTTGCTTCCTGCTTCCTGCGTCCATGATTGATGACCGCGTAGACTTCAAGTTTGTAGGTTACAGACACCTAAATTATCTACATTCTCATTTTTATAGGTAAGTAAGTTTGCCCGATATGCTCGTGTACAAGATGTAAATGTAAAAACGCCGTAAAAGTCCGTCACAGTATTTCACTAAGAGTCCTTTATTAAGTACATGCTATATATCATAATATTATATAATATTGAACACATAGCACAATTACCTGCATTCTGTGACTTTTATCTGTGATGAAGTCAACACACTGCAACTTCTTGATAGTAGATTCTCCAGCACCGCAGATCTCATTTTTGATACGATAAATCAGTTTTCCCTCTGGGTTTGAAGCTCGTAGATTTGTGAAGTTGCTGGTTAGAATTACTAGTTCTCTCTCGCGGTCTCTTCGATAAGCGAGCGAGCAAGCGAGCGAAGCTAAGCATGAAGATGCGGGAATTAACTCTCCGCGGTTTTCAGTATCAGTATTATAATGCTGTGCCAGAACCTATATCGAGGCCTTCTTCACTAATGCTTCATAGCACGTTTTACAATAGACTTTCTTCAGTAATTTTTGGGCTATAGAACCCGAAATATAACATAAAATATGACTTCCAAAGAGTCATATTTTGATGTCCCAAAGAGAAGTTGAATCCTCGTTAGTGATCATCAGCAATTCTTATAAAATTGTCTTGTCGTTGATGTCTTCTTCCACCAAGTGGCCTGCTCTGTTTCTTCGACCATCGAATGGCAAAATAAATATGCTGCCAACTGAGTCGGTTTCGAAAGTTTCACAGTTGGCAGCAGGTGATGCCTCGATGCTATTTTTTATTACAATTTGTTTCACGGCAGTTCGGAGCTGCACGACGTTTGGATTATTATTCAATCCCATTCTTTCCCGAATTCGGGCTAACAGTTCGATGTGATCCTGCGAAAACTTGTAGGTGAGGATATATTTGAAATCAGGGTTGGTCGCAAATAGATCCTCGCTGATGGAAAAAGTGTGCCGCTACAAATCCAACGATTTGGTTTTTGCCGTCGTCCCTCGTATCTCTCAACTCAAATAGATACCGTATAAGCTCGATCAAATGAGGTTGGAGATACGGTATGTTATTTTTATAGAAAGATTTTTTGAACCCTTTGCCGATTTGACTTCTCGTATTTGAAAAATCAAGCATCCTATCTATTGGCCACAGAAATCTTACAGGGACAAGCAACTTACGAAAAGTAGATGGCGGGCAGTTTTGAGGTTGTTTTTTTCCCCAGTGATGATACTAAACTAGAATTCATGAGCAAATATACATAGGTACCTACTGGGTATTTAGATACCCAAGGCTTCAAATTTGTATTTCTGTTTACTTTTCTATTTATTTTCATGAACAATTTTTATTCCCAAACTCAACATCCTCTGTTTTGAAAACTAAGCCGTTTACAACAAATTCGTTTAAAAGGTTTGTTACATAACTGGCCAAGGCCTCTACGCCCCACAGAAATTTTCAAGTTGTGAATCTATTATAATACTTTTTGGGAATCAACTACTACTCACCTGGCGATATCGCTCCAGTTGCTCCGCGTTGCAAGTTTCAGATCTAAGAGACCCTCAAAAGTGTCGAAGGTTTGGCACCCTAAACATTAAGACCGGTTCGCAGTGGGCACAGCACAAAAATCAGTTTTGTTCTCAATAACGCAGCTTGTCGTTCTCCGACGTAACACGCCTTGGACGCGCTATATGCTAAGTCCTCTAACCGACATGGTGACAGCGGTGGGATACAAACCCATGCTCGTTCCGAATGGTATCTAAAACTGATTGCGTTTCCCAGGCTAAGGTTAGGCGTTCCAAGAAGATGGACAGAACAATAATTCAAACTATGAGCAGATCATTTATTATTATAATATCATTGCAGTTTAAATATCTATTCCATCTGCTATACATTCAAACAGACTTGAAAGCTCTTTGGTTGATTTCACCTCAGTGCCTTGCACTTGTGTCTTTTGAGCATTGTATGCGTCACGAAACCTTTAGAACACAGCTCGCAACTATGGGGACGTTCACCTGTATGATATCGCATGTGAACAGTCAGAGTGCTGTTCTGCGAAAAACTCCTGTGACAAATGCCGCAAGTGTACGGTTTTTCTTTGGTGTGAACAAGTATGTGTCTCTTTAAATGATCGGGTTTCACGAACGCTTTTCCACAAGTTTCACAAACCGCCGACTTGTCCTTGCCGCCAGTGTGCAAGATCTTGTGGTTATTCAAACTTTGGCGCGAAGTCACTGCTTTTCCGCAGACATCACAAACGAACACGACTTTTGGTCCTTCGTGGGCTGCGACGTGGGATTTCAAACTTTTCGTTGAAGCGTATTCTTTCCCGCACACGTGGCATGGGTGTTTGCTTTGAACATAATCGGAATCGTGAATCTTCATGTGTTCAATCAAGCTCAAACCTTTGTAGTGCTTGTTGCAAATTTCGCATTTGCTCGTCGCACCTTCGTGGAAGAATTTCTCGTGATTCGAGCGCTGGCGATCATTCAAGAAGGCTTTTTTGCAGTACTTGCAACGGATGGAGTAGCCTTGCGAGTGGATCGACAGATGGTTTTTCAGCGCCGTGCCTGAATATACTTGTTTGCCACAAATTTCACACGAAAAGCGAAGTTTTTCGTGGACGCTGGCTGTATGGGTTTTGAGTTCCCAGGCGTAGATGAACGTTTTCGGACATTTTTCGCAAGAAAACGTTCTTTCGCGATGGTATCGTCGAACATGCAGCAGCAAAGCCTTTCGGTTGCCGAGACGCATGGGGCAAACCGAGCACGTCGCGACGCTTTCAGAAGTATCCATCGAATTTTGATGGTTCCTTGTAATGTGGACTCTAATCGAGTTAATGTTTTTGCATTTCTGGTCGCAAAACCGACAATAGAAAATACTGTCGTGCTCTGTGTACAGGTCCCAATTCTCTTGACCGGGTAACGGTAGAAATACTGCCGCGAACCTGAAACAGACCAAAAATTAGGTTGAACTAAGAATGGGTTGGGTACGTGTATCTTTCTTCCAGATATTCTCATTGCCTCAACCATGGCTCGACCTTATACATACCTACTGGAACATGAACCCAAATGAAATCAATGTTTCTATACTGACGTGTCTGCATGCAATGCATCATCAAAATAAATATGATGTACGTCTACAACTGCTGAGCCACAAGGTAAAGAATCGGAATTCAAATACGCATTTGTCTGTTCACAACTGCTACAGTAAAAATTGTAATACCATCATGTCTGTATTTTCACTATCCATCCACTATTTCACTCATTTCCACTATGCTTCACTGTTACATGAGGCCCTAAAACTACCAAATTTCGTGAAACAACAGGAACATCTTTATGCTTGTCCATGAAAAGTCCTATCATTGGATCCACATCCTTCCGTCCAACGTGAGTGTTTCTTAGAAAACAGCATAAATAAGGTGTTGAAGTTGAACTTGATGAAAGGTCTTTTGCTATAACTTATAGGTATGAGATATTGTTGATTCGATTTGGTTCAGATTTTGCATAGATATTTGTCAGATGCCATACCTACTTTTGCCCGAAGGTAACAGTGATCCTAATCGAGTAACGGTGTCATGTAACTTAATGCAGATCTAATTTAGCTTTCAACATTCTACAGAAAAAAAGACGACTTCCCTTTAATTACTAATTTCATTTATTGACAGAAAGACAACATTCGAAACATTTCAGTATAGGTTGAAAAGTTGTTAAAAAGAGATATTAGGCGCAACAAGACGCAAATAAATACACCCCTTGGAACCAAAGTGAACTCCAGACTCTCGGACTGCTGTAAGACCGGACCACCAGCTCAGAACCTCCCAGCCACGTGCTTCGCCCCTATATTGGGAGGCTAATCGTGTGAAGGCACCCAGCACCCAGGTCAGGCGGCCTGATGAAACAGCAGTCCAATATCCCTGAATGCACAGTAGTGTTCTCCAGGGATCTCAGACTGCCTGATCTGGATGTACCTATCCGCAACTGATGAGCCCCCATAGTGGGGCAAAACACGTGTCTGTGTTGTTTCGCTCTGGTGGCCCGGATAGTAGCAGCCTGAGAGCTCTGTTTACTATACAGGTGGTCCAGGTTATAGTAGGAATAATTCACCATTCGATGGTACATCGAAAACTAGGTCGACATGCATAATTTAATTTTTTCCAAAACGCTTCCTGACAGAGATACAGCCCTTCAAAGTTCAGTTTTCAAAATATTCAATACTTATGAAACAGATACCCTTCACTTGACGTAGACAACTTTTGTCAAAATCGTATAGTGGCGTAGATACGGAAGGGTTGTTTCACTTCTCCCCCCCCCACTTTCTATGCCGCTGGGTATTTTTGAAAACTCATAACCTTTTTCGAATTATCTGTTCAATTTAGAGCAAAACTTCCTCTTCTTAATTTTGATTTTAGGCTTCGTTTACGAGATAATCAAGCTATTAGGTATGATAACAATATAGTACAGGAAAAATAGATTTCAACCTCGGAATAAATATGGACGTCCTGAAAATTTGATATCCTGTTCAGAATTGAGTGCTCTACAACATATCCAAAATCGCCAAAAATCGCACCCGGGGGTTTTGAGTTATTGGAGGGGGGGTAAAAAATTGCAACTTAGAATGGAGGGGATGGAACCTGTCAATCCATTGGAAGCAAATACGTTATAATTCGACGCATCATATCCCGTTCATGCCATTTTGGCACAAAAAATGTCGATCACTGTTGAAGGGAGGTCGTAGAGGGGCGAAGCCCTGCTAGGTGGTCCATTTGGTTTTTCTGGCCATGTAGAACCGATCACGACAAGTTTGGTATCTTTTCCGACTATATTCAATCTCCTGAACTCGAATCCGATGTGTTAATTTGGATGAAAACAAGTTTGAACAAGTAAACTTGAAAAAACTTGTTTTTTCTTTGACAATTTTGACGAAATTTTATTTCACTGTTAGAGGTGTTCATTTTTGAAAAATTTTCAGGGGCCTTTGAATTGGAGTGTGTTCCTCACGAAAATCATCTACTCGATGTTTGATTTTGTTTCTCTGGTTTCAAAAATCGATTTGAACTTGAATCGGCCCGGCGCCGCTTCTACTAATGACCAGAACACGACAACATGCACCTTTAAATAAAAATAGCATAAACTATTGAAAAACCAATAACTTATCTTTGAAAATTCGAGGATTTGTGCAGAACTGAATTCCCTATAGCATAAACAAAATCGCCGATAATCGCACTGCAGGATTTTGAGTTATTCAAGGAGGAGGATAACATTTTGTCAAGATTCGTACCCTATGAACTGGTACTTTTCCTCTCCAGTAACTCAAAACCCTGCAGTGCGATTTATGGCGGTTTTGTTTATGTTATAGGGAATTCAATTCTGCACAGATCATCGAATTTTCAAAGATGAGTTATTGTTCCTTCAATAGTTTGAGCTATTTTCATTGAAAAGTGTATGTTGTAGTGTTCTGGTTAGTAGCAGACGACGCGCTGGGCCGGCTCAGGTTCAAATCGATTTTTCAAACTCAAGAAACAAAATGGAACATCAAGTAGATGATTTTCGCGAAGAATACAATTCAATTCAATGGCCCTTGGAAATTTTTCAAAGATGAACACCTTCAACAGTGGAAAAAAAAATCGACAAAATTCTCAAAGAAAAAACAAGTTTTTTCAAGTCAACTTGTTCAAACTTGTTTTCATTCAAATTAACACATCGGATTCGAGTTCAGGAGATTAAATATAGTCGGAAAAGATACCAAACTTGTCGTGATCGGTTCTACATGGCCAGAAAAACAAAATGGACCACCTAGCAAAGCTTCGCCCCCCACGACCCCCCTTCAAAAGTGATCGACACTTTTTGTGCCAAAACGGTATCGACGGAATATGATGCGTCGAATTATAACGTATTCGCTTCCAATCGATTGACGGGTTTCATCCCCTCCATTTTAAGTTGCAATTTATTACCCCCCCTCCAATAACTCAAAACCCCCGAGTGCGATTTTTGGCGATTTTGGATATGTTGTAGAGCACTCAATTCTGAACAGAATATCAAATTTTCAGGACGTCCATATTTTTTCCGAGGTTTGGCGAATTTTTTTACTATTTTTCCTGTACTAATAGTGCTATTTTGTAAAAAATAACATTCCATACAGGCTCTGTTATGTAAAAATTCGTGTCGGCCATTGGCTGTTGCCTAGATGATAACAACGTAACAGAGCCTTTATGGAATGTAATTTTTTAGAGAATCGCACCACAAAATTGAAAAGAGCCCCCGCAATGCCGAAAATTGGATACTTCACTTTATAGAAAAAAACTCCTCCAGTAGTTGGTCGGTGGAAAAATAAGTCGACTTGCATAATTTCATTCTTCCCCAAAAAGCTTCCTACGGGAGATTCTCCCAGGCATTTTAGGGTTTGACCCCGAAATTATTATGTCTCTTTTGAAATTGCATAAACAACGTTTGACCAATGCTGAACAACATACGAAAAGCTCGGGTTCGACAAGTGTGCGGAACATAGTTTTTTGGACAAGAAAGGAGTAAGTGCCGCTAAATCAGATAAACTCTTGCTGTAGTTCGGAAGAGGGTACTGTAAGTCTCAACGTTGGCCAACGTGTCCCTCAAGCAATGCTGATCAACGTATCAAAAGCTCCAGGTCCTAAAATGTGAGGGTCATAGTTTTGATGAGCAAGAAGGGAGTAAGTTCCGTAACAGTGGTAACTCGGTGAAAATTTGATTTCCTTAAAATTTTTAAAGACCTTGGTTGGTCTGAATGCCTTTCAAGCAAGCTGATCCACATTTTAAAACCGAATTCATTGATTTCCCTCCTCCTGGCCTACCAACCAAATAGAAGGGAAAGTATTGTGAAAGCGCTAAAAAACATGAGATGCGAGATGAAAACGGAAATATCCATTTTGAGCCCACCTGAGACGATCAGGACCATTTTCAGATGGAAGTTTGTCTGTTGTGTGTCTGACTTTGTGTGAGCCTGGCTGTGTGTGTGTGTGTGTCTATGATATTTCACGATAACTAGCAAACGGTTGATTTGATCGACTTGAAATTTGGTATGCAAACATAGTTTTTCTGTCGAATGAGCCCATTGAGTTTTGGCTGCCATCTGTCATACAAAAAAGTCGCTATCAAAAAATAACAGGATCTATATCTCACAAACTTGACATGCAATATGTCGTTTGGAAGCCTTTGAACAACTGTATTTTGGCCTGGCCAAAATCAGCCTCGTTTGCTTGCCAATGACCAGGCCACAGCCTACCGCATGTAGAAAAGTTTGTGATCATACGCTATTAAAAAAATATCCAAATTCAAAACTTTCCCATCTAATTATTCAAAATCTATTGGATGGATTGGAACCAAATTCGGCAGGCAGCAACAGAATAAAAGATTTAAATCAGTCTGCAGTCACAGTTTTTCATTATCTCTTAATCAGGCGCTTTGAGATTTGGCAGAACTTATTCCTTTCTTGCTCAAAGCATCTATGATGCGCATACTTGCTGGACCGGAGCTTTTAGTACATATGTTGTTCAGCATTGATTGAGGGCCATTTGTGCAAATTTTCAAAGAAACATATTTATTTCAGGGTTTGACCAAAATTTCACCCAAAATGCCTGGGCTAAAATAGAGCCCTTCAAAGTTCAGTTTACAAAATCTTTTTTTTGTAATGGCTCTCAGGTCACTGAAGCGATTTTGTTCAAATTTGCCACAAGTACTTTAACATACCAACATACATACCTACGCCACTGGACAATTCTGGCAAAAGATGTTTGCATCAAGTGACGGAAATCTATTTTATAAGTACTTATAGCAAATTTGGCCAAAATCGATTCAATGATCTAAGAGTTATTGAAAAAAAAAAATATCTAAAACTGAACTTTGAAAGGCTGCATCTCCCGTAGGAAGCGTTTTGGGGAAAAATAAAATTACGCAAGTCGACTTATTTCTCCATCGACCAACTACTGGTGGATTTTATTTTTTATAAACTAAGGCACCTATCCAATTTTCGGCCTTGCGAGTTTTTTTTGTTATCATACCTAATAATAACTCAATTATCTTGTAAAAAGCCACAAATTAAAATGCAGAAGGGAACTTTTTTATCTGAAGTGAACAAGGAATTCGAAAAAAGTATAATTTTAAAAAAATATCCTGTGGCGTAGAGGTGGGAGAAGTTAAAAAATCCTCTCATATCTACGCCACTGGACAATTTCGACGAAAGTTATCTACGTCAAGTGATGAGTAAGGAGAGATGACGGATTCTACTCCACCCCATGGAGTTGAATCAGCATGCAGTTCAACTCCCACCACCACCACCACATGGGGTGGAGTAGAATCCGTCATCTCTCCCTACTGTGATGGGTATCTATTTCGTAAGTATTTGTACCAAATTTGGTCAAAATGGCTTCAATGATTTGAGACTTACTGCAAAAAAAGATTTTCAAAACTGAACTTTGAAGGGCCCTACCCCCCTTAGGAAGCGTTTTGGAGAAAAGGTTAATTGTGCATGTCGACCAGTTTTTGATGGACACGGTGAATTATTGCTATTATAACCTGGACCACTCTGAATATCATGGTGGAATTCTCTAAAAAATTACATTTCATAAAGGCTCTGTTACGCTATTATTATCTAGGCAACAGCCAATGGCCGACCGGAATTTTTACATAACAGAGCATTTACAGAATGTTATTTTTTTTACAGAATCGCACTATTAAGCTGCTTACACTTTACATTTCATATACAGGTGTCCCAGAAATGAGTATACAAAAAGATATCACATATTCTTAACAATTAAATAGGTCGGTTCAACCAAACTTACCTCTATACCAAAATGCTCCCTAAGAGAGATACATACCTTCAAAGTTTGCTTTTGGATGTAGTTTCTATGGCATATCTCCGAAACCGTTGGTGATAGAATGGCAGAATTTTGTTCAATCATTCAAGTTTTCATGATTCACAATATGACGTTATTATTTTTTCCTAATTTCACTCCGGGGAGTGTCAAACTGATTGAAGAGGGAGTAAGATCCCCTCCAACTTTTTCGCGTGTGGATTTTTCAATGTTGAACACAAGAGTATGAATTTTCAAATATTTTTACAGAGAAAAGGTACTTTTACTGAATTTCGATAAAATGCATGGTTTTCAAGGAGCAATGCATTACCTAAGAAGCTGCCATCTTGAACTTTCACACTTCTCAACCGATTCCCTTGAGAGTTCAAATCGACATGTAGTTTTGTAGGACAATCGATCAGCATTAGTCAGATTATGACGTTTCTTAAAGTCACCATTTTGGACTTTTACAGTTTTCAACCGATCCACTTGATATTCCAAGTGGTGACCTCTAAAAACGTCAAAATTCAAAATTTGACAGATGCTGGTTGTCCTTCAAAAGTACATGTCAACTTGAAATCTCAAGTGAATCGGTTGGAACGTATGAATGTTCAAGATGGCAGTTTCTTAGGTAATCGAGTTTTACATCGATTTTTCTTGAAAACAATGCATTTTATCGAAATTCAACAAGAGCACCTTTCTTTTGTAGAAATATTCAAAAATTCATATTGTTATGTTCAACTTTGGAAAAATTGACACGAAAAAAGTTGGAGGGGATTTTACTCCTCCCTAAATCAGTCTGACACCCCCGAGGGTAAAATTATTGAACGATCATAACGTCATATTGTGAAGCATAAAAACCTAAGTGACTGTACAAAACCCTGTCTTCCTATCACGAACGGGTTCGGAGATATGCCATAAAAACTACATCCAAAAGTCAACTTTGAAGGCCTGTATCTCTCTTAGGAAGCATTTTGGTATAGAAGTGAGTTTGGTTGAATCGACCTATTTTGTTGTCAGGAATATGTGATATTTTTTAAGTACTCATTTCTGGGACACCTGTATATCTCGTTCATTTTTTATTTTCAGTAGAATAACTTTTTGGAGCAAAAATGAAGCGACAAGCTGGAAGGATACGGCTGATGGCCGCTGATGTTTTGCCTCAAAAGTTTGCAGGTGCTATCAGCCGTAACTGAAGCCCCCCCCATTTTGTCACTTTATTTTTGCTCCAAAGAGATATAAGTAGCTGACCGTTGTTGCTCACTTGCTCAGTCCACTCAAAGTTTACATGTATGATTCTTGAGCAGAGTATGCGTCACGAAACCCTTGGAACAACGCTCGCAAACATAGGGACGTTCACCTGTGTGATACCGCGTGTGAACGGTCAGAGTACTTTTCTGCGAAAAGCTTTTGTTGCATGTACCACAAGTGTACGGCTTTTCCTTGGTATGCACGAGTTTATGCCTCTGCAACATTCCAAATTTGATGAAGCCCTTTCCACAAGTTTCGCATACATTCGGCTTCTCTCCGGTGTGCGTTTTTTTGTGATCATTCAGACTGGTCAACGACGTCACTTCTTTCCCGCAAACATCACAAACGAACTTCCTTTGCGATCCTGAATGTCCCGCGATGTGGAATTTCAAACGGGACGCCGATGCGTATTTTTTCTCACAAAGATTACACGAATATCTGAGCTGAACGTAATCCGGATCATGAGTCTTCATGTGCTGGTTCAGTTTCAGACTTTTGTATTCCTTGCTGCAGATTTTGCACTTGACTGGTGCACGTTCGTGGACAATTTTCTCGTGAGCCGCCTTCTGGCTTTCGGTCGGGAAGCCTTTTTCGCAGTATTTGCAGTGAAGTGGATATCCTTCGGCGTGAATCCGCAGATGCTGTCTCATCAGCGGTTTGGAGTAGGTTTTCTTGCCGCACATTTTACAGCAATAACGGACTTTCCTGTGGGCGCTGGCCACGTGAAAGGTGAGGTCATAAGCGGTGACGTATTTTTTCGGGCATTTTTCGCACGAAAACTTCCTTTCGAGATGGTACCTCCGCATGTGCTGCCGCAGCGAAGTTTTGTTGCCGAGGGTCTTGAAGCAAGCAGGACAAGTCACGACATTTTCGAGTGTGTGTATCTGGTCTTGATGTGAGATTGTGGTATGAATTTTCAGTGAGCGAACATCCTTGCATTTTCTATCGCAAAACCGACATTGTAGAGTGTTGCTTCCTTTTGTCCGAAGGCCTACACTGCCTTGAATGGACGAAGATAGAACTTTGGTCTCGAACCTGGAACAGACAAACTGTCAGCTTCAGCTAAGTAATCAATTTCCTACCTTCATTATAATTCCTCTTGTAGGTTGTGAAATCACTACGTGAAGATAACTCTACACACATGCTACCCAGCGTTCATTTGATCGGTGAAAATAGTCTATTTTATACCACAACGTTGAGAAGTGAACCATTATATCGTAAGCACACGCATCTATAAATATGCAAGTGATACTGTCGAAAATGGCATTGTGAATCATGAATCACCTGGTATGCCTCGGTGTAACCGACTTACGGTACAAGAATAAGTACATTGCACTTCCTGTTATCGCAATGAACCGGGAATGGAAAGTGCAATTCTGCAAGATTGTAGAAAACGGAGGAACACATCCAGCATAAGGCGAATGACATCGTTCTTGTTCATCGACCTATGGGAAAAATCCACAAAATTCATGATGAATAATCCGAGGTCTTAAAACCCCTGGCTTGATAGGAAAAAGCCTCTTTTGATTCGGGCCGGTCGAGGTGTAGTGTGCCGGGACTGCCGGGTGCTAATTCGAATGCGTTCATTGCGGTAAACGGTGTCGACGTGTTCTATTAAATAATTTAAGTACTATTACGGACAAAAAAAAGTGTGTTTGCCGATTCACAATGCCATTTTCGACAATATTGTCATGATAATGACATAAAGGCCCTGGGTAAAAGCTCATCCCTTGAATATTGTCACGAGGTAGATAACCCCGTGTCAGGCTACTGGTCCGGTGGAAGCTTGCATAAGGAAACGTCCACCTAGATTAGCTAGCCGCTTCTCTATACGTCACTGATGCATAGCAAGCATTTTTGGGACCAGGACGGGCACGGCGGTGTTGAAGAGGATTGGCGAGTTGGCCACCGGCGAGGCCGGTCAAGCGCGAGTCCTAGACTCCGGCTAATAAACTAATATAAGAAGTGGCGTACTCCATAGGTACGCCATGAAAGAGTTCCAACCGAAAGGTAAGCCAAGAAATATTACCTTGTGTTTGATTATCACTTTGGTTATCTCTGATTTAGATCAATAAACCTGTTATAATGTTTGGAATGTTTCTCTCGCAACCTACGCCCCCAATCAAGTAAGAGCACTATGGTACTTTGGGGAAGGCCCAAAGGGCCATACGTGACAATATTTAACGAGTGATAATAATGAACGACGATCGCGAGACATCTCTCGAGTTGCGGGAGGCAGCAGATGAGGTCAACAATGACTTGCTGCTGGCTAAGTTGAAAACCAAAAACGATTCACCTACATGAAAACGTATTTGGTTTTTAGGAACCGGTTTCTTTTCGAAAAACTCTGTTTACACCACAGAGAATAATCTCTTATTTTGATTTGTGTACATGTTCCCAATCCCCATCTAAATTAATAATTAATTATTGACCTCAAATGTTGATATTATATTGTCGGTGGGATGGTAAATGATAAATAGGATAATATAAGTAATGACAGATTGTAAATGTTCTGTATGCTCATCGGGAAGAGAACGAAATTGAAATTTTTGAAAAAGGTAATTAATTAGTGTGAGGTCATGTTCTACTGACCGTTCGGCGTTCAATGGGTAACTGCCGTTTCACAAGAACCAAATTCACGTACACCACTTCATGTTGTGAATCAAGAAGACCCGCTCAAGCAATTACTTGACTTTTTCGTGTGAGTGAGCTGACGTGTTGTTAATAATGTGATAATCTCAAGGACGGAGTCATATTGGTAAAATAAGCGTTGCGAAATCAATCCGTGTGGGTTTATTCCTTGACGGATTTTTACCATTTTGGTCTTTTTCAAAAGCTACAAGGACGTACTTTGATTTGAGCCTATTGGCATTTCCAAAATCCAAAAATAATTTTCTCAAATGTCAAAACTTGAATTTTTCTCTTGGATTTCGGAAATGCCAATGGGCTTAAACCAAAGTACATCCTTGTAGCTTTCGAAAGAGACCAAAATGGTCAGAATCCGTCAAGGAATAAACCCACACGGATTGATTTCGCAACGCTTCTTTCACCAATATGACTCCGTCCTTGAGCAAACATCAAATAGACGAAGCGGTTAATGATAAACTCAGTCAGTCTGATTCTGCAACAGCTTCTGAAATGTCACTTCACGGCCTCTAAACAGTTGAATAATGGCGTACTTCATACTCACAGCTATTGATAAAAAAAACTCGTGAATGTTTCTTATACAAACAAATCTTTATTCGCAGGTGAATTAAAATAGTTCCAGTTGAATCACTCTTATACATATTTTCGGGTGATCTGAAATGGCTCCGATTTCTATCCAACGGATCTGTCTGAACAAAAGTTCGATCTTGGATTTATCGAGTACAACCATCTCTACAGTGTAGCACTACGGCAGGAACAAAACTCACCTTTAGGCCTGGTGCCTTTTCGCAGACCGATGTTCACCCCTCAATTTATCATTCCAATTCTTCACCAAAAAAAAAAGATTTGAAATACTTAAAATACATTTATTGACATGCAAGAAATTTTTAGAGCAAACTGAATGGATATTTCTACACACTATTGCCGAGCGCAACTTGAGATTATAATTTTTACCAGCTAATTTTATACGAAAAAGCTTAAACGACACTAAACTGAATATACAACTAGATCAATGCATTGAATCTGATGATTACTAGTCACCCAAACCGCATTTGTGATACTTGAGAAATGTTTTGGTCACAAAACCTTTCGAACACCGCTCGCACCGGAATGGCCGTTCTCCCGTGTGATACCTCATATGAACATTCAAAGTGCACCTTTGGGTGAACGACTTGTTGCAAACGCTGCAACTGTAAGGTTTCTCCTTGGTATGAACGCGTCTGTGCAGCGCCAATTTTGAATTTCTTGCGAAACCTTTCCCGCATATTTCACAGACCGCCGGCTTCTCCCCTGTGTGTGCTCTCTTGTGAAACCTCAGACTCGTTGCACTCTTCAACTTTATCCCGCAAACATCGCACTGAAACATGGTCCTCTTTCCGACATGTTCCAAAACGTGTTCTCGAAGAAGGTGCTTGTACGAGTACTCCTTCCCGCAAATTTCACAGCTGTACTTCGTGTGGCTGTGTGTAACCAGGTGGTTTTTCAGAGATCGGTGGTTTATCAGCTTACTACAGATTTCACACTTTGCTAAAACCGGTTTTTCTGCAGGCTTCGTCGCGATTGGCTTCTTCACAACGGGCGGCTTACTTTTTTTGGTTGTTTTTTTCGGTTTAGCTGATTTTTGCTTGGGCTTGTTCAATTCCGCAAGAGAACATGTCTTCTCGTGGTTCAGCTTATCGCTGTTCAGTCTGAAGCGCTTCTTGCAATGTTTGGTGCAGTGAAAACTGCACTTGTGGGCTCTGAGTAAAGTTGTAGTCATGAAACCTTTCGAACACAGCTTGCATGTAAAACGTTCTCCTGTATGGATTCGCATGTGTCTAACCAAGGCGCTGCGCTGCGTGAAATTCGTGTTACAAATGTTGCAAGGGAAAGGCTTTTCTTTGGTGTGGACGCGAATATGTACCTCCAAATCTGCTCGTTTGAAGAACCTCTTCCCACATTGTTCGCACATGATCTGGTTATCGCCGGCATGCCTTCTCATATGTGTTGACAAACCCGTACGCCACATTTCTACTCCGCAAACATCGCAGACGCACCTTCGTCTTCGACATTTGGAATACGTATGATCGAAATAATGTGCACTCGAGTGACTTTTAGTATCCAGTTTGGCGCATTTCTCTTTGCGGATGTTATCTTCGATTAGTTCTTCTTTAACAATTTCCAGGAACGGACGGTGTTCTTTGACTTGGCTAAGATCGTCAATTTCCGTACGACTAAAATTGTCAAGGGATTCCATGTCTCCTTGTATGTACTCCTCTTTGCAGATATTATCGGCCGTTCCTCCATGGGTGTCATGAAGGATCCCGATGAGGGTTCCGATTTCCGCTTCGGTGGATTCTTCGTGACAGATTTCACTTTGTATTTCATCGTTACAGGTTCCGTCTTGTTCTAGTTCGTCTTCAAATACTTCGAACTGAACCGTTTGGAAGTGCGTCTGGAAGTTCTGGCTGTGTCGCTTCAATTCAATTGCACTGATGCATATTAGATTGCAAGACTGACAGACGTGAGGTCCCGGATGATCTGCATCCATGTGCCTTTTGTGTGAAGGAAGATCAACGAATTTTCGTGAACAAACTTCGCATGGAAATCTTTGTTTTGGATGGTTTTCTTCAGCATGGTTTTCTAGAAGAGTATCATTGGGGGTCGATGGGACGCGACAAATCACTTCGGATTTCTCGTTTGAACTTTTCAAAGGTGAAGATGTTTCTCTGAAACAGACATAGTTTTACTTCAGTAAAGAGTCCAGGTAGGTACTACGTGTCGAAACAAACTGATCAACAAAATAAACTTTAGGCAGCCAGTTTTGCACTAACTTTGGAAATGAGTGAGAGAATTTGGACTGCTGAGAACGATTCTAGACCTGGTTGGACCATCAGCTAGTTTGATCCTTAGTCTATCAGTTCATATTTTTGCAAAAATCAGAAACTTCACATGAAGTTTATACAGGGCGGTGAATATAACAGTGCAAAACTTCCAAAGTGAGGCATGCTCCAGTTTGAACTACAATGAATTTCTCCTGATTTCAACACTAAGGACATGAAAGTGTCCTACATCATATCTCGGAATGATTCGAGGAATGATTATTGAATTTTTCAGTTATTTCCTTTAGTCACAGGGTGATCTCGAAATAACAACTTTTCTGGTCTTGCATTGATCACTTTTTGTTGCCGAATTTTCAAGATCCAGTATTCATCTTGAAGCTACAACTTCAGGTGAAGAAAGGCGGGGATGATAATCAAATCAAGACAAACATTCAACATACAGGGTTGCATTAAAAGTGATACAAATCGTCGAAAATCGGATTTGAGAGGATAATTGAATAAAAATCAACTTGTTTTCGAAACAAACAATTTATTCTGAGCACTTCAAGATGGTTATTGCTCGTATAGACAAGAAATATAGTTGAAAAAACGAAATTACATCTTGTATGAGTTCGAGACAGGGTCATCGTTCTAGTGCATCTGAAACTGCTCGAAAAACGGTACATTCACTGACTTGTCGGTCGTGTTTGTTACTGATTGTTCTGGCTTTCAAAACGTTGGTTACGAACATTCTTAGATGCTCAAGGACAATGATTCCCTTCCCAAAAGCCTGCAGTTTAAATTTAGTCCCTTCAACAACAATTATTACTTCATACGAGCAAAAGTCTTCACGTGTTCAGGATCAACGGTTCGTTTCAAAGGCAACTTGATTTTAATTCAATTCTCGTCCCAACCTGGAACCTGGATTCCTGGAGCAATCAAGTTCTGGAGCACTTTTGATGCAGTCCTCTACGGTGACTGTCTTGAGCCGATTTACCATCGTCGTCGCTTCTTACCCAAAGTTAAGTCTCAACATAAGACTTAACCAACCATAGAACAAAAACTAACGATGAACTGGAAATTTTGAAAATTGGTTAAAAATAAAGAAAATAAGCCGAGAATTCAAAAACTATTCCCAGATACGACATATTCATGTCTTTGGTGTTGAAATCCGGGATAATCAATTTTGGGTCAAACTGGGAGCATGCTCAGCTAATAGAAGTTAGTTTTAAGAAGTCTTATTTACTACAGTGTATAAACTTCATGTTGAGCACCTAATTTTTGCGAATATACGGACTGATAGACTAAGAATTAGACTGGTGGATCGTTCAAACAAAATTACAATCGTTTCCAGCAATCCACAGTTATAGTCCGATGGACTAGCGCCAAATATTGCCCAAACCGAGGCCCAAACTATGCATTTCATGACTACAGAACAATTTTTTGCAGGCATGTTCAGAAAGCCTTCCTCTATCATTTGAGAAGTGCTGCCAAGCAATTTTTTTAATGTGGGGGGCCAGGGAGGGGGCCTTTTTGACAACTTGAATAGTTTTTTTTTTGTCGATAAAATCCGTGATAAAAATACTATAAAAAAAACTTCAACGGATTATTGAAGAGCAACTCAACATGTCACTTATGTGTGACAAAACTTATTACAGGGTGAACAGGTTCCGAGAAAAAAGAATTCCCGTCAACATGCAATATAATGAAGAAAAAATGCGCCAGAGACCTTTAGTTTTGTCATTGAAAAAAGATGCCGATTGGCATATTTGGTGATCATACCCACCTAAACTGGTTGAGAACCGTACCCAACTGCGTCAATGGTGCCGGAGCTTATAAACAGAGTGAGAGAAAAATATTTTGTTTTTATTTATTTCAAAAACCAATATAGATAAAGTGGACGAAATTCAGGAATTGATGCTTCATTCAATGCGTGTGAAGACACAACAAACCGTTTTCAAATATCTTGAAGCGTTCCTGAAATATTTTAAAAAAACTGAAGACTACCATCAAAATTTTACTTCACTTTCAGGAGGGGTCACCTTAAGTCAACTTTTCTTCGAATGCTTCTAAATTATTGACCCTCATAACTCCTACACCACTGGTTGGATTCTTTCCAATTTTGGCAGGTTGATAGATAATTATGACCAACCAGCTTTTGCTTAATTAAAGCTAAATTTGTCAGAACGTTCCTGAGTTACAAATTTTTGAAATCCGAAAAAAGTGAACTTTGGAGGGCTGTATCTTTGTCATTAGGCCGAACTTTGCAAAATGGTATATAGGTTTTCATCATATTTTGACGAGATCTACCCACAGTTAAATTTTTTGCTATCATCCCTGAAACACCCTGTATAGCTCCGGCACTATTGACGCAGTTAGGTGCCGTTCTCAAACAGTTGAGGTGGATATGATCAACAAATATGCCAATCGGAATTTTCCAATGACGAAGCTAAAGGTCTTTGGCACATTTTTTTCTTTATTATATTGCATGTTGACGGAAAGTCATTTTTTCAGGAACCTGTTCACCCTGTAATGATTTTTATCACACATAAGTGTCCTTCCGAGTTGCTCTCCAATAATCCGTTCGAGTTTTTTATTAAGCATTTTTATTGCGGATTTCATCGACGAAAAACGATTTAGGTTCTCAAAAAAGGGCCCCCCTGACCCCCCACATTGAAAAATTGCTTGGCAGCACTTCTCAAATAATAGATGAAGGCTTTCTGAACATGCCTGCAAAAAATTGCTTCGTAGTCATAAAATGCATAGTTGTAACCCTAGTCCACCGGACTATTACGCAGTTTCAGAGTCAAGCCAGATTTGGCCGTCTTACGTTTGATTTGCTGATTAGGTCTGATAGATCAATTTGGTCTATAAACTTGCGACAAAATAGTTCTACTTAAGAGTTTCGATCCACTACTATTTTTTCTGACAAGAATGTTACGTAGATATAGGTATCCGTTAACTAGATCTATGGTGATCTGGAGAGCTCAAACTCACAATTCTGTAGTTGAGGAGTAGATTTCAAATGTTTTTAGAGTACGTCGACATTGAAGAATGATCAATTAGATTGATATACCTTCGATTGATATACCTTCCTATCTATGTGCTACTACCTGGTGTTATAATCTTAACAAATACCTACATAGTACATATTTGAGGTTAATCATAGGCTTATCTCAATTCAATCCCAACTCAGGAAATTTCTTTTGAGCGACCGATCATAATACCTATTGTTTTTTTTTTCATGATATATACGTGATTTATGTTATTTTGTTTATTATATACATATTTTTTGTTATATGTTTATTGTTGTATTGTTGTGGTTGTATGGAAGAGCAGCTTCGCTGAATACCGCCAATAAAGGCATTTTATTATTATTATTATTATTATTATCTGAACTGGTCTGTTTGTATCAGATAACCAAAGAAGAAAAAAACAAATCTGGCATTTAACAAATATATTTATTGACAATGAAATTCCAAATATTCCAGGTATTATACCTACATAGGACAATTATTAATACCTATAGGGTAACTGAAAGAGGACATAAAGGGGTGGATGAATGAAGACAGGTGTTAACTAACATTCAAAAAATGGAGCACCCTCATTTTCGATCGACTGGCCCGGACTGGGGCCGTCATGAATCACAAAAAAAATCCAATTTTGTATGAGACACTCACGTTATAATCCAAGGCTACTTTTTACTAGGGCGCGTCGCGTCACACGACCAAGCATACCATGTACACTTGGCAGCAAAAATAGCGCCCACTTGATTTGTGACGAAGACGACTATTTGCTTGGTCTGCTCTACCTTAGTAGGTAGCTTTGAGATGGATATGGGTGTTGGGTTGAGTCTACGGCCTTTTGTGTTCTTTCTACCACCATGCATTAAAACGATACTTGAATACTTCGTCATTATGTTGCAACGTGTATGCCTGATTACTGAGAAATAAAAATGCTCGACAAAAGTTCTGGATCAAATTATAGAGGAGATGCAGAATGGCGAATCCGGCCCCTGTCCGCATTTACCATTGTTGAACGGTTGAATGGTTTTTTATTGAAGGACAATATGATGGTAACAATGATAGCGTTGTTTTATTCATTTTCGGGTACTAGATACTAATACCTGCTAGAGTGAAGCAGGCCAAGAAAACAGTCGTACTTTGTCATAAATCAAGTGAGTGCCATTTGTGCTGCCGAGTGTACGATCGCACGCAAAATAAACGGAGACAGTGTTTCGCGCGGAGTGTACTGATTTAATAAATTTTAGCCTTCTTGTCACTGTGACACCAAGCCAAAATTCAGTAAATCGGTACACTCCGCGCGAAACACTGTCTCCGTTTATTTTGCGTGCGATCGTACAGCGTGGTGCAAAGGCATTGCTTCATTCATCTCGAGTACGAGTACGACTACTACCTACGGTAGAGCAGGCCAAGCAAATTCGTCTTCGTCATAGATCAAGTGGGCGCTATTTTTGCCGCCGGGTGTACCAGAAGTTACCAGTACATTTTGACTTTGAACCGTGGTACAAACTGCCGCACGTGGTCCAACCAACACAGGCTTGACCCCTTTCGACGTTTGAACGTCAAATACCGTTACAACCCCCCCCCCAGGCACGCACACGACCCATTAGGTGCCCATCATTTCAAGAAGCACACTCTGTGAAATTCACGTTTTTATATTTTAAAATCATTACAAGTCAGGATAACAGGGCTTCCTCGCATGATATTTAAGTAATGCTCGCGACACAAAACCTTTCGAACAACGCAGGCATTTATACGGCAGTTCACCTGTATGGTATCTCATGTGAATATTCAAAGTACCGCACTGAGTGAAACTTTTTTTGCAAACGCTGCACGTGTATGGTTTTTCCTTAGTGTGCACTCGTCTGTGAAATGTTAAACTCAAATTACACGACAAAACTTTTCCACAAATTTCGCAAACAGCAGACTTCTGTTCCACCCCCTGTCCGTTTTTGCCCTGTTTACCGTGTCTTCTGTTGTGAAGCCTCAGCTTGGTCTTAGTCAAAAATTTCTCCCCGCAGAAGTCGCACAAAAAATTTGGCGGGTTCTCGGAATGCTCCGACTGGTGTTCCCGAAGTTGCTGTAAATACGAATACTGCTTCCCACAGACTTCGCAAGTGTGTTTCGTGCGACTTTCTCGAGGAATGTGGGACACCATGTGAACTTTCAAGTTACCTGCGGTCACAACCTTACGGCAAATTTCACATTCAACAAAAATTTTACGACGTTTACGCTTTGCAACGTTCTTGGTCGCGACCGATTGAGCCGTCGTTAACTGACTGTTGGAATCATCAGTCTTTGTTTCCACAGAAGAACAAGCCGCTTCGTGACTTGACTTGTCGCAGGCTTGACTGAAGCGGGTATTGCAATACTTGCAGAAATAACTGCATACGTGGCGTTTGAGCGAAGAAGACGACTTGAAACTGTTTGAGCAACGTTCACAGGTCAACCGATTTCCTGTGTGTACTCGCGTGTGCGTGATGAAATTTTTGCGTAGGTTAAAATTCTTGTTGCAAATGTCGCAAGTGTAGGGCTTTTTTTTATTTGGCTTACAGTTATCGCAATTGTCCCTTTTGACTTCCGCAGATGAACAAATCTCTTCGTCGCTTGACTTGCCGCAGTCTTGCTTGAAGCGTTTACTGCAATACTTGCAGTCATAACTGCATCTGTGAATTTTAAGATAATATAGTGTATTAAAACCTTTCAAGCACCGTTTACAGGTAAAAAGTTCTCCTGTGTGGATTCGCGTGTGCGTGATTAAAGTGCTGCGTTGGCCAAACTTCTTGCTGCAAATGTTACATATGAAAGGCTTTTCTTTGGTATGCACACGGATATGTCTCTCCAGAAGATGGTTCTTGGGAAAAATTTTACCACATGTTTCACACATAAAGGCCCTGGTACGTCGGCTCATAGGGGTACTCAAACTAGGAGGGATTTCAACATTCAGTGTTCTGGATCCCTCGTTGCCGACGTTACATTCGACTGTTTCTTTTTCCACGATTTCCAGAAATGGAAGGTGCTTTCTGACTTTAAGAGCGTGTGGCTTGGTTTCTTGTTTGGAGGTTTCCAGGAACGAATCATCTTCTTTGACTTGGCTAAGGCCATCAAAGAATTCCATGTCCTCTTGCATGAGTTCCTCCTTGCAGATACTACTAGCAGTTTTTTCTACAGAGTCATGAACAGTCTTGATGTGGACTCCAGTTTCGGTTTCTGTGAATTCGCTTTCAAATTCGTTGTCGGAAACTTCGAACTGCACCGTTTCAAAATACACCTCGATGTTTCGTTCTCTGAAACACAAAAAAAATCAGGCATAAGTACTTGATAGGGTAGTGACCGATTTTTTTTTTATTTTTTTTTTCAAAGTTCACTTCTTAATAAGTGACGCTATATAGTTAATAGATTTTTTTTCGTAAGTTTTCTTGGTAAAAAAAAATATGAAAGTGTTCGATCATTTCAAATTTGGCGCGATGACGTCACAATCTTTCATAGGCGGAGAAGCAGGCTTGACAACACTACAGAACTTACTACAAAAAGCACTAGCGTCAACCCGTCAACGCTCATAACAGCTGATTGTTATATTGTTAACGCTTTGTGTATCTGTGCGGTGATTCGTGTTGTTTAGTTGTTTTGCTTGAAAATATGGAAAGTTGGTAAAATCTTTCATGATTTATGAATATTCCAAAACTACATCAGACTTCAATGGTTATGTTATGCTGGCAAACGTCAACGTCAACACTGACACACATGCAACGGAGGTGGGGTCATCCCCACTACTGTCAAAAGATTGAAACGTCACAGCCCACCTTACAGCTCGGTAGATTTGAAATCGTTCGCAAAAGTAGCCACTTTCAAGGCAGATTTTGAGACACTTGGAATTTTTTTTTTCGAATTTTCACGAAGCGTAGTCTTGTTATTAAAGCTCTACATTCGATCAGTATGATTTTTTTTTATATTTTTCGATGGTGGTCACTACCCTATTGAAATAATTTAGGTCCTTGAAGTGACAACACTGAATTGCGGTCTGTAAGAAAGAAGACTAGAGCGAGCAGCTGGAAAACAAGGACTCATTTGAAGGATGCATTATTTCAAGAAGCACAAAGTACATACCGAGTACCATCCATCCGTAATAACTACCGATGTCCAGTGAATATTCCTTCGATTCGATCCCTCGAGCAAAAGCAAAACAGGTCGAATTTTATTTTTATATTAAAAGGGACATCTAAAACATACATTGAGGAATTTCTATCTTCAACCCCTTTGCCCCCACCCAATTAACATTGAAATTTTTAATGGCATGACCTACTTTGTGATAAAACTGAGAATTGAATTCTTTCAAAAAAAAAATTCAACACGACCTCTGTTTTTCATATAATTCTCTGGGTGTCTAATTGGATATTTTCGATCCCTTGATTCTCTTCACTCTTCACTGTAGTCAACTTCATCCTTCATAGCACTGAAGGAGAAAGTTTTCTGTGGAAAAGTGCTACCCAAATTCACCCCTTCGCTTCCTTATGCCAACATTAAAATTTTAGATGGCACCGCCTACTTTTTGATACATCAAATTGAGGAGAATCATTTTCATGCTATCTTATGTTTACAATATCTGCCACTGTTATTGCTGTGTGAACATCCGTCACCCCTGTGTAATGTCAAGTCGCGTCGTAAGAACTTCAACACTCCTGGAAAAACGCCGTACGAAATCTGATGGGAAAAACGCCTGAAATGCGACTTAAAGATTTCCGGTATCAAAGTCTGAGTGCATTTTCTTGACAAGGTGAGACACAAGTTGCAGTAAAAAAAAGCGAAGGGCTTTTATTGGTCGGTTATGAGAGTGAATCGTCCAATTCCAGGCTTTTGGACCCCGCAACAAGAAAGGTTAAAGTGGCCGCAAGCGTCAAGTTTAACTAGCACGGTGGAGCTACCTTTCTAAGACGAATTTCACGTTATTGCCCTTGGATGATGGTATGGCTGACCACCAAGAAGAATCTGGCATCCAAGAAGAGGCTGGACTCCAAGAAGAGCACAACGCTCAGCCCCAGAATTGTGGGAACGACGTTCTGGAAATGCCCGCTGAAACAATAAATCACGAAAACGAACGCACATTAAGAAATCGTAATCGACTGAGAGTTCCTTCTCGTCTTGTTGATTTCGGAGTTAACACAGTCCGGGAAGAAAGTGGTGAGGAGGTGCTCCGAGAAGCTATGAAGAGGCCATTGCTTTATGTCGACGATTAGATGGACTTTCGTTGAGCCGAAACGCGGTTACGGCTCTCGAGGTCGAAAACAAACGGGAAGGAACCTTCGAGGTGAGAGTGTCGCGGCTGAGATGTTTTGTGAGTCTTGAGACTGAGCTGATCAACAAAGATGATATTGTTCATATGACCTGCTATATCAACCGTATCCTGAACTGCTTTTCGCTTGTTGAAACGTTCCAAGACAAATACGGCGTAATAATGATAATTTGTCAATGATGAAAAACGCTGTGTTCGTCGGCCCATCGGTGCTTATACAAATACTCTGACTTATTCCGGAACTTTCCACCGGTTCTCTGGCAAGTTCCAAATTGACCGCGGCATGTAGATCGCGACAGCTCTCTAACAATCCAACACTTTCGGTGTATTACCAGCGTGTTTTGAAAGTGTTGGGCAATGGAGCCATGCATTTGTGAAACACAACGCAGAGGTCGCCACCACTGTTGGTAGGTTGACGTAAGGGCCTGTTCCATTTGAATAATACTCGTACCAGACCCATAACATGGCGGATGACATTATTTGCCAATTTTGAAAGTTGGTCCTGAGCATAGAAGACTGTTCTGAGTTTTGAATGACACGAATCACGAAACGATCCTAGAAGACATCTAATAACTCTGAAATTTCGTCCATACAGTCCGTTTATATGATTTTTTGCGATACGGTTTGCCCTTGGAGCCAGGTACAGGCATACAGAGTACCTCTACCTAGAGAGGAAGAGGCAGCTATACATTGGCATGCCGCTAAGCAGCGTGTTCTGCAGTCTTCAGTCAGTTAGACACACTCCACAAGCTTTTTCGGTCCATGTCTTCTTGAAAATCTGAAAAGAAGACAAACATTTATCGTTCATCCATCACTACGCTTGACAACTTCACATTGAAGGAATATTGACATCAGCCAGAAAAAGAGGTTAGATTGGAAGGACTTTTCCGACTGAGTAATAGGACTAAAAGACGTTTGCGACAAATGACGGCCGTCAATCTACCAGCTGAGGTGGCGCCTTCAGTGGACAAAAGTGGCAGTGCATGGCCCCATTGGGCAGATATGTTCTACCTGGCCATTGGGATTCCCAGTGGAATCAAATGGTCCAAAACTTAGGTGTATACTCTTGAATGCTCTAGAGCCTCGCAACTCGTAGCAATGTATTCGCACGGTCTAGAAGGACCGCGTGTGCTCTCTCGAATGCATGCGAGCCTCGTAACTCGTAGCAATATAAAGTTTGAAAATGTTTAGCAGAAAAAAAAGAATTAGCTGAGTGAGTTACTCAAGAAGTTACTTCAGCTACAAATTACAATAGATAGTAGACCTACTCAGAAGGGGCCAGGTGTACTTAGCAACCAAAAAAAAAAATCTGTCAGTGGTCCGTATCACTGCACTTGCTGTGCTGTACGCCAAATAATCAAAATTCAAAACGAAATGTAACAAATATCAACTAAATCGTGGAAGGGGGGTGAACCCCACAATGAAAAATTGGGATGAGTCGTCAACGACTTCAAATCTAGGCTCACCTTGTTTCGTCGAGCTGCGTTTAATTATCTTTTCCTGGTGCGCTGCAGCGACGTTGGAGGAGCCCACACGACAGGCCGTAGGACCGGCTGCTGGTCCAATTCTCCCGAGGAGATGACGAAGTTGCGTGATACTTAGATCAAAAACGTGAAGCAGAAACAAGAACGAAGAAAAGAGGAAGCCAGAAACTTCCAAATGAGTGAAAGAAGAATGCCCTGTTGAGGAAATTACGACATTAGCACTACACTGAAGGAAAACAATCGGAATAGAAACTCAGAAAATACGAAAACTGAACGACACTTTTGAAGTTGTTGAAGCGAGTGTTGAAGGCCTTCAAGTGAATGTTTGAATACTGGCTTCTTGATCCAGCGAGGCGTTAACGTCGGCACGTCATTTCTCACATTTCATACATTTCTTCTTCAGGGTTTGGGAAGTAATGATAATATTTCTTGTTTTCTTAGCCGACACAAAAAGCAACAATTTTTACGAACTAAATATTTACTCAAATGCCCGCGTTCGCTCGTCTTACCTACTATGGATTGATCTTGTGTCGGGTACAACAAGGGCGCAGCAAACCAAAGATGCCATGCTACACCAACTCCAGTAGAGAATTTTCTATCTAATTTTATCTTTAGTTTCCCTTTCGAGCGGTCTTTTTGTACACAATAGCGTGTAGCGTAACCACGAACTTGATAAATAAAATGGACTAACAATCATCCAAATGAATTTTTGGTCTAAAAACTAGCACCAGCAATAGGCACATAGCGTGCTGTGAGGCCGTCATGATAGCCCACCATGACGTCTTCTAGGATTCTAACAACTTCAGAATTTGTCATTGTGGCAACTACTGGAAAACATGTGATAATAATGAATTCTTTTCTTTGACGAGGCGACATTCAGCTTATCTTGTTATATTTATACGCTTTGCTGTTCCACCATGTAACCTCGGGGCCGGAAGTAACCTGGAAGGCGTTGCCCAAGACCTTACCTGGAGGAGTATTTGCACAGAGGCCACTTTTCTGGATGTACGCCTAGGCGCTCTCACTCATTCGCGGTAGCGCCACCCATCCAGAAATTGACTGCCAGCTACGTTGCCGCATGCAGATCATCACCCGCAGCAAGCGATATAATTCGGCATGTGATCCGGCTGTTGTAATGTATCGGCATCTTGTCTGTTTGGTTTTTTATGGTAAAAAAGTTGTACATACAAAAAGAAAGAATAAAACACTTTTAGTTCGAACTTGTTACGACTAATACCTTATGTCCCATTATCTCCCAGTATGTCCCAATGAAGATGGATAGAATAAAGTATGGAGACATAACAGCTGTGATACCCGCATTTAATTTCTTCAACAGCTCATGGTACGTCCTGATGCCACCCGCTACGACGCCACGCGCTAGCTAGGTAGTGGTGATGATGTAGGTCGGCGAACTGTCGGTTCTTGATGAATAATCACTCAAATCTGATGAATTTTAGTTCTCGCAGTTCTTTCCTGCATTATGTGGCTCACTTACAGTGGCCTTTGAGGTGGGCCATCATGGCAGCGCGTCAAGCAACTGTCAGATGCATTTTTTATGGCGTGATTGACAGTTCATATCAACTTCAAGAAAATTAAGGATAAGGGTTTTTCGAGGGGTTTTTTCTTTCAAAGTCTTGCCACGTTTGTTTTTATACCGTATGTTCGTTAAAATAATTAATTAGGGCAGGCTGTGAACTTCGAAACGTATGTCCAAAATGTATTCCATGACGACGGCTCATCATGTTGACATCAAATTTGACTGATTATTGATAAATTCACGACATACGTTTCTACTTCCATAGCCTGCCCTAATTCATGATTTTAACAAACATACGGTAAATTATTTATTTGGTCGACGCGCAAAATTTTTTTCAAAATCAAATATAAATTGACAACCTTTTTTGCTGCGACCATTTTAATTTCTATACGACGTCTTGACGATGGCTCAATGCCGAAACGCGCGTCGACCAAATAAATAATATATAAAAACAAGCGTGGCAAGACTTTAAGAAAAAACTCTTATCTTTAATATATTTGAAAGCCACTTGAAGAAAAAGCAACATCAATGCTGGAAACATACTTCAATATTTAAAGGAAATTAACATCTATTTATTCATTATTTATTTATTTGTTATTTATAATTTATTTATCAAGTTCGTTGTCGAACGACGAACCGAAAATATGCTGATGACAGCCTACCTAGTGCGATAGTTGTCAATAAAAAGAATTCTGGATTTGATTGGGAGAGTTGATAGAGCATAGTCTCGAGCATAGTCTATTAAGCACGTAGGCCTCGTTTTTCGGTCCAATGTACCACCTACCCAGACCAGCTGGTCTCACCGAGCCGCAATGTGATGCTCGAATAGGACATCAAGGACAACACTTGGTTGTTCAGTTTTTCATGTTTTATTTTCCAAGAACATAACGGATTTTGGGATTATTACAAGTTAGTCATTATTACTAACAGCACAAACAGCATGTATGATATTGAAAAAAACTGTGGAGAACTGTCAGCACCACTTAGTTAAATATGTATATTCGTTCTGAAGAAAACAACTATAGTTTCGGTTATAGTGTGATAGCCCTGACCACATCCAAAATTGTTTGAAAAAGTGAAGTTATGAAATGATGGACATTTGTTTTCAGTCTGTTTGACAAAGTTTTGAGCCGCATCTGCATAGGATTAGTGCAGTGGCTAGCGTTCACATAGACTTTCGGTAAGAAATTATTGGCAAGGCCACTACCACTCTTTTCTTACCGTCAGTCTATGTGAACGCTACATATGAAAAAACCTATAGTTTAGATTTCTTACCATGCCGTTGCCACTGCACTAATCTTAGGTGGATGCGGTTTTACACACATCATTTTTTAACTTCACTTTTTTAAACGTTTGATTTTTATTGAGTCACAATCAAGTACATATTGTTCCATTTAGAACAGATTGTATAGTTTTCATAAGGGCTAATAAAAAAAACAATTTGGATGTGATCATGGCTGAGTATAATTACTATACCCGAGACTACAGTCGTCCCTTTAAAAACGAATATACATATTTTACATAGTGATGCTAACAGTTTTCTACAGTTTTATACAAGATACTTTATACATCAATGCAAAAATGTTGAATCTCCATATGATATTTGAGTTTCGTTTTTGTCACAAAAGCTTCCGAACACCGCTCACATTTGAACGGTCGTTCTCCCGTATGAATTCTCATGTGAATAGTCAAGCTGCCACTTTGAGTGAAACTTTTATTGCAAACGCTGCAGGTGTAAGGCTTTTCCTTGCCGTGCACGGCAGCTATGTGCTGCACAACGCGTGCATGTCTTGAAAAAACTTTCCCGCATATTTCACAAACGACCGACCTCACAGCCGACCTATGCACTATGTGTCTTCTTTTGTGACCATGCAGCTTTGAATTGGACGCCAGCTGTGCTCCACAAATTTCGCACAAGAATCTCTTCGGGTCTCCTGAATGCTCCAAAACGTGTTGACGAAGAAGATAGCTGTAGGAGTACTGCTTCCCGCAAACATTGCAAGAGTATTTCGTCCGAGCGTGGTGAGGTTTATGAGTCACCAAGTGGGCTTTTAGGTTTCCCCTGGTAGTGACTTTGTTACAAATTTTGCAACTAACAATAGATGGATATTTAGGCTTCGCCTCGCGTGCCTTGCGCTGTTTTTTGTCGGAACTCGTCGGATTCACTCGCACGCAAATCTCTTCGTGATTCAGCTTGTCGCAGTCTTGCTCGAAAAGTCGTTTACAATGCTTGCAGTTGAAACCACACTTGTGGTGTTTGAGCAAAGTTGATGTCACAAAACTTTTTGAGCAACGCCCGCAAGTGAAAAGTTCTCTTGTGTGTATACGCATGTGCCTATCCAAAGTGAAGCGCCGGTTGAAATTTTCACAGCAGATGTTGCAAGTGAAAGGCTTTTCTTTGGTGTGCACACGCACATGAACGGTCAGCTCAGAATTCCTGAAGAAACATTTTCCGCATGTTTCGCACTTGGCTCTTTTATCGCCAGCATGTCGTCTCATGTGGGTACTCAAATTAGATAACAACATTTCGGTTCCACACTTCTCGCAGCTGACCTTTTGCTTAGGATGTCTGGCATAAGCATGATCGAAATCTTGTGTTCTAGTGTCACGTTGCACATCCAGTTTGTTGCATTCTTCACTGCCGATGTTACATTCGGCTATTTCTTTTTCCACGATTTCCAGAAATGGAAGGTGCTTTCTGACTTCAACAGCGTGTGGCTTGGTAAACCTTCTTTCTGGAATCTCGGTTCCAATTTCAATAGCCCTTTCCGTGTCTTTCTCCTTAATGCAGATAATCGAGCTAGCTGCCCCTTCATCCAGGACTTTTTCGTGGTTAAATTCATCGATGGCCATCTCAGTCATAATGGCATCAGTCGTGGGATCGTGTGCCCACATGTGGATTTCTATGTCTGCCGCTGTACCTCGCTTGTTACAGATTTTACATTGAACGCTTTCTTCACAAAGAGTCTCCTCGGGGTTGATTTCATCAACATCATTTGATGCAGTCATTTGAACGTGATCCTGATTAATATGCAGTTTTAATCCGACTGCTGTAAAGCACTTTGCATTGCAAAATTCACAAATATGAGGCCCTGGATGATCCGCATTTATGTGCTGCGTTAGGAAGAAACAACTCTCAAATTCTCTTGAGCAAACTTCACAACAAAATGTCACCTTGGTCGGATGGCTTTCACTCATATGGCTTTCTAGAAGTGTGTGATTGTCGAAGCTCTTGTAACAGTGGCTACAAATTAGTTGAGACCTTTCAATTAATTTTTTCAAATGACTATTTGAGAAATGTGACCGAAATGCGCGAGAGCTTTTGAAAATCCGAGTGCAGTGGTAACACTGCCACTCATTACCAATTCCATACACTGGTAACTTCGTTGCTCTGAAACAAAAAACATATATTGAGGTAAACTTGACAGGCAGGTACTCACAGATGAAGTGGTTCACCTCAAAATATCACCTAACTTCAATTAGGCTGTGGACATATCTTAACAAGCGAAAAGTACTCGTTGGGTGGTTACAATAGCACAATTTCATACAAGAAAATTGAATAGAATAATAATAGTGCCATCAAGCACGTAAGCCCGCTTTTGGGTCCATTGTACCACCTTCCCTGGCCAGCTGAACTCACCGAGCCGCAATGTAATGCTTGAAATAGGACATCAAGGACATTTGATTGTTCAGTTTTTTGTGTTTTATTTTCTAATAACATAACGGATTTTGAAATTGTTACAAGTCAGTCATTATTACAGACTACAACAGCATGTATGATAATAAATAAAACTGTAGAAAATTGTCAGCACCACTTTGTAAAATAAGTATGTTTGTTATTGAAGGGACGACTATAGTTCCGGCTATAACTAGTGTGATAGCCATGATCGATCACATCCAAAATTGTTTAAAAGAGTGAAATTGAAAAAATGATGTGTTACTGTTTAGGACTTCAAATCAATCAATTTTGGATGTTATCATGGCTATCACACTTATAGCCGAAACTGTAGTCATCCCTTCAAGAAGGAATATACATATATTTCAAAGTGATGCTGACAGTTTTCTACAGTTTTATACACGATACTTATACACCACTGCAAGAATGTTGGATTTTTATATGATATTGAAGTTTCGTTTTTGTCACGAAAGTTTCCGAACACCGCTCACATTTAAACGGCCGTTCTCCCGTATGACTTCTCATGTGAATAGTCAAAGTGCCATTTTGAGTGAAACTCTTGTTGCAAACGGTGCAGGTGTAGGGTTTTTCCTTGCCGTGCACGGCAGCTATGTGCTGCATAACGTGTGTATGCCTTGAAAAAACTTTTCCGCATATTTCACAAACGACCGACTTCACACCCGATCTATCCACTATGTGTTTTCTTTTATGAGCATGCAGTTTTGAAGTAGACGCCAGCTGTGCTCCACAAATGTCGCACAAGAATCCCTTCGGGTCTCCTGAATGCTCCAAAACGTGTTGACGAAGAAGATAGCTGTACGAGTACTGCTTCCCGCAAACATTGCAAGAGTATTTCGTCCGAGCGTGGTGAGGTTTATGAGTAACCAAGTGGGCTTTTAGGTGTCCCCTAGTAGTGACTTTGTTACAAATTTTGCAACTAACAATAGATGGACCTTTAGGCTTCGCCTCGCGTGCCTTGCGCTGTTTTTTGTCGGAACTCTTCGGATTCACTCGCACGCAATTCTCTTCGTGATTCAGCTTGTCGCAATCTTGCTCGAAAAGTCGTTTACAATGCTTGCAGTTGAAACCACACTTGTGGTGTTTGAGCAAAGTTGAAGTCACAAAACCCTTTGAGCAACGCCCGCAAGTGAAAAGTTCTCCTGTGTGTAAACGCATGTGTCTAAGCAAAACGTTGCGCTGGCTAAAAGTCTTACGGCAGATGTTGCAAGTGAAAGGTTTTTCTTTGGTGTGCACACGCACATGTAACTTCAGCTCAGACTTCTTGAAGAAACATTTTCAGCATGTTTCGCACATGGCCCTTTTATCGCCAGCATGTCGTCTCATGTGTGTACTCAAATTAGAATAAAACATTTCGATTCCACACTTCTCGCAGCTGACCTTTTGCCTAGGATGTCTGGCATATGCATGATCGAAATCTTGTGTTCTAGTGTCACTTTGAACATCCAGTTTGTTACATTCTTCACTGCCGATGTCGACTGTTTCTTTTTTAACAATTTCCAGAAAAGGAAGGTGCTTTCTGACTCGACTAAGACCGAGTTGGTTGATAAACCGTCTTTCTGCAATCTCGGTTTCAGTTCCAATAGCCCTTTCCGTGTCTTCCTCCTTGATGCAGATATTCGAGCTAGCTGCCATTTCATTCAGGACTTTTTCGTGGTTGAATTCATTTGTGGCCACCTCAATTATATAGGCATCAGTCGTGGGATCGTGTGTCCACATGTGGTTTTCAATGTCTGCCGCTGTGCCTCGCTTGTTACAGATTTTACATTGAACGCTTTCTTCACAAAGAGCCTCCTCAGGGTTGATTCCATAATCTTTTGATGCCGTCATTTGAACGTGATCCTGAATAATATGCAGCTTCAATCCGACTGCTGTGAAGCACTTTGCATTGCAAAATTCACAAATATGAGGCCCTGGATGATCCGCATTTATGTGCTGCGTTAGGAAGGAACAACTCTCAAATTCTCTTGAGCAAATTTCACAACAAAATGTCACCTTGGACGGATGACTTTCACTCATATGGCTTTCTAGAAGTGTGTGATTGTCGAAGCTCTTGTAACAGTGGCTACAAATTATCTGGGACTTTTCAATTAAACTTTTCAAATGGCTAACAGAGAAATGTGACCGGAATCCGCGAGAGCTTTTGAAAATCCGAGTGCAGTGGTAACACTGCCACTCATTACCAATTCCATGTACTGGTAACTTCGTTGCTCTGAAACAAAAAAAGAAACTTATATTGAAGGTAAACTTGACAGGCAGGTACTCACAGATGAAGTGGTTCACTTCAAAATATTACCCAACTCCAATTAGGCTGTGGGCGTATCACAATACAAGCGAAAAGTACTCGTTGGCGGGTTACAATAGCACAATTTCTTTCAAGAAAATTGAATAGATTAGAATAAAAATAGTCCCATCAAGCACGTAAGCCCTCTTTTGGGTCCATTGTACCACCTTCCCTGACCATCTGAACTCACCGAGACGCAATGTGATGCTTGAAATAGGACATCAAGGACATTTAATTGTTCAGTTTTTCATGTTTTATTTTCTAAGAACATAACGGATTTTGGAATCATTACAAGTCAGTCATTATTACAGACTACAGCAGCATATATGGTATTAAATAAAACTGTAGAAAATTGTCAGCTTAACTTTTGTAAAATATGTATATTCGTTCTTAAAGGGACGACTATAGTTTCGGCTATAACTAACTAGTGTGATAGCCATGATCACATCCAAAATGATTTGAAAAAGTGAAGTTACAAATGATGTGTTCAAGACTTTGTCGATCAATTTTGGATGTGATCATTTCTATCACACTAGGTATAGCCGAAACTGTTATAATCCCTTTAGGAACGAATATACATATTTTACAAAGTGATGCTGACAGTTTTCTACAGTTTTCTACAAGATACTTATACACCACTGCAAGAATGTTGGATCATTATATGATATTGAAGTTTCGTTTTTGTCACAAAAGTCTCCGAACACCGTTCACATTTAAACGGCCGTTCTCCCGTATGACTTCTCATGTGAATAGTCAAAGTGCCATTTTGAGTGAAACTTTTGTTGCAAACGGTGCAGGTGTAGGGTTTTTCCTTGCCGTGCACGGCAGCTATGTGCTGCATAACGTGTGTATGCCTTGAAAAAACTTTTCCGCATATTTCACAAACGACCGACTTCACACCCGATCTATCAACTATGTGTTTTCTTTTGTGAGCATGCAGTTTTGAAGTGGACGCCAGCTGTGCTCCACAAACGTCGCACAAGAATCCCTTCGGGTCTCCTGAATGCTCCAAAACGTGTTGACGAAGAAGATAGCTGTACGAGTACTGCTTCCCGCAAGCATTGCAAGAGTATTTCGTCCGAGCGTGGTGAGGTTTATGAGTCACCAAGTGGGCTTTTAGGTTTCCCCGGGTAGTGACTTTGTTACAAATTTTGCAACTAACAATAGATGGACATTTAGGCTTCGCCTCGCGTGCCTTGCGCTGTTTTTTGTCGGAACTCTTCGGATTCACTCGCACGCAAATGTCTTCGTGATTCAGCTTGTCGCAGTCTTGCTCGAAAAGTCGTTTACAATGCTTGCAGTTGAAACCACACTTGTGGTGTTTGAGCAAAGTTGAAGTCACAAAACCCTTTGAGCAACGCCCGCAAGTGAAAAGTTCTCCTGTGTGTAAACGCATGTGCCTGAGCAAAACGCAGCGCTGGCTGAAATTCTTACGGCAGATGTTGCAAGTGAAAGGTTTTTCTTTGGTGTGCACACGCACATGTAACTTCAGCTCAGACTTCTTGAAAAAACATTTTCCGCATGTTTCGCACATGGCCCTTTTATCGCCAGCATGTCGTCTCATGTGTGTACTCAAATTAGAATCAAACATTTCGGATCCACACTTCTCGCAGTTGACCCTTTGCCTAGGATGTGTGGCATATGCATGATCGAAACCTTGTGTTCTAGTGTCACTTTGAACATCCAGTTTGTTACGTTCTTCACTGCCGATGTCGAGTGTTTCATTTTTTACAATTTCCAGAAATGGAAAGTGCTTTCTGACTCGACTAGGACCGAGTGGGTTGATAAACCTTATTTCTGGAATTTCGATTTCAATTCCAATAGCCCTTTCCGTGTCTTCCTCCTTGATGCAGATATTCGAGCTAGCTGCCATTTCATTTAAGACTTTTTCGTGGTTGAATTTATTTGTGGTGACCTCAATCATAATGGCATCAGTCGTGGGATCGTGTGTCCACATGTGGTTCTCAATGTCTGCCGCTGTGCCTTGCTTGTTACAGATTTTACATCGAACGCTTTCTTCACAAAGAGTCTCCTCGGGGATGATTTTATCATCTTTTGATGCAGTCATTTGAACGTGATCCTGAATAATATGCAGCTTCAATCCGACTGCTGTGAAGCACTTTGCATTGCAAAATTCACAAATATGAGGCCCTGGATGATCCGCATTTATGTGCTGCGTTAGGATGGAACAACTCTCAAATTCTCTTGAGCAAACTCCACAACAAAATGTCACCTTGGACGGATGACTTTCACTCATATGGCTTTCTAGAAGTGTGTGATTGTCGAAGCTCTTGTAACAGTGGCTACAAATTATCTGGGACCTTTCAATTAAAGTTTTCAAATGACTACCATAGAAATGTGACCGGAATGCGCGAGAACTTTTGAAAATCCGAGTGCAGTAGTGACACTGCCACCCATTACCAATTTCATGCACTGGTAACTTCGTGGTAGTTTGTAAAGGTATAAAGGTTGCTCTGAAACAAAAAAAAAACATATTAAGTAAAACTTGACAGGTAGATACTCACAGAACAGATGAAGTGGTTCACCAAAAAATATCACCTAACTTCGAGCCTAACTTCAATTAGGCTGTGGGATTCTATAACAAGCGAAAAGTACTGTTTGGCTAGTTACAATAGCGCAATTTCTTTCAAGAAAATAAGTACTATACCATAGAGTAGTAGATATAAGTGAAGAATGTGAAATGCACAAATTAGAAAATATGGCGACATACAAAGTTGACGGCGAAAAATTACTGGTCAAAAATCGGATGTATCTTAATGAAGTTCACGTCGCCTGCAAATTTCACTCACATCAATCAGACCACTTTCAAATAAATTCAAAATACGGCTGAGTGACAAAACCAATCAGAATAAGACTTATTAAATTTCAACAGGCAAAAAGAAACACCCAAAACAGAAAAGTACAGGGAGTAGGTAATTACAACCAACCCCAAGCAGAAATATACTTTATAAACAGTCGAATACAGAGGAATCATACAGTGCAATACATCACGGAACAATCTTTTAATAAACTTAACGAGTCAAAAATAACATCACAGACAGCGGACAACCTGTTAAATGTACAGCACATGGAATAAATAAGACATCTTAATAATATATTGATTCTGGGCCCCACTCAATGAAATGTAGGACGGTATCTAGAAGTGACACGCGGTACATGAAACAACAACCTTTCAAGCAGTAGAGTACAGTCAATCCCCGAGTGGCACAATTATTAATAGTATATTATATACCAAGGTTGAGAAGTGAGCTATCATAGCGTGAGAACCGTTTAAAGATATGTGCGAAGGCTATAATAGCCTTCACAAGCGCGGTTTATATACGATTTTTTCACTACTAGCAAAGCAAATCCGATTTGTGAAGTTCCAAAATTTTACAAAAAAAGCTCTGCATTTATTGTAGATGTCAATTATTAATACCAAGTAGACTCTTCGAGCATTTCGAAAGTTTTCAACTTAAAATACTATTCGCCGCGGTGATAACAATGGATGACGGTCGCGAGACACCTTTCGAATTTTGCGAGGCAGCAGATAAGGTCACCAATGACTTCTGTCAGCAAAATAAAAAACCAAAAACGAGTTAGGTTCTTCATTAAATAAGACCCGGTCAAACAAGTTCTCGACTTTTTCGTGGAAGTAAGCTGCCGTTGTCCAAAATTTGATGAGATTCAAACGCCAAGTCGCCAAACGTCAATCACACGAAGCGGTTGATAATATACATGGCCTGTTTGATTGTGTACTTTAATCGGACGAAGCGGTTAATAATTACCTGGCCTATCTGATTTTACAACAGGCTGTGAAATGTCACTTCACAACCTCTAAACAGGTCAATAATGGCATACTTCACAGCTAGTAGTGAAAAAAATGATTCATTATTATAATAATAATTAAATATATAATTGAAATATTTATATAAAAATGTCAAAAGCAATTTGTTCGGTACGAGTCCGCAAGGAACCAAATTCGTCGAGCAACCCGACATGGTTCAGACCCCTGGGAGTATAGACCCCGTCGTTTTTAAACTCCAGCCACTTCAAAAACCTGCGCTGAACGGATTCCATCAAGGCCGCAGTGGTGATAAATTGGACGATAAATCGGAATACCATATTTCAATCTGCCGCGCACTATTGAAGGGTAGGTACAGTGTCAAAAGAGCATTAGTTAGTTTAGTTAGTATTAGTCAGTTAGAGTATCATTAGTCAGTTTTACATGCTGGACACAAATGCTATCGATTAGCGTTTGCATCACAACGATATCTCTTTTCGCTGAGACATAACTGTAGGGTTTCGCCTTCTTTTATTTTAATATTTTTACATGTACCGAGCGTTCATAAATTAAATGGGTCAAGGGTGCCTGTGACTTTGAAAACATCTGTCGGAACTAGCATCGTTCATTTGATGTCTGTAATTTTTTGGATATCGTAATTGACCTTTCCAATTTTAGGAGATAGAAAGTACATGGTTTTTCGAGGTCACCTTTGACGTTTTGACGTTTATGACGTTTGGACGTTTCGTTTCTGACTTTTGCGGGAATTTTGAATCGGTTAGCTATACTGTTCCCATTATCATGTGGGGAAAGTCACTAGAACCCATAAGGGAGTTTTTAATGGACGAAGTAATAGAGTTTTTTCGTAGTAAGATGCACGTGTCTGATGCAGCGTGATCCCTGGTGGTGCTGGTGCAGCCACACTTCCATCAAGTTTGGGTCTTTCCTGAACCGGTGCATGGTGATGCCGGGTGTATTCGTCTTATTCTCGCACTCGCATAGAGCGACACAACACCCTTGAACCATTTCTGTAAGTATCTTCAGTATCTTCTCAGTTTTCCACTACATATAACACACTTATTGGCAAGAACGAGGGTAAGAACAAGTGAAATCATGAAATCCATGCTGAAATCAAATAAATACACGACAGAGCGCTTGTCAGATTCGAAAAATTTCCCATTGTCAGAAACGAAATGTCATATCTCAAGAAACATAGGACGCTTTCCAATAACTGCGACAAGACGGCTACACAATGTCAAAGTGCACTTGCCAGCTCAATTCTAAACTCAGCCTTGCCAATGTTTCGATTGTGTCGACATGTGGTGCTATTACTGCTATTGGAACGCTAGCTGTGTCAAATTGTGTCGAATTGTGTCCTTATACGCCTTATTGGGAAGCGCCCAATGACCTCGATTAACCGTATCTTATACGCATGACGTCACAGTAAAGAGAGACAACGGAAAATTGGAGACCTCAATTTGTCAAACCAGTAGCAGTTTCCGTTTTCGGGACATTTTAAACGTGGTTTTCACGGCAGGGCACAAAACCTGCATGATCGAGGAGTATTTTTGAACTTGAAGTATTCTCGTGCACTTATGGCAGATCAGAGATCAATAATATAGGACGTAACTTGTCAAAGTTTGACAAATTTATTACAAAAGGATCACGCTAGTTTCGACAGACGTTTTTGAATTCACAGGCACCCTTGACCCATTTAATTTATGAACTCTCGGTATTACTAAAAGCGCGCCGTCTATAGCTGTAAAAATGTGTATATGTTCGAATTATTGGAATGTGACGAGATTTGACTGTAATTTCTTGTACACCTATTTTGGTCTGTGTCATGATTTGATTTTCATGCTTATTTAATGTCAATTGTCCTATTATTTTCCATGTCATTTTGATGCGCTCACTGCTAATTTTGTCAGATATTTGTTGTACCTATGTATTTTTCACGATCCCCATTGATATTTTATAATGTACTGCTGATTTTATGTTATATGCCGATCAGCTTTTAAATTCAGCACTAGAACGGTAATTTTCTCACGCCAAGTTGGCCATTCTGCGATAATTGGGGATGCTCAAATTTGTAATGTTGGACTCACTTTTTCCCTAGATGACCTTGAATTTGTATTGTCAATCGAGTACAGCGCTGTTGCAAGATTGTATGAACATTCAAGGCGTCTTGATTTTGGTAGATTTTCGCCAGTTCAAATAGGCGACTGGTGGAATGTTTTTTCAAATAAAATAATAAATTACGTTGAGGAAACTGTTCTAGTTTTCAGTCAAAAATAAAAGTCAATAGCTGATATCTAAAATTAATCTGTGCCCTTCAAATTTAACACTAGGCAATAGATTTTACAAGCTCTCGAAGGTAATAATCGAAAATTTCACAATTTTTCTGAATTTATTGCTATGCCTGTATTAAGGATACAATATTAGGGTATGGTGACAACGTAAATCAACTTATATAGTGCAATAGTACCTAGTATCACTATATGTAGGTAGGTACTTAAGATACATTGATAATATAACTAAATATATACAACAATTCTTGAAAACCTGTGAGATGAATTAACTTCAGCTACAGCATTCGCTCAAAGATCTATAGGCAAACCACAGAGAAACTGCTCGACGTAGCTTTAATGCAAAAAAAAGGAAAAGATGTCAGTGAGGCTGATATCAGTGGCCATCTTAGGAAACAGAGGGTAGAGTAGATGCAGCAAGTGGGCGAATGCGAAGTTGCCGATGGAGATGTTGAGGAACTACAGGTCTAGCTCAGATGCAGTTTTTGATAGCCATTGTCCGCAGACACCTACTCCGCGACGATGTGATTCATGGTCTGGTTCTCAGTTCCACATGGCTGCGATGTTCAAAATTGGCAGCCAGAAAGTCTGGTAGATTTGACAACTCCAGCAATGATTCTCAATGCTTGGTTAAGAATGACGTCAATGATGTTGTGTGTGTGTGCTATTCATCCAAACAGGAGCGCAGTATTCCGCTGTCGACTAGACCAAGACAAAGGTGGATATCCGAAGAGTAGTGGCGTCGACACTCCATGTAGTTCTCGCAAGTCTCTGAACCAGGTTCATTCGTGTCTTCGTCTTGGCACTGAGTTTCTCCAAGTTGAGTTTGAAGGACAATGTTTGGTCGAAGGTCACACCGAGGTACTTGGGAGTGGGAATGTGCTGCAGATGAAGTCCAGCCATCAAAGCTGACATTGAGGTGACGATCTGCTCCTCTGTTGTTCAGATGAATGGTTCTAGTCTTTATTCCCGAGAGTTCGGATTCAATCCTCATTTCTGAAAGATGACAAAATTCTGTTGGAAAATCGTAATACATATTTATTTTGTGCAGAAATATCATAGTGAAAAATCACAGAATTGGCGGGTTTTTATTTTGCACATCTGTGTTATTTGTCCAAAAAGTTCGTTTTCAGTTTTGACAAAAAAATACAAGGTAAAACTTTGGATCAAGTTTTCATTTTTGGCTGGTCATAATCTACTCACTGTTCAACTGAATTGGTTCAAATTCATTTCATGGCTTGTCTCTGTTGACAGAAGGGCTGGCCTAAAAAGCTAAAATTACAGAAGCCAACTTTTTTCAAGAAAGAATCGAGCCACATCGCGGGTCAACCATTAAATTTGCCTCAATATGACTCGAGCCCGATAACAGTATTCCCAAAAATGTAAATTTGACCAAATAACACAGGGATACATTTTTCCGAATCTACGGCCCAGGACTTGGATTTACCCAGTAATTCTTGACAAGTTTTAACAGGGGAATATTGCTGGTAAATCTAAACAAAATTGAAGTCCTCTATCTGCCATTGGTCTATGTAACGTTAATGAATAACCTTATAGCGTGGAGACCTCAGGTGATAATAAGCACCGCAAAGCAAGAGCGCCTTTCTCTGGTGGCGATTCAGGCGTGGCCCCAAACTGTTCCCGTGGCTATCCATTTAATTTGAAGAAATCGTATCCGGTGGAAATCCCGTGGTAATCCCGTGGCAATCCATCACAATCCGTTGAACGTTCTGATGTCCCAGTAATTCACCCGAGGATTCACCCCTTGGTCAATTGCATCTGAAGTCAACTTTAAATGAAAGAAAAAATTTACATGCACCTAAGTACTCAGACAAAGAGTGTTACTCGTACTTACCTTATAAATGTACAGGCAGAACCATGAATATAGCAATGGCAGAACCGGGGGCAGAACACTTTAATGAAATTTTTCCAGGAATGTAAACAACTATGACACTCACCTGACATCATGACAAACAACGGCCAAGGCAACAGGGCAGCGGATATGATGCAAGGAGACGCCAAAACTGGCATTTCTTGTCAAAATTTTCTAACCTCTTTGAGCTCAGCCCGTTTTCGCGCAACTTGGTCTATGAGCGTCCGTTACACTCTAGGCAACATGGCCAACCGCGTTTTAAATTCTGCTGAATTTAAAACGTGATCGGCATATATGTCAGTGTCGAGTGATGACACATCCTCTGAAAATGATACATTTTTACGAAATTACCCTAAATCCAAGACCCCCCCTGCATTGAAGAATTTCCAAATAAGTTCACAAGACTTGCGGGAGGCAGGCTCTTCATCGGCACACCCAGGCAAGCGCTGTTACCAGAATGACCTCAACAACTCAATGACAGCCTCCCAGTGCGATGTGTGCAAACAAGATTTCGCTACTGAGAGAGGGATGAAAATACATAGGAGCAAGCGGCATCCCAAAGAGGCCAATGAAGCACTTAGTCAGAAAATCCTCTTGAAAACAAGACAGTCAGCTCGACGGATAAATGAAGTTTTAGAAACATCTGGAAATGGAAACACTTCAGAAAACACTCTCGAGTCTCATTCAGAGTTGACTGACCTTAACACCGAATGCCGAAAATGGACCCGAATGTTGAATGATCTTGAACAGTCAGATGCCATCGACGTCGTAAAATTTGATGAAATCGTCAACAACTTTCTCAAATTTTTATTTGAAGCAAACGAGAGACTACCTGGGTCAACTCATCCGAATGTAAAGTACTACCGAATGCGAAAGAAGAAGAAGAACTCCAATCAGTCATCAACATCAAAATCCTCCAATCCTCAAAGAGCAGACAGATTAACGCGACAAAGACGTAGGAACAACTATGAATACGAAGTTGCTCAGTTCAACTACTATAACCAGCGCAAGAAAGTAGTGAGACAAATCATGAACGGAGGCATTCAGCGTCAATGCAAAATTCCCATCAGTGAACTCGAAAACCATTTTAAATTCATATTTGAAAACGCAAACGAAGAAACTCTCGAATCATATCCATCATACATAACACATCCTGATATTAGACTAATTCCAGATGATATTAGGAAACACATCAAATCAACAAACTTCGATACTTCTTCAGGACCTGACCGAGTACTTGCGAGAACAGTCAAGAGCCTGGATACAGCGGAAACAATTACAGCAATAGCTAACATCATGTTGCGCACTGCATTCGTACCATCAGCACTTCGAAAAGGTCGTATGATTCTAATTGACAAAGGCGATAATGAAAAAGATATATCTAATTGGCGACCAATAACAATATACTCAGTGATTCGAAGGATAATTGAAAAAGCGTTGGACGAATGTCTTCGACAACAAGTAGAGATCAACAACAATCAACGTGGATTTGTCAACGATATACCTGGTTGTCATGTCAATTCTCGACTTATCAATGGTTGCTTAAAGAAAGCAAAAAAAGAAAAAGAAAACTGTGTAATATCTTTTCTAGACATTTCAAAAGCCTTTGATAGAGTTGGCCACCTTCACATTGAAAAATGCCTAGAATCACGTGGGGTTTCAAAGAATATTTGTTCACTCTTGAAAAATATGCTTTCGAATAACAAGATCACCATTAAGATAGGAAATATTTCAAGCGGCCCCATTATTATCAAAAGAGGTGTTCCTCAAGGAGGGCCATCTTCACCGACTTTATTCAACATCGCAATAAATTATATTTACGAAGAAATCTGTGATCCTAGCTATGCAAACAAACATGGTTACGAATTGGATAGTAATTACGACCGGATATGTCTCTCAGGATTTGCCGATGATCAGGTGGTGACTTCTTCAGATGAAAAGTCAGCTATAAGAACAATTGATTTGACACAAGCCCTTTTCAATCAAATTGGTCTTGAAATCAATCATAAAAAAAGCCATGTCATCAATATCTCTTCTGGAAAAATATCTGAAAATCCTCTCGTGCTCTCAGATGGACAAATCTTGAAAAGCCTTAAGCAGTATGAGCGAATACGCTATTTAGGATGTAACTTCAAAAGTGAACTTTTATTTGATGATACCATAGTGGAATGCCTACAAACAAATCTGCAAAAGCTATCAAATTCCCCCCTTTTGAAACCAAATCAGAAAATCAATATTATTAATCAATATATATTTCCAACACTTACGTATCCAATTCAAGCTGCTCCAGTCAACAAAATCCCAGCATACGTTACTAATGGGTTGGACGTGATGATCAGAAGAACTGTTAAAGAAATCATTGGACTTCCGAGCAACACCAATAACGGTATGTTTTATGCTCCTCGTAAACATCGAGGTCTGGCATTGATGAATGCAAAATGGGAAGTTCAGTTGCAACATTTTGCAATAGCACTTAAACTGAACCAAGTTAATGACAGTCTTCTGAGCACTATAAGCGATTTCGAAAAAGAGCAAAAAGACTGCCTTCAGTCATTATCAGTAGACGGCAAATCCACGAAAGAATTGAGGACTAAACTCCGATCATCAGCTTTTGAAGAATGGAGCAAATGCTCTTATCAAGGCGTAGGAGTCACACACTTTCAAACCTACACGAAAACAAATAAGTTCATTTTCACAAAAAGCTCATTATCGACATCTGATTGGACTGCAGCTATCAAACTTAACGTCAACTACGCAAACTTAAACGGTGTACCTGGTTCACAACACAGCTCCATCCTCTGCCGACGTTGTAATGACCAGCAGAGAGAAATACCCTCACATGTAATTGGAAGCTGTAAAGCGAACAATACCCAGATCACCAATCGTCATCACAAAGTTAAACACCGTATAACTGAACTTTTGAGGAAAAAGAACTTCGAATGCTACGAAGAGGTACACGCTATCGACACTGACGGCCTGAATCGCTTCAGTGACATCGTTGCTTTCGATTCGAAGTCTGACTCGGCTTATATAATCGACCCTACAGTTCGATACGAAACAAACGATGAGGATCAAGATGAAAAAATCTGTGACGAAAAACGTGCCATCTACGAGAAATGTTTCGACTACTACGATAGCACATTCTCTCCAAAATATGGTACTCGGAAATGGGAAGTGCTTGGCCTTTGGTTCGGAAGCCGAGGCACTGTAGGAAAAAGCGTGATGGACTTTTTTATTCGTTTTAAACTCGACATGGACGTGATCAACGATATATCGGAACAAATTCTGATTGACGCAATCAGGATTTTACACAAACATATTTATATATAATATGCTTTATTTATTATTATCTTCTAATTTTATATATTTTATATTTTCTTATTGGATTGATCAGTATGCTGTGTACTTTTGCAACCCGGAGTAAACGGGCAGCCCACTTTATGTTTGAATAAAGTTTTCTCTCTCCCTTGTGGATTTTATTCCTTGTTGTTCATTCGATTTTGTTTTACTAATAATTACTTACATTGAATACCGGAAATTATCAGTGAGTCGCTAGTCATTTTGTCACATATTTGAGTCTTCTTCTTTGGCTTAACTCGATGGTTTGTTTGACGTGGTTCTTCAATTTTTTTGCCCTGTTTTCGAATCCGTCACTTCTCCTTTTCTTTGACCGACAGTTTTGACATCTTGTTTTTGTTGTGTTTCAATTGTTTTTGTTTATTTTGCTCGTTTTGTGTCATTTTACAATTCTGTCAGTCCTTTGTTGGGTGTTTTAAGAAAAGAACCATAAAAGAATTATTTTGCACTTATTTTGCTTGAGTAAATGTGAATTTTTATGCAATAAGCGTGTTTTATTAAGCTCCTTCTTCTCTCCCTCCGGGTCGCTTCACTCCTGAGCAAAAGCGAACCGAAGGGTTTGAAAGCGGGTTTAAACGCGGGCACAACGAAAACAAAAACGGGCATAACGAAGGGTTCCAGATTCCAGATTTCGGACGATCACAAATAGGCCAAATGAATGTCATGTCAGAGGGGTAGGGAGGGTATATAACATAACTCTCCCAATTATATCACTGAATTTGTTCAATATGGCGAATACAATAAGATGGCGGCGAAGGATCAACTGACAAAAATCGAATGTATCTTAATGAAGTTCACATCGCCTGCAAATTTCATTCAAATCGAACCCGTGGGACATGATTCTCCTTTCTAATTGAACTAAAATATGCACCATTACGTCTGATTTTGATTGAGGACCAAAAAAATTCTACACAGGGTGTTCATTTGGAAAGTTGTCACACCTGATTTCTCGCCGCAAAAATTTTTCACAGGAAAACGCCTTAACAGATCGATTTTTGTTTCTAGGGGGACATCTAGGACACATACCGCCAAATTTTTATCTTCAACCTCTTCGCCCCCACCCTACCTTACTTGAAAATTCAAAATAGCATTGCGTATCTTGTGATACATCAAATTTAAGGCATCTCTTTCCGCCAAACATATTTCCAATTTTTTCAAACCACCCTCCAATCCCTTGTAAGAATCCTCTCTTTGTGAATGAAAGAAAAAATTTTCACAAATTTTCGCCTTCAACCCCTTCACCCCCTACCTTACTTCAAAGGGGTGGTTAAAAAAAAAAGAAATATGTTCGACAGAAAGATAATTTCATTGCTTTCAATTTGATGTTTCACAAGATAAGTAATGCTTTTTGAAACTTCAAAGTGGGGTAGAGTGAGGGCGAAGCGAAGATGTTGAAGAAGAAAATTGATCATACGGTATTTGCTGTTCCACCCTGTGCTAATTAACTTGTATCGACATCCAACGTATCCCATTTAGAATCTATCCAATCTCACAGGGGATTGGAGAGGTTGAATTTCTTTATGGGGCAGTTATTGTTACCGTCAATTATACATCCCTACCAAATTAAAGCAAACCGTATGGCCAGTTACGAACGCAGCTTTGGAAAATTCAAATTTCACGAGAAATACATCTTTCTACAAGAATTGAATTGGGAACACAAGTCAAAGATCGTTCAGAGTATTCTCTTATACGTGATTTCTCAAAATGGCACCAGAAAAAACTGACGATTTGAAAAAAAAACGATTTCAAACGTTCTGGAGGACTCCCTCCGGCGGCTGAAATGGCGAGGCCAGATCATATTTTTGTGTCACTTGTGTTCTGTGAATGCGTCGGTGAATCGCGAGAATCGTCAATCGTCAACTTCAAGTTGGTAAGTTATTCAACAAAATGAACTATCGTACCCGGTCAGGTTCACGCGATTTCAGAAGTTTACCACCGTAAGACTGCGCCAATACCTTTTGGAAGTCACCTGAGGCGAGATCCTTGTTAAAATTCCTTTCAAACAATGAAAATCATACACTCGAGTCTGAACCGGGTACAATTCATTATTTCCGGACTAAATGGGTTATCAAAATGCTGTAGAAGTTGAAGAAATCAAAGGTTTATACGCATACGCATCATTTAGGCGAAGAACGCAATGGTATGGACGTAGCGTGGTGGGGGAGGTGATCGCATGATACTTTGAAGGAGACCACAAGACAAAAATCGAGTCGATATTTTGTTTGACTAACTTATGGGGAAGGTAGTTTAAGAGTATACGGAACAAATCTAAATTTTCTATACGGGTCCGATCAGCCGATAAAACATTTTGAAAGTATTATCGTGACGTCACTTGGGAAGATGTTTTCACCTAGATTTTTACCTACGATTTTCACCTATCACGTTCCCATTGCCTTGTTATTGCTGTTGTCGTTTTGACAAACGTCATTGTCTTCAAACAATCAGTAATGATTATGGCAGGCTTGAAACCTTAGAATATCTTGAAACCGTCGTCGTCTCATCGGCAACGGAATCAGGTACAGGTATGCCCGTGCGTAGCTATGGGTAGCCCGTGAAAATTTAAGAAAAAGTGTGAGCGATAAGACGCAGGCATACACCGAAAACGCGCTCCCGGCTATTTTCCAATATTTTGAGCTACATTGCGTCGAGAACTAGAATCGTTGTTAGTGACCTCACGAGTGTTTCGGGTTTGCGAGTTGTTAGTTAATTTAACGAGAAAAGTGAATATTTATCCTGTTCCAAGACTTTGATGGTAACAAAACTCCTAGCAACAAAAAGTTGGTGCAGTGGATGCCCCTTATCGCTCGGGTCAGCAAGGTCTAGTTTCCCTCAACTCACACCGCCGACATGCCCATGAACAACTGCCTCGTTTGCAATGGCACAGTGGCCGGCGCGGACCGCATCCGATGTGCGATATTGGGCGTTTTCCATTTAGCGACACAAGTCGACTTGTGTCGACACAAACGCGTTCCATTTGATCTGTGTTCCTTTGTTTCATCGACACAAGCTAACACAAGCTGACACAAACCGTAACAAATGTTTTAAATGGAAAGCGCCCATTGTCGCTCTAGACGTGAGAGCTCGTAAGTGCGGAATTGTCAATTTTACAGAAGCAACAAAAAACTGTTTTTAAAAATTCTCAAACGTCAAGTGTTATACTTCTTTCGATAGATATATTTCAAAGAGTGATTCAGCTTATCATTGTAAAACAGTTTCTTGGTGATCTAATTGGATAAACTCTTCAACTGTACTTACGTGTTCTCACGCAGTATCGCGCAGGAGATTATTGCGCAGAAAAGGGGAGTCACTCTCAAGACTGTACCTACACATTTGTTTCACGATTACCCGCTAAATTCGAATTGCACAACTGAGAGGTCTCACTAGATCTGTGGAGTTTCTTTTTCTGGGACATTTGGTACCAAAATTTATTTTTTGATGAAAAAGTCATTTACGAGGTCTCACGTCTAGAGCGACGATATGCGAGAATGTAGCTCACCGTGGGTGTGCTAAAGTATCGCCGGGTGCAACCTGGACCTGCTCAGGGTGCTCTACCCCTACGCCTACGCCTACGCCTGACGCTTCTCTCACGGTGAAACATTTTGAAGCGATAATGAAAGAACTCTGCGCTGTGAGAATCGAAGCCGAATATATCAAGAAGTCCATAAACGAAGTAAACACCACCCTGGCATCGCACGCCGCAACAATTGCAAAATGTGAAGCAGACGTGTCCATTCTCAAGGCTGAAAATGCAGTCCTGAGATCAAGAATTGGAAATGTTCATAGCATGTTGACGCAAACGAAATGTTTGCCGATGTGCGATTTCGTATGGAGAAAGAAAAAAACATCATTATCTTTGGCCTCCAGCAACAAAAAGACCCACTATCGGAACTTAACACGGTAAACAGCATGTTCGATAGATTTGCACCTGGAATCAAAGCTGTGGAATGCTTCAGATTCGGAAGAAATGCGAATAAAGGCCCACTCCCACTAAAAGTAAAATTTCAAGAAAGATCAGAAGTGATAGAGATTCTAAAAATCAAGAAAACCATCATGAAGTCACAGCCGGGAATTTCTGTCATGGACGATCTCACGCCAAAGCAGCTGGAACATCTGAGGTCCCTCAGGGATAGTCTCGCACAAAGAAAGACTGATGGCGAAGAAAACCTTACAATCAGATACTTCAAGGGCGAGCCGAAGATTGTTGAAAACAGTAAAGAGCAGAAAAGAAAACGAGAAGAACAGGAATCTCCGAAAAGAGACCCAGGTGTCAAGGTTGGCCGCTCGCGGGCCGACCCTTTATAAAAAAACTCGGTTAAAGACATATGTTTTTGGAATGTAAATGGCTATAAGAACTTACTTGATCTCGATCCTGCCGATCTCAGTGCTCTTGGGGAATTTAGTATTGTTTGCATGTCTGAAACTTGGATTTTCTCCAAACAATTTGATTTTAAACTTTTTTCTAATACTCATCATGTTATTTGCAGCCCTGCTATAAAAAATAACCAGCCCGGTAGACCAAGCGGCGGTATATATATTGATAAAAAAATGCTTAAGTATTACGTATTCCATTCTCGATCAGACCCAATTTTGGATAATCCTAGAAATTAATTGTAGTGGTGCCTGTTTTGTTCTAGGTTACTTCTATCTTTCGCCTCGCCTCGATGATGAGTTTTGTGTGGAAAGCATAAATGAACTTCTGGAGTCTAAAATTGACCGCACTGCTCCGGCTGTACTAGCGGGGGACTTCAATGCTAAAGTTGGTTTGTTGGATCAGAGGGATGAAGCTTTTTTTGAACACACTCTTTTCTCCCACGAACGTACATCGCAAGATGGGAGGTGTAACAAGCGAGGAAGAGATTTGGTGGACTGTTTCGCAAGCAATGATTTCACTCTCCTGAATGGTAGGTCACCGAGCGATTCACCAGCACAGTTTACCTTTGCTGGTACGATGAGTGAAAGTACAGTAGATTTATGGTGTCTACCCACCTACAGGCCGCCGGACGGCCTGGGCCTGTCAGGCTTTGGACTGAATCTGATTCTCAATACACACATACAGTTCAGAATTTGCGACCGAAAGAAAACTGTGTGTGTGTGTTCAAACGGTTGACAATCTCTTGAAATCGGCGATTTTCGGTGCCTACGACGAAATTGTAACCACACACACAGATTACTGACAGGTCCAGACCTGTTCAAACGCTCATTCTGCATGCCGGCCGGCGATCAGCGCATTTCAAGCAGATTAGAAAATTGCGGCCGTCAATCGTGATGGCAGACAGAAAAGAGCCGTTTTTGCGCGATTTTATCGAAATATATAGAAAGCATCCTTCTCTCTGGAAGATAAAAAGTCGAGATTATGCTGATATTCACAAAAAAGAAAAAGGTTACCAGGAACTTACCGCATTCTATAAGAAAACAATACCTAGTGCTAGTGCGAATGAACAAACTGTAAAAAGTAAAATTAACAGCATTCAAGAAAAAGAAGAAATCTAAATCCGGCGACGGTTCCGAAGATGTTAATGTACCCACACTATTTTATTTCAACTGGCTTCTATTCACTGCTGACCAAGAGGAATCAAGGGCAACGCAAGATACCGCCGAGGAAAGTGAAAGAAGCAGAGACAGCGACGAAGAAAATGATAACACAGAAGTAAATTATTATTTATTAACAAATTGGACCTTATATTCTTTCACAAAAGCAAAGTTTTAGGTTCATAGTTTTATTAGTTGAAATCTTCCTGCCAGAAAACTTTTCCCTTTCGCAAAAAGTAGTTTTTGTAATTCTCGCGGTTTTCTTTCGCTTCTTGACCATGACCTAACTGAAGCCCATCCAAATAATTTCCTTCTCTCCATTCCCCACGTCGTATCTGCCCTTTCTTCTGCACTTATGCACTGCCGCATTTTGGTGTTGCTTTTTTGGATATATGGTTCAACAAGGTTTAGCAAAATTTTGAAACATGCATCATCCATTCTTAAATATTTCTCAGATCAGAAGACGAGGTTTTTCGGAGCTTCTTTATAATTCCCATGTGCGAGAATTTATTACGTTCGAGCAGCCACTCCTTCGCCCAAATCCTTCGTTCTTTTTCAGAATTTTTTGAACTGTTCACCAAAAGCATTATAATAATCATTAAGGGTTTTCTTCCTTCTTGAGATCATCTTGACGGGGCACAGCACTACGAACGGAAGGTAGTTTAAAACCGATCAGTTTCAAAAACTTTTTAGTGTATAGTGAATTATCAGTTCTAATCCTGTCAGGCTGAGCTCTATTGCTAATCGGTAGGTGTGTGTCGAACACGTCAGACCGCCGGACGACCAAGATCGAGAAGCGGCACAGATCTTGAGCATAGGCCTGAATAGTGTGTGTCGTAACGAAAGTTCGCCTGAATCCAGGCCTGACAGGCCCAGGACAACCGGCGGCCTGTAGGTGGGTAGACACTATTAGTCTGGACAAACTCCTGCGGCCTCAACCTTATTGGGGATCTCTGCATTTCCCACAATTTTCTCTGCTCAGACCATTTTCCTTGTGTACTGACCATGCTGAATTTTAATCAACCCAAAAATGACATGAAACGGACAATCTCTTACGACATTGGATTCACCTGGAACAACACATGTAAAAATAAATACAAACAGTACCTGAGCACTAACCCTGACTTGATCCTGACTGCCGACAATATCGCTGAGTCTCACAAAACTTTAACGTATAATATCCAACAAGCAGCATCAAACTCTGGAATGCTAAAAGTGAAAAAGATAATACACCCCAAACTTAAAATTAACATGACATCTAAACCATGGTACACAAGCGACTGCAGACAAGCAAAAAAAGAAATGAGACACTTCCTGAGAATCTATAAAACTCATAATTTCAGTAGCAAAACACTAGAACAAAACACAAAATCTAAGCTCAAATACAAAAACTTATTACAAAAATCCAAAGACCTTTACTACAAAAAAATACAATCTAGCTTAACTAATATCAGAAACTCTGCCGAATTTTGGAAAACAATTAACAGTTTCAAATCCCGACCAAAAACACAAAATATAGACCTTCATATCTGGGAAGATTCGGGAAGATTCTCTAAGGGCCGGTTATCGCGATTGTATGGGCACCCCCTTATATACGTTTTTTGACTGTACCCACCCCTACTTGGACGAAAATATTGAGATGACTGAACTGCACTTGAACTTATCCAAACTAAAAGCCAATAAAGCTGCCGGACCCGACTCGATTCCTGGCGACTTCTATAAACATCTTGACACTTCACACAAAAAGCTTTTACTTCGCTGTTACAACAGTATACTCTTTAATGAAGACCCCCCCTAGCGAGTGGAGCCGTTCAAGACTGGTAATGATTCATAAGAAAGGAGACCAATCAAGCCCGGATAACTACCGCAGAATAGCTCTATGCAACAACATTTTAAAATTATTCACTCAAATCCTGTGCACGCGTCTCAATACTTGGGTAGAAAGTAAGAACATGATCCCAGAGGCACAGGCAGGATTTAGGAAAGGACGAAGCTGTTTAGATAATGTTTTCGTTTTAAATTCTGTGATACAACTACACCTTCGGCTACCTAAAAGAAAAATATTCGCGTGTTTTGTCGACTTTAGGGCTGCTTTTGATTCAGTCGAGCACTCTCTTCTTTTTGATAAATTATACAAGCTGGGTGTAAGTGGAAAGTTCACCCGAATATTACAAAAAATTTACCATACTGCTACAGACCATGTAAAATCAGCCAATCAGACATCCGCGGATATACGCGTGACGAAGGGCGTCTTACAGGGAGATAGCCTTAGCCCCATTTTTCTCAATTTTTATAAGTGATTTGGAAAATTTTCTCAAAGATAATGGATGCAAGGGCGTTAATCTAAACGGGAAAATTGATCTTCTTTTACTTATGTATGCCGATGACCTGGTAATTTTTGCCGACTCTCCAGTTAAATTACAAAGAAAGATTGACCTTCTCAACCAATATTGTATCTCAAATAAACTGACGCTAAATACTCAAAAAACAAAAGTCTTAGTTTTTTCAAAGGGACCAGCGGCTCCATTTAGGTTCACTTATAACGGAGAAAGTTTGGAAACTGTCAAAAAGTACGTATATCTCGGGGTTCCATTCACAAGCTCAGGTTTGTTTTGTGAAGCGAATCAACATTTCTCTAACAAAACAAGCACGGCGATTGGCACCACGATCAATCTCCTCAGCAAAAGCCGATCAAATTCCTGGGAGACCAAAAAAATGCTTTACTCCAGCATTATCCTTTCAACCCTGCTGTACTCAGTAGAGATTTGGGGGTTGCGCTACATAGAGTCCATTGAAACCGCACAGACGAGGTTTGTCAAATCTTTACTTTTCCTTCCATCTTCAACGCCAAATTGCTATGTCAGATTGGAAACCGGTTTCTGTAAATTGGAGCTCAACATCTTGCGAAAATGTATACTCTGGTGGTGTAAAGAGTGAAGAGTAAAGAGAAAAGAATTAAGAGATCAAAAATGTTACATTGGAAACTCTGACAATTTTAGGGAGAAGGGGGGTGGGGTTGAAAATTATAGAAATATTTTTTCAGAAAGAGAATTTAATTCTCTTCAATTTGATGTATCGCAAAGTGGGTGGTACCATTTGAAACTTCGAAGTTGGGGTGGGTGGGGGTGAGGGGGCTAGAGATAGAAATACGCCAATATATGTTTCAGATGTCCCCCTCACTATAAAAATCGACCTGTTCGAGCTTTTTTCAAAAAAATGAGGTGAAATGCCCGAAAACCCCTCTGTTCTGTTTTCGTTGGGCCACCCTGTATAGGCGCTCTGCACATTTTGAATATCCCGCCCGCTTCAGCACCCTCATGCGGCAGTCGCGAACAGTGTGAAGAAAATTGTCAAAATTGAAGTTTATGCATTGTTGAAATTGACATTTGCAGGTGGTGTGATTATTTAAATGGCATTGTTGTTATGGAAATAGATAACTTCCTGTAGGAACTTTTGGCAACTTTTGGCGCTGAAGCAAATCCGCAGAGTGCCTATACAGGGTGATTCAAAAATGGCGCATTTGCTTTCGGGCACGTTATAATGGACGTTGACAGAGCATGGGAAAAATAAATAAAAAAATTAATCGGCTTCGATTTGCAAGTCATTAACAAAAACAAATCTGTCCAATCTGGCAGCATTGCATTAGTACCTACCTGGCACCTTTAGATCAAAGAGGTACATCACAATAGCATTATTGTATTGTTAGGATTGTTACCCTGGAAACTCTGTAGAACCTGCCAGACCATACCAAACATACTTGCCAAATGTATTTTCACGACACTTTTGAGGTGAAAGGCGAATTTTGAAATTTGAAAATACGACTCAAATCTCAGTTGCAAGAGAAATTTTCAATCGGGAACTACTAACGACATGTGACTCTTCGCAAGTAACAATATTTTGCTTTGAAATCATGCAAATTGAAGAAGTTAAATTCTCAACTTCACCTCTTCATAACTCGAAGGATAAATGAGCCAATTTTTTTTTACTAATTTTTCCGTGCTCTCCTAACGTCTCCCACAACGTACACGGGAGGAAATGCGCCATTTTTGAATCACCCTGTATAGTGCGGGAGCCCACTGCAAAATTCTGGGTCGATCGCTTTTATGAAGAATTTCTGTTTCAATCGATAGTGGGTAATACGATGAATCTTCCGATACCCGACAGCCACCTTCCATCCCCTGCTATAAGGGTCGCCGCCGGTTTTAAAGATGCCCATTTTGAATCATTTTTTACACCTCTTGCTTATATAAAAAAATGTCACAATGATTGACAGAAGGCGAGATGGTCGAGTGGTCTAGATAAAAGTAAACGAATTCAAAGGTCAGAGGTTCTAATCTCCGCGAATACCTTTTTTTTTATTCTTTTTTTTTCGCATTTAAGAAGCTTGACTTACTTGAACTTTTGAAAATTGCGGAATTGAACGACGTTTCTCAATTTGGAGTAACTTTCATCGCTAAATTTATTAATGCTGCCGTTTTTTCCACACAAAAAATACGACATTTCCTAGTATAGTGCTCTTTCTTCAAACGTGAGTGCCATGAAAACCAGTGGAATGTGGAGAATTGAAAAAAATAAGGGTTTCCTAAAATCAGGTGTGAAAATGTATAAGTATGTATTTCAAAATTTCAAAATCTGAAAAACTCGATTTTTTTTCAAAATTTTTATATATTTTTTGAAAAAAGACCCACCCTCATTCTCTTGCCAGCTCAGATTTAAATAACTAATTTTTCTGTTACGTTTTTAGCTGCACAGATTTGGCAGTGACTCACGCCAAAAGAATCTATCTGTTGTTTCTCTTCCGCTCTGTAGCTGATCCGCAGTCTGTTTCAGCCGTTTTTTATGCTAGGAAATAACATCCTCAACTACTGAAAATGGTATTTTTGTATTAAACAGTGATATGTGTCTGTCAAGCTTTTAAAATGCGCAAAAAAAAAAAATAAAAAAGAAGGTATTCGCGGAGATTAGAACCTCTGACCTTTGAATTCGTTTACTTTTATCTAGACCACTCGACCATCTTGCCTTCTGTCAATTATTGTGACATTTTTTTATATAAGCAAGAGGTGTAAAAAATGATTCAAAATGGGCATCTTTAAAACCGGCGGCGACCCTTATAGCAGGGGATGGAAGGTGGCTGTCGGGTATCGGAAGATTCATCGTATTGCCCACTATCGATTGAAACAGAAATTCTTCATAAAAGCGATCGACCCAGAATTTTGCAGTGGGCTCCCGGACTAATACAAGAAGCTGTTGGATTGGAAACTCAAAAAACTGTTAAGAGTGACATTACAATATTTGAAAAATACAGACATGAAAATTCCACTGACGTTTCTCTACTGTTACCAATTCTTTGTAAAATTTTAAAAAAAATCTTTTTAACCAATGGATATATTTTCCGGAAATTTTCAGGAAATAGTCTTTGTTACTCTTGTTGATGATTGAGAGTATTTTCAGTCAAATCTGTTTCATTGGCAAGTACCCCATTTCTCTGTATTTTTGGGTTTCAGGCAGGGGTGGACTTGGCTTTCGTGGCGCCCTAGACATTACTAAATTGACCGCCCCTTCCCCTTAGAGAGCAAAGATTAGCTTAGAGAGGTGTGTTCCAGAGAACTAGTTTGTGTTTATATTCTTAGAGCACTAACTGCTGTTAAGGGAGAAGGTAAAGCTTACTCTACCTTCTCCGGCTGTTAATGATAATAAGTGGTTTTTCATCAATATCTAGTTGATACAAATTCACAAAAATTGAACAGAAGAAAATTATGCGGGCGCGATTTCCGTGGATTGAAAATAAAGCCACGCATTTTTTTCCAAGAAGACGATGTCGATGCCGCCCCCTTGAATCTGCTGCTCTAGGCGCGTGCCTACTTTGCCTATTGCCAAATCCACCCCTGGTTTCAGGGGAGGGTTTGGACGCCCAAATCCCAAAACCAGTTCCTTGCGTACGGCTATGGCTGTTACTTACGTCATGACTCATACCATTATTGTTTTATCGCTTCTCTCTGCAGTGGCAATCCTGTCATTCTCTGGTGCTCTCTGCAGGGTACTATGCAAGCAGAACCAATAACCAAATTACTGAGTGATGTTATTTTTGTAAGCCGATGCGGCGTCAATCCAACGATGAACAAAGTACGGAAGGAAAACAACTTCGGTATTAAATGAGAAGGAGTTTAATACAACATGGAAAATGGGCGAACTGAACAGGTAACAGGTAGGTAATAATAAGCTTAGCTTAGACGGTATGTTGGATAGGGTAGAGTTCTCCAATTTGGGAGAAAAACTGATGGATTCTTTCGTTTTTAGGGAAGGCCTGTTTGAAAAGGAATTCCGCTAAATACCCAACAAAATGGGCCTCTTTGCGCCCATATTTGGGTATGCCGCCCCGAACATCCCTCCATGTCCTCTCGCTCGATGTTCTGCGTGTGGACGCGAGGGTCGTTTGGGTCGACATATTGGAGGCTGTGGTTAATCCGAAGGTGCTCAAAACCCTCATCGGCTAGGGTATGATACGCCTTCCAACAGTCCGACATTATCAAGGTGCCAGGGAGAATATTGCTCTCAATTACCCCCAACAATTCTTCCCGGTTCCTTTTAGGTACGGCTATTAAGAAGATTTTCTTGCTGGCCCTCTCGAAACCTTCAAAAACCCATTGCCCCTCGATCCGTCTGCCTCGATTATATTTCCGTTTCCCAAACTTGGCTTCATCAATTCCGACGACCACGCCTGGCCCTCCTATCGACTGTGAGTTTTTTTGGCACCAGTCGAGCGCAACTTCTCTACAAAATGAGGACCAGTCAACAACCGTTTTTGATGAGCAGTCATATTCCGCCATGATAATTTTCTGGCGTGGAAAACGGAGGACGCACCAGAGCACGCCGAAGTAGCCGATATCTTCGATTTTCAACTTTGAACTCTTAAAGAAGCTGCCACGTCGGGTGTAAATGTACACTGAATACGAAGTTTCTTTTTCTTGGAAGCGCCCCTCTCCTGCTGCCGGACTCGTCTGCAGGTGTAGCTGAACGATACCACATTCAGGTCTACCGGGCTGCCACACTGTTCACACGGTATTGCTTCGGCCACAATTCCGTGTTTAATTAAAAATAAGATTTACTGCCGTTTGTTGACAGATAAGTGGAGAAACTCCCGAATTGTGTGAAGACAATTTTCGCAATCCATCGTGGAATGTAGAAAGAAAAACGCGAGGAAAAACGACGATTGGAAGTGACTGGACAGAGTTTATCTAGACAGATAGAAAATAATTTGGAAAAAGGCGACTTGATTATTTTATTTAGTACCTACAAAACTGATTTGAATGAAATTGAATTTTATTGTGACAAAATAAAACAAGAATCTTTGAACGTATATACATTAAAATAGTTATTAACATTATTGCACGACCGATTTTCTTAGATTTCTTCAAATTATGTACATCTTCCAAAGCAAAGCAGAGTCCAAGACTGTCGATTGACTCGGCTGGGCCGTCATTGCTGTCAACCGGCTTTTGTTTTGTTGGTTGACACATGACACATATTCAGTGGCGGCGGATAATTATTATGAGTTGGAAAAAGTGATTAAGTGAACGTTTAGAACTAAAAAAAAAACTCTTATTGAAAAATGCATCCTTCCGACATTGGAATCATGTTCTTCAAAGTGAAGTCCAACTATGAGTGTCATTTCCCACCCTAATTGATGCGTTTTTGGCGTTTCACCGTATACTGAATAATATCCCCGCGGTAATTGTTCCGTATGCGGTGAAACTTTTGAGGCTAGACAATCAGAAGAAATAGTTGGAAAAACCAGGCTCCGACAGCGGAATCGTGTTCTTTGGAGTGAAATCTACCTGTCAGAGTCTTTTTTCCCGGAAAAAAACGAATTTTTGGCGTTTCACCGCATACGGAACTGTTACCTTTGCCACTTCGTCCCGGATACCCAACAACACACCATCATCCATACCAGTGCATACCCTGCTCTTGAGCAGCAAATCATCTGGTATGTGATTTGACATTTGAGGGCATACTCCCCTACGATACCTACCATTTCTCGCGTAAAAGGAGCCGGTATGCTCTGATTGCTGTGGTATCTTCGCCAAAATTTCCTTTTTATGATACCATACCACCCCTCATACCACACCATACACAAGACCGTTGGGTTTCTCGCCAAAATTTCCTTTCATTGGCTGATGTCAGGAAACCTTTCCGTCGCTTGTTGCCGTGTCATCTCCATCATGCTATTTTCGAGGACTTTCTGTGTTAATGTAAGCTTTTTGTGGTTTATACTTGAGTCGTGAATGCGGTAATATAAAGGTTTTAGGTCTTTTCAGTAACATTAACGACCTAACAACTGTTTTCCCGCAAAAGTAGGTAAGTGTAATATTTTAGAAGATAGTCGCAGTCGACATTCATCTCTGAACTCCAGTGGCGTAGTGAGAATTTGAAGGCGGAGAAGGCAAAGGAAATGACGAGGGCCGAGCGAACGTGAAATTTTTTGGACATGATAATATAAATAACAGGCATATTTCAGCCCTTTTGTGATTTCAGTATCCAACTTTATTGCACAACTAAATGTATATCTACCTCTTTTTTCACAAGAATATTGCGCTCCTTGAAAATTTCCGCCGAAACACTGGTCATTTTCGAATTAGTCTAGTGGGATGGAGCGCCGTAGGCGTTTGGGGAGGAAGCATTAACCCCCTCGCCCCCCCTCTTGGCTACGCCACTGCTGAACCGTGAGCCTGATTCAGTCGAGCAAATGAACAAAGATCAATGTTGGAAACAAAACTTTATTCCTCAAGTTTCAAAAAAAAAGTTCTTAATCAGAGGAAGATTTACATTTGTGTCGCTTCAGCGACGAACAAGAAGCAAAACTTCTCAAACAATACCCACAGATGAACGGTTTTTCTCCTGTGTGCTGTCTCAAATGAATAGTCAAGGTGTGCTTCTGGGTAAAAGTCTTGTTGCAAATTGTGCAAGAGTGCGGCTTCTCGTTGGTGTGCACGCGCTTGTGTATCACAAAGGCAGATTCCCTCTGAAACCCTCTTCCGCATGTTTCACAAACGCACGTCTTCTGCCCGTTGTGTGTTTTTATGTGGTCCTTCAGGTTCTTCAGCGAGCTCGATTCTTTGCCGCAAATCTCGCAAGTGAACGACTCCTTTTTTTCGGCGTGAAGCGGCAGATGAGCTTTGAGGCTCTTTGCGGAGACGAACTCCTTCTTGCAAATTTCACACGGATGCTTGATTTCGACGTAGTTGCTGTCGTGCTTGTTCAGGTGGGCGCTCAGGCTGTTCGCTTTCAAGGTCTCATTGCAAATGTCGCACTTGACGGACAAGCCTTCGTGGACAATTTTCTCGTGGTTGACGCTCTCAAATTCGCTGCCGAAAGCCCTGTTGCAATAACTGCAGTTGTAACCGCATTTGTGGTTGTGCAGCGACTTCCACTCGGCGAAAGTTCTCGGACAACGCTGGCACTTGTACGGGCGTTCTCCCGTGTGGCATCGCGTGTGCCGTTTCAAGGACTGGCTTTGCGAAAAAGTCTTCGGGCAGTACTTGCAAGAGTACGGCTTTTCTTTGGTATGCACGCGCATGTGCACCGCCAGCTCTGACTTCTTCACGAAAGCTTTCTTGCAAATCTGACAAAATATTGTCTTGTCTCCGAGATGTCTCTTCGTGTGGAGCATCAACGACTCAACCGACGACAAGATCTTCCCGCAAATTTCGCAAATTAACTTGCGCCTGTCCTCCAAGTGCACAGAACGGTGATGGAATCGCTTTGTGTACGCAGAAGCGTATACTTTTCCGCAAACCTCGCACTCATGTTTACCGCTGTGGGATTTGGCCCTTTCGACCGGTCGATTGTGGAAAACTCTTTCGTGTCTCGATTGAGCATATTTCGAGTTGAAGCCCCGCTTGCAATATTTACAGTGGAACGGGTACTGCTGAGTGTGCATTCGCAGGTGAAGTTTTAAAGAGCGCTCGGAGCCCAACGATTTGCAGCAAATGTTGCAGACATTTCCGTGTTCGTTGTGAGCTTCACGGATGTGCTTGTAGAGGTGATTCAAAGACGCGAACTCGGCCGAACATATTTTGCACATTGTCGTCTTGTGAATTCTTCGCAAGTGCATCTGCAAGCGGACCTTGTTGGCGATGGTCTTTGAACAAACGGGGCATGCGACAGTGCGTTTACTGTGAGCTTCGTTGCGTAATATTGAAACATTGTTCGTATCCCTGAAACAAACAAAAATTAGATACGACAACACAAGTTTAACAGATACTGCGGTCGCGCTAAGGGCTTTCAGGGCTTCACTGGTTAATGTCGCGCTAAGGCTCGAAGCCCTGTTGAAATGCTGTTAGAATTGCAGTGAAGTGAGTAGTTCTTGATCTGCACTAATCGTTCGCGAGAAAATAAAGAAACAGTCGAGAGAAGAAACAATAGACTCCTTTTCCTTCCTTGTAATGAAACTTTCCTTTTCATTACAAATTGGAGTCGGCTAAGTGCCTCATCTCCTAAGCGTAAGTATTCACCGCGGTATCCACTGCTTGAATTTCGACGTATTGTCATGAATATGATAGAAGGGCCATAGGTAGAGGCTCATCCCTTCCGTACACAAAATAAGAATTATTTTCTTAGGTATAAATTATAACAATTTATTAATCGCCTTCGGCAAACAGAACGAGGTGCTACAGGAAATGCTGACTGCAAACGATGCACTTTGCAGTTCATGTCTCGTGCGGCACTGAGTTCACCAAGCACCAGGAAGCGTGCATCAATCCCACTGGTCTACGATGTCCCCCATCGCCCATAAAATCAAAAGTATCCATAGCTCTTGATCAAATCATTTTTTGTAGTTGCGGTGGGCCACTTAGGTGTCTAAATTATTAATTAATGGTTCATTTCGATTATTACCCAATTGCTAGTGTGAAAACCACAATGTAGGCATATGTGCGCCGTGCGGGCCGTTATCTTGTAGCAGAGTCATCTTCAGGACGTCTCGGGTGTCGTGTATTTATGTGTTTGTTAATAAAACCATTTGAAACTTCACCGTGTTCTCTTCCAAACCTCCACCCTGTTTGCAAATAACAGCCCTCTAGAAAGTCATGAAGGGTCAGCCAAAACCCTTCACGACAGTATCTTCTCGGGCAGAGGTTCGATCCCAGGAAAATGTCTCGACCAAATATGATGTCAAAATATTGGAAGTGAACAAAATGTGAAGTATAAAAACAACAACGTCAAAAATAAAACGTTTATATAAAATTATAATAACAACTAACGCAATACAATTTTGCGAAATGCATGCACTATGATAATAAATCACTTGATACTAAAGGATGATTGGTAATTGCGTTTTTTCATCAAGGGATAATAACTCTGTTGGTCTAAAACGAGGTGTTTACCACATCCCCCAAGCTGGCCAAGGCATGACAGTCCAAGAAATCAACTATCGAGGATAAGAAGAATCGTTGAAAGAGGAAAGAGGTCCGCTCCTTCAGGAGTAGTCCAGTCACTATGTCTTTCTTCTTCGGAAAAATTAGTAGAGGGTTGAAATTTTGTACACGTATTTCTTTGACTGTCATGAACGGCCTGTTAGAAGTCCCCTAAAATCCGAGCTTAGGAACTTTGGATAATCGCCATCAAGTGTTAAAAAGTCGCTTTTTCGGCGAAGAAGTCATTTCTTTATTGCAAGATGGTCCTTTTTGTAATTGAATTGTCGCGTATTACCATCTTGACAATCGCCATACCCTATTTTCACTTTTGCGTAGATGGCGGATCCAAGATGGCGGCCAAGAAGGCCAAAGAGTTGACTGTCTTATTTCAATTAGTAGAAGACCTAAAAAATGTCTGATGATTGCTTTTTATTCCTGACATAATTTATCATGGAAATACCAGGTTTTACTCCAATATCTCGAAAAATCACTGATTTATTGAGAAAAGTTGACATATGAAAAATTTTCAGTTTTTTCAGAATAATTCAAAAACAGTCGAAGATATTTCGAAACTATTCACAATATCTTCGTGAGCATAAACTAACGAATATATAGGGTGATTTTCATGTCTTCAGCTATTTTGGTTCTTGAATATTTTTTTCTTTATTTCTTTTCTCGGCGCGTTTGGTATTACCGTTATTTAGTCTGAAGAAATTGCCACAATGCAAAAATTATTTGCACATCATGTTTTTACTAGTTTCTGATTAATTGTAAATGTAGTTGCAGGGTAAATATCAGCTATACTCATGCAAACGCCCTATTCAGCAGGTTGAGGGAAGTAAAATATAAAAGAAAAATACCTTAGGAACCAAAACAGCTGGAGATATTTAAATCACCCTATATATTCGTAATTTTATGCCTGCGAAGATTTTGTGAACGGTTCCGAAATATCTTCGACCGTTTTTGGGATATTCTGAAAAATCTGAAAAATTTTCACAATTCAACTTTTTTCAATAAATCAGTAATTTCTTTAGATATTGAAGTATAACTTGGTATTTTCATGATGAGTTATGTCAGAAATAGAATGCGATCATCCGACATTTTTCAAGTCTGCTACTATTGGAAATAAGACAGTCAACTGTTTTTACTTCTTGGCCGCTATCTTAGATTCGCCACCTACGCAAAGTAGAAATAGGGTATGGTGATTGTCAAGATGGTAATACGCAATCATTCAATTACAAAAAGGACAATCTTGCTATAAAGAAATGACTTCTTCGCCGAAAAAGCCCCTTTTTAACACTTGATGGCGATTATCCAAAGTTCCTAAGCTCGGATTTTAAGGGACTTTTTATAGGTCATTCAAAACTATCAAAGGATTATGTGTACAAAATTTCAACCCTCTACTAATTTTTCCGAAGTTGATACTATTTTTTTAACATAGTCACTGGACTAGAGTTATTATGACACTTCAAATTCGACTGAAATTTATGAATGAGTCAGTTCAATCTTTGATCACCAGAGTACCGTAAGATCACAAACTTTCCTCCTGTAGGCAGGCTGTGGCCTGGCCAAAATCAGCCTCGTTTGTCTGCCAATGGCCAGACCACAGCCTACCTAGAGGAGGAAAGTTTTTTATCATACGGTACTGCTGGTGTCTGGATTTTGCCGAGCCTAGGTTTATTGAGCCTCTCAAATAAAATAACCACTGTTGCAGCCATTGATCTGGTTTTATTTGAGAAAAATTTCCAGCAGGCGGTTTTGAAGAGTGAGTGAACCAAATGATTTTAGATATTTTATTATTTTATTGTTATACAGTACGAGTAAATTAATTTTGACTTTGACGCATTGCGATCTATTCAAAGTAACCAACACATGATTTTTGATGGATGGTCAACGATCCCTTTGACGTGAAACCGACGTTGCAGAACGGACAAACGTACGGACATTCGCCGGTATGTCCGCGAATATGCGTCTTGAGCGGAGTCAGCTGGTTGAAACACTTGCCGCAATACTCGCAAGAATAAGGTTTCTCGCCGGTGTGCACCCTCTCGTGCATGATCAGATAATCTTTCTTGATGAAACCCTTGTTGCAGTACTGGCAAATGTACGGTTTCAACCCTGTATGGACTCTGTAATGTATGTTGAGTTTGTCCTTCTTCGCAAAGTCTTTGCCGCAAATGTCGCAAAGATGGCGTTTAATCGGCGGCTCCGACCTCGTGTGGTTGGTTTGGATGTGCTTCTCCAGCGTCGCCACTTTTCCAAATATCCTCATACAGAAGCGGCACTGCGTCGTGAAGAGTTTGCCTTCGATACCGACGGTGTGATAATTGACTTGGTGCAACGTTAAATATCTTGAGTACGTGTAAGACTTGTTGCAAACAATGCAGGTGAACGGTTTGATACCCAAGTGCTCGTTCTCGTGTTCTTTGAAGTATGAAGCGTCGTTGAAGCCCTTGCCGCAAGTTTCGCAATAAAAGTAGAAGCTGTTAAAATGAATCCGCTTTATGTGCGTGGAGATGCAGCCCCTGTGAGGGGTCTTGTACGAGCACAAGGGGCAACTGTAAGAGTTGTCCGCGGAATGGCGTTTTCTGTGGCAAGAGAACTGGTAAGCGCTGTCGAACTTCTCGTCGCAGTCTTCGCAAGCGTATTCTTCGACGTGGTTCTGCTTCACGTGCGCTTCGACTTCTTCCTTGGCTTGAAATTCGGCCGAGCAATTGGTGCAAACGAAGGCCTCCAGAGCGTGATCGAATTCGTACTGAAGTCGCTTGCCGTTTTCTTCATGTTCTTTTTTGATTTTGTGCACGTCTTTTGAATGAGCCAGCAGAGCTTTCTTCGACGTGAACTTGTCATCGCAGAGGTCGCAGTCCCACTTTAGTTTAGTCTGCCGTTTCTTTCTCGGTTTCTTCGATAGCTTCTTTCTGGTCAAGAGTGCCAGACTAACGTCTTCGTCGCTATCGGAAAACTGCGATGACTTGAATGACCTAGAAAAGAAAGCATTAGTCAAAAACAATGATGAAGAAACAAGTGAAGCTAATGTTATAATTTGGGCTACTGAATCATTACGTACCTTTTCTGTGTTTCAAATAAAACCCCAACTTGAATAAAAAATTATTTATTTTAGAAACTTTACGACTTACTTAGATTTTTATTATAGAAAAACAAAAGGCTAAACTTCAACATAATCAAACTTACTATTAATTATTAGATATACCTACTGTTCCCAATCAAGTTTCAATATGGGCTCAAGCAAAAGTGAAACACGAGATGAAACAAGACCCAGCTGACCAAATTCATAAAAGTTATCGCATTGTTCTAGTCTAATTATAACGTTAGGTATATTCGTACAGTATGTATTTAAGCTTTGAGGCGACCACCAAAGAGCTGCTATTCAAAGTACCCAGCGCAGGACTTTTGATGGGCGGCCAACGACCCTTTCGAAGTAAATCCACTGGTGCAGAGCTGACATACGTACGGACACTCGCCGGTATGTCCGCGAATGTGCGTCTTGAGCGGAGTCAACTGATTAAAACATTTCCCGCAATATTCACAAGAGTATGGTTTTTCACCAGTATGTACTCGTTCATGCATTACCAAATAATCTTTCTTTCTAAAACCTTTGCCGCAGTACTTGCAAATATACGGCTTCAACCCAGTATGGATTCGGTAATGAATGTTGAGTTTGTCCTTTTTGGCGAAGTCTTTACCACAAATATCGCACAGATGTCGCTTGACTGGAGGTTCCAAATTCATGTGGTGGGTCTGGATGTGTTTCTCCAACGTGGCAACTTTTACGAATAACTTCATGCAAAAACGACACTGAGTCGTGAAGAGTTTGCCTTCGATACCAACAGTGTGGTAGTTAACTTGGTGCAAAGTCAAGCATCTTGAGTAGGTGTAGGATTTGTTGCAAACGACGCAGACGAACGGTTTGATACCCAAGTGTTCGTTCTCGTGCTCTTTAAAATACGAAGCACCGTTGAAACCTTTTCCGCAAGTGTCACAGTAGTAGTAAAAACGATTGAAATGGATTTGTTTGATGTGCACGGAAATGCAACCCCGGTGCGGTGTCTTGTAAGAACACAACGGACAACAGTAATTGTTGTCACTGGAATGACGTTTCCTATGACAACAGAACTGATACGCGTTGTCGAACTTTTCGTTGCAGTCTTCGCAAGTGTATTCTTCACCGTGATTTTGTTCCACGTGCGCTTCTACTTCTTCCTTGGTTTGAAATTCCGCTGAACAATTAGTGCAAATGTACGCTTCCGAAGCGTGATCAAACTCGTACTGAATGGACTTCTCTCGTTCTTCCCGACTTTTCTTTGTTTTATGTGTAGTTTTCGTATGCTTTGCTAGGTCTTTTTTCGTTGTGAACTTCTTATCGCAAACTTCACAGTCCCATTTCAGTTTAGTCTGGCGCTTTTTTCTGGGCTTTTTCGCTGCTTTCGCTCTGTTCAACATTTCTGCCAGGCTGATGTCGTCATCGCTGTCGGAAGACTGCGAAAGCCTGATGGACCTAGAAATGAAAACATTAGTCGTGAACAGATACAACAACAAGTGAAGCAAACTTAACGTACCTACCTTCTCTGCGATTCAAATCAAATCAAAATTTAATTAATATAAATTTATTTTCACACCTACGAACTTACATTATTTTTTTAATATAAACAAAAACCCAAACTCCGAAAAAGTCAAACTAAATTATCCTTTGCCTAGCTTCAATTTCTAATAAGCTAAATAAGGGTTTCCGGGACAATTCTTCATGTGCGTGTCCATGACACCTTTGGAAATGAAGCCTTTGCCACACAGCCTGCAAATGTACGGCCTCTCACCGGTGTGTATCCTTTCATGGATCCTCAAGGGCGACCTTTGCGTGAAACCTTTTCCGCAGAATCCGCAAATAAAAGGTTTCTCGCCCGTATGTACCCGTTCGTGTTCCTTGAGTTGCTCCTTTTTCGAGAAATTTTTTCCACAGAATTCGCAAGTGTACGGTTTATAGCCCGTGTGAATTCGCCTGTGAAACTTCAACTTCTCCTGACTTGAGAGCGTTTTCCCGCATATATCACATAGGGCGCTACAGTCTATCCCCTCTTCGTTATGTTTACTCAGCCGGTGTCTCCGTAGACCTGTAGCTGAGGTATAGTGCTTGTTGCAGACAAGGCAGTCGTATTTCACCAGCGGAGTTCCAGTCACGATTTCCCAATGCTGAGTACGTCGATGAGAAGTGAGGAACCACGAGAACATGAAGTGCTTGCCGCAGATTTCGCATTGGAACGGCTTCTCGCCAGTGTGGAAGTATTTGTGTTCGTTGGCGTGCGTGCTGATGGTGAAGGCTTTGTTGCAGATTTCGCATTTGTATTTCGAAGTGCCCTCGTGGGCCTTGATGTGCATCTCTATGTGGTACTTTGAAAAGTTGCGGTACTTGCAGAAATGACAAGAATATTTGTGGTCTTCGTTGTGCTCTATCGAGTGCAAGGCGAAGGCCAAGTTGTTCGCGTAAGGCTTGTCACAAATTTCACAATGGACGGCCTCGATCATGTCCGGCGTCTCTTTTTCGTCTTCTTCCTCTTCGTCTTCTTCGCCCTCGCTGGATTCCTCTTTGACATTTGGCGGTACGTAATCACAGTCCGAATCTTTGGAGGCGTTCCTGAAGGTGACCTTGGGTTTCTTAGTAGGCGTGCTGAACCTGCGATTGTGCCTCAAGCTTTGGTTGCAAACTGTGACTGGAGTGATTGAGATTGACGGGCCGCAAATCAACTTCTTCAGCAAAGGTGTATCGAAAAACCTACAAGAAACACGTGTTAATTTTGGGAAAAATAGTTTATTACTAAAGTACAGGGATCATTATTCTAGCCATACTCAAAAAAGAGCTCCACTTACCTGCTCGTCATCATATTATCCTATGTACAGAAATGTAAGAAAACAAACAGTACAAATTAAGAAAATAGTTTAATTTGAATTGTTCCAATTATTTATACATCGCTTCGAATGATTATTTAGCGCTGTGCGCGAAGTGAACCCATTGTTGCATATCTGACAAATATACGGATTCTCTCCGGTATGCGTTCTCAAATGAATCCTAAGCGGCGCTCCTTGATTGAAACATTTTCCGCAATACTCGCAAGAGTACGGCTTCTCTCCAGTGTGTACCCTTTCGTGCATTATTAAATAATCTTTTTTGATAAAACTCTTCTCGCAGTACTGACAAGAGTACGGCTTGATTCCGGTATGCAGTCTGTAATGGATGTTCAGTTTCTCTTTTCGCGAAAAGCCTTGACCACAGTGATCGCACAAGTGTTTCTTTGCAAAAGGTTCAGTACGAGTCACGTGTTGTCTGTCCAAATGGCTTTTCAAGCTCTCAGCTTTTTTGAATACCCTGTTGCATATGTGGCACTGGTTCGGTAAAAGTTGACCCTCGATGTTGACTCTGTGGCACCGCACTTGGTGATGCAGCAAGTATCTGGAGTAAGCAAAATCTTTGCTGCAAACAACGCAGGCGAACGGGTTTCCAGTCGAGTGCCCTTCTTGGTGTTCTTTGAACAATAGCGCGTCGTTGAATCCTTTCCCACACACATTACACGTGTACAGAAACTTCTTAAGGTGAGTGTAATTGACGTGCGTCAGCAAACAACTGCGTTTGGGCGACGTGTACTTGCACAGAACACAGCGAAAGATGTCGTCATCGCTGTGGGTTATTTTGTGCGTGCTCAGTTTGTACGCGCTTTCAAATTTGGCGAAGCACGAATCGCATTCGAAAACTTGAACGTGCGTCACGATGTGCTTTTCTGCTTGGTCTTTTTCTTGGTATTCGGCTGAACAGGTGTTGCAAATGTAAATGTCCTGCACCACGTCGAACTTGAAGGTGTGCTCTTCGTCGGTCATCAGTGTTCTGTGCGTCTGTCTGTGGGCTTCTAGCAATTTCCTGGTGCGGAAGATCGCCTGACATTTCTTGCAAATCCACTGTTTCCGTGATTTATCCTCGTCGCTGTCGGATTCGGATATGTCAATCACGGTTTCTGATTTCTTGCGCAAACCATAAGGAACGTGTTCTTTATCTAGCGTGATTCTCCGCCGCCGCATTCTACGTCTTCTGAAAAAGCTCGAATTGGTAAATTGGTTTTTCTACGCCCGTTATACCTTAAACTATCGCCTGTCACAACGGTTGGGAGTTATATACCGTTGCGACAAGTGTCCCCTAGTGACCACCAAGCTGTCGAGGATATGTCAAACCTGACCTGAATTAACTGGTTTTGTAGTGGACTCCTGTTGAAGTAGCAACGGGAAGGGGATCCTCATTTGATATGAACCGTCGTCCACGGTAGACATTGTTAAGTACCTCTGCCCCCATGCTTGTAGCTCGACTCGCGTCATTATTTAGCGTAGGTACACCATTTGGCCTACAAATTCTTGATAGGGTAAAATTTTGTGTAACAGTTATAGACACACGCAATCGCGGTATCCATTTAGGTATTCGAGGACAAGTCACAGTTGAAAAAAATCGTTCTTTAAGAAGGCACGCCATATCCACTGTCTTTCCAAACGGATAAACGAGAGCCATGGTCCGAAAAGAGTACTGATTTCGAAACCTGGTCACAGATGTGGGTAAAGAGTTTCCGTTCAAGTGATGTTACACTGAGCTGCGTTTAGAGATATTACCGGAGTGGCACCTATTCAGATCGTGAAACTTTACTCGTCAAGCTCACAACGTGCATATTCCAAATATTCAAATTTCAATCCCAATGGAGTGATGACACAAGAAGTGCAGAATAGCAAACCTATTGTTAAACTAATGTTACAATGACTATTGTAGTTATGAAAAAATGTGGTGGAGATAACAGGTCAAAAAAAAGACGCCGTGAAGTGGTCGCGACAAAGCAGAAGACCGCAAATATCTGAAAGTTTATAGAAAAGCAAAGACGGCTTCTTCCATGCAAAAGTAGCATCATTTCACCACCGAAAATAGCCGGTATATACAATACGAAGCCCGGAGCAACGTGAGGGTAGGTAGTTTCTTCCACGTGGGGGTTGGCTTTCCTATAAACTAAATTTTAGGCTCCAAGTTCTTGGTTAGGAACTAGTTTGAAAGGTCCAGCCCAGACTAGCAGACTCTCAAGCAAAACCAGACAATAAAGTATCTACCGTCACGAGAATAGCAACCGTTGCAGTACCGACGGAAGCCTTCAGCCTATAAGTTTCTCCGGTCTTCAACTTCGGCGAAGCAAGTGGCTCCGCCGTTTTCTCCGCGGAAGACGCTACACCCAGCAAACGAGACGCCACCGGGATTGGCACTTTTTTGTTGACATCACAGGAACAGGTCGTATAAATCCCTAGTGCAACCTGACCGGTGCGTAGCCTAATAGCGTTGCTTTATGCGTATCTATTATTCGCGACATGACAAGCGTGATTCAGTTGCGTTATTCTTATATCCAGAGCAGATCCAGAGCTCTGAGTAAGGAAACTAAGCAACACGTCGTATTAAATCGTTAGGGCTACACTAAATTGAAAGGGAATCAGCAAAATAACAACATCTAAGCTACTGCCATGCACTTAAGGGGGTGCAGTGGTTTATACCGACTCAACTTTTCAAGTTACAAGGTCTCAAATACACAGTTGTAGCCGAACCAGAATTTTTCCAATTTTTTGTACTTCCCAGTTGCTCAACTTTAATTACTTACACACTTTCTTCATTTGTCACCAGTTTTCTTGCTTTGTGAAGTTTTATCCATTTTAGCTTAAATTTTGCCATTGAGTGCGTATAAGAACCATTTACTTGCCAATGAATTGGTGCCTTATGTCACTGAAACTGTGAATTTGTCAATTGCAGAACGGTAGAATAATTCCAAAACCCACACCCATAGGCTACCGACAACTTACGATTATTGAACAAGAACCGCTAATCAAACGCAATATTCAAGACAGAAATGTCTCAGAAGTTCATGATTCTTGCTTATACGAAAAGGTTTGTTTCGAACTGAATATTTCAAATGCCTAATTCGCGCAAAAAAATAGTCGGTATTGAAATCCTGTGGAAATGGTATTCGTATGTGATGTTATAGGAACATCTCATCAATTCGATTTTTGGGACCTGATGGTCATCAAAGGAGATGAATACAACAGATTGAACAATGATGTTAAGAGTAAGCAAATTCAGAATGCCGAGCCAGCAGACGAGTGTCTACCGCGAAAGCAGAAACCATTTACCAAGTTTTCACTCAAGTCCCAAGGACAAGGAGCACAAGCAAACGATTTCCATCAAAAACAGGCGGCTTTAATAAATAGAAGCATTCAACAATATTCACGGTAATAACTTGAAACAACAACAGTTACTTATTTCCTGCATCAAACAGGTTCCTACTAGTAATAAACAAAGTAAAAAATACAAGTAGTTTTCTTCATCTTTTTACAGATCTATGCACCAGTGGAGAGAGTCTTTATTAGGTAGCAATGATAGATATAACGCGTGTTCGTTAAAACTATGAACTGGAGTTAGCTGTGCAAGTGGAAACGTATGTCCGCGACTTGATTCATCTTTCCAAGTTGCCTGGGCGACCGCTTCAAAAGCGCAATTTGAATCAAGTCGCGGACATACCTTTTTTTACTTTCAAGTCTAACTCCATAGCAAATCACAATTCAAAAAAAAGCACCCGATACATTATCTAAAAGTGCCCAAGGAGAATTGCATAATTTTGGGTTACCCTCTGACATACTATTCGTGTAGTATTATATTTAGCTCTTAACTCAATGTTCTATATAATGATTCTGCTCGCGAGTTGAATCGCCTCCCACATCCATGATGTTCTAATATGTTTCAATCTGAGCTTCTTTCGGGACAGATAATAGTTCTAAATTTAAGATGGTTCAGACAGCTCCTAAAGAACTAAAGAAATGGGAACGGGCGTTGAATTGCATCAAACTAAATAAACCCAGGACCAAATTGTTCTACAAAACGTTCGGCATGAAGTGTGATAATGTTATCCCTGCACCATAAAATCTGGTGGGTTTGAAAATTGACGGTCGACTAAAAAGTCGATTATTAATACATTGACCTCGGGTTCCACCAAAATTTCAAGAGCAGATTAAATCTATCACGCTGATAGTTGCTATGCACCAGGCAATAGGATGGCCAGTTGCTTGGTTACTATCAGAGTGATAAAGTTATCGCGTTGATAAAAGTTTGGTGGAACCCGAGGTGAGTTGAGCTGCATGTAGCATTGCAGAAAAGTCTCAGAAAGTAGAAACCAAAAATTTTGTGAAGAATTCTCAGCTGGTCTTTCGCTGCTGCAATCTTCTTGATGCTATAGGCCGATGATCTCCGCCTTAGCAATACCTATCTCCCTTCAAAGCCGCCGAGGATTTTCGAAAGCCGTGACCAGTATAGGAAGCAGGATCGGGCAATTTCAAAAATTCCGCTATGCGTTTCGGAACGTTTCCGATCAAGTTCTTCCCCACGACTCGATTTTTGCATCTCCATTCTGAATACATCAAAAATAACCGGCGCGTTGTCAAGTGCGGTGGGCGAAGAGCCACATATTTACGGTAATAACCTAAATAATCGAGCTCAAGTTGTGTGCCGTTGGATACAATAAATGTACGGTGACCTCCACCATCGGACTTTGTATTGGGGACTCTCACTGTCAGGATTGTCCCGTTGTCGTCTACGTCGTCAATCACCATGTGAGTCAGCTCATCGCAACAACAAGCTCCACACACGCCGAACACTAAAGCAACCTAAAAACCGCGATAAGATAACAGTGACACAATGGGTCGATGGGCGTCATTTTTTTTACCTTGAGCATCAAGTAGCTTTCATCGGGGGCATCTTTCAAGAACTTTTTGATCTCTTCCACTTTGAAACTCTTTGATTGTTTGGGTCTGTGGCCTTTGGAAAACTTCCTCAAAAATGCAAGCAATCGCTTATAGTTTGAGATATCTAAGTTATGCTTGACGCTTAAAGTTTTTCTCAGAATCGAATATATACACCACATTGTCGACGATTTTTTCGTCTTGGAGAGCTCGGACAGGTATGCAAGCATCACGTTTTCTGAATACGACAATCCGACTTTGTTTGTGCCGCACCATTCAACGAGCAACTCGTATTCTCGTTCATATCTCTTCTTCGACTTTTCAGGCAGTCCGCCGTTTAGCATAAAGCTCTCCATGTCTTCGACTTGTGGCAAACTGCAATCGAGGTCGCTTTCATCGCTACTATCCATCGTTTTGATAAACTTCTTTACGCTGATCTCATAGCTGTAAAAAATTCAAAAATTAAGCCTGTTTGCTATAAATCTAGGGGCGTCCAGCACTGCGCTTCAGGTTAATGGACAAGTTTACAGTAGCGTAATACCAAACGTTTCAACACATGGGAGGATATATCCGTAGTTGTTTGCTGTTTACACCATGCTCCTACTAGTCCTACTACGCTGACCATCATCACCAAACGCCGTTTTTAGTAGTGCTGACGTAAGAAAGCAAGCAGATATTCTTGATATTGTATTCTATTTTTCTTCTACAATTTAGCTTTTTTCTCACAGATAAAAAAACACTAACCCAGAGCGTGCTGTACTTAAGGGTCTGGGGATACAGGTAAGAACACAACCAACTGTGTTTGTCTCCTGGAAAGTGTAGTTGCAAATTGGCACAGTTATTTTCAATATGTAATAAATTGGCCTTGAAATGCAGATTGTTTTAGTCACTGCGCGATGTCTTTGCGCCGCGTAGCCGTCAGAAGCTCATAAATTACATCACCACGTTAATCAAACGTCTAATTTTTCGACAATTCACCATTATTCAACAAAAACCAACGACATCAACACAGAAATATCCCAGTTGGTAGTTTATGATCATTACTTAACCTTTACTTTTACGTAAAGGTTTGTTTGGAATTGAATATTCCAAATTGAAAATATCTAATTCGCTAACTTACGCTTATTACTCGTTCAGAAAAATATGTTAATCTAAATTAAAGGCCTTGTAAGAAACTGCTACTGGTTCTACTAAGCTGACCAATATCACTGAACACCGTTTTAAGTAGTTCTGACGTAAAAAAGATAACAAGATATTCTTAATATTTATTCTATTTTTCTTCCAACGACTAAGCTTTTATTCTCACAGATAAAAACCACTCACCCATAGCGTACTGTGCTCAAGGGTCTGGGGATAAAGGTAAGAACACAACTAACTATGTTTGTTTTCATAGAAGCAAGAGCACAAACATATGCGCTGGAATAATTTATTTTAAATTCCAGGCTGTAGGCGTATCACTCGGTACATCAAAACTGTAACTTAATGTTTTAATTCAGTGAAAGGGTGAGTTTAATAAGCTTATGTAGCCCGTATGTTTTACTATAGCCGTAAGCGCAGCATTACTAACGTGACCATTTATTTTTTGATTCAAAACGGGACATCGGTTTATCAACGTCATTGAGTAGGTTTTGATTTTGCTACTCTTGGGGAGTTTCCGATGCCACTGAAAAAGTGGATTAGTAAAATCATTTTTCTCACCTTTATTTTGATAATAGAAAATTCAAATTTGGCATGCGACTTCCTTGAAAGGATGAGCAAAGCTATTAATTTTCCAAACTTTTAGAAATTTTGTAAAATTGGATTTTTTTTTTGAAAATTTAATAGCATTGTCCATACATTGCTGTTTAAAGAAGTCGAATGCCAAATTTGAATTGTCAAAATGAAGGTATACAGAGTAACTTCCACTAATACAGTTTTTTAGTAGCATCAGAACCCTCTACTCTGCTCGCCAAAATGTATGGGATTGGGATGACCAATTCCATACATTTTGGCAGCTCAAGTAGCCTGATCAAAATAAATGTGAGTTTCCTTCATGAATACCGGCCTAGATTCTCAATGAAAAAAAATTATTATTAATTAGCTTTCATTTATCAACAATTATTAACTCGTATTGTACCTATTTGTTATTGTCATAATCCTGTAACTAGGTTTTCTCCGACTTCCACAATTTGTTCATTAAAGAATAGTATATTACATACCGAGGTGGAAAGTGTCTCATTACAGCCAAGGGATTCAATATATTACCGAGGCGTGCCGAGGTAAGATAGAATCCCGTAGGCTGTAATGACGCTTTACTCCGTGGTATGTATAGGACTTTATTCACAATGATCCAGTTTAAATGCAAATAATTCGCTTTATTCAAAGTCTTTCGCGTCAAACGTTTTTATCAGGTAGGCATAGGCAACCTTTTCAAGCAACGCATCCATCAACACTCCGCGCTCCGCGACAGCTGTTTAGGTCAGATCACCTCTCTTCATACGTCACTTTCGGCCCACGGGCCGAAAGTGACATTATTTTCCAACCTGTGAGGAATCATTCACTTTCCAACTTTTTAAAAGTTAGGAATGTATCGATTGCTAACTTATTGTGAATAAAAGACTTTCTATACTGGTGCATTTGTGCCGCGGTTTGGGAAAACGGGACAATTTTGCGTCCCGAGGCTTTTTCCGGGGACACCGGGACGGAGAAGCGAAAAAATTGACAGTCCCGTTCAAAACGGGACGTATGGTCACATTAAGCATTACTCATTGACGGTTCTGCCAAAAGATACGGCTAAATAAGCTGGCTGAGCCCACCTCGATCAGATGTAATCTTTATTTTGTTCATCTCCGACTCAGTAAACATACTATTATACAAATATACTATACTTTATACATATATACAAACTCAAGGTGAATCATAAATAATGCGACAAAGGTTAATGGCAGATAGACGAGTCCAGAACAATAAAAAGACATTTCTTTGGCCATTAGTTACGAAGATACAGGATGTTTTCTAGGTTTGGCTTTCAGTTGTGGAAGATGATATTTTGGTTACGATTTGATATGATTTAATGAAATTTGGCAATAATACTCCGCTATTAGGATTCTGCAAGTTGGCATAGAGCCTGAAAGAAAATCAAGACCGTACTTGAATAAAATTAAAAGGCGCCTTTCCTAGAAAAGTACTCTTTCTGATCGCCTCTCGGAAAAACGCTACCACATCCAGAAAGTTGAGGAGAATTGCTATAAGAATGACTTCTTGAATTGCATAACACAATTCGACTCGTTCGCCAAACCAAGACCAGTTAAACGTAAGATTTTGTGGTTAAATTTCCAATTTTGCAGGTCATAGCCCTCCCAATGTTTATAAAAGCGCATTATAATTTATTTTCTTTTTCTCACAGAAAAAAGGTCACTTGAAGTATTTTCCCACAAAAATTTGCACATAAAAATTGTTTAAGTCCGAAACTGGACGTTTTCTGAAACAAGGCTTTTGTCAGCCTTAATGAAGTGCCTAGATTTTCTTTTGAGCTTTAGGCCAACTTAAGGAATCCTAGTAGAGACTGCCAGGGACTGAGTATAACTGCCAAATTTTATCAAACCGTAACAAAAAAAATTACCTTACACAATTCGAGCCTTAACCTAGAAATCACCTTTTTCATTACCAATGACAAAAAAAAATACGCCTTGATCTCGAACCTAATTGAAGTTCTTGTCATTAAACTTTTCATGTTACTCGTGCATCACCGTGTATGAGTACGTTCCAGTAAAATCGCGGATTTTTTAAATCCGTGACCGGTGTACGAAGCGGGATCAGGCAAATTGAGATACTCTGCTATACGTCTCGGTATCTTCCCGATCACAGTCTTCCCGATGACTCGATTCTCACACCTTCCGTTCCCGATCTTCAAGAATAACCGGCGCGTCGTCAAGTGTGACGGACGAAGAGCGACATATTTACGGTAAAAACTCAAATAATCAATCTCCGTTTCTGCGCCGTTGCAAACAATAAATGTACGCTGGACTCCGTCAAGATTGGTACTGGGGATCCTAACTGTTAGGATCGTTCCGTTATCGTCTATGTCGTCAAGCGTTATGTTCGTCAGCTCTCCAATACCGCAAGCTCCACAAACACCGAACAGTAACGCTACCTAAAACTCGAGCGATAAGATAGGCAGGCAAATATAAACCACTTCGTTATTTTATATACCTTCATCATCAAGTGACTTTCATTGGGAGCATCTTTCAAGAACTTCTTAATCTCTTCGCGTTTGAAGCCCTTTGATTGTTTAGGTTTGTGGCCCTTGGAGGACTGCCTTAGGAATGCCATCATTCGGTTGTACTTTGAGATGTCTACGTTATGTTTGTCAGCTAGGGTTCTTCTGAGCATCGAATATACGGGCCACAACGTCGAGCAGTTCTTCGTCTTCAAAACCTCGGACAAATACGCGAGCATAACGTTTTCTGAATAAGACGATCCGACTTTGTGCTTGGTACACCATTCGACGAAAAGTTCATATTCTCTTTCGTACCTCTTCTGCGACTTTTGAGGCAGCACGCCTTCGTGCAACATGAAGCTCTCCGTGTCTTCTTCAGTGGATGGCCGAGTGCTGCAATGGATTTCGCTTTCATCGCTGCTGTCAGTCATTTTAATCCATTCTTTGCTGATATCACAACTGCAAGAAATCGAAAAATTAAGCTTGCTTGCCATAGTAAATCTAGGTACAGGGTACAGACTGACCCCAGTAGGTACCGTATGATCATAAACTTTTCTCCTCTAGGCAGGCTGTGGCCTGGCCAAAATCAGCTTCGTTTGCCTGTCAATGACCGGACCAAGTGCAAATAAGCCTGAAACCGCACGTAATCCTGACCATCTGCCCTAACCACCGCTCGTTATTAAGCGGTTCTAATTTTGCAGGTTTTTCCAAAATATAAATCAGTGAAAAGATTCACATCTTTCTTCCGTCATTAAAGTCATCATTTAGCACGTCATCGACTAGAAAAACTAACAACAGAAGCGTTTGTGAATCCCTTCGCCGGAAGATGGCGCAACATTCTTCACTTACCGCATTAAACTTTCCTGCTGTCCATACGGTATAGTCCTGAAAATAAAGCATCGTGTTTCGTCGGTTGAGCTCTATGGCACGCATCCCGAACGGTTACTTACAGCTAGGCCAGGAGCCTTTATCCCTTCTTGCTTGGTGTATCACGACCCTAGGAGCTTGTGAAAATTACGAATGCCTGATAGCTCAAGAAAGAATATCGTCCGAAACTGTGTTACTTTTAGTCCAGAGATTAGTGATAATGATATGGACCCTGCACTTGGTGACAAAAGCACAAAAATTGGTGGGATAGCACAAAAGACCGTGCTCATTCGATTGAGAAGAAGCGCCTCGCAGATTTTTTCTCGGAGAGGACTTTATCATTACCTAACCTCAACAGCATCAGGCGTTATGTCGCTATCATTATTTAATGTTGAAAAAATCAAAGTTCTCCGCTGGTGCGAGAAATTTGCTTCCATTTCTTTTTCACCTACAAGAACATGAAGATTGGCGCGTTTGATGTCGTTTCCCATATTTTCACACCAGCCTATTCCATGATTGAAGTCGAAATTGCGATTGTCTAATTTTTGGAAGAATGCCAGAGAAAAAGTGAGCAGTTTTCATTGCCCAGTTCAACAGCGGTTTTTCCAATTTTTTCAATCCATGATCTTGGTAACATTACAGAGGAAAAATAGATTGGACTATCCCCTAATAATATTTAGAGATTTTAAATGCGGAACCGTACGTAAAAATCCTTTAGAAGAACTTTTAGCAAGGGCGGTAAAAAGGTTCGGAGATCTCAGTTGCACCCGTTTCGAGCAAAATGCATGATGTAAGTAGCGGAAAAAAAACGCGCGACTGGTTCTGTGTAGTTCACCTGACAAGAGCGGTGTTCAGATTATTTTGGTCCGACATCTTGCTTTTGCACTTTACTGGAACATACCCTTTTATGAGGTTATGGTCCTTGACAGTGAGTGTATGTAACTGCGCGTCCTGAGCAAAGTAATTTTTGCAATCCCTATGATGTACTCCCACAGTGCTACACGTATTTTACCGCGCCTAATAAAAATTCGTCTACGTAATTTTCATGTGTGGTTTCGCAAGTAAACCCTCGAAATATTATTAGAAGACAGTTCAACCTGTACTATCGACAGTAATATCGATTAATTTTTTTTTTAACCGCTGTTGAACTGAGCAATAAAAATTGCTCACTTCTTCTCCTGGCTTTCTCTCAAAAACAGGACTATTGCAATTTCTACCTCATAAATGGAATGAGAAAATGTGGGAAATAATACCAAATGCTTCTATTTTTCATTTTCTTGTAGGCGGATCCTATAGATTCACGTTACTTTTGTACATTAGAGGTGGTCGTTTGGTCTTGGAGGATCCTTTCTGCACTGCGACCTATAAGATCTTTTGTGCGTATACGTTACTTTTGGAAAAAAATGAATTAAGACAAATAAAATAAGGATCCATTGTGTAGCCTTTCATCGATTGATTTGTCCAATAAACTTATGGACAGGGTGCCTCAAAACTTACGTCATAAGGTACCTGATTTTAACCCTGTTGGTCTAATGTGCGTTGACAAGGTTCTTGAAAATTTCTTTGTCCTTCATGTCAGACCGGGAGCTTTAGGCTGGTATAGACTTGTCAATCTTTGAAAAAGGGCCAAAATTTACGTCATAAGGTACATGAATGAAACTGACGGGCTTTTGTATGGGAACATCCCGTTAGTCAAAAATTGGGTCATAAGGTCATAAGACCGTTGTCGTAAAGTTTTGCAATAGAAAGGTTAGCGAAGACTTGAGTTTCGTGGTTGGTAGCCTTACCGTGGTTAGTTCCGCGTCTACCAAGTTCCTCGGTCTTCATGTTGATCAGTCGCTTGGCTGAGGTCAGCACATCGAAGCCGTCTGTAAAAAATTGAATTCGACCTTCTATGCTATTTTGAAGCTCAGAACTACTTTGGGCCCAGCTGGTTTGTTGAATACCTACTATTATCTGGCCTATTCTTGCTAAGTTATCACATCTGTGGTTATCACATTGTCTTTTGGAGTGCATCTTCCAGCAGCCACAGGGCTTATAGGCCAAAAAAGAATCATGAGACTAATCTTCAATCTTTCGTATCAACAATCATTCAAACCGGTCTTCATAGAGCAGAGAATTTTGCCTTTGCCCTACATCTATATTTACTATTGTTTATTACTAGTTAAAAACAATGTACACACCCTTGAAAGAAACTGTGATCATCACAGCTATTCGCCTAGGCACCGACATTCTTTAGTCACATTTAGTCATAATTCTAGTCAGTATGAGAAGTCTCCCAGTTACAGCGGTATACAAATGTATAATAGGCTACCACATAAGTTCAAAACTATGACCTCCAAAGAATTTTCTAAACATGTCAAGGAAATGTTGCTGTTTCAGTTCCATTGTTTCTAGTCTGTCGACGAGTATATGTTATGTGATTTGTAATTCTTATTTGTGATATTATGTTACTGTCGAATTAACATTGTTCATGTTGTTCATTTATTTATGTTTGACGTGTACATCCGACACTTCAGCCCCATACAAATAAAGTTCTATTCTTTTCTATTCTATTATATTCTAAGACAAAATTTTTGGGGACCCTCGGTCCATAAGACAATAAGTTTGAAATTTTCAAAAAGGGGCAAAATTCACCTCCTCCTCCTCCTGGACACTTCTCCTTTGACATAATTTCAAGAATAAAAAACGATTCTTGCATGATTTTTCACGTAGGTTTCGCATCTGTTCACAAATTTTTTTAATGGGACATCGCTTACAGAGTGCAACATCGAGAAATTTTTCTCAAATAGTACACTCTGTATTTCAACATAGAAATCAATTCCGTATTCAATCCTGATTACAAATAATATATACCACACTTAGTGGGTTAGTCAACAAAAGCAAAACACCTGTGAAAAAATTGATACATTTTGGTTCTTTTTTGGAAATTTCAAACTTGTCTTATGGACCGGAAGCCCTCAAAAATTTTGTCTTACGACCATATTTTCGATTAAGGGGATGTTCCCACACAAAATCCCGTTGGTTTGATTCATGTACTTCATGACTTAAATTTTTTGCCATTTTTTTTGAAAACTGACAAGCTCATACTAGCCTAAAGCCCTCCATCTGACTTATGACTCAAGTTTTGAGGCACCAGCTCCCTGTCCATTAAGTGTGGTTTGAAAATGAGTCGATTTTCTTTGAACTACATCCAATGGCTTGAAATGTTAGTCTACACATAAAAGAATTGATAGGGGTCAACGAAAACTGAAAGTGGAGGGGGATTTTCTTCCACTTAGTTAAAAAACCGGAGGAATAGGGTTTGAGTGGGTGTGTTTTGCCACAGTACCAAAGTGAAATGTGATATCATATTTGTGCAATCGGGCAGAAGGATATAGGTAAGAAAGGGATGTTTCCAACGAAATTCAGTATGAATTAAGGTTTAGTAGTACATTTTTTCCGAATGGATATCCAGCCTGGATAGCAATAATAATGATACACAGGTCCATCATAAGTCGCATGCAAATTTTATTACAGAATTTGGCATCAGGTTGGCCAACGATGCTGACTCTGTGCGACCTCTCTTGGTGTTGGATAAAATAGGTATGAAGAGTAAGTAAAATCTTTGCTGCAAACCTCCTGGTGCTTTTTGAAGATCGCATGGTTCAATTACGTTTTCAAACTGAAGAATACCATGCAGTCACAGACAAAACATTTGATTTTCAACTTTTTATTAATAGCTTGTCATCCTACATGATTTTTTATGTGTATTTAGTTGAACTCTAGATGGGAAGCCGTTACCGCAAAAGTTGCATAAATACGGGTTTTCGCCGGTGTGCCTTCGTCTGTGCAGCAGCAAAGTTGAAGACTGGTTGAAGCACTTGCCGCAAAACTCGCAAGAGTATGGCTTCTCGCCCGTGTGCACTCTTTCGTGTATCACCATGCTGGTCTTGTTGGTGAAGGCCTTGTCGCAGTAGTTGCATGCGAAAGGTTTGACACCCGTGTGGGTTCTGGTATGGATATCCAGCTTGTCTTTGGCTTTGCAAGCTTTCCCACAAATATCACAAAGGTACGTCTTTCCTGGCGTCGCCTTCCCATCAGTCTTGTTCGTATGCGTCTTGTTCATATGCCTTTCGAGGCTTTTGGCGAAACTGAATTTTTTTCCGCAAGCCAGGCACTGGTTCGGCAAAAGCACGCCCTCTATGGCAACTCTATGAGTGCGCACCTGGTGCTGGACCAAATACCTCGAGTACATGAACTTCTTTCCGCAGACGATGCACTCGAACGAGGTGGGACCTCCGGCATGCGTGGCCTCGTGTTCTTTGTGCAAGACGACGTCGTTGAAGCCTTTCCCGCAAGTCGAGCAGTCGTACAAGAACTTTTTCAAGTGGGTAATGTTGATGTGCGTGAGCAGACACGTCCGCCTGGCGTTGCTGTAATCGCACAGGACGCAGCGGAAGATATTGTCGTCGCTGTGGATGACTTTGTGAGTGCTGTATTTGTACGCGCTGGCAAATTTTCTATCGCAAACATCGCAAGTGTACGTCACTTCGTGCGTTTTCAGGTGCCGCTTCACCGCGTCCTTTTCTTGGTATTCGGCGTCGCAAGTGTTGCACACGTAAATTTCTTGGACTAGGTCGAACCTGTACGTGTGCAGTTCGTTCGAATCTTTCCAGGTGTAGTGTTCCATCCTGCGGTGGGCTTGTAAGAGTTTCTTCAGTTCGAACGTTTCGTGGCATTTTTTGCACTGCCACGACCTAGAGGCTTTGTATAATTTCTTCTTTTTCTTCGGTGGTTTAGCTGGCTTTTCAGAACTAGCGATTGAATCCGTGCTGTCCTCCTGTTTGAGCAATTCTGCCACGTATTCACCATCGCTATCTTTTCTTGTTCTCATCCTCAATCGCATCTTCGTCCTAAAAAAAGTGTTAATTAAAACAAATCCTTTGAAAATAATTGAAAAATGTATGGCGTTTTTGTCTGCAATCTATTACGCAAACTGTCATGAACACCATGTATTCGGTCATAATTCATTTTACCTATACGTTGAAATGATCTTAAAAAAAATAGCCTCCTCCATCCTTTTGCTGTCGTTGAACACCTCCTATCACCATACGCCCCTCGTAGTCGCATATTTTGTCACATGAGAAACCGGGACAACGAGGGACTGACATAGGAATCTGACGGAATGTGAGTCCAATATAATAACCACAAACAGGAGCACTTGAGGCAGAAGCCCGGCGGTTCATCCTCTGTGATTCTCTATGTTGTACGCTGTCTGCAGTATACTTATAGAAATCCTCGTGCGGCGCCATCTATCAAGATGAGATTTCCGTCCTTATGATTAACATCGTTATGTTTTTTCTGCTGAAAGCCATTGTGATCGTGCGGAAGAAATTTTTAGATAACGACGGATAGCCTTCATGAGGTCCCCCAAGACGATTCCAGAGTGATGTTTGTCTGTATGGGTGTATGTATGTATGTATGTTTGTAAACTCTCATGATAACTGTCAAGCCGTTGATCCGACTGAGTTAACATTTGGCATACAGAAATAATGTTACCCTTGGATGCGACTATTCGGTTTTGGCTGTCATCTGTCAAAAAAGAAGTGTCACTGACAAAAAATGACAGAAGCTATATCTCACGTAACTTGACTTGCGATATATCATTTGATTTGAAAGTCCTTGAAAAACTGCATCGAGAACTGTTATTATTCAAAATATTATGTCAAATGCATAAGAACCAAATTTGACAGGAAGCAACACAACAAAAGAATCAAATCATGTCTGCAGTTTGAGTTTTCCGCCATTTACCAGTCGGGCGCGACAAATTTTTGAACTTTTCCCTAGCCGTTACCACTCAAGACGGCCGCTCACCCGGTTTTTGACCAGGACGAATCGCGGTGAAGAACTCATCTCGGACGTCTTTTTTGCTGCAGTGGGATCGAGTTTTTTCGGGAAATTCCAACTGCTATCGATAGTGAATCGCATTGGGCGTCGTGTATGCCTATTTCCTAATGCGGCACGGTTTAGATTTTCTGCTCGATTTTCCGGCGATGATTTTTTTCAAAATGAAACTGGCATATTCCATGAATTCAAAAAGACTGAAAAGCAAACTTCGACCTATGGTTAGCCCAATGAAATATTCATTTTAGGTGCAGACTTCCTGCGAATCACTGTTAAAGAAAATATTGAATTATTTTAGCAAAAGGGGGAGTTTTTGAAATCGGCTCAACGGTTTTCGAGTTTTCACCTTCGGAAAAATTGCAATTTATAACTTTTTATTCCGTGAACAGGTTTCCACCAGTTTTTTCAAACAAAAGAACTGTTTTTTTTTTCAAATTTTCAACCTCTCCCCCAATAAATTGAACATTCAGAGAATTTTAGAAGGGGAAAAGGGGGACTTTTAACAATTTTGAAAATATTTTATTCAGGAGGAGAATTCCATTCCCTTCAATTTGATGTATCACAATGTAGGTAGTGCCATTTTAGATATTGAAATTGGGGTGAGGGAGTGAAGGGGTGAATTTGGGTGGAACTTTTTGCACAGAAAATTTCTTTCCCTGATGTTATGCACGATGACGTTGACTGTACTGAACAAAATTAAGGGGTCGAAAATATTAAATTCGAAACTCACCTCGGGTTCCACCAAAATTTTAAGAGCAGATTAAGTCTATCACGCTGATAGTTGCTATGCACCAGACAATAGGATGGCCAGTTGCTTAGTTACTATCAGAGTGATAAAGTTATCGCGTTGATAAAAGTGTGGTGGAACCCGAGGTCAGAGAATTTTAGAAAGAAGGGGGGTGGGGCTGAAAATTTAAGAAATATTTTTTCAAGAAGAGAATCTAATTTTTCTCATTTGATGTATCGCAAAGTGGGTGGTGTCAGTTGAAATTTCGTAGTTGGGGTGGGTGGGGGTGAGGCGGTTCAGCATAGAAATTCGTTAATGTATGTTTTAGATGTCTCCCTCCATATAAAGATCGACCTGTCCGAGCTTTTTCGAAGAAATAAGGTGAAATGTCCAAAAACCTCTTTGTTCGGTTTTCGTTGGACCACCCTGTATTCTATTTTTAGGAGCTCAAGTCCTCTTTTAAAGTAATTCTACTAATAATAATAAAATTAATCCACCAATTCACAGAATAAGCTTGGATCTTAAATCTAGTTGGTTATTGTTTTATTTCTTGAATGCAGTGGCGTATCTAGGGTAAATTGCGCCTAGGGCAAAACATGAAAATGGCGCCCCTGAATTAGAAACCCTGGGAAATACGCCGCAGGCAGTTTTTCCAGAATTCAGATGGGCCAAAAACAGAAATTGGGCCCCCTATTATAGGTTATACCTAGATCAGATTTAAAAAAAAGGCAAAAGTTGATCGTCTGTTTGAATGTATTGGTTTTGGTTTTTCCCTCTTTCTCTGTTCCCATTTCGCTTGTCAATTTTAGCTCACACGAATTGCGCCCAACAGGTAAAATATCTACATTATAAACTGCTCAACAATGAAAGTGTTACAAAGCAAAAATTCACCCAATTTTGAACCGCTGTAACTTTTGATTGGCACGAAAGATTTCAATTTTGTTTCAAGTACTGAAGAGCCCAATTTTTTGGCCATCTTTCTTGTCAATATGAAATCCATAGAGCCCCTTATAAAACTTCTACAGGGTGATGAACAGAGCAGTGCAAAATTGATGAAAGTTCAACATACCCCCGTTTTCGTTGAAATTTTTTTTCGGGAGTATCAACACCAAATTTATGAAGAATGATGTGTTCCCTCGAAACGGTTTTTGAATTCTCGGGATTCCAGTCGAAACAGCCAAAATATGATTTTTTATTGTGAATACTGTGAATTATTCCTGTGGCAACGCAAAAACATTAGAACTTTTCATATCAAGATGACGCCACTTGGTAGGCTTGTTCACTGAACAATTCTGAGCAATTTGATATGCAATACGTTCCTATTGTCTAGTGTAGGGGTGGAGAAAAGCCCAATTGGCAGCGTACTTTTTGGTACTACTCCTAAAATTTGGGATTTTAGCATTGAAAAAAGGTTAATTCTTACTCTCTTTAGTCAACATGGGACTACGTCATTAGAATTGGATCAACCCAATTTCCACCATTTTGAAATTTTTTGCCTTCACCTCAAATTTCAAAACATAGGCATGTTTGGCATCATTTCTTGAAATGTTGGTCCCAAAAATGGGATTCTGTCATTAAGATCTGTCTATCTGTTAGTTTATCTGTCTATCTTTTTCCGAAAAAATATTTATAGAATTTTTAACCCCACCCCCCTTCTTCCTAAAATTCTTTGAGTGTCCAATTTAATATTCTTGACCTCTCAATTCTTTTCAATGCAGTCAACGTCATATTGCATAGCATCGGAAGGGATAATTTTCTGTGAAAAAAATGCCACCCGAATTTCACCCTTTCGCTCCCCCCACCTTATCTCAAAAGTCTAAAACGGCAATATCTACTTTGTGATACATCAAATTGAAGGAAATTAAATTCTCTCCATGAACAAAATTTTTTCAAATTTTTCAAAACCCCCATTTTCCTCACAAAACACCCCAAATGTCTAATTTATTTGGAGAGGGGTTGAAAATTTCAAAAAAATTGTTTTTGGAAAGAGAATTCAATTCCCTTCAATTTGATGTATCACAGAGTAGGTGTTGTTTCGTTAAATTTTGAAGCTGAGGGGGGGGGGAGAGCAACAGGGTCAATTTGGGTAGCACTTTTTCCACCGATTTTTTTTTTTCGATGTTTTCTATGATGACACTGACTGAATTAAAAACAATTGAGAGGTCCAGAATTAAAAAGAGGACAGTCAGAGAATTTTTAGGGCGAAGGGAGGTGGGGTTAAAAATTTTGTGAATATTTTTTTCAGAAAGAAAATTTGATTCTCTTCAATTTAATGTATCGCAAGGTAGGTCATGTCGTTTGAAATTTCGAAGTTGGGGTGAGTGGGGGCGGGGGGCTTAAGATAGAAATTTCCCAATTTATGTTTTAGATGTCCCCTTTGATATAAAAATCGACCTGTTTTTGCTCGAAGGAATGTTCACTAGGAATCGGGAGTTATTGCAGGTGGATAGTTTTTAAATGATCACCCGGTGCAGTATTCACAATAAAAAATCACATTTTGGCTGTTTCGACTGAAATCTCGAAAATTCAAAAACCGTTTCGAGGGAACACATCATTCTTCATGAATTTGGTGTTGATACTCCAAAAATTTTTTTTTGGCGAAAACGGGGGTATGTTGAACTTTCATCAATTTTGCACTGCTCTGTTCATCACCTTGTGAAAAATTTATGAAGAGCTCTATGCATTTCATATTGACAAGGAAGATGGCCAAAAGATTGGGCTATTCAGTTCTTGAAACAAAATCAGAAACAGATGTGCCAATCAAAAGTTATAGCGGTTCAAAATTGGGTGAATTTTTGCCTTGTAACACTTTCATTGTTGAGCAGTTTATATAATTATACAGGGTGTCCCAGAAATGGCGCATAAACTCTCCAGTACGTTGTAGCGGACCTTCCAGGGAACTCTAGAAAAATAGTAAAAAAATTCCTCCTTGACCACTCTTCGAGATATAAGACTTTGAATTTGAAAACTCAACTTCTTTATTTCTGTGACTTAGTCAAAACCGCAATATTTATCTCATGGGGATAAAGCCCTTTCAGCATTTTCTGGTGAAATAATACTCAACAACTTTTGATTAATGGCTACAGCAAATTTTGAATTTTGCAAATTTTCAATCAAATTACCCAGAAAATGGATCTGGCATCATCGGTGAAAAACAAATGAGTAGGTATACCTACAATCTGACATTGAATAAATGAGAAATCCATGGAGGGTATATAAAGGAGACTGAACGAGTAGTGAGAGCTGTCAAAAAAAACGGTATAATTTTGTGTCGTCAGGTTTCAGTTATGAATTTTTCCACAGCAGCGCAAGTGTTCCACTAAGGCCTAGTTGTTTATAGAAACCTGCAATTTAAAAAAAAATCTGTAGGGATCTGTCACAATTTATTCCGAAGGTTATTTAGTTTGTCAGAAGCCAGATCATTCAGATCAGTCAAAACAGCTGAAACTGATGCAGGGCTAAAACTCCCGTGCACCCGTGTACCCAATGATTAATTTGCTACTTCAGTCTGCGAGGTCGGAATAAGCTGGGGCTTCTTTTCACCATTTTTTTATTCCACGACTTTAGGTTCCTACACTGCCTATTGGCAATGAACGGCCGGCCAGAAAAAAATTACCTGAATAATGTGTGGCCGTCGAAGGCCTGGACGAAAGTTCTCTGGCCGGCCATCCATTGCCGCGGCCGGCGGCCGCTATGGTACTTCTATGGATTTGGGTACCTAGTGGAACAGTCTGAACCTCGGTCTGAAGAGTACACAAAATGAGGCCCAAAGGTGATTAAACACAAAAGAACTCAGCAGAAAGTAACTCGAATACAATACGTAGCACAACGGAACAAAGCAGACATGAACGGAACTCGATAAAAACTGGCGGAAGACAAGCAGAGACCAGGGACAAAATCGTGACGTGTGAACCTTTCAAAATGACAACGGCTTTGAATTCCTAAATGGGTCTAGTAGCCCGCAACAAGCTTGCATAATTTTCCGCTGCAGCGCGGGTGTTCCACTCAGGCCTGAAAAACTCTACTACATAGAAACGGACCACTTTTGAGCAGGCCGTGTAGTCTCCTTATCTCTATCCTCCATGGAGAAATCGAATGAAGTCAATTTCTGACAATAAGATCAGTCAGTGTCATTTTGCATCATTCCTGCCTCGTTTTCACTTTTCCGCGAATAATGTATGCGGCTAGGGAATACACTGATATGTTACTGATTTTGGGCGAACGTCGCGGCAACAACTTGCAGGCGGAACGCATTATTTACCCCCAGCAATACCCTCAAAGAAAGCATTCCGATCGTACTTATGTGATAATGAGAACAAAAGACAGAGCCAGAAGGACCGGACAGGTAGCATCAGTATTATTACAAGCAGATCGCGGCCGTCCTCGTCATGTGAGGGTACCTGATGCCTGATGCTGAATAGGACGTTTTTGAACTGCTTCAGAATCAACCAAATCGAAAGGCTCACAAAGTTTCACCGGGACTGCATGCACTTACTTTTTTCTCGAATACGAGTAGTCCCAACGCCTATCGTCAAAGGAGCCTGACGGATGTTGATATACACACATGATTTGCAAGGATAAGTTAAATAAGTGAAAAGGGTGTGGCGTTTTTTTAAAGTGAATTTCTTTCTGAGACAGCCTTAGTAACACCTAAATAAAAATGGGAGAAACGCAGTTTTACAAGTTTATTTTCTAAATGCGCGAAAGTTGTTGAAATTACGAAGAGGTGCGATCGGTAGCTATCAAGCCAGTAGCTGTGTCAATAGGCACCAGTATCAGTACCTACAAGGAAATGTCTAAATTGGCCCTCACAATGACCGTTTCTATGATGACCATGTTTATATTGGAACAATTGTATTCTTACCTAGCGGTACGTATGTAGGTGAACATGTGCAGTCGTGCACGTTTGCCAAATCGACCGTTTAGTTTTTTGGCGATAACTTAATAAATAAAAGCCAAAGAATTTTTCTAATATTTTTCCCCGACTCTATGATGAGTTCCCAGCAACGTACTGGAGAGTTTATGCGCCATTTCTGGGACACCCTGTATAGAGTTTAAAGAACTTGGTGTTTGATTTGTTTTTCTAATTTTTTCTATTTTAAATTTTTTTACATTTTCACATTTCTTCTTATTTGCGCCCTGAGGATCAAAGTGCGCCCATAGCACGTGCTCCACTTGCCACCTGTAGATACGCCCCTGCTTGAATGACACGTAACTAACGTACTGACGTAATTAATTGACATTAATTGGTCACATTTGTGTTAATAAGTCTGACCTACAACCGTTTGACGTCTGAAAAGAAATGATAAGCAGTGAAATTACAAGTCAAGAGTTGCGGGTCGCTGTTGAATAGCAAGCATACCAACAAAACACACAAAATGTGCCCTGATTTACGCGCTGAATTCAATAAAACTGCTCCCCCTTGATGCCACACATGCGCATTAGAATTCGTGAATGAGGTATATTACGTACGCCGTTATTTTGCGCTCATTTCAGAAGTTAAAAATCACTTTCGAGGTGTGGCAGAAGTGACGTCTGGACAAGCCATAATCTAAAAGAACTGATAATTCACAATAACTAATAACTTCCATTTTCTTTATTTTCATGATTCGAAGCTATTTTATGCAAATTCCCAACACTGACTAATTCTAAGATATTCTCATTATCACCTCTCATCGCCACAAGCATTACCTTGATGTAATATGGTATCGTCACATAATCATAAGTCATAACCAGATGCTTGGAAGCTCGAAGTTGAACAGGCCAAATTAAAACTGAATTCCAAATATAATCCAGACAATTAAAAGTAATTCAACAAAATTTAAAAAAAAGCTCAATAACTCTGACAATATAATATACTGTTCAGTAAATCATTTTTTCCGAACGTGGTGCTTTTTTATGTGACCATAAAGTAACGCATAAATCGAAAAAACTTTTTTGCAAGTACCACACTTGAAACAATTTCTCGCGTTGTCTCCAGTTTCTGTTTTAAATCTCTCTTTCTTCGTCTCTACAAGCGGCCAATGCAAACGCCTGAAAAAAATAAGTTGGGTTAAACACAAATCACTAGCAATTAAGGTATGGACACGAATCGAAAAAACTGTAAGATTTTGACACATCAAAGACTTTTAAGAACAGGACAGACACGTTACAAATACGCTGAAGGAAAAAATCAGTAGATTAGAATTTTTATTATAAAAAAAGTACTAGGTTAGGCACTCGTTAAACAAGTTGTCAGCGCCAGCACACTATAACTTATTATGGTTTTCTTTTAAATAAATACATAACTCTGACTTTTGCGTAATTATAAAGCTACATCGAACGAAGTAACAATTTTGAGAACAACATGAATGGGTAGGTTCATATCAAGATTTCTTTCAACTTCCTCCAGTACAAGTCCTGAAATGTATATTAAGAGCACCCCTGGATGTAAAAGCAGAATCGCAAAACTGGCAAACGTAAGGTTTTTCGCCGGTATGACTGCGCTGATGGATAATCAACGGTCCATTTTGACTGAAGCACTTTCCGCAATACTCGCAAGAGTAAGGTTTTTCCCCGGTGTGTACCCTCTCGTGAACCCTCAAGTAGTCCTTTCTTGTGAAGCTCTTATCACAGGACTGGCAAGAAAATGGTTTCACGCCGCTGTGAACCCTGCGGTGAATCATCAGCTTGTCCCTGTCGGTGTAATACTTTCCGCAAACATCGCACAAGTGCTTCCTCTCGTCCGAATCTTTCCTGTGCAAGCTTCGGATGTGCTTCTCTAGGGTCTTTTCCTTGCCGAAGGTCCTCAAGCAAAACCCACACTGGTTCTTGGCCAGGACACCCTCGAATCCGGCGCTGTGCAGGCGGATTTGATGCGTCAAAAGGTACCGGGAGAAAGGGAACGCCTTGCCGCAGACCACGCACTCGAAAGGTTTTATGCCTAGGTGGACGTTCTCGTGCTCTTTGAAAACGACCCCGTCGTTGAATCCCTTCCCGCATGTTTTGCAATAGTAGTAGAACTTATTGTAGTGCACACAGTTGATGTGCGACAGAATCGCGCTCTGCTGCGACGAAGAGTAACTGCAGAGGGGGCACCTGAAGCACTTGTCGTCGCTGTGGTTGCGTACGTGGCAGGAGTAATCGTATGCCGAAGCGTAAGTCTCTTGGCAATCCGGACAAGAAAACGACTCCATGTGAGTTTTCATCACGTGTTCTTGAACTTCAAATTCATCTTCGTATATCGCGGCGCAAAAGTCGCACGTATAGTTGGAAATACTGTCGTCGTAGTGGTAATGTTTCTTTTCTTTTTTGCTGTGGAATGCTTTTATGTGCCGGCAAAACAGGCCTCGGTTTTCGAATTTCTCCGAGCACTTGTAGCAAGTCCAGTTTCGTATTTTTTTCTCCTTGTCCGCGACTTTGAGAAGTTGGACTTTTCTCTTACGCCGTTTCTTCCGTCGAGATCTAAAAAAGAAAAAAATTAAAGAACGTCATAGCAATTACATACCTATGTGTCGGTTTGGCGGTGGGTATTGGGCAAAAAAAAACAAAATATTGCTGTGATATTTTATTCATATCGACAGTTGTTAAAAAAACGTAAAACTTGAAACAGATGTCCACACCGTAACATGATTCTGATGAGTTTAACAATAAGTTCATTTTTTTTGTTCACAGTCACACTTCAGATACAAACTATCACCTTTTCGAGATGTATTTCAAAAAGCATCGATTGTATGTCAGAAAAGGTTACTAATCTCTCAACGCAGATGAAGCATGGTTGAAAGGGACCCTTTATACAAAAATTTGCTTACGATCATGGACACTCACCAGGAAAGTGTCGTGGTATACCGTGTGTTTTTCGAAAACAGCACCAGCCCTTAACTTTTTTCCTATGGGATATACCGTGTGTTTTTCGAAAACCGCACCAGCCTATAATTTTTTTCCTATGGGATATATAGATTTGAAATTTCTATGGCGTATTTGGGAGTACTTTTGCCATAACCGGAAGTGACATCAACTCTTGAATGGAACACCCTGTATATTTTTCGATATTTGGATAGAGTTTTTTTTTATTGACACTGTGGTGGTCTTAAAAATCCTCTATGATGAGAAATGACGATTTTATAGCGGATTGAATATAACTGAAATTCATCAAATTATTGGCACCAGAGGTGGCTGCGGCCACAAATAATAATCTGAAGTTAAAAGTTTGTTTATTGTTCATGTCGATTTCAACCCGCAACGCTTCCTGACATGAACAATAAAGAAACTTTCAACTTCAGATTTTTATTTGTGACCGCAGCCACCTCTAGTGCCAAGAATTTGATAAATTTCAGTAATATTCAATCCCCTATAAAATCGTCATTTTTCATCATAGAGAATTTTCAAAACCACCACTGTTGTGTCAATTTTGATTGATTTCCCTTGGACGGTTTCGGAGATATATTGAATAAAAACCATTTTCAGGGTCCAACCTTTAGGGGCCTGTAGCTCCCTTTAGGAAGCGTTTCCAGACCCATGTTCATAGGAATTTTTTTTTTTTGTTTTGATGAGGGGAAGCTGCCTCAGAACGTTGTCGGTATATTTTCGGGACACCTGTATATCTCATAGGAAAAAATTATAGGCTGGTGCGATTTTCGAAAAACACACAGTATAGATTCGAAATTTTTATGGGGTATTTGAGACCACATTTGTTATTTTTTGCGTTGATTATGAAGCTTCTCTCACTTCCAGAAGTAACCCGAAGTGACATCAAATCACGATTCTCAAATGGAACACCTGTATATTTTTTGACATCCGGATAGAGATTCTTTCAAAAATTCTCTTTGATAGAAAAATGATGATTTTATAGCTGATTGAATATAATCAAATCATCATTACCAACGATGGCTACGACCAAAAATAAAAGTCTGAAGTTAGAAGTTTTTCTATGTTCATGTCAGGAAGTGTTTCCAGTTGAAATCGACACGAACAATGAACAAACTTTCAACCTTAGACTTTTATTTGTGGTCGCAGGCACCTTTAGTAGGTACCAATAATTTGATGAATTTCTGTTATGTGCAATCCGTTATAAAATCGTGATTTTTCATCATAGAGAATTTTTCAAACAACCGCTGTGTCAATAAGAAAAATCTTGATCTGAATATCAAAAAATTTACAGGATGTTCCATTTGAAAATCAAAAGTTGATGTCACTTCCGATTACTTCCGGAGGAAAGAGAAGCTTCAAATTCAACACTAAAAATAGCAAAAGTGGTCTCAAATACCCAATAAAAATTTCAAATCTATGTATCCTATAGAAACCCAATGAGAATTCCAAATCTATGTATCCTATAGGAAAAAAGTTATGGGCTGGTGCGGTTTTCGAAAAACACACGGTATGCTCGTGATGAGAGTTCTCGTGGCAAAAATGACGACTTTTTTTGTAGTTCAGGAGTCGTTGACTATATTGCAGATAATCGTAACCAAGATATTATTAATTAGAAGTTGTCTGAAATACAATTGACTTCTGACGTACAAAAAAAAGATGCTTTCGATAAACGATAAAATTATTACTAGGTACTTCCTGAAATACAAATCTAAAATGTGTAGTGACGATCTTGCTTTTGTCTTGGATGACTTCAAATTTTTTGACAGCACGACTTATTTCGAACGCTTATTTGCAAGTTATAAGTTATCATAACAAATAGAGGGAGGAAGAAAAAATACAGAATATCAACACATATCTCATAGGCTCATAGGTAGATCAAGTACTTACGTACCTATTTACAAATTCATGTTTTGGAAACGAATAATAACAGAGCTACAGCCATTCTAAGTTAAACTGGAAAAATCGTTTTCTTATCCGAAACCGTTCAACCGACTTTGCTTAAAATTAGAACAGACATTGATGAAATGATCTGAATGCAAGGAGCTGATTCAATTGGACGAGAAAAAACCAATGGCACAGAAATTCTTTTCAGAAACCAAATTTTGTATTGATCAGTTGGTCAGAATCCACTCAAGAAAATCTCGAATTAGCTATTATTTTTCTTTAGTTAACTTTATTGGTGGAATCCGCGATGAGTGATAACTTTTTTTATTATCACTTGATTTTTATAATATCATGCAGCTTTAGGCTGGAGCGGAAATTCCAAATGATAACGTTATTACTGTTATTAGGTGGAAATTCATCCGAAGTAAAATTTCCTTGTAAGGTGGTGCTTGAGAAATGACTCGAACGCAAAACAATTTTCAAAATTTTGTTCAATTGAAGATAATAAAGAAATTGAAACGTGTATTTAGAAGATGCACTTATTGTGACTTGTTTAGGATGTTCCTGGTTGAAATTGTTCAAGAAACGAACATGGTAGGAGTTGAACTGCACTGAACAATTTTTTAATGAAATCACCGACTGCTAGAGCTGTATTACACTACACAATTTTTTGTACAATTTTTGGAACAATCTGTCAGTCAAGCAATCAAGTTTATTGTTTTTTGACACTATTTTGGCAAATTGTTCCAAAGAATTGTGTAGTGTAATACAGCTTTTAGTCGCGTGTGTCACCATCAAGCTGATTTTCATATTGTTGGTAACGTTAGCTGTATGTAACTAAAAACTGTCGTTTTTTGTCAAAAACATGCTGTTGAGTTTTGATTCTACCACGGTCACTTCTTGGATAATTCAAGCCAAAGACCCCTTGAAGTGGTCAGAATTAGTGGATTTTCCTAACACACATTGTAATTTTGAAATGAAAAATGATAAAAGTCTGTTCATTTTTTCAGGCGATGCAGGAATTTCAATTTGACTTGAATTTTCAAGTGTTCCACTTCAATTGTTGAGCATTGTATTTTTTGAAGACGAACTTTTGGAAACATAAAAAAACCACCGATTTTAGGAGTCTGAAAATACAATTTTAGGGTAACATGTGTTTCCTCCAGTCAAAAATTGTATTTATTCACAATGAGTTAGTAATCGATACATTCCTAACTTTCAAAGAGTTGGAAAGTGAATGATAATGATCCTTCACAGGTTGAAAAATTATGTCACTTTCGGACCACGGGCCGGAAGTGACGTACGGAGACATGACTTGTTCTGAACAGCTGTCGCGGAGCGCGGAGTGTTCAGAGTGTTCAGCGGAGTGGCACTAGGCCACCGAACTTTATAAGACGAGTGTAGGGGCTTCACTGAACACCACTGAAGAGCAGATGTACCAAAATTCATTTTCTTATCAACATCTACAGGTGTTTCGCAAATACGGTTGCAAACTCCTAGGGGAGATTCCCCATCAAAAATGGACCAGGAGAAAATGTAACTTCGATGTCCTAAAATGCTCCGTTGAAAAGTTACAGGGGTGTTCAAGTTGACTTTTTAAAACTGATTTCTTGACATAAGTTTTGAACTGTTCAACCGATTTTGTTCAAATTTTCAACAGAGTTAACTGGAATAAGTCTCTATCGAATAATAGTAACGTGTTGAGAAAAGAAAATTCAGGGGCATAGATAATGGGAGGTGTCCTCATATTTCCCCTCCCAATTTTTTACACCCCTAGCTATTTTTCCAAATTGTTCTGAATTTTAGATTCTACGTTCAATTTGGAGAAAAAAATTAATCTTGCAAAATTTTGATTAGAGGCTTCGTTTTTGAGATATCTGGGTTTAAAACTTTGGAAACCATCTCGAAATTGCCACTTTCAAATGACTCAAAATTTGAATCCAAAAAACTCATGATTTCTTAGCAGAAATAGGTTCTCAAGAATTTTCAAGTCAATAAACTTTTTTTTTCTGGGAAACGTGAAGTTTTCAGGAAAAAAAAATTGGGCTCATTGAAAGTGGCGATTTCGAGATGTTTTTCAAAGTTTTAAACCCAAATATCTCGAAAATGAAGCCTCTAATCAAAATTTTGCAGGAGGAACTTTTGTTCTAAATTGGACGTAGGATCCAAAATTCAGAACAATTTGGGAAAATAGCTGAGGGAATAAAAAATATGGGGGAAATATGAATACACCCCCCATTATCTACGCCCCCGATTCATTTTTTCTAAAGACGTTGCTATTATTCGATAGAGACCTATTCTGGTTAACTTTGTTCCAAATTTGAACAAAATCAGTTAAACGGTTGAAAAGTAATGTCAAAAAATCGATTTTAAAAGTCAACTTGAACACCCTGTATCTTTTTAACAGGGCATTGTAAGATATCGAAGCTTGGAGATCAAAGTTATATTTTTTCCTGGTCCATTTTTGATGGGGAATCTCCCCTAGAAGTTTGAAACCGTAATTGCGAAACATCCTGTACTATTATAATATTGTTACGAGTGGCGATTATCTCGTGCATTCGAGAGCACAATCCCGGCGGCAGCTCGGCGGGCTCCGTCTCTGGCTTCAAACCCAGAGGTCCGAGGTTCCAATCCTGCTGGAGCAGGTGACTTTTTCCTATGCGCTCATTAGTACTTTAGCGTGTACTACCGAGCGGTCATGTCAAGGAGAAAAGAGTGGAACGGAGGAAGTCACCGAAAAAAAGGCGCTAATAAGCATGTACTCAATGCGCCCCTGAACATCTGACTGTAAAAAAATCAAGAGCACACGCGGTACTTCTAGAGCGTTTGAACACAGTGTTACGATTCACGAAGCTCTAGTGCATTCGAGAACATACGCATAGACACTGTCAACGATAAGGTAAGACATATCAGCGCAATTGGCGGAGGCGCCGCTCTAGAACACTCTGGTAATGCACGCGAAAAGTGTTTGACTGTTCGAGAATCACCGCGAATGTAGTATCGGCGGTCAATGTGAAATTTGCCAGAGAACCGGTGAGACGTTTCAGAATTACAGTCGCAGTATATAAGCACCGATGAGCCGACCTACAAACCAGTTTTAAATCCAAAGCAACAACGAGCTGATAGAAAGGCGAAGTTATTCAAAGCGATTTACCTAAGCGCAAATGATAATTGAGTTGTATTCATAATAGCAGCACACAGTAATTAACAGTGTGTTTTGAACGATCGTCTCAATAAAAAACTAGCCCGAACGCGAAATCCGCGTTCGGGTATCGGGATACAGGACAGGTAAGCGAAACAAATACTTTTTGAAAACAAAACTGTCGAGTATTCCTATACCCGAACGTGAAAATACAATCATATACCAAAATACCCCTTGGTGTCTATAATAATCCTTCCTAATCTCACAAGATGACATTATTAGTCCAGTCAAAATAGGTTTTAGCCGGAAATAAATTCGGAAGTTAACGAAATTTGGTGGATCGATGCAGAATTTAACGTGGAATAACATACTGAAATTCCCAAGAATTCCAAAGCTTGGCTTTTTTTCTAGGACCAATAAAAGAGCGCCATCCTTAGAAATTTTCTATTTTTACTGAATAACTCGAAAACTATCACCTTTAGAACACAAAAACCAGCGGAGCAAATGTAGCATGTTAAATTCTCAAGAGATCAGTGTTAAATTCATCACTTTGTGGTCGATAGTTTCTGAGATACAGCGTCTGCTAGAACGCAGTGAGAATGACTCAAAATTTATTTCCGGATTTTACGTAACAATTTGCATAGTGTCAGTTCAGGAGCTGTAACGTGGACAGCAAATGTGCGGATTTCAGTGTGTTTTACATTTTTGGAAAGCCAATTCAACATTTGGTGTCACACTTTTGTCTAGAAGTCGCCAACTCCAAAATGGTACTTTCCCTCGACCTTTGAAATCTATACTTAAAGTCCCGAAGAATCCCCAAAAATCGATTATTTTCAAACCATGCCATTCGCTTCATTTTTCAAGTATGGAAAAAACCATCTAGAGAATGTGTGGAGGATTGAATACAAAAAAAACAACATGTTTCAGAATCTTTTTCCTTGTGATGGTTCCTGAGGTATATGGGTTTAAGGACTAAAACGACCTATTTGGAAAAAAAATTGGTAGTTCGGACACAAACTGCTGAATACTGTACGGACCTTGCATTTTAGGTGTAAGATGCCACTTGGCAGACGTGGAAAGTACATAAGTATGTTCACTACGTCTGCTAAGTGGCATTTTGTATCATCAAATGCAAGGGCCGTACAGTATTCAGCAGTTAGTGTCCGGACTACCTATCTTTTTCTCCAAATAGGTCGTTTTGGTCTTTTAACACATATACCTCAGGAACCATCACTAGGAAAAAGATTCTGAAACATGTCATTTTTTTGGTATTCAATCCTTCACATATTCTCTAGATGGTTTCTCCATACTTGAAAAATAAAGCAAATGGCATGGTTTGGAAATAATCGATTTTTTGAGGATTCTTCGGGACTTCAAGTATATATTTCAAAGGTCGAGGAAAAGTACCATTTTGAAGTTGGCGACTTCTAGACAAACTTGTGATACCGAATATTGAATTGGCTTTCCAAAAATGTGAAACACATTGGAATCCGCACATTTTCTGTCCACGTTACAGCCCCTGAACTGACACTATGCAAATTGTTACGTAAAATCCGGAAATAAATTTTGAGTCATTTTCACTGAGTTTTGGCAGACGCTGTATCTCAGAAACTATTGACCACAAAGTAATGAGTTTGGTACTAATCTTCTGAGAATTTAACGGGCTACATTTGCTTCGCTGGTACTGGTGTTCTAAAGGTAATAGTTTACAAGTTATTCAGAAAAAATCGAAAATTTTCAAGGATGGCGCTCTTTTATTGGTTCTAAAAAAAAATCCAAGCCTTGGAATTATCAGGAATTTCAGTATGTTGTTATACGTTAAATTCTGCATCGATCCACCAAATTTTGTCAACTTCCGAATTTATTTCCGGTTTGGCCAGATTTTTGCTTAATTTGACTGGACTATATGGGGCGGCATCGGACACCGGACACCAGAGACACAAAATGGCTCTCAGGGGGCCACTTGGCCTCCGGATCTCACAAGACGATCTAAACAACGACGACACAGAAATACCGAACAATAAATTAGACAGTGCTCAGTGATATTTTTGTGTCTTTGGAATTCAGTGGAGCCCCACCCGTAATTTTGTAGAGGCCGGAGGCGCAGGCGCAGTGGTCTCGTAGTATTATTCTTGTGTCGTTCGTGGTCAATGGAGCCCTCACTACCATCTTGTAGGGGCCATACGCCTACTAGGCCTCCAAGGGAATTGTTGTATTTTATGTTAAGTGGAGCCCACACTGTCGTCTTTTAGGGACCGGAGGCCTAGTGGGACCTCATGCGTCTTTTTGTGTCTTGGTAGAGCATCAACTGCCGTCGTGTGTGGGCTGAAGACTTGGTGGGTTCCCAGGTTTCATGTATCTCTGGTGTTCAGTCGACCCACCACTGTAATTTTAGGGGAACCGAAAGTCTAGTGCGCTACCAAGGATACTTCTGTATCTTTGATGTTCAGTTAACCCCCACTAAGTCTTGTTGTAGGAGTCGGAAACCGAGTGGGCCCACACAGGAATTTTTGTTACTCTGGTGTTCAATTGAGCCTCCAAATCGTATTGTAAGATCGAGAGACGTCATGGGCCCCCTAAGAGCTATTTTGTGTCTGTGGTGTTCAGTGCAGCCCCATATGTCCTCCGTGAGATCATAAAGTACTGGCCATAATGACGTCACGTCGAGAAGTTCCTCGATTTGCGAGGTTCACAGCAACATCACCACGCGATGACCTTGAATCTCTACCTTGTCAATCGAATTAGCAGTGGCGTAGTGACTCTGTGCGATATTCAAACAACTGGCCAGCCTCAACTGCTCCTACCCTTGTTTGAAAGATGATTCACCAACCCCTCCTACCCTTGTTTGAAGAATGGTTCACAATAGTTTGTTGTTAATTTTATTATTGTAGAAGGGGGCATCCGTGGGCCTGCCAAGGCTACGAGCCCGTGTCACACGTTGGACACTCTTTCACTCCGCCATTGAGAACATACGATTTCTTTTACGCAGGGCATTTATCTCTTTGGTGTAAAACAGAATAACCCTAAGGCGCATCGAGTTGCCTACCTTCAGTTTCCAAGTTTTAAATTTAGAACAAATTCAAAAATCATTCAGATTTGCGGAAAATCACTGAGTTCATGATGTTACGTGGCTACCAAAGCATCATTTGAGACAATAAAACAAAAACGTGCAAGAGGCCCTATTGTCCGCATGATGAATTGTCCAGCGCCAAATTGTCCGCTCAACGAAGCTCTCCTAGCACCGAATTTTTCATTTTTTTGACATTTTGAATTACTCGGTATTCCATTTAAACGCCTAATTTTCGAGAAGAGTGTGATCAACTGATCAACAAAGCATATCTTGAGAATTCAACTGATCTGTGATCAAAGACTCCAAAATAAAACGTGGGTTTCTGGAGAATGATTCAAAGAGAACGAATCATCATGCGAATTCTCATTTTTTCCGGAAGTCTTATGTGCTAAATCAGCAAAATTTTCGGAATGTTTCAATAATCACGACCTTCAAATAATGAGGTTTTCTATGTCTTCTTGAATCACCCCGTACTTGCAGCGATCTGATTTACTTGAATAATTTTAATATAAGGGGATAAAAATTTCGATCTCTAATAATAATAAAAGAAATCTGCGATGACTGCGATTCGCAAACAACTGACAATGATGTCGCAGTTTCCCAATCAAGTCATATATTCTGTCTATTTTCTTCACATTGGAAATTAGGATCTTCCATCTTGCTCCGACATTTGAAATAGGTCTATTAGGATGATCTTCCTAACGTGCTAAATTAGAAATTGATGCGGACCTGGGAGTGTACCGAGTGAAACAAAAAAAAAACGCTTTTACTCTACATAGTCCAAGCAAGTCTTTCGATGTACATCGAGCGTCGCCTTCGAAGGGTACCCTTTTCCGCAGAAGTTACAAACGTAAGGACGCTCTCCGGTGTGGCGCCGGATGTGTATCTGTAGAGGAGTCGACTGATTGAAGCACTTGCCGCAATGCTCGCAAGTGTACGGCTTTTCGCCTGTATGAATCCGTTCGTGCATAGTCATGCAATGCTTGTTGACGAATTTCTTGCCGCAGTGGCTGCAAGCGTGAGGCTTAACTCCGGTGTGCGTGCGACAATGCACTCTCAGTTTTTCTTTGGTGATGAAACCTTTCCCGCACATGTCGCACAAGTGCTTCCTTTCTCTAGGCTTGCCGCTAGCTTCGTGCCTCAGCTTCACGTGGTTTGCCAGACTCTGCGGCTTCGCAAAAGTTCTCATGCAAAAAGCGCACTGGTTTTCGGCCACCTGTCCTTCTATTCCCACCGGGTGGTAACGCACCTGATGCATGTGCAAGTAGCGAGAAAAGACGAACGTTTTGCCGCACACCACGCAAGCAAACGGGCGGACGCCCAAATGTTGATTCTCGTGTTCCTTGTGGATCACCACGTCGTTGGTACCTTTGCCACAAGTCGAGCAATAATAGTAGAACTTGTGATAATGCCTGTCGATGTGTGACGTGATCGAAGGTCTACGTTTAGTGGTGTAGTCGCAAAGGGGACACGAGAACGACTTGCTGTGGATAAATTTGTGTGCGCTGAAAGTGTAAGCGTTGGCGAACTTCTCCTGACAAACGTCGCAAGTGAAGACTTCGACGTGGTTTTTCATGATGTGTTCTTCGACTTCGGGTTTCTCTTGGAATTCCGCCGAGCATGTCGCGCAAGTGTACATCTCTTGGACGGGATCAAACTTGTACGTGTCTTCTGGTGCTCCGGTTGTTGGCTGGTGGTAAGTTTTCGAATGTTCCAGTTTGGCTTGACGCGTGGGAAATTTCTCGAAGCACTTTGTACAAGTCCACGTATACTTTGCCTTCTGACGACCTCTTTTGTTGGGATTTGTTGGTGGTTCATTATCTTCGCTGTCTCCAAGAGAGCTGTTCCGCTGTGACCTAGAAATGTTACAGTTTACTAAAATTCTATCATTTTGGAGCGATTGGCCTAGATTTCTCAGCTACGATCAATTCAATACCTCGAGAGACCTAGAACCTTCAAAGCTCTCTGTGTCATGTTAGCTACTGCATCCGTATTTGTATCTTGGGATACTTTGCCATGAGAATATCATGATGATAAAGGCATCTTGATCTTAATTGTCTTGTTATTCCGAAATAGAAATACTGTACCATTGTGTGGTAGATTGCAGACAAAATGACTAGTCAACTTTTAAACCAACACGAAATGGTGATATTTTTGTATCTAAATATTTTATTATTTTTTCAGTCGGACTGCTTCCAAGTGCCAAGTCTGCCAACAATGGACGCCTAGTGCCAAGGCTGGTCGACGTTATGTTGTACTATAGGTTGCCTCATCCAGTTTATGAGTGACGTCACAAGATACCCTCCGGGAACTTGATTTTGGCTGAAACTGATGTCGCTTTTTTCGTTTGACATTTCGGATCTTATTTCGACGGAAATCCACCAAATTTCTGAACTGGACGAGAAATGGTTGATGCACATTCAACGATTGGTGGTTTTCAGATGAATCGGGCATGCTTTTATCCACCAAAACACAATTTGAACCGCCGAACTGTCAAGACCAAAAACAAGGCGATAACGTTATCACGAGGTGAAGCGGACCGCGGATCTGTCACCGGGTAGCTCATTGGTAAAGAGCCTGACTTTCAACAGGAAGGTAGTGGGATCGAACCGCAGCCGTGCCGAACTTTCTTTTCTTCAAAAACACCCAAATTGTGATTTTTAAAATTAAATATGAGTTGGGCAACACTAATTTGAATTTTGTTTTCTTTTTCTAATTTTTAAAATCGCAATTTGGGTGTTTTTGAAGAAAAAAAAGTTCGGCACGGCTGCGGATCGGTCCCACTACCTTCCTGTTGAGAGTCAGGTTCTTTACCAATGAGCTACAAGGTGACAGATGCGCCGTTCGCTTCACCTCTTGATAACGTTAAGCCTTGTTCTTGGTCTTGACAGTTCGGCGGTTCAAATTGTGTTTTGGTGGATAAAAGCATGCCCGATTCATCTAAAAACCACCAATCGTTGAATGTGCATCAACCATTTCTCGTCCAGTTCAGGAATTTGGTGGATTTCTGTCGAAATAAGATCCGAAATGTCAAACGAAAAAAGCGACATCAGTTTCAGCCAAAATCAAGTTCCCGGAGGGTATCTTGTGACGTCACTCATAAACTGGATGAGGCAACCTATAGTATAGACAATACAAATAGAGAAGACCATATGTTATCACCACCGTCGTCACGGATATTGGAGCATCAAAAATCAGCCAACCTTTTTTTGAATGATTGACTCACCTGGTTCCTACGCAACCGTAAAAATCCGTGACGACATGTGTCTTCTCTATTTGTATTGCCTATACAACATAACGTCGACCAGCCTTGGCCTAGTGCCACATCAGAACAAGAACAAGAAGGTTCTCACCACATCACACAACGACAATTGGGTTGCTGAGCAACAATAACAATAGTCTGTTGATATACACTTACACATTCTTCCTGGATTCATTCATTTCAGGGCTGACTTTTGCTTACATTTATACATACCTTTATTTAAAAGAATTAAATATTTTTAGGTCTGTGATCCAATTATATGAAATGAGTAATTGCGCACTCTCCAGCGAGAAGATTCTGAATACATATCACAATAATATGAACGGAATGAAATGCAGGGCTCTTGAACAATCGCGACTTACCTCAAAGGTACGGTATACTGTGACGGTACTCCCTGACATTTCATTTGTTTGGCCTGTGATCGTCTTAACCTTTCGTTGTGCCCGCTTTTGTTCAGGATAGAAACGACCCGAGGGGAAAGAAGGGGGTGTTCAATGAAACACGCTCATGGCACAGGAAGTTACATTTACTCGAAGCAAAATGAATGCAAAATTATTTTTTTAGGGTTATTTTCGCAAAACACCTAACATGTGACCGATAGAATTGACGAAATGAGCAAAATTGACAAAATAAACAAAAACAATGTCACAAGAAAATCAATACCATAATAAATTGAAATCAACACAACAAAATATGTCAAACTGTCAAGTCAAAGAAAAAGGAGAGTGACGGATTCGGAAGATATGCACTCAGTGGAAGAACCTGTAATAGAAACCCCTGAGTTATGTCCAAAAAAGAGGACTCTCAAATATGGTGTGACAAAGTGACAAAAGCTCACTGCTATTTTTTGGTATTAATGGCAAGCAAAATCATGCTAAATTGATAAGCTCACACAGACACTCAAAATATAAAACCGAAGACACATTAGTAGACAGGGAATACTAGAACAATACAAAACAATACAAAAAAATAACAATGTGAAATGATGATGCTATTTGCGCACCCCGTGCACACGAGGAACTGAAAGAGAACCTACACCAAATAGCTGACATGTTCCTCGCTAAGATTTGACAACAATCTCGGCATATCCATCATTGCTGGCCCTGATCCGCACCGACAGGTTATATCAAATCATCTCATAGCAAATAAAGCAAAATAAAACATGACACCCCAGCAAAAAGTACTGTACAACCTGCTTGGACGGTAAAAACCCAATGACACATGTGCAAAAATTAAACAATGAAAATAGTCAATATAGATCAGATGGAAGCGATCAATGGCGAGAAGGGTGCGACTTGTCACGGTATTTGGGAAAGTATCAGCAAAATCCACCAAGGCTCGATCATACTCGTTTTTTATAAGTATGAAAATTATCGATTATACCTACCAATAATGCTATGCAGGAGAATTGAATACTTAATTTACAAGAGACTCGCAATATCCACTTCGAAAGACGCGCAGTGTATATCTAGGTATCTATATCATGGTGTGAAGCTATTTTCGGAGATAAAATGTCAAAATAATTCACAATATTCAATTATATTGATTCAGAAATGAATTTGCGTGAATTTCCAATATGTAAAATTTGGATAAAAAAAGAGAGGTTGCTATAACCCAGTTGGTGGCACGGTCAGATCGGCCCGCTTTCAAAGCTGGAGGTCCCGGGTTCAAATCACACTGGGTCAGATGGACTTTTCCACGCGTTCCTTAGTACTGAGGCATCTACTACCGTGCGGTGATGCCCCGGAAAAAGGAATGAAACGAGAATGCCATCGAAAAAACCCACTGATGAATCTCCCACTGATCCAAAAATGTAAATCTACAGTACTTCGTTGTTATCGTTACTGAAAAAAAAACACCACGGAAAAAACTGCTGATGAACAAGTAGTTGATGCAGGACAAAAAACGGTTACTAAAAGATTTCTTCTTCCGGATGTGAATATAATCTCCACACATTTATATAAAACTTAATATTACTCAGTAGGTGTTGAATGTTTTGACATACCTACCTACATACTGATAACTGACTAATATCTTCTCTAAAATAACAATATAACCATCTGCCGAATAATAAAAACTTCCAATGATTTTAACTTTAATACAACAAAACATTTTGATCACAACAGAATACAAAATCAATAATCACAATATCTGCTCAACGTGATGGCCTCCACCATTACCCACTACTAAGTTACAGCGCTTATGTACTTGATGTGACATGTCTCAAGAATTCACTACTGTTGTTTATGGCAGGAATTCAATTCACGATTCTGTTTTGAAGTTCTTCTATGTTATTCACCCTCCCACGGTAAACAGCATTTTTATGGTTCCCCAAAAGAAAAAAGTCCAATGCAGTTAAATCGGGGCTCCTGGGTGACCACGGAACTGTTTCTCTCTTCCGATCCACTCTGTATAATGTTCGTGCAAAAAAAATCAACTGGCTGAGTGCACTGAGGCATCTTGTCGCCAAATCATTTTGTCATCTGGACTTTCGGCACCTACTAGGAACTGTCGTGTTTCATTACTCAAAAAAATTAAATAGCGCAATCCTGTTAATCCCTTCCAATATATTTCAAAAGACACAAGCCAAACATTAACTGCAACCTTTGTAAATTTCGGGTGTGACGCTGATTATCCTTGGGAATAATCAAACTCCATACAAAAAAATATTATATAATTTCAGATTCAAATTTCTTTTGAATGCATCTTGCAGTAAAGTCGCAAATAATGTCAAAAACTAAACCGATTTTTGTTATACTTACTTTTAATAAGAAAACCGCTCAGAAATATACCTCAACATTTTTTAAAGTGATTCCTTATTTTAGATAATAGTTTATTAATGTTTCTGAATACAAGAAGTGCTTCCATACGTCGAAATAAATAATAAACAATATAAACAATTAATAAATAAATAGACAATTATATGTACAGGCAACATGATCAGATTTCGCAACAATGTGCATAAAATCAAATTAAGAGCTAAGGTACGATAACGATAAATCTCTAGTCAAAACTGGCATTCAAGAACAATCCAAGCTGCTAACATTTCTGAAATCCAGCCAACTTCCTAGCGGTGCCGTATGAATCATTTCGCTCCCAACTGTACCTACCTACATGGCAGGTATGCATCCTTACGTCCAGGTGGCATTATTGGTTGCCTACATTGTCAAAGATTGACGTAACCACCTATCCTATCGTCTACAATAAAATATTTGATCAACGACTGGAAACGCCAACTTCATACCGACATATCACTATAACGACAGGGCAATAGAGTTGACGGCACACCACAGAGACCTGTGGGTGGGACTAAACAGAAAAATAAAAATCTTTTTGGACAAGTCCGTGTGTTGAAATAGGGGAGCAACACCGTCAGCTGGAGTGGTGGAGCATTACCAAGTCAGAGGCGAACCTAAAATCTCACTGCAAATCTAGATGCACCACTAGATGAACTCAGTTCGCGCAGTTAGGCTCTGCCCACAGGTCCCTCTGGTATTCGAATACTATAATTATTCACTAACATCCAACATGCCAACTTGCCGGCAGGCCCATGAACTGGTGGCATTGGGGACTCAGCCGACTCAGCCTGTCGATTAGTTGACGGTCTCCGTGGCTCGCCTTGTTGACCTGTCGGTGAATCAGTCCAGGGGCAGACTGGACAGGGGGGCTAGGGGCCGATTGCCCCCGGGGCCATTCACATCGGAGGGGCCAAGTTTTGGTTACTTTTTTATAAAGAATTATTATGGTTGACCCCGTTCTTCCTTGCATTCGAGTCAAAAAAGTGAACATTCCTTGAGCATCTTATACCTATCTACAAACTTTAATTTTCATCATGTGGCATTGGCTCCATTTCCTTTTTGTTCTCGTTTTCATTGCATTGAAGGAAAAAACTGAAAAAAAAACTCCTGCACCGCATCATCTTTGAAAATTGTACTTCTATCTTCTTATGCATGCTTACTCCCCCTTCCCGAACTCTGCTTCTCATGTTATCAACAAAAAAAGATTCTTATTATCAGTATTATTATCATTATTCGCAAAAATTTTCACCTGCGGCGCATCTCGCTTCGCTCGTCTCGTTAGCTGTATTTTTTTAATTAGCCCCCGGGGCCAATTAGGCTCAGTCCTCGGCTCAGTCCGCTCCTGAATCAGTCTGTCGACTAGTGATTCACCTCTGTTTGAAGTTTCCGGCTACCGTTGAACCTTATTGAGCCACAACTAGAGCCTGCCCTACTTATACTCATGCGTCTTTAGGAGATATTGCATGTTCGCAGCTCAAGATAGGGCTTTCTTACGACGGACCACCTAAACTACTGTTGAAATTTGAATGATGTCATAGTGTTGGGGATACACCCGGAAAAAGGTGCGGGGAAAAAGAGCAAGGACTCACCTTGACGTCCGGCGTCTTCTCCTGTAGTCAAGAGCTCTTGGATGGTATATTCTGGTGGTGCACGGACGTCGAAGGGTAAAAGGGCATTATACAGTTACTCATACACACAAATAAGGAGAATGTTCGCACAGTAATTAGTTCGTGATTGAAGTAAAAACGGGAAATTAATCCTTTTGATGAATTATAAAGCTACCGGCGAACAACGCGATCATCTATGCTGGCGTACAACACATACCGAGCAATGCTTATCTTGATACTTTTTCTTTCTTGTGATAGATAAAAAGTTCCTTTTACCTATCCGGAAACCTGAAATTTCAATTGAATACCAAACACATAGTGTCATAATTATATGATTTCGCACATATGACACTGGCAATGGAACTTCAACATAGGAACTACTATTAAAAACATCCCTAAACATGCTGCAAGATACCCGATGCTGAGCACAATTTTCTTGGTTGTAATTTTGTCGCCAGTATGTATCTCGACAAAATACGATACTAAATATTTTCCGATTTTCAACTCCATCTTTCTTCGTCGATGAAATCGCGAATGTCTTAATGTTTCAATCCCAAGCATCTGTAGGACTGTCCATAGCCAGAGTACCTGTGATAATTACTTTTTTCACAATTCATCAAAACTAGGGCCTTGCAAGTGATGGATGTCAATGAAAGCAACAATGATTTGATACACTTTAATTACAAACATACAGTTATACAAAATAAAAAATAAGCCAACTGTTTGTTTCCAAATTTTACATATCCGAATAGGTTTATTATTGCAGGTAATGAGTAGGTTTTACATTGCAAGAGGTCGCGAAGAGTCGAAAATTTGTATTTGCAAACTGGCATTTACTACCACACCAGTGCCACTTTTGCGGTCAAAGACAAATAATACCTTGGCAAACTTTAACTTTTCTTAATTTGAAGAGTTTATGGCGCGATGTGACGGAGAAAAAGTGTCTGCCCTGACCGGGACTCGAACCCGGGTCTTCCATTTGCCGGATGGATACTCTGACCACTAAGCTATCGGGGGAGACAACAGTTCCTCCGCCACATGCCCATATGAGAGCCGCCACAAGTTTATTTTCTCATGCGGAAATATGATGAATGGACTCGACTCAAATTGATTTCGATCAGCTTCTTTCTCCTTGAACTCATTTTGGCCTCATAATTTTACCAAACTGCAAATTTTCGAGTGTTCGCGACCTTCCACAAGGTAAACTCCTTTCATTAAAATGTATAGGTCGAACTGAAGAAAATATAGTGAAACAGAATAATATACCCAAGAAAACTTACGGTAGCACTTTAAGCTGAATCAAACCAAATGTTTACATAAAATATAAATCTATTCCAAGCAACCATTACATCAGCGAATGAGTGTGACCTCTTATGTGTGACCTAAGAGAAGCCCTTTGATTGAAACATTTGCCGCAGTACTCGCAAGAGTAAGGCTTTTCTCCCGTGTGCACCCTCTCATGAACTATCAAATAATCTTTCTTTATGAAACTCTTTTCGCAAAATTGGCACGAAAACGGCTTCACACCGGTGTGTATCCTGTAGTGAATGGTCAACTTGTCCCTATGAACGTAACCCTTCCCGCAAATATCACACAAATGCTTTTTGATGGCCGGCCCTTTGGTGTGCCTGCTCTGGATGTGCTTCTCCAACGTCTTCTCTTTGGCGAAAATCCTTAGACAGATCCCGCACTGGTTTTTGCACAAAATCCCTTCTATTCCCACGCCGTGATGGCGGATCTGATGCGCCGTGAGATACCTGGAAAACGTGAAGGCCTTCTCGCAGACCACGCAAATGAACGGTTGTATTCCCAAGTGCTCGTTTTCGTGCTCTTTGAAAATGATTCCGTCATTGAAACCTTTACCGCAAAGCTTGCAGTTATAATAGAACTTGTGATAATGGATGCGATTTATGTGGTTTAGAATGCCGTTCTTCCGTATGGAAACGTAAACGCAAAACGGGCATTGGAATGATTTGTCTTCGCTGTGCGTTTGCATGTGACACGAATACTCGTACGCTGACGTGTACGTCTCTTCGCAAATCTTGCAAGAATACGACTCGAGGTGAATTTTCATGACGTGAGCTTGGGCCTTGGCTTCATCCGCGAATACTAAGGAACAAAAGCTGCAGGAATAATTAGAAGCGGCTTCATTGAACCGGTAATATTCTTGCTCCTTTTCTTTGTGCAGCGTTCGCAGATGTTCGTTCAAACTCGATCGCGAATGGAACTCTTCCGAACACTTCCTGCAAGTCCATATGCGGTTCTTCTTCGTGGCGCCGGCGGTTTTCTTTTTCATTTTACGTTTCATCTTCAGCTTAAACCTAAAAAATACTGAGTTGAAGTAAAGCCCAATTTATAGATTTGCGGAAGCGTAAGCGGAACGTGAACGTACGGAAAATAAACCAATCACTGTCGTTATCCAGCTTTGGCTCCTCCTCCCGAAGGAGGTGTCAGGGTTGGATCCCACCGTGATTGATTCATTTCCTCACGTTTATGGTCTCCTTAGGCTGCCGTCAATCTATAAGGGGGTTTTTGTCTAAATGTGTTTGCGTCAAAACTACGATTGCTCATAAAGAAACAACAATAATATTTGTTAAAAAATTTTTATTCATTTCTAAAGGGGTCTTCACTGTTCAGTAAGCTTGATTGAGAAACTCGCAGGTGCTTTGATGGACCTCGAACCGCGAATAAATTGGGAACGTTCTGGAACAACCCTCGCAGGTGTACGGTACGTCTCCTGTGTGAGTTCGGACGTGAATGTTTAGCGATCCACTTTGGGTGAATGTTTGCCCGCAATATTTGCAATAGTACGGCTTTTCACCGGTGTGGACGCGTTGGTGTACGCGCACGTGGTCTCTTCGGGTGAACCTCTTCCCGCACACTTTACAAGGGAAGGCTTTGAAACCGGCATGCTTTTCTCTGTAGTGGAACAGCAGATGCTTCAGTAGAACAAATTTTGCTTTACACACTTCGCAAACGTGGTACTTATTATTGTAAGATCTATGGTGTATTTTCCCACTGTCTTGCTTTTGGATACGCGGTTGGGGTGGTTGAATTCGATGTATTTTGAAATGATCACTCAAAAGCTTGCACGATTCGAATTTGGCTGAGCACTTTCGACATTCCCACTCGACATCTGCAGTCTTGAGATTCAAAAAATCTTGCTCTTCTTTTGCGGCGTATCCGTTAGAGTCTTTATCATCCTCAATGCATATAACGTCATCGTCACTGTCAATCGACCACACGTTTTCAATTACGAATCTAGAAAATAAAAATATTTAACACTGATAGATCAATAAAGAAAGAGGAGACACACATTAACTACTATCATGCTGAAGAAAAGAAAACAACGTTTAAGAAGATACAAATTTATTTATGTACGATATAGATTATACAGGAAAACTTAACCAGAGCCTCAACTTTCATAAACCATTGCAATTTTTCTTATGCGAGTTACGCGCACCGCTGGATGCAAACCCTTTGTTGCAGAAATCACAAACGTAAGGGCACTCGCCAGTGTGTCTTCTAACGTGTATTTTCAGCGGAGCTCTCTGATTGAAGCACTTGCCGCAGTATGTACAAGAAAATGGCTTCTCGCCGGTGTGACAACGTTCGTGATTTTCCATGTTCTCTTTCTTTGAAAAAGCTTTTTCGCAAAACCTGCACTGATACGGCTTGTCCCCCGTATGGATCCTGTAATGAATCTTCAACTTGTCCTTGAATCTGAACCCCTTTCCGCATATATCACAGAGGTGATTTGCAGATTCCGGTATGATGTGCCTCGACTGGATGTGCTTCTGCAGCGTCACTTCCTTGGCGCAATTCATGCCGCAAAATGGACACTGATTTGGCGCGTATACACCCATGATGCCTACGGTATGATGTCTGACCTGATGGGTGTGGAGGTACGAAGAGTACACGAAAGACTTATCGCAGACAACGCACATGTACGGCCTTACGCCCAAATGCTCGTTCTGATGTTGATCGTAAGCATCCTTGGAGATGAAACCTTTACCGCAGGTTTCGCACACAAACTTGAAGCGCTTGTAGTGCTTCGAGTTGATATGCGTGTAAAGCGCCGAAGGTGTACGCAACGGGCTGTCGCACAGAACGCAAATGTACTTCTTGTCTTCGCTGTGCTGGTGCATGTGGCAGCAGTAACTGAAGGCCTTCGTGAAGTCTATCTTGCAGTGTTCGCAAGTGTACTTCTCGCAATGCACTTGGCTCACGTGCTCTTGCATTTCCTTCTCGATGGGAGTGGACAGGTCGCAGCTGCCACATGAAAACATCAGCTGATCGGTGTCAAATCGGTACTGTTCGTCGTCTGAATGGTACGCCCTGAGGTGGGCCATCCAGATTTTGGCGTTGGGCAGTTGTATGAAACAAGTCGCACAGAAGTGTGGCAGTTTAGAGGAAGCTTTGCCCGACTTACGGAGTCCTTTCTTGGTTATTTTTTTCTTCAACCCCTTCCTGACCTTGATTCGGCAGTTTTGCATAGTTGCGACTTCCACCAGTTCGTATCTACAAAAAGGGTATATTAGCTGAAGTTTCTACAAGTATGGTGGGATTTCGGATGATAAATAAAGCAAAACAGAAGCTTGAAATTTATTGCAACTTTATTACAACTTGACAAACTCGTGAAACTTACCTTCACATGGTTGTTTCCACCATTTAACATGAAAGAAAAGTGAACTCCGCGCGAGAGCTTTTGGCTAGAAACTCTACTAATCTATTTGGAATAGAATAGAATAATGGCTCATTTACATAGACCTTAACGGTAATAGTGACAGCAACGCTAATCTCAGTAAAGAAGTTTAGACCTGTACATTTCATCCGTGAGGCCGAAAACGCAACGAAGGTAGGTTGCTGGTTTCCTGTCTCGGCGCCGACAATCAGCTTTCGTTAGGTTCTCGGCTTCACGCATGAAGGGTATCTACAGGTCCAAACTTCTACGTGATTAGCGTTGCTGTTACTGTTACGGTTAAGGTCTATGCAAATATTGTATTGTATTGTATTGTACTTTATTGCCCTGAAAATCTGAATTACATTAGTAACTATGGCAAGCGTAAAAAAAAAAGATGAAATAAGTACTTACGGCTCGATACTAGAGCTGGAAAACTATCGATAGTGGACGCTATCGATAGTTCGATAGTTTGGGTCTAAAAACTATCGATTAATCGATAGTACTATCGATAGTTTTTCCCTGCCCTGCTCTTCCTCGTATTTGTCTCTATTAACTGGTAAAGTGCTATGCTTGCCATGCTAAATTTGTCTTCTTAGGGAATTACTTTAGAGATGGCGCTGAGTCGAGTCGAGATTTCGAGAGTCGAGTTAACCAAAACTATCAATTTTAATTTTATGCTTATTATATTGAATTTTTTCATTGTTGGTGGGTTGATTGCTCTGAAATTCAACGATTATTCAGCTATCGATATTTTTTTATCAACTATCGATAGTCCGATATATCGGAAGTTGATGAAAAACTATCGATATATCGATAGTTACCATCGATAGTCTTCCAGCTCTACTCGATACCAAGTTGGGGCTGAGACCGCCGTAAGTGCGGTTACTAGAGCAACGGCCAATCAGACCGCTCTATTTGGCAAGTTACGCCGTCCTGACTTGGTATCGAGCCCTTAAAGGCTAAGTTCAACACGACTGAAGAATTTTAATTAGTATAGGTACAAAAAAAATCACACAGCCGACAACTGGTCTCACCTAACCCATTTCTCTACTCCCGAGATTTACCGAGGAATTCCTCAATAGTGTAAAATGAAAATCCAAGCAGCAACGTCCTTACATTCCTTTTGAGAGCAAACCCGTCAGAAATCATCCGTACCCGAAGCGGAAGCTTGTTATAGAGCTTAACCGAACCCACTCCGGGACTCCTCCCCGTGATTGCTAAACGGTGATCCGGCACCCGAAGCCCGCAACTACCACCCCTCAAGCCATAATTTGAACAGATAACGTATGGTTCGAAAGTTTTGGGAAATAGTTCTAAGCTAATAACTTTTTCTGAATAGTCTTTATTTTCGTACTTGATATTGCAAAAATTAACATAATATACCGTTCGTTTTTTATTTTAGGCCCCAGCCCGTAGCACCTTTGTTATGGGTTTCACACCCAATATATTATATATTTTTGAAATCACAAAAACAAGATCTTTCGACTGATGATATGTCAAATTATTTTTGACAGATGTCATTTTTTGACAATTGACAGAATAGTACTTGTGAAACATCATTTTGAAGCCCATAAAATTCGGACGAGAACTGTGTTTTCATTTTCGAAATTGGGTATCTTTACAGCTTCTAGGGGTCTTTCAATAGGAAAAAATGTCAATTCCAGAAATAGCCACTCAATAAGTAATAGGTATTTTTGATAATCACTAATGGTGATGATCTGATTTTAAATCGTCCAAATCATTGGGGAACTCTATAAACACCTTATCTTTCAGGTAAGCTCATAAAAAAAATCGAGAGGGTCATAGCTGGCAAGCTCGGATGTCATCGCGTTGGGCTGGTAGTTCCAATTCACTGATCGTCGAATGTTTCATTCAAGGAACAAGGAGGCGGTCATTTCGAGCTACTTCTTCAGGCCATTTTTTGTTTCATTGTGAATAAGTAATAATTATAGCATCAGTTAACATAAAAATAGGTACCTTCTTTACCTACTTACTTATTATGTATTTCTGAAATTCAACATTTTTTTCCTATTGAAAGACTCATAGAAGCTGTAAAAGATACTCGATTTCAAAAATAAAAACACAGTTCTCCTTAGAATTTTATGGGCTTTGAAATGATGTATCACAAGTACTATTCTGTCAATTGTCAAAAAATGACATCTGTCAAAAATAATTTGACATACCATCAATCGAAAGATTTTGTTCTTCTGATTTCAAAAATATATAATATGTTGGGTGTGGAACCCATAATGAAGGCGCTACGCGCTGGGGCCTAGAAAAAAAAACGGACGGTATAACAATAACAAATTCATATTCAACATATTGTAAATGGACCATTATCTTCGATGGATCTCAATTATCTTCTGCCATGTTCCATGATTTTCTGTATCAATTTCTCGAATGCGAAATTCTCTAACGTTATTGAAAAATGTGACGCCGTAATTGGTCTTTATTCGCAGCTTCCCATCCCTTGTCGTATACTATCCTGCTCAATACTTACCAAAAATCTTATATTGGTCGAGCTTGCGGTACATTGGGAGGCAGGAGCTCTGAGAAATTAATCCTGCTGTTGTCCAGAGAATGATCGAACATGGCAGAAAAAAACCGAGAGCCATAAAAGATAATGGCCCATCTTCAATATGTTGAATACGAATTTGAAATTGTCAAAGAATGCTAGTTTTTGCAATATCAAGTTACAATATCAAAACTATCCAAAAAAGTTATTAGCTTAAAAAAAAATTCCCAAAACTTTCGGACCATACGTTACTTCTGTCATATACAGAAAATAAATATTCGTTAGAGTGAACATGCATGACTGAACGTAGAATATATTCTGAGACTACAGTCAAAATTGTCAAGTCAACAAAGAGAGTTCTGCAAGTGGTCCGCATTGATGTGAAAGTCATTGTACGCAGAACTCGCTTCTGTAACCTCAAATGCTCATCAACCCTTCTGCTACCCCCCATAATAAAACATCATAGGTCAGAATGGAATGTACTACACTTTCACAGGCAAAAAAAAAGTAGAACAGGGACTGACACGGAGTGTACTGATTTCGACCTGGTGTCATTGTGGCACAAGGCCTTTGGTACACTCCATGACAAGCTCTGTCCCACTTTGTCCGCAATGGTACGTGAGCACAGTAGCATAGCTTCAAGATTCCAAGATCGACCCAGCGCCGCAACTTGGACATTGCAAAGCAAGAGGTGGACAACTTGAGCTGTTTTCCATTCAACTACTCTGCTACCCGGATCCGATCCGTTTGGAGTAGATCTGTTCAGATCGGCTTGAGGAACCGAATGGAACGTTTTTAGAGGAGTAGAGTAGAGGCATGCGGCATGCGCGATGGGCATCAATTGACAGTTGACATAGACATGAAGTTGACAGTTAAACGTCGAGTGCATGGTTGACAAAATCAATCTATCTAAATCACTACACGATTCAGGAATTCAGGATAGGCTGACGCAGTGAGCAGTGAGGCATACAACTGACCCGACTAACGTTTGAAAATACCTAACTTCAAATACGTGAAATAATTCAAAATATTACCGCCTATACACTATCCCCACCACACATGAGCTTGTTACTCCGCGCCAAAAAGGTGATGCACGAGAGGACGGGGGAAAGCAATATTCGGATCACTTCGTAGTAGTTCAGAGTAGTTCAGTTTACACGAATGGAACAGGAAATGGGCGTGTCGGATCAGATGGAGTTACTCCGGATAGATGGATCACTTGAATGGAAAGCGGCTTTGGTAAGAAGATGATCAACCCGCACATGCCAGGTCATGCGGGCATCTAGGAAAATTTCCAGAAACTATGTTACGTCGTTTTCTGCTTCTGTCAGATTTTTGATACATTGACCGATTGGGCCAGTCCAATCCTGCCCCGCCGTTTAGTTCCTAGTATTTGGGAGTTTCGTTAACTTGCTGTGGCCGTCCTGGCAAACGAAATCCGCGGGCCTTTCTCTAATTGGCTGTAGATAAATCTTGGACAAGCGTGCCGGCGCCGGCGGGCAGTACCTGAGAAAAAAAAAAGCGACGAAGGTATTTCCCCTCTTTCATCGTCTAGAGCTTACACGAGTTCTGTCGCCAAGAGTGTGCATTGTGTCGTCCACGTTTTTGCCTGTAAATTGGCTGTCGAAGTTGTGTAGCTCGAAACCAAACCCCGACTGTTTTTCGGACTTAATTTCGCAACGCTGGACCGTGTAGGGTGTTACTACACTGGACCGACCGCTGGACCGAATTAGGCTTGTTTGGCCAACTAAAATAAGCACGACCACACCTGGCGCCTCCAACGAAACCTACTACGATCTGAAGTAACGTAAAAAATGATTTGGTTCCTTTTTTTGTCATCTTTTCGGGTTGGAGTCGACACTGAGTTGAGTGTAGGTTTCTTTTCTACCATCCAGTTTTTCAGCTATCGAGTTTTCCACGATTAAGTTTTCTACGATCGAATTTTCTGTCATCCCGTTTCAAAGTCTGGAGATTCTGCCAGCAAGTCGTCGTCATCGTCATCTAGGCATCAGGGAGATTCCCAAGCGACCTTTTCCTTGGAAGGAAACGTTTCAACGTGGAGCCCACTTCGGCTCAAGTGCAAGATTTCGAAACCGCCCGGCGAATCCTGTCGTACACGTCTACCTGCGTGGACACCTGCTGCGATTTCGAACCCAAAGCGACCTAGGCAAGCGCTCGCTCGTACTCGGGAAAAGCTCAGCGTACGACAACTGTCGATCGCGGCAGGTCTGCAAGCCGTCACCGTGTGTACCACTTTGCTGATTGGGTCAAGTAAGCCGGTGATATTTCACCTACCGTAATAGGTACTTAATTTCCCCTCTATCAATTGTGTTTTGATATTTGGTTGAACACTACTCGAGTACCGTTCTAGTAAAAAGACGGAAGAAATATAGATTAACAGTTTTTAAGTGCAAATTAGAATTCAGTCGTTTCGCAAAAAAATCGTAGCAACTTTCGACCATCCGCCAAGAGTATATTCGCTTTGTTCAAATAACATCACATTTGAAATTTGTACGCGATTCTTGTAGTTTTGCCATCGACAGTCTTGTGGGTACCTTCCTTGGTACCTTTGTAATTAGCGTAAATTCTATAGGGCGAAAGGTGTTAGTTTGACGTGGGTATCTGTATTTAATTTTGCGAAACGAAAATTTCAAAAACCTGAATTGATGAGTTTGTGTATAAAATTTTTATTGTTAGAGGTATAAAAAGAGCCTGATAACGTTCTTGTGGCGTGTCTTATCACAGCTGACGAGTTGGGTACCTAGCGTGCCGCGTTAGTATCAAATCGACTTGTATTGCTATCTGGTACTCTTAAAATCTGACGACATGTACCTACCTCTCTCGCACAGATAACGTTCAATTAATTCCGGCCTGTGTTGAAGCCGAGCTTCTTCCCAGATCGTAGCATATCTGGTATTGTGACAATATCATCGACTCTCAATCTCGTATACTTCAATTATTGTAAAATAAGCCAACCGGCACCTGTTCATTTTCTTTGCTTTTTGTAAATAAACTTTGTATTGGAAATCCAAACTTTGCTATATCTTCAGTATTGTAATAGTCATTGCTTGGTGCTATAATTATTTTTGGAAATCCGGCTCACAGTACTGTGGCGCCCCCGACCATCCAAGAACTTTTTGCACTGAGCTAATCAAGATCAGGAGCATCAGCCGCCACCTACGCGTCATCAGCGAATGGCGAATAAATGATACTTAAGCAAAATTAAACCTCAACAACCTTACAATCTGTATTCGGTGATTCGGACATTATGCATGGAAACATGGGACATGATAATGAAATATGAAAGGCAACTTGAAATATTTTTATTATCTACACACCTCCTGTACAACTCTTACAGTGTATATTAAGCGCACCTCTGGACGTGAAACCGGAATTGCAAAATTGGCACACATAAGGCTTCTCGCCCGTGTGCGTCCGCTGATGTATCCTCAACGGTGCACCTTGACTGAAGCACTTCCCGCAGTACTCACAGGAATAAGGCTTCTCGCCGCTGTGCACCCTCTCGTGCATCACCAAGTAATCCCGCTTCGTGAAGCCCTTGTCGCAGTACTTGCACACGTACGGCTTGACCCCGGTGTGAACCCTGTAGTGCACGCTGAGCTTGTTCTTTTGAGCGAAACCCTTGCCGCACGTGTCGCACAAGTGCTTCTTCTCGTGAGGCCCGTTCTTTTTGGTGTGCCTTTCCCGCATGTGTTTCTCCAGTGTCGCGACTTTTCCAAACACTTTGTTGCAAAACTGGCACTGGTTCGGCAAGAGCGTCCCCTGGATGCCAACGCGGTGGTTGCGAATCTGGTGCGTCAGCAAGTTTCGCGAGTACGTAAAATCTTTGTTGCAAACGACGCAGACAAACGGACGCACGCCCTTGTGCTCGTTCTCATGTTCTCTATGCAGCACGCCATCGTTGAAGCCTTTGCCGCAAGTTTCGCACTCGTAATAGAACTTGCGCAGGTGCACGTAATTGATGTGGATCAACAGACCGGTGCGCTTTGCCGTTTGGTAGCTGCACTGAGGACAGTGCAGCGTTTTGTCGTCGGTGTGCGTGATCATGTGCGTGGCGTAGTTGTAAGCTTTCGAGAACTTTTTGTCGCAGATCTGGCACTGGAAGATCTCCTCGTGCGTCTTGGCGTGCTTTTCAGCTTCGTTTTCTTCTTGGAATTCGGCCGAGCACGTGCAGCAGATGAAGATCTCTTGAATTTCGTCGAATTTGTACGCCACCTCCGCTTCGAGCTCTTTGGGTGCGTGCGTGGCTCTGCGGTGGTTTCTGAGCATTCGAAACGTATCGAAGTCTTGCTTGCATTTCTTGCACTGCCAGGTTTTGTTGTAGTCATACTTGCGCTTCGGTTTTTTCATTCGAGCTACACTATTGCTGATAGGGTTCCTCCTACGTGTACTCCTGAAATATCTGAGTTTTAGTAACTGAAGAAGAACGTTAAATTTCACGGTAACCCTTTCAGAAAACTTACTTTTTTATGAAGTTCCTCTGGTCACGCGCTGGAAATAGCAAAAACTTTCGTAAGCTATGGTCAGGAGAACTATCCGACGTAAAAAGATTCATTACTGCATCGAGCTTTGCCTTACTTCGGCTCTTCGCAACTCGATAATGTATTTCAACTGACGCCTTAATACAACGCTAAACTTTCTTATTGCGGTATGTAGTGATAACTATCACTACATACCTGTCGACTATAATCGAGTAATAAGCTCTAATAATGCGTGTTCGATAATATGTCACGCTACAAGCAACTTATGGAATCAGCTATGATGTAGATCGTTTTCTAATATAAACAGTGAAGTACTAAAAGGACTTTGTTCTGACGTCAGTCTGCCCTTTATTTCTGAAAAGTTGTTCAGGATAAAACCCCAGTTCTCAGTTCTAAGGCCAACCTTCATCAGTGTCAGAAATCTCACCGATGGGCGACTCATATAATTTTTCACTCAAAACTCTTCACTCTTCCCAAATTTTTGGGTTCCAGAAAAATCCCAGCAGAGTCTTTTTTTCTAGAGCTGTCAAAAATCTGAATACTGATAATCTCGAACTCTCGATATCTCAAATCAAAAGTCGCACCAAGGTAATGAGGTCTATCTTTATGAATTTGATGTTGAAATTCATGGAAAAGAATCTTTTTTCAAACGGGGCTTGGTTGAATGCATCGGAATTTTGCAACGTTCCACATACCACCCTGTATGAACTTTTTCAAAGACTCTTGAGCTTTATATCTACAGGATGGATTGCCAGAAGATAAGGCTAACGGAGAGCGCAAACCAAAATAAAATCGGTCGTGACCAAAAAAAGTTATGCCTTTTTGAAAAAGGGCAAGGATTTTGAGTGTGCCACATTGAGTGTTGCGCAGTTTAGTTGGTTATATTGCTATATTGCATCAATAATTCAAAAAATCTTGGAACGCAACCGAACATTTAGATCTGTGAATAAAAACGTAGCTGTAGCATAAATGTATATTTTTGATATGTTTGACTGAAAACTCTAAGTTTGCAGATGAAACCATTCGCAATTATTGTGTGAGCCGATTTCACCAAGAAAACAATTGAATTGTGAAAAGTTAAAGGGATGTATTCTTTTCAGATGTTCAGTATGACATTATAAGCTTGCAAAAAAAACAAAATCTGCTTCAATTTAGATCAATCCTACCAAGAAAAAAATTGAAGATAAAAAATAGTATATTATATACCAAGGTTGAGAAGTGAGCTATTATAGCGTGAGCACCGCTTAAATCCCGAGCCGCGTAGCAGCGAGGGAGATATGTGCGGAGGCTATAATAGCCTTTTCAAGCGCGGTTTATATACGATTTTTTTCACTACTAGCAAAGTAGATCCGATTCGTGAAGTTCTAAAATTTTATAAAAAACGCTCCGCATTCATTGTAGATGTCAATCAAAACCAAGTAGGCTCTTCGAGCATTTTGTGAGTTTTCAACTGCAAATGATATTCGCCGGGATGATGACAATGATCGAAGGTCGCGAGACATCTTTCGAATTGTGTGAGGCAGCAGGTAAGGTCACCTTATGGTCACCAATGACTTACTGCCAGCAAAACAAAAAACTAAAAACAATTTAATGAAAACGTACGCGATTTTTGAGAACTGGTTCTTTTCGAGGAAAACTGCATGCACTAACAATGACAAATTGTGAATGTTATGTGTGCTCATCGAGTAGTGAACACTGCTTATTAAAAATAAATTCAAAATAGACATATTGGGAGGTTAGGTTGTACTGACCGTCCAACCTTTAGCTGCTATTCCACCAAACCAACCAAATTCACGTACACCACAACAAGTTCTGCAATTAATAAGGCTCGGTCAAACAATTTCTCGATCTTTTTGTGCAAGTGAGCTCCCGATATTGTCAATAATTTGATGTGATTCAAACGCAAACGCAAAGTCGCCTAACGTCAATCAGACGAAGGGGTTAATAATATGCCCGGCCTAGTTGATTCTGCAAGAGGTTGTGAAATCTCACTTCACGACCTCTAAGACGGGTCAATGATGGTAAACTTCACAGCTAGTAGTGAAAAAAATAATTTATCAAGTTATTGTTTTGGTTATAACTTATTGATGGTTTTTGTATTCCGATGCTAACTGAATGTCTTAGCAAATGTATGAAATTTGTTATTCAAATACCGTGCCAGCGGACATTATGAGTCCCGTTAGGGTAACTGAATACCCGGGAAATTAGGGGCTATAGCCGGCATAGCTATTCATAAATTGAGGGAATTATAACAATGATGATAATAATAACCGAGGGCAACAGACCACCCCGAGGGCCCTGAAGGGCCCGAGGGGCCTACGTTGCTGGAGGCTATTGACATCTGATAATTTCCGTGATACATAGATAGTTTTATTGCATACCGAACAGACTTTTTCGTTCAAAAAGGTTAGAGTTTTTCTGAATTATTTGTACGTTCTGACGGTTGCCATGAGCTAGAGACCCCCGTAATGTATACAGTAACCAAAACAATATTTAGTTATAGTCAACCTGTAAGGAATAGACAAATTTAGACTGCAGAAGTCCTTGATTAATATACCGCCAATCGCTGTGAGCTTTCAAGCCATTGTTTACAGTTTGCCCTCGAGTCACCAGGTAAAATTATCATCAACACTCCAACTAAGGTGGCTTCCGACAGGAAGGTGTTGATTCCATCGACTGTTTAAACAGTGCTGGCAATTAAATAAACACTTGACCCTGGGCTGCGAATTTCGCGAATATGTCCCCATGTAAAATATTTTACTCACAACCACTATGGTAATTGATTCATTACATACCTAGTAGGAGGTCGGGAAGTGACCCATTGCCGACCTCCCGAGAAAGTGAAGAAATGGTAGCTTTAGAAGGGAAATTTCAAAATATGCATCCAACCAAACAATAAGTGTGTTAATCAGTATTTTCTGAACCACGTTTCAGCAAAATTAATCGGCCTATCTGGAAGTTATGACAAAAAGTTAATTTTCAGATTTCAACTTTTGAACATACTTGAACAACTTATACATACTCTCGACGGTACATACATCATTCCAGCTTCGGGCTAGAGCCTCCAGGCAAACCCTGGAGGCTCTCTGTGTCCTCAGCAGTAATGATGTATTTCCCGTCTCGGTATGTAATATACTATTACTTCTCTTTCTTCAAATTAGGAGGAATTCGGAAACGGGAATTCAATTTGTAGGTGGTTATTCAATTAGACGCGAGCATTATCAAGCCATTGGGATGTATTTTTATTCCAGACACTGAACTTGAAAATGGAATTAAACGATTCCTCGTTGTTAGCCGAGTTCAGCGCAATTTAAGACTTTGTAATTGATAATTAATTCAAATGAAGTAATTGAGGTTCAATTGTTGAATTGTTATTGATAAATTATTAAATTTATTAAACTAGCGATTATGAATTTACAGGAAATAAAACAGGTGTGGTTTTAAAACTTTGTTTATTTATAAAGTTTGTTCAATCATCCTCTTTCAGAAGAATCTGGGAAACAGAATCCGAGAATTTGTGTAAACATATGAGGGCTAAAGGGTTACGAGAATCTACACAAAAATTAAACATAACGTAGCGCATCACGTGCAATTATAAATAGGGGTTTTATTACAATAGAAATCCAAATTTCCCAAATTTCTTTGGAGAAGGAAATTAGGATTTAGGAAATAATTGGAAGCCCTGTTTGATCCGAACGGAATTTATTAGAAAACAAGAAGTAGGTATCATACATGGTCCAACAAGAGAAAGTTCAAATAACTATTATCCACAACGTCACATACGACATTTATTATATCTGCAAGCAAGCTTCTGGTGCCGGAGCAACTTGCATCTCGCTTTGTACTCTGCCCCGCACAAATCGCACAAATATTTTCTCACATCACTGTGCGAGGTCATGTGACGTGTCATGTCACTCGATCTCAAAAAAGTTCTTTCGCAAAACTTGCAACGAAAAGGCTTTTCGCTGTCGTGCGTGCTGACACAATGAACTCTCATTTTTCTCAGATTCTCGCACGTGAACGCGCACGATTTGCATCGCATCTTTCTTGTGCCTATCATGTCGTAACTGGCCGTGTGGTACTGCTTCAGATGAGAATCGTACGCATCATCTGAAACAAACTCCCTGTCGCAATGCGGACAACCTCGTCGCTTAAAGGCTCTCGCTTGTTCTATGTGTTGTTCACGAGACACCTTCTTGAACATGACCTGGTGCTTGGTTTTGTTGAATTTGCAGTGGAAGGTCATTCGGCAAACAGAGCAGCTGAATCGTCCTTCGTTCCTTTTCTGCAGGCCACCGCTCGACTTTTGTCCCGTTTCGTTTCGGATGGGACATATTTCGGAGTGGCCGATCAAAGCGGGCAATGAAGAGAACTTGTCCTTGCACAAACCGCACATGTACGAAGTTTTCACTGGTTCTGGGGGAAGATACGGTCCCACACGACGCTGTGTGTTTTGGTTATTTCGAGACAGATTCCTTTTCCCACTAGTGGAATCAATTATTGGTGTTTCTGATTTGTCAGACAATGGTTCATTGCTTTCCGGAGTCATCTGATTGTCAGTAACTAAAATTTCGATATCATTTAGAGGAGATCCATATGCTTCAGCAAAACTGTCGGATTCATCTGGATCATCTGAAACGCAATCCAATTCAACTCCCAGATCAGCTATAGTCGCAGGAGATGGACATGTTTCGGTTCCTGAGATAATTCGAATGATTTCCTCTGGGTTGTCGTCATCGTCATCATCCGAGTTATTTTGGAACTTTATAGTCAATGCGCCTTTTATCTCATGTCTGGTTGCCCTAAAAAAAAAAATCATCTATGAATCAATCTACAACCAAGATCTGAAAATCTAGTCGGTTTCTACATTGTAAGTTTTTCAAGACATTTTTGGAGCGATCTTTATAGATGATGGGAGAGATCTGACACGTGGGTAGTCGCGACTTCGCTAAGCGAGTGATGGCGCGCCACTGTCTAGTAGCCGCCGATGATACCTTCCACCCGTAAAATGGAAAATTTCAATCGAATTCATAGTGTGCTGTCAAGGCCAGAGTGAAATTATCAAACGTTTTCGATGCAGCCCTGCCTGACGATCATCTTTCTTCAAAAAAAATTGGATAATGGAGTTATTGCAGAATGCCATTTCACTGCACGTTACTATTGTAGAAGCAGTTATCAAATACTGCTTATCGAATTAAGAGTTATTGGAACAAACAAACAAACAACAAACAAGTCAACATTTATTTTATTTTTCAAAATCGTTTTTCACGTGCAAGACCTATTTGCCATGCCCAGAGATCAGCCAGACGGTCTTTTTTGGAAACGCATTTGTATTGCTAAGGACTGAATTCAAAGTCCAGCCGCGATGAGCTTCGTCACAGACGCCAGAGCATCGATATGCTCTGGCCATTGGCTGGAAGGGATCACATGACCCTAGTTGCGCCGCTGTACGGATTGCAAATAGGACTTGAAATTTACCCCTAGGCATTTTCCGTCTCAGCTTTTCGGAAAACCCCCTATTGAATATGAAAACTGGTACCAAAAAAGTTCACCACCTCTTGGATTATGACTTTTAGTATGGGAGGAGTCTGATGACAAGATAATATTGGCAAGCAAAGCGCCGCGCCGTAACATTAATGGTTTTTGCGGAACTACGCTCACAAATAGAAAGTAATTAGAATGCTCAATTTCTGTACAAAATTAAAAGTCTTACTTGATCTAAAAACAATTTATTCTGAAACAATCATATAGGTACATAGGCACGATCCAATTTGAATCTTTTTACAACTAAAGTGCTCGCCAGTTCAATAGCCCACCCAAAAATTCCGGTCACATTCAGGCGTTTCAACACCCGCACCTGTTCCTGCACTGTGAACTATTTTGAATATTTTTCTTTGTTCCCTGAATAGATCACGTATTGTACTACAACATGTCATGGGCCATTTTCCATACAAGTGTTCCGTAAAAATTATACAGGGCGCCAAATGAGGCACCGCAAAAAAGGGAGGTTGAACAGCTCTTATTTCAGGTTTTTTTTTTTATTTGTTTCAAGTAAACTACGCGAAAGTAAATTCGTCGATCCCAAAGTATTTGACCTTTCAAATTTGATGTAACTTTGAATTGCTACAAATGATTTGTATTCTGTTCGAAGTAATTGCCGACGTAATGCTTTGGCTATCAGTCTGTGATTTCGTAAAACATTAGGTAAGGTACTTTACATGAAGTTTGTACAGGGTATGAAACAAAACAGTGCTAAATTTCTGAACCGTTGAAAAGCTATCGTTTGGGCAAATCTTTTTTCTTGAATGTCAACTATAAAAATGTGGAGGTAGGTTTTGAAGTACAGGATGGGGTTTGAATTTTCCACCCATCACATGATCACATAAAAATCACCTTATGGGTTTTGCAGCTATAACTTTGTTCCTTCTTGGCCGATTTTTAAAATGTTCTGGGGCTCACATTGAAGCTGAAGCTTCACGTAAAGAACCTGACGATCAAAATTAACTCGACATAAACATTCAAGATCACTGTTCTCCAAATCTGAAACACTTTTGAAAGACCGGTCGGGAGGAGAATTCGGTCAATTTTCTTTCGAAGGAATCATTTATTCAGAATACGTTAAGGCTCTTCGTGCTTGTCCAAGTAGAGAACTATGGGTGAAGGAATCCAGTTGGAGTTAGCAAGAACAAACAGCCCCTTGCTCACGTGAAAATGTTCATAAACAATATCACGAAAATCGAAACAATAAATTAACCGAACTGGTTTGTCTTCCACTCATTGTTCTGATTTTCGTGGTGTTGGTTAAAAGCAGCTTTAGGTTATTATTAGGCTGTTTCTCTTTCCTAAAGCTGCAAATGTATTCCTTTATCCACAATCCATAACTGGAGTAAGCGAAACAAATAAATGATATTCTATTCTATTCTGAGCAAGAAAAACTGCACCGTATTCCAAATAAATGATTACTTCGAAAAAAGTTGAATTTTTTCACATCCTTTCGAGGGCGTTTCAGATTTGAGGAAACCAAATCTGATTCCATTGATTTTGAATGTTGGTCTCGACTCAATTCTGATGCCTGGGTTTTTTGACCTGAAGTTTCAGCTTCATATAAGCCTCAAATTTTAGGAATCGGTCAACGAGGTCAACGTTATCACTGCAAAAGCAAGAAGATTTTTGTGACCAACCTGTGAATAAGGAAGATAGGCGGGAAATTTGAAACACCATCCTGGACTTTGAGGCCTACCTCCTTATCTTCAGAACTGAAATTCAAGAACAAAAATTATTTTTCAAATGGCAGATCTTTGGCGCTTTAGGAATTTTGTACTGTTTTATTCAACACACTGTACAAACTTTATGTAAAGTACCTGATGTCTTGCAAAACCACGGACTGATAGCCAAAGGATTGTGCCAGCAAACACTTCAAACAAAATAGAATACAAATTGTAGCAATCCGTAGTTACGTCAAATTTGAAAACTATACCTTATACTTCAGTAGATTGTTGTATTTAAATCCGTATTCCCAAGAGCTGTTGAAAAAAATACACATGGAAATAATCTTCAAAATTTGAAAAGGGCAAAATTTTCGGGAATAACGTATTTCTATTTGCGCAGTTTAGTTCAGGTTTGCAAACTTTCCCTATCCCCTCAAATTACAAGGTTATTTCAGAAAGCGGCATAATTGGCCTTTGTGATTACATTTTCGCACCATTAATTACAAAAAAAAATTACAACAATAAAAACTGGTGCCTATTCCTTTGCGAAATTTTTGGCTGGGCCATCAGAATTGGCGACCACTGCATAACGTCACGTGGAATACTTAGGTATATCTGCAAGAACGCTTCCTGTGTCTGAGCATGATGCTCCTCAGTTTGAACTCTGTTCCGCACAAATCGCACAGATACTTCCTCTTATCGCTGTGCGATTCCATATGACGGGTCATGTCGCACGATCTCAAGTAAGTCCTAGGGCAAAACTTGCAGCGAAAAGGTTTCTCGCTGCCGTGCGTGGTGACACAATGAATTCTCATCTTGCTCAGAGTCTGGCTCGTGAACTCGCACAATTTGCATCGCAACTTTCTCGTGCCTATCATGTCATAGCTGGCCGTGTGGTACTGCCTTAGGTGAGTGTCGTACGCATCTGTTGAGACAAACTGTTCGCCGCAATGCGGACAATCTCGTCGTTCGCTGGCTCTCGCTTGTTCTATGTGTTGTTCACGTGGCAGCTTGTTGAACATGACCTTGTGTCTCAATTTGCTGGATGCAGAGCAGAAACACATTTTGCAAATGGGACAGGTGAGCCGTCTTTTTTTGTGTAGCCCACTAATGGACTTTGGCTTCGGTCCCTTCCGGCCAGGGCAAGTATCAGAGTGCTCTGTCAGAGCAGACAATGAAAGGAACTTGGTCTTACACGAACTGCACATGTACGATATTGCTCTGACTTGTTCCAGGGGAAGATACGGTCCCACGCGACGCTGTGTCTTCGGCCTTTTTCGAGACAGATTCTTTTTTCCAGTTGAAACAGAGGGTTCAATTTTTGGAGTTACTTTTTCCAACAATGTTTCGTGACTTTTGTGAGTCATCTCCTGGATGTCAGTAATTATAATTTCGACTTTCTTTGGATGGACAAGAGATTTATCTTCGCAAGGGTTGAACTGGTCTGAATCATCTGAAACGCAATCGAGTTCGACTCCCAGATCAGCTGGATTCGTAGAAGATTGACAAGATTCGATATCTGAAATAATTCGAATGATTTCTTGTGGACCGTCCTCATCATCATCGAAATCATTTGGAGAGTTCCTCAGTTCTTCTTCTAAGTCGTTGCTTGTTTCCCTGAAAAAAATCTATCAATTAATTTACAATAGAAAATAGCAAAAAAAATAACTTCTATATTTCTACACTGTGAGAAATCACTTCATTACTCAAATTATCTTAAAGACGAGGGCATTCCTAAACAAGCTATTTTGAGCCCTGTATGCTGGTGGGCCAGAATTAATCTGAAAAATTTCCAAAACCGGAAGAGCATGAGAAAACAATAAAAACAAACCCAAAAACCATATCAAGATGCATATTAACGGAGATACAACCCAAAGTCGGAGATGAAAAACTGGAACTCTGTTTGTTTCACAGTTTGTTTCTGTCGTGTTACCAAGTTACCGATTTAAAATAAAATATGATGAAAATAAAGAGTAACGAGTACTCAGTGTTCTTGGAATGTCAAACTAAAATATCTCCGAAACCATTGATCTGACAAAGAGGTAACACATAAGTTTTTGCTTCTAAATTTAATAAGGATATCAAAAATCTGATGATTTTACAACAAAATCCAGTGGCGTCGAAAATATGGTGGTAAAGAATGAACAGCCCCCTGAAGTTTACACCACTGGGCCTTTTGTAGCGGATTTTCATTAAGTGATGGACGGAGACCTATTCAATGTTTACTCACAAGAGCAGAATCGGTCTGATGGTCTTGAAGGTAGAAGGAAAACGGTTTTTCACCTTCAACTTTGACGGGCTATATCTCCGTTATTATACATTTTTTATGTATGGTTTTTTGGTTTGCATTTTTATTGGTTTTTCGTGCTCTATCGATCACTGGCATTTTTGGAAGAAAATGAATTTTCGAGATCTATGAATCACCCTGCACTTATAATGAATGAAAGTTTAGTGCACAGCGAATGGATGATAATTTTTACTGATTAGTCTATCTCAAACAGTTCCTTAAAATCACTTTTCTGGACTTGGAATGGTTTACTTTTGAGACACCTGTATAAAGTCTTACCTCCATACGGTCTCGTGAGGAATAAGTGAATGCTTGACACGACCTTAGCCTCAAGAGGTTTCTGATGTGACTTGAAAGCTTGTTGACGAGAATCGGCAGTTTAATAATCAGAAACTCTTTGAAATAGAAATGAACGAGAAACGCTATTAATTTTCAAAATTTCCACACAAAAAATTGGAAATTCTTGATTTTATTTTTTGAACTTTTCAAAACTAGATAGCAACGCCCATACATCTCTGTGGAAGAAAGTCGCATACAAAATTTAAAATTCTATTTTCAAAAAAAAAGTACCAAAAATTATTTCTACTAATTCACTTTTTCATGTTTACGGGAAACCATTCTTGGCTTTTTTTTTTAATAGTAAGCTCATTTCGGTATGCGACTTAAATAAAGATGTATGGGCGTTGTTATCTGATTTTCAAATTTTTGAAAAACAAAATCAAGAATTCTCATTTTTTTTGCAAATTTTGAAAATTTATTAGCATTTTTTCAATGTAGGTACATTTTTCTTTGAAGGTTTCACTAAGAAAAAAAATAAGAAAAAAACGGATCCCCGTCAACAACTGTTTTAGTCATCATAATAAGACCTCACTATGAACCAAACTCGATTTATACAGAGTGTCTCAAAAGTATCGCATTTCGAGTCCAGAGCGGTATGTATAATCTACTCAAGAGCACAAAAAAAAATAGTCCAAAAAAAAATCAGTGACGTTTTTCTAATGATAATTAAGAGAAAATCAAAACAACGTGGTTCAGAATCAACATTAATGACGTTTATTTTTGAAGATATGTGGGATCGAAGGGTAGGACTTCGCCCCCCTTTATTTTCGCTATTCTAAGTCATGTTGTGGAACTGTTTGTGACAGACTTATCAGTGAAAATTATCATCAACTATTGGGTGTGCATTGAATTTTTGCTTACGGTACAGTATTAGTCATGAATCATTGAAACCCACTTTTCTCCACTAATGCCTCTAAAATATTCCATTGGTCCCTGAAACGATTTAAACTGCTGGACAACGAAGTTGTCGGTATCGGAAAAATGGTTCGACTTTGAAGATCAATAACTTCCGATTGCTGAAGTCTGTCAATTTTACTCTTATCACAACCCGAATTCTTGGTGTGGGGCCAAGCAGGGGTCACTTTTTCAAGTGGTTGTCATTGCCTGTTTTTCGCGCCTTGAATTTCGTCAGAATTTCATCAGAATCTTAGATGTGAAACATGTTCTATTTACAAGTTTGAGCCCCAGAACATGGTAACAATGTGGAACTTCAGTATCCGAGTGAAGTAAAGCCCCTTGGACGTTATACTTTTTGTGCTTGTGCTATGCCTGAGTTTCGTAAATCTGCAACATTCAACATAAAAATGTATGTCTTCAACGTTCGACTTTCAAACTGGGTAATTCCAAAACCGTTTCGTGATAAGACACCACATCACATGATTTTTGTATTAGAATGTTGAAAATATATATTTTTGAAAAATGATGGTAAGTACGATGAAGTCGTTGCAATTTTGAACCATTTTACGTATCGCCCAGTAGAAAATTTACATTAAGCTTCTCACCATTCACTATTATTAGGATGGGTTACAGAAAGATTAGGCTCAACAATGCAACACACAAAATGGAACCAGTCGGTAGCACGGTGAGCTCGGCCCCGCTTTCAAAGGCGAAGGTCCCGGGTTCAAATCCGCACTGGGCCAGATGGACTTTCTCATGCGTTTCCTAGTACTGGGGCATCTACTATCGTGCGGTGATGCCTCGGGAAAAGGGATGACACGAGAAAGCCATCGAAACAAAACCACACTGATTAATCTCCACTGTTCCAAAAATGTCTTCGTTGTTATCGTCAATACTGTTATCGTTACTGAAAAACCCACACAGGAAAACCTGCTAATAACCTAGTAGTTGATACAGGGCAACAAAAAATGGAAATCGCATTCGGCATTGGCCTCCAAAGTCAAACCATTTTTCTGATACCGACAACTAACTTCGTTGTCCAGCAGTTTAGAACAAGATATGACTCTTGTCGCTTCCATAGAAAAAACGTAGTGGCGTTTTTGAAGGAAAATAAATTCTTTGCATTTATGAATCACCTGTATGTTGAAGAAAAGTTCAGTCCGCACTGTATGTTGAAGTTAAGTTTAGTCCGCACCCAGCGATTGATAATTTTTGCTGTTTACTCTTAGACAAACAGTTTCCCGAAATCACTTAGAACAACGGAAATAATGAGGGGCGAGGTTCCAACACTTGAGCCTCCATATCTTCAAAAATAAACGTCATTAATTTTTTTCAAACATTTTTTTCGTGTTCTTAAGTGGTTTCCATATACCGCTTTGGACACTGAATGTGATACTTTTGAGACACCCTGTATAGAGGTTAGGAAGCTTCCAAATTTTTCATCTTTAGGGTTCATTATTGCAAACAATTATGACATCCAGCCAAAATCAAATAACAAGCTTGCCTTTCCGTGTGAAGTTACCATATGTCATCCCCACTCTTATAGCATTGATCCTGGTTCTAGCAGTCTAGCTAAAATGTCTTGCTATGAACACGGCCCTTTATGTCACAGACAAAGTAAGTATCAGTAACCTTCTCCAGTCTCAGTGACAAAAACGAAATTTTAATTAAGCATTGCTAAAATAGAAACTAAAGAGACTTTATTATTTATTCATTTATTATTCAAAAAAAAACAGACATACAAAAAAAAATGATGAGTCATAAGCGTTTTAAGAAGATGTGAACCTAAGAACTACTCTTGCAACTGCCGCTTCGAGACGATTTCTGGTGTATCATGAGTTCGCAACGCGTGATAAAACGCTTGTCGCATCCTCGGCATGCGAACGGATACGGCCCATAATGGTTCCTTCTCTGATGCAGTCGCATCTTGTACACGTTTTTGTACGTCTTCCCGCACTCTTCGCAAGCGTGTCTCCTGACTGTACAGTGCGAATTCATGTGACGCCCTAGATCGACCTTGGTCCTGAAAGCTTTATCGCAAATCTTGCACAAAAAAGTTTTCTCGTCGTTGTGTCGGGCAACATGAACCTTGAATTCCTTGCTTCCCATGAAACACTTCCCGCAAATGTCGCACAACCAGTTCTTGACCTTTACGTGCTGGTTCAAAGCGTGGTTTCGGATTTTCACGATGTTGCTGACCCGAAACTCGCAATGCTTGCACTGGTAGACACCGGCGGGTGTCATGTCAAAATCATCAGTGTGATAGAATTTTTGATGGAACTCTTTCGCACTGATGCTGCTGAATGCCTTCTGGCAGCCGTACGAACAGAGCAATTTGGATTTGGGTGTCTTGTGAATGTTCCTGTGTCTGATTAAATCCTTGCGATCGTCGAAGCTCTCGTCGCAAGTTCTGCAAAAGTGCTTCTCCGGAAAGCAGTTACGCAAAGCAGCGTGTTCCTGTAAAGAGTCCAGCGAAGGGAACTTGGTAACGCAGCCGCCGCACATATAAATCGATTTTATTGCTTGTGGCTTATTGTATCTTGTATCTGCAAAGCCTTCATCTTCCTGAGCTTCTTCTGTCAGCGTTACACTTCTTCCTCCTTTTGTGGCGTTTCTATCAAGTGGTTGTTCTATGAATTTTAAAAATTCATCCAAACTTGTATTGTCTTCACGGCCCGTTTTGGTGTCAATTGGTGTATCATCGGATGAGTCGATGCTGTCATCGTTTGCGTTGTCAGATTCTTCAAGTTCCGAATTCAGATCAATAGGACTTACTGTCTCTAAACCTTTCGAAGACGAATTAGTCTTTGTAGAGTTCTGTGTAAGGTCGCTTTCTTTTTTAACATCTCCTTGTATTGGTATGTGCAACAATCGCATAGATCGAGTACGCATAGTAGTGGTGGATGATTTTAAATAGTCATGATCAGAGGTAGAAGTTCGTGTTTTCTTCAAGGTTCGTGTTTTCTTCAAGGTTATTTGTTTCGATCCATTCCTGAAAATAATACACGTTAATTTTGAGGTCAAATATTTCAAGAGATATATAAACTAATATCTACCGTATGTAGATAATATGGTCTACCCCTTTACAACAATGCGCTTAGTCCTTGGGATTTGAAGCCCCAATATAAATTGATTGACGGGAGCGTAAGCGAAACCTAAACGTTAGAAAATGGATCTCAATCAGGGTCGGGATCCAGCTCTGGCAACATGTAAGTACACAGGCGCAGAGCGATTGTTAATCCTGGGAGGTATAGGCTACGTGCCTGACATATAGCGTCGCGGCGGAATGTAAAGTTTTTGTTGGACTCGATCTAGATAGCGAACATCTCACTATGGGGCGGTTGTGTCGACCAAAAAAAAGTCACTTTCGCTGCCGTCATTCTGTCAACAGTGTCCATCAACCAAACTGTCGACCAATTTATAGTTGCCCATCATGCTATCAAAGAAGTCCAGCAAGAATTTCATATTTTCACCACCATGGGCTCTCAATGTCCTTCGCGTTGACCGCTCAAGGTCATGCACATAGCCCATGGCAAGTGATGAGAGTGATAGGAGTGATGAGGACTACCGCAAATTCGGGTTACATATTTTGTATTAGTCGAAATAGTAGCCTGAAATTACACTTTCAGGCTTTGAAAAATCTTGTTTCATTTCATTTGAAAATGAACAAGGCAGGTAGATACTCAAGAAAAGTCGTCGTACAAAGTTCAAAATTTTACTCTATTGACTTTACATTGCCTCGAAAATTTCGATTCTGGTGGTCGAGAGCTTGATCTTATGGGGATGTATAATGTGACCATGCATTTCAACACCCGATGATATGAAAATCAAGACGCCAAAAACCGTTTCTGCAAGGTTAGGTCTTGATAAACAAGAGAGTATACATTATGCTGAAATTTCATTGATTGCAGATCTTTTTCCTCAAGTTCCAGTGACAGAATCGGAAAAGTTGACAACTACTTACCTACTCTCGAAACAGTTTTTGAATTTTCCGCATATCTACTTTATTCAAAGGTTGACCTCGAAAAAGCAAGTTTCTGGATTTGCATCAGTGATATAGTGATAACTTTTTACTTCGCTGACGGATATCCAAAATTAAGAGCTCGCTACCCATATCTGGATCGGTATTGGTTAAGATGGGGAGAGGGGGGAGATTGGATAAAAATAAATTTTGTTCTCGAACAATCCATCCAATCTGAAAGCATCAAGATGTATTCTCATCGTAACACGGTTTTCATTATTTGATAAATGCTGGTAGAGCCATGCTACAATAAAAATGCACATATTTTTTATGAGACCTGAACAATCTTGGGGCCTGAACAATCTTGAGGCCTGAACTGCAAAACGGTTCCTCTTAGTACCATCGTCCGGCTTGCCTTCTTATAGAGGTGAGTTTTCTTTTCTTGGACTTGAAATGTATTGTAATGGTACGAATGCTGAGTTGACGACTTGATGGCATCTACATAGTTGTCTACATGTGCAATTTTTATGTGACACTTGTCACCGTGTCGAGGCCTCATGTACGCGAAAGTGAAATTTTCTAGAATACGCAAAGAATCATCAGTTTCCTTGGAGAGCTTTGCAGTGTGGACGATAACGGACATTGTCTCTACTGGTCGGTAGTTCTTCATCAAGACTATTGGTTTCTTGGCGGCCACTAATGATGCTGAAGATCGGCAGTACTCGGATAAAGAGGCCCACCATCCAGAGACTCCATGTTCTGATGCACATCACTGAGCAGTACTATCTTAGTACAGAAAATGACAACACAGTATCCTCATGCTCGTATCTCATCTAGTACAGTTCAACCATTGTATAACTACTCCTAGTAGGCCAGCCGCCGTTCAAATTGTGCAATTTTCGGAAAGCACGGGCAGGTGGCGTGTTCAGCATTTGTCGTTTGGTCGCTCAAATCAGTAATGAATCACGCTGTCTTCAAATTTCAACGTGGCGCTCAACTTACTGATAGATGTTGATGGTTTGGTAGAGAAATTTTAATTTTTCTCATATGCGCTGATGATTTCTTGCGAGCTAATTGCTCTAGGCGACATCTAGCGACAAAATCCCAAATTCGAGGCTGACCTACTAGTAATAGTTATACCATTGTATAACTATTACAATGTAATACCATTGTATCATAACTATACCATTGTGATAGTTATACAATGGTATAACTATTACTAGTAGGTCAGCCTCGAATTTGGGATTTTGTCGCTAGATGTCGCCTAGAGTAATTAGCTCGCAAGAAATCATCAGCGCATATGAGAAAAATTTAAATTTCTGTACCAAACCACCAACATCTATCAGTAAGTTGGGCGCCACGTTGAAATTTGAAGACAGCGTGATTTATAACTAATTTGAGCGACCAAACGACAAATGCTGAACACGCCACCTGCCCGTGCTTTCCGAAAATTGCACAATTTGAACGGCGGCTGGCCTACTAGGAGTAGTTATACAATGGTTATACAATGGTTCAACTCTATAAAATACTGTCCACACTGTCCATCTAAAGAATAAATTTTTCTTGGGCAGTAGGTTTTTACATTTTATTTCTTTACGGCATTATGAATTTTCAGCATAATTTTCTTAGTGGCCGGCAAAAACCCAACAACCTTGGCGAAGACCCGCCAACCAGTGAAGATAATGTCCCTTATCGTCCACACTGCAAAGCACCCCAAGGTAACTCACGATTCCTCGCGTATTCTAGACAATTTTCACTTTCGCGTACATGCCGCCTCGACACGGTGATGAGTGTTTCGTTAAAAATTGAAATTGCACATGTAGACAACAAACTAGCTGCCATCAAGTCGTCAACTCAGCATTCGTACGGTTGCGGCCAAAATAAAGTGGACGACAATGTCAACGAGTTGGCTTGCTGTCATGCGACGTTCAGGCCGGAATCCTGAAAAATCTGTCAACTGTCGTCCACTTTAAAAAGTCCGCAATGGTACCAACACAACACATTTTTCCATAGCCCACTCTAATGAAAATAGCCGTGAAATTGATTACACTCTGACACCTTTTGTTTTGTTGTTTTTTTTCTGTTCAAAATCCTCCTAAATTGAATAGAATTACATCAACCAGAACCAGCCTGAATGTTACTAATGGACAAACTCTAATTATACAGGGTGTCCTGAAATGCTCCGTTGAAAATTTACAGGGTGTTCAAGTTGACTTTTCAAAATCGATTTTTTGACATAACTTTTGAACCGTTCAACCGATTTTGTTCGAATTTGAATCAAAGTTAATTGAATTAGATTCCTATCGAATAATAGCAACGTATTGCAAAACAAATTTCAGAGGCGTAGATAGTGGGGGGTGTTCTCATATTTCCCCCCCCCCCTATTTTACACCTCCTTAGCTATTTTTTCAAATTGTTTTAATTTTTGGATCCCACGTTTAATTGAGAAAAAAAGTTAATCCTTGCGAAATTTTGAGTAGAGGCTTCGTTTTCGAGATATTTGGGTTTGAAACTTTGGAAAACATCTCGAAATTGTTACTTTAAAAGGCCTAAAAATTAGAATCTAAAAAAAACTCATGATTTCTCAGCAGAAATAGGTTCTCTAGATTTTCTAAGTTGATCAACTACCATTTCTTCTAAGAAACGAAAAGTTTTCAGAAAAAAACAATTTGGGCTCATTGAAAGTGGCGATTCCGAGATGTTTTTCGAAGTTTCAAACCCCAATATTTCATGGGGAATCTCCCCTAGAAGTTTGTAACCGTAATTACGAAACACCCTACGGATAGGTAAATAAATTGGATATTAAGCTGATAAGAACAGATACTACACTTTGATCTTGGCCATGGGGCGGAGAAGCCCGCCCGCCAGTCGAGTGGACTGCATGTTCGCTCGGCTAGTGGAGCGCCTGGGTTCGATTCCCTGGAACAGCAGATCTGGGTGTTGCGCTGTGTAAAACGCAATTTTTCTGCTTGTACTGATCTTAAAATAAAATACAGCAAGCTCCTATGGCGTAAGAAAGGCTGATAAGGAGAAAAACAAACTTTTGAACTTTAATAGGTAAATAAATAGAAAATTATTGAGAATTCTTTAAATTTATTTTGAACCGTTATTCTAAACAACACAAAAATGATGTCCGTAGCAATCTCTTGACATGGAGAAAATATGAGGTACTAACCTGTGGCAATCATGGCAATTCTTTTCTTGGCACGTAAAACTTGGAATAATACTTGGAGGAATGGTGCTCGCTCTTGCTACGGATACTTCAGCAATACTGTGTAGGTATTACCACCATATGTCAGCACTTACTCCGTCTGTACTCTGTAGGTACACTGTCTGAGCTTCCTTACTCCCGAATTCGTGCAAATAGCCTATCTTACTCATAGGTACTCCTGGGTGTTCATTCACATCCCGGGAAACTTATTCAACGAAGAGCCGTAAATTATCAAATTGGACGATTTTAATTTGAATTCAATTGGTGACGTTTTTAGATAGATAGACTTTTCCGCCCAACCAACAATCCCTAATGCTACTGAATTGTTACCACGACCTGGTTATTATCTATTAAGACGTTACTGATTTGATATGAATACTTATTGTTGATTTTATATATTTTGTTGTTGTATTATTCATTATAGTTCCACATGGAATGTATTTTCGGTTTGGTGTTGGATGGGTGATTAGGTGGAGGAGCAGCTGGAAAGCCTCAACTTTCGAATAAGCTGAACCTCACCATCCATTCAAGTTCTGAACAAAGACATTTATTATTAATATGATTATTATTTGAAATAATGCACTGCACTATTTACCGACCAGTGAAATTTGAATTATTGGTATTTTTGTTAATAGCGAAGAAGACGTTTCAATTTAGATTCAGTTTACACATTTCAAGAAAATTAAAATAATGCCAATACGCCACTATCAGATAACAATAATTATTGTTGGTGAAGGAACCAACCTGAAACTGCTGCAACCATTGTTACGATAATCGGAACACTCACTAGCTGTCCTGTTTCTGTTTGTCACTGATTGTTCATAGGTATATGGATTGTTCTGATTTTTGCAATATGATTACGACCATTCTGAGGTGCGGAAGGGCACTGATTCTCCTCCAAAAGCGTGCATTTGTAATTTGGTTCCTTCATCAACAATTTTTTTCTGATATAGGCAAGAAATAACTCATTTGAAGACAAGTTGATTTTCATTTGATTCTTCTTCCAACCCCGATTCCAGACAGGTTCAAAGTTGAGTGATTTTTATGCAACACTAATCAAAACACCGCGGCTACTTCGGTTTCTTCCAAAATTTTTAGACCCAGCAGATAAGATGATTTTTTATTCAAGTTTCTTTCTTCTTTGCAGATCCACCTAAGGAGTTGAGTTTTGACTCAAGTTTCCTCCTTCTTTTCAGACCCACTAGAAAAGCTACGTAAAGCACTAGACACATCTAGAGGGTATGAAAAGAACAAGAAAAAACTTGAGTCAGGAATCAACGCTTTTTCTGGTAGGTCTGAAAAGAAGGAGGAAACCTTAATTCACAAATCAACTTCGTAACTAGTGGGTCTGAAAATGAGGACACTTAAGACAAAAATCATCTCCTTCTATGGTGGGTCTTAGAAGGAGGAGAAAACTTGAAACGAGGTGGCCGCGCTATTGCTTGGGCTGTTGCGCTGATTCCTCCTGCGCTCAAATGACAGAGACGTGTAATGGCACATATGCGGATAAAATATACCTGCCTTCTTGACTCAACCAATCAACCTTCAGATACTCACTACGATTTTGCAGGAGACAAGCAAGAAATATTAAACAAATTCAAAGTATTCAAAAATGTATTTATAGAAATGGTATGCATGAACATGAACAGTTCATCAGGCAACGTTCACAAACCAGTAAGTACATTTTTTCTACATCGTTAGTTGCACTTATTTAGTAATATAATACAATATTTACATATATACCTTTTTTTGTATAGGTATGAAATTTGATGGAAAAATAAATAAATGAAAAAATAAACAGACATATTTTATGATGATTTGCCAGGAGAAGGAATAAAGCCTGTGTAACCCGATGCGAAATTTTGCAGATAAATTTCACAAAAATCATTCAAATATTGATAAAAATTAGGCACCTGTAATACATTATTGTTAGTTGCCTATACTCCGGCACGTTCAGGTAGACTATCCTCAAGTTAGGGTGGCAAACTGATTTTTGGGGATATGGTCTGCAGACCTTGAAGTACACGTGTGCAAAGAAACAGGACCGTCGAAGGGGGGGGGGGGGAGGTTGCTAAGCTAAATCACCAACCCTGGGTTGCAACAAAAAAATAATAAGCAATTATTGGGCAATCTAAGTAGGTTGACCATGAGAAACGCATAAAGTCTTTAGCTAATCGATCATTCACCAACGAGTACTGACCAAAAGAAATTTTACTAATCTTGTATTATAATAATTGAGCGTTGGTGCGACCCCAGGTAAATACCCCAAAGTGATGGCTAATGCGTATGTGCTTGTGCTAAATTTCTTGTAAGATCCTGCACCGTATCATACACAATATTCGAATACGAATCATTTTCATAAAAATTCTCATTATAGCGATTACTCATCGTACCTCTACATTTATAAGATTCTTTTTCATGAGAATGGTCTATAAAATTTCACATCGTGTCATACAGGTTTGAGAAATAATTGCTTATTATTATTATTATTAATACGAGCGGGATAAAGAATATACAAAAATGTACAAGTAGAAATAGAAATGGTAGTTCATCACGTGATGCTCACAAACCTGTACATTTCTTTTTGTGAGCGTTCCGGGCTCCTCCAGAAGAAAATGCTTTTTTACAAAAATCGCACGTGAACGGAAACTCGCCAGTATGTGTTCTGATGTGTATCGTAAGAGGTCCCTTCTGATTGAAACCTTTCCCGCAATACTGGCACATGTAAGGTTTTTCGCCAGTGTGACAGCGCTCGTGCGTGCGCAAGTTGTCTTTCCTGTCGAAAGACCTGCCACAATACCCACACGAGAACGGCTTGTACCCCGTGTGGATCCTGTAGTGAACATTCAACTTGTGTCTGAATCTGAACGCCTTTCCGCAAACATCGCACAGCTCGCTGGCGGTTTTCGGATGCTTCAGTCGCGTGTGATTCTCCAGAGACGCTGGTTTGGCAAATTTTAATGAACACTCTCTGCAGGAATATTTCAGGTCGAGTTTCTTCCTCACACGGTTCGTCGGTTCTTCGCCCAGTCCTTCTGATTCGTCAGTTTCTGTTTCCGTTTCCCCTTTTTTGGTCGGTACATATTCCTCTGACCCGGACCTCTCATCCGAGTCTTCAGGACTACCGTCAAAATCTGGATATGGCACGACTTTCTTCGTCCGTAAAACATCGCAGAATCGATTTATATCAGATTTCCTGAAAACTGAGCAATTTACTTCAATCTGTTCGGAAGAAAAGATACCAATGGGTAGTTTTACACTAGGTAAATAAATTTCATAGCTGAGATAGTTTTATTCATAATCGAATCAAATTTAGTAAGGTACAGAGGAGTAATTTAAGTCATTAAAGACGTTGCATGGATACATCAACTTTATAATGTTTGGATTTTTTATGCAGATTCAGCGACGCACGGCTCACAAATCCCACTTGGCATATTTCACAAATGTAAGGTCTCTCGCCGCTATGATATCTGCTGTGGATGGTTAAAGAAGTTCTTTGTGTGAAGGCCTTCCCGCACTGATCGCAAGCATACGGTCTGTCACCAGTGTGAATGCGCATGTGCGCCTTCAGAGTCGTCCGCAGAGCGAATCCTTTTCCGCATTCCTTGCAAACGATAGGTTTCAAACCTTGGTGAATCAGCAAATGGTCCCTCAGACTCGTCTTGGATCCCAACCGTTTACCACAAAAATCACAAATGTACCGCTGCCCGCCATCTTTGTGTATTCTCGTAAAATGGTGCTTCAAATACTTCTCTTGGAGGAACGTTTTGTTGCAAAGATCGCACTTGAAATTCGCATTTGTCTCGTAGTCTTTGGCATGTCTGGCCATGTGACCTTGAAGAGCTGCTTTGTCGTAGCAACTCCTTCCACACACGTCGCAAATATGTGAACTTGTGCCGTGTTTCGAACCCATGTGGTTATTGTATTCTTGATTGGTCACGAAACCAGCATTGCAAACGGAACATATCTGCTTGTAGTCTTTCAAATGCCGTTTCCGGTGCGTCGTCAGGGAACCTTTCGATCGGAGCACTTTCAAGCAAAAATCGCACTGGAAGCTGTACTTATCGCTAGGCAAGTGGCTCCGTTTGTGAATCGTGATGTCGTATTTCCGTTTGAATTTCTTATCGCAAATGTCACAGGAATGCGGTCGCAAATTGCTGTGCGAAATCAGGTGCTTCTTCAGCTTCCGGTTGTTTGAAAAAACCTTCCTGCAGTGAGGACAAGGCTTCTCGCCGGCAACTGCCTGGCGCTTCTTCCTCCTGCTCTTGGTCCTAAAAAATATTGAAGTTAGTAAAATAGGTAAGCATTCGGGAGGCTATGGCATTTTAAACAATGAAGCATCTGCCAGGGAATAAAATAAGAATTTCACGCACAAACTCTTTATTATTCAATGTTCAATATTATCATATATTATCTACAAAGCTAAGCCAAACTACTGTCTACGATAATAATTAGTATTACGATAGGTAACTGCTACATCAAGATTACATTGTACTTAATATTAACAATAAAATGTTATAACTTATTCTAACAAAATGTGGTGAACCTCGTGTGTCACCAGATGGCGCTTGAAATAGTACTCGTCTGCGAAGCTCTTTTCGCAGACGCTGCAAGTGTGTCTGATCCCCATGTGTCTGTTCCTGTAATGGTTTCTGAACTCGCGAGTCGTGTAGAAGCCTTTGTTGCACTTCTCGCACCGGTGCCGGAACTGGTCCAAGTGTCTCAGCATGTGTTCCTTCACGTTTTTCTCGTACATGAAAGTTCTAAAGCAAAAATTGCAAATCGCTCGTTCCGTGTGCTCCTGGCAGTAGTGTTCGTAGAACTCGCTGTTCTTGTCAAATGTGGCTTCGCAAACGTCGCAAGTGTTTATATAACACTTGCCCTTCTCGGTGTGCCGCAAAAATCCGAACTTGTTGATAAACAGCTGCTCGCATCGCAAGCACTTGAAATGGGCGATCTCGATCTCGGGACTCGCCTCGACGTAAATGTACTTCGGAGATGAAAAATCAGGAACGATGCTGCGGCGTTTCGGAGTCCTCCTGCTGGAATGAGGCGTTCTGCTGTTGGGCGTGATGGCAGCTACTGCGCTTTCGGTTTCTCTATTGGCTTGCTCGACGTAGCTCGGAAGACCGTAGCCGTGATCCAGCTGAACCTTGCGAACCGTGTCCAGTTCCACCTTTCGTTTCGGAGAAACTCCTGAAGCCACGGTAGAGTCGTCCAAAATGTACAAGAGCTTAGTGTTGTCATCGTAGTTCAAAACTACTTCTTCCAGAACCTGATCGCCCTCTGGAATTTCAAGCCCTTTATGCTTGTCCAAGTGTGCGTACAAGTGGTTAGCGTTCGCGAACTTTTTCTTGCATTTGCAACAGATAAATGTGCGTCCAGACTGCCCTAGATGGTGTTTGAAAAACGCATCTTTGTCAGGGAATAACTTAGTGCAGATATTGCAGCAGTAGTTCACTTCTTCATCGTCCGATCTGCAAAAAAAACTCATGTATTGGGTGGTTTTTGTAACATTTATTAATAGTAATAAAAACAACATAACAGTGCATTGTAACAAAAAATTGGTCCTTATACTAAAATCCGCCGTGTTCGAATTACACAGGGGTATTGAATAATTGAACAACATTATTAAAAAAATACTTTATTGTCGATCAAATTCGTCAAGTCACAAATTCATTTAGCTGTTAAATGTGGAATTGGGTAACTATAGACCGTTTTCCTATTCGTGACTATCGTGGCGCATGCGTCAGCCAGGATGGTACACACGAACGGGAGCGGTACAAGCCAGGTCGGTCGGGAGCCAGATTTGTACCGCCTCTGACACCCCAACGCTTGCGCACTGTGATAGGAAAACCACCTATTAATGAACAAGGACCCTTCCATCTCTGACGTGCTTCTTTTTGAGTGCAGCGCTTTTGAAAGCTTTTCCACAATGTTTGCACACGTTTTTCAATCCTCTATGGACGACTTTGTCATGGTAATCCAGGTAGACGTTGCTCTCAAAGTTTTGATTGCAAGCATCGCAGTGGAATTGCCCTTTCGCACATTTCTTGTGCAACAAATGCACGTGCCTGTTCAAATAGTACTTGCTCTTGAAGCTGGCTTCACAGTAGTCGCATTTAGTGCTGACTTTATCATGTATCCTCTTATGAGCTACGAGTTTATTATTCGTTGGAAACGTTTGGAAGCACTTTTCGCAAATGAACTCGTTTGCAGGCAAATTTGCTGTCAGAACCAAGTCGAAAAGCGGGATGCTGAACCTGAAAAGTAGATCGAATGTTAAGGAAACTCGAATGATATATTTTCAAGCAAATATTTACCTTTCCATGAAGAGAGCTTTCGGCGGCCTACTACAACATCGGACCACCAGACCAGAGATCGACAGGTACGTGTTTCTTCCTTGCTGGGAGTTCATCAGTGCGGACGCATCCAGGTCAGGTGGTCCGATGAAGCAACAGTCCGAAACCCCTGAGTACACTATTGGGAGACTAACAAAATGTGGGCTCCCAATGCGGCGTAATCTTACCACAGCATCCCGTGTTACCATCACCCGAGCATCAGGCAGGCAAGGCAGGTAATACTTTACCTTTAGCAGAATAGAATATACGGTCAATACTGAAAACAGTGGAAGGATAAGTGACGAAGAACATTCAAAAAACTTTTTATTTCAATGCACTGTAACAAGGCGAAACACGTAAACAACCATTCAATATTACTAATATTAGTAACACACTACAAAGTTCGTGTTAGTCAGGAATAAAATAATTACTAAAAATGACTAGAGTGACTAGACACGTCATTACTGATGAAAAATATTTGTATCATGTTGTGCTCAAATGAAGTTACAAACTCTCAGAAGTAGAACCACCTCCATATTTTCATTTGCCACTATCTCGCGGTTTTAATTATTCATGTTATTATTCAAGCTTATCTTCATCAATTTGTCTTAACCAAACTTCTTGTTATAAAAATTGTATATTTTTAGGAACAATAAATTGAATTGAAAATTGAATTTTATTATTCAGCCATATATGGCGGAACACACCATGTCACGATGTCACTTGTCACTGTGACATACACATAACATACAACATAAGTTACGAGGAAATGATCAAATTGATTGCTCTTTACTATTTAGTACCTTATATAAAAGAATCTGTGTAGGTATTAGGTTAGTTGAAAAACCCGAAAACACGTTGATATTTTGTATCAGTGAAACGTGTCCGGGTTATGTTGATATTCCTCACTCTTCTTGACGGCTTGACATGCTCATGTCATCAAAATTGAAATTCATAGCAGGTTTTTGATGGTGTTGACATGACAATTATAGTAAAACGCATAATAAATAATTATCATTTTCAAGAAAATTATTTACACAATTTTTTATGTGTCAAGTCACGACATACATCCCACAGCCGTCCTGTATGCATTATTCCAATGAATATACTGTTATGACTGGCGATTCTCTTGTGCATTCGAGAGCACACGCGATCCTTCTAGACCGTTCAATCGTCGTGTTACGAGTTGCGAAACTCTAGGCATTCGAGAACATACACGATGGTTTGGAGCATTTAATTCACCTGGAGATATCAATAGACGGGTATGATACATTAGCCCAATTGGTGGGGGCGCCATTCGAGAACACGTTGGTAATGCACGCGAAAAGTGTAGGATTGTTCGCGAGTCGCCTCGAGGCCTTGCCACCGTCAATGTGGAATTTGCTAGGGAACTGGTGGCAACTTCCAGAATACCAGTCGGGGGTATATAAACACCGGTGGATCGGCCGACAGACCAGTATTGAATTCAGAGCGATAACAGCGAGTAGTAATTGGCGATATACCCAAGCGCAAATAATTGTTGACGTGTATTTATAATAGCACGTAGTGATAAACAGCGTGTTTTGAAACGATCCTCTCATTTATTAAAGAACCCAAATGCGAAAATCCGTAACATTTGGTGTCAGAAGCGGTAGAATTGAGAGCAATTCGGTCTGCGACTACAGGTGTTCGGACATTCCGTAAGTGATTTGTGAACCGGAGACGAGAAACATGTCGAAGACAAGTTTGCGAGCATCATGATGATGATGATGCAGGAACAAAAGACGGAACGCCAAGAAGAGAAGGTAGATTTGAGGAGTATTTTGAATCCGAATCACACATTCAAAGGCTGGTTCACCTAGCCTATCCAGCGCATCCAGCGGATGTTTTGGCCGACCTCGCAAATGAAACTTTCATGGGCGGACTAAAAGATCCATATCTGCGTCAGATGGTCATGATTAGCAATCCGGCCAACATCAGCGACGCACTCATCCAAGCGATTCGCATTGAGGCAGCCAACAATGCTTCGCGCACTCATCGTGTTAGGGGGGTGAACTTTGACGAATTTGGAGCATCACATACGGGGTGTTTTTAAGAAACTGTGATCGCGGCAGGCATGGGTCAGGCCGAAAAACGCAGTAACAGGCGCAATTGTAGTGATTGAAAGCGGATTCCAAAGGCGATGCGATCACAGACGTTTATAAACACCCGGTACTTCCGAGAAATCTGTAAAGGAAATGATCGAGGAAATCCTCGGCGCGGTATCCCGGAACAAACCCCAAGGTGAGCCAAGAGCTGGAGGAAGACCGCACGCTTAGGCTGTGGAAAACCGGGACATCTTCGTCGGGACTGCAGGCAATGGTCGAATTCAGCAGACTGTTCCATGATGGAACGGGGAACTGCTGGTCAAGAAAGTAACAAACCGAGAGAAATCAATCGTAGAGGAGGTAGACTACGTTGCTTCAATTGTGGAAAGGATGACCATCTGCAGCGTGATTGCCGGCAACGGTACCGTTTAGCGCAATGGTCACGGCAATGGTTATTGCCGTTGGTTATTGCAATGTGGGGTGACAAATGATACATCAGAATTCAGATAACAACAGTTATGTTGATTCTCTAGCAGCACCCAGCACAAAGGTATAAATGGACGTTGTAGCAGGTTGTGCTATTTTTCTGATAGTGTAATTATTGTAATTCAGCATCATGGCTGATGATAACCAGAGACGATGACCGCTCCGTTTTAGCGGGATTTGTGAAATGCGAAAAAAGGCATCAATACCATCAGGGCATCAATACCGGTCATAAATGGCTACTCGCTGAAATAAAACTTATATTAGAACTCTGTTATGCTGATGTTGCACGGGCAACAGCCAATAGACACTCGAATTTTTGGCATAATAATGTTGTGAACATTGTTTTTCAACAGAATCACCTCATCTGACCATAAATAGCAATAATGGTTGATCAAATTCAACTGTTTCTCTTCACGTATTTAATGCCAGAACGCCTCTCCGAGAAGCTTAATGAGGAAAATTCTATATTGTGTATCTAACTATAACGCTCTGCCCACACAGTAGATGTATTTTTGATAATGAGAAGAGACTGTGTAATGAGTTTTGGCACAAGCATGTGTGGGCAGAACGCTTCAAAAGGTTAAGCAGGAGAAGAGCGACTAGACTGTACCGCTGATATTGAAGCGTATTCAAATTTGATGATGGACCAAAGTATGCAGTTCCAGCAAGACCTTGGTGACGAACCCTTCCCCGCACTGTCCGCAATAGAGCTTCTCCCCCACGTGCTTCCGCATGTGGCTTTTGAGACTGTGCCTACTGGACAGAGTCTTTCTGCAAAAATCGCAGCCGAACTTGGGCTGTCCTTCGTTGTGCCACTTCATGTGTCTCTTAAAGCTCCTGCCGCACTTGAGCACTTTGCTGCAAACCTGGCACGTGTACGAATCGCTCTTGGCGGGTTTGTTGGGGTCGTGCGTTTTCAGGTGGTTCCGGTAGCTCAGCCACTCCTTGAAGACGCCCCCGCATTGCTCGCACGTGTAGCTTTCGTTCTCGTGCTGGGCCAGTTTGTGCTTAACCAGGTCTATCCTCGATCGGTAGCCTACACCGCAGGTGTCGCACATGAACGGAAACACTTTGGTGTGCGTGATGGTGTGCGAGCTGAGATCTTTCTTGGTTTTGTACGTTTTGTCGCAGATGTTGCACATGAACGGACGGTTCCCGCCGTGGACGATGCTTATGTGCTTGTTCAGCTGAAACCCGTGCTTGAAGCCTTTCAGGCACAAATGACACTTGAATGTTTTCTCGCGGTGGTTGCGTTTGTGTATGTAAAGCTTACGGTGCGTGGGCAACACTTCGAGACAGACGTCGCACGTGAAACGCAGCTCGTCGTCGGCCTCGCATCTGCAATTAAACAGATCACACTAAACATGATTATTTTTCAAGCAGTTGTACGCTTCCTACCTAGGTTAGTCTGTGTTAGGTTGCGTCCTCACGTTAGTACACTCCGGTTGGTTAGTTCTGAAAAATGCTAATAAAAACAAGAAAATAACTTAATCATTTTGTGACTACTTGTTATGTTGAAAGATGTATAGTTGATCTGGAAGAGAAACTTCATTTTAATAATTTGGCTGTTGAAAATACAACCGCATTATGCCGCATGCATAATGCGGCCCGAAGGGCCTATGCCCAGGGCCCCGGCTATTTTGGGGGCCCCCAAGGCCCCTTTCAATTTCCAAAAGTAAAGACTATTCCTGTGAAAAATTTTGACGTTTATTCAATTATCTCAATTTCTGAGCTGATTGTGCGCCTCCTCTTACCTCCCAAGAGTCCACGACGCTCCATCCCACTAAACTAATCAACAATAGACAGGTTTTCTGTCAAAATTTTTGAAAAAGCGCGAAATTTTTATAAAGAAAAGTTTGTTAAATAATAACCTGCGGCGGTGGTACTCGCCTCACTCGCGTGCTTTTTCTCACAAACCTTTATAAGGGGGCCCCTCACTGCCTTGTGCCCGGGGCCCCATTGGTTCAAAAGACGGCACTGGTTAAATTCTCTGAATTTTTTATATGTTGTAGCTCATGAGATACTAATCAAATACCGTAAACCCCAAACTCAAATAATGGACGGTTTTTTACCCACAGGGGGTTGAAGTTGGAGGTTTTGACGGCTTCAAAATTATATTATGGCGTTAATAAAGGCTTTTCATTTGGTTTCTCCTCAAGTTGTGTTTCATACTGAATGTATTTATTTGACAGAAAAATATCAACCCCTCCACCCCAAACCCCTATCTACCATCATAAAATTCGAGATTACTCTCAAAAGCCATGCAGATGGCTTCTGTGATTCAAATTATGAATTTTGACATAAAAATTATTTTCCACCCCTAATGTTGGGGTTCCGATTTTCCAATTTTCCTCGGTTAATTTGGCTGAATTTTTGGTATTGTGTACTTCAAATTCTGCTGAACAAGAAGTTCTCATACCAAAACTTATTCCTATGAACAGTTTTGGTTCTACAGGGGACTGAAGTTCAATATTTATGCTCTCAAATATTCAAAATCAGTCCTGTAGAACGAAAACTGCCCATAGGAATAAGTTTTGGCATCAGAACTTTTTGTTCAGCAGAATTAGGAGTACACAATACAAAAAATTAACCGAGGAAAATTGGAAAATCGGCACCGGTTTCGGTTTTTCGATAAAAAAGAAATGTTCCAATTCAAAAGTGAACCCGATATTCGTGTTCAGGAGGTCGAAATCAGTTGGAGAACATTTTTTTATATAAGTAACAGAATGACGCTTACGTGGCCGGTTTGTCTGTCTGTCTGTCTGTCTGTCTGTCCGAGTCCGTGCAGAAATTAAGACGCTGTACTCCTTCTCGAGAATTGAAACAAGAGTCTTGGAACTTTTTTCCGATTAATAGCTGATGTCCCCAAGGGTGGCCAATGGGCACAATTTTTGTTGTCCATACATCGTTATCATTATTCTCAAAAAACAGAGATCTCCTGTGCACTTCGATGAAGTTGAACTTCTCCTCGAGAAATAAAGCTACAGCCCATTAGGGGTCAAAATAATCATGTCAAAATTCATAATTTGAATCACAGAAGCCATCTGCATGGCTTTTCAGAGTAGTCTCGAATTTCATGATGGTAGATAGGGGTTGGAGGTGGAGGAGGGGGTTGATATTTTTCTGTCAAATAAATACATTCAGCATGAAACACAACTTGAAGGGAAACCAAATAAAGAGCTTTTATTTACGTCAGAATATCATTTTTAAGCCGTTAAAAACCTCCAACTTCAACCCCCCTGTGGGTAAAAAACTGTCCATTATTTGAGTTTGGGGTTCACGGTATTTGATTAGTATCTCATGAGCTACAACGTATCAAAAATTAAGAGAATTTAACCGGGAGCCATTTTCCATAAGAATCGTGCGGGGTCCTTTATTGGTTTTTTCCTTTTTTCAATAAATCAGTTGTTTTTGGAGGTATCGAGCTGCAACTTGATATTTCGACAAACAGTTATGTTCAAAACTAAATGCGATGTAGAGCCAACGACAAAACCTGCTAGATTCGAAACTAACATCTTCAACTTTTTTCCCATCGTGAGCGCCATCCTCAAACTGCCAATCGTGTAATTGTTGAAATAGCAACAGGTAACGACTTCATTGGACACAAACGATCGTTTTATGATGAAAAACCAGGTCCTGAATTGCGGCAATGATCTCTTCGCCCAAGAGACGTTATCAAGTTTGTTTTTCTTGTTTTCCCAGAACAATCATAACCAAATGGAACTTTAGATCGATGAGATGTTTGCAGCATTATAATCCACATTATTCTATGAAGCCCGTCACCAAATTTCATCATCATCCGCCAAGCGATGTTCTTTTAGCAAACAGTTGAACAAAGAAATTGCGTCGATTTTTGTGAAGAAGGCAAAAACGGCAGGGTCACGTCATCCCCTCAAACACGATTGAAGAGAATCTGTGTTCAAAAGTGCTACCAATTGATACTGAAAGGGTTCGGAGGGATGTGCTTTGTAGTTTAAAGCTAAGCCGAAATGGATTGTTCCATCCTATTTCTGCGAGAGGGACGTCGTAAGTATTGCTACAGCTTATAATTTGAAAAGGTTTTTGTTGATTATGGCCAGAAACGTTTCAAATATAAGCTGTAGCAACATTTTTGACGTGTCTCCTGCAGAACTAAGATGGAACAATTAATTCCGCTCCAACTTTTAACTACAGAATACATTCCTCCGAACTCTTCCAGTATCAATTGGTAGCATTTTTGATAACAGATTTTCTTCAATCGGGTTTGAGGTGACGACGTGTCCCTGCCGTATTTTCGTTTCTCACAAAAATCTAAGCAATTTTTTTGTTCAGCTGTTTGCCAAAAGAACACCAATTGACTTATGATGATGAAATTTCGTGACTGGCTTCATAAAAGAGTGTGGATTATTATAACGCAAACATCTCATCGATCCAAAGTTCCATTTGGCCATGATTGTCATGTAAGTTAGGAGAAATCAAGAAAAACGAACTTGATAGGCAAAGGCAAAGAAGTCATTATCGCAATTCAGGACCTGGTTCTTCATAATAAAACGGTCGTGTGTGTCCAATAAAGTCGTTGCCAGTTGTTTTTTCAAGAATTCCACGAAGGAGAGTGAAGCTCTCGATGAAAAAAAAGTTGAAGATCTTAGTTTCGATTCTAGCAGGCTTTGTCGATGACTCCATATCGCATTTGGTTTTGAACATAACTGTTTGTCGGAATACCAAATTGCTGCTCAATATCTCCAAAAACAACTGATTTTTCGAAAAAAGAAATAGAAGAAATTTCACTTCTTCCACCGTATTTCAAAAAAGTCTCAAGATATTTCAAAACTAGTTGCAGCATCTTCATGAGCATGGAATCAGTCATCAATATCCTGATTTACATACGTTCACCAGTTATGGTTCACGATTTACGATTTTTCAACCATTTTCTCTACTGCACCCTGTATAAAGTGTCTGCATGATTTGCGCAGATAGCTCCACATCCAGATTGGTCGAGGGTGGTCTCAGGAACAGGCATGTTAAGTGACAATGCTTGGTATAAAAGTGCAAGGTACCTCCTATTTTTTGCCCTCAACGTCCGGACTAGAAGATGTACTAGGTGGATTTTGTTGACTTTGTTGAAAAATAATATTGCTGAAATTCTAAAAACTTCCAGGGTTTGAAATACAGCTCGAAACATGGGAGCCAATGTTGGAGCTATTGGAAATACAGAGCCACACATGGGAGGCATCAGTGACTCTAGTGAGTCTTTCAGTGCTACTAAGGGTATTTCTTAATAACGCCAAATGGTCTAGAAGGCAGTGGTAAGAAGTCGATTTCGGTACATTGGTGCATTTTAAGTCATGGCTCTCTGTAGTCTCTCTGATGTGGAGCTTCACAAATTTGAAACTTTGAGGACGTTGGAATATCCCTCCTGTTCGATTTTGCGCACTTTTCTCAGTTTTATACGTACGCGCATGCGCTAAGCGGAGCGAAAATATAGACAGGTATCGTTTCATAAGATTTATTAACAGTTTCAGCAGAAAAAATGACCACACCCCATGGGCTTCGTCTATGATTAACTTTAACAGTGCTTCTCAGTGCTATGTTATCAGGTTATCTTTTGAACTTGCATCGATGACTGTTCAAAGCCGTTCTCGAAACGTATCCGTTATCGCAATTCTGACAGGTGTATGGCCTTTCTCCCGTATGATATCGCATGTGTATGGTAAGAGTCGTCTTTTGCGAGAAAGTCTTCTCGCACAGATCACAGCCGTAGGGCTTCTCTTTTGTGTGGACCCTTTCGTGTATCACCAAGTGTTTCTTTTCCTTGAACGCCTTTCCACAAGTCTGGCATTCGAACGGTTTTTCTCCGGTGTGCGTCTTCATGTGCCTCCGCAGGTTACCGAGCGAAGACAGCGCCATGCCGCACAGGTCGCACATGTAGCTCTTTTTTGCACCGGCGTGCATCAACATGTGCTCCTTGAGGTTCTTGACGAACTTGAAAGTCTTACCGCAGTCATCGCAAGTACTGGACTTGTAACCGGGTTTGTGCGACTTCACGTGCTCCTTGAAGTACTTGTGGGCGCTGAAGGTTTTGCTGCAATGTTCGCAGCTGAACTTGATGCCTTCGTGCTTGACTTTCAGGTGGCGTTCCAGAGCCAGTCTGAAGATGAAACCTGCGGAACACCGGTCGCACTTGTACGGGTAGTCCTTGGTGTGCTTGAGGATCGTGTGAGTCTTGAGACTTTGCGGAGTCGAGCAGATCTGATCGCACACATCGCAAACGATCGTGAGACCGGAATGCGAATACTTCCGGTGGTTTTTCAGCAAGTGCGGCAAACGAAAAGTTTTCGGGCATTCAGGGCACTTGATTGCTTTCTGTTCGTGCGTGCGGCGATGTTTTGAAAGGTAGCGTCGATTTGAAAACGTCTTCTGGCATATATCGCATCTGACTGCCCCTCGATCGATCTTTGCCTTCCTACAAAATGAGATCAATTAATAAAGTTTATTCGTCAAGCTTGTGGGTTTCGACAATGTTTATAGACCAGCTATATGTAAGCGAGTTACAAACGCATTTTCTTTTGAGGTGAGGGTAAGTAAGAAATACCAAGCGAAACTGAGACTGAAGTTTTACTTATCATACCGATTTTGTCTAGGAATGATGAATTCGCGAAATATCTTTACGGAAATATTCAAATGAGTCTGTAAGCAACTAACCCTACAGTCGATAAAGTTTCTAGGGGTTCTTCTAGTCATAACCACTGCATGCGTTCTCCTATACATGATATCATGATAAGGCTTACATTAAAACTTTCAAGGTCGGCTAGATTAGTTGCTACTTTGCGACCTACATGGAGCTCAAGCAAGTTAGTTGTGACGGCAATAAAAAAATACAAACAACAAACTAAATTCTTCTCAGGACCAAGTGGAGTTTCTTTATTTTTTCTGCATTAACTACTGGTTATTAGCAGGATATTTTCTATATGGATTTTTCTGTAACTAGAGCAACGACGATTCTATGTTTGGAACAACATATTGGATTTTCACCGTGTGGGTTTTTTTCGACGGCTTCTTCGTTTCATCCCTTTTCCCGGGGTATCACCGCACGGTAGTAGATGCTCCAGTACTAAGGGATGGGTGAAAAAGTCCATCTGGCCCGGTGCGGATTTGAACCCGGGACCTCAACCTTTGAAAGCGGAGCCGAGCTCACCGTGCTACCGTCCGGGTTCTGATGACTTTTGTGCTCGAGAATTATCATGTAAGGATCGATTCATATTTAATGTAATTATATTGTACCTATCATAATTATAAATTTTGTTACCCACTTTGAGAAGCTGCAGTGCTTGATAGCCAATATAGCCATTGACTGACATTTCCTGGGGTATCATTTTCCGGAAGTTGAATGTTTACAACTGGGGCCTTATTCTTGAAACGGGGAACAAAGTTCTCATGCGGTGTTGCTATGCAAGGAGAGCTATGATTGGCCCTTGCCTAGCAACTACACACGTGAACTCTGTTCCCCGTTTTAAGAATAGGGCCCCTAGAATCGAAATACTCATCCCAGTGTGCATTTTTTTAAGTAACTGTTAATCTAGACAATCTTGAAAAATCATGCTTCCTGCAGTCTGGCCCAGTGGTATGCGGGTCGGCAGATTTTTTCACCCACGGAGCCGACAGATTCAGGTGAAATGAAGATAAAAATCTGTCACCTTAACGTACGAAGCTTGCGAAATAAAAGTGAAGACCTTGGGCTACTTCTATCATCTCTGAATCTACCTGAAGCGATTTGTGTCAGTGAGACTTGGTGCTCTGTCACTGAGATCGAGCTGGTAGCCTTATCTCCGTATAAACTTGCTAGTCATTTCTGTAGAAGTGAATCATGGGAGGGGGGGGTTGCCATATTTGTTAGATCTAATATTGATTCTAAAACCATAAACAACACGTCTCCTGTAGGAATGGATTCTGAATTTGAGTATGTTCTAGCTAAAATTCTTATCAATGACGCTGCATTGTTCTTGGGTTGTTTTTATACGTCTCCCTCTGCCAATGTAAAAGAATTCATTCACAAGTTGGACTTGTTACTTTCCAATTTGAAAAGCTACTATACCACATTGCCAACTTTTTTGTGTGGTGATAACAATCTAAATTTTGGTAATGATTCTGATTTTTCAACTGTGGAGCTGTGTGATATGTTTTTAACCCATGGTTTGACAGGTCTAATAAGTGAATTTACGCGATTCCAGGATAACAAAAAATCTTGCATTGACTATAATGCAACCTTATATCTTGCAAATATAACGCATAGGTAACTAGACTGTGTTTCAGCCAATGAGATGCACGGATTCGGGGTACCAAGAGGATATCACAGCGATGATAAAAAACAATTGAATTTATCACCGATTTCGGCTTGTTTACCTCCTGTCAGATTGATTTCAGTTTGAAGTTAACTTTTATTTTGAATGTAAACTGTTGAAAATACATGAAAAATACTAATGGGATACTAATGAAAGAGTTTAAAACGTGATTACTTACCCCAAAAGGGGGTTCTCGTACAAAATATATACAGATACGGCATTCGTCTGTGGTGTTGACGTTGACACCACATACTTAAATAGCTAAACCGCGCAAGAGAGACGTCCGACACCTGTAATAATGGGCGTCGCCATCTTGATGGTTACTTGGGGATTTTGAGTGCTGTGAACTGGCACCACTTCGCTACTTAGCCACTTGACTTAGCACGACATTATTTTGTTTCTCCCTCAAAGTACGTGGAATCCACACTAATAACATCAAGTGGGAATCAACAGGTGAAGAAAAGGTGTGCGATCATTCCAGCCAAGGATGTCTATTCCAGCGTCCAAAAGTTCGGTTAATTACGTGATGTTTATTTATACTGTCAAAAAGCCGTCACTTGACGTTTCGTTTACTCAGAGTACAGTGGCTCTCAACCATCCAACTCGATGTGATCATTTCGTAATTTCAAGAAAACTGAGTACACTTACGTGATGGTACTTGAGACAACTGGATCGCTATTGTAAAATTGCAGAAGGTTTGGTCAGTTCCACGGCTCTTAAGATATTTTGTGGTAGCTATATGGCTCGGTCTTTTGAGATACACTGGAAATTAACCATCAAGATGACGTAATTCTCTAACTTCTTCTGTTGCGCGGCGCGGCAGAATGCGCAATAGGTTCATGAGCGGTATACACGGATTTCTGAATATAGAGCTGGATAGCTAATCACAATATACCCCCACCACATTTTTTGTCAAACGCGTGTTGGCCGCCATACTGTGCTAATTTTTAGTTACTTTAATGCTTGTGGGTTGGCAAAGCTGCGAATAATTGTCATCCCTGAGTGTCACTTTGATTGCCAAATGTCACCCAAATGTCAATCTATTGTCATTTTTTGACGTTTTTCTTGTTTATCCGTTTCTTTGTGCGAAGTTTTCTCGACGTTTTTCAGTGATTTGTTGAAGAAAAAGACTTGATGTCGTCCTGTTTTGTGCCTAGTTGCAAAAATAGCGACAAACAAAACAAAACCGGCATAACCTATCATGTGTAAGTTCGATGTTTTTATCCGATTTTTCATTTATTACAAAAGAATTATTTCAGGTTTCCGAAACGATCAAAGTGGAGTGGCTCCAGGCCATCAGTAGGGATCAACAAACATTTATTCAGCAGCGTAACAATGAGAGCGTGTTTGTTCAGATCATTTCTTGGATGAAGCCTTCGAGCGAATTGGATTGCTCAAGAAACTGAAACCCAATGTAATTCCTTCACTTGATTTGCCTACCCTGAGACCACGGTATACCTGAGACCCATTCCAGTAGCTTCAGAAAGCAGTCAAGCTATCCAGGAAGCTCCAACAACCACAAGCCAAGTTATGCCGGAATCATGACCAGATCAAGCTATGCCGAAAGCATCAACAAGCCAAGCTATGTCGGAATTATTATTAAGCACAAATAAACAATTATGTTATACTTCAATAATTGTTTTCATTTTATTTTTGTCATATAAATCAGGTTCGTGTTTGTGTTGTTTTGTAGCGTTTTAAAATCACTAGAACCGATCCAGTTCGGCTCTAAAATCAGGGGATCCGATAGGTTCTCGAAAATCCTTGCCCAATCAGTGATAGCGATTTTCGAGCTGAACTGGCTCCGTTCTGGCCAGTCGAAGACGCCATTAGTTTTTTGCTTGAGTTTCTACGTTTTGTCTTCGAAACAATTCATCAAATACCTTACGTTTCCAACATGTATGTAGTTAACTATTCCGAAATAAAATGAGTTGCAATTTGTAATGAACAACATTAATGAAATCATAACCACTAACCAATAATTAAAAAAATGAATAATAGGAAAATTCCAGAACCAAGAATCATTCTACAAAACAAAAGTACAAGCATCTTAGCTTTCTCCCTGTAGGACTCGTCCAGTTTCAGGTAATTATTATTTCACAATTAATATTTGAAACAAATGTAAACACCAATGCACAAAAGACGGCGGTTTATATTTTGAATCCGATTTGTTGCCCGTCAGCCAATAACATTTTAGCACAGTATGGCGGCCAGCTGGGTTCGGACAACACGCATGTGTTGTATTAGCTATCCAGCTCTATATTCAGAAATCCGTGGCGGTATAGCTATTTAGGTATGTGGTTGACACAAGCATTCAGATCAGAGAAATGTCACATTGGGTGGATTTACATGGGATCTGCTCGTAACATGGAAAATCATGTCCATGCAATACGCTCTACTAACGATGGACGAATCTTTGAATTGCTTTTTTGTAATGCATATAGACACTAAATAGGTGAACCTTAGATTTGCCTTGAAATGTCTGATGTCTGTCTGAATGTCTCATGGAATCGATGCTGCACATTCAACTCCTGCTACGCACTGCTACCGCAGTGCTCCACAGTCGTTGAATCTGCAGGCACGATTCCATTCGAAATTATCATCGATGATAATCATACTACTTGTTATATTATTACTGATAATATATTCTCTAATGTAAATAAAGATCTACTTGTTACTGAAATTATCCATACTGACATTTCTGATCACGCTCTACAATGTTATACTCATTTGTGCCCTTACCACATGATTCAGGCATCCGGGAGGTGCGGCGCTTCAATGGCAGCCTCAGTATTGAAAGGTTCAGGTATCTTTTATCTGTGCAGCAGGACTGGTCGTTTTTGTTTTTGAATTCTGATACGCTCTGTATTGACGATAAGTTCTCACGTTTTCATGACGAATTTGTTTCTTTGACTATCGATACTTTTCCAATAGAGCTCCGTCCGAACAGGGCGAGATTTCCGAGGCACAGAAGACCGTGTGTGACTGCGGAGCTACGTGACCAGGGGTTCTATCTTAGACATCATTTCACGCTACAGGGTCACCGGTGAGGACGGAATTCTTAATAACTACAAAATCAGAAAACGAGAATATAGACAGTCTCTCATTTCAGTCAGAAGGTCCTATAATGCGGACAGGATTCTCTACAGTGACAACAGGTCGAGGACTGCCTGGCAGATTATCAGAAAGGGCTACGCGTCGAGTGGCTCCAATGGTTTTCCGGCCTTTCTCGTTGACAAAGATGGCTCTGAGGTGACTTACGGGTCGCTTGCTGCCCGGGGCTTCAATGACTACTTTTTGAAGTCAGTGACGGATTTAAAATCTGAAACAATGCTCACCGGTACGACTGTTTCAGTGCATGTCAATTTCCTTTTTTATCTTCCCTTTACAATGCTCTGAGGTCCATCGGATTGTACTCCATACGTCCGGTAAAAATTTCTTTGGAAATCTTTGGAAATCGTTTGAAAATCATTGGAAATCGGTTTACAAAAATTCTGTCAGTGGTTTACCCCTCGGTCTATTCTATTTACATATTTTTATGTGTCACATATGTTCATGATAATCTTGACCGTATTTCTAACAAGACGCACTTGTCGACTGCGCAATGCAAACTGAGAAATGTCTCAAATTTGAGACTTCCTCAGTTGATCAAGACTTCACGAGGCCCCCTGGTCATGGGTATCAGGCTCTACAATGGTCTTCCGGCGGGAATCAAGGGTATCGAAAGCTCACGTATAGTTTCAGGCAGGCTGTAAGGAGATTGTTATTGGAGCGCCCCATTTACTCGCTTGAGGAATACTTGGAGAGTGATTGGACTTTTCAATATTCGATATTTGTTGATGTTTCTGTGTCGTAACCGGGTGTTATTTATTGTAAATTATTGTAAATGGTGTTTTACTGGTAGATACCTATTGTAGGTACTTGTTTATTTGTACAGGGTGATCACGCGAGAATTCACCCCCTACTGGAGGCTTTCCCTTTGAGATAATTTGAAAGGGAAAAAACTTTTCTTGGACAATTTTTTCTGTAGATTTCAAAATTGGGACCTATAATATTTTACAAGCTATAATATACAGGGTGTCGCAAGAAACTTTTTTTGTTGATGCAACATATATTCTAATTGCAATAGATGTACTTTTTCATTCTGAACACAAATATATACCACAGTTTTGAGTTATTCTCAAAGGCAAATTGTCAAATTAATTCTCAAAAATCCTAAATTTACGTTTATTTGGCTAAAAAAGTTCTTAAATTTGATCCCACTATTTTTCTTCCAGTGCTCGGCTTATATTCAAGTTTTAAAAGAATGTATCTTTCCAAAAAACAAAATCAACCAAATTTGAGAAATTTTATATTGAAATAAACGTAAATTTAGGCCAGTATTACAGGTTTTCCGGGATTTTTTTGACAATTCGCTTTTGAAAATAACTCAACACTGGTAGATATTTGTATTCAGAATAAAAAACTACATCGATTGCAATTCGAATATACAGGGTGTCGCATCAACAAAAAAATTGTTTTTACGACACCCTTGCCCGGTTGCAGGAACATGGTAGCTAATTTTGCTACGTAGCAAATTGAATCGGGTTGCAGGAACAGGGTATCAAACACGGTAGCAAACAGGCTGTAGCTAAGGTTGTCACACATTTGAACTACTTGCATCTTTTTATGCGTAGGTAAGTACCTAAAATGTCTGATTCGACACTTAATTTTGAATTTTCCAACGTCTCCGATTTTTATTCTCCTGAGAAGACAAGAAATAGCAGTTCCTCGAGACATCGGGTCATTCAATCATCCGATCAAAAAAACCTCCCCGTAGATAAAAAATGTACTGCGCGGGTTGCGGGCTGTCAAAGTCAAAGAAGCGTCAAACATTTTGAGGTCGACAGCATTATTTATTTCTTCGAGTTTTGAACAATAATATGCAAATCATTGCACTGAATTAAGGCATAAATCCATCCTGCTCAGGCTCTCGATCAGGTGAATATGACAAACTGCCTCCGTAGATGCTATTATGTCGATCAACACTCCCAGGTTCAGGCGATGGGAGTTACAGACTGAAATTGCGGACACTTGCTGGATGCCTCCACGAGCACGAGCCTTGTACCTCCGGCGGAAACAAAGCTGTTGTTTACACCAAGAACGCGGAGCTCCCTATTGCAAAGCATTGCTCTGTCAAAGTATTAGTGCTTCGGTGACAACGATGAGTTACAGGAGTACTGGGACTGTGATCCTGTGACGAAACTTGGACAATCCTGGGCCGCTAGTGACACTGTATCAAGAATGTGTCAAGGTGATGTCCAGTGCTGATTCAGTAGCTCCAGAATAGCTTTTGATGGCAGGAAATACTGCAGGAGCCGTTTGCATGAGCAACAGCGAAGAAATTGAGAGAAAGGAAACTGAATTCTGGATTTGTCAAGTTTTTCCTTGGTACAAAAATAAATCTCACACAGTGAAAATGGCTGCCTCTTTTCTCTTGTCTTAATTCAAACTTAATCCCGCAGAATCTAATCCAAAAAATTCGTTTTGGCCTGGATAACTGGTTGCCTACAGCCACTACCCAAAATTCTCAAATTCTGATCAATGAATCGAAACTCAAACGTACACTTGTGCTTGCTTTTTTATCTTCTCCCGTGCATCTTTTTTCCATGCACAATCCAGCTTAGCTTTCCATTTCCAAATTTGATTCAATTTTTCGTTTGACAAATAATGTCAGTCGTCACTCTAGACACGTCTCTGTTTACGCCGTCAAATAGCCTACCATTTGATACCGAGTTTGGTACCGAAGCTAATTTGCGACGGAGCAAATTTGAGTTTCTTGCAACCGGGGGCCTGTGTATTATAGCTTGTAAAATATTATAGATCCCAATTTTGAAATCTACAGAAAAAATTGCCCAAAAAAATGTTTTTTCCCTTTCAAATTATCTTAAAGGGGAAGCTTCCAGTACGGGGGTGAGTTCTCACGTGATCACCCTGTACCATAATTATTTTTTGCTATTTCCTTTGACGATGTCCAATGTCTAATGTAGATCCTGGCGACTAATAAACATTGTATTGTATTTACACCGGATCGACAAATCTTTCTTCTGAAGAGTAATTACTGCAAAAGATCAAACGGGTGAAGTACCTACAGGGTAATCCAATGGGATTCCTCCTGCTGGAAGTTTTCCTGTTGAAATAATTTGGGAATGAAAAATGTTTTTCGTCTATTTTTTCCAGTACACCCATCGTCACTCGTTACTGGAACTATTCATTCTGTTGTGTTCCTCAACTTCGAAAACATAATGGTCGGTGAAAAATCACCAACAAACGACAGCTTTGAAAATTGTAACTTCTTGGACCTTCTACTTTCCGAAAAAAAGCCCCAAGAAAAATTTTGGTTGGGTCCCTTTCAAGGATAATACCTGCCGCTGGTATTGAATCTTCATGCCAAGTAGCATTTCTGTATCACAAAGTGCAGTGGATGTTCAAGGACGGAGTCATATTGGTAAAATAAGTGTTGCGAAATCGATCCGTCTGGGTTTATTTCTTGACGGATTCTTACCATTTTGGTCTCTTTTGGAAGCTACAAGGATGTACTTTGGTTTGAGCCCATTGGCATTTCTGAAATAAAAAAAAGAGTAAATTTTGACACTTGTAAAAATTATTTTTGTATTTTGGAAATGCCAATGGGCTCAAACCAAAGTACATCCTTGTAGCTTTCGAAAGAGACCAAAATGGTGAAAATCCGTCAAGGAATAAACCCAGACGGATTGATTTCGCAACGCTTATTTTACCAATTGAACTCCGTCCTTAATAAATACCTACTACGTACCGGCCTGTACTAATTAAAACTGAGTGGCTCATTATGCTTAGCAAACAGAGCTTCGGGCCGGAAATCACGTTCTCGTATCGAAAATAACGAAAAATAATTATTTCGGTCGAGTTTTTTTTTTCTTGCCCTGCATCAACAGCTAGGTTATTAGCAGGTTTTTGCCGTCGGGGTTTTTCTTTAACGATAACAATGAGGACGATAACAACGAAGTACTGTAAGATTTAAATCTTTGGATCAGTGCAGTGGGGGGATTCATCAGTGGGGTTTTGTTTCGATGACTTTCTCGTTTCATCCCTCTTCCCGGGGCATCACCGCACGATAGTAGATGCCCCAGTACTAAGGGACGCGTGAAAAAGTCCATCTGGCCCAGTGCGGATTTGAACCCGGGACCTTCGCCTTTGAAAGCGAGGCCGAGCTCACCGTGCTACCGACTGGGTTGGTCGAGTTTTACCTTACGTAAATTTTATTATGTAAATGTTATCATTTTACTTACGTTTTTAAGGCATCTCGGCTCCAGCTTTGTTCAGATTGGGCAAAAAAAAGCTATTCATTCAACAGTTTTCAACTTCTCTTTAATAATTCCAAAGACATATCTTTAACCCTCATCTAACTAGCATATCAAAGTGAAAAAATACAAAATTATAAGACAGGTAAGTAGGTACAAAACTAAAATTTGCATCTATGACTTTTGAGCGCTGTTCTTGAAACAAATCCTCTATTGCAAGTATCACACTTGTACGGTCTCTCTCCTGAATGGTACCGCATGTGGATGGTCAAAGTTGTTTTCTGAGTGAAGCTCTTTTTGCACAAATCGCAAGTGAACGGTCGCTCGTTCGTGTGAATCCGTTCGTGCGCCGTCAAGTGCTTCTTTTCCTTGAACCTCTTTCCGCAGTGATCGCAAACGAAGGGCTTTTCGCCGGTGTGAGTCTTCATGTGTCTCCGCAAGTTACCGATCGACGACAGTATCATCGCGCAAATATCGCAAACGAAGCTCTTTTTCCTGCCGAGGTGGATCAGCAAATGGTCTTTGTAATTTTTATCGAAAGCAAACTCCTTGCCGCATTCCTGACAGCGGTAAGGTTGCTTCACGTAACCTGTCCTGTGCGTCTTCAAGTGTTCCTTGAAGTATTTGTATCCAGTGAAGGTCTTTTTGCAATGCTCGCATTCGAACGGAATCCCTTCGTGTTTGACTTTGCGGTGTCGGTCCAAGGCCTTTTTGTAGATGAACCCGGAGGGGCACTGGTCGCATTTGTGGGGGTAGTCTTTGGTGTGAACGCCGACCACGTGGATTTCCATACTGCTGCGCGAAGTGAAGGTTTTCTCGCAAAATTCGCACGTTGGCACTCCGCGAATTGAATGCATCCCTTCCACGTGCTCTTTTAGTTCGGAAGGCAAGCGGAACATTCTTGAGCATTCGGGACACCCGAGATTCTTTGACTTGTGAATTTGCTTGTGTCGACTCAACTTCCTTCTTGTCAAAAACAGCTTCATGCAGATTTCGCATTTTATCTCTTGTCCTTGAGTTTTTGCTTTCGACCTATAAATGATTGAATATTATTACCAATTTCCTACTTCCACAGTTTTGAAAATAATATGAATTAACACGTACAGCCTTCTCAATCGAATATTTTATTTTCCAAAAACCATTTTATAAAACTATGAAATTACAAAAAAAAAACGCTATAAAGAAACTTGATGACTATGGTTTGGTGAGTAGATACCTACACACCGTACTTGCAGAAAAAAAATTATCCAAAGTTGCACCTATGGCCATTGAGTGCTGTCCTTGAAACAAATCCTCTATCACAAATGGTACATTTGTACGGTCGTTCACCAGAATGGTACCGCATGTGGATAGTTAAAGTAGTCTTTTGAGTGAAGCTCTTTCCGCACAAATCGCAAGTGAATGGTCGCTCGTTCGTGTGAATCCTTTCGTGGGCGACCAAGTGCTTCTTTTCTTTAAATCTTTTTCCGCAGTGATCGCAAATGAATGGTTTTTCGCCAGTGTGCGTCTTCATGTGCCTTCGCAAGTTACCGAGTGAAGACAAAGGCATCGCGCAAATGTCACATATGACGCTCTTCTTCTTGCCCTGATGAACAAGCATGTGTTCTCGGTAATTGTTACGATATGCAAACTCTTTGCCGCACTCGAGACAGACATGCTTCACGAAATCTTCCTTGTGCGTTTTGATATGTTCCTTGAAGTATTTATACCCGGTGAGGGTCTTATCGCAATGTTCGCACTTGAAAAGAACCCCTTCGTGCTTCACTCTCAGATGTCGCACAAGGTCAGTCTGGACGAAAAATCCGGCAGAGCACTGGTCGCATTTATGAGGATAGTCCTTGGTGTGTACTCCAATTCTGTGCACATCCAAGCTTTTGTGCGAGCTGAAGGTTTTTTCGCAAAGATCGCACTTCGGCAAGCCTGTGCTGGAGTGCAAAGCATGCATGTGTTTCTTGAGCTCGTGCGGCATGCGGAACATCAATGGACATTGTGAACATGCCAACTTCTTAGGTTTGTGAGTCTGTTTATGTTTACTGAATTTTCTTCCAGTCGCAAACTCTTTCTTACAAATTGGACACTTGAGCTCTATTCCTTCTTTTTTCATACGTAACCTATAAACCAGATTTGTATTACTTCACTTCAAATGCAAGTCGCTATTGCTCTTAGAGAGAGAGCTTACCAAAACCAAACTGCACATTCTACAATAAGTACTTAAAAATTAGAATAAATGCGAACACAGGTTTACTACACATATTATTTTTATTTTCAAATATTTACAAATGCTTAAAGCAAATAATAAACAAATGTTTGGAGCGTTAGTACCTACTTTAATCCTGAAACCAACCTAATAAATCTATAAATATGAAAACAAACGTGAAATTATTGAAGTTACACTTCCATTGAACCGAATGTTGTTACTATATAGCTGCATTCGATGTAGAAAAATTCTTGATCATCCTTAATAGAGATCGTGGACTGGCCAATGGAAGGCTTTCCTCGCTAAGACTGGCGGGAACAACGGTCAAAAACAGGAACAGAAAGCGCTTTATAATCTACATTTATGGCTTGTCAAGGTAGACCTTGCCACAAAACCTTTATCACAAATTTCACAAACGTACGGCCGTTCTCCTGTATGATAACGCATGTGAATGGTGAGAGTGGTTTTCTGCGTGAAACTCTTCTTGCAAATTTCGCAACAGTACGGCCTTTCTCTCGTATGAATTCTTTCATGGATCACTAGGTGCTTCTTCTCCCTAAAGCCCTTCTCACAAGTGCCGCAAACGTACGGCTTGTCCTCCGAGTGGATGTGCATGTGCGTCCTCAGATTGGCAAGCGAATTGGTTGCTTTGCCGCAAATGTCGCACATGTAGCTTTGCGTTATGCCCTCATGAATCATCGTCATGTGTTCCTTGAGATTCTTGGAATGCTTATAGACTTTCGGGCACAGTTCGCAGTAGAAACGCACCTTTGTGTACCCATCTTGGTGGATCTCCATGTGCCTCTTGTAGTGCTTGTGGTCGTTGTACGACCTGTCGCAAGGCTCGCATCGGAACGGCTGACCTTCGTGCTTGACCTTGATGTGGCGTTCCAGAGCCAGAGGATTGAGGAAACCTCCGGAGCAGCGATCACATTTGTACGGGTACTCTTTCGTGTGCATCAATATGACGTGACCCCGCAAACCGAACTGAGTTTTGAAGTCTTTTTTGCAAATGTCGCAAGTGGGGGGTCCACGGGTAGAATGGAGGGTTTTGATGTGCTCTTTGAGTTGATACGCCATGATAAAGACTTTCGGGCATATCGGACATCTTTGGGTTTTCTCCCGGTGCTGTTGTCTGTGTTTCGACAGCTTCCTGCGCGTCGAAAATTCCTTCTGGCAGTCGTCACAAATGTGCGGACCCTTTGCCCTAAAAATTGACATTGATGAGTTTCAATACATAGGTAAGCACGTGCCAGTCGGGACTAGCTGGTTTTGAAACGAACTAATCACTGATCAAATTGAAATCGATTCACAACATTTCACAAAACTTTATTTAAAAAAGTCACTGATACAAAAATTTGTGAATAATAAGAGTAATTATGGCAATGTAACTTGGGCGAGTGATTAGAAAGGTCAATCCACCTTCGCAGCAACTGGTGTTTGTATGGGTAGGTAAATAGGTGACGCGTGCATAATAAACTACAGCACAGCGTTTACCGTATCTATTATTGGGATTGAAAGTGAAGGGGACCCATGTATGTACCCATACTATTAGATCAATAAACCAGTAACGCACTGCAACTTGGTTTTTTATAAGAGATCTCAAAAACGGGACAATTTGCCGAAGTGAAGTGTCAGTAATGTCACCGTTAATATACCGAAGGATAACTTGCGGACCAGCCAATTCACTGACACCTTAAGTCAAAGTACTTCCAGAACTGTCATGTTGATATCAAGTTGAGCCGTATCGCTACAGCGGCTTAAGTGATGTTACATGTCCCAGTTGCTGTGCCAATCTTATGATAAAATTAGAAACTCGTCTTGATACATCCATCATAAGTCGATCAAAAGAAATGAAGGAAATAAATTTCAACAAATGAACATTTTGTGGCATTTCAGGTAATATGCAAACCTTTTTTGAATGTGTGTATGTTACCCTTTACAGTCATATTTTTTAATTAGCTCTGCAAATATAGAACTTAGTGTCTAACTTAGGTTTGACAAGAGGTCTTCACAATCAAGAATTTAAATGGAATTTACAACTACATATTTTTTCCTGACCCCTGACTCCCCTAGATCGTGGGTACTTGACCTCGTAGCCGCGAATAGTGGATCACCCTATATGAATAAACAATGAAATTGGAATTTTGTTAAAAACTACAATAGAACGTCGCGGAAGCAAGGAAAAATTCTACCAAGTATTTTTGGGTCGTTTTCGGCGATCTTGAGAGTCGTTCTCATAATTTTTAGCTGCCCATTTTCTCGCCCATCATTGGATAACTGGGAAATCAATCGGTACTAGTAATCATGGTCATAAGCAATAACCAAGGCAATAACATAAATGCAAAAATAACTATACCCAGTGAGCAGCTTCTCTTTATTTGACCAAAAAGAGCTGTTGGAGCGTTGGACCTGTTTTTACGAGTTTCACAGCACTTTGGCGCCTAGCATGGTCAAAATGACCACTGGAAAGATGAAGAAGGGTGTTTAAAATCATACTCTATCTCTTTTGAGGTAGGATACAAAGCCATGTTGATTCAAGTTCAGTCGTTCCTGAAATAGCCTGAAAATATTCTGAAAAAATTGGTAGTTCAAATTTAAATTTCATAGATACTTTTAAATGGCCGAGATAGTCCAGTCAAATCAGCCCAAAATGGCGGTCAATCGTGCATTCAATCATAGGGTTCCAATTTTTTCAGGAATGTGTAGAGGGTGGTTCCCTGAACAACGCCTGATAAAGTCCTTTCGATTTTAGGCGCCGCGGGGCGGGGGAGGGGGTGACAAATGTCAGTTTTGTCAGTTTTGGCCGTTTATCTCGAAAACGGTGCGTCGCACGGAAATTACATACGAATCGAAATTAAAGCTGATGAGATTCCCTTCTAAATGGTGTGTCCACATTTCACCTAAGTGTTATCGATTTCGGGATATGAGCCGTTGAATACGGAAATTTTTCAAAAAAGTGGTAGAGCCGTTCAAGTATTTCGTCAAGCTCCGTCTCCGAACTCACTACTCAATAACTCTCCAGATAACTCCGAACTAATTTCACCATATCCCAATCAAGACCAAGGCCCCTTTGGCACCAGACAGTGTCCTTATTCATAATTCCATTTTTATATTCAACGGCTCATATCCCAAAATCGGTAACACTTAGGTAAAGCGTGGATACACCATTTTGAAGAGAATTCTATCAACTTCAATTTAGATTGGTGTAAAATTTCTCTGCGACGCACCGTTTTCGAGATAAACGGTGAAAACTCAAAGTGACATTTGTTACCCCCTCCACCGTCCGGCAGCGCCTGAAATCGAAGGGACTTTTATCAGGTGTTGTTCAGGGGACCACCCTCTACACATTCCTGAAAAAATTGGAACCCTATGATTTTATGCGAGATGAAAACCTAATTTGACTGGACAAAGATTATAGCCAACTGAAAAGGAGTTACTCACTGGGAATGGTTATTTTTGCATCGAGATTATTGCCTGTGACCATTATTATTCTGCCGTGCTAAGCCTAAAGCGCGTATCTACATTTTGATAAATTTGATACACTGCAGTTTTATGCCAAGTTTTTATGCCGTTATGCTATAGTTTAATATGAATAAAGCAGTTATTTAAGAACTCTAATTATTGCGCTATCCATGTATAATCATAACCACATGATCGCGAACATCATAGTCCCTAAAATATAAGCATTAAGATGCGGTGTATCAAATTTATCACAATGGAGATACGCGCTTTAGGCTTAGCACGGCAGATTAGCACAGTTTAATTCCTCACTTATTCCATAATTTGCGACTTCAAAATGGCGAACATGAAAAAAAAAACAGTTGACTGTCATATCTCCGAAGATAGTGGATGGGAACTGGTTTATTGAAAAAAGTAAATTTTCATGAAACCGACCACTAATTTCAAGATATTTCAGAAACGGCCGAATATATGAAGATTCGGTTTATTTTATCTTAACCAGCATTACATTGTGAATCTACAAGGTGACTTTCATGACCCCAACTAGGTAGTTCGGTTCACGAGTTAGAATTTTCGCATTATTGAACACCCTGTTACGGCGTCCGCACCGATCGCCATCGTGGCACCATTCCCAAAAGCTGCTCAGGGGTCTAATAAACATTTGTGACAAGTCTCATCTCTTGATCATTTTTTGCAAGGTTGTAGCCTTCAACGGCCGGACTATTATATCAATAGTTCGATGCACATCATACCTTAATAAGGGAGTCTTCCCCAAGTGACTCATGGTCATCAAATACACAAATATCTCTTATTAGGTAATAGAATATATGTATTTATTCACAACTCACTGAACTTCGAGCTGAACATAAACACTAGGTAAGTACTAACCACTTGAACAAACATCAAGCAGCACGAACGACAATTCTCATTCTTAGTTTCTTGGTGTCTAACACTGAAAAGAAATGATCAATTTCTGTTTGGAAATATTGCTAATTATTCCACCTATTGGCTAAGTACAATCACCTCCTATTGTCACGAAGTCCCTTATAACTTCTGCAGCTTGGGGTACAGAGCAAATTACCCCGTCTGGAGGAGCACTTTTTCGACATACTTCGTAGCCGCATTTTACAAAGCTCTGTAAGTGAGGTTCCAAAATTTCATGGAAGGTTGTCCAGAAGGGGAAGGGACATCATACGCCTACATTTTGAACCCATCTTCAAGCATTTGGATATAGAACGGTACCAGGCAGCTTCTCTGCTCGCCCCTAGATTTGACCTACCTGGAAGGCTGCTCGTGGGATACGCTGAAGGAGTACTGCAGAATATGGGGGACTTACGTGCTTCAGTTATAGTTTTAGAATCATTTATTAGGCTGTACAATAGAACAGTGTACTTTTCCAGGATACCAAAAACCTGCCCATCCAGATTTTGTAAAGGACTCGCAACAGCTTCATCATTTTGAAAACTGCGGTCACAGCTTGGAGACAGCTCCAAGCATTTCACGCACACTTCTTTTCTTCGTCTGCGAAACTTGCTCACACCCTGCGAATTAGTGGAAATCTCTACGTAAGCGCCAGATTTATTTTCGCCTAAACTAAGGCAACAAGGTGCACGGGTGTAACATTGTTCAGGTGTAACATCGGCGGATTGACCTACTCGGGGTAGCTGGATCAGTTGAATGGAAAATAGCCCAGATCAGACTCATTAAAATTACCACTGTGCAAATCTCAATTACCTACGTAAAAAAGAAGGCGGACATGTATGGTTGTCATACATGAAACATCCATGAGCAGTGCTGGATATAAATAACGTTGTGAAGAGATCTGAATCCGACTTATTCTTGTTTGTAATGTCGACCTTATCGGAAATCTTTGGTGCAAAAAAAGGTGAAGGTTTCCATTTTCGTGATATTATCTTACAGTACAGCCTTGGTGAATCTGGCGACTTTTTGACCAATCTTTAAAAAAAAATCCTCTGAAAGAAACCCCGAAACGCTGGTGGCGTTCTACTCTTAACATTAGCCAATTTCTCTAGACTGTCCCGTTCTATCGCAGTGCGTGTCTCCAGGGTAGACTAAGCAGTTCTGGACTGTTGATTCCAAACGGGTTTTCAAGCTGTAAGAAGCTATCCTCAAATACAGAGTACTTCTCCATCAGCTTGCTCTGAAAGGCCTGGTGGCTCTGATAATCGATAGCAGATGAGTCTTCAAGAAGGATAGGCAATAATGGCACGCAATTGAAGGTCCTGAATAGAGATTTTGTATTACCAAAATCACATTTTACAGCTGAAGGAAAAGGGGAAGACAAATCGCATACCAGGAATGATAATGCCTGGGACTATTGTTTATGATCCGATACAAAATGTTCAATTGCGTTCAGAATGGTTGAGAAATGCGTTTGAAAGCAGTTAATGTTGTTTTGTTATGTAAACTAACCATCGAAGACTAAATTTTGTAAAAAAAAATATGCGTTGAAATGCACCCACTTCTTAGTTCAATGAAAACTGCGCAAATAGCCGTTCAAAAATCTATCAAATTTATTTAAAACGAAAAAGTAATTCTATATTTTTGCAATCACTGTGACAAAATTATAAGGAAACCCTCCAAGATCATCAAAAATTAACAAAAAAATACTTTATAGAATTTCTTCCTCTCTTTCTTGAAAAATGGACGCCATTTTGAGTCTCAAGTTACACTTTTTTCGGAGCCATGAATCAGATCGATCATTCCGGTCATAAGAACGTCCGTGCGATAGGATTTGCCTTTACGTCAATTTGCAGTACTTATTATCCAGCTTTTTTTTTATCGTACCACTTCCAATGAAGTGAAAACGACGAGAACAGATTATCCCAGTCGATGAATGATCGTATAAAATATGCTTCAACGTGATAGTAGTATGTTTCTAAGCATGACAGGTATCACACACTTTTTTTCCCGTGACGTGAGATTACGTGATGGCATGTGAGCTCACATGACGTGATAACCGTGTGTTTCTACCTTCACAGATTCATCAAGTGTCCGACAGGGTCACTCAGCAGTGCACCAACTCACCCACATGAGAACTTGGTACCAAGACTCACCTCCAGGCTAACTGACCGACAGGCCAAGTCAGCGACAAGCCAATTTGCAGATTGATTCATTTATGAGGAACAGGTTCTAATTTACAGTACTTTCAACGGTCAGGTCACGCCTCCAATGAGGCAAGCACAATAATAAGCAGCCCATTCACCTACCGGCCAGAAAATTTCCGACCAAAATGACCTGAATAATGTGTGCCGATAAAAGTAGTTGCTGGTAGGTGTGTAGGTACCCTTCCGCCAGAAAACTTTTGACGGCAAAACATTATTCAGGTAGACTCGACGCTTATCAATTATTCGACAGCACAATGCTAATAATTATTATAATTGTTCCATTCCATTCGCATGTTACTTATGAAATGCAGATAAAGTGAACTACGAACCGCTGGCATTTAGCAATTAATTGATTGAATAATTCAAAAGTAACTCGACCAACACCTTTATCAAGTCAATCAAAATGAAATACAGTCGAAGAAGCGAGGTTGGAATAAAACACCCCTGACATCGAGATTTTTTTAATGTTCAGTACGATGGGAGGGGAAGAAAAGGCAAGTGAAGTAGCTCCAAACGCAACATTTTATTCAAAACCAGCAAAAGCATATAACATAATTATTTTCTCTTCAACTTTATTCAACGTAGTATGACCCTAAGCATGTCTTGAGGTGCACCCCGAGCAGCCCCTTCGCAACGAATCCTCGGCTACAAATTTGGCAAACGTAGGGCCGCTCTCCAGAATGGTACCTCTGGTGTATGACCAGCGTGGACCTCTGCGAAAAACATTTCTGGCAAGTCGGACAAACGTACGGTTTCTCACCGCTGTGTACGCGCTCGTGCAGCGTCAAATTGCACTTCTTCGCGAAGCTCTTTCCGCAAACTCGACAAGCGTGCGGCTTGAACCCCGTGTGTATACGTAGATGCTGCTTCAGATGCTCCGAGCTGGACAGACTTTTTCCGCACATTTCGCACAAGACCGAATTCTCGCCAGTGTGCGCTCTCACGTGCAACACCAGGCTCTTCTTGTGAGCGAACCTTTTGTGGCAAATTTCACATTCATGGGTGGCCATCGATGTGGACAAGACATCCGGATGCATTTTCATCTTATGTGCGATGAGGTAGCGCGTGTAGGGAAAACTCTTGAAGCAGACTTCGCATTCGAAGGGCATGGCCGCCGTGTGGAAGTTCTTGTGCTCCTCGAAAGACAAGGAGGAAGCGAAAGCGCGATGACAGATCTCGCAGCGGTATCGCATTTCGTCGTCGTGGGTCTTCGCGTGGGTCTTGAACGGAGACAAATTGACGGCTGTGAAGTCGCACAGGACGCATCTGTACGTGGAATCCTCGCAGTGCACGTTGTAGTTGTGCACAGCGAAATTATACGCGTCTTTGAAAGGCTTGTTGCAAGTTTCGCAAGAGAATTTCTTCTCTCCGTGCTGATTCTCGACGTGCTTTTCGTAGCTCTTCAACGACGTGAAATCTGTTAGGCATACGGGACACATGAAATAGTCTCCGACGGAATGATCGCCGAGGCCCATAGTCTCAGTTTCGTTTTTGTGAAACTCGTAGTGATCCATCAGTTCTAGTTTGGTTGCCTTAGCTTCGGTGCATATCATGCAGACCCATTTTGATGTCTTTTGTTCGGGAACGACTTTCTTTTTTTTGCTATTTCGTTCGGCAGTTTTGGGGTAAACGAAGGGGTTTTTGTATGCGAACTGCATTCTCATTGGAATGACATCCACTTCAGGCAGCTTCCGCATCAGCATCGCTTCAAGGTCGAACCTGGAATTTGTTTTATTGTCAAAAAGCGATGAAAAACACGATAAACAAAATTGCAATAGGTTCTCAAGAATAAACGGAAGCAATAACAAAACCGAAACTTTTATTATAAGCAAAACATTTGCAGACAAAATTATTAAAATCAAAGATTATAGTACAAGCATTTATTATCATTAACATTATTCGTATGGTAAAGTACAAAAGCATAAATTTTGAGAAACACCCGGTAGTTCAAGTATAAAATATTGGACGAAAACACTGGTTACGAAGATACAGGGTGTTTTATGTGTTTAGTATGGAACTTTGATGAGCGGTATTTCTGAAAAAGCTTGGGATATTTTATTGAAATTCACCAGTAATATTTCTCTGTTGGAACTTATCCAGAAACCGTACCTGGTAAATCAAAATCTAGGGCCGGGCTAGAAAAAATGTGCCTCTTTGTTATTTGATCAAAGGATAAATTTTCTGACCGCTTTTCTAGAAAAATGCAATCGGATTCGAAAAGCCAAGGAAAAATGCTTCAAGAGTCACTTTTCAATTTAGATGGCACACCTAAACAGTTTTGACAATAAAATTAAAAGTAAAATTTGTGGGGAAGTTTCCATTTTCGACCGGACATGATCGACTCATTGTTTGATTGAATTCATTCAAATTCATTTTTTTGGCTTGTCTCTATTGAATAGAAGGGCTTGGTTGGGAGAAAAATTCCAGAGACGACCAAATCCAGTCTAATTTTGCGTTTCACTCTCGATTTTGTCATTAAAAAAAAAGGTCGGCTCTGGAATTTTTCTTTCAACCAAGCTCTTCTATTCAACAGAGACAAGCCAAAAAAGAAATTTGAATAAATTCAATCAAACAATGAGTCGATTATGTCCGGTCGAAAATGGAAACCAACCCACAAATTTTACTTTTCATCTTTATGTCGAAACGGTTTAGGTGTGTCATCGAAATTGAAGAGTGATTCTTGAAGCATCTTTCCTTAGCTTTTCGAATCCTATAGCAGTTTTTCACAAAAGCGGTCAGAAAATGTACTTTTTGATCAAATAACAAGAGGGCACATTTTTTCCAGCCCGGCCCTGGATTTTTATTTACCCGGTATGGCTTCTGGATAAGTTCCAACAGAGAAATGTTACTGGTAAATTTAAACAAAATATCTTTAACCGTTTCAGAAATATCGCTTATCCAAGTTTCATACGAAACACACAAAACTGTATCTTAGTAATCAATTGAGAAAACAAAATTTCTTTTGTGGATCCTGACTCGCTTCGAAGTCCTCTATCTCCCATTAGCCTATGTAAGGTCACTTATGCATGACCCTGTATGCGTGGATGTGCTTGTGGAATGCGTCGCCACAGTAAGCTCGGCTGCATAATTATGTTGATTGCACGAGACTACACAAGCAAGGAAGCCAAACGCTGTGTCAACATTCTGATTTGGAGTGTCAGATTTTTTCATCAGCAGTTTTCATCCTGAAATCCGCCAACTTCACCTTGAGATAGTTTTTCGGAGAAAAGTGACTTTCTTCTTCAGCAGGTCGACAGGTATAGCGTATCGTCTTGTCACAATATCACGCGTAATACGTATATCCCGTTTACTTTTTATTTCCAGTGGAATGACTTTTTCGAGCAAAAATGAAGTGACAAGCTGGAGCGCTGGGAGAATACGGCTGATGGCCGCTGATAACTTCGCTCCAAACTTTGCAGGTGCCATCAGCCGTATAATTTCGTTATAATTCCAATGCATGAAAATACAACTCGTCCTAAAAATTATCGCTGATAATCGTACTAAGTACTTATTTATTACAACTGAAAATAAAAAGTGAACGAGCGCACAAGCGCTATCTATCTTCCTTGCTCTGCACAAAAGTCGCATGACCAATGAATGCAATCAGAAGTCCTGGAAATAAAGAAGTAGGCGACTGGAGGTGTACCTACTCGTCAAGATTATTATCCAACAAGACTAAATACCTCAATAAAAAGTGAAAACAATTCAACACTTTAGGTTGGCTCTTCTTAAAAGGGGTGCTTCAACTACTTATGTTTGTGGTAATACAAACAAACAACAAAGTTGAAATGTTTTATTGCCAAAAAAAATGCAACATATTATAAGAAAGAAATGTTTGGACAGATTTGTAAGAACAGATCGAGAGATATAATCACAATGAAACGTATATTTTGAACATATTGTTATCAAAACAATAAAATTAAACAATAGAAGTATACAAAATATCAAGCCCATATCATTATTCAATTCGAATTCAACATGTTTGCTTATGCTGTTTCTCCATATGAGTTTTGAGATGACAAGATGCAGAGAATTTCTTGCCGCACAATTGGCAAGGGTGGAGTTTTTCGCCTGTGTGGTGCAGCCGTTCGTGCCACGTGCGTGATACACGTGATCTGAAGCTATTGCCGCAAAACTTGCAATGATACGGTTTCTCGTTCGTATGAACGACTTCATGAACCTCACGTCGTGCTGTAGTAGTGAAGGTTTTAGGGCAGCCACGGCACTTGAAAGGTTTCAAGTTCGCATGGAGCATTTCGTGATTGATAAAACCACAACGGCTGTGTATGGTCTTGCCGCAAATGTCACAAAGGAATCGTCTATCTTTTTCGTGGCATCTGGTCACGTGTCGTTTCAACTCGGACGCGGCTGTGAAGACTTTGGGGCACTCACTGCAATTATGTCTAACCGACACCTGCGGATGAAGCGTTCGCTGATGTTTCGCCAAACCGTTCCTCTGAACGAAACCTTTTCCGCAATGTTCGCACTGAAAAGGTTTTTCGCCGGTGTGGACTCTCTGGTGGTCCGACAAAGTTTGACTGTACATGAAAAGTTTATCGCAAATATGGCACTTGTACTCCGAAGTCCCGGTATGTCGAGCTCTAATATGTCGCAAGATGATGAGACGTGAATCACACTCGTATGCGCAGAAATGGCACGTGAACTTTTGCTCCGCATGGTGCATTTTCGAGTGTAAGGCGAATGCTTCGTTGTCGATGTACGACCTGTTACAAATTTCGCAATAGACCGCTTCAGGTCCGAGGACCGGTTCGTTTTGCCGTTCCTGTTGACGTTGCTGATGAAGTCGCTGATGATATTTCAAGCTCTCCGCGTGACGCAAACGCTTTCCGCAGTCTTTACATTCGAACGGCTTTTCGCTACTGTGTACTCTGGAATGGCTGATCAGATTTGTGTTGCTCAAAAATATTTTATCACAAATTTTGCACCTGAACTCCGCCATGCCCATGTGCATAGCTCTAACGTGCCGTAACATTCTGATGCGTTTATGTGATCTAAACTCGCACAAGTGGCACGAAAACTCTTTATTTGCGTTGTGCATTCTTGAATGAAGTGCCAATGTTTCGTTGTTCATGTACCATTTGTCACAGGTTTGGCAAAAGATAGCATCGGGTCCACGTGGTTGATCTTCCGGTTCTTCAGTGTTCTTGGTCTGGTTGCTAATTATGCTGGGTTCAAATTTCTGTGGTTCAAATACAAACGGCTGAGGTGCCGGGCGAACTGCAATGGTTGTTCTACCCGGCCTACCATACTGCCTCACAGTAGAAAGCTTCGCAGAGTGATTCGCGATAGGTGTGACGTTAGATTTCGCTGCGATTCCATCTGAATTTTGATCTTTGTTCACTTGGACGTCAGTTCTGATTTTTGAATTGAGCAATAACTCCATAAGTTTGCCCGTAGGCACGTGCACTTCGTTTGCCCCCTTTACTTTAGCACCCGCTTGTTTAACGTTCTGATTCAGAGCGGGTACAGTGTCAGATTTTTTGGCAGCAGTTTCGATCTTGAAATCCGCCAGCTTTACCTCAAGCTCACCGGTTTTTTGAAGCGAAGAAACTTTCTTTTTCAGCAGATCGATGGGTATGGCGTATCGCCTTGTCACAATACTATGCGCAGTATTAGCGGTATTTTCCTTGCCCTGCATAGAAGTCGCGGATGTCGAAACTGTAGATAATATGTGCTTCAGAGTTTTGACAGGCACAGCGCAGCGTTTGGCTTCCGCAACTTGTGTCGGAAGCGTCATCAGTTCTTTTGAAGCAATCGAATAAGTATGGTCCATTTGAATGTTGGAGTTAGTTTCAGTCAGGGCATCCTTACCCATCAACATCTTAGTACACTTAACACATACGAAACCTTTAACGTTGGGGTCAACGTTTTCCATTGTGATTGGGCGTTGGCACGAGATGCATTTCCATTCTACGGTTTCCTCCCTATAACAAAACACAATTTAGATTAATTCAATTTAAATCTCCCCTATTTTCATTTCAAGTAAAATCAATCTCGGAAATTCATTTTCTTTACAACTACTACTACCACTACAGCTAATAATAGAACCTCAGTCTGTAGTTTTGCACCACAGTTATGTAGTTTCACTAGAATTTTGCCGCTTGGTATAATTTTCATCCGCAAAGCTTCGGTCGGTTATTTCGTAAACATGCCTTGTAAGGCACCCTCAGGTGGTGTAAGCCAAAGAATATAAAATGGTAAAATCCGTATTCTTTCCTCCTGGAGAAAATGGAGATTACGGCGACTTTAGCCCCGACGGCGGTTACTCCGGAATACTTTCAAGCAAAGGCAGTAAATAGATCAGAGGAGCTGAATGTGCACCAGGGTTGTGGGTCCGAGGTACGTAATAGAACGCGAAAGGTAAACCACCTTGGAAATCTGGTGTACACTTTCAGGGAAATCATGTGGAAATCATTGGAAATCATTTGGAAATCATTGGAAATCGGTGTACAAAAATTCCGTCAGTGGTTTACCCCTGGACAGAACGTGTAGGCGGTCCAAGTGTCACACTTCACACTACTACCTATTAACTATCCGCTCTACCTACAGAAGAAACGTTACCTATCTGACCGATAAAGGCTAACTCTCGAAAACCGAACTAATATTGGTCATCGTCGGGATTTGAGTCGTGAATCTTTTGTTGATTCACAGAATTAATTTTAATTAATTAATTTAACTGCTGAGGAAATTGTTCCTTTTTGAAAAATTTTCCGTTTTAAAAGTCTTTGGGCAGCGTGTAGTAATCCTTTGCGGGCCGGTACGTAGGTACTTGTCAAACGAAGCTTGCCTACTTGATTTTTGGAATATCAGGGGACCACTCAAGATTTTAAAATAGGATATAGCATAATTCACAATCTGCTGGTGTTCACAGTGGCAATGCGCTCACAGAATGATGAAGCTCTATAATTGAATATACGAAATTATTTCGAAAGTTTTGAATAATCGTCTTCAGACAAAAGTTATACTGGATTTTGAGGTTCTTACATCTCACCTACATGAAGCTGTAGCAAATATACGAATTGTCTCACACGTACTTTTGGTACGTAGAGCATAACTGCGACTGCGGTCGATCCTACAACCTACAAGTGCCTATGATCTCAGGTGAAAGGTAAATTGAAACAACTCCATCATCATGGGTGTGTGAAAATTTTGCAAGTTATGTCACATTGATAGTTTTGGAACCAAATTTTAAGCATTAATTCCCCAAACGTACTATCGCTCACTTGGAGTTATGATTATGTTAATAATCACTTTTGATAGCCGCGTCTTTCGATCAAAGTATAATCGATAGATCTCAACAGAGTTTTATAAGAGTCAGGACTCAACTTATTGCCTACCTTGTTCAGCTCAAGCTCAGTCAGCTTATTTAGCCGCAAGTTTTAATTTTAGTCGTAAGCGCAGCATCGCTAATTGGCTGATCTGAGGAGGCTGGTTCATGACAGCCAATGAGCATCGCTGCGCTTACGACTAAAACTAAAACTTGCGGCTAAATAAGCTGACTGAACGCACCTTTAATGTGCCCTCAACGAGGTACTCCGCAGAACATAGTCACATTCTGGGAAAAGAGAGATTGTTCGGAAACGACCTTGGTCGGATTTCCAACAGAGATGAGGTAACTATGCCATGTTTCTGAACTTATAGGGAAGAAGAAAGAAGAAAAACTTTATTATTAAAGAATGGATATCCTGTCTGTTTAGCTTGGGTTGCATAAATACACTGCATACCAACCAATCTTCATAAGGCATTGCATATAAAATATGAAATACTGAAAAGAATGAATACAGCACATTAAGGAATTATATTGGTAAAATAAGCGTTGCGAAATCAATCCCTGTGGGTTTATTCCTTGACAGAATCTTACCATTTAGGTCTCTTTCGAAAGTTACAAGCAGCGCCGGATCTAGGCTTTTCTTTAGGGGGTGCAAAATCCAATTTTGCCGCCCCCCATCAATATGCGCGAAGCGAAGGGCGGCCTGGAAGCAAGGAGGCCCCTAGTAGTGCCGCAGATAAAAATTGTTCGGATTTTAGAGGGACTACTTGAGCAAAATAGGTACCCCTTTTTCCCCATCAATTTTTCCCAATATGAGAACATACAAATTGCTGGGTTGATTGCCTGTCACCCATGCACGCTGTTGCGCGATTCTGTTTTGATGTGTATTATCGTTTTGGGGAATTCTATTCGAATTCTTCCACAAAAAGATGGAGAGCAAATAAATAATGCTTTCATCAATTTTTTTTATTGATATAAAATTAGACCTATTTTTGCCGTCCCTTCATTTTGTCGCCCAGTACGTATGCCCCGGTTTGCACCCCCCTAGATCCGGCGCTGGCTACAAGGATGTACAATGATGTCTCTCGAGATGTATCTAAACTGCGCAACAAATATGTTGCCGCAAGGGAAAAATTGGTCCGACTTTGGACCACACTAACTTTTGAAAGACACAAACCACTTTGATTTTGTTTTGACGGTTAGTGAGATCAGTCTCTCCGTTATTCACCTTCAGGAGGTGAAGATCAGGAAGCTTTATGTGAAATATCTACAGGGTGAAATGTAAAATAGTGCAAAATTTTAGCAAATTCAACGGACCCCTGTTTTCAGAGTTTTTTTCCAAATGTCAATGAAAGGATCATAAAGCGTGATGTTTTAGCTTGCACCCAGTTTTTGAGTTTTTGGAATCGGAACTCTGGTTCTGACTTTATGATTTTTTTTTTGGGGGATGCTGATTTATCCTATCGTTACAAGGAAGACCCAGGGAGCCGGTCATCATCAAAAACTAAAATTGACCATCAGCATCAAGTTCAGGAGGTCAATATCACAAAGAAAGTATGTTTCAATAGTGAAAATCTGATCAAACTCAATTTTTAAGGAAAACGCCTGTGTCGCCCATTTTGAATGGGCCCCCTTTTTAAAGCCTTGATCAAGGTATTCCAGATGGTCTGCGAGTTAAGTTGCTGAGAACCGTTTAAGCAACAATATTCGTGAATTCCAACCTCCCATCATCAGAGTAACATAGTCTTCTTTGTAGCGGTAGGATAAATCAGCATCCTCCAAGAGAAAAAAATCATAGAGTCTAAACCAGACTTCCGATTTCAAAAATTTCAAAACTGGGCGCAAGCTAAAACATATCGCTTTTAGTGGGTTTTCTTATGTTCATTTTTTGAGGCCCGTGTGCAAGTTGAGACTAGAGTATAGTGGTTGGTGCCAAATTGTTCCTTAGATCATGCTGAACCAGGATCGCGATGGCGAACATCTGAGACCCGCGACTGGACAGCGGGAGGGGGGGTAAAATGTGATGAAGACATAAAAAATGTTAAATCATGAACCGAAAGAGGTACAGTGATGAAAGTTACCGTACGTATTCGCCATTTTACGCCAATGAAGGTTTAGCAAACCGATTTAAAAAATATCAATCATTTCCAGAGATATTTTCAAAGATAAATTTTTTTTGTGGACATTTTATTGTTGAAAAAATCAAAGAATTTTGAAGATGGAAAGATGAAAATTATATTTTGACTATTAGGGATGTTAGAAATATAATCGTGATTGGCGAAAATTCCTCGGCCTACTATTTTAGGAAACAAGACCGTCAACTGTTTCCACCAGCTTGGCCGCCATCTTGGATTTCCTTTTGGTGCAGTAGTCGCAAAAACGACAGGGGACTGTGAGTATGGTAGCATTAGATCATTTCAATGTGAAAAGTAACTCCCCAGAGGGGGTGAATTACTTCTTTGTCGAAAAAAATTGCTGATTTGTTATCTCGGCTTCTGCCGAATCCAGTGCCAATGATGGCTGATTTGGAGACAGAAGCGGCACAATACGTTTTCTACCATAAAACTTGATAGTTTGTGATAGTCAACCACCAAAATTTATGATCATGAATCAGATGGTTTATGTTTGGTGATTGGTTGAAGCAAAGTGTGCTCATTTTTGGCAGGAAACGCATAAAAACTGAGTTTTTAGTGGACATTACAAAGCTCTGGAGGGAGACCTGCGGCCAAGATTGGCGGCGAAAGTCATGTAACTAGTTGAAGTCTACAACAAGTAGCTATAATGAATTGTGTAGGTCGCTTGAAGACCTCTAGGGAAGTCGACAAAGATTTTTTTTCATGATAATATTTTCAAGTACAGTCCCCCCCCCCAAAGTCTGTGAGTTTGTGAAAAATACCGCCACACATCTTTCAGCTCCGTGAACTGCGGTGATTTCGAATAAACCGAAAAAAAAAGAATTGTTCGACTGTTGCAAATGTTCCGTGGTCGAAGGAGTTGGTCCCTAGAGAAGAAAGAAACTTTTGGAAGGGACTGTACTTGAAATTATTATCATGAAAAAACATCTTTGATGACCTCCCTAGAGATCTTCGAGAAACTTACACCATTCATGACAGCTGCTTGTTATAGAGCATACTCACTTTAACTAGTTACATGACTTTCGCCGCCAATCTTGGCCGCAGGTGAATCTCTTACTCCCACTACATCATCCCTCTCAAAGAAAAAAATCACTAAATTGAAACGAATTTTTTTTGTGCGATGGAAAATAGGAAGAAAAGTTCTAATAAACATGGGTCGAATGATGCCTCCTAAGGGAGCTAAAGCTCCTGAAAGGGGGAGACTTGATGATGGTTTTTTGCAAATATCTTCGCAAATTGCCAAGATAAAATGACGAAGTTTGGTTTCATCGCTACATTCTATAATCTTGAGGTAATGCTGTGAAAAAGATTTCCACATTTCATCGGGGATGTCTGACAAAGGAGAAACGGGGGATGTATTTGAGCCCCATTTTTTTTTGTTCAAGAGTTCTTCTGAATTTCGAAATGAAAATTTGGAAAATCAAAGTTATTCATGGAAAACAAAGTCCTCTTGTACTATTTCGATTCGACGCACCGTTTTCGAGATAAATCACTTTGAACAAAGCTTCACCTGAAATTCTCCTTGAATTTCCAAATTCGGAGTACAGAAATCAGAGCAATAACATCAACTGTTTTCTTGGACCAAAAACAGGAAGAAACGTTCCAATGATGGTGGGTTGAAAATGCTCCCTAGGGGACCTATAATAGAGCCCCTAGAGCGCGATTCATTCTATCTCGGCAAGTTACCCTTCCAAGGAGCTCTAGGCAGCACCAACCATGCTGTATCATTCGAAGGAGATACCAAGTGTCATCTCGGCATCATGAAATGCAAAGTCCTTACATTATCCAGCACTTCCAGCATCCGGACTATTTTACCTTTCTTGCATTTTGAAGGAGAAAGAGTGGACTAGTGATGAAATGTGTAAGTGCCATCCTTGTAAACAATAAAATTCCCAACAATTTTTTATGAATCACTTTTATTCCTAGAGCCATCATGCACGAGGTGAACTTGGAAGAACTGTTCCTCAAGTACCTACTTTTTAAGGCTACAACGATGAACGCAACGGACGCTGTATCCTTGAGGATTTTTCTATGTCACATTCAACTACATGCTTAGCTCAGCTCACGCACAAAAATCCGACAGAGTTTCATTTTTGCCTGCTATTTTGCTATAATTTCTGGACTATAAGTATTTAGTATTTTCTTAGTGCAGAAAATTGAATTCAATACAATAATAGCGCGGGATTAGCTTGTTTACTACTAAAGAGATTCTCCAGTGAAATAGGTTTGCCAGTGGGGTTGAGAAATCACAAGCGTCAACTGAAATGTCAGGCTGCAAAAACCCTCACTCTCTCATAGGTCAATTTTCTCCTGATAACTGGGTAGCTGGGTAATGTTGTATTTTCTCTCTTAGCTACGCGATGCAGACTGCAGTCTCCCTTGATTTTTCTCCGCTTATTTACACCGTGATTTTACCCTTTAGATTCACTTCCTTCTGAAATTGTGGATGAGACCGTCGCGGCTGTTGAAGCTCATTTTCTTTCCGCTGTTCTTTTTCACTATTTCCGCTTTTCTTTAATGCTTCGCCTGTAATTTTTTCCACTTTTTCAATATGCCAAGTAAATCTTAACAGCAAACTCACCTTTCTTCCTCGTTCTTTTCAAAACGAAGCTCAACTCTTAGGTAGACAGAGAAAATCAATTATTCCAAATTCGCCAAAGCCGAGATGATTTGCAATGCCGAACAGGGCCGCTCGACAATTGCGGTATTGCGGCCACCGGCCTGGCGTCCTCTACTTTTTCTCCACAAAACAGGTCCAGAATGTAGAGGGGAACTCGTCCCACACACGAGTTAGGCGGTCCCCTATTTGTCCGCAACACCGAGGAACAACTCAAAACAGAAACAGCTATCACACATAAATTATCAATGCACCTATAAAACGTAGAACCAGTAGCAGTAGCAGTAGCAGTAGGCAGGTAGGTAGTAGTAGTAGTAGTAGGTAGAAGGTAGGCCATAGAAGGTAGGCACATAATGTTGTTAGCTCTGGGTACGGAGATTTGCGCGTTAAAATTCCTGACGGAACAAAGCGTTTTTTCAAAAAAAAATCAATGGCGCTATTCTGGTTCCGGTTCGAAACTGATGTGAAACAAGAATAGAACATGGTGCACCTTTTGCAAGCATATGTCACTTTTCTACCTTTCGCTAATGGCCATGCGGCTTCAGCATTGCTTCCAAGTCGAAGTTGAAATGTTTTAACTGTATGTTGCATTGTCAACAAACAATGCAACATAATTATAATTACGAAATGTTTCAACCTCCGTTTCAAAAGTATCACATATCACAACCAAAGAAATTTCGACAACGAAATATTAATTCAAGAACATATATTTATGCTTCTGGTACACAAAATTATAATGTCAAATAGATACAGGATGTCCAAGAGCTCGCGGTCCAGAGTAAAGGCAGTTCAGGGAAATGCTTCAAAGTTGTCCGAAAAATGTTAGAAAATTTTGAGGGTTATTATTATATGGGGGGAATCGAAAGGTGGAAAGGTCTTTTACCTCCTCTTATTTATATAATTTGATTTGAATTTACCTAGTATTTTTTCAAGAGCGGATCAAACAGGACAAAATAGAACTTTTCAGTGTGTGCAATATTTTCATTTTCTATACAGGGTGACTGAAACATCCTGAAAAAACAGTTTCCATAACACCCGCAAAAGAGTTCCGTGGAAACAAATCATTTTACTTCCCGTCTTACATCGCATTGGGGTGTCTGGAATCTTTGGAACTTTGCAATAATTGGTTTTGGGGAAAAAATGAATCTTTTAGGGTTTTTGAGTTCATGAATCCCGTATAGGATCATCGTCGTTGGTCCCGTATAGTATAATTATGAGAATTCAAGCCACCGAAAACCTCAAATTTTCCTCAGTTTAGTCTACCCTAAAAAAAATCCTAAAATCTCATCAGATAATAAAAATAAGAAGGGACAAATCATTTGTCTGACACATACGGAGCAATACCCTAAACTGCCTTTGATCTGGACCGGGAGTTCTGGGACACCTGTACAAACAAAATCAGCCGCATATTAAATTCTAGAGCAATCGGTACATATCTAAAAACACACCAATCTATGCACGCAACTAAGTTTGGCGTTGGCGAACTTTATACCTATACAGGGTGTTTCGCAATTACGGTTACAAACTTCTAAGGGAGATTTCCCATCAAAAATTCTGAGCAAACTCAGATGTGAAACTTTGCAATTGTATGAAACTGCTTGTTTCCGACTAGTCGACCTTGCACGCTTAAGGGGACAGTCAATTCATTGTTGTCATCCCCAGTTGTTCTTATATTGTCCGTTGAGTTACTCCCAATTTTAAAATGGACAAGGAAAAAATTTAATTTCGATGTCCTAAAATGCTTTGTTGAGAAGTTAATTACAGGGTGCTGAAGTTGAATTTTTGAAATCGATTTTTTGACATAACTTTTGAACCATTCAACCAATTTTGTTCGAATTTGAACCAAAGTTGACTAAAACAGTTTTCTATCGAACAATAGCAACGTGTTTCAAGAAAAATTCAGGGTCGTAGATAATAGGGGTGTCCTCATTCCCTCCTCCCCTATTTTTGACACCCTAGTTTTTTCAAATTACTCTTATTTTTGGATTCCACGTTCAATTTAGAAAAAAGTTACTATTGCATAATTTTGATTAGAGGCTTCATTTTAGAGATATCTGGGTTGAAAACTTTGGAAAACATCTCGAAATGACCACTTTCAAAGGCCTAAAAATTAGAATCCAAGAAACACACGATTATTTAGCTGAAATAAGTTTTCTGGGTGTTTCAAGTTGATGACCCACCATTTTTTTTGCTGAGAAACAAGGAGTTTTTAGGAAAAACAATTTAGGCTCTGAAATCGGAAAGTGGCGATTTTGAGATGTTTTCCAAAGTATTCAACCCAAATATCTCTAAAATCCTCTAATCAAAATTTCGTAAGAAGTATTTTTTCTAAATCTAACGTAGGATCCAAAAACCAGAATAAAAAAAATAACTAGGGTGGTGAAAAATAGGGGGGGGGGGGGAACTGAGAACATCCCCTATTATCAACGCCCTTGAATTTTTTTTTGAAACACTATTGTTCCATAGAGACCTATTTTAGTAAATGGTTCAAATTCGAACAAAATCGGTTAAGCGGTTCAAAAGTTACGTCAAAAAATCGATGTTGAAAATTCAACTTGAACGGTAACTTGTAACTTTTCAACGGAGCATTTTAGGACATCGAAGTTGTATTTTTTTTCTGCTCCATTTTTGATAGAGAATCTCCCCTAGAAGTTTGTAACCGTAATCACGAAATACCCTGTAGAGTGATTTGACCCGCAACTCTCACAATTTTGCTCCTCGGGAGGCGCATGGGGCCCTCCAAATTTTGAAGATGCAAGCACTTAAAAAAAAACGACCATTGAGTATCGTCACGATCGTGTATCATGAACAAAAGCTTACGAGTCTATTAAAAATGTTGAGAGAAATAATTGTTGTAGGTATCCGTTCCATTCTTCATATTTAAAAATAATATTCTGTCAGAGGTCAAAAAAAAACTGTTTAAATTTTTTTCATGGAAAAAAAAGTTGAATTCATTGTTCTGTTAAGTTCTCAACCAAATCGCATTCCATGAACTCAATTATTATGAAGACAAAAGTTTCGCAAAAGCATTTTTCAATGGAGTCGTGATTTCTCCAACACCTTTTTTGATGTCTCCGCTGGACATGATTGCATTCTGGATTTACTGGGGGAAGGTGATGGAGCATAGTTCCACCTGGCACGTGGGCCTCGCTATAGGGCCCATCGTACCCCTTCCCAAACCAGCCGGACTCACGCCACAATGCGGTGCCTGGATGTTTGATGGTAGGTCCATCCAAGCACTGGGACCGACAAACGCATGGTTGACCGGGACTCTGTCTTCAACCTCCGACACAGATGTAGATGTCCGATACATCCACGCCCTTGGTACCTTCCTGACTTAGTTTCTCTTCCTGACTGCGTCGACGGTTGGAAATGACAGCCAATTCTATCAGAAATGGAGAGCCCCAACTGTATTTGCAGTAACTTTGATGCGACATAACCTTGAAACGCCTAAAGCTTGCTGAGCTTAAAACGCTCAGAAAGATTTCTGATTCGCAATAAAATTAAGAGTCCAGAGTAAGAGTCCAGTGGAGACTTTCAAAATATGCTGTTGAAAACGGTGTTATCCCTTTGCAACAATGTTATTTAACTAATCGTTTCCTGGCAAGGCAATGAAGTTTTTTTTTGACCTCTACCAAAGAAATTTTTTACCAAGTGTGAACCAATGAAACATACACGACGACAGTTGCTTGCTGCCAACATTTCCAAGGGAGTCATAAGCCTTCTTTATCATGATATACATGACGATACTAGATGATCGTTTCGTAGTAGTTGCATCTTGGAAGTTCGCCCATTCGCCCGCTTTAAGGCGGACGAATGCTTTTTGAATGCGCCAGGTCAGATCACTTGTAATGGTACAAAGTTCGCCCATGCCAAACTACACCCAAAATGCAGTATCGGTGCAGTATATGTACCGCTTGCACTATTCACAATGTTTGTTCATGTTTCTTCTCCATATGTGCTCTGAGCAACCGAGATGCAAGGAATTTCCTGTCGCACAATTGACAAGGGTGAATTTTTTCACCTGTGTGGTGTAACCGTTCATGCCTCGTGCGTATTGCGCGTGTTTTGAAGCTATTTCCGCAAAACTTGCAATGATACGGTCTTTCGTTCTTATGAACAACTTCATGAACCTCACGTTGTGCCGTAGAAGTGAACGTTTTAGGGCAGCGATTGCACTTATAAGGTTTCATGTTCGCATGTAGCATTTTGTGTTTGACAAAACCACCACTGCTGTGTATGGTCTTGCCGCAAATGTCACAAAGGAATCCTCTGTCTTTTACGTGGCGCCTGGCCACGTGTTGTTTCAGCGCTGCCGCGGTTGTGTATTCCTCGTCGCACTGGGTGCAATTATGTTTAACCGACTGCTGCGGATGAAGCAGCCGCTGATGGTTCATCAAGACACTCTTCTGAACGAAACCTTTCCCGCAATGTTCACACTGGAAAGATCTTCCGCCAGCGTGAACTCTGTGGTGGTCGGACAAACTGCTTCTGTGCATAAAAAGTTTATCGCAAATTTGGCACTTGTACTCCGACGTTCCCGTGTGTCGGGCTCTAATATGTCGCAAGATGTTGATACGTCGGTTACAGTTGTACGCGCAGAAATGGCAGGAGAACTTCCGTTCCGCGCTGTGCATTTCCGAATGCACGGCGAATACTTCGTTGTTCGCGTACGATTTATTGCAAATTTCGCAAAAGACCGCTTCAGGTCCGACGTCCTCGCGAAGCAAACGCTTTGTGCAGTCTTTGCATTTAAAGGGTTCTTCGGTACCGTGAACACTGGAATGGTCGACCAAATGTCTGCGGTGAAAAAAAAAGTTATGGCAAATTGTGCACTCGAGCTCCGCCATGCCCATGTGCATAACTCTAACATGTCGTAAAATTCTGGTGCGTTCATAAGATCTAAACATGCACAAGTGGCACGAGAACTCTCCTCCTGCGTTGTGGATTCTTGAATGTAGAGCCATTGTTTCATTGTTAATGTACCATTTGTTGCACGTTTCGCAGAAGATAGGGTCGGGTCCGCGTGGTTGATTTTCCAGTTTTTTCTCAAGCTCACATTTTTTTTTAGGCGAAAAAAGTTTCTTTTTCAGCAGATTGACAGGTATGGCATATCCTCTTGTTACAATACCATGCGCACACGAAGCTGTATATTCATATTCCTTGTCCTGCAAAGAAACCACTGATGTCGAGACAGTAGACAATATTTGATTCAGTTTTTTGACAGGTAAAGCGGGAAGTTTGGCTTCCGGCGGGAACGTCATCAGCTCTCTTGAAGCAATCGAGTAAGTATGGTCCATTTGAATGTTGGAATTAGCTCCAGCCAAGACGTCCCTACCCCTACCCATCAACATTAAAGTACACTTGGCACAGACGAAACCTTTAACGCTGGGGTCAACATTTTTAATTCTAACTGGGTTTTGGCATGACATGCAATTCCATGTTACGGTTTCCTCCCTACAACAAAACACAAATTGGATTAGACAATTTATTTCTGAGATTTTTATTACAAGTAAAATAAAACGCGTCTATAGCTTTACTAAAACTTTATTTCTAATTCTTACAATCTGAAGCTTATTGTAATTTTATGTAAATTCAGAGTTTCTGCTTGAAAATAATCATACATTACACATTACTTTGCAATGTGTGGCTTGCAACATGCCGTTTAAAATAATATTCATCTGCAAAGCTTCTGTCGCATATGTCACAAACATGCCGGATTCCCATATGGCGGTTCTTGTAGTGATTCCGGAACTCGCGAATGGTATAAAAGCCTTTTTCGCAATGATCGCATTTGTGTCGATACTGGTCCAAGTGACGCATAACGTGTTCTTTGACATTTTTCTCGTACATGAACGTCCTGAAGCAGTATTTGCAAACTGCGCGATCGCTGTGAAGTTGCACGTAATGCTCATAAAATAGAATGTTGTTTTCGAACGATATCATGCAAATATCGCAGCTGTTGATGTAGCATTTCCCCTTTTCGACGTGTCGGTGAAACGCAGCTTCGTTTATGAAACTCTGATCGCATTTCGTACACTTGAAATGTGGCACCTCGATTTCAGCGTTAGCTTCCTGATATATGTATCTGGGATTCGAAAAATTGGGAACCACGCTGATGCGTCTCGTCGGTGCAGGCCGGACGGGCCTTGGTGGTTTCGGGTGGCGAATTACGTAACCGTGATCCATTTGAACTGGAGTCAGAGACTCAAGGAGGCTTTCCTCCTCGGCTAGACTGTCGGATACCAAATAAATTACTTCGTTGTTCTCGCCCATGACCACATCGTCACAGTTGACCACCACCTGCTCGCCATTCTCGTCTTCGATCACCATGGTTTCCATGTGAGTGTCCGCATGTGCGTATAATTGCTCCGCAGTGACAAAGCCTGCTGAGCATTTGCAACAGACAAAAATTTCGTCGACAACATGATGTTCGACGTATTCTATTTTGTTTGAAAATACTCGCAGACACAAGGTGCAAGTGCATTCGCCGTCGTCATCTCTGAAATGAAAAAATCCGTTATTATCGACGTTTTATTAATTACAATTTTAATAATTTTACAAAACTGTTATTGCTCGTAATAGTAGATAATTGGTCCCAGAAGTTGCGCAATACTTACAATAGCACCGCAGGCTCAAAAGTACTGTAGGTACCTATCGCAAAGTTGTATTATAGAAGGATGGTGGAATAAAACTACTATGTCGGAAGACTACCGGTTCAAACTATCAAAACACATTGCAAACCAAAATAAGAACAAGAAAGACGTAACAATTTTATTGACTTATACATAAATAGGTACAGAACGCAAGACATCCAAGATCCAAGTGATGGAAACAACCTTTGCTTTGCGACAAAGTAAAACGCATTAGATATTTATTCAGGAAATATTGCGGCCAAAAAATCTGGAATCGTCTGCAATTTAGAATGTAATCGGTTGCCAAAATTTATGCAAAAGTCGAATTCATTCTAAGTCAGTTTGGAGAAAAGCTGACAACTTGACCAAAGAGCGTCCTAAATTTCTCTGTCGCAATAGTACAGTTTACAGTCGTACAGTTGTACCGTCGCCGTCATCAAAATGTGAACGAACTGGGTTCAACCCTTTTTTCCGCACCTACAATAAGTGCTTCGACACCTTTTTGTATCGTTACTGGCAATATTATTATGGAAAGTAATCAATCAATGTGGAACATTGCTATGATTTAGGTAGTGCTCAAATTACTTAATGACTTTGCCTTTCACTTTCCGTTGGCAGCAACCGTTGACGTTTGGTTTTATTAGTACAGAGCTCAAGTTCCAAATGTTTAATTCAATTAAGAAGAGAAAAAACATTGCTAATGACCGCCGAAGCTATACAGGATGTTCCAGCGATGGTGGCGAAAAAATCAACTGTGAGTAGTTTCCGTTAAAACATAACGAAAACCTATACACCATTTTGCAAAGCCCTTGAAAGTTCACTTTTTTCAGATTTCAAAAATTTTCAACTCAGAAACGTTTTGACAAAATTAACTTAAATTAATCATAGACTAGTTTGTCGAAACCATCTACCGACTTGTCAGATTTTGAGAGGATCCAGCCAATGGTGTAGGAGTTACGAGGATCAATAATTTAAAAGTATTGTCAAGAGGTAGATAACCTTATGTCAGGCCCTGGTACCTTAAAGGGTGCAACTTGCATGAGGAAACGTTCACCTTGAGTAGCATGCCGGCTCTCTGGACGTCACTGATGCAAAGCAAGCATTTTTAGGACCAGGACGGGCACGGCGGTATCGAAGGGGTTTTGGCGAGTTGGCCACCGGCGAGGCCGGTCAAGCGCGAGTCCTAGAGTCCGGCTAATCAACTAAGAAGTGGCGTACTCCGTACTCCATGAAATATTAGAAGGTATCGAAGTATTACCTTGTTGTTTGATCATCACGTTGGGTATCTCTGACTTAGTTCAATAGACCTGTTATAATCTTTGAGATGTTTCTCTGGCAACCTACCCCCCTAATTAAGTAGGAGCACTATGGTACTTTGGGAAAGGCCCAAAGGGCCATACGTGCATATAGCGAAGGCACCAATTTGGATCCTATCATGATACTATTATGTCGGAAATGACAATTTGAAGTTATGATTCACCCGGTATGTTTCGGTATAACAGTCCGGGAGGCAGTGAATATTTTTGGTACTCATTTTCTCAGTCACCAAATATACAGGGTGTTTCAGCGATGATAGCAAAAAATTCAACTGTGGGTAGATCTTGTCAAATATGACGAAAACCTATGTACCATTTTGCAAAGTTCGGCCTAGTGACGAAGACACAGCCCTTCGAAGTTCACTTTTTTTCGGATTTCAAAAAATTGTAACTCAGGAACGTCTTGACAAAATCAATTCAAATTCAGCATAAACTGGTTTGTTAAAACTATCTACCGGCCTGCCAAATTTTGGAAGAATCGACCCAGTGGCGTGGGAATGATGGGGGTCAATAATTTAGAAGCATCCGAAGAAAAATTGACTCAAGGTGACCCTTCATAACTTTCACGCCACTGCACTGGTTGGATTCGTTCAAAATTTGGCATGTTGATAGATAATTCTGACAAATCAGCTTATGATGAATAAGGGCCAATTTTGTCTCACCGTTCCAAAGTTACAAATTTTTAAAATCCGAAAAAAGTGAACTTTGAAGAGCTGCACCTTCGTAATTAGGCCGAACTTTGCAATGGCGATTGGTGCAATGGTATAAAGGTTTTCGTCATATTTTGACGAGATCTACTCATAGTTAAATTTTTTGCTATTATCGCTGAAACACCTGTAGATAGGGTTGTTCAGTTAGTGATACTAACCATATATTCTCAAGTCTGGCTTAAATTTTACGATGGGTTGAGACCACGAACCTGTAATAGTATAGCTGGACTGATGATAACAGAGGGGGAAATGACGCCAGGCGGGCGCTGCCATGAGATTATGTGGACGTTGGGATTTTGTTTTCAAGGGTTGGCATCATCTGCCACGGTAACGGTCTGATTCTACGAGTTTACCTAGGTATATCCTGTTCACTTTTTATTTTCAGTAGAATGACTTTTTGGAACAAAAATAAAGTGACAAGCCTGCTGGAGCGCTGGGAGGATACGACTAACGGCCGCTGATAGTTTCGATCCAAAACTTTGCAGGTGTCATCAGCCGTAGCCGTAGCCCCCAATCTTGTCACTTTATTATTGATACAGAAAGTCATTCTACTGAAAATAAAAAGTGAACGGGATATAGGTACAAGCCGCAGAAATCAAAACCAGAAATCAGGATATTATTCCAGATCAAGATAGCGCGGCACTGACAGCCAAGCACCGACTGTCACCGAGCGAAAATTATTCCAGTGAACTTCAAACGTTCTATGTAATAACGGTAAACTCTCGCAAATCTTCATAGATCAGTAATAAATTTAGCTAAAAATTACATTAATATACACTAAAATCATATATTTATCAAATAGACCCTGGATTCCACAAAAAAGATAATTCGAGATCAGTTGATTTGCGATTTTTGTTGTCAATTTGTAGCTTACTGATCAATGGAAATGCTGGTTTATCTGTCAATAATGGAAAGATGATGGGTCTAGAACAGATTTCAGGCATTTTTTGTAGTTAATCACCTGGAATTTAGTAGAAAAAAAATCAGTTAATCTGCAGTCAGCCTTGATCGCTGATCATCTCTTTTGTGGAACTGAAGGAGAGTGTATAGTCATGGTCATCAATATATAAAACTGCTCCGTTGAATATTGAAAGCCACTCTCGAGGCCGCTACCAAACATTTTGGGTGCCGGTCATGTACCGGTGCATAATAAGATGGCGACTTCCAGAGGAGGGGTCATAATTTGTTGTTGGGGGAATCTGGGGAATTAGCAGTCCAGCTATACTACAGGTTCGTGGTTGAGACAGAAAATGCCTTGGAAAATTCAAATGCGTTTCACTTATTTTCACACTAATGAAAATGGTTTTACCAACAAGGCGTATGCTAAAGTTGACAAGGAGATAGTCTGGCTGATCTCTGGCGATGGAAAATATGTCCGGCACGTCAAAAACTAATGTTAAAAAAAATAATGGCATTTCCTGTCTCAACCCATCGGAAAATTTCAACCATACTTAGGAATAGATGATAAGTATCACTAATTGAACAATCCTATCTATATTTGGTGACTGAACAAATAAGTACCAAAAATGTTCACTGCCTCCCGGAACCAACTCACGGCTCTCCCGCTACAAATAAGAACATTGCACCTTCTGCTTCCCAATGAACCGGGAACGTAAAGTGCAATTCTACAAAGAGGGCAGAATCACGTCCGGCACGGGCGAATGATACCGTCCTACCTGCATGGAAAAAATCTAAAGGAGGGGTGAGGAATGAACCGGGGTGATAAAACCTTTTGAGGAAAAGAGGAACGGCTTCTTTTGGTTCGGGCCGGTCGAAGGTAGTGGTGCAATTTCGAGCGCGTTGATTGCGATGCAGGGGGTCGACGTAGTGTATTTCATAATGTAAGTAATTCACCTAGTCATTCAATAATAATTATTGTCCACCGTTAATTTTCAATAACATTCGATTTTAAATAAACGTCTGAAACGTTCCCCTTTCTGGATTATTTAACTTGCACCATTTATTCACGACCCAGTAATGTACTGTAAAAGCTACTAAGCGAGTGCCATTCCACGCCACCTAGTTAAGGGCGACGATTCGTCTCGTATTCGGCATATAAGCATGCCCCGAGTAAAGCAAAGGAAAGGTAAGACGATTCGGTGACCCTTGACATTAGAGAGTTATTGCAGAATGCCATTTTACTGCACGGCACTATTAAAGGAAGCGTTATTAAAATACTGCTTACCTTATTTTTGGTTGTTGAATAAGAGTTATTGCAGATCGCAAATTCCCTTACTTGCCCCGTCATTCCCAATTCCTAACCTAAATTTTTGGTCTCAATTTAAAGTTAGAGTGGAAATTGCATGCGGGACACAAGGACCCCTCTGACGGGCCTGATTTCTTGCACACGTGCACTGCAAGGCCTGCAGAGTCTATCTGCAAAAAATTAGCCCCCTATTTAATAACGTAAGGGGAGTTAGCTCAAAATTGGACGAATATAGGCAACCAACAATACACTAAGTACAGGGCCATTTTTGGGGCTTGTCAAAATGAAGTATAAATAAGGTCGACCCAAAGTGTGCACAAATAAAGGCAGGCACTATCCTTATTAAGGAAAATGTAACGTCGCACTAATTTGCGCAAGCGTAGGTGCCAAAATAGTGCCGCTTTTAATACTGCTTGCCCTTATTTGATCTGCAATAACTCTCTAGTATCTGAAGAAAAATTGACTTAAGGTGACCCCCTATAAATTCTACGCTACTGGTTGGGTTCATTCAAAATTTGGCAGGTTGACAGATAATGTTGATGAATCAGCTTATGCTAAGTTTAAGCTAATTTTATCGAAACATTCCAAAGTTACAAATTTTTGAAATCCGAAAAAAGTGAAGGGCTGTATTTTCGTCATAAGGCCGAACTTTGCAAAATGCTACACAGGTATTCGTCGTATTTTGAAAAAGATCTACTCACAGTTGAATTTTTTGCTATCATCGCTGAAACACTCTGTATAAGTAAGTATTTGAACAATTTTCGTTGTAAATTTTGACTTCACTAATAGGCCATCCACAATTATGTTAATGTTAACGTAATGTTATCGGAAATGGTAATGTTAGCATTCACAGCAATGAGTTTCAAATGGTGACGTTCACAATCATGTTAGTGGCAATGGTAAGTATTTACCATTGAAACTCGTTGCTTTGAAATGCTAACATTACCATTGCCGATAACATTACGTTAACATTATTAACATCATTGTGAATGGCCTTTAAAACCGTACGCAGAGAGTACCTAGACACGCATTCTAAATTCAGCATTACATGTGCGTGATTAGATTAAGTCTATGAAAACTTCCTGCCTTTCCACCGCTTTTTTTTTGTTACCTCTATTTTTGCATTTACCAAATCTTTCAATCAAAAGACTACGGTAAACAATAGTAATTGTTGCTGGGACAAAACCCTCTGCACGTTTTAACATGAACATTAAGCATAGCTTTGGCCACGAAAGACTTTCCACATACGGTACAAGAAAACGGTTTTTCGCCAGTATGACCCCGGATGTGAATGACCATGCTCGACCTCTGTGCAAAGCCTTTGCTGCAATATTCACAAACGTAAGGTTTTTCCCCGGTGTGTATTCTAACATGTTCGACCAAAATCTGTTTTTTCGTAAAACACTTGCCGCAAAAGCTGCAACTGTGCGGTTTGTCGCCGGTGTGGATGCGCATGTGGAACTTCAGTTTTTCCTTGCTGGACAACGTCTTCCCGCATATATCGCACATGGAAAAGTTGCCGGTGTGACTGTTCATGTGCAACGCGAGGCTCTTCCGATGGTGATATTGTTTCCTGCAGATCATGCACTCGTGCAGATTCGGATCGGCTTTCAGCTCTGAGCTGTGCAAGTTCACCCTGTGTACGGCCAAAAAATGCGAATAGAAGAACGATTTGTCGCAGAACTCGCACGTGAAAGGCTTGAGTCCCGTGTGGTAGTTCTCGTGTTCTTTGAAGCACTGGAGCTGGGCGAAGTCCATTTTGCAGGACAGACAGGCATACGTGCGCTGGCCACCGTCATGGACGCTATCGAGATGTAAAGATATCTGGTCCACGCAATCGGTGTAGTACTCACAAAATATGCAAGTGTAATATTTACTGTCTGTTGAATGAAGCCTCATGTGAGTGACGTAACTCAAAACGTCTTTGTAAGCCGTGCCGCAAATCACGCAATGGAAATAGCTGGTGTGCATCGTCAAGTGGTCGCTCAACATGTTTTTGTTCATGAGGTTCTTCTTGCAAAGCGTGCATGTATACTTGACGTACTTTCTGTTCTTCCGCCCCTTTTTTTCGCTTTTGCTGGCCTCACAAATTTTCACATTAGAAATGAAGTGGTCCAAAACGTAATCCCTACAAAAACACTGTGTCAGTAAATTTGAAGACGGCATTCATATTAATTTTTTATTGACTACCACTCAGACATGATACAAAAAAAAAACTCACTGTTAGTAAAAGCAGGTTGTATTTCAAATAAAGGAATATTAAAATTACGATAGTATAAAAGCGAGAAAACACTTCATGGTAGAGTAAAATCAATATCAACTCCCCCCACGTCGTGTGTTCTGTAATGAGTCATAAGGTGGCTCTTGGTTGTGAACTCTTTCCCACATTCGCATTTGTAGGGGCGCTGTCCCGTATGATGCCTGATGTGGACTGTCAACGAAGTCTTTTGCGTGAACCTTTTTCCACATATTTCGCAACAAAACGGCTTGAACCCACTGTGCGTCCTTATATGCACATCCAAGTACTCCTTAGAAGCGAAAGCCTTATCACAATGTTTACACAAGAAATCTTTCAGTCCCGTATGCATTTTTATGTGGGTCTCCAGGATCTTCTTGGTGCTCACTGATTTTCCACAAATATTGCACACATACTGCCGCACGTTCGAATGCTGTACTTTCATGTGACTCCTCAAATTTCGCATGGTCAAGTAGCTCTTTCCGCAAACTTCGCAAACATGCGACCGTTCTTTGCCGTAGTCCTTGTTGTGAATCAGCTTGTGCTCTTTCAAAGCCGATTGCGAACTCAATCGTGCACCACACACGTCGCAGACCAAATGCAGATTGTTATGCTTCAAGTTCATGTGAGTCTTGTACAGAGTTTGCGAAACGAAGCCCATGTTACAATCTTTACAAAAAGCCAAGTATTCGCCCAAGTGCTTTCGCCGGTGCGTGTTCAGATGCGACTTGTGTATGAACATCGTGGAGCAAATGTCGCACTGGAACGTCGGATTATTGTGTGACTTTTTGTGTACCTCTACTTCGTAGCGATACTTGAAGGTTTTTCCACACTCCTCGCAAGCGTACTTCTTGATGCCCGTGTGAATAACGAGGTGTTTCTTCAACAGCTTCTTGGTGCGAAAGCACTTTTCGCACTGGAAGCACTTGAAGGTGTTCTCCACAGAGTCTTTGTTAATCTCGTCAATGAACTCATCGAAATTCGTTTCGGAACTGATGAGACGCTCGAACTGTTCGTTGGAAGCGATGTTATTCAGAATGGCAGTGCAGTCGTCCTCGGCTGTGAGAAGGTTGAGCAGCTCGGCGTCGGATTCGTTCAATTCGGCAAGTTCGTGCGGTTTCGTCGCGTCGACCATGGAAATTAGTGACGAAATTTCGTAGTCATAGTAGCTGGAAAAAAAATTAGATCAGTACTGGCTACGGCTAATCTACATCAAAGCTTACTAATGATATTGAAACAAAGACTGTGCCATTACGTTCTCCACCGAAAACATGCCTGAAGGTTCTTCGATCCCAGTCACCCCAGCAAGATCCGCCAAATAACAAAGAGCTACTCGCCTGGCCGTACTGGGCCGAAGGTGTCTTTCCATAGAAACGTACGTTCATTGTCATTAGATTTTAACGAAGATTTAGATGTTGCAGATTACACAGATTCGCTACAATCCACAAAGCAAAGTTATACAGTTAGCTGCGTCAAGTCAGGAGATATTGGAAGGAAGGCACTACCTATGTATAACAAAAGAGGCTTACGGCTTTTTCTAATTACTGCAAAGCAGCTGGTGTATTCAGCAATAAATTTGAGGTTGAAAAATTGACACAATGATAGTTTGTTGTTACCATATGATTTATTGTAATACGCTGGAAAACACTAAATTAAACAAGTAAATTGAGAAACATAAGCAGTTAAGGTCAAGACTTGATAAATACCACCCTGACAGACCAGGTATTTTTCAATAAGATTGTGAATTGAGGTCTGAATAAATTAATGACCTGCTAAAAGTATGCAAAGCCATGCTAAACGGTCGCGACTATAACTCATCAAAAGTCCCACAGACGGGCTTCATCCTTACTTGCGCACACGTACACTTTTTTCAATTGATATTTTTTCATCCAACTAAATAAATAAGTGGGTCAAAATTGAAGTGGACCACCCCGAAACTTTGCCACGGTTAGTATAAGGATATTTCGAGCAAAAATTGTCCAATTTTTGAAATTTTTGTGCTCGATAAGGTGGGTAATCTTCTGATTACAAGGTACCATTTAAAGTCACATGATCATTATCGACCTAATATACAATATGGGAAGCGTGCATGACCTTCAGCTATCAAGGCGTAGAACACACAGAGCCCATGGTGGTAAAAATAAGAACCACTTGTGGACTGACAAAGTGGAGGGAATTCTTAGGGTGTTCGCATCACGCCGGCGTTCTTCATGTTTATCTAGGGAATATACCACCGGAAGGTATATTCACTTTACACTCGTGCTCTACGCGGCGCTACTTGCCTCGCATATAGCCCATACAGGACGACAACGAAAGGAGTGCAAAAGTGACCTGACTTCAGCAAGGTCCCGTTTTGGGAAAACAAGTTGCAGTATTTTCTAAGTCACATTTTTGAAAAGCGTATATTCATATTTCAAGGCAGCTTTGGACTTTTGATCGAATTTCGTTTTTTTTTTTTTTTTCAAAGAGTTGTTGATTTTAATGTGATTTATGAATTGAGAATTGAGACGTGAAAAAGCACCCAGTTTCGTGCACACTGGTGACTGTGACAATCTCAATGCAACGAATACTTCCCATTGATGCATTTGAACCACTCTGTGCTGTTTGACACGTAATGTGATGTCGCAGCATGCCTCATTTGCCTTAGTCCCAAAAGCGGTTCAGGTTCTTACCAATTCTGAGGACCAGTGGGATCAAGTGTGTAAGTTCCTGTCGAATTCAAAAGTGTGTACACAACCAAAAAAATACAAAAACCATGAAAAAATCAATCACTCTTTAAAAAAACAAAATACGTTCAGAAGTCCAAAAACATATCGAGATATTTATATACTCTTTCAAAAAAATGTAACCAACAAATTCTGCGACGAAACTGCGATTTTCACGAAACCGGGCCTGACCAAAGTCAAAAGATCACTCTATCAAACATTACAAAAGTACTCAAGGTCGGATAATTGTTTCTTGAGATTCCATAATTTTAACTGAGTCATCTTTTCATGGTGGTTTACTTCAATTTTGCCAAAGTTTATCGCTCATACGTCAAATTTCGTTTGTAACACACGATAGGCACGAAAACAATCGCGGAAAAAAGTGCCCTGGAGCTTATGTGCGATTGCAAGAGACTTTTGGTACGTTACAGTCGGGACCGCTTATGGTATGTTTTGCATACTTGCAGCCGGTCATCGATTTATCCACGATATAAACCTAATATACCTGGCAGGTATATTATATTGTAAAAAAAATATCTTCACCTATCTATTGTCCGTTCAGCTTTTATTTTCTAGACAACAGCCTAACATTTTGTTTCTTGGTTTTTCGAAAGTAAAATTACCTAGGTATGGATGGATCACTTGAAACATCAGACTATGGCCGCTTTCTTTCGGCCAGGATCACGGATCATGATCCGGAAATCCGCTCACGGGGTTGGTTGTCTGTGTCACGTGCAACCAATCCAACCAATCCAGTCAGCGGATTTACGAATCATGATCCGTGATTCTGGCCGGAAGAAAGCAGCTATTACAGCATCAGTCAGTGCCAGTTGAGTGTGAATCTTCCGTCAATTTGCCTCAGCTGATGAAATGCAATGCTGCCTTTTGACTTGTTGCGGTATTTTTGTCAGTTGTGTTTGGGGTTTATGTGAAAGGCCTAATTGGCGAAAAATCGACAAACAAATACTTTAAACCGCGGTTTGAACACCACCGAATAGAAGAAAAGCGGACAGCAAAGTAACCAATGGAACGGGGAGATCAAGAAAAAAAGGAAAGTATCTCCTTCATCATGGTATCACGCAGTTGAGCGATAATGAAGGGAATAGGTGCTTTACAAACAACATAAGTACCTAAACCGCCTCGAGTATAGCTTGGGCGTACTCCTAAACAAATCGTCGCCATCGGGACCTAGGATGCACCAATCACCGCTTCAGACTAGTGGGCTCCCGGGCTTTCAACTTCTACTGGAAAGCGCCTATAGCCCTGTGTTTCTATCCCAGGTCAACTCTACTCTGAGGTTATCTATAGCATTTAACCTCCTTGATATTTCAATGACAGCAGGGCCGGCGTTAGGGTGTGGCGAGCGAGGCGAGCGAGGCGACCGCCTCGAGCGCCAAACTTAAAGGGGGCGCCTGAGCGCCCTTTATCTCTCTAACATCTCGAAAAAATGTCGCCTGCGGCGCTTCTTCATCCACAATTTGTGCAATTTTCAATTATTATCAACATTACTGTTATTAAAAAAAAAACGCTTGAGATGTTGTTTTTTATTCATAAAATGGCGCATTACAGAACTTCGGCTTGGGCGCCAAAAGCTGTAACGCCGGCCCTGAATGACAGCGAATTTACAGGGTCGAACCTAGCCTCGTCTACAGAGTGAAAAATAGTAGAGTGAAAAATAGAAGCTGGACGTATAATATAATAGGCACCTATCTAGTTTATTCATGTTTTTCTCAACAAGCACAATTAGATAAAACCATAATCATCACCAGGTTCATTCTTTATTGAGTGTAAACTGTCCAAATCAAGTTGTTCGACGAGGTGATTTTGATCCTGAGCTGATGACTCTAAACTATCCAAATCACATGGTTCGATGGGCTGATACTGATCCTGAGATAATGACTCACTGTCCAAATCAGGTTGTTCGATGAGCTGACACTGATCCCGAGCAAACTCCTTTTTATGATTGGTCTTGTTTTCGTGACTGGCCAGAAGACTATGCGAAACGAATCCCTCTCCACAGACATAACACCTGAAAGGCCTTTCGCCCGTATGGTACCTCCTGTGCGTATTCAAGGACGACCTCTGCGAAAAGCACTTCTGGCAAAACTCGCACACGTACGGCTTCTCTTTCGTGTGGATCCTTCTGTGGCAAACCAAAAACTGGTTTTTCGTGAAGGCTTTTTCACAAAATTCGCACTGAAACGGTTTCTCACCGGTGTGCAGTCGCATGTGGTATCTGAGACTCTGTTGAGTCCCCAAGATCTTATCGCATTCGGTACACTTGAACTGCTTGACTATGCCGCGATGCTTGTCCAGGTGCTCTCGGAGGTAGGATTTGGTCAGCAGTTCTTTGGAACAAATGTGGCAGGTGTAAGTCAGCTTGACGTAGGCCGGGTCGTGGGTTTTGACGTGACTGCGGTAGCTGTTGTACAATTTGAACACGCGATCGCAGTGTTCGCATTTGTGAGGTTGGCAACCGTCTTTGCTGTCCCTGTGGGAGGTGAACTCCCATTTGTTGGGAAAGTCGAGGCCGCAGAGCGGGCATGTGTTTTCGCTGCTGTGTCTGGTCATGTGGGCCTTCAGCTGGTAGGGGAACGTGAACGTTTTTTCGCAGAGTTCGCAAGAATGAGGTCGGAGGTTCTGGTGGCATTTCGCAACGTGACTTCGACGGAGATGTTTGCTTGTGTAGGTTTGGGGGCAAAAGTCGCAGTAATAAAGTATGCTGTGGTCCCGTTGATGAAGTTCGAGCGCTTCGAATGAAGGAAATATTTTCAGACAAACATCGCAGATGATGCCGTACCTAAAATGTGAAAGGGATTAGAACGGATTTACAGAAAAAAAGGTTTTAGTGCCTTATAGTACCTATGTATAAACTATATGCGATAATCAAAGGCGATGCGCAGTGATATAAGAGGCTTTTGATCAAGTGGGTTCTCGACTAATGGAATGATTCTTACGAGTAACAACCAAACCATATAATATTTCGTATCATTTTGATCGCGATCCATGTGACTGCGAAACCACATCAAGTTAAAGATCAACTTCTCACAATTAATGCAAGCAACGTCGTATGTCTTAGCTCAGGTATTTTAGATTCGTAGAACAAATAATCAGTTGATGATCGGTTAAAGTATGCCGAATAGACTCTGAATGGTCTCGGCTGTAACTACCAAAAGTCCCCTTGAATGCCGTATGAGCTTCCCTATTTTACGAGGCATTTTCTTCTGGGATGATTTTTCATGTTTCTCTGCAGGTGACCCAGGAATGTGAGGAAGTAAAATCATATAAATATTTCATATCACGACTGCCTGTGAACTTGGTTGCGAAGAATTCGGCTCCGTAAAAGAGGTGTACTGACAACTCTTCAAAGAGTGACCTTTTTATCGTTTATTTTCTATCACCATAAACGGGTTGAGACATTTGGCTGTACTTTGCAAGAGGTCTGTTTTTCAAATTATTATCAAGTCATTAAAAAAGTAGACTTTTGGAGAAAAAACTTCATACTGAGTCATGAAATGAGATGTCTTGGGTTTGTTCGATTATTTCTGGGAAAACCTGCACAAGTCACAACGATAGTGTATCGAACCCAGGTGTGCGGCCAGTAAAGCATCGCCTCTTTGACTACACCGCCGCGGCAAAATTTCGACCGCAATATACGCATTATACGCTGTGTTTTACGATCAGACACGAAACATAATCGTGGAAAAGAAAGTCCTGTGAAACAGATCTCACACGGGATTTCAGGGGACTTTTAGTATGCTACAGCCGGGACCGTTCAGGGTCGGTTTTGCATACTTTTTTCAGTCATCACTTCATTAAGGCTTCTATTAACCCAGCATACCTCAACTATATATGACATTCATATTCGACAATTTTGTCTCTCCAGCGCATATTTTTGTACATAAGATTACTCACAACTCTCACATAAGTACCTAGGTACTAGTTTTGCTCATGTATCGTCAAGAGACCTTGGACCTGAACTACATACTTACCCCTTGAGTTTTGACGAGATGATTTTTTAGTGAGAGTTCAGTGGCCTGGATAACATTGGGAGCAGAATATGTCCGTAAGAAAGGATGAAGATAAAACGAATAGATCCCTTCGACAGCTTGTTTTATTCACTACCGCTACAGAATACACAGGACAAAAAAATATATTGTGATGATGCTATTTATTATATTATCAAGAGCAATTTCAATTTGTAATTTAATGGTCGAGTTTATGTAACGTGATCGACAAAGATTACTGTATCCCAAATGCCAGATCGAAGCAGTTGACCTCATCAATGGCATATAGGCTATGGGCTTTGAAGCTACAACATCAAGACCAGCTTGAGTTTCAATCGCTTGGGCGGAAGACGTGACAATTATGTTTCTTTAGAAGTGTTTTCGTCACGAATCCCTTCGAACATATTTGACACGTGTATGGACGTTCGCCTGTATGGTACCGCATATGAACGTTCAATGTGCTACGCTGAGAAAAACTACTTTGACAAACAGAACAACTGTAAGGTTTTTCTTTGGTGTGAGTACGAATGTGCAGCCTCAAGCCACCTTTAATGGCAAACGCTTTGCCGCAAATTTCGCAAACCTCGTCTTTTTCCCCGGTGTGAGTTTTCATGTGGTTCTGAAAGCTCCCGAGCGTACTCAGCTTCTTGCCACAACTATCACAGACGTAAGACTTGCCCTCGCCAGAATGAGTTTTCACGTGATTTTCGTAATTCCTGCGAATGAAGATAACTTTTTGACAGACGGGACACGTGAGACCTTCTTTTGCATTGTCGGGGTCGTGCGTTTTCATGTGAACCTTCAAGTAAGCTTCGTTAGTGTAAGTCTTACTACAAACTTCACAGGTCACACGCGTGCCCAAATGCACCCACTGCTTGTGTTGCAAGAGCAACTTTTCTTTGTGATACCCATGACCGCATACGTCACATTTGAACGGATAGTCGTCGGTATGAATGGCCACGTGTTTTCTTAGTTGAGGTTTTGTTCTGAATTTCTTGTCGCAGAAGTTGCAATGGAATTGAAAATCACCATGCGATGTGATTACGTGAAATTTCAATTGGGACGGAAGCACGAACTTTGCAGAACATAAGCTGCAAGTATGAATTTTCTCTCTGTGTCCTAGCTTATGTTCGTTTAATTGCGCTTCCGATAAGAAATTTTTCTTGCACACTGAACAAACAAACTCGTCTGTGGTGACCACCAGCTCACGATGGCTTCGAAAAATGTGCGTCTTCATAGACTTCATTTCGTAAAACTTCCGAGGACAATGCTCACATTGAAATTTGGCTTCTTCAAGGTTTGGAGCTTCGGCATCTGACACTGAATCCTTGTCTCCATTTTGCTCTTTTCTACTCGATTGGAAAACTTCTGTAAGATCGACGTGGGACTTGACGTGACCATCAAAACGCTTCCGATTATAAAAAACTTCTTCACAAACAGAACAGGTGAAAGATGTTTTAGTATAGTTGGGATCGTGCAATTTCATGTGAACTTTCAGACTCGAACTGGTGGTGAAAGTTTTCTGACAAACATCGCAATCGACATGTTGCTTATCATCTGCGGATGCTGCACTGTTTTTATGATGCATCTCTTTATGATAACGAAAACCTTCGTGGCTGCGAAAAACTTTGTCACAAATATGGCAAATTATCACGGGCGGAATGTAATTCGGATCGTGAGTCTTCTCATGGATCCTCAGACCTTTGCGGTCGCGAAAAGGCTTCTCGCAAAATTGACAGATGAATCTGTGGCCTTCATGTTCGACCTTCCTGTGTTCCTCCAGCGAAAACTTCTTGATATAAGTCTTCCCACAAATATCGCAAGGGTGCTGGGCTAATTCGCTTGCTGTTGAATGATACTTTGGAGTGTTTCGACTTCGTATGCCATGGATTTCAAAGAGGTGGTTTTTCAATGCGCGTTTGGAAGTCAATGAATTTGAACAGTGGCTACATACAAATGACCCCGTCTTCACGGTTTCTTCATGCCTAAAAATAAAGCGACAAAACGAATTAGAGATCGAGACCAATCTTGGCGTGAAGTGGGATAGGGAGTAAAAACGCAGTGAGATTCTCAACAGGCTTGATTTATTCACCAAGGAAGCTAGGCGTTGGAATACCAACACAAGAATGCTATAAAATGTGAAATTCTACCACAGCTTAAAATTTAACAGTTACGTTAGAATACAATTTATTTCTTAATAATGTATCGTGTTCATGTCAAACACAATGGTATGAGCCACAAGCCAAACAGCTCTATGAACATTTTGATAACGTCAAATTATCCTACTTAGGTTCATGTCAAACACAATAGTATGAGCCACAAGCCAAACAGCTCTATGAACATTTTGATAACGTCAAATTATCCTACTTAGGTCAAGTCCTTACTCTTTGACATTGAACCTTCAAGACGAACTTCAGGCTTCAATCGCTTGAGAACAAAACGCGGCAGTTATGATTTTGCAAGAGTGTTTTCGTGACAAATCCCTTCGAACACAATTCACATTTGTATGGACGTTCACCTGTATGGTAACGCATATGGACATTTAGCGTGCTACGTTGCGAAAAGCTACTTTCGCAAACTGAACAAGTGTAAGGTTTTTCCTTAGTGTGAGTGCGAATGTGTAGTCTTAAACTGCCTTTAGTGGTGAACGCTTTCCCACAAATCTCGCAAACTTCGTCCTTTTCTCCTGTGTGAGTTTTCATGTGATTCTGGAAGCTCCCGAGCGTGCTTAGCTTCTTGCCGCAGGTATCACAAATGTAAACCTCTCCTTCGCCAGAGTGGGTCTTCACGTGCTTATCATAGTGTCTGCGAGTATAAATAACCTTTTGGCATATGGGACACGTAAAGCCCTTTTTCGTATTTTCGGGGTCGTGGGTTTTCATGTGAATCTTTAGGTAAGCTTCATTGGTGTATGTCTTGTGGCAGACTTCGCAAATGACGCGTGTGCCCACATGCGTCGACTGCTTATGCTGGGCCAGGAGCTTTTCTTTGTGATACCCGCGGCCGCATACGTCACACTTGAAGGGGTAGTCTTCTGTATGCACTGCCACGTGCTTCCGTAGCTGGGGCTTGGTTCTGAATTTTTTTTCGCAGTAGTTGCAATGGAATTGAAATTCACCATGTGCTGTGATCACGTGGAATTTCAATTGAGAAGGAAGCATGAATTTTTGAAAGCATAAGCTACAGATGTGCGTTTTTTCTCTATGCCATAGTTTATGCTGATTCAACTGCGCTTCTGACAAATAGGTTTTCTTGCACACAGAACAAACAAAATTGTCTGTGGTGACAACTAGCTCACGATGGCTTCGAAAGATGTGCGTCTTTAACGACTTCGATTCGTAAAACTTTCTGGGGCAATGCTCGCAGTGGAACTTGGCTTCTTCCAAGTTGGGAGCTTCGTTATCTGACGATTCAGCTTTGTCTGCATCCTGCTTCGTGTTACTCAATATGAAGAGTTCGGTTTGATCAGTATGGCTTTTCACATGACTATCAAAAGTCTTGCGATGGTGAAAGACTTGTTCACAAACAGAGCATGTTAAACCTTTTTTTGTAAGGTTGGGATCGTGCAGCTTCATGTGGGCTTTCAAGCTCGAAAGAGTGGTGAAAGTTTTTTTGCAGATATCGCAAATGACACGTGATAAGTGTTCCCCTTGCTGTTCATCAGTGTCCGTCGCGTTATTTTTATGCTGCATTTCTTTGTGATATCGGAAACCTTCGTTGCTCCGGAAAACTTTCTCACAAACATCGCAAACTATCACGGGCGGAATATAATCCGGATTGTGAGTCTTCTCGTGGATCCTGAGACCTTTGCGGTCGCGGAAAGGCTTCTGGCAAAACTGACAGACGAATCTGTGGCCTTCATGTTCGACCTTCCTATGTTCCTCAAGCGAAAATTTCTGGATATAAGACTTCCCACAGATATCACAAAAGTGTCGATCCAATTCACTCGCTGGTGGCGTCTGAGACTTTGGACGTAATCTAGTTCGATTGTGAACTTCGGACAGGTGCTTTTCCAGCGAGATTTTAGATATCATTGTCTTGGAACAATAGATACACACCAACGAATTTTCTTCGACATCGACGGTTTCTTCGTTCCTAAAAAATAAAGCGACGTTACGAATTAGAGATGAAAAACCAGCCTTCACGAGAGATGGAATGGAGTAAAAACGCAAAAAGAAATCTTTAGCGGCTTGCTTTATTCACCAAACAAGCTATGCTAAGTATATACAAAGGTGCTAAATAAATAAAAATGTAACAGCCTACTTACTTATAACAAAATAAAATTGAGGTGGCTTTATAAAAACATATTTCATACATTCACTTCTTGACGAGTTACCAAGACACAAGCAGAACAAATTTTCCAGCATTTGATAAACTAACAGCCATGGTTTTGAGTTATCTGCAGTGTCCCGGTTCAGAGCAATTTTCCGTAACGTCACTGACCGTAAAATTCAAATTGACCAAGAGCATTTTCAGGAATTGCTCTGAACTGCAACAGGCTATTGCTTACTTATTGATTTCAGTGACGAAATCCTAGCTAACTTCTTGACAATTCAACTTCAAGACAAGCGATTCAATCGCTCGAGCATAACACGTGACAATTATGATTTTGCAGCAGCGTTTTGGTTACGAATCCTTTTGAACACAGCTCACACTTGTACGGACGTTCACCTGTATGGTAACGCATATGAACGGTGAGTGTGCTACGCTGCGAAAAGCTGCTTTTACATATAGAACAGCTGTAAGGTTTTTCTTTGGTATGAGTGCGGATGTGCACTCTTAAATTCTCCTTACTGATAAATGCTTTTCCGCAAATTTCGCAAACTTCATCTTTCTCCCCGGTGTGTGTTTTCATATGGTTTTGGAAGCTCCTAAGCGTGCTAAGCTTCTTCCCGCACGTATCACATATGTAAGCCTCCCCCTCGCCGGAATGAGTCTTAACGTGATTTTCGTAATTCCTACGAATGTAAATGAGTTTCTGACATACGGGACACGTAAACCCTTCTTTCGTGTTGTCAGGGTCGTGCGTCTTCATGTGAATCTTCAGGTAAGCATCGTCGGTGTAAGTTTTGTTGCAAACTTCACAAGTGACACGCGTCCCCACATGCACCGACTGCTTGTGTTGCACCAGTCGCTTTTCTTTGTGATATCCACGGCCGCATACGTCACACGAGAACGGATAGTCTTCGGTGTGAACGGCCACGTGCTTTCTTAGTTGAGGTTTGGTTCTGAATTTCTTGTCACAATAGTCACAATGGAACTGAAAATCGCCGTGTGATGTTACCACGTGGTATTTCAGCTGAGAAGGAAGCAAGAATTTTGCTGAGCACAAGTTGCAAGTGTGGTTTTTCTCTCTATGCCACAGCTTGTGCTTGTTCAATTGTACTTTCGATAAGTAACTCTTTTTGCACACCGAACAAACAAACTTGTCCGTGGTGACTATCAGTTCGCGATGACTTCGAAAGATGTGCGTCTTTAAGGACTTCAATTCGTAAAATTTTCGAGGGCAATGCTCACAACGAAACTTTGCTTCTTCTAAATTGGGAGTTTCGGCATCTGACGATTCATTTTCATCTGCTTCCTTCTTCTCTTGATGGAACTGGAAGCCTTCAGTTTGATCAGCGTGACATTTTACGTGACTATCGAAACTCTTGCGATGGTGAAAAACTTGTTCACAAATAGGACAAGTGTGAGATTTTTTTCTGTAGCTGGGATCGTGCTTTTTCAAATGTGCTTTTAAATTTGCTAGAGTAGTGTAAGTTTTGTTGCAGAGGTCGCACCTAACACGTGAATCCACTCGCTCCTCTCCTTGCTCGTTTTCGTTGCCTCTGTCGTGCATCTCTTTGTGCAATCGAAAACCTTCGTTGCTCCTAAAAACTTTGTCACAAACATCACAAACTATTCCGTATGGCACATAATTCGGGTTATGCGTTTTCTCGTGATCCTTCAAACTTCTCTGGTCACGATAAGGCTTCTCACAAAACTTGCATAGTAATCTGTGACCTTTATGTTTGATTTCTTCGTGTCTACCCAGTTTGAATTTCTCAAGAAAAGTAGCGGGACACTGACTGCATTTGAACTTGTATTCGCCGGTGTGAACCACTAGGTGTCTGGTCAAATCTTTCTTGTACACAAAAGTCTTTTCGCAGTTATCGCACGAGAAGGGTCTGTTACCTTCGTGAACGGTAGAGACATGCCATGCCAGTTCACTCGGTATTCGAAAACCTTTCGGGCATGAACTGCAGAGATATTTTGATACGCCGTGCAGTTTGGACACGTGTCGTTGCAGCGTTGATTTCGTGCTGAACGTCTTAGAACAATATTTACAAGCGACACTGTCAGTCGCATCACTGGACTCTACCTTCACAAACATGATATCTTCTTCCCTAAAACACACAATAACAAAATAAATTAAAATAACATCTTGCGATACTAACACACGCACAGGTGCAGTGGCATAGATAATGCTGAGAAAGATTTTCATTTGCTTTATTCAAAATTCTGGAACTGCAATAACAAGACAAATTCAAACATATCAACTCAGTCTGTGCAACTGGTTGTAATGAAACAAATTGTTACCCCAAAACAAGACCTGGAATGCATTACTGACTAGAAGACAAAACTTTACAATTGTGATTCTTGAGCAGTGTTCTTGTGACAAAACCTTTCGAGCACAGCTCACATTTATACGGACGTTCTCCTGTGTGGTAACGCATGTGCACAGTGAGTGTGCTACATTGAGTAAAGCTGCTGTTGCAAATGGAGCAACAATACGGTTTTTCTTTGGTGTGAGTACGATTATGGACCCTCAAATTTTTCTTATCGATGAACGTTTTTCCACAAGTTTCACAAACGCATTTCTTCTCTCCCGTGTGAGTTTTCGTGTGATACTGAAAACTCGCAAGCGTTGTCAGTTTTTTCCCGCAAGTATCACAGATATAAACTTTTCCTTCGCCAGCATGACTTTTCACGTGATTTTCGTAATTCCTGCGAATGTAAATGACTTTACAGCAAACGGGACATGTGTACTCCACTTTAGTGTTATCAGGATCGTGCGTCTTCATGTGAATTTTCAAGTAAGAAACGTTGGTGTAAGTTTTGCTGCAGACTTCACACTTGACCCGTGACCCCAAATGGGCCGACTGCTCGTGCTGCACAAGCATCTCTTGTTTGTGATATCCTTGTCCGCAGGTTTTGCAAGAGAACGGATAGTTCTTGGTATGAATTGCCATGTGGTTTCTGTACGAAGGTTTTGTTCTGAATTTCTTCTCGCAATAGTTGCAAGTGTATTTGGGAACGCTGTGCGCGATGACCATGTGGTACCGCAGTTGAGAAGGCAACAAGAACTTCACCGAGCATACGTTACAAGCAATGTTTTTTTCCCTGTGCATCGTTTTATGCCTTGAAAGTTGCCCTTGGGACACGTAGCTCTTCGAGCACACCGAACAGATGAATTTTGCTGCGGCATTTTTCAATTCGCGATGGCTGCGAAAGATATGATGGCTCAACGAATTCGGTGTGAAAAATTTTCTGGGACAATGTTGACACTGGATGTTGCCTTCTTCTAATTTTGACAGTTCGATGTCTGGCTCGACTTGTTCGATAGCGGCATTCTCGTGCGTCTCTTGATGACACCGGAAACTTTCGCTGCTCCGGAAAACTTTGCGACAAATTTCACATTTGAAGCGTTTACTATCATGAAATACTCGAACGTGCTCTCTTAGTTGAGCACTAATGCGAAAGCCTCTCGGGCACTTGTCGCATTTCAGCTGGAACTCGCTACTATGGGACAGCATGTGTTTCTTCAGGTTGTACCGCCGAGCAAACGGTTTGTGGCAAGTTTCGCAAGAAAACGGCTTCAAATTTTGATGAACGCTAGCCGTGTGCCTTTTGAGCGATGCTTCTAATGTGAAAAGTTTGTTGCACACTTCACACATGAATGATCCTTCGTTGTCAGAAGCGTCGGGCAGAAACTGTTTCCAATCAGGAGAACATCTGAAATAAAGTACAAAGTTGAGATTTTGACTATAAAAAGCCATTTTGACGCTCTGCCAAAATGAAGCCAACCTGTTCATTATTTGCTGTGCAAGAGCTCGGTCTGAAATTAATTATTCGTGATAGAAGAAGGTCTGAGGAATTAAAACCAAATTTCACAGAATTATGTTTATTTCATTCATCCTCCACTAGGTACTTGTTGTACATGGATTTTTGCGTTTCAAATGCAAGTTCAAATTGGACTTGGAGTTGAAAGTCCTGCCGCATTTGCTGCACGCAAATGGCCTCGCTTCGGAATGGATTATGACATGATGCGCCAAAAAACGTTTGGATATGAATGTTTTGCCGCACGTTGCACACGCATACGGTCTTTCTCCGGTATGTGTCCTCAAGTGGCATATCAGGCCTTCGCGTGTCGTCAACTTCTTATCGCAGACACTGCAAATGAAATAGTCACGATCCCAATGCTGGGTCTTGACATGCACCTTCAAATGTTTCAACGATGAAAACTTATCGAAACAGACCTCGCAAGTAATTTTTTCTTCCGAGTAGTTGGGTTCGTGGATTTTCACGTGCTTCGTGAAGGAAGGTTTATCTCTAAAGCTTTTGTCGCAGTGTTCACAGACATACCTCTTGCCGTCATGACAGGCCAAGCTGTGCTGTTCCAATTGGTACTTGGACTGAAACTCTTGATGACAAAGCTGGCAGTCGAAAGTTTCGGCATGCTTCGCTTGGTGCCGCTCAAGTTTGTGCGTATCCACAAAAAACTTGTCGCATGTTCCACAGCGTGCTTCCACATCTGCGTTCAGTTCACGTTTATGCGTCCAGAGAGCTTTGTAATTGGAAAACGCCCTATCGCAGTGGTCGCATACGTATTCCAAATTTTGATGTTTTTGTTTGTGATCCCAAAATTGTTTGTACTTCGAGAAGCTTGCGCCACACACTTCACAGGAATAAGTTTTGGATTGCTGATGACTTTGCTTATGATCCCAGTATTTCTTGTAGTTTTCGAATATTTGGTCGCAGACATTGCAACTGTACGACTTAAAAGCATGAAGTGTTTGCTTATGAGACCGCATCTGTTCGTAACTACTGAACGCCTCCGAACAAACATCACAGGAATACAGTTCGGTGCCGTGGAATTTCTGCTTGTGACTCCGTAATTTGGCGCAATGTTTGAATACTTCTGAACAAGAATCACAAGGATATACCGATAGCCCTACAAAAGCTCCGTCGAATTGCAACAATACATTCTCAGTCAGCGACTCTGGTGCAACTTCAGACTTTTCTACGATCACCGTCAGTGTTTCTGTTGCGCTGTCTGAACCGTTGAAAGCGTCTAGCGTTTCGGTCACGGCATCTTCGAGATTATCCTCTCTGAAATGATTTATTCACAGTTTAATCAAGTTACCATCATGAAAAACAAAAGTCCTAATTATTGTAGGTAGAACTAAATCAAGAGCCCAATTTTTGTTTTATTGTTTAATTTTGCCCACACACAACTACAGCGCATTCTGTACTGGTTCCTCTTCAATAACAATTTGCACCACTTTGACGTGACAGTTGTGTGACCGGAGCTGGCCTTTTCTGATGAAACTCTTGCCACAGTCCGGACAACTATGCGGTCTATCGTCCATATGATACTTGACGTGAAACGACAACGATGTCTGAGTTGAAAATCCTCTTCCACAAATGCCGCATATGTAATTTTTCTCTTTGAGATGCACCAAACGTTTATGCGAGCCCATGTTCTTGATATCCCTGAATCGCAGACCGCAAACATCACACATGTGCGGCTTCTCTTCAGTGTGCACCTTCAAATGGCGCGTCAAACACCCGGCGCTGGATAACACCTTCCCACAGACATCGCACATGTGATGTTTGTTTTCGCCTTCGTGCACTTGCTTATGGATATCGTAATTGAATTTGGTATAAATAACTTTCGAGCATACGTCGCACACGTACTTTTTCCGGACGTATCCCGGTTCGTGGATCTTCATGTGCTTTTTGAATACCTTGACGCCCTTGTAGAACTTGTTGCAATGCTCGCAATAGAAACGAACTCCTTCATGCTCTTTTGACCGGTGATCGTTGAGCTCGTAGGGAAAGGTGAAGGTATGGTCGCAATCTTCACACTTCAACAGTCTGGCATGACTGGTCATGTGTCGCGTCAGCGAGGACTTTGACGGGAACTGTTGGTCGCAAATGATACAAGGCAGAGGTTCAACCACGTGAAAGGTGCTGATGTGGTCCTTCAGGTGGCGTCGCTGTTTAAATTTTTTGTCGCAATGTTCGCAAACATGCGTCCTCTCCTTGTGCTGCCGCCTGTGGTTGTAGTAGCGCACACGATTTCCGCAGCTCAAGTTGCACGTCTGGCATGTCCACTTCGGTAATTTGGCCCTAAAAAATAATTACCTCATGAACGGAAGTGTCGATAACGAAGCGAAATGAATGTAAAAGCCGCGTAGATGTATCCAATTGTTTTTAAATTATGTAAATAAGTACCCAAGATGTTACCGTTTAGAATACGTTACCTGTAATCATTACGTAACTACACTTTGTGAAAAGTGTAACGCAGGAGCGCAAAAGTAGCAGCCCCATGGTGGAGAGTGCAAAGATGCTGGCGTTGTTTGATTCAAGTCGGCGTCGTTGCTTTAGCACGCAGAGCAACGAGCTGTGGGAAAAAGGATATCCCACTTGAATTGGTATTGCGCAGTATTTTTAGTCAGTGTTTCCGTTTAGTTTCAGAAACAGATTTATTTATATCGAATTCAAGCTATATGCCTCTCATCCATGTTGGTACACATGAAAAGACGTAACTAACCAGAACCAAAGAAAAAACAAAACGAAAAGTTATCTCGCAAGGAAAAGTATCTTGTAGCCCACTCACAGACGCTGTTGCAAAATAATGATGCCCAATCAAATGTTACTTTCACCCAAAAGAAAACAACACACTGCGTGAAACATTTTATTCAAGTTACTCACATAAATAATACATAAAATTATCTAGTAAATTTGTCACTTCCTAGTTCTACACAATTTAGTTTCTACACAATTTGGAGTTTAAAATACTGTTTCACAAAAACAAAAACAAAAAAAAAAGTTCATTATTACAAGCAACCGCTTCTATCTTGGTCAAAACCAAGTTTTCCACAAAAAAAAAGACTTGATTCAAGTGCGTAATTCAAGCCGCTATCTTTTGACCAGGATCACGAACAGATCACGAATCATGATCTAGAAATCCGCTCACTGGATTGGTGATTGGTTGGATTGATTCCACGTAATACATCCAACCAACCCATTCAGCGGATTCCCCCCTCATTATCTGTAACCCTGGTCGAAAGAAAGCGGCTCTAATAACGTTGATCCGTCCCATTGGTCACCGATAAGTACCGTATGATCAAAAACTTTCCTTCTCTAGGCAGGCTGTGGCCTGGTCATTGGCAGGCAAACAAGGCTGATTTTGGCCAGGCCACAGCCTGCCTAGAGGAAGGAAGTTTTTGATCATACGGTACTACCATAAGTAATGGACCACTAGTGTGAAATTTCAAACGGATACTCGTAATTTTGGTAATCGACGCCTACATGTAATCGCCAGAAGGTTTGGTAATAGTAGCATTTACACGTACGGATTTGGACTGCAGTTTTGGAATACGGATCTGGCCGAACGGGTTTGATGTTTGGCTGATGTTAGAGACAATGACTGTGATCTCGTTCCGAATCTGTGGTACCGAACCGTCCGCACAATGCTCATTAGGCTGATCTATTAGTTCTCAACATGCCACTTCAAAGGAGTATTGACGCAGTCAAGCTGTAAACGAGTTGAGGATAGTCTGTGGCTGTGGATGATGGTGGATCTAGTGAAACTCAAGTCTAACTTCAAAAAGGCCGTCTACAATGGTCCCGAAATACAAGACACGCAAGGTTGCAAATACACAGTCATAAGCTGTGATAGATGTTGATAGTTAGTAGGCTCACTAACTCACAATGAGCACCTTCACACAAAGTTCATACAGAACTTTAAGAAGGGCTTAACTGTTTTCGATGGATGAATTAAGATACAACATAAATCTGTGATGTCCTAGCAAAACACCTGCCTTTTACCGAATAAGCTTTGTTTTTTTAGTTATATTATTGTACGACTGTTTTATTGTTCCTTTTATATATACACCCACCCGAAGTACTCAAGTAGTGCCTATTATAAATTTCATTGACGATGTATTTCATAATTCTTCATCGAAATAAATTATTATTATTATTAATTATAGTAGCTACGTTACGGCACACGATTCCCTATGTCTTGCGTTTTTCAACCATTATAGACGACTTGAAAAAAAAATTTTAATGAAAATAGCAGTATCACTACGTGGGCGTATGTACAAGTTACAATCTTACCTACACTTGTTATGATTCTTCAACAGGGTCTTTTTAACAAAACTCTTACATATTACACATTTTCAAGGACATTTACCAGTGCGAAACGCATAATTCACCATGAACACGGCTCCTGCTGAGTATGCGCCAACTACTTTGAGTGCCATGGCAGAGTTGTCTCATACCAACGCATGTTAATAGCGTAATTTCAATCATTCATATAATCAAGAAGAGCGACAGCGGATATATCAAGTGAGGTCTGAGTGAAAGAGCGCTTATCGATTGACCAATCAATGAAATGTGAGACAAACAGCTGCAGTTTTATATACACAATGAGCGTAAGGATACAGGCGTGTTTTTTCGATAAGCTGTATTTTGAAAATAACCGCGTTTCTTGTAGTGTTTTCCAATATTCAATGACTTACGGCCTTGTTTGTCAATGTCACGTGATCAGGTGATAAAGAAAGGTTAGGTCTTAGGTCTGCGTATTGTTCATCTATTGTTCGACTATTTTCGTTTTCAACAATGACGGGGTGTGCTGTGTGCCTGGGTGTTACAATACCAAAAAAAACTTAGACCAAAAAGAACTTACACATTTATTCGGGTAGATATTTTGTAAGACTAGAATACGAGCGTGTAAAGTCAGCTGATGACAGCGAAGCGGCCATCTTTTCATCCGCCATTCCGCCTCCTGCTGGTAGCACAGGGTGGGACCTGATCGATGTGGGCGCAAGCGAATGGCGTCCTGGAACCCTACTTTTGCCAGTCGGCAGTTACTGTCGACTGAAAACTGATTTCAATACTTGGAAGCACTTCAAAACACAGGAAAACTTTTTTTAAATGCAAAATGACCGAATAAATGGTTGGCGGTTTGGTTGACAGCAGCGAAAAGTGACAGTTTTCATCGACACAAGGGCCATCTAGTGAGACGTGCGCGAACTAAACCGCGAACTAAAACTAGATGTTTCAGGTGTATCCAAATAAAAGCATGAGCAAGCGTCTGCAAGCATACATTTCCGTCAAAATGGCTTAGAATTTGGATGAAAGCATTTCGCATTAACATTGAGTCATATGGGGAGTGGCGGTTGTCAGGATACTCTATTTTGCGCACGGATTTCTGAATATAGAGCTGGATAGCTAATACAACACATGCGTGTTGTCCGAACCCAGCTGGCCGCCATACTGTGCTAAAATGTTATTGGCTGACGGGCAACAAATCGGATTCAAAATATAAACCGCCGTCTTTTGTGCATTGGTGTTTACATTTGTTTCAAATATTAATTGTGAAATAACAATTACCTGAAACTGGACGAGTCCTACAGGGAGAAAGCTAAGATGCTTGTACTTTTGTTTCGTAGAATGATTCTTGGTTCTTAAATTTTCCTATTATTCATTTTTTAATTATTGGTTAGTGGTTATGATTTCATTAATGTTGTTTATTACAAATTGCAACTCATTTTATTTCGGAATAGTTAACTACATACATGTTGGAAACGTAAGGTATTTGATGAATTGTTTCGAAGACAAAACGTAGAAACTCAAGCAAAAAACTAATGGCGTCTTCGACTGGCCAGAACGGAGCCAGTTCAGCTCGAAAATCGCTATCACTGATTGGGCAAGGATTTTCGAGAACCTATCGGATCCCCTGATTTTAGAGCCGAACTGGATCGGTTCTAGTGATTTTAAAACGCTACAAAACAACACAAACACGAACCTGATTTATATCACAAAAATAAAATGAAAACAATTATTGAAGTATAACATAATTGTTTATTTGTGCTTAATAATAATTCCGACATAGCTTGGCTTGTTGATGCTTTCGGCATAGCTTGATCTGGTCATGATTCCGGCATAACTTGGCTTGTGGTTGTTGGAGCTTCCTGGATAGCTTGACTGCTTTCTGAAGCTACTGGAATGGGTCTCAGGTATACCGTGGTCTCAGGGTAGGCAAATCAAGTGAAGGAATTACATTGGGTTTCAGTTTCTTGAGCAATCCAATTCGCTCGAAGGCTTCATCCAAGAAATGATCTGAACAAACACGCTCTCATTGTTACGCTGCTGAATAAATGTTTGTTGATCCCTACTGATGGCCTGGAGCCACTCCACTTTGATCGTTTCGGAAACCTGAAATAATTCTTTTGTAATAAATGAAAAATCGGATAAAAACATCGAACCCTCACATGATAGGTTATGCCGGTTTTGTTTTGTTTGTCGCTATTTTTGCAACTAGGCACAAAACAGGACGACATCAAGTCTTTTTCTTCAACAAATCACTGAAAAACGTCGAGAAAACTTCGCACAAAGAAACGGATAAACAAGAAAAACGTCAAAAAATGACAATAGATTGACATTTGGGTGACATTTGGCAATCAAAGTGACACTCAGGGATGACAATTATTCGCAGCTTTGCCAACCCACAAGCATTAAAGTAACTAAAAATTAGCACAGTATGGCGGCCAACACGCGTTTGACAAAAATTGTGGTGGGGGTATATTGTGATTAGCTATCCAGCTCTATATTCAGAAATCCGTGATTTTGCGCCATCTTCCTCCAAGGTCGCCGTCTCGTGACGTCACGTGACGATACCCTACTGTTTGAAACCCATCAACGTTTCCACACGCTTGAATATGCGTATTTCATGGGGTGACCTTGAAAGTTTCAGTCGTTCATTTGCTTAACTTGCCCAAATTCGATGTGGATCTATCGGAAAATTAAAAGAAAGCGACTTCTTGACTATAAATACAACCCCTAGAGAATGATTTGTCTTGCTTCACGAAATATATGGTTGGATATAATTTGAAAATCTCCGACTGGGTGAGTAGGTACAGGATGACCTCAAAAACATATGTCTCAATTTTAAGCGTATTTTCTAAGAAAGTGCTTTATTGTGGCCGATTTGTCTATCTGTCGTCTGACTATCTGAGCTAGTTGGGTTTGTTGCCATTGCCAATGCACTGGAACAAGAGCTTACTATGCCTCTTTGTTTCTCATAATACTGGAGTGAAGATAGGTTTTGGTGTTGAAAAAAATAGTTCTAAAAATCTAAAAGTTTGATTCGATTCACAATTTTGTCTCTCACGACATACTCAAAATCCCTGAAAATCTCGGTTAAGGAATATTTTTGCGGCGCTCTCAAAGTGTTGGCTCAGAGCTATTCATATACCGGCGCCGCCTTGCCTCAAAAAATTGAGGGATGAGACTTACCTGTGAGATTTTGTGGTAGCTACTTCTTTGATCTCAAATAATCCAATACCTTTTCAGGTAGAGGAACTCGGAGCAGTACGGGGTGCATGTCGAATCTAACCTAAGGTGACCCTTTGAACTTTACTAGCAATAATGGATTGCCTGAAGTATTCGTTACTGTTTGGAACCGAGAAGGCATTATAAGTAAATAGGATACAAAGTGAGTCTGTTACATATTTTCTTGTGTCTCGGTGTCTTTTTCCCCGTTTTGCCCCATACCCGTGGCAGAACCGGTATTACATAACAGATCTAAGAATTAGGCCAGAATAAGAATGTAGGTAAGAGTATAATCTTTGTATAACATCAAATTTCACCAAGCAACAAAAAAAGACAAATCACACACGACCACACAAGATCAATACATTACAGAAATGTGTGAATTCCATCGACCAGGGCAAAACAAGATACCCCATCTTGCTCCGCCCTGTTTTGCCCCAGGGCATATATTTTAGGTTAGGGGTCGGGTTGATAATTTGTGTTTGATTTCAAAACTACACTAACGTCAAGCACGAGCAAAAACCATGGATTACTTCACAGTAACATTTTTAAATAATTGATTCAAGTTGAAAACGACAAGCTTATCTTGCCTCAAAAATCCAACAAAATTGCAACGCCACTCGACAATGATGAATGATGGTTTGCATCAACTGAGACATCTGGATGGCACAGTGTTACTTCACTAAGAATTCCCCCTATAGAGAGCTTCAAGAGATTTAAGGGGGTTACCCTGTTGTGTCCCGGTACCCTGGTTTACCCCGGGTTTCCCTATTCTGATCTACAAGGTGTGATGTGGCTTCGCAGATGCTCAGCGTAATAGCATTGGATTTGGTTCAAGAATGCAGTATATCGCGTTAATAATATCACTTTCATCCTGAAGACCAATAGTTATTAGAGTTGACGGCATACCACAAGGACCTGTGGGCGGGGCTGAACAAAAAAACAAAAATCGTTTTGGACGAGTCCGTGTGTTGAAATAGGGGAAGCAACACTGTCAGCTGAGTGGTGGACCATTACCAGGTCACAGGCGAGCCTAAAATCCCACTGCAAATCTAGGTGCACCACTGGATGAACTCAGTTCGAGCAGTTAGGCTCCGCTCACAGGTCCCTCTGGTATTCCGAGTACTCCAATCCAAGCAATCACCTCTACTGTCCAGAAGTAATACAATTTATTCAATAAATCATCTAAAAGTACAAGTATGATGCTTAAGAAGAGTACTAGTCACAAATCCCTTTTTACAAATGTTACACTTGAATGGCCTCTCACCAGTGTGTGAATACATATGAATTTTGACCGAACCCTTTTGAGTGAAAGTCTTTTTGCAAATTGTGCAACTGAACGGTCTTTCTTTCGTGTGCACTAGGGTATGGCGTGTCAGATGCTTCTTCACACTGAACCGTTTATCACACCTATCACATGCAAAAGGCTTGTCACCACTGTGCACCCTCAAGTGGTCCTTGTAGCTCCCCATGGTTGCGATCGATTTGCCGCATGTCTCACATATATATTTTTTCTCTTCGCCTTTGTGCACCAGCATATGGTTTCGTAATACACCGTGCCTCGTGTATTCTTTTGAACATATTGGACACTTGTACAGTGGTCGACTTCCAATATGAGTCTTCACGTGTCTCCTATAGTACTGCTCACATTTGAAGCGCTTCCCACAATGACCACATATCAAGTCCGCAGCTGCTGTGGAATGCTTCAAAACCTTGTGTGTCTTAAGTTCATATTTACTTGGCATACCCTTGCCGCATATTTCACATGTGATCTTATAGTCGTTGGTGTGAGCCCGCATGTGATTTTTCAAAGTGAAACTGAATTTGAACGTTTTTGCGCATAGTTCACAAGTGAAGTTTGCTTGTTTTGTCTGGTGGACCTCTCTCACATGCTTCTTCAACTGATACGGAAAAATCCACTTCACTCCGCACTGATTGCATTCATATTTTTTATCCCTGTGCTGTCTGCAGTGCTTTCTGAATAGTCGTTTTGTAGCATATCTCTTGGAGCACACTCCGCATTCAAAGTACCTAAAATGAAACGTTCATTTAAGTTCACACCGTGAGTTCCGCTACGACTATGGTTTAGGCGTTTGAATTAAACTCAGGTGCATATTTCAGGATGTATTGGAATGAACTAACATTACTGTACAGTCGCTACGATCAAGATGTCGATCGTGATTTCTCCTTTACATGAACCCGACTGTGTTGCACCAAATGCTTTTTCGCATAAAAAGTCTTGCCACAAACTTCACAAACGTAAGGACGTTCGCCCGTGTGCGTTCGCTCATGTTCACGTAAACCTTTCAGTTGCGTCAAACTTTTCCCACAAACCTGACAGACAAACTTATTTACCAGACCTTTGTGACTGTTCATGTGATTAGAGAAAGTTTTGGCGCTCATCAGCACTTTAGCGCAAATCTCGCAAGTATATGTGGTTTGCACGTAGCCCGGCTCGTGTGTTTTTAAATGTAGTTTATAGTGATCTAGATTGCTGTACTCCTTCTTGCAGACCTGGCAGATGTGCCTCATTCCTTCGTGTTTGACGTTCTTGTGGTTTTTGAGTTTGGTTTTACATGCAAAGGCTTTGCCGCAAATGTCGCAAATAGAGTAATTTTCACGAGTGTGAATTCCCACGTGCGTCTTCAAAGTCGTGGTTGTTTTGAACGATTTGAAGCATACGTTACAAATGTGCGGCCTGTCGGATCGGTGAACAACAGTGACGTGCTTTTTTAGTTCCCAAAGCGCTTTAAACTTCTGACCGCAATCGGAGCAGTGCTGCCTTTTTTCCAGATGCGCACGATAGTGTCGCCTTCTTTCAAGCTTGTCGGCGCAAGGTTCCTTGCACACTTTACATGGTTTGGCTCGCCTAAAAAAAATATACTATTGTAACACAATACAACAATCGCTCGAAATTTTGAGATAGTCCTAATAATGAAACCGACAAATAATAAAATAACAAAAAGAATTACAGGAACATATAAGTAGATACTTCTGTGCACCATTAATGCGATTACCAGAAACGCACAAGCAAAAATCCACTGTTGGCCAATATCTTCAAAACAATATAGGTTTATCGGGCTGATTCATTCCACTTCCAACACTGATCTTTAATACCAACAAAATTCTGGTTTCTCTAGTGTCATACTAAACTTGTTTGCTAAGCGGCCAGTACCTATTTGAGCAAATCTAAGATCTGATGTGTTTGGTCGAACCGCAAATGAAACATCCTCTTCAAATCAATCAAGAGTTTATTTTACTCAAAGATCAACAGCAGCGGTTCCATGAGTCTTAGCGTGAGATTTCAGCAATGATCTAGTGACAAAATATCTCATACATATAGAACAATGATATGGTCTTTCGCCAGTGTGCGATCTAATATGCACCGTCAAAGTGCTCTTTTGAGAAAAACTCTTGTCGCACAGGGCGCAGGTGTACGGCTTCTCCTTGGTGTGAATCCTCTGATGTGTTCTCAACAACAGTTTTTTGTTAAAGCATTTACCACAAACACTACAACTAAAGGGTTTTTCGCCTGTGTGCACCATCATGTGATGGTTCAAACTCGTTTTGGAAGTCACGTTCTTGCCACAAATTTCACAAATGTAAGTCAAGTTCTTGTGCGATCTTAGGTGAACGTTCAGTCCCCCTTTCGAAGTGTAAACTTTATCGCACTCTGTACACTTGAAATCTCGCTTCACGTAAGATGACTGATGCGTGATGATGTGACGACGATAGTACGATTTGTCTAAGAATGTCTTTTTGCAATGCAAGCAAAAATAGCGAACGCCATTATGGTGGACGGCATAGTGATTTTTGTATTCGACCATAGTGTAAAAACCCCTGTTGCACTGGTCGCATTTGACTTTGAAGTTTTTTATGTGGCGAGCTTCGTGATATCCCAACTGCTGCTTTCTTTGGAATGTCTTGCCACAAGTTTCGCAAGAAAATAGACTTTTGTTGCTTTCAATAACCTCAGCCCCGATTGAATCTTCTTCGTGTTGTGAAATGGTTTCTGGGGTGGTGACGTGTCTATCGACGTTCGTCCAACTTCTTTCGTCATGTCTCTCCGTTTTCAATTCAGAGAACCTGTAATCACCAACAGTACAATCTAATCTCTCAGAAACCTGCCTTGATTCCAAAAAAAAAGAAACATTAACAGCCTGGAAAGGGATAATAAAACAAGTTTAGCTTCGTTCGAGTATCAAATTATTTATTCAAAAGGATGACTGCGCAAGTGATTTTTCAAGTGATCGCCCGAAACGAACCGCTTATCGCATATATGACACGCATAAGGTCTTACACCTGTGTGGACAGATCGCATATGAATCACCAAAGACGTCCTCTGGGTGTATCTTTTTTCACATAGCTTACAGGCATGCGGCTTCTCCTTGGTATGCACGGAAAGATGCATCCGCAGCGTACCCTTTCTGACAAAAGCCTTTCCACAATATTCACAAGTGTGCTTCTTATCACCCGCGTGAACTCGCATATGTTCCACCAAGCCCTTGGTGGCGATTGCTTTCCCGCAAACTTCACACAATTCAGGCAGCCTTTTCTTTCCTTCGTGGAGCTTCCTTATGTGCACCTTCAGCGTGGATTTCTTTGCGAACACCTTTTCACATAAATGGCAAGATACTTTAATGTTCGGTCCGACTCCATGAACAGTAAGATGTTGCTTCAGATTTCCTTTCTGCTTGAATACCTTTCCACAGTGTTCACATGTGTACACCTGAGTACTGTGCTCTCTCAAATGCTTGACCAGATCATAGTAGCTGAGAGTTTTGCAGCCGCATTCTTTGCATGTATACTCTTTTCCATCGTGTTGTTCTCGTTTGTGCCTGTTGTACACGGAGTAAGTTTGAAATTTTAGGTCGCACTCAGTGCAGTGGTATTTCTTTTCTGGGGCGTGAAGGTCCATGTGGATTTTCCAGGTCCCACGAAGGTTGAAAGTTCTGTTGCAAATTTTGCAGGAGTATACCTGGCTATGGGTCCTTCGTTTGTGTACTAAGAATTGCCTGCGAGTGTCGTATGTCTTGTTGCAAAGCAAACACGTCATATCTTGCTCCTTGTCGGATCTGAAAATCAGGCGCGTCAGAAAATCCACATGAAGTTCCACTATTCTCAGGATTATAATACGCAATAACTATCGTGGCTTTTCAAAGCTAGTTGACTACAAGACCGCCTAGCACCTCCATCGCGACTACAGGGGAAGGGGAGATGGGTATTGGCGGGACTTCTACTACGGAAGTGCCAAATATCTCGTAGTTATGAGTAGCAAGATCAGTATATTGTACTTATACATCTAGAGTTCTTGACGATCAGATTCGTCAATTATAAACTTACAAACATTAGGTAGGTACTCAAGTTGAACTAATCAACACTAACAGACCACAATCAAGTTGAAACCATTCACAAGGCGATCTTTGATGACCTCTTCTGAAGAAGAAAACTAGAAGAGAACCGAAGTTTCGACTCTCCACTTGACTTTTCAGACCATTGCCAACATGCTCTGCTGACATTTTGGGATACTATCCAGAATGTCCTTGTTCCCATCAATGTCGAGTTTAGATCAAATAGGATTAGATTATATAAATGTAATAGTCGTAAGTAGGGACTTCAATAGTAATCGTATTTCCTTCTAGTAGGTATGAAATTGTTATTTATTCAACGGGATGTCTGCGCAAGTGATTTTTCAAGTGATCACCCGAAACGAACCGCTCATTACATATCTGACACGTATAAGGCCTTACATCCGTATGAACTGATGGCACATGAATCACTGAGGAGTTCCTTTGAGTATATCTTTTGTCGCAAAGCTTACACGCGTGCGGCTGCTCTTTGGTATGCACGGAAAGATGCATCTGCAGTGCACCTTTTTGGAGAAATCTCTTTCCACAGTATTCACAAGTGTGTTTCTTATCGCCCTTGTGAACTCGCAAAGGCCCAAGCACCCTCTCTTAGTGGTCTCTTTGCCGCATATCTCACACAATACGTGCATTTCTTTCTTTCCTTCGTGGAACTTCAGCGAGAAATTCCGGACAAAAACCTTTTCGCATAAATGGCAAGATACTTTGATGTCTGGCCCGACTTCATGAACTCTACAAAGATGTTGCTTCAGGGTCGCTTTCTGCCTGAACAAGTTTCCGCAGAGTTCACACGTGTAGGTATATCTCAGGAGTGTGCTCTTTCAAATGTCTGACCAAATCGCCGGAGCTCAGGGTTTTGTAGCCGCATTCTTTGCATGTGTACTCTTTCCCATTGTGATGTTCTCTTTTGTGCTTGTTATACATGAAATAGGTTTGAAACTTCAAGTCGCACTCCACGAAGTTCCACGAAGATTAAAAATTTTGTTACAAACTGGGCAAGAATATACTTTCGAGCTGTGAACTGTACGCTTATGTACCAAGAAGTGCCTGTGGGTGTCTTAAGTCTTGTTGCACTAAGGAAACACCTATCATGTTCCTCAAAACCGAGATTCGTATCGACCCGGCCGATACCTCGCAGAGTCCGTCTTCGATTTTAAACCTGAAAGTTGTGGATGGAGCGAGCCCATTCGAGCGACCTCCAAGACTACATAAAAAAGTGAAGAGGAGGTATATAATTACTGGAGGCACCTTGACCACGAAACAGCATAGGGTCTACTATTAAACTAACGTAAGACTGAGTGGTTTCCCGAAAATCTGCATAGATTTTTTTGGTAAATTTAGAACTCAAGAACTGTAGGGCAGGCAACTTTCATGCACTTGGGCCTCGAGCAGTGTGATGTCGACACGTCTTAGCGTTGTTCTGTTCTATCCTTCTGTTCTACCCCAAATACATATGAATGCTCTGTCGTAAGAAAAAATCGTATATTCTCAGTTGCGTAGTGACAGGGTGTCTAACGTGTATAAAAGACACAGGCTTGTAGCCTTACGGGCCCACAGACTCCCTGCAACAATAATGTTAGCAACTATTTTAAAAATAATTTTCGAACATGGAGGAGGCGCTTGAGGCCGGCAAACTGTTCAAATACAGACCCGGACAGTCTAACTACGCCACTGCTCGATTTCAGATAGCGCCGATTGCCAAGTGAAGATTTAAGGTCACTGCGTTGTGACGTCAGTACGGCCAGTACAAAAGCATCCGTGTTTTGGCGCGAAAAATGTATTTCAAACTTTGATCTTGACTTAAAGCATGGACAATTTCAAATTTTTGGACGAACATTATTGCTAACAAACATTTTTGATAATAATATGCAGTAAGTATTTCAATAAAATGCATGCAAGGAGCCTATTGTGTACCAAGGAACCATTTCACTCAAAATCTTTGTCCCTTCAGGCGCCCTACTTTTGTGAACGGGGAATGCATCGATCCACATCGGGTCAAGCTGTGATTGGTTGGAATGCGTGCTTCTATGCGATGGTTGGCTATAGTCCAGGAGGCAATGAATTCTTTTTGGGCTAATTGTCCCAGTCAGCAAACTGATAGGATTGATCTTTCCTGATACTAACCCCATAGGTATATACCTGAGTCTGGCGAAAACTCTCCGGTGAGTTCCATGGGTGGGAAATTCAAATGAGTGAACATATTTCTCCACTTAAGATGCACCAAAGTAGATCATGAAGCTTACAAAAAAAAAAACAGAAGCATTTGGCTGATCTCCAGTTGAACAAATCGATACCTGTCGGCAAAAACATCGTAAGCAACACAAATACATTTTTTCAGGAAACCACTTTTTCTATCTATCATAGTTGGATCTGTCCAACGGTGATGAATTTTTGGATGAGGCTTTTTGGTCCAGATAGATGACCCTATATGATTCAGTTTACTTGGAGCTTGATCCTGTGATGATGTTATGTTACTTACGATAGTTTGTTGGGTCCGATTGTAACTTCACTTCAATTTTTTTCTATCGTAAGTGACACACTTACGATGTTCTTCCCGAACCTTATTGAATTCACTTGCGGGAACCACTTCAATTATGAACAGCATGATGATACTATATTGTTATACGAGCTTTATAAGACATAGTAATGCCACTCGACTGATTTTGGATGACGAGAAATAGGATGGTAGGACACCTTCTGAGACACGAAGAACTAGTTCGCCATAATACTCGAGGCGGAGATGGGAATAAAGAGTCACAGAGGTAGACCCAGGTTAGATTACTTTACATACTTTTCAGAATAACTATAAGAGACCTACGTTCTCAAGTTCTACGCTATCCTCAGGATTTAAATGATCCATTCTGCACTTACGATAAACCATAAAATATTGCAGGTGACACAAAGTTATCGTAACCAGCATTCACTTACGATAGTCTTGCGGGACTTGCACAGTACTTACGATAAATTCCACAAAGTGCGTTCATTTTGCGACCCAGGATGAGGGTTACGATATTTCGAAATAGCTGTAAATCCCTTAAATTGCTCTATATCGCGACAATGTTCTTACAGGATAATAGTTGATAACCAGATTAGTAAGAAACTGACAGAATTCGAATTTTGAACAAAGTGTGGCTTACGATGTTTTGGCCGACAGGTATCGAAATAAGTCTGGCTGAAGTGATTCAATAAATGATCGGAGAAACTCAATCCATCGGAAAACCCCTACTGAATTTACGATTTGATGTTCAGAATCACTAATTGAACAATCCTATCAATATTCGCTGACTGAGAAATTCAGTGCCAAAAAAATTCACTTTCTCCTAGACTGTAGACTACTAGGTGGAAAAAGAAAGAAAAACCAGGTAGCGGATGACTTTGAGCCGTTCTTCCAGTAATGTACTATAAATAAGTTTGTCTTATGTAGTGGGATCAAAACAAGAATGTTGATCAAAGCGGGAGGTTTACTATTCGAAAACAGTATTGGTGGTACCCACACCAAAAACCAGCGGTGTTCCACTTTCTCTTCTTTCAGAACACTGCAGCACAGGCTTTACTTACTCTGACTCCATTTTTGGGTGTTCTTACATTCTTGATGGTAAATTCCAAGAGACTGATCCTCGAACTGCGCAAGACGAAGGAGTGTAAATGTGACAGCCTCAGTTCCGTTTTCTATCAAAACTTTAGAATCTTTGGAAGTGAATAATTATATGTGGAATTTGTATACTTATTTTATTTTCTTCAAGATTAGACAATCAAATTTGCTCATCTTTTGTTCCATCAAGATAAGACAAAATCTGCATGATATGTACATAGGTATAGCACGTTCAACCCTAGTGTGATTCTAGTTGACTGGAAGTCCCGTATATGGAATGGGGAAATTCGGCAAATCATACCGCACTAGAATGATTGAACGTACAGTCCCTAGCCGAATCAGTGGAATTCCATACCGTGTTATTTAAATTAGTCGTGTCAAAAATTATCAGATTTCTTTATAAACATTCAGAAATACAAACACTTCAAGTTTGTAACTAAACAACTTTAGCCGAACTAAGGGATATTTATAAATTCCAGGCTCACTTTTTAGCCGATAGTTGGGGTCTATTTTGAAAACATTCAGTGAAGAAGCTAGCCGAGAATTGATAAACCATAAACAATACTTTAATAAAAGGTTTTCTCTCTTGCAGATTAAAATGAAACGGGCCTCAATGATAGGGTCACCATTTGTGACCTCTCCTGGAAAGACAGCTTCACGAGCGCTCCAGAGCTTTGACTCGTTCCAAGTTGTTGCCAACATGCTGGAGTGACCTCTTCAAACACCACATCGAACAAAATCGTTACTTTTATCAAGCCGGTTAGAGCAGAAAATTCACCAAAATAAGCTAAGTCGAGGTTAGCTTCAAATAGATGTAAACAGAATAGAAAGGTACTTCAATGACCGAAGTCAATTCGAGTATCAAATTATTATTTATCCAACAGGATGACTACGTAAGTGGTTTTTCAAATGATCACCCGAAACGAACCGCTTATCGCATATCTGACACGCATAAGGTCTTACACCTGTATGGACAGATCGCACATGAATGACTAAAGAGTTCCTTTGGGTGTATCTTTTATCACACAGCTTACACGCGTGCGGCTTCTCTTTGGTATGAACGGTAAGATGCATCCGCAGTGTAGCCTTTTTAACAAAACCCTTTCCACAGTATTCACAAGTGTGCTTCTTATCGCCCTTGTGAACTCGCATATGTTCCACCAGCCCTGCCTTCGAGATATCTTTGCCGCAAACTTCACATAACTCAGGCATGTCTCTCTTTCCTTCGTGGAACTTTCTAATGTGCACTTTCAGCGTGGATTTCTTTGTGAAAACCTTTTCACATAGATGGCAAGATACTCTATTGCTAGATCCAACTCCATGAACAGTGAGATGCTGCTTCAAATTTCCTTTTTGCCTGAACACCTTTTCGCAATATTCACATGCGAACATCTGAACAGTGTGCTCTCTCAAATGTCTGGCCGAATCATTGGAGCTTGCAGTTTTGTAGCCGCAGTATTTGCATGTGTACTCTTTTCCATCGTGCTGTTCTCTTTTGTGTTTGTTATACAAGCAATAAGTTTGGAATTTCAGATCGCACTCAACGCAGTGATAGTTCTTCTCTGAGGCATGAATGTCCATGTGCTTTCTCAAGGACCCAGGAAGGTTGAACATTCGGTTACAAAATGGGCAGGGATATATTTTCTCACTGTGGACTGCATACTTGTGCGCCTGGAAGCTCCTGCGAGTGGCGTATGTCTTGTTGCAAAGCAAACACATATTCTGTTGCTCGTCGAATCTGAAAATCAGGCGAGTCAGATAAGAAATATTGAATTCCAGTATTCTCGGCATTATAGTAACCATCGTGAATATTAAATGGTACACATTATGAAAAGAAACCAGAACCAGTATCAATCCGGTCGATAGCTTGAAGCTCGGTAAATTTCGTCTTCGACCTCAAGCAGTCAAGCCTGAAGGTAGTTTATTCAGTCGGAGCATACTGCCGGCCGGATAAGGACAGGACGTATCTACTGAAGACATTTCAATCATAAAAACGCCTAGAAAAACGGTTTATTAAAAAATATTGTACACTGCGCGTCTTTCAAAGTGATCATTCTGAATGTTTGTTATAAAATAGTATTTTATGTAACAAGTACGCAAAATAAATCTTTAGCGGACGAACTCGCTTGCTTCGCATCGCTCCCTAGGGGCGGATGAGTCCGCTAAAGCATTTTGCGTACGTGTTGCATACAACGTTTTTTGGTATAAGCTCTCCAAACCCTCTACAACTCAACTCCTTCAAACAGTACCTACTGGTTGTTGTTGTTCAAGCACGAATTTACATGACTTTTACTCATAATCACGCTGGCTGAATTGTTGTGTTATGGAATCCTATTTTATTGACTAGTTTTCAAATCGAACACAAAAAATGGATGACGTTCCAATAGATATTTCGGAAAAAGCAAAGAACATCGTCCTCGATTCTCTTCTAGAAAAGTCTTGCACGCAATATGAGCGAGAATATGATTTATTCATCGAATGGAAAAAGGAAAATAGTATGAATATTGTGAATGAAAATGTTGAATGGCATATTCAAATAAACAAATAATTCAGTCCTCTAAAGTGTTGCCTAGTTACCTTTAAAGGACTAGTCCGCTAAAGACGTATTTTGCGGACTCAAAACAATTCTCAAAATAACCGTTTTGGACAGCGTATACCAAAAAGTTAAATTATGTACCCAGTTCAATTTTTTTTTTTTTGCTAGGATGTGATTATTATGATACAGGTTCATAAGACGTCGTTTTTCACACGAGTGCCCCAAGAAAAACGGGTGTGGCAATAGAGGCACGTTCACATAGAGCTTAATTGTTCAACTTCATTGATAACGGTAACTTTTGTGTAGAAGTTTGGACCCTACTCCCTACATTTCGGGTACGCGCGTTAACAATTATTACAAGGTCAAAGTTTTGGCACTTCATTAAAGTTACCAAATCTACACCAACCAATCAGACTGCAGCAGGCATAGCAGGCACCGTGCTCCGTGCTGCTACATGAAGTAGAGGTTCTCAACCGCTTTCATGTCATTTCTTCCACTACTACGATTTGAATTAATTCACACATTCACAGCGTGTAAAAATAATCAACAAAATAAATTCTGACAATATTATGCTCTTTTCACGGACGAGCACGGACCTGCCGGTTTAGAAACAAGAACATCCAACGTGTGCGAGCAATATTGACTTTTTTCACCGCGCAGGTTCCACTATACAGGGTGTTCACGGTTTAAGTGCTCTAACTGTAGTGTTGTATTCTTTGGCCAAATGCAAGAACATTTTTCTCATACATATTTTTTTCGGGCTTCAGTTTCCAAGTTACAGGGTGTCAAAGAATTAGAAGAAAAAAAATGGTCATCTTATTTTTCATTAAATTATCTTGTAATTAGTGTAAGTTATACCTTAAATAAATACCTAAATACTAATACTTTCGATAATACTGCAGCTCACAAAAGTTTCATCAGTCAATTTATTGTTATGATCGATTTTCATGGTTTTGAGCATCAAATGCCGTTTTTCTTGAAAATGGTTGACTTTACAGCTTCGGACCAAGAGTACCTTTTTTGCTTAGAATTGTCCGGAGAATCAGAAAATGTTATCAAATATTGATTTTATCCCAATGGCGTGCAGATAACCGGGGTTAATTGGTGGGTAACCCTAATATCTACGCCACTGGTTTTTCAACAAAGTGATGGTAGACCCTAAATGAAAGTTAATTAATAGTGTATCAATCGTATCAAGTTTGGTTTTCGTGAAAACAGTAGTTACTAAGTTATAGCAAAAAAAGATTGTTTTTTCTAATTTTTTGTCAGTCTGTAACTTGGAAACTGAAGCCCGAAGAAAAAAAAATTAATTATGAGAAAATTTTTCTTGCATTTGGCCAAAGAATATAACCCTACAGTTAGGGCACTTGAACCGTGGACACCCTGTATGAAGCAGTGACGTCACCAGTGCTCTATTTTAATTATTTTAAGGCACTTAGAATAATTGAGATATCGCGCTAACCAAACGTCCATAGGGTGAACTCAGTAGCTGTACTTACATAAAACGTCCACTTGCGTATGCCCATATTCATAGTCTCCCCAACAAAAACCAGAAGCTCGGTGTTGGAATCCGCAGTTATAGGTAGATCCTCAGTTTTTTTTTTGTCATACATCGCTAGTAATATAGCTAACCTCTTTCACTTCCATTATAACTTGGGCCAATATGTTGTCCGAATTGTGTCGAATGTTACTAGTAGACCTAGTAGATCAGGAACTCGGAACAACAAAACAACACATAATGCCGTATATTTTTGTAGACTGTGGAACTGTATATTATCAGCGGACAGCTATTTTATTAAATAAGTAAGGAAACAGATGTGAATATCACGCTAATAGGGAAGTTTGCTTTCATGCTTCTGAAGTAGGACTGTAGTTAGACCTAGTAGAGTGCTTAAAGAGTCTACTAAAATTCAGTCTGCAAAAAGATCAAATTAAATTAGAATTAGATTTCTGAATAGAATGGGTGGTTTCTTCAATTGAACACAAGCATCGTAACTATTATTATTTATTGAACGGGATGACTACGTAAGTGATTTTTCAACTGATCGCCCGAAACGAACCGCTTGTCGCATATTTGACAGGCATAAGGTCTTACACCTGTATGAACAGATCGCATGTGAATGACCAAAGACGTCCTCTGGGTGTATCTTTTCTCGCAGAGCTTACACGCGTGCGGCTTCTCTTTGGTATGCACGGAAAGATGCATCTGCAGCGTGCCCTTTTTAACAAAGCACTTCCCACAGAATTCACAAGAGTGTTTCTTATCGCCCTTATGAACTCGCATATGTTCCACCAGCCCCTTCTTGGTGGTGATCTCTTTGCCGCAAATTTCACACAATTCTGGCATTTCTTTCTTTCCTTCGTGGAACTTTCTGATGTGTAATTTCAGCGAGGATTTCTTGGCGAAAACCTTCGCGCATAGATGACAAGATACTTTGATATTCGGTCCGACCCCGTGAACTTTGAGATGTTGCTTCAAATTTCCCTTCAGCCCGAATCCCTTGCCGCAATATTCACATGTGTACGTTTCAGTGGTGTGCTGTCTCAAATGTCGGACCAAATCACCAGAACTAAGAGTTTTGTAGTCGCATTCTTTGCATGTGTACTCTTTTCCATCGTGCTGTTCTCTTTTGTGCTTGTTATACATGCAATAGGTTTGAAATCTCAGATCGCACTCGACGCAGTGGTATTTCTTCTCTGGGGCGTGAAGGTCCATGTGGTTCTTCCAGGTCCCAAGAATGTTAAAAGTTTTGTCACAAATCGGACAGGGATATACTTTTTGGCTGTGTACTCTCCGCTTGTGTACTACGAATTGCTTGCGAGTGTCGTATGTCTTGTTGCAAAGTAAGCACATATTGCGCTGCTCGTCGAATCTGAAAATCAGGCGTGTCAAAAAAACGACATGAAGTTCCAGTACGTATTAGCGCAGTATTATAATAAGCAATAACTATCGTGGATATTCAGACCCGGAGAACACAGAACCGGAGACCGGCAGATGGCTCGGTAAACCGCATTTTTTTTCAAACGTAGAGGTCCTCAATTTACCTTCTGACTAGAGCCGCGAGCTCGGACAAAAAAGGTAGTGTTATTGTTTTTGATACCTAAGTTAAACAGTCACGACTGATCTCCGGTTCCATCAAAATTTTATGAGCAGATTAAATCTATCACGCTGATAGTTGCTATGTACCAGCCAATAGGATGACCAGTTGCTTAGTTACTATGAGAGTGATAAAGTTATCGCCTTGATAAAAGTTTGGTGGAACCGGAGGTGAGTTGCAATATTAGTAGAAAACCGGAATTACGTAGGATTATTTTAATAAGTTATGATCAAGGAGTAAAGGCTGGTTCATCAATTGCGCCCACGCCCGCGTCGACGCTCGGCTGCAAGGGGGCAAACTGTAAATACCAGTAGGTACATTTTTCTTTTCAGTTCAGGTATTCACCTCTAGATTGTAGCAACAAACAGTGACCAGCACGAGTACCAGCATATTCGTTTTGAAACAGTGAACTACGAGTTTCAACTTTATTTCAAGGGTTTGTGCTCACGCTGAACTACAATGACTATGAAATCAGTGTAGCGTAGCCAGATCAAGTGATCGAGATTTCTAATGGCCACTCAAAGAGAAAAACTTCACGAGTTAACTATCAAGTCGCAAAAGGAAGAAAAAGAGATCAATGGAAGAGTCAAGAGATAAGACCATTCAGATCAGATAGACCGAACAGGTGCTTGCTGATTGTTTAAATGAGACTTTTCTTCCAGAGCAGTGCAATTTGAAGAAAATCACAAAACAATGTAGATTTTTAATTTTGAGAACTGCACTTTTTTTTCTTTTGCCCTCAATCAGACCTTAAATCTAACGTTCAATAAGTCGAACAAAATGCAACGCACCATGAGAAAAACTGTCAATCATCGGCCAGTAAGGAAGAAACTAATTTTATTCACAATGAGTTAACAATTGATACATTCCCATTTTTTTAGGTTGGAAAGTGAATGATTCCTTACAGGTTAGAAAATGATGTAACCGAGGATGTAACTTTCGGCCCGTGGGCCGAAAATGACGTATGGAGAGAGGTGATCTGATCTAAACAGCTGTCGCGGAGTGTTGTTGGATGCGTTGTTTGAAAAGGTTGCCTATGCCTACCTGATAAAAACGTTTGACGCGAAAAACTTTGATAGAGCCAATTATTTGCATTTAAACTGGATCATTGTGAATAAAGTCCAATACATACCACGGAGTAAAGCGTCATTAAAACCTACGGGATTCTATCTTACCTCGGCACGCCTCGGTAATATATTGAATCCCTTGGCTGTAATGAGACACTTTCCATCTCGATACTATTGCCATGGTTTGGGCAGGTTGTTTTTTTTCTGTATCATTTAATCTATCAAAATGAACTTGCAACCTTGTTGTAGATTTTTGAAGTGAAGCGATAACCCCAGAAAAATAATGCAGAACCTGAACTGTGGCATTCCACTGTCAGCGCTCTTCCAGGGTAGATTCTGTCAAGCAGGCTTGCCTGCTTTGTTGAAAATGAAAGCTGAACGCATAATACCTTAGGTACCTTTTTAAGGTCCAGTTGATCACTTCCGAGTTCAACTTTAAATCCGGTTTGGTAAGATACTGTGGAAATGATTGTTGCATCAAATTAATCTATGACAACCAAACCAAGTTCAAAGTTGAGGCAGATTTACAACTGACGGGAACGTGAACGGCAACGCAAACATGAACGTCAGCCAGGAAATACGTCGAACGACCTATTCACCTTATTCGAAATTCCTCTGCCATCTTTTGACGATATGTTGAAGTGGAGATATCTGGGGGGATTGAGTCCCAAACCAAAATGCAAACCAGATTTTCTCATGTCAACTTTATTTATAATGTCAACACAACAAAAGCGCGCCCGTCGCCAGTGACATAGAAACAAAATAATATTTATCATCACTATGGTATTATTCAAGTGTTTGTAATTTGTGGTTTCTTCACATGAGTCATTCCCATGTCATTCTCCAGTGGAATGGCTCTCCAGTGCTTAATCAGCTTGGATGGTGCGATGTCCCCTTATGAAACGCTGAAGTGGTGCAATGTGGAAGCCAGCAAGACGACGGACCTTGGCAGTTTATCGTCGTAACTTTTCTTCCCCGATGTAATGAAGTGTACGCCGCAAACCTTGTGGCATTTTGTAGGCTGGCATGAGTCCTTTTCACAACTCCTTTTTCTACGAGCTTTACCCAGACCTTTCTCTTCTTTCGTCTTTGGTGAACGCGTGAATTGAAACATTTCGACTTTCGGCTGTGTCCGACTTGCAGCTAGGTCCGTGAGCCAGGTACACAGCACCTTGTATACCCCTTTGCTGGTTGCGACTTCCCACCATTGGTAGGTCGATATTTCACAACATGGATTAACAAATCAAACTCAGTAATTTAGCAGTAGCCACAAACGATAACAATAACCGGTTACAACAGCAGCAGCAATAACAAGACAAAATAACGAAGATGAGAGAAAATTCGGAAAGCTGCGTGTACTTGGAACGTAAACGATCCCTGCTCGTAATGACAAATTCAAATACGACACTTGACTGGAAGAAGTCGAACTGACATATATGCAATACAGTAGTTATCTACTTTACCTACGCTGTGGGGACCCGTTTCCCATGATGCATTTCATTTACGAATAAGGTGAATTCGACTTTTCCTGGGCTGACGTTTGAGGTCCCATTTGCGTTGCCATGCAACTAGGCCCAAGAGTCAAAAAGTGAACAATCAGAAAACGTTCATCATCAAGGACCCAATTTATTTGAAATGAAACATTAAAACGAACTTCAAGAATTTTATTAAAATAACAGCAGGTAGGTATACCAATTAAAGAATAGTCGGAAGTTCTTTGACCCATGGTTCCGTGACGTATACGCTATTTATTGCACTTCCGGTCAGACATTCCATGAGCAATTTTATTTTGCAATTTTCAATATCTGTACCAATCCTTCCGTTCGATTAGAATCGAAAGAGTATTTTTTTCATATCTTTCGGTGTAATAGATGGTTAAAAAATGTATCCATGCGTCTCCCTAGCTCTACCAGTGAACGTTATCGTAGAGTGAACGTGGATTTAGTCAGCCTTATTGGACCAGGAAGATGATGCGTAATGCACTTCGTTAATTTATGGGAGTTCAAAATCAAGTAGCTCACGGCTCAATTTTTGTAGACTTCTAGACGTCGATCGTACAATGAAGATGCGTAGTAATAGGTTTGTTTCATCAGAAATCTCAACTAGTCAGAGCCAATGAGAAGCGCCCAACTCAGTTTGCAAACTGATTTTCTTGATTCCTATCGGCTCCGACTAGTTTGAAACCTCTTGATGGAATAACCTGCTATAATAGCTTTTCAAAAAAAAAAAACATCGTTTTTGCGATAGTCACTGTCTCTGTCTCATAATAGACGTCTTTATCCTTATTGAACGCTCGATGTACAGAATCATCCAGAAGCGTTCTGCCAAACGAAAACCTTATTTTTTTTTTTGAAAATGATGACGACTGAAGCTAATTATTTTCCAATAAGTGACCATCTAAGGGCAGCTTTCAATCTCTCAAAAACTGTCAGAGCTAGGTTGTTCAAACCTGGAATGCTACTCGCACACATTATTGGCAAATGCATCGTTTTCCTAGTGTTTCTTCACTCCGTCTGTCATGTCATAGCAGGTTACCCGTCATCCAATTTGGGCCAGGCCCGGCTGATCCGTTTTTGAAGTAAAAACTGTGCACAGTAGTAGTGGTGGTGGTATCAGTGTTTGAAATGAATGGTTCATAGGGGTATTCGATTTCGAAAGTTATTATACTCTACTGAATGAAGAACATTTGAGCAAACGAATCTAGAATCTAAGGTTTTCATTTGGCTGGATGTCTCTAAATCACCCAGCATTGCTGCATACTAGAATAGTTATGAATAACTGACTCAAGAAGTTGAATGGGTTTTCAAATGCGTATTGAGCGCTGTTCTATTTATGAACGACATCTCGCAGACTTTGCATGGATATGGCTTCTCCCCTGTGTGAACAGCTCGCACGTGGTGCACCAGGGGAGTTCTTTGACTGAATCGTTTTTCGCAAAGTTCGCAGGCATGGGGTTTCTCTTTGGTGTGAACTCGCCTGTGGACATCCATTATTTGCTTAGTGACGAATCTCTTATTACACATGTCACAGGCGAACGGTTTGTCTCCTTTGTGAATCAGGACATGATTCCTTAGGCTCATCGCTGTGGTCATGGATTTGCCGCAAGTGTCGCACAAATACCGCTCGTTCTTGTGCACGGTCTCAATGTGCTTCATTCTACCTCTCCTAGATGTAAAAATTCTCTCGCAGGACCCACAAGGGAAGTTCATCTTGCCCTCGTGTATTTTCTTATGGTACCGGAAGCTGTCGGCGCTCGTGAATTCCTTTCCGCAAACCTCACACGTGAACCGATTTTCGGAATGTTTGTTCTGGCGGTGTCGATAGAAGGCCGACCTGCTGGGAAGCTCCAGCTGGCAAATTGGACACACCATTTTGAACCCCAACTCGTGTTCTTTTTTGTGTTGCACGAACTGCGTGTAAGTCTTCATTTTTTTGTCGCAGTCCGTGCAATGGAAAGACTTCTCGCTGGAATGGACGACTAGATGCAGTTTGATTTGGTACTTGAACTTGAACAGCTTGCCGCACACGGGACACGGATTTTTGCGTTCGGTATGAACGTTAAGCCGATGTCTGCGTAACTGAATGCAAGTTGAGAAAACCAGGTTGCATTTGGTACAAACGTAACTGAACTTGACCAGCTCCTCAGTAATTTCCCCTTCGGGTTCCATTGACCTGCAAAGATTTGCATTGGTAACAAACTTCGTCTTATTGTATAGTTCAACCATTGATTTAGATGGCGCTATACGTCGAGTTTACGATTATTCCAATTTTAATACAGGTCAATTTATAGCAACTGGTGCCAATGTCATCGATTTAAAGGTCAAGTTCGGACAGTCGTCAGTTGAATTGAACATGCTATTGCTACAGAATCCGCATCGACGGCTGCGCGGATGCAAGTTTGTGTTTTGAATTGAAGACGCAGGCACCAGCTGCTTGAAGCAGACTGTAGTTAGAGGAATATTTTGAATGCAAAATAATAAAAGCAAACTACGGGTCAATGTCAAATTGAACAAATGACGCGACCGTAACGTAACACAACCAAAGAGACTAACCACTATGGTCAGGGTGTAAAGGCGTAGGGACTGCAGGGTTGGAGATGGAGAGTGATTTATCAATGGGGGTTTGCGTGCATACGTACAACGTAACGTAACTTTCGCAATTCCTTATTTCAGGAGAATTGCCACATTCTACGCTGCGACATGTGAATACTTACTATCAACGACACAAAACAACTGAGCGACAGATGGTTTACCTAGATAGGGATGGGCGATATCGTGATCCGGGTATCAAAGTTTGATAAGAAAAAAATATCGATAATTATTGATATATCAAATATCGATAATTATCAAAGTATCAAACTTTGATAATTATCAAAATATCAAATATTAATAAATATCAAAGTATCAAAAATTGATAATTATAAAAATAACAATATGAAAATAAAAATATCAGGTAATTAATACTATGAAAAAATATATCATCTATGTTCAACCTAGACTTACATGATAAGTGAAACTTCTTTGGCGGTCTTTGGTCTTCATCTTTTATTTAATGATATTTTAATGTTATGATAACCATTGTCTACACTTTGATATATGTTAACATTGATCGATATTTGATATTTTGATAATTATCGATATTTGATATATCGATATGTTTTAAAAACGATATCATTAGTTAATATATCGATATATTGATAAATTTATTGATATATCAATAGTTTTGCCCATCCCTATACCCAGATGCATAATTTTTTGAAATTTTCTCAAAGACGCGGGTCGCTTGTGTGCTGAAAAATTCAAGGTGCGTGCAGCAAGGCCAACGGATCGTGCTCCAGCATCTGTATAAGCTCCATACTCAGGATAAAAATGTAAATGTCATTCATCCGGTTTTCAATTTTTTTGTGTAGTCTAGTGGCAAACAATACATTTTGGACATCAATTTTTTCTTACGAAAAAAGCAACATACTTGCTCTAATTGTGGTTTTAACTTTACTGAAGTATTGGCATGCTTGCTGGCTTTGAAATAAATACAATTACTGAGCGCTCGCCACTGTAACGTTCGCCGGCGCGTACGTGGAGATCGCTGACTATTATTCGCGATTTTCTAATTTTCAAAGCATTTGTAGCAAAAAATGAAAGTTTTCATCCGTTAGTATCAATAGGTACCGTATGATCAAAAACTTCTACTTGCGGTAGGCTGTGGCCTGGTCATTGGCGGCAAACGAGGCTGATTTTGGCTAGGCCACAGCTACCGCAAGTAGAAAAGTTTTTGATCATACGGTACTTATTATCAATAAGCCCACCGTGTTTTTCGAAAACCGCACCAGCCCATAACTTTTTACCTATGGGATATATCGATTTGAAATTTATATGTGGTATTCAGGAGTACTTTTGCTATTTTTTGCGTTGATCATGAAGCTGCTCTTATTTCCGGAAGTGGTTTTCAAATGGAACACCTGTATATTTTTTGATATTGGGATAGATTTCTCTGATTGACACAGTGATGGTTTCAAAAATGGTCTACAATAGAAAATGGCGATTTTATAGCGGATTGAATATAAGTAAATTATCATAACCAAAGGTGGCTGCGACCACAAATAAAAATCTGAAGTTGGAAATTCGTTAATTGTTCATGTTGAAAAGCGTTGCCGGTTGAAATCGATTATCATCAAATCGATTAAATTGTTATTATTATTACCGAAGGTGACTGCGACCGCAAATAAAATTTAAGTTGGAATCTTGTTTATTGTTTATGTTGTTTCAACCCGGCAACGCTTCTTCGACATAAACAATCAACAAACTTCCAACTTCACATCTTTATTTGTGGTCACAGTCACCTTTGGTATTAATTATTTATATAGATTCAATTTGCTATAAAATCGTCATTTTCCTTCCTAGAGAATTCTCAAGACTACCACTCGTGCCAATATAAAAATTTCTATCCGAATATCAAGAAATATACAGGTGTTCCATATGAAATTAAAAAGTTGATGTCACTTCCGGTTACTTCCGATCTTTACGACCAACGCAAAAAAAAATAGCAAAATTCGAAAAACACGGTATATTTGCCATTGTTTTGAGACAAGTGATCATTGGATACTGCGCATTACAGTTTGCTATCTCCACGTACATTACAACGCACACGCGTGAAATGTAAAAATACGTTGGTAACTAATGAGCTTGCCTCTGGTTACTGTCCAGATTTCACGTAACTTTCAGAGTTACCTACATTCCACATCGTATGCAAGTACTTACGTGGAAATTGCAAACTGTTCTATTACCTACTCAATACACAATCCGTAATAGTCGCAAAGTCGAGACCACGTGAAAATGTAGACGCTTGCCCTGAACTCTTATAGGCGATATTTTTGATTGAATGCCATTAGTAACCGTTTTACTGCGCATAATGCCAAAATCACAATAAACATAAAGCTTGTTGCACATATAATAGGTGACCCAGAAATAATCTAAAATATTCAAACCACACAGTCCTTAGATGATGTTAAGAGCGACTGTTCCGTTCTTTCCTTCTGAAAACTCGACTTGTTTTTTGTCACTTCTGTCAATCAACTTTAGAACCGGTAGGATTATTCCTAAAGAGGACATTGGAGTTTAATTGGTAAAATAAGCGTTGCGAAATCAATCCGTCTGGGTTTATTCCTTGACAGATTTTCACCATTTTTGTCTCTTTCGAAAGCTACAAGGATGTACTTTGGTTTGAGCCCATTGGCATCTCCAAAATATAAAAATATTTTTTTCAAATGTCAAAATTTAATCTTTTTTTTTTTGATTTCGGAAATGCCAATGGGCTCAAACCAAACTACATCCTTGTAGCTTTCAAAAGAGACCAAAATTGTAAGAATCCGTCAAGGAATAAACCCAGACGGATAGATTTCGCAACGCTTATTTCACCAATATGACTCTGTCCTTAAGTCAAATATTGCTGTTAAATTGCAGCCTAGTGCGTGAAGCCGTTCATGAGTAAATCGCAAAACAAAAACCCGAAAATAGTTGTGAAGTGTTTATCTCCATCATGAAGCCGAGTTTTGGAAAATAATTTGCACGTTCGTAACATGAAGGAGTCTGAATTAAATACTTTCGATCATTTCAGGGACACCTGTATACGCTCTATGATACTTACGCGTAATAACTCTGCGAAGGGTCAAAACTTCACCCTCAAGTCGATCGCTACAAAACGCAAACACGCTTTCGCTATTTTACATATTGATTTTAAAAAAAATGAAAAATAGGGTGTAGCGCGCGAAAGCGTGGGCGTACCTATTTTGCTCCTAGTCCGTCCTACTGATTCAGAAATTTATCACCTTAATTCATGCCGCTCTCTCGCTTCCTCAGATACAGGGTGTCAAAAGTTCACAAAAAAAAATGATCCGAGAAGACGGCATCGATTTGAACAAAATTACGAAGTGGAATGGAGTAAAAATTTCAAAGGGACCCCATTGATTTTTTTTTAAAGATATTTTGGAAGTATTACCTGCTATTTTTATTCTCTCAACGTACTTATGATAACCTGTGCGCTCTTTGAATTCAACTCGATCATCTTGAAGCATTTGAAAAATACAACAATAATAAAGAGTAATACAACTTTCAAAAGAAGTTGACAAGTGAATAGACAACCATATAAACTGCGCGCCACTCAATGTGGCGCCAATGTGGCGCGATTGAAAATTTTGCCTCTCTCAGAACGATGTAGCTTTTGATTCCTGCCGAATATTTTGATTCTTCTGACAGTCTATCCTCGGAGTGCAAAACTGAAGACCGTCCAAATAAAGTTCTTGCAGGGTAATGTGTAGATCACTGCAAATCTTCAATGTGATCAACCAAACCCCATTTGTGAAAAAATATCCAAATTCAACCTCGACATTATGAAGCCTAATGTCTTACCTCAAAACGGTTTTTGAATTTTTTGAATCGGAAGTCCGACAACGAGGATGTGATTTTTGTTTCGAATTGGTTACTTTTGATACCATAAATTTTCCCGAATTTTGTCCATTGGAGACATTGTTTTTGTCTGAAACTTCAATTCGACGATGACATACGCAGGAGATGAAAATTATGAAAAAAAAAAAAGTAAATTTCACATATAAATATCCGTTAATGATCACTTCTCGAACTATCAACCCAACTCGACGCCCAGCTGCTATTTTGAGAAAAATGGCCTCTGATTTGAACTCCTTCGAAATAATGGAGGTGGGTTATGAGTTAACTTCATCAAAATCACTTAATGAGCAATCGCTCCTAATTCCAGAGTCTTATCAACAAAAAGCCGATTGTAGTGCGTGACAATAGGTCTAAAATGCACCAATTTGAAACAGTTTCGAGGTGAGACGATAAGCGTTATGATGGTTAAAACTATAAAATATTTTTTCAACAAAGGGGTTTGGCGGAAACATTTCAAGATTTGCACTGGTTTACAATTTACATATCTTCCTATATAAACTTTATTTGGGCGGTCTTGAGTTTTGTATCCATAGGATGGACTGCCAGAAATGAGGCTAGTGGACACCGCAAACCGAATCAAAATATCTGGCGGGAATCAAAAATTACATCGTTTCGAAGAGGCAAAACTTTCAGTAGTGACATTCGGTGCGCAGTGTAGAAGAAAGGCTTCTCTGTCTGATGATGCAAGTCCTACTTGCAACTACTTGCCGCTTTGGGAAAAATGAATTTTCGAAGGAAAGTTCTATCACTCATTACAATTGCTGTATTTTTTAAATGCTTCATGATACTCGGAGTGGAATTAAAAGAGCGCACAGGTTATGATAAGAACTGCAGGAATGAATAATGATACCTCGAAAAAATCTCCCAGAAAAAAAATGGAAAGGAATTGGCGAGGTTTGAACCACCCCCGCAGACCCAGAAACACCGGGTATTTCGCCACGCTTGAAGTACCGACCCACTGCACTGGTGGTGAGCCCTTCGAAGTTCAAAGTATGCATGTTTACTTTCTGAGAAGGTTCCTCATGACTTACATTTAAGCTTATCTAACTTCTCCAACATTCTGTGTCACGACTCACAATGGGCAAGTGTTAACAAATGCCATGCGATCAACCGAATTTTCTTTCGGGAAACAATATTAATCAATTAATGCAGCTCGACAGGATGAGCGATTCAATATTCAATTATCAAATCGCTTGCCGCAATCACAAATTTCGCTTGTAACCAAAAAGCTTTCATGTTTTCGCGTTAGTTGCGACATTTCCTATATCTGGCATCCATTGTGAACTAGGCAACGAATTAACAATTCTTTACTTCAAGAAAAAACAAACATGTCTGAGAACACTTTGCATCAGAAATTAGAATACGTTATATTCAAGTACAGAATCATCGACCAAGTGCTTACATAACCAAATAATACAGTTTGTTTTTCACAACGGGCTCGTCGAAACGAATTGTCTGTGATAAAAGGCTGTTTTGATTTCTAAATGATTCTAGTGGGCTGCGATTCAGGCCGCGATCGGTCGATGGCGACCAGAAACACTGCCCACTAGAATCATGTAGAAATCAGACATGCTATAGAGCATTCCTATTCATATTGAAAAGTCGAGGAAAAAAAAAGCGTTATCATAATATCAGCTCGGCGTGCTTTTTTTGCTCTGAAAGAAAGTCCCGTTCACTTTTCATTTTCAGTAGAATGACTTTTTGCAGCAAAAATAAAGTGACAAGCTGGAGCTCTGGGAAAATACAGCTGATGGCCTCCGATAGTTTCGCTCGAATTACAAAGTCAACGCCGTTGTAAGTTGGCAGTTAAATTTTCACCTTGTTTTTCCAGATAAAAGCAATAAGCTGTGGAATTCTACAACTGGGTTACCTACCACCCACTGGTGTTTGCTCAGTGTGGTTTGCCTCAATGTCTAAAAATGGTATATGAACCGATGACTTGCTTCGGTCGACAGCAGATGGACTTAACTAACAGTTTCAAGGTTGTTTTGTAGGGAAGCTAAGAACTGGATTACAGTTCTGTGCTGGACATTTCGAAAACTTCCTTCCCTGAACTACAAAATGACAAGCCCATCTTTTTCGTGATCGACAAATTTCTAGAAATTCAATATAGTATGGGGGCATAGGGTCAAAAAACGCTTGGTCGTGTGCAACTTCGTGAAGATATGTAGAGATAATGTCTTAATCGATTCCTGGGCGATCAAGGACCATGAAAAATTATGGTGGAATGTTGACATCCGCTGCAGGCAAATATGGTGGAGGCGCCAAAATAGGCTTAATCTGGTAATAAGAAACTGGCTGTAGCTCATTTGTTTTTCAACAGATTTCAACATCTAAAACGTCATTTTGTAGACAAAAAAACTCTCTTCTTATTTCATACCTAAATTCACAAACGTCATTCCGGGAAACTGTCAAAATTGTCTTTATAAGATATGCTAAATTCCAGCTTTTTTTGAAGGTTACCTGATATTTTTGAAACTTGGCAGTACTAGAGATCTTGAGGTGCCCTTTCCGAATTTTTACTTTTGCACTTCGAATATTTGCCGTCTTGGCCGCCATATTGAGAATATGGCGCCCAAAAAACAGTTATTCTTCAATACCTTTATTACAGTCGATGTGAGGTGGGAGCGTTTGTATGCGAATGGGAGCTTATTCAATTCTCTACAATTTGACACTTTACTCGTGTACGTGCTACTTCCGGTTCTTGAGCTATGGCTTCTAGAACTCCCTGAAGCATCAACTTTTGGCATCCAATCAGCATATCAAGTTGATCTTAGCTCCACGTGGCAGTCAAATTGACCATAAATAATGATAAGTTGTCAGCCACAGACCATCAATATCCAGAAAATCAATCATGGTAACGGTTGTTATGCAACTACAGGGTGAACTCTAAGGGAAAATTGACTTTGAAAAGGTATAGCTTGAGAACCGTAAGTCGCACATTAGTGATCCAGATGTCAAATTCTAGAGAATTAAATAGACCTTCACTTTGATATGAATCCTAAAATTTTATGACGAGTTTTCCGAAATTTTTTCGAAAATATATTTTTTTATTTGACGCCATCTTTTCAAAATTATGGCCAGAACAGGAAAGATACGAAGTGCAATAGTGGATATTCTGAATGATGACCTCAAATTTCATAATAATAATGAGTTTCGAATGTATCTGATATCCTTCAAATGCTATATTACCTTTATTTTTTTCTAAAGTCAGTTTGCTTTCACAGATCACCCTGTAATTATTACACAAATCACATCATCATGATCGATGTTCTAAATTTTTTATCATCTATGGTTAATGGCCAATAGCTATTTATGATTAATTTGCTTACTACATGACGGTGGTATCAATTTAACATGCTGATTGAACGCCGAAAGTTGATGCTTCCGGAAGCTCTGAAAGCTCTAACTCAAGAACCGTAAATCGCACATAAATGACTAATATGTCAAATTGTAGAGATTTGAATGGGCTTTCCTCCGCATATATACGTTTCAATCTTGAGTCGGTTGAATTCAAGATATTGACACAAAAACTGCTTTTTGGGCGCCATCTTTTCAATATGGCGGCCAAAAGGGCAAAGATACGAAGTGGAAAAGTAGAAATTCGGAAAGGGCACCTCAAGAACTATGATACTGTCAGGTTTCAAAAATATCGGATAACCTTCAAGAAATTGCGGAATTTAGCATATCTTATAAAGACAATTTTGACAGTTTCACGGAATGACGTTTATACATTTAGGTGTGTAATAAGAAGAGAATTCTTTTGTTTACAAAATGACGTTCCAGATGTTGAAATCCGTTGAAAAACAAACGAGCTACAGTCAGTTTCTTATTACCAGATGAAGCCCATTTTTTTCTTATTGCCAGATGAAGCCCATTTTGGCGCCTCCACCATATTTGCCTGCAGTAAATGCCAATATTCCACCATAATTTTTCATAGTCCTTGATCCTCCAGGAATCGATTGAGACATAACTCTATATATCTTCACGAAGCTGCACACGGCACGACCTATGCCCCCATACTAATAGGATTTCTTCGTAAGTACCTAGTTGCGAGCGTATAAATGGAAACGGAAATACCGAGCCATTTTTTCAACAAAATGGCATAACAAGTTTTACGCAAATCGTACAATTGTTATATTATCAATTAGCTAATACAGATTTTAAAATGGCAGACATTTTTACTGATGGAAGATTTCGGCCTCGTTCCTTACAGTGGAAGATAACGCGTTTGCAGACCCAGGAATAAACGGTTTGAAGAGATGTTGGGTTTACAGGCCCAGAAATAGACTGTTCGAAAAAAAGAATGATCATTGTCCAGCATTTGAGACGGCAGGATTTCTATGGGCTCGAATGGGTGCTAAGACGGAAACTTGCTTCAAATACTACCTATGACAATATTGATAGCGGTAATAGCTTTTTTTTTGTAGTTCATGGAAGACAGCGCTTTGACAATATTATACAAGGTGCTAATTTTCAAATTCCCACCCCAGAATCTCTCGCCAACAAGAATGTTTCCAGGAAAACGCCTTGACAGGTTGCTTTCTATTTCAAGGAAACATCTGAGACAACATATTGCCGAATTTTCATCTCCAACCCTTTCGTCACCACCTAACCCTACTTTAAAATATTATGTTTCCGTAATAATAATTTCAATGTTAAGCATTGAAATAAACATTGAAATTATTATGAAACCTTTGTTGCAGTTCCGTCAAACTTGCCCAGGACTCGAGTTTTACATCCTAGACCGTGGCCCGTACTATCAAGATTACATCTTGCATATTACGGCATACAGCATAATTAAGTCAACAGCCATTATGGACGAAGCTTAATGCTATTTGAAATTTTGAAAGGATAGGGTGAGAGCGAAGGGGTTGAAGATGAAAACTTGGCAATACGTGTCTTTGCTGTACCCCTCAAATTGAAAAATTTGGAGTATTCGTGAAAAAAAATTTTGCTGCGAAAAATCTGGGATGGGAATTTTAAAATGAACACCTCTATGGTGTTCATCCCACTATAGTCTATACATCATAGTCCAAACGGGCGGCTTGATTGTCTTCGGTATTTCCAAAGTTGCGCTCGCAATCTGAACGAAGTAGAAATATAAAAATTAAAAATGTACTTACCGCTTCGATTATTTTTAATCTAGTAGATCTATGCTGAAATTTCGAGATGTATGAAGCTGACAAATCGGCTACTTCAAGTGGGCATGTATTACTGGTTTCAAAAATTGTTTATATCAAAAAAGTGTATGTAGAATTAGTACCGAAAGTAGTCTAGAATTACCAACTTGTATTTTTCACACTTGATCCGACAGATTTCTCGTCCATACATCTCTGAGCTAAAAAAAATAACCATTCTAACATCGAGTTTGTCACCAAGTAAAAGAAAGAACAATTCAGTTGTAGCTGTAAGGACGGAGTCATATTGGTGAAGTAAGCGTTGCGAAATCAATCCGTGTGGGTTTATTCCTCGACGGATTCTGACCATGTTGGTCTCCTTCGAAAGCTACAAGGATGTACTTAGGTTAGAGCCTATTGGCATTTCCGAAATCCAAGAAAAAAATTTCAATTTTGACATTTGAGAAAATAATTTTTGGGTTTTGGAAATGCCAATGGGCTCAAACCAAAGTACATCCTTGTAGCTTTTGAAAGAGAGCAAAATGGTAAGAATCCGTCAAGGAATAAACCCACACGGATTGATTTCCCAACGCTTATTTTACCAATATGACTCCGTCCTTAAACTGAATCAATGATTGTGACTCGACCCCTACCAAGTTGACTGTGTGACTAGACCCCTACCAAGTTGACTGTGTGACTAGACCCCATTGAATTCAGATTTTTTCCGAGTTCAAGGGGCAAAATTTTGAGAAAGTAGATTATTTCGAGTTATTCGTCAAAATAGAAATTTTAATAGTCCTCTAGTCCTCATGTCTCTAGTCCACATGAATAGTATTCATGTGAATCAACTATCAGGAAGCCACAGGCCAAATTCAAAATTTCTATTTTGAAAAATTCGTGAGGAAATGGTCTTTACCTCCCTCATGTTTTGTCCACTCGACACTTCAATATTAATATGACTGCACAAATGTTTGGAAAATTGCCATCAACTACTACTCAAATATTTGGCCTTCGTCATGTTCACTATTTACGTGCTTTCCAAAATCAAAACTACTAGTGATATGAAATTTCAAGCTTCTGAGTCACTAGTTCAAATATTGGTCCACTTGACCAGCAGTGACAAATTAGCGGCATAAAGCAGCTACTTCTTGTTTTTTTTTCAAACTCCTTACCTTTTGTTCTCTTCAAGCGCGCGTAAAAACCAACGTCAAGAATTGAGCAACAGTGACATAACATTGAAAAAACTCACTTTCTTGATGTTGGGATCAACTCAAATCTACAGCAAAAACCAAATGTTCAACAAAAAATTAATTTGGAATTTATTTCCTCGCAGGAATTACAAGTCAAATATCATCAAATATTGGATAATCTTCTCCTTGGGCCATTGGAAATCCTTGGGTCATTGGAAATGGTGCTGGTGGATACTCCACTAGAAGTTCTCGTAGTCCTGGGGCTCATTCCATGCAGAAGTTGAACAAAATTCGGTGGGGAGAAAGGGCAGGCTTAACCTCTTTTATGCTTCTCATCTGTTTTTTTTTTCTGTCATTTTTTACTTTATTAATTATTTACATAGCTTATATTAAAAGCAGTGACGGTGAAATCTTTTGTTTTGAGGATATATCGCAAATTGTTAGTACAAAGACAATCAACGATATATGGTCAAAAATAGAGATTATACTTCTTTCAGGTTTACAGATCAAATTAATTACCTAATACATTCATTTCAATCTCAGTCAGCTTGAAGACGCTGTCTCAAATACATCATTCAAAAGTTTTGACCTATGACATAATATATTCCCCCAAATATTCTAAAAGAAATAATATAACAATGTAGCAAAATCAAAAAGGAATGACTACTGCTGTGAATACCTTCTCCAAATCGCCAGCGAACGTACATATACATACATACCTACATGTAACCACCACCAACAAGCGCAATAAAACACTACTGAATTTGATTAATAAACCATAAGGAGAATATTGGAGGGGGAGGGGGGATGTTTCTTTTCAAACACTTTCGAAAATAAGATTTTTCGATTTTCAACGCACTTCCCGATTAATTAAGCCGCTTTCAATTTTTAAATCTCTCTAATCGTTAAAACACTGTCGTAAAAACACGACTTTCCATTTCTTAAAATACTTTCCAAAACAGACAACTAATTGAGAAAACACTGACGATGATGATGATGCCCAACTGAGCACCATTTCATATCGAAATAATTCCACTACAAAGATATTAATTATATCCTTGTGGCAAAAACAACACTTTGAAACCGTTTGATAAGAGTTTCGATTGACTGCGAGGCGAAAACACTTTTAAACCGTTTGACCAAAAACTTTGGTTGGCTGTCTAACAACGACCAAGCAATAATCACCTAAATTTGAATTTTTGCAACTGGTTACTAGCCAATTTCAGCTAATAAGCAATTTCAAAAACGTGATTGACTGCGAGGCGAAAACACTTAACTTTGGTTGGCTGTCAAACAACGACCAAGCAATAACCACCTAAATTTGAGTTTTTGCAACTGGTTACTAGCCAATTTCAGCTAATAAGCAATTTCAAAAACGTGATTCAAGATAGCTATGATTGGCCATAGTTTGACGTTAGCTCTCAACTTGCTGTTGATCACAGTAAACACTTTCTGGTGAGTAAATGGCAATTCAAAGTTGTTTCTCAACAACAAACACTTTCACATTCGATTCCAACTTGAACCGCGTAATAACTATTACACAGTGCAAGAAAACAGAAATCTCTGTGACATGTTTGCAGCGATATTCAACACTGGATTGATTCAAGTCACAAAATGTCGATCAATGGAATGCAACAATTGAAAACTAGTTGAGTGTGCTCAAAAATGCGAGTTCAGCTTTACTACATAAAAATGTAGTGCAAGCAAATCCGAACCCAAAAGTATCAGAACAACTCAGCGGTTTCAGAGTTACATTCCACTGGATCGATCTGCGTCACAAAATATTGTAATCCATTGGAATGAAACAACGGCATTTTGGATCTGCTGAAAAATGAGAGTTCAGCTTTCACCATAGAAAAAATATGGTGCAAGCAAATCCGAACCCCAAAGTTTCAAAATATCTCGGTCAATCCAGAGTTCCATTCCACTGTCGAAAAAAACGGAGAAGTTGAAAAACTGACGCGATGTACAAGGAAAAAACAAATCAGAACAAAAATCAAGTGCTAGTAAAACACAAACACAACCTTGTAAAAATCCAAGGTTGAATGTTACTTCAACAGCACTGAAAATTGTTCCAAATTAGATCAACTTTAAAACACTGCAATTTCTTGACAAAATACACCACTCTAGAACCCATCGATTGCAATTGCAATAAATGCATACTCACCCTCTAAAACAATTGTCTTAGAGAGCGCAATTACCTTGACAAACAATCCGAAATAAAATATATTCCGGATTTGAAAAAGTACAAAGTACATCACCAAGTTTGAACTTCAGTAACACAAAAACAAAATAACAATGCATAAACACAACAGAATATAAACAAAATATCTTATCTAAATCGAAACAACAAATAATTCAGCAAATTATGCAACCGCACAATGGTGCTCTTCGAGAAAAAAGTGCCGAGCAAGCTACAGTGACAGGACCAATCTTTATGACGAATAGTGTAATTGCCGAATGAAAAAATACATCCGTCAATTGAGCCATTCATCGAACTGTCAAAGAGAATAGACTGAAGCAAAAAACTTTGCCAGTCCCTCAGTGACGACACATCCAGTGACTGAACATGTCACGTAGCATTCTCGGCACTTGTGCATAAATGCTGACAAAATTTCTTGTTTATGCAGGGCACCTGGACGTATTTCAAATTTCAAAGAGGCATCAAATGAATTTCAATGAAAACATAATTTTTGAAAAAACACAAGATCAACTGGTCCAACTTTCAAATTAAAAACCACTTACCTTGTTGAATCACCCAATATTCAATTTATGGCCCCCATACTAATGGCCAGATATTTAACTTATGCCCCCCACACTAATGGCCAAATATTCATATTTCAGCCCGGCCCGGTTTTCATAGTTTCATTTCCAAATAGGGTTTTATGAAATTTGTTCATATTTCCCGCTTGCAATAATTTAAAATTTCAATAAAAACGTTTGCATTTTACTCATGATAAATTGAGCGCAATTTGTATTCTATTTTTCAATTAGATTTTGAAGTACAGACGCGCTAACTGAAAGCTTTTCAATAGAATTCAATGGTCCGATATCAAAAATATAAAAAGATCACCAAATGGGGAAAATAAAAAATAGAAAATAAACGATTGAACCAGTTCCACGGCGATACGTCCAGATGTAATTTAACTTAGAATTTCAGCAAAAGGAAAAAAGATTACTCACGGTGCTTCAACTGCTGCATTGACTCCCGATGGTCCTGGTTGATCATCAGCGCTTGTTGATGGAGCTTCGACATAGTCAGGTTGATCTACATTTTCGCTGTCATCATCGTCACTATCCCCTTCCGCCTGATCCAGAGAAAAAAAAGTTAATCTCAAGGTACAGGCGTTCATCATTTCATAATTCCAGAAAAAAAACTAACGTTCATGGGAAAGGTTCCATGGTTTTAAAAAATTCTGTAGCTCAAAAGACATAGCTTCTAACAACCTTCTGTTATTTTCAGAGAATCGCACTAATAATCATGAAACAGCTAATAGTGGGTTTTCTCTGGGGAATTTTAGGTCAATGTTGGTTGATTGACGATTGACCACAGGAAATGGATATAAGCTGTTGGTAACTATATGTTTTTCCTTGACCTTTCGTAAAACAGATTTTTTTTTTGTCACTGCTAAAAAATCCCCAAAATCAGGTCGATGAACATCGAAATCTACTAGAGGCCTGGTAGATGGGGAGCTAGCGACGTATTTTTCATCACTTCAACAAAGCCACTATGTATTTTAAAATACCCCTACACCTCCTGATCACCAGAACGAACTTTTCCCGGCTGATATCCGGGGCCTTTGAGCGTTATAGCTCTTTAAAGAAAAAAAAAAGAAATTGTACATGTCATTTATAAAGGGCTATTTTGCAAACATCAACCATTACCCTGGTAGCTTGTATGACAAATACACGTAGTACGTCCGCAGCCACTAAAATGGGCGCGAGTTCCCGCGAGCCATGTGCAATACGGTCCCGGGTTCGAGAACCACAAAATCCGATCTTTTTTCTTACGAATTTCTTTTCAATAATTTTGAAAGCAATCTAATTTCAAAATACTGATTCCTTCCTGGATTCTTGACTTTTTCCGATAATTCAGTGTAGCGTTTCCTTGTTAGAATGTCCTTTCAAAGCTAAGTGAAGCGTTTTTTTTCTTCAAAGAGCTATAACGGCCTAAGGCCCTGGCTACCAGCAGGAAAAGGTTTGTTCTTATCAGGTGTGGGGGGATTCTAAAATCAACATTGTAGCTTTGTTGAAATGATATTAAAAATCCGTCACTAGCTCCTAGACTATGGGTTGGCATGCTGGCATACTAAAATGATTTTAGACTGATTTGAGAATATAAGCCCAGTAACTAAAGTAGACTGCTTATGAATAATTTCTCTGTTGGCCCAAGTTCCAAGTTCCTAGCCTGTAGAAATTTTAGAAACTATCAACAATACCTACTGATGATCAGTATTTGTATATTTCAGGGTTTTCAACCATTAATTAAATTTACCTTTCTCGTTGAATTTTGTTTTGTTTTTTGAAGGCAGTCACTTTGGACAACAGATCTTTCAAAACCATGAAGTAACTTTTCTGTGGGAATGTTTCCAATTCAATGTTGCCAACTTTACAACAGAATCTTGTGCAAAAAAAAAACGGCTGGTTCAGTTTTCACAAAAAAAAAGAGAATAGCCCAAGTATCAAATTTAAGTGAAACTGGCAACAGCATCCAAAATGTTGGTCACCCAAAGAGTAGTTTACTGGTAAAAACTACATACTCCTAATTAATCTCTGGTAGGTTTCCATCAACAATTTCCAGTAATTTCAAAACTTCTGAAAAATCCAAAGATTTCTGAAAATCTGTTCACCAAATTACCTTACTGAACTACCCCTTGGGACCATCTGTATAAATCTACAATTGGTTCTTACCTTAGCAGTCAAGAGGTTCTCTTCAGTCTCAATTTCCTCTACTTGCGGCTTCTTCGCCGCCGCCCTCTTGGCACGCTTGGCAGGTGGACCGTTATTTGTGGCAGAGCTTGTCGGCTGTAGAAATAAAAATTATAGTTAGCCAATACTTGATAGGCTGATGTGAAGACATCTTACCTCTCCAAAGGAAGGGAAGCTGGTGTCGAAGCACATTGACTGCTCAGGGACAAGATATGACGGATCCATGCCAGTGGAATCTTCCAAGGGGTCATTTCGAACGTCAACATGTTCAAACGCTTCTTGTTTGACAGATACTTCAGGCTTGGCCAGCTCATGGGTCCCGTGGACGTCAACGCCAAGCAGTTTTACGAGTTTTTGTTCTGACTCGGAGCTTTGTTTGCGGAACAGGTACAATATGTCTAACTTAGAGGAACAGCCATCACAGATCTTTTTGGGGAGTCGGTCGTTCGGTGTAATCTGAAAAATGGGAGAACAAAAATTACGCTAGGTCCTCGAAATCCTAGAATTAGTGAGCGAAAGGAAGCACAGAAACCGCGAAGAAAATTGCAATATTACAGAGTGGGGAGGACAGACTGCGCAACCAGTTGAAGGTCATTCAAGCGACGCCATCTCTCCCACCACTCGAGCGACCCACCCTGTATATTGATTTTTTGACTGACAATAACCGCCTGTTTAACGGCCTATAAAAACGACGAAATATTGATTTTGGTTCGAAAGCAGCAAATAAACTGTAAAAACCTTCGAAATTCTTCAATAAAATGCCAACGACGGACCGACAAGACAAGTTTGTAAAAACAAAGAAAAAGGAATCAATCGAGGCAGCGTTGCTTTAGTGGCTGCAAATAACGCGAAACAAAACGGCCACAGCCGCCTCTACAGAATAATTTTACGACGAAATAAATTTAGGATGATGACGTCACACGGCGATATTTCCGAAATAAAGTCGATGGCCCGCAATTCCCAAAACAAAACGTGGTGGGGGTCCCGCGTGAAGTCGAAACACAAAAATCAACAAGCCAAAAATTGTCAAATTTCAACTGGGGAATATCAAAAACCTCGATAAACGGGAAACAAAAATGGCGGACTGACGCCACTTACCTTCACCGGCAGGCACGAACTGATTTTTTCGTAAGTCTCTTTATCATCACTAGCCACAGGAAAAATCGGTACGTTGACTGAGTTTTTGTCCAAGCACAATCGGCACAACTGCATTAATTCTTCGGCGCTACCCATTTTGCCGCAAGAATTTCATAAAAGTCATTGGAGTACCAAACACACAACCACACCCTCCAGCTACTGCGACACGAATGGACGCAAACGAAGAGGACGGAAGTGGCTGGGCGTGCAAATGGCGCGAGTGCTCATGGGAACTGACAGCCTGCGGGCGGCATATTCAAATCCACCACCACAGTTTACGCTTTTCAATCAATTTTTTCTTCGAAAATTCAATTGATTTCACTTTAAATCGTCTAACTGCATACCCGCCCACACATTGCCAGTCATATATTTGCTCCAACAATTTTTTTTCGATATCCACCCTTAAAGGTAAGTACAGGACACGATCATTTCAAACTTTATGGGAATATTTGCAACTCCCAAGAAAAAAAGTTATGATTTTGTAGTTCAGAAGCTCGTACAACTATTTGAAGAGGGAGGTCTCGACAGAAAATCCGTAACTGAATTATTTACAGACGAAATCGATTTACTTTTTTCACAATCGAACGTGAAGCGCGCGTCTTTATCGGATATATTGGAGTTTTTTAGTCGGAAAGCTGTTTTTGTAAAATGTTTTCATCAAGTTTTCAGCTGAAAGCTAGAAAAAACTTTTTGTCGGCTAAAGAGAGGAACGCGCTTGTTACTAGCGACCGGAAGTGCGCCATGTCCCATGATGCCTCAGGGTTGGCGTCATTTGCTGTCTCTTTCTGGCCCACTCATGGCCTACTTTGTGCATGGCGCAATACGTGGGCTGATAAGAAATTATTCGACGTAAACCGTTGAGGTGCATTATTCTTCTCTTTAGCGTTATTATTTTTATCATCATTGTTATTTGAGGGTGATAAGTCAGAACGAAACATGCGGGAATCGACGTACGATAATACAGGGTCATTCAAAAAAGATGTCCATTGTCCACCCCCATTTTTCTAGAGATTGGTTAACGATAGCGAGTTGCGGCAAAAACTGTTGTGTTCAGCTGCTTTTTCTGTTCAAGTTTAATATGTCCACAAAACTACTTCACCAAAACTCTGATGAGTACGAGGGCACCTCAAAATTTGAGAATTTTTTTTCCATTGCACATAATATTGAGTGATATATGTCATTGAAAAGGTCTTGAACACAGATGTCTTGAAAGTTTTCAACGGTCAAGTGCAAAAAGTTTCCGAAAATTTCCAGCGGTTTTCATTTTATGATAGAAAACAATAAAAACCTGGCAAAACCTTGGAGGGGCAAAGCACGTTTTTATGTATGAAATGAATAAATGATCGAGAATCAATGGAAATTTTTTCAAACTGCAAACTGCATTTAATAAAGCTAGGGTTTCACGATGTCAATTGACCGGTCGAATGAGCCGTCAATTGACCGGTCATTTGACCGTGTCAAATACTCTGGTCAATTGGGCTCTGATACGGAATAGCGCTGGTCAAAACAGCGTTCCAATAATAGCGCCGGGCAAAATAGCGTCGCGTCGAAAAAGCACTGGACGTGATAGCGCCGCGACAAAATAGCACAGGAATTAATAGCGTCGCGTCAAAAAAGCTCTGGACATAAAAGCGCCGGGACAAAACACCGCCGCGACACGATAGCGCTTTTCGCTTTTTTGTGAGAAATATTGCTACGACAAAATAACGCCGAATTGTTACCGAGGTCGGTTTTTCTGGCGTCTGCTGTTGGCAAAAGTATAAAATATTTGTGACGGCTTATCGGGAAAATGAAAATACGACATGAACCAAATTGTTGAGTTGATGATGCACAATTGATTATTGTTTGTAAGATGTGATTTCCAGGAGTTTCACGATATCCTTCATATTATATGTAGGTACTTACCTACTATACTCTATACACTGATAGAAAGGACCACCAGATTCCTCCGCTTGAAAAGTAGTCCCGAGCGTTACCCGCGAAATTTAAAATTCCAGTTAGAAAGAGGTGCTTATTTCCGCTTATCACAGCTAAGTGCTATGGTAATTTTAAATGAAACCAGTTTAATACCAACTTTAATAAATGAGAAAATAATGTTTTTGAATGAAGCAGATTTTATTACACAACACTCACAACAGCCGAGCCGACTAAAAAAGTTTAATGAAAATAACAAACATCATAGAGAAATGGAGGTTAGAAATCGTACGTAAGTGTCAAACTCGCTGAATGTAATGCCATTGGCTTGGCGTAGGAATAATTTGCCCGGGTAAGACTACCAACCAAACAAAACTAATATTAGTTCCAAACGCGCCTATGTTGTTACATTCTTTGGTTCTTTTGTTTGCTATAGGTTACATCACTGAAATTCAAAAAAGTCCGTTCTATCGGTGTACAGACTATACCTATACTATAACTATTCATACAGGGAGCTGAGCAGGGACACAGGTACAATCATAATTGGTAATTGAAAATGATTTGCTTACTTCAAAACAAAACGCCTTCGTCCAAGTACAATAATTTTTTAATACGTTCACTGCCAATAAGCATATTTTTGAAAAAAGTCCCCTCCCCCCAGGCCGCTCAAGAAAACAATACTGACCGTCGAGGTACATCTGCGGGTCATGCTTGTCCAATGTAATGCACGGCGACCGTCAGCTGGACCAGCGGTCAGCGGTGCATACGGACACTCGGACACATCGAGCCACAAAGAATGCTGGGCCCATCGGACCAGCGTGGCAGTGAACGTGTTGAGGGTGTTAAGGCTTTTTGAGCTGCTTTTTTGTTGCAGCGCTATTATTCACGGCGCTATTTCGTACGGGGCCATTTTTTCGCAACGCTATTTTTTACAGCGCTGTTTTGAAATGGCGTCATTTACTACGGCGCTTTTTTGTCGCGACGCTATTTTTGTCGGCGCTTTTTTGTCGCGACGTTATTTTTCCTGGCGCTTTTTTGTTACAGCGCTATTTTGGTAGCGCTTTTTTGACCGACGCTATTTTGACCAGCGCTATTCCGTATCAGAGCCGGTCAATTGACCGGTCAAATACGAGCCTCCGGGCCTCGTTTGGCCCGATTTATAATAATTCAAATTTATTAAAGTCTAAAAATAAAACCAAATATTAGTTTTATTTTTGGAACATTATGTTATATCATAGGTATACCTTATATTTGTATGAGTAGGTACCTGAACTGAGTTAGTTAAGGTGTTCGCGTACTTACCTACCAATAATTACCAAAAATTAAAATTGAAATATATTTTTATTCAAATTTATTTGTTTTGAAATAAAATGAAAAATCGAGTACAATATAGTACCGTATGATCAAAAACTTTCCTCCTTTAGGCAGGCTGTGGTCTGGTCATTATTGGCAGGCAAACAAAGCTGTTTTTGGCCAAGCCACAGCCTGCCTAGAGGAGGAAAGTTTCTGAACATACGGTAGGTATACTTACTTAACGAAATATTCAAATTGTTGCCTGATTTCAATAAATAATGTTGAATGATAGTAACACCTGTTTTTAGCGTAGTTTTAGCGCACTTTCCCAAAAAATGGGAAAAGGCGCTTTTAGCTTCACTTTGTCCGTCCGTCCGTCTGTCCGTCCGTCCGTACCCGGGATAACTCCTCGGGGAAGAAAGATATCGATGTGATCAATAGTACATATGTCCAGGATGTCAAGTTGACTTTTAGTTTTTTGTTATTCTGCTGCCACCCACTCAGCATAGCATGTCACGTTACATGAATGAGATTATCTCAATCATGTAACAAAATAACATCACATTCAACGTTCCTTCCATATCTCTGAGATGTTCATTAGCGATATGTTATACGATTTAATGTCTGAGAGATGTTTCAAAATGAACTTGAAATGGAACATCACACCATGGAACATCTACCGGACATAACATTGTGACTAGCTTTCAACTTGCCAAAATATAACCTCTCACTGACGTCAGTGAGACGTGTAGCCACTGAGAGATTTTTGAATTTGGCGGGCTCCCACTCAGCACGTCATTTATGAGCATGTCATGTCTTATCTTTGTCTTATGAATGAGATGATCTCAATCGTGTCACAAAATAACATATCACAATAAACGTTACTTCCGCATTGTGATGTCTATGTGATGTTCATCCGCGATGTCATACGATGTTATGTCTGAGAGATGTTTCGAAATAAATTTAATTTGAACATCACACATGAGACATCTACCGGACACCGGACATAACTTTGTTACTGCTTTCAACTTGCCGAAGTGTAACATCTCACTGACGTCAATGAGACGTAGCGACGTAGCCACTGAGAGGTTTTTTAATTTCGCGTTCGCACCTTTGGTGAACCCTTTTGTGTATGCTCTTGTGTTATTCGGCTTCAAAATGGTCCCTTTTTTGTCTTATATTGCTTTTCGAATACTTTGATGACTCCCGTTTATGTTTTATTGTAACGTCCGGGGCCCCAACGGAGTACTCTTGTGTCTTGCTGTAACGTTTCGAGCCCCAGCGAGGCCCTCTGGGCTTGGTGTATCGTTTGGAGTTCTAATGAAATATCCCGAGAAATATCCCTGACATCAAGTGCCCTGTTCAAATATACTATATCGGACAAGTTGGTAGCTTAGACGAATCGGCAGCAGTGTCTCTAACTATTACCTGTGGCCTGTGGGGATCCAGGTTCGAATCCTGCGGAGGACGCCAATAGAAGAACAACTTTCCTCCAGGAAAAACTTGCTGTATAGATTGTAAAAATTAGTAAATATAGGTGCGGAACCTCCTATGACATAAAACTATGTTGAAAAGGGGTTAAAAATTAATTTTTATTCAAAAATACACATCCAAGATGCGACGTACCATGTACGTTAAAAAGTGATATCTACGAGATGTGGAATAGTGATGTAGATAGTATGTTACATTTGGACATCTTTGAGAGATCTCATTCATGTTCTGATTACCCGGACATAAGAGGTAACAGAGATGTCCACTTAACATCGCATATACTTTTTTTGTTGACATCGCAGGTGCTACTTGAACATCTAATTGATGTCACAGAGATGTTTTCTTGCTGAGTGGGCATCTTTGATCCGCCATTTTGAATTTCTCTAAAAGTGATCCGATTGAAATGAAATTTGCTGGCAATGTGAATCACATCAAGATCTTTCCAATTTTCGACAATTGATGTCCCGCCGCCATCTTGTATTCTCCATATTGAACATGTGTTTCGAAGTGCTAGAACTAGGAGAATTATGCTTAAACGAAAAGAGATATCGATGTGGTGCAAACGCCAATCGAATGCGTACGTGACCACCATATAAAGTTGACTAATGACTTTCATCACTTGGCTGCCATCTTTGATCCGCCATTTTGAATTTCTCTGAAAGTGGCCTGATTCGAGTGAAATTCGCAGGCGATGTGAACTTTAATTAGATACATCCAATTTTTGACAATTGATGCCCCGCCGCCATCTTATATTCTCCATATTGAACATGTTTCAAAGTGATAGAACTAGGAGAATTATGCCTCAACGAAAAGAGATATCAATGTGGTGTAAACGCCAATCGAATGCGTACGTGACCACCATATAAAGTTGACCAATGATTTTTGTCACTTGTCCGCCATCTTTGATCCGCCATTTTGAATTTCTCTGAAAGTGGTCCGATTTGAGTGAAATTTACAAGCCATGTGAACTTCATCAAAGTACATCTGATTTTGGACAAATGATGCTCTGCCGCCATATTGAAATTTCTTATCACTCAACGATTTTCATAGAGCTTGGGACTCACCCGAGGACTCACCTTTGTTTGGAATATGATCATTTTTATTCTCCAGCCAAATTCCAACATTCTGCCGCCATCTTGGCCGCTACATTGGAATCTCTTATTAGTGGAACGATTTTCATGAAACTTGGAACTCACCCTTGTCTATAGTACGATCATTTTGATTTTTAAGCCAATCTTCATGGATCTGACGTTATTTTGGCCGCCATATTGGAATTTCTGCCCAAATAACGGTAGAACCCTCGATAGAACCCTAAATAACATCTTGCGTTCACTAATCCTTCAAAAAGGAAGTGCGCTACTGGGCCTCATGCCCATGAGGCATATTCGCTTGTTTTAATATTTGACCGATTTGACCGTCAATCGACGGTAAATCCTATTTGACCGGTCAAAATGCAACCCTAAATAAAGCTCATCAAAACGGTCAGTATGATTCGTAACTCAATATTATCATATTATGCAATGACTATTTTAAAATTTTGAAATTTTGAAATTTTCCGAAGTGAAGATTATTTTGATGAAATTAATTATTTGCTGAAAAACCGTCAAAGGTAGGAACTTCAAATTTAGTGTACCTATAGAAGTTTCTCAACAGTGCGAATGTACATGCAAAGATTTGAATAAATCTAACCAGTGCAGTGGCTGCGAAATTGGGATGGGGATTTTGTTGAAAATTATTCTAGACACGTTCGTGTTTTTCAACTTTTACTTCAGAACGGTGCATCCTACGGAAAAAATGTAAGAAAAATGAAAGTTTTGGATTGAACAAGTCTATCAAAAATATCAAATTTGAAGCTCGTGCCGTCAGGAGCAAAATACAGCATACATCAAAATTTTTGTCATTAGAAAAAAAGCAACATAGCTTCATTGCAGTTATGGCTTAACAGAATAAAAGGCTTGGTTCTTGGCTTCATGGTGAGTGTACTACGTAAGGGCTTATTCATAGCTATGTCACATTCTTCGGAAATACAAAAATTTTGATGTATGTAATACAGAGTACTCCTGACAGTACCTTTGACAGTTCTTGAGCAAATAATCAAAAACTTTGCTACACTTTCCATCTTCGAGGGGCTGTAACTCCCTCACGGGGCACTTGAGGAAAATATGTTACTGTATCTTTTCGACTTATTTATTTTAAGAGTATATCATGCAAGATCACTGAAACACCCTGTATAAAGCACCGATCTTTGGCCTACGGAGGAGTATTCAGTTCAGAGCGATAAGAGAGAGTAGTAACAGCGATATTCCCAAGAGTAAATAATTGTTGGCAAGTACTTATTGTAGTACGCAGTAATAAGCAGTTTATGTTTTCAAACGATCGTCTCAATGGGGTATCGTATACAAGAATCACAAAATAAGATTTTATTAGTATGGACCTTTCATTAAATAGATAAAATTATCAACTGAGCAGCTAAAACACAAATAAAAAAAAATTCGGCCGAGAAAAAAGTAATTGAAGTTTCGCTTCTTCCAGTCTATCGGTTTTAATCAAGTGAATTCGCGCGCAGTGTCTGCGCAGGGTTGCGTTCGAGAACTACACTATTCTGCGATTGTTGCAGAAATGACCGTTCGAGATCTCTTCTATGCGCACTATCGGCAACGCAGTAAACCGTTTGAGAACTCAAAACGTGTCGCGTTGAAGTGACAAATTTCGCAGCACCTCCGAGCGCCGTGAAAGTTACTCGTCATGCGCACCTCAGCACCCCACATATTTCTCGGTCAGACTTTATTTTATTTTGACCATAATCTTTCGATTGAGTACTTACGTGATAGGCAGTACCTATAAAAATGGGTACTTTATCAGAAAAGCTTACTTTACTTTGAAACTAAACAGCACTGCGATCGCCAATCAGTGAGATTGAGAGTGACATTTCCAGCACAGCGAAAATCGTTCGGAAAGTGGTAGTTACTTTGCCTTACTTGATACCCCACTCCAAAAATGCAAGAATCGCAGAATAGTGTAGTTCTCGAACGCGACCCAGTGTTAGCGCGAATGTAAACAAAGCATGCACAAGGTCGACATGAAAGCAACATATCAGCGGCAACGACAGCATCGTTGCCATAGTAACACGCAACGTCTAGTTACGTCACTAGACGTTAAAATCAAACCGCTCTGCTTCGCGCCTCGGTTTTCAACTTTTTTTTCCAAGAGAAGTAATTGCTTCTGAGATACTATGTTGCTATCCCTGGGTTGCACCAACGCTCAATTAATATAATACGAGATTAGTGAAACTTCTTTTGGTCAGTACTCGTTGGTGAGTAATAGAAATAATTTTGGTTTCACAAAAGTGAATGATCCAATGATTCATTAGCTGAAGATTCAATGCATTTCCCACGGTCAGCCTACTAGGATAGGGTAGTGACCACCATCGAAAAATATAAACAAAAACCATACTAATCGAATGTAGAGCCTTAGTAACAAGACTACGTTTCTTGAAAATTCGAAAAAAAAGTTCCAAGTGTCTCAAAATCTGCCTTGAAAGTGGCTACTTTTGCGAACGATTTCAAATCTACCGAGCTGTAAGGCGGGCTATGACGTTTCAATCTTTTGACAGTAGTGGGGATGACCCCACCTCCGTTGCCTGTGTGTCAAGTGTCAAGTGTTGACGTTGACGTTTGCCAGCATAACATAACCATTGAAGTCTGATGTAGTTTTGAAATGTTCATAAATCATAAAAGATTTTACCATGGGTAAATTTTAGGAAGTCGCCTGTTCACAATCGGGCTCCACATTTTCAAGCAAAACAACTAAACAACACAAATCACCGCACAGATACACAAAGCGTAAACAATATACAATCAGCTGTTATGAGCGTTGACGGGTTGACGCTAGTGCTTTTTGTAGTAAGTTCTGTAGTGTTGTCAAGCCTGCTTCTCCGCCTATGAAAGATTGTGACGTCGACGGGTTGACGCTAGTGCTTTTTGTAGTAAGTTCTGTAGTGTTGTCAAGCCTGCTTCTCCGCCTATGAAAGATTGTGACGTCATCGCGCCCGAGATCGCGCCAAATTTGAAATGATCGAAAACTTTCAGAATTTTTTTCACCAAGAAAACTTGCGAAAAAAATCTGTTAACTATATAGCGTCACTTATCAAGAAAAGAACTTAAAAAAAAATAATAATAAAAAAATCGGTCACTACCCTATTGACCAGATTGAAATCCGTTTAATCTCGTATAAGCGTCAATTGCGTATTATTTTTTTGGTGCAACCCAGGGAATGTCTGTGGTAATCTAACATTGTACTTTAGTTTGAATGAATAAAAAAAAATTTGTATAAGACCCCATTGTAAACGGACCTAAACGCGAAATACGTAACATTGTTTTGAATTTTTTTACCAAACCGTTGGTGGCCGACTTATGAATATTAAATGTCAACTACATAGGTACTTACTGGGTATATTAATAATAATGATAATAATAATAATAAGATGGCGACGATTTGTGAATTTTTTTCTTAATTCCATTCTCCGGTGACTAGGTACATGTTACACACAAAGAATTCGATTTTCGCTAGGTCCTCTGGTTCAGGGGCAAATAATTAATAAAGCAGATAGTTAGACCGATGGACAGACGGACCTCAAAATGCCGCTTAGAGCAGCATTTCTAGTAAAGTACGCTAGAAAGACAATGACGTAAGTTCGGTTTGTATAAATATCAGGGTGTACTCGAAAATGTTAAATAAAGAAATTTGCCATAGCTAAACTATGAACTGTCATATTTATTAGAGTAACGAGACCTGTCAAAAAACTAAATTCTGTTGTTTAATTTTATCCAGTTTCATTTTTCCAATTGGAGGTGCCGTTGATGCGAAAAAAAAATACAAACCACAAGAATTTGGCGCGGTTTTTCCAAGATGGCGGTCTTAAGCTACTCGATATACAAAAATGTTTCATGGCTTATTTTCATGCTGGTGTTGTGGGGAATCCAAAAAGGTATGACACGTCAAGTCCCCAAGGTGGAAACCACTCGAGTCCCCTGGCTCAACGACTAAATTGTATGGAATGAGGGAGGAAAACGAAATCAATTGCTACTTTCATCACAAGAATACGTATATTGTAAAAATTAAACAGAAATTAACACAAAATTGAACAGAAAATTCAGTGGCGTAACTAGAAGTGTTCAATGGGGGGGGTCACGACTGAAAAATATGCGAATATGCGAGCAAATCGAATAAAGAAGCGTCGCATTTGAAATTTTTCCAGGGAATTCGATGGCTAATTGGGGGGGGGGGGGTTGACCCCGACCCCCTCTAGTTACGCCACTGAATTGAAATCAACAAAGAATCAACTCTAACTGGTTCTCGAACATTTTCTAACATTTTTAATTCAATTTCCCGAGAATTTTCTGGTTGAAAATGTAAAACCGCGGCCTAGGTTTTCGAAACCACGGTTTTAAATGATGGAGCTTGAAGTGAAGTGAAGTGAAGTGAAGTAAGATGATTTGGAATAAGATTACAAATTTGAGGTTTTCCCGGAAAATTCAAATTTTCCTGACAAAATTTTCAATTTTCTCCAAATCATTTTCAATATTTCTCTCTGATTCCAACTTCCCACCCGAAGGGTCGTTTCGAACAAAAATTTCCATAGGTTCCTGAATACTACCTAGTCGGGAAAGTTTTGGGGTGACAACCGATTTTTCCTTTCCAGTAACGCTACAGCAAGAAGATTGTAGTCATTTTCGACTTATTTAAAGATATGAAAAATAAAAGTGTTGATGTTGAAAAATGAGTAGGGGTCAATTTATGAAAATAATTGACATTATATTAGGTAAGTACTGCTATTTTGTTGACTATTTCACACGTTGACTCGATTCGAGAAAGAAGAACACGAATATGAGTAAAAAAACAATTACAACCCAAAATAATCGTTATAGGGGATAAGGGATAAATTAAGATCGCTAAATTGAAAGAAAACCTATATTTTTTTGTTGTCAACGTACAGGTGTTCACGATAAACTTCACCCCCCCTCCAGGAGATTCCCCTTTGAGATACCTATCTTGAAAAACTGAAAACTTTCTCTCAGCGATTTTTCCCAGGGATCTTGAATCGATCGTCTAAAAGTTTTCAATTGGTACCGTATACAGGGTGTGACATGTAACTTTTTTCTCAAATGCAACACCCTATATTTTATAACGTCATTTGATGAAGCCTTTCTTTCTGATTACGAAAATATATGACATTTAATGATTTATTTTGACAAGGAAGCTGTCAAAAAAATAATAAAATAGGTAGTCAAATAAATTAAAAATTAAAAATTACGCGACACCCTGTATTAGGAACGAATTAGATCATTTATTTATCCATGCAGAGTTGAATTCTGCAGACAAAATGCTGCGAGAATAACTTTTTTTCAAGTGAACTGTAAAAACCAAAGTCATCTTGTCGCGAAACAAAATTATTTGACTAGGTACGTACCTATTATATTATTTTTCCGACAACTCCCTTCTCAAAATAAATCATATTGTGTCATATTGCGACAATTGCGACATCACTTAAATAGCGCGCGCTCGATCGCCGCCTACGTCACAATATATATTTGTAATTAAAAAAAAAAGGCTCCAACAAATAACGGAATAAAATATAGGGTGTTACATTTGAAATAAAAAAGTTACATATCACACCCTGTATACGATACCAATTAGAAACTTTTAGAGGGTCGATTTAAGGTCCCTGGGAAAAATCGTGGAGAAAAAGTTTTTAGTTCTTCGAAATATCTTAAAGGGGAATCTATACCTTCAACCTTCAATATCAATACCGAAAACCGAGTTCAGTGTTCAATACTTCTACCCAATCTTTCAGCTGAAACATTAATATGGCAGAGGTAAAGGCGAGGGTAAATGGTTTTTCATTTTGAAATGCATAATATATAACGTAGAGTAGCTAGATATACCTATACGTTCAGGTTGCTAAATGACAAAATCAACTGGGTAGTTTCACATACAATTTGTATTGAAGGCATCATCAACTGGAATAATGGAGTTTACTACATCACTCATCAAAATAGACCAGCTTTAAGAGTGTTAGTGTTGGCCTTTTTTTGTACAAGGTACCTAATTTTAATTTGAAACAGACGTGGTCTGATTTTAACGTGCATTGTGAATCTGCGAGTAGGTACCTACTTGTTCTCGGGACACAGCAACATTATTATACTCATCTAGGCACATTTTTAGCTTTACAAATAGAAATTATCGTAGGAGACTCCTGCTACTCTCTCTGATTTTGAGACCTACGTGAGCTTCCCCAAACAGATCAAGATCAAGTAGCAGATGTTCCTGCTTGTGCTCTGGCGGCGATGCTATTTTTGCCCTAATTTCACTTGACAAATAATTTCATTCATGGGGACTATTAATAACGCGGCGTGAGATGGTTCGAGTTGGTGTGGGAAAATTTCCAGTTAGGGGTCAGTCCAGTGGCGGACTTCAATCCTAAATTTTAGGTATACCTATTGGTGGGTATGTCCCGCGAATAGCTCTCAATCCCTAAAAGATACTGCGAACTGACTGGACCCTTTTTTTTTTCTAATGACATCAAGCTTCTACCCATAAGAGCCCATACTTAAGTGATTTGCGTCAAAATCGGTCAATAAGAAATTATTTCGCGAAGAAATTTAAATAGGTAGGTACCTATCTAAATATTTCACAAAATCTGGAGACGAAATGTATAGGGGTACGTAAACATTATAAATGTACCTATATTATTATGTAGGTACGATATATTATGTACCTACCTAGTTATCTACCTACCTATAGATACAATTATTTATCACCTACCTTCAAATTTAATTCTGCTGCGGTTCTTGTTGTAGAAAAAGATTCAGGACAGTTTTAGGGCAATGCTTCAAAAGTACCAAAAAAATATCAAAAAAACATGCAGGATTTAATTTTTGGAAATATGGAGGGTAGGGTGGCGGATTTTCAAGCCCCTCTATCTTCGTTATCTCAAATGATTCCGCAAAAACTGTGGAACAGTTCAAGAGATTTTTTTGTCACCGTTCAATAGTTATGATATGAATTTTCATTCATCATACATGGGTGTCATCATAAATTTTGAAAATCCAGTTTTCTTCAGAGACACATGCACAAAACTTTCTGAAGAATCGCATCATATTCTATTTGTTGCTCTACATCAGATTAAGAGCCAACCATGTAACTTTTTGAAGGGGCTTTTCAAGCATACAGATTTTCAAAATTTATGTCTCACCCCATATACTTAGTACCTACCTCGGTACCTACAGAAATGAAATTGCAGAACACATCCAATAGTTGAAAAAAATGCCTTTCCATTTTGCTTCAAAGAGTTTACAAAGATCGTTGCAGACAACGAAAATAAAGCAGCTTGAAGTCTTACCCTTTGATTCCGCCCTCCCCCATATTTCCAAAAATACATTCATAACACAATGAGAAAAATCCACAATAAGTACCTAGTTGACAATATTTACTAGTTGAAAAAAGCATCACATACAGAACATTACAGAATTATTGCAAACATTCAGCCACTCATGGTATTAACCGAGGTATTGACACTGAAAATTTCTATTTATTTCTTGAAAACAATAATACCGATTAGGTACCTATAGGATGAAATGAAACGTGCTACGATAGATAAGTACAGTTGACACGTAACGTTATCAGCTCTCACATTACTTCAGAATTTTCAATTTTAACACATTTTACATTACCTCGTAAACTAACGTAAAAAAACCATTCCAATATGTTACTTACCTATATCGTAAATTACTAATACTGTAAAGGTTGTCGGCACGGCACGGATATTTCGATTGCGCAGAAACTTGTTTTGTATTTTCACATAATCAGAATCACATTCATAATTTAAATTCAATAAGCTTGGGGTGCAAAATTGAAGCTCAATCAGAGAAATGCTTCAAAGGAACCAGAGAAATGCTGAAAATATTTCAGGTTTTCCATTTTTGGAAATATTGGTGAGGGTGGTCCTTCGAGCTCATTTATTTTCGCTATTTTTAACGATTGTAGAAGATAAACTGTTTCAATATAGAATAGAGCAATTTTTTTGAACCTTTCTGAATTGTGTTTTGGAATTCCATTTACAACACAGGGTGAGTCATACATTTTTTATATGTGGTAAAATGTTCCATAGGTTCTCAAACCAATGTTCAGTAAGGAATAACACGATTCACCCATCCACTTGCTGGTAATTAAATTCAATGATTTTATGATATAATTATCGATTATACCTTCCAACAATGCTATGCAGGATAATTTAGTTTTTAATTTACAAAAAACTCGCAATATCCACTTCAAAAGACGCGCAGTGTAGTTTAAAATAACGAAAATGGAAGAGCCGAAGGACCATCCTTGACTCCAATATTTACAAAAAAAAACCTTAGATTTTTTCAGCATTTTTCCGGCACTCGAAACATTTCTCCAGTTTTCTTCCCAAGTCTACAAACACCTAAATATGTTATTTCATGTATGAGATATAGAAAATTATAATGGTTGTATTCGAAAACTCTTTTTGAGGGGAAAAATTATCAAAGATTAGTTTTTGGTTTTCCATGATATCAAAAACTATTATGGTCAAGAGGAAAGCATTTAGTTGGGGCGTTGGGGGGTATCCAAATCCATATTGCGTGAGCACCCTGTACCTAAAATAATTAAAATCGCTTAATATCAATCAGTTTTATGGGTTCTACGTCCATGCTGCTTCGCTCCTGCATTTCTCCCATTGCTATTTTTGAAATTTGGCACATTTCATGTAAATACTGGTGATTTGCGTTGGCGTGTCCCGGACCTATTTTACATTCTTCCCAAGTTCTGTAACACTTTATATTTTATACCATATATGGAACGAAATTATGTGCCTACAAATAGCAGCACACTTCAAAGTACTGTTTCTATTTTTCTCTGGCTTATCGAAACAGAGTTGGGGTCCTCTTAAAACTATACTTAGCCAGATTCAGAAATTCTGTTGATGCATAAACCTACCTAACGGTAATTTTTGGCCTTAGGGTCACCGGCGTCTATTTTTAACGCCCTGTGTGTGCCCCCTTCGAGGGCCGATGATGCCTTATTTGGACCACAGTGCGCGTCTGCGTCGCTGAATGTGCTTAGCACTCCATACATGGACGCTACACGTTATTTCGGGTGCTAAACCGACGCTATAAAAACCCCGTCAAGACGTCCTTACCACCACTCATTGCTCGCTAGCCCACCAGTGCGTCCCATATATTTTCACCAGGTGCGTATCCCCCTTCCCCTTTCATCTAAATCGATGTATAATAATAAGATTATACTTATTTTAATTCGATTATACTTATAGTCTTTCATTTTTTGCAGGAGTGATCACAGTGAACCGCGAAAATGTGCGACGATGATGTTGCGGCCCTGGTCGTGGACAACGGCTCGGGAATGTGCAAGGCTGGATTTGCCGGGGACGACGCCCCACGCGCCGTCTTCCCTTCGATAGTCGGCCGTCCGAGACATCAAGGTGTGATGGTGGGCATGGGTCAAAAAGATTCGTACGTCGGGGATGAAGCGCAAAGCAAAAGAGGTATCCTGACTCTGAAGTACCCCATTGAACACGGAATCATCACCAACTGGGACGACATGGAGAAAATCTGGCATCACACCTTCTACAACGAACTGAGAGTCGCACCCGAGGAACATCCAATTCTCTTGACTGAAGCACCCCTGAACCCCAAGGCCAACAGAGAGAAAATGACCCAAATCATGTTCGAAACCTTCAACACACCCGCAATGTACGTCGCGATCCAAGCCGTCCTTTCTCTGTACGCCTCCGGACGTACCACCGGCATCGTATTGGACTCTGGCGACGGTGTATCCCATACCGTACCCATCTATGAAGGCTACGCTTTGCCGCATGCCATCCTCCGTCTGGACTTGGCCGGCCGTGACCTTACAGATTATCTCATGAAGATCTTGACCGAGAGAGGATACTCGTTCACCACCACAGCTGAAAGGGAAATCGTGAGGGATATCAAGGAGAAGTTGTGCTATGTCGCTTTGGACTTTGAACAAGAAATGGCCACCGCAGCCGCTTCGACTTCACTAGAAAAAAGCTACGAACTTCCCGACGGCCAAGTCATCACCATTGGAAATGAAAGGTTCCGTTGTCCTGAAGCCCTGTTCCAGCCCTCGTTCTTGGGAATGGAATCCTGCGGCATCCACGAGACTGTTTACAACTCAATCATGAAATGCGACGTGGACATTCGCAAGGACCTTTACGCTAACACTGTACTCTCCGGTGGTACTACCATGTATCCAGGTGAGTTAGATTATTTTATTGCTTCATTTAAAAAAAAAACATTTTTTTATCCAATTTCAAAACAATAGAACTGAATCAAGAGGATTTCTTTTTGTGTTTTTTGCTAAATTTTGTTCAGGAACAATAGAACTGAAACCAAATCTTGTTCGCAGGTATTGCTGATCGTATGCAGAAAGAAATTACCGCCCTCGCTCCCTCGACAATCAAGATCAAGATCATCGCTCCTCCAGAAAGGAAGTACTCAGTCTGGATCGGCGGATCCATTCTGGCTTCGCTGTCCACCTTCCAACAGATGTGGATCTCCAAACAAGAATACGACGAGTCCGGCCCTGGAATTGTTCACCGCAAGTGCTTCTAAATACCAAATTGATGGACAAATCGACACCACCACCACCCCCACGGCGCTGCACTGCCCTGATCCTAGACTCTCACATTCACCAGCATCTTTTTTTGAGAACCTTCTTCTTATTGTATATTTACAAATTTTTAGGACTAGTGTTATACTATTGTATACCTTTTAATTATTATTATATTATGTATTAAAAAATATAAATTCATTCGTAATAACGTCTAGTCTTTGTTTGGCGTCGCTGCGGTGGTATTTTTAAAATAGGTACGCATACCTCTGATTCAATCGCGTTCCAATTACCAGATGCATTCTACTGTGTAAAAATACGTATCGATCGAAATAGACCTCAAGTAGAGGAGCACGTGTGTCCAAGTGGGGTGTGTTTTATTCTTTCAAGTCTTAAGTGGTGGGCTCTAAAATTGGAACGCGTTGATCGCATCTGCAGGTATGAGATACCTACTCTCTTAGAAAGCGGTATAATCTACGTCTATATGAACAAGTCGTACTTTCATCTTTTATCGTGTATAGTAAGCATATAATTATTCACTTGATCAATGACCTGTGTCTTGAGTAAGTGAAGTCTCTCTGTAAAAACTACAGATTGTAACACATAAAGTGGAGGTTAGCCACATGAAGTATTGATCACTGACTCCAGAACAAGGCTCTATTATAGAGAACTGAATTTAAAATCGAATTTAACATTACACTCAACCTCACTGCGCTTCAATAATTGCTTCCTTTACTTTTACTTTTGTCACGTCATTGCTTACTACGGACCCTGAAAAAACTCAAAACGCGTAATAAAAGAACCTGCAAATATTGGTTGTGATCCTCATTTTTCATTCAGTCATGAGTGAAAGAATGTTTTGTAAACCGAAACGCACTTATAAACACCTATAATAATCAGGAGCACGTATGCTACTATAACGTGAGCCTCACATTCACTACGTTTACGTGGGGCTCAAAACTGATGCTAACAACAATGCTTAGGTTTACTAGAATTTGAGTTCCAAATTCATTTTTGACGAATTGTTTTCAGAAACATTGCTAAGCTCCGCGTAAACGTGGCCATTAAGAAGAGATAATTTAGTAATTTTCTTGCAGATAAAATACCTACTGCACGTTTACTGAAGTTATGAATACGTAGTTCCTAATGCAGGTATCTAATTCGTAAATGTTAGCGTAAATGAAACAACTATAGGTAGAATTGATAATATCTTTACTTAAAATATTACGAGCACGTACATAGGATCCTTTCTCTCGCATCCATGAAGAGATAAATTTGTACACTAATATACACATATACATTTATGCCTTTAAAATATACACCTAATGATCAATATAATAAAAGTTTTGTTGTTCTTAAGAATAATATCAATTTTTCCGCGTAAAGTCAACACAAAAGGCACGGCTCACCCATTCGCTTCTCCAGAACAAAATGTCTCTCGCATTATTGTTTTTTATACAAAAATAATTATGGTCGTGTCCTACATTTTGACTTTGTGCGGGAATAGATTCGACTAGCATAATCACAAAACCTAGCAAATATTGATATAAGATTGCAGCAACACCAAGCCATATCAGTCTGGTCTTATTTTTTATTTTGGAAGAATAAGAATCGACTTTGAGTTTCGTCATCATTAGAATATGGAATGAATTGCATCAGTACAATAACAATTGTAAAAGAAAACAATGTTTTACCTAATTTCATTAAAATTGTATGTACAAAAATATGTATAAAATATAAACTAGTTTTATATAAATAATAATATAATAGCGAATAAAAACAACTTTCGAATCCTAATCAGGTACCGTTCACAAGGGCGGTAAAGCCCCAGTACCTCCGTTTTTGTTGCACAAATCGTGTACGTACATACATACAGAACGACACTTAGAGATATGAGTATTAGAGAGGGGCTGATATGCGAACAAATATATTCACTGGAAATTTCAAACCGCCGACACTTGCGTTTCTTCGTCATCTGGCAAAAACCAAAAACAATGAGTTGTGCGATCATGCTTTAGATGTTTAAATATAGAAAATTGTTTCAACCATTTTCTTTTCTATATTTACACACTCTGTATGTATAGTATGAACATGATATGCATGAGGTAATACTAGTAGGTAGTGTCAAAAGTCCGTGTGTTTCGTCCTAAAGGTTTCGTCATACCATTATGATCACTGTGTCAGAGTCGGTAGTAGTCAAGTAGTCGTCGTCACCTGAAGTCGTCATTCATTAAGAAAAAAATGTGTTGTGATAGTGAGGATAATAAAAATAAGTTCATGAAGCAATTTTGCGATACATACCCTGATCAGTGTCAGGATCAGTATGATAAAGATAGCCTTGAGTGACGCCCTCGTGGGAATGGGCTCTACCCAGTCGGTGCAAGCGTGCCATTTGGGCGGCCACACTGTAGGCTGGAGGCTGTCTTCGGCCAGGACCTGAGGGTGCAATACAAAATTGTGAAAGAGGGACAAAAACTCACTGGCAAGAAAATCCAAAACCTCTGTTAGTGTTTTATGCTACATCTTTTGTTGGTGTCGACGTAGGTGTAATCAAAAATCAAACTGAACGCTGTTAGAACCAAATTCACAAGACGAGAGCGCGGATCGCATTTTACGTCTATCAGACTTCAGCCGAATTCATTTATTGTGCAATTTTACTTCTAGGTGATATACCTACTCGGTATCGTTACATGAAATGGTCAAAACTAAAATTCTCGGTTATACAGGGTGAGTCGTAAGTGGTAGAGACCTTGATTGCACTTTCATCGTTAAGGAGGCCGGAATATTGGTCAAATATTTTTTGTTCACAGTTTTCTGTCAGTTCCAGTAACCTTATTCTCTGGAGAAAAATTACCATTCAGGTCTCTTTTGAAAGCTATAAGGATGGTCTTTAACTTAACGAGCTCAAATTTTGAATTTTTGGAGAATAAACTGGACCAAAATTGAAGTGGACCACCCACAAATTTTGCCTCGGTACAAATGGGGATATCTCGAGAAAAAATTGACCGATTCTGATTTTTTTTTTGTAGACTATAGAGCAATCTTTTATTATAAGATATCATCCTCAATCACCTGATTATTGACTTAATGTAGGATATATAGGGTTACAATGAAAGATGTGCAAAAGAGACCTGACTTTAGCAAGATCCCGTTTTAAGAAAACAAGTCGCAGAATCTTGTGAGTCGCATTTTTGGAAAGCATATATCAATATCTCGGAATGGTTTTGTACTTTTGATCGTATTTTTTTTTTCACAGAGTTATTGTTTGTTTTGTGATTTATGGAGTGAGAATTGAGAAGTAAAACAAGCGCCTATCATGGTACACACTGGTGACTTTGGCAATCTTAATGCAACTGATACTTGCCACTTGCCATTGATGCATTTTGAACCATTCTGAGCCATCTAACGCGTAATGCAATCTCACAGCATGCCATACAACAGCATGCTTGATTTGCCATAGTCCTACAAGAGGTCTAGGTCCTCACTACTTCTAAGGCCGGTGGGATCAAATTGTTTCATGGTACATTTGATACAGCTATTATGTACGTTCCTGTCAAATTTCAAGGATGAGCAGCAGCCCTGGCTGAGTCTATACCAAAAAAATTCAAAAATAGCAAAAAAATAACTCTTTAGAAAAACAAAATACAATCAAAAGCCCAAAAATGTTTCTAGATGTATGCCTTTCGAAATTAGGACGGAAAAATGTCTGCGACTTTTTTTCTTGAAATGGCACCTTGATAAAGTTGGGTCATTTTGCACTTCTTCCATTGCCACCCTGTATATTGTATATAAATAAGGTCGACAATCAAGCGATCTAAGATGGTGCATGGTAGTCGGAAAACTGCTCTGTCGAGCATCACAAAAATTTTCAAAATCTGGCATTTTTTTCTCCAGGTGTCCTCATTTTAACCGAGGCAGGATTTTGAGGTGGTACACTTCAATTTTTGCCTAGTTCAATTTCCAAAAATTCAGTTTTTCGCGAAATAATTTTACAAACTGCACTCCCGTTTGCAACAAGATTTGATCCATTTCTGTATCGCTAACGGCGTAAGTGCAATAATTCACCCTGTATAATAGAGGTGTCTCAAAAGGTTCGCACTTCATTATAGGAACGTTATACAGGAACGTACGTATAGGAACGGTGCTAGAAAATGTCTGTTTGTCTTTTATTTTAAAGATATGAGAACTCAAAGGCTATAGCACTCTGACCTCCTTTATTTCCGTTATCTGAAGAAGTAAGTGTAACATACAGTAACATGTTTGGAACAAAATAATTGGTGACGGTTTTGAATCGCTGTTGTGCCCGCGTAGTGAGTCCATACATCCGCCTGTTCGGCGACTATTGCAACTGTTCCAAAACCAGACATGTAGTTTCATTAGAGTGATTCAGTTTTAACCCACCATACTTTGGAAAAATCTTCCTCTTGTTGTCCTGATTCAGAAAATAACAATTATGCCTCTCACTCGCGTTCTACAAGTGAATGATAATATCTTCACAGACGTGAGGCTTAGTGGAGCATTTTCTTTCGGGGTGGATCCGCGTAGTGATAGACAAGTTTTTCGAAAATTACGAGACAAACGTATGTTTCAAGTTTAATCAAAATCGAATCGTTAACACCCTACATCTTTTTAGTAAGGCGGTGAAAGGCATGTTCATCAGAGCATGTTATATTATATTTATTGAATCAGGATAACGACAGAAATATTTTCCTCATGTACTGTTAAAACTAAATCACCCTGTAGGTACAGACGCCGCTTGCGTCCTGTGCCTGTGTTACAGTGTCGGTGGCTGGCCGTCTATGTAGGCGTGCGTTCCGTCCTACTTGAAAATTGTTGCTTTGAAGCAGCCTATATCATGCACTGTTTCTTTGCCACCGTTTCTCAAGGATAACAGAACTTTCGCAGTTCATGGTTCACCCTGTAGTTTGTTTGAATTTATTTTTCGATCTTGATTTAATTTTGGCACGTTGCTCCTCAGCTTCCGTAAGCATTCGCTTACTGTAAATTACGATAGGTAGGTACTCTGGTCAACCGGATTTTATCTGTGAAATAGTTTTTCCATGCTTTTTGAAAAATTGGTTAGTGCGACTCTTGCCCTTTAAAAACAAGTGGTTCACATATGAAAGAAAATTAAAAAATATTTTGCCCCAAGCATTTTGCTAAAATCCCTTTAAATAACGGAGATTAATGCTATGTTTCACAAGAGTGAAAAATACGTCGTCCTATTTATAATACCACACAAATTTGTGTAGTGTTATAGCTATTGTCGGACCTTAGCCACATTCATTTTGTGCGCACTTATAAGAGCTATACGACGGCGGTTGTGAAACCTCCGAGTATAAACACGTCGTATACGGATAAATCGCTTCTGTGAAACCGAGCATACGGGGGTTCAAATGCCAGTCTTTTAAGACATTGACCGTGGGTTCCACAAAACAGATAATACGAGATTTGTTGATTTGCGATTTTTGTTTGTCAATTTATAGCTGAGTGATCAATGGAAATGCTGGTTTATTCCTCAATAATGGAAAGATTATGGGTCTAGTACAGATTTCAGGCATTTTTTGTGAGTATTCACCTAGCATTCAGCAGAAAAAAGTTCAGTTAATCTGCAATCAGCCTTGATCGCTGATCACCTTTTTTGTGGAACTGACGGTGAAAGAATAAGATAAGTATTCTTTTAGTACTTTTTCTCAGCACTCTAATAGAACGTATCTTTAAGGAAGTGCGGGCCTTTTAGGACACCTGTCTGTATTCTGTATACATATAAACATACTAATTTCTTCAGTAGAAGTTTCGCTTAGGACTTATGTTGCCCATTATTTCCATCCCGGGTTAACCCTACTTCAACATTAGGTGAGATAATGTGTCGACAGATCAATACGGGGCACAGACATTTTTTTCAGAGCAAATGACCAAGATCAATGACAAACATGTAAGGAAACCATTAGGTGCGGTACATATAAATTCAATAATTAATAATTGATTATCACTTTTTTGTTAATTTTGACCATTTCTGAAACTATGCCATATTATATAAATACAGCGAGTATTTTTCGTTTTTTTTTACTACACGGCTTCTTCTTATTAGCGCAGAATTTTAAGCAATGGGTGATACAGAAGCGAAGCGAAGCATTCTATTCTACTACACACTCAAGAGCTACAGCATTCCATACACGAACTTACCATTGCACAAAGCTTGGGGTAAAGGGGGCAAAACGGCCACAGCGCGAGGGCAAGGGGGGATAGCACCAGTAGAGGAATACCAGCCTACCACCATAACAATAATAGTCAGAAAAGGCACACCAAACATAAAAAAGACATCAAATATAAACACGAGCACTCTATGTATGTAGGTACATACAAGTAGAATACCTAATATGTATCAACCATACTAAAAGGTTTTTCACAGCGACATGGCTAGACAAGATACACGCGTTCTGGAAGAGTTCAGAAAGGTTAGTCTCGCATTAGAGCAACGCGTCAAAAGATCTCCATGATGAGTGTGTCGTATCTAGCCATGTGCACTGTTTCCACATTGAAACATCTCATAGACATTCAACATTTCACAGCATGTAAACGCAGAAAAGCGAGACCCAGATGAGGTTTTGAGAAACCAAGAAAACTGTACATACCTGGCAGAGATGCCGGGTGTCTCGGAGGGCTGGGACACCTCGGCGGCGGGTACGGCAACGCAAATCCGCCGTTTCCATCACCAGAACTCGTAGTGCAGTGACTGATGGTGCTGTGCCCCGAGTCTGAGGAAGTTACAGAACCTGTGTGAACATGCCCACATTCAGAACGTGCTCGAGTTCGTGCAAAACAGGGAAGGAAGGGGGCAAGGGAGCAAGTGAATAAAGGTAAGTATACAGTGCATCCACATGCAATGAAGTGAGCTTTTAGCGAACTTTTTAAAACTAAGTATACTCAAAAAATCAAACTCATTGAAAAAGTAAGATTTTTCATCAGTTTTAAATCAAGTTCATCATGTAATGTTATTATTATTATTATACTTATTATTATTATTATTAAAACAACAAAATTACCGGAGGTGACGGTTTTTCTCAGCGGCAAGTTACTAAGCGACGTGACGCTACTGCTTTCGGCCGAAAGGGCAACGGAGGGCAAGGGTGTTGGGGTGTCCGAATGCGACCGTTCATGCATTGCGCGGCCGCCCGTGCCTGAACTACTCGAGCTGTGCGAGCCGTAGCTCGAATAACTGCCTGTAATCATCAGTAAGCTCTTATTAAAAAAAAAGTTCAAAAAGCTTCCAAGCTTTTCCTTGTTCAAGCTCGAAACTGCGAATTGTTCATTACCTGTCGCGCTGGGTGCCCTGCGGACCGCCGGGCTGGCTTGAGCGGGGCCAATTCCGTGAGGCGGCGGCTGTCTCGGCTGGTGAGGCCGAGTTTTGTTGGGCTCCGACAGAGCCAGCAACTTTCGCACGGCCTGTGGAGATGCGGAACCTGAACGAATAAAACGAAATCAAAATAAGAGATGAAGACGAACTAATTCGGAAAAACGTACCAAATTTGGCAGTGGGCTTTCGCTCGTCACTGGCACTACTAGTGCTGCTCGTCGTCGAAGGGGCCGGGGACGCATGCCGCTTACCTCTCTGACTACCGGGGCCTGACGAACCACCCCCGGATGCCGCTTCGCATTCCAGTGACATTTCGTGGAGCTTTGTTTCGTCGTTCACTACGTGCAAATTGTTCAGGTAGGCCTTGACTCTCCGCACCATTTGGGATTCTTCGAACATCTTCTTGGGATTGGGAGCGGCCGTCGACTTTTTCCGTCGCTTCACAGTTGTTTGACCTAATCAAAAAGCAGTTCGTTATTGAAACGCCATGCTACCAGCCAATTTTCGAACTGAAACACTTTCGAGGTTGAAAATGGGTGAATAACCTGCCGAAAGTTGTATAGGGATGGAAAATTCAGTTCTACTCCGGCCATTTTAACCAAAAATCATGTTCCATGTAACGAGGCTAGTTATTGTTGAAGAATAATCCAAATGAAGTGAGTGATATGCAGCCTCAGGCTTATGGCAAGGCAAAGTATATTATTTTTGTGGGTTTGAAAAAGGATTCAACTTCAAAAGTTCGGTCAGGTCAAAATAATTTTTAGTCATATGTCAAGTCAAGGTACTTTTGGAACAGTCAAGTGAGGTGATTTAATATACAGGCTGTCCCAGCAGAAGAACAACCCAGCACGACTTTCTCAGAAAATATCAAGGCAACAAAAAAAAATCAATTGGGAGGAAGCCTGAACATTTACCTTTCCTTTGAGGGAGCGCCGATGGTTGTAGGTGCTCTCTAGTTTCCAAGAAAATGCAAATTTAATGGGCGAGTCACAAGAATTCAAAAATTCATGACTGACAAAACAAAATACTTCGGATGAAAAAAATCCTCTTCCTCTGGGCTTTCCATTGATGTGTCGCTGATGTCTGTACCTGACCCAGTAAGCCAGATATCTTGTCTCACTGGCCAGCAAACGCAATAATCGGAATCCATGACGTCACCGATCACACACTTGTTGATTTCAACACTAGCCGTTACTAGGACTTTTTTGCTTGCCATACCTGGACTCATTACAGCAATGAATACTGGCTGATGTTAAAATCAACAAGTGTGTGATCGGTGACGCATGAATTTTGATTATTGTGTTTGCTGGACTGTAAGACAGAATATGTTGCTTACTGGACAGACATCAGCGACAGATCAATGCAATGGGAAGCCCAGAGGAAAAGGATTCTGTTTCATCTGAAGTATTTTGTTTTGTCGGCCAAGAATTTTCTAATTCTTGTGACTCGCCCGATTAAAATTGCATTTTCTTGGAAACTAGAGCACCTACAAGCATCGGCGCCCCCTCAAAAGAAAGCTAAAAGGTCAGGCTTCCTTCCAATTGAAATTTTGTTGTTGTTGTCTTGATATTTTCTGAGAAAATCGCTCTGGGTTGTTTCAGCTGCGACACTCTGTAAGTAGGTATAACAAGGAATGATACACATTTCTTAACTAGATTGACATTTGTAACATGAGCGGCGAATACTGCAAATCATTCGAGTGGAATTGAGCATTCCATTCAGAGCTGGGTCGCGTACTGATAAATTTTACTCAAGTACCTACCTACCAAGTACCTACTTGTCACAATTGAATAACGAGTACAGAGTACAGACTAAAAGCTGCAATTGTACGCTTTGGAGGTAATCAATCATACCTTGAGGGTGTTGTTGGCATGTGGCTGTAGTGAGCTGGTTGAGAGCGACCATGGCGTTGCTGGCAGGCTGACCACCGAGTTCGAGCATGGTGAGAAGATCGTACGGACTGCTGCACATGTTGCTCAATCCTCTGACTTCTTTCGCTATCATCCTGAGCTTTTCGAAATTGACTAGGCTCTCTACCGTTGAATCATTACCCAAATGGATGAAAGTCAAATCTTTTCTGACCACGGGGTAAAACGGTATCTGCGGAAAGACACTCAGTTAGCACCACGTCTCTGCACTATGGTACTAAACAAAACAACTGGAAAATTTGTGAGGATTATATAAACATACTGAGAAGTGCTATGTCTATTAATCAAAAAACGCTGGTTCAAGGTAAGAGAAATACTGGGAGGTTAATATCTCAAACCAGGTACACATAACTTACAGTGTGATTAAATACCAGATAAGACTATATCATGAAACAAAAATTACTTGAATATGCAATTACAATCAAAACTTTTTGGAGGGAGTAAAAGAAAGTGCTTACAATGGGGGGTTGGCTTTGCTCTGCGCTGACGAGCTGACGGTATTTGCTCATGTTGCGCGAAGGATCCATCAGTTGCTGCAGGTCCGAGAACACCCTCTGGTACTTGCCCGGCAGTTTGTCCCAGCTCTGCCGCAGCCTGGAGACGGCTCCATGACCCAGACCGCTCACTATCGCAAACATGGAATTGAAGTTCTTGCATTCCTTGCATTGACCTGCAACATCCAATTTTTAGATTCACTTTTCTTGAGACGGAATGACGAAACTCACGAGCAACTTTGATGAACTGCTTGATGATTTTCATCCTGCGTACGGGATTGTGCTCGCTGCACACTTCCGTTACCACCCAAAACATTTCTTTATTAACTAGTGCCGCGAATTGCTCCAGCATCGGTGTGCCGTACTTCGAATTCAACTCGAACAATTCGTCTATGTATTCGGTAGGCTCGATCTGCCGGAAAATACTGAAATCTTGCAGGGTCAACTGAATGGCCACTTCGACCGCATTCAACTGTAGGAAATGAACCGCACTTTCGCGCACTAACTCTGGTGCGAGTTCGTCAGGTACTAGTGTTTCGGTGATGCCGTTCGTTTTCAAATAATACCGGCTGCTTAATCCGATCCTTTCGGCCAAGTTCTGGAGTTGATCCGGCAACCTCCGCTGTTTGATCGTTTGCGTGTCAGTAACCGAAACTTCACACAAACTGTAGTTGCTACTGGGGTCCGTTATGCCAAACTCTTGTAGGGCCAGCATGACAACTTCGTGCGCCGTCGTTTCTTTGTGCACCAACAGGTATTTGTAGCTCTGATCGGGCTTGTAGACCTTCAGTACGTGCTCTGGATAATCCGTACAACGCAAATCGTCATAGCAAATGGACATCAGATCGGGGTTGCTCTGTGATTGGTACATGTTGCTGCTCAAGTTCGACGGCGGATTGAAGCTGTCCACTTGGTCGGTTCCCACGCTGATGATGTGTTTAGGCAGGATGTTCATTTTCATGAGCGCCTTTTGCAGCCTCCGTTTAGGGCCCAAAGTCATGAAGCTTTGCTTCTTGTGTTCCTTCTGGGGACTCCCGATCGTCACCGGTTGCGAACAAGGAGACTCGTGACTTAAGATCAAATTGCCGTCGACGCTCGATAACCTCGACCTGGGGTCCGGCTGTATCTTCGTAATTTCTGAAACTTTCCTACTTCTGGGCCTCGGCGAATTATCGGGCGTGTTCAACATCTCTTTGAAATGCAACAGATTCGATTTGACGGTGATACTCAAATGCGTCGTGCCGCGCAAGATTTCGAGAGCTCTAGCATGGCTGACGTGTTCGAAACTTTGTCCGTTAACTTCAATGATTTGATCGCCGCGTTTCAATCCGACGTCTTCGGCTTTGGTCCTTTTGTCCACTTTGGAAATAAAGATTCCGAAGTTCCGCTCGAAGCCGCCCAATATTTGGAAATTCAACGGCTCGTCTCGACTGGACCTGGCCAGCACTACGTTCCTGAGTCTGGCTTTTGCGGCACAAGCTATGTTGAGCAGCCTCAGTTGCCCAACCATTTTTTCGTTTTCGAGGCCTTGTTCGAAAGTTTCCAAGAAATCGATCATATCGGGGTCGGTTTCGAAATCTGTGAAGTGGTTGTTGACCCAAAGAAGAACAACGCGCGTTACTCGATCCCGAACGTCTGGGTCTGTGAACCACTCCAACAGTTGATTGGCGACGTGCAGCGGGCTTGAAATGAACGTTCGATGGGTTAACAGGAAATCTTCAACGTACGTTGGATCAGTTAGCGAGTTTTCTTCGATTAATTGGAGCATCAACCGCTCGGGCTTGGCGCGAATCACAACGTGTCCCCTACGATTGCTGCTTGGCTCCACAGAGCCTCGTAGCTCAGTCACCATTACAACTTTTCCGTCTTCTTCATGCCGCCTTGTATTTTCTTCACCTTGATGTAATATCCTATGAAAAATACAAATTTTTAAAATACCGCTTGTGCTTCGAGAAGTTGGCAAAACCTTACCTGTAATAATCAGATTGGGTGATGCAAACGAACTGGCAATCATCGACTTTGGTAACCATGACACCTTTATGGTACAGCTTTTCCATTGTGGGAAGAATACCAAAGGCTTCTCCCATGGTTAAAGTTTGATTTTCCTCGCCGGGAATGATGACTTCCACGCACCCGTTGACAAGAACTGACCACGAGTCCAGTTCTTCGCCGTCGTTCATGACGATCGTCCCGGCTTTCTCCACTACGGCAAAAACCATGACAGAGCAAAGCGCTCGTCTCACAGCCAAAGTCATGTTGGTGAAGGCTTTCAAGTGCTGGGTGAATTCCAAAAGCGCTTCGACGTCATCTTCGCTTCGTTCCGATGGTTCTTTTTCCAAACAATCGCGGACGCGGTCCCTCACGGTCAAGCTGTCCATGCTTTCCGCGAGATCGTCTTCTTCGTCGCTGTCGACGATGCTCTCGACCAGCCCGGTGAGGTCGAGCTCGTCTCCGTCCAGTTCCGAGTGATTGGAGGCCATGGTGTCTGATCCGCTATAGGCCGAGCTCGTATCCGAAGAGTGCGACCCTCGACTGCACTTGTGATACAGACTTGGTCGGATGAGATTCTGCCCGTACTGTAAAAATTTCTTGTAAATTCCAAGCTTAATCGATCAATGGATGAGAGAAAACTTACGGCATCGTCGAACATTATGTTAATGGTGCGGTGCTGTGGGTGATCCATCAGGGGAGAATTCTGCAATCTTCTACCTTGTTCTATGTCCGGATAGTCGATCTGAAAAAAAAAAAGAAAAGGGCGTTATAAACAAGCGTTACAAAATCACGGGGCAGATTCGATTAAAAGCCGCAATGTCTGGAATTTTTACCTCCCCTTCCAGACTGGTGGAATTCGGCCAGGAGACAGAGTGCAGCCTTCCCCTTTTCCCGGCCGTTCGCATTTTCACACCTTCCACTAAGAGCGTGTTAAAAATCGAACTTCGCCGTCTCGAACATGAAGGATTAGCTATTGAGCTTCTCTTGTCAGGGATTACTCTTTCGCCTTCGACGGCCGTTAGCAGCGCGTGTTTCAACATTTTCAGTTACAATAAGTGCGAGTTTCAGTCAGTTGGTATAGCTAGGCTTTTAGTTTCCTTCCGTTTTCGATAAACCCACAGAATATGGACGATAAACACAATCAACACAGGCCCTATTCATTAAAATCGTTCCATTGAAATCGTGCGGTTATTGAATGATGGTTATTCTTGAATTTGACAATGCAAAGTAACTCAAGGTTCTGTAGAAACACTTATTGAACCGGTATCAATGCTTCTTTAAATGGTGATAATTGCGCACTTTCACTCATTTTTGATGGTCTGCCCGCGACATACTGAACGATAAGTGCTTGGCGTAGTGGAAGTAAGGAGGAGCGCGGAAGTGTTCCTTCCGTCTTAGTGGTAACAGCACTGATAATCACAGTGCCGTCATGAATTATAAAAATAAACATTTACCTTTTATGGAACCGGAAGTCGTTGACCATGTTATTATTAGTGGAGTTACAAGTGTATTCCGGGGAACCACGGGACACAGACAGGGTTATCGATGCTACTCCTACCACCACAGTTGCTTGCCTACGCTACGTAACGTCTGATTCGAACAGGTCGCGGTATGGTGATGTAGGGTAAAAGGTCGTAGGTTACCGGCAGTTCATCCTTTCCGGTTGCTAGGACAACCCGCCTCAGCCCTCGCCCAACAACCTGGGCAGGGATTCCGTCGAGTAATTGGGCGGCGAATCCGGTGATTAGCCGCTGATTTGCGGAGGACACGAGCGGCCCGAAGCGACACAGAGGAAATTAATGTTTTTTTTTCGACGTAATTGAATGAAACTCAAGATTCAACATCTAAATTATCACAGAAGATTGGATTACACAAAGCTTTTATTATCTAGGGTTATAAAAGCACCGCACATCCTGTTTCGATGAGAATGAAAAAACGGAGAATAAGAGAAAAGCTCCATTTCAAGAAAAACCGGCGTCTTGCAACAGTCATGCAAGTTTTATCAAAATGCTCTCACCAATGGCGCCGTGTGATACACCAAGTATTCGTATCAAAGAACCACAAGGAGTATAGTAGACACTCATGCCGGAAATGCATCACAAGTGCCTGGCCAAAAATAGTTCGTATTTGGTCGCACAATTAAAATGTCATATTCAAATGTTTATCGTTCAAAACAAAGTTCAAATCTTAGTCACGCTCAAAAAGATGCTGCTTGGCTTTTTTATAAGAGACCCACTTTAATGGATTTACTTGAAGAAGGGACGCAGAAGGGGTTGAAGGCAGAGGTTTGATGGTATTTCGTTTCAGGAGACTAGCAAAGCAAGTACAAAATACGACACTGGATAGAATTTTGATTTTGAAAGAGCGAGAGCACCAAACTGGGAATGCATTAACATCATTTGGATCGAGAGAAATTTGAGGTTGGGCAAAGGTCTGCACGGTCTGCTTTAGAATGGGATGACCGCGGTCCAGGAAATGTCGTAGCCCGTTCTGTTCACTGTCCAATCTACATAGGATGTGAAGATTCTCTTCGACAAGGCAAACTATCGAAAGCTTCTCTGGAATAATGCTAGTTCTCACAAGCGGTATCGATCCACGTTGAATTGCAAATCCTTTATTTAATATGAAATAGGCAGAGAACTAAGCCAAGATCTTTGAAACTATTATGGTTGCAAGACGTACTGATTCAATTTGAAATGTACCTTGTCCCACAATAACCATTGTTAAAAGTTTCTGGGTTTCAGGACAACTGGATCAAGTTTCCAATAATTATTATTCAATGAATAAACAAAAATTATGAATAAAGGGTAACTTCAAGAATTTCTGTACCAGTTCGCTGGAAAACCGCCGAAAGTTTTCCCATGGCTTTGAAACGACGCCATAATCAACGAAATTTCCAACAGCACGCCACCCAAAGATTACCGAACAACATTCATCATAATAATATAACATTTGTAAATCATAACGAAATCCACTCCTCGTTGTGGTAATTAATTCCCAATGCTTATTACATTTCCGCGCTTGCTAAACATCATCGCATTATTGTGCAAATAATACACAACTAAGTGGTATTCGGCGGCTTCGAGGAAATAAAGCGAAATACTTTTATGTTATGTTGGGATGTGGGTATGCTTTAGAAACTTTGATGTTGTGATTGTGCAGTAGATGTGTGTTATTGAAAACACTCGCTCCAGTAAATGCGTGCAGCAGAAAATAACACGATCATGTTCAAGAGAGTGTGCGAAATTGTGCATTTGATCGTCGAGCAAAAATTATGGGAAAGAGCCGCCACTTAACGCTGGTTTACACATGGTTTACATTTTGTTATGACTGCAGGCTGAAGCCAAAAGCAAATTGTGTGGCGAAATCGGAAGGTTTTCTTTGGATTTCTCTTCAAATTTTGCTAAACTGTATCATCAAAGCTTCCCCTATTCGCGTTTCAGGATTTCTTCGACTTCCAAAAAACGTATTCAGATCTGAGTGCTAACTGATTGTACCACCCCTTCCTTCTTAAATTTCCACTGACTTCAAAGATACTTGGAGTTTCAAATCTGATACTTTTTCTGGATTCTTGGAGCTTCTCCTATCAGTTTCCGGCCGACTTCATGCCGACTTTCTTCTGACATTTCAATGTATTTCTATGGGCTATGGCGTCCATTCAATCCACCTTTCCCATGATGGAAATCACTTGCGCGCATACCTGTGAGCGCATATCCCCGCTAGTACAAACGGCCACTACAGACCTCTAGTTCTGGGTTCACAGTCATCTGTGGTTCACAGGTAAGCGCGAAACTCCCGTGGGAAAATTGGATTGCCATGTAGGTAATTAACTGATTCGCACTTTAATATACAGGATGTTCGCCAACTTGGGGTAGAAAATTGAGCCGCAGTTAGAGAAATGCTTCAAAAATGCCAGAAAGATGTTGAAAAAATTCATGATTTTTATTTTTGGAAATATGGAGGGTCAAAAGGTGGTCTTTCCAAGAACCTTCGTAGAGCCCGTGAAAGGTTCTAGAGGTTATAAAACTGATGTAGAGCAACAAATAACACAAATAGTTCTCTTATGAAATATTCTGCATGCATTTTTGAAAAAAAACTGAATTTTCAAGATTTACGACTCACCCTGTATAGTAAATGAAATTGCAAAACACATTCAAAGGTTCAAAAACATTACTTTTTCTTTGATGTTATCTTTCAAAACAACGAAAATAGAGGGGGTCGAAGGACCACCTTTCGACCCTCCATATTTTCCTCGATATTTTCAAAAATAAAAACCCTAAATTTTTTCAATGTTTTTTTGATACTTTTGAAGCATTTTTTGCAAACACCCTGTTTTTTCAAATTGTGAAATGCAGTAAGCTATGCTATTCTTGTTCAGTCTTTCTTCACAAAAGACGGAACACCCATGAGCAAAATTTCATGTCATGACCAAAAATTACTTTTTTTATTCGACCAATAATAATAAATCAACTCATTCCAACTCAAGGAGGGCTGTTTTGTTAGTTCCACAAAAAATTTTTTGACATCACCTAAGATTCTGGTCATGGCTCGGCTGTATCTCACTGTTGGTGAGAGTGGCTAGAGGATAACTGGATTGGAAGTATCGTGGTGAAAAGCTCTTCATGACGGCCAATGAGAGCTAAATAACCTATCAGTATGGGATATCGAGGTCAGCTATATCGAAGAAGCCAATAAAATGAAGCTTTTCACCTAGGCACAGGCATGTAGGTACGTTTACGTATACGGTTTCATTGGAGGAGAGACTGTCAGGATCAGGCAGGATGTTTCCTTCGGTACAATATAAATATATTTTGAAGTCAACCCTGAAGTTACAAGTACGAGAAGAATCCCATTGTCTCACAGCGCTACGGCCGGTTCTCCTTATCATAAGAACCATGCTGAATAATTCTCAACTGCTGATTGATCTCTTCTCAATTATCTCAAGACAGAGAATTAGAAGTCCAGTTTTGAACTTTTGGGTAAATATTAAGAATTGACTTCAACTCCCTTATTTCAGAAGGAACTTTAGCTGTGTTCTGCGGTCCGCGATCAGCGCCAACCAACCGTGCAGGCGTCGTCTACCGGGTGAAAATAGCGGGAAACTCAAACGTAAACCAAGTCATGAATGGACTAAATCCACTTTTACTTACCACAATCATCTCTGATGGTTCGAGTACGAAGCACACGTTCTGTCTGCGGGCGCTGCCGCCTGTCCTTTTGCCAAAGCTGAAACAAAAGACGAAATCTTATAAAACTGAAAGCAAACTTCGCGCTAGGTTTCAAATTGGGGATACACCTGTTGTAAGTAGGATAACCATGGGTAAAGTGGCGTAGAAATCAACTCTGATTCTGTAGCAACGAATCAGATTGCCGTATCTGGCAAGTTACGTTGGTCCTCTATAGTTTATGTCTACCTACTTACGGAAACAATTATGTTTTTACTTGAAAGGACACGAGCACTTGCTGAGCAAGATCGAGCGGTTTCGAAAAAGCTCAACAGCGAAGCTCAGAGTGAACTTGTTCGAGGGTGACATCTGCAAGAGTAAACTCTACTGGGCCTCGTCAATACAGCGTGGCGTACTAAAAACTGTTGCATGAAACTCAATCACTTCAAGCCTCATAAATCCCTCGAGTAATCCTCTCAAGCCTATGGTTTTAATAAGTTATAATGTGCTGCAACATGAGGGACTTCATTAGAATTATTGTTTATTTTTGCAAGTAGGGGAAGATCCGGGACCCTTCTGTGCAGATGTGTTGTGCTACAACAATACCGCGTCTGGGATAGATCGAAAGCCCAATAAATGGCGGTTTAATTAGCCAATGTTTGGGTGGCGTGTTCGCGCCCCTTAATACCATTACCCGCAGGGCACCCCTTTCACTTATCCAATTAAGACTCGAGTGGCATTTCCAAGTATCAACCACCATTGCGATGAAAATGAAAAACCGTTCGGTTCGACTCGAACATTAATATAACAGGCACGATTCATATCTATTTTAGGGGATGCTGCGATAGGGGCGAAGCTGGTGACGTCAAGCACATCCTGCATGTCACTCCATGGTAAGATATACGGAAAAGGAAATATCGATCCGGCCATCATCACCTATTCAAACCTGCCGCTGTGGGTGTTGATAATAACTTGGAATAATACAAAACTAAAATTTGCGATAACATCTCGCTCTCTCCTTTAGGTCTTTCAGGATATTGATCCTGGAAGCGCATGCGTCTTGTAATTAAATCGGAACACGAGGAGGAAGAACCGTGTGGAACACAATGGGACGAGTATGAGGTGCTCTGGGGAGGTCCATCAGATTTTCACATATACATAAGTACCTACCGGCGATGACTAAGATGTAAAGGTCAGGACAGTAGCGTGCTGTTAATTGTACGTAATTTTGTATTTTCTATATCAAAAGCTTGGCAAGGGGAAAATTTATGGCAATCGTTTCGAATCCAGTATCAATGAAACGTTATGCAAGTTTCGATGTAATAAAACGTGGTTTTGCTTAATTGGCGCGTCGCATTGGAATATGCAGTAATTATCAAGTACCGCGGTTAACAGGTGAGGTATAGTACAAGCTTTAATGGAATCGCGTAGCGCTGTGGGTTCAGCTGTGGGATTCTCATTTCTATATTAGAAGCCCCCTTGCCACGCTTTATTAATAACATTTCTCAGGTGCGCACAATGTTCATTCATTTCTTGGTGTTGGTGCACCATTCTGCTTCCTTTTTCAGCGTTTTGCACTTTAGCAGAAATCTGTAGGTAGATGCGGTTCACAATCTATGTAGACAACCAAAAGCTAGTCATTCTATTTTGTTACCTATTTCAGTAATTGGCAACTAATATTTTTATTTTGACTGAGGATATTCAAGGCTTACAGGATTCCAGACTGAAGCTGGAGGATACCATGGACACACACATGGTACCTCTTTGCTTTACTCTTGAAATGAAAACTGCTTTATCCAATCGCACTTCAATATCAGCCAAATGAGAAAAAAGTTCACGTGCAAATAAACCGTGAACGTTCAATGCATGCATAAAAGTTTCAATCTTGAGTTTTCCGCGCAAATTGGCAATTCTGGCTGGAAACATCGTTCAAGTTTTGTTCCCCATGTTCTCTTTTTTTTCCAAAGCCGTTGCCTAGTAAAAACACGAACAATAAACAATCACTCGGCGACAGTGGCAACGGCAACTCCCACGGTGATAAAAGAACCGTGGAAACTGCGGATAACTCCTTATCTCACCTGATGAGAATATACCTTTCCCTTTATAACTTTGCCGCAGCAAGACGCCGGGGTATTACTTTCAAATTAAGTCTAATTAGAGGCAAAACGAGCAACACAAACGCTCACTTTCCACGTATGGGTAAGTATGCACTTGCTTCGATTACAACTTTCGATGTGTTCCAAACGCGCAATTTTTTTTTTGCAATTCCACACACATACATAAAAGAATTTTCCTCTGGGGGCCGTCACGAAACAATTCGCATATCATTACTCCCAACAATGGGATGCCTGAGCTCGATCTACATAATTATGCTCCATTTTCCGAACGAGCACACATCTCTTTCATCCATCCCACCCACTCGTGACCTTTAGCCGGGACATGGAAAATAATTGAAACGCCACAGGTAAATAAAACAATAACTGTATGGTTGGTGTATAAAGTCAGAGTTCAGGTGTACACATCATTAACACCGACTATTCCACACAACATACTTCTGACCAATCAACACGTGTGAAACCTCCGAGTTGAACCAATGAAATCAGTTTTATACTGATAAAACACGACCTTCGTACAGTTTTATACTGATAAAACTGTGCCTTCCTTTTTATAAATAAACAACATACTTCATTTAAAAAGTTCCTCAAAATCGTGCCTGCTATAAGCCTTTCAAGCGTCACCTACACACAGTGACACCGCTTCCAAAAGTGATAATATTGCAATCGGTATATATACTCATCCCTTGTGTCCAAGTAGAGGTGAGATGTAGTTCACTATATTTGTGAAATACCACATTTAGGCAGTTCCTAATTCAAATAAGTAACAATAATTTTGATCTGCAATGATTATCCATGGAACATTATGTAATTTCTGTTTGTTATAATTGCCGCATTATTATTATTTTTGCCACAACGGCACCATACCTCGCCGTAGGTAAGGCAGGCCAGGCCACCCTCCTGCACAGCAGTTGTCACATTGACATTGAATGACATCCGCGATCCGCGCGGGGCACAAAATCGCAGATCTAGCCACAAAGCGGACCAGTTCATCACTTCTGTTTTTACGTTGAGAAGCACAATAATAATTGAAATATTAGCTGTTTGTTAGCTTGTAAGTGCACTTGATTTCCAAAGCAACTTGATTGAATTAGCATGACCGCATGACAGTGTCACAACCTCACAACGCCAAAGAACGATTCCATTTTTGAATATGGGGTGGATTTGGAATCGAAACGTTTTTATATTTTGATTTTCACGTTTTGTGGAATATTCTCCGCAAATACCACTCGAGCTAATACGAGTTTTATCAAAATTTTCGAACTGTTTCTCAAGCTTTGTTTTCATGAAGCAATTCAACTCGTGGAAATGGTCACTTTATTATCAAAGACAAAAACCCTCCAGCTACGCTGTCGGGTTTTTTTCAGATAATAAAGTGACCATTTCACACTCGGTGAATTTCTTGAAAACAAAGCTTTCGAGATAGTTCGGAAATTTCATCGATAAAACTCATAGCTCTTGTGGTATTATATACGAAAAAATGTTATAGGACCGACAAATGGGACGGAAAAATGTAGAGATACCAACATAGGTACTTATGCGACTTGAAATTTATTAGATACACAAGAGCGAGCAATTAACATAAATACTCGTCTCCTCGGGTATATGTGATGTTGAAACTAATACCTACTTAATAATAATTGCTGTATGCATAAAACTAGTTTTTCGGGGAGTTACGTAAGCCAAGTCTAAACAACTTTTGCTTTTGGACGTGACAGTACTTTTCTGCAGTAGGTACGTTTCGAGCATACTTTCATTAAAATACGTAGAAATGCAAGAATGCAGATAAATCTTGAGATAAACGTATAGTTTACAGCAGGGGCGGATAAACACCTGCACAAAGGCCCTAGGCTATAATACTTCAAGGATTTTTAGCGGTTTGAATAATGATTGCAGGGAAGATAATAATAATTATTTCAGTTACCTTCGCGTTCATTCTAAAGCTTCACAAGATACTTTGTTGACGTTGACTCCATAAGCACTCTGAATCCATTTGTTTTATTATTGGGAGGCGATGAGAGCTTGATTCCAGTCATTAATCCAGCTGAGGCTCTCAACAAATCTGAGAATGGAGTAAATACTCCTGCCTCGCCTGGTCAGAACTCTTCTAATCAATATGAACCATCCCACTAGAAGCTAAGCAATGACACAACAGCATAGAAAGACGTCGTGGTACCGACGATTTATCCCGAACGTTCCCAAGATCACAGCACCATTGAACATCCTCTGCTGAAGAAACAACCTCGATGGAAAAAGGAGTCGCAACAAGACAACCCCCTTTTTCGACACTGAAGATTACCTCAACAGTCGACCCAATTCTACCATGTCCAAACTTTGAAAAGACGATTGATTTACCTACAAACGAACGCATCAGACTACGGGATAGGGGACGGTTGGTTCCATGTAAAAAAAAAGCGAGCAAGAAGAGGTGCGGTAGCATTTTTGAGCAAATCACTAAGCGATGTCGTAATCGGAAGACGTTATTCGGTTCAAGAAAAAGAAGGCTAAACACCATTTGGAGGGCTATCATTATTTAGTTATAAGTAGAGATGGGCGCCGACCCCATTCTAGGCGGCGGCGGCGTGTGTCACTAAAAACACCGGCGGCGGCGGCGCCGCCGGCGAACACGCCGACCTGTCATTCGGCGGCGGCGCGGTCGGCGTGGTCGGCGTCATAGGACTCATGAAGTGCCCGTGGTTCGCATAAAGATACGGCATTTGATGATTAAAGCAAGCCATTTGGTACAGTTGCTCTTAAGACCTATTTGAACGATTAGGCCCGTAGTTCCTAAAAAAAATTCCATGCGGTAAAAATAGGAAAAAAACTTCAAATGAATTCCTTGCGCTACAAATACGTTTTTGAGGTCGATATAGAGCAACTTGCCTCTAATTAGTATGACCTAAGTACCCATCTCACGATCCGCCACCGGAAGACGAAAAATAAGCGCCATTTTTCAAAAAATAAGGCAAATTCAGAAAGCAACGGAGGATCTAGTGTGGGGTATCTTTTCTAATGTTTTCTGGGTCGCTGAGTACGATTATGACGGGTAAAATACGATTTGAGTAGGTATTACGAGGTTAAAGTAACCAAAACTACCCCATGGATAAAGGTACTTATTGTTGAGGGTAGAAATAGCAAAATATACGTAAACATTCAGGCCCGTATTCATATCCCACTTTTAAGCTAAAAGCGCTTTTAGTGCGATGTGCATTTAGGGGCATTTCTCATATTTTAGTGTTCAAAAATACAAATTAACTCGCAAATTAATTGCAATTGAGTACATACAATGGCTCCCAATCGCAATAATGTATTTTTGAACACTGAAATATGAGAAATGCCCCTAAATGCGCATCGCACTAAAAGCGCTTTTAGCTTAAAAGTGGGATATGAATACGGGCCTCAGTCTTAAAAAATGTATCAACATTGCACACTATCAAAATTATTGTGCTTCAAAAAATCAGAAAATATATAATTTCCAACTAACTATTATATCTTCCAATAAACAAAATTGAACACGTCCATCTTGAACTTGAATGTTGTTACTCTCTTCTGTCATGGGTTTAATTGCTGCAATTCAAAAACAGGTATTTGAGTATCAAAAATAGATTACCGATATTTGCTGAACTTAACCTTCAATTTGAACATTCACCCTTTAGTTTTTACTGGCAAAGGTGCAAGGTAATTGTTTTTTTCGGCACGAACAGCGGTATAGTGGAGAAGAGCATTCACCGGCGTCGGTGTTAGGCCTCGTTGCGGAAATAGGTCGACGTTGAATGAACGAATAAAAAAATAAGAAAATAAAAACAAAAATCGCGCCGGCGGCGGCGCCGATGAGGTTGCCGGCGGCGACGCCGCCGGCGCGCCGTTTGGCTCATGTCGGCGGCGGCGGCACTCAAAATATGGTCGGCGGCAGCGCGGCGCCCATCTCTAGTTATAAGAGCTCAGCAATTTCTAAAATGGTTCCTATCGCTAAAAACAAATAGCAACCCTCTCTATCGCGGTGGGCTATGAAACTATAAGAATACGATTACAAAGTAATCTACCGCAAAAAAAAAACCTCAACAAAGTGCCAGACGCCCTCTCAAAGCACCTGGGAGAGGAAGCTCCAAACGAGAACCAAATCCCAGTCATCGAAGCACCACCCCACGGCAAAAATCACCTCTACCACCACATTTGCCATAGTCCTTCTCGCATAATGGATTTCGGCTAGGAAGTCATGCAAGCGCAAGTACCAGGTGGATCTCTAGCAACAGCTATTAATACAGGCATTACAAAATAGGTATTCCTATCCTGTACCCTGAAAAAAGTAAACTAATGGTTGTAGCTAGAAAAACGTCCCTGTAACTAATAACACCTTAGCATAAGTTTACATGAATACTGATTACTAGACTTGTAATGGTAAACACGAGATAGCTATATTTAAGGTGAGGTATTTTAGATAGCTGTAGAAGCACAGCGTTAATTGAAAGGATCTCGAAAGGGTACGGCCTTGTTGGTGGAATTCCATAATGATTATAGAAGAATGCATTTGAGCACGGAGAATTTTATCAATGGATCGTGCCTTGTTGCAACACTGCTAGGTGTACACGTTTTCGCGTTTTCTTCTCCCGACAACTTTTCGTATGGGTACTTTGTTTTTGGCACGATGCGATGGAAAATTGCGCGGCCGTTCGATATACCCACCATATAGGTGTAACTGACAGGCTGATTAATGTCCCAGACGTGAGGGTGAACTCTCCCCCTGGCGGCTTCCGGCCTGGTTTGCCGACATGGCGGCTCTGAATGGCTTCAGTTCAGTTCAGCTACGAATTTGTAGGTTTTTATCATTCCAAGTGCGGGTGTCCTGCTCTCAGAATCCACGCATTTCGACGAAGTCCAGGAGTTTTCGCATCGCCAATCATTGTCGCCGCCACAACCCAGGAGGAAGCTCGGCCTTGGCGTCTGTCTGTGACGCAAAAGGGGCGTCGTAATCCAACTTTAATACATTTAACCTTCGTTGCCATTCATCCCGTGTTCTGTTTCCCCCGTTTCCTTTAAACGCTAGATTAATTGCTCCATTGTGCGACACACACCGACAGGCAAACGCGCATCTAGTTCCAGCCCTTAAGAAGACACTCAACAACAGCCCGTATAGAATCTAGGCCAATTAATTTACCCCCTGATACGGATTTCGCAAGGATTTGGCGGAAGCGCAGTTTTTGGCTGGGTGACCACTAATGACGTGCAGTGGCCCTGAGCTGATTTTCGTGGGAAAGTGTCGAAATGCACGCACATTTTTTGACCGTGTGGACGGATAAATACCTATGCTGAAAAGAAAAACGTGCGTTCTTATGTCCACTCCGGCGTGAATCACTTCCTGGCAACACCTACAAAACGGGAAACGTATATACCTGTGTAATACTTGTGTTTGTTCTTTTCAATTTCAATCCATGTAATTATGATGGGAGGAGGAGGATAGGCAGGCAGTGGGACCAACGAACCGAGTGCCAGGCACCATTTCTCTCTGTGGGATTCAGATTCTAATTCAATATTTGTTGCACAGATAAGCCATGACCTTTATCTCCCCGGCTTATTAACACATCTCATGAATCGATTATTGAGATACATATACGGGTGCCCATATCGTATACGATAACGAGACTTGGGCTAGGCGCTAAAGAAAATATTTAACTTGCGAACGGAGCGGTGCTTTGCCTTTTTACAATCTGTCATAAATTTCTAATCGACTCCTTGCACATTATGTGCACCACAATCATTTTTCCAATGACTCACACACGGTTTACGTGCACTTATTTGTAAACTGCTCCAAATTCTTGAGAATTTAGGTACGTCCCATTATAACCCATGTCATAAATTATAGTTACACAATTAATTTTTCAGCGCATCTTTGAGTACAGAATAAGGAATATCTTTGAGGAGAGAAAAAAAACTGAAAGCTCTTCCACTCGTGGCTTGGATTGCATTTCAGGACCAGATGTTCGATGGGTTTTTTCTTTGGTTGTTTGTAATAAAATCCAATGGGTGAGTAGCGCCTTTTCGAAACGTGTGTGTGCTCTCAAACATCACTTGAATTTCCATTTATGAAAGCTTCGCATCAAGTACCGGCCATTCGTTGTTCACAACACATAGTTTTCGGAAGATTATTCTTGAATGGGAGCCATAACACAGGGGCGTTTTGTCTGGTGGTGATATCCGAAAGCCCTGCTGAATTCAAAATTGCTCTAAAACGGTGGTTAGAGACAAACGGGACGTATATGCGCCACGCCACCCCGTAATGTAAGACGCCATTGAGGGATCTTGCCTATGACTCTATGGACAGGGAGCTGGTGCCTCAAAACTTACGTCATGATAAGGTAGGTAAGTACATGGTTTTAACAATATTCTAGACAGACTGTGAAGCTTAATGATCATTAGGCGCAAATTATGATATAAATTACTAGTTTGTCACGTCATCATTTACTAAATGATCATTAAGAACGTCATCTAGGACCTTGATGATCATTAACTAAAAGTACTATAATCGCCGAATAATCGCCGGTGGTCGTGTATCATCGCCGTGATTTTTGAATACCATTGGCCAACTTTTCTGCGATTAATCGCGATAAGTATCATTCTGTCATCTGTCATCAAGTCTGTCATCTCAGTATGCCTTTCAGACAGGTATTTTTGGAATGAAGGAACTGGATTTTGTGTCTTGCCTCTTGCAACAGCATCTCTTGTACCAAATTATGAGATAATGCCCGTAGCGTGCACGTATAAGCACGTACGAAAAATTAAGAACTCCTCGTTTTACATAAGAAATGACCGCCTATTTGCGGAATTTGGATGATACGAACACTGCAAACGTAGCACAGTAGATATCGGTTGGCGGCACCTCATTTTTGACAAAGTCGAATTTATAAGTATCCGTGAGATAGGCAGGTACCAATATAAGTGTTTATTTCCATAAATATTTTATGAATAAGCTGAGACCTCGGCTGAGACTATGCTGATAGCTTTTCAACATACGACTTAGACTAGGTATACAGGGTGTTTCAGGGATGATAGCAAAAAATTCAACTGTGGGTGAATCTCGTCAGAATATGACGAAAACCTATATACCATTTTGCAAAGTTCGACCTAATGACGAAGATACAGCCCTCCAAAGTTAATTTTTTTTCAGATTTAAAATTTTTTCAACTCAAGAACGTTTCGACAAATTTAACTTTAATTTGGCATAAGCTGGTTTGTCATGATTATCTATCAACCTGCCAAATTTGGAAAGAATCCAATCAGTGGCGTAGAAGTTATGAGGGGTCACCTTGTCAACTTTTCTTCGGATGCTTCTAAACTATTGACCCTCATAACTCCTGAACCACTGGTTGAATTACTTCCAAATTTGGCAGGTTGATGGATAATTACGACAAACCAGCTTTAGCTGAATTGAAGCTAAATTTTTCGAAACGTTCCTGAGTCACCTATTTTTGAAATCCGAAAAAAGTGAACTTTGGAGGGCTATATCTTCGGCATTAGGCCGAACTTTGCGAAATGGTATATAGATTATCGTCATATTTTGACAAGATCTACCCACAGTTGAATTTTTTGCTATCATACCTGAAACGCCCTGTATTTAAAAACGTTCATCGTGAAATATGAAATTTTTTGCAGAAGCAAGCGAAATATGAGGTACTGATCACAAAAGCAGTTGAAAAATTGCAAACAAAAAAGTAATTGAACCACACGATAGATACGAACATTATGAACTATAACATGCACCTGGTTGCATTGCCAACCGAAATTAAAAGTTGATTAGACTGAAATTTTGATCAGGCTGACTTTGGAAAAGGAAAGATAAATCATCAGTCTCTTGTTCTTCCTTTCCTCCATTTCTATCGACCCAATACAAATTCTACATATACTTTGGCAACAAATAAAGATATAGGTACTTATGTACCCAGTATAGTGTGGTGTGAACATTGCAAGCAATAATAATTATTGCTTTCTTGATTAGATGGAATCTAAGCTAAACGCCACACACCTCACCTAGAATATGAAATAATTATTATAATTATAGTAATTATACATTATAATGGCAATAACAGCCCAATACTTCGGGGACAATTCGACAATTTGAGTTTGATATTTTGGGGTAAAATTGATCGCCACATTTATTCACGTTTACGGCGCAAGCTCATCGGCTTATTACGATTTGTAGTGTGTGACCCACAAAGTCGCAATCGTCACTCAACGTTAATTATCATTACACTTAATGATCATTAAGGTGTAAGTCCAGGCCCGTAGCTACGGGGAGGCATGGGGGGGCTGAGCCCCCCCTAGAATAATCGTTTGCCCCCCCCCCTAGAGTTCTAGATGAAATAAAACTTTTATTTTAAATTTAATTTTGAGAAAAAATTACTTGAATAAAAAATTACACAATCCATAAAAGTTACACAAAAATGTGTCAAAATCAACTGTGTATCAGACACACGTCCTACCATCTACCGTTAACTAGGGATCACCCCGACATTTGTTTCGGTTAAAATGACAATTTCTCGAGAAAACATCAGCCAATTTCGAAAATTTTTGTAGTAATCGATAGAGTAATCCTCCAACTACAAGCTACCACCTTGATTCATCCGATTGTTAACCCTATGTACGATATACAGGGTGACAATAAAAGGAGCGCAAAAATCCCTGACTTTATAAGGCCCCGTTTTGAGAAAACACGACGCAGAATTTTCGAGGACGTAACATTTTTGGAAAGCGTAATAATGTATCATGAGACAATTTAATCCCATCAGCCCTCAGAAGTGGTGAGAGACCTGCACCTCTTTTGAGACTATGACAAATCAACCATGCTGCGACATTGCATTACATGAATAGCCCAGGGTGGTTCAAAATGCATCAGTGGCAAGTATTCGATGCATTACAATTGCCTCAGCAACCAATTTGTCTTATAATGGATGGTCTTTTACAGCTTAATTTTCAGTTCATAAATCACAAAAACAGTCAAGAGTCGGGCTATTTAAGGTGGTAACTACTTAACTAGTAGTGAAAGGATTACTCTATCGGGCACTGAAATCGACCGGCTCTTTAGCCTATGAAGAATTTAATGTGAAACATCGTGAGCTTTGGTAATACACCTGAAAAGGGGGAGGCCGTGGTCAAGTAAAAAAAAGTTGAAAGGTGTAGAAAATGACGGCAGATGTCTAAGAGAAAAACACAAGAAAAACTGGTTATTTCCTGCTCCAGATCATAGAAAAAGAAGATTCAAGTCTCTGCCGATGTTGAAGACTTCCAGAGTATAGCTGCCGTGCCTTCAGAACGCTCGAAGATAAGTGATTCAGTTGCTTTGTTTCCTGTCAGTTAGACATTATTAATTGTAACAATTAACGGGATAATCACGTTCAGGGGATAAAGGGAATACACGTAGCGTGTGGGTCACTGTTATTGGGAGCTTGAGAGAGACGAAAGAGTAGAACGATGTCGCCACAAGATTTCCCGATGAACTGGGACCGAGCTACCATGAGAGACAGCATCTGGCGGGACAACAAAGCGATGACCTGTAGAACAGGTGACGTGGTTTTGAGAGCTCCGAGGTATACTGTCATACTTGATGTACCTGGTCGGGCTATTCTCCTCCATCTGAGTTGAATTGCTTTAATGATTTCTTCATACTTCTGTTTACCATGTGTCATATTACACTGATCAACTATCTTCTGTATCCATGCCTGTATCTTATGAGAGAAAGGGATCTGCACACAACAGATGTTTTTCTTATTGTCGTGTCTTGTGAGAAAAGGGTATCTCGTGAGAGAAGATATCTTTCCTTACTTTGTTATCTTATGAAAATAATATACGTCTTTAACTGTTGAGACCTGGTTGTTGATATTGTTGATTTACATTGAATCATGTGGTGGTATTTATTGTGATAAATAACTGATGATGATTCCATTGACCATGTTCATTATGTATGAACCCATGTACTGTGATTATTCACAGTTTCGTTTTATTGGTAATATTGATTGTTATTTATTTGTATGTCATGTGTTCTCCCTCTTCTTTCTGCAGCAGTGCCCAGCCACTGTCCTTGCCAAAATCTTCTCTATTTCCCTACAGATCCCTCGTCAATTTAGGTCACCGTAGAACTTACTAATAAACCTTTGTCTCTGTTTCACACTGCACCAAGTGGCTACACTGCGCTGAGCACTTGGTCTGCAGTATTCTTTCCCGCTTACAGGTTCCTCAACAATCTAGGTCCGTGGAACTAATATGATCTGTTCTAGCGAGAGCGACTCTCTCTCTCGTCTTTCTCTTGTTCTCTCTACATCAGTGACTTACACACTGCATTTCAAATAGTGGGAGGGTGGCGTAATTGAATTGATATTGCATGCTTGAACATGAGTTGATATATTTGTCTTTAGAATAAAATTGTTCTTTGTTGATTTTGAAGTCTCTGCGTTTCATTTCCAAGCCTTCACTTACCTGTACTACCTTGGGTAACTGCGGAACAACTAAAGTCCTAACGAACACCACTAGACGAACACGAACAGCCAACCTAAGTCTTCAACTTTAAAGGGGATTCTTCTTCTTCTTTGGGGAAAGTTTATTTTTATAAGAGGGGTGGGTTGGGAGATTACAGCACCTTGAAAATTTTCAAATTCAGGTAATGTTTTCTCGAGAAATTGTCATTTTAACCGAGACAAAATTTCGGGGTGATGCCTAGACCATTTGGGTGTCTATATTATACGGTCATCAGCCTTGTTTGGTCTCCTTGGCATATGAGCGGAATAGAACGAAAAAAATCTATTCAAACTTTTTTTGGGAAAGTTCAGTGGCTGTAAAAATGGGCTATTGCAATCCGGATTGATTTTTATTTTTTTTTAGATTTTTTTCATTATAAAGTTCAAGTTTTTCATTTTCGCAAGTAAAAAATACTGTTTTTAGGCCACGCTCCTTTTTACCAAAAATTTTCGCCTCCGACTCAATGTTTGCAAGACCACCAATGAGAATATAAGGTATGCCCCCCTGAAAATTGCTCTTGCCCCCTCTATAAAAGTATCCTAGCTACGGGCCTGTGTAAGTCTGTCTAGGATATAAAGGTCTAATGTGCGCTGATAAGATTCTTGAAAATTGCTTTGTCTTACATGTCAGACCGGGCGCTTTAGGCTTGTATGAGCGTGTCAATAGTAGTTTTAATGACAATTTTGTGTTTCAGTGGGCATGCGCAAGATTTGACAGTTCGGGTCGGCTAGCACCAGAGGTATAGAGTGGGGAGAATGATTACAGAGCTGTGCGAGTCTGGCAAGCACGCGAGGGTCGAATTTTTTGCCGACCGGCAAGGAACGTGAGCATGCGCTCTAGACCTGATGAAAACTACTATTTACGTCACAAGGTACATGGATGAAACCAACGAGATTTCGTGTGAGAACATCCCCATAACCAAAACCCTGGTCGTAATGGGGTATTCCCCTTTGTTTTGTTTATACGTTGGTACCTAAAGTAGGTACGGTCGTTGACGTTCGTAGCGTTTGCCGATGGGAGAGGGAGATGGCGCTGCGCTGGGCGAGCGGAAGCCGCATAGAGAGAAGAGAATCAGCAGTGGTGAGGAACACGTGATTTTCAGTGCAACGAGAGTGCGTCGTTTTCACAAATTTAAGGTCGGTCTTTCTTTGATTATTGTACCGTAATTTTGGCTTCCACCCACTCACCAAATCATGCATTTCGATACCTATTTTGCCCGCAAAATTACTGTACATAACACTACATTTTTGTTCTCTTTGTTCTCAATATATAGTTCTTATGGTATATTGTTCGCGATATATCATTGAAAATTTTCGTGGACAGATTCGAAACCTACGTGAAAAAGCATGTATAATAATTGTTTTTCATTCTCAAAATTATGTCCAAGGGAAAGTCTTCAGGAGGGGGTAAATTTTGACCCTTTTTGAAAATTTCAAACTTGTCTTATGGACCGAAAGCCCTCAAAAACGTTATCTTACGACCCAATTTTTGATCAAGGGGATATACGACACTCGGAGAGAACTTCAAAATGACGAATAAATAGTTGACGTTGACAGTTTGGTTGACGTTGACAGCAACGAAAAGAAAAGTGACTGCCGTTGCCTACTAAACTGAAAATGAGGGTTGCATTATGGGTTGCATACGCACGTCCGATCAATGTAAAATGCAGTTATATTTATAATTTGATGAACAACGCGGATTTTTTGATGAAAAATGAAATTAGTAATCACTAGTGTGTATTAACTTCTAGCCTATTACTCTGTTCGCTGCGGCGCGAATTTTTCAACTTTGTGGCGGCTTTTCACGCCATTTTGTAACATTTGTCCGCAAATTTTGTATCTGACGCCATCACTTCAGAAGACGAGCATGCGGGCTGTAAAATGAGAAGAACTATTGCAATTCAAAATTCCAGAAAACATCCTGTAGGCTTTTCACTCTTTTCTGTGAATATCAAAAAGTTGCAAAAATCATTCCCACAGCAATAAAACCAAGTTTAAAGTTGAACTCGCATCGAGCTACCCGACCGTCGCTTTTTATTTGTTAGTTACCTATATACCTACGACAAAAGTGAAGATGAAGACTTTTTTTCTCACATCATCAAAGACTTGAGTTCCTAATCATATGATCATGTCTCATTGGCTCTCCTTGTTCGGAAGGAAATCAATATCTTTGTCTTTGTTGGTAATTAGGCAGGACTGGACTTGACACGGAACATTAAAAATCTCAGACTTGATGGTTTTGGCAGGAACAGGTGAACTATTTAATGGATATATAGCTTCTGAAGCTATATTCTGGGGCTTGGATTCTGCACATTTGTAGAAACCCCGGCCGCCACTGGCTTGAAAATATGTTAGCAATAACGAGAGCCATGTGGCACCAGGATCCGCAAGCGATGCATAAATTTCAACAGAGATGCATCTTTGGCACGGTGGCATGCTTCTGAATGAAGGCCGAAACAAACAAAAGCCCCAGAATATACCATACTACACACAGCCGCCAACAGTCATAAGTAAATGGCAGGAAGTGCAGTGGCATATAGCGTAATCTACCTTTGCTGGTGCAACATCCGGATGCACATCACTTATTCTCTCTCTGGAGAGTAGCAATAAATGAAGCCTTTCCTTGTTGTGAGCGTCAAGTAAACTTAGCCATCACGCAAAGATTTTTAATTGGAATGATGGAACAATGGAAACGTCTATAGCTTTTTTCAATCTCGCCACCACCACCCGGACAAATTGTAAGCATATAAATCCTGGCTTGTTTTGTGTATCGCCAGCCAAAGAGAGAGAGGTGGTTCGAGCCATTTTATTTCGGGATGCGCTCACCTCCATGCCCCTTTGTTATGATAATGATGAACATCAAGGGGAGCGTCTCTGCTGTGTGTGATGCCGTTTTGTTACAAATTAAGCGGTCGACGTAACAAGCTTCCCATTTATATCCGGACATGGATGGCATTTTTCAAATATTTCCTTTCTAGTTCCGGATTCCGATCATTGTCATTACTCGCAGCTGAGTACCAATTTTTTGTCGCTTGATGGAATTGGATTGCTAGTTGAGAATTCGCACACATCAGTGCGTTAGATCATTAGATGGCTCAGACAGTTAGCGTTCAGATTACGGTGATTTGAACCTTGCATTATCCGATCTGGATAGATAACTGTATTTTCAGCACTTGCTGATGGTGTCGACGGTAATTACTGTGCCACAGTATAAGAAGTATTAGCAAAATGCTGTGTAGCATATGGGGACCGACTGAGATATTTGCATGCCAACACGCATTCCTCCCCTAAAATACGCCACCCTAACCGGACGCATACGATGGTCTATTTGATGCCCTACAGGCATTTATGGGGGAGAATTTGCTTTTCACACCTTCTTCTCGTAGGTTAGAAAACTCACTTCGTATGCCGTACTACAAAGAAGATCTATTCATTCCATTAGTTCCTTTATAAAAGATTCGAATTATCCACTTTATATTCTCCGTCCATCCCATGGAGTATATTGAACTCGATGGCACACGAAGAAGAAAACAAGAACCAAACCAGCCGACTAGCCGCGCGCGGCTTATAATATCTCGGTCAGTATTATGTACTTTTTGTGTTGCTTTCCTTTACAAGAAAGTCCCCGGGGTTGTGAATCTGAACGAAAGGGAATCGAGAAAAACGATACAGAATCAAAGATTGGAAGGCCTAGATCCGTTGCGTAAGGTGCTTTCACTCCGGTCTGGGTGATCAGTGATCACGTTTTTTCGCTGCTGCCGCAGAGAGCTAATTTAGCTATTGTTCTTGCAGCACGCCGCCCTGAAAGTGCTGAAATCGCGGAGAAGACAATAATTGGTGATGATGGACTACTTCCTTGTTAGCCATGCGCTTAAATGCAAACTCTGCAAGTCCAAAGTAGAAAGTACAAGTCAATACACGGGGACCCCGAACTAAGCACATTTTGTGCCGTACCTACCTATGAGCATAGGTGCGTACCTGAAGCTCGTGCCCAAAGAGATAAAATACTCGTCTGAAAAATTCCAGTTTCAATCAGATAACTTCTCTTGGGTTAGACAGAGAGGAAGACCGCGCGCAAGAAGCCAAGAATACGTTCTTTGTGGCACAGTACAGTGGGAACATGGAAGAAGTTGAGAGACGCGAGTTTCGTAATTAAACAATTGTATATGTATACGTTTATTATTAATTATTACTAGACCCGCGTGAGAAGATTTCTATTCGGTTTTGCTTGGCATAAGTTTTTGGATGCGTAGTCAAGTTGTTTGTGCAAGGGGTATTGCGTAGATTTGTCCAACTAATTTGAATCGTGCCGATGGAATTCCATTAAAGGTCACGTCACGCGTTCCTGCATACTTAGGTATACATGTTATTATCTGTTCACAATTCATTTCGATACTAACTTTTCGTCAGGTGGCTTCGTCTCCTCTTGTTAAGAAGTCTTTCATACTTACTTCCCTTTAATCAATTTGGTATAGGTTATGTAGGTGCCCTGAGGAAAATTCGCTCATTCTTCTAGGTACCCACCTCCACAATGAGCTCTGAAATACTGAACGGGTCTGGACCCTGGAGAACGTTGGCCAGACGTCAATTTCAATCACCAACTTGGGGCCGAAAAACTAGGCACTAGTTTGGCCGTCTGAATAGAATACGAACGGCATGCATACCTATATCTGCTTACAAAGCAAAACCAAACCGGCCTTTCTGCTTCTCAAAAAAAAAGGGCGCAAAATTGGGAATATCCGAAGCGTCTGGTGATGCTCATAATTCAATCCGATATCCCTTCGATGGGTACTTTGAAATCGAATTATAAAAAAGCTCGCGCCTTTATTGAATCTCGATGGCAGATTCGACGGTGGAGGGCGACCATCGAGAAAGTAATTTCGTTTTTTAACTCCAATTATCGCGCCGTGATACTTTCTGCTGTGTGTTGTTGAGCAAAGAAAATTGCCGCCGCACGCGGAGTATACGACTCAATGCAACAGAACGTGAGAGAAAACCACACCTGAGGAGATGTGGGTCCGGCGAGCCTGGGGCCTGTTGAATGCTTTCTCAAGCCCACTTTGCGACTTTTCAGGTGAATTATACGCGGAGCTTTTGTATTACGCTGTTAGAAGCTTATACCTGCTACAACACAGGTAAACATCTTATTTTTGAGCGTTTTCTCTCCGCTTCTCCCCCTGTCCCCACAGAAAGACCACCAATATTGGAATCCATGGAAAACATGTTGTGCTTTACATTTAGCGAAGTTCCCACCATATATTGGATGACAGCTGAACAGCTCCCAGGTTCAATAATTGCACAGAACAATTAATTTGTACAATAGGACAATTTATTTCTTTCGTATTATTTTCGCGGTTTCCACAATGGAATTGTTAGGTATTACAGTGTTCACGATCATTAACATTGTGAATGTAGCTACGTACATACGAAGGTACGTGCAGCGGTGGCTTAAAGTTGGAAAGACTTCTCAACATTGCCATCTTTTAACCCAGTGGGGCCCAAATTTCAACCAACATGTTATAAAAAAGTTTTTTTTTCAATCACCTTTATTAGGCCAATAGTCGACAATACCTATCTACCTATCTACCTACACAGAACAGAAATTTTTCATCTTTTGAAAAAAATCGGAGCTGCAGTACTGGGTTGAGCATACTGGGCTAAATGTCGGTAGGTACAAAAATCCAAATCTACTCCGCCCATCCCGGTATCTACTGTACTGATTTGGTCTGTTGCTGAACAATCTTGATTTCTACACTCTCGGTCCGTATTTCGAGTTGCTAATTGCAATTTTTTTGATTCAGCAAGATCGCTGTATTCTAGTGTCAACAACCCCATCCTGGACTTAGATCAAAGCTACCAAGTCAAAAATGAGGCCAAAAACTACTTAAGATATAAAATGCTGCAAGAAATGCCTCTTGTTACTTTTGAAAGTCACGTTTCACCCAGACTACTACTGATTACTCAACTGAATAAAACGACTGTTTCACCTCCCCATTAGTTGGTTCTCCCTCCCGGTCAGTCGTCAACCCAGCCAAGCCGTTCCACAAAACCGAGGACATGGCCAGGTAGGATGCCAAAGCTGGTCATATACTAGGCAAGAGATCCCCAGCATGGATCCTCCCATCCATTAAAGAGCTGGGCAGTGACAGAGCACTGCTAAGCTGTTTTATCCTCTTCTTCACAGCCTCGACATGTGAGACCATTTTTGACTCCTATCTTGTGCATGTGGTAGTTTAGCCTGGAATATGTAGGTATACTCCGAGGTATACTCTGAATGTTCAGAAGTATTCTGGACAATTGCAAGCAGTAGTTGGCTACATCTCTGAAAGGCATGACCATTGCGGCTCTCCCTTGCCTGCCGTCTTCCGCGGTCATCCACCTGTCTGGATGACATCTGAGGGTATCGTGCTCAACAGCTTCTGCATTTCTCTGATCTCGACGGTGTTCCTTAATCCATATGAGTTCAAGGACATTTCTTTGCTACTCGTTCCAGGGCCTGGTGGCACTCCCAAACTATACTGGAAGTTACTCTGCAATCTGTCAAGACCAAGAGTACCACCCTGTTACCTGTCAAAATATGCACCATCAAATTTTTGATCTTTTTCAGAAACTAGCTGTGCTCCGTGAATCACGACCATCAATTTCACCTGGAACACCGTGGTGTAACTCCCCAGAGGTAGACTTTCCTGCCATATGTTGAGAATCACCTGTGGTTCTCGAAAATCTGGTGCGAAAACATGGCTAGCGACCAGACCACAGCTTAATTTGATGTGATTGGCCATTGACGCTCTATAGATAGGTGACCTGGGCAGGGTAGATGAAAAAGCGCAAACTCCATTTAGAAGACCTGTTGTATTACTCTAGAGTGACAGCAAATGCCGGGTTCCATATGCCACTGGGAGGGGGATTTCCTTCAAAACCATCCCACATCCACTTCATGTAATTGAATAATAATTAGTGTCGAGGACCAAAACTGATCGACACACAGTAAGACTAAGTGAGGTGCAAGACAGGGAGCTTTAGGAGGCAGAATGGAAGTGTTGGTGAGTCCAAGGTCCAGATGTGACCAGGAAACCTGCCAGGACGGCGCGGCGTGTCCCACAAACCCTCCGAGAAGGCAGGAGTCAATTTTGATTTTTGAACCATAAACGTAGATGCAGAATTCACAGGGCAACAACGTAAATGTAATGCTCTTAGATTGTACCTACAATGATTCGGAACTTCGCTTCTTCCTTCACGAGAGATGTACCCGTACCCGACTTGAATCCCATGCGGCCGTTAATATAGGCATTATTCAGAGAGCCTTAGATCACGAGCCAGGTTTCCTCAGAGATTCAGAAGTTCAACCCCCTGACGTAACAATGACGAAACGCCACTGTATAATAATTTTATTATACTGTATATGTATACACGAAATATTCAGTGTTGTTTCTTGTTTATTATTAGAGGAGCAGACTAAATCTGGACCAGCTGTCGCTCAAATCCTTACTTCCTTGAAGCAGTCGAAGCATATCATAGGTACTAATGCTCAGATTGAGATTTGTCTTAGACACAGCCGAAGGAACGAGGGAACACATGCAGACTGGGCGAAGCGTGAACAATTCGAACGAAGCTCTGCGAACCTCCGTTTCCTCTGGCATTCCAAGCTCAGATAAACCGCGATCCGCTATCTTGTTTATTGCAGTGGCATGCAGGATAATGTTCGCCGGACTGATACCAAATCGACTGTTATAATGATGATGATGGTGTTGATAATATTGCGACAAACGCAAGACGATTAAAAGAACCTCGAAGTGTGTCGATTATACCAGTCGAGTATGAAAGAGGAAGCCACCTACTTTCTAAGACATCCTTGGAAATCCGCTTGCATTCACGATGGCTACACACACTAAAACTAAGCATTTTTCCTTTTCGTTCGAGTTTTCGTTGTTATCACCGGTGTACGAAAGAAAACTAGAGCTGGTAAAAATTGGAACTGGAACTAATAATGTAGGCCTGTCTATATAAAAAACATTGTCTTGTCTGGCTAATTTAATAAAGTCCCACGTGAATGAATGCTACCTGGTTGTGTATAGTGATTTGTATGACCGGTCATTGTAAAATAATAAGCACAGCACACACAAAGACAGTTATGCGAGAGAGTGTGAAGAACAACAAATCAGCAAAGATGTATGTACGAGTGCCTTCCTCCAAGTTACCACGACGAAACTGATGATAGCTCAGCGGGCCGGAGTCCTGTCAAAGCGGCAAAAATTATGATTGCCTTTTAACAATAATGATAGTTGCAATTTTCAAGTGAAACCGAGCGTTAATTGCCTCTCCTGTTGTTTTATTCATGACGAGATGGTGGAAGCGAGATATTCTTTTTTTCTTAAATGGAAAAGAAACAAATTGTTCGGAATTGACGACAAGAACGGCGGAGAAAGCGCGCTGATGCTGGAGCTGGATGGATGATGGGAATGCAAATAAGAAGAAAATGATGCATACGAAATCGTAATTGTGGAGGTATAGCGAAAAGAAAAATGCGTGGCAACTCAGACGATCGAGAGAAAAAATTGAGCTGGACGCGATTATAATAACGGAATGAAATGATGATGATGATGAATAAGATGTGACAGAACGAATAAGGACTGAGTCAGAATATGTGTCACAATTTGGCAAGTATGTTTTTCACCAATTCAAGGATGGAGTTGAATTGGTAAAATAAGCGTTGCGGAATCAATCCCTGTGGGTTTATTCCTTTGCAGAATCTCACCATTTAGGTCTCTTTCGAAAGCTACAAGGATGTATACTTTGGTTTTAGACCGGGAGATAGCGACAGATTTTCGGACGTGATTTTAGGCAGTATGCCTTTTGGAGGGTATCATAAAATGCGTATTTTGATGATTTGAAGGATAAATCAAAGAGTCATCCCGGGTCCTTCATGTATTAAAATTAGTTAACATTTGTTCGCGAAATGAGCGTTTTGATGTGATTCTACTCAGGCTGCCATGCGTACTAAAATAAAATTCAACGAAAAAGCTACCTGCAAAATGATAGGCATACCGTTTGCGTGAGTCCAACAGGTTGGCACAGCCAGGTGAATTTGCATTTAAAAAATTTATTTTTCCGCGATTCTGAACAGGCTGCCATTGAGAGTTATTAATCGTTATACTATGCAACGGCTAAAATAAAAAAGGCATACCGTTTGCGCATGTTTAAGTACACTTTATATTTAAATGATGGAAAATTATTCAATAAGTAGTGTGCAGAATATTTTCAATATAAAGTGTACTTGGACATGCGCAAACGGTATGCCTTTTTCGCTAGAAATATAGGCTAAAATATAGGCTAAAAACAATTGAAAAGCTGTTCAAATGAAATGCAATTTCATGTTTTGATTTTGCAAAAAAAAATTTTGGCTTCGAATCAGATGAACCTTCACAATTTTCAAGAATATTTTCTAAAAATAGATCAAATTCTACATGAAAGAAACTTCAGCACGTAAATTCAATATCCCTCATTTTGCTTTCATCATTTTGTTCTGGTCAATGCTATAGTTCTTCCACATGAACCGTGATTCAAGTAACCTGAGCAATTTTTTTAAATCAGCACTTTAGGCTTGCCGCATCTTCCATCTTCCACCTGGTGTGGAACTGGTTTATTTCTCGGTTTATCCAAAAATTGTGTTGCCTATCAAATTCGTCTCGCACGGGCCCCAAAACGAGGGTAAATGGCAAATTGAAGGTAATCACATCCATTGCGGTCACCAACTTTGAACGACTGGGTCCTTTGAAATTTGGATCAAATACCTTTTTTTCTTACACATAAATCCTGCTGCCCATAGTAGGCGACAGGAGCGTTTTTTTTGCCCATAATTCTTCAGGGCTTGGCGCGTTTTTTTGGCTGAAGCAGATCAAAGGGTCGGTGCTTCTATTGCCAGACCTTTGAAGCGACGGCATCGCATTTTTTCAGATTAAAGCATGGAAAAATCGAGCCCTGTTCAAGGGGCTAGAAAATCTTTCTCGACAGTCAAATGTCACAGGCTACTTTGATTTCTTTCTGTGCGGGTGCTTTTGAACGTTTAGTAGACAGTTTTGGGAGTGTATTGACGATTCCTTATGTCATCCCGATTGAAATAAACTATGCCAAAATTGTCCAGCAACGTTAAGGGTGTTGAGTATCTGGAATATATTCTGCAGCAAATAAGACTGAGAAAAGCACATAGAGTAATACAAAGCGTGCTTGGTGGTACGCTGACATCAGGGTCGTCGGGTGGTGTGACGACGTTTGTTGGAACGGTATTCCAAAGTTTTCTTCTGGCTATTCATTGCTGTAATAAGACCCATGGTACCAATCATCTAGTGTCTGGTGGAACACAACCAAACAAAAGAACGAAATGGTGTCTATAAGCGCACATTTAGAGGCTTATGGTATTTGCGTGGGACGAGTGGATGATGAGATCTACCCCTGCAATAGCAATGGTGCTCGGTCTTCCTCCTCTTGACTTGTTCCTCGACATGTTCACAGACTTGATTGTACGGATGCTGACGGAAGTTTTCAATGTTATTATGCAGAATCGCGAGATAAAGCCTTCACGAAAATTCCCTTCGGGAAGCCCCTGCTGCGGGCTGGCAACGACAAGGTTCCCACCAAATATAACTCTGCAATATCTCATTAGCAAAAAGTGTTTGACTATAATAAGAATCTCGCAAACTTATAGCAAGCTCTTGCTATAAGAATGTAATTCTTTATAGGCAATAATGTATTTCTATTTCTATTTCTATATAAACCTCAAAACGTATAAACATAGGCAATGATTTTGCAAATGACGAATGACCTTCTCTGCGATATGATATGAACACTTACAACACTCTGGAGATGTAAATGGAAGGATTGCACTACCCTGGGTATATCTGGTTGTCTCTAGCGGTAACTGCCAATTACCTAGCAAAATGCCGATATGTGCCGCTCCTAAAAAGTACAAAAATATTGCCAATATTTTCTATTACGAGCTTCAACTTTGATTACTGTTTGACTATTACGAAAATATTGATACGAACATCTGGAACAGTAGACGTGTTGACAATTTGTTTTCCAGTTGGGCTTGTTAGGACGATTAGAGCATGAAATTACCATGTAAGGTCCTTTTGCAGTGCAGAATCAATAAGAAAGCTGCTTTTCTAAGCAAATCGCGTCCTGAAATGGCATAACCTCTAAAACATGTGTCAAAACACATCTAAAATTTCTCATTTGTTTCGCCGTTAACTGTCGTCTGTCAAAATTTGTACCACCCTGCTGACGCTTGCGCTAAGATGGCCTTAAAACGAAAAGGATGTATCACCAACTAGTACTGGATGGAATGTGATTCTATGACTTCTATCAAGCAAGGAACAAGGAAGTTCTAATTACCAAGAGTACTGGATGGAATGTGATTCCATCACTTGTATCAAAATCCAGGGCTAGATCAAAGTCTTGTTCTGAGCTGGGCCATCTACTTATTGGCCGTCAGAACAATAATCAAGTAGATATTACTAGTTCACGTTGCAAATACAGATCTAGAATTTTTTGGATCAAAAATAAAGTGACAAGCTGGAAGGCTACGGCTATGGTCGATGGCATCTGCATCAGTACCAAACGACAGCGCCCATCAGCTGCAGCCGTGGCCTCACATCGCCTTAACTTATCTGCACTTTATTTCTAATGAAAAAAGTCCCAGTTCTGCATTTTGCAACATGAATGGGCAAAAGAGATAGTTATAACCGATATAATATATTATTTCAAACTGCTACAGTTCACCAGTCAATTTCCGCTTCAATCGGTGGAAAGACTTCACTTCGAAATGACCTAGGAGGATGTGAAATGACCTTTTTGCCCAACTTTGAGCTCAATTACTTTTAAAAAATTGATGAATTGTGAGAATCGTGGCCAATTTGCAATAGTCCAGAGGAATCAAATCTCTGGGGATTAAATTAATGAGTTAAAAATCTGCATTCCGCTACGTTTAGAATAGTTTCTTGTCTTTAAAAATGTTTAAGTGAATTTTATTGGACCTGTTTGATAAAATACAGAGCTCATTCCTTGGCCCTTCCTATACATTTCAAATATATGCCCAACTACGAGTTCAAGCCTCACTATGTAGTGATTCTATAGCTCTTGTTATGGAGTATAAATAAGTGAAGCTTTTTATTGAAGGTAAATCAACATTACCCTGCATTGAAATACGACACGAAAGAGAAAAGTTTGATTGGAATGAAAATCAAATATTTTGAATACCTCTAGTCTGTGCCTCTAGGTCTTCCGGTTTTATGGGCTTTTGGTAGTGCTTGAATGGACTTCACGATAAGGCCCATTGTGTTAGAATTCGCCCCCAAACAATGGAAACACGTCATGGTCCCAATCACAAATCAACGCCGACTAATATTCGTCTTCATTACTCGCAGCTCACACTTTGGCGGATGCGCCGAGCGCCGAGCTTCAGTATCTAATTTCGACCGTAAAAAAATCCTTGTTTGTTGTTACAAGGATTGTAATACATTACTTTTAAATAGATGATAATAATTAATATTATAGATTGAATAAAACCCTAGACACGGATATTGTGGGACAAATCTCAAATTGATATAAAAAATCAAAAGGTGAGCTTTGATGGTGACCTCAACGATGGAGCAGACATTGGGTGTTTTCTACGTGGGCTTTTTCCTTGGATAGGTCAAAACTTCGAACATTTCGCTACAACTTGTAAGGTTCTCTGTTGGGGTTTTATAAAATATCGATTTCTCCGGCATCTGTCCCATTTTCCCATACACATTGCACACATTCATAATCGTTCTAATACTGCACGAGAACATTGTTATTACATATTTACAGTTACGGAGATTGTCTAGAATGCCAAGTTGAAAAAACAATTATACGCCGATTCCGAAGGTCGACATTCACAGCACTCAAAAATCGCTGGTTTAAAACAATAACAAGAAGAATTTATCCAAATTGACGAGGCCGTCAGGTGCGAAGAGTCTTGTTTGTTATTAATATTTTAATGGCCTCTCTCGTGTGTGCATGCATTATTATTTTTAAATTTAGCACATCTCGTGCGACTGTGGGAATTGGGAATTTTCGGAATTTCCGCATGAAGATTAGATCAACGGTAGGGAAGGAGGGGACTCACCCATTTTTTCCAGGAGCGGCTAATCCAATAGAAAGACACAAAAGTAAATAGCACTTAAGGTATACAACAAGAAACTCAGGTGGTGCAGTAAGAGGTCACTGTTGGGCGAGGAGTTTAGTTTTTTGTCAACCCGCGGGAAAATATAAAAAAGTCCGGCACTGGCATGAATTTCAATTGAACAATAATACACAAAACAAACGAAATGTTTGGCAGAGTTTTGTTTCGATAAGGCTAACGCTGCGCTGCCATTGCCGCTCACTCACTGGGATGGATGACGACAATACCCATACAACGAGGAATAATGCAGAGGTTCTCACGATTTCGAGCGACGCCAGCGCTGCACGGAGCGAACTGCGGAGAATGCCACAAGTACAAACGCAAGCATAGATCGTACTCTTCGTGTTCGTAGAAAGAAAATCGTCCACAAGATCCCCGAACTTCAGAGTTGCTATTTTAAAAGTTATTTATTTCCCACTCCCACGACAAAGTTTTTTGCGGAAGTTCGTGTACCTACAGCAAAAAAACTGGGAAGCCAGTTGATAATTAATAATGCAACAACGAGGGATAGCCAGCCATCAATACCGTCAATCAACGAAACTCTCGTGGTTTTTCGTGAATGGGAATTGTGTATGGCACGACTCGCAGAGGTTGTAAAACATTCTCTCGTGTCGAACTGGGACAGGGCATGGTCCGCGTACCAGGAAAATATTTATTCGATCGGTCGGGCGCCTCCGCCAATCGATGAGATTGTACCTAAATATACACAGGGATCGAGAATATATATCAAGTGATATCACGATATAAGTAGGTATATCAAAATTGATTTTTTTTGCAAGCTCCTTCCAGCAACCAGCAACCATAATATTTACGTGGCAATATTATTTATTTTTGTAATTTTATTCACAATCATGATGAATAGTTTTTCATTCTCCATTTTATACAGGGTGGCCCGAGGGGTGGCCCAACGAAAACACAACAGGGGGATTCTTGGGCATTTCACTCAATTTTTTTTTAGAAAAATTCAGACAGGTCGATTCTTATGTCGATGGGGACATCTGGAACATACATTGGCCAGTTTATATCTTCAGCCCCCGCACCCCTACCCGCTTCAACTTCAAAATTTCAAACGACACCATCTACTTTGCGATACATCAAATCAAAGAGAGTCAAATTCTCTTTTTGTAAAAAACACTTTCAAAATTCATAACTCCATCCCTCCTTCTTCCTAAAATTCTCTGACTGTCTCATTTTATATTCTCGATCCCTTAATTCTCTTCAATTCAATCAGCGTCATCCTAAATAGCAGCTAAGGGGAAAATTTTCGGTGGAAAAAAGTGCTAACCAAATTCACCCCTTTCCTCTCTTCCACCCCAACTTCAAAATTTAACTGACACCACCTACTTAGTGATACATCGAATTAAAGGGAATTGTATCCTCTTTCTGGAAAAAAAAATCAAAATTTTCAGCCCCTCCGCTAATAAATTGAACATTCGGAGTATTTTAGGGGTGAAAAGGGGCTTTTTAAAAATTCTGAAAATATTTTATTCAGGAAGAGAATTCAATTTCCTTCAATTTGATGTTTCACAAAGTAGGTCGTGTCATTTTAGATTTTTAAGTTGGGGAGGGGAAGTGAAAGGGTGAATTTGGGTGGCACTTTTTACACAGAAAATTTTCCTCCGATGCTGTGCAAGATGACGTTGACTGTACTGAAGAGAATCAAGATGTCAAAATATTACATTGGAAACTCAGACAATTTTGGAAAAAAAAGGGGGGGGGGTTAAAACTATAGAAATGTTTTTGCAGAAAGAGAATTTTATTCTCATCAATTAAACTGCGCACAAAATGAAGTGACAATTTTATTTTTGGAGGTTTTTTCAAATGTCGATAACTTTTTGAAAAATGATCGGAGTCTGAAACAGCTCGCACTATTTTGAAGATACATTGTTCTATTTTCTTCAACCATACATATCCAAGTCATTCAAAGCAGAGGAATGCCTCATACAGGGTGATACAAAAGGGCATGCAAAGTACTGCTCTTTTTATCCTAGCACAGGAAATTTTCACGTCATCCTGTATATACGAACGTAAGCGCATCTTGTAGCCTGTAGTATCTGTAATACAGACCTGTTTACTTTTCCACTCTACATTGTACATGGACGGAAATATGATTTTTTTCGTAAAAAATACCAATTTGCAATCTGTTCAACGGCAACAATTCCGTCACATGAAACTGTCACCAACAAAGAGCTAACAATAAAAAGTCGTATCTTTGTATCTAGGCAATGGATTTTTGCAATTGTTGGTAATCGGATCAAGGTTCAAGAAGATTGGGACACATAAAAGGAGTTTAGATTTTGGCCTGTACCATAATAAATCACTGCACAAAAGTTGACTGCGGACCCGAAGACCTTCAAGTGCCCTGGAATAATCTTGTGACCGCAAGTTCATCGGGTTGACAGGTGAACATGGACATGGACATTGGACATGCAGCATGCGACTCGGACGGTTGACCAATGGTACTCACGTTATGCAAAGTAAAAAAAGAACCTGTTACGAGTTACAGATACTACAAGCTACAAGATACAGTCAATCCAAGTACCTGTACCGAGTGATATAACCATTCCTGCCTGCGCTGCGCCAAGAAAAAACGCAGTCTTCTCCCATCACCCTGTATGTCTCATTTCTTTGCTATCATTAACAATCAAATTTATGGTCCCTGAAGAGACAACAAATCATCCCATCTTGAGATGATTATCGTTCAATTGACAAAATGTTTCGTACAATTAATACTCTTTTATAAAAAAAATTGGTACTTTTGTACGAGAAAAATCATATCTCTTGAAGTACATAACGTAAAGTGAAAACCTAAACAGTTATGAGTTGCAGATACTACAGGCTACAAGACGCAGTCACATTTGTTTATACAGCATGACGTGAAAAATTCCGGTGCCAAGATGAAAAAAGCAGAAAGTTGCACGCCTTTGTGCATCACCCTGTATGAGAAATACCTTCACTTTGAGTGGCTTGAATATATATGGCTCACAAAATAAAAGAATGGATTCTCACAACAGTGCAAGCTGCTTCTGATTCCGATCATTTTTCAAACAGTTATGATCATTTGAAAAAACGTCCCAAAATAAAATTGTCACTTCAATTTGTGCGCAGTTTAGATGTATCGCAAGGTGGATGTCATTTGAAACTTCGAAGTTGGGGTGGGTTAGGGGGCTGAAGATAGGAATTCCAATTCGCCAATATACCTATGCTTCAGATGTCCTCCTAAATATAGAAATGGACCTGTCCGAGTTTTTGTCAAAAAAAAAACGGTGAAATGCCCTAAAACCCCTCTCTAGTGTTGTCGTTGGGCCACCCTGTATCACTAATGCTCAAACTATCCAGTGTTGATTTTCATTTAAAACATTTTTTATTACTTTTCCCAACCATATTTCAATCACATCGACTGTTTACATTTATTTGATTTATCAAAATCATGTTATGACATGTGTTAATTTCAACCTAAAATACGAAATCAAAAAATATCAAAAAAAAAAAAAGTGATAAGATTTGTTTGATGTAGATCGGATATTTCGAATTTATATTTATAGATATCATGACATTTTCGATCCCTGGCTATGCAACCGTGGATAGAAGAAATCTGGAAGTTTTCAATTCGCAATCAGGGGTGGATTTGAAGCCGAAAAATTCGGTCATTCCAGTCAATCCAGCTCCAATCAATATTGGATATTTTGTTTCAAAAAATCCTACCCCAATTCCGAATTTTGTGGATGTTATCTATGGTACTAAACAAAAATAATGGTAGAAACTGGACATGAAAAACTGGAGTCTGGACACTGGGTAGTGGACAAAAAAAAAAGATTTCGCGTGTTAATTTTCACAACCATCGGGAGATTAGATTAGAGCGTGACATTCCATTATGCTTTCATTTGTTTGATGTAAGGCGAAAATTAGATATCCAAATTTACAAAACCACGTACAAAAACAAAACAAATTTCAATGATCTAATTATTATTGGAATTTTTCAACTTCGCAAAGTTTGGGCTTCTACGGACTTTTCGTATTTTAGGGAGGGGGGGAGATCTGAATAATTTGAAGTACTTATAATGTGATCAATTGAAAAACATATATTTATATTTCAGAATGGCCAGATTATAGGTGTTCCCCTTTATTTTCGTTATTCTTAACATATTTTTGGAGCTCAAAAACTTTTCTTGTTCAGTTTTTCACTCGGTTTTTCATGCACTTTTTGGATTTTGTTTATTTTATAAGCAAGATTTTTGTCTAACCGCTCTGTATTTTGTTGATCTAGAGAAAATGTGATTCATAGATCCAAATCCAACAAACTAATAACAAACTGACCAGAAAAGTTTTTGAATAGCAAAAATATGAGATATTTTGAGAATAGGGAAAATCAAGGGGGAAACACCTTTAAGTGCGAACCAAATTGTTGCACGGCCAATTTTATCGCTTTATTAACGCAAGAGCTGAGGGTTTTATCGGGTGGTAGAATTTTTGAAACTTTCTCGAGAGCGTTGTTGTCTAGAAATTTAACGAGAGTGTGATGGTCTCTTTAGCTGGAAGGTTCTCGTCATTGATAGAATAAAGAGATCACCACCACGAGTTGAATTGTTTCATGACAAGAACGCTTGAGAGACAAAGCTTCAAAAATTTACGATAAAACTCATCATTAGTTCGACTGGTATTTGATGAGAACATTCCATAAAACGTTAAATTAACAGAATCTGCAAACCCGTCCATCAGCAATGCGTCAAGGGAGGCGTCGACGTCAGAGCGATAAAACAGCATGTCGAGATTTTATAGCGATTATTACATACAACGCCCTTGATTTATTAGAGCTATAAGAATAACAATCACTCATTAGTTTCCCACTGTTAAAGGCAACCAAATAAAATGGATACAACAACAAAACCTGACGGCTGGCACTTCGGATCTTTTTTTGAAATAATCAGCAAAATATCACTCGTGATTGGAATTCTCCCAGATAATTATGGCCAAGAGTTTCCCCCCGAGCTGGTTGTACCTAGATGAATGCCCTCCTCGTACGGAGTCGGGCATTTATCGTTATAATCAACACCCTCGATCGCTTGGCCACGATCATGAAAATCTAAGCACTTGTGATATAACTATTATTAAAATGTCGATATGCTATAAAATTGACAGTAATAAGTGCCTCGGTTGAATCGTTTTATTTAACCCGAAAAAAAAACTGTCATTCGCGAGGGAAAAGTAAACCCCGAGTGACTGATAGTGGTTTGAAGAGTTTAAAACATTCAACTCGAATCAAACACAAAGCACGAATTATATTTTGCTGATTATTACATAAATGCCTACTGCGCTGAAATGGTTCATTTGAACTACCAAGAGCAAGTGCCCAAGCCAGCTATGTTTTTGTTAGTTATTGTATGGAATTGTTGAATTAAAACATCCGGCACCTGTGGACAATGATATTTAGATTGCTGTTTATGTTATTTTGGTTGAAATTCGGTTCTGTAATAGGTGGTTTTGTACACGGGTAAAAATGAGTCAAACAACGGCACTCTTTAGCAGTGATAGCTCTCGTGAGTAGTTCATATGGGTGGCACATTTCAGTCGATTTAATAGCTGTATTCCTTTTACATGAAATCTCGGATGATCTCACCTCAATTAGAGAGAGAAAAAGCGAGAATTGCATGAGAGGGAGAGATACACAACTAGCAATTGAAGTGAGAATTCTCAGTTCAGATGATAAAAGGAACGCAGCTATTGTCACCTTGTCTTTTGACAGATGTGTGATATGGTTGCGGAGAGTGGTGGACAGGACCCGATTCCCGATTGGGGTAAGGCCTTTTGTCTCAAATGAGATGAAAACGTGCTTTAGTTGAGGAAAATAATCACTCCAAGGCAATAATGCTAGTTTTTCAGTCAAAATTATCAAAATCAGCAAAAAAAAAAGTGGGGCGTTTCGAGCTAGAATTAGTTCCGAGCTCCAAGGAATATTTCAATCCGGCGCTATGATATAATAATAGTATATTATTCAACAAGCGGGTAATGATTGATTTTTACTCATGAGGATGCAGTTTGCCGACACGAGCCTTGGCGAGCGTTAAAGCGTTCTAGCGTTAAAGCTAGAAATTCGCCAATGGATATTTTTGATGTATAAAAATTGACCTTTTCTGCTTGAAATATTCAACAGTAATATCACAAGTGCTTAGATTTTCACGATAATTTTGGTCAGGCGATCGCGAGTGCTGATTGTAGCGATAAATGCCCGACTCCGTAGGAGGAGGGCATTTATCCAGGGACAATCAGCCCGAGGGAAACACCTGGCCAAAATTATTTGGGAAAATTTCGAGCACAAGTGATATTTTGAAGATTATTACATAAAAGAAGTCCGAGGTGACAGCTGTCAGATTTTGTTGTTTACATGAATTTTATTCCGTTGCTATTGACAGTGGGATTTAGATAAGTGAATATTATCCTTGTAGGTCTAATAATCAAGGGCGTTGTGTGTAATAATCACTAAAAATAGGGAGTTACCACGAGTGGATATATACTTTCAAATGATCACCCGGTATCACAGACGATCGAATAGGTAATTTTTAAAAGCACTTTCTAATTTTACAGGTAAAATGTCAAGCTTCCATGCAGAATTTATGGGTTCATAAATGTATGTTCCCAGAAAGCCGAAAAATTGGATTTTGCATATTTTATGACGACGCGATGACGAAAGAGCGATGCTGAAAGCCATGCATAATTCGATTGGAGCTTTTACTTTTACGAGCTTTACGTCATGAATGTGCATAAGCTCCGAGCTTTATGTAAATGAATTATAATACGTCCGAAAAAAAGGGGGAGGAAAAGTGCACACGTGTCTATGCGCTCTTGTATTTTGTTTACCAAACATAACGGACATATGGACGTCACATGTTCACCAGAGAGGGTGAGCAAAATTCATACGGGAACTCCCAAATTGTCAAGGGTACCGTCAAATATGGATCTCATTGTGATCACCGCACAATAATGTTTAATCAGCCTTTAAATTTACCGCAGAAACTGAACGCAACCATATCTCTTCAGGTCAATACTTTATACAATAAAAACAAAACATTACGTCTCATTGATCATAATACGACAGGAAAAATACTAATAATGATTGATAAATACACAATAAGAGCATAAGTATAGCACTTGAAGATAATATTTACAACCACTCATGAGGTTTTATGACTCAATCGTAATTTTCGATTGATCCGCGATCAGTATGACGCTGCGGACCGGAACTCAAGAGTTGTTGCCTCAGTCCGATGACGTCGGTCTGAAAGGCACATGAGTCTGAAAAATGATACCGCAAATAAAGCGGAAGTGATTCAATTTGTCTTGCGTGTCGGATGCACCCGCGGTTGACGCATTTATCAGTAAAAAGTCTATGGGAATGCACCGTGTTTGATGATGAGAACGTTCAGCGCATCCATCAAATTTCTTCCCAATGAATTATTGAAAGAACTCTAAAAAAACAAAACAAACAATATGGTGTGCTCAATTTAGGCGATAAGGCATCATCCACTTTAGCATGTGTGGGCTCTCTCTTAAAATTTGCTTGATTAGCATCATAAGATAATAATAATAATAATAATAATAATGAGACAGCAGACAGCAGGTGGGTTCATAGAGGTCACGTAAATTCGGGTTTCATGTTCGTATATACTTACCTATGCATGAAACTCCGTTTTCGCGGCAATAATTGATTATTAATTATGATAATAGGCTGCAGGTGGGTTGCGCCACCTATTTATCGCCACTTTTTTAAGGCTTCGTGTATATTGGAAGTTTGGGCGGTTGACTCACCTCGATCTGGGAAGGAACATCGAACCATCTATGAACACAGAGCCGGACAACAGGACGTACCAGCATGTCGAAAGCTCCCCCGTGCTGAAAAAAAATTCAATCTTTATTAATCAATAATAATAATAATAAGAATAGCTTTCGTTTTTATTGCAGTCAACAAGTTTCATTCACACCTCCTTATCATATTTTAATTGGTACGTAGGTATGGCTTGCATGATTTGTTATTGATAAATACCGGAGGCCCGACCGGAGGTTCCTTGTTACAACTTTCTTTTTTTTTTAATAATGTAAAATTAAGTAGCTACGTATACTCATATTGGGTATAAATCAATTATATGTCAAAGTCTCAAAAGGTTTTAATATTATTGTATTCACCACTTATTTACTGTATTTTTTTAATAAACAACAGCCCCACTTCACTGTTATTATCCACTATTATTATACTGTTTGCTGTGCCGCTTTGGAAACGTTAATTGGTGCCTACTTATCAAAAAGAGATCTTTTCACCATGGGTTCCACAAAAAAGATAATACGAGATTAGTTGATTCGCGATTTTGTTTGTCAATTTGTAGCTGTCTGATCAATGGGAATGCTGGTTTATCCGTCAATAATGAAAAGATGATGGGTCTAGTACAGATTTTAGGCATTTTTTGTGGTGATTCGCCTAGCGTTCAGCAGAAAAATGTCCAGTTGATCTGCAATCAGCCTGGATCGCTGATCATCTTTTTTGTGGAACTGACGGTTATTTCTTAAATGTTGTCTTATTCATAATAAGGCCGCAATTTCCATCCTGATCCAATACCGAAGTTTCGGATAATGCTTCTGAAATCTAACATTCGGTGGAAGAATGCTGCGTTGTACCCACGTCACTGTCCAATAATATTCTTACAAATTTCGTTGGAGATCCCGACGCCCGAATAAGACATTTGCACAATTGGCGGAGGTGCCAGTTTCGAGAGCGTGCCAGGACGAATGAACTGACAACCCTCGTGACGGCCAATGCTGAAATTTACCACAAGATGCGTGTAATATTTTCGAATACAACACAATACAGTACGGTACGGACAGGCCAGACAGAGTAGATTTGAATTAGCAGCGGAAGTGAACACATCGCCAAAGTTGAGCAAAGCGATATCTGAGTGCGATAATTGAATTGATGTGCATTCAATAATAGGCGTAATAACTAGTGTTTAAACGTTCGTGTCTCAATTATCAAGTATTTAACGCAAACTTGTAACAGTATTTATATCCAGAAAAGCGTTCCGAACAGATGCAAAGATGAGAGCAAGTGATGGTGGGTCGTCACGTCACAGTAATGCTAATAATGCCTCTATGTTGCAATACTTGGTTATAATAAGTGGGTACAATGATGCTCAAAAGAATCTCACCACCCTGATTTTTTTTTGAGTTCCCTGGTATGAAACAAATTGCAGAAATTAATGCGGGTTAGTTTCAAGAACAACTAGGCGTTGACAAATAGGCTTGATAAAAAGAGCGTAAGACGTAAGGGTGGTATGATCTTTTTTTCACTATCAACCGAACGATTAGGATGGAAAGATTTCGCACGGAAATATTGTCTGCTATATGAAATCGACGTTTGCTATAGTGTCGTAGACTGAGAATGGAAATGCCATAAGTACCTACTTGAAGAACTTGAAAAGGTAATGCACCGTTATGAGGTTGTGAAGGTGGATGGAAGTAGACGGTTTCTGAGGCAGGTAGCGGGGGTGGTATAAATAAGTAAGGCAAACAACATAATACGACCATGTGAAATATGTCAATCGTGCGTATTGTATTATCCAAATTTTCAACAAGAGAGCCAAAATTCCGAATAATTTCATCGATTGCCCTTAGTTTCATGAAAAGCTTTCTTTTATCTTTGCCAAATCCAAATCGTGGCCAGAACGCGGTTAAAACTCCAAATTCGGATCTTGCAATGTACGAAAACATAGCTGACACGTTGTACTGCGTTGTAAGGTTGGTTGCCTACCTCAAAATTGTTAAATTCGTATTAGTCTTCTAATTGATTATTTTGGATGTTTTTATTCAGGAATTTCTGGTTCTCCTACATTTCCTACTCAATGATTTGATGTTAACTAATATCTGATTGAACGATTGAGCCCTGTTAGTCTAATTTTGCGGGAAATCGAAAAAATTACCGCCAAGAATAGCAGATGCAGTCAAAATTTTTGTAAAAAATTATATAATTGTAAAAAAAAAATCGGAGGTAAACTTGAAAAGCTCAGAATTTTGGAATGAATCTACAGGGTCCTTTTTGATTTCTATAAGATTTTCATAATCATTACCTAATTATGGAATCATCCAGAATTTTGACTATTTGATTTATATTCTGAGCCCACACTCAACTCAACGTTTCAAGATCAAATCAGGTAGGTAAATTTTATAATCCCGTTAACCTGGAAGCATTAAAAGGCACACTAACTTTCCGAGTTTTCAATGAAAAACGATGAGGATAAGAAACAAGATGAGAATAAGAATAATTAATTGGCTTCTGGATTTAAGACTCCATTCAAAAATATTCGGCGCGATTTTGAAGTCTTCGGAATTCTCAGAAAAGGTAGAGAAATATGAGGGAGTTTGAGAGATATCGTAATAAGAGAGTTCTGAATTCTGATGTCGAATACCTATACAATATGTAGTGGTACAGGGAAAATAGCAAAAAAAACTGCAAAACCTCGGAAAAAATATGGACCGTCCTGAAAATTTGATATTCTGTTCAGAACTGAGTGCTCTACTACATATCTAAGATCGCCAAAAATCGCACCTGGGGATTTTGAGTTATTGGAGGGGGGTGAAAAATTGCAGCTCAAAATGGGGGTGATAAAGCCCGTCAATCTATTGGATGCAAATACGTCGTAATTCGACGCATTGTATCCAGTTGATATCATTTTGGTACAAAAAGTGTCGATCATTGTTGAAGAGGGGGCTCGTGGGGAGACGAAGCTCGGCTAAGTTGTTCTTTTTTCCCCTGGGCCATATTGAACTGATCACAAGTTTGGTATCTTTTCCGACTAAATTCGATCTCCTGAACTCGAATCAGATGTGTAAATCTGAATGAGAACCAGTTCGAACAAGTTAACTAAAAAAAACTGTTTTTTCTTTTGATAATTTCGACGAGTTTTTTTTCAATTGTTGAAGGTGTTCAATTTTGAAAATATATCAGGGGCCATTAGTCTGAAATGTATTCTTCACGAAAATCATCCACTCGATGTATAATTTCGTTTCTCGACTTTAAACCATCGATTTGAACCTGAGCCGGCCCCACGTGGCACCTACTGATGACCACAACACTGTCAGCATGCACCTTTAAATGAAAATAGCTCAAACTTTTAAAAATTATAACTCATCTTTGAAAATTTGAAGATCTCTGCAGAACTGATTTCCCTATAACATAAACAAAGTCGCCATGAATCGCACTGCAGGATTTTGAGTTATTCGAGGAAAAGGATAACATTTTGGCAAAGATTCATACTCTATGAACTGTTACCCATCCCCTCAAATAACTCAAAACCCTGCAGTGCGATTCGTGGCGCTTTTGTTTATGTTTTAGGGAATTTAATTCTGCACAGATCCTCGAATTTTCAAAGATGAGTTTTTATTTTCTTTAATAGTTTGAGCAATTTTCATTCAAACGTGCATAGTGCGTAGGTGCGTAGTGTTCTGGCCAGTAGTAGACGACGCGCCGCGCCAGCTCAGGTTCAAATCGATTTTTTGAACAAAAGAAACGAGAAACAAAATTATACATCGAGTGGATGATTCTCGTGGATAATACACTTCAATCTAATGGCCCCTGGAATATTTTCAAAGATAAATACCCGAGTAAGTAAGTAAGTTAGCGAGTAAGTTGGCGAGTTTCACCTCTAACAGTGAAAAAAAAATTGTTTAAAATTTCAAAGAAAAAACAAGTTTGGTGATTTTGGATATGTGGTAGAGCATTCAATTCTTAACAGAATGTCAAATTTTCAGGACGGACGTCCATATTTCTTCCGAGGTTTTGCCGACTTTTTGCTATTTTTCCTGTACCTAATAGATGAAATGTGCGCCTTTTCCAATATGTCGGTAGTCGGTTTTTAAATTTTAAAAGGCATCGATCTGTAGAGAAGGACTTCAAAGAAAAAGTATCAAATTGTCAAAACAGGGATATTATCTCTAGGGAATAGGGTACCTAAAGACTGTAAAACGTGGGCTAATATAGCTACTAATTTATTGATTATTTGAAAACATATGAAAGTATGAAAGGAGGAGGCAACCCAATCCTGGATTCATGGAATCCTGAATGTAAGTATATGTCTCAGGGACGTTTGCATTAAAAATTGTGAGTCCCATTATTATCTCATTAGAAGTCCGTGAAACTAAATAACATTTGTGTTTGCTAACAATGGGCAATTTTTACAAAGTCGCAAGAACGACTCCAAAAAGAGACCATGACCACAGCCGATACAGTTCAAAAATAATGGAATTGTCAGTTGTGAACATGGAGGTCTACATTACATAAGGACAAGGAGACAGCATAACCCCGAGAGATCACAGGGCGTTGCATGTTGCATGAAAAATTTAATCTTTGCGGATCTCCTAGTAGTGTCGTCAGAAAATCATCCAGAACAGAATGTAGGTACAAGAACAATAAATTTGCCATTAGGTATCATACATAAGAGTCCTCTGTACGGTTAAAACAGCTCCGACTAAAAGGCCTCTAGATCGATGGCGGTGATTTTTTTTCAAGTGGTATTTAGTGATTGCACTTCATATCTCCATTTAAACATGTCAGAGGAAAAAAAACCGAGAAAAACCGATCACAGCCGAAGATAGTCGTATTTTACGGGCGCCATCCTAGGGCCTTTATTTGACTTGAAAGACATTTCCTTTTTCCAGGGTGGACTCTCTCCAATATTCTGCATAAACGTACCCGGTGATTTTTCAATAGAATTTTAGGAGCCGTAGTTATTTGGCTGTAAAAATTATTAAAAATTTGTTCAAGAATTTGGAACTTCATATCTTCAGCTGAAAATTTTTTACTGGAAAACCACCCGGTACGATCGCGCAGAATACTGTTGAGAGTCTACCCTGAAATAAGGATTTTTGTTCCAAGTCAAATAAAGGCCCTAGGATGGCGCGCGTGAGATTTGACTAACTTCGGCTGTGATCGGTTTTTCTTGGATTTTTTTCCGTTAATATGTTTATATAACAGATATGAAGTGAATCTCCAAATGCCAGTTTGAAGAGAATCACCGGCTTCGATTTAGAGGCCTTTTAGTCGGGGCCGCTCTGAGCGTACAGAGGACTCTTAAGATTTACTTAGAAGTTAATCGCTGACAACAACCTATAGTCCGGTGGACTAGGGTTACAACTATGCATTTTATGACTATGGAACAATTTTTTGCAGGCATGTTCAGAAAGCCTTCATCTATCATTTGAGAACTGCTGCCAAGCAATTTTTCAATGTGGGGGGTCAGGGGGGCCATTTTTTGACAACTTAAATCGTTTTTTGTCGATAAAATCCGTAATAAAAATGCTAAATAAAAAATTTCAACGGATTATTGAAAAGCAACTCGGAAGGTCACTTATGTGAGATAAATATTATTACAGGGTGAACAGGTTCCGGAAAAAATGACTTTCCGTCAACATGCAAAATAATAAAGAAAAAACTGTGCCAAAGACATTCAGCTTCGCCATTAAAAAATGCCGATTGGCAAATTTGTTGACCATATCCACCTGAACTGGTTGAGAACGGAGCCCAACTGCGTCAATAATGCCGGAGCTACATACAGAGTGGAAGAGAAAAATATTTTTGTTTTCATTTATTTCAAAAACCAAGATAGATAAAGTGAACAAAATTAGGAAATTGGCGTTTAATTCAATGCATGCGAAGACACAACAAACCGTTTTGAAATATCTCGGAGCGTTCCTGAAATATTTTGAAAAAACTGAAGAATATCATCAAAATTTTATTTTTTACTTTGATTTCGTATTTTCCATTATACAGAGGTATACCCTTAAGTTATGCAACAAATTTCACAATATACACAAATATACAATAAATTATGGTGAAAACTCAACAGCGCCATCATCGGCATCAATCATGCATGCGTTGTATACAGGATGTAAGAAAAAATTGTTGTTTTCTTTGCTGCATATAAAAAAAACAAAGCAAAAAACCGCTTGGATTATACATTCACGTCAGTAATTCACCTTATCAAGTGTCTTGACTTAGTTTGTTTCTCCGGAAACTTCTTACCTCCCTAAATTTTTACTTTTTATGTCTTGGTTTTTTTATTACAGCAAAGAAAACCATGTTTTCTTACACCCTGTATATGACGCATTGACGCATACATGATTGATGCCGGTGAGTGATGGTGCTGTTTAGTTTTCACCTCAATTTGTTAATAAACTATAGTATAATACCCTCGATAATACCTCTGTATAATGGAAAATACGGAATCAAAGTAAAAAGTAAAATTTTTATAATATTCTTCAGTTTTTTCAAAATATTTCAAGAACGCTTCAAGATATTTCAAAACGGTTTGTTGTGCCTTCACACACATTAAATAAAGCATCAATTCCTAAATTCCGTTCACTTTATCTATCTTGGTTTTTGAAATAAATAAGAACAAAAATATTTTTCAAATATTATACAGGGTGGTGAAAATTTCGATGCTCACCATTGGTATCTTGGAAACGGTAAGAGATACGAGGTCGGTTAAATTAGAAAAAAGTTGCGCATTTTTGTGGCGATTGAGAATCTAAAAAAAAAACTTTGAATATTTTGATTGGTTTACGATTTATCACGAAAAAACAGAAAATTTTGATTTCAGAAATAATTTTTTATCTTTCCAACCATTTAAGCTATTTCAATCAAACTTGGTAGTTTTATGTTCTTGATCACTCCGAGTCGATCAACGTTGGCAGAAATTTTCCAGGCCTTCTAAATGTCAAGTTATGATAGTCAACTTTTGTTTTTCTTATGGCCGCCATATTGGATTTTTGCACAAATAGATATAGAAAAAAATTAGCTTTCCGAATTAGTAACCAACATGTTATTTTTATGACATTTCAAGCGTCAAATTTTGAAATTCTCGTAAATTATTGACAAAATCGGGAATGCTTTGAAAAACAATTGAAATATTATCAATAGCAACAACAAAAAAGTGACAGATGGTGTGCAATTAACGTATGTCTAGAAGGTCTGAAGGCCTTCTAGATGTCAATTTATGATAGTCAACTTTTGTTTTTCTTATGGCCGCCATATTGGATTTTTGCACTAATGAATAGAGAAAAAAATTTGCTTTCCAAATTAGTAACCAACATGTTATTTTTATGACATTTTTAGCGTAAAATTTTGAAAATTTCAATATTTCAACAATTGAAATATTATCAATAGCAACAACAGAAAAAAGACAGATTGTGTTCAATTGACGTATCTAAGGGCCCGATACCAAGTTGCAGGCGCGAAGTCTGTGACGGCGTAACTCGCCAAATACAGCGCGGTCTGATTGGTTGGTATCCGCCGTTGCTATGGTAACGGCACTTACGGCGGTCTCAGCCCCAACTTGGTATCGAGCCGTAACTTCTTAATCGTGTTCTGTGCTTGTTTGTACCGGAAGCTCATAAATTAAATGGGTCAAGGGTGCCTGTGAATTCAAAAACGTCTGTCGAAACTAGGGTAATCCTTACTCCTTTTCTAATAAATTTGTCAAACTTTAACAAGAACGATATGCTAGTTCCGACAGACGTTTTTGAACTCACAGACACCCTTGACCCATTCAATTTATGAATTACCGGTACAAACAAGCACAAAACACGATTAAGAAGTAAGATACGTCAATTGCACACCATCTGTCATTTTTTTGTTGTTGCTATTGATAATATTTCAATTGTTTTTCAAAGCATTCCCGATTTTGTTGAGAGGATTTCAAAATTTGACGCTTAAAATGTCATAAAAATAACATGTTGGTTACCAATTTGGAAAGCTAATTTTTTTCTTTATATATTTGTGCAAAAATCCAATATGGCGGCCATAAGAAAAACAAAAGTTGACTATTATAATTTGCCATCTAGAAAGCCTGGAAAATTTCTGCCAACGTTGATCGACTCGGAGTGATCAAAAACATAAAACTACCAAGTTTGATTGAAATAGCTTGGATGGTTGGAAAGATAAAAAATAATTTCTGAAATCAAAATTTTCAGTTTCTTCGTGATAAATCGTAAACCAATCAAAATATTCGAAGTTTCTTTTCAGATTCTCAATCGCCACAAAAATGCGCAACTTTTTTCTAATTTAACCGACCTCGTATCTCTTACCGTTTCCAAGATACCAATGGTGAGCATCGAAATTTTCACCACCCTGTATAGCTCCGGCACCAATGACGCAGTTGGGTACGGTTCTCAACTAGTTCAGGTGGGAATGGTCATCAAATATGCCAATCGGCATCTTCCAATGACGAAACTAAAGGTCTTTGGCGCAATTTTTTCTTCATTATATTGCATGTTGACGGAAAGTCATTTTTCCCGGAACCTGTTCACCCTGTAATAAGTTTTATCACATACGAGTGACATTTTGAGTTGCTCTTCAATATTCCGTTTAAGTTTTTTTTTTATAGCATCTTTATTACGGATTTTATCGACAAAAAACGATTCAACTTGTCAAAACGGGGCCCCCCTGGCCCCCCACATTGAAAAATTGCTTGGCAGCACTTCTCAAATGATAGAGGAAGGCTTTCTGAACATGCCTGCAAAAAATTGTTCCGTCGTCATAAAATGCATAGTTTGGGCAATATTTGGTGCTAGTCCACCGGACTACTACGCTGTTCAAAGTGGTGATAACTTCATAACATTTAGGAACAGGAGGTTCGCTGATGTTTTCAACCTTCTAACAGTTATTATCTCATAATGCTCATTTGAATACTACCAGAGTTGAAGAATCTTTAAGTAAAGATACTTGATGTTTCAAATCAAAATAATACACCATGTCTTCTCCTTAGCGCGGAACTTACTAGTAAAGGACATCATTGGCCTGGTGCTTTTCGTGTCGGACAACTTTGCAGAGCGCCCTCAGCGCCGAGTCCCTTAGCGTCTGCAGAGCTTCCAGACCGCTGAGGCCGTAGTAGATGACCTGGAGGTCCTGGAGGGATCTGCATGCCGGCGGTTTGGCAAGGGACCTGATAAACATGTGGTCCCAGTCCGTCATCTGTGCGTTGGATGTCGCCACCGTGCCATTCTCCGGCAGCTGGTGGAACGCCGGATGGTTCGCGCCCAAGCTGCGCAGCTTGGCTTCCAGCTCGCGCATAAACCCACTGCCGGCACTCTCCTCAATTATGACGGCGATTCAAAAAGCACAAGCCGCGAATTTATTATTATTACGACGACCGATGATGCGACGGTGAAATGACGAGCAACGAGACTTGTTGTAAGAGTAAGAGGATGTCCTCTCACTACACCATACGTAATAATGCTCTTCGCGACACACTTGGGAAAAAAACCGGCCGTCGTCGGCGGATTCTTCTAGCAGCCGGCTTTTATTTTCACTGGTCGTTGCACATTTCCTGGCGTCGCTGGGGCCGTCGTTCGAAAACCGCCGCGCTTCCAGAGTCATGTTGCGACGAAGGGGTGCATCCTTGGAACTTTGGTAATGATGAGGCACCTGGAACATCAGTATGTTTAGCTGTATCGTCTAGTTATAAAAGCGATCGATAAAGTTCATAATGAAACTCGTTGAGTATAATTTGAAGGAATTCTCTATTCAAAAAAATTTAATCAGACAAATTGTTTTAGAAACCTTGAAATATTCCGTTTTAATTTTAAAAAAACCATTTATACACCAATTATATAAGATAAAACTTTTAAGGTCTACACCCTACTATACCCCGAGTATTTAAATATTTACTTTCGTTACTTATACTTTTTAAGTCTTTAATATTATTATTGTTAATTATTCCTTGTTATACAGACCACAATTGGTGGTAGGACGTTGAATTTCTTCAATAAATATATATATATATATATATATATAGGTACATCTTCGGCGCTATGACCTCCATTACACTGGCGGGCGCTCTCGCCTCCACCCCATCTGGTGCATATATTCAGAAACTGAAAGCATATTTTACAGTTGCAGAAGGTCGGTAAGAAAGGTTTCTATCGAGGGGAAGCAATTTCTTCCAAATATATAGTTCATATTATTTAGACCTTGTTACCTCTGGATATGCCTCGCACCTCAAGACCTCCGGCGGTGTTGCCGTTTGATTCCATGGTAATATTTGTATATCCAAGCTATTTCTCAATTTTTGACGTAATGAAGGGTGCCGGATGGATGATGGAATTGGACAAATAAGGCCTTTTATCCCCGAGGCTTTATTTCTCAACAGAAATTAATCATTTAGGTCTCCCTACGAAAGTTACAAAAAGAATTACAAAACACCGGTGCAAATTATAAAATAAAAAAATTTAAAAAAAAATTGTTTCTTTTATTTTGAAAAATTTGCGTCGGTGTTTTGTATCTTTTGTTAGTGACCTCTGACCTAGATGATAAATTTCTGTCAAGAAATAAGCCCTCGGGAATGAAAGGCGCAATGCCCGATTTGACCTTTAGGTCACACCGAGTTTGAATTTGAAATTATTGCTTTTGCTTCAACTAGCATCTCATTTACGCTCAATTCCTTTGCTATTTTACTTGACCGGTCCACCGACCCCCAACTGCAAAGGTCAAGTATTGTAATCGTGCGGAAAAAAGTTTTGAGGTGACAACGGAAATATTCATTTTGAGCTCCCCCGAGGCGATTGAGACCATTTCCAGAGTGAAGTCTGTCTGTCTGTCTGTCTGTCTGTCTGTGTGTCTGTATGTCTGTGTGTCTGTATGTCTGTAATCTTCCACGATAACTGCTGAACCGTTTAACAAATTGAGCTGGAATTTAATATGGAGACACGGTTATTGTCTGGAATGCGAACATTGGTTTTTGGCTGTCATCTGTCAAGTAAAAGTAGAGCTGTCAAAATATGACAGAAGCTATATATCAGATAACTAAACTGGCGATGTGTCATTTGAAAGCCCTTGAAAAACTAAATTAAGAATAGTTAAAAGTATTTCTCCAACTGTCACCTGTCAATAGTTAAAAATTGTTAAAATTTAAAATTTTGTCAATTAATAACACGGAAAGTACCCGAAAGATTCGAACCAAATTTGACGGTAAGCAACACAACAAAAATAATTAAATTAAGTCTGCAATTAAAGCTCTCGAACAGTTTCTGGTCGGGAGCTACGAATTTTTAATTTTATTTCTGGCCGTTTTCACACAAACCGGCCTTTTACCTGTATTTTAACCAGGAGGCCCCGCGTTTGGTGCAGAACACAACTCCGACGCCATTCTCTGGCGGACGATCGATCAATCGAAATCGACCAGTTCGGTTGGAGAAAAACGTTTTTTCTCTCCATCCTAATGTACCATGTGAATTTACATGAGCTGTAAGATCATGGGCCAGTGAAAATATTTTGTGTTAAATAATATATAATAGATTTCGCTGTTTCAAACTTACAACTCAAATACAGAAAAGACATTTTCCCATTAGGTGATAAGTACCTACTTTTAAACACTAATAAAATACAAGATTTTTTCGCTAGTTGCACAAAAATAAAAAAAAAGCAATTTTTACCTCTCCGTAGGAAACAAAGACAACAACATAATTAACATAAACAGGAAACCGTTTCAACATCTCCATAAATTGCCTTTGAAAAACTGTATCTCATTCGCAAACAAACTTAAAACTGAATAAGAAAACAACTGAATATAAAATGAAAATTAACTGAGAATTAATTATTTGCAAGAACGGTTGATTCCGGGGTCATATTCCTATTTTTTCGATTTCTTTAGTTTCATCAGGTGTTGAATCTTTGATTTGACAGACACAGGGTCTCTTGAAATGTTGTTTTCATCCAAGAATTTTCTGATATCCGCTGTAGAAGGGTATACGTTCTTGGCCATACATTTGGAAAACCTCTTCTGTAGGAGCGACACTTCCTTTGGAGACCAACCTGAAAAGAAATTATGGCTGAAAATTACGGATTCATTGTGCGTGGTGAATTGCTGTGAAAACCTCTCTATAACATTTTTTCAACCTTATTACAGTCCGATTGACATACATAGTTTTGTTCTTACCCTTCCTTTTCTGTCCACCTCCAGCCACATTTTTCTTCGTATCTTTCTTCATCTTATTGTTCCCTGCTCGTGATACTTCCCCTATCTCTAAATCCCCCTCATAACTGTTTTCCGTATCCTCCTCTTCATGTTCTCTTCCTTTCTTTCTAATCTTCATTCTGGAAACTTCCTCCATTTTTTCATTTTTTTCTTGGTCCATTAATGAGCCGATTTCATTATTTTTGGCTAAAAATATCACATATTTATATAAATAAATATGGAGTTTCCATTTTGTTCTCACCATGATCAACAGCTGTTTTCTTCCTCTTTTTTCTCTCCTGTCCCAAGTTCGCTTTATTTGATGGTTCACTAGACTCTACTCCGTTTAAGTGCTGTTTGGTACAAGTTTCCTTGTTTACTGCAAGTACTTGCAGGACTTCCTCGTCACTTTCGCCTTTCATTAAATCCTCATCAATTTCTTGGGGGCGTAAACCATCGTCATAATAGTTCTGCAAGTCTTTCATACCACTCTCCTCGGCATATTTGAAATCGATATCAATTTCTGCTAACGATTTCCCTTTGTGTTCCACAGGAACACCATTTTCAATCATCAACAACATCTTTGATACCTTCGCTGTCTGGTAAACATCAACAGGAAGCCTAAAAAAACATATAAGTGAAATTAATTAAATTTGGTTGCTTCGATCAACTTACTCATAAAACTCCTCATGAGTTTTTACGGTGTGACCCATAAAATTGGAAAACTGTTTGATATCGTCTTTTGAGAGACTCAAGATCTGCATAACCGTAGCAATTTGTTTTCTGAGCCGATTACTAGTAATGGCAGCAGGGTTTTCCAGAGGCATACGTTTAGTGAGGTTGCGAATAGCTACATCTCCTCTACCCCACTTCACTCTATGTCCTGGGATCGAAAAGAGGTAGTCGTTCTCCTCGGAAATATACTTGTGTCGATGGTATAACAACACTTGTATACATCTATCGATGTCTTCAGGTATTAAAACAACAACTGCTCGAGAACCTTTACCACTATTAAGCACTCTCCTGTAACGCGTTGCCAGAACTTTTTCAGTTGTTGATAATGCATCTTCAAAATCTTTGAAATTACTCTTTTGTTCATTTTTGTAGTCTGAAACTTTCATATATTGCACATCACCAATTCTTCTTCTGTTGAAAATGATAAGTGATGATAGAATACATTCTACAAGAGTTTTGTAGTCCTGTTGGGTATCCTTGTCATTTTCGAAAGCCGCAATACTTGTTTCAGTGATCTTGTGAGTCTCTTCTCTGAAAACCTTGATGTCAGAAACCAAAGGCAGCAAAAGTGGTTTGTTCCATTTTTTCTCTTGCAAGTCCTTGTTTGCCAAAGAAGCCATTTCGATGTTCCACCGAGAGATTATGAGTTGCCTCATTTTCTTGATATCTTTGAGAAACGCTGTTTTCTCGCTTGGCGTTTGTGACCTAAATCCCTTCGTATCTTTAAGAGCTAAGTGATACAACTCATCACAAAGCAGTCTTAAATTGCCCCCGTAATGCAATGCTAAACTTGGGGCAGCAAAGGATTTTTTAACAAGATCGAAGCCAGCTAAGTTTCTCGCGGCTGTTACAATAGTATCAAAATGAGAAGGACACAACAAATTTTGCATTTCAATCTTCTGATCATTCAAAAGTTTGCGGCATTCTATTAGCAACCTTCCTAATTCTCTCATTTTGTTACTACACGTATAGACACTCTTCTCCTTCCTGTGTTTCTTCAGATACGAGTCTCCAAAGTAGGTTATCAATAAATCTTTCTTAGCGGCGAATGCAATATCATCACCTCGCATGAAATCAAACACTTTTTCTTTCACTTCCAATCGGGATACGGCTTTTGTTTGATCCAACTGGCATGCGGTGAACGTCTGTGACTTGGAAACAGCGCTGGAAATTTTATCTGTTTGGGTTTCTACCATGCAGAGTTTCACGTGTCTTCTCAAAAAGGATTTTTTGTAGAGACCCTTACAACGAGTGCATGGATAATAGTCCACTGCGTTACTTTCCTCGGTTCCATCATTAAAGTTGCGTCGAGCCGGCACGGTTTTTCCCTCCAAAAATGTTTCAAACGTGATCTCTTTTCGCAAAGACACCAATGCCTGTTTCCTCGCTTTACAATTCAGAGGCTGACGTAGAATTTTTTGTACCTCCTTTTCGTTGGAGTGCCTCCGAGTCAGATGACGAACAAAATTTTTCGAAATTGTATTCTCCTCACAAAAAACACACATTATGTGACGGGTTTTGAGGAGCTTTTGTTTCCTCAGACGACTCGACTCTGATTCGCCAGTTAGCCGTAAATTTGGTTTCTTAAGTTGTAAATCACTCAAAATTATGATCTTTGGATTATCTGTAGATTGATCATCCTTGATGTCTTGGTTAATCACTTCAAAATCGTCATCTTCGAGTTCGCTTCCGTGATCCTCACTATCGGAGTCATTTCGCACGACATCATCAATATCAAAATCTTTATCATTTACATCGTCATCAAAAGAATGTGCAGGTGAAGAAGCATTTAACCGAACTTTGTCTGACATCCAAGGTTTACCAGGTTCGTCCGATGGTGCTACGAATGGAACTTCTCTCGGAATGTGTGCATTGCCATTTTGCGAAATTAACAAGGCATCTTCAGATAAAGCTTCTCCAGATGAAGCTTCTCCAGATGAAGCTTCTCCAGATAAATATCCCATGTTTTCCATCTGTAAGCAGTACATTGTGATTCGTACAATAATTAGCCCTTAAATGAGATATCAAAATGAAATGATAGCATGACGAGAGTTTCCAACTCTCTAAAGATGTTCCGCACATGCACACGCACGCACACGCACACGCACATACACACTCACACGCAAGCACGCACGCACGCACTGGCACAATCAAGTCATTTTTTATTCGTTAAGTTTCGCAAAGGTTCGAGATCGCATCGAGTGCCGAATGCACGGTTATTAAACGAGCTATAGGCACTTTTCCAGATTTTTCTCTCTCTCTCTCTCTCTCTCTCTCTCTCTCTCTCTCTCTCTCTCTCTCTCTCTCTCTCACTCTCTCACTCTCTCTCTCACACTCTCTCTCACACTCTCTCACTCTCTGACTCTCTCTCACTCTCTGACTCTCTTATCTCTCTCTCACTCTCTTATCTCTCTCTCACTCTCTTATCTCTCTCTCACTCTCTTATCTCTCTCTCACTCTCTTATCTCTCTCTCACTCTCTTATCTCTCTCTCACTCTCTTATCTCTCTCTCACTCTCTTATCTCTCTCTCACTCTCTTATCTCTCTCTCACTCTCTCACTCACTTTCAGACACACCTCTAAAACCCTTCACTCGCTCTCACTCTCTCTCTCACTTTCAGACACACCTCTAAAACCCTTCACCCCTTTATCACTCCCCTTCAACAAAGTTCACGAATGCCATTAAGCAATTCACTAGCCGCAGTGGTTTTTGGGGTATGTGCCTTATTCCCCACCGAATGAGACGTATACTATAGACCCACCGATATGGGAAGGTTAAAAAAGATATTTTCGTTTTCACCGGTTTTTTTTTTCTTCCCGTTTACATACCTGCCTACATTATTTTCTACCTTTCTTTGGTGGGCCCGGAAAGTAAAATCTCCAACGCAAACTTTGACCTTCGGTAAGCCTAATTGAAATTCCAACTGTTCATCCCGGGAACCGTTTTTTCTTATAGGTAATTTGTATTGGAACATTTTTCACTACACGTTCACTACGTTTTTGTTGTTTATTTTTGCGAGTCGAGGCAAAATGGTATGGATAACGAGAGCGGATATACAGGGTGAGTCAAAACTTTGCGGCAATCTTGCTAGGGCAAATTTCTTGCATGAAAATAAGTCGAAAAGTTTCTAATAACATGTGTCCGGAAATGCTTCCTAAGGGAGTTAAAGCCCCTGGCAGGGGCGCCCCTGAAGATGGCTTTTATTTAATATCTCCGAAACCGTTAAAGATTGAAGGATGAAATTTTGGGTTTTGATCAAACTTTTCATGGCCAAAAAGATGTAATGACCACAATTCCTGAATTTTATTTAGGGGTGGGTCAGATAGATAAGGGATGGGGTTAAAACCACCCTAACTTTATTGCATATGGACTTCTTCCAAATTTGACAGAAGAATATGGAATTTTGGAGTTTTCTGCCAATAAAAGGTGCTCTTGTTTAACCTCGATAGGACGCACCATTTACGAGATTTTTGAGTTTTTACCATTTATCATTTTTTACCATTTCCAACGGGCTCAAGCTTTGGAACCGCAAGATTTCGCCGCTCGCGAACAATACGCAGCTTGGTTTTTAAGAAAACGTATTCGGAGCCCTGGCTTTGAGAGTAAAATATTGTTTACCGATGAAGCTTGTTTCACACGAAATGGAATTTTTATTTTCATAACACGCACCACTGGTCAGATGTAAATCCGCATGTGATAACTTGCAGGAATAATCAGCGACAATTTAGCTTGAACGTTTGGGCGGGTATGATAGGAGATTACCTAATAGGTCCTGTTTTTCTCCCTTATCATTTAAATGGACAAAAGTACACGATTTTTTTGATGAATGAGCTTCCATTACTGCTGGAGGATGTGCCTTTGCACCTCCTCATTTCAGCCGCCTAGCTAGACAAAAATTGCATACCGCTTTTGAGAATCGATGGATAGGTCGCGGAGGCCCCCATGAATGGCCTGCCCGGTCTCCGGATTTAAACCCCCTCGATTTTTACTTCTGGGGGCACGTTAAATCAATTGTTTATTTTGAGGTGATAAATGATATTGATCAACTGCGGGAAAGAATAATACAGGCCTGTGATACTGTAAGAAACTCAGTGAGAATTTTTCAACGCGTGCAGCTGAATCTAATTAAAAGATCGGAAGCCTGTCGAGAAAACAATGGTAGACATTTCGAACAACTTCTTAGATTTAATAACTAATGACCGGTTGATAAGACATCTAAGTAAGTCAAACAAACGATAATTTTTCGTTTCATGCATACTTCTCATTTTATTTATAACCAACCATTTATTTTTTGCAAGTACGTCGTACGAGTTTAGTACATTAATCCAAATTCAGTGTTTCTGACCATGTTTTCGTACGTTTAAACTCAAAAATCTCGTAAATGGTGCGTCCTATCGAGGTTGTACAAGAGTACCTTTTATTGGCAGAAGACTCCAAAATTTCATATTCTTCTCTCAAATTTGGAAAAAGTCCACATGCAAAAAAGGTAGGGTGGTTTTAACCCCACCCCCTATCTATCTGACCCACCCCTAAAAAAAATTTAGGAATTGTGGTCATTACATCTCGTTGGCCATAAAAAGTTTGACCAAAACCCAAAATCTTATTCTTCTATCTGAAACGGTTTCGGAGATATTGAATAAAAACTATGTTCAGGGGCGCCCCTTCCAGGGGCTGTAACTCCCTTAGGAATCATTTCCGGACACATGTTAATAAAAACTTTTCGACTTATTTTCATGCAAGGAATCTGCCCTAGCATGATTGCCGCAAAGTTTTGACTCACCCTGTATATGATGGAGCTTAAAATGAAAATTAAATTCGAGGATTCTTACAATGAGATAATTTGGAAAAGCTATAGGGTTATATACGGTTTTGACCTGAACCGACAATTTCACTAATTGTCGACCTATTAACAAACATTCAACCGAGAATTTAACCCTATAGAACCATAATTATTAAGGTAGTTTTCTTCTTTTCGGTTTATATTCTTTACGTGCTCGTGTCAATCATGCCATGTTGGACAGTCAAAACTTTTACACATTTGGCGACACGACACGTCATTCACACGATCTGGCAGCGACACAAGTGAAGTGTGACTGACTGGCCGACACGTCGAGGCCGACAACGACACGATCTCGATATGTTAGTAAGTGTGAAAGTGTTCTCTTACTTACATGAAATTACGCATTCGCCGACATCGTCGTGTCGGTGTCATGTTGGTAAATGTTAAAACGCCACAACTTACCTGAATATTTAAAGGAGAATTTTGTTTAGATTCGTTCGAGGAAACATATATTCTGGACTCTAGACGCAGCAAACGGCCATCGGAGTCTCGGATATTTCTCCAATTCCAGAGGTTGGGATCCTCCTAGAGTCATATCAATAGGATAAGTCCAGGAAATAATTACATAAAAAGTTTTAAAAAAGTACACCCCGTTCTCCTCAACTCCTATAGCAAATTACGCAGGTAATAATGAGTAATACTCACGGCAGGCAAAGTAGAAGAGTAGAATTTTGTAGAAAAATGTCTACTCATTTCAACGGCACTGGGCAGCACATGGACACAAAACAAACACTTTTTTTTCCGACAAAATCTCCAGTTGACTTTTCTCCATGCAGAGAATTCTCCCACTACAAATGAGCGGGAAAGATTCGTACACTGTTGCCAATGCCAGATTTCGGAGGTCATAGCATGCGACGTTTATGAAGAAATGGTTGAAAATATAAGGCGGAGGTCATAACGTGCGAGGCATAAGTTAGTGCCTATATGCCCGAACGAGAGTGGCGCTGGTGGCGTATATGATGAACTAAACATGAATATGTTTTGATAGGCCACATACCCTAGGACCTCCAGAGAAAATTCTAGAGATAGATAGCCAAGACCAAGTTATGTGCATCTCTTGTTAATTTCATGAAAAACCTTATGACCTCCATTTCCGGAGGTGGTAACGTCATATATGAGGCCACAACGTTTACAATTTATATAAATCGGAGGCGGTAAAGTATAGGTTATAAGTATATATATATATATATATATATATATATATATAAGTGAGAATCGAATGACGACCGGCTCTATGAAAATGGAAAACTTACAATTCGACGCAATATTTGGGAGTATCGTAGGCTTTTTCCACGTTATACCCCATATGTTCCAGTTCACTGACCATAGAGATTGTATACCTATGATGAGAAATGGCTATAGGTATATTATTTATTAATTCCCCTGAGCCCGGAGAATAAAATCCTCACCTCTAAAGAAATACCGTCAAATTCATATAGGTAGGTAAAGGGTGATCCAACCTGAGCTTTACAATGACAATGCTAAATCTTTCCAAAACTGTAAGATATTTGATTTGTCGTCGTATTTGTCCATCTCACAGTGATATTTCCACACAAGGAACATGTACAAAGTGAGCCATGGACCAATAACGACCAATAAACTTGATACAATAAAAATATGGGTGTTCGAAAAAAGTTCATATTGTGGTCGTCGAGAATTTTTTGATTTTCAAAATCGACCTTCTGAGCGCGAGATTTCGAATTTGGTCCAGATGCTTGAGTAAAATTGGATCTGCATATAAGCGAAGCAGTCTTAAGTTTGATGTTAGCTACAGACCCAGTTTTGCTCGAATATCTGGATCAATAACTCCAAATTACGCAGTCAGGAAGTCGATTTTGAAAACCAAAAGGTTAACGTCGACTATAATCAACTTTTTTCGAACACCCATATTTCCATTTTATAGCGTTTATTGGTCGTTGTTGGTCCATGATCCACTTTGTACACATGTTCCTTGTGTGCAAATATCGCTTTGAGATGGACAAATATCTTACAGTTTTGGAAATATTTGGCAATGTCATTGTAAAGCTCAAGTTGGATCACCCTTTAGGAGGTTCTACAAAAGCGAAGGCAATAACAATCACGAACAAGCGTATTCAACTGTAAAACTGGCTAATGCAAAGTTTTTTGTGCACATGTAATCAAATTAAACAATAATTATTTATTTTGCAACATTTACATTCGGTGACGCCTACTCTTGAATATCATTTCCATCGAACTTCGTGATGTCTATAGATCCCAATCCTGATTTATGCAAACGATGAGATCCCATCAATCCCATCATCCTATTTTCGCGCACTAGGTAGGTACCTATACCATGAGAAAATCAATTAGGCATCAGAGCACCTATACCTATAGCTGTAATACCACCTGTAACGTAGCCAAACGAAATGTCCTCTTGAATAATGACATGCGTTGTTAATTATGCAAGAGCCCACGAGGTCGGCGTGGATATTTTTAAAAAGTCAATATCCTTCGATCTGGAAATTCGGTCTATGGCTTGTTACACAAAAATCCTTGTCGTAGTGCAGATTCATTCATTAAATGAGGAGCTCTGGACTGTTATCACGCACACACGAGTCGCGCCTAAAAAGAAGACCATCACGCAATTTCGGAATGCGACACCTTTGGGTGGGTCAGTCAGGCTTGCCCCAGATCCTTCTGTCCTAAACCTAGCGCGTCCATTAGGAATATTACCTTGACGTGATGGACAATTACGGAGTGTTTTATTGGTCGCAAGATTAGATACTATACTTAGTTATACCGTGATAGCTGCAGTTATTACTGGTCTTGGATACCGTATGCCACAATGCACCAAGTCTCCATATGGACCATGTTTGACCGACTTCTTCGGCCCCGGTCCCAGAAGAAGAGATTGTGTTGCACAAGCTGCTGGCTGCATCCACCAGTCGATTCCGTTATCGCTACATTCCTAATGCGGAGGAAACCCTCAGGCTATGAGGGTCCACGGGAGTTGTTTTTCCACTCCGATGGAACATGCCACAGATGAGATTTCCCTCCCTTCAATTTCATCCCGGGTTACGCGCAAATTACACACGTGGAGATGGAGAAAATCACGACCACTTCTACAAATCTCCAATATATCCGTGAATCTTTCGCTCGCCAATTAATAATAATCATATAAAACTAGCATAATGAATGCATTGACACATTAACATTTCACATAACTACGTAAGACCACAAGTTATTTTATTAGTTCCAGTTTCGATCCATGCCGCATCTCATTATAGAGTGGAGTGCAACCTTGCAACCATTTCCAGCAGTTCTTGCTAAAATATTGCGGCAAGTGCACCGAGGAGGTGCTCATAATGCTTACATTGAAAACGAGTTTTAATGAAAATTTAGAATGACCTCGAGCGGAATGCGTAATGGAGTTGAAACACCTCACCATCTTAGAAGCACCTGTATCGAGCAGAGACCCATCGGTGGCTTCTTGATGAGGAGATGTGTGTAGGAGGCATTAATTGTTTGTTTGCTTTGACATTTTCTACGTTGAAGATCAACGATTCTCTCTCCTTGAAAACGTCCAACGGTCCATAATGCCCTAAATCTTATTCAAAGTCTACGATGCCAAGATCACGCAGACTGAATTGTTGTGTTACGCCAGCAGATGTGTGAAGAAATATGTGCGTTTTCCCATCATTTTCGCGCGATAAGCATCGTTAAAACGGATAGCTGAATGATGAAAGTACGGTTGTAATGACACAAAATGAGGTGTTTTGGGTGAAAATAAGCTCATTATGCATCTCTGGCATTAATTACCATTCCAATGGCAGTAAATTTCTGATATTAGATTATTAGATATTAGATAACACTACACGGCACGATATACCTATCTTGCCCAGGATCAATTTGCGCTTTCCTCTCAAAATTTTCATACCTATTATGGAACGAACTAAGAATTCCCCACGTGAATTGCAAATTCGTGTCAATGGCATGTAGCTTCAGTGTATTTTTCATTAGTAATTCCACGTGTATCCTTTCTAGTTTTATTAGTTATGGTTATGATCCTCTGGCTTAACTATGTACAGGTACTTTCGAATAAGTCTATGGGCGATCATAAACGTGATTATTTCAACTGGCATCATATTGCAGCCTGGAAAAATGCAGAAGGTGCTGTTAGCAGCTTTCTGCTGCCCATGCTCTGACCGCATGGACAGAATGACAGTAACCTGATAAAGCAGAATAAAGAGTTAGATATTTATAAGCAGGTACCTAATGATTCAAACCTTGATTGTGCTTTTGGAAGAAATCACTCAACTGTACCTAAATGATAAGGAAAAACCATTTAAATAGGGTTCTTGCACGATTTTTTATATTGTCCTAATAGTGCGGGCGCTAAGAGCCAAAATCGGGTTTAACCTTGCAAATGGTGATGAAAGCATGAAATTCGGTACACGTACTTAGAATGAGCCCTTGTTTCAGATAAGAGGTGGAGCCACGCCGAATTTTCACCGGAAGGGGGCTCGGGGGCAGGGCCGGTCCGAAGGGGGGTTTGGGGGGTGTAACACCCCCCCAGTCGTGAACATCCATTCGGCAAAATCAAGCTCAGTCGGCAAAATCGAGATAAACTGAAATATTGTCCGTAAAACGATTTGAAAAAAAAGTGCCTAACTATCACGCATAACGGAAAAGAAACTTTGTTGGTATCAAATGAGTTTGTGTTTATTGTATTACTGTGGTAGAACAACTAGCATGAAGCCAGAATTGAAGTTCAGAAGTCTGATTTGCGGAAACATAGGTAGTCATTATTGTGCTAAGCAGGTTTTTAAGATGCTCGTTTTCGTAAATGATGATTCATAATCCACGGTTCATTTGTTGTGGATAATAGTATATTATTCAACAAGCCGGTAGTGAATGCTTCTTACTCACGACCCTTGGCGAGTGTCGTGAAGCATCCGAATGAGTAATAGCCATTACCTGCGAGTAGAATACTATGCTTTATCCAGTCTTATTGAAAAAATGCAGGCATGTATGCGCGTGATATGACGCGTGCATTATTCAATAGGATTGGATAAAGCAATTTTTGGAACATCAAACAAATCACCATCAGCAAATTGTCATCAGTGTTGGACTGATGTTGGAAGTTCGAAGGTTTTTTTTGAAGTTTTGCATCAACACCAAAACACCATACATATACAGTGAAGTTTCAGTGTTCCAGTGAAGTGGAATCACCTCTATTTTTCTTCCCCTGACACTTTTTCAGAAAATTTCTCCAAGGGATACTTATAACGATTTTGACTTGGATTTTGACCACTGCGGATCTGTTCGTGACATTAGTTTTTTGCTGTCATTAAAAATTTTTGGCGGATACGGACGTGTTCGTGACATTAGTTTTTTGCTGTCATTATAATTTTTCGACGGATGGCAATTGTTTTGACATTTTTCGAAATTTTAATTTTTGTTCACAGCAATAATAGGCCAGGCGGTATGTCGGTAAAATCACTACAATCTGGAAAAAACTCCGACCAAAGCTTTTATGGTGTCAAACTCTTCGTAAGGTCAGCAGGTACCTACCACTGAGTTTCCGCCCAAAAACGAGTTGTGCTGATTCCTCCACATCTGCCCAAAGGTAAAGGATGTCTTCAAGGTGCAAAAAGATCTGTTAAACTCCCGTACTTTTTCATTTTATTTGCCTCAATGCAAACTTACAGCTCTAACGCAAACATTGGAAGCATTTGTCATTATTTTTGTGCCAGTCTTACTGTTGAAAAAAAAGATTTCTTTGTGCGGGTCAGATAAATCACATTTAATTGTTTTTCCACACAAGAAAACGATGAAGCAACATGTATTTTGGATGTTTTCTAATAACTTGTACTCATTGAGCCCATTGATGGCGTTAAAATTTCAATAACAGCATTTTTGAAGATGTTGTCAGCAAAAAAGAGAAAAATTTTCACCCGTCTGTTCAGCAGCAATTTTTTCAATTTTATCAAACACCGTTTGCGAAAATTTTAAAAGAAATGAAAAGCTCAAACTCTTCTCTAACGATATCGTGCCTGGCTTAACCGCGGCACGCACCTTAAAGTCTAAAAAACTGTTTTCTTTTCGAGAGGTCCTGTTTCACCCGTGTGCGGCCGTGCCTACTTGACATAGACCGGACTGATCACACGAGCTTGGAAATGTACTCTTTTCCAGCTTTAAAACGCGACAATTATTATTGAGACTTTGTACATTGATTTATGAAGAAATCATACATAATTTTATCATTAATGATCGTGTTTCAAAGCTGGAAGAGAGTACATTTCCAAGCTTGTGTAATCAGTCCGGTCTATGTCAAGTAGGCATGACTGCACGCGGGTAAAATAGATCCGCTCGAAAGAAATCAGTTTCCTACACTTTCAAAAAGCGTGTCGCGGTTGGGCCAGATATAATATCATTAGAAAACAGTTCCAGCTTGTCATTTCCTATAAAATTTTTGAGAACGGTGTTTGGTAAAATTGAAAAAACTCCTGCTGAACAGGCGGGTGAAAATTATTCACTTCTTTACGGGCAACATCTTCAAAAATGCTGTTATTGAAATTTTAACGCCATCAATGGGCTCAGTGAGTACAAGTTATTGGAAAACATCCAAAATACATGTTGCTTCATCGTTTTCTTGTGTGGAAAAACAATTAAATGTGATTTATCTGACCCGCACAAAGAAATCTTTTTTTTCAACATTAAGACTGGCACAGAGATGATGACAAATGCTTCCATGTTTGCGTTAGAGTTGTAAGTTTGCATTGAGGCAAATAAAATAAAAAAGTACGGGAGTTTAACAGGTCTTTTTGCACCTTGAAGACATCCTTTACCTTTGGGCAGATGTGGAGGAATCAGCACAACTCGTTTTTGGGCGGAAACTCAGTGGTAGGTACCTACTGACCTTACGAAGAGTTTGACACCATAAAAGATTTGGTCGGAATTTTTTCTATCCAGAATGACCTACCGCCTGGCCTATAAAAACTACTTACATGTTTTTCTCCGCATGATAACCTAATTTTTTTTGTTCCCATCATTACTTAGATAAATTGTGCAACTAAATTGGAATAAGGAATAATTTAATATTGAAATAGGAAAAGAAACAAGTTTCTTCTCAAATATAATGCGAACTAGAAAATAATTTATCTCATATGTTCAAATTGTCTGCCTCCAACATCGCGACGAAGGCGTTCCTGAAAGCCCCTTACAGAATGTGAAAGAAAATATGGAGGTATGGAAATTATGTATGGAAATTCAAAATTTAAAATTTAGGATCTATTTTAAGATCTAAGATTCAAGTGTTCACCCATTGGTTTCCCATGTGACCATTTATACATAAAACTTGAAATTTAACATTCAATTTAATATTTTACAAGTTGGTTCACTCTCAGCTTGGGATTCAGGAAATTGAATAGCGCTTGCGTATGACATTTTCTGTTTCAACATTAAAATTTGACAAGCATTAGTTCCCAAAACGTCACAGTCCAGGGATTTCTGATTTTATTTTAGTGACACCACTGATTTGACACAATTTGCCATTCCCATTTAAGGAATACAAAATCTTGAATCAAGCTGCATAAATCCAACTCCGGCATTCAATTCAAGTTCCATAAATCTAAAATTAAATGTTACGTTTTAATTTTTAAATTTCCATGCATAAATCCACCATAACCTAGGCTAAACTAGAGCAAAAACTTCACTGAACCGTTCATAAGTTATTATTGTAAACAAACCGGAAAAACTGAACTCTGACAGCCTGTATCTTTTTAGTCAGCAAGTGAGATTCACATAAGTATGTTATGTTTATCTTTCTGAAACAGGAGGACTAGAGGAATTTTTTTTTCAAGTTTAATCGGTTAAAAGTGGGACATCTGTATATTTGGTTATGTATCAATTTTCACGTTATGTACCTATCTAATTAACGATCACGAAAATTTCGAAGATATAAATCATTGTATCAACAGTATGATGTGACACAATGAACAGGTGTAAACAGTACAATCCACCAAATGGGCGAATTTTTTTTTCAAAACACAAACGGCTCTACCTCCGCAGCAATGGTAGTCGCAACAATTGAGACTGGAACTCTGTTTCTGTATTCGAAAACTATTCATTTGGTGGGAACACGCCTTTACAGTCTGCCATATCGTCTTTATTCAGCTTTCACACAACCTTCACGGAGGAAAACCAAATTAAATATTCATTAGGTATTTAGTAGGTACTTCCACTACTAGTCCGATTGCATACAAAATACTTTTAACAAAAACTGCAGGTTTAGTGAGTCACACTTGTATCGCAAATTCAATGACAATCGCTGTTTCCGTTTTCAATCATTCATTGATTATCGACAGTATAGTAGAATAATTGGACAGATAGAATTGTTCAAGTAGGTAGGTATCCTAATTCCTAATTTGTTGCGAAATTTTATCTGCTTTTCTGTTGCCTGTTATTTGCATCATTCGGCAAATAAGTATCTACAGGATGTTAACACATTTTTTGTCAATATTTGAGAGGATGGTAGAGCATCAAAAAATAAGTAGACTTTCGAAAAAATGCACATCGGAAACGCATTATAACGGAGATAGAGGCTTTCGAAGTTGAGTTTTAAAAATGGTTTTTGTATTGTAGTTCCAAATTTAATAACTGGATTTGGACCAAATTTGGTAAACAAAGTGAGTTTATGCGTACATACGAGCTGGTCACATTGACTTCTGTCAAATGCGTAAAAAAATATTTTTTGATTTTTCAATAATTTTCAAAAAAAAACATTCGTTTTTTCTTTTGGCGAAAGTGCTTATTTCGCGATGTTCTATCATTTCCTAAAATATTGACAAAAAAGTGTAACATCCTGTATAACGCTTTGGATGCTTGCAATGATACTCACAGCTCAAAAGCTGCATACCTGATGCTTCGTGAAAATGTTTTGCTTCGTATAATTTTATTCCTGAGAGATGCAAATTTAATGCGCTGAAATAACAACAATTTGTTTTCGCCTAATAACTCCCTGCAGAGTATGCGATTACCGCGAGTTTTCCGGCAATCTACCTTGGTCCATAATTGCGTGTAATAGAGGAAATGGGTTTCCTCAGAAGAAATTGTGCTGCTGTGTTGTTGAAAAACCTTGACATATTTTTTTTTATTTGAATAATTTAAAAGGCGATGAGGGAATTTTCAGCATCAAAGCGTGCATTCAAGGAGTTGAAATTAACCCTCCACAATGAGGGTTGGGGTGAAAGAAAGGAAATACATGGTTGCACTTCCGGCAGGTGCGCGCTCGATATTCGGTTGCATTAAAAGGATGAGCTTAGCCATGTAGCTTGCATTAAATTTGAATCGATCTAGACTTCATTTGAATCATGACTAAGGTGCATTTTGCGGTTGTGTATACCATCAAATAAATAAATTTTATAGGGGACACTCCCTTCATGAATCGAACACTGAAGTCTTGGGGGGTCTTTGTTCGAATTTTTTTCTTGGCCATTGAAGGATGGTTTAGGAACTTTCACGGATTCATTCGGACAAGAACGCAACAATTTCACGGTGTGCCAAACACAATGCATACTCGAATTAAGACTATAAATTTGTAAAATGTTCGCTCGATCCGAATGAAGATGAAAATTTCCGCAAGTAGGCGCAATTTTATTGTTTATTTGCCGCACAATGGTTGCGGTGTTGCAAACGCAAATTTGAAGATGCATTTCGAAAAATTCTAGATGAAAATGGATCAATTTTTTTATGGTTAATCAGAAGCCAAGTATTCTAAACGACCCATGACATCTACTTCCTTTCCATGGGACTTTGACTTTGAGTTATTCAGATGCCAATCACCGGAACCACACTGCTAAATCAGCCACATATCCGATATGGAAACGGCCCTAGATGGCCGCACAAAATTCCTTGACGATTCCTGAACGAGTTCTTGCAAGTTATTCACACGTCGGGAATGTGGGAGTCGTGACTCATTGTGTTCACAATGAAATTGTGGCATTTCGAAATCCAACCGAAAATTATTACAGTTTGCATCCGTTATTTTCACTTTTCAAAATGTCGATTTCATTTCGCGATTTGTGTTGCGCATCTATTACCATCAGTTATATTATAGATGATAATTTATGAGACAGACTGCCTTAAAGAAAAGCGTAGGAATAACCGAAGAGAAATTACCCAGGAAGGAAAAGTGCCGCGAAGAAATTATTATTGCAATTAAACAACTTTACTTATTTATTGCGATCATTTCAGCAAATTCCTCTAGGCTAGAGGGAATGTTAGCTAGCAGCAGTAGGTACTACTTGCACGTCAAGCTTGATTGTCTGCGGTGACCCAACCTTGAATTTTAATTTCGAACCTTTATTATATTAATAACCCGCCGGAGTCATATGTTCTTTGGTACGATAAATCCACATCTTGAAGTATTACAGTTACAGTTTCTTCTTTTTTCCGCCGTGCGGTTGCTCCGAATCGCTCACCCAAAAAAGGACACACGTTACTCTGAGGTTCGGGCAAGATGTGGAGGAGTTTCCAAATGATTCCAATAAAGTTTATTGATGTCACTGAATAAATTGTGAGCTAATGGGGAGCTGAAGAGCAACGCCGAAGACTTACAAGGCCTCTGCATGGCTTCTGGTATTAAACGGGCTTTTTAGTTCATTGACTTGTCAGAGTGGTACTTTCGTAATTATTGCTTTGCCATAATTGCATTGTGCAAAATGAAGAGCTGTAAGAACGACGTGCGGATAATGTGGCTTCTAGTCTTTCAGAAAATTGCAGTAACCGTTCGATATACTGTTCTCTTGAAAGTAGGTAGGTGTAGTTCGAGGTGTAACTCAAGATTTGGGTTTTGCTCTGAAAACTAAGTACCTACCTACATAATTCCCAAGGTTGCTTTAAATTAGTGACGTCATGTTTTACTCAATATTTGAAATTTGAGCGTAAAGTCGCTGGATTCTGAATTGTACAGTCGCACAGTGTAGTTAATGGGGTAATTTCTGTACCAATCACCAAGGATGTAAAAGTGAATGTTTTTGTTTTTGTTTCTGGCTGAGTCTGACATATAAGGCTAACGAAGAGCTTCAGTCAAGGTTAACAGAACTTTTTTGCGGAAATAACAAGCATATCAAAATAATATGTCTCAGAGTTTGTGGTGGGAACCACAATCCACAATGCTGTCGAAGCAAGTATCCAGGGGAGTATAGGGGAGTTTGACTCCAAAAAACTGTTGCAACAATTTCTATAACAAAAAAAAGTTAGTAGTCCAGTAAACCTACGTAAAAAAAGGGGTGAACCTCAAACTAATTGCAACAGAAATAATTCTTTCGCTATGGAATACCTTGAAGTCCTACAAGCAACATATCAAAAATTAAGAAAAATTAAAATGGCGGAAAGTTTTCAAAATGGCGAATCAAAAATGGCGGTGTCACTTTGCATAGTTTTTGCTAATAGAACATAAAACATCAGTTTCTAACCGAAAATTAATCATGGAAGTCTGAAAATGTCAGGATGTGTCAAGAATTGTCTGCCTTATAACTCACCCAAAATCGACAAAAATCGTACTGAAGGGTTTTATGGGTTTTATGTTATTTAAGGGAGGGGGATCTGAAACTGCTATTCAAAATGCATCAGGGTTAGAACTTTAGAACCTATTACTCATACGGACTCAAATAAACAATTTTTTCGAATTTTTCTATGTGTCAGAGCCTGAAGGTGTCATTTCTAACAAAAAATGTATAATTGCATAACGTGGGGGGCACGGCGAGGGGTTTCAACTAGAAGTTTGTGAAATTTTCTTTTTTCTATATTGGTGCTATACCGTCAAGTTGGGTATCATTTTCGACTAATTTCCACATTCTAAATCCAATGATAACCCTAAAATTGGAATTAAAACAAGTTTGAACAAGTTAGCTTGAAAAACCGGTTTTTATTGATATATTCTTCACTTTGATTTTTTCAGTAATTGTTGGAAGCATCTCTATCCAAAAGTATTTTCAAATTTTTGTTTTTTTTTTTTAGCTTCCAAAAACAAAATACGCAAATATTGAGTACATTCTATTGATAATGGTTAATACACTCCAAAGAAGTGATGTATAAAATAGTTCTGTATACAAATGCCTCCACCAATTGAAAAAAAAAACTGAAAAATGCCAAAGAAAATTTTTCTCAGGTAACTTGTCCAAACTTGTTTCTATTGTAATTTTGGGGTCATCATCGCATTCAGAATGTAGAAATTAGTCGAAAATAATACCTTACTTGACGCGGTAGCTGAAAAATGAAAAATCGAAATATTGGCTAGCTGACTTTCTCAAGGGAATAAAAAAAATCAGGCGAAACTATATGTTTCCTCTTCATTATTCATCAAAATAAGCAACAAAACGTAAAATTGTGATTAAACCACGTTGAAACCAGTTAAACTTGAAAAAACACGTTTTTGAGGTTTATTTTTTTGCCGATTTTATTTTCGATTTGATTCTTGTCAAAAAACATTTGTGAGAACTGCTACATATTTTACTGATTTCAAGCGTTTTGCACATGAAAATTATGCATTGGATGTGCATTTTATTCTCACAGATTGATTACATTGATTTGTTGCGAAAACTGTTCAACGCTAATTTTTCACTCGAAAATTTACGCAGGCTCACGCAACAATTATACTGCGTCTATCAAAATACAACTTTCATACGACTGCCTCTACTGAACGAAAAGAGGAATGCTTTCTCTATAATCCGCAGTTCAAAAACTTCAAAACAATTGTATTTTACACTTACAGCATCTTTTTTACCGCAAGAGTGCTCACATTTTTTGAGCAAAAATGGTCGTTAGGCGGCTTTTGTAACAAATCGAATATATCACTTTGTTCAAACAAAAGATACATTCAGTGCATGATTTTTTTGTGTAAGATACTTGGAATAGATGAAGTATGCAAGAATTGTGATAATAAATGATTTCAACAACGACACAAATGGAATGAAAAAAAAGAGACAAATGTCTGAAAAAAACGTGTTTTTTTTTAGTGGAACTTGCTTAAACATGTTTCAATCACAATTAAATCACCTTCATTGAATTCACAACGTCGAATTTAGTAGAAAACGATGTCAAACTTGCCATAATTGTTCCGTTATTGACAGAAACGAAAATCGTCCACGTGGCGCCTACTTCCAGATTTGTTTTGACATTTTGGACTTGTTCCCCTACCTATATTGTTCTATGTTTTTTATGTGTTGTTCGTATAGGTGTACTGAACTGATAATCAACAAAAATTGAATTTGTTATAGATTCTTTATCAAGAAGTATGGTTGACGTCCTTCGGCCGGATTGGATATACCATTTTGGACGTTTTCCCCTGCTCAAATTTTTCTTAATTTCTGATATGTTGTTCAGACAGCTAAACGAAACTTGATGGCCGAAAAATTATTTGTGTTGCAATTAGTTCGAGGTTGAACCGTAGTTTTACTGGACTATAGTGGCGAACTCGAATTGAGCTACTACACTTAAGGTTGAAAGGTTGAATTGGATTTATAACGGTCGCTCAATTTTGGAGAGAGTTCGAACCGAGTTCAACCGTTGAAGTTATTAGAATAAGATTATATCGACGAGTCCGGTGTTTAATCACTCCCACCCAAGATTTAGGCGAGAGCATTGGTTGAACCTTAAACCGAGGTTGAAAATCAGTTCAGCTGAACTGGAAATGAGCTATACGCTATACCTTAGTCTTATTATACCTTAAGATTATTTATACAACTCAACCGCCGACTCACCTTTAGACAGACAGATCCAGATGAATGGATTTTCAGATTGACGAGTTTTATGTAGGTACTTATATATTTTGAAATAATAAAATTAGGCATAGCATAATAAATCAAGTATTTTGTATTACTTGACTTCATACTTGATTCTTTTTTCAGTCACTCGCATAGCTTTTATTTTAAATGGAATACCGAAAACAAGGGTATCGGGTATCGTGAATACAAAAATAAAATATGCAATTTTCAAAAAAAAATAATTGTAACACTCTTCAGAAATAAAAAATACAGATTGCATGTGATTATAGGTAATCAGACCTAGCAGAGTGATTTTCAGTTAGACGTCGGTCAGTTTCCCTGACCGAATTGATTTTACCTAGGCAATTACAGGCGTCTGATGACATCATTCTCTGATTGTTTTTATATCAAATTGATGTTTAGCGCATCAAGTACATACTAGATCATTAGCGCCCTTATTTCGGTGACTTCCTTTTTCTTCCTTAACGTGACCACTCGGTTAGTAGACGCCAAAAGTACTAAAGAGCGTATAGAGAGAAGCCACCTCTGCCCCGGCGGGGTTTGAACTCCCGCCCTCTGGATTCCCTGCTTGTTGCTCAAAGAAAAGCGGCACTCGTCCTAGCAGGAGTTATCTTGACATCAATAATTATTATAGCGCGGCATACACGCCAACTTTTTTTAGCGCATTTTCCATCTTGATGAAAATCGCTATTGCAACCGCTTTGTCCGTCCGTCCGTCCGTCCGTCCGTCCGTCCGTCTGTCCGTTCCTCGAACTCCTCCCAAACTAGACGACCTAGCTTTCTAATTTTTTCGCTGTTACATAGCTGCTACTCCCAAAGGAGGGCTAGGCTATATTGGATGTCCATATTGCGCCGCCAACATAGAGAAAACCGCCCCCGATAAACTTGAAATAACATAATATTGCACTTTCTATCAGACCTGATGCTCTGGTGTTCTCATTTTTTGAATAATACATAGTTGCCACTTATAAACGTAAGCCAAGAAACATTCCGTCTTCAATATACGCCGCCGACATGAAAAAACTGCTAAAAACCGCCCCCAATCACTTTAAAATGAAAAACATAAACCCGAAGACATAGCGATCTGATTCTTTCGGTATATAAATAGCTGACTAAAAATGGGAAAAGATAGGCTACTTTAGGTTACTCGCCGCCCCCAGATTCCGCCCCCAAGCGATAAAAAGTGCAACTTTCATAAATGTTACTGATTGAGATGTTCCCTCAAACATTTAGAAACTGCCAACTCAAATTGTGCAACATTTGCTCAGCCGAACGCTGCCGCTCCCACACGCCGCCCCCAAAGTAAGAGATGAATGAAAAACATGAACCCGAAGACATAGCGATCTAGGTTTCTCGCTATATGGATAGCTGACTGAAAATGGTAAAGAATAGGCTACTTTTGATATGGCGCCGCCTCCAGCTTCCGCCCCCAAAAGAAAAAAAGTGCGACTTTCAACAATTTTCACTGATTTAGCTGATAATGTTACCTCGAGCATTCAGAAACTCTTGACTCAAACTGTGCAAGACTTTCTTTGCCAAACTCTGCCGCTCCCACACGCCGCCCCCAAAGTGAGAGATAAATGTAAAACATGAACCTGAAGACATAGCGATCTAATTCTTTCACTATATTGATAGCTGACTAAAATTGGAAAAAGATAGGCCACTTTTAATTAGTCGCCGCCTCCAAACCAAAAAAAAATGCAACTTTCACAATTTTCACTGATTGTCATATTTCCCTTACATTTAGAAATTCTCAACTCAAACTGTGCAACAGTTACTTTGCCGAATGCTGCCGCCCCCACACGCTGCCCTCAAAGTGAGAGATGAATGAAAAACATAAACTCGAAGACATAACGATCTCATTCTTTCACTATATGGATAGCTAACTGAAAATGGGAAAGAGTAGGCCACTTTTGATATGGCGCCGCCTCCAACTTCCACCCCCAAAAGAAAAAAGTGCAAATTTCAATAATTTCCACTGTTTTACATTTCAATGTTACCTCAAACATTCAGAAACTCCAAACTCAAACTGTGGAAGAATTTCTTTGCCAAACTATGCCGCTCCAACACGCCGCCCCCAAAGTAAGAGATGAATGTATAACATAACCCTGAAGACATAGCGATCTAATTGTTGCGCTATATAGATAGCTGACTAAAAATGGGAAGAGATAGGCCACTTTTGATTAGTCGCCGCCTCCAGCTCCCGCCCCCAAACAAAAAAATGCAAATTTCACAATTATCACTGATTGTCATATTTCCTTAAACATTTAGAAACTCCTAACTCAAACTGTGCAACAGTTACTTTGCCGAATGCTGCCACCCCCACACGCTGCCCTCAAAGTAAGAGATAAATGGAAAACATAAACCCGAAGACATAGCGATCTAATTCTTTCGTTATCTGGATAGCCGACTAAAAATGGGAAAGAATAGACTACTGTTGATTAGTCGCCGCTCCCAGATCCCGCCCTCAAACAAAAAAATATTGATGAGTGAAAGAATTTTCATTCAAATCTATTTCATTGGCAAGTACCCCATTCTGATAACAAAATATCACAATGAGTTTCGAATGAAGAAAGTGGGCAAGGAATGGTGTTTCTCCTTCAACCAAATTTCTTTACGTTCATAATATGCCTCTTTGAGAAAATGCGCTACTGAGACTCACGCACGTGAAGGCATACTCACTTGTTTAGTTCTATTTGAGCAAGAAGTTACAGGTTGAAATTTTTGCAGCAGACTAGCAGACAGAGGAAACAACAAAACAAAGCTACAAAAATACCCCATAAAAATAAACTTTCTAGTTTCAAACTAATATTCTTAACAAGGCCACAATAACAAAAAATAGAAATGTCAAATTGAAAATTAATTTTCCTAGCCCTTAGTATAGGACAAGATAACGTCTGTTTGACCAACGGCTGTATACAGAACTAACTTTCTCGATCTTATTTTTTGATGCTCGACCATCACCTAAAATATTGACAAAAAAGTGAAACACCCTGAAAATCAAGTAATTTCAAGTAGCTTGATATCAATAAGTCAAGTCAAGTCAAATAGTAATTTTAAAAAAAATCAAGTCAAATCAGGTATGTAAACTGCTCAACTTTTGAAATGTCGGTATCGAAAATTTTGGCCTTTTTCAAAATGGTATAACTTTGGATCGTCTCAACCGATTCCGATTTTGTTTTCACGATTGCTTAGATACATCTTTCAGCAATCTGCTTCGTTAGCAAGAATTTTTCTTCTCGCAAGAGTTTTCTTTAATTGAAGATTTCACCGACATTGTATGTATAGGTAATATCAATATCAATAATTGCTTCTTAGTTTTTTACTTTAATCATTGCATAAAAAAATCAGGTCACCAAATATCAGGCCACCTCAGATAGATAAGGCTCTCTAGTTCTTCACATTCCTAGATGACTAAATACTAAATATCTTTATGTGATTGTATGAATGCGTCTTTGAAATACATATATTAAGTAGACTTTTTCGAGGTTGAAAGGGTGCTGTCGCTCTTGAACAGCAGTTGTTGTCGTCTCTTTTGGTCATTTAAATTCCTCCACCTGTTTCTTACAACAAAAGTCGGTTAACTACTCGACGAACGGCGGTAATAATTTTGTGCTTAGGTCGTCTGGCTTGACTGAAAAATGGGGCGTTCTCCTCCGGTGCTTCACCAAGGGATTCGCTAAGCTTATTCGCCATAATGTTGAAAATTATTATGATGCCAGCTTCAAAGATAACACATGCCACACACAACCACACTGTCTTTATTATTATGTCCTCTTCAACAACCACCTACTACGGTACACGTAAATTCCGCAAAAATTCCACTTCCATCAACGAAAAAATTGCCTAAACGTTGATATGTGACATTTAGCAACAGCCATTAGGATCCAGAGCCAAGAACTATTACCAGCGACAGAATTGCGACAGAAAAAGTAATAAAACTGGAATTAATTGCTAAAAAGCGCACCCACGGAATAGAATAGACAATACAAACAACCGTAGCATGCCAGATGCCAATAACTCACTCAAGAACCCTTCTTCTATTTTCGTGTTGTCGAGAGCTGAAACGACACACCTGAAGAAGAGAATTCTAAAAGGATTTGTTGAAAAAAAATCTGGTAGTAATGCACTTGACTGACTTTTGTTTACCTGCACAAAGATAAAGATGGAATTTAATCTAGTCAGAACGACAGGTGAGTCAAAAAGGAGAATATAGAGGTACACGGGAATCGGGACAAGCACAAGCACATAAATTAATGGTATTGATCAAACAGAATATGAGAAGTAATCTGATGAATCATGGAGCATGATGACGGCTCTGATAACGTGGCTTATCACGCAACAAACAGGCTGGTAAAAATTGGCAATAAAAGAGACTTTCAGCAGGTAACACAAAAGGATTTTGGTGATTCTCAAGCTACCTATCTCACCCACGGATTAAAAAAGTTCATGTCACACGTTTATTATTTTCTTAGAACGTAATTACTGCATTTTATACTACTGATTGTGGATTTGTGATTGACTATCGGGGTCTGCTATGATTGATCGTTAAAGTAATCGCGCAAAAGTTAATCGCCAAGAATAACAACAAAGTTTTGCTTGCGAAACACTATATTATGGTTGGTTGGATTCGAAACGCGATTTTCGGCTTTAGTTTCGAAAAACATGCATACCTACGTATAGGTAGGTATGATTTGTTTTTCAATTTTTCACAATTTTTGAATATCAAAAATATTGCACCCACTTTAGCAGCCAGCCTACTTTGAATTTTGCAGCACAGAATATCCCAAGTCTCGTAATACGAATCTAGAAGTCATTATTCCAGCCTAGATTCCAGTTCTAATCAAACCTTCGGTCTCATTATTTCCAAGGTTTTCAAAATCAAATTTACGACAATAAACATTTTATACCTGAAATGTCATCAAATTTCCGTAACACTTAGCATTATGCCCGCTCTATGAAAATTCACAGCAATCGCAACGCAACCGCAACGCAGAGCGCAACGTTTCTGATTGGCTCGCAAGGTATTCGCTAAGCCATCACAACGACGCGAAAGGCTTGCGAGCCAATCAGAAAAGGTGCGCTCTGCGTTGCGGTTGCGTTGCGTAATTTCATAGAGCGGCCTTTAAATCACTACCAGTGGCGCAACTATAGGAGGGTCAGCCGGGTACCTGCACCCACCTGTACACAATTGAGTTTACAATTCACACGAAAATACATCGATTATGTTCATTTTCCCGGAAAATTTTCGGCTGCGGCGCCTTTTTGGTCTTAATTAGCGGCGCCACTGTTTACTATAGGCTGTCTGATTTCTACATGATTCTAGTGGGCTGCGATCCAGGCCGCGATCGGCCGATGGCGACCAGAAACACAGCCCACTAGAATCATGTTGAAATCAGACAGCCTTTACCAACCGGATTTCGCATTCGCAATATGAATTTGAATTTTCTATTAAAAACAAAAGACTTCTTCAGTCGCATCAGAAACTCTTCTCCTACATTATGTACTATTGTTACGAGCGGCTATTCTATTGTGCATTCGAGAGCACACCTGATCGACGCTACACGAAGCTCGAAGCTCCAGGTATTCGAGAACATAAGCGATGATTTGGACCATTCATTTTACGTGGAGTTCTCTATGACCGAGTAAGAAACATCTGCTCAATCGGCGGCGGCGCCGCTCCATAACAATACATGCAAAAGTGTGGATTGTTCGAGAGACGTCCTAAGCCACACGCCGCGGCTCACTGTTACATTTGCTAGAGGACCGGAGGAAACTTCCTTAATCCCACATGTGAATAAAAGATTCTTTCATTTGGTGTGTATTTAGGATTTCAATATTTGGTCACAATTAGCTCTTGTCAAGAACTCTTGAGCTCTTGAAAATTCCAAAGAAAGGAAAATGCATCAAAAATAAAGCACTGAGGGGCTAAATTAGAATTACCTATTACCAACATCTTTCTTACTTCACGTTACTTACTTGGATTCAGTTTTGTTGTTTCAGTAACATTCAAATTACAGCCAAAGAATGTAATTATGGCGGGAAACTACGAGTGACAGCCTCAATGGCAGAAAATAATAGTATAATATATAATTTTTTTCACTACTAGCCGTGAAGTACATCATTATTAACCTGTTCCTGAACTAAGAAGGCGATTTTCTAGTGGTAAAAAAAATACTATATAAACCACGGTCGAGAAAATTATTACAGCTTCAGCGCCTTATATCCCTCAGCTGCGCTTCGGGATTTAAACTGGCGCTTCAGCTATAATAATACTTTCTCAACCTTGGTATATAATATACTATTTTCTACCTCTTCTTCAATAACGGCTCCTCGAACCGCTCAGAAATTGAAAATTCTGGCTGCTGAAAATAGAAACGTTTGACAGGTGACATTTCACAACTGACGTTCTATTGGCAACAAATTGTTCCTATTGGTTCGAAAACAGTTTAATAATATGGAATTGTCATGAAATGCCCAATTCGTCACTCGGATGGTTTGCAACACACTTCAACACTCATTTTCGGCGTTCGTGTTCGAATATCATGCATGTGAAGAAATTGGTATCGTTCCTTTTTGCGTCTTGAACGCTGTACTATTTCCGTCGAAACGTTTCCAATCATTAGTTTTCAATTTCGGAAACGGCTATTCTGTTATGGCAAGGTGACGAAATCATTGAAATGGGAAAAAATTAATATGATGAAAATGGTATCTAACAGCAGTGACGCCCAAAGTCTAATTGAACTTCAAGCTTCTTGTAAAGGAAAGAATACTTCAGGTATTGCCCTAGGTATTGCTGATGAAAAAGGTCCGAAGTGCTTGACAAATGTGATAATATTAGCTAATATAGCAAAATTATTACTAATGACGCCAATGAACCCAGTAAAGCAAACTGGCCAATTTTTTTTTAATGACTAGTATTTGGTCTAGACATAATCAAGCTTTGTTTTAACTTATGATAGGATCATAAAAAATATTAGCTCTGAAATAATCAACCCTCAAACTTCCCTTGATGTATTCCGTAAAAAAGAATAATTTCAGTCAAGTTTTGGAAGCATGTACTTTAGTGTGGTCCAAAAAAAATTGTTTTTCTATTTTTGATCGGGCCACCCTCCACTTTTGTTACACGCACCCATAGTGATTCCCTGGTGAAATTTCAATTCTCTACCATGGCAGAAAGGGGGTGCTCATCAACCCTCTAATTTTGAAAATTCTAGATTTATTCGTGAAAGTCTGTGGCATCCAGATTTACCAAAAACACGAAGGAATATGTCAGTAATAATTTTAGCACAATTTGAGAATTATATAAAAGAAAAATCAGATGAGAGTGAAATATTGATCATTGAACTAATAGTGACACCTACCAAAAAAGCGGAAATGATTCGCGGTATGACTTGTTGATGTTGAAGCTGCATGTCACAAAGTAAGGCCCAGTGTTCTACAGGTCATCTCTGATTAACTCTAACCAAAAGGTCAATGTCATAATTGTCATATCAACATTGCTGGAACCGAGGCTGGAACATTGGTATCTTTGGCAATTAACCTCAAGTTGACCTCTGGATAGAGTTATCCTGGGACGGAATTACTGAGACTAAAAATAATTTGCAATCCTAAGGACTGCGGAAACCTCAAGATATTTCACCTTTGGAAGAACATTAAACATGTTACTGATTTTGAATATCAGTGTCTACTTCCTAAGACATTTCTTCTAACTATGGATCAACATCCATGATTACCTTCAAGGCAAAGACTGAGTTAGGTATTAATTTACGGGTGGTAAACGAAACTGCTGAAAGGGGTGTCCAATTGTTCGAGAAATACAACTAACTACTGACCAATGACAAGAATGAAAAGATGTTTTTGTTGCATATGGTAGACCAATTGGAAAATGGTGCCTATTTGGACGACCAAAAATGTTTATCAACGTAGTCTAAAGCAAAATCATACCATGTTAGTTGAACATTATAATTCCGCTTCATTTTAATTTTTCTTTTACATAATTCTTCGCTTAGGTACACCAAACGAACAATAATTCATACATTACTTCGTATTTTGTTGAATCTGGATGCTACAAACTCCTACGGATAAATCTGGGATATTCAAATTTTGAGGGTTGATGAGCACCCTCTTCCTGCCATGGTAGAGAATTGAAATTTCATCAGGAAATCAGTATGGGCATGTGTAACAAAAATGGAGGGTGGCCCCATCAAAAATTGAAAAACAATTTCTTTTGGACCACACTAATGTACTTTGTACTTAGCCTTGAATTTTTCCCAACAGATATCTTCATAAAATTGTTTGCTTGAATAGAGCCGTAGCACACCAAAAATTCTAAAATTTCACAAATAAATTTTAACTCTTAACTCACCCCCATGAATGATCAGATTTTTTTTAGATAATTTTGCAATCAATGTCAACATGTTCTAAGTTCCCTTCTCTTGGATGGTTCGAGTTTCAGGCCACTTTCTGGGTACTCTGAACCACTGTGCGACAGCTTGGCTACTGCCCAAAAAAAAATCTGAGGTAGAAAAAATCCCCGTTGAAAATTGAAATCATATTTGAACAACACAGCACAACACCCGACCCAGACCAGCTGTGTCCGGGAATCGAACCCGGGAGCTCCACTCGCCAAGCGGACGTGCAAGATGTGAACAAACTCGAATTAGCGCAAAAAGATAACAGGATGGTCCTGGTTTTGATGAACAAATTTTACAGGTTGACAGAGGATGGAAAAAGGAGTGGACTCACTCCAAAAAGTGTACATCTAAAATGGAAAATTCTAAAGTTAGAAGCTCTCAAAGTTTGGAGCGCTTGACAGATTTTACTCTCACACTTTCACCGCCATTTTATACAACACTGCAAATTTTGAAAAATTGATGCGATTTTTGGATTCTCCATACGTTAAATTTCAAGGAGGAAACCGACTTGCTATTAGCACGATAGAAATCGTTTCCAAAATATTTGAGTTTGACGGTTCGAAAACAACTCAAAAACGTCGATTTTAAAAGAAACTGTCGATTTTAAAAGAAACTGTCGATTTTAATTTCGGAGATTTCAATGAATAACGATTAAAATCAACCGGTTTTTTTCATTTTAATCATTTGAAATCAAATAAATCAAGAAAATAGCACCCCACCCCCAACGAACGACGGACCATCCTCAAGACGTGGCGACACCTGTTGTTTTGACAAGTACCTATTGTAAATAATTGCATGTTGTTGAACACAGTATCGGTTACGATTGGCATTGAATTACGACACTTGTTATGAGTTGTCAGAGTTTCAGCTTCTGCGGAAATAAAAATGAGAAGTTCAAATGTAACAGAAACAAAGGATCTGGACACCGGAAGAATATATTCAAATTGCATTTTAGCCCTAATTGCCGCAGATTTTTTTAATCGGCAAACAATTTGAATCAAATCGGGAAAATCTGATCTGAATAAGAAAATCTGATTTACATGAAAAAAAAACGATTTGAATCAAAACAAGCCGATTTTTTTCAAAATTAAATTACAATGCTACTATTTTTTTGTGGATAGATCAATCATAATTTCTCAAACTCCGATTCTTAGTCTCTTGAAATCTCTCTCGAGACATTCTTGATCGAGGGGTTTTTATTTAAACCTTCAAAGTTGAATTTCTCGGAACTGCTTATCTCGTCGCTTATCCCGGTTATGGTACACCAGTTTCCTTCTTGAAATTGAACATATAAACCAAAAACTGCAACCCAACAATTTCTAAAAATTTCCAATGGCGTAAAATCACGTAAGGTGAAAGGGCTAGCTTCCCCAATATCTACGCCTCCAAATCTAGGAAAAACCACTATTTTTCATGAACTTTGAGCCTGTGACTTTGATATTATGCATTTTATTCATGGTGATTTTTTTAAAAGGACCCACCCTAGACTTCTCGTGGTAAAATGTTTTTCCAGGAAAACGGCGAAATTGGTCGATTTTTATTTTGAGAAGGACATCTAGGACAATTTTCATCTTCAAACCCTTCGCCCCCACCCTACCCTACTTTGAAATTTCGAATAGCACTACCCATGTTGTGAGACATCAAACTGAAGGTAATAATATTCACTTTCTGTCGAACATATTCCAATTTTTTCAAGTCATCCATCCCTCAACCCTTCTCAAGATTCTCTCATTGTAATTAAAGGAAAACTTTTCCCCTATTAACTCCTGATCCTTGGAAAATTGATTTTCCAGCGAAAACAGGTCGATTCTTATTTTGAAGGAGGCATCTAAGACACGTTCGCCAAATTATTATCTTCAATCCTTTCGCGTCCACCCTACCCTACTTTAAAATTTCAAATAGCAATATCTACCTTGTGATACATCAGACTGACAGCCAGTTCCACCAGCGAATTTAATTGTTGTTAGCTAATTCAGATATTTTTTCTAGTAAATATTGGCTTAGTGACCACAGAAAACACAAGTTTCACGAAAGATTATGGAAAAATGTTTTAGACCACAACAGCTTGCTGTATGCATTTTCCGTGGTAATTCAACCAGCACTTACCTAGAATCCATCAGAGAAAATGTCTCAATTAGCTAACAATAATTAAATTCGCTGGTGGAACTGGATGTGAAGGTGATAAAATTCTCTTTCTGTAAAAAAGAATTTCAAGTTATTTAAATCACCCTCCAACCCTTTTTAAAAATTCTCTCAATTGGGAGGCGAAGGGAGTGTGATAAAAATTCGGGAATACGTGTATAAGATGTCCTCTTCGAAATAAAAATCGACCTGTTTTTGCTGGAAAACCTATTTCTCAAGGATCGGCAGCTAATAGGAGAAAACTTCCCTTTGATTAGCAATGAAAACATTTTGATAAGGGTTGGGGGTGGTTTGAAAGAATTCAAAGTATGTTTGACAGAAAGAGAATTCCATTACTTTTAATTTGATGTATCACAAGATAGGTAATGCTATTTGAAATTCTGAAGTAGGGTAGGGGCGAAAGGGTTGAAGATACAAATTTGACAATGTATGTCCCGAGGTATGTCCTAGATGTCCCCTTCAAAATAAAAATCGATCTGTTTCGACGTTTTCTTGAAAAAAAATTTGTCCTCGAGAAATCTGGGGTGGGTTCTTTTCAATATCAACTATTCAAGCAGATCTAGCTGTTCTGTTTAATGTATTTTTAATATTTTTGCTGTTAAATTCAAAAGCGGCTTTGGATCTGTGCAATTTTACACATTTTACTGCGGGGATTTATTAACGAAATTCTATCATTTTGATAAGGACAGAAATTTTTCTTGATTTTTTGTCCCGGCAAAATTTTGTGCTGTACGCTACAATGTAAAAAGCCACCGGTGGTAAAAGATTGGCAGACGTTTTCAAACAGTAATAAAACTAAAGCTCTAAAATATTGGCAAATCTTGTGAACAAACAGTTCTAGTCGACCCCAGACCACAAACTATCTTTTTCACAACCTTTATAATAGCCCTGGTTATTTTGAACGTATAAGCTGGATTTCACGACTTCCGACTCTTAACAGTTTTAAATACAAAAATATTTTCAGCATGTGAAATCGTACATGATGGATGATTAAATGCCAAATATTATTTTCATGAAGTTATTATTGTATGTATATTAAGCTGATGCAGATATTGATCGAAAAGTATACCTACCTACCTGCAAGCACAAATTTATTCTACCTGTCAATTTAAAACTTTACTAACACATGGACGGAACAGTTGAGAGATTGCTAAACACTTGACTGACCACAAGCCATCATAAACATAATTACAGGTAATATCACGAAGGAAACAGTCAGGAAGTGCCTGTCTGTTTCTGAGCAAGGTAGCCGGTATTTTTTAGCTAAACTGACCCGTGGATTCCGTGGTCATCCTAATTTTGTTTATTTACTGAGAAATTGCCGTACTTATTTTAAATTTGTGACCAATAAATTCAGAAGGAAGTCGTAGAGGTTATAGTTTATTCCAAAGAATGCAGACCTTGCGAATATTCTAATAATAATCCTGGGAAGATCTGACGATCAACGATAGAACAATAACGTGCAAAGCACATGTTGAACACTTAACGCGTGGGCCGTTAACAATATATGAACAATATTCACACATCAGAGACAATGGTTTGCAATTAAGACAACATCACTCACAAAACGTACCTACATAGGTACAAATACCAAAAATAATAAAAGCAACAAACTCGTTGATGTTGATGCACACTGCTCTCGGTTTAAAATAAACGCGAAACAGGTTTCACACACAGTGCTGAAGAAATTCATCCGGGATGCTCGAAAAAGACATCGGGTGCCCTTAGGACACGCACTGGAAATTGCGGGAAACCCACAGAAAATATTCAACTTACATGATGGCAAATGATCGATATAATCCAAGGTATGCAGAATTTATATCCCAAAAAAAAGAAGGCACTCTAGAAGTCACGTTTGTGCACTTTGAATAGTCGCGTCTCTCAGGTGTAAACAAAGGTGAGTGCGACAGGTAAACGGCTCACATGGAACTACCGGCACCGTTCAAGGTAAACTGAAACGAACAACCGACTTCGCTGCCGCTCCAACGGTAGAACCGAGTTATGTGCCGACTGAGCGTAAAAATGCCAGACGTTGATTGGACGCTTAAAGTTTCAGTGCAACATCACGGGAGTCCTGCAGGATAACGAGCGAAGTGCTGTTGGGAATTTCGACTGCACTTTCAGGAGTTTGGGCGTGAAATTGGAACTCCGAAAACGGGCGGAATTCGTTCTCTGAAACGGCCGAAATAATTGACCCCGGATCTGGGTTAGGACCTACTTAGCTTTACCTGTGTGCTAATCGCGCTGCAGGTATTTTTTTGCCCGAGGGGGGCGAAGACCCAGCAGCTACCTTTTGAACTTGCGCCCTTAAATTATCTCTTATTTATTATTCAGGGCGGTGTGAGCTAGTTAAATATAGCGATCTTTGGGGCACGACATCTAGTCGGAGTTGCAGGCAGGACGAGAAGGAAATAGATTACCCTGGAAACGGCGCAAATCGGACTACACCGATGAGGCGGAGAATCAAATCATTCAAATCGTTGAATGTATCATCACATTACGTCGGTCGTAATTTTCGGGAATGTTCCCTACAACTTGAAATCGAGTCCTGGACTTGTACTGTACACTGTTATAGGCCTGACTCTTGGTTCTCAATACTCCGGCCCTTTTGATATTGATTAATTCGGTAGAACGTTTCAAAAATTATAGCATGTGACGCAGATGTTTTCATCTCGATTTTCATAATAATATAATTAGCAATGCATATTGCATATTGCATAACTCGATTGCCGATTCTCGATTATTGATTGTGATATTTTGGTGCATATGGGTATACTCACTGGTCGCGTTTATTGGCTTCTTTTTGTTATTCTGTGGGAATGTGGGCAGGGGCGTAACTAGGTACCCGCAGCCCCCGCGATCGCGGGGGGGCCCCAAGCTTTTTGAGATTTTATGGGGCCCCCAAGTAGTCTGTGTTTAAGGAAAAATTCAATCGGAAAGGTTTGTGCGTACCTACAATTCATTTTGGGGCCCCCAAACTCGGCTGTTTGTTTGAGCTGCGAGCTACGAGTTCGCAGTTTTGTAAAATTTTCACTTTCGTTTAGAATTTTTTCAGCCCCTGAAATGTCCTTAATAAATCCACCTTGCTTAACATAGGCTCCGACTCGGCGAAACTCTGCACTAGGTACTTCTACTTATTCTTTATTGGAAGTCTTGAGCTTATTGAACTCGGCCGATCTGGTGGAAATACGAAATGCGAGTGAATTTGAATTTATTACTTTTTTGTTTCTAGAAACTTTCTTCGTGCTTGTACCGCCAAAAAAAATTCCCAGGGTTGGCCGCACAGAGAGAAGCGATTTGGATGAAAAAAAAAGCCCGGGCACCCCTCGGAACACGCCACCGCAAGGGCCCCTGTTATAATTTTTGCGGGGGGCTCAATTTTGAAGTTACGGCACTGAATGTGGGATACCCTGTACCTACCAACCTACCTGTCCTATTATACCTTTATTGGGATGGGTATTGTCGATAGCTTACAGTTCAGTCCAATATTACTGGTACCTAAATGATTCGTCTTTTATTATTTAGCGAGTTATTTGGTGACTTTCTACGAAAATACAATGTTTTGAAGGCTGCATGAGGCCTCACGGAGGCCTGCTATTCTTTGTCCTTCACTTAGATTGATGTTTACGAACAGCATGTTCATTAACAGCGGCAGTGGCATGAACATGCCATGATAAAAGACGACTGTTTTGTACCTGTTGAAAATTCGAACCAGTGCCAGTGAAAAATAAACGTTAGCTAACAACCTAGGAACTACTAGAAACAAAACAAGAAACAAGTGCTGCATTTCAGAAGCCGGCTGAATCTAAAAAGTTATGAGAAGCGCGGACAAGTACCCGTTCTTATTGAAACACATCGATACATATAAGAAATTATATTTAACACGTTAAGCGCCAGACTCAAAAATCAAGATGTTTCCTGTAGCGCCATGTGAGACGCGGCGGGACACAAAAATTTTCTTGTCCCAGTGCGCCACGTGACATGCCTGGCGGGTCACTGCCGCAAAATTTCAACTGATGATATAAAATTCAAAAAAAGCTTGAAATTGGTATTGATGATTGCATGAGCTTCTAGAAAGCCCATAATTTATTCATGCATTACACATTCCTAGTCTTCGCATTCCTACAGGGTGTAACAGAGAAGTGGAAACACCAATATATTTTTTTTCCCTGGCACTTTTTCAGAAAATTCTTCGAAAGGGTATAACGATTTTGACTGTTGTGGAGCTGTCAGTGTCAATCATTTTTTTTTGCTCCCTCAATTTTTTGACAAATGACAAGTTTTTGACATTTTTTTAAACTTTTTCCTTCAATTCGCAGCAATGAAGACTACGTATTTTTATCCCTGTGGTAGCATACAATTTTTGTTCCTGTCATTACCTTTTTGTTGTAGTAATACAGATGGAATTGAAAACATTAGGCTATATTTTTTCCTATTGCATTTTTTCAAAAAGCTCTCTCGAGGGGTGTAACAATCTTGATTATTACGCATCAGTCAGTGTCACTATTTTCCTAGTCCTCTAATTTTATAATATAAACTGCTCAATATTTGAAATGTCGGTATCAAAAATTTTACCTTTTTTCAAAATGATATAAAACTGACACAACCGATTCCGATTTCCACATTGAAGTCTGTCTGTCTGTGTGTCTGTATTCCTGTCTCTGTGTAATTTTCAATTATAACTCCCAAATGGTAGTTCTAATTGAGCCTCAATTTGGTATGTGCGCATGGTTTAGGCGTCCAATGAACTTGAATCAGATTTCAGTTGAAATTCGCCTCTTGAGGGCGCACTTGCACCGTCTCAATTGTGGAATTCTTGACATATGAACCTCACCTTAGATAGAGATAAGATATCTATGCAGATGCTCCGTTAGTTGAGAAACACATTCTAACATTTTGATTTGAATATGTCTCACAATTATAGCTTCAATTTCTTGTTCTCCAAAAATCTGTGTTTATTTTTCAAGTTCGTGTTGAACCATTACAGAAACAAGCGAGTGAAAAAAGGCAGTATGTAGGTATTGTTGGGACAAGGTATTGTTATACAATTTTTTTGCAAAAAAGTCCGTGAAGGCTGACTTTATACAAGTGATCACTACTTGTTCGTATCTGTAACTGTTCAGCCATCAGCGCTTGAAAGAAAAGTCAAAACGAAGATTTTTGAAAAATAGGAAATGGAACCTACCTATATTTTTATTTTTGAGACATATGTAGACCAAAATTTTGAAATGTGTTTTTGGACTAACAAAGAATCTGAAAATTTGATCTCAGATCCGTACGTCAAAGATTCCGATATTGATACGGTGCAAATCTAGTGCGTTCTGGAGGCGGATTCCAGCCAAAATCTGAGAAGCTCATTGGACACCTTGACCATTTGCGCATATCAAATTTCAGCTGAATTGGGTCTACCGTTTGGGAGTTTCATCAACGATTACACAAAGATAGAAACACAGACTGACAGACATGCTTCAATCTGGAAATGGTCTTACTAGATCGCCTGGGAGACTTAAAAATGGATATATTCGTCAAAGTCCAAAAACAATTTTCATGCACATTCACAAGATTTTCTTTTTCATTCGAGAATGAGAACCAAGAAAGTGAAATAGGGTTCCAGAAGGCGCGGATATTATTACTGTTCAAGCAAGAAGCATACAAAATTACAGGTTCTTATCAATAAAAATTCGATTTTATCGACGCGACGACCAAAATAATTACTGAATTGCAACTTTTACTAAAAAAAACATCATAAAATATTATTCCCACGGAAACGGGGATCTGTTGTTATCGCCTCGGGTCGTAGTCGGCTGGTGGACTCTCCGGAATGGGCGGCAACAACGATCCGGCAGCTCAGTCTCAGTAGTGGGGTCTGTCACGCCGGTGGCAGCTTCTTCAAGGAGTCGACGCTATTCTTTGTGTTATACTCTTTCGCAGAATGACTTGAGATTGTTGGCGCAGATTAAATAAAACCACTGTTTCGAATTAATTGCGCCGTCTCAAAAAGGAAAGGGGGTGTAACATGGGGTTAGTCCCTTGAAGAGAGACGAGTTCGAAGCGGGGGACGCCGGAGATGCAACGACCTCTCGATGCGTTGGGATACTAAGAACTGAAGGTGATTTTCGGGGAACGCGTGTTTATAGTAGGCGCTGGCGCCTACTCTGACCAATAGGCTTCGTTAGCGAGAGAGTACGCGTGGCCGCGCGGACCGATGACTGAACGCTTTCTCGCTCCGCGTGCGTCCGGCAAAAGGCCTCTCGCTAAACATATTATCGCGGTTAGCCATGGAAACGGGTGGATTTTTGGGGGCCGCGGTAACAATCGCCCCCCTTTTTGAGACTATTGGGCACTTTATTGAATACTTCAATTTTACATACATGCCGAGTTCAAAAAGGTGAAATTTGCAGAAATTCTTGTAGAAAAATTGTTTAAAACTAAGGTTGAACAATAACGTTTTAAAGCTAAGATGAAACATGGCGTTTTCGACGAAAATAACGTCGGACAAGTATCGAAATTCATTAAGATACACCCTTATTAGTTATGACGCAACTAAGTATTGTATGCCCTACTGGGGTACATAAGGGGTGTTCCGCAATGTCTGTCACTTCGTCGGAGCGCAACGAAAGGGGATACATGAGTTTTGGCGCAAGGGACCCGCACTTTGTCGAAAGGAGGTGTAGCACAAATTCATGGTCGCGACAATTTAAAACTAGCGATATATACAAGGGGGATTCAGTGTCCTTGGGTTCACGCACAATTCGCGCACATTCCGCAGCACTATCGACGGCGTCGTTCGACGGGAGCTCGCCTGAGCTTGTCGACGTGGTACTTGACGCTGCGGCCGTCGATGTTGACCAGGAAGATGTGTGGCGCGAATCGCCTTATGATGCTGTGTGGCCCAAGCCACTTGGGATGGAAGGCACCAGGTGCGGGCGGATGATGTACCAGGACAGCGTCGCCGGGTACAAAATTTGGAGCCGGTCGCTCCGGGACCTGGTGGCGGGCTTCCACGTAGTCTCGTTGATGTTGGCGGGCTTGCTGCTCTCGCTGCTCTGCTGCGACGGGCGGCAGCGGCTGCTGCGTCGTCCATTCGCCGGGGAATGGGAGCGTGTGGCCTTGGAGGAGCTCGGAAGGGCTCTGGCCAGTGGCTGCATTGCGTCTGCGGCGCACGCTAAAGAGCGTGGCGGGCAAATGCAGATCCCATTCGTTGGCGGGGCGTCCGTCTAGTCGGAGACGGAGCCCTTTTTTGAGCTCCTGGTTTCGCCGCTCCGTGGGGTTAGCGCGGGCATGATAGACCGCGGTAGTCCATGGCAGACTCTGCCAACGAGCGCACGCACGAGACCAAGCAACTGACGTGAATTGAGATCCGTTGTCCGATAGGATCGCGCGAGGGTATCCATGCATCGGAAAAAAGTGGTTGTCGAGCGTCGTGATGATGGTTCCCGTAGTACTGTTTTGTAGCGGCCAGGCGTCCACCCACCGAGTAAACAGGTCTGTGACCACCAGGATAAATCGGTTACCGCTGGCGGAGACGTCGTAGGGGCCCATAATGTCGCACGCGACTACTTCGAACGGTCTTTGTGGTTGACGCGGACGCTGCTCGGCGTGATTTCGGCTTAAACGAGCCTTGTACCTCGCACAAAGGAGGCAAGAGCGAACGTGGTGACGCGCGTCGGTTGGCAAGGACGGCCAGTGAAAATGTTCAGCGATTGAGCGGAGCGTCTCGTCTTCGCCCGGATGGCCGGCTAACACCGAATCGTGGTGCTCGTGGAAAACGCGTGGCCGTACGCCCGCTGGGACGTACAGGAGATGACGTCCATCATCTCGAACCTTGTACAGGTGATCGTCGTCGACGCTGTAGGTTGCGCGGAATCCAGGGTGCCAGTCGAGGCTATCGGGCCGAGTTTCCAGCTCGCGGCGCTGTCGTATGAGTTGCTGCGTGCTCCGGTCATGATCCTGGCATTCCTTAACTTCGTCGCCGAGGGAGCGCACTCCGAGCAGGTTCGCGGCGACTTGCCGAGTAGGCTCTGCGAGCGGGTGCGTCGTCAACGGTTCCGGAGGTAGGAGGCGCTCCAGGTCCTCATAATTGAACGACGCCTCTGGGAGCTCGGGCTCTCTGGAGAGGGCGTCGGCCAATTCGTTGGTTTTGCCGGGCACGTGTTCAACGGTAAATGAAAATTCTTGGAGCAGAAGTGACCAACGCGTCAACTTCGCTTTTGTGTCCTTGGACCGGTGAAGCCAGAGCAAGGCTCGATTGTCCGTGCGGACGGTGAAATGATGGTCCTCCAGGTATGGCCGGTAGTGCTTTATACCCCACAAAATTGCCAGGCATTCCTGCTCGTTTATGTGCAGACGGCGTTCTGTCGCATTGAAGCGAGCGCTTGCGTACGAAATAACGGCACGCGTTTTGTCTGATCGTTCCTGGTAAAGCACGGCAGCCATGCCAATGCTGCTAGCGTCTGTTTGTAAGACGAACGGGAGCGTCGGATCGGGACGGCTCAGGCGTCGCGGCGCAGCGAGGGCTTGTTTGAGGCCGTCGAAGGCTTGTTGTTGGGAATTCCCCCAAGAGAAACGGCGTTTGGCGGCGAGCAGGTCGGTGAGAGGCGCGGCGATTTCTGCGAAGTTCTCTACGTACTCGCGCAACCAGTTGCAAGTGCCGAGGAAGCTCTGAAGTTGGCGCTTTGTGGCCGGCGGTTTCGCGGACTTGATGAGTTTGAGGTGCTTCTCTTGCGGAGCGTTTCCGATGTCGCTGACGACGTGCCCCAGGTAGTCGATACTGGTTTTTCCGAAACTGCACTTCTCGTAATTGCACCGGAGCTGGTGGCTTTGCAAGCGTTCGAGGACTAGGCGCAGATGTTCCAGGTGCGATTCCATATCGTCGGAGTAAACGATGATATCATCCAGATAGGTCATGCAGAATTGTCGGAGATGGCCGGTGAGCACCTCCTGGACCATCATGCGTTGGAACGTACTGGGAGCCCCCTTTAAGCCGAAAGGCATCACCTTGAACTGGTGCAGTCCTCCGTCAGAGGTGGAGAACGCAGTTAGACGCTTACTGTCAGGGTGTAGTGGAATTTGCCAGTACCCGCTTTTGAGGTCAATCGAGCTGAATATACTGGCAGTACCGAGGTCGCGAAGGGTCTCGTGGATGCGTGGGAGCGGCGCCACTTCGTCCTGGGTGAGGGAGTTGAGCTGGCGGTAGTCCACGCAGAAGCGGCTCTTGCCATTCTTCTGGACCAGCACGACGGGAGAAGCGTATTCTGATGTGCTTGGCTCGATGATGCCGTCGCGGTACATCTGCTCGACTTGAGTCTCAATAACGCGCTTCTTTTCCGGCGATGTACGGTAAGGCCGGATTCGGAATGGCGCTTCCTTAGTTAGGCGAATCGTATGGGTGGTAGTCAAGGTCGTTGACGGGCGAGGGTCCTGATTTAGAGTAGCAGCGAAGTCGTCGAGTAGACGTTGAAACGTGGCCTGGAATGGAGGTGCAATACTATGGTCGACGTCGGCCAGGCTTAGCGGCGGTGGCGCTAGACACGAGGGAGTGTCGTGGCGGTCGAGCCAATGTATGGTGCGGCGCTCGGCGATTCCAATGTGTAAGCAACGACGCTCGAAGTCGAGGCTGGCGTGCTGCTCTCGTAAAAAGGGGTACCCGAGTATAATGGATTCTGAGAGACCGTCCACCACGTTAAATTCGATATGGTGCGGTCTGTCCCCCAGGTGGCAGGCTACCTTAACGCGGCCCAGCGTGTGTTGCTGGCAACCGGTGCCGACGGCGAGTCGAAGTGGCACGGACTCGGAGCTATCCAGCTTTTTGTCGCGGACGATGGCGAGATTTACAAAATTTCTGGAGGCCCCGCTGTCGACGAGACAGTCGTAGACTTGTTGGCCGAGGCGTAGCGGAACGTGGGGAAGAGAATTTAATGTCGTGGGGGCGCGGATCTGTCCCGCGTAGCACCGGCCCCTTGCTGGTTTTCCGGATGCTGCTGGTCTTCGCGGCGTCGCGACGTCGGTTCGTACTGAGCGCGGCGCACCGGACAGTCGCGGTGGAAGTGTCGTTCAGGACAGAATCGGCATTGTGGAAGTGGTGGCTGTTGCCGAGGAGCCTGGCAAGCAGGGGCCGCAGGTACAGGTCGCTGTGCTTTTTGGCGAAAAGCTGGCTCGCGACGGCTCTCGATGAGCTGTGCCGCCTGAAGCAGGTCCTCCACGGATTGAACGCTCGCGGCTAGTGGTGATTTACTGAGATCGACGTCGGCGAGCGAGATCACCAGGTCCACAAACTCAGGGGTTGACATGTACGGGTCAAATCGGCGCATTAGCTGAAGCTTCTTGAGTATGAACAACGTTATGGGCTCGTCGCGTTGGTGCTCCGTGCGTAATTTGACGATGGCAGCGTTTTTCCGTTTATTGGAATCGAATTCCGCGATAACTGCGCGGCAAAAATCGTCCCAATTTAGCTCGAGTAACTCGTACGATGCGTACCATTTGCGGGCGTCATCTTCAAAGTGTTTGGTCACGTGGCGTACCCATTTCGCTCGGGGGATTCTCGCGGTTTGCAACAGCTCTTCGCAATTTTCCAGGTGGGTGTGCGCGTCTTGATGAAGATGGCCGGCAAATAGCGGAATATCGACGGGTTTTTCGGCGGTGGTGCGCTCACGGTGCATTTCGGACAATAATTCTACTAGGAGTTGTTCCGTGCGAGAATTATGCGGAAATGTGGTATGGCGTTCGGGGCCGTCACCATAGTGATCGAGCGGCGTCGGTGTGTGGCCATGTACCGGCCGGCGTTCGCGCGCGTCAGGCGTCGGCGTCGGCGTCGGCGGAGCGTCTCGACGTAACGGGGCGTAATTAGGCGCGGTAGGCGTGATTGTGTATGGCGTCGCGATGCTAGGCGTCGCGACGGTGGGCGTCATTGTCGGTGTGGACGTGTAGCCGAGGTCGTCGGGGTGGTCAGGACCGTTTATCGGAGGCGTCGCGGCGACTACCGGGACGTTGACGACAAGCGGCGTCGTCGGTGCAATTGACGGAGGTGCCGTCACTGCAGCAAGCGTCGGTGGGGTCGTCGTCGGACGGTTTGTGGAAGTGGGCGCCACTGGAAGTGATGTTTCAGTTCTCGAGTCCAGACGGGAACGGCGTTGTCTAGTAGCGCGTCGCGGCATGGCGGAAGCTTTGGTCTCGTGCGCGGTTCGCGATACAAGGGGAGCTTGGGGCAGAGTCTTACCAATCCACGTGGAACTCGAGTGCCGTATACGAGAGCATCGATCTCTTGAATCTAGGGATACATGCCTCGCAACAGGGTAGGTTTGCTCGAGTCCACGGCGTGTAAAAGCCGCTGCTTTACACGTTGTTGGTCGATACAGAGCGCATCTAGTACGCCAAGCGCTTAAATGATGCTAAAACTCTGTATCGAAACGGTGATCCCGAAGATCTGGAAAGTCTGCGGTGCTCGTGTCGGCGGCCGAGATGTCACTTGGAGAAGCGTGCCCCACGTTGCGGGCAGTCAAGATGTTATCGCCTCGGGTCGTAGTCGGCTGGTGGACTCTCCGGAATGGGCGGCAACAACGATCCGGCAGCTCAGTCTCAGTAGTGGGGTCTGTCACGCCGGTGGCAGCTTCTTCAAGGAGTCGACGCTATTCTTTGTGTTATACTCTTTCGCAGAATGACTTGAGATTGTTGGCGCAGATTAAATAAAACCACTGTTTCGAATTAATTGCGCCGTCTCAAAAAGGAAAGGGGGTGTAACATGGGGTTAGTCCCTTGAAGAGAGACGAGTTCGAAGCGGGGGACGCCGGAGATGCAACGACCTCTCGATGCGTTGGGATACTAAGAACTGAAGGTGATTTTCGGGGAACGCGTGTTTATAGTAGGCGCTGGCGCCTACTCTGACCAATAGGCTTCGTTAGCGAGAGAGTACGCGTGGCCGCGCGGACCGATGACTGAACGCTTTCTCGCTCCGCGTGCGTCCGGCAAAAGGCCTCTCGCTAAACATATTATCGCGGTTAGCCATGGAAACGGGTGGATTTTTGGGGGCCGCGGTAACACTGTTGAACTAAGCACAATTTTGCAATGCTTCACATTCCACCCTGTGAAGAATGTTATTGTGTCAAAAAAAAATTACCAACAGAGGAGATTGCTGAAGGCTGAAAGATGTACTTATACTAAAGTACCGTGGAAACGGAATCAAATGATATTATTTTGAAAAAGGGTAAAATCTCCGATACCGACATATAAAATTTATGTGCAGTTGGGGTGACGAATTTTTCATTTTTTTTATACATTTTTTTTATTCCGGGCAATGACAACTACGTATTTTTCTTTGTTTGATAACATACTTTGTGTTTCTATCATTATCCCTTTATTCTTATAATAATTCAGAAGTGTCATCGGTTCTTTCAGAAAATTGCTTTCGGAGTAGGTTCAGAACTTCGAGGAATATCACCCAGAGTGTATCAAAGCCGTTTATAAATGCACAAGGTAACTGTCAGTGAAAATGTCACTTTGGATTCATAAAAACGAACGGGCAGAGTCTAAGTACACCTAGTTTGCACTACATGAGCAGAGAAGAAATTTTCCCTCACAGTGGGAGATCAGCGCGGAACATACAGTGCTGTTCACTAATTTATTGAAATTTTTTAATGGAAAAATGTGCCACTGTTCCGCGACCTACCCATTCGAAACGTGCTCCAAGGAAAGAGCTGTGAACATTTTGACTGTTGCGCTATTGTGGATCTGTCAGTGTTAACATGTTTTCCTAATAATGCACTCTTCCATCTGCATACCTAACCACGACAACAAGAGATAAATAACAGAAGCAAAAAATGAGATATTAACCTGAGAAAATACGGATTGTTGTCATTAGCGTGGAAAAAGTCAAACAATTTTAAGCTTGTCATCAGAGTTATCACCTGTCAAAAAATTGACAATGACAATAATCAAAATCCTTCTATCCCTTGAAGTTTTAATTTTTGAAAAATTCGATAGAAAAAACAAGTAATGAATTTTTAATTTTATTGGCATCACCTGTCCACAACAAAATGGTGATGACAAACAAAAATGCTATGCTTCCTGCAGAATCGTCGTAAATTAAAATGCATGCAAAGACCATTTTGGTAGGCGAGATCTAGTGACGTAATCAGTTTCACAGCTTCCTTCATTAGAACAAGCTATAGAAAAAATGTGCTGAGTTGGCACAAATGCTACGATGCTAGCTAGATTCTGACGCCTTGAGAAATGTGCTATATTCCATACACTTCCTATTTTCAAAAGAATAACTTTTTTGGGCAAAAATAAAGTTACAAACTGAAGCAGCGCTGGGAAAATACGGCCGATGGCCGCTGATAGTTTCGCTCCAAGACTTTGCAGGTGCTATCAGCCGTAGCCCTCCAGCTTGTCACTTTATTTTTGCTCCAAAAAGTCATTCTACTGAAAATAGAAAGTGTATGGGATATAGAGGGTGATGTTAAAACAATTCTGTCTCCTGAATAATTCTGAAGTTATGAAGAAACAAAAGTTGGCCCTTCGATTGCTCCTATTTCCGTTGTTTCGAAAGATTTTAGTTAACTGTTCATGGAAAAATGATAAGTACAAAAAATCAACCTCTGAATCTATATTGAATTTCTGTTTTCTATACAGGGTGAATGATAAACTACAAAAATTTTGTTTTTCTAAAAAAAAATAGAAGCAATAGAATTCTATTGAAATGAATTGTGTTTTATAATTTAATTGTGCTCTACTTAGGTTATGGGACCAATGTGGCTGTTTGCAAGTACTTTTACGAAAAAATAATTTCCAGGATTCATGATTCACCCTGTATAAAAAACAGAAATTCTCCGCAGATTCAGAGGTTGATTTTTTGTACTCATTCTTTTTCCATGATCAGTTCACTAAAATCTTTTGAAACAACGAAAATAAAAGCGATCGAAGGACCAACTTTTGTCCCTCCATAACTCCATAACATCAAAATCAGAAGACATAGAATTGTTTTTCCAACTTTCCAGCACTCTTCTACATTTCCATATTACGCACCTTCAAGGTGGTTTGACACTTTTGAATCACCCTGTATGTATAATGTAACAGTTGTCACCGTCATCTCGACGCGCGATGCATCCGCTTGTGGAAATTTCCAAGGGTACGCCGCGAAAGTAGGGAAACTTGATCCCCCAAGATTGGCGGCTCCTCGCTGACGGTGCTAGGTGAGCGGTGGTCACTGAAGAAAATGATGGCCAAGCGCGGTAGTACTATCCGCTATGTGCATTCAGTCGAGTAGCGACATCTCGCAGCCAAAAATAACACAAATAGGTAGGCATCCCTCAGTTTCGTAAAACGCACATAGCGGATATGAAACACAGTAAAATGCCCACTGTCCAGTGGCTCCTGTGAAGCTGAGAAAACTTTCTTAGATGGACAATAATCTATGGGCTTGGATTGCGCGAGACAAGACGCGCATGAGTAAGTGAAATGTGTTGGCCACTTGTCCATTTTCTATAAATGCTTCTTCTTCGTACATGTTTGCTTTTTCAATAGGTAAAAGCTAGAGTAGGAAGTCCTCACTACTCAGTGATTTGCATTCCATTTCTTTTAATACTGCCGCGCTTGGTCGCTCGACATATTTTTCTTCAGTGGCCACTGCTCACTAGTAGGGTCAGCGAGGAACCACCAACCATGGTACAGACGATGTCTCTTGTCGACCACAGCGACTCCCACTGTAGGGGGCTCACGTTTCCCTACTTTCGCTGATTAGCCTCAGAAATTTCCACTAGGGGTGCATCGCGTCGAGATGACGATGACAACTGTCACATTATACTTGGCACATCTTTCAAGACGTCAAAATCTAGTTAGCACCGTACCATTCGTGTCAACACGATATATTTTCCACAGCTTGCTCTGATAAAATGAGTCTTGAAATTGATTATACCGTATGTTCGTTAAAATCATGAATTAGGGCAGGCTGTGAACTTCGAAACGTATGTCCAAAATGTATTGTATGACGACGGCTCATCATGTACATCAAATGTGAGTGATTATTGATGAATTCACGACATACGTTTTTACTTCCATAGCTTGCCCTAATTCATGATTTTAACGAACATACGGTAGTTGTGTCTTTTAGTGGATGTATATTGCCGAAATTCAAGTCGGCCATGGAAGGCACCATAGTTACCAGGCTGGGGTCGCATATCTCCTGGGAGCCTATTTCTAGGGAGGATGTGATCCGTTCCCATGTGAAGTTGCTAGGCAACCAGGGCTGTGATTGGCTGAATTGTGATCGCTCCCCGCTAGAAATAAGGCCCCTGGGGTATAGGCCAGGCGGTAGGTCATTCTGGATAGAAAGAATTCCGACCAAAGCTTTTATGGTGTCAAACTCTTCCTAAGGTGAGTAGGTATCTACCACTGAGTTTCCGCCCAAAAACGAGTTGTGCTGATTCCTCCACATCTGCCCAAAGGTAAAAGATGTCTTGAAGGTGCAAAAGAACCTGTTAAACCCCCGTACTTTTTCATTTTATTTGCCTCAATGCAAACGCACAACTCTTACGCAAACATTGGAAGCATTTGTCATCATCTCTGTGCCAGTCTTACTGTTGAAAAAAAAGATTTCTTTGTGCGGGTCAGATAAATCACATTTAATTGTTTTTCCACAAAGAAAACGATGGAGCAACATGTATTTTGGATGTTTTCTAATAACTCGTACCCACTGAACCCATTTATGGTGATAAAATTTCAATAACAGCATTTTTGAAGATGTTGCCCGCTAAGAAGTGAATAATTTCCACCCGCCTGTTCAGCAGCAATTTTTTCAATTTTACCAAACACCGTTCTCGAAAATTTTATAGGGAATGACAAGCTGGAACTCTTTTCTAATGATATTATGTCTGACTTAACCGCGGCACGCTTTTTGAAAGTGTAGGAAACTGATTTCTTTTCGAGCTGTTCTATTTTATCCGCGTGCGGCCGTGCCTACTTGACATGGACCGGACTGATTACAAAAGCTTGGAAATGTACTCTCTTCCAGCTTTAAAACATGACTATTATTGATAAAATAATAAATAATTTCTTAATAAATCAATGTACAAAGTCTTAATAATAATGGTCGTGTTTTAAAGCTGAAAAAGAGTACATTTCTAAGCTCGTGTAATCAGTCCGGTCTATGTCAAGTAGGCACGGCCGCACGCGGGTGAAATAGGATCGCTCGATAAGAAATAAGTTTTTTAGGCTTTCAAGTGCGTGCCGCGATTAAGCCAGGCACGATATAGTAAAAGAAGAGTTTGAGCTTTTCATTCCTTATAAAATTTTCGCAAACGGTGTTTGGTAAAATTGAAAAAATTGCTGCTTAACAGGCGGGTGGAAATTATTCACTTCTTAGCTGGCAGGATCTTCAAAAATGCTGTGATTGAAATTTTAACACCATAAATGGGTTCAGTGGATACGAGTTGATAGAAAACATTCAAAATACATGTTGCTCCATTGTTTTCTTTCGTGGAAAAACAATTAAATGTGATTTATCTGACCCGCACAAAGAAATCTTTTTTTTCAACAGTAAGACTGGCACAGAGATGATGACAAATGCTTCCAATGTTTGCGTAAGAGTTGTGCGTTTGCATTGAGGCAAATAAAATGAAAAAGTACGGGGGTTTAACAGGTTCTTTTGCACCTTCAAGACATCTTTTACCTTTGGGCAGATGTGGAGGAATCAGCACAACTCGTTTTTGGGCGGAAACTCAGTGGTAGATGCCTACTGACCTTAGGAAGAGTTTGACACCATAAAAGCTTTGGTCGGAGTTTTTTCCAGATTGTAGTGATTTTACCGACATACCGCCTGGCCTAGTATTGGCTTACGATCACACGAAATTGCAAGGAACGGCGGTAGGATTATACGTAGGATATCCTAATAGGGAGTTTGCGATTTCACGCAACGTACGACGAAACGCAACGTAGAACGTGAAAATTCCCCTGTAACTAAGTAATTCCAGATAACAAACTTGTCTATTTTCACGTTGAAAGTTACGTTACGTAGTACGGACGTGTGCACGCAATCTCCCCAGTGGAAATGTAACGTGGAATGACGTAAGATTGCGTGCGATGACGTAGATCGCTTGGGTGCACCGAAATGTCTCTTTGAATAAAAGTTTCAGACAATAATATTTTGCATCAGCTGACAAACTCTCAACGAAATCAGTACCTACTGCAAAGTGTGTCAAGAATGTCAAAAAAGATAATAATAAAAAACTAAGATCACCATTAGATCCACAATGCCAATAGGTCAAAATAGATACACAATTTGAAGGAATTTTCTGGAAAAATGCCAAGGAAAAATTTCCACTTCCCTATGACAAGCAGATTTTACTTACAACGCTTTGAGGTTTGATAGATATACGAGCTTTTGTTCGGATGCATGTCGTTGAGATATCAAAAATTTCTTATTGAGATCTTCTGCGAATATCAAATTCAATTAACACAGATAAAATATTCAATTTTCATTGTGGCGATTGAAATGAACGTTGTCAAAAGAATGTAAAAAAAATTTGTCATCAGTCAAAAAATGATGATGATAATAAAAAAACCAATGTCACCATCAAATCCGCAATGATCAAAATCGTTATACCCATAAAAAGAATTATTTGCAAAAGTGCCAGAGAAAAATTATGGAGGGGGTTCTACTTCTCTTGAACACCCTGTATACAAGTGGTGCTACTTGAAAAAATCAAGTTATAGGCTGCTCTGTAAAAATGGGGCACCCTGTACAAGGCAGAAAAATTTGAAAAATGCACTTTGGTCCATCATTTATAATGGCCTTTAGTTCACTTTAGTGTCAAACGGCGTAGGTGCAGTCGAGGTCTCCCATAGCAATGGCTCACCTTGTATAGGCAAAGAAATACTAACTGATATCAAAAATACAAGATATAGTTCAGTAATAGTAACACTACTGAATGAATGCAGGGTAACTGTTCGTCACCAAAAAGATTGAATGAAAGTGAAATCACGAAATTTCGTAACCTCCAAGTTACACTTTTGCCGGTCACATGAGGTCCATATTCTCACTCAGGATTATCGTGGAAGACTCACCCATGCATAAAACGTGATATTTCCAACAACAAAAAAATTGCATTCCCCCAGTGCCACGTGACCTGCCAGGAGGGTCACGGCTTTTTTTTCGATTTCTGGAACCATTAACACAAATAAAACGGTATGGTGTACTTCAAAAAATTAATTACTGCATGGAATGGTGGAAAAGAGCTTGCACTTCCTAACGACCCTTTCAAAAAAATGTAGCGCGGCACCAGCGGAAACGCGCCGGCGTGAGACGCCGCGGGTCACATGGCACTCAACGTGTTAAAGGGAGTATTTGAACTTTCTACCACATCAATATACGACGGAACGAATTTTTGAAAATGACCCCAAAACTGCGGCTTGGTGGGAAAAGATTATTATAGTTTGCTTGCTGCATGGTGCTTGAAATCTTCTTCTCCAAACGGAACAGAGTGTCTGAAAATTTTTGCCACAGTAACAATACATAATTACAATATTAACATTTTAGTGTGAGGTGGTGTCCCCGACTAAGTGCTGAAGTTCACAACTGGACTTGGGAAGTTACCATATGCGGCCAAGTACCCGTTTTCATGAAAATGCATAAACATATGTACGGGGTTATACAGGTATAATTCTTTATATACAACCAGCGAAGCAAATGAGGCCAAAGTATTAGAGAATTTTTTGGTACAAATTTTTTTGATTTGGTGTGATTTAGAATTTGAAGTTTTCAAGATATGAGTTTTTCTCACGCAACAACTATCAAAGCGCGCACAGAAGTGGTGCGGGCATGCCACTACTTACTTATATTTACTGTGCAAAATGCACTAGGTACAGCACTACATTAACTGAGGTGGACAATTTTTGTATGAAGCTGGAGCTCTTACAGAAATACAAATAATCAGATATCTGCTCTTTACAAAAAAAAAACAAGGCCCTGTTCAGGCTAGCCAAGTTATGGGGCGAAAACCGCCCTCGACGGTGCCCTGGTGTTAGCGTAAAATAGGTATGATAGGTATGAAACTATTCACCGCTATTTTTTTCATCAAAAAGTTCCCATTTCGGACTTGTTTTCTATTGTGGAGACCATGACCTGACTTTCATTAGAGCTGCACGAGTGCACGTGTTCCCTCAAATCCCTGGACGGTACTTTTGATAAAAATGAAATTTGGTTGAAATCTGTTCGGTACATCTCGAGTTATTGAACGTCAAAGTTTTGGCTTTGACAGCTTATAACTTTTGACAGGTGACAGATATGTCATAGCATCACAGTTTTCGAAGAGACTTTTTGGAGAGCTTCAAAATGAGCTATTAAAAATCAAAATCTTCCATTTCAAATCTCCGGTCACTCTTTGACAGTAACATTTTCTTTTTAATTAGATTAGATTAGATTAGAGGTTTATTTCCAACAGGCCTGAAGCCCAAATACAGGAAATGTGCGCTAAAAACCGAACAGTCACAGGTGAAAGTATCCAACATAAAAAAGACTAAGATATAAATTTCAACAAAATGTGCTGACGAATATCACAAAAATTATCACAGAAAATATCACAGTCGGAGCAGAACAAATTTAGACCATTACACATGCTATAAATAGGGCTTCGGATAAGCGCGTTGCTTTTGGGCGGATCACAATAAAACAACCTTGTTGATCTGGCGTTCAAACGTGGAACAAAAAAGTTGATCCGCCCAAGAAGCTCCGGACAGTCAATTACATTTTGAATTAAATTATAACAAAATTTAGCATTAGAAATGGCATGTCTTGCCTCAAGAGGATAAAAATCATGTCTAGATAGCAGAGCGCTGTGATCAAATCCTTGAGGAGGATAGGTGCCATCTAGCATGAATGATAAAAACTTTAAAAATCTTCTTTGGACTGACTCAAGTCTGGCAATATGAGTGACGTAGATGGGGTACCAAATTAAAGAGGCGTACTCAAGCTTAGATCGTACAAAGCTGCAATACAAAGCCCTCAGACACGAAACACTTCCAAGCTCCCTGCAGTTGCGATACAAAAAGCCAAGTGTCCTCAGCGACGAGGACACAATGTCGTCAATGTGATTCGAGAAAGAAAAACTGCTGTCAAAAACGACACCCAAATCTCTTGTGACCCCGCTACGCCTAAGAAGCACCGGACCAACCGCATAATCGAAAGAAATCGGGTCAACTTTCCTGGTATAAGTTGCAATCATGCATTTGTCAACATTCAAAGACAAACCGTTCTGGCGACACCATTCCGATACGGAATGAACGCATCGCTGAAGCCTGACACAATCAAGAACCGTATCGACTCTGGAATATATCTTTAGATCGTCAGCAAACAGTAACTTGTTACAATCGATCGACATGTCTATATCGTTGATGTAAATTAAAAACAACAATGGACCCCACTTAGCCCCCTGAGCAACCCCAGAAGTTGATATATATGAACTGGAACTAGTAAAGTGACACGTGACACGCTGAACTCGGTCAAAGAGGTAAGAACGAAACAAGAGCAACAGGGATGGTGAAAACCCAAGTCTGTCTAGCTTGTGCATCAATAAGTTGAGATCTAATTGATCGAATGCTTTAGAAATGTCCGTATACACCACGTCAACCTGGCCTCGGGAGTCCAAAGTCTCGGATACGAACTGTGAGAAACACGCCAGATTTGTAATTGTGGATCTTCCCTCCATGAAACCGTGTTGGAAGGGAGGGATATGTTTTTTCACCTGTGGATAGATTTGATTGTAGAGGATAGTGTCAAAAATCTTGGCGAAGTTGGAAATCAGCGATATTGGACGGTAGTTGTTAAGGACTGAAGGATCGCCCTTCTTCAACACCGGACAGACCTTGGTCTGTTTCCAAGTCTTGGGGTACGCTAAGGTAGTCAGGATTAGATTGAAGATGAATCTCAAAGGATCAGCAAGGACACAAGCACAGTCGCGGACCAGGAAACCGGGCACCATGTCCTCACCCGAAGTCATACTGTTCCCAATCCCTCCGGCAGCCGCCACAACGTCATCCCCAGACACCAGCCCTGCAGTGATACCATCCAGAGACGCACGCTCAGAAGTAGACAGCGGAACTTGACTGTTGAAGGTAGGTAAGGTGTAAACACTTTTGAAATATTCAGCAAAAGCTTCAGCTATGGACTCAGGATTATCATACTCGACCCCACCAGAATCTCTCATAAACCCAGGAACACTGGACCCACCCTTCTTACCACGAACAAAGGACCAGAATTTACGAGGGTCCAGTGTAATATGAGCAGCTGTCTCCCGCATAAAGTCCCGATAGTCGCGCCGAATCATGGCCCTGGCGGAGGTCCTACCGTCCTAATGCTTTTAAACTTCTCCAAATAGAATGAAATACGATGTTTTTTATACATCTTATGTGCCCTTTCCTTGCGGCGCAACAGACCCACCACCTCACTGGTAAACCATTGTGGATGTGACCTTTTCCCCTTAGCCGGCCTGAAATATGGAACCGTTCTCTGAAAGATAGAATCCAGAGTTTTGTAAAACTCAGAACAGGCCGAATCGACATCATGTTGAATGGCATAAAGACTGCTCCCGTCAGTCAAGCACAAGATCATTTGTCAGATCACGGTGAAAATAAGTATACCATAAACCCTGCGTGCATACCAAAGGTCAAAATCGGTTCAGAACGGTTTAAAAATGTTTTAGAAATATATAAATCAAGGGACCAAAAAAAAACTGACAAAAAAAAATAGGCAGATATCGACGTTTTAGACGAGAAGTCTAAAAAATGAATACAAAAATAATTTTTTCTCGCGATTACCATACTTATTTGCTTTTCATTTTTCGAATAATACCATGAGAAGTGAAACTTCCATGTCGGTCTATCTGGATGTGACAGCTGACAGCCGATTTGGACCTAATCTGGTATACATGCTGAAGGGTCTATGGTAGAAAAGTGAAAATAGGCTTTTCACCGTGAGCTGTCAAACGGAAATAACATTGTCAAAGAGTGACAGAAGATTTTGATGATGTAATGATTTTGATTTTTTTTAGCTCATTTTGAAGCTCTTACAAAACTCTATCAAACCATGTAAAAGTTATGACATATCTGTCATCTATCAAGAAATATAAGCTGTCAAAGCCAAAACTTTGACATTCAAAACTCGGTAGTAAGTACCTACCGAATGTGATCATATTCAGTTTACTATTTGCTCCCGTTTTGGGGCCCGCGGGGGACGAGTATGTGTCTGCGAAGCCTCTGGCCGACAAGATGAACCTCCAGGGCTGAGAAATCTGGAATAGGCTCGTGCAATTTCGGTGTCTAAACGACGGCAAACAAACAGCCCCCGAGTTGCACTCCCACGAATGACACTGTGAAATTTTCAAAGATTTCAACAATTTGAATTTCATGTCAGTTCGACAGGCAACATAACTTTTGAACAAGCTATAGTTTTACACCAGTTTGGACGGAGTTGAATTGGTAAAATAAGCGTTGCGGAATCAATCCCTGTGGGTTTATTCCTTGACAGAATCTCACCATTCAGGTCTCTTTCGATTGGCGGCGAAAGTCATGTAACTAGTTGAAGTGAGTATGCTCTACAACAAGTAGCTACAGTATGTTCATTAAAAAATTCAATAATGGAGTCCGTCGACCGATGATAACCTGGCCGTTTTCGAATCGAATGGCCTGCATCACAGCCTCCCTTTATTGAAGTTTTTTAATGAACATACGGTATAATGAATCGTGTAGGTCGCTTGAAGACCTCTAGGGAAGTCGACAAAGATGTTTTTTCATGATAATACTTTCAAGCACAGTCTAGAAAATTTGCCCAGATCACGGCTCCACTGGGATTATCATTGAAGTCGAGAACAACCATGGGAGGGCGCTACCTTCACGTCCTTGGCTCGGAGATACTTGGTAAAAGTAAACATTAGACTCGTAAAATTTCTTCGGCAAGGGGGCTTTTGTAAAAAAGTCAACGTGACAAGCTTTGAAATGCGTTTTGAGTGTCGGAGGAAAGTGCAGTCGTCGTCTGGAAAGAAAAGCAAAACCGCTCGGCCCCATGGATTCAGAATAACTAATCGCGGTGGCACCAAAGAAGTCCGTCGGCCGGCCCGGTCGTCCCCCGGGTCCAAAATGCGAGGAAGATGGCAAATCAAATTAGAGGTAGGTGCTCAATTGAAGGTTATGCACAAATAGGTACACAGATTTTGGTTTTTCTCGAGGTTTTTCTTTAATCTGGATAAGTTGATAAGTATAGTCTGAAAACGACTGAAAAATATGCGATAATGCGAGCAAAGCGAACAAAAAAAAAAGGAATTTGAACATTTTTTAGGAGATTCGACGGCTAATGGGGGGTTTTGACCCCGAAACCCTCCCTCTTGTTACGCCACTAAGTGAAACTCACTACATAGAGCCTCACTACTAGTCACAGATTAGTCATTAGTCATGACAGAGGGTTGTTCGCGATTTAGATTACCGTAAAAGGAAACCACTCAACAACCACTGGTAGCTGGTGGGAGGTTCATTGTGACTGACATACTGACAAGGAGTCTGGAAGTGGTGGAATAAGTGGGAATAAAGCGATGTGCTACGTGTGGGCCCGAATGGATCTGCAAGGCCTCATAGAGCTTGTTTACGCGAGGCTTAGCAGAGATTTCAACAGTGGTTAGTTAGGAGTGTTTACGCGCGCCGACTAAAATGACAGACGACAGCCCCTTAACCTGGGCCGCTATTCTTGAATCGTGTGAGAAAAGTCCCTGGCAGTAAAATACATTCCGCAGTACACTTCTGTAGTGAAAGTTGCCTAAAAACCACGATTTTAGGCAACATTCGCTACATCAGTGTACTGCGGATGGGCATGGGCATTTACGTGCGATTGCCAACACTTGTTTGCTTACTAAATGCTATTTAAAATCACATTTAGCTAAGCCTAACAGCTGTTGCGAAACTTGCGTTTAGAGGTGCTTATGCGGACGATAACATTGATGTTACGGACCTTAACACCAGTTTTAAACCTCGCGTAAACAAGACCATAGCCCGCTAGCAGGAAGAAGAAACTTGTTAAACATGGGTTCATGTTGTAAGCGAACATTGAGTTGATCTGAGGCCAGTCAGAGACCTTCGTCACCATAATTCCAAATATCCGTAAATTTTCATCATAGTTAAATAATTCCAGTGATACCTAGGTAGGTACCTACCATTGGCCTTGTTTACGCGAGGTTTAAAGCTGGTGTTAAGGTCCGTAACATCAATGTTATCGTCCGCATAAACACCTCTAATCGCAAGTTTCGCAACAGCTGTTAAGCTTAGCTAAATGTGATTTTAAACTGCATTTAGTAACCAAACAAGTGTTGGCAATCGCACGTAAACGCCCATGCCCATCCGCAGTACACTGATGTAGCGAATGTTGCCTAAAATCGTGGTTTTCAGGCAACTTTCACTACAGAAGTGTACTGCGGAATGTATTTTACTGCCAGGGACTTTTCTCACACGATTCAAGAATAGCGGCCTAGGTTAAGGGGCTGTCGGCTGTCATTTTGGTCGGCGCGCGTAAACACTCCTAACTAACCACTGTTAAAATCTCTGCTAAGCCTCGCGTAAACAAGCTCACCAGAAATGTTTTAAGCAGGTAACCGTACATCACATGGTCAAAAAAGCCCGATTGTCACCTTTCAAACAATATCTATTATCGCATGATCTTTTTTGGGACGATAAAAATCTATTTGTCTCAATAGAGTTGAATCATTTTTGTGGCATCAGCTCATCATCATTCAGCTGTTTCTGCATAATTTTGAACATAGGACGTCCCATGGGGCATTCTCGTAAATTCGATTAATTGATTATGCATGGGTACATTGATAGTGCATTCTGAGTATTGAGTCATGCCACCCTCTCTAATGTTGAGGTTAACGGACCTGCGACGTTGAGAAGATTTCAAAACTAACTCCTCCTGATCTGTTGATGGAAAATTTTTGGGAAAATCGGTCCATAGGTTAGTCGCTGTGATTAAAAAATTGTCTTGCTAATTTTGATCGCATCAGTATACCTAATCGTTGATTGAACATTCAATGAAAGCAACCGGTGACCGTCGAGTCTTCCTCTCTGAAAATATTTATTCTCTGAACACATCAAGTATATTGAAATGTTTCCCAAACTTGAAACTTAATAAGGCACCGGCATCAAGCGAGACATGAGAATCGGTGTTTGGGAGCTAACGGCTCGATGATACCAATTTGGGCTGAGACCGCCGTAAGTGCGGTTACTATATGAACGGCGGACACCAACCAATCAGACCGCTGTATTTGGTGAGTTAGAGTTACGTCGTCCCAAACTTTGCACCAGCAACTTGGTATCGAGCCCTAATTAAAAAAAAAAAATCAAATTTGACATGCGATCTCCGCAAAAATGTGACCGTATCTACATACGATCAGTGCTGTTTGATTTCCGGTCAACAGTACTAATCCAATCTTGAAATTTTGTTCAAAATCATCTCTCTTGTACAGTGGAGAGCACCGAATTTTGTACGTCAAAGTTTTTGTCATCCAAGAAAGTAACATAATCATAGCAATGAAGGCGTCGAGGAAGGCGTCTTTACGTAGTATATTCATCGTGAAGCCAGGGTTGGGCTCAAGTCCTCAGTTCTATCGGGTCATAATTGCAAAAGAAGTCTTGACCTTGTCGGATTTTTTTATATCCCATTTTAGACCCAAGACAACAAAAATCTCCTAGCAATCAGTAGTTTCATTGGTATATTCAGGAAATATTACAGTATAGGTACCTATAACAATTTACATACCTCAAATTATTGACATTTAAAAACTAGGCTTCACTGCGGGTTCCACCAAACGTTTTATGAGCGAATTACCTTTATTCTGTCAGATGCTAAGCAACTGGCCTTGCTATTGGCTGTCTGATTATTTGTCCTCGGGTTCCACCAAAATTTTAAGAGCAGATCAAATCTATCACGCTGATACTGCTATGCACCAGCCAATAGGATGACCGGTTGCTTAGTTACTATCAGAGTGATAAAGTTATCGCGTTGATAAAAGTTTGGTGGAACCCGAGGTGTGTCATAGCATCTACTCAGATTAATATTAACTCATACAACTTTTGGTGGAACCCGCAGTTAGTATATTACACATTTCATTCTACTAAACTTACATTAGAATACAAAAATAAATAGTTAAAAACTACTTTTTATCATTATCATCATTCCTAAGATTTAACATTAGTTGGTATTTTGATCGACCAAAAATACACAGCCTTCAATTGAGAAAGTCAAGAGTCAAAGCTTTAGTGATGCACTAAATCGTTTTTCCAAAACATTGGAACAAAGTCTTCCATGTTTTGAAACAAGCACTATTATTGTAGGTATGGGGAGTAAAGAGTCTTTTCCCTACAAATTCACTTATCCTAAACCCAGCACGTACTTTGGAAGCTGAATGGTTAGTCGAGGGATCGACATTAACACAGACATCCTGAAAATTTTAATCAATTAGGTACATATGGTTATAGCACTGAACGGTGTTTTACAATATTGTTCATGATTAGGTGTGTATGATGCATCAATAACCAATAACTCTTACCTAGAAAGTACGTGTGTGTATTTATACAATGTGTCTTTGTGTATCCCTTACACCGATCTACAAGAGAATATGTACAGAAAATCAATTAAGTGTTTTTTAAAATCAGATCGATTAGTAGAGTCCTTATAAAACTATTGGTCAATTATTAAGGAAAAGCAAAAGCGGTTTTTTTTTGCGAATCGTAAAGGTAAACTTACGACACGGAAATAGTGTTATAGAACCATTCTCTCCAGCTCGTGTTAGATGTGGAATCTATCCTAGATTCTATGGATTGACAAAGGTTCTTCCTGTCGTGTGACCTGCCCGAGTGGAGGTCACACAAGATTTTTTTCTTGCAGCCCATGTCGCAGGCGGGTCTCACTGGGCTGGCTTTGTAGTAATACCTGTAAACAAGTATTGTTTGAAAAATTTTCTGATTCAAGTTCGCACAATTACTTGTAGAATAACTCGAAGAGCTTCGGGTCGTTGGTCATTCGTTCAACTAGCTGGTCCCAGTCCAAGGGACGCAGGGCGTCCATGCCGAAAGCCTGTCTTGCTGAATAGAGCTTGAACCAAATGGGGTAGCCGTACAAGTTGGCTTCTCGTAGGTTCATGGTCCAAGATTCGTGGTCCACTACAGCCTGTAACATAGATTCGTTGAATAAAATAAGCAGTAAATAGTTTGTAGAATAACTAGAACAAGTAGGAATTGGAAATGGCATTAGGGCTCGAATTCACAAAGAAAAAAAAGCCCAAGGGACAAGAAGGACAAAAATGGAATGAATATCTACAGGCTCAGCAGATCAAGACTTGTATATGGAATACAAGTTGGTGAGAAGCAAAGTCAAAACTATTGTTACGTATTTTGCGTACGGGTTCGTTTATAATTGAGACGATCGTTTTAAAACACACACTGTTCATTACTGCGTATCACAATAAATACACGCCAACAATTATTTACTTGGGAATATCGCAGATTACTACTCGCTTTCTATCGCTCTCGATCACTTCCAATTCGTAACTACTGCCTAGGTCGATCCGTGGTGCTTATATATGCCTCCGACTAGTGTTCTCGAATCTTCTACGGGTCCTCCAGCAAATTCCACAATGACCCGGCATACGGTCCCCAGGCGATTCCCGAAAAATCCTACACATTTCGCGGGCACTACCAACGTGCCGTGAACACGGCACCTCCGCCAATTCGGCTGATGTTTTCTAATCGACCGTTGAAGTCTCCCATGTAATTTCAATCGCCAAGCCATTGCGTATATTCCGAAAATGCCTAGAGCGACCTAACAGGAAGAGTCTAGAAAGATCGGGTGTGCTCTAGATTGCACGCGAATCGTCTCTCGTAACACTATAATAGCTGCCTACCTACTTCGAGAGAAGAATATTACAAGAACTGAAATACAATAGGTACAAGAATAAATTTTAGAAAATCAGGGGTTCCTTGCGGCTCAGTTACGACAGAGAAAAGAGCTAACGCTGGCGCTAAGAAACTTGATATAGAAATAGTCCAAGGTCTTCATTCTTGCAAAAATCACCAGTGATATTGAGAACATTGAAAACGAATGTTGTTGAAAAAGATGCACTAAAAAAGTCACTACTTTTTTGGAGAACTACCCAACCCAAGATGTAGCATCCTTTCGCGTACGTACCGCTTCCACTATTACGCATTAATGAAATAGTCCGTTCTATCCACATTCCATGATGTCGCCATAGACATGCTCAGAGAAGGAAAACAAGAAAACACAAGCCAGGTGAACACCAGGGACGCAATGTTAGATGAGTTCATTTGGTAAAAGAACGCTTCATCATGAATGGGAATGACTATTTACTAGCCCAGGCGCCAGGGAAAACAATAAGGAAATAATTGTTTCCTGGCTGGAAACTATCTTAAAATGATCTGTGTAGCTTAGGTTTTGACATACTAGTTTCCCCCCTTTCGGAAATGTCGGCGTCATGTCGCCATCATCAACAAGAAGTGCACCAGCGTGGTTTTTGCCGAATATCTTAATTTTGGGTTATCTGACAGCAAAAGATGTAAGGAGTCATTTTAAAGCCTATGAAATTCCCTACAGTTTGGTTTTTCAATCAATTTTCTGCAACCTATGGTCTTTGAGATAGAGCTTCTGGAAGCGAGAGTCATTGTCGTGAAAGCTCCATGGCCACTTGACTCGAACAACTAAAATGTCGATGTGACAAAAAAAATTTCAAAATGAGATAACTCAAGAATTCTTCATGCTATAGTTGCGGTGATGGTCTTAAACTCTTCCTCTTGAACCGCAGATTACGAATATTGAAAAGTCAAATCGTCACATTGTACATATACAGGGTGTACTACGGGAATCAAATCAGAACAGAGAAATTTGACATATTTCTTCGATTTAGCCTATGCGAAACTCTAAGCACTTATCACGAGTCCAATATCAATATGCATTGCTATGTAAGCTTCACTTGATACACCTAAGGAGTGATCAGCTCACAGCCTTCCTGTAAAATGTTTTGAAGGCCCTCTGAAATCATCAAAATTTACAGTAGCAAAAAATGTATGTAACAGTATATTATATACCAAGGAACCAAAGTGAATTTTTGATCCCTTGGGTGAAGTTTGTTGCTTGAGGGCCCTTTGGGTCCAATTTCCCAAATTAAAAATTCACTTTGGTCCCTTGGTATATAATATACTGTTATATACATTCCTTGGTACTGTAAATTTTTAATATTTTGATGATTTCAGAGGGCCTTCAAAACATTTCACAGTAAAGCTGTGAGCTGACCACTTCTTTAGTGTATCAAGTGAAGCTTATAGAGCAAATCCATATTGATATTGGACTCGTGTTAGGTGCTTAGAGTGTCGCATATAGGCTAAATCGAAGAAATATGTGAAATTTCTCTGAACTGATTTGATTCCCTTAGTACACCCTGTATATGTACAATGTGACGTTTTGACTTTTCTATATTCGTAATCAACGGTTCAAGAGAAAGAGTTTAAGACCATCACCGCAACTATAGCATGAAGGATTCTCGAGAAATCTCATTTTGAATTTTTTTTGTCACATCGACATTTCAGTTTTTCGAGTCAAGTGGCCATGGAGCTTTTACAACAATGCCTCTCGCTTCCAGAAGCTCTATCTCAAAAACCATAGGTCGCAGAAAAGTCATTTAGAAACTATTCCGTAGGGAATTTCATTGGTTTCAAAATGACTTCTTACATCTTTTGCTGTCCGATGGCCCAAAATCAAAATATTCGGCAAAAACCACGCTGGTGCACTTCTTGTTGATGATGGCGACATGACGCCGACATTTCCAAAAGGGGGGAAATTAGTATGTCAAAACTCAAGCCACACAGATCGTTTTAAGCTAGTTTCCAGCCAGGAAACAATTATTTCCTTATTGAGCTGATTTTTGCTCCCTGGCGCCTGGGCTATACGTAGATTTTAAGATCACATCTTGATAACAAATCTGTATTATCTTTTAAAAATATTCAGTAAATACGCTTCACCTCGGGCTCCCCTCTTGCCTCGTTTCCGCACTTCACCTATGCCGTTAAAATTTGCGCCCTTGGACTCCACAGCAATTATTGTAAATGCTTGGGCAATCCCAGTTGTGTCGTATTTTTTAAGATATTATGGCGGGTCGAAAGGAGGTCCATCGAGCCTTTTTAGATGCGTTATTTAAGAAGATTAAAGCAATCTGTTGGCGGCAGAATCATGAATAAGAAAACATCAAATCAACTACTGGGTGCATCTTAGATTTTCATTAACATCAGGGTACATTCAGGACATTTGGGGCACATATTACCAAATTTTTATCTTGAACCCCTTTACCCCCACCCCACCCTGCTTTGAAATTTCAAATAGCATGACCTATTTTGTGATACATCAAATTGAAGACAATACAAAAAAATTTCCGTTGATATTTAAAAAAAATTTAAACCACCCCTACCCTTGTGAAAATCCTCTTTTCGTTAATGAAAGGACAATACTCCCCCTATAAACTCTCGATTCTTGAGAAAGAGACTTTCCAGCAAAAATAGGTCAATTTTTATTTTAGTGGGGTCATCTTAGACAAGTATGACTAAACTTTTATCTTCAACTCCTTCGCCCCCACTATACCCTACTTCAAAGGGGTGGTTGAAGCACCCATTGAAACATTGAAAAATTTTTCTCAAATCGTACTCCCTGTATTTTATCATGGAAATCGATTCCGTTTTTCATCCTGATTACAAATATATATCACACTTGGTGGATTAGTCAACAAAACGCCTGTGAAAAAATTGATGAATTTTGGTCCTTTTTTGAGAATTTCAAACTTGTCTTATGGACCGAAACCCCTCAAAAATTTTGTCTTACGATCAGATTTTCGATCAAGGGGATGTTCCCACACAAAATCCAGTTGGTTCCATTCATGTACCTTATGATGTAATTTTTTGGCCATTTTTTCGAACATTGATAGGCTCATACCAACCTAAAGCCCCCGGTCTGACATTTTTCAACAACCTTATCAACGCACATTAGACCTACAGGGTTAAAATCATGTACCTTATGACGTAAGTTTTGAGGCACCAGCTCCCTGTCCATTTAGTTAGGTAAGTTATGGGAGTGTATAAATAATAAACTCATCCATAAACTCGAAAAGTCAGTAGACATCTTACCCTTGTGGATTTGTCGTGATCTCCGTCAATGTAGTATATTCTGTATCCAGGGTTCAAGTCATAGTAAGGCGAGACAGAAGGACCAACGTAGGCGATGTTTATAGGACGGCCTGGAACATTTTCGTCTGTTATAGAAGATATTACGTTTATTACCGAAACCTTACTTAAATCCTTATGGTCGTAAAACACTTCAAATTCGTCATAATGCGTGTGGCCAAAGAACTGAGCAGTTATAATGGCCTCGTATCTGCTTATAATAGCATAGTAGTTCCGTGACCAGACTTTCAAGCAATCCGAATGTCCAGGAGGTATGTGCCCTGTCAACATATTATAAAGACGTAAAACACCCTTCCAACTCTTGCCAGAAAGTGAACGAACCTATGACATGGACTTTCTCTCCATTGAATTCTGCAGATTGAAGTTCGTAGATGAACCACTGCAGTTCAGTGGCTGGGTCCGTGCTGTTCAACAGCAGCCACCTGGAATCGCAACAATTAAAGCATGAAATCGTTATTTTTTGGAAAGCAAACACCGATGATTCATGTCCGTGTGCTCGGGAGCGGAATAAATTTCGCTGCACTTGAAAATTCGACGTATGTAAATACTGTTATTACATTAAGTGGCGCGTGAAGGCACTCACCAATTTTTGTTATTGCAGTAATTCATGTTCAGCGAGATGAGGCGGAAGCCAGGCCTGACCAGGACGGAATAGAAGGCACCTCTTCGGACAGTGTTGCTCACGGAGCTGGGCAACCATTTGCGCCACTGCACGTCCAACTCGTCGTACAGCCAGGAAATTGAGCTATCGGGACTGTCAACGTAAGGAGGCGGAAAACTGCAAGGCAATTAAGAAAACACTAAATACATAACTGTTGAGCAATTAAGTAAGCTTTTAGGATTTTAAATTACAGATTAGAGGAATCACCGGTGTAAAATGAGCACGTAATTGTTATGGTGATAAAGCTAAGACACTATCCGTGAGTTCCACTGAAACCTTTAACACGGTGTTCAACTAACATGCGGTTAAATTGATGTTTTTATGGTTATTGTCGTAAACGGTACTGCATGATTCCACAAGGGCAGATTAGATCTATAGAATCCTTAGATATATCCCCAAATAGATAGAAGATAGATAGTTTCTTCGATATCCTTGCGCAATATGAATTGCTATACCGCAGTTAGCTACAATTGACCAAACAAAATCCATTCAACCGCGTGTTCGCTGTACATCATGCTGATTGTTTTTGTGGAACTGGTGATGTTGTATACTATTTTAATACGCACCTGTTCACGGGTGCGGATTCGTGATTACCAAGTGCAGGAAAAATGGGCGCTCCCGGGAAAATATCGGACATCTGCTTCACAGTTTCTTTGATAATCTTCAAGTTTTCTTCCCTTGTCTGGTTCCAAATATCATGAGGGGGGAGATCTCCCGTCCAGAGAATGTAATCGATGTCCTGAAAAGTATGTCATTGCAGTTAAAAAGGCATAAGACTACTAACGTAGTTACAAATTTTGAAAGAATCAGCTAGCTATCGATCTTATTGTTTCTTATTGTAGAGAATAGAGAGCTCATGGATCCTGATTGCTGATTCATTATAAATGCAAATCTACCCCTCAGCTTGTGGTTGTAGGCTGAATCGAAAGATCCTTAGAAGATACATCTTCACATTGGAAATGTTTAATTGCATGAAAGAGAATTTTGATGAAGCGTCTTCCGAAAGTATTGGCATTTGGTATCACACTCCTTCCGCAAGGATAGCACATGATACCGACGAATCAATGGATCATCAGGATTCAGGATCCATTGTCAATTAATAGCAGGTGATCACGTGACTGAAAGCACTATAAGCAGTGAATATCCCGAGGAATATCCGCATGATTATGTTTATCCCATATACTCAGGGCTAAGGTGCACCATCGATCACAAATTTCATGAATAAAAACATAAAAAGAGACCTACCGGATGCGTTTCTTGTATGTGCTGCAACATATTGTCGACGGTGATTTTCGGCGTATCGCACTTCCGGTAGTCGCCCCACCTGATGGGAAAAAATCAAGAATCGCAGAGTCTCTTTGAAAATGAAGTCCCAAAAAGACTCTACGCGTAAGTCAGACTTACTTTCCGGCCGCCTGCTCCTTAGACGATGCCAGACCATTAGTCAAGCGACAACAGAGAGGCTCCGCACAATCCGCATTGCTTCCTTCCATGTAATAAGGATCGTAATGCGTGTCCGACAGATGCAGAACTTTGAATGTCGGAGCGTTCGACTCAGGAACCTTCTGGTCGACCACCGTGGGCTTGGGGACGGGAGGAAACATCACTTCCCACTCGTGGTACGGGTTGTAGACGTCACCGCACGCGTCCCCAATCACGAAACTGCAAATCTCGTCTGGACCTAACGACAAAAATTCCGATTGAGTACTTCTTCAGTTATTGATCAACACCTCACCCCTCACCTATAGTCACTTTGCCCAACACATAAATAACCTCTCCGGCAAACAATTCGGTGATTCCCTCGCAGACCCGCGGTGACTGAATTTTAAGGTTGACGCAAAACTGGTAGATAGTCTTCTTGATCTCTTTGTCAGACTTGCCGGTTTTTATGTAGTGTTGAAGCAAGCCGGCACCTGAAAACGCAAGTGTTCGATTTACCTATTTTGTGTGGTATTGATAAATATATAAAATATTTCCGCACCTGCTTTGCATGCTGTGCAGGACACTCTCGACATAACGGAGTTCTCAATTTCGAAAGCCACCTGTTTCAAATTCAGCAGTTTCAAGGCCTTGTCGACGAATTGAGGTAAATGAGTTGATTTCTCTTGGTCCAGCTCCCACAAAAGCCGCCCCTGAAAAGAGTATAATCAGGTTGTAATTATTATTCTTTGAAGAGTAAGTACTGGTATGGAGGAAAAGGAATTAGAGTAATTGACTGGATGCATGTCGTTCATTTGTCTATGAGAACAAGTAAACAACGTGTACAATCTCGTATCACACGATGATAGTAAGGGCTTGAAATAGCAATAGTTTGAATGCAAATCAATGGAAATTTTTAGGTAACATAGACCGTTAATGATATAATGCTTATACGTATTTGATATTATCTCAGGTTTTACCGAGGAACCAACTTAGTTATACTTATTTATTATTCATAAATTCATTTAATTACCAGTTGCTATAAAATTTGGCTCTCTAAATATCCGAAACATGAATTCTGTTGTTTTGCTTGGAATTTCTTTGGGATTCTCCTAGGCCAGATATCAAGATTAGATCAATGTTAATATTAGTAATTTGTGTAATGGTAAGGTTTTATGTAACACAAATTATTTCCGCCATATGATATGTAGGAACATATAACTTGAACCTGTAGTTCGTGTTATTCACTGAGCTATAAAGAATTTCGATAAAATTGGGCGTCAAGACGAACACTCCTTAAGAGTACACATGGACGACCTTGAGGGTATTATAGTGATCCTAGAGAACATCAAGAAGTGAAAGATGCTAAGGGCCCAGAAAATGTACCTTTATTGGTTCCACCAAACCCCTTTTAAGTTAGGTAACTAAAGATCAATTGAATATTTTTTGCTGGGATCGAGTTGACTGAACAATAGCAATAGTTCTGTTCGATCCCGGTGGCACTGAGTCTTCATACTTTCCGTGATCATTGGCTCAAATTTTGATAAAGCTCTACTTAGTGAACCTGATCAAGATTTATCATAGCGCCAACTTTAAAAAACGTTGACTCACAACTCACAATGGGCTAAATGTCGGTTTACAATAATCTGCATGGTTTAACAAATCGATTTAGGTGCTGCGATTCTTCGTTGCGGAGAAGGTATGTGACGAAACCTAAAACAGGCTAAAAAGCCGATGAGAATCCCTAACATATCATCAAGTTTTGGCAAATCCGGATCTTCACCTCGTAATAATACTTAAGCACAATCATTTTGATGACAGATTATTGCTGTTACAACCCTCACCAGCGAACATAATTAACTTACGAGTGATGAGACATAGCATTTTGTTTTAAGGACGGAGTCATATTGGTGAAATAAGCGTTGCGAAATCAATCCGTCAGGGTTTATTCCTTGACGGATTCTTACCATTTTGGTCTCTTTTGAAAGCTACAAGGATGTACTTTGGTTTGAGCCCATTGGCATTTTCGAAATCCAAAAAAAATATTTAAATTTTGACATTTAAAAAAATAATTTTTGGATTTTGGAAATGTCAATGGGCTCAAACCAAAGTACATCCTTGTAGCTTTCGAAAGAGACCAAAATGGTGAAAATCCGTCAAAGAATAAACCCAGACGGATTGATTTCGGAACGCTTATTTTACCAATTGAACTCCGTCCTTAAGACTGCAGTAATTGACAGTAATATACTCATCTTGGAAACAAGTATTTGACCGACTTAGGAAATTGGAACTTTTTGTGTTTGTAGTCAATAATATAGGTACCTACTTACAGTGCCATTCGCCGGCGGCGGCAAAGTATGGTTCCTCAGCATCTGGCTGAGTAGCGGAAGTTTACTCTGTTCAACTTTGTAGTCCCAATCATCCTGGAACTCGTCGACTTCTGAGGAAGTAGCCTCTATCACCACTGGACTTGTCATTGGAGCTCCTGAAATTATCAAGTATCAAGTAAGTATTGATTATTTTTATTGAAATGCACTTAATTGAAAGCTGCCTCACCTTGGACTCGCATACAAATATCCAGACATGTTGCCAACAGAAATAGTCCTCTCAACATGCTATTACCTGTAAAAAAAAGTCTGCTTGAGAAAACGTCTGGTATATTGGTCAGTCAACTAATGTACCTAGTAGCTTGCAGTTATTTATTTGTATTTATTTAGATTCTAGATAATGACGTTGTTGGTGTACAGTAGATTACGGCTTTGCGTACGATTCGCATGTTATTGAAAAACAGATTTTGAAATGCTCCATTTTATTCAGCGTTTGCTGAATTGTTGACAGTCCTGTTCAATGGGGAGGAAGCAATTTCGCAATTGGCTGTATCTTTACAAAGACTTCCTATATTATAGTTTTGGAAGCACACAAGCGTAACTCAATGTCAAAGGATTAAACAATTATAAATTTGAATGCAAATGAGAGTGAGTAAGGATGCTCGTGGCTCGCAAAACATAAACAAAGAATGTCCGAATGCCTCTCCCATATTTCCACTAACGTGACGGCAGGAAATTCAACAAATTGTTAGAGTCCGGTCTTTCGCATCATTTTTACAGATTGAACAATCCGTTCAGGTTCAGTTCGTGCAGAGGGGCCATCGACAAGTTAGCATGAAAATAGCTTTAATTAATGCTCACGGCCGTTTGCTACTGACGCTGAATTACAAGAAGCATTTTTTTTTGAAAATTATTCGTCAATCCTCTAACAAATAAAGCTATTTAGATTCTTCGCGTGTAAGGAAAACTATAATATAAAACCTAATTATTTTCATGGCCATTCCCATTCCGACGAGGTAAACCTACAGCTTAGCGAAGGAGGTTTTGCGATAAAAAATATTCTTCTTCTTCTTCTTCTTCTGCTCTTCTCGAAAGACAAATAACTACCCATCGGTGCGGTGTGGTGTTAATTAGAAAACCAAATTGAAAAGTGTAACTGACCTGAGATGAACTGAAGCCCACACCGAAATTTTGATTCCAGTACCTTGACCCCTAGCAATAATATACTCTGCCACTCCAGCCCCGCCTGCGATGTTGCGAATAAGATATATAGATACGTACTGAATCTTAATTTAGGCACCAATTACTATAAAAAAGTAGTCCTAGTCCAAACCACATAATCTAAGTTTCTTAAAAAAAAATTCCACTAGGTACCTAACAAGAATGGAATACAAGAGAATGTTCTCACTTTGATTCCTTCAAGTCCAAAAAATTTCAAATATAAATATTTTCTCTGGAATCTGAAACTTCCATAAAGCAACCTGTAGGCTCCAAAAACGCTAATTTTGACCCACACTGTATAACTTTCAGAGTTCAAAACCCGATATGGAATTATTATTCGATTAAAAAAAAAAAAAAAAAAAATTAGATGATATTACGTAGTCAAAACATATTAAACGCAGAGGATTGTTCTCGATTGTGCATTATCTCGAGATTATATTGGCTGAATCTTCAGTTACTATATCTCTGGTTGTTTGCTTGTCCATTGTCCATCGTATGATGTCTTATTTTTAGTTTTCGCAAGATAGATAACAATAGAGAGTTTGCGCAATGCAATGTTCGTAATGTTTATGCTTACAAATTCTCCTTATGACGATCATTCTCTCAGAGAAATCATTCAGAAGCAGGTAATCATCATTCAAGAAGGTATATCTTCTTCCTTCTTCGATAACTCAGCAATCTCATGCTTTGACACATCCTTCTGTTGTCTGTTGTACATTTCAATAGGCCAAAAATGTTCTAACATAAGGGAAAATTGCATTGTTCAAGAAGTCCCTTCCACATGTTAGTATATTGATCTCTAGGTACAGGGTGTACCGGAATAAGTGTTACAAAATTCACAGGGAGATAGAAAATTGAAGGGACTTTTGTTAATAAACATACCCTCGTAAACGTACGGAATAGGGAGCTACAAAGGCCCTTGGTGTTAGAATACACCTGCAAAATTTCAATATTCTATCGATCCATTCTATTTTTCGGTTGGACACTTGGTTGGACACACATGGTTATGTCATAAATCACCATGCACGCAGATTCTGATTTGCCTCGAAAAAATTGATTTACCCTTAAACTATGTCGGGTCCTTGGCGGAAAACCCATTGTGTTAGGGTACAGATTAAATCCCGAAGCGCAGCGGATGGATCAGGCGCTGAAGCTATAATGGTTTTCATAACCGTGGTTTATAATACTATTTTTTTGACTACTAGAAAATCCACATTACCACTCAGAAATGGGTTAAATTATGATGTACTTCATGGCTAGTAGTGAAAAAGTCATTATTTTTCAACTCGTTGCAAACAATGGCAGAAAATTCAATGGAATTCCATTTTCACGAAACTCAAGGAGAAAGTGGTTTCATAACATCATCATGGGTGTCTTTCAGTTTAATTAGTTGTACCCACACGTGCAAATTATTATAATATTCAATTAAAGTAATAGTCCAATTTACTTTTTTATCATATCCTGAAAATTAAATTGTACATGGTACTTAATGAAAAATGCGGATAAACTCAGAGAAAAGAGAAAATTTCCCACATTTGGTGTTGACACTGCTTACAGACTTGGTATAATATACTTATATAACTTGATGTGACATAATTTTCTCATCAAAGTCTTGAAAGATTGAAATAGGTAAGTAAAATATTTATTAAAGGCAAAACGAACTGGCACAGTTTCTTTTTCATAGTTAATTTAATAAAAGTAGGACGTTAAAATAAAAACTAGTCTAACTAGATATTCATAAATTAATCAGGAAGAATGGAGATAGCAACTTTGTAGGTAGGTATACAGGGTGTTAGCTACTGGTTGTAACAAACTTTAAGGGATGATTCTCCATCAAAAATGAAGTCGCAAAATATAAAAACTCATAGTAGTAAAATGCTTCTTTAAAAATATACAGGGTGTTGAAGTTGCCTATTCAAAAATTGTTTTTTATCGTAACTTTTGAATCTTCAACCGATTCTAATCAAATTTGAAACAATATTTACTTAAATAAATCTCTGTCGAACCATAACAACGCGTTCCACCAAATTTCTTCAGGGGCAAAGATAACTGGAGGTGTCATCTCCTGTCCTCCCCTATTTTTTATTCCCCAATTTATTTTTATTCTACGTTTAATTGAGACAAAAAAAAACTCTTGCAACGAAACGACGAAACGAAACTTGCAACGAAAAACGTCGAAATCTCCACTTTTCATGGCCTAAATATTAAAATCCAAGAAAACCATGATTTCTCAATTGAAATAGGTTTTCAAGGTGTTTTAAGTTAGAAGACCTCCATTTTAGCTGAACAACTAACGCGTTTTCAGAAAATAGCATTCTTAGACTCTTGAAAGTGATGTTTTCGGGATGTTTTTGGATAATTAAAAGCCAGGTTAGTCATGTAACCCGCCTCAAGCGGAGTTTATGTTTGTATGTGCATGTATCTACAAAGTCCGATATTTTTGTAGATTTCGAGTTATTACATTTCTTTTTTTTTGTCAGTTTTGTGATCACGCAGTGCTTGTGGATGTAGCCCGTAGTCCTATTCCAGAAGAATTGCATGGAAGCCGGAAATTGAACAGATAAGTGCATATTTCCATAAAAAATTCCTAAATAGCTTTCACGGTCAATTAAATCGCAAGTACAAAAACTCGTAGATAGTGATAACGATAAACAGCTCGCACAGCTGGGTACTAATGCATGCCCGGCGCACACCTTTTAATAAATGCAAATGCATAATAAATATAACATTCGCCTGTTGTCTACTGCAAAAATTGCTAACCAGCTGACAAGTTTAGGTAGGTACACAGAACGGTTCAAATAAAAAACATTGAATTCGGCCTAAGGGAACTCAAACACCTACGTAAAGATTGATCATCTCCAACGCTTCCCCAACAATCCCTGACGCAGTTATCGAGCAGGCCCTCAAGAAACTAGATCTAAACCTCGATCTAAACCTGGTTTCTCCCATTTCATTTCTCAGAATGGGTTCCCAAAATGATTATTTGAACCATATTTTGAGTTTTCGCCGACAAACCTGCGTAACACCAGATGATACAATATAGAACTGACCCCCGTACTGGTACAGGGCGAAGGTACACAAGAGCGTTTTTTTTTGTCATACGATGATTTCCAATGTTTCTTATATGGAGAGCCGGGACATGCTGCCAGTAGCTGTCCTTCGCAAAATGTACTAACTCCAATAGAACCCAACGTTGGAAACACAATCCTATCGCAAAGTAATAGCATCAGCAGTGATGACGAGAGTTCATCCCCAAATAAAATCTCTGTGAATGTCGACAATCGAAAACATCGAAACAAACACAAAGCGTCTCCCCTCCTGACAGTCTAGATTCGCCCCAGTTATCTACAAATCAAGATCAAGTTTAAAAAACCCAAAAACAACCCAAAGAAGCAAAAAAATCGACAACACGCACCCGAAATAGATTTACCCGAAACTCAACCGAGATCTATCAAGATCAGAATCCACCGAATCAGTTGTGATTCGACACTGGATTAGAACCTATAAAAAAATGATATCGATTCCTCAAAAATACCCCCTGAGCCTGATTTGATTAATTTCAAACATTTCTGGAAAATGTAAAGGGCTCGCAAGACATTCCCTCAGAAGCTTTGAACTTCACAGACGATGCAAATGAACTTATTTATCATGATAGCCAACCTTCACTCACACCTTACGCAAAGGGGCATAAATCCAAATTTACACGATCAAAAACAAGATAAGCCTACAAAATAAAGTCGCGATCATCTGCAACATCCAAATACCTTTCAAGTTCACAGACGATAAACAGCCAGTTCCACCAAAGTCTTGTGAGCGAATTAACTTTATCGCGCTCATAGTGACTAAGCAACTTTTCATACTATTAGCTATGCTATGCTATTAGCAATTGTTTTGAAATCATCTCCATAGTCTTTTTTTTTCAAGATTTCTAAGGAGTACTACAGCAAAAGCAATGAGCTATTAGCAACAAAAAAATGGCATTATTATTGCTAAGCGGCGTTTTACAATCAGTCAAATGGGGAGTCCACACCTGAATGGAGCAGTATGATATTGCTTTCAAGAAATAGTTGCCTTTTGCTGCAAGCTTTTATTGCCGGCAATATTCATGCATGTTGCAAACGGTTGCAAACCGATAATATCGCCGACAATATTGTATTTGGGCCTATATGATAACAGTTTTGGAACTGGCTAGGAGAGGCTTTAAGTTTCTTGACACAAACAGGCACCATGATCTATCAAGTTCTACGAAAGCAGGATCAATCTAATATCAATAAAACAATAGGATCCTTGCACGACTTTTACTTCAACCAAGTATTTCTGATTACTGTAGGCTGTAGGTTATAAGCCAGACTGAAATTTGCGTTGCCATTCCATCAAATTTTCGCAGTACAGACAAAATCAAATTTCGTAAACACAACATCAAGAAAAGATCAGTTGTCCTTCCAAAATCAAAAAATTGTAAGATCACGCGAATTCGAGATAACAACCATTTTCAAATTGTGAGATTCAAGAAGGTTCCTAATTAAACTTGAAGTTTTAGAATTTTATGACTTTATATAGAAAATCTGCCGATGGTGATTAATGACGCAAGTCGGCCATTCTCTACAAACTGAAGAGGCAATAAACTTTCTTGTTTGCAAGAAAACATAGCCAAAAGGAAACTATGACTCAAGGATCAAAAATGTCCTTTCTTGTCCCGAATTAGTCAGGCTATTCGAGGAATCAGCGCCAGCAGTTTTCACCACCACCTGCTGTCTACTCTTTGTCTTCACCATCCTGCTCTTTGCTCTTGATCGCATCGTTTGATGGCACACGTTTACCTTGATGGCATTTCAGGTGTTGAATCTAAACATCAGACTAATAAGAGGAAGTCAATGACACGACCCGCGGCAAAAGGAAGTAGATACCAATATTACGATATGTCAAGAGTGAACTGTCCAAAAACTGACCTTTCTTCTACCTCTAGACCAGATAGAGTATTTTTCGAAAACACGTGTGAAAGTCAACAACTCAAAAATACAACACCAACAAGTCATAAAATGGTCCGGTTTCATCGGGTCAAGCACCACATCCTGGTATTGGTCGTAGTACCCTTGCTTTCGAATTCCACCATCACGCCACCAGCAGATAGAAAAGTGAAGGCTCAAATCAAAAGAAATGGGCTTTGTACTTCTTCTTGCAGGTGGGAGAAATCCTCTGATGTGCGATGGAATTTATTTGAATAATGGTCATGGTCGTTTACTTATTATTATCCAGAAGAAAGTAGCCAGTACATACATAACAACAGTAAAGCCTTACTACCTACTACGAGTACCTATGTGATAGAGCATCGCGTGATATGGGGAAAGTAAAGAGTGAAGTTGCCCATTTCCCGCCAAAAAAAAATCGCTTACTTATTAAAAAAAATCACAACACTTTCCAATAAAAGGGGTCGTAACTATTTACTTTGCAAATTGTATGACCCAGGGTCGGTACTGGGAGCTGGCTGACCCTGATTGCGGTTTTAGTATAGCTTTCATATAACACAAAAGAAGCGAAAGAAGACCATTACGCTACTTTTTGTGGCACCAGGTTTACCTGGCGAAAAACGCGCATCGAATGGCAAAATAAGATCATGATACACGTGTGATGACGTCTTGTCTTCATCAACGATAGATGACCGACGTCGTCGGTGCGACAATTTGGGTTAAACTGTATTTGAACAGTTATTATCAGAATGAATAATGAATAAATGAAGAAACTAATTGCATAAATATTAATCGATCTTGTATGGGCAAGGATAATTGCAGAAAAAATAATAATAATAAACAAAAAGGCACTCACCAAAATAAAACTAATTTTAATATGAAGAAAAGACAAAAGTAAAGGGGTTACACAGAAACTTGGGAGTAGTGTCTTTTGTTATGAAAACAATCACACGCAACTCGTGAAGAAGAGATGTCGTGCGTATGTGTTGTACTGTAGCCGAGTACCGTTCTTCACGAGCTCGAGTCTGAGACTGAGCGCGACATATTTAAATTGGGTCACATTCCCATCGCGTTCGCGTATCGACCAATGGCGCAGAGGCTGGTCGGGTTCAGGTTTGACCATTTATTTTCGAAAATAATGAGCATCTTAATGGGCAAGAAAATTAGCTGTACCTACGGTTTTGTCAATTCGCGAACCGGAAAAGTAGCGTTTCCGCAACAATATCCTACTTATGTAGGTAGAGGTACTTTATTATTATTCTTATTATTAAGTCATTGATCAACAGACTGACATATATCCTGTGATAGGTCAATATCAAAATCACGAATTTACACACAAAAAAACACCTTAATTTGGAGATTTCATCGTGAAATATGTCGAAGTTATCATAAGCCCTGTTTCCCTGTTGTACAGGATGGTCCTCCTAGCGTCATATTAGCCCATAAAGGTGTTTCAGTGACCTCGCATAAAATTTCGGGAGCTGATTCCTCTCAAGAAAATAAGTCGAAAAGTGAGAGTAACATTTGTTTCTTAAATTGCTTCCTAAGAAAGTTACAGCCCCTCAAAGGTACGAAGTGAAACAGAGTTTTTAATGATTTGCTTAAGAACCATCAAGGTGAAGAACTTTAAATTTGGTGTAGAAAGGTTTCTCAACATTGCAAATGTTCATGCAAAATTTCAAACAAATCTGCCTAGTGACGGCGGAGTTAGAGGGAGTTGGGGTATAGGTTGAACTGTCGGAAGAAATGTCCGCAATCCGTTCGTATTTTTGTTTGCACATTTGGATAGACCTGTTCAAGACTAAACTTTTATGCCCCTTGCATTTTTATCGCAGGATGCACCGTTCACCAGTAAAAGCGAAACAAGTGACTATGCCTTCACGTGCGTGAGTCTCGGTAGCGCATTTTCTTATAACTTTGTTATCGGAATGGGGTACTTGCCAATGAAATAGATTTGAATGAAAATTCTTTCAATCATCAACAACAGCAATAAAAAGTATTTTCTGAAATTTTCCGGTAAATACATTTATGGTTAGGAAGATTTTTCTCTTTTGAATATAGTGATGCCACTTTAACAGTTTTTTGAGTTTTCAATCTATCAGTGCTATTCGTTCAGTTTTTAGTATATTTGTGACGTCACAAATATATTTTAAAAACATGCATTACGGCTACAGTTTTGGGAATCTATAGGAGAAAGAAACGAGCGTTTACACCCGCAAATGTACAGCGCCGCATGTGGTGTGGTCAGCCCACCGTGTACAGGGAATGCAGTCTACCTGCATTTACTATCTCTTATATTTTTGCATTGTTTCCTTTGCACTTTAAGGTGTTCCGCCGTATGCTCATTTCGACCCTACGAAACTCTTCCATGCATCAGAGTCCCACTACTGGCTTATCCCGAAATTCTGGAATCTACCGAAATCTGCACCAGCGGTACAGCGGACTTATAGCGGTAATCCACCTATCAAAATTTCAGTGGCCTCAAAATAAAACGTCACTTTTTATCATCTTTAAATTGGTTTTCATTTTCTTTGGTTTTTCATTTATCTCTTACTTTGGGGGCGATGTATGGGGGTGGCAGCATTCGGCAAGGTAACGGTTGCACAGTTGGGAGTTTCTAAATGTAAAGGTGCGTTCAGTCAGCTTATTTAGCCGCAAGTTTTAATTTCAGTCGTGAGCGCTGCATCGCTTATTGGCTGTTCTGAGGAGGCTGGCTCATAAGAGCCAATGGGCGTCGCTGCGCTTGCGACTGAAATTTAAACTTGCGACTAAATAAGCTGACTGAACGCACCTTAAGGATATACAGGGTGGCCCAACGAAAACAGAACAGAGGGGTTTTCGGGCATTTCACATCATTTTTTCGGAAAACGTTCAGATAGGTCGATTTTTATATCGAGGGGGACATCTGAAACATATATTGGCAAATTGCTATCCTCAGCTCCCCCACCCCTACCCACCTCAACTTTAGAATTTCAAATGATACCATCTACTTTGCGATACTTCAAATCAAAGAGAATCAAATTCTTCTGAAAAAAATATTTTCAAAATTTTCAATCCCACCCCCCATCTTCCTAAATTTCTCTGACTGTCCCATTTTATATCCTCGACCCCTCAATTCTCCTCAATTTAATTCAGCGTCATCCTAAATAGCATCTAAGGAGAAAATTTTCGGTGGAGAAAAGTGTTACCCAAATTCACCCCTTTCCTCTCCGCCACCCCCAATTGCAAAACTTAACAGACACCACCTACTTTGTGATACATCGAATAAAAGGAAATTGATTTCTCTTTCTGAAAACAATTTTTTTGGAATTTTCAACCCCTCTCCTAACTGTACGGAAGAGAATTAAGATATCAAAAATATTAGATTGGAAACTCTGACAATTTTAGGAAGAAGGGGGATGGGGTTGAAAATTATAGAAATATTTTTTCAGAAAGAGAATTTAACTAATTCTTTTCAATTTGATGTATCGCAAAGTGGGTGCTGTCATTTGAAACTTCGAAGTTGGGGTGGGTGGGGGTGAAGGGGCTAAAGATAGAAATCCGCCAATGTATGTTTCAGATGTCCCCCTCAATATAAAAATCGAACTGTTCGAGCTTTTCCCAAAAAAATGAGGTGAAATGCCCGAAAACCCCTCTGTTCTGTTTTCGTTGGGCCAGCCTGTATGACAATCAGTGAAAATTGTGAAAGCTGCATTTTTTATTTGGAGGCAGGAGCTGGGGGCGGCGACTGACCAACAGTAGCCCATTCTTCCCATTTTCCCCATTTTTAGCCGGCTATCCATATAGCGAAAGAATTAGATGGTTATGTCTTCGGGTTTATATTTTTCATCTACCTATCTCTTACTTTGAGGGCGGCGTGTGGGGGCGGCAGCATTCGGCAAAGTAACTGTTGCACAGTTTGAGTTGGGGGCTCCTAAATGTTGAAGAAAATATGACAATCAGTGAAAATTGTGAAGGTTGCATTTTGTTGCTTGGGGGCGGGAGCTAGAGGTGGCGACTAATCAAAAGTAGCCAATCTTTTCCCATTTTAGTCAGCTATCTACAGGATGTCCCGTGTTCAATCGCAAAGATTTTGCCAGTCGATAGAGCATCAGAAAAGAATGGAATATGCATATAAAAATTTCGTTCAAAAACCGTAATAACTGAGATACAGCACTTCAAAGTTGGAAAACAAATACAGTTCTTTTAATCTAACTTGTATACTGGTCAACCGATTCGCGTCAAATTTCTTACACGTATTCACTAAACAAATGCCTAGAAACCTCAAATGATACATTTGGTGAGAACAGCTCCATGGCGTAGATGGGGGTGGTTGCCCCCCTTTTATTATCCCTAATTTTTTACCCACTGCAATTTTTCTAAAATCAGTACCATTTTCGAGTTGTTTATTCAATTTTGAGCGAAAAGTTGCTCTTGCAAAATTTCGATAGAAGGCATACTTTCTGAGATAATTTAGTTTGAAAATTTCTAGTCAATCTTGCAACTTCTCATAATCTTGGTTGCTTAAAATTAGCATTGCTACATCAATGGAGATAAACAGTTCCAAATTTACACAAGTGATGTTGAGATCATCAAGTATCATAACGTAAGATCAATTTTGATCAAAACAATCCAGTGGCGTAGAATTAGGGGGCTTTCTTACTTACATCCACTCATCTGCTACGCCACTGGATATTTTTCAAAATCAATAATTTTTTTGAGTTTGTCGTTTGATCCAGAAAAAAAGTTGCTCTTGTAAAATTTTGATTGGAGGCTTTGTTTTCGAGTTATTCGAACTTAAAAGTTCTGAGTTAAGAAAATGGCTGGCATATTGAGCAAAACAGCAAACCCTTTTATCAATCTTGTCTTCAATTATTCATGTTGATTAATGTACCCCTTTCTTTTGATTTTACCTACGTTGATCTAATGGATCCTTCCATCCATTAGATCATTAGATCGCAGTGTAGAAGTCTGAAGCGGTCTGGTGCATTCCAAAGCGTTCGTGTATGTGAAACTCAATGGAGACTCGAATGCCTGATCAGGGCACATCTGTTCATTTTGGCGGAGGCGCCGTCCAGAACCCGGCAGAATTATACGGGTAATGTGTACGATTATTCAGGAATGGTCTAGAAACCGCATATGCCGGGCCTCTATGGAATTTGCTGGAAGTGGACAGAAAGTTCGGGAACATTATTCGGAGGCCTTATATAAGGCATCAGCCGGCAGCTCGCGGCAGTATTGAATTGGAATGCGAAATGGTAACGCAAGCGAAACAAGCGAAGTACCTGCGATATAATTCCGAGTAGATAATTGTTGGCGTGTAGTTATTGTAGTAGTACGCAGTAATAAACAGTGTGTGTTTAAAACGATCGTCTCAATTATATTCGAACCAGTACGCGAAATATCGTAACAATACATACAATTATCTTGATTTTACAGTTCATCAATTTTGAAGAAAGTTGAACTAGGAAAAAAATTTCATTAGCGGTACAGAAGCCGGGATAGGAGACAAAATTGCATGTCAGTCAATGTATGTTATAATTATTTTTGTTCTCCAGTCATGTACACCCGGTTCCTAAAGAGATGCCCATGCAACAAAACCAATTCGTGAAATTTCAGCATTAGCACACAGCCTTGTGCTTTACCTGCTTCTCCTTTCATCCATACTCTTGCCCGTTCACGTCCAACATAATTATCCCAGGGCCCAGACTTCTTTCCGTAGTGAAACGCTGGCTTATGGAAAATGCTTTATTTTTACTCTCTATTTATTGGTAAATTTTGATGGAAAATAAACCTCAAACTCTAAAATTTTACCTACGCAAAATAATCATCATCCATATTTTAATGCAAGTATAATAGTCAGTACTTATCGCTCCTCACCACAGCAAAAAATATTTTTCAAGTTCCTATTGCTTCTTCATGATATCGGTATGTCTTTGTAAGAATACGGGTCTGTTAAAATAAAACTGAAAAATTAAGCGGAGGTTAAACTTTTACATTGACAAACATTAAAATTATTAGCAAAATTGCTATTTCACTTCATTAATATTTTTACGTAATTAAAATATTAAAATGACCTCGAATCGTGTTTAAAAACGCAATAACGGTAAGCACAAAATTTTCTTTTTGTTTTGACAAATTTGTGCTTACCGTTGTTGTATTTTTGAACATAATTAATTGGAGTCCAGTTCTAGTAACCCTTCTATTTAGAAACACAGATCATATGATTTTATCTACAAGATTCTGATGCTTAAAACCACGATAGGTGCGGTGTTGAAAAACTTCAGAATGAATACAGTGCCTCAGTGGCGGGATAAATGGGGGCGGTGGGGTGCCTCAATCATCTGACGGACTCCGACTCTTTTTTTTTTGTAAAAAAACCTGCAGAAAAATCAGTATCTACTAATTACCTACCATAATAGATTCCTTTCTCCAGGTATACCTATTTTGCGCAAAAATCGAGTACGCCAACCCGAATTTCAGGTAAACAGCATAATAGGTAATTATGCTACGGTTAGACTAGGTGAGCGATAAGATTCACACCACCTTTTGTATACATTATTAGTATTATTACTTATTCCGAACAGGTCAGGTAGGCATTTCAAATGTGTGCAGGGCGCGAGTTGGTGAAAGGTAGCACCGCGGTCAAAAAAAAATTGAAAATAATAATAATGCTGATATCATATTATTATATGTATATTTTATGCGTTTTGCGATTTCGGTTTTTGATTTTTTTAGCAAAATTACTTGATGAGCAAACTTCTTTTGACCGAGCTTTTGACACAAATTTTGCGCTTCTTAAAAATTTCCGTCAGAAAACCGGTTCTACGGTCAGTCTAACCGTAGAAAACCGTGGCCGCTTGGGGGATAGGGACGTGGGGACACGTGGGGCCAACGGGGGTCCACCCTTGCCCCCCGTTGGCTACGCCACTGGCCCATATTTAGAAAAAGCAATACCTACCTAGGAACTTGAAAAATATTTTGTGATGCGCGATATGACTATAAGTACTTATTGCGTTAAAATATGGATTAAGATAATTTTGCGTAGGTAAAATTTAGAGTTTGGGATATACAATGGTTTGGGGTTTAATTTCTATTGAAATTTATGAATTAAATGGAGAGTAAAAACCACTTTCCATAAGCCAGCGTTTCACCACAAAAATAAATCTGCGATGAATATGTTTGACGTGAACGGGCAAGAGGATGAAAGGTGAAGCAGGTAAAGCACAAGGCTGTGTGCTAATGCTGAAATTTCAGGGATCAGTTTTCTTGCATGGGCTTCTCTCAGTGGCGGCTGGTGAGGGAGGGCTCAAGGGCGGCGCCCCCCCAACACTAAAGGCGGCAAGAGGTTTTTATCGGTAGGAAGACATGGAATGCATTGTATTAATTATACTCATTCCAAAGATTTGGTTTAGTGCAAAAACGTTCAGTCATTAGTCAATTCATATTTTAACAAAATAATTCTAAGCGATCGCACGGTCGAAGAAGTTCGTCTTGGGCTCCGTATTCGGCGCCCACCGCCGATGCGGTGACGCCGGGGTGCACCCGCGCAAAACATAACCGTAACCATGGCAACGCGAGACGCGGCTCCCGCTCTATACTGCAGATATGGGCTCCGTTTCTCGAGCCCCCAGCCGATTGAAATAATCGATATAATTATTTATGTACTCTTCGATTAATCAACAGTTTGCAAACATGAAGATAGCTGACCTAAAAAAGGTACATTTAGGTCATCAAGCCTACAAGAAGATATAAATGCAAAAAAACAACGGACGTCCGATTACAGCATTGATTTACTGAATATAAAGCAAATCGAACCCGCAAGAATAAATTCGTGGTGCATCAACTCACACATAATTTTGACAAAACAGTAAATGCTAAAACTCCATATGGTTGCGATGCGGATACGACAAAAAAGTTTTTGTCTCGAGTTTCGTCATTTCGCGAACTGAGAACTGTTCTATCTGCACTCTTTGTAGAAAATGTTTTTCGAACTTCGAACCAACAAAACATGGACGAAATGTTTCATGATTTGAACAATTAGATCAGAAACGGAAAAGGAATAAAAGCCTCTTTCTCTAGTTTCTGATCTAATTGTTTATATCAGGAAACATTTTGTCCATGTTTTGCTGGTTCGAAGTTTGAAAAACATTTTCTACAAGAAGTGCAGATATAGAACATTATAGTTCTCAGCTCGCGAATTTGTTATTAACTTGAGCCCTCCTTGCAAAAAACTCACGAGCCGCCACTGGCTTCTCTTTAGGAACCGGGTGTACCTATCTGCTTCTAAATAGCAGAGACTTGAATTTCACGTTTTTTTATTGATCTCAAACTTTTAAATTTGAATAACTCGAAAACGAAGCCTCCAATCAAAATTTCACAAGAGCAACTTTTTTTTCTGAATCGAGAGACAAATCAAATTAAAATATTAATTTGAAAAAAAATATGCAGTGGCGTAGCAGATAAGTGGATGTGAGTAAGAAAACCCCCTAATTCTACGCCACTGGATTGTTTATATCAAAATCGTTCTCACGTTATGATACTTAATGATCTCAACATCGATTGTATAAACTCAGAACTGATTATCTCCAATGATGTAGCAAAACAAATCTTATGCAATCAAAATTATGATAAGTTGCAAGGTTGACTAGAAATGTTCAAACTGAATTATCTCAAAAAGTAAGCCTCCTATCGAAATTTTGCAAGAGCAACTTTTTGTTCAAAATTGAATGAGCAACTTTAGGGATGATAAAAGGGGCGCCACTACCCCTATCTACGTCATGGGGCTGTTCTCATCAAATGTATTATTCGAGATTTATAGGCATTTGCTTAGTAAATACATGTAAGAAATTTGACGCAAATCGGTTGAACAGTATGAAAGCTAAATATGAATAACTGTATTTGTTTTCCAACTTTGAAGAGCTGTATTTCCGTTATTACGGGTTTTTGAACAAATTTTTTATGCATGTCTCATTCTTTTCTGATGCTCTATCGACTGGTGTTTCATCTTTGCGATTAAACACGGGACAACCTGTATACAGGGTGGTCCGACTTTTATGTCATTAAATTTAAGGATCGATAGAGAATGAAAAATGAAGAGAACTTTCATCAGAAAACATATTTGAGAAATGCCTAATAACGAGTAAAGGGTTTTACGGTCTTCGAGGAGGTGAGTTGTCTCGCGAACTCAGGCAGTACCAGGCGTGTCGACATCCTGGCTATTGATAAAAAAAAAGAGGGCTGGCTGGATCATAGATCCTACTGTTCGGTTTGAAATTAACGAACACCAACCATCAGACATTAATATTGAAAAACAGAGGATCTATGAGCCAACCATCCCTTTTTTTAAAGAAAAATACGACCTTCGACAAATCGATGTTGTCGGGTTGCTTGTCGGCGCTCGTGGGACCATCACCACCCTCTTTAAAGAGTTTTGTTTTAAATTTGGCATTCCTTCTAAATTATGTAAATCAGTAGCGTCAGTAGCCTTGAAAAAGTCCATTTACATTTTGCGAAACCATTTATATAAAATTACTTCGTTCTTTCTTACCTTTATACATCTATATTTACTAAGTTCTCAAGCTTAACTATATACCTACTTTTTCGGAATTCAGATTACTATTTAAGTTTACCTATTATTGTGTTATAGTATCCTTTGTATATTAGCAGCCCAAATTGTGGGAAGGTGTCATTTTTTAATAAATGTCTGTATATATACAGGGTGGTGAAAATTTCGATGCTCACCATTGGTATCTTGGAAACGGTAAGAGATACGAGGTCGGTTAAATTAGGAAAAAGTTGCGCATTTTTGTAGCGATTGAGAATCTGGAAAGAAACTTTGAATATTCTGATTGGTTTACGATTTATCACGAAAAAACTGAAAATTTTGATTTTAGAAATTATTCTTTATCTTTCCAACCATCCAAGTTATTGCAATCAAACTTGGTAGTTTTATGTTTTTGATCACTCCGAGTCGATCAACGTCAACAGAAATTTTCCAGGCCTTCTAGTTGTCAAATTATGATAGTCAACTTTTGTTTTTCTTATGGCCGCCATATTGGATTTTTGCACTAATAGATAAAGAAAAAAATTAGCTTTCCGAATTAGTAACCAACATGTTCTTTTTATGACATTTTTAGCTCAAATTTTGAAATTTTCGTAAATTATTGACAAAATCGGGAATGCTTTGAAAAATAATTGAAATATTATCAATAGCAACAACAAAAGAAGACAGATTGTGTTCAATTGACGTATCTAAGGGCTCGATACCAAGTTGCAGGCGCAAAGTTTGGGACGGCGTAACTCGCCAAATACAGCGCGGTCTGATTGGTTGGTATCCGCTGTTGCTATGGTAACGGCACTGACGGCGGTCTCAGCCCCAACTTGGTATCGAGCCGTAACTTCTTAATCGTGTTTTGTGCTTGTTTGTACCGAGAGTTCCTAAATTAAATGAGTCAAGAGTGCCTGTGAATTCAAAAACGTCTGTCAAAACTAGGGTAATCCTTACTCCTTTTCTAATAAATTTGTCAAACTTTAACAAGAACGATGCTAGTTCCGACAGACGTTTTTGAACTCACAGACACCCTTGACCCATTCAATTTATGAACTACCGGTACAAACAAGCACAAAACACGATTAAGAAGTTAGATACGTCAATTGCACACAAAAATGCGCAACTTTTTTCTAATTTAACCGACCTCGTATCTCTTACCGTTTCCAAGATACCAATGGTGAGCATCGAAATTTTCACCACCCTGTATATACAGCCTTTCAAAGTTGGAAATAAATAATGGTTTTTTCCTCATAACTTTTTAACTTCCATAAAAAAGTTTTAGGGGCGTAGACATTAGGGGGTGTCCCTACTCCCCCCCCCCATTTTTCACCCGCTTAGTAATTTTTGGAAACTTCATAATTTTGAAGTCTACGTTCAATTTAAAAGAAAAAGTCACTCTTGCAAAATTTTGATTAGATATTATAGTTTAGGAGATATTTGAGTTTGAAACTTTGGAAAACATCCAGAAATCGCCACTTTCCAGAGTCCCAAATTGTTTTTTTCCTGAAAATTTCTCGTGTTTTGGGAAAAAAATGGTGGTTTATCAACAAAGAAATTGTAGAAAACCTATTTCAGCTGAGAAATCATGAGTTTTTTTGGATTTTAATTTTTAGACCTTTGAAAGTTGTGCTTTTGAGATGTTTTCCAAACCTTCAATCCTAAATATCTCCCAAACAAAGCCTCTAATCAAAATTTTGCAAGAGTGATTTTTTCTTCAAAAATGAACGTAGAATTCAAAATTATGAACGGTTTCCAAAAATAACTAGGGAGGGTGGAAAATAGGGGGGACGGGAAGTAGGGACACTCCCTAATGTCCTACGCCCCTGAAATTTTTTATGGAACATGTTGTGGTGATCGGCCTAGCCTAAAATTAAAATAGTTAACTTAAGCATAAGAGCGGAGCTGCAGCTGGTGAAATTCAGGAAGTAGGAGGGGAAAGATGCATGGCTTGAGGAAGCCGAGAAAAAGACGCAAGGGGGGTTGGTGTGTGAATGTGACGCAGTGAGGACACCTTGCTTTGCGCTCCTGCTATTATTGTTATATTATTTGTTGATCAAGCTGTTTACGGTTTAGTGATTGTGAGTTTGATGGTGATCGATCGTTGAAGTTAGAAAGGCAAGTGATCACTGATTTGATTTATTTGACCCTAAATTGAGGGAACAGGTGTTCAGAAGTTTATTAGCACAGATCATTGTGAAATCAAAGTCGTACTTCAATTAATTGGTGTGCAATCTCTATTATGAATATTCAGCTGTTGGGACCCAAGTACAGTCGTAATGTCAGATTTAATTGAATTTCAAGAGGTAAATTACCTGGGCTTTCCCACCTGTGAAGGTGCTTCAAGATGACGTGGCTTTTCTTCTCTATGCGGTTAACCCTTTCAGATATAAGCTTTAGTCAGTGCGTTAAAATTATAAGTTCAGAAGAATTAGAAGTGAGAGTTAGACGCGAATAAGAAAGGGTTAAAGTCAGGTGCGGCATTGCGGAACGAACCAGCAAACTCCAAGTGATGTCCGGAGCCTACTAAACTGACGCTATCTTCACAAAGAACCGGGTGAGATGTCACCCTGAACTAAGGCTAAGCCAAAGCAACAATTACCTGACCCAAAGGGTTAATCAACAGGCAGTTAGCGACAGGACAGAGTTAACCCGAATCGTCTGAAAAGATATTCGTGGCAATCAAGCTCTGGCACCTGGCTGCCAACCATCGCGAAGCGGTAGAAAATAAGAGCGGAAAATTGCGGAAATTAGGAAATGCAAAGCGCGAGAAATTCCCCACACAAAATCTGAAAGCCAAGTCATTTGAAGCTACCTGATACATGATCTGAAATAAAGTTCTTTTCGAAAAGTCTATTGAAAGGACTGTACCAAACAAAGACCCAAAGGGTTAATTCATGCTTATCATACCGGTAAATAAACCATCAACTAAAGCTCGAGTTGAAACGTATGGTATTGAACTGACGACATTATGACAATAATTGGGAACCGACAAAACTGGGAATTATTGCAGCTATAAACATTCCAATTTAACTCTTTCAATTAATAACCCTTTAACAGGGGAACTCCACAAATAATGAATTTGCCATGCTGTTTGGAATATAATTAAAATTGTGTAAACTATTGCTAAAGAAGGCAATGACGTATTTCAGGAATTAAATTGTATTGGTTACGAATCTAGTTTAATTAAGCAGTGAAATGAAGAATCAGACAATGAGATTCAGTAAAAGCAAAAGGCTTATGTTTGTTCAAATTTAATCCAATATAATAAAGGAACTTGTGACTTGAATTGTTTGTTTCTATGTAGGAAATAGATTAATTTGGTCCTCTCGTAGGTAGAACCAAGGTTTGTCAACAAAGAAAGGGGTGAACTGATTCACGGGAAACAAAGGGTTAAAATGCACAACGTAAATGGGTTAAAAGGGGGGTGAGCACCACATTGGGCCTGAGACCAGGATTACGAGATAGTGAAAGAGACCAATTAATCCAAATTTGCTACATGGAAAGTTGAAAAATTAAATTGAATAATCACAGACGGAGGAATTTCGCTGGTGTTAAAAAAAGGGCCGGGCAACACTCACACATGGCGGAAGTCGTTCGTTATGTGGGAGCATGAAGAATCCACACCAGCGAGCGGCGGTCTTCGAGGGTGCAAGAAACGGCAATAAGTTACCTGCTTTTGGGCCAGCATGCCGCCAACAACAAAGTCGGGCGACACTCTCTCAATCCATGCATTATATTGCTAAAACTATAACATTCTTCGATAGCCGAGAATTTGGATGCGTTTTATTAAGTAATATCATTAACTTGCTATAAATTAGGTGACAAAGAAAATTAGCAGAAACAGCACTGATTGGTAATAGAAGACAACAAAATTGGTACCTACCCAATCATTGTAAGACAAATGAATTTTATGGGCACCGAATTACTTCACAGCCGAACTGCAAACAGGCTGCAAGTGGAAAAAAACCCACGCACCTAACGTCCTATGCAAACTTTAGGGGGGCAGCAACCCTATCAATTATACATCTGGAATACACACCTTTATGAAATTGATTTGAGTAGAAAAATAGACACTGCATGTACCTGCCGTCTTGCAGTTATAAATTGAAAACCAAAAGGGTTAAAATGGAAAACACTTGGCAAAGTCAGTTAGATGGAGTTCAATAGTTCAATGATTAATAATAATTCAAAGTGGTGTGATTTTAGTTAAGAATTACAGTAATTGGCTGACCAACAAGTTGATTAAATCACTGTAATTTGTTTCGAGTAACCCAATCGGAAGACGAGGACGCCTTTCAAATCGTTCATGAGAATGTATCGACAAGAGGGTGAGACAGGATCGGACTTGGAGTATCCTGCCTGGTTTCTCCATTGGAAAACGAAACACGAAGCCGAAACTGCCAGAACTCTTGGAGAAATGGAACAGCGTTGGCAAGCCACGTTGGACACCTTGATGGAAGCCATTCGACATGGGTTGAATGAAAATCAGGGGCACCTGTCTGCGAGGGGGGCACCCAACAGCGTCGGGGAAATGCTGAACGAGTCCGTTCCCAACACCGTCGAATGCGGCCCTGCACCAAAGCGTCAAGCATCGATGACCCAGCGGGAAGTCGAGGATAAGAATGGAGAGCAGGTACCAGGGAGATTCCACAACAGAGAGAGAGAACTTGATGCAGTGACGTCACTTGATGGAAGTGTAACAAAGATGGTGATAGTAGAAATGAAGCACTACCTATATACCATGCCCCGATTCAATGGAGACTTTCGACAGAATCCTGTAATTTTTCTGGGGAAACTGGAACGATTTTGCCGAGAACGAAAACTTTCCAGTGAGAAAATGGTGGAAATAGCCGTCGAGAGTTTTCAGGGCGAAGCACGATTGTGGGCAAACTTCCACTCCAGCCATTGGAAGACATACAATGAATTTCGAAGCAAATTTCTCTCCCGATTCTGGAATGAAAATGAGCAAAGGAAAATTCGACGAGAAATTCTGACTGCTAGACATCAACCTGAAGATTGCGACATGATGGTTCATTTCGCTAAGTTCGTTGAGCTTGCAAGCTTTTTAACAACACCGATTTCCGAGAAGACCCTAGTACGAGACTTGATGTACCACTTTCCAACTTACGTTCAACACCTGTGGATCGTGAGCGGAAGTAAAGGATCCATTCCAAAGACAGCTGACTTCCTGGATGAACTGGATAAAGCAAAACAAAACGAATTTCTTGAAGAGCCAGCAAGATCGGAAATGCCAAAATTATTACCCAAAGCTGAGGGTTTTGAGAGTCCATTGAGTTCAAAACCATCCAGGAAGCGACGCCGCCGAAGAGGGATGCGTCCATCCAGTTCGCAAGAGTTTGCAGATTCGAGTTGTTGGAAAAACAATGATTGTTTTGCCGGACAACTTGCCACAGAATTCACACGTGAAGTTATGGAATTTTAATTTGCAATTAGACATAGAGCTTAGCTTGTGTAAAGTTTCAGGAACGTCCTTGATGAAAACATCTTTGGGACCAGAGAATGACTGTCGAAGACTACAGCCTGAAAGTTGACAACCCGAGTGCAAATCCAGCACGAAAATTTGAAGACAATGCGCAATTAGTCGTAAGAAAGACCAAGAGGTTTTTATGTCTGTAGACTTTTCCTCTACTAGCTGAGTTTTCCCTCTGTGGAAGGGTTTTTCTCTGTCTAATGAACATTAAGGTCTTGATCTATGAACATGTTAATCATTTAGGATCTCCAATCAAGTAGAATTGTAAAACTATTTTAATGAAACCTAGAATTTAGGGACGCGATTTTGGACCTATTGTTAAACTTCATTTAAACAATAAGCCCAAAAGGGGGGCTATGTGGTGATCGGCCTAGCCTAAAATTAAAATAGTTAACTTAAGCATAAGAGCGGAGCTGCAGCTGGTGAAATTCAGGAAGTAGGAGGGGAAAGATGCATGGCTTGAGGAAGCCGAGAAAAAGACGCAAGGGGGGTTGGTGTGTGAATGTGACGCAGTGAGGACACCTTGCTTTGCGCTCCTGCTATTATTGTTATATTATTTGTTGATCAAGCTGTTTACGGTTTAGTGATTGTGAGTTTGATGGTGATCGATCGTTGAAGTTAGAAAGGCAAGTGATCACTGATTTGATTTATTTGACCCTAAATTGAGGGAACAGGTGTTCAGAAGTTTATTAGCACAGATCATTGTGAAATCAAAGTCGTACTTCAATTAATTGGTGTGCAATCTCTATTATGAATATTCAGCTGTTGGGACCCAAGTACAGTCGTAATGTCAGATTTAATTGAATTTCAAGAGGTAAATTACCTGGGCTTTCCCACCTGTGAAGGTGCTTCAAGATGACGTGGCTTTTCTTCTCTATGCGGTTAACCCTTTCAGATATAAGCTTTAGTCAGTGCGTTAAAATTATAAGTTCAGAAGAATTAGAAGTGAGAGTTAGACGCGAATAAGAAAGGGTTAAAGTCAGGTGCGGCATTGCGGAACGAACCAGCAAACTCCAAGTGATGTCCGGAGCCTACTAAACTGACGCTATCTTCACAAAGAACCGGGTGAGATGTCACCCTGAACTAAGGCTAAGCCAAAGCAACAATTACCTGACCCAAAGGGTTAATCAACAGGCAGTTAGCGACAGGACAGAGTTAACCCGAATCGTCTGAAAAGATATTCGTGGCAATCAAGCTCTGGCACCTGGCTGCCAACCATCGCGAAGCGGTAGAAAATAAGAGCGGAAAATTGCGGAAATTAGGAAATGCAAAGCGCGAGAAATTCCCCACACAAAATCTGAAAGCCAAGTCATTTGAAGCTACCTGATACATGATCTGAAATAAAGTTCTTTTCGAAAAGTCTATTGAAAGGACTGTACCAAACAAAGACCCAAAGGGTTAATTCATGCTTATCATACCGGTAAATAAACCATCAACTAAAGCTCGAGTTGAAACGTATGGTATTGAACTGACGACATTATGACAATAATTGGGAACCGACAAAACTGGGAATTATTGCAGCTATAAACATTCCAATTTAACTCTTTCAATTAATAACCCTTTAACAGGGGAACTCCACAAATAATGAATTTGCCATGCTGTTTGGAATATAATTAAAATTGTGTAAACTATTGCTAAAGAAGGCAATGACGTATTTCAGGAATTAAATTGTATTGGTTACGAATCTAGTTTAATTAAGCAGTGAAATGAAGAATCAGACAATGAGATTCAGTAAAAGCAAAAGGCTTATGTTTGTTCAAATTTAATCCAATATAATAAAGGAACTTGTGACTTGAATTGTTTGTTTCTATGTAGGAAATAGATTAATTTGGTCCTCTCGTAGGTAGAACCAAGGTTTGTCAACAAAGAAAGGGGTGAACTGATTCACGGGAAACAAAGGGTTAAAATGCACAACGTAAATGGGTTAAAAGGGGGGTGAGCACCACAATGTTATGATTGTTCGACAGGGGTATGTCTTCAGGTTCATGTTTTACATTTATCTCTTACCTTGGGGGCGGCGTGTGGAAGCGGCAGCGTTTGGCAAAGAAACTCTTGCACAGTTTGAGTTGGGAGTTTCTAAATGTTTGAGGTACCTAACATTAACATGTAAATCAGTGAAAATTTGTTGAAAGTTGCACTTTTTTCTTTTGGGGGCGGAAGCTGGAGGCGGCGCCATATCAAAAGTAGCCTGTCCTTCCCCATTTTTAGTCAGCTATCCATATAGCGGAAGACTTAGATCGCTATGTTTTCGGGTCTATGTTTTTTCTTTAAATTGATTGGGGGTGGTTTTTAGCAGTTTTTTCATGTCGGCGGCGCATATTGAAGATGGAATGTTTCTGGGCTTACGTTTACATGTGGCAACTATGTATTATCCATAAAATGAGAACACCAGAGCATTAGGTCTGGGAGAAATTGCAATATCATGTTATTTCAAGTTGATCGGGGGCGCTTTTCTTAATGTTAGCGGCGCAATATAGACATTCAATATAGCCTAGCCCAGCTTTGGGAGTGGCAGCTATGTAACAGTAACAGCAAAAACATCAGAAAGCTAGGGCGTCTAGTTTGCGGGGAGTTTGAGGAACGGACGGACGGACAAAGCCGCTGCAATAGCGATTTTCATCAAGATGGAAAATGCGCCTGAAACCATTTTAGAAGACCTATTGTCACACTCGTCAATTGAATCAGTCGTCGCTTCGCTCCTCGTGCTTCAAAATGAAGCGTGTGACAATACAATGTCTTATAATAATATACTATTTTTTCTGTCCAACCTTAACCCAACGTTGTGGTGCTGTAGATCTTCACTTGTACTGAGAATTGGTGGCAACTGAAATAATTTACAGTTCCAAATATACTGAAAAGTCCACAAGCTGTTCTTCAATAATGGCAAAACCCGAGGCAAAACCTTTAATTTGTAACAGGCTAGATCTATGACAAGAAAAAAGACACCTGTATTTCAGATTGCATTGGATTTTATTGTATTAATTACACTATAAAGAAAAGACTGATACGTATTAATTAATCATGATCATAAAAACACATGACTTTTAGTGGAATTTTGTCCAGTTATTATCAAGTCTAACATGTACAATAAAATAATAAAACGATTCAATCGACACAGAAAAAAACATTAAATTAAATAAACTTAAATTATTACTATGTATATTTTATAAATTTCACTTCAATTTTATTTTCATAGGGGCTCTTCTAGCATGGATTCTTCTAGCAAAGATAAACCGATTGTAGTGTTTCCATTTTAAAGCGGTCTTTACAAAATAAAGAAAAAAAGAACAACAGGAAACTAGCCCACAATCAATCTACCCCTCCTACTTAATGTGGACAGTTATTTGTGCTTTCATATGAGGTGTGTCTTGTCAGTTGTCACAGGTTACAAACCATGAATAATATATTACACTATAAAGAATTAAGACCGGCAACACCTATTAATTAATATTTTGTTTATGTTCATAAAATTACCAACTACGCGGCAAACATTGAAAGACTATTGTGGTGCAAAGAAGAATATGAGGATCATAATTCGAAACAAGCTAGTAGTACTGCATTATACCCTATGTATAATAAAAACTAATAACATACTTAATAAAACGTTAAATTCGATATTTTGAACATAAGTGATATGATGGGTTTAGCTTACATTGGCATTAAGCATACATAATAATAATAACAATAAGGATTTGTGTGGTTTTCCATAAAAATATCACAAGTGCATTCAAATGAACAAAATCAAGGCTGTAAAACTCACCGCGCTGTAAAAATCACCGCATTTAATATCCTTACAAGCTAGAAGTAAATGGCTTTAGTTAATCGTGAGGGTTTTTTCTTGGCTGTTTTTTTTGAGATCCTGATACGGGGAAGTTGATTTCTTGATTATTTTGTATGAATTGTCATGTCTTCGTGGGAGCATAGTTGACTTTTTCTTGGTGTGTGACTTGGGTTGGATTGCTATTAGGCGAAGTACATGACCTTCTTTGTATCAGCGTGGACTGTTATCGCCCTAGCCATTGCCCCTGGAGTGCGATCTTCTGATGAACCAGACTGGTGGGATCCTTCTCCACTGAAAAAAAAACGGAAGAGTCAAGGACTTGAGTCGCACAAATACGGTTTGTGGGCTTCAAATCCAAACAGCGCAGTTTCAAGCCACAAAGTGATCAAACAACGGACGTTGGGCTCAAGCAGTTGAACAGGGGACCAGATCAGCAATCAAATGAACAGGTGATCAATTGAACTGGCCCACCCAAAAATTTCACGCTACCTCAAGATCGAAAATATCGTAAAAAAAACAACTGATTTAAAAGTATGTGGTCATGCCGGATAGATCATTTCAAAATCAACCAATAAAGATAGAGCTTACCTATCATGCTCTTTCTCCACCAGATGATACCTCGCTCTGAACGCTACCAAGTGAGCATAGTAAGCCGGGGCGGGTATCGATACAGATCGTGTGCATCGAACGTAAGTGTGGCACAGTTGATACGTCAGACATTGTAGTTCGTCAGAATCTAGGTGGGAGTCGTCCCACAAGACATGGTAATGTGATGGTCGTGAGGTGCCCTGTAATCATTATCAGGTGCTTAGTACATTGCACTTGCACCAAGAGCCAAAAAAAAGATTAATCGAATCAAGAGCATACCTGGATGCCCTGGTGGCTGCACAAGTAAAAGTCGAACTCTGTGGGATGCGTGATACCGACATCGACGGTGGTACCAGCAGGAATGTTGCCGCTCTTTCCGCTCTGTTCCTTCTTGTCGGCACAGAAGAGCCTCGTGTGATGGCGTTTCTGCACCACGATGAACGTAATGCCCGGCTTGTAATCGGCTTCGAGTTTGATGCAGGCCTCGCGAATGGCCGTCAACTCGTGCTGCAAAAGCTGCAAGAATTGTCCCTCAGACACACCGTCTCGATATAAAATGATCCGATGGGGCTTGTAGCCGCCTGTTGATTTGTAGAACATGATCAGAAGTTCTCTGTGGGACAAAACAATAACACATGCCATTAGAAACGACGAGGTTCTGACGTGTTGAAGCCGAAAAGTACATACCTGACCATTGAGCTGAGCTCTTGGATGATCTCTTGTCTGTGCTGCTGCACGCGTACAGTAGCTGCGTATCGCGATGGGTGGGCGTCCATCGAGCCTACCACTGCTGCTATGGAAGGTTTCTTGTTGTCTCCGGCTGGTGGGTGTGTGACATCGGCACCCAGGAATATGACGGGTTCGTTAAATATCTGAAAGAAACATCACTTTATGAAAATTCAGGCTTTTATTGAATTATTCTTGGAAACATTGAACTCTTCAACAATCAATCTGCTAAAATAACACCATCTACCGGTTTTGCGGGTTTCACTTGAAAGAATTTGGTGCGGCCGAGTTTGACGCTCAACTTTGATCCGATTTGGCCAGCCCACGTCACTGTTTGCTCTACCACAAGATCTCACGTGAGCGCTCTTCGCCTTATTACTTCGAGAGTTAGCTTCAAACAAAAACAACTCACCTTTGGTCTGATTGATGGCACAAGAATGCTGTTTATTCCGCCCAGCTTCACGTTAATTTTGAGGCATAAGTTGGACAGTGTTTGCGGTGACGTCTTGTTTACATTTTTGGCTTGAACACATTGGGTGGCCATCCCTAATACTGTATCGCCTACCCTCTTCACCTCGGCTGGAAGTCGAAAAAAATCCATGTTGACTTGAATTTCATCACAAAATATTAAAATAACAGAACTCACCATAGACTGGTGTTTTTCCTGGCAGCACGACAACAACGAGTTGCAATGATTGGAAAGTGGATTTCAGATATCGGAACATGGGCTCCACCTGATCCGGCCCTGTGGCGTATTTACAAAAGCATGGCTGGCCGATGATCGGCATCCCGGCGTCATTCGATATTTTCTGCAGCTGCTGCGTAAAGTTTCTGCAAAAAAATATATTTTAAACACATCTTTCATCAAGTTTTCAAAATTGCGAAGCAACTCTTCGGGGGTCCTGTTACTGAATCGGGAATGTATCACATCAACGTCTAATTGTGATTAGTTGGAGCGGTAGACCTCGACCTCCAATCAAGCACAATCAGATGTGATGTGATGCGTTCCCCAATTCAAAAAGATCGTTTCCGAATTCAACTTACCTCAAGGCGTCCTCTCGGACGGTTCTTTGTGGCGCAAAGCAAGCTATGGCCCACACACGTATCTCAACACCAGTGAAGAACTGTTTGCCACGCATGTCCCACACGCCTTGGTTGGGCATGGCCTGCTGCTTGCTCTGTAAAATTTCAAGATCGCATAAATTTCGATGTCAGTATAAAAATCGGCAACCCCTTTCCCTCTCTCGTTTCAACATCAAAAGCACACTTAAAGAGTCTCGCCACACCAGTAATATGCTGTCGCTCCACTATAGAAACACTCGCCCTCCTTGATGGACACACTAGACGAGACGCGCTCTCTCCATTTCAACTTCAATTTTGTATTCACGCAGTATCGAAATGTTTGAACGTGCGATATTGAACTGTATGATGAATGTAGCACCGTCATGTTTTTGAAATCCTTGCATTTCACAAATCTGTTATAAATATTTGACCAAAGTCGTTTTTGGACATTTTCACTTTTGAGGCATCTCACGTACGTACGGCACAAAAAACGGTTCTGTCACCCCAAAACTTTCCCCGCGAATAGCAAGGAACGGATTTTTGTAGGAGACGTCGAAGATGGAATTTGAGAGAGAGATTGAAACAGATTTTGAGGCATCTTCCATAATTGAACAAAAAATTGAAAAATTTTTCGGAAAAACCTTAAAGCTTTTTCTAAATAATAATCCCATTGTGAAAATGGTCGATTGAGGCTTCATTTCAAGCTCCATCATTTGAGTCTGGTCTCGATAAGCCAGGCTGGTTTTGCATTTGAGTAGTAGGTTTTCAAAACTTGATATATCCACAAAATGAAATTGGTGAAAATCATTTTTTAATTAGAATTTGGGCCTCCCCATTTTTGTCATTTTGTCTTTCAATAATGACAAAGTGTCTAGTTGGAAAACAGGCGAATAATGGGCCTGTACAGTGTACTTTAAATTTGCGATTTCATTATTCATCTAAATATATTTACATACAAGCGAAACAGTGAATATTCGTCTGAATGTATTCTTTTGTTTTGCTCTACAAAATTTGTAAAAAAATAATGAAAAATGCTACAATCATTCGGCAAGTTCAAACGCCAAGATCGAGCGCCATTTCTGACGTTCACCGTCCCCGACCACTTATTAAACCTTCCACCTCTTCCCACCGCACCAGCCGGGCGGTGATTGTGACAGCGGGTTGGATCAGTAGCGTACTATCGTGCCAATGTAGTGCAGTATGGGAGAGGATTTCAACGACTCCCCATCAATGAGTTGATTCAAACTCGAGTTCATTGCTTTGTTACATCAACAACTATTTGTCTAATCATTTAAAACACTTGAATTAATTTTGATCTCAAGGTTTTTGCTATTTTCACACAAGTTTCGTAAGTAGAACAAAATCTCTACGCCACTGTTATAGCGTTTTCGAGTCACTAGAACCAAATCAGTTGATTTGATTGGTTTTCCAAAATCCTGGACCAATAAGTGATAACGATTTTCGAGCTGAACTAGCTCAGTTCTAGTGACTCGAAAACGCAGCGTTTCTGCGCTTTGAACGCCACTTTGCCACACCTCCGATCCATACGATTGGATGGGGACGATGACGACATATACGGCGCATATACAATGCCAGTTTGAAAATGGGAGTGAAATTCTCGAAGTAGACTATTTTTTTCTCCCTAACATTTTCAAAATTTCGCAAAAACATAAAATACGTAAATTTTTATTGATCATTGAACTTTCTGCTCAAGCAAAACAGTTACATTGTATTTGATCACTAGACGAGAATAAACCCCAAATAAAAATTAAATTGTACCACTATCAATTCATGCATACAGGGTGTCCCAGCTAAAACAATCCAGCGCGATTTTCTCAGAAAATATCAAGGCAACAAGAAAAAATTTTCAATTGGGGGGAAGCCTGATCTTTTAGCTTCCTTTTGAAGGGGCTCCGATGCTTGTAGGTGCTCTAGTTTCCAAGAAAATGCAATTTGAATCTGGCGAGTCCCAAGAATTCGAGAATTCATGACCGATAAAACAAAATACTTCAGATGGAAAAAAAATCCTATTTCTCTGGGCTTTTCATTGATGTGTCGCTGATGTCTGTACCTGGCCCAATAAGCCAGAAATTCTGCCTCAAAGTCCAGCAAACACAATAATCGGAATCCGTGACGTCACTGATCACACACTTGTTGATTTCAACACCAGCCGTTACTAGCACTTTTTCACTCAACATACCTGGATTCTCCATAGCAATGAATACTGGCTGATGTGAAAATCAACAAGTGTGAGATCGGTGACGTCGTTATAAATTCCGATTATTGTGTTTGCTGGACCTTGAGGCAGAATTTTTGGCTTATTGCGCCAGGTACAGACCGATATCGGCATTGAGCAATTTTCATATTGAAAACATCAGCTAAAATCAGTTTAGGATCATATTGGTCAGCAAGATGGTCAATTAAATTGTCGGAATATAAATATAAGAATGAAACTATCTACAAAACCAGAAAGAAACATTCTGACGTGGATTGTTCATCAGTATCTTGTGGCCAAACTGACAATACAATGCAAGTTAAAGCAAATGAAGTGCCTACTTCCGCGGTAGAAATAGACACAATGGACGAGGCTCAGTGGGAAGACAGAGATCTTGTAAAAATGAAATTTTTCAAGTACACAGAGCCGTAAAAAAAACTACCCCAAGAAATTACTTCGATTCAACACATTTAAAAGTGAAAGCGGCGAAGAATCGAGAGCAAGTTCATGGCTCAATAATTCAAAATGGGAAAAAAGGTTCGTGGAAAAAATCAACAACACGAACTGTTGCGTTGTTGATTGCCTTATTTGACAATTATTGACATTTGTTTCAAACGCGTTTTGATGTCTACGTTTTTGCCGAATCTGACACATAGGTGGCGCCCTCTCATGGTTTTTCTCTAGTTTTACTCGACCCCAATAAATAGAGCCCACGAGTGGAAGGTGCAAAGAATTTGATCGCGACACAAAAAAATTCAATTTATGAAATTTTGTATCACGTCATTTAGGTCCCACTAAAATACTGCAAAAACTTAGGGGACCGAAGGTTTGGAAAAGGATGTTCATAAATCTGTAAAGGTTCTCTAGCGCGAAAGGGTAATGAAACCAGCAGGATTTTACAACCCATAAAACCAGATCGCCTTTCGAAAAAGTAGGTATCGACCTACTTGGTCCATTCCAAAACAGCAAATATGGAAAGCGAAAACCGAAACCCAACCGAAGCCGTCGCAAAATTTATGGGTACACCGACACGGCGCTACGGAAATTGTCCTGAGAATCCTGAGTGAAGTCTGAGTGAAGTTTTCATGTGCAAAACGATCGAGCATCTCAACAGCATGTGCACCGAATAAGAAATTTAGCAATGTATTAACTTTTACAAATTAAATTTGTAGTTAATTCTTGGGAGGTTGAACAACCACTTTTATTAAATGTCGACGTTTTGCCTATGACTGCATGTTTTCGACAAAAAATTAATAGGATTTTTATACTTTTTAGTCTTTTTACGAATTTGGCCACCCAGGATCGCGGTAGATTGGGTTGTATTGAAAGAGCTAGTACTTATGCTAATTTCTGATCAAAATTGAAATTCTATTTTGACGTAGAGCGAGAGCATATCATTGGTGTGGTCAGACATTGGTCAGACTCTTGAACTCGACTGAAAAACTTGAAAGACAACAAAAAAACGACAAAAAATAAAAAATACAAATATACAAACTTAAACGTAATAAAAGAAAATAAAAATGCAACTTGAAACTAACGTGCCAGCCCACCTGTCCGCTGAGGGATGCCACCCTGCCGCCATATTGGAGCTTTGGAGGAGGCAGTACTCTACCTCTAACTTCCATCATGTTGTTGCTTATTGTCAATCCGAATTCTTGGACGTAGGGATCGTTGTTGAAGTCCGCCCGTCGCACCAGATTGTTGATTTCGCGTTCGCGATCAGGTGCAGATCTGGAAGAATTCAATTGTTGTGCTCAGTAAGTCAGTTCTCCCAGCTCTTTGTAATCACCAGTTTCACGCAGGCTGAATAACTTTTAGCAAAGATTATTGTCAATTTCAAGTCTGAGGGGCGCAACCATATTATCATACTATTTCCAAGCTAGAAATCTATGGACTTACGAATTCAGAAACGCCTTAGCAGAGTGTAGTTCACAGCCAAATTTCTAGCCTGGAAATAGTATGGGAATATGATGGTGTCTCATGGGCTTTATTCTGAATTTTATCAGTGTCATAGTTCAAATAACTTGAATACTTACGGTTAACTATGTTAACCATTGATACCAAAGATGTCTTAGCAAAAATTGCTCCTAAAAATTTTGCAGCTAATAAATAAAAAAATACTCAATAGATTTTACAAGGATCCATGTATCAAGAGAATGATTACAATAGAATTGAAGCAATCGAACATTTCTAATAGTCTATACGGAAATCGGCCAAAAAAAGATATGAATTGAGTACCTTTAATTAGAAAATAAATCTTATTCACCTTGCAGTAGCCTTGATCATTGTAGACGTCTGCATGTCGGTCAGTTTCTTGATGCAACGTTGTCCAGCAACAATGTTGCACACTTCCAAAGGCAAATAAGTGTGTTTGTGCTCTTGGCCTACTTGAAGGCATGGTAAATGCGGGTATCGCAGTTTCATTTTGTACTTATCCAGAAAATATTTCGCTACGGTACATTCGACAGTTTGTCCATTATCTAGCTGCAGAGGGAATCTGAAAAATATCATCAAAGCAATTAGCGGAGATCTCTGAAATAACACAAAGGAAAGAGAAAGAGTTAATGAATGAACTAAACTGGACCGAAATTGAAGTGGACCACCTCGAAATTTTGCCTCGGTTAAAATAAGGATATCTCGAGAAAATCTGCCCGATTTTGGAAATTTTAGTGGTATTTGATATAGCAATTATTGGACTAAAAAGTACCATGTTAGATCAATAGATTCAATTTTTCTTAATATACTTTCCTACCGGCACTTCAGGTCAGTAGCTGGAATTGCAACCACCAATCAACGTCGTTCCTGACTAGATACCGACAGTCTCAAAAACACTATAGGTGAGGGATCATAAAGTTTTAGTCCTATAGAATACTACATCAGTGACGTCACGTTGCCTAGCAGTAGCCTGTCAAAGAGTACGTCGCTAGGCAACGTGACGTCACAAAGTGATAATCTACTCATCAATCATCATACTCGGGCCCCAGTTCATATTTATCGTAAACGTTCTGTTACTACATTTCGTGAAAATGATGAACGACAAGCGCTTACTTGCATTATGCTAGGAATGGCAGACAGGATTTGACTTATTTCAAATTTGAATAACTAACCCATCGTTTTTCAAATTTGAATAACTTATCAATTTTTTTTTATTCGGGTAATTCTGGATTGAAAGCATCAATTTTACGAGTAGTTTCAAACAAGAAGTCAAGTTTTAAGGTCAAGAATTGAACACAGAAAAAAGAAAATAAAGCAAAAACCGTCAATCAACTTACGACTGCATCTGTGCTGGTCTTCGAGTGACGTTGCAGACGCGGTACTTGCGTCTCATTGTTCCACAATGTGTGATTTCGATTTTGAGTCCCTTGATTTCCTTTGTGAACTTGACCCGCTGGCTGTCGGTCAACGGCTTGCGCTGCTCGTTGATGTCCCTAATGTCTAGAACTTCGCACATGAACTCTATCACCGGTTGAGCTTTGTAAAAAGCAGTCGCAGATACTGTGGACAAGAAAATTCCGAGCATGAAAATTTTTCACAACAAGCTCTTCACATAACAATCGTAAATAATTAATTGCCGGTCAACCAGGTTCACTCAAAGTTGGCTTTGGAAGCATAGTTTTCATCAATTATTATTCGAATAACTAGATTGCCTAAATGGCAAAATACTGGCTCTGTTCTCGATAATCTGGCTCTTCCAAAATGGTCATATTATTATACTGATCAATACATTATGAGTGATATACCTACAGGTTGTTAGGTACTGGTTGTTACAAACATTGAGAGATGATTCTTCACTAAAAATGAAGTCAAAATAATTACATTTTCATGGGCGTAGATAATGAGGAGTGCTTCCTCTTCCTTCCCTTCTATTCTTACCACCCAGTTGTTTTTTAAAATTACCAGCTGACAAACAACAGGGGGAAAGGGGAGGCACCCCCGATATCTTGGCCCCTAGAAAATTTTAATGGCACACGTTGTTACTGCTAGGCAGAGACTTGTTTTAGTACACTTTGTGTACAACTTTACCAAAATCGGTTCAACGGTTGAAAAGTTAGGTAAAGAAACTATTTTAAAGACTCGCCTTAAACATTGTAAGAAACTCACCATCAATATTCAGCATCATTTTCCACTGGCTCGGCCTCACAGACTGATGGAAACCGAACCAGACCTCCCGGCCACCCCCGAGCGGGTGATAGTAGCCCTCGGGGCTGCTGAAAAAGCTGCGTCCGACCGGCGTGTAGTTCATGGATGGCAAATGCCTCATGACCACGTCCAAAGCCAGTATGGCCTCGTACGGGATCTGTCGCGTCCTGCCTTCGAGAGCCTCTTCGAGTCCGTATAGCGACACCTGCGCCACCCACTTGATGGTCACCCTGAACAGTCGGTCTTTGCCTTCACCGGGGAGCGTCACCTCCAGTTCCTCCCTGGAGTTGCCGATGGGCAGCGGGTCCCTGGTGTACAGGTTGTTGCGACCGTCAAAGACCGGCTTCAGGTTGCCGAAGATCTTGCCGTAAGCGTGCACCATTGTTTCGATGATTTCGCGGTTGACCTTGCGCGGGCATTTGTCCGGCTGGATGCTGACGTCGTAGTGGTGGACGAAGCCCCGAGGCATGGTCACCTGGAAATGGTTGGCCTTGAGGCCGATCGGCCTGCCCTCACGGCCCAGGTTTGGCCGGCGTGGGCACTGGAACACCGGCGGATCGGCCGTGGGTGGCACGGTGGCCAGGGCCGTGCTTGTGGCCCCGACCACGGCGACTGCCGTGCTCGTCGCCCCCAACGTGCTGCCACTTGCCGATGCTGAAACAAATGAGAAAAATCAGTTATTTGATACGAATCTTTAGAATTTACCTTATTTGTAAATTAATTACGTTCTTCTCAGCCAAATTTGTTAGTTGTTATTTTCTTGAACTGAAGCCACAACATGAGGGAATAGGCTCGACAAGGTACTGTTTCTTTCATATTGAATAACATTACAATATCAGGCGTTTGTTCAAAAAAGTGGTCGACGATAATTTTTCAGCAGAGCAAGGAGAAAAATTATTCAAGTGCCATGGAAACTTTCATGAAACGAAGGGAAGCGCGCGAAGCGAAATTAAAATCATGTCAATGTGATGTGCACAATAAGCATTATAAAATTACGGCAAATAAGTAGTACTTATACAAGCAAAAAAAAGGAAGTATTCAGGTTCTTATTGTGTTCACTTTGTTGCTATATCATGTTTAATTCGAGAGTATAGGCTATGTGCCAGACAAGTAGCGCCGCATAGGGCACGAGCGTAAAGTGAAGCTCTCGTTGGACTCAGGTTGGCAGTAGTGTTTGCACCATTTATATTATACACCTAGATTATGATTATTCCCTAAATACACAATAAGCACGCTGGTGTGATGCGAACATTACGCATTCCTTCCACTCTACCAGTCCAGCAAGGGTTTATTATTTTCAACACCATGGGCTCTTGTGTGTCCTACGCCTTGACAGCTGAAGGTCATTCACGCTTCCCATAGGTCGAGAATAGTATTTTATGTATAAAGTACGCACGGATCTTTAGCGGGCAAATCCGCTTGCTTAGAGCGGAGAAGTCCGCTAAACCAGCCAACACTTTCGCGTGTATACCAGCGTGTTCTAGAGCAGCACCTCCGCCAAATGGGTAGATAGATGTGTTCTACTCGCACGTTGGTGTCTCCATGTTATTCCGAACAGTGCAGAGCTTACGCGTATGCTCTTGAATGCACTAGGATTGAAGATTCGCAACTGTTAACACTGTTCGAACGGTCTAGAAGAACCGCGTGTGCTCTCGGTTGCCCGAGAGCCTCGCAGCTCGTATCAATATTTAAAACACTTGCCTTCTCGTTGGATACGGTATAGTTTATTTTCTCTTGATTATGAATCACCCTATATACTACCCAGGTGAAGGGATAGACTGCCTTGAAAATAGCTTTTCTTTAGTACAAATTTTCACTATGCAATGAGAGAACTCATTTATGACTAATTAATTTAAAACGTCCAGTGTTGAACTCTTGCCTTCTCGCTGGATACGGTATAGTTTATTTTCTCTTTAATTATGAATCACCCTGTATACTACCCAGGTGAAGGGATAGACAATATCCCTCTGGGGGACAACTTCTTGAAACAATCATGTTCACAGCGAATAAGAGACTGTTTCACAATATAGCACCACGTGTCATTGTGTCAGCTAATGGTGAAGTATTGGTCGTACGGAACATTCCTGTTACATCTACTAAGCAACAGCACCACCTAAGCACAACTTTTGAATATTTCGCAATTAAAAGAGAATTAAGGATGATTGTGACAAAGCAAGAAGACTCATTTAAATTCAATTAAAGTACAACTTGCTAATCAGAACATACATAGTTTTGAACATTTTTAGACAATCAAAGTGTTCAGATTTGAGAGGTTATTTTTGTTTAAAATGTTAAATACATAGAACGTATATGTATACATAGTACAATTCAAATGAAATGACATCTTGGGAGGCTGTGAAATTTGACATTTGCGTTGTGTTCTTTGTTGTGTTTTCGGAGTCCGGGTGAGTTTCATACGGTAGATTGTCATTAAACTTCCACCTTTCGTTATGAGCTCGATCTAATTTCGCTTAATTTCTAACGAAAAAGTTGAATTCCACAGCCGCCCGAGGTGTCATTTCATTTGAATTGTACTATATATAATTTGTTTCAGGACTCAAAATAAAGAAAAGGTTCAGGCGTTGTTCAGGTCATTGTTCAAGTCATTGGAAAGCAATGATTTCCTGGAAACGCATTGTACAGAGATTTGAGAGGTAAAAACTAAAAAGTGTGCAAGTGGATTATGTGTCTGGACTACTGGAGTGCCGTATTATCGCATCGCTCAACCACTGTATGTTCAACTTACGGTCGTAATTCTTCCCCTTTGGACGTTCCTTGCATTTCTTCTTAGAGTAAGAAGGGATCGTATTTTTCTTAAAGTAAGGCATCGTACGTTAACTTCATCACAGTATTCAACTAAATCACAGAAACTAATTGACTAAATAAAACACGTGGAGCTGGAGCTACAGCCGACACTTCTCCATTTACTGCATTATTACAGTGTCCTTTAGGCAAGCTGAGGTGAGACTGAACCATACAGACTGAACCAGGGAAAGAGAACAGGCCATTAAACTAACATTGAATGGAAAACCGTAACGGTATGTTCGCCTTATCCCTAGTTGACCAATGACCAACCTCAGGTATAAACGGTATCAAGTCATCGTGAGTTTCAGAAAAAAAATCGGTTTTTGTACAGGGTGTTTAACAAACAAAAAACGCGAGTCATAATTCCGGTAGGTATTTATTATACGAATTTGATTATTCACATACAGACCCAAACCTAGACCAATTTCAATGTCAAGCGATAGTGATATTTTGAATAAATTAATGTTTGCTCAATTTATTTGAACTACTTTGTTTTTATTTTCAATATTTTTTTCAAATGACAATCTACACTTTTTTCTTATTTTTATGGATATTTTTTCTGAATTCAAAGACGTGCAACAAGTTGAGTTATGTTAAAAATTGGAAGGTCAAAAAATTAGGTGTTGGTCAGGTCTGAGTTTTTCTCATCATAAAATGTTGAAGCGTACGGTGAAAATCCATTTTGAAGTTAATCAAATGAATATTCACTGAAAAAGTGGATTAGTGGGGTACCTTTATTTTGAAAATAGAAAATTCAAATCTGGCATGCGACTTTATTGAAGAGAAATACAGGGACGATGGCTATTTGATTTCCAAATTTCCAAAAAACGACTAGATTGTAGGTAGTAGCATACTAATCCACTTTTTCAGTGGTATCAGAAAGCCCTTAACATGAATGTCTTGTGTAAGTATTACTACAAACTTACGAAGATGGAACTACCTAAATTTCAACCTGTCATTAATGTTTGGTGAACGGCCATGACGAACGGCTTATAACTGTTCAACACTGACTTCCAGATAGCCAAAATTGGTTAATAATGACTGGGAAACTGGAATTTTGAAAAGCAAGAGCTATGTAGTGCAAATCCAGGGCTCCTTTACCTTTGTCCTTCATGGTACCACCAGCTAAAAGCATCGTCGCTCAATCACAATTATGCATCTTTAGCAATCATTATTAACGGCTGACTAAAACCATGAAGCAAGAAAATTGGGGAGACTGCCCTGTATCCAGTCAATTTAAAAACTGGGGCTTTCATTATTTCAAGTGTAAATGTTGACTATTTTGTTGGGGCTTATCGAAATCTTTCTCGAGATAAGGGCAAAAGTACAAACTGAACGTGAAAGATTCGCAATTCTGCGATCAGATATAATAATTAAAGCCGCGATTTAAATCATATAAAGTGAAAAAAAAATCAGAACGTCTTGAAATTACCTGTAAGTGGATCGGCAAATGACGTTTGTGTTGTGGGGCTGGCTGTTTGTCGAGGCGGGCTGGTCTGCCATGATTCTGAAAAGGAAAAAAAGTACTCATCATTAAAATAATTAATTGGATATTATAATCATTCAACTGTATTTTCATCAACTAATTATTGTAGCATGACATAAATGTTCCGCAGTTGGCCTCTTTTAATAATTTGACATATGTGACAATTCTGACATGCCCACTATTTTCCTTACATTACAATTCTCCATTACAAACTTTTCTGGTGATTCAACATTTTGAAATACCCTGTTTAAGCGTCCCACTAATTTTATGAGATATTTATGAGGTTTCTCATTGATACAAATCTAATGAATGTAGAGTGGTAAGATCTAAACGCTAAACCAGTTTCTCTTGCACCTGACAATGATTATTTGTAGAATTTGCAACAATTTAAATCTGTGATGACCTTGAATGGAATTTGAAATCATCAAAGATATCCTCGAAGATATCACACGCACGAAACTTATCAAAATGAAACTTCTATTCTACAGGGTCCGCCATATACAACAGGGGTGGTCCAGGTTTTAGTAGAATTTGTTCAACGATAAGGCTTTCCTGAGAAAGCATTTTGGAAACGCATATTAACGGAGATGCAGGTCGTCAAAGTTGAACTTGGTCCGGTCATTTAGACCCGGAACTTGGTCATCATAAAATCTACACCGTTCAACCGATTTAGTTCAAATTTTGCATAGACAGTGATATTTTCCAAGATATAGGGGGTCAATGGTTGGGACTTTGTCCCTCACTATTTCCGTTATTTGAAGTGATTTTTGGGAACTCTTTGTGATAGACTGATCAGTAAAAAATATTAACTAGTAGGTACCTAGTAGGTGTGCACTGAATTTCAACCAACGATACAGGATGAGTCATAAATCACAAATATCCAATTTTCTCCATTAACGCCTGTAAAATATTTCACTGGTCCCTAAAATAGTATAATAACTCTTTTCGTTTCTGTAGAATTTTTGCTGGAGTTTTTGAAGGAAAATGAATTTTTGAGATTTATGAATCACCCTGTATAATAATCTAGTTCAGTGCACACCCAGTGGCTGATGATTTTTACGGGCTGAGCTGCCATAAACAGTTCCCAAAAATCACTTAAAATAATGGAAATAGTGAGGGGCGAAGTCTCAAAGTTTGATATCTTTGAAAATAGGGTAGTATAGGGTAGGCTAGTGACCACTATCAAAAATATATAAACAAGCGAATATGCCTCATGGGCATGAAGCTCAGTAGCGCACTTCCTTTTTGAAGGATTAGTGAACGCAAGATGTCAATTAGGGTTCTACCGTTATTTGGGCAAAAATTTCAATTAGTGGACGTGGTAGGAAAAAACAAGTTGCAAATGATGATAAAGGCAAACCACTTTGCAGGATCGTAACTAAGACTCAAATAAACGATTTGACCCGCAGTGCTTTTTTTTTCGTCCCTTAGGATTTGAATGGCGCCCCTTTTTCAAAATGGCGGATTTTATCTAGGGGCAGAAGGTATCGATTAACCTGGTGATGTCCAGCTTTGTTAAAATATATGGAGTCATGTCTCGATCGGTTTCTGGGACATCAAACACTATTTAAAAAAATGGTGGAACATTGACATCTGTCGCAGGCAAATTTGGTGGAGGCGCCAAAATGAATTTAGTACGGTCATAAGAAAATCGCTGTAACATTTTTAGTTTCCAACCGATTTTAACACAAGACATCAATTTTGTAGAAAAGTGAATTCTTCTTGTTATCCCATACCTACCTCCCATAAAAAAGACATTGAGGAATGTTGAAAAAAAAATTGAAAAATAATTTGAAAAAAAGATTTTTTTTATTTTTTTATTTTTATGAAAATTGCCTTATTTGTAGATTTCGATGTGCCCTTTCTAAATTTGCATTTTTCCGATTAATATCTTTGCAGTGCGCACCGCCATCTTGAAAAAATGATATCTGAAAAGAAGTTTTTGACAATATCTAAATTTTAGAGTATGCAAAATCAAAATGTCTAGATACGTATGAAAGTAAATTAAATTCTCCACAATTTGACACCTGAACCATCTTTGTGCGACTCGGGGCTCTTGAGCTAGAGCTTCCGGAAGTATCAATTTTCGGTGTTAAATAGTGACCGCGCCTACCGGATTTCACCACTGGATCACCACCATGTCTAAATCACGTTACCCATCGATAACGCGTCGTCATTTATTACAAATCATGAACATTGGTGGACCTGGCACAGCCCCAAGAGGTGATTTTCAATTCTTTTGGAACCGAAAATTGATACTTCCAGAAGGTCTAACTCAAGAACCACTGGCCGCACAGAGCTGGTTCAGATGTCAAACTGTAGAAGATTGAATGTGCTTTCATATGTATATAAACATTTTAATGTCACAAAGGCCAAAGTTCAGATTTTGTCAAAAACTTTTTTTCAGACATCATTTTTTCAATATGGTGGCGCGTGCTGCAAAGGTAGAAATCGGAAAAGTACAAATTTAGAAAGGGCACATCAAAGTCTACAAATAAGGCAATTTTCATGGAAATGAAAAAATGAAAAAAATCCTTTTTTTTCAAATTATTTTTTAATTTTTTCTTCAACATTCCTCAATGTCTTTTTTTATGGAAGATATAAGGTAACAAGAAGAATTTACTTTTCTACAAAATGAGATGTCTTGTGTCAAAATCGGTTGAAAAATAAAAATGTTACGGCAATTTTCTTATGACAGTACCAAATTCCTTTTGGCGCCTCCACCAAATTTGCCTGCGGTAGATGGCAATGTTCCACCATTTTTTTAAATAGTGTTTGATGTCCCAGAAACCGATTGAGACATAGCCCCATATATTTCTACTAAGCTGGACATCACTAGGCTATTTGATACCTTCTGCCCCTAGAAAATATCCGCCATTTTGAAAAAAGGGCGCCATTCAAATCCTAAGGGACGAAAAGAAAAGCACTGCGGGTCAAATCGTTTATTTAGGTCTCAGTTGTAACCCTGCAAAGTGGTTTGCCTTTATCATCATTTGCAACTTATATTCCCTATTTCGGTTGTACCACGTCCACTAAATCTGGCGGCCAAAATAGCGTCAGAATCATGAAATTTGGCTTGAAAATCGAAATGATCGTACTAATGATGGGTAATAAGAGATTTCAATATGGCGGCCAAGATGGCGGCAGAATGATGAAATTCGGCTGGAGAATAAGAACGATCATACGAAACAAAGGTAAGTCCCAAGCTCCATGAAAATCGTTAGGTGATAAGAAATTTCAATATGGCGGCCAAGATGACGGCAGAGCATCATTTGTCCAAAATTGGATGTATTTTGATGAAGTTCACATCGCCTGTGAATTTCACTCAAATCGGACCAATTTCAGAGAAATTCAAAATGGCGGACCAAAGATGGCGGTCAAGTGACAAAAATTATTAGTCAACTTTATATGGTGGCCACGTATGCATTCGATTGGCGTTGGCACTACATTCATATCTCTTTTCGTTGAGGCATAATTCTCCAAGTTCTATCACTTTGAAACATGTTTAATAGTGAGAATACAAGATGGCAGCGGGGCATCAATTGTCGAAAATTGGATAGATCTTGATGTGGTTCAAAGGATCAAAGATGACGGCAGAATAATAAAAAACCAAAAGTCAACTTGACATCCTGGACATATGTACTATTGATCAGCGTTTACACCACATCGATATCTTTCTTCCCTGAGGAGTTATCCCAGGTACGAACGGACGGACAGACGGACGGACGGACAAAGTGAAGCTAAAAGCGCCTTTTTCCCATTTTTTTGGAAAGTGCGCTGAAAAACATACTAATCGAATGTAGAACCCTAACAACAAGACTTACTTCTCGTGAAAATTCGAAATAATTTTTTTATAAGTGTCTCAAAATCTTCATACCTTGAAAGTAGTTACTTTACGAAAAATTTCAAATCTACCGAGCTTTAGGCGGGCTGTGACGTCCTAATCTGTCGAAAGAAGGGGGGAGACTCCACCTCCGTTGCCCAAGTAAAAATGCTGTGTGTCACTGGCTGTTGAGTGTTGACATTTGCGTACATGACCTAATTTTTCATTGCTCCATATTCAAGCAAAACAACACGAAGCAGAGAAATATGAAGTGGAAGTACACTATTTTACTACTGAAAACCACGATGTCTACTTAACATTTAATAATCAGCTGTTATGCGCGTTGACGCTATAGTGTTTTTCTTCAAGTTTGTAGCTCCACCGCTCCACCTGTTCGTAGCACAAAACTTGACGGTAAGTTTCAATTTACGCTAGGAACTAATAATGCCATAGGTCAAGTACGTTGGAAGGAAAATCCTCATGAAATCAGGTCACTACATGGATGGACCCTGTACATTTTTCAAGATTTATCGTACCACCAATAGAGATGGAGAAGGCTCGCTATTTTGAAATTGTCAATCACCAAAACATCCTCGAAAACATCAGTTTTTCCTGGGCTTCGCAATACTAGGTCAACGATACTAGCCTATTTTTAGCCTATTTTGTTATCTCAAGCGAAATTAGTAGATGAACGGTTATTCTGTTTGTTTAATAATTACTACAAACACCATCATATTGTCCTTGTTTATTTATATTTGTTTTACATATAGAGTGATTCAGAAGTACCGGGCCACCTTCATGGTGTGTTCAATAGAAATTCGTACACCTGTCAATTTAAATGGCAACGATGCATACTCGGTCTAGCTCCCTGACTAGCTACTGGTTCCTAGCTGTCACTGTCATTAGTGTCAACTGGTCTTGTTAGACAGGACAAATATCATGTCACAAGTGACAGTTGGCAGCGATCTCTTGCGCGTTTCGAGCGCGTTGCATTTCCGTTGTTCGTCATGCACATCCCCAAATGATCATTGAACTTAATTCCAATAAAACATTTCCTTTGGATACCAAAATGGTATATAACATTCAATAAATTATTTGTGGAGTTTGAGAGTGGACTAAAATATTTTCTAGTGCTAATTTTCAATATCAGCGTACGAAATAAAATAAAAATCCCGCTGAAGGGTTTTGCGGATTTATTTTTTCCCAAAAGAAAACTTTTTTCAAATATGTATCTTTATTTGGAATTCCAAAAAATTAAACTACTCTCGCCACTGTACCTGGGTCTGAATTTCTACAGCATTTCCAGCTACAACACTTGAACAAAGAAAAGGAAACGAGATATACAGTATGTTCATTAAAAAATTCAATGATGGGAGGCTGTGAACCGATGATAATCTGGCCGTTTTCGGATCGAATGGCCTGCGTCACAGCCTCCCTTTATTGAAGTTTTTAATGAACATACGGTACTTATGCATAGAGTTAGAGATTCTAAAAAGATGAAATTTACAAAAACAAAATCTCCACCAAAACCACATTATTCGATTCTGCTGAACACTGAACCGACGCATCGACTACTAAACAGCCATAGGAAGTACTATCGTGGCCAAAAAAAATTGGCAACCGACTCGGCAATTCATTTTGCAAATAGTAAAATGCAGAGCGAAGCGGAGTGTGAATTTTTCTGAAACTGCTTAATAGTTAGGTATGATATTTAATTCAGAATCAATTCAAATATGGTCATACATATTAAGAAAATAGTGTTCACACTTCACAGCCCACTTTAGTTGCTTGTAAAAATTAATTTTGCAACTCTGGATAAGGCGACTTTTTTTTCTCAGAATCCTTTGTTCTCATGAGAGAAATGCGCAGTATTTGAGTCAGGAGTCGTAATCGGCAATAATGCAGAGGAAGCAACTTTTATGAGACTTCTCATAAAGTACTACCTACTTACGTAGCGAAGCACTGCGCCGCAATTATTTATATTTACCTACATAAATACCTAAATCACAAATTATCCAAACATTTCGCTCAATAACAAATAAAAATAAACTTGACTGGCAAGACCAAGCCGATGAAATGAAAATTCTCGAAGTGCATAGGTATTCCTTAGGTGCAGTTTTCCAGTCCCCGGAATCGATAATAAAAGTCCAGTCAAGACCCAGACTCCGGGGTCAACGAACGTGAATGCACTCTTAATCCGGCTGGAAAATGCACACCCATTAAAAAATCGAGCGGTGTGACGTCAAATTCGGAAAATCCAATTACAAACCACTTTTCGCGAGAAAAGACCTAACCTATAAAATTTTATTGCGTGTGAATCACCCTTAATTATTATTATTATTGTCAAAAAAGTGCACGTGCAATGTGCATACTCGCAGCTTCAGCGATTTTAACGGGAATTTCAAAAAGTTCGTTTATTGTCGTCAAGAATTTAATTTCACGACGGAAATCATGATTGCGAAACGAAAACTGGCTTCGGAAAAACTTCATCGCCTCGAAGCGTGAAAAATGCCATGAAATTATGGTGTTGACCTTATTACGGGCCGCGGGGGCCCCGTCTGAAATGAACTAACGGGCCTCGCTCGAGCGTCTCGAATTTCGCGGCGGCCCTTTAACGGACCCCACGAACGCCCCCAAAAGGGGCCACACAAAGCGATGCGGCGACGGAACGCGAGGAAACCAAGGAGGCCTCGTCAATCAAACAAAACACGATCGACGAAGTGCGCCATTCGAGCCCGCCCCAGCCCACTCGGACTAGCGAAAAAGCAAACTTACGGCCTCCAGGTCCTGGGTACATGTTTACTGCAAGATTTGCACCACAAAACACCCACAAAACACCTCACTAAAACGAAAATACTAAAGGCTACTGCGATCGAGCGACGGACATTTGCAATGACGTCACCGCGACACCTTGGCGGACTGGCGGAGCAAGCGCGAGTGCAGCGCGGGAAATTCAACTGGGTGCGCTTTCGAAGCGTCGGTCGTGGTGCTGTTTTTGCGATTAATTTTTTAAAATGATCCAAATTGTGTAGTGTGTGCCCAGAATTAAAATCGAATAAACGTTAATGGAGCGATTTACGGTGAAAGTTTGGCACTCTGGTCAAAAATCAGGTGTCAGAGATGCATTCCGGAATAAATAATTGTTGTTTTAGTGCCAATATAAAGAGGGCAAGTAGGAGGTGTACTCGTGAATGAAGGGCGCCTGAAAAGTTGCAGCGCGCATGTATGTAAACTCGGCACTAGGTACGTGGTGATAAATGCATGGCCATCGCGCCTTCATTCTAAACAGTCCTATTTTCCAACAAAAATTCATCATTGAGGTCGATTTGGAAAGAGAAAGGATGACTCTATTCATTGACAGCAAGCTTTCAATTTTTTTTAATGCAAAAAAGTTTTTAAAAAAGTGGTTTTTATACATATTAAAAAGAGCCTTTTTTCTTTCTAAATTATGCCCCAACGCTAAATTTCTGTTGAAAAATAATAAGGCTCTTATAGTTTAGCAGGGAGGCGCGAGCGCATAGGTATAGGCAGCGAATAGCAGCAATAGCAATACATGTGGTTCAAATCGCGTTCCTCCAGGAAATTATGGAGAACTTCAGAAGAAGTAGATTTTATGAAAAAAAAAAATATGTACCGGGTGTTTATAAATGATTGTGATCGCATTGCCTTTGGAATCCGCTTTCGATCACTACAAATGCGCCTGTTACTGCGTTTTTCGGCCTGATCCATGCCTGCCGCGATCACAGTTTCTTATAAACACCCCGTATATACAGGCTGTCCGTTTTTCGAGGCTAAGCATGGGTATCTCGCTTATCTTTAGAAATACAGAGTCGGTTAAATTAGAAAAAAGTTGCGAATTTTCATGACGATCAATGATCCAAAAAGATATTTTGACTTGTCAGTTTTAGTTTTCGAGATATTGAGAAAAAACAGAAATTTGTAACTTTTGTTTTAATTTTTTATTCGAAAAACGGTTGAAGGTAGCCTTTTCTAACTAAGACATTGTGAAGGCACATTTCCAAGGGGAATTCAATGTTGCCAAAATCTTCATTCTAGCTTTCAAAACAACCGAGATATGACATTCAACTTTTTTTTCTCTTATGGGCGCCATATTGGATTTTGACATTTTTGAATGCAATATTTTTTTCTGGTTACAACGATGTGTCACATGCCACTGTTGAATTCATGCTTTTGAACAAACAAAAAAATTCCATTTTTCAAAGAGTGCTTTGGAAACAATATCAGCACTGACAATAAAAAAACCCGTAAATGTTGAACATTTATTCAACAGTGACATGTGACATATCGTTGTAACCAGAAAAAAATACCGTATTCAAAAATATCAAAATCCAATATGGCGCCCATTAGAGAAAAAAGTTGAATGTCGTATCTCGGTTGCTTTGAAAGCTAGAATAAAGATTTTGGCAGCTTTGAATATCCCTTGAAAAAGTGCCCCGACAATGTCTAGATTAGAAAAGGCCACCTTAAACCGTTTTTTTTAATAAAAAATAAAAACAAAAATTCAAATTCCTATTTTTCCACGATATCTCAAAAACTAAAATCGACATGTCAAATTTCTTTTTGGATCATTGATCGTCATGAAAATGCGCAACTTTATCCTGATTTAACCGACTTTGTATCTCTCAAGATAAGCGAGATACCCATGCTTAGCCTCAAAAAACGGACACCTTGTATTATCAGAAACGAATAATAACGAAAGAGATATAAATAGGCGTTCAAAGTTGAACTTCAAAAATCGATGTTTTGTCATAAATTTTCAACCGATTTTGTTCAAATTTGAACCAAAGCTTACTGAAATAAGTCAGTATCTAACAACGATAATGCGTTCCATGAAATTTTTTAAGGGACGTGGATAATGGGGTGTACCTCCGCTTCTTCACCCCTATTTTCCACCCCTTGAGTAATTTTGTAAATTGTTCATATTTTTAGATTGTAGATTCAATTTGAAAGAAAAAGTTACTCCCGCAAAATTTTGATAAGAGGCTTCTTTTTTGGGATATTTGGGTTTGAAACTTCGAAAAACATCTCAAAATATCCACTTTAAAAAGCCTAAAAATGTTTTCCTGAAAACTTTTCGTTTATTAGAGAAACAGGTGGTTCATCAACTTAAAACAATCATTAGTTATCTTGGATTTTGATTTTTAGGCCTTTGAAAGTGATGTTTTCGAGATATTCTCCAAAGTTTCACCTCAAATGTCGCGAGAACGAAGCCTCCAATCCAAAATTTTGCACGAGTAACTTTTTCTTCCAAACTGAACGTAGAATTCAAAAATGTGAACAATTTACAAAGTTACTTGAAGGGGTAAAGAATGGGGGTAAAAAAGCGGGGACACCCCCCATTATCCACGCCCCTGAAAATTTTTGATGGAACGCGTTATCAATAGATTTGTTCCATCAGAAATCTCAAACTAGTCAGATAGCCAATGAGAAGCGCCCATATCAGTTTGCAAACTAATTTTCTCGACTCCTATGATGGCTCTGACTAGTTTGAAACCTCTTGATGGAACAAACCTATTGATAACGCGTTCCTTCAGCAAGCTTTGGTTCAAAAATTAACAAAATTGGTTAGAAATTACAAAGTGATGACGAAAAATTCATTCAATCAAATTCAACTTTGGACACCTATTTGTCCGTTATTATTCGTTTCTGACAAATTTTTTTTTGTAAAGTCTACTTATTCTTTGGAAGTTTCCCATCATTTCCTGGAAGGACACGATTGAAATTTGAAACACCCGGTATACAGGAATCACGAAATGGCGCATATAAACAGAACTACGAAATATGGAATCTTCTATGGAACGTAAAAAAAATCTTCGACTTTTATTTTTGAAGTTGTGAAGAGTTAAAGTGTCGAAGTTTGGTTCTTCAAATCCTTCGAGTTCCATTGGTTCAAAATATTCAAAGGAACCTCAAAAGAAACTGTTGGTGGCAGAGTTATAAGAAATAATGCGTGCTTTCCACCTAGCCCCAAGTTCGGTACACCTGCCATTTACGCATGTGCGGGTGCCAAACGGTGCTTTCCATCTACGTGTTCCTACTCGGTTCTGTGCCGTTCATTGGCTCACCTAAAATTTTGTGCCGCACCATGGAACATGTGCCGTCTGGTGGTATTTGTACCGTCTAGGTGGAGAGCACCCATCAACTACTGTGCACTGAATTAGCTACCATGTACTTAAGGTGCGTTCAGTCAGCTTATTTAGTCGCAAGTTTTCATTTTAGTCGTAAGCGCAGCATCGCTTATTGGCTGATCTGAGGAGGCTGGTTCATGACAGCCAATGAGCATCGCTGCGCTTACGACTAAAATTAAAACTTGCGGCTAAATAAGCTGACTGAACGCACCTTTGGCCGCAAGTTTTAATTTTAGTCGCAAGCGCAGCGACGCCCATTGGCTCTTACGAACCAGCCTCTTCAGAACAGCCAATAAGCGATGCAGCGCTTACGGCTAAAATTGAAACTTGCGGCTAAATAAGCTGACTGAACGTACCTTTATGGTGGCCCGCCCTACATCGAGCATCAAATGCTGCAGAATTCTGATTGGATGGGCAAAATTCAAAAAGTTTTGCCGCCATGCTGGTAGCCAGCCAACTTCTTTAGCAGCATGGCGGCCAAACTTTTTGAATTTTGCCCATCCAATCAGAATTCTGCTGCAAAGAAAGCTGCAGCATTTGATGCTCAATGTAGGGCCACCATTATAAAGCGTGAGTCAGAAACCTCGAAAATACTATTTTTCAAGGATATAATTTCTCAATTCCTAAGTGTTTTTTTTACGTCGTGACCCTCATCCCTCAACCAAAGCCTGTCTACAGAAAAAAATTAAGAAAATAGGGGCCAACTGAAATCGCTTTGACAACATATTGTATACAGGGTGTTTATTTTTGGAAATATGCGAATGGGTCAAAATGTGGTCCTTCGACCCCTTCTATTTTGATTATTTGGAATTGAAAGAATGAAAGATTTTAGTGAACTCTTTTCATCAGACCAATAAGCAAGTTTTTTGAACCTTTAAATGTGTTTTGTAATTTTATTTACTATACAGGGTGAGTCGTAACTTCTGAGAATCCAGTTTTCTTCAAAAATGCATGCAGAAAATTTGATATGAAAACTATTTGTGTTATTTGTTGCTCTACATCGGTTCATCGGTTTTATAGGCCCTATAGAACCTTCCACGGGCATTTTCAAGGAAAAATAGATTTTCAGGATTTATGACTCACTCTGCACACTAAATAACATTATAAAACACTTTCAAAGGTTAAAAAAATTTGCTTTTTGGTCTGATAAAAATAGTTTATCAAAATCTTTCAAAATAACGAAAATAGAATAGAAAGGGGTCGAATGACCACCTTTTGACCCTTCATTATTTCCAAAAATAAAAATCATAAATTTGTTTCAACATTTTTCTGGCACTTTTGGAGCATTTTCCCAACTGAGGTTCAATTTCCCACCCCAAGTTTGCAAACAACCTGTATTTTGAAATTTCAATTTTCGGAAAATTCGACTTTATTTTTCCGAATATTTTCTTTTTTATTCGAAAAAATACCCCTACCCTCTTGCCAGTTTTCGAATGAGTGTCTGCAATTTTTTCGGTAGACAGGTTCAGCCGAGGGCCACGACAGAAAAGTCGGTCTGTGTCTCTTTCGCACTGCCGATGCCGGTAGTCCGCAGTCCGTCCTTGTGATGGAAATGACAGCCTTTTAACAATACCTCTCCAGACCCCCGGTTGATCCCTCAACCGTAAAGCAGATGGTCACACGGTTTTCTACCAAGGAATGTTGGGAGTTTTTTGGAGAAATTGTATTCTTTTTGTTTCATGACTCACCCTGTATAGTAAATGTAAATGGAAATGGAAATCTAGTAGCTACAGACTAGACATCCAGTGGTTATGGTATTTCTCTCACAATTTTGCCACCAGCAGGTTACCAAAAACCACAATATTTTGAAATGTACCTAGAAACTAGAGGGGTTCGAAGGACCAAACTTGTACTCTTTTTTTATTATTATTTTTTTTATGAACTTCAAAGAAGATTCTATAAAGGGTGATTCAAATTGAGTTTCCACATGAGAAGACGCTGTATTATTGACATTTTAAGGAATTTTTCAATGTCAAAACGATATTTGTGATGTAGAAAGAGGCACAAAATTGTCTGTGGAGAAAAACACCACTGAAAATCGGGTGAAAATTGTCCAAGCCTATTACAAAAATGGACAAATCAGAAAGATACGCATACTCCTTCTAAAATGTACACTTTTGTAATAGGCTTGGACAATTTTCACCCGATTTTCAGTCGTGTATTTCTCCGGAGACAATTTTGTACACCTTTCTACTTTACAAATATCGCTTTGACATTGAAAGATTTTTTGAATTGTCAAAAATACAGCGGCTTCTCATGTGAAATGTGAAAACTCAATTTGAATCACCCTTTATATCGCAGTCCTGATCGCATTACTGTTCTGGTGCGCCATTTCATGATCACACCATGTGTAACGGAAACAGGAATATTAAAAAGAAACTCGCAAAGAGATGACAAAGAATAAAAAATTAAGGGCACTTTCCTGATTAAAAAAAGTCAGAAGTGCCTAATAACGGAGATATAGAACTTGGAAGTTAGAAATAAAAAAAAATAGCGTAACTTTTGAACCGTTAAACCGATTTTGTTCAAATTTGAACCACAGTTTACTTGAGCGAGTGTTTATCGAACGATAATAACGCGTTTTATTAAAATTATCCAGAGACGTGGATAATAGGGGGCACCCCTCATTTTGCCCCTCTAATTTTCTACCCTCTTCAAAAATTTGAAAAATTGTACATATTTTTGAGTTCAATATTCAATTTAGAAAAAAAATTCACTGTTGCAACTTTGAAGAGCTATAGCTCCATTATTATGCACTTCTGAAAAAAAAAATCCGGGAAAGTCCCCTTTATTTTAGAGGATATTTGAGAAAAAATGATATTTGAGTTGAGTATAAAAAAATCTAACTATATATATTATACAATCATAAATACTATATAGATATTTGGAAAACTGGTTGTTTCTTAGCCAGAATGATGATTTCTTGACTTGAACGGTTCTAAATTATTTCAGGGATCAATATCAATGGGATATTTCACAGGCATTTATTGAAAAAACTCACCCTTCATCGTTGGCAGAAATTTAGTGCACACCCACTTGTTGATAATTTTTAATGATTGATGGTATAGTGGTCTATCACAGCTCCCGAAAATAATTTTGAACAACAGAAATAGTAAGGGGCGAAGTTCTAACCTTTGACCCCCCATATCTTTAAAAGTGTCATTGATTTTTTTTGATATTTTTCTCGGTATTCTTGAATGGGTTCCATATACTGCTTTGAACTCGTAATGTGATACTTTCGAGACACCTGTATAGGGTGGGGCAGGGTTGGAACTGTTGAAGGTTATAATTGATTAGATTAATTGATTAGTTGATATAGTTGACCAGCGGGGAGTGTAGTGGAGGATTAGAAAAACACACTACCCCTACTTCTTTTCAGAAGTCAAGCTTATTTCTATAAATTTCGTATATACATTCTGGAAGCCTGCTAAATTATTTCCAAGGGATAACCCTCCGAAATCGAGTCACATTCAGTTTGATGCGACTTTCTATTCCATTCCTGTATCAATATCTCGATCAATATCTATCTATTATTCAATATTTGGTAGTTGAGTATTTTGCGTGAAAAATAGCAGTAATTGCACACAATGCACTAGTGTGCTCATGCTCATCAGTGTCACATTGCATTTCTCAAGAAGGCTGATCAGATCACCCCCTAGGCAACCAGTTACATAAAAGGATATCTTTTTTCGGAAAATTAGCTAAACATAATTATGGTATGATGGTTGACACTGTCGCTGAAACTTTGTAAACCGAAATAAGAAAAATTCAAGCAAATAATAAGCTTTCAATAATCTATTTTTGAGTAAGTAATGGAAACTTTCATAATTCAACAAAAAATTACCATTTGGTTGTCCCTGCATTGTAGTAGAATGATGTTGCAGGTGATTCACTTGAGATCTACTGTGACTTATTAGACTTAGAGTGGTGAGATCGGGAAGCAGCGTGGGTAAACCTGGCTGCATATTTTTCAACTCTGTCCCAGCAGACATGATTTATCCTGAAACAAACAAATAAAAACGTTAATTTATTCCTATTTTTCTCCGAACTTTCTTCTTACTGACTAAGCACTACGCTACGACTATGACAGGGTGGGCTCTGTAGTGAGGAACGTGGGTCTGTTTTACTTTCTTTTACTTTCCCGTCCCCCCACCAACATGGGAGTGGAAGTGAAAGTATTGTAATCGTGTAGAAAAAAAAGAGATTCTAACTGATATATCCATTCTGAGGTTCCCCAAGACGATTGAGACCATTTTCAGAATGATGTCTGTCTGTCTGTAAATGTGTTTGTTTGTTTGTAATCTTCCACGATAACTGCCGAACCGTTCATCCGAACGACTTGAAATTTGGTATGCAGACATGGTTTTGCTGTGGAATGACCGGATTATAGTTTTTGTTGAATTCCGTTCATCGGAAGGCCTTCAGGGAAGCAATTTATACTTTTTTTTTTCTTTTTGCCGAAGTTCGAAAGTATACACAGGTGCAGCTTGGGTCCTAAATCAAGTGTGCTATGTGGAATAGAAACAAAAATCATAGAGAATACGCATTGCACTGCTGAAGTTTTTGAACAATAAAATAATTACCCTTTAGCCCTATCTGTCATCTGTCAAATAATAAAAATTGTCAAAGTTCAAAACTTTACCATCTTACCAATTTTAATTATTCAAAATCTATCCGATGGATTGGGACCAAATTTGACAGCAAGCAACAAAACAAAAGAGTCAAATCAAGTCTGCAGTTGCAATCTTCCACCATTTTCCAGTCGAGTGGTATGAATTTTCAAAATTTCTCCTAGCCGTTGCCACCCAAGAGGGCCTCCCGCCCGTATTTTGGCCAGGACGACTGGCTTTTGATGTAGGACTCCACTTAAAAATTTATTCCTGCTTGGGGATCGACTTATTTCGAAAAATTCCAACTGATATCCAGAGTAGATTGGATTGGGCGTCGTGTAGACCCATTTTCAAAATCGGCACGGTTCCGGCTTTCCGACGGTAGTTTTTTCAAAATTAAATTAGCACATTTCGTGAATTTGAAAAAAACTACAATGCAAACTTTGACATGCGATGAGCCATATATGGATGAGCCCCACGAAATATTCATTTGAAGTGCAGACATGCTGGGAATGAAAGTTGGAGAAAAAGTCGAATAATTCTTGGAGGCAGCCCAGGATTAAGGCAGGGACTTTGGGGGCTATAGCCCCGGGCCCCCACTTCAGGGGGCCCCAAAAGGTGTTTTATTTCAATTCTAAAAATGATATTATTGATGCACAAACCAAAAATTGCTGAACAAATGTACAACACCTGCTGGGTAATAAATTATTTTGGATAAAAAAAAGTATTTTGTTGCTTCATGGGGCCCTGCAATTTCTGTTTTTCTACTTATTTTTAATTAAGATAAATGCGGTACTTGAATTGCATCGCTCCCGCTCGATCCTAGTTACCTAATCGATGCCCTGATTGCAGTGGCGTAACTAGAAGTGTCCAATGGGGGGGGTCACGACTGAAAAATATGCGAATGTGCGAACAAAATGAATGAAAGAGCGTCGCATTTGGATTTTTTTCAGGGAATTCGATGGCCAATGAGGGGGGTTTTGACCCCGAAACCCCCCCTCTAGTTACGCCACTGCCTGATTGGGTACCTATAGCTACAGAATGGCAAGCGCATTGGAAGCCTCATAGTGCAGCAGATAGGTACCTATACAATGTGGTCCAGCTTAAACATCATTAAATTTAAGGATCCAGAGCCCAAATTTGGTATTATTGGGGGGGAGGGGGGGTCGGCCGAGAATTGGTGTCCAAAGAGGAAAAAAATTTCGTCTGCGGCGCTCTCCCGCCCCCACCCCTCACCTGCACTCTCCCGACATAGTCTTTATTTGGGGCTCCCATTTCATGTTTAGCCCCAGGCCCCACATAGTCCTAATCCGGCTCTGCTTGGAGGAAAAATTTTCGAAATCGGACTCACGGTTTCCGAGTAATCTCCAGCTTTTCATCCCGTGAACAGATCTTCACCAATTTTTTTTTAAACAAGAGGTTACTGGCTCTTGAACATTTTCCAATAATTTTTTTTTCAATTTCCCTTTTCAAAATGTAAAACAGACCTGGGTTATCGAAACCGGACTTAAATGGTGGAGCTTAAACTGAAGCCGTGATTGACGATCTGAACAACAAGATAATTTGGAAAAAGATTTGAGGTTTTCCCGGAAATTCGAATTTTCAAAATTTTCAATTTCCTGCAGATTATTTTCAATTTTTCTGTGATGCCAATTTCAGATCGTTCACCTTCATCTATGTACCAATGCGTCTGACTGCCTCACTCGCTTTTCTTTCTAGATAATTCATTGGTTCCTTGTGAAAAACTGCGAATTTCTATGAATTTTTAGCTTGTGAACATTTATGCTAACTTTTTTAAACAAAGGGTAAGTGATTCTTGAAGATTTTCAGACAATTTCTCTAAAAATTCTCCCAAGTTTTCCGAGAGTTTTTCATTTGAGAATGAGTAACCGGCCTGGCTTATCGAGACCGAACTCAAATGATGAAGCCCTTATTAGAGAAAATATCTCAATTCTTCAATCTTTTTCCCAAATTCTAACTTCCCACCCGAAGGGACGTCTCATATTAAAATTTCCATCCGTTCTTTATTGCTACTCGTCGGGGAAGGTTTGGGGTGACATAACCGATTTTTTTCATGAACAGTCTGCTAAAATCTTTTGAAACAATGAAAATAGAATCAATCGAAGGACCAACTTTTGTTCCTCCGTAACTTCAGAATTAAAAGACATTTCAACAACTTTTCAGCACTCTACTACATCTCCATAATACGCACGTCTAAGGTGGTCGGACACTTTTGAATCACCTGTATATGAACGTAGAGAAAAATTATAGCGTATTACAACAATGCCGAAATGTTAAGTGAACTACTAAAAAATGGTTTGCCCCTAATTTCAAGAAATAGGTTTTCTAAGTGATGTTGATTTTGGTTAGAGTTATTGAGGTCACTAAAAGAGGTCATCATAAACTCATTATATAGGTATCGATTATTTATTTTCTTTCTAAATCACAGCCAATTCTTATAAATGCTGTCGGAAACAACACAAACTGGTATGGCTGGGGATGGGGAACATTTTTACATATAACTTCTCTTCTCATTTTGACGCTATAAATCCTATCCATCAGGGTCAAGATGACGGCTCAAGTTCAAGGCCGTCCAAAAATACGCCCCACTTTTGTTTTCAGCTTTGGTTATAGTCTGGTTAGCAGAAGAGTGGTGGGTACTTAGTGTGGAATAAGTGAAAGTAAATATGCCGCAAAGCCGGTGCTTGCAACCCCGAAACCAACAACACCCCCTCGGAAATCGATTCTCCAGGACGCATCGAAGAGTGCGTGGGCGGGAATGCGGTGATGCGGCTGGGATCCACCGGAAGTGCGGCCCTGGCATTTTGACGCACTTTTGATTTTTTGACTCTCCAAGACAAGTTTTTTCGGCAGGAAAATGAGCTAACCGGCGAAGGAAACGGCGCGTTATCGACCGCAACGTCAGGAAAACAATAACAATCGAGAAATTGCTTGCGATATACGCACTTTACCGACGATAATAATAATTGTTATTGTGTTAGTCGCGGTTCCCTCTTGGCCCCTCGTGTGTTTATTCGCACACGAAATCCTGCCTTGGAAATTTTATTACCTAATATGCTGTAATCCGTGATGTAAAAGTTATTAGTAAGGAAAACTGGATGGGTTCGAGGCGGGAATTTTCCGCGGATGGCCGGTCCATGCCCAGGCCAACCCCAGTGAGGGTTTCAAGGCTACAACCGGCTTTAACGTGCCCGTGGCCTAGCAGGAAAAGTACGTGTGCGAATGCATGGCAGCGGCAGAAAAGCGGGCAACTACGTACCTCGTCCAGCAGCTTCAATCCTTGGCTGACACACTCTGCAGGACGCCGGAAACGACAGAGGGATACACACAGAGTCCGATTCCGGCTTGATCATCACATCGAATTGCTTATCACCGCCCCAATTGATGGATCTTTGTCGCGATAGAGCACTTGTTTTGGATACCTTGTAGATGGATGTCTGGATTTCAGCAGGCCGGTTCGATGCGCAGGCGTCCGTTCCTCGGCAGTTTTGGGTTGCGTAACGCCGTCGGTGAGGTCGGGGGTATCGGGGGCGCCCCCCACCCTGTCGCGGGAGTTGCGCTCGGTTCTCGTCTTCGACAAATAAAAAGAAGTATGGGACGAACCTGCGGACCTGGCGGCCTGCAAAACGGTGAAAGTTTTTGGCATGGCAGGGAGGATGCGGGATGCGGTGTGCATGGCTGGCGTGGCCTTGAAAGAACGCAACACGTGGTGGTTGGTGCTTGTAGGTGGCGGATGGCGCGCCAGCAGGATAGGGGTTGGTTGGGACGGCAGGATGGCACAGTGGCACAGTCCTACAGCAACAATCAGGCGCTCACGGCAGTTCTGTTTGTCTAGGTCTAGGTCAGTTTGTTCCGGCATCACACACAATCATAAGCGATTGGACTTTCTTATTACTGAACCCTTTGACCTTACTAAGTATATAAAAAGAAATCTATTGTGACACCACAATACTTTCCCGGCGAGTACCTATCCCTACCCCAGGAGCCTAGAAAAAATTTCTCGAGGTGTCCCTTTGGCAGGGGCGGACTTGGCTTTCGTGGCGCCCTAGGCATGACGTGGGCATGACTGAATTGACCGCCCCTTCCCTTTAGAGAAGTGTGTTCCAGAGAACTAGTTTGTGTTCATATTCTTAGAGCACTAACTGCTGTTAATGATAAGTGGTTTTTCCTCAATAGTTGACATAAATTAACAAAAGTTGAACAGAAAAAAATTATGCGAACGCGATTTTCGTTGAATAAAAATAGAACCACCCATTTTTTCCCAAGAAGACGATGTCAATGCCGCCCCCTTGGATCTGCCGCCCTAGGCACGTGCCTACTTTGCCTATTGCCAAATCCACCCCTGCCCTTTGGGAGGAAGTTGGAATTTGATTGCAGGACTGAAAATCTGCAGCATATGCTCAAAACTGATTTTCAAAGAAAGTGCAACGCACCTTCTCATTCTCCCAAGAAAGCCGACGGTCGTCATGAGCTCCAAAACAAGAGCGGAGTTCGTCCCTGAAACTGAAACATTCAATTATTCTTGAGCTTCCAGTGACTCTGCTCATCGATCGCAGAGTCATCGCACCATTTTAAAATCTTCGGCACGTACTCGGGCACGTAAGTAAAGTGGTCAAAAGAGGACGACAAGAATCAGACCAAATTTATCATCTAAAAATGGGATTTGCGATTTGCCACGATAAGACATTCAAAAGTTGCATAGGCACCTCAAAATTTAGGACAATTTTTTTCCACTGCACAATATTGAGTGATCCGTCATTAGAAAGGCCTTGAAAAGTTTCAATGAACAAGTGCAAAAAGTTTCCAAAAATTTCCAGCGGTTTACATTTCATGATAGGAAAGAAAAACCTGGGAAAACACGTTTTTATGCAACAAGTAAGGATCGAATAAATTTCTTCTCAAGTCGCCTTTGATTCCTGAAAATGTGTCCAAAAAATTAGGCTAGCGAGGAGACTAAGGCATCTATACCTTGAGGAGAAATTTATTCGATCACTCCGTATAAAATGAGAATCAATGAAATTTTTTTCATTCTGCGAACTGCATTCAATAGAACTTTTCAAAACAGTCAGTATGATGTGTAACTCAATACTCAATAGCTATTTTAGAATTTTGAGGCAATTCAATTTTACCCATCAAAATCTTCATTTCGGAAAAAATAATACTGACCGCTTTGATGAGTTCTACAGAATGCAGTTTGCAGTTTGAAAATTTTCTTATCGATTCTCATTTTATAAATAAAAACGTCTTTTTTTTAGATTTTTGTTTCCTATTATAAAATGGAAACTTCTGGAAATTTTCGGAAACTTTTTGCACTTGTTCATTGAAACTTATTTCAAGGCCTTTTCAGTGGCGTATCACTCAATATTATGGAGTGTTGGAGTGGAAAAAAACTGTCCAAAATTTTGAGGGGCCCTCGTACTCGAAGTTTTGGTGAAGTAGTTTTGTTGGCATATTAAACTTTACCAAAAAAAGCAGCTGAGCCCAACAGTCTCTGCCGCAACTCACTATCGTTAAACCAATCTCTAGAAAAATGAGGGTGGACATGTTTTTTGAATGACCCTGTCACAGAACCCTGATAGTGGAGTCGGCACGTTCGGAAAAAGTCCTGTTCGCTGCATTTTTGAGTAATGCAATATGCCCTTTGGCGAACATGTTCTTAGAACCTGTCTGAACAATTCTGTTCATCGCCGCAAGCAAAATTTTAGTTCAGATCCTGTATACAGGGTGAAGAAGACAAACAATTTAAAAAAAATGCATCTTTTGAACGGACAAAGGTAGAGTATTGCAGGGCATGTCATATGATGCACAATTTGATGGTTGTTAAGGTACACCGTACACCAAACCATTTTGAAACATTAATTACCGTTTCCGAGATATTCTAAAAAAACTGAGATCTGTCAAAAAAAACGTTATCTTCATTATATCGCTTATTTTTCAAGATATCGGAATGAAATTTGGTATTTCTTGGTATCTCAGTTATTATTATTGTCTCGGATGTGTGTGTGAGCGAGGTAAGCTTCAGTGTAGTTGATTGGTGGGTGGGTGGACCGTCGGATTGAGTTGGTAACTATGGATTGTGGGAGTTGCAATGAGATGATTCATTTGGATATTTTGTTATGTTTTGGTTTTTTCTTAATTTTAGGTTTTGTACAGGGTGTCGTAGAAGATCAGCTTCTTGGCTTTACAGGAAAGCTGAACGGCAGCCTATTTGCTATTTTAATAATATTTTCATTATTTGTTTTCTATATTGTAATTGTTAGGTGTGAATAGCAAATAAACAATATTTATTATTATTATTATTATTATTATTTGCCTTATAAAAGGCGTTATAAATGAATAACAGCTGCAGTTATTTTCTAGGCCTACTATTTTCCTTAATAAGACAGTCAACTTTTTTGGAGGGGAGCCGCCATCTTGTTTTGTGAATATCAAGCTGATGACCAAAAAAATGACTGATAGTCATTAGGCTAGCATCATGCCATTACTCTGTCATGTAAAAGATCACCTTGGATGGACCATCATACCATTTTTGCTGAAAGAAAGATGATGCACGGATTTCATCGGATTCCTCAGAATTAAAGGATCTACTGCTAGCCATCGAGCCGTTGCAAGTAATTGAACACCGCGATTATGACCCTTGATCATTCTTCAGGTTGTCTACCAAGATTCATAGCCATAAGCTCAGCGGTTCGGTTTTAGCAGCTATTTAAATAAAAAAATGTCGATTTTTCATGAAAAAAAAAACAGAAAATCACGAAGTCTCTGGGTCATTTCTTAGGTCATTGGAAAAAGATCCTCTATGGAATTTTGATAAGTTTATGCTGAATTATTAGAAAAGAGTGCATTCTTCAGTATAGGTTTTGAAAAACTGGCACAGGATGTACTCATGTGATGTAGGAAGAACATGAAAGACTATCTTGCAGTAGGTAGGAAGCGAACAAATTATGCGGTAGGGCAACACTAATAATGGAGAGAACCTTATAAATTTTGATGCCGCAATGTATTTTAGAATATATTCTATTCAGATTCCTCCTTCAACTTTGGGAAATGTTGGCATGATGGCGATCTATGCAGATGACATCACAGGGTGATAAGAAATCGAAGAATTTCATCCCATCATCTAAATAGGCTGGAGGCATGAAAATCGCCAAAAAGATCCGTAATTTAACGCTTAACAAGACAAAAGAAACCGTTTCGAACAATTTTCAGCCGTTTCTTCAAACCTATGCTATAGAATGCACTTTTTTAAAATAATTTAGCATAAATTTATCAACATTCCATGGAGGATCTATTTCCAATGACCTAAGAATTGACCCAGAGACCTCGTAATTTTCTGTTTTTTTCACGAAAAGGCAACACTTCTCAATTCAAACAGCTGCTAAAACCGAACCGCTGCACTTATGGCTATGAATTTTGGTAAGCAACCTGAGAAATTATCAGGGGTCATAATTGCGGTGTTCGATTACTTGCAATGGCTCGATGACTGGGAGTAGGTTCTCTAGTTCTGAGGAACCCGATAAAATCAGTGCGTCATGTTTTTTTCAGCAAAAATGGTATGATGGTCCATCCAAGGTGATCTTCCACAATATAGAGTAATGGCATGATACTAGCCCAATGACTATCAGTCATTTTTCCGGTCAACAGCTTGATATTCACAGAACAAGATGGCGGCTCCCCCCCCCCCCCAAAAAAAGTTGACTGTCTTATTTAGGAAAATAGTAGGCCTAAAAAAAACTGCAACTGTTATTCATTTATGACGTCTTTTATAAAGCAAATACCAAATTTCATTCCGATATCTTCAAAAATAAGCGATATAATGAAGATAATGTTTTTTTGGACAGATTTCAGTTTTTTCAAATATCTCGGAAACGGTTTATAATGTATCAAAATGGTTTGGTGTACCTCAACAACCATCAAATTGCGCATCATATGACATGCCCTGCAATACTCTACCTTTGTCCGTTCAAAAGATGCAATTTTTTTAAACTGTTTTTCTTCTCCACCCTGTATACAGGACCTGAACTAAAATTTTGCTTGCGGCGATGGACAAAATTGTTCAAACAGGTGCTAAGAACATGTGTGCCAAAAGACATTGCATTACTCAAAAATGCAGCGTATAATACTGTACCGACCCCACTATGATGTAAATACCTACTTAGCAAAATTCCAACTTTCATAACAAATCGCCTAGAATTCTACTCACTCTTTTTTCGACTCTGTTAATCGAACCAGGAGATCGGAGGTCATTTCGTTAAGGATTCAACAGTGGCGTATCTAGGGTAAATTGCGCCTGGGGCAAAACATGAAAAGTGCGCCCCCTAGATTAGAAACCTTGGAAAATGCGCCGTAGGCGTCTTTCTCCAGAATTCAGGTGGGCCAACGACAAATTGGCCCCCTGTATTAGACTATATCTATCTGGATCGAATGAAGAAGTCGAAAGTTGATCGTCTGTTTCAATTTATTGGTTTGGTTTTTCCCCTCTTTTTCAGTTCCCATTTCGCTTGTCAATTATCGCTCACACGAATTGCGTCCAACAGTTCAAATATCTACATAATTTCATTGTTCATTCTTTACATTTCTATCTTTTCCTCTCATTTGCGCCCTGAGGGTCAAAGTGCGCCCATGGCACGTGCCCCACTTGCCCCTCCGTAGATACGCCTCTGGGATTCAATCAGGCCTCAGTTCAAATATGGGCCATCAACATCATGTAGGCTCCTGATATCCTGATGATGAGCGCAGATTTGTGCTCATTTGAGCGGCGCATCCACCATTTGAGCAGGCCTGTTGTTCGACTGCTGACCGTCTTTTTCACGCAGAAGTTAACTATCAGCTCGCTCATACCGTGCCTCGGAGAGCTGTCGGTCCACGCCACGGTTAAGTAGAGTAGCCATTGGCTAGACTTCGCCGTAACAAAGACGAAATTATTATTATTATTATTATTCCAGTTTTCGAAATATGTATCTTGTGTATTTCCCTATCATACAATGTATCTTAGCATATAAAGAACTCTCCAAAGTAGATGTAGATACTGGAGTAGTAGAAAGAGAGGTTTTTCAGAAGGACCATTTCAGGCGCGGACTGGACAGGAATCAGGATGGCTGGAGACTGGTCGCTAGCTGGCGATGCTTGGCTTGCTAATGAAGAAAGCCATGAAATTGATTTTACGCAGGCTTTTTTAAAATAATTATTGCTTGAAAAATTTTGCTTAGAAAATTCCTGAGACTATAATTTACACAATCAAATGAAACACACAAGACACAATGGAAATTGTCATTATAAGGCATAAGAAGGCCTTGAGCTGCGCTTTGAAATTTCGATGCGTTACGTTCTCAACGCGTCCATCCATCCGGCTGATCTTGTTGAGACATTTAATTCCCATGTAGTTGGGGTTACTTTGGCCTATCGTGAGTCTTGAGTATCTTTGCTGGATCTCATTTGCACCTCTAGTGTTGTAATGATGGGTGTCTGTTCCCCGAAGCAGCTGTGTGTCCTTCACAAAAAGAATGACAGAATAAATGTACAGTGTCAAAAGAGGCATGATTTTTAAATTTTTGAAAAATGATCTGCATGACTGCCGATTGGATGAGACACCCATCATAGCTCTTATAATTTTCTTTTGTATTTTAAAGACCCTATCCGTTGTCTGAGACAACCCCCAAAAAATAAGCCCGTATGACAGGATCGACTGCACTAAGCCAAAATACGCGAGTCTGAGAACCCCATCCGATAACGTGTGTTTTAAATTTTTAATCAAAAAAAGTTTTGTGCTCAGCTTTTTAAGAGATTCTCGGTGTGAGTTGCCCAAGTTAATTTTTGATCAATGTGAACACCCAAGAATTTGAAACTAGGCACACTCTGCAGTAGGTACAAGTAGGTACTGCACCAGGTATTATGAAAGTAGCAATATTTTGACAGTTCAACAGTTTTCACAGTTTTTGATATTGATGGGTATGTCGTTAGTAGTTCCCGAACGTTCCCGAATGCAAATTTCTTTTTCAATTGAGATTTGAGTCGTATTTTTGAATTCCAAAATTCTTCTTCCACCTCAAAGGTGCTATGAAAATACATTTGGCAACTATGTTTGGTATCGTCTGGCAGGTTCTACGGAGTTTGAAATGTGCTTGAAAGGGAATCCGCCATTTTTTAATCACCCTGCATAAACCATGGTTGAGAAAATTATTACAGCTATGGTGCCTTATTATACCACCCAGCTGCACTTCGGAATTCAATTTGGCGCTTCAGCTGTGATAATACTTTCTCAATCTTAATAATATATTATACCGTGTGATCCAAACCATTCCGAATTGGGGTAGGCTGTGACATGGTCAAATTCCGGGATGTAAAGCTGCTTTTCGCCAGGGCACAGCCAGCACAGCCTACCCCAATTCGGAATGGTTTGGATCACGCACGATATTTATTATTTTCCTAAAGGTTGCGATCTATAGGCAGTAAAAAAAAAAATTGGGAAGCCGAACTTGAGGTAATGGTGTAACGATTCAATAATCGTCGTCATGTGAATTACTGCATTATTAAAAAATAGTAGTTTATGTAATGTGTGCTAAAAGTGCATCTTTTCGGTATGAGCGAGACCGTTATATAGGTAGACCGAGCAAAGCGAGGTCTAATCGCGCGAATACCGAAAAGACATTTTTAGCACGAGATGCATACACTGCTTACTGCTTTATGTGCAATCGCAACTTTTCACAATAAAAAATGAGCAAAAATATCGAGAAAATTATAATTTTTTTATACATATATATTATATAAAATGTTAATATCCAGTTGCCATGGAAAAACAAAAGACAGTCTTGACAGCCTTCAAAATTTATTTCGCTGCAAAATGTCCAACGATTCAGGAAGCGATGTCGACGTCACCCGAGAAATTCTGGAAGCTGCGTCCTTTTGTCTTCCTTTCCTACTCTTTTGCGTTCACGATTCGTATTTCTCGACTGCGGCCACAATAATTGACGTTGACCTGACTTTTATTGCGTTGACATACAAGTGCCAAAAAATGACCTTGAAAGCATAACAGTGCAAAAAAGTGACATAATAGTGCCGAATAGTGTGACATAAGAGATCTGGAATTTGTCGAAATACTGAAAAATGCCACTTTCAAAACGGTCTTTGTTAATGATAAAGTAAGCATTAAAGGGGACGATTGCACATAAAAAAATGTTTTGGCTTATAGGGTTAATTTAATACCTCTCCATTTCTACCGAGCGTTCATTAATTAAATGGGTCAAGGGTGCCTGTGACTTTAAAAACATCTGTCGGAACTAGCATCGTTCATTTCATGTCTGTAATTTTTTGGTTATCGTAATTTGTTAAACCAGTCGCATTTTTCGTTTTCAGAACATTTTGAATGTGGTTTTCATGACAGGGCACAAAACCTACATGATCGAGGAGTATTTTCGAACTTGAAGTATTCTTGTGCACTTATGGCAGATCAGAGATCAATAATAAGGGACGTAACTTGTCAAAGTTTGACAAATTTATTACAAAAAGATTACGCTAGTTTCGACAGACGTTTTTGAATTCACAGGCACCCTTGACCCATTTAATTTATGAACTCTCGGTATTTATTTTAGGTATCGTATATTATTCCGTTTTACCGTTTTTCATTTTAGGTAAATGGAATCATCTCAGTTTAGGTCGACAAGTGTGATGATACCTCTTTATGTTACATGTTCATTAGTTTAGTTAGTTGTTTATTCTTTATTACCATTATTTTCTCACTTGTTCATATCTTTTTCGTTTCATAATTAAAAAAAAACTAATCTTATTGCAATTGTAATCGTACGATTTACGATTATCAATATTAGCTTAATCGTCCAATTGTTGAAGTATAAAGCTGGATTCCCAGTTGCGAATATTCGGACAGAAAATGCGAAATTTAATGTCAAAGTCGTCATATTGGCCAATCAGAGCCCTCGAATTCAAAATTTGACATATAAAATCGCATTTTCTGTCCGAATATTCGCATCTGGGAACTCAGCTTAATAGTCCGTTTCATGACTACGGAATTGACGGCGTAACTTAGCCCTCGCGGCGCGGCGGTCGGAGTCTCTCTCTCTCTCTCTCTCTCTCTTTCAGGGATGATTCCTCTTTAAAAATAAAGCCAAAAGAACAAAAAATAGGGGCAAAAATAGGGGACAGTCCCCTATTATCCACGCCCTCAAGAATCTTAGATGAATTGTGGAATTATTATTCGATGGAGACTCAGTTGACTAAACTTTGGTTTGAATTTGATCAAAATCGGTTCAACGGTTGAAAAGTTACGGTGAAAAAACGATTAAAAAAGTTAACTTCAACACCCTGTATCTTTTTAAGGAAGCATTTTAGGACCATGAGTTTTCTGTTCTTTCGGCTTTATTTTTGGAGGGGAATCGTCCCTCAAAGTTTGTAATAGCCAAACCCGAACACCCTGTATATACGGCCATGAATTAATCGCGGAAAAAGCATAAGGGTTCTTTTCGTGAGATGTAAAATTAAAATTAAACGTTCAGCAGGGGTGTTCACTCGAGTTTTCATCTTCCAATGAAATGCCCCCGTGCTCTTGCACCTTCACCTGTTCTGTTGTCTGTTGCCGTTACGCAACAGCAAACTTGTCCAGCACGGATGCAGCACGTGGTGCTATAAACACGGCGAAAAACCACTGTTTTTTATTTCTCTTCTCAAAGAGAAGATAATTATGATATGGTGGCTGGTAGCATGTCACCATCATCCTCTGAGACAATAAAACCGTAAAAACCAGACCAGCACCGGCTTCGTGACCCTAGCTTCCCCTATAATCTCGGTACCACTGTATCGCCGAAGCGTCGGTGGTCCTTGGCGCGTCGGGACGCCATCGGCGCTTCGTTCGGATGGAGAGACTTTATTTCACTAGTTCTATTGATCGCGGGAGTCACGCTTGTGACCTTGAATTCCACTCGTTCGAGGGGGCGGAGGAGAGTGTGTTTTCTGAGGTACATGGACGCACAGCGGGAAGTGGTGGATGGATATTATGTTGTCGGTTGCTCCTGCGCGAGGACCTTGAAATTTCGCTGCCTCCGGCGGTCCCGGGGAAATCGATGGCGAAAGTGCTAGGCAGGACGGCTCTACACACTTCACGCCACTTTTCCCTGAATACGGCCCTAACAAACTCGCAAAGCTCAAGAGGGATCAACCATATGTCATGGATCTTGATGACCTCTATAGCGGTGTAGGTAGGTAGCTTTTCACTGGCATCAACATCAACCTTCCTCTTTGGACGGAGTGACGACTCTGATGATTCGCCATGCGGAGAACAAAAATGTCAGAGGATTTCTTGCCTGCTGGGTTCCCTCTATACTTATAGTCCAAACGCTAGGACTGCTTGGTACTATCCTGTGTTTCTGGAAGGTCCACGAGGTTCTTCATTGATTGTCATTAGTTCAATTCATAAGCCTCCAGTAATTGTATCAACGAAAATACAAACTTTTATAGTTAGATTTAAGCAACTTCTTCAAATTATAACTTTTTCTTAGTACCTATACCTGCAAAAGGGAGTTACGTTTTAATTTTTGCATAAGTTGGCGAGTACAGTCTGAAAGAGTCGATACCTATTTTCATATGGCATTTCCTACGCCGCGCCGCTAGAAAATTGTCGAAAAAATAGCATTCAACTTATTAGCTAGAGAGAAAGCAGCACTTAACAAAAATAGAATTTCAAAAGTCTTCGTTCTCCCGAGCTTTTCCCGCAAACTAAAGTATTCAGCACACCATCAGGCACCTTCCTGTATTTGTTTTCAAGGTGCTCAAGATATTTCAATGGATCGGTATCATATTCATTTAATCAGCCCCCCGATTTAACTTCGAAGGCTCTCGTCATTTCCACTATTCCGGCCCCTTCCAGCATCGGCTGCTGGTCTACTCATGAGAGCTGAAGGGAAGTCTATCGGCCCTGGCGATGCAGCGTTCTCCGTATGTTCACACAACTGGAACACTTTGGAATACTCTAATCTCCAATGAGATCAGACAATCCAAAAACGATCAAAGGCAAAACCATCGCGCAATATCATCAATATTATAATGATTTAATGGGATCATGATTATTCTTTTCATAAAAGAACAAAAGGGATGTTAACAATCGAATTTGGAAAAGCTTCGCTGAGGTAAGTGGGTATATGAACAGAAGAGGTAATGACGAGGGCAATGATAAAGGGGACCTTTTCCAATGAACTATAATAACAAATGCATAATGGAGGGCGAGGCACTGCTAACAATAATAACAGTTGCCAGCTTCACTACCACTATCTCTATTCCAGAAAAACCATGACCTATAGAAGATGGTACTAAGAAAATACTCGAAAAAATACAAAGAAAATGAACTCTGGCAAGTTCATAGTCAGTAGTCATGCAGGCATTCGATACAGTGGCGAACTTTGAAATCGGACCACCCTTCGAAATCGAGCAGTCGAATTTCCATTCTTTGACAATTCATTGACAATGGAAATCAGCTCTTGATTTGACTGTAAAGTCCAGAACTGTGATAGCTACAACGTAAGAAGGTTCGTCGAATTGGGAGAGCTCTTTAAAATCCAGCAGCTTCGAAAACTCTCGAACGGCTCCTCCGCCAATTGTACGGGTTTGTGGCTTGTCCCTGAGTCGGAGTCTCTAAGTTTCTAGCTCATCTCCGTGAGGAAGTCTCCAGCAAATCTTGTTAACGATTTTGGAAACAATAGATCTATTTATTTGAAATATTTTCATGACACTCGAAAGTACCCTTCTACCCTTGTTTCGTCTAGAAATTTATATTTTCAAGCTGGATTTCAAGGTTCCGGCGCCATCTGGGACGCGATATTCAATTTTCTTATTAGTTGAACTGAGTGTTAATGCGGGTTTTGAAATATGGGAAGACGGCGGAGGTACTAGCGGATATTGCGACTTATATATCTAGTACTGGATTTGTCCCTGACTGTTTCCACCTAGCTAGAACTGTGCTAATAGACAAAGGGGGTGATCCCTTTAAAGTATCTAACTGGCGGCCTATCACTATATGTTCGGTATTACGTAGAATTTTGGAAAAAATAATTGACAAAAGACTTAGAAATTATATAATGTTCAATCCAAATCAAAGAGGTTTCGTAAGAACACCTGTCACTCACATAAATACCTCAATAATTCATTCGATTTTAAAAACAGCTAAAATAGAAAAAAGGGACTGCTGCCTACTTTACCTAGACATTGAAAAAGCATACGACAATATCGGTCATGATCATCTAGAAAAAACGCTTGAAGAGTTACCCATACCAACGGCTCTAAAAAATTTAATCTTCAACTTACAAGAAAGAAATGTAACCCAAATTGAAACATCTAAAGGGAAAACAAAGAAAATTTTATTCAAACGAGGTGTAATGCAAGGCTCACCTCTATCACCGGCTTTGTACAATCTTTGTATCAATCATATTCTGGACGAATTGTCAGAAGAATCAATTTCAAATCAACTGGGATTCAAAATCAACACTCATACACCACCTGTGAGCATTCTTGGGTTCGCCGACGATACAGTTTTAATCGGCAAATCAAAATTATCAGCAATGAGTTTATATGAAACCACACTTCATTTGTTTCAAGAAATCGGATTGAATTTGAACATAAACAAAACCAAAATAATAAATGTGGTGAACGGACAATTAATCCAAGAGGACATAACTGTGAATGGTACCATCATAAAATCTATAAGTGAAGACGAAACAATAAAATACTTGGGCGTCAAATTCAACGACGAAATCGATTTTGACAAGACCGAAGTAATGAAGAAACTGGGAACAAAACTTCAAACAGTTGTCTCCAATCCCCACCTGAAAGATGACCAGAAAGTTACCATTCTTAACACCTATATTTGGCCTACTATGACTTATCAATTCCAAACAGCACCTCTACCAAAACTGGGAAATCAATTTCTCAACGATGTTGATAAAATGATTAGATCTTCCTTGAAGCAAATCCTAGACCTACCCCATGACATACCAAACAACATGCTATATTCAGCGAGAAACCGGAAGGGACTTCAACTATTTAAAGCGAGCTGGGAAGCCTATCTCCAGCACATGAACATCTGTTGCCGCCTAGAGAAATGTAGTGATGACATTATACGTAATACAAGACAACTGCTGGATGAGAAGAAAATGTGCCTGTCGAAACTCAACATTACAGATGAAAAATTTCTAAATTCTCCAGTAAAAGATCTCAGGTTTTTCCTGAGAGAGAGGGAGTTCGAGGAATGGGCAGCATTGCCATATAAGGGAAGAGGTGTGATTCTTTTCAGAGAATACCCCCAAGCAAATAATCTTTTCAATGAAAACGGGGGTCTAACTCTCTCAGAACGAAAAGATGCCATCAAAATTATTGGTGATGTTGCTCCTGTAAGAGCTCTTCCGGGTAGGTCCAAGGATGGCACCCAGTGTCGACACTGCTCCGACGCTGAGAATTTCGTTCGTGAAACACTGCCTCGTGTCCTTGGATCCTGCCCATTTGGAGAGCTCTTGCGGAATCAACGTCACCATACTATCCGCACAATGATAGCAGATGCTCTGAGAGAGTTAGACCTCACAGTCTACGAGGAGGTGGTAGGCTCTGCAGATCTCGGCAGCATTAGAAGAGTGGATATCCTTGCCATTGATTCAAAGAAGAGGGTCGGTTGGATTATAGATCCAACCATCAGATTCGAACTAAACGAACAGCAACCGATGGAAGTTACCATCGAAAAACAAAGAATCTATAATCCAACTATCCCATTCTTCAAAGAAAAATATGGGCTCAAGGACATCAAAGTTCTCGGATTATTGGTCGGAGCTCGTGGAGCAATCACCTCTGTATTCAAAGATTTTTGTTCGAAATTCGGCATTCCTTCAAATTTTTGTAAGTCAATTTCAGCAGTTGCTATCAAGAAGTCTATATACATATTGAGAAACCATTTATACAAATTGACCTAAATCGTTTCACCGAACTTTTTTATCTTGTTTACCATGTTATTTAATACTTTTTATTGTATCCCTAGTTTATTTTATTGTTGTACGGTATTCTTTGTTTAAAAGCAGCCCGAATTGTTGGGAAGATGTCATTTATATTTTTACAATAAATGTCTATATATACTATTCCTTGCGTCTTGTATAGACATTCTTATTTTTGAATTTGATTTCACGGTTCCATCACATCTTAGTCACGTTTCATTTTTTAATGGAAAACTCATTTTAAACTCCAAGAGCTGTGTACCATACTGTGTACCGTCAGGAGCACAATATTACATACATCAAAATTTTTGTCATTAGAAAAAAAAACGACAAGGCGTCTTGCTTCATTGAAATTATGGCCTAATCGAATAGAATAAAAGGCTTGGTTCCTGGCTTCATGGTAAATGTACTATGTAAGGTAGATCCTATACACTTTCTATTTTTAGTAGAATGACTTTTTGGAGCAAAAATCAAGTAACAATCTGGAGCGCTGGGCGGCGATGGCCGCTGATATTTAGTTTCCCTCCAAAACTTTCAAGAAACTACTTTCTACAAATAAAATCAAGGTCTTTAACAATCATCATATTTTATTCAATCGAGATATTCTGAATATTCGTGTAATTGCTTACTTAGCTACTTAGCTAATTAAGATACATCTTCAGCTTACTGCACTAATGACTTAAGATTAAATATTAGCCTTGAAAAACGTCTATCTGGCGTCGAATACGACCACTGCAACCAGAAAAAGATTAATTGAAAAAACTTTGTTCTGTAAACAATACAATTCATGCAAAACACTAGTTATTATTTATTTATTCATTGGATTTGATGGTGATTTTGAAGGGACTCCCGGTGAAAAAGTATAGTTGGTAAGTCCCTGGTAATTTTTGTGGCTTAGGAAATAAAAATCGTGAAGTCACACGTTTCTTGCACGTGAGGTTAGGAAAAGTGCAATATTTTTACCCCCATAACCATATTTCAAAGGTTTGAGCCAATTTTTTACCATCTTTTCTATACTCTACTATTGAAAAAAAGTAGGTACACAAAAGCCGGATTCGTACACAATAATGTAACTTTTATGTTAGCTTCCACTTTAAATTAAGAATTGATTAAAAATTCTGCAAGCCTATGGGAAGTTCATGCATGTCATTCAATTTGAGCTTTCTTTAACTTCAACTCCAACTAAAGAGAGGGATAGTTAAAGCCATATTAGATGGTCATAATTCTGTTACGAGATACCTATTTATAATAAGATATTTCTGACCATTTCATACAACAAAATGACGTCATGTCAAAAATGTGACCTTAGTTTTCTGGCCGAATGCAGCTTGAGGTGGCTCATCACATCGCAGAATATTTGATACCAAGATTATGACACCATTTTGTTAACAAATCTCGTAAGAAACTTGTAACAGTCTGGATCTGGATTCCATTTTGGGGAGTTGATGGAACACAACAGTTTCACCTGGCATGTAGGCCTCATTATTGGGCCCACTGTACCCCTCTCCCAGACCAGCCGGACTTACCGAGCCGCAATGTGGTGCCTGGATGTTTGATGGTCGGTCCATCCAAGGACTGGGGCCGACAAGCGCACGGTTGACCTCGACTCCGTCTTTCACCCCAGAACCGCAGGTGCGGATGTCCGATACATCCTCGCTCCCTGCGCCGGTATTCCTGACTTCGTCTGCCTTCCGACCACTCTGCCGGTCTTCCTCTACAGATTGCCGTACCTCCGGCTGGAGGCATGTATACTTGGGGGGTTTGCCCAAGACCACCTGACGAGGAGTTCCAGACCGGCTTCGAATCAGATGAAATATACCTAGTCACCCGTCTAACTCTTGTCAGGGGCCAACGTTGCTGCAGTCAAGTTATCACCCGACTGGAGCGGCCTACTACACGCTACGCCCTTCTCACTTGTAACAGTCTAATATGGCATTTATTATACACTACTTCGTAACAGAATTGTGACGCGACGCCTTCACGTTAAAGTTATATTAAAGCTACCATGAACTCATAGCAGTAAACATTACATTATTCTAAATGAACCCGGATCAACTGTCGACTATAAGCAAAATGAAAGAATAATGAATATTGAAAATATTATCAACTTACACCTCTTTGTTCGCTTTTTGTACATGATCCTGTATCCACATTCTCTGCATCTTATGGGATCTCTAGGCCTGATTTCGTTTTCGAAATGGCAATCTGAAACAGGTTCAAAATTAAGCTTCAAAGCCAAATTCAAAACAAACTTGGAACTTGGGGCTTCACGTTATAGGGACTCTGAATTGTCACAAATAAGAGTCCTGGATGCTTTATCCAAATGGACAAAGCCGAAAAATGGAAATGAAATGATGAAATGAGAAATGATGCAGAAAAATCCCACAGCCTAACCTCACTTTCAAAACTTTACAGTTTACACTTACCCCCACAGATGTACAACATAGGCGCCTTGCTGCTGTTGGCGCTATCTTTCGTTGAAGGGTTGGGGTCAGACATGTTGAATCGTAAAAAGCCAAAATTGGTTTAAAACAAAAATCCACACTCGAGAAGTCGAGAGTCTCTTCTCAAACACACTAGCGATTTGCGTGGATTTGTGGTTTGACATTGACAGATGACATTTTTTTATCACCAACGTTGCACCAACGGCAACGAGTGCCAATGGTGCCAATCATAATACCAACATAACTAATATGATGGCACTAGAATGTGATTTGTCATTTCAAATTTTACTTGTGTTTATTTATTGCTTCCATTCGGACGCATGCGTTCACAATCGTCATCTTATGAGTACACTTATATTCTAGACAGACTGCACGTTAATGATCATTACACTTAATGATCATTAAGCATTAACGTTAAATGACGATTGCGATTTGGGGGTGACACACTACAATCCGTGCACACTACACACTACAAATCGCGATAAGCCGATAAGCTTGCGCTGTTTGCGCCATAGCGCGTAAATAAACGTGGCAATCAATTTCCCCCCAAAATGTCAATGTCATTCTAACTTTTTTGCAATTTTTCAACTGCTTTTGCGATTGGTATGGAATAGGAATAAGTATTTATGAAAATAAACACTTATATAGGTACGGTTGCGGCCATTATAAAGTGGACGGCAACGTCAACGAGTTGGCCTGCTGTCATGCGTCATGCGACGTTCAGGCCAGAATTCTGAAAAGTCTGTCAACTGTCGTCCACTTTAAAAAGGCCGCAATGGTACCTACCTCTATCTCACGGATACTCACGGAAAAACCTATTCCCTTATCAATAAATTCGACTTTGCCAAAAATAGAGTGCCGTCAACCGATATCCAGCTACAAGTTCGCAATGTTCGTATCATCCAACTTTCGCGAACAGGCGGTCATTTCTCATGTAAAGCGAAAAGATTTTTCAATTTTTCGTATGTGCTTGTTCCTACGTGCACGCTACGGGCATTATATACCTCCATCTAACGGATACTTACGAAAACCTATGTCCTTATCAATAAATTCGACTTTGCCCAAAAATTAAGTGTCGCCAATCGATATCGTGCTGCACGTTTGCAATGTTCGTATCATCCAAATTCCGTGAATAGGTGGGCATCTCTTATGTAAAACGGGGAATTTTCAATTTTCCGTACGTGCTTATACGTGCACGCTACGAGCATTATTCATTATCTCATAATTTGGTACAAGAAATGTTGTTGCAAGAGGCAAGACACAAAATCCAGTTCCTCCATTACAGAAATCCGTGTCTGACACTCTGAATGGCGTACTGAAATGGCAGACTTGATCACAGATATCGCGATCCATTGCAGAAACGCTGGCCAATGGTATTCAAAAATCACGGCGATGATTAAGTAAATGACGACGTGATACCCTTGACAGACTGGAAAACTTAATGATCATTAAGCGTAAATTACGATATAAATAACCAGTGTGTCACGTCGTCATTTACTTAATGATCATTTAGAACGTCATTTAGGACCTTAATGGTCATTAACTAGGAGTAATCATAATCGCCGAATAATCGCCGGTGGTCGAGCATCATCGCCGTGATTTTTGAATACCATTGGCCAGCTTTTCTGCAATGAATCGCGATATCTGTCATTCGTCATCAAATTCGTCATTTCAGTGCGCTATTCAGACACGTATTTCTGGAATGGAGGAACTGGATTTTGTGTCTTGCTTCTTGCAACAACATCTCTTGTACCAAATTATGAGATAAGCACGAACAAAAAAATAAGAACTCCAAAAACATAAGAAATGACGACCTATTTGCGGAATTTGAATGATACGAACATTGCAAACGGGCAGCAGGATATAGATTGGCGGCACTTTATTTCTGGGTAAAGTCGAATTTATTGATAAGGAGATGGGTTTCCGTAAGTATCCGTGAGACAGGTAGGTATATAATTCCCGTAGCGTGCACGTATAAGCACGTACGAAAAATTGAAAAATCTCCTCGCTTTACATAAGAAATGACCGCCTGCACCTGTACGCGAAAGTTGGATGATACGAACATTGCGAACTTGTAGCACAGTACCTATCGGTTGGTGGTACCCTATCTTTGGCAAAGTCGAATTTATTGATGAGGGAATAGGTTTCCAGAGAATATCCGTCGTGAAAAATGTGACATTTTGCAAAAGGAAGCGAAATGGAAGGTACTGGGTGCTTTCCACCTAGACGGTACAAATACCACCAGACGGCACATGTTCCATGGTGTGGCACAAAATTTTAGGTGAACCAATGAACGGCGCAGAACCGAGTAGGAACCCGTAGATGGAAAGCACCGTTTGGCACCCGCACATGCGTAAATGGCAGGTGTACCGAACTTGGGGCTAGGTGGAAAGCACGCACTTATTATCGCAAAAGCATCAGTTAAAAAATTGCAAAAAAAAGTTATAATGAACCACACGATAGATACAAACATAATGAACTATATAACATGCATCTGTCAAGTTGCCTTGCCACTTGCCAGCCGCGCACATGAATCAGGGCCGCGCTTAAAAGTTGCTTGGACTATGGAGCTATACGATTTTGATCAGGTTATTGACTAAAATCATCAGTCTCTTATTCTTCTTTTCCTCCATTTCTTTCGACTCAATACAAACTCAACATATATTTTGGCAACAAATAAAGATAGTATGATGTGGTGTAAACATTGCAAGCAATAATTACTTTGGGTAATTATTGACGACCACTACTTCTCGACTAGCATTTTCTAAGAGTTAGGCAACCACTTAAACAGCTATGTAGGACGCTTCCTTCTTGCCTGTACTTACGTCGTAGGACATATTGGTGGATAAGTAATGGAAAGAAGGAGCATTTTACAGTGGAAATAGTGGTTTCCCCAGGAAACTACGGTCGACGAACGTGACGTTGTGGTGGTGTCTACCTACCGTGAAAAGTTGGTGGCTGAAGTCGAGAAGTAGTGGTCGTCAATAATTACCTTACTTTGTTATTGCTTGCAATGTTCACACCACGCTTTCTTGATTGAATGGAATCTAAGCTAAATACCACCTCTCACCTCACCGAAAATATAAAATTAATATTATAATTATAGATAATAAGGGCAATAATAGCCCAATACTCCGGACCATTCGACAATTTGACATTGACATTTTGGGGGGAAATTGATCGCCACGTTTATTCATGCGCTACGGCGCAAGCTCATAGGCTTATTACGATTTGCAGTGTGTCACCCCCAAATTCGCAATCGTCATTTAACGTTAATGATCATTAAGGTGCAGTCTGTCAAGGGTATGGCACACTAGTAATTTATAGAGACCGGATTCTAGGCAAAATGCCTTTTTGTTTCTGTTTCAGGCATGTGCATGAGACCTTGGAATAAATATTAGTGTTGAAAAAACATTGCTTTTGACACCCCTTTGTTTTTGCCTAAATGCCTAAAACTGACAAAATCGGATTTACTGTCCTAAAAAGACCTTTTTAACGGCCTAAAATAGGCTTTTTCGATTTTTTGGTGGAAATGATCCACAATGTTGAAAAAAAAATTCATTTTCTGATTTGTTCCATCAAAACTATGGGAGTGAATTGATTTCAACCCTAATATAATTTATTTACTTCAATTCATTTGAAAATGTATTTGACCTATATTGCCTAATTTAGGTCGTTACGGCCTATTTTAGGCTGTTACGTAAAGTACAGCTTTTATTCACCAAAACAATGTGAACATAACGTCTCAATCTCCACTTTTCAACGGCTTGAGATCTAGTCTTGACGCAGGAACAGGATTCTAGGCAAAATGGCTTCTGGTTTTTGTTCTGGTCATTTGCACTCAGCTTTGAAATATATAGTTATGTTGAAAAAAATAGCCTTTCACATCTCTTTGATTGAAGTCTAATTTGCCTAAAAATATAAAATCTCGGATTTAGTGTCCTAAAAGTGCCTTTTTCAACAGCCTACAATACCCTTTTTCTATGTTACGGTTGAAATGATTCACATTGTTTTATTTGTTCCGTACTGTATGTCACTTTTATTCATTTCGACACCAATTGGTAATTTATGTAACAAGTACGCAAAATGAATCCTTAGCGGATAAATCCGCGTTATCCCTAAAAGCGAATGAGCCACCGGGGCATTTTGCGTACTTGTCGCGTACATCATTTTTTAGCATGAGCTTTCCAAACATCAATTTGTGTCTTCTATATCGGCCATAGTGAAGTTGCCCATTCCGTAACAATGTAACTACAACAACTAAACTGCTAAATCAACAATGCAACACCTTGAGAGAATCTTTCAGATACAGTTCGCAAAAATTCGTGTTTTGTGGACTCGAAACAGTCGGCAAAATGACTATTTCAGGGAGACAATACTAAAAAATCAATAATTTGTTTTATTACATACGAAAAATGTTTTCGGCCTATTTTGCCTATTTCAGTCGTTACGGCCTAAAGCGTCCTAAAATAGAGCTTTTAGTTGCCTAAACATGAGTGTCCTAATTTTCACTTTTTAACGGCCTAAAATCCGTTCTCTAGTAATTTATATCGTAATTTACGCTTGATGATCATTAAGTTTTCTACCGTGGGTTCCACAAAAAAGATAATACGAGATTAGTTGATTCGCGATTTTGTTTGTCAATTTGTAGCCGAGTGATCAATGAAAATGGTGGTTTATCCCTCAATAATAAAAAGATGATGGGTCTAGTACAGATTATAGGCATTTTTTGTGGTTAATTGCCTAGCATTCAGCAGAAAAAAGTTCAGTTAATCTGCAATCAGCCTTGATCGCTGATCATCTTTTTTGTGGAACTGGCGGCTAGTCTGTCAAGGGTACTAGCTCAAGTGGCGGGCGGCCTGACTTGTGCTAGTTGCGCGGAAAATTTCTGCCGTTACCTTAGTACTTCCTTTTGCTCGGAACGGAACTTTTGTTAAAAATTTTACGGTACTTTTACGCGCGGTTTCGCATTCAAATATTGGTCTCGAAATATTGTTAGAGGACCGTTAAACGCATATTTTTCTAGTAATGTTCTAGTAATCAGTAATATCGATTGAGATTATTGCAAAAACAGCTGTTGAACTGATGAGCAATTCCTTGTATGACATTTTCCTAAAAATTTGACTATCGCAATTTCGACTTTCATAAATGGAATGAGCTGATACGAAAATGTGGGAAACGACATTAAACGCGCCAATTTTTTGTGTTCTTGTGTAGGTGAAAAAAATTGAAACAATTTTTTCGCACTAGCTGAAGACTCAATTTTTCTCAACAGTAAAGAATGATAGCGACATGGCGCTATAATTTATATTTTGTATTTTGTCACATTTTTGCAACTGTAAATCACATCTTCTTCCAAATCCGTAAATTCTTTTGATTCAGTCCTAAATGAATACGTCCCTACTTGTTTTTGGATAATACGAGTTCTGGAACTCAGTCCTTCGATTGTACAATCATCAATCATGAGGTAAAATGAAACTGTCAAGCAACGGCTTGTTTGTTTTATGGGTTAATTCGAGAATAAAGTCTAATTCAGCGTCTACAAACTGATTACCTATAATATTAAACAAACTTTGACTTCCAATAATCAATATTTTATTGCCTAATTCAAAAACAGGTCTAATACAATATAAATATGTGTATATTATAATAACGTACCTACTGGTACAATAATTTATGTATGTACAGAGACATGTAGAATTATTTTAAAATTACAACATGATGATATTTTATTAAATAATGTTATAAAACATAACAATACTACCAGAAAGACTATTTAGGTCCAGTTGCTCACTTCAAGTTTAACTTTAAACTTGGTTTGGTTGCCATAGATTTAATTGTTGCAACAATATCTTCCATAGTAACCAAACCGGGTTTAAACTCGAAGTGAGCAACTCGGCGTTACTCACCCAACATCTTAAGAGGTTTTACTTTTTACTTGACCTAATAAAACAATAAAAATAAAAATAAATATTGAAACATAAACACTTGAGACGAGAAACAAATAATCTATTAAAAGCAGCAGGACATAAGAAAAGGTTATTTCACAAATACTCAAGTTAATGCGATAAAAGAAGGCTCGACACCAGAGATACGCACAAGCAGACAAGTAACTATATTTTGTTGAAGAAATACACTTTAGTAATTTTACTAATATAAAGCTACAGTCAGCACGAACTTGTCTAAAATAAACGTTGAGCTTACATTACTGCATCTGGGATGTTGCGGTCTTCAATTGTCATGTACATGCCCTCCTCTTCATAGGTCGAATCGTGTTTGGCAAGGATGCGCAGCAAGGGACGTAGTTTCAACCACCATTGATCTTTTGGAATACGCTGACTGAAAAAAAATTGACGGGTGTGATCTTGAGAAATATAGCAACAAAAATAACATACTCAAAGTTGGTTTGTTCTTTGAGCTCGATAATTGGGCTGAATTTGTACTGACGCTTGAGGACGCCCAGCACGCAAGCAGTGTCGGGACTGCTGCAGTTGGGTTTGCCGTCTTTGTCAATGTTATCTTTCAGTTGAGCGACCATCCAGATTACCGCTTTAGAGGCCATTTTCGTCGCCATGTTCCTGTCGAAAGGCGTAGGGGAACCGCCCTGTTGCATGTGACCCAGCACGTTCATTCTGGCGCTGAACAGTCCCTTGCCCTCTTCGGCGTACAGGCGGTAGATAAAGTCGGTGTTGTAGTTGTCGTTGGCTTTCTCGTTGCGCAAAATCAGACCTCTTTGCACCCCTTCTGACATTTTGGTTGCCATGTGATAGACGTCCTGTTGCAGATCTTTGATTGTGAATTTCTCCTCGAAGATGTAAGCGGCATCTGCACCTCCAGCCAGGCCTATGACAGGACATTATTATAGGTGCTGTTTGTTATACAGTACTGATGTCGCGAAATTGCGCCATTCACCCTGTAGTGTCATAGAGACGAATGTGTCCTGAGTGTGGTAGGATCGAAAGTAGGGCTTCACTGTTTGAATAAAACTGGTAGATATAAGAAGCCACCAATGGGCCCGTACAGCATACTTTAGATTTGCTATTTTATTGTGTCATTTGATTACACAAACCAAACAATGAATAGTCGTCTAAATATATTCTTTTGTTTTGCTCTACAAAATTTTTAAAAAATAATGAAAAGTACTACGATCAGCCGATAAATTTCAAACGCCAAGATCGAGCGGCATTTGTGACGTCACCAATCCCCGACCAATAACGTAAGTTCGCGGCGCGCCAGCCGGGTGGTTGGAGTGGGATTGTGACAGCTCGAGCTCGACCAGTTTGCAGTTGCCACGCATGAAACGAGCACGAGCGGGTCGGATCAGTGGCGTACTATCATGCCAATGTAGTACAGTATGAGTGAGGAATTCAACGGCTCCCGTGAATGAGGTGATTCAAACTGAAGTTCATTGCTTTGTTACATCCACAACTATTTGTCCAATCATTTAAATCATTTGAATCTTGGAGCTTTTGCCATTTACTCGCAAGTTTCCCAATTGGAGGAAATTTCTACGCTAAATTTTTATTTTCATTCAACTTTCTGCTCAAGCAAAAAAAATTACACTGTATAGGCCCAGTGTTATTCATCTTCGCATCAGTGGAAATTACCGTTCCAGATCAAACAGAACATTCCATGGGTCGTTCTTTACAAATGCTGAGAAACTACATAACGGCACGAAAAAGCTGGTGGCCTCTTCTCTATTCAACCTACACTCACAGCTATTTTCTCTTTACTAAAGGCTCTACGTCAGTTTTACTTGAAAGAATTTAGGTCCTAACATGAAAAATTGAACGCCAACACATCAGTCAACCTCGCGCTCACCTTATCTCACGCGGCCTAAGACCAAGGGCCACAAAGGGCCCAGTAGTGCAATTCCCTATTTAATATTATTTCGAATGTCTCCGTCAAGTGGCATTTTTGTTCACAATAATAACTATTCTGTGGTGGTGATGTGTAAATATATAAATAGTTTCATACCTGCGACAGTTGCCAAGTATCCACAGAATCCACCCATGGTTTCAATAACAAAGACGCGCCTCTTGGTGCCCTGAGCAGATTGCCTTATGCGATCACAAATTTCAGTGATTTCGTTCAAGGCAGAATCGCAGCCCAAAGAGAACTCAGTTCCAGGAACGTTGTTGCTGATGGTGCTCGGTATGACGACCAAGGGTATCTTGAAAGCGGCGTGCTCCCCGCGCGCCTCTGTAAACTGGATTCCAGCTTGGTAGGCTTCGAATCCGCCAATGATCAAGAGACCTTGAATTTTGAACTCTTCCATTCGGGCGGCGATCAGTCCCATCCTGTTGCCAGGTAGTGTGCGTTTGGTACCCAAAAAGGCACCACCAGAGCTCACCCATCCAGTAACATCAGACCAACCTTCAAAATTCCAACTTGTGCATTAAAAACGTGTTTCAAAAAGCGAAGGCTATAATAGACAACGCGCAGCAGAATCGGTGGCGCCAACAACAGTAGATACGTAGCACTCCCAAGCACAAGCAATGAAACTTTTGTTTCACCGCTAGGGTAGCGTGCACGTCGTCTTGCATTCAAGGATGTTTTATAATTACAAGTACACAAAATATTTATTTACCCATCTGTTTGATGTTGCCAGCGATGAGCCCTTCTATGCCATCGTGAATACCCAAAACTGTATCACCACGATATAAGCCATAACGAACAAATGAACGGACAGCTGCGTTCATTCCACAAGCGGGCGCTCCAATATGCATTATTGCCAACGTATAGCCTTCCTAAAAAACAGTATTGTACGAGTCCAATATTTTCAAGAAAAAAAAAGGACAAAAATGTCATCGGTTCACAATTGATCTGAACACTAAGTTTGCTCTCTTTTGACTGTTTCTTCACGTAAAAGGAAAATTCTAACACTAGAGCCAAAGGCAAAATGTACTAGTCTGATCCTAGACCAGCCAAAAGACACTAGTTTAGTTGTTCAAATAAATTGTGGATGGCATAAAGTAAAACATTTCTTCTACTCGTATTCTTGGTTCAAAAAGTTATGAATTATTGAAATAATGGGAGTAATTTGTCATTATCTGATTTTCAATTGTTCTCTGCCAACGCTCAAAATTTTTTTGTTGAGCATTAAGTGAACTATCTCACAGTGATGAAAACGTCCGTGAAACGAGAGAAAGAGCGCGAAGCAAAATTTAAATGACATGAGGGTCAATAATTCTTGTAATGATTATTATTCAATACGAGTAGAACCAACATAATTATGTATCCATTCAACTTGCGAGAATGGCTGTTATTCACGAGGATGAAATTTGTGACACAGCCCAAAGGTGAGCAACACAGCTCACCGAAGTTTCTCACTAATTAAATAATACCTACATTACGTATTTTTGTTGTAGCGTTTTTTATTTACAGGTATGTTGAAAGATTTGTGTGAGAAATCGAAAAATTAAAACGTCGATAAGAAAGCGTCAAGCAAGGCTAATCTATTTATTAATTCATGAAGCGCGAAGTTCAGGAAGCAAATTATCAATTAGTGGCCACTAGGTCTAGGCTGTGTACTGATTTGTAGCAGTCCCAGAGACGAGGATATGTTGAAGAGCGGACTGAGAGCTTGTCATGCAAAAAAGCCGTCTTTGAATTATTTTCAGCAAAGTACCTATTTTTTCCCCATTTCCAATATACTAATTCATCTTACTTGACAAAAATAATTACTTCGGCAGGTCAGAAAACTTGGTTTGAATTTTTACTTCTGATAATAACATGATGACATGTTTTGTGTCGTTCCCCACCAATTTTCATGTGGTGAGTTGTACCTTAATTTTTCTACATATTGGTATTCAATATCCATGTATCTTGAAGAACGGAAGACGAAAAAAGTGTTCCATTATGACTATCATATTCAACAGGTTCCACAATTCTCCCAATCAATAAGAATAAAAACTTCATCCGAAATGGATAGCTCGGTTTGTTTCTTGTTCGCTAATTAAATTCCATGTGACCGAATCTTGAAATTTCCAAGGAAGAAATCAATTCAGTAGGAAATTCGCAGCACTTTTGTGGTATGCGTGATTCGGAAATAGGCGATCGAAAGTCGATACAGCATAGCCTAGGCTGATAGATTTTACGGCACACTGTAGTGTACCATGGCCACTATGACAAAGTACGTGCTTGATGAATTAAAAGGGAATTTTAAAGAATACTCACGGATCCACATAAGGTGAATTGCTGCAGGCAAAAACAGAAATACATGATACGATAAAAGAGTGAGAAGGTGTGTAAAAAAAGCATGGGAATGACTGTACAAAATTTACCTTCTCAAATTGACTTGAACTTGACGAGTTAGACTTGCAGCGTGCAACACAAGAAAACGTTAATACATATTTTCAATTTCAATTTCTACTACATCACAATCACATCAGTAGATGATAGTAGATACCCATTAAATATTCCTTTACTAAGCTCACCTTTCCATGACCAGCAATATCGAAGGCATCTTTGGGAGGTTTCAATCTGGTCAGCAATTTGAAAGTTTCGAGATTTCGCATGAACGACTTTCCTCGGAGTTCTACGGCCAACTCCCACTGTTTATCAGCCATTGCCTGAAACAATATTCACGTTACGAATGTTTTTGAGAAAATGGTGTGACAATCGGTTCAACCTGGGCCACAGCTTTGGTGCGTTTCACGCACTCCATCAAAGGAAGACGAACAGCTTGGTTACCATCCAAAGAAATTATACAAGGTTCGGTTTTTTCGTCGGCTTCCATCAGCGCCATGACTGCTTCAGCCCCCATGCGACATCCCTGCAGAACAGAAAAGAACAATTATTACACCCCTCAACCATTGTTGTTACGTTTCAAGACACATGTCATTCACACTTCATCATCATCAATCATCATTTTATCCATTTTTCATCAATTTTAGTTCTAGGTGCTTGTTTCTGACCAGGAAATGAGACCTTTGCGGGAAATAGTCGAACCAATAGGATGTACAAAATACGGCACATCCCCTTACTGGGACGTCGAGACCCAATCCCTGTTTGTCCTCGACACTTTGGGAGAAGTTATCCACAGATACTCCGCTACAACCAATTTAAACATGAAGGGGAACATTGGTAATTTGGTTTTGCTTTTTGTGCAATTTCAATAATACTAAGCAAACTTGAAGGTCACAAAGCTTCGTTCGTTGTTCCCGCCGACGGAAAAAAGAACCACTTCGTGACAGCGATAGGACGGCAGTTTTGTAAAATGATATGGGATGTCGAAAGCGACAAAGCTCCGTATGTCCAGACCCTGTGTGAAGTTGAAACTACGCCCGATAAGGCCAACAACAAATTCAACAATGGGAAATGTGACCCTACTGGAACGCTATGGGCCGGTAATACCTACCTAGGCTTAGGAGAAATGCAATGAGATCGAGACCTTTTTTTTTCAAATGGACTCACGATCCAGCGAACCTTGAAGAACAAAGGAATATTCTGTTGTTTTTTTTTGTGGCACTGTCTTGATCATACAACTAACATAGTAGTCTGGGACAAATATAGGCAATATATTGCTCAAATCTGGAAATTGATGCCGCGCGCCACTTGCAATATATAATATGTTTATAGATCCATCCACAGGTTCGTGATCCATCCGAAACAAAATACTTAGTCACAAGCTGTCACAGATGAGATTCACCTGATAGGCTGGAAAAAATCCAGCATATCTGAAATTTCGCTGAAACGCACATCGAGGGCTTCACGGCAGTACCTCGTAACTGAAAAATGGAACTTTTCACAAGAGAACAAGAACAACCGATTTAAAGTCCGGGAATAGTACAGAAAATTACGATATTTTGCACTGTTATCAAAGAACAGTTACTGTTTACAGTTACATTGCAAAATATCGTTATTTTCTTCATTAGTGATCAGCCATTCAAAAACGACCATCCGGTAATGTAGCAGTCAAAGAGATCTTGTGATGTACACTCCTTTGATGGATGGTTTCGCTTGGGAGACTATTAGGAGTGCCCCATAAGTGTACATTACTTAGTCCGGACGTTAAGCTACATATATGGGACCCACCTTGCATTTTAGAGACAAGCGACGAAATTTGGCACACTTGTTCACTAGACCCTACTCTTCGATTTAAGAAATGTTGCCACCATCTGCGGAAATAGTGCAGACTTTTTATACAGGGTTCAGTAAAAAAAAATTGTTGAAAAATCGTAAATCGTGAGCCATAACCGGTGGACGTATGTAAATCAGTATATTGATGACTGATTCCATGCCCATGAAGATGCTGCAAACAGTTTTGAAATATCTTGAGGCGTTTCTGAAATACGCTGAAAGAAGTGAAATTTCTCCACCTTTTTTCTTTTTTCAATAAATCAGTTGTTTCTGGAGATATTGAGCTGCAACTTGATATTCCGGCAAACAAATATGTTTTCCATGGAACGCGATGTGAAGCCATCGACAAAGCATGGACAAAGCCTGCTAGATTCGAAACTAAGATCTTCAACTTTTTTTCCATCGTGAGCGTCATCTTCAAATTGCCCTTCGTGAAATTGTTGAAAAAACAACTGGTAACGACTTAATTGGACACACGCGTTCATTTTATTACGAAAAACCAGTTCCTGCATTGCAGCAATGACCTCTTCGGTCAAGAAACGTTGTTAAGTTAGTTTTTCTTGATTTCCCTCAACTTTGGTGATAACCATCACCAAATGGAACTTTGGATCAATTAGATGTTGACGACATTATAATCCACATTATTTTGTGCAGCCAGTCACTGAATTTCATCCTCATCAGCTAAGTGGTGCTCTTTTGGCAAACAGTTGAACAAAAAGTTTGCTTAGGTTTTTGTGAAAAAAACAAAAACCGCAGGTCCACGTCGTCCCTTCAAACCAGATTAAAGAAAATCTGTTACCAAAAATGCTACCAATTGATACTGGAAGAGTTCGGAGGAATGTCTGCTGTAGTTTCAAGTTGAACCGAAATGGATTTTCCCATGCTACTTCGGCAGGAGGGACGTCGAAAGTGTTGCCACCAGCTTAATATTTGAAACGTTTTTTGTTGAATATTGCCAGAAACGCTTCAAATATAAGCTGTAGCAACACTTTTCACGTCCCTCCTGCGAACTAAAATGTAACAATCAGTTTGAGCTTGGCTTTAAACTATGGAGCACATTCCTCCGAATCATCTCAGTATCAGTTGGTAGCACTTTTGGGCACATATTTTCTCTAATCAGGTTTGAGGGCAGAAGGTGACCCTGCATTTTTTGCCCTTTTCACAAATATTCAAGCAAACTTTTTGTTCAACTGTTTGCCAAAAGAACACCACTTAACTGATGATGATGAAATTTGGTGACTGACGTTGAAAAACAATGTTGATTGAAATATCGCAAACATTCATTTGATCCAAAGTTTGATTTGGTCATGACTGTCACGTGAGTTGAGAAAAAACAAGAAAAACGAACTTGATAACGTTTCTTGGGCGAAGAGGTCATTGCCACAATTGAGTACCTGGTTTTTCATGATGAAACATCGTGTGTGTCCAATAAAGTCGTTACCTGTTGTTTTTTCAACAATTTCACGAAGGGCAATTTGAAGATGGCGCTCATGATGGAAAAAAAGTTGAAGATCTTAGTTTCGAATCTAGCAGGCTTTGTCGATGGCTCCACATCGCGTTCCATTGAAAACATATTTGTTTGCCGGAATATCAAGTTGCAGCTCAATATCTCTAAAAACAACTGATTTATTGAAAAAAGAAAAAGTTGAAGAAATTTCACTTCTTCCAAAGTATTTCGGAAACGCCTCAAGATATTTCAAAACTGTTGCAGCATCTCCATGGGCATGGAATCAGTCTTCAATATCCTGATTTACATACGTCCACCGGTTATGGTTCACGATTTACGATTTTTCAACAAATTTTTTCTACTGAACCCTGTATAAAGTGTCTACGCGACCGCAGATGGTGGCAACATTTCTTAAATCGAGAAGTAGGGTCTAGTGAACAAGTGTGCCAAATTTCGTCGCTTGTCTCTAAAATGCAAGGTGGTTCCTCTTAACAGCCGGACTATGCTACAACACCTGGCTGGGGTCCTATCACAAGTAGAATGCTATGTCGGTGACGTCACGTTGCGTAGCAACCGCCTCTCTTATAGGCTGCTGCTAGGCAACGTAACGTCACAAGCCCCTGGACTCCTGGACATCAACACTTTTTTTTCAGTTTTCTAGGTGGATCCCACATGTGACGACTTGTGACTTTTGATATGTTGCTTAGGCCCTATCTATGAATATATATTCCAAAAGGCGTTCAGTAGTTATCAATTTTTAGGTCAAAACATATTCTCCGTACTATACTATCACACAGGTACCATTGCAGACTTTTTAAAGTGGACGACAGTTGACAGATTTTTCAGGATTCTGGCCTGAACGTCGCATGACAGCAAGCCAACTCGTTAACAACCTCCATGTCGTTAACATTGTCGTCCACTTTATTTTGACCGCAACCGTACCTATATCCCATACACTTTCTATTTTCAGTAGAATGACTTTTTGGAGCAAAAATAAAGTGACACGCTGGGGGGGCTACGGCTATGGCTGATGGCACCTGCAAAGTTTTGGAGAGAAACTATCAGCAGTCATCGGCCGTATTCCCCCAGCGCTCCAGCTTGTCACTTTATTTTTGCTACAAAAAGTCATTCTACTGAAATTAGAAAGTGTATGGGATATACATTGGGGTTCGAAATCACGAAAATAAAGGACTTACAGCTTATTTAGGGAAATGTTGCAACAATAATATACGGATGCCTGATGCCTGGCTTCTTAAGATATCATTCACTTGCGAACCCGGTTGGGCAACATGGTTGAGTTCGCCAAATGTTCGCTCGTGTGTGGTTAGTGCCAAGACAAGCCCAACCAGGCTGTCCGCTTTTCAAGTGACTTTGAAAACGCGGTTCGGCTTGCCGTTGGGTGGTAAGCAAATCAACACAACAACGACCAACAGGGATAGTAAGTAAGGCAAATGATGGATGGCATTTTAATGGAAAAGACAGCAAAGCAAAAAAAACGCGCCAACCTGAGGGCCAACACGCGCCAACCATGTTGTCCGACTGAGTTCGCCAATGAATAAATAGTGATACCTGACGTCACACTGATATCGCGTATAATAGAACGGAATCAATTATAGAATTAATCCTAAAGCATTGAGGGTTATAGGAACAATGGGAGGACCGCCCGAGGATTTGCCAATTTTCGGCAAAGCCAAACCTGGAATGGGCAGTTTGTACACACTAGATATGGACAATGAAGTTACAACAAGGTTGATGAACGTTGGAATTTCGTGTGGTTTCGCGTGGAATCCAGATAACAAAAAGTTTTATCACATTGACTCTCATCAAGGCACCGTTGAACAGTACGATTATGATGAAGATGGGAGCATTTGTAAGCCCAGTCACTGTCTCTTTCAGTGTTTAATATTTTTTGTTCAATTCTGGGAATTTTCAGCAAACGGTAAGTTTGTTTTCCACATAAAATGCCACACGATTCCCGGGACACTGAACGGCATGACCATCGATACAGACGGAAACTTATGGGTGGCGATTCTGGATGGGTACAGAGTTATAAAGATCGATCCCAGGCGGACCAATTATTTACTGGATACGTTTCATATACCAGCCAGACAGGTATTTTTGCATTCGGTTTTATGCGTATAAAATCGAGGGGGGGTACTCAACGCCTGTGACAATACGTATTAATTTCTAGGTGATTTCTGTGACATTTGGAGGCAAAAACCTGGACGAACTCTACGTGACCACGGGTTCGTATGAAGTCAACGGGGTAAAAATGCCGCCGCCTTACAATGGAGCTGTCTACAGAATTACTGGGACTGGAGCTCGAGGATTCCCAGCGACCAAAGCCAACAGTCTGCAATGTGCATGCGCAAGAGAAATAGGACAGAAAATAGAACAGAGAATAGAAAATAGAGCAGAAACGAACACGCCTTTAGAAGGGGAAATAATAGATGCATCATGAATAAAGACGTAACGATAAACGGAAATAGAAAATGGAAGACAAAAAATCGTGTGAGGGTTTTTGCTGCGGTCCTTGCTGTACATAAAGCTTGAAAATAAACACCTATACCTACTCCTTTTGAAAGGTTCTCCAAAAAAGTGATAATAGATCATTAAAATAAAATTAAAAGAAAGAGAAAATGGAAGGCAAAAAATCGTGTGAGGGTTTTTGCTGCGGTCCTTGCTGTACATAAAGCTTGAAAATAAACACCTATACCTACTCCTTTTGAAAGGTTCTCCAAAAAAGTGATAATAGATCATTAAAATAAAATTAAAAGAAAGAGAAAATGGAAGGCAAAAAATCGTGTGAGGGTTTTTGCTGCGGTCCTGCTGTACATAAAGTTTTAAAATAAACACCTATACCTACTCATTTTGGAAGGTTTTTTAAAGAAGTGATGATAGATCATTAAAATTAAATTGAACAAGTTCTCAAAGGAATAGCGCTATTGTTTCTACTTTGGACCAAAGCACCTACCTACTGTTCGTGGCGTTATAAATATGTAAGTATGGAAAATTAATCCCCGGTTGTACAAAAAAAATGTAATCTTGAAATAGGTTATTGAGCAATTTCTTTGGTGAATTTTAGCATAGTGCCCAATGAAAAACGCAGTTTCACAAAACAATATTGAAACATGTTTAGTTCACAACAGCAAGTATGCATTTCCTGTGGTCAGTCAACTGTCATTGACCTACAATTCACCAGAGAAAATCCTCAATTGACTTTCATGCTTTGGTGCAACTGGGAGGTAACTCGGTAAATAGCCGGTATGGCTTTGTTGTGAAGCACACAAGAGCTTCTCATCTTTATCTCAATATCACTATCAATAACCCAGGGCAGGGCATATGGTCTATATCAAAAAGTTCACTAGCGCTCGTGTCCTAAACAACACCCGCGCGAATAATAGCTCTTATACCATTGGATTAGGGGCAGATAATGTATTTACTTGTACATCACAAGATACAGAAAAGACATGATCATCTGCTTGGGTGTCGTTTAGAACACGAGCGCTCTGATAGCTTCATGATGATGATCCGTTTCAACACTCACAAGAGTCCTGTCGAAAGCTGAAGGACTTCCACCACGCTGAACGTGGCCGAGGACGGTAATCCTAGTGTCCTGGTGTAAATTATCAACCACAACTTTCTTGATGTCCTCTGCAGTAATCGGCTGTCCATTTCTGTCGATGGCACCTTCAGCTACAATAATGATGTTCAATCTTTGGCCTGACCGTCTTTCCTATGTATAAAAGAATGGTTCGATCAACACTGACATGTATGGCGGTAGGTATTCACATTATTCACAATCTTCACTGTTAATTATTGAAGCACCAATATTTCGTTTCCATAACGTTAAGGTCCAGAGGAACCATCTTCGGGACTTTTTAGTGTACGTGGTTGGTCGCTTGTCTTTCAAACGAACAGTTATCGTGAGCGATATAGTAGCTATTGTACATTTTATGATACTATGCAAGTACTCTGGAACAATACAACAATTTGACCTAACTTTTTGTCTTCAAGAGGGCGAGAGGAAACTTCCAAGAAGAACACAAGAACTTATATACCAAATCAGTGCTCCGCATTAGTGAATCTATCGTAAGGTAAGGCATCTAATACCGCCATGTCAAGCCGTTCGCATCGCATTTGGCAGATGATTTTAGGATCGCGCCCATTTGATGCTGTGAGTCAAACTGTTTTGGTCCAAAGTATTCGCGTGCCAAATTTCATTCAAGTATCATGAAATATGCGATTCCAGACCGCTACCGCTAAACCATAGACAAAAAATACATAGACACATACAAAAGTACTATTAGCAGTGGCCACTCGAGTGGCCATGTCACTAGTTATTTTGAAAGATCCGCCCCAAACTGGAATGATCAACAATTACTCACACTGAACATACCGTGGGTTCCACAAAACAGATAATACGAGATTCGTTGATTTGCGATTTTTGTTTGTCAATTTGTAGCTGACTGATCAATGGAAATGCTGGTTTATCCCTCAATAATGGAAAGATGATGAGTCTAGTACAGATTTCAGGCATTTTTTGTGAGTTATCATCTAGCATTCAGCAGAAAAAAGTTTAGTTAATCTGCAATCAGCCTTGATCGCTGATCATTTTTTTTGTGGAACTGACGGTTAAGTACTCTTGAGCAGGTACATAAGGTTCGACTTGGCTGAATTCTTTTGCATAGTCCTACATTTTATAAAACTTATTTGCAGTGAAGACTGTGAATAGCTTTTATTCTTATAGCACACATTGGAAAATGATTTTTCACAAATCTGGGCAATGAAAGAAAAAATCACACAAATACATGGTATCCCAACTCTATTTTATATGGAATGGAATCAAAAGGGGTATCTTTTGATAAACGGCGCTATTTTGTAGATAATTTTATAATCTCTGAATCTACTATAATACCGGTACCTACCCTCTATTTGTAAGCACCTAGGTGATGTCATGCTACTGGTGAGAATTCGACTAAGAGTAATTTATAAGAGAATTCTCTCGCGTTATTCCAGCGGAGTATTGTTTGTTGTAGGCGATTACTCAAATTTATTCATTATTTTCGTTTTATTGATGGTTGCGTTGGCGTTTTCGCAGATTTTGTGAATAATAATAGTAATAATAATAATAATAATAATGTACAAGCAATATCATCTCTACTTGAGAAAAACCGATTTCGCTAAAAACCCGAGTTGGGATACTTTGTAGTTCAAAATTATGAATACTGTAGTTATCACTGTTAGGCGGTTACTAACACCATTAAAGGGAAATTAAAAAATAGGAACACGGCGTTACGTATCCACAGGTGTCCTAGAATACTGATGGCGTAAAGTGACAGTAGAATCCTTACTTGATTTTATGACTCCTTATTTTTCTATGATTCCTTATTATGGAGCCGATTTTTTTTTTAATCAACTTGACAGAGACTTGGACATGTACTGGGCTATCTACAGTCACTTTTTTTGTCATGAGCTCTGGGACACCCTACATGTATACAGGGTTTCCCCAATAATTGTAGCCTCACAGTTTACTGATTTGCTTTGCTCTAAAAATTGCATTTTATTCTAGTAAGAGTTGACTGCTGTTGAGGATCTTAATGGAATACCCTGTATAAATTATTTGAAAGGAATAAGCCAAATACCAGGATTGGGATTTACCATGAATTTGCAGAACAAAACCAGACACGTACACGAAAAAACCATTATTAGTGCATGCTTCAATGAACGGTTAGTACCTGTTGTAATTTGTCGCATAGTTTTGTTTTCCATTCTATAACAGCCGGATCTTCAGGAATAAACACGTAATCTGCCTCGCTAGCCAAACCGGCCACTAAAGCTAAATAACTGCAAAACAGTTTTTCTATTGGTATTTTTGTTAATCTTAATGGTACTCGTAAATATAGGCATAATACAAAATAAGGCAAGCAAAAAAGTTGTGTTGTCTACCTACCAGATTCTGTAACAACCTATGTTAATCAATTTGTTATTAACATGCAAAGGAGATCTGTTAAAAAAGTTAGTGGCCCAAAATGGTAATTATTTTATGAAGACATAATGGTTCAAAAACACAGGTTTATACCTGGTCCAGCTTTTCACAAAGGCGCTTTTGCCAATCCTCCGGTGGAGGAGATTCAGGGACAAATACATAATCAGCTTCAGAAGTTAGAGCAGATACAATAGCAAGGTACCTATAAAAATTCAGTAGACAACACAAAAAAAAACCGTAATGGCATAAAAAAATAATCAGCATCAATTACGCTCAATTACATTTTCAAATACTTACCCACAGTGACGACCCATGACCTCCATAATAAACGTTCTCTGATGAGAATATGCCGTGCTGACTATAGCATCTGTTGCTTCAATAATTCTGAAATTGTCATATAAAATTCAGATAAAACTTTACATTATCGTAAAAACCAATTTTGGTATACTAAAGAGTACTTTTGATTGGTTACTGACCTATGCAGAGCACTGTCTGTGCCAATGGTCATATCAGTGCCACAAAAATCATTATCAATTGAACCTACGAGCCCAGCAATGTGCAGAGTGTGATATTTCTGCCTCTGATCTTTGGTGATTTGGCCAGTTTTTAATAACTCGTCAAGAAGATCACCCCATTCTTGCCTAAACAAATCTGCACCTGTGAGACTACCATCGCCTCCAATAACAACTAAATTTGTTATGCCGTTCTCTATCAAGTTCTTTGCAGCCTTCAAACGCCCTGGTCTTTCTCTACAACAGACACAAGGATGTGACCAAAAAAAACAAAGGGTTCAATGGCATACCTAAAGTCTTGGCAACGAGCAGAGCCTATAATAGTACCCCCTTTATGGATGATGCAGCTCACTGACGACCAATTCGCTTCCACAATGTTTTTACCCCCATCAACCATACCTGTAACATTACAATTTATTATGCAATTCTATTATAGGAATATTGAGCACCTTGATAGCCTTCCTTAATAAAATACACCTTGCATCCCAAATAAATTGCCATTCGGACCACAGCCCTGACAGCTGCATTCATGCCCTGCAAAATTCAAACCAATTTATTTCACAATACATGCAATCTTCATATTCAATTAAAATTAAATTTACCTGGGAATCGCCACCGCTGGTAAAAACGGCGATGCCTTTGCCCTTGTGAGCCCCCCTTTCTATGAATTTATGTGTCGGTTCCTTGCTAGATGCCATTTTAACCTACAATTTTTTGAAAAATCAAAATAAACAAAAGCCTACACTGACTTTTCCACCACTGTCACTTGATATAGCACACACAAATCACGATTTGAAGCAAAAAAATATTGTAATAATCACCTGGACTTATTTTTAGGACGATTATAGGTTCAAACTTCACGATCAGATTCAAATTGGGATGTGTTTCGAGCGTTCAAGGTGACCTCTGCACCTTTCAAGAGTTTTAAAACACCTCGAGACATACAACTCCGTTAATTGGCCCGCTTCGATCACGTGGTCTGAGCTGTCAAGCGGGGGCGTGATTGGCGCCAAGTTTGAAAGCCCGGTGATATTGACCGACCCATCATGCGAAGAGTATTATTTTACTTGATTATCTCGTCATAAATGCTTGGCGATTTCTGAATAATTTTCATTCTAAATGCAAGAAAATGGGTACTGGGTAGTCGTAGTAGAGCGATGGTAACTAGAGACTAGATAGAATACTTACCTAGGTCTATGTACATCCTACATAACAAGTACCTACTCGTATTTAATCTTCCCAATATAACTATAATTACTGCGCGACAAAATGTTTGACCATAACATTGACATTGTGACACCCTGTAAATTATGGGATGTAGCTATTTTTTAGTGGCAAATTTAAAATATTCAGCGAAAATTCTTCAAGAATCCAGTTTTGATAATTCTTAAAGTTGTACCAAAGATAAGGCGGCTAGATAGAGGGATCAATATCATAACGTGAACACCCTGTTCTTCTTCTTAAGTACCTCAGTCAAAGTCTTTTCGTGGAAGCTCCACAAAAATCATGTCGCTTCAAAAAATATTCCGGCGAGGTTCTCGACGCACACGGCTCCTCCGCCAATTGTGCAGGTGTGCGTCTTAGGGGAGACCGGGGATGAAAGTAACATTTTTTGGTTTTTATTTTTTTACATGCAGACTAGTGACTTTTTTTTTTATTCAAAGTGTTTCTATGATAGACTGGGCAATCGACTTCCAGCCAACTATTTCTTTTCCAATATTTAATGGAGCATTTCTGAGAAAAAAAAGTCTGGATCAAGACAGCTGCTACTTTTTGCTCCAGCGTTGGGGCTAAAAGTAACATTACTTGGGGTAGGTTGTAACATCAACATAATTTACCATAGATCATGAAGAACTGGGTATTATATTATTAAAAAACAACAAAAAATCTCTGATTCCCTATTGACTTGAAAAAAAAATAGAATAACTGAAAAACACTTTGGCACAGTAGGAATCTACAAAATTTTGAATAAAACGTATCACAATGCAACATTATAAAATTAGAAAAAGTACCGAGAGAAGTTAGGAACATTAATTTGACAAAAATCATCGTCCGGATCGCTGTTGAGACTGTTGAGAGCAATCCATAAGCTCTGTGAAAACATGAGTGATCTGATCATAATATTGTGCAGGTGAAGAAAGTGATTGGGGTTGGTTGTAACACCATATGTTACTTTTGACCCCAAGGGTACCTACACAACATAATTTCAAGACATACCTATCACAATAAACCGCAATGGACCTTTTCAATAAATAGTATATTTGAATTGGAATTTTTGCTTGAAGAAAGTAGTTCTCAAACGGTTTTTTGCTATATGGTTAGCTCATCCCCACCTGTTCAACATGTTAAAAGCATACATCCCTGTGACGCGTGATACTTAGTATACAGGGTGGAAATTAAAAAATAAATCTTCGAACTTTTTTATTCCGGTGGAATAATTCTCGAAAAAAACAGTCTCTCATTATTCAGCAACCTTATGGTCTCCCACTGAACGTGTATAAAACTCACCCCTCGATAGCTGCTGGTATTCTACGTACAGGGTGAAATCAATTTTTTTTCATTAAATTCTATCTTGATCAAATCAATCCGGACAAAGACCAATTCCGGCTCTGTTAGAAGTTTATAATCTCTCATTCAAGATATAAAAATGTCACATTCCTTAAACTGCTAAAACACGATATACAGGGTGAAACCCTTTCTTTTCTTTTATTTTTTTCCAGGGTCACATTAATTCGGATGATAATCTTACCCACTTCAAAGGAGGGCCTAGAGTATTGGGCAAAACATATCAGAAATTTACAATTGTGCAATCGCTGCAACTACTGGCTACTGTAGCATCAAGCATTTTTGCGATTTTGGTTGTGCGAGGACGAGTTGCTAAGGACAATTTCCTTAGCAACTCCTTGCACAACAAAAGCTGAAGCTCGAGCTGAAGTAACATATAATTCGTCCTGTATATCAAGTCAGAGTGATATTAGAAATGCAAATGTTTCATATGGCTTGCGGAAAACTCTGAGCTTTCCAGTAAACCAGATAAAATTATTATCCTAATCAATTTTATCCAGAAAAAAAATAAAACAAATGAAGTATGTTTCACCCTGCAGGTTGTGTTTAGGGAGTTTGAGGAATATGACATATTCATATCTTGAATGAGAGATTATAGGCTTGTAACAGAGCTGGAATTGGCTTTTGTCTGGATTGATTTGATGAAGATAAAAAACATTGAAAAAAAATTGATTTCACCCTGTACGTGAACCCTCGCTGTACCAGCGACTATGGAGGGGTACATTTTTCAAATGTTCAATAGGAGACTATAAGGTCGCTAAATAATGAGAGACTTTTTTTCTCGAGGATTGTTTCACCGAAATAAAAAATTTCAAAGATTTATTTTTCAATTTTCACCCTGTATACTAAGTATTACGCGTCACAGGGATGTATGCTTCTAGCATGTTGATCAGGTGGGGATAAGCTAACCATATGGCAAAAAAACATTTGAGAACTACTTTCTTCAAGCAAGAGATAATTTTTTTACTATTTCAAATACACTAAAAGGCAATCTCTCTCGCACGATTTACGTCACAGCCCACACAGAACCGCAGTATAGTGCCGCGCACTTCATAACGAATGGAGTTTCCCTTGAAGATATTAGGCGCCGTTATAGCTAGACACCTCCAACTGCGCCGTACGAACGCGCATGCATCTGTCTCTCTTTTCAGAAGAGGTCCATTTCGACGTCAAATTATTTTGCGCCCATCGATAGCCAACATAATCAAGATCATAACAATGCACATATCTTCTGGTTCGCGTTCGGAGATCGCCATAAAATCACTCAATAGACGACACAACGATTTTACTTTTAGGCGGAAAATAGTGACACTTGTTAGAACAATCCTAACCTGAATGACAGTTGCAAAACAGCAATGTGGGTGAGGAGGTGGATGTCAATGAACGTCGCACACGCACTTCGAGCGACTCAGCGACATATGACAAAAATTCTAGAAATTATAGGCACTTTTACAACCAACCCGTGTTAGTTCCAGCCCCGGTTTCCTCCTACTTTATTCGCATTGGAGTCTCTTCAGCAAATATTTGAAATATGAAATGCCAAAGCAGTTACTAATAAGTAGGTACTAAATAGCTGTGACTCACAGTTTAAGGTGAGAACTGGATGCTTTATGCTAGCCTCACATTGAGCCAGTGGCGTACCAAGCGGGGGGCGGGGGTCGCGGTCCGCACCGGGTACCAGCAGTAAGGGCGAGTAAGGGGGTGTCGATGTCAGTGTCGAATTATTCGAGGTAAAAGAAGCATCTACTGAATTGAGGCGTAAGCTCGGACGTAAGGAACTTTGGGGTGCAAAACAAGCTGGAGAAGCCCTGTTTTCCGAAAAAATTTCGCCTGCGGCGCTTTAATTCTTGGATTAGTCACTATGTGGTGTTTTCCGCTGTCAGAAAGTCGTTTTTCTTCGTCTAAAAAACCATGTTGTCAAATTAGCTGGGGGCCTAATTCTGCAGCTCATTCTCCAGGTGAGGTAGGTAGGGTTGGATGGGGAGGGGGGAGGTTGTCACAATAAGAGAGTCCGCCCCGGGCATTGATACGGCCCTGGGTGCCAAATACGCTAGGTACGCCACTGCATTGAGCATCAAATGCTGCAGCTTTTTTAGCTTCAGAGTTCCGATTGCTGATTGGAACTGGCGCCTGAAATTGCTGTCAATGATCAACATGTGACCAATAAGAGCTCGGCAGCTGAAAAAGCTGCAGCATTTGATTCTCAATGTAAAGCCACCATTATATTCTGGAAAATTTCCCAGAATGAAGATCAAACTGACACGAGAACATAACCCAAGCAGCAAGTTAAGGAGATTCGAGCATCGATCGATGAGGAAATTTTACCTAATTTAGTTAAAATTACGTAAATCTGACTTGATTATTTACTTTGAGGGATTTCAATGAGATTTTTCTTCCCTCATATACCTAACTTCAAAGACAATTTAACCAATAGGTCCACATGATGGTGAAATTTATACGTAATAATGCCTACAAAATTTCTTTATATATCCCATACACTTTCTATTTCCAGTAAAATGACTTTTTGGAGCAAAAATAAGGTGACAAGCTGGGAGCCACGGCTTCGACTGAGGGCACCTGCAAAGTTTTGGAGCGAAACTATTAGCGGCCATCGGCCGTGTTCTCCCAGCGCTTCTGCTTGTCACTTTATTTTTGCTCCAAAAAGTCATTCTACTGAAAATTAAAAGTGAACGGGATTTTTCAGAGCTAGAGATTGGTCCCTATGTTTTGTCGAGGAGCTGTTAGCGTAAGTAGTCCGATCAATGCTGGCCAGGGGGCGCTCGGTCCGTCAGCTCGAAAATGTCTCACATCCGATGTCAACCAACTGTCAGTTTGACATTGATGTGCGCTAGGGGGTCAATTCCTCTGAATTTCGCACCCAAACACCCCGGAAAAAATGTAAATTATTTATCGCTAGTGTGAAAAGTGCATCGCTTTTAGTGTGCTAGTGCAATAACCCAGTGTGCAAGTTGCGGTTTTCCCGAAGAGTCGCGCCCATGGAATGTCACTGATCATTTGTTTTGAAGGTTAGTTTTTTGATTTTCATTTGCAGCAATACTTGACACACATTTTCCGTTGCATTTCCTTCGCGGAAAAACTGCAATAATGCTTGTACTTTACTGCTGAGGACGCTCACGACCTTTGCTTCCGCAGCCCTTGAATGGGCTCTTTGGCCCTTCATCTGTTCCCGTTGGATGCCTCTGGTAATGGAGCATCCTTGTGGGAGTTTCGTTTAAAAATTTTTTTAAGAAAATCGCGAGTTGCTTGAAAATTGGAAAGTAAGTTAATAATAAACCACAACACCACACTTTGTGGTCGGTCTATTCCTAGCTCTAGTGCTAGTCCATTCGTTGTGCGGGTAAGTTGAGTGTGAAGTGATGGTGTTGTGATGTTTTTAATTTGATCCGCAAGAAACAACAAGAACTTACACCTCTATCATGGAAATATTATGTTTTGACCTAGCCTTCCATATAAGTGAGTGAACCGTTTACTTGTTTCCGAGATAAAAAAAAATGGAATTTTCAACTTATTTTATCAGTTCTTCAAATTTGTTATAATTAGGTTCTTATTAATTTCATTGTGATATGGAGTTTCCCACACGTCTTGAAGGACAATTCGAGGTCTCAACTCAATGAGTCACAATGATTTGTGCAAAATAACTTGGCGCGGCTATAAAATCTTCAATACCTACCTCTTTTCCAAGCCTCATTTCCTGCGTTGAGAATGACATATTATTGCGGATTATAATTTTATAAATAAACAAAAGTTTATTGTACCCGCACCAAAACATATTCATTAGTCATAATATAATAATTGCTCCTATAATTAATTTGTGTTGCCGCAATTAATTCCATTAACTTTCAAAAGGCCACATTGAAAGCATTTCCTTAGACTTACGTTTATCTGAAACTTATCTCCACATGCGTTAGTGAACAGATTGAACTGCATCCAATGTTTGTAATAGCTCTTACTCTTAGCTCAAAATTATTAAATCTTCAAGAAGACCTTCATAATTATTGTAATGATGTTGTTTCTTCCCATAATCCGTTCATAAGTAAGTACCTACATGAAATTACGTTCTTCTAAAAGGTTCCATTAATATCTAATTTAAAATATGATTGTGAAAAAAGAAACCGTGTTGTGATTCAACGTGAAATGCTACGATTTACTCGCCGGTCATGATTTGATACGAATCTTATCAATACTTTTTAAAGTGAAATCACTTGCTGCCACTGTAATTTAATCGCTTTAAAGTTCAGTTTTTGTAGGATTAATTCGAGAGGTCCTATAATGTATAGGTCTATATTTGGGAGTATTGATATTTGATTGAATACTGCAATCATGCCTATTTTTCTGTATCTCGTAACGAGCTCGTTATGTGCATGCTCTCTGTGTCTGTATCAATGAATTCTTTATACCTCCCTCTCTGTCTACCTGCGTTAACGAGTCGTTACAAGAATACAGAATAGCCCTCAATGTATAGGTACGGATCGCTGAAGATGGGAGAAGTCTCTCATTGCATCAGCCAGTGCTATAATAATATTTGTTTCATCTGCGATTGTGCAGAAAAATTTGTTTTGTTCTTTCCAGGATTGTCAGAAGAACAATTCCTCCCCATATTCGCTTTAAAGATTTCAGCTAATTAATTATTTAATTACATAATAAAGATAACAAATTCTTACGAGTCTATGACCTAGACATCTGGTACTATAACGGGAATTATCATTGAACTCTGGTTTGATGGTTTTCAAAGAACAGAAGTAAAAGGGAAAATTTGCATAATAATAAACTCGATAATAAATGTAATTTTATTTATTATGAATACCTACCTCATGATTACCTCGATGAATACTGTTATTCAAGGATTAGAAACAAGGGGTTGAAACTAAGCCTAAAATGTTCTTGTCATACAAATACCTAATCAAAACTCGGCATACGCTTTCTGTAATTTCCGTGATTATTACACACAACGCCCTTGATTATTAGACCTACAAGGATAATATTCACTTATCTAAAAATTCACTTATCTATCCCACTGTCAATGGCAACGGAATAAAATTGATGTAGACAACAAAATCTGACAGCTGTCAGTTCGGACTTCTTTTTTGCAATAATCATCAAAAAATCACTCGTGCTCGAAATTTTCCCAGATAATTTTGGCCAAGCGTTTCCCTCGGGCTGGTTGTCCCTAGATAAATGCCCTCCTTCTGCGGAGTCGGGCATTTATCCCTACAACCAGCACTCGCGATCGCTAGGTTTATTATCGTGAAAATCTAAGCACTTGTGATATTACTGTTGATTATTTTCTTTTAGTGGGTAAAAGGCTCTAGCACTCCTTATTGACACTGACCGATGATGGCGAGGATGATGGCGACATCAAAATTATTTTCCCGTGTTGTAATTATCTTGCAAATATTCTAAATTTGATTGAGATTGGTCGAAAGGTTTAAAACAGGCCGGCATCGGCAGTTTGTTACAAGATTCGTTGAAATTTACAAGAATGCCGATTTTTCTCTCAGCACTTTTATTTGCAATACTTACCATAAAAGAATGCCGCTAATGGCTTCTAAATATGTATACATATCTGTGTTGCTGACCCTATTCGAATATTTTTATTTGCCGCAGTGTGACTGCAGCAAAAACGCGATCAAGCGCATCATCACTTTCCTTGGATGAAAGTAAAAAAAATAAGAGTCTTGAACTTGCTCTATTGACGCGTAATTGAAGGCTTTTTAAAATTTAATTAATTAAGAATTACAATCCAATTAGCACGGATGCAGAAAGAATGATTACAGTGTACAGTCTTGGTACCATGCCGGTGGCGGTGACCAGGATGGAAAAGAAATTTAACTTAGATATTTCATCGAGTATTTCATCCTAGATTTCATTAATTTTTCTCTCTAATGGCTCGGAGATAGTCAGCCTTGACAAACAAATTCTATGCAATACTTACCATCGAAGGTCGGAGGTTTCATGTTTTTCTTTCGCCTGGATTCGAATGTTTTTTTGGACCGGCTCCAGGGGGGGCTGTGTCTGCCCGTGTGACTCATCATTTTATCCTCCGTATCCAGCCCACACTCACACTCTTCTCGCATGCCGACTTGAAACGATCGAAACGTCGCGCCATCAACGCCCATAAACTCTCCGGTCTTCCACCTTTCCTTTTTCAAATTCAAACCTCCATTTTCATTCTCCACGGTGTCCTTTGTATAACGATATAACCTCGGATACAACATTAAATGAATCGCTTATTATACATGGTGTCAAATTCAAAACTTACAATTGCCTGTAAGTCTGAAACAAAAGCAGATATCGAAAATCGACCAAAACCGTCTCGACAGAATGGAGCGGGAACCATTTTAATGAAGTCAGTGACTCACCCCCACTTAGTGTCTGAGTTCCAGCCCCCTCCACTAATTTTTTTTAGTTAATCAATGGTTAGATGATCATTATACGGATCGGTGGATTTGCAGAAGAGGTCCCTATCCCTACCCATTGCATGGCCTCCCAAATCTTCGGACTCGACTTCTCCAGTCTTCTTTCTGTGGGATCACTTGAAGTCTGTTGTTTTTAAAACTCAGCCGGAGTCGATTGGAGAACTGTAGCGTAGAATTAACGAAGAATGTCGCGCGCTTTCAAGAGAAACCTTCGCAAACGTTCGACAAGATTTCGAGAACAAGCTTTAATATTGCCTTAAAAACAACGGCAACCATTTTGAACACTATTGTGAGCTTTCGATCTTTCCTTCTGGTTTGAAGTAGTTGAAATTTGATTTATTGTGGAGTGAATTCATTTAAATCAATGTAAACCACATTAAACCCATTAGACAGTTTTTTTTTCTAAATCAATCGAAAACTGCTCGAATGAAATATGGAATAACTGGTACTACTGGAAAGCATTTCTCAAGGGCTTTTCAATGGTGTATCACAAGTGGAGGGTTGCCATTTGAAAAAAAGAATAGTGGAGGGGACTGAGCGGGGCTGAGGCTCAGACACTGAGTAGGGATAATAGCCCGTCCACAATTATATTTAATTTAATTTTTAATTTAATTGTCTTATTTTACGAGGCGGCATTCAGCTATAAGCTGCTCTACCATGCAACCTCGGGGACAGCACAAAATATCCATGGATGAAGTAGGATTCGAACCCACACAGGGCAGCGCGAATGGTTTGGCTTGCAATCACCTGTACCACTCGGCTACCACCGCTCCATTCCACCGCTCCACAATTATATTAATGTTAACGTAATGTTATTGGCAATGGTAATGTTAGCATTTCAAAGCAACGAGTTTCAATGGGTAATGCTTTACCATTGCCACTAACATGATTGTGAACGTCATCATTTGAAACTCATTGCTTGGAATGCTAACATTACCATTGCCGGATAACATTACGCTAACATCAACATCATTGTGGATGACCTGTAAGTCACTGACTACACTATTATGGTTCCTCCTCCATTCTGTCGGAACGGTTTTGAGCGATTTTTGATATCTGCTTTGTTTCAGACTTACAGGCAATTGTAAGTTTTGAATTTGACACCCTGTATATATATTTCAATTATAGGTAGGCTCCTCGGCTATCTACTTGGCTGCATATTGTTTTTAACGAAGTTTTTAGTGACAGACTTGAACCTTCAGTTGATAAGCTCGTCATCATTTCATATTAATCAATCAATGTCTACGAATTAGTTCTGAAATATGTGTGATCTCGCAGTCTCGCAGAATTTTTCAAGTATTCGCTCTGATCTTCTTTCTGTTTCCAATCTTCTCAACCTTCTTTTTATTCTTTCTTTTACTTTCCCGGCCCTTACCAACATAGTACAAGAAAGATAGATTTCAACCTCGGAATAAATATGGACGTCCTGAAAATTCGATATTCTGTTCAGAATTAAATGCTCTACAACATATCCAAAGTCGCCAAAAATCGCACCCGGGGGTTTTAGGTTATTGGAGGGGGGTGAAAAACTGTAGCTTAAAATGGAGGGGATTAAACCCGTCAATCAATGGGGCCTTGCAATTGAAAAACTCAACGTGAGGTCGCCACTACTGTAGGGGGCGCCTACTTCGATGAAGCGGCCGTAACCACGGGAAAAACATGGGAGTTTGAGTAGTTTGACCAGTAACTGACAGTGACTGGAGACGTCAAGCAAGAAACAGAGGTTATCCAAATTTCAAATCAAGACATAAAATGACGGACGTCGGTCGCTGAAGCGTCAACGCCGTCAAAATTGTCGAATTTGCCCCCAACGGTCGTGGCGCCCTCGGTGTGTGAAAGTGGCAGTGCAAGGCCCCATTGGAAGCAAATACGTTATGATTCGACGCATCATATCCCGTTGATACCATTTTGGCACAAAAAGTGTCGATTACTGTTGAAGGGGGGTCGTGGGGGGGCGAAGCTCTGCTAGGTGGTCCATTTTGTTTTTCTGGCCATGTAGAACCGATCACGACAAGTTTGGCATCTTTTCCGACTAAATTCAATCTCCTTAACTCGAATCTGATGTGTAAATTTGGATGAAAACAAGTTTGAACAAGTAAACTTGAAAAAACTTGTTTTTTCTCTGACAATTTTGAAGAACTTTTTTTTCACTGCTAGAGGTATTCATCTTCCAAAAATTTTCAGAGGTCATTAGATTCAAGTGTATTCTTCACGAAAATCATCCACTCAATGTATAATTTTGTTTCTCGAGTTAAAAAAATCGATTTGAACTCGAGCAGGGTCGGCGCGTCGTCTACTACTGACCAGAACACTACAACATGCACCTTTAAATGAAAATAGCTCAAACTTTCGAAGAGATAACAACTCATCTTTAAAAATTTGATTATATGTGCAGAATTGAATTCTCTATAACATAAACAAAATCGCCATGAATCGCACTGCAGGATTTTGAGTTATTCGAGGAGAAGGATAACATTTTCTCAAGATTCGTGCTCTATGAACTGTTACCTCTCCCCTCAAGTAACTCAAAACCCTGCAGTGCGATTCATTACGATTTTGTTTATGTTATAGGGAATCCAATTCTGCACAGATAATCAAATTTTCAAAGATGAGTTGTTATCTCTTCGGAAGTTTGAGCTATTTTCAATACAAGGTGCATGCTGTAGTGTTCTGGTCAGTAGTAGACGACGCGCCGAGCCGGCTCAGGTTCAAATCAAGTTTTTGAACTCGAGAAACAAAATTATACATTGAGTGGATGATTTTCGTGAAGAATACACTTCAATCTAATGACCCCTGAAAATTTTTCGAAGATGAACACCTCTAACAGTAAAAAAGAAATTCGTCAAAATTGTCAAAGAAAAAACAAGTTTTTTCAAGTTAACTTGTTCAAACTTGTTTTCATCCAAATTTACAGATCGGATTCAAGTTCAGGAGATTGGATTTAGTCGGAAAAGATACCAAACTTGTTGTGATTGGTTCTACATGGCCAGAAAAACAAAATGGACCACCTAGCAGAGCTTCGCCCCCCCACGACTCCCCTTCGACAGTGATTGACACTTTTTGTGTCAAAATGGTATCAACGGGATATGATGCGTCGAATCATAACGTATCTGCTTCCAATGGATTGACGGGTTCCATCCCCTCCATTTAAGTTGCAATTTTTTACCCCCCCCTCCAATAACTCAAAACCCCCGGGTGCGATTTTTGGCGATTTTGGATATGTTGTAGAGCACTCAATTCTGAACAGAATATCAAATTTTCAGGACGTCCATATTTTTTCCGAGGTTTTGCAGCTTTTTTAACTATTTTTCCTGTACTAACATGGAAGGGAAAATATTGTGATAGTACAAAAAAAATCGAGATTTCAATGGATATATCAATTTTGAGATCCCCCTGGAGGTCCCTCAAGACGATTAAAACCATTCTCAGAATGATGTCCGTCTGTCTCTGTGTCTGTAATCTTCCAGGATACGATAACTGCTGAGATAACTGCCGAATTTGATTCGATCGTCTTGAAATTTGGTACGCAGACATGGTTTTATCCTGGAATAAGCCAATTAGATTCTGGTTATACATACAGGGTTATTCAAAAGTCCGGAATAAAATTCATAATATTTTTCCATATTTATTGCGGAAAAAACGCTTGAACAGGTCGATTTCTGAAAACGGTAAGCCGTTTTTTCATGACACGTGTCATGTTCTACTGTCATCCCCCTAACCCCAAACCACCCTTAGTATTTTTTTTCAAATAGCACCCTATGGCTTGTGGGGGCTCGTTGGAAAGCTAATCAAAAACTCTATTCAGATCAACTATTAAAAATTAGATCGGACGCTTCACCATGAAGTTTTGAGGAACCCCAGTTCTACTTAACAGTCCGGAACAAAATTTATAATTTCTTACCATATTCTTCCAGAAAAAAACGCTCGAACAGGTCGATTTCTAAAAACGGTAAGCCGTTTTTTCATGACACGTGTCATGTTCTACCGTCAACCCCTTAACCCCAAGCTACCCTTAGTATTTTTTTTCAAATAGCACCCTATGGCTTGTGGGGGCTCGTTGGAAAGCTTGTCAAAAACTCTATTCAGATCTACCATTGAAAATTAGATCGGACGCTTCACCATGAAGTTTTGAGGAACTTCATGGTGGCTTGGGGCTGGGGATTTGACGGTAGAACATGACACGTGTCATGAAAAAACGGCTTATCGTTTTTAAAAATCGACCGGTTCGAGCGTTTTTTCCGAAATAAATATGGAAAAAAATTATGAATTTTATTCCGGACTGTCAAGTAAAACTGGGGTTCCTCAAAACTTCATGGTGAAGCGTCGGATCTAATTTTCAATGGTAGATCTGAATAGAGTTTTTGACAAGCTTTCCAACGAGCCCCCACAAGCCATAGGGTGTCATTTGAAAAAAAAAACTAGGGGTGGCTTGGGGTTAGGGGGTTGACGGTAAAACATGACACGTGTCATGAAAAAACGGCTTACCGTTTTTAGAAATCGACCGGTTTGAGCGTTTTTTCCGAAATGAATATGGAAAAAAAATATGAATTTTATTCCGGACTTTTGAATAACCCTGTATATCATCCACCAAAAGATCCTCAGGTAGAATATTGATTTTTGTTTTTTCCCTCCAAGCTCAAAAATCAAATTGAAGATATGGACTAGGTCGACATGCATAATTTATTTTTTTCCCAAAACGCTTCCTAAGAGAGATACAGCCTTTCAAAGTTCAGTTTATTAAAAAAAAATGTTTCAATAACTCTCAGGTCATCGAAGCGATTTTGACCAAATTTGGTACAAATACTTATGAAATTGATACTCATCACTTGACGCAGATAACTTTTGTCAAAATTGTCCAGTGGTGTAGATACGGGGGGATTGTTCTACTTCTCCCACCCTACTTTCTACGTCACTGGATATTTTTAAAAAATTATACTTTTTTTGAATTCCTTGTTCAATTTAGAAAAAAGTTACTCATTTGAAATCTTGATTAGAGGCTTCATTCTCGAGATATTTGGGTTTGAAACTTTGAAAAACGCCTCGAAATCGCGATTTTCAAAGGCCTTTAAATTAAAATCCAAGAAAACTCATGATTCCTCAACTGGAATAAGTTTCCTAGGCCGTTTAAGTTGATTTGCTGCCATTTTTTTGCTAAGAAACGAGGCATTTTCAGAGAAAAACAATTTGGGCTCTGGAAAGTGGCGATTTCGAGATGTCTTCCAAAGTTTTAAACCCAAATATCTCGAAAATCAAGCCTCCAATCAAAATTTCACAAGAGTAACTTTTTTTCTAAATTGAACAAGGAATTCAAAAAAAGTTTAATTTTTCAAAAATATCCAGTGGCGTAGAAAGTGGAGTGGGAGAAGTGGAACAATCCCCTCGTATCTACGCCACTGGACAATTTTGACAAAAGTTATCTGCGTCAAGTGATGAGTATCTATTTCATAAGTATTTGTACCAAACTTGGTCAAAATCGCTTTGATGACCTGAGAGTTATTGCAATTTTTTTTTAACTGAACTTTGAAGGCTGTATCTTTCTTAGGAAGCGTTTTGTAAAAAAATTAATTATGCATGTCGACCTAGTTTTCGATGGACAATCGGTTCGTGAATTATTGCTACTATAACCTGGACCAGCCTGTATAAGCACCGATGGATAGGCCGACAGACCAGTATTAAATCCAAAGCGACAACAGTGAGTAGTAATCGGCGATATATTCAAGCGCGTATAATACTTGACGTGTATTTATAATAGTAGTACGCAGTAAAAAAACTATGTGTTTCAAACGATCGTTTCAATTATAAAAGAACTCAACGCGAAATCCGTAAAAGTATTGTGGTGCGACAACAGATTTTTTTTTATCGTAATGCGTTAATAAATGTCATGTGATCGCAGTAAGCTCAGTTTTCATTATGAATTTTTGCCTAACCAGTAGCCAAAATTCATATTGTAAACTGAAAAGCGCAATCACGACATTTTTTATACATGCAGGTGTCCTAGTGATGATGTTACAAACTTCAAGGGTAGAGTCCCCATCAAAAACCATGTCTAAAAATTTATATGACCCGCGTCCGGAAATGTTTCAGAAATACAGGGTGTTGAAATTGATATTTTAGAATTGTTTTTTGCCATAGCTTCCGCGCGGATCGACCGTTTTGCTCAAAATTTCACACAGATAGCGTGTAAGTCGAGGTGTAAATACTTGTCTCTAATGAAACAAATCTCTCTGACTACCACAACACCAGACGATCAGACTTTCATTAAAATGCAAGGTGTCCGCTGTATGGCCCTAAGAGGCGCAACATTTGTATTTGCGTGTTTGATGTCTTTTAAACTTGTCTATAAATTGATGATAAAATTTTTGTCTAAAACAGCTAGACATTTTTCTTCTCAATTACCCACATCCAGTCCCTCAGTATCTACACCACTGTGCTGTTTCAAAGAAAATGGTTATTAATTTATAGGCAACCGTTTACGCACTGTGATATTTGGAGCAAATCGGTCAATTGGTTCAAGTAATTGTATAACAGTCTTAACGCATCGATTATGATGAAAAAGAAATGCAGGGTGTTTTTGAAAAGTGATGCAACACCCTGTATACGCACGAGATGGGAAAATTGACAACCGAACACAAGCACTGTAGTGCGAAAATGGCCTATGCCAGAGGATTTTTTGTTTCGCAAAATTTTCTTCGAAATTTTCGTATACCGAGCATTGATATCGAGGCCATATGGAAGGTAGGTAATATTCTATGTAATATTCGAGGTAATATTACATACTTCCAAAATTATGTTTTATTATTATTGCGTGTTGTTTATCTCAAAATAAATTATACTTGATAGCATTTTTTGTGGCTCGAGTGACTGTGTGCTTTGTGTGATGCCTTCATTTTCCAAGTGTTTATTCTAGAATATTTTACTTCACTACGTCGCGTCCCTACAGATTTTTATGATATCTAGTCAAACAATATCTTCCATCCCTTTGGTTGTTACATCTTATCAGATAAGTTTGGTGATAATATAAACAGGTGGAAATAACATCCTGTTCCTACTTCATTGAAGTAAAACCCAGACACAAAAATGTCGCTTATTTCCCTATATATCGTTCAATTTACTAAGTAATTTACATTTAATTTATGCAGTATGTGGTATTAGCTAATAGCCATTAGTGCAACTAAATCGTTTGTACAGTCCTATCCAGTGTAAGTACAGGAAATGCGAAACTAGGCGGCTAATATTCACGTCTGCACTTTGCAATTGCAGCTCAATGCAGCTAACCTTGATGTATCGTTGCATATTGAACGATTCCCCCCCGTACGCAGGTGTTTGATCTCTTGAGATATGTACAGTGTTGAAATGCATGTACGAAATGAAAATTTCGCAACGCTAATAATGATCATCGACACAACCTAAAGACTAAAGAAATTTAAAAATATCGTCGATTCGAAATAGGTAGCACAGCACATATTTATTTGGGCGATGAACTTGGACCGCGTAGGCCGTGAAACATCGAGTGAAACATGGAACTTTGGTGGTGCTGCATATACTAGGTGAAAAAACAATGAAGCACAATTCAATTAATCCCCAGTTTTCCATCTGCATCAACAGGCAACAGTTCACCCGTGATTCTATTTCCGTATTCCGTATTTAATTTTTCTGGACGCACATACGTAAGAAGCAGCCGCAGAGACCGGAACTAACGAATCAGTTACGTTGTACCTAAGTCTGCACACAGAAGTTTGGTTATACCTACGAATGATTAAAATAATTGAGTCACCACTTGGCTTTTCTTGGCACTTGTAGTGATATTTAAAATGGCTAATAATAGGCGCAATGTACAAATTGGATAATGACAGTATGCGCGCTTTCTTGGCCACTTCAGTCACTTTCTTGGCTGGCAAAATCTATTATTGTTGTACGCGGTGGTGACATGGAAAAGTTCATTAAACGCCGAGTTGCTTCTGACAAATCGAGAGAGGCAGAAAGTTTCCAGTGAATGCGTCTTGAAGAGGAGAAAACTGAAAATTTATCACCGCACCGCTAAACTAGTGCTGAAATTATTGCTCGGTGGGCTGTTGGCTATAATAGCACCATCAGTTCAGCGTGGAGTTGCTTTATGTTGGCGAATTGAACGTTTTCTAATTGTGTTGCTTTTGCTTCAGATCAATGACTTTTTCGAAATTATTATTGTTGTCGACTTCACGCTCCAGTGACGTAAAAGCGGTGATTTTGATTTGTCGGATTGGATGGCGCTCCTCTTTCCGGAAGGAAGAGGGAAAATCCATGGATTGTCTGTAGCCATCGAGCCCAGCGCTGTGGTACCTACCTAAATCAGTTTTCCCAAAACAATTAGCTTTAAACAAATTGCAAGAGCAGTGCTTGCTGCGAATGCTACGGCATCGCGTATTTTAAATTGTTTAATGAAAGAAATTTCTCGAACAATTCATTGACGATCCAAAACTTCACATCATGTATGTTGTTTCAAAATAATGTGCATTCAGGCCGCCGTAAAATTTGATATTTGAGTTGTAAATATGCATTTCAAATTTTCTAAAATTCTGTACAATGCTTAAATCATGATATTATTACATATGTAATGATATCTTTGCCAGATATCTGGCAAATCGGAAATGATGAGAATGTCCCATTTTCTCATCATTTTTCTGTACAAATTTTCCTCGAAATTTGCCGGATGATGTCGCTAGTTATTTGGCGTGAAGAACTTTCGAACATGGACATGCGAAAAATACCAAAACTTGAGATACGATCAGTGGACGCTCTGGTCTGGGTTGCGTTCGAAAACTACACTTTTGAGATATTATTACAAAACTGGAGTGAGGGCATGAAGTAAGGTCAAGTGACTATTACTTTCCGAACGGTAGAACCATAGGGCCGAACCAGAGACTATACGACTGGAGAAATGTCAATGTCATCAGTTGTCAGCTTAGCGGATTAGAGATTTTCTTGGCTGGATTCTGGCCATGCAATTGACCAAAGTAAATTTCGGTTTCAAATCAATTAATAAACAAATGATCGGTGCTCTTCGGATTCAACGCATTTTGCTCTGTCAGTCAATTAGCTTGAGCAGAACAAAATCGATTTAACAGCGTGTTTGCGTTAATACGGTGATACTTTTTGGTATCCGCGGCTAATCTTTGAACAACAATCCAGTATGCAGTTCAATTTATGGTTCAATTCACCCAGTAACCGTGCAATTACGCCCCGAATTTAGCAGCTTTGGTCACAATTGCGCCGAAATCGTCTATTATTAAGACACAACTTTCCGTAACAACGGCGACATCTAAAGTGATCGAAAAAAGTTAGGGAAATTGATTGTTTGACTAGTTGCACGAAAGAACTGAGCACCTCGATGTAAAATTCTGAAGTACAATGAAAAATTGATCCAAATTCAACAACTTTCCTGCCAAAAACAAAGTTGGACAAATACCGAGACAAATACTGAATTTTCAACTAATTCACTTTCTAGCATTTTGTCATTTTCAATAACGAGTATGTCCTCCACGATGTCGTATGACCTCTTGGAGACGTCGAGGCATATTCAAAATGAGATTGTCAAGCATATGTTGATGGAGATTATTCCATAGTACTGGCAGAACATTTATGACATCCCTCGGGGTTGCAGGAGCTGGAAGATGGTCAGATAATGCCCGACCAAGCATATCCCAACCGTGTTCAATCGGGTTGAGATCCGCTGAATGTGCTGGTAAGGCTAAGTTGACGATTTTCAACTCATGAAGGCTTTCCCTCACACCGCGCGCTCGATGCGGACGAGCATTATCGTCATTGATCGTCCATAAATTGGAAGCCATCCCCAATATTGGCACGGCAATCCACCACAATTTCGTCAATGATGTCCCTGATGTAGACTGCAGCGTTCGTGTTGTTGTCGCGAACATAGAGCTCTGTGCGACCTCCCAAAAAAATGCCACCCCATACCATTATAGTACCTCCTTGAAATGGGCGAATTTCTTGAATAAACTGCGGGTCTAGGCGTCTACCAGGAGGCGTCTACCAGGCGTCTACACTCGTACAGACAGACCATCTGTCACTAAAAACTCCAAATCGGCTCTCATCTGTAAACAATACGGTTCTCTACTCATCTTGCGAATTGTCCCTTTCCTGACACCATTCTAATCTTGCCTGCCTATGGTTTCTTGTTAACGGAACTCGTCGACGATTCAAGACAGTTCCTGCAGCTGTTGAGGTGCCAGTGGCCTGCTGAAGGTGCTGACGCGGTAAATTGCAGTGGTGTCTGGGGTTCCTTCGAGCTTTTCTGTCTAAAAGCCAGTCCTCGCGAACAGTTGTGGCCCTTGGTCGTCCGTCTCTGGGTCTTTCTTGAATAACGTATGGTCCGAAAGTTTTGGGAAATAGTTTAAAGCTAATAACTTTTTCTGAATAGTCTTTATTTTCGTACTTGATAGTGCATAAATTAACATCATAAATAACACTAACAAATTCATATTCAACATATTGAAAATGGACCATTATCTTCGATGGATCTCAATTATCTTCTGCCATGTTCCATGATTTTCTGTATCAATTTGTCAAATTCGAAAATCTCTAATGTTATTGAAAAATGTGACGCCGTAATTGGTCTTCATTCGCAGCTTCCCATCCCTTGTCGTATACTATCCTGCTCAATACGTACCAAAAATATTATATTGGTCGAGCTTGCGGTACATTGGGAGGCAGGAGCTCTGAGAAATTAATCCTGCTGTTGTCCAGAGAATGATCGAACATGGCAGAAGAAAACCGAGAGCCATCAAAGATAATGGCCCATCTTCAATATGTTGAATACGAATTTGAAATTGTTGAATATGACGCTAGTTTTTGCAATATTAAGTTACGGAATTGAAACTATCAATAAAAAGTTATTAGCTTTTAAAAAAATTCCCAAAACTTTCGGACCATACGTTACTTACCGTTGTTCTAAACCTGTTGTGCATACGGGAAGTCACACTTTGGCTGACAATTAACCTAGCTGCCACGTCAATTTGTCGCACACCATCCTCCAGCATGCCAAGTGTCCTATTGGCATCTTCAGTTGATAAATGTCTTCTTTCCATGGCCGCCACTTAAAATAGTCCGCAGGAACCCTTTTATTTGAGTGAAAGTTGAAAAACTCCTAGATAATTTTGAACTGAAAACAGCAAGGCATGCAAAGAAATGGAATAACTTTTTATAGAAACAGCTAAAAATATTCCATTTTTTGGGAGCGACCTGGAGAAATATGTAGGAAATAAATCATGACCAATGATGTGAAATTACCTAGGAAATTACGGAAATTTATTTTTTTGGTTATTAATCAAGGTAATTTACCTGTTTTTATTTGCCAAATAAATTCTTTGGTAATTTATGTCTCTTTGTAAATTACCAGAAATTTATATTTTCCAGGTATATACATGGTACCATATTTTCTACATGGTAATTTACCATGTATTTAATATTTTTGATAATCTACCAGTAATTCTATATTTTAAAATCGATATTTCTTTTTGAATTGATATAGATAATTTTGTTCACTTATTAAGGGCTTCACGAGCCGTACACGAATTTCACAGGGCACGAAAAAACCATTCGAAAAACTCATTGAATTTTACATTCAATGTAGATAAGATCTAGGATATCTTAAATTGGTTATCAAATAATTATTATGAAGTAAGGTCTATAATGACGTCACTCATAGAGGTCATAATTTCATACCTCCATTAATTGAGCCTATGAACCAAATCGGAAAAAACAGAAAAACAAAAACAAACTCCAGTAAGTAACGGAAAAGTGAAAACAAGAAACATCTAATAAATCTAATAAAGTTATTGATTTAAATGTTTTTGTTACTTAATTGGCGAGTAACATTACCGATGGTGGCGCTGCTGATGCGCTTTGCATGTAAACAAACATGTCGGATAGAGCACGGATTGTTGCCCGCGCGTTAAAAAATCTCATCAGTAGTAAGCGGTTTTTATTGTCCTCCAGACGTGAAACGTGGTTAATTAGTATTGTGGTGGAACTCAAAAATGGCAGAAGCGCAATTGAGTGTTATGGAGGTTTTGAATCACTTGATGGACTCAACGGATTCTCGATGTATCGTGATGGGAGAAGAAATTCTGAAGTCACAATTTCTTGTGTTGTGTGGTCGAAAGCGAACCGAATCAAGCATCAATTTAAACATAGACATATTTGAATTGTGTTTACAAACAAGCGCATTGTATGAATCTCCTCACAAGATAACTGGGAATGTAATTAAAACAAGTGAGTATGCCTTCACGTGCGTGAGTCTCAGTAGCGCATTTTCTCAAAGAGGCATATTGTGAACGTAAAGAAATTTGGTTGAAGGAGAAACACCATTTCTTGCCCACTTCCTTCATTCGAAACTCATTGTGATATTGTGTTATCAGAATGGGGCACTTGCCACTGAAATAGATTTGAATGAAAATTCTTCCACTCATCAATATATTGTTTTGTTTGAGGGCGGGAGCTGGGAGCGGCGACTAATCAACAGTAGTCTATTCTTTCCCATTTTTAGTCGGCTATCCATATAGCGAAAGAATTAGATCGCTATGTCTTCGGGTTTATGTTTTCCATTTATCTCTTACTTTGAGGGCAGCGTGTGGGGGTGGTAGCATTCGACAAAGTAACTGTTGCACAGTTTGAGTTAAGAGTTTCTAAATGTTATGGGAAATATGACATTCAGTAAAAATTGTGAAAGTTGCATTTTTTTTTGTTTGGGGGCGGCAGCTGGAGGCGGCGACTAATCAAAAGTGGCCTATCTATTCCCATTTTTAGTCAGCTATCTATATAGCGGAACAATTAGATCGCTATGTCTTCAGAATTATGTTTTACATTTATCTCTCACTTTGGGGGTGGCGTGTGGGAGCGGCAGAGTTTGGCAGAGAAATTCTTGCACAGTTTGAGTCAAGAGTTTCTAAATGTTCGAGTTAACATTATCAGCTAAATCAGTGAAAATTTTTGAAAGTTGCACTTTTTTCTTTTGGGGGCGGAAGCTGGAGGCGGCGCCATATCAAAAGTAGCCTATCCTTTTCCATTTTTAGTCAGCTATCTATATAGCGAAAAACTTAGATCGCTATGTCTTTGGGTTCATGTTTTTCATGTATCTCTTACTTTGGGGGCGGCGTGTGGGAGCGGCAGCGTTCGGCTGAGCAAATGTTGCACAATTTGAGTTGGCAGTTCCTAAATGTTTGAGGGAACATCTCAATCAGTAACATTTGTGAAAGTTGCACTTTTTATCGTTTGGGGGCGGAATCTGGGGGCGGCGACTAACCAAAAGTAGCCTATCCTTTCCCATTTTTAGTCAGCTATTTATATACCGAAAGAATCAGATCGCTATGTCTTCGGGTTGATGTTTTTCATTTTAAAGTGATTGGGGGCGGTTTTTAGCAGTTTTTTCATGTCGGCGGCGCATATTGAAGACGGAATGTTTCTTGGCTTACGTTTATAAGTGGCAACTATGTATTATTCAAAAAATGAGAACACTAGAGCATCCGGTCTGGTAGAAAGTGCAATATTATGTTATTTCAAGTTTATCGGGGGCGGTTTTCTCTATGTTGGCGGCGCAATATAGACATCCAATCCAACTATTTATTTATTTATTTGTATTATATAATTACTTAATGATTACTTATTGTAACTGTAACTCTACTATGTTGTATTCAATAAATCTATCTACATAGAAAGCTAGGTCGTCTAGTTTGGGAGGAGTTCGAAGAACGGACGGACGGACGGACGGACAAAGCGGTTGCAATAGCGATTTTCATCAAGATGGAAAATGCGCTAAAAATAGTAGTAGCAGTTCCTGTGAAATTGGAACGTTCAAATGCACTTGCAAAGCAGGCCAGTCCAGGACATGCAAAAATATCGCAGCTGTGCTTCTTCGATGTAGCCATATAAAGTTCCCATTTTCAACGACACTTCCCAGGCTTTTCTCGTGGTCATATTTTCCACAGTGCCGAGTTTGTTGGTCATTTTGACTACCCAACTTGCGTCTTTCGCTTTCGACGGGAAACGGTGAAAATGTAACTCTTCCTTTTTCCGTTTCCACAGCGCGACTCGCACTCGGAAACACAACTAATTCTCCGCCACTTTTTGTCACTATCTATCTTGCCACCTTCCATTCTATGCCACTTTTGCTTGCCAGTCGTCGTACACGTGCCACTCTTATTTAAAAATGCAATGCTTTTGCAATCGACGACACCTAATATATTCAAGATAATGAAACGTGCGTGGCTCACGTACTTTGTTGGAAAAAATTAACGCCGCGTCAAGTCAGATGGAATCAAATAAAGTCCCCAAACACCGCAACAACATGCGCTCATAAGAGCCCACACAAATCTGCAGTTGATCCGTGCACAAACGTCGTTTACACGTTGACCGTCAGATGGCGTATTCGATCTTGAAACTCGCCAATATGGTTCGTTCGATTGTACGACAAATTCAAAAGGACCGTTACTCCTCTCTGACCTTTTTGACTTCCTTTTTGTCTTTTTAATTTATACATTATTTTCATTTTCCCAACTTCAACTCTGACTAACTCTTTGTAAAGTATTTCACGTACGGGTTCGAATATAATTGGGTCTATCGATTTAAAACACACACTGTTTATTTCTGCGTACTGCAATAAAAACACGCCAACAATTATCTACTTGGAGTATATCGTAGGTAGGTACTTTGCTTTTATCCGCTCGCTACCACCTCGCATTCCAATTCAATACTGGTCGTGAGACGACAATTGATGCCTTATATAGGTCCGACCAATTCATCTCGAATGTTCCATGCATTCTCCAGCAGTTTCCATAGTGATCCGGCATATGGATTCTAGACCACTCCTGAATAAGCACACACCTTTCGCGTGCTTCCCGTGTGCTCCGGAATGTCTGCACCTGCGCCAAAATGGACAGATGTGTCTCGATCGAGCGTTGAAGGTTCCCAATGCCAAGCCATCGCGTATACTTCTGAAAATGTCCAGAGCTCTGCAGTACTGCAGTTGTTTCTATACCGTCACATAATGATGGATGGAAGAATCCAGAAAGATCGCGTGTTCACCAGAATGCACGGAATCGCCGCTGGTAACATCTTATTTGATACTCTGCGACTGAAATGTAATGAAACAACGAAAAAGAAGTGAGAAAAAGAAGTGAAAAAAAGACAGGTCAGGGTCAGGTCAAAAAAGTCAGGTGGGTGAAATGAAAATAGCGGCCACCAAGTGGCGTGACAAGTAATTTTCACAGCGCTCGAAAATGCTGCGAGTTTTGTCATTTTCAACCTCGTTTTCAACGCAACATTTTTAGAGTTCTCGAACGCATTACTGCGTTACCATAGTTGGCACAGCAGAGATCTCGAACGGTCATTTCTGTAATAATCGTTGAATAGTGCTGTTCTCAAACTCAACCCTGAATGCTTTTGCACTGATGAGCCTCCTATAAGGGACGAAACACGTATTTGTAGAGCTTTGGATCGGAGAGTCCGCCGATCAAGAGCTCTAGAACTTCCTTTCCCAACTTGATAGTGTCTTTGGATTTTGATTTGATGATTCTTGCACTTTAATCTGTAGTGTTCAATGGTGTGTCACTGCCAAGGCGGCATGCGGTAACCGGAAATCAAGTGATGACTCCGAAAGCATACCAGTATCAGCCATCATATTTGAAATGAATTTCATATACTTCGATGCCAAAAAAGAACAAAATTTGGCAGCAACTGAGCCACGTACAAGTAGATACCACTTGATGAACATTAATGAGCAATGACTCATGTAAATAGTAGTTAGTTGTTGAAATTTCAAGGTAATTGGTTATCTTGTTCTCTTGTCTTGAGAGTCTAGAACCAGGGCCAGGGCTGTAGTATGTGGTGCTGTAGTCGGCAGTACTCGATGTTATTTGGTTTGACCCCGACAGTCATGGCGAGCCGCGAAAAACGCACACGCGATCCGATTACACGATGCAGGCTGGTCGTCCCAATTTCAGATGCAAGCAGCTGTTCCGAACTCATTACTTCTGGGATGTTGTGCTAAATTCTGCCCTGTTGCTGATGCTCCCACATCAGTTCGGTTTAGCTTTATTCTCGTCGTTTTCCCCCTGCTGCTGCTGCTGCTGGTGCAAGCCGCAGGATTTGATTTTTCCCGTCGATTTCGACATCGCTCGCTTCTTCTTTCTTCGCGCCGCATTTTTAGCTATTCAGAATACGTTTCGTGGTTCTTGAATGTTGTATTTCCGCATTTTTTTGCCAGTAGTAACACGCTAATGTTGCACAGGGGCAAGGCAATGTTTTGGGTCTTGTAGTGGAACTAATGGTTTTGTACAGCTATAGTACCCAACTACCTAGATGTTTATTGTTAAATTGTTAAGCGGAGCAAGCGACTGGAAATCAAGGCGCTTTTGTTTCGGCCGGATCAGGTGTGTGTTTGTGGTGTTTGTGTGACTAGTATGCGGTGTGACTATAGGAGCGCGGGGTTTTGCGGGAAATTTTAGTCTCTTGGATTCCGGCCAATGTAGTTCGGTTCGGTGTAAACGTCCTAGTTTTCCTTATTTGTGTTTCATTGGGAGCGTTTTCATCGAGCCGGCGATGGAAATTTTCAAGCGAGAACATTTTCTATTTACTCTTTTCGCGCAATACAAGGATCTCTTTGTGTCATTATTGCGACGTTGGCGCTCAACTGGTGCTCGAGTGAATCTCAGTACTGTAGGTAGAGGGAACTCTTTTTTTACTGGCTCAAGGCTTAGGCTTAGATGAGTTGCTAGAATGACATTAAACAACACCATCTATGTATGAGGTATCAGCCCTGTTCGAAATAACATGGGAGATATCAACATGCGAATAGGACACATTAGCCCAATTGGCGGAGGCGCCGCTTCGAGAACCCGTTTATAGTGCACGCGAAAGGTGTTGGATTGTTCGAGAGTCGCCTCCAAGCCATATGCCGCGATCAGTTTAGAATTTGCCGGAGAACCGATTAAAGGTTCCAGAATAACAACCGGAGGTATGTAAGCACTGATGGATCGACTGACGAACCAGTTTTGAATCCAAAGCGACAACGAGCGGATAGAAAGGCAAAGTCATTCTAAGCGCTTTTCTCAGTGCAGATAATAATTGACGTGTATTTATAGTAGTACGCATAAATAAACAGTGTGTGTTTTAAACGATACTGCGTTTATATCGCAGCTTTGGATCCGATAGAAATTCTATTGAAACTGTCTGGATTAAGATTCCGATCGTATCGAAGAGTTCGAGTCGATCCGGTGTTTTGGCCGGCTTGACTTGAGTCGAGCGGATAGAGACTCGCATCCGCTCGTATTTTAGTCGATGTAAACGGGATCGGATCGAAGTGACAGATGACCAACTTGTAAAGAAAGCGTAATTCCTACGAAATCAAGTGTTGCCTTCCAGTAATAATTGTAAATAAAATACACCAAGAAAATTTATTAATCAAATCTTTTTCGGTTTTTTTTGCGAATAGGACACATTAGCTCAATTAGCGGAGGCGCCGCTTCGAGAACCCGTTTATAGTGCACGCGAAAGGTGTTGGATTGTTCGAGAGTCGCCTCCAAGCCATATGCCGCGATCAGTTCGAGTTTGTCCGTCCGTCCGTCTGTCCGTCCGTACCCGGGATAACTCCTCAGGGAATAAAGATATCGATGTGGCGTAATCGCTGATCAATAGTACATATGTTCAGGATGTCAAGTTCACTTTTGGTTTCTTGTTATCCTGCCGCCATCTTTGGTCCGCCATTTTGAATTTCTCTGAAAGTGATCCGATTGAAATGAAATTTGCAGGCAATGTGAACCACATCAAGATCTATCCAATTTTTGACAATTGATGCCCCGCCGCCATCTTGTATTCTCCATATTGAATATGTTTCGAAGTGTAAAGGTGCGTTCAGTCAGCTTGTTTAGCCGTAAGTTTTAGTTTTAGTCGCAAGCGCAGCGACGCCTATTGGCTCTTATGAACCAGCCTCCTCGGAACAGCCAACAAGCGATGCAGCGCTTACGGCTAAAATTAAAATTGCGGCTAAATAAGCTGACTGAACGCACCTATAGAACTAGGAGAATAAAGGTGCGTTCAGTCAGCTTATTTAGCCGCAAGTTTTAATTTCAGTCGTAAGCGCTCTCTCGCTTATTGGCTGTTCTAAGGAGGCTGGTTTATAAGGGCCAATAGGCGTCGCTGCCCTTGCGACTAAAATAAAAACTTGCGGCTAAATAAGCTGACTGAACGCACCTCAATGCCTTAACGAAAAGAGATATCGATGTGGTGCAAACGCTAGTGAAATGCGTACGTGTCCACCATATAAAATTGACCAATGATTTTTGTCATTTGGCTGCCATCTTTGATCCGCCATTTTGAATTTTTCTGAAAACGATCTGATTCGAGTGAAATTTGCAGGCGATGTGAACTTCAATTAGATACATATGATTTTCGAAAATTGATGCCCCGCCGCCATCTTATATATTCTCCATATTGAATATGTTTCAAAGTGATGGAACTAGGGGAATTTATGCCTCAACGAAAAGAGATATCGATGTGGTGTCAACGCCAATCGAATGCGTATGTGACCACTATATAAAGTTGACCAATGATTTTTGTAACTTGGCCGCCATCTTTGATCCGCCATTTTGAATTTCTCTGAAAGTTGTCCGATTTGAGTGAAATTAACAGACGATGTGAATTTTATCAAAATACATCCGATTTAGGACAAATGATGCTCTGTCGCCATCTTGGCCGCCATATTGAAATTTCTTATCACTTAACGATTTTCATGGAGCTTGGGACTCACCTTTGTTTGGTATGATCATTCTTATTCTCCAGCCAAATTCCAACATTCTGCCGCCATCTTGGCCGTCATATTGAAATCTCTCATTAGTGGAACGATTTTCATGAAACTTGGAACTTACTCTTGTCTATAGTACGATCATTTTGATATTTAAGCCAAATTACATGATTCTGACGCTATTTTGGCCGCCATATTGAAATTTCTGCCCAAATAACGGTAGAACCCTAATCTTGCGTTCACTAATCACTAATCCTTCAAAAAGGAAGTGCGCTACTGGCATATTCGCTTGTTTAAATTGGCAAACAATTTGACTGGAACCGGGAAAATCTAATCTGAATTAAAAAAATCTAATTTAAATTAAAAAAATCCGATTTAAATAAAAAAAATCGATTTTTTTGATTTTTTTAATCCAAATCACGATTTTTTTGCACCCTGCTTCATTTTAAGCTCCATTATTTGTATTCCAGTCTGGATAAGCACCGGTTTTGCATTTTAAGGTGAAATACTATCGGGAATTTCGGAGAATTTTAAGAAAAATTGTCGGAAAAAATGTTCTAAACTGTTACCTCTTGTTAAAAAAAAAAATTGGTGGGCATCTGGTCACGGGATCAAAAAAGTTGAACATTTGCATTTTTCCAGGGAGGAAAACTCGAAATCTGTTTGTCCAATTTCAAAAATTCTTAGGGTACCTAAAAATTAAAAATGGATAAGTATAATATCCGTCTTCGCATTCCGAAATATTTTTTTGGCGCGTTCACAATAATTCTCCTCCTCGTTGAGTAGTGGGTCGGGGAAGTGAAATGAGCCCAAACTTGATGGTGTAGAGTCTGATGTGATTTTTTCCCTATACCTACGGAAACCATCGTGAGCATATAGGCCCTTTGCGCGCAGCTTTAGTAGACATACCTACGGTACTGGTGAATTACAAGAGATAGACTACACACCCTGTAGAAAAGCACACGTTTCGTAAACAAGAGCGTTTAATAACACGGTTATATTTTTAACTCATCCTCATCAGGTATTTCAACCATCACGCATCCGTAGCCGAGCATCTGGCATTGGGAAGCTTTCCTATCCTCTTCGCTATGCGGTATCATCTGATATGCCAAATAATTAAACGGACTAATAATAAAGATTATGATGCGAAAGTCAAGGTTGTAGTTTTTAAAGATATGCATAAAGCCAGGCATAACGGTACATCCCATGTAATTCCTGTGGCATTATGCAAAGAACAGAAGAAATATGAGAGAGAGAAACATTTCTGTTGTTGTTGGCTGCCGGAGGCCTATCCAATTATCGATGTCGACTCTCGGAGCGATATATTAATTAAAAACGGTCCGATGCACTTCCCCGAGATATTAAATGTTTAATGATTGCCGTGATGTAAGTAGACGCCTCCGACAATTGAAGCGCGCCGAGGAAAGATAATGATACGATATCTCTACCTACCTACGAAAAACTTCTCTAGGGGCCGAACCTGGAGTCCATCGGGAGTCATTGATCGATTTATCTGGGTCGTGAGCTCATTGAATTGCGAATTTAATCAACTACTGCAATCTGATTTCCACATCATCATCATCTTGTCATAACATTTTTGATTGCGATCAATTTACCAAAGCGATTGACCCTGATTCGAGACAGTTTTTCCTCTAATAAGTCGAAAGCCGCGGCCAATACTTTATTAGTACCTGCTCTTTGATTTATAACCTTAGAAAACTTTTAAACTGTTTTTTTTTTCATCCTCTGTGAATAGTAGCAGATAGAGGTAGGCTCCGAGGTATCGAATCTACGACAATACCAGTATTATATATCGTGAAATATACATGAGAAAGGTCAGGTCGGCGCATGTGGCGGTGGTCAAGCCGGTGAAATTTAGGCAATACCGATTTTTCTATCCGCTTACAAATCTCAAATATACAGTTTTTACGCAGTGCATTCGTCTGTTTTGAGGTAAAATAAAATAACCTTAAGATGAGTCGTCATCAAATTGCTGGAGGCCCAGGTGAAAATAAGTTGCCTACCTAACAGTTTTTGAGTTTTAAATTCACGAAATAAAAAAAGTCATGCAGATTTGCTGGAAACCACTCAGTCTGTAACACTAATTGGTTACCATAGCATCATTCGAATCAATTTAAAAAATCGTGCAAGAAACCTATTGATTACGAGGCGTTCTAAGTGACGCAAATTGAGTACCGGCGCTGTGATAAAATTATTCACGAAGGAAGGACTCGCTCCGCAACAAATCAAGCAAATGTTGGATGACCTCGGAAGTTTCTTCTCATGTTCCGTTGTGAAGAGATTGACAAAGCGTTTTTTATGAAAAGTGATGGCCACAGTCTTTTGGGACTGTGAAAAAATCCTTCCTATAGACTTTGAGGAAACCAGTACCACGATTAAGGAGACATACCTACTATGCGGCGCATTTCTTCAAAAATTTTGCGAAAAAATGCTATAAAAGAGACGCGAGAAGCTCCCGAAGGTGTGTGCATGGTTACTGCATGGAGCTGAAAACTCTACTTGAGGTTACTACTTGGCCTACTTTGAGGTTAAACCAAAATAAATTGTTTTAAGGGATTGATTCGAAAATATGTAATAACTAATAAAGAGTTATTGCAGACGAAATAAGGGCAAGCAGTATTAAAAGCGGCACTATTTTGGCACCTACGCTTGCGCAGATTAGTGCGACGTTAAATTTCCCTCAATAAGGATAGTGCATGCCTTTATTTGTGCCCTCTTTAGGTCGACCTTATTCATACTTTATTTTGACAAGCCCCAAAAATGGCCCTGAACTTATAGTGCGGCGGTTAGTCAAACCCACCTTGCATTTTATTCTAGAGCATTCAGACTTGGCGCAGTTGCAGTACATACCCCCAGCTTTCTCTTAAGAAGTGGAAACAAGGTTGCAACTCCGGAAGAGCAGCGGGTTGCCTACCTAACAGGGGTAGATTTCAAAACCTCAACAAATCGTCCGTTTTGGTTACTTCTATGGACGAGGATCGGTTCCCCAGGTATATGATGGGTATATGGGTTCCCCAGTTGGCTTTTACTAGTTCAAGGCATATGTTAACCTTGGCGATAGGACGTGGAAGCGGCTTGCCTACCTTCCAGGGGCACAAACAAATAATACCGGAATCGTAGTGTTTTCATCACCATTTTCAATAACTCAGTTATTTTTCAAGATATTCAGATGAAATTCGGTAGAACCATAGAGAGTAAAGTCAGGAAAAGAATGCCGTGTGCTGCTACCGTCCTTGCCTGCTGTATTCGAAAATACGACAGTCAACTGTTTTCCTCCTTATGGCCGCCATCTTGAATCCACCCATTATTGAATAACTGGAAAATCAATTGGCAATACAAATCATGGTCTTAAGGAATAATACAGATGCAAAAATAACAATACCCAGTGGGCAACTTCTTTTCAATTGGCCAAAAAGAGCTGTAGGACCATTGGACACATTTTCACGAATTTCACAGAGCTTTGGCGCTCACCATGGTCAAAATGACCATTGGATAGATGAAGGAGGGTGTTTGAAATTATCCTCTATCTTTTTCGAAGTGGGATACAAAACCATATTGATTCAGCTTCAGTCTTTTCTGAAATAGCCTGAAAATATTCGGAAAAACTGGGTAGTTCACTATAAAACTTCATACTTTTGAATAGCCGGGATTATAGTCAATTAAAAAGGATTTACTCACTGGAAATGGTTATTTTTGCACTAAGATTGTTGCCTATGACCATTATCATTAGTACAGATCTATTCCTCACTTATTCAATAATGGGTGACTTCAAAATGGCGGCCATGAGAAGAAAAAGAGTTGACTGCCATATTTTCGAAGATAGTGGACAGGGACAATAGCAACAAACGGCATTTCATTCTTGACTTTACTCTTCAAAGGAGTACCGAAATTCACTAAAATATCTTAAGACATCACCTCGGAAATTACTGATTTGTGAAAAAATGTGAATTTCCATGAAACTGACCACTAATTTCAGGATTTCTCAGAAACGGCTGAAGATATGGAGACGCGGTTCATTTTATCCTTACAAACAACAAATTGTGAATTCATGTTGTGACTTTCATGACTCCAACTTTTTTGGTTCAGGAGTTGGAATTTTGAATTATTGAACACCCTGTATACGACGTCTGCAGAAAGACTTACCGTGACATTACCTCTTGAAAAATGCTCAGGGGCCTGATGAGCATTTTGTGGCAAGTCTCATCGCTTGATCATTCTTTGCAAGGTTGTAGCCCCGTAACGTCCGGACTAACTGTGATTACGCTGATTTCTGTTTGTGCCCCTGAAAGATAGGCAACCCGCTGCCACAACTCATCGTCAAGGTCGATATATGCCCGTAACTAGTAAATGTCAAGTGGAGGACCGATCTCGGCCCATGAAAGTCACCGAAACGAACGATTTGTTGAGGTTTTGAAATCTACCCCTGTTAGGTAGACAACTCGCTATACAGCTGCTCTCCCAGGTTTGCAACCTTGTTTTCACTTCTTAAAAGTAAGCTGGGAGTATGTACTACAACTCTGCCAAGTTTGAATGCTCTAGAATAAAATGTAAGGTAGGTCTCAAAGCCGTCCACTAACCGCCGCAGTATTAGTGTATTGTTGGTTGCCTATATTCGTCCAATTTTGATAAAACTTCCCTTACGTTATTAAATAGGGGGCTAATTTTTTGTAGATAGACTCTGCAGGCCTTGCAGTACACGTGTGCAAGAAATCAGGCCCGTCAGAGGGATCCTTGTGTCCCGCATGCAATTTGCACTCTAACTTTGAATTGAGAGCAAAAATTTAGGTTAGGAATTAAAAATTGACGGGGCAAGTGAGGGAATTTGCGATCTGCAATAACTCTTATTCAACAACCAAAAATTAGGTAAGCAGTATTTTAATAACGCCTCCTTTAATAGTGCCGTGCAGTAAAATGGCATTCTGCAATAACTCTATTAAGATTGGCTGATCACTGGAGAAAACCACAAAGTGCAATAAAGACCTGGCTTAGAGTACGAATAGCCTTCGCCATAATACGTGCCTCAAGCCACTGCATTCGCGGTACCAGGCAAAAATGGAGATGCTGCGAAGACCTTTTAGGTTTCGATGATGGTGCAGCCTTATTGCTGGGGTTGAAATAATTATATACTTATATTATTTACACTTTTTATGATTATTATTGATGTTATTATAATTATGGCAATAAATATTTACCACTCTATTAACTAATAGACCGGGAGATAGCGACAGATTTTCGGACGTGATTTTAGGCAGTATGCCTTTTGGAGGGTATCATAAAATGCGTATTCCGATGATATTGAAGGATAAATCAAAGAGTCATCCCGGGTCCTTCATGTATTAAAATTAATTGGAGCGGTGGTAGCCGAGTGGTACAGGTGATGGCAAGCCAAACCATTCGCGCTGCCCTGTGTGGGTTCGAATCCTACTTCATCCATGGATATTTTGTGCTGTCCCCGAGGTTGCATGGTAGAGCAGCTTATAGCTGAATGCCGCCTCGTAAAATAAGACCAAAAAAAAAAAATTAACATTTGTTCGCCAAATGAGCGTTTTGATGTGATTTTACTCAGGCTGCCATGCGTACTGAAATAAAATTCAACGAAAAAGCTACCTGCAAAATGATAGGCATACCGTTTGCGTGAGTCCAACAGGTTGGCACAGTCAGGTGAATTTGCATTTAAAAAATTTATTTTTCCGCGATTCTGAACAGGCTGCCATTGAGAGTTATCAATCGTTATACTATGCAACGGCTAAAATAAAGAAGGCATACCGTTTGCGCATGTCTAAGTACACTTTATATTTAAATGATGGAAAATTATTCAATAAGTGTGCAGAATATTTTCAATATAAAGTATAATTGAACATGCGCAAACGGTATGCCTTTTTTATTTTAGCCGTTGTATAAAGATTAATAACTCTCAATGGCAGCCTGTTCTTCAGAATCGCAGAAAAATAATTTTTTCAAATGCAAATTCACCTGGCTATGCCAACCTGTTGGATTCACGCAAACGGTATGCCTATCATTTTGCAGGTAGCCTTTCCGTTGAATTTTATTCTAGTACGCATGGCAGCCTGAGTAAAATCTAAAATCACACCAAAATGCTCATTTTGCGAACAAATGTTAACTAATTTTAATACATGAAGGACCCGGGATGACTCTTTGATTTATCCTTCAATATCATCGGAATACGCATTTTACGATACCCTCCAAAAGGCCCCCTAAAATTACGTCCGAAAATCTGTCGCTATCTCCCGGTCTATCATGAGTGTATTGAAGTTGTAAGACAACATATTGGAAGGAAAAAATACTGTGTTGTCTTATGTTGCCTCTTTCATAGTCAGACCGAGAACTTTTGGCGCTGCCCTCGTACCAAGGTCTGGACCATCCTGATTCCTGATCCTATTTAGTTTCGGGTCCGAAAGTCTGACGAAGTGAGGTTCGGGATCATTATTTTCTGTCTAGTAGTTGTGTATTACACTACACAATTTCTTGAACAATCTGTCAAATCAACAATCAAGTTGATTGTTTTAGACATTTTTTTTTGACAGATTGTTTAAGAAATTGTGTAGTGTAATACAGCTATGAGATTCGAGTGAGAACTCGTCAAGAGATCCATTTCTCAAACCATGTACTCCTTGTATTGTTTATTTATTTTTATTTTTTTTATTCATTTCTCTTTTTATTTGGGTACCTACATCATTTAGTTACAGACTTATTTTGCACAGGTTTCCTTGCTAACACGGCTGTAGAAAAAATATATAACAATAAATTAACAACAATAACAAGAGTTTGAGTTAGCGTCCAAAGATCTGCACCAAATATCTGAAACCTTTTCCCCAGCTGGACTTCAGCTCGATGCTGACGTACTTGTACCCCACACCGCCAGATTTCACCCTGGCCGTGGCATCTTGACCGTCGTAGAACTGATTGTACACCTTGATGGCTCCAATTGTTTCGTGTCTGACGTAACCGCCAGGGACGTCTTTTGGGTATTCTACCAGCTTGTCTCTGGCCGACCACCAACGTCTTGGCTTGAAATAGACCTTAAAAAAAATTGCATTTGATTTCTTTTTATATTCAACTGCTAAACCAAAAACACTAACCTGATTAAACAGAAGCCTGTCCCCGGCCCCAATGGTACCGCAAATTAAGTTTCCATTAGCTCTGTTGCACGAACCATTATTTTGTCCCCAGCTGTTGTTGTTGTTGTACAATATCGAATTTGGATTGGACCAGCCTATGGGCCCGTTCGTTCCATTATAATTATTACCGTAGCTGTAGTTGTTGTATCCATTATTGGAATAGTTGTATGTCGGAATGAGGATCTGTGCCGGTACGTAGTGGATTTGACACTCACTTCCCAAAAAGAAAATAGCGAACAGCACCAAGAGTTGTTCTGGGGAATTCATGTTGTTCGTTGCACTTGATTGTATGGTTCTAAGGTATCACAAGCTTTTATACTTGATAGATAAGAAATAGGATTTACAACACCGATGACGTCGCACATCACCCCCTTTGGAAGTCTAAATATTGGTTTTGTGTTTGTGTCATTACCAAGAAAGTTCCATGGGAAATTCAACGTCGAGCGCGAGAAGAATTGTTTCTTTCCTTTATCATTTAATCTTTTCCGTGTGTCATAATAACAATAATGGCTTCATCATCGCAAAAGTACTGAGTGCTGCTAGTTGCTGCTAAAAGTACCATGGGAGGTGAAAGGGCTATTATCTTTGTGGCTATTATTACATAGGTGCGTTTGGATTCTCCGAATGGATCGATTAAAAGAGAAATTTAATTATTTATCAGAGGTAGGTGGAGCGCACGTGGTGTAGTTGCATCTATCTACTCTGTGGATTTAATGCAAACATCGATCGTCAAGCCATAAACATCTAAGATTCTGTTGTCATCAGTGTAATGATAAATTTTAATTTTAAAAGGAATTGCCAAGAAGTTTGAAACACAAATGCAAACAGTCGGTTTTGCTGGTAATTAAAGAGAGCTCAATCGCAAGCAATAAGAATTCAATAGCTGTAGTCCAGGGGGCAAATAACTCTTTTTTGATTATTTTTCCATTCGTTAAATGTCGATAGGATTGTTCTATTGATGATACTAACCATATATTTTTGAGTCTGGCAGAAATAATCCGGTGAATTTCTTTGGTGGAAAATTCAATTGAGTAAACCTATTTTTCCAGCTATGATTTTTTTGGATGTATTATAGTAGATCCTGAAGCTTACAAAAAAAAAAACAATCTGGCTTATCTCCAGTTGAACAAAGTAAGTCTGGTTGAAGTGATTCAATAAATTCGCTGATCGGAAAATACCTATGGTCGATTTCTCGGATACGTTCCCTTTTCTCAATCTACAAATTGATACCGGGTGTTTATAAATGTCTGTGATCGCATCGCCTTTGGAATCCGCTTTCGATCACTACAATGGCGCCTGTTACTGCATTTTTCGGCCTGACCCAAGCCTGCCGCGATCACAGTTTCTTATAAACACCCCGTATTTTCGACTATATTACGATATATTAGTAGAACCATCTTCATTGGCGGCAAAAAGTGGAACGCATTTGAATTTTCTAAGATATTTTCCGTCTCAACTAAAACTTCCGAAAACTCATTGAATTTACGATTTGTTGCCTTACGTTTTTGGCCTTAGCATAGTGTATTGTATTGTTACGTATTTCGCGTTTAGTTGCGTTTATTATTGAGACGGTCGTTTTAAAACACACACTTTTTTTTTTACTGCGTACTACAATAAATACACGCCAACAATTATTTACTTGGGAATATCGCTGATTACTACTCGCTTTCTATCGCTCTCGATTACTTCCAATTCAATACTGCCATATGCTGAGGATTGGTGCTTCATACAGGGTGTTAGGTACTGGTTATTACAAACCTTAAGGGATAATTGCCCATCAAAAATAAGGCCAAATGGAAATTAAACTCATGGTCCTAAAATGCTTCCTTAAAAAGATACAGGGTGTTGAAGTTGACTTTTTTAAATCGGTTTTTCACCGTAACTTTTGAACCGTTGTTGGACCGATTTTAATCAAATTTGAACTAAAGTTTAGTTAAATAAGTCTCCATCGAATAATAATACCGCGATTCATCAAAAAAATCTCATAGGGAGTAGATAATAGGGGAAGTGCCCCTTTTTTCTACCCTATTTGCTAAGAAACAAGGCGTTTTCAGAGAAAAACAGTTTGGATTCTGGAAACTGGTGATTTCGAGATGTTTTCCCAAGTTTAAAACCCAAATATCTCGAAAATGAAGCCTCTAATCAAAATTTTGCAAGAGTAACTTTTTCTCTTAAATTGAATGTTTAATCTAAAAACGTCAACGATTTCAACAAATAATTAGGGGAGGTAAAAATAGGGGAGAAAAAGGGGTACTCTCCCTATTATCTACCCTCCTGAAAATTTTCCATAAATCGCGGTATTGTTGTTCGATGGAGACTTATTTAAGTAAATTGTGGTTCAAATTTGATTAAAATCGCCCTGAACAATAGAAACGGTAGAATATCTTATAATTTCTAAGAATAAAATGCATCAAGGAAACAAGATTCTCACTAATAATTAAAGAAAAAATGCAAATTCAAATCTTTATGCGATTATACAGGGTGTTGCAGCGATGATAGCAAAAAATTTAACTGTGGGTAGATCTCATCAAAATATGACGAAAACCTATATACAATTTTACAGCTCTTCAAAGTTGACTTTTTCAGATTTTAAAAATTTGTGACTCAGTGGCGTTTTGACCAAAATAACTAAAATTCAGCATAGACTGATTTGTTAAAACTATCAACTGACCTCCAAAGTTTTGAAAGAATCCAACCAGTGGTGTAGGAGTTACGAGAGTCAATAATTTAGAAGCATTCGAAGAAAAGTTGACCCAAGGTGACCCGTCATAACTTCATACGCCACTAATAGGAGTCTTTGGCAGGTTGATAGATAATCACGACAAACCAGCTTATTCTGAATTAGAGCTAAATTTGTCGAAACGTTCCTGAGTTACAAATTTTTGAAATCCGAAAAAAGTGAACTTTGAAGGGCTGTCGTCATAAGGCCGAACTTTGCAAAATGGTATATAGGTTTTCGTCATATTTTGACAAGATCTACTCACAGTCGAATTTTTTGCTACCATCGCTGGAACACCTTGTATACATTTAATCAACATTTTGTGTCACATTCAAGTTCGACAAGCACTTTTTTCTCCTTTTCGCCAGGAGCCTTCGCTCCTTTTCTTCTTTCTTCTGTTTGTCTCGTTCCATTCTGCGAAGTTGCTTCTCCACCTTTTTCACGTACTTGCGTCTGGATTTCCGTTTTTTCCGTTCGTCTCTCCAGTCGATTGTCCCTTCGTGTTTCGGAATCAATTTGTCCAAAACGTCCTTCAAAACCGTCTCATTCATTTCAGCTTCCCATTCAGTGATCCATTTGTTTAAGGTCACCGTCCTCCAGTTCGAACTTGAAACAATTTGTCCGTCTGTTGCTCGTCCATCGACAAAAATTACTAGAAATGACAGTTAACACAAGGGGAAGAGGATCTTCATTTTTGTGCTTGGGTGTAAATTTTCGAACTGCGAGTATATTTTCACCAATTCTTCTTTATATTGTTCTATTTATAGGATGTGCGTGTGGCTCTGTCACAATTATTCCTCACAAAAGTTTTAATCTTGCTTTAATGTTCAAGTAAATGTTTTGATCTGAATAAATTTTGTGTGTAAAATTTCAACAAATACTGAGAGTGATTTTTCCATTGAAACAATTAGATTTTTTAAATGATATGTATATTTTATGCTACATGGTTTTCAATTGGATTAAAGCTAGTTATCTTTTTTTTCAACTTGTTTTTGATTATAAATCAGGACCGTATGTGTCCTGCTGATTTTTCCATTGGTTAGACCATTTCAACTTGAGTGCTTCCTGTAACAAAGAAAACTTTTTTATAATTTCAACACTTGCATTGTCTTTTCGATCACTCACCTTGTTTTTAATCCAGTTTTCCCAGTTTTCTGCCCAGTTAATCCTGACATCTTCTGCGTTCCAAGTTGCAACGTCCCTTTTTGATCTTTCGTTTTGATTTTCGTCAGGTTCCTGGTTTTTCGATTGGCCTCTGTTCTTGATGATGTTGTTCAAAATGTCGTTGATATTCGGCTTAGTTTCGTTGGATCCAGTTCGATTCTTGATGATATTGTTCAATATATCGTTGATGTTTGGACCAGTGCCATTTGTCTCGCTGGATCCATTCCGATTCTTGAAAATATTGTTCAAAATATCGTTTATGTTCGGACCAGTGCCATTTGTACCATTAGATCCATTCCGATTCTTGATAATATTGTTCAAAATATCGTTTATGTTCGGACTAGTGCCATTCGTTTCGTTAGATCCAGTTCGGTTTCTGATGATATTGTTCAAAATATCGTTTATGTTCGGACCAGTACCATTTGTTTCGCTGGATCCATTTCGATTCTTGATAATATTGTTCAAAATATCGTTTATGTTCGGACCAGTGCCATTCGTATCGTTAGATCCAGTTCGATTCTTGATAATATTGTTCAAAATATCGTTTATGTTCGGACCAGTGCCATTTGTCTCGTTGGATCCATTTCGATTCTTGATAATATTGTTCAAAATATCGTTTATGTTCGGACCAGTGCCATTTGTCTCGTTGGATCCATTTCGATTCTTGATAATATTGTTCAAAATATCGTTTATGTTCGGACCAGTGCCATCCGTATCGTTAGATCCAGTTCGGTTCTTGATGATATTGTTCAAAATATCATCTATGTTTGGACCAGTGCCATTTGTGCCGTTAGATCCAGTTCGGTTCTTGATGATGTTGTTCAAAATATCGTTGATATTGGGACGAGCACCGTTTGTGTCGTTAGATCCAGTCCGATTCCTGATGATATTGTTTAAAATTTCGTCTTTGTTCGGCTTCCCGCGACGGCCTTTCTGCCCTTTCCATTGACTGATCCAAGCGACTTTTTCATTTACCAAAACGTCCGAACTCAAGTCGTTTTCTTTGTTAGAATCAGCTTCGATCAAGCTTTCATCACTTTCTTCTGATTTGTCTCTTCTGTGACCACCGCTCCTGCCGCCTTTTTCCCAACTCGGCTTTGTTCTGCTAAACGTCAGTTTTCTGTCTGGCTCATGGTGGGACTGGATCTCAACTTCAACTTCGACGTCGTGTCTCCTGCCATCTACCACTAGAAGAGCAGCACAAAACAAAGTGATTATGGAAATGTAGTTCATTTTGACAATGTACACATACAGCTTCGGGTTACTAATTGCAATCAGGTTCAGCGTTATTATATATTTTATACTAAGAAATGACGTGTGAATTTTAGCCTAGGTACCTACAGTGAAGTACAATAATAATAATTATCTAGATCTCTAGCATGTGCAATTATTTACATAAGAAAGTCCTCAGTCATTGCTTTTGTGCTCGTTTTGGTGTACCTATCCACCATTCGTCTTCTATATCCTTTAATCCTTGCGTCCATTGTGCGTGAGTAATGCCCGAAAAAGTCCCGCAAGAAATTGTTATTAGTCAGCCTGATGGCTTAAAACTAAACACATAATTCGAGTTGGATAACGAAGCTTGGATTTGTGGAGCAAATTAATTTTCGATCTGAATTGCCAATGTGGTGAATAACATGGTTCTGTTTTCTTTCTCGCCCACTGCAGTTTACAGATTGAATTAGTCTGAATTACTAAACAGCTAGAAGGCCTAAGTAAATTCCCATGAGGTGTAATCGAAATCGGTTCAATCAGCCTTTTTAAAGTTCAAAACTTGTTAGTAGTTTGATGATGGCAACCATTCTTTTCTTTACGGAGGCGTAGATGGTAGTAACTCGGTATATTCATTCTAATTACATATTTTTTCTAAATCTTGTACGATATTAATTTTAATAGACGGCCCCGTGGCGCAGGCGGTCGAGTGGCTGCCTGCGACGCGGAAGTCCCGGGTTCGATTCCCGGTGAAAAGTCTGGGTGTTGTGTTTTCCGAAATTTGCACTTTTCTGGATTTGTAAACTTGATAAATAAACGGGCAAACTCCTATGGCGAGAAAAAGCCGATAAGGAGAAAAACATTTATTTTATTTATTTATTATTAATTTTAACACGAAATTGAATTAAAACTCAATTCAATACCACAGTAGCTTATCTACGGATAGGCAACACGAGAATAAGCTGTTTCAAAGATTCGGAGACTGTTGAGAATTTTCTGTATCTACAATAATTATTATTGTTACAAGCAGCGATTTCCGCGTGCATTCTGAAGCAGACGCGGTCTTTCTAGCTCACATCAGATCCCAGTGTTGCGAGAACATACGCGATGGCTTAGCCATCTAAAAAACATTGGAGATTTCAATAGCCGAGTAGGAAAGATCCGCCGAATTGGCGGAGGTACGCGATGGTTTGGCTTGGCCATCTAAATAATATTGGAGATTTCAATAGTCGAGTAGAAAAGATCAGCCGGATTGGCGGAGGTGCTGCCGCTCCGGAGCATCCCGGCAATGCACGCGAAAGGTGTCGGACTTGTTGAAAGTTGCCTCGAAACCGTATGCTGGGTCATGTGAAATTTGCTGGAGGACCGGTGGAAACTTCCAAAATACCAGTCGGAGGTCTTATACCTATGTATACACAGGGTGTCCGGTGTTTGATCGCGGAAACTTTGGCAATCGATAGAGCATCAAAAAATATCAAGACTTTTCCCCAACCACCCCGTTAAAAATCGAATAACGGAGATATAGCCCTTCAAAGTTCAAATTAAAAAAATCATTTTTTCGCATAATTTTTGAACTGCTCAACCGATTTTGTCAAATTTGTACCAAAGTTTACTGAAATGAGTCTCTATTGAGCAATAATAATGCATTCTCTCAAACATTTTTAGGGGCGAAGATATTAAAGGGTATCTTCCACCTTTTCCCCCTATTTTTTACTCTCCTAATTATTTATAGGAATTGTTTCCAGTTTTGAATTCTACGTTTGATTAAGAAAAGAAGGTTACTTCTGCAAAATTTTGATTAGAGGCTTCGTTTTCGAGTTATTTTGCTTTGAGACCTCGGAAAACATCTCAAAATCTCCACTTTCAATATGCTCAAAAATGTTTACCCTGGGAACTTCTCGTTTCTCAGGAAAAATGGTAGTTAATCAATTTAAAATTTCTAGAAAACCTATTTCAACTGAGGAATCATTAGCTTTACCATGGATCGCCCGCAGACCAGTATTCAATTCGGAGCGGTAACAGCGAGCAGTATCGGCTATATCCCAAGCGTAAACAACTATTGACGATGTATTTATAGTAGTACGCAGTAATAAACAGTGTGTTTTAAAACGAAGATCTCAATTATAAAAGAACCCAAACGCGAAATCCGTAACATTATTCATCAAATATGTATCGACAAAATTAATTATTATTATTATTCATGTATATTGTATTAAAAAGGAAAATGATAACAGTCCACAAAATATTCGATTCATATATATATATATATATATATATATATATTTTTTTAATACAGAAAAAGAAGCGAATTACAGAACTAAAGACAAAAGAAGTGGCGCCTATTCTTCGAATCAAGAAAATTCCCCGTAAATACCAGAAGCTTGACGCAACTAGAACCAGCATCTTTTTCTGACAAATGCTGACTTCACACCCTACTCGACCAGAAACTCCGCAAACCTGAGCATACCACCGCACACTACCACCAAATTCAAGAAGTCACCCTATTACAACTGCGTCAAGATTTACAATTCGCTGCCGGCTTCTCTCAGAACAGTTCAACTGATCACAACGTTCAAGCGCGAGTTAAAGGAACTGCTTGTTGACAGGCCTCTATATAGTGTGAATGAGTTTATCGAACATAGTTGACGGCACCTACCTAATCTTGTAGTTGAAAAAGTGCCAATGGTAATATTTATTGTGTTTGTTTATCCGTTATGTGATGTCAATATGTTATACATGCAAGACATGCCATGTTTGTTGTAAAGCAACTTTATGATGGCCAATAAATTGTTTGAGTTTGAGTTTGAGCAACAGAGACAGTAATTATTGCCGAAAACGACTTTTGTATAAGAATCTAGATTCAAAGACTCAGAGAAAACCGCTGAAGGCGACTTAGTACATGAACTAGTTTTGATGGCAATAGACAATCGCCAATGGCGAATTCAGTGCAAGAACCCGATTTCAACTCATTTAAGTACTCAAAATACCTTGGCGGAGACCCAACAACCGATAAAGACAATGTCCCTTATCGTCCACACTGTAAAGCACTCCAAAGAAACTCATGATTCCTGGCGTATGCTCAAAAATTTTCACTTTCGCGTACATGACGTCTCGACACAGTGACACGTGTCACATCAAAAATTGCACATGTAGACAACTAGCCGTCACCTTCTCGTCATCGTACCATTCGTACCAACACCACACATTTTTTCCATAGCTTGCTCTAATGAAGAAAGCCGTGAAATTGAGTATGTCGTCTTATAGCACCGATCTAGTGGCCGTATGAACAATAGCCGCTACTCAGGCTATGTCACAGGTCAATAGAATGATTTCACATAATTCTAGTTAGCGATATTATAAGGATCGGCTGTATATCGATTGCCTATTCTATGGCAAAGATCACTTTGATATTATCAGATCATGGGAATCAACTTATCACAAAGACAAAGCTACAGCAAAATGCAAACGTGATGCCACCCTACTCCAGCTCAGGGACGTTTTTTGTTTCCGCCTATTCCGCCAGGCCTGATTTACGTGGTGGGATTGGCTTACATTACATGCTCAAACTATTAGCGTTAGAATTGATTCCTGCTGTGTTACTCCCATGTTTTTCGATTTTAAACAATCTTCATGGAAGTTTATGCAACTGACTTAACAGAGGCTGAATTACAAAAAGCACTGAATGATCTCTCAGTATTCTGATGATTCGAATGATCGATTTCGATTTCAGTTTTATGCCGCCGGCTATAGTTGAGTGGTAGAGTCTCCAACTATAGTCGTATTCAACAGCTCGAGATGAAAGAAGCTGTTGACCGAGTTAGATCGTGATAATTGTGATTAGATGTACCGAACACGACAGCCTGTTTACCTACTTCAATGCGACTCGTAGTATTCGTAGTAATACACCTGAAAGCTGATCGCTGAATGAGAAGTGAAATTAAATACCGGTGCAAAATCGAGATTTTCACAATTTTCTCTCTAATGCTGGCCGATGCTAATAAAGCCTATTACGGAAATCACGCGCGTGATTTTGCTTAAAAACGGTTTTGGGATTTCTTTGAAACATTTCTCTCCCTGTAATTTCATTGAGGTTTGAAGCGAGCAATTTAGTGTTCCTGAAGCAGTAAAACACACTTTGTCGAATCGATAGGCTCTTGGTATTTTGCCAGGTCCGCCTGCTACAGAGATTTATTACGACTGCTAAGCGTCAGGAGTTGCTCCCATAGTCGCGTCATTTGCGGCAATGACAGGGCATTTTGGTCTCATCTTCTAAAATTAGCGCCTAACACTTCTATCTGCACTTTGTAAAACTTCAACATACACAGAGGCATCAACTCTTGAGAGTATAGTAATATTATGACTGAAAATCTAATGTGCTTGACTGCCAACCAGCTACCGGGTGTTAGTGAAAGTAAATTAAAATAGCAACTTAATAATTACTCTTTGCATTCCGTTATGACTTGAAGGAAATGAAAAACGTCCAAACTCCTCTTGCGTCACACGTTTTCAAGGATAGACACAGGAAATGGCATTATGTTTTATGTGAATCTTCTAAAAGCGTGTCCAGCGCCAAAATCAAGTATGCTAAGGTCTAGCTCCTGCATTTGCGTTCTGCGTTCTACCTATTTTTGATTCAACAATTTCATTGCGGTATTTCTTGATTTCGAAATAAATGTGCGTGTTTGAATGGAATCGAACGAAACCTGAATACAGTTGTTTGTTGGGAAGCACGACACGAATCCTGTCACGTCTCCGAAATGATCAGATCCGATTAAAAGTCCGGTGAGGATGGGCATGATGGGTAAAAACAATGTTGATGGTCGCAGGCGGCTACTGTTTGTGAAGTCACTGGGTCAGAGCGGCGTCTTAAAGGGCAACGACACGTCCTCGCAAAGTTCGAGGCGAAGCCCCGCAGGTGGATTAGGTGCGAGAGGTGCCCCAGTGACCTTCGTCGGTTTCCGGGACACGCCCATTTATCGATTCCCGGTTATAGTTTTTCTCAAAAATCAGATATTGTATAGATACAGTCGATACAGATACCCGAACACTATCTAAGTAGGTATAAGAGAACATCATTTCCATTTCCAATCAATTCTATCATCAAATCGAAGTTTCTCTATATCAATTAAAACAGCTTGTTTCAACGCTTGGTGGAGTGTTGGTGTTCTCTTTAACTTGACGAAATGTTAATTTAGCACGCAATCAGATCGATATGTGATATACCTATACGTATGCCCAATTCCTAGAATGCTAAACGTTTATTGTAAGAACCATAAAAATATGTGTCTGCGATTTCGAGTAACATGCATCCACATAGCGGAAAAAAGATGAACCATAGTCATACCCAGTCTCAGAAAGGACGATCATGCCATTTTCATGGGACCGAGAGCATTATCAGTTGTCACTATCATAATCAACAAGCGTTTGAATGGATTGCTTTTTAGTTTTTTGGCAATACAGGGTCTTATGCTTTTTTTTATCAATATTTCAAGAGATTTTAGAGCGTCGGAAAATAAGTAACTTTCTCCAAAAACAAAACAAAAAATTGAAAATTTTTAAATAAAAATATTAAAAATTTTCAAACATTATCATTGGCGTAGTTAGCAATGAGTACAAAAGAGACTCTCCGATATTTACGCCATATCATAGAATGTCGCCATAAATGCGACAAAAGTCAATATGACCAGCTGTAGGAATGCATCAACTTGATATGTGTACCAAATTTGGTCAAAATCCGTCAATAAAATTTGTAGTTGAACAAGAAGAGCCATTCTCAAAACTCAACTTTAAAAACCTCGATATAATTTTTTTCGATCAAGTCGCTATGTAGATTGTAGATGGTTTGAGAACCGCTGTCTGTCAAATTTATTTGCGGCAGGTTGACAGTTGTAGGCCCATAGCTATCGCGTTCACGCGGTTTGTCAGATTTATAACTAGACTGACAGTAATCGTTTAGCGAATTTCGTGTTGATGTAGTGTCTACGATACGGTATTCAGTGTCCATTTCGATTTCGGTGTTTCTGCTGTTGATTTATGACTAAATTTTATAATTATCTATTGCCGTGGTCTGGCGAAAGAAAATACAACGTCTTGATACTGCAAAGAACACTGACTGACGCAAAGCGAAGAAACCGATACCAATAAAGGCTCCAGAATAATGAAGCATAGACAGGCGGCCACGGCAGCGGTCAAACTCTACAATGATTTTTTACCGCAGTGGCAGCCCGCATCAGCGTGTGCGGGGCCTGTGGTTGTCACTCAGTTGGTAAGCAAATTATTGCAGAAATTGAAAAAGTAATTTTGACAGCTATACTTCTTTCAAGCCTTTCAAAGCTGCAGCCATAAAATGCATGTTGACGGCTTACTTTGGATCGTTTTCTTTCTTCTGTAGAACACAATTCAATCCTTTCAAATGGTAACGTTTATCTTTATCGACTATATATACTTTAACATTTTGCTCTTCAGAAAACAAATATCGGAATATTGACGTGGCCTGCTGACTCACCGGAAATGAATCCAATTGAGCACGTTTGGGATTGTGTAAAAACACTGGGAATCGAATTCGCCAAAACGCTGTAATGGCATATTCAAACCAAGGGGTGGCAATAACTTCATGTTACGACATTATAAGAATTCTTCGCTTTTTTTCTTCCAATGGACGGATGGTTGTACGGACAGACCGTTTGACAAATGGTCGGACAGACGAACTGATGGATGGACTTTGAAGTGCCGTTGATGCCGCAGTTCTCGGGAAAATGCGCCAAAAACTGCTTTCGCTATCCCAGAGCTATTTGTGGAGATTACGTATTTCCCTTCATCTGTTTTCACTCATCCGGGCAACAGATAATCGTTAATTGAAGCTGAAGTAAAGTCTTTGAAAATCAGTTAATTGAATACTTGAGGCATTTCATGTACACAACGACCGGAGTTTATTAGGCTTCGATTGGGACAGTTGCTGGTGCAAGCAAGAATCAAACGACTGAAGAACCTAGGTCAGTATCCCAAATATCGATTTCCACCATGACGTAACCGCAAATAGACGTTCGTTTAGCTATAGGTACATCGAGCAATAACACGAGTACGAAATTGGTTATCATTTGCGTTTCAAGTTCGGAAAAATGAAACCAGAAGCATTTTCTTCTTGCTGATTTATGGCAATTCTAGACAGGTAAACATCTATAAAGCCTACAATTAGAAACTGTGCTTGGCGTAGCGCAATTACGGCGAACTTGTGCTGATATTCCAACAATAATTGAAATTCCTCTGTGCGAAAAAGCACGAATAAAATAACACGATGTTTGTAGAGAAGCCGGTGTGTAGGTGGTGTTCTCGCATCTTTTGATGTTATTTCACGAGAAACAGCAATTATACCAATTTGATTTATCGATCGCGCTGACGTGTTGTGGGTGTTCCTTTGCCCAAATTAAAATTCAGATGTGTCTCTTCTGGGTGGGTCTGCGGAAGGGTGTCGTCGTCGGTCGCGCGGTTGGGCGTAATTGCCCTCCAAATTGAATGGTAATCGCCTCATTTGACGCACATGTGCCTTACATGCCTACACCTAGCGAGACTGTGCTTGTACCGTTTGATTTTTAATGGATCAGACTCGACATGTATGGTAATTAAGTGTCGGCACCCCATGCCATCATCATCGACTGAGCTGCCAGTCTTGTTTACCATGTCGGCGGAGTGAAAAGTATGTTGTGATGTTTTTTTTTTCTGGGTGGCTTTTTTATGTTTGCCACCATCACCGTCGAAGTCGAAATTGCCATGTAAATCGCGTGTCATTGCCTCGTCGCGGGTGTTAACGGGGTGTTTATTTACCTAATCCAACGGTTGTCTGTTTCCCAATCCAATCGAATTCCATTGCTTCTTTGCAATGTCTTCTTGCGTAGTTTTCACCACATGTTCATGTTTTACATCCTTATAATCATTAGGTATGGCTATTATGAACACACACAAGGAAGAGATAAACCCATTTCCGCAATGAGAAGAATGGGACCTGCAAGTGAACCTTGAGGTACGCGGGTCTGTCTAACCCAGCCTTGCACTAAGCATATACATGTAGTTGGAGTGGACACTGTATGTCTTTATTTTGTTTAATAAGAAATACATTCCGTGTTGAAAAGAGAAAAGGACTAATAAACTTCATTCTCAGGTAAACTCCAGCTGACACACGTTGTGCAACTAATAACACAACTATGAATAAACATAACCGGTCGATTATACTTACGAAGATAGCAATAATTATATTTGTTATCTTCGTAAATAATAAGTAACAAAATCTACACTACTGCAAAAAAAACCTGTGCTGTTGTCGTTCTTCTTTCAATTTTTGTTGAATTTCCCTCAGAAAAAGGTTTATATTTTTCCAAGCTGCATCCCTGATTTTTACCTTTGCTTTCCAGTTACACTGAAACCTTAATAAGTGCTCTTGTTCTAAGTCATGGATCTGTAAGATAAATTTGATTTAAATCCTTCAACTTCGACACCTTGTCACTTTAGACGGATGACATAATACAGCTTTTAAACATTTTGCATAGGCATAGTTTTATGAGTTTTACAAGGGCTCACCTGATAGAACTGGAGCTGTTTGCAAAAAGCATATACCGCAAAAAGGCTTGAATCTGAATCGACATAATTAAAGTTACCTGGACAACTATTATCAACCAGTCCATTTCCCCATCTTGCAGTGTCTAGGAACCCTTGCCCAGAAAATTGATTTGCTTGAAAAGTTATGCAACAAGCTTTAATGAAAATGGTCAACTAACAACAAACTTCAATATGGCGACCAAGATGGCGGTGGAACTATGTTCCGAATTTCTTGAAAATCGTTCCACTAATAAGAAACTTGAAATGTAAGAGTTGAAATCAGCTAATAAAAATTAACGGGAGGTCTAATCATCTACACATCTATTGTTTTGTTGAGACATTGTTATTCGTTGACTGCTGGTCCTTCAGTATAGGTGTCGAGCCGAAATAGGTAAGTTGCGATTAGCGAAAAAACGAACTCGATATATCCAGCTATTTGAAAGATATGGGGATTTTGTTGGGATATTTACTGGAGACTCCGACTGGTGGATAAGCCACAGACCCGTACAATTGGCGGAGGAGCCGCTCGATAGCTTGCCGGATCCATAAGCAGAGCTGCTGGACTTGAGTGCTTGAGTGAGAGGAGATTTATAGTGCAATTTGTAAAAAATTACATTCCATAAACACTCTTTATGTAAAAAAATCCTGTTGGCCATTGGCTGTTGCCTAGGCAATTATAGCCTAACAGAGCCTTTATGAAATGTTATTTTTCACAGGATCGTACTGTTATCGAGCTACCAACGAAAAAGAAAACAAAAAATCACGGAATAAAAAAAAGGCCACGAATCGCTCAGCAATATAGGAACAGTAGATCAAACGAATAGTATTTTGCCGCCTGCATGGGTGGCTCAGAAGCGCGACTTTTTAGAGCATCTTCCAGAAGAAATTTACGGTTTTCGTCGATGTGTCTTTTCTTCGGGTCTAAACATTAATTGTTTCATAATTCAGCATACGCTGACGTATGCGAAAACGGTCATGTCAAGCCTTTTGTTGTTCTATCTTGAATAACTTGTCACGAGATAAAATATCGATTTGTAATATAGAGTTGACGGCACACCACAGGGACCTGTGGGCGGGGCTAAACAAAAAAACAAAAATCGTTTTGGACGAGTCCGTGTGTTAAAATAGGGGGAGCAACACCGTCAGCTGGAGTGTTGGCCCATTACCAGGTCACAGGCGAACCTAAAAGCCCACTGCAAATCTAGGTGCACCACTAGATGAACTCAGTTCGCGCAGTTAGGCTCCGCCCACAGGTCCCTCTAGTATTCCGAGTACTCTACTACTTGTTGTTTTTGAGTCGCAATAAAAAAATTACCATAAATATCACTTTCAAAGAAGAAACCTCCCCTACATGGATATGCACAGCGCAGTTTGTTATTCATAATCAATTGGACAATATCTAGGAGTAGTGCCAAGTTAAGATCACTGCTCAAACTATGACACAGATCAGTAGAATCCAGTGGTAGGAATCAGCTTGAGATCGTCATTTCGGCTGTCGTGATTTGGCACGTTGGAATTCCGTACATTTCATGACCAGTACCTAACGCTTTTATTTGATTATTTAGATTAAACTACTGCATCTTATTTTATAGTGTCACCTCTAAGAGCTCTTTAGCTAACAGAAGGTTTCTTGTTGCAGATGCGTTCGATTAGACTGAAAACTTGAATCCCGCCGCCGATGGACCGCCAGAGTCAGCAGGTCGCCCCCAGGGGGCGGCCGGTAACTGGAAAGGACGTGGCGAGCGCCCTGGACTACTTCGAGCACTTCCTCAACGCCACCAGCCTGAAACAAATCCTCGGATACTACCGTAGCATATGCGACTTGCTCAACCTCAAACCCAACTTGTTTCCTCTGTTTTATCCGAAGTTGCGAGGACACCTGACGTCGTGGCGAGCAAAGGCGTTGTGGAAAAAATTTGACGCCAGGGCCGGCCACAAATGCTACGGCAAAGGAAAGCTCTGTCCCAACACCAGGGTCTTGATCATTGGCGCCGGTCCATGTGGTATGCGAACGGCCATCGAAGCGCAGCTCTTGGGCGCCAAAGTTGTAAGTATAAAATTTCGACCGCCACTGTTTGTAAGTCGTGGTTTAACTACAGCGAGTTGATGAACGTTGATACTTGAACGTGGCACCTGGTAGCTTGAAAACTGATGTTCACAAAAAGAGAAGCTTCAATTATGTCGTTTCTTTAGGTCGTGGTCGAGAAGAGAGACAGACTGTCCCGTAACAACGTCCTCCATTTGTGGCCTTTCGTGATCGAAGACTTGCGCATGCTGGGCGCCAAAAAGTTCTTCGGGAAGTTCTGCGCCGGCGCCATCGACCACATCAGCATCAGACAGCTGCAGTGCATCTTGCTGAAGGTGGCGCTGCTGCTGGGAGTCGAAGTCCACACGGAAGTCAGCTTCGAACGCCTCATCGAACCGAATGCCGCCGAGAAAACCGGCTGGAAGGCCGAGTTCAAACCTGCGAACCATCCGGTCTCCCAGTTCGAGTTCGACGTGGTCATCGGTGCCGACGGCAAACGCAATACGCTGCAGGGTTTCAAGCGCAAGGAGTTCAGGGGGAAGCTGGCCATCGCCATCACAGCCAACTTCATCAACAAGCGGACGGAGGCGGAAGCCCGAGTCGAAGAGATCAGCGGTGTCGCTTTCATTTTCAATCAGAAGTTCTTCAAGGATTTGTACGAAGCCACCGGAATTGACCTGGAAAACATAGTCTACTACAAGGATGACACGCACTACTTCGTCATGACTGCCAAGAAACACAGCTTGATCGACAAAGGCGTCATCAAACAGGTAAAACCGACTTCTCATCCTCCGGTTGTCGTAAAAATCTTAAATTTGGTATTTTGTTTAGGATTTGGCCGATACCGAACGCCTCCTGGCGCCCGACAATGTCAACCGCGAGGAATTGATGAACTATGCCAGGGAAGCAGCTAACTTTAGCACAAACTACCAAATGCCAGACGTGGAATTTGCCGTCAACCACTACGGCCAGAGCGACGTGGCCATGTTCGATTTTACGTCGATGTATGCAGCGGAAAACGCGTCTAAAATGGTCGAAAGGAACGGCTACCGCTTACTTATGATCCTAGTCGGCGACAGTTTACTTGAGGTGAGTCCAAACTGCTCCATCACGAAAAAAATTTGGCTTTGTCCTGGGGACCCACTTGGCCCCCCAAATCAAGACCAAATAGCGCGTAGTACCTCCAGTCGAGGTAAAATTCGACTGCAGCAACGCGATGCCGGGACAAAATTTGCATGGGTGGCCAAGCGCGAGTACGCGGACCCCGTCCAATGGGGTGTTATATTGCCTGCAATCGGCAGTACTAGCATAAGAATGTTTATGGGAGCACAGTATTCTTTTTTTTTTGCCATAGAGTACAAACTTGTTTTTCCACGTTAAAATGTTTGAGTCGTAGAGAAGAACAAAAAAGAAAAAAACACCAAAAGCAGGAGAAAACAAGGGAAGAAAAGAGAAATAAGCTTGCACAGATGACAAGAATCTGTGTCAAAAGAAAATCATGAGAGTTAAATATTAGCCATGCTAACCCGGAAAGACGACAAAAGGTCCAGAGAATGAAACAACAAAATACGGTTCTGGAGACTATTTTTCAGCAATATCAAAAATCTGTTGTGGGGCGACACAAAACTTTCCCGGCGGTATCCAGAGACGTCAGTAATGATTTTGATCGAAGTGTCCCTTCGGGAGGGGGCGATTCGATTTGGAAATTGATGAAAAAATTCTATTTAGTCGAGCGTTTAGCGAGCATCCTGCATCCATTGTTGAGCGGACAGAAAAAATGACAGGTTAGGTCAGTTTTCCAAGGTGATGAAATGATCAAAAAGGTAGAACTAGGTAGCTAACTGCTGTGATATCTCAAAAATGCAATGCTGGTTCCTTATTGAAATTTTTGTTCCTACTTTAGATATGATGATGAAATTACAAAAACTTGATTGAAAACTTTCACTGCATCTGTGTGTCAAATTTCAATTCTATATTTTCAATTTAGAGCTTGGGCAGACAAACCCAGACCCAATGTGCCACCTGAGGGCTTCCGATCAAAATCATCCACCCAAAGTCTAATCAGAACATTCCAGGCTGAACTTAGGCCTCCGTACCTGATTTCGATTTGATCGGATCAATAATTCGGTAATTATCGTGACAGAACCGCTTAATTTGTACGATCGCATGAGTGGTTTTATATTTTCAGGAGGAAAATTTCCGGGAAATTGGAGAGAAATTATTGGAAAATGTTCAAGAACCAGTTATCTATTCTCTAAAAAAAACAATTCCGAGAAATCTGTTCACTGAATAAAAAGTTGGAAAATTTGCAGTTTTTCCAGAGAGGAAAACTCGGCAACTGTTGATCCGATTTCGAAAATTTTTCCTCCAAAAATTAGCTCAATCTTTTCTCTAACTTTTATTCACAGCATGTCTGCACCTAAAATTAATATTTCGTGGGGCCTACCGTGGGCCTACCGCATGTAGAAGTTTGCATTGCGTTTTTCTCAAATTCACGGAAGCAAATTTCATTTTGAAAAAATTACAGTCGGAAAACCGAAACCGTGTCAACTCTGAAAATAGACCTGCACGACGCTCAATACAATCTACTTTCGATATCAGTTGAAATTTCCAAAAAAAAGTCGATCCCCGAGCAGGAATAAATTTTTGAGTGGAGTCCTGCTACAAAAGCGAGTCGTGCTGGTCGAAACACCGGCGAGAGCCCCTCCTGAGTGGCAACGGCCAGGAGAAATTTCGAAAATTCATTACGCTCAACTGGAGAATGGTGGAAAACTGCAACTGCGGCCTCAATTTGACTTTTTTGTTGTGTTGCTTCCTGCCAAATCTGGTTCCAATCCATCAGATAGATTTTGAATAATTAATTGGTAAAGTTTTGAACTTTAACATTTTTTATTATTTGACAGATGACAGATAGGGCAATGTTTCCAACTGTTCTGAATACAGTTTTCCAAGGGCTTTCAAATGACATATTGCAAGTTGAGTTCCGTGAGATATAGCTTCTGACATTTGATGATAGTGACAGTTGGGTTTGACAGATGACAGCCAAAAACTAATGGGCTCTTTTCAGGAAACAACCATGTTTGTATACCAAATATCAAGTCGATCCAGTCAACGTTACGGCAGTTATCGTGGAAGATCACAGACAGACACACATACACACACACACACACACACACATACACACATACACACACACACACACAGACAGACATCATTCTGAAAATGGTCTTAATCGTCTTGGGGGACCTCAAAACGGATATATCCGGTGAAATCTCAAAACTTTTTTTCTGCACGATTACAATACTTTCCCTCCGTGTTCGTGGGTGGGCCGGGAAAGTAAAATGTATAATAAATAAAAACGAGCTTCTATGGCCGAAAAAAGTCAATAAGGAGGAAAACAAACTAAAAAAATTTTAGTCGCCAAGGCTCGTGTCGGCAAACTGCATCCTCATGAGTAAGAAGCAATCATTACCCGCTTGTTGAATAATATACTTTGTCCAGTCTTATTGGAGAATGCAGTCATGTATGCGCGTGATGATGCGTGCATTATTCAATAGGATTGGATAAAAACACTTTATTTCTCTCGTGACCTATCACATTGATGTATAATATGTAATTCCTGATGCTTTCAGTTTTTTGTGCAGAATGTGTCCCACAAACATGGGATGCAGCCTGTCCTATCTCTTTCTCCAATTCCTTGATGAATATACAGGGTGGTCCAGGTTATAGTAGCAAGAGACAATAGTTATAGTCCATCGAAAACTAGGTCGACATGCATAATTTTTTTTTTTCTAATACGCTTCCTAAGAGAGATACAGCCCTTCAAAGTTCAGTTTTTAAAATCTTATTTTTGCAATAACTTTCAAGTCATCAGAGCTATTTTGACCAAATTTGGTACAAATACTTACGAAATGAAGACCCATCACTTAACGTAGATAACTTTTGTCCAAATTGTCCAGTGGCGTAGATACGGGGGAGACTTCTCACTCCCTATTCTCTACGCCACTGGATATTTTTGGGAAATTATATTTTTTTCGAATTCCTTGTTCAAGAAAAAAAGGTTACTTGATTTTCGAGATATTTGGGTTTTAAACTTTGGAAAACATCTCGACCACTTTCCAGAGCCCAAATTGTTTTTCTCTGGAAACGCCTCGTTTCTCAGGAAAAAATGGCAGTAAATCAACCTAAACGACCTAGAAAACTTATTCCAGTTGAGAAATCATGAGTTTTCTTGGATTTTAATTTTTAGGCCTTTGAAAGTCGCGATTTCGAAGCGTTTTCCAAAGTTTAAACCCAAATATCTCGGAAATGAAGCCTCTAATCAAAATTTTACAAAGGTAACTTTTTTTTCTAAATTGAACAAGGAACTCAAAAAAGTATAAGTTTTTAAAAATATCGAGTGGCGTAGAAAATGGGGTGGGAGAAGATGAACAATGCCCCCGTATCTACGCCACTGGACAATTTTGACAAAAGTTATATAAACTGCTGGACAACGAAGTTGTCGGTATCGTAAAAATGGTTCGACTTTGAAGACCAATAACTTCCGATTGCCGAATGCGATTTCCATTTTGTTTGTTGTTTTGATCAGCCCAATGTTTCTGTAACCTATCCTGTTGGAGTGAATGTTGAGAAACTCCCTGTAAAATTTCAACAGGGTGATACGTAAAATACTGCAAAATTGCACCGACTTCATCGTACCCCCATTTGTCAATTTTTTTTTTATGTATTTCAATACAAAAATCATGAAGTGTGGTGTCTTATCTCGAAACGGTTTTGGAATTACCTAGATTGGGAGTCTAACATTGAAGATACAAATTTTTATGTTGAATGTTACAGATTTGCCTTGTTGGCACGCGAGATTAAGTCACTTTTGATGAATGGATGTTGGTATTGAGCAAGATTGTTCGTACAACAGTCCAGGACAATTTTATTGTCAACACAACTTGAATATTTGGTGTGGGGCCAAGCAGGGGGCACTTTTTTGAGTGGTTGTCACTGTCTGTTTTTCGTACGTTGAATTTCGTCAGAATTTCATCAGAACTTTAGATATGGAACATGCTCTATTTGCAAGTTCAAGCCCCTGAACATGGTACCGATGTAAAACTACAGTTTCCGTGTGAAGTAAAGCCCCCCCCCCGGATGTTATACTTCTTGTACTTGTGCTATCCGTGAGTCTAGCAAATCTGCAACATTCAACATAAAAATTTATATCTTTGATGTTAGACTTCCAATCTGGGTAATTCCAAAACCGTTTTGAGATGATACATCACACTTCATGATTTTTGTGTTGAAATGATAAAAAAATATTTTTTTGAAAAATGGGGGTACGATGAAGTCGTTGCAATTTTGCATCATTTTACGTATCACCCTGTAGAAAATTCACATGAAGTTTCTCAACATTCACTATTACAGGATGGGTTACAGAAAGATTAAGCTAGTTAACGCAACAAACAAAATGGAAATCGCAATCGGCAATCGGGAGATATTGGCCTCCAAAGTCGGACCATTTTTCCGATACCGACAACTTCGTTGTCCAGCAGTTTACGTCAAGTGATGGGTATCTATTTCGTAAGCATTTGTACCAAATTTGGTTAAAATCGCTTTAATGACTTGAGAGTTATTGCAAGAGAAAAATTTTAAAAACTGAACTTTGAAGGGCTCTATCTCCCTCAGGAAGCGTTTTGAAAAAAAAATTAATTATGCATGTCGACCTAGTTTTTGATGGACCATCGAATGGTGAATTATTGCTACTATAACCTGGACCACCCCCTGTATAGGTGAATGATTCATAAATGTTTTCATAAATGAATCAAGGGGATGCGGATTCATCGATGATCACACAAAAACGACTCAACAATCTATTTGTGGTCCAAAAAAAAATATATTTCTCGACTTGTTGACCAGACAAAGAAATAATTTTTTGCTGTAAGAAGAATGGAATTGACATGACGAAAAATGTTATGATGGTCAAGAACAAAGTTGTTTTGGTCCTGTACGGTAGATAGGGCGGTACTGAATGATGCATGGTAAAAACACTGACATCTTGAAATTTGGAGGAGCCCCCAGTCGCCCCCTAATGGACAAATTTTTGAGTGCTGCGGGTCAAATCACTTGAAATTCTACATAGTTGGCATATGCCAAATTTCATTGCAGTATCACAAAATGCAGAATCAGCGTCATTTTGCTAGCGTACCGCTGCAACTAATTGCACTTATTCAGATTATTTCTACCGAACGCTCGAACCACCTCCGTGTATTTTTAATGGTAAACATCGGAGCTGACATTGCCTTCAATGACCCTCGCTATTTTCTCGTTTACCTCCTTAGGCTCTCCGCCTCCCCTTCTGGAGGGGAAGGCATCTTGCTGTGCCTGTTCCTTAACCGCTGGTCGAAAAACGCACCTAACACCACAGAAAACGTTCTGTTGTTTCTGTTCTCCGGTGAAATACACACGCACTGCACACCTCTATGGCTCGCGGTCGAATGCAGTATTAATTGAATAATAATTGTTCAAATTCATGTTCAGGAGTCATCAAGAGCCTCTTATCTACACCGTCCTGACGCGAATTACTAGCGCCCTTTTGGCCATCGAACAGATATATCAAAAAATTGTTCTAGACTTGAGAGAAATCAGTGTTGTAACATCCATGAAAAGAACTTGACCTAAACGCGCAATTGCGCTTACGACCGCAACGTAATTGGCGCAGTCGTGGTAGGGTAGTGGCGGAAAATCCATCGTGGAAAGTTCATCGATATCTATCGTTTGGCGACTATCATCAAAAAAAATCTACAAATGCAGCGATTCTTAATATTTTTCGATTTTCCTTACATGTCAAGCTCCCAAAATCCCATCGAATCAATTTTTGATCACAAAGACGATTTTAGTTCACTCATTCAAAGCTCGACAAGACTCGACTCGACAAGACATGAAGGAACTGATAAGAAAGAAACGGTTAAAACAAAAAATTATCACACCAGGCAATTCCCCATGGTCATCTCAAATCTGGATTGTTCCAAAGAAAGCAGACTTATCAGGAAAAAAGGAATGGCGTATAGTCGTGGACGTCGTAAACTTTATGAAAGAACAATACTTTACGACACTCGATTTAGCCTGTGGCTTTCATCAAATAGATATGAGCCCCGAAAACATTCAGAAAACAGCATTTGATATAGAAAACGGTCATTATGAGTATTTGAGAATGCCGTTAGCCAATTAAATTCAAATTTTGAAGATATGATTTTGTTATTTCCAGCCGTTTTGGCCGACTGGTTCAGGTTGTGCCAGGGGGTTCCTGTCGTCTCTGGACGCGGCCTGGGCCATCAGGAGCATGAATTCGGGAGTCATGACACCACTGGACGTGCTGGCCGAACGCGAGTCCATCTACCGGCTTCTGGCCCAAACCACGCCGGACAACCTGAACAAAGACTGGAAGGCCTACACTCTCGACCCCTACACCAGGTACCCCAATCTGAACAAGAACGTGGTCAGTGCTCACCAGACCGTGGCTCTCTACGACACTGACGATCCCCAGAGCATTGAGGCCTTCAAGCAGAGCGCCCAAGAGGTTGCGGCGCAGGTGCAAGATATGCCAAAGAAACGAAGGCGAGGTATGTTGAAGTTTTTTGTACCGAACAGTTGTCTCGGAAAACGGCACTGATTATTGCAATTTTGGGTCATTGTCACTTTTATATAAAACAGTGTTATTAACAGAGGTATTCGAGATTCAGATATTCTTGCATGGTGAAAAATCTGAAATGCTTGCATAAACTGCCACTAGGGATCAATGCTGAAAGTTCAGTGCGACAACACCACCATAATAATAATATACTAAAAAAATACCTACGGGTATAGGTACGCGTTTTGATTTCTTCTTGGATTTCTTCAATTATCCATGGAAGGTTTTATTTTCTGCACAATAATAATCATAATTAGGTCCTTTCTCCTCGGTTTTATTTTATTGGCAAACAGTTTTGCAATACCTATGTAGTTTTTAAACTTGAAAATTTGAAGAATGTAAAAACGTAGCGCACTCTATTGGTAGTTTATCTTGCCATTTCAGTGCATTTGCCAGGGCAGATACATTTGGATCACGAATGGTTTTCGGTTTTCTCGCAATTGTGCCTAATTTATCTGTATTAAAAGTCTGGGTAGGGTTTATTTTTTACGCTTTTTTATAAAATTACATTTTTTAACGTCTTTTGAATTTTATATAAAAACAAATACACAACAGTCATAACATAAATTTTATGGATTTTACGGAGTGTTCATTTTAATTGGTGGTTTCTTATTCTTGTAATTTGATTGTACTTCAGTGTTGCTTAAAAAATTAGAATAGATTTTGTTTTGTTACAAAAATTAAGTTTTGCACCAAAGCACAACGAATGTATCACGCACCCACCTAGCTTGCACTTTGTTTTTAATTTTGTTCAAATGCCTTTATTGCTTGCCGCTTTAGTCATAGAAGTAGTTTATTTATTTGTCCCATAAAATGTTATCGTAAGGTGTCTATGTATGTGACATCGTTTGTTGTTTTGTGGAGTGGTTGAATAAAGCAGTTAGAAAATCCAATTAAATTTGTACAAATCTGCAAGTTTCTCATTGTACGATTGTACAGGTGTTCCGAAATGATCGCGACAGATTTCAGGGGATGATTCTTGCTTTATTCTAAGGTTGGACGCTCATATGAAACTTCCTTTTTATATAACAGAAACTATAAACTCTAGATTTCTCTAAAAAATTGAACTTTCAACATCTTGCATTTGTCTTGAACATGGAATTGTTTAAATGGACAATTCCAATCCATGGAAAACATGGGAAATAAACCATTGGAATCTCCCCTTGAATTCTCTGAAATCATGTTGGAACGCCCTGTATACCGCCGCGTATGGATTAGTCTAGTACCCTCCTAGTTTGGCATAGTTTTTTTTAAAGAACACCTGCATTTATTTAAAAAAAAATAGAAATTGCTAAAATCTTGAACTACCAAACAAAGAAAAAGATTGACGAACACGACCGTATTTTCTTCTGCAGGAAACGTGGATAGCGATGTGCTACTCAATTGGATCTCGGAACAGGTGCGAGCACACGATGACATTGAAATAACTGATATAGCGTCAGTGTTTAAGGGTGGCAAGGCCCTTTGTGCCATTTTGAACCATTACAGGCCGGATTTGCTGGACTACAGTTCAGTGAAAGACTCCGACCAGCCAGCCAAAAACAATCAGATGGCCATTGATGTTCTGGAAAAAGAAATTGGTAAGTGATTTTGACATTTCACTTTTTTTGCTCAGTAGTATCTCGATAATTACGGCCCACGATTGTAAACACAAAAATCGCAGGTATATCGCCGATCATGACAAGCGAAGAAATTACCAACACTGAAGATTACCTCTCTATGGCCACATACTTGACGCAAGTCTATGACAGTTTTCGTTGCGAGATACCTCACATCAAACATCCGAAATTGGTGAGTAGCTTTTATTATTTGTTTTGCAAGCTCTTCTGCTAAAGGTGCACTGTCGCAAGAAAATATTTTTGCTCAAAGAATCTATTATGTTTCATCAAGTTTCATCACTTCAAGTGAAAATGTTATGGAACGTTTGGAAGTTGTTATTATATCGAGCCTTCAAGCAATTTTCCCCTCTAGTAGCCTCTAGACGTGAAAACGTAGGGCTCTGAGGGGAAATTTACTTGAAGACTCGATACTTATCAAATTTTCTGAATACAAAATGGATGCATAAGCTTATTGTGCTCTTATAAGTTTGATGGACTACAACTACTTCTGGTTCTACTATAGTTGCTGCAAAAGTCGGATTCCAAATTGACTGTGTCTTAATCATGACTTTATTATTTTGATCAGGCGCTTTTCTTTTACCACAAAACTAACTGATGTACTTAGCCTAAATTGAAGAGGAGCAAAGCAAGAAACCGGAGGAAGAAAGCGAAACGGCCTAGCAACTTAGGTTAGAATGTTAAGATTATTTGGTTTAGGTGGTAATAGGAAAGCACTGAAAGCAGCTTTAGTTGGATCAGGTTCTCATCTAAACTCATAAAAAACTGTTTACTTAAAATCTGAAGTATTTTTTCTGCGACAGCACCGGTTCATAGCCGTTCATTATAATTTTCCACCGTGCCCCAATAGCCCAATTCCCGTCAACTACTGCCTGCAAAACCCAGCAAACATTCCCCGTCCAATAATTCCGAATGGAAATCTAAAAACAAAGATCATGACATTGCTGAAGACGTCGGAAGCGGCATAACGAACCGCGTGAAATTGTACGCCAAGTTCTTTTCCGAGCAACCCGCAACAAAGAGGTACAAGAAATCGTTTAGTCTGTCGCCTCAGCTGTGCAAAAAATGCTATAAGTACAAAACCTGGGAAGACTGCACTTGGCTGCCTGATGTCCCAGGGAGACCGAGAGGTGTGTCCGTGTCGACGAACAAACCAAGTGCTGATACATCGCCGAAGTCTGAAGACGCCAGCACTCCCAGGACCAGTAAATTGTTGAGTCCCAGACTTTTGAGTGGGTCTACTTTGTTATCAAAGACTGAGATCGCGACGCTCTATAGGAGAGGTTCGAGGTCGTTGGGCGGCGGGGATGCTTCGGTCAATTCAGAAGACGCACTGGTGCAATCGAGCTCCAGCGACATCATAGAAGACGCAGACATTTGCGAGAGAAATGCAAATAGCGATGGTGATACAAATAGTAAGACTTACTACTCACAAGTTTCAAGTGAAGTTAGGTTCTTGTTGAAATGCAAATAGGGGATAAGGTTGCCAATATATTGTAATATAGATGGAGCAGGATCTCTATCTTCAGTTAGATAAGCGACGATGTTTGTATGGTTATAACATTGTATGTTATAGTCTGGATTCAAAATAGTTGAGAGTGACTTATTCTTAAACATCTGGAGTCTTGCGGCGAGGAACGTGGAAAGAAGAAGGAAAATCATAGGCGGGTCATGGAAAAGGGGCAAAAATCTGAAGATGCGGAAAAATTATATTTCAAGTCAATAGCTCATTATCATTATTCATTAGGTATGACTCACTCTCAACTATTTTGAACTCCGACTATAGTATGGTTAGATTCTTGTTGGACTTGGGCCCAGTTTCTCTGTCCTGGTTGACCTCAAACTTCAAACTTGGTTTAGTTTTCATACCGGGTGATCATTTGAAAACTACCCATCCATAATAACTCCTAATCACATACTTATGGTTATACTGCTCAAGAGAGCGCCCGACACTAGAAATACTGAGCGTCGCCATATTGATGGCCATTCGGGCGTTACCTCGGCCGTGACAAACGGTAACAGAGGCCCGTCCAGCTAAGAAAGTGACATCACATCAGCACGGCACAGATTACCAATAATTATTATCACACGGTACGTGCAGAGCTGCCGAGATATTGCACGGCCCCATAATGTGGGCACATAACTTTATTTACACCGTCAAACAGCTGTCACTTTTGATATTTCTATTGACGTTTCATTCACTCGGAGCTCAGTGGCTCCCAACCGTCCACTCGACGGCCCACTTTAAGGATAATTTGCATTTTTAAGACCACTACTCAAGACAATTAAATAAGGGTAAATGAAAAAACTACGTAGATGATGTGAAATCACAATAGGTCTCATCAGTCTCACGGCTCTAAATAATTTCGCGGTAGCTATATCGCTCGGTATTCTGAGACTGCACTGGAAATTAACCATCAACATGACGTCATTTTCTAGCTCCTTCCATTTCCCGGCGCGACATAATCCACAATATGTTCATGAGCGGTATAGTAATTTAAGTATGTGCTCCTGATTTCTAGGTTTCTTCTAGCAAAAACAGGTTGATTTTTATCGTCTAGAAATCGGGAGTTATTGCGGGTGAATAGTTCTTCGAATGATTATCCGGTATCGGTAATTGTTGCAATAATTAATTCCATAATGACCAAACCGAGTTCAAAATTATTGAACAGGAAGTGAAAAACTGGGTCATGGTGGAGTGTAAAAGTAGGTAACGTAGCTTTATAACGTTGGGAGGTAAATGGTTAAAGTTGTAGGGACGATTTAGCTCTTACCATAGCTCAGTTGAACACTGCGCATTACAATACATAATATACAACAGTCCTATTATTTCACCCTCGACTAGCTTTGTCCCATGACTTTTGGACAAGACAGTTTCCTACAGAAGATAAACTAGAAAATTTGACCTGGTCACTCGAATCTCGACACCGTTGGGGGCCTATTATTTTCGGAAATGGGGAACGGATCACATCACAGCACCTAGCCAATCATCGTATCAGAAACATGAATTCCAACCAATCACAGCTCGACGTGATGTTGATGTGATCTGTTCCCTGTTCCTGAAAATAGGGCCCCTGAAAGGACGACAGGGTGATTCCAAAATGGTATATTTTCTCGCCGGTTCGTTGTTAAGAAGTCACTAGGTATTCAGAAAAGATGTTTAATAGTTATTTACATGATAAGGCAGGAAAGTGAATCTTTACAGGGCTAGTAGGCATATTCAAGGACGGGCGTGAGCGAGGCCTGGAAGCCTACGTGCCCTGCAAAGACACTTTCCTGGCGTATTAGGTATGTATAACGTTTTACCCGAAACTATCTCAATGAACCACAAAGAAAGAAAATGGTACCAGAATTCTGAAATGTCATGCAGGCATGTAAATCTTACTTTCTTGTGTCAAGAGACGCTTGTAATGGACATTTTACTTGTCAGTTTCGGCTAAAAAATCTTCTACATACCATTTTTTTCAACTTTCAAAATTAATTAAAAAAAAAGTTCAACTTCATTTGAAAATTCTTCACTTGAAATCAGTAACAAAAATTATTGTTTTGTACATCTTTATAAATATTTTTTTAGTATCTTAGTAAATAACGAAATTAGGGTCATACTTTGAGTCTTCATGACTTTGAAGAATTCCCAGGAGCGAATTTTTTTACCATTCGTTCCTGAAGACCTCTCCACAGCGTACCGCGAGGAAATGCGTTTTTTTGGAATCACCCTGTCTGGTATATCATACAACGAGCAATAATAGGTGAATGTTGCAAATCATGCGAGTGAAGAAATGGGCATTCCATGAGAGCTGTACTACACGATGCTTTTCCTACGACTATGCTTTTTCCTAGTGAAAAATCCATTGTTTTGCGTTTAAACCTGTATTGCTCTATTTTTTGATTCGACATTTCAGCGAGAAAATATCAAGGTCGTAGGAAATAGTTATATTCATTAATATGAAAATACATGCTTCTGCAAATAGTTTTTTATTTTGTGTCAGGCATTGGTTGGTATATACCGGGTGTCCGCGCGAAAACTTACAGTTGCGATAATTTTCGCAATTTTCAAAACACAGATTTCAAATTTCACAGTGTCAATTAGTAACGCGTATTTCTACATGTGTCTGTAGTTCGACAAGAAACATCAAAGGTCAATGTGTTGCAATTTTACATCATTGAAAAAATTCATTCCTCAAAAAAAATGAACTTGTTTTTCAATTTTTCACAGATGTATCTAGTATGAATTTCTTTTTTAAAAATTAAAAAAAAAACAATAAAAAACAGGAAGTGTCATTTGAAAAATAAATTGGGGTTGTTAGAGGTGGAACGAATTGGTCCGCTCCGTTCTCACTTGTGCGTACCGATGCCCCCCGCGTTACTAATTAACACTGTGAAATTTGAAATCTATATCTTGAAAATTGCTGAAATTATCGCAACGGTAGGTTTTCGCGCGAACACCCCGTATATTAATATAGAGCTGGTAGTGGAGCGAAATCGGCCTGAAAAGTCGTCGTTTTTTTTTCGAAGGTATAACAGCACCAAACCTTATAGGTCTTGTAGAGAACTAAATTCCACGTATGTATGGTAATTTTGGGGATGATCTTGTGGTAGGGACCTTTTTTATGGGTAAAAAACCTCAAAAATTGAAAATGAGCAGTTCAGCATTCACAACGTTATATTTCTGGATCCAGTTGAGCTATCGGTCTGTTCTTTTTTTTAAATAAAAGTACATGGGAAAACCTTTCCAATGGTACATCACTGACTAAAGATAATTGTTCACGAACGTGTTTATAGAACAATAAACACTATATTGACCAAAAATGCAGTCCCTTTTTGACCATGCGAAGAACTTCTTTCCTCGTAGGAATTTCTAGATACAACCTGCGAGGAAAATGAAGCCGAAATATCAGAGAAAATTTTAAAGAAAGTTTCATTGATCTAGGCCGTATAGTTTGTCAGTTATGAATTTTTTCTGGCGCATTGAGTTGGAACGTCGCCCCGCGTGTGCTTGCATACAGTAAATCGCCGCGCCGTGCCGCGTTCACTGTTTGTTATGCGGCGATTTACTGTATGCAAGCACACGCCGAGCGACGTTCCAACTCAATGCGCCAGAAAAAAATTCATAACTGACAAACTATACGGTCTAGATCAATGAAACTTTCTTTAAAATTTTCTCTGATATTTCGGCTTCATTTTCCTCGCAGGTTGTATATAAAAATTCCTACGAGGAAAGAAGTTCCTCGCATGGTCAAAAAGGGACTGCATTTTTGGTCAATATAATGTTTATTGTTCTATAAACACGTTCGTGAACAATAATCTTTAGTCAGTGATGTACCATTGGAAAGGTTTTTCAATGTACTTTTATTTAAAAAAAAGAACAGACCGATAGCTCAACTGGATCCAGAAATATAACGTTGTGAATGCTGAACTGCTAATTTCCAATTTTTGAGGTTTTTTGCCCATAAAAAAGGTCCCTACCACAAGATCATCCCCAAAATGACCATACATACGTGGAATTTGATTCTCTATAAGACCTATAAGGTTTGGTGCTGTTATACCTTAAAAAAAAAACGACGACTTTTCAGGCCGATTTCGCTCCACTATGGTGTCAGGACGCTTAACGTAAACCAATTTTCTGATTTCTTCATCGATCTTTTTTTCCTGGAAGCAGAATCTTCTGTTTTGTAGGAAGGTGCCGATCAGCGATGTTAATTTGTAATCTCTCGTTAGTAAAGTGAATTTTCCCGAGTAGTTCTCTGTGACTGACAAAGGCGGAGCTTCTTGATAGGTGATTAGTAGCGCCCGCAGTGACCACGAAAAAAGTTAATTCCTGTGACATTTACACGTATGAGAATAGGCGAAATCTGATTCTCGATGATTATTTTATTCTAAGCGTCTTGAAAACCCGCGAATCCCTGAAGATATTAAATTATAGCCAGAGGAGAGAGATTTGTGAACGTCACAAATGAACTTTTGAAGTCCTTAAGCCCTTCCCAGGTGTGGGAACTACGCTTGAAAACCAGATGTTCATCATGTCACCGTACGTTATCTTTGAAAACATTGTGAGGTCATCGACTCATCGGAACATTTAGAAATTCAGAATGCATGAGTGTGTAGAGAGCAGTCTCGCCAGACACGCAGATTTTTGCAAGATAGCCTGCTCTCGGCCCCCTTTAAAGCCGTCAAATCCATGGAAATATTCGCCCATCATTTGCGCGAAAACCGCAACTATCACCGAAAATGAGGGATCTTTGGATCACACTGTAGGTACACACCTGGATCTGTACAAGGCACATAACGAAAATAAAACAAGTAAGACAACCAACCTCAAATTTGTACGTTATAGAGAGGTTACGTTTTGACGTTGGCTGTTATGATGTCATGTCAAGCGCGAGTCTGCTGCGATGCGGTCGTTTAGTGGAACACGGCCAATGCAAAAGGCACAGGAATTAGTTCGGAAACGCTCCAATTGAACGCTAGTAGTCATTCTGCCGGTAGTCTATCGGTTATGCATGACACATGATTTTTTCAAAGTTTTTTCTGCCTCACCCTGTACAAAACCCCTGCCACAAATTCAAGCTTGACACTTGATAAGGTGTGGTGCCTGACCAGGGATCTCCTGACCATTCAAGGAATGTAGTCACTATGCTTCTTCACTCAAAATCCCCCCTTTTTCTTTCAATACTATGCTCCTGGACCATTTGGCAATATTTGAAATTGAGTTATCAAGTTGTGAGTAACTTGAGTGGTTAAAGGCAACGGAAAGCTAAATACCAGTCTGTGACTCAAGACCTAGAGGCCTTCTGTTGTGCTTTGGGTCATAAAAATTAAGAGATCTCTCGGATATTTAGAAACGAAGAGCAAATTTCGGCGCAAATTCAAAGGAATCTGTGTGAAATTCGAGACGTTCAAGAACGAGCTGACTATAACGAGAGTAGCTGGCTGCGACGACCTGCCGACCCGTCAGAGATGTCAGAAATTTCCAAATTATGTCGTGAAATTCCCGCATCGGAATGATAATATGAGCGACTCCGATTACGACGGCATGGAACGAGCAATGTCTTCAAGCAGGGTCTCCAACTGGATCAGCCGAAATGATTTCAATAAGCACCGGACGGCGCCGTACATGGAAACACCCCGCCTGTCCGATGGAGGTTCCGACAGCTCCACCACCACCGGTAGTCCGGAGGGCTGTAACGGACCCTGCGGTAACGGCAACGTCAAGAAAAAGATGTCGTCCTGCGTCGCATTCGAATCCCCCAAAATCGAAGAACGCACGGAGATCATCAAGATTGGCCCGAATTCCGAAGTGATGAAGTCCGTGACAAAGTTGGGACAGCCTGAGCCTGCGGAAAGAGTCGCGCGAAACGTGAGGCCGACGAGAGCCCCCAGCTCCGATCCAGACGAAATCGAAGCCGGATTCGTCAAGCATTTGTCGAAGTTTTCGCATTTCACGCCGTTCGACGACCAACGCTCGTCGATCAACCAGAAGACGCGCCCGACGAGGTCCTATACCGTGATCGCAGAGGGCGACGAGCTAGTACGTTCACCCATTTCACCAATCCTAAACCTTAGCTTGATCCTATATGCTGCCGTATCTTTGTACTACTACGACTTCACCTTGGGATACCTGTTCTGCCCTTACTGAATAAACACACTCTTGTCGGGACCTGCTTGTTTCTTTCCTAGACTTTCACACACTCAGGAAGAGAAACAAAATACAGCCGCTATGTAGCGCTTCCACATCGCTTCTGCATCCTTATCACTGTAATTAGAAAAATGCGCATTGAACCTGTATTATTCCTGTTTTTACTCCTGACCATACTCCTACTCATAAGTATCTTAGCTCCTGCAATAGGTTTCTACTTCCATACCAATAATTCCTACTGCCAGACTCCCTTCTGTCGATCCTACCAACACGGATTTTTTTCTTTTATTACTGCTTTTTGAAAATGGTGTAGTCGTTTGACACTCCTGTTTTCTTTTTATGAATAATCCAAGCTGATTTATTTCTACAGGAATTGCCGGAATGCAGGCGGAGTGATACAACGCTCAAGTCGCTGAAGCCTACTTCTTCTCTGGTTAACATGATGCACGTTCAGCAGGCGGTACCGCTCAACCGTCCGCAGAGCAGGCACAAGAGGCAGCACGCCGACGTGCTCGTTAACAAAGTGGGCTGTTCCGGAGATAAGAAGACGAGGAAGCGACGGACATTGGAGAGGCTTAGCGTTAGTGTCGTGAGTATCTTTTGCAAAGAATTTCTGAAGATGAAGCAACCGGGCAGGCGTTTCCCAATGTTCGCTGGAATCGTAGTGACTGCCACATTCCTGAAACATTCCTTGTAGTGTAGACAATCCTATGTCTCTCTTTCATTTTTTTTATGGTTTTGGTACTTAACCATCTTATTTTTTTTATTGTTTCATCATATTAAAAACTTCCACAACACACTTTTTTTTTCTATCATTTCTAATAAAACTCATTTTAACACTTTTACTATTCAACAACTGCACGTCCTTTAGCCCTTTGTCCTTTTCCCGATGCCTATCCTTGTGTTCCAGATGTCCCACTGGTTCATGAACGCTTTTTTGGAAACGACTGTTGCGACCTTAGTCATGGCCACGATCGACCTGGCCATGAACTGGAACGAATGGATAAATCATTTATAATATTGTCTAACAAAAACAGTACTCTATAAGTAACAAAAAACAAAAAAACAAAAATGCGTATTTCTCAATCGTGCCCGAATTCAAAGGAGGAGCGTCAAAAGATTTTGGAAGAGATCGTGGCGAACAGGTCCGAACGTCACAACAAAAGACGCCAGCAGAGGAAAAGGCAGACCGAGCAGTTCCTCAAGAGCATGCAGATGTTGCAAGCCAATGCCAAGCCTGATGCGTCGCAGCCTTTCGAAGACTACTCCATTTTTCTGTACAGACAAACGGCGCCCAATTTCGAAGATAGGGTCAAAGATCTCGAGAAAAAATTCGTTTACGTTCCTGTAAGCGGACAAGGTTTTGTGCAATAACCTTGCTTTGTTCACAACCGTCTGATGTGTGTGCTGTTGCCAGTACTAACAAACTTGTAAAGTGTTTTAAAAGAAAAAAATCAATGGAATGCTCTGGATGAAGAGAATAGAGAATACGTCGGGAAATACGGAACTGTTGAATTTTCGAATAAAGGAGTACATAGAGTGTATTTCTTATTGTATTTCTGATTACTTTTTCATCCAGACCAGTTTTTTTTTGTTGTGTTTTATGAAATAAGAAAGCATGCATTTTTAACAGGTTAGTAAAACTTTAGAATTTGCAACGCTGCAACTGCGCTTTTTAATCGCGTTGTTATTATAGGAACACGATAATAAACTGACCCAGTCGACGCGCGGAAACGCGGACGAAGATTTCGCTGCCAGAATCAAGAGCTTGGAAGACAAATGGAGGGATCCTCAGCCGGTCGACAAGAAACCTAAGGACTTGATGAGGGCTATCGGAAAGATCCAAAATTCGGACTGGAACATCAAGGAGATCGAAAAGAAGATACGCGAGAACAAGCTGGGGAAGCCGGCCAACAGCAAAGACAAAGAAAAAGTGCCGAAATGGAACAAAGAGACGTTCTTGGCCAGACAGACCAAAATGGAGAAGCAGCATTTGGATCGCCAAGATAGCGCCGAAGGTCAGTAGATTCTTAGTTTATACAAACGAAGTCGGTATTGACTGGTATATTTGTTCCATAGCCAAATTCGCCGACATTGACAAAAACATCAAACACTTAGAGCTGAAACTCAAGGAAGGCACCGCCAGAGATTTGGGTCATAAAAAAGTTGCCACAATCACCGAAAAGTTGACCAGCAAAGTACCGGCGGAAAATCCCGAGCCTAAACCGATACAAAAAAGCGTAAGTTTTGTTTCTGTCATCGTTTGAAAATCGTTGAAATAATTGATTTGCAGCAATCAAAGCCTGCGGTTGTTCTTCCGGCACAAGGTGGCTCGGAGTTCTGTCATTTTTGCGGCAAGCGCGTCTACTTGATGGAACGGTTGTCTGCAGAAGGCCGATTTTTCCACCATGGTTGTTTCAAGTAAGATTCTTGCGCTTAATGATTTGTAAGGGTATAAGTTGGTAAACAAAAATAGTGACGACAGAATAATTATGAATGGATAGCATCTAAATGAAATAGTTATTTGTACGTTAAGGGAGTAAGAGTGGTCGTTTTTTTTGTTGAATCTGACACTTGATGATTCTGGTCAATCGTTTTTTTTTTGTGGAAATCAGAAAATGCCATTGTCAGATTGCACATACAAACCATTCATCTTCAAACCTCGCCACACAGAGTAGCGAAAGCTATTTGTAGCCGTTTTTTAGTGGATTTTCAAATTTTGGAAAAATTGCCTTTAGCCGCACTTTGCAGTCTGTCCGTCCTGTCACGTAATCTCCTCCTTAATGAAGAATCTTAGAAGCGTTTTTTTTTTAATTCACTACTTGGTACGTACAGTTGGGAGCGTAATGATTCATATGGCACCGCTAGGAAGTCGGCTGGATTTCAGAAATGTTAGCTGCTTGGATCGTTCTTGAATGCCAGTTTTGATTACGACCAATCTCCAATCAAAACTGGCATTCAAGAACAATCCAAGCTAACATTTCTGAAATCCAGCCGACTTCCTAGCAGTGCCGTATGAATCATTTCGCTCCCAACTGTACCTCTGAGCAGTGCATAGGCGCAAAAAAATTCACCCAAACTTCGCCCATCTTATCTCGTCATATCGAATTCTTTCATAAATAACCGATGTTGATAAAATTGGAACCATAGTCGTGTCTCGTAAAAACTTTCAAATATTTGATCCCGTGTTTGGTGCCGAATTAAAATTTGATACCTTTTTGCAATCGGGTATAAAAGATCTAAAAGGTCATAATATGGGCTATTTTTACTTCCCCTGTTTTTACGTTTCGCTGTTTTTTTCGCGTTTTTTGCCGTTGAGGATGCGATTCGTCTAAAATGAGTAGATCAAAAGGACACAGACTTTCTCAAATTAGTTAAGCGGGAGTTATTTCGAAAGATTTCACATAAAACGTACTAACTTTCAAACAATAAAATTGGAGGGATAGAATTTTATGATCCGGAAATGCTAATGATTAATGGGTCTGCAGATGTCAGTATTGCCACACGCAGTTGCGTCTGGGATCGTACGCTTTCGACCGCGACGGTCTGTACGGTCACAAGTTCTTCTGCATCCATCACTACGGCATGCAGGGCGAACTAAGACCGCAACGCGTCGCCAGAAGACAGTCCCAGAGGAGGGACACGGGCAAGAGTCCCGAAAAGAAGCACCACGGCATCGCCGGTTTGGATCTCATCGACAGAGTTCAAACGCCCGAACGAGTCGAATTTTCTAATCTCAGCGTGGCCAACGCCTCGTCCGACCACGAGGAGTCGCTGAGCCAAATGGACGAGGACGAATGGACGGACAAGAATTTCGGCGCCTCGACCGCCGAGCTAGGAAGCAGCGATGTCGACTCGTCTAGTCTTAGGTGCTAAGACTTCTAACTTTGCATCAATTGGTTTTTGCATGTTGTGTTATTTTTGCAGTGATACGGATAGTGATGACGAGGATGCTTATGAAGAAGCACTCGAAGAGCCTGCCACCAAAGAAGGGACTTTGAAGTGGGCGGAACGGTTCAACAAGCGTTACTCCAAAAAGCGCAACGAGTCGGATTCAGACGAGTACAGCAGTTCAGATTCTAGTTACTATGAAGAAAACTCTAGTGACGGTAAGTTCAAGTTCAAGCTAAACATACAAGACGACACGGCGTTATAAATTAGCGTCCGAACATACAGGTGTCTCAAAAGTATCGCATTTAGAGTTAACAGCGATATAATTATGCAATTCGCCAAAGAACACGAAAAAAATATAAAAAAAAATTGATGACGTTCATTTATAAAGGGGGGGGCGTCGAAGGGTGGGACTTCGCTGCTCTCTATTTCCGTTATTCGAAGTGATTTTGAGGAATTGTTTGTGAAAGACTGCATTTATATTAATAGTTTTAAAATCTTTTGAAATAACGAAAACAGAAGTTCAGAACTTCACAAATAAAAGTCCCAAGAGTTTTTTGAATACTTTTTTATGGGACACAAAAATGTCTTATCCAGTGTATTGTTTTGGCCGGACTTTTTGAATCACGCTGTATAATAATAAAATAAGCATGATCAATAAACTTTTTTTCAGATGATGAGTCTGATACGGCCACCGAAGGCGAAGAAGAGATCAGGGCCAGAGAGCTGCGCAAGCAGGAGGTCCGGGTGGAACCTCCAGTTGTCCAAACGGACACCGGAACGGACACTGAGGTGAAGTCACCTTCCTTGCCCGACCGCGCCCTCTCCGACGTTCCCGATATCCTCCCCGATAGCTACTTGCATTCAGACGATTCCTCTGAAGATTTCAGTAGTGCCGAATCTGGCAACGAAGACGACAAAATCAGCCTTCCACGCATACCGGAACCCACCCCACTCAGATCATTTTCGCTCTTGAAAAGCGCAACCACCAGTTCATTTCTCAATAAAGACGCGGCTCCCCCGAAAAAAGTCTTGCGAAATTTCGTTCTGCCCCCAAAGCGTAACAGTTGTGCACCCGAATTTGTGTCTCAATTACCCAAAGAGCCCGAACCGTTGCTCATTATCAAGCGCACGCCCAGTAAGCTCACCATACCCCAAGAAGTGGGAAAGCCCAAAGTGGCGGTGAACAAAAACATTTCCAACGCTAAAAAGTATTTCGGCGGCGATCAGTTGAAGAAACCCCCACCGGCCCCATTGAAACCCCTACTGAAGCGTTCAGAAACCCTTGCGGCTGCACCCAAACCCAAAATTACGAAACAGGTAAGCTTGCCGGAAAAAAGCGAACCGCCAAAATCGTTCAATTTCGACCCAGTCGACGACACGACAGAAATCGACAGCTACCTTGAAAACTTGTTGGCCAACGAAGACGAGCTGATGAAACCGATTGATCCTGAGAAGTATAAAGAGAAGCCGCCGAGCTCTAGCAGCAGCGATAGTGAAGAAGAAAAAGAAAAAGTGTCTAGTAGCATTGAAGATTTATTCAAAGCCCTGGAAACTGAAACTAAAGTCGACGAGTTCGAAGACTTGGCCAGTCAAACCGACGAAAAAATTGACGATTTGCTCACTTGGATGGAAGAACTGGAACATAGACCGCATGAGAGGAAGACGTACCGATCGTTTAGCGATGTCAAATACAAGAACTTGGAGCGAGTTCTCAAAGTTCCGCGACGTGCAGATTCTGTCATAAGCAGACTGCCCAAAGACAATATCAAGTATTTTGAACGCCACCTGGCTGGTAAAAGCGTGGAAGATGATGGCGTGACGCGAGTGCCGTTTGTGCTTGCGAGGTCTAAAACCGAAATCCTGAAACCAAGAACTTCGGTAGATCTAGATGCAGTAAGTAACGTCGATATCAGAAAGGTGATGATGAAGTTTGAACGAGGCGACAGTCAAGGAGAGGAAAAGTCTAAAGATGAGCCACTGAAATCGAAACGGTGCTTTGGAAAACGGTTTTCTTTGAGCAATTTGAAAAAAGACAGTTCGAAAAATTTTGAAGACGCCATTAAAGATTTCGAAGATTTCGTCAACACTATTGACATGGCGAAGTGTGCCTCATCTCCTGATGAAGATTCTGAAACAAAGGATTCGTGGTGCGTTTCAACGATAACTGTTTCGAGTATACCCAATCCAGATTTCATTCAGAATAGCCTTGAGCTTGACAGCCATAATGTAGAAGAACCGCTGTTGAGTTCAAATGGTGCTTTGATTGATGATTCTGTACTCGCTGAAGATGCAGTTAATTTGAATCAAGACCAAAGTGATGCTAGTAAAGTTGACAATGAAGTGTCTTCAGATAATATTTCTGTGCTTACTGAAAATTTAGGTAGTTTGAATCAAGCTCCAAATGATCAGGAGCAGAATGTAGAAGGAGCCAACGAAAAAACGACAGTTGACAGTAATGGAATTTCTAGTGTAGATAATGGTAAAAGTGCTGTGATTCCCAGTGATGAAATTGAAGTGAAGGAATCCGTCTCTAGTGCTGTAGAAACTGAAAGTGAAGAAGAACTGAAGCAACAGAAAACGGGTTTGGGTCAGTTTCTGGCCAAAATGGATCAAATGGAAGATGAAATTTCGAAATTGAGCGAAGACAAGCTCGAATCATTAGCGCGTGACTTCGACAGAAGTGACGTTACTGATATAATCGCAGTTGAAATAAACAGCGTTTTAAAAGAAACTCAGGTTGCGGACACACTTGATGATTCTGGAGAAAATGGTCAAGAAAATGGAACTGATTTTGATAATAATGAAGCCGCAAAACCAGTAGTAAACGTTGAAGATTTATATGCAAAAGTCAATAAGCCCCCGAGGTTGAACAACCCCCAGTTGTCGCCTCCAGTTCCGCGCAGAAACAGACGAAAATCGACTGGCGAACCGCCTCAGAAACCATTGCGCCAGAAATCGATAGAACAAAAAACGGAACCAAATAATAACCATCAAATTCCTGTACCGCCTCAGAGAAAACGGGCAATGACGTCTTCGCCTCTGCCGCAGCGAAAAGAGTTCGATTTCAACGTTGTCACCGACAAAGACGCCAAAAGCTCCTCCACGACGAATTTGGAAGTCAAAAAAGAAACGACCCGCCTGTTCACCTTACCCAAAGCAAAAACGCTCAAGCCTGACGCTTTTAAAAGGGGACACACCAGTAGTAATAGTAGTAGCAAAAATCCTAACGACAAAGACTGTTGCATTCAATAACATTAGTGCTAGGTATAAGTTTTTCTAGTCTTCTCACTAATTTTTCTAATTTTTTTACAAGCGCGCGCTCAAATAATGCGGAAATAGTCCGATCTTTACCTGATCTTACCGGAATGATATTGTTGTTGAATTTAAAAAAGTTTATCAAGTGTTGAAGCGTTGTTGTTGTCGTCGTTGAAATTTTATTTATAATGACGTTGCTGAGCTTTTTTGTAACGGTGTGTGAAAGAGAGGATGCATTCGCAAGTGGAGTCCGTTTTCCCGTCCAGTCCTTCCCAGCCTTGCCCCAACCCTACGTTGTTGGTCAACAATCAATCACGTAAAGCAATGGTAATGTATCTGAAGGTAACTAACTAAATAGGCGAGTGTTTTGTTGGTGTATTAATGCAATAATCCCATTGCTGACGTGAGTTGTTTTGACTAAGACGCTAACATTTACTTAGCTTGTTTTGTCTCTTTTTTTTTGTCCCTGTCGAGCCACATGCGGTTTTACGTGGACGATACCGCACGCTCCAGCCCTTGGCACTTCAGTAAAAAAAAGCCCCGTATGTGGAACAAGTCGGATTGAATCTTTTGGGTGTTTTAGAGTAAGAATTATTGCTCAGAATTGCTCTACAAAATACTTGACTTAGACTTTCTTTTGAGGGAAGACCAAAGTGGTCATTGAAATTGTCTTTTGTCTTGCAGGTTTGTTTTGCAATTTATTGGGATAAACATGTCCAATCTCCTGCAAAAGGGATCAATTTTGTGGGTCACATTAGGATTAGCACTCACTCCGATGCTTCTACGTCATTTCTTTGGGGCCCCTTCGTGGTATCGGCGCTTTGTTCCCGATTATGCCACAATTGCCTCTCCTCCCACGAATCTTACGCGTAAGAATGTTTTGTTCCTTGGACTGAAGAGTGTATTCTGGCTTTCAGAATTTTATTTTTGGGATCAGTCTACCTATTTTGTTATTCTTTATAGCCCAGGTACTATCGAGTTTCAGCATGAACTAATTTATGGTCGGCCAAATTTTTCATAAAACGACAATAAAGAGTGTCTGCTATAACATACCAAAAGTCCCCTAAGATCCCGTGTCGGCGTCCCCCTTTTTAGGGCGTTTTTCTGAAATATGACAGTTACGTTATAAGTATAACACACAGATATTGGGACGCGCGCCTGTCACCCGGAATAGCTCAGTGGCAAAGGCTTTGATTTCCGATCGATGGATCGCTGGTTTGAATCTCGTTCAAGGCACAATTATTTTTTTTCGTAGAAGTGATTTTTCCCTTCTCCTAAAAATTATCCAAGGGATGAGAGTGCTTGTTCTGAAGCATTTTCGACTTTTTTCTCGAGAAAATAAATCTACTAATACGAGTTCTGGACACATAATAAACAATAAACTGTGATGCCATCATGGCTTTTTCATCACATTTTTCAACTCATAAAATGTAGTTACCTGTCCATTGCGAAATTGTATTTAGGTATTTTCAATAATAATGCTGGACGAGCATTTCCGCTTGTCTTCTAGCTTGTTATACTGTCCCATTTCTTTGAACCACTTCACACAAGGTGGATTTCCTGGGACATTAAATAGAAGCATGGTCACGCAGAAAAGATCTTATAGGTCGCAGTGCAGAAAGGATCCTCCGAGACCAAACAACCACCTCTAATCTACAATCTAAACCACTTCCTTTTTTTTATATACCGGTCATTCAAAAAAGATGTTCACACCCATTTTTCTCAATATCCGTTAAAGCTAGCGAGTTGCGGTGAAGACCGTTGGATTCAGCTGGTTTTTCTGATCAAATTTGATATTGTCATGAGTAGAAAAGGGTCTATCCCTTTGCTACTCGTGGACTGAGGGCTCACTCTTTACTTATTGTTTTGCACACCTGAAACGGGAAGGTAAATGGAACTCGAGCATGCTAACATAATACAAGTTTATTAATTACTATAAAATAATTCCACATCACACTACTTACATGACAGTTATAACCTCGGGACTGAGGGCGCAACCTCAGTCCCTTGAACCGACAGTCTGCCTTCAACCAGCAGTACTTCTTACTACCACCGAACCCGTCGAGAGATCATCATGGAATCCCGTTGATGAATCCCTCCCCGATTGCCCGCGTATGTCAGTCTAATCCCAATCGACCAATTAGGTCGATGCACGTTTCCTCGTGCTTGGTGAACCCGGCATACCACGGCGGTTATGAACTAAGAATTGTGCTGCCCTTGCAGCATTCAGCATTTCCTGTGGCAGCTCGTTGCTTTTGCTGGAGGCGACTTATGAATTATTATAATTTATACCTAATAAAATAATTCGTACTCAAGGGATGAGCCTTTCGTTATAGCCCTTACGTCATATTCATGACAATATGTCAACAAAACTACTTCACCAAAACTCTGAGTACGGAGTGGTACGGAGGCACTTCAAAAATTTTGGCGAACGAACGAACGAAGACAAGGATGACTTCTTCAATTAATTCTTGTTATTTACCTATGGGCACAAAAATGTTTCTACAAAGTTTATTTTTGGTTCAAAACTGGCTTTTATTTTTTTAGGCCTTCCTTTCAAAAGGTCTATTTTTGTTACTCTTCTTTAATCATTATTGTACATTTCGTATGTCGCGAAAATAGAATATTTTGCACATTTGTACTCGAACAGGTGCTCTTTAGCAACACCCTAGCGATAACCCGACAGTTTGGAATCACCTGTGTTTTAAATTGATAATGATAATTGATAATTGATTGACAAGGACAAGTGGAAATGCTCGTCCAGCATTATTATTGAAAATACCTAAATACAATTTCGCAATGGACAGGTAACTACATTTTATGAGCTGAAAAATGTGACGAAAAAGCCATGATGGCATTACAGCTTATTGTTTATTATGTGTCCACAGCTCGTATTAATAAATTTTATCGAGAAAAAAGTCGAAAATGCTTCAGAATAAGCACTCTCATCCCTTGGATAATTTTTAGGAGAAGGGAAAAATCACTTCCACGAAAAAAAAATTGTGTCCTGAACGAGATTCAAACCAGCGATCCATCAATCGGAAATCAAAGCCTTTGCCACTGAGCTATTCCGGGTGACAGGCGCGCGTTCCAATATCTGTGTGTTATACTTATAGCGTAACTGTCATATTTCAGAAAAACGCCCCAAAAAGGGGGACGCCGACACGGGATCTTAGGGGACTTTTAGTATGTTATAGCAGACTTTCTTTACTGTCGTTTTATGAAAAATTTGGCCGACCATAAATTAGTTCACGCTTTGACTTGAATAGCACCTAAAATACCTGGGCTATTATCGATTGACGAGTTCCCGCACTTAAACTCCGGGGCACCCTGTATTTATTTGGATAAGACAAGTGGAATTTCCGCATCTAGGCGAACTGATGTGGGACCTTCTCAAGAATGAAATCACGAATGTATAATAGGGCGGACTCACATGGTTCCACTTACTCTAGTTCATGAAATGGGAGTTTTCAATTCTCTAGCTTTATTTCTCACCCTGTAGGTATGCATCACGAAACCTGCCGGATCCATAGCCACGATTGTTAAGCCGGGTTCAGAGAATAAGTATGCCAAGTTTTATGACTCTTCTTTGTCGCTAAACCTCCAGACTATAAGAACAACTCATCAGTAAATTGATCTTGTGAAAAATACTATATTACATACTGGGGTGGAAAGCGTCTCATTACAGCCAAGGGATTCAATATATTACCGAGGCGTGCCGAGGTGAGATAGAATCCCGTAGGCTGTAATGACGCTTTATTCCGTGTTATGTATAGGACTTTATTCACAATGATCCAGTTTAAATGCAAATAATTGTCTTTATTTGAAGTTTTTCGCGTCAAACGCTTTTTATCAGGTAGGCATAGGCAACCTTTTCAAACAACGGATCCATTAACACTCCGCGCTCCGCGACAGCTGTTTAGATCAGATCACCTCTCTTCATACGTCACTTTTGGACCATGACCGTCACTTTCGGCCCGTGGTCCGAAAGTGACATTATTTTCCAACCTGTAAGGAATCATTCACTTTCCAACTCTGTAAAAGTTAGGAATGTATCGATTGCTAACTCATTGTGAATAAAAAACTTTTTCACTCGCTAATTTGTTACAGCGATTTTGAAAATTCGTGTAACGTCATAAGCTCTCCCATAAGCACTGCGCGTGGAACGAACACATCATGCGAATGTCGCGCTGAGAGAAGTGGAGATGGAGATATGCGACAGTGACGTCACCAGGAATTTTTTTGATTTTTTCAGGCACTTACGGCTTTATTCAGTCAGGTCTTTGAGAGACACAAGATTGTCCGAAGCTTCATCTTATTCCGTCGCTTCGTGTGCCGATCCATTCAACCACTCAGTTCACTGTGCAATACTTGAAGCATGAGTCTGTGCGGGGAGGTGTTTGGGGAATATTTGTTACAGAGCGAGCATAAACTTCTGAATCTGAAAAATCCGTATCTTATCCGAATTCTTCACACATAAAGAACCTTTTCTGATGGGCTTTCGCGGCAATAGAGTTTTTTAACAAAAATACGAGAACCTTCTTTGACATTGGCGGCGTTTTCAGGTGGTCTCCGACGAGTCGTCTTCGGAATCCTCGAGCGAAATTCGCAATTCCGCCACCGAGATTTCGACGGATTCGGAGTTTGCCCACGACGATCCCACGCCCACCCGGGAAATTCCGTCGATAGTGTTCAACGATTTCAACGTGACCAAAACCAGAGGCGGCACGTCGAACGCGAACGCCAGACGAATCCAGGTGACGACCGGTTTCTTGCAGCGACCCGCTGCGGGCGGCAAAAATGCATCTCCGCACGTGGTGGCGGGTGGCACGGCACAGCGGCACCACCACACAAAAACCCAGTCTCACCTGCGCAAAGACGTAGAGCTGAAACTGTCACCCCTGGTGCCTTCAGCACCGTCTGTTGTACGCAAACCGGCACTGCCGCTGCTCAGGAGCGAGGGTTACGCTTTGAACCGCACCCAAAGCACGGGCGGCATAGCCGCCAAGGTTTCGCTGGAGCTAAAAAAGAAATACTTGCTCGGCGAAACGAACGGGCCGAACTCGATTCAGAAGTCCGGAAGCGCCTCGACATTGGACACGAAGTTCAAGTCGTTCCACACCAACATCAGCGACTGCCAGAAGCTGCTCAAGAAGACGCCAGAGCCGAGTCCTACAGCGTTCAAGGCCATCTCTCCGCTGAAAGAGGTCAGTAGACTTTGTTACTTGTAAAAATGTTTGATTCTAGCAGAGAAAACTTCATAAATCCATCTCGAGTCGCCATAGGTTTTGGGTCTTATTGGCGAGTATCATTATCAATGAGGGCGCTGTAAAACGTAAACATACACCGGCCGCTAGTGCAGTACTCGCATTATGAACTTTAACATCCGCATAGCGGTAATTTTAATGTGATGATAAATCAGCACAGTATTTTCAAGTCATTTATAATCCAAGCATTTGGCGTTCAGGGACCCTCATTATCACGCGACCGGCCGGCCGGCGTAAGGGAAGCGCATTCTAGCGAACGTTTGTTTACTCAAGGCCTCACGGAGTCAAGGACTGACAGTAGTTGTTGGTCTCGCGAAACGCCATAGGCGTCCATCCCAACTGGTTCTAGCTGTCATGCTCTTGAAATGTGTTATTTTGGATTTAGGTGAACAAATCCCTGTGAGCTGGATATGATTTGCCCGCTGAGTTTCAAAACACGTCATCTTTTATGTTAAGTGCCATATTGAACCGATCACGACAAGTTTGGCATCTTTTCCGACTAAACTCAATCTCCTGAAATTGAATCTGATGTGTAAATCGGGATGACAAGTTCAAACAAGTAAACTTGAATAGGGCCGGTGGAGATTGTTGAATACATTGGTCTGATTGATTAAAACGGGTTGGTTTGCGCCGTTGTCATGGTAATCCGAGTAATCCGACACAGTACCGGATGCAAGTTGGACTTGAAATCATTGACCCCGTCGAGTTTGCTTTTGTTAACTTTGTTTTCTACGAGAGGGAAAGACCCAGTATTCCCATCTCTTATTAACTTGAACCAAAAGGTTAAATACGATAGATGGTTAACAGGGTAGCGTTAACCCGGGATGGAAACACTGGGCGTAATTGTGTGTTTTGACATTTGCGATTTTATATACAGGTTGAGAAACCCAAAGAGGAGGAGCAAGAGCCCGACCCGCCTGTCGTTTTCGAAAACGAGCTCGAAGGCCGGCCGCGAAGCCCGGTGCACGAGACTTCCATCATCGTACCGAACATCGACTGGAGTAAAAGCAAATCGAAGAGCCAATCAGAGGACAGCTTGTCGGAAGATTCGGGTCATGGCGCCGAAAAAATAACCATACCCACGGTACTCATAGACGAGTTTCCGCCGGATTCGTTGATTTCCATCGAAACGACTAGGGCCGAAGACGCGCGATCGGTGACGAGCACCAGCACTACGGAACCGCTCAAGTCGATATGCAGCGAAAAGAAGACTCTCAACCAGCCGAAGATGCTGCCGGAACTACACGAACCCTTGCCGGACGTGCACGAAACCTTGCATGCCAGCATGAGCGGACGGAGCACTCCGTCGAACGATTCGATAGCCGAACTGGCCACGGCGACGGTGTTGACCGAAACGGAACTGTCCGATTGGGCGAGAGATGGTGCCGTGTCTGATGACCTTGAAGACTTCGAGTTTTGCGGAAACGCACGAAACAGCAAGCAGCCGAAGGTAATAGAGAGCAAGCCCGAGCACGTGTGCGGTAAAACTATAATCACCGAAGCCATGAACAGCGTTTTGAGTAAAAACTTGGAAAACATCGAATTCATGGATACTGGTACGGAAACTAGCAGTGACGATGGCGGTGGCTTGGCCGACAGCCAGAACGGTTACGTCTTGTTCAAAGACGAGGACGAACCTGCTGATAGCCTGAACCCTATAGTCCAAGCCATTAATCCGAGGAATGAACAACTAGTTAAGAACACTGGATATTGCGTGATACAACAAGACAATTTCATTGACAACATGAAAGGCTCCAATAACGGCTTCACCGATTCCACTAATAATTTCGTAGTACCTGCTGATAATTTCGGTAGCGAAGTAATTGATCTCAAACCCAGCGACATTGAAAAAATCAAATCGAAAGTAGCGCAGTCCGAACACGACGAAGACAGTCTACTGATAATCGATAACAACACGGGCACGACTACTGAAGAAAATACTTGCAGCGATTCGACGGTGAAGAATGTGACTGAAATTTCCAATGAAAAATTAATTGAAAACAACAACTTCCAACGCAAACGTTTGGAAGATAAACTGGCCAAGTTGAAAGCAGAACAAGCGGCTAAGCAGCAAATCGAGTTCGACGAACACTGCCACCGGTTGCAGTCGAAAGTGGAGTTCGGAAACGCCAAAGATTCGATCGACATCCGAAAGTCGAGAAGGAAAAGCAAGTCGGACAGTCCGCGTCCGGATTTGATAATTCAAGAGGAGAAAGAGCCGAGAGCCATGGTCGAGAATCCGATTTATAAAACTCCGGATGTTTTGTACAAGAAAGAGATCATCGAGAAAGAACGCGACTTGAATCAGAAACTCATACAAGAAATGGTGATGAATAAAATGAAGGCGGAAAATAAAAGTCTAGAACGGAAGAAGCGGTCCAGACCCAGTCCGAACGCGACTAGTCCTTACGATTTGCGCAAGTCTGCCACCAGTGATATAGTTTCCGAAATCAACAAAAACAATTTGAATATATCCGAGGCCACGTCGAACTACGCCACGCCCGATTTGGTTCTTTCGAGCTTGAACAAAAGCGACGTTGAAGTGTTTTCTACCCCCGCCACGTCCATGCGACCGCTCAGCGTGTTCGCTTCGTTCCAAGAGAAAAGCCTAATCGGCGGTAAGGAGAACTCTAGCATGCCGGACGTCAGAAAAAGCTTGTTCAAAGACGAACCGTCTGGTTTCCGGAAACCATCGGATGACGCATTCAGAACGCCCGTGGCTCCGCCCAGGTTGAAGCACGAAGAAGCCAAACGCACCGCCGAAAAACTAAAGCAAGATGCGCGAGTCAGAGCTCGGCTGTTGTCGAACGAAGAACTCGGTCTGAGTCCCGAAGATAAAATCGCAAAGCTGAAGGAGAAGCTGTCCAAACGCGACGAGCGGCCCAACTCCTGGCTTGTTTCCAACGATACGCTGAACAGGAAGAAGAACGGTTCGCTTCGACGTAAGAGTGCGGGTAATGAAGAACAGCTTTTGCGTACAAAGTCCATACCGGAAGTGGCTGTGGCCGCCGCCGCATCGACTTCTGCCAAAGCAAACGACGAACGCAACATCTGTAAGTCAGACCCGAACTTGTTGGACACAAACGAGAAGAAGCTGAAGCCGGCGAAGAAGAGCAAGGATCGAGAGAGGAGGAAAAGCATCACAAAGATGATCACCAATTTGTTCACCAAGAAGAGTCCGACTGGACAAAAAGGAATATTTTCTAGGATGTCGCCAAAGGCCAAAGACTTATCCAAGGTGAGTCTCGAATCGATCAAGCGATCATTGTAAATACCATCTTGTACTTTTTTTTTTTTTTTTGAACTAATATCAATACAGCATTTTTATAGCAATGATTAATTCTCATTTATGCAAAAGAAATTAATTTGAGTATGATGTAACAAATTTCTAACGGGAAACGTATGTTTTACAGTCGTGCGCGAATCTGGACTTCAGGGATCCTGTAAGATTTTTTACAAAACTTTTTCCCGCTCTGTGTTTTTCGTACAATTTTTCCCTACACTGGGCGCTAAAACTGTTTGTTGTTGTATGCTTATCTTGCATGTTTTCATTACGTTTTGTTTTATAACACCCATCATCTTTAGTCGATAGTTTCATTTTATTTCCAGCTCTTGGGACGTAATTTTAGTACCTACCTCTTGTGGATATACATAATACCTACTCGTACCTTCTACTTTGATCTCCGCCTACGCAGATGAAACTAACGTAACTGTTGAGTAGTTGAAAGAAAGTACCTAACAATTCTGTAGGTTGACTAAACGTACAAATATGAAATCAAGCTCAGTTTGCACGTGAAGTGTCTCATTTCCATTTGTGGATGATTATAGGAGGTATTGGCCGAAGAACCGCCGGTGCGCAGGAAGAGCTTCTCGGAAATGACTTCGTCTCGTGTTGACAACAGCTCTCCCCCACCGGTACCTCCGCTGCCGCTCAACTATACAGGAAGTTCGATCAAAGGCACAGGTGAATACAACAAAAAAGGCAAAAGAATTTTGATTCATCTTTTTTCCCCAAAAGACAAAACTATAAAAAGTCATGATTGGTGAAAAAAAAAAACGTATCGTGGTAATTGGGCCCATAAAAGATAGCTGTATGACAGATTATCTAAACCAGACAATTTCTCCCAATAGTTTTCCAGCCAAAAACATCCCAAACAAAAATTTCTCACGTAAAATAGATATCTTTTCAAAAATACGTTTGCCAAAAACATCTCAGCAAAAAATTACTCAGTGCTACTGATTTCTAGTCACAAACATATCCCAACCTTTGTCTCGGTATTCACATTTAAAATATCTCAACAAAAAAAAAAGAACAAATGAAAACTAGCTTCGCGAGCTAGCAAAATTACTTTCGGGTTGGAAAATATAGATAGCCTGACCTGACGACGGGCTACCAGCTTGCGAGAGCAAAACTGCTTTTTAGTTTTCTCTTCAACTTATAGTCCGGGAGGCAGTGAACATTTTTGGTACTTATTTTCTCAGTCACCAAATATATGTAGGGTTGTTCAGTTAGTGATATTAACCATCTATTACTATGTCTGGCTAAAATTTTCCGATGGGTTGGGAAAGAAAATGCATTAGAAAATTCATAGGCGTTTCACTTATTTTCACACTTATGAAAATGATTTTACCAACAAGGCGTATGCTAAAGTTGACTAGAAAAGATAGTCTGGCTGATCTCTGGCGATGGAAAATGTGTCTGGCTCGTCAAAAACTAACGTTAACAAACAATAGTTTTTGCTAGGCCAGACATATTTTCCATCGCCAGAGATCAGCCAGACTATCTTTTCTAGTTAACTTTAGCATACGCCTTGTTGGTAAAACCATTTTCATTAGTGTGAAAATAAGTGAAACGCCTATGAATTTTCTAATGCATTTTCTTTCCCAACCCATCGGAAAATTTTAGCCAGACTTAGCAATAGATGGTTAATATCACTAACTGAACAACCCTACATATATTTGGTGACTGAGAAAATAAGTACCAAAAATGTTCACTGCCTCCCGAACTATTATTGGGTAGTATTAATAAAAAATAAGCAAATGCTTATGCTTATTTTTTATTAATACTACCCATAGACTACTAGTCCAGGAGCTTATGTAATCACGTGGGATTTTGAATGAAGGAGCATACCGACTATGTGGAATACATTTCTTAGATGGTCAGCAATCACACCTTACCGGGTGTTTTGCTTGAATTTCTTGCAGAGGATTTATACAGGGTGAAACAGAAAAAATAAATAGAAATTGGTAGCTCCAGACTGGGAAAAGGTGGAAAGCTTAAAGTGCATACCTACGTGATTTGATTTATAACATAACGGCATAAAAACTTAGCATAAAACTGCAGTGTATCAAATTTATCAAAATGTAGATACGCGCTTTAGGCTTAGCACGGCAGAATAGGTTTGTACGCGTCGCATGAACTTTTTGCACTTTCTGCACCCTAGCCAATAGCGTGGGGTCCCTGGCAGCAGCTGACCAATCACAGCAGTTTGAGTGCAGAAAGTGCAGAAAGTTCATGCGACGCGAATAAACCTAATTATTGCAAGTCGAGTTTCGTGACATATGCTTTCTGGTTTTGATGGTGACATTTCCGTTTGATAGATGACAACCAAAACGTAATAGGCTCATTCGACAGCAAAATCACATCCGCATACCGAATTTCAAGTCGATCGGATTAACGTTGTGGCTGTTATCGTGGAAGATTACAGACACAGACACACACACAGGTCCGTAATCTTCTCTAAAAAAAACATTGCCATTTATTTATTCAATATATGTCCGATGGATTGGAACCAAATTTGGTAGAAAGCAACAAAACAAAAGAATCAAATGAGGCCCTCAGTTGCAGCTTTCCACCAATTCTCAGTTGGACGTTACGAGTGTTTAAACTTTTTCCTGGCCGTTACACCGGAGACGGCCGCTCGCTTGGATTTTGACCAGGACGACCCGTGTTTGGTGCAGGACTCAACTCGGCCGTCCTTTTCTGGTGGGGGATTAATGTTTTTCGAAAAATTCTAACTGATATCGGAAGTAGATTGCATTGGACATCGTGTAGGTCCATTTTCAAATCCGACACGGTTTTGGTTTTTCGACGGTGATTTTTTCAAAATAATCAATTTTCTTGTTTCTTCAAGTTTACTTGTTTTGCACTTTATTTACCACGAATGTCAATTGTTTGAGCAAAACCTTCAAAAGCATCAAGTCGGGCATCCACCTAGTGATTTGTACCGCTCCACCTTTTATAGTTCACGCCTCACGGTATATAATTGTTTTCTTTTTTTTTTCCTTTTTCACCCTGTATAAATCCCCTGCAAGAAATTTAAGCAAAACACCCGGTGAGGTGTGATTGCTGCCTATTCAAGGAATATATTCCACATGGTCACTATGCTCTTTCAATCCTTCATTCAAAATTCCACGGAATGCTTTTTAATTACACAAGCTCCTGGAGCCTGGACTATACCTGACAAGTATCATTTTGAGCTGTGTTTGGGGCAGGGATATTCCAGTCATGTAGGAAATGGAACAAGCAACCCTCTTGAGGGAATTAAATTTTGGCGATTTTGTCTCTGGGACTTCTGTTGTAATTTATGTCCAACGTCACCTTTACAGATGAAAGTTCTGATGGAGAGCACGATTGGAAACGCAACGATCGAAGCTCTTGCGACACTATAGACCAAAGCGGCATCCTGGACAGTTCCCTTTCCAGCTTGTCAAACCGTCGGGCTAGCAAAGGTGCCCAACGGGTCGCCAGACAGGCTCAGCTCAAGAGGTAAGTTCTGTGTATGTGTGTGAATGAGCACGCACAACTAAAGCACCTCTTACATACAACTAAAAATTTGTGATTGACTAGCCACTAACCCTAACACTCTAAAACTAACTCACAGACTCCGGATGGCGCAAGAAATACAAAGGAAACTCGAAGAAGTCGAAGTGAAGATACGGGAACTCGAAGAACGCGGCGTGGTCGTCGAGAAAGCCCTCAGGGTCGACGACCGCAGCCAGGACGCGGACCTGATGCGAGAATGGTTCGATCTGATGAGGGATCGCACTGAACTGAGGCGGTACGAGAAGGAACTGACCGTGAGGGCCGAGGAATTGGAACTCGAAGACCGACATGCCAGACTCCAGCACGAACTGAGGAAACGTCTGGAAAATAGTGAGTTAACAAACATAGTTATGTGAGCTGAGAACAATTTGTCAATTTTCAGATGAGCAAAAAACGCAAAAGGACATTGAGGTTGAAGGTAGCATCATAAACGAAATGATGGAAATCGTGGCGAAGCGCGATTCACTGATAGCTGTGTTGGAGGAAGACCGTTTAAGGTGCTGTTCTAGACAATGTAGAGGCTCCACCCCACATCTTACCGGCACTTTTAGGGCGCTGACGCCTCGAAATGAACACCTCAAAATCTCCATATCTGCATGCTTGCTTGTGCTTTTCGCTTATGTGTTCTGGTGTTCTTTGCTGCACTCGCATCTCATGCATGTCTTTTGATAGTTAGCGTCTTGTAGTAGAGAATCTTGTTTTTTTTTTAATTTCGGCAAGTTTTTGAGGCGTGCCATACGAACTAGCGGAGGCTATTTGTGGCCGTTTTTTTTTTCTTGGTAGCTGAATCTTCCAATCGAATCCTGTTTATTTTGGTTGGATACCTATATTTAATTTGAGGATGACCAGTCAAGGTACATGTAATATGTACATCTCCAAGTATCGTCTAATTGGGAGAGTTCTTAAAAAGTCCAGCAGCTTCGCTATGAATCTGACAAGCTCTCGAATGCTCCTCCATATGAGCTTGTGGTTAATCCAGTAGGGCAGCAGGAAACAGTAAGCCTAAAAAAAATCACTGCATCAGAGGATATGGCCAGTCCTATGAATCTAGCCATAAACTCCTCCATCATGTTGATAATATCTTTTATTAGTTGAATGATTTGCATGAAAGTTGGAATCTACTCTTGTCTTGTATAGACATTCTTATTTTAGAACTTGATTTCTTGAAAGTTGTCTGTGGTATTTGAAACAATTCAACCTGAATTAAAAACAGTACCAAATGGTATGTTAGTGATTATTTATTACAAAAATGCCCCGACTGACTGTGGTGTTTAACGTTTCAATCAAAATAGTTCAAACCTACAAGCAGTTTATTGATTTATAACGCAATAAATGTCATCACATTTAGCTTTCTGATAAGTTAATATTGATATGTGGGTAATAATCCACAATATATTTTAGATTTCATCAAGATTCTCTACCTATACCTGCTGAAGTAACATTGATACCTAATATTTTAATGATAATTAGACACCACTACTGTATTCCTTGCTTTTTAGTTTTAATGTTTTATTTTTTTACTGCATATAATCTTTTGGATTATGATGAGGTAAAACCAGAATTGTGCTCCTATTCTTCTTGCTTGTAGAATAGGTAAGAGTGTACCTATATTGCTTGTGTATTATTACCTTGTACTTACTTGGTTAATTTTCAAGAGTTGAAACACTTATTAACTTTGCAGGTATTCTAATGAGGACAGGGACTTTGAAGAACAAATGCTGTCAAAGGGTTTGATGTTGACTTCAGTCCGCAAAACGCCTGAGAAGTAGAACAAATACCCGCTGCTTGCTTATTATTACTTACCGGAATTGCTATAGTTGACCTCAATTTTACGTTTAGGACAATTTGTAGAACTTTTAGAGGATATAGGCAGGGTAAACGTGCAATGTTTCAGTTTTATTCTGACTATTCCAATTATCCCCTCTTTTAGAGTATGATTATTCGAATTTTCGCCTACCTAATTCCATTAACACACACACCCTCACACACACACGTCCACTAAAATACTACTATTGCAATTATTATTATCCAAGTTGCTAACTAGTCCTTTTGTAATACATAATTATGTACATTTAATTTATAAATTCAGTGATGAATGACAGTTTATTTGAATAAGTTAGAAGAGTATATTGAAAACCATGTGATTGTGAATTGTATTTTTTAATATATTAAGTAAAAAATAAGGAATTGTAAAGAATTGTACAAAGAGGAATTTTATTTTGTGAATGCGTTATTTGTCTTGTTCTCGTGTGAATAAACGCTTTTATACATGAAATGAAGTTCAAGCGAAACAAAAGAAAAGACCTTTATACCATTTACTGGAAAATTTACTCAGAGCATCATCTACAAGATTTTTGGTAACGCCATTTTTGACCATTATAGAGAGCACTCCCATTTGCCCAACGTCTCGGATGTTTCGACCTTCATCGTCGAAGAAAATCATTTCATTAAAGTCAATGCCCGACTCTTCTTTGATCCTGGAAAACAAGTTATTATTCATCGTCTTATAGCGTTTTTTTTTTCAATCGCCTCAGCTTCAACTCATTTCATGTTAATTCTATAGTTTTGAAATTTTGATGTGGTGTACGAGTGTCTAACCCAACTTCACTTCCGGAAGCACAAGCAGTTCCATGATTGAAGGGATGGTGAAACTTTGGCCCATAGTATTCCTAGATACCCGTTTACCCACAGGAATTTCATAACTTTGAATAACTAGTTATAGAGAAGTGAAGCGGTGTTTTGAAAAACCAGGGATCCTGCGATCAACAAACTCTATTGGGAGTGTCAGAATCGTATTCAGCCAGTCCAGATGTGCGAATTGATAGAAATGTTGCTGTCAAAGCCAATTGCAAATAGAAATTTCGTTGATCACGAAGCCGCTGATAATGTGGGGTGTTTCGAACTGACCGTAAAAAAAAAGATCAGGGCAGTTTAGGGAAACACTTCAAGAGGACCAGAAAAATATCGAAAAAAATTTAGGTTCTTATTTTTGGAACTATGGGGAGTCAAAGGGAGGGTTTTCAAGCTCCTTTATTTTCATTATCGCGTTTGTACCGATTTTTGTAAACTCTGAAACAAATGAAAATCATCTTTTCTGAACTTTAGAATGTGATTTGAAATTTCATTATCCACAATACAGGGTGAGTAAATAAATTTTGAAAATCCAGTTTTCTTCATAAATACAGGCAGAAAGTTTCTTACTTCTATGAATTGTGTTATTTGTTGCTCTGGGAACTTCTGGAACTTTTTGCGGATGTTTTTGATGAATTCGAATTTTCAAAATTTATTACTCACTCTCTAGTACCTACATACCTACATAAATGAAATTTCGAAATACTGCAACAGTTCAAAAACTAATAATGCTTTTTCGTTTCTTTAGGAGAGTTCAGAAAAATCGCTACAGGAACAAAAAAAAAATTGAAAGGGTTCAAGTCCCGCCCTTTGACTCCCCCCCTTATAACTTATTGGCAACAATGATTAAAAACCTATTTTTTGTTCCAATGTTTTTATGGCACTCTTGAAGAAAAACTGCCCTGGACTTTTTTACGGTCGGTTTGGAACACCGACCGGTATAAGAAGAAATGCAGTACAAAAAAAATACAGAACCATTAAATATTTTGATTAGCTGCTTAGGTATACTCACTTCTCGATTTCGACTTCCAAATTTTCATGCTTAGGTACTCACGTTCAGGGGCGGCGAGTTTTGTAATCTTGCATGGGTGCAAAAGATGAAACCAACCTACAGAGAAAGCAATGAAGATAGCGAGCGAAGCGAGCAACAGCGCCGCAGGTGGAAATTTTTCGAGAAAAGGGGCGTGGTCAACAATTCTATGGATATAAAACCATTAGAAATTGAACAAAGACAAGGTTTTATTATTAGACCTTATTTAGACCTTACTTGGTCAATTCGTATTTATAAAAATCAAACCTGTAGACGAAATCGAGCTGCTTGCCGGCGGGATTTTTTTTCTGGAGATTATTGCCAGAGTTATTGACAACATTGTTCATGGCAACAAGGCCAGTAGAAGCCGAGGTATAGAAGGACATCATGGAGTTTCTGTCACAAACTTATTCATTATTATATTGCAATCATTGAATTGATTACATGAGCGTACCGCGTACCGTACGGTGCAAAATAAACAAAGTAGGTTGATGAAATAAACCGCCTGGAAATTTTATAGTATAACACTAAAAATTTAGGCTTGAAGAACGTATATTTCATTATTTCAATTTCTTAAGCTTGCATGCAATGCACCCGTAAATTCACTTTACATGGGTGCAGTGCCCCGATGCACCCTATAAGTCGCCGCCCCTGCTCACGTTATATTTCTCGTTATAAGTCTCACGTTATATTTTCCTTCTTTTGTGGAATATACAGGATGTTTCGCAATTACGGTACAAACGGAAGATTCCCCGTCAAAAATGAGCCAGGAAAAAATATAACTTCGATGTCCCAAAAGGCGTTGTTGAAAAGTTATAGAGGTGTTCAACTTGAATTTTTAAAATCGATTTTGTGACAACTTTTTAATCGTTCAACTTATTATATTCAAATTTGAACCAAAGTTTACTGAAATAGGTCTCATCAAACAATAGCAACGTGTTTCAAACAAAAAATTCAGGGACGTGGATAATGGGGTTTGTTCTCATTTTTGCCTCCCTTTTTCTCACCCCCTGATTATTTTCGGGAGTGATTGTAGTTCTTAAATTATACGTTCAATTTAGAGATAAAAGTTACTTTTGCGGAATTTCAATTAGATGCTTCGTTTTCGAGATATTTGTGTTTTTTAACTTTGGAAAACATCTCAAAATCTCCACTTTCCAAAGCCCATTTGTTTTCCGAAAACGCCTCGTTTCTCAGCAAGAAATGGCGGTTCATCAACTTGAACACCTAGAAAACTTATTATTTCAGTTGAGGAATCATGAGTTTTCTTGGATTTTAATTTTTAGGCCTTTGACAGGGGCGATTTCGAGGTGTTTCTTAAAGTTCATTCAAACCCAAATAGGTATCTGGAAAATGAAGCCTCCAATAAATTTTTTGCAAAAGTACTTTGGGTACAGTACGGATAACGGTTACATTTTATATACACACTTTTTAAAACCACGAAACCAACGCAGTTGCATTCTACTCATGATTATTAGTCGTACCGAGGAGGAAATCACGATCACACTTATAGTTTCTTTGCAGTTGAATTGTTTAGGTCGTAATACTTTTCCTTATTGCGGTGCCCTTCTCAGGCCCACGCGCAACATTGTTTTGTTGATAAGTCATGACTGAGTCAGTAGCGTACCTACTCTTTATTTTCCACTGGAGTGATGTAGGCAACCAACAATACATCAACATCCAGAAAATTTACTGGTGTTCCTAATTTTTTTTTGCAAAAATTTCTGGATAATCGCAAATTTTATTTTAGAATATCATTATACACACCGTTCTAAGTGGTTTGCCAATTTTTTGTTTGGATTTGTGTGTGGCTGTTATATCTGTACCGTACCCGTAACTTTCTATTCTAAATTGAATGTAGAACCCAAAAATTAGAGTAATTTGAAAAAATAACTAGGGGGTAAAAAATAGGAGGAAACAAATTAGGGGTGTTCTAAACCCTGATTTTTTCAAGCACGTATTACTATTGATCGTTATAGACCTATTTCATTCAGTAAACGTTGGCTCAAATTTGAACAAAATCGGTTCAACGGTTAGAGTTGAAGGTCAAAAAACCGATTTAAAAAATTTAACTTGAACAGCCTGTAACTTTTCAACGAAGCATTTTAAAGGGGGACTGTGAGTAAAATTTTGTGTCAATTTTAAAATTTATATAGCTGCGGGATGGCTTTAGTTGATTTTTAGTCAAAATCGCATCGAAAAATTCCAAGCCGTTACGAAGGTATCGTAAATTTTGTGGACTGATTATGACGTCATACTGCGCACCGGAAACGACAGGTCGGCAGGCCAAGGCACCACGCCAACCTTTAATTTCAAAGTACTTTAATTATGTTTTTAAAAATGTCTGCTGAAATTTGGTTCACCGTACTTTGAAATTGAAATCAAATGACCTGCGTCTACCGTTTGGTAGACTTGTTTCATTTTATGAAGGTCTAGTAATTGTTGGCGTGGTGCCTTGGCCTGCCGACCTGTCCTTTCCGGTGCGCAGTATGACGTCATAATCAGCCCACAAAATTTACGATAACTTCGTAACGGCTTGGAATTTTTTGATGCGATTTTGACTAAAAATCAGCTAAAGCCATCCCGCAGCTATATAAATTTTAAAATGGACACAAAATTTCACCCACAGTCCCCCTTCAAGACATCGAAGTTATATTTTTTCCTGGTCCATTTTTGATGGGGAATCTCGTCTAGAAGTTTGTAACCGTAATTGGCTACTTCGTTTGAGCAGGTGCGCATGCTTGAAGGCTCCAAATTTTGAAAACTTTTGTATACCTGTCAGTCGAATGGCCAAGCTGCATGCTCTGTCTAGCCGCCTGACCAACTACTGGTTCGTGGCTGTTACTTTTACACACACCGTAAACGCATCTCTTCGTAGCTTCTTTAAACTTCCTTCTCGGTACAGCCATTTTCAACAAGTTGTGTTCTTTCGTCAAAACATGAGCAAATGAAATGTAGGTCAGCCATAAATTATTTGTGGAATTTTAGGTGCACTACAATATTTTTTAGTGTCAATTTTCAATATCAGTGTACGAAACTATGAAATTCGCGCCACACATGCGCACTCAAAAAAAAACCGAAACGAAGGGACCTATATTGCGAAACACCTGTATAAGAATTTGCAACAAAAAGGAAATCGGGAAATGAAAACATGTCGTCTTGTGTAGAAGTTTGGAGGTCAAAATCGAAAAATAGCTAATCTAGGCGACAGTGTCATATGGAGGGGACCTGAAGCCGCACATTTCACAGTAACGATTCCACCACCATTCCCTTCCTTATGCAATTTTGAGTCGATGCCGATGTAGGTACGACGGAAGAATGCGTTCTATTTACGTTAACTATTCCATTTTCGCACTTGAACATCGCCCATCAGTCTCCTTACTCGTCGCCTCTCCATTTTCGCCGGAGAAATTCTCGCTGCTCTTAAGCTGCAAACAAGCTTGTTGGTTGCTTATCAACTACCTTTTTTTCGCGACTTTCTTCCCCTTTTCTGTGTTTTATTCTTTCCTGCAATGAGCAATGTCTAAATGTCGCACGTTGAGGTCGGCTAGCTGTCAAACGTTGACAGTTGTGAATGAAACATCAGTGGACGATGTTCAAGTGCGAAATTGGAATAGTTAACTAACGTAAGTAAATCGCATTCTTCCGTATCTACATCGACTCAAAATTGCATAAGGAAGAGAATGGTGGTAGAATCGTTACTGTGAAATGTGCGGCTTCGGGTCCCATTTATGACACGGCCACCGCTAATCTAGATAATTTTGGCATAACCAAAATATTCCATTAACATTATAGTTTTTTTGCAGATGATTCAGCGCTTTTGCAGTTCAGAGAACACAATGACATACATATTAAAATGTGTCGTTTTGCTGCCTGGATAAATTTGTAGATATTTGAAGTACTCTTTCCATCCAAATAAATCGATTAGCTGTTTTGCCCCCTTAACTTCTCCCGTACGAGACGCCACTGCCATAGCATAACCTTCTTCGTGCAATTTTTTCAAGACGTCCTGAACTTCGGGGTAACACTTTACGGCAGCTCCGGATGAATCCACAATGTGGTCATTTGAGCTGAAAAGTTCATTTTGCATTTGGATTTTATGATTTTAATAATTTTATTTAAATTATTTCAAAATTACCTCTTTCGAAAGGGCGGATTGACATGTGTGTCAACCCAAAACGGCCAAAGTGTGTAATCTGCCAAGAAATTTGGAGCTCGATGGAGTGTTTGTTATTGTGCTACAAAATAAAACTCACCTAAATCGAAAACGAGTAATTTTGGCCGCTTCAGACTCATCTTTCACTGTAAAAATCGCTTATTGAATTATTGATACGTAGCGCATTCGTGTAATGTTGGCGGCCTTGTGCTTGTGCATGTCAGCCCCAGCTGTCAGCGCGGACTGCTGTCAGTGATTGAGACGTCATTTCGTGATTTTCGTGTTGGTGGTGTGCAGTGTGTGGTTTTCCCGTAAATCGATCTTTTGTTGCTCTTGAGCCCTGCGAAAATTGATAATTAGAACGTTTAGGTGATTTCTCATCGATTCTGCGACGTAGCGAGCGTAAATGGTGTGATATCTACTCGAACAGGCCAAGCCAGGTATTTATGGATGCAACGACCTGTTGTTGACGCTCATTTCGCATGAATATTCAATAATTTTAGCTTATTACGCCTCATTAGCCTTACAAGGTGTTAATCGGACCATTGGGTCGCTTTTTTGGCAGCCCCCTATATACCTAACCTCACTTTGAAATGTCAATTTTTTTGCAGAAAAATGATTGTCTTGACGGTCAAGACGTTGGATTCCCAGAATCACACCTTCACGGTGGACGATGACGTCAGTATTTCTTTTTCCAGAGTATCGTTTAATTAGACTGAGTTTGGTATTTTCAGATCACTGTCGTAGACTTCAAAGCAAAGATTGCAGATACCGTCAATATCCCAGCGGACACCCAGCGCATTATTTACTGTGGACGGGTTTTACAAGACGACGTTAAGCTTAGCGATTATGGTAAGCACTTTTATCTAGACTACTGATGTTGGTTGTTTAATGAGACAAATTGAATTTTAGATGTTAACGGAAAAGTGGTGCATTTGGTTCAAAGACCACCACCGAGTGCCAATGCTCCATCATCAAACCGCTCGGCTTCACCGCAGCCGCCGCGTCGCGGAGGATTTCGAACGTTCGAGGCTGGGAATACAATGTATCTGGGCTCCATGGCTTTTCCATCCAACTTGATGGAGTCCCAAGGCATCGTACCCCCACCCCCAACGCACAGTCTAGCCGGAAGTCGCTTGAACGTCGCTCGCAGGTATTATTAATCCCATCAGATGCAGAAAGTTGGGTTTCATCAACATGTTGAATTACAGAATGCTCAGGCGTGCTGAAGCAGTCATAAATTTACTGGAAAACCCCACTGCCAGGCAAAACGAACAATCCAACAATGAAGAGCAACCTGAAGAGGAAGTGACACCGATCATCGAAGCTCGCGTAATAGTCCCATCAGGTGGTGAAGAACCAATTGATGAGGCCATGGTGTTGTCGGCTGTACAAAACAGCTTGTTCAATGCCACCAATAGTTCTATGTAAGTATTTGTTACATAAATATCTGCATGTTTAGGGGATCTAAATTGTGGACTCAGATTAGGGATCACACTTGAACATTGATATCTACGCCACTGGCCACTTTTGGCCAAACACTGCCCACTTCAGTGCCAGCTCTGTAACAATTTAATTGCGTTTAAAATTTTAAGGTCCCTCTAAAAACGGTTGTTTGTTAGAAACAATGAAATTTCGGTTCCGGCTATTTTTTATGCCCCTTAAAATTTCAACAAAATTATACAGATTTTCATTTAATTCTGGTCTAGAAACCGACTTGGGGACTTTCAGGGGAAATTGTAGCACCATATTATTCCGAGTTTTTGAGAAAAGTGCTCTTAAGGGAGTTGCTTTCTTTTACTTTCGCACCTCGTGTAGACCCATTTATAAAATCGAAACGGTCTTGGTTTTCCGACTGTAATTTTTTCAAAATTATATTGACACATTCCGTGAATTCGATAAAACTGCAGTGCAAACTTCGACATGCGGCGAGCCCCACGAAATATTCATTTTAGATGCAGATACGCTGGGAATGTCAGTCCAACTCTAAAAAACACATGTCCCGTCACTGTAAATGCGCACGCAGTGAACACTATTGGTCATTTGTTTCTCTAGCATTAGGTACGAGCCATCGTCTTACTATTTCGCCAAACGCTGATGTCACAGGACGTGCTCTCGCGAGCATCGTAAAATCTGGTGCGTGCGAGATCGGAATTTTATTATGTTGCAGGTCCGAGCTTGAATTATTATTCGATTGATTAGTATTATTTGAATATTTTTTTCATTATTGCACATTATTCTATTTTCTACTTGAACTTGATAATAAAGGAATTATCAATTTTTTTCAATACATTCGCATAAAATGATGTGATTATCGCATTGTTCTGATCAAATACTAAGCAGATTCTTTCATCCCAAGATTTTATAATTTAGAGATTCTTTCGTAGATGTCAAGATTTTATAATTTGAAATTCAAGCCTCCATGACCTAGTTGGAGAAAAGATTGGAATTATTTTTGGAGGAAAGACTTTTGAAATCGGACCTACGGTTTTCGAGTTTTCCTCTCTGGAAAAACTGCGAATTTTCCAACTTTTTATCCCGTGAACAGACTTTCACCATTTTTTTTTCCAGAAGTGGTTCTTGAACATTTCCCAACAATTTTTTTTCCAATCCTCCGGTTGAAAATGTAAGACAGGCCTGGGTTTTCGAGACCGGACTTAAATGATGCAGCTTAAAGTGAAGTTCTAATTGACGATTTTCACAATAAGATGATTTAGAATAAGATCTGATATTTTCCCGAAAAATTCAAATTTTCTTGACAAAATTGTCAATTTCCTGCAAATTATTTTCAATCTTTCTCTCTAATTCCAACTTTCCACCCGAAGGGACGTTTCGAACAAAAATTTCCATAGGTTCCTGGATACTAGTCGAGAAAGTTTTGGAGTGACACAACCGATTTTTCAAGCTTTTTTTATAATTTAAATCTTTGCAAACATCTTATACCATGTAGGTTTATTGACAAGATGGCACAGCAGGCCGCAGGAAAAGCTATCGCATGGTTCTCTAAATATTGTGATTGATAATCTGGGCCCGTTTGAATTTACATTCACACTGGACAGGAAGCTGCTGCCTCAAAATTTTCATCATAAGGTTCATGAATGAAACCAACGGGCTTTTGTGTGGGAACATCCCCTTGATCAAAAATCGAGTCATAAGACAAAATTTTTGGGGGCTCTCGGTCCATAAGACAAGTTTGAAATCTTCAATAAGGGCCAAAATTTACCTCCTTCTGAAGACTTCTCCTTTGACATAATTTCAGAAATGAAAAACGATTCTTACATGATTTCTTACGCAGGTTTCGTATCTGTCCACGAAAAATTTTAATGGTACATCGCTTACAGGGTGCAACATCGAAAAATTTTTCTCAAATCGTACACCCTGTATTTTAACATAGAAGTCGATTTCGTCTTTCATCCTGATTACAAATATATACCACACTTACCCCCGGTTGCAAGAAACTAAAATTTGCTCCGTCGCAAATTAGCTTCGGTACCAAACTCGGTATCAAATGGTAGGCTATTTGTAGGCGTAAAAAAAGGAGTGTCTAGGGTGACGACTGACAGAATATGTCAAACAAAAAATTGAATAAAATATTGGAATGAAAAGCTGAGCTGATATTGTGAGTGAGAAAAGCACTGGTGTGCCTAATTCAAACCGAGTATACGTTTGGGTTTACATTTTGTGCTCATAAATAGAGAATTTTGGCTGATGGGTGCAGGCAATCAGTTATACAGGTTTGTTTGTATGAGGACATTTGAAACAGTTGAAGTCTAGCTGTCAAGAGTCAAGCAAATTTGAAGAGTGAAAATGGTGCGCGGAAAGAAATACACCGAAGAAGATAGCTCTAGGTCTTCAACTCCGATGAGATCCACGATCCGCTACACATTGTCCTTCGTGAACCTATATCGCTCCTTAAATTCCTTGTCGTTGTAAAACTCGAAGAGGTTTTTCCGCTCAGCATTTACACGACGAACTGCACCTGCAACGTCTTGCTATTCTTCAGAAGAGGAAAATTCGGAGACTTCCGAAAATTCTGAAAGCGCCGAGTCAGACATTTTAGATACGCATACAGCGTGACATATTGTGACGGCCCGGTCAACAACAAACTGTCCACCACACGTTTCGATCCGGTTAACTCTTTATTGCAGTTGCCGAGTCGTGGGTCGTGTTGGGACCTGATGGGCAAGGGACCTAAACTACCTAAATGTGCACATCTAAGGGTTAGGGCAAGAGACAATAAGACAAGAGAAAAGAGGCAGCCATTATCAGTGTGTGAGGTCTATTTTTGTACCAAAGAAAAACTTGACAAATCCAGAATTCAGTTTCATTTCTTTCTCTCAATTTCTTTGCTGTTGCTCATGCCAACGACTCCTGCAGTATTTCCTGTCGTCAAAAGCTGTTCTGGAGCTACTGAATTAGCACTGGATATCACCTTGACACATGCTTGATACAGTGTCACTAGCGGCCCAAAATTGTTCAAGTTTCGTCACGGGATCACAGTCCCAGTACTCCTGTAACTCATCGTTGTCACCGAAGCACTCATACTTTGACTGAGCAATACTTTGCAATAAAGAGCTCCGCGTTCTTGGTGTAAACAACAGCTTTGTTTCCGCCGTACAGGTACAGGGCTCGTGGAGGCACCCAGCAAGTGTTCGCAATTTCAGTCGGTAACTCCCATCGCCTGAACCTGGAATTGTTGATCGACATAATAGCATTTACGGAGGCAGTTTGTCATATTCACCTGATCGACAGCCTGTGCATGGATTTATGCCTTAATTCGGCGGAATGATTAGCTTATTATTCTTCAAAACTCGAAGAAATAAATAATGCTGTTAACCTCTGAAATTCCTGACGCTTCTTTGACTTTGACAGCTCGCGACGCGAGGTAGGTACATCTTATCTACGAGACGGTTTTTTTTGATCGGCAATGACACAACGAACTGCAACTTCTACTTCTTGTTCTTCTTCAGAAGAATAAAAATCAGAGACGTTGGAAAATTCGAAATAAAGTGTCGAATCAGACCTTTTAGCGCTTTTAGGTACGTGCATACGCATAAAAAGATGCAAGTAGTTCAAATGCGTGATAACCTTAGCCACAGCCTGTTTGCTACCTCGTTTGATACCCTGTTCCTGCAACCCGATTCAATTTGCTACGTCGCAAAATTAGATACCATGTTCGTGCAACCGGGCATTAGTGGGTTAGTCAACAAAACACCTGTGGAAAAATTGATGAATTTTGGTCTTTTTTTGAAAATTTCAAACTTGTCTGACCAGATTTTCAATTAAGGGGATGCTCCCACACAAAATCCAGTTGGTTTCATTCATGTAACTTATGACGTAAATTTTTGGCCATTTATTTTAAAATTGACAAGCTCTTACCAGCCCAAAGCCCCCGGTCTGACATGTAAGACAGAGCAATTTTTAACAACCTTATCAACGCACATTAGACCTACAGGGTTAAAATCATGTACCTTATGACGTAAGTTTTGAGGCACCAGCTCCCTGTCCACACGTTGATGAGATGAAACCGGAAGATTGTGGCATCATTTTTTTCATGAAATTTTTCACACAAAAGGCCCGTGTCTGCTGAAGTGACCGTGGAGACAAGCCCAGCTTCGCACAGCCCTACAGGTACTCCACCAGCCGAGCCATCAGCTTCCACGACCCCTGAAGAACAATTACCAGAAGGCGAAGCCACTGCTGGTGCGGCTGCAGCTCCGCCAGATAGCTCAGCTGAGGCTGGTGCTTCTTCGGCTTCCAATGGTGACACTAGAAACGGCGGAGTGAGTGCTAGAACTTTGGCTGAGTAAGTAACGCTCTCCCTGTCCCTCCACAATTTTTTCTTACTTATTCTTTTCCAAATGTCTTAGGAATGCTTCAAGAACAACTGAAATGGCTCAGTTATTGGTGAATTTGAACCAGTTGCAAGAACGTTTCGCGCCTTTTTTGGAACGTTATCGGTGCTTTATGATCGAGGATCCTGTCATTCCTCCTGAGGTAAGCTTGTAATGCGTTTTGGGCTTTTTGTACTAGGTATTTTAGAATTTGAACGTATTATTTTGGAATGCTCCACAAAATACGGGGTCTCTCAAAAATATCGCATTCTGGGTCCAGAATGATAATAATATATGGAATCCAATGGGGATATATGGCGAAAACTACATGTAGAGGGCGACGTGTACCAATAACACCAAGTTTGACAGTTTTGACTTATACTGAACATTACCTCAACTCATTAATGGAGTTCAAATTTAGGCGGGCTTGTATTTATGTAGTGCTTCTGTGCTCTCTTCACGGTAGTAAGCAAAGTGATTATGAGTTATGATTATGAGTTTAAATATTCGAATTTTTATTTCATTGTTTATAGCGTGTTCCGATTTGTGTAAATTTTACCCGGTAAATTTTGACAACTCTGACGTTTGTAAAATTTACCTGACAGCATTTCGGAACGCAAGCGGTAAACAGGGGCGGTAAATTAAATTGAGGTTGAGTGACGTGCTACCAAATTTGAAAGTCTGCAGATCAGATCAGGGATGAAACGGAAGCAGATGCATTCAGATTCTTATTACTGGAGTTTGAGGCAGAACCAGGGCAGAACAAGAAAATGGTCTTCCTGAATAGCCAGTGAATCGACAAGCAAATGATAAAGGGAGGCAAAGAGCACATGGCCAGCAAAAAAAGAGACAAGATCGCATGCGCCTCGGCCTCAGAAACATTGTTCATCTGGTCTTTTGGTCACAGTGCTGGAAGGAGTTGTTCGGCTGGCTGTAGCAGTGATCAGAGAATAGCAGTGATAGCGTGGGACATCGTTTTCAATGTCACTACTGCCAATAGCGTCACATTTACTGAAAATCACCGAGCTCCTACACGCGGTACAAAGCTGGCTCGCGGTAAACTTCTGTGAAATTTACCGCGTCCCGTTTTATAATTTGACAGCGGTAATTTTTACAATTGTAAAATTTACCTCAAATCGGAACACGCTACAAATAACATTGTTTGCAGCAGTAATATCGATCCAACTGTCGAATCGACTGTTATTTCGCCTGCGATATTGTCGATCCCATTCATTAGCTGCTTTACTATTAAATCGTTACTTTTATCTTCAAACTCGTCTTCAAATAAAAGACTCAAGTCCTTTCTGGATGCCAATCTTTTTCACACTGATTCCGCAACTTGCCGTCTTCGCACAGTAAACTATATGGTGGGAAAGGCACATATGACTTCGAGATTTTTCTTTTGTATGTCATATCCACAACATTTTTTTCATAAATAACGCAATAAGAATACCTCTCTAATCTACCTGTATGTTTACTGGTTCTGAGGTAATCAGATGCTTCAAATGTTCATAGCATACGAATGTTCGTTTAGTCAGTTTTAGTTTTAGATTCGCTACAGCCGGCCATTCTTCCCGCTACACCCAGAAATTCAACATTTCAAAGCCATTGTTGATTCTTCTTAAATAATAATAAATAACACTTAAATAACCTGAGGCCGCCTAAGCTGCACCGATACCGAGTGGCACGTGAAAGTTGAGGTTACGTGCTGGTTTTTGACAGAGGGGTGAATAGTACACGAGCGCTCGTAGTTCGTCATCGGACCGCTATATATCCCCATTAAGATCACGTAAAAATATTTAAAAGAATGACTTCCTGTCCTTAATTTACGGTATTCGAAGTGATTTTGGGGAACTGTTTGTAATGGACCAATCAACTAAAATTACCAACCACCGGGTATGCACTGAACTCCAATTTAATATATACAGGATAATTCATGGATCAAATTTTCTTTTAAAAACGCTCTCATGACGATCTGAAGATAGGCACAAAAAATAATCTTTCAAGAAAAAGTCCTGGAACACGGTGAAGCTCACACGGGATCGATGGGGACTTTTGATATGTTATAGCCGAGACCATTTACGGTCGGTTTCTCCATACCATCAACCATCAATAGCATACTAAAATACATGGGCAGGTAGTAAACTGTTCTGATCGAAGAAGGGTTAGAAAAGCTATACTTACCTAATCAACTAAAAATTGAAAACCAAAGAACGATTTTCTCTATAAAAATAACAAATAACCCAAGGCAAACACACGAACAGTTTTTATGCCAAAAACTAGGCATAAAAGATCATGGAGGAAATTATTTCATTTTGTGTCATGACGAACCATTATTGTTCCTCATAGTGGACGTGGTAGGAAAAAACAAGTTGCAAATGATGATAAAGGCAAACCACTTCGCAGGATCGTAACTAAGACTTAAATGAACGATTTGACCCGCAGTGCTTTCTCTTTCGTCCCTTAGGATTTGAATGGCGCCCCTTTTTCAAAATGGCGGATTTTATCTAGGGGCAGAAGGTATCGAATAGCCTGGTGATGTCCAGCTTTGTTGAAATATATGGAGCTATGTCTCGATCGGTTTCTGGGACATCAAACACTATTCAAAAAAATGGTGGAACATTGACATCTGTCGCAGGCAAGTTTGGTGGAGGCGCCAAAATGAATTTAGCACGGTCATGAGCAAATCGCTATAACATTTTTATTTTCCAACCGATTTCAACACAAGACATATAATTTTGTAGAAAAGTGAATTCTTCTTGTTATCTTATACTTTCCATAAAAAAAAGACATTGAGGAATGTTGAAAAAAAAATTGAAAAAAATTGAAAAGATTTTTTTTTTCATTTTTTTATTTTCATGAAAATTGCCTTATTTGTAGATTTCGATGTGCCCTTTCTAAATTTGCACCTTTCCGATTTATATCTTCGCAGTGCGCACCGCCATCTTGAAAAAATGATATCTGAAAAGAAGTTTTTGACAATAGCTAAATTTTAGGCCATGCAAGATTAAAATGTTTATAAACGTATGAAAGAACATTCAATTCTCCACGATTTGACACCTGAACCATCTTTGTGCAACTCGAGGTTCTTGAGCTAGAGCTTCCGGAAGTATCAATTTTCGGTGTTAAATAGTGACCGCGCCTACCGAATTTCACCACTGGATCACCACCATGTGTTAATCAAGTTACCCATCAATAACGCGTCGTCATTCATCACAAATCATGAGCATTGGTGGACCTGGCACAGCCCCAAGAGGTGATTTTTAATTCTTTTGGAACCGAAAATTTATACTTCCAGAAGGTCTAGCTCAAGAACCGCGGGTCGCACAGCGCTAGTTCAGATGTCCAACAGTGGAGGATTGAATGTGCTTTCATATGTATATAAACATTTTAATGTCACAAGGGCCAAAATTCAGATATTGTCAAAAACTTCTTTTCAGACATTATTTTTTCAATATGGTGGTGCGTGCGGCAAAGATAGAAATCGAAAAAGTGCAAATTTAGAAAGGGCACATCAAAATCTACAAATAAAGCAATTTTCATGAAAATGAAAAAATGAAAAAAAATCTTTTTTTTTCAAAATTTTTTTTAATTTTTTCTACAACATTCCTCAATGTCTTTTTTTATGGAAGGTATAAGGTAACAAGAAAAATTCACTTTTCTACAAAATGAGATGTCTTGTGTTAAAATCGGTTGAAAAATGAAAATGTTACAGCAATTTTCTTATGACAGCACTAAATTTCTTCTGGCGCCTCCACCAAATATGCCTGCGGTGGATGGAAATGTTCCACCATTTTTTTAAATAGTGTTTGATGTCCCAGAAACCGATTGAGACATAGCTTCATATATTTCTACTGAGCTGGACATCTATGGCTGGACATCACTAGCATAATCACTAGGCACTATTCGATACCTTCTGCCCCTAGATAATATCCGCCATTTTGACAAAAGGGGCGCTATTCAAATCCGAAAGGACGAAAAGAAAAGCACTGCGGGTCAAATCGTTTATTTATGTCTCAGTTGTAACCTTATATTCCTTATTTCGGTTGTACCACGTCCACTATCACAACGAAACACCTGTTTACAACTTTTTTTGTATTCTTTAGAACGTACGACAGACCCAACTGATGTTGACTCGCGTCTCAGAAGTTCTTCACTTTCTCGGCCATGCCTACCATTCGCTAAGTGACATCATCATTAGAGTGAGGACTCCACCTCCTAGACCTTTGCTGTGTCGCCCAATTCTGATACAGCATTCGGCAGTGGTTCAAGCTGGAATCCCCATTCAAGTTGAAGTAGTAAGTACTTATTTTTAATTATGTTTTTAAGTTGGTCCTTCGATCGCTTCTATTTTCGTCGTTTCAAAAGATCTTAGCAAACTGTTCATGGAAAAATAATGAGTACAGAAAATCAACATTTGAGTCTGTATTGAATTTCTGTTTTCTATCCAGGGTGAGTCATAAACTACAAAAATTTAGTTTTCCTAAAACACCAGAAGCTGAAGAATTCTTTTAAAATTAATTGTGTTTCATTGTGCTGTACATTGTTATGGGACCAGTGTGACTGTTTGCAAGCAGTTTTAGAAAAAATAATTTTCAGACTCGATCGCGATCGAAGGATCAACTTTTGTCCTTCCATAACTTATCAAAATTTAAAGACAGAATTTTTTTTAGCAACTTTCCATCACTCTACTACACCTCCATATTACGCATGTTTAAGATGGCCCGACACGTTTGAATCATCCTGTATAGCTCACATCACTACATTTTTCTCAAATTCTCCGATTATAGGCATCACCAATTTATTGTGTGCCCGTGTTTTTTTCCCAAAGGCACAGATCAATCTGTCAGCAGAACGTCCGAATGCCCAAACAGAACAGAGCACGACCGCAACTCCTTCGGCGGCAACAACAACAACGACGACGACGACCACGGCCACTCCTGGAACTGAACCGTCCGCCCCTCCTGCTGCTGCCGCCGCCGCTGCTGCTCCATCCGGAGGTGGTGGTGCTGCGCCCGGCCAATCGGAAACGACGGCTCCTCCTCAACCGAATGTCCATCACATCAACATCCACAGTTTTTCGAATAATTTTCCGTCGTTTGTGCCGGCCTCCTCCATGAGGATGCAGTCTTTTCCCATAGAGTTGCGCACGGCCCTCAGAAATCCCAACGGTAGCGGGGCCGGAACGTCTGCGAGAGGAGCGGCCCCCAACAACAACAACAATAACACGGCGACGGCCGCCGGGGAGAACGCGACGCCCAACGCAACAGCCACTACTACTTCTGCGGGCGGCGCGGCACCGCAGCCCAACGCACCGCAGCCACCGCCCGGAATGGGGAACTTTTTCGGGCAGTCTGGTTCTAGTGACAGCCCGGTGGAGTTCTTCATGGAAGTTAGTCCTGATGGTGAGTCCTGTTTGAGGAAATACTCGAACGTTAGAATCGTTAGATGCTGGGGAGCGAATTGGTATAGTACGCCCAGCTGCTTTGCGATTCGAGTGACTAGGCAAATTTTCTATTTAGTTCAGCACTGTAGGCTTGCCGCCCTCTTAATGATGTGAGACTGGCTTGTCAAAAAGTCAAGTTATATCGCCGCCTGTTGAACTGACATCGTAATTTTGAAATCTTTGAAAAATTGACCGTGTCATCGGTAGAAATGCGACTCGAGGGCCAAACAGACGTGCGGCACGATTTTTTTTTTGGCGACGGCATCGCATTTTTATTTATTGAAACGTCGAAAAATCGAACTCGCTTCAAGAGGTTAGATTCATTTTCTCAACCTTCAAATGTAACAGGCTACTTTGATTTCTTAGTTTATTAACAAAAATTGAAAATAGGTCAGAAAATTACGCAAATGGAGAAAAGCATCAGAATTACGTCGCGCAAAATTTATCCGTTCATCCGTTGTGGAAATGTGCAAAAATGCGTTTCGAAATCGAAAGTTGACCAAACAACATCGTGTGTCATTGTGAATCATCGTGCCGAATATCGCCAGTGCAACATTTTTAGGTCACTCGAATCATAGTTTCAGCTGACTGTATTTACCAACCAAATTTTGCGATGTGTCAGTGCGATGTGATCTAGCTGGCGTAGGCTGTTCACCAGAAACGCGTTTCAGTCTTGGGTGAAAAGTTGTACGTGTATCGCCCTTGATACACGAATAATACGCAAGAAAGGGGGACATGAAAATGAAAATTACGCCGCTAATCACGGCGACCATTGATTGTTGACCGCGAAAAACAAAATTTGGTCGCGCAGCTTCCGTTTATTCCGGACGGCTGCATCATGTGTGCTTCTCCCCTTTAGTGTTGCGCGGCTCAATGGTATCGCCTCCCACTAGTCTGATGCAGTCCCTGATGCAAATAGCAGGTCAGTTCATGACGCAACAGGTCAACCCTCCTGGCGGCGCGACAGGCCCTGCTGCGCCCGCTGCTTCAGGCGGATCTTCAGATGGCCAACAGCAACCCGCCAACAGCACCCAGCAAGGCTCCCAAGGCAATGCTTCTGCTTCTGCCGTGCCTGGACAGAATTCACAGGCGCGAGGCAACACGCAAACCAATCCGACTACGGCCACCCACACCAGGTTAGTTGATTTCGCGAGTAGATCGAATTGCAGCTGTGAAGCGAACCAGAACTGCAAACGCTTTTTTATAATACTAAATAATGATTTTTTTACAACGTTCGGGTTGCGCATGTGTGGCGCGAATTTCATATTTTCGTACACCGATACTGAAAATTAACACTAGAAAATCTTGTAGTGCACCTAAAATTTCACAAATCATCTGGGGTGTGTGTAAAAGTGACAGCCAGGAACCAGTAGCTGGTCAGGAGGGTGGACAGAGCATGCAGAGTTGCTATTCAACTGACAGGTAGGTGTACGAAAGTTATCAAAATTTGGCGCCCTCACGCATGCGCACCTGCTCAAACGATATAGCCGATTGACAAATCCAGCGGCCTGATTGGCCCTAACATGTTGTTTTGCAACGTTGTCATGGTAATCTTCAATGTCACGATTTAAAATTGAGCCCTGTCAACAATGAAAAAAAAAATCGTTGTGAATTGAAGTATGTTCAACCCTAGTGTGATTCGAGTTAGCTGGGAGTCTCGCCACGCGATGCCCTTGGAAAGTAGAAATCTGTAAAATCATAGCTTAGGGTTGATCATACTGTATTATTTGTTTTGCTAATTTTTTTCCGTTGAACTACTTGTTTTACTGAATTTTACGTTTCCTTTACTGGGCTAGATCGACACCGCGTCCCCACGTGCACTTGGCACAGCAAGCGATGCAGGGAGGCTTCGATCCCTTTCTGCCGTGCAATTCGCACCACGTGACGCACCGCCGCCGCAGTGGTCACCATACGGTGCACCACCTTCATCCGACGACGGCGACGCCTCCGGCATCCGCATCGTCCCAGGAGGGCACCCCGTCGGACACGCCGGCGTCCTCTTCGCCGAGGTCGGGACGAGGCGGTGCCGCTGCTGGAGGAACACCTGCCGGTGGAACAGCGACCCTGCAAACCCTGATGGAAGAGATCTATAACTCGCTGAGAACGGCGTACGCACCGAGAAGGCGCAATTCCGAACCGGGCCCCCCGAACACGACGGGTCAGCCAGGTCAACAACAGCAGCAGTCCGGCGACTCGACGTCGGAGACGGTGCCACCGTCGGCCACGGGTGCTCCACCTCCATCGGCCAATCAACAGGGATGGACCAGAATCGATGGCACCAGCAGGATCCGTTTATCGCCCGCGGACTTCTTGGGCGCCCTCAACATGAACGCTGCTGGTGCTGTAAGTCATAATTTGACGGTTTAAGAGCCAGAGTACAAATTTGAAACGTCCTACGCTTGAGATCTAGTTGTTGAGCTCAGAGAAGTATGCAAAAACATGGTGGCATATAAGTGCCCCTGCCCAAAGCATTGTTCGCCATGCTAACAGCCTCTCCTAGCGCGGCCCTTGATTACGTGCGTAGTAATAGTGATTATTATTATAATGAACTCTTTTTTAAACGAGGTGACATTCAGCTTAGTTTATACGCTTCGCTGTTCCACCATGTAATACCCTTGACAGACTGGAAAACTTGATGATCATTAAGCGTAAATTACCACATAAATGACCAGTGTGTCATGTCATCATTTACTTAATGATCATTTGGAACGTCATTTAGGACCTTAATGGTCATTAACTAGGAGTAACCATAATCGCCGAATAATCGCCGGTGGTCGTGCATCATCGCCGTGATTTTTGAATACCATTGGCCAGCTTTTCTGCAATGAATCGCGATATGTCGTTTTGTACCAAATTATGAGATGATGCCCGTAGTGTGCACGCATAAGCACGTACGAAAAAAATAAAAACTCCCAAAACATAAGAAATGACCACTTATTCGCGGAATTTGGATGATACGAACATTGCAAACGGGCAGCAGGATATAGATTGGCGGCACTTTATTTTTGGGGAAAGTCGACTTCATTGATTAGGAGATATGGGTTTCCGTAAGTATCCGTGAGACCAATAGGTATATAATTCCCGTAGCGTGCACCTATAAGCATGTACGAAAAATTGGAAAATCTCGCTTTACATAAGAAATGACCGCCTGCACCTGTTCGCGAAAGTTGGATGATACGAACATTGCGAACTTGTAGCACAGTATCGGTTGGTGGTACTCTATATTTGCCAAATTCGAATTTATTGATGAGGGAATAGAGGTTTCCAAAACGTCCGTCGTGAAAAATGTGAAATTTTGCAAAAGCAAGCGAAATGGAAAGTACTTATCGCAAAAGCAGTTGAAAAATTGCAAAAAAAGTTAGTGATGTGAGTTCAGAAAATTTCCAATCTGGAAAATTTCCGGAAAATTTTCCGAGCGAAATTTAGAAATTTTCCAAAATTTCAAATTTGCCGCGAGTTTGAGAGTAAGAGGATGCGAATCGGTCTCGAAATCGGTGAACTTAACCTCACTCCTCACTCTTAATTAATGAATAAATCATGACAGATCAATTACTACGTTTCCATGGAGAATTGAAATCGATTTGAAAACGGTATCGGGATTGAAAACTGCATGTAAACGCTTGCAACATCGTATTCAAATCGATTTGAGTCTCAAGGTCGATTCGGCAAATTCTGGGATCGTATCGGGACCGGATCGAAATAATACTCATGGAAACCCAATCGGATTGGATCGAAACATCAACAAACAGAAACTGATACACAGCAATGAGTAAAACCGCTGTTCTGGTCGCATCGAGGGTCGCATTCGTACTTGCACCTGTTGTTTGCACTTCTGCCTTCTGCACACTTGCAGTTTGCAGAGTACTTGCACTTTCTCTGATACGTTAGGTTGGGATAGTTTTAGGTTAGGGTTAGACTTACATGACAGATATGTAAACAGAATTCAAATCGATTTGAATACCGAGTTCGACCCACTCATGTGAACACTTCCGTATTCAATCCCGATACCGTTTTCAAATCGATTTCAATTCTCCATGGAAACGTAGTAAATGATAAAATGTTAGAATGCTAGTAAGACTGTTTATTTTTCATTTGCAAGTGCTTAAAATTATATTTTTGTGATCTAGTCCATTATTACGACACAATATATTATAATTATATAATATACTTATTTGTTGTTTTTAAAATAGGAAAATTATGAACAAGACAACGTATCTAGTTTTGATCAATTCTGAACCCTTGCGGAAAATTTCCGAGTTTTAAATTTCCGGAAAATATACATCACTAAAAAAAGTTATAACGAACCACACGATAGATACAAACATAATTAACTATAATAACATGCATCCGTCAGTTGCCTTGCCACTTACCAGCCGCGCACATAAATCAGGGCCGCGCTTAAAAGTTGGTTAGACTATGGGGCTATGCGATTTTGATCAGGTTATTGATTAAATCATCAGTCTCTTATTCTTCTTTTTCTCTATTTCTTTTGACTCAATACAAATTCAACATATATTTTTGGCAACAAATAAAGATAGTATGATGTGATGTGAACATTGCAAGCAATAATTACTTTGTTATTGCTTGCAATGTTCACACCACGCTTTCTTGATTTAATGGAATCTAAGCTAAATACCACCTCACACCTCACCGAAAATATGAAATTAATATTATAATTATACAGGGTGATTGAAAAGTGTCGGACCATCTCAACATTGTATAATATGGAGGTGTACTAGAGTGCTAGAAAGTTGTTGGAAAAATTCTGTGTCTTTTAATTTTTAAGTTATGGAGGGACAAAAGTTGGTCCTTCGATTGCTTCTATTTCCCTTGTTTAAAAAGATTTTAGTCAACTGTTTATGGAAAAATAATGAGTACAAAAAATCAACCTCTGAATCTGTATTGAATTTCTGTTTTCTATCCAGGGTGAATCATCAACCACAAAAATTTAGTTTTCCTAAAAAAAAAAAACAGAAGCAACAGAATTCTATTGAATTGAATTGTGTTTTATAGTTTTATTGTGCTCTACATAGATTATGGGACCAATGCCAATGTGGCTGTTTACAAGTACTGTCAGAAAAAAAATTCAGGATTCATGACTTACCTGTAGACAAAACAAATTCTTTGCGGATTCAGAGGTTGATTTTTTGTGCTCATTCTTTTTCCATGAACAGTTTACTAAAATCTTTTGAAACAACGAAAATAGAAGCGATCGAAGGACCAACTTTTGTCCCTCCATAACTTCAAAATTAGAAGACATAGAATTTTTTCAACAACTTTCCAGCACTCTACTGCACCACCATATCACGCACCTTCAAGGTGATCCGACACTTTTGAATCACCCTGTAGATAATAAGGGCAATAATAGCCCAATACTCCGGACCATTCGACAATTTGACATTGACATTTTGAGGGAAAATTGATCGCCACGTTTATTCATGCGCTACGGCGCAAGCTCATGGCTTATTACGATTTGCAGTGTGTCTCCCCCAAATTCGCAATCGTCATTTAACGTTAATGATCATTACACTTAATGATCATTAAGGTGCAGTCTGTCAAGGGTATAACGTCGAGGCGGGTGATGAACCAGAAGGCGTGTCCAAAACCTTACCTAGGGAAGTATCTGCGCAGAGACCCCTTTTCTGAACGCCCAAGCGCTGTCACTCACTAGCGGCAGAGCCACACATTCAGAAAAGTGACTGCCAGCCATTCTGGATTCTGGATTTAGTTGGGGGAGTTGATGGAACATTGTTCCACCTGACACGTAGGCTGTTGGGCCCATTGTACGTGTCCCTTACCAGACCAGCCGGACTCACCGAGCCACAACGTGGTGTCTGGATGTTTGATGATAGGTTCATCCAAGCACTGGGACCGACAAGCGCACGGTTGACCTGAACTCTGTCTTCAATCCCCGACTCAGGTGTAGATGTTCGACACATCCACGCCCTGCGATGGTACATTTCTCCCTCACTGCGCCGTCGGTTTTCCTTTACATATTGCCGTACTGCTGGTTGCAGGCGAGATGCCCATGACCACCCGAAGAGGAGTTTCAGCCGGCCAATAGCCCATAGTCACATGAGACCCACCAGCGGCTCGCCCACTGGCACTATCCACCGGCAGTCACCCAGCCAACTTCTGACTGCGCTCAGCATTGCTGCAGTCGAGGTATCACCCGACTGGAGCGGTGTACTACACGTTTTGCCCTCCTCAACTGCCAACCATGTTGCTGCATGCTCTTGAAATATAATCTTAGTACCATGTTAAAGCCCAGCACCTCATCTAATTTATGAAATATCCATCTCTAAGAGATCAATAATGGCCAGCTATGCATGTCCGATTTCTTAGCCTGAACACCTATCAACGTTCCTAGACTTAGATTAGGATTCTCTGAAACGTTTTATATAAAAACCTCGAGGACGATCTTCAATTGTAATTCACCTATTGACCGAATCTGTCTGAGCTACAACAAAATCCAGAAAATGTTCGACATCTTCCTTGATGAGGTTTCTGGACTGAAAATTGTTTTTCGAGATAAGAGTTTTTCAGAATGATGATAATCATAATAATCTCTAAAAGCAACAGCAAAACTCAGGAAAGTCGATTTGAAACAACCTATCTCCGTAATTATTCCGGATTTTGCATAATAAAGAGTCAACCGATAGTGTGCTAGGAGTTCGCAATGTTCGTATCATGCAAATTTCACAAGTGGGGTCTTATACGATGATTTTTTTATTCCTTAAACTAAAGTACAACGTGAGATTACCACAGACATACCAACATAGTGTCTCAAAAGCAGCTACTTTTCTCAAAAAAAAAATTTGAAAATCGAGGCGCGAAGCAGAGCGGTTTGATTTCAACGTCTAGTGACGTAACTAGACGTTGCGTGTTGCTATGACAACGATGCAGTTGTTGCTGCTGATACGTTGCTACCATGTCGGCCTTGCCCATGCTTTGTTTTCATTCGCGCTTACGCTGCGCGCGATTTCACTTGATTTAAACCGATGGACTAGAAGAAGCGAAACTTTATTTACTTTTTTCTCGTTCGAAAAATTTTTCATTTGTGTTTCAGCTGCACAGTTGCTGATTTTATCCATTTTAGCAAATGTCCATACCAATAAAATCGTATTTTGTGATTCTTGTATACAACCCCATTTAAAATGCAAGGGATAGGCAGTCATTATGTTTATTGAGGAGTTATTCCTAATTTTTCAGTATCTACAGAACACCTGTATAACCAAAATCAATGATTAGAAGAGGCTTGGTTTGCTTTTGTCTTCCTGCCGTAACGGCATACATACACCAAGCTTTTACTGACATGCGTTTCATGTTTCATGAATGCTGTTGATAAAAATGGGTTGTTACAAAAGAGAATGGTCATTTCTTGCGCTCCCATAATTCCTATATGCCATTAGTTCGAATGATGTTCATATACTTGAATCGCGTTTACGCGATCGTCCGTGTCGTTGACGGGTTCTTCAACAATTGAAAAAGAATAGGCATGTTAGACAAAAAACTACCTATAACACGCTACTACAATGTTGTACGACCATGTACTCGAAGTTTTTTTTTTGCAAAAGCTCTGCAACAATATCGGTAACTGAATACAGGTGTCCGTTTTTCGAGGCTAAGCATGGGTATCTCGCTTATCTTTTGAGATACAGAGTCGGTTAAATTAGGAAAAAGTTGCGAATTTTTATGACGATCAATGATCCAAGAAGATAATTGACTTGTCAGTTTTAGTTTTCGAGATATTCAGGGCTATTCTGTATGGATATTGACTTGAGTCAACATCGACAGTGTGACACTGAATTGACATTTTCCATTGTGTTTCATTATTAGAATGACAATTTAGTGTCACAATATCAATGTTGAGTTGAGTCAATATCCATACAGAATAGCCCTGATTGAGAAAAAACAGAAATTTGTAATTTTTCTTTCAATTTTTTATTTGAAAAACGGTTAGCCTTTTCTAATTGAAACATTGTGGAGGCACTTTTCCAAGGGGAATTCAATGTTGCCAAAATCTTCATTCTAGCTTTCAAAACAACCGAGATATGACATTCAACTTTTTTTCTCTTATGGGCGCCATATTGGATTTTGACATTTTTTTAATACAATATTTTTTTCTGGTTACAACGATGTTGGACCACCGATGGTCACATGCCACTGTTGAATTCATGTTTTTGAGCAAATTTTTTTTTTTTCATTTTCCAAAGAGTGCTTTGAAAACAAAATCAGCACCGACAATAAAAAAACGTAAATGTTGAACATTTAGTAATGAAGGATGTTCTCTTCATTACTAAATCCAAATGGACAAGAATCAGAATCAAAAGTTGAACATTTATTTAACAGTGACATGTAGCACATCGTTGTAACCAGAAAAAAATACCGTATTCAAAAATATCGAAATCTAATGATATATGATATGGCGCTCATTAGAGAAACAAGGGTAACTTCCAAGTTTCATGAAAATCGTTCCACTAATAAGATATTTCAATATAGCGGCCAAGATGGCGGCGGAATCATGAAATTTAGCTTGAAAATAAGAATAATCATACGTGACAAGGGTAAGTTTCAAGTTCCATGAAAATCGTTCCACTAGCAAGAAATTTCAATATGGCGGCCAAGATGGCGGCGAAATCATGAAATTTAGCTTAAAAATAAGAATGATCATACAAGACAAGGGTAACTTCCAAGTTTCATAAAAATCGTTCCACTAATAAAGAATTTCAATATGGCGGCCAAGATGGCGGCGGAATCATGGAATTCAGCTTGAAAATGAGAATGATCATACAAGACAAGTGTAACTTTCAAGTTTTATGAAAATCGTTCCACTAATAAGAAATTTTAATATGGCGGCCAAGATGGCGGCGCAACCATGAAATCCAATCTGCTCACTGGCCACCCACGAGGGCCTGAGCTACCATTGGAGAAAGTTCCAGGGCTCTAGATTCAGTCCCTGAGAAGGAGTTCAACTTCTTAGAAGTGCACAGGAAATCTTTGTTTTGTGATGATAATAATAATGATAACTATGAATGTATTAAAAAAATAATGCCCATTGGCCACCCTTGGGAATATCAGCTATCCATCGGAAAAAGTTCCAAGGCTCTAGCTTGATTCTCCGAGGAGGAGTTCAACTTCTTAGAAGTGCACAGTAAATATCTGTTTTTTGATAATAGTAATGATAACTATGCATGGATAAAGAAAAATCCCCATTGGCCACCCTTGGGGACATCAGTTATCTATCAAAAAAAGTTCTAAGGCTCTAGCTTTATTCCTCAAAGAGGAGTAGAACTTCTTAATTTCTACACGGACAGACAGACAGACACACGGACGGACAGACAGACAGACGGACGGACAGACAGACAAACCGGCCATATAAGCCTCATTTTCTTACGAAAATGCGCTAAAAAGTTGAATGTCGTATCTCGGTTGCTTTGAAAGCTAGAATAAAGATTTTGGCAGGTTGAATTCCTCTTGAAAAAGTGCCCTGACAATGTCTAGATTAGAAGAGGCCACCTTCAACCGTTTTTTGAATAAAAAATAGAAACAAAAATTCAAATTCCTGTTTTTTCACGATATCTCAAAAACTAAAATCGATACGTCAAATTTCTTTTTGGATCATTGATCATCATGAAAATGCGCAACTTTTTGCTAATTTAACCGACTTTGTATCTCTCAAGATAAGCGAGATACCCATGCTTAGCCTCGAAAAACGGACACCTGTATAAGTGTTTTTCTTATGAATATTCTACTGGACCCTGCCTTTTTTTCAAGTAAGGAGGAGCGGATCATCATATTATTAATAAGTAAAAATATTTCAGATGCCCACATTAGCCGACCTGCTGCAGCAGATTCCGACCGGCGAAGATCAACCAGCTCCAGGTGAAAGTATCATCACGGATCTCATAATGCTCGCGACCAGACATGTGACTATAGTGTAAGTATAAAGGTTTCAATAGAAAATCACGTCATAGTAAGCTTTGGTTTGGTCGCTTATAAAGTGTAAAGTTTCAATTGTACCCACTGCTTGATAAATTTTTCATTATGATCGCCGCAATATCTGACGATTGAGCAGTGAAAACAGAAGTTGTCACGCTGTAATTTATTGAGCACTGTTGTTGATATAAATAAGAAAGGGTCGAGCCGACTGGTAGCAGCAGTCAGCGGGTCGCTAGTCGTAGTCGTCAAGTTCGTATTTTACACTGTCGCTCGACGTGACGAGTCGTGTCTCAGTGGGTAACCTTCTGCCATAGCAAATTGATGGTACCGACAACAAGAGGACCTATTCTCCACCGCGGAATATCATTTTATGAACTTGTTATGGTTTCTATGGACCACTTTGACGTAGTGAGAAGGCCCCGATGTTGGACTGATTCTTTTACCCGCAAACAGCTTGTCTAGCCACGGCCCAAAAAATTACGTTTTTTTTCAGTCACAAACAATCAGTGTGCACATGTTCTGACATTATACCAACATTTGCAGTGATTTAGTCACAATCACATCCGGAAACTATGAGTCCTTGGAAAGCATCTTCCCGGAAGTGCATAGCTTTGTCTCGCAACGCATCTTGAACGGTCCCAACACGCCCGAAAACGTCAATAGAGGAGTCCAAGTACTGATAGAAGAACTCGAACCTTTCTTGCAAGGCTTTGTGAGTTGAAACTACATCATAATCATCATCCAGAGAATTGCTGATTGATGATTTTTTCCAGAGTCCTTTGCGTACTCGTGAGAATATCGACATTGTCCGGACCATTGAGCGCTTGTTCAGACGGAGACTTCCCGAAATCGTCTCTGGGCTGGCCACAGTGAACCCGACCAACATCCCTGTAGTTGTGACCAATTGCGTAAACTTGGTGAAGATGATCGTCGGATTGTGCTTGTATGCCAGCGCCAGTGGCCAGACGGGAGTGGAGAACATGTTCCAAAATTTAATTGTAAGTTGTTTGAAGCCTCTCATTTGTCAACTTTGAAGGAATGTTCCCTTATAAAAATGATTCTTGGGGTACCGTTTCGCAGATACTTGTAGTTTTTTGTGAGATCACGCATGCCTGTTCTAGTCAGAAGGTGCCCAAAGGTTAGACACTTCTGAAAATGGAAAGAAGTGTCTAGAATGTCGCCCCTGCAGGGCTACAGCCTAGGCCTGGGAAGGCATATTACGTTTTGAGAGACAGCGTAGCGTGTATTAGAAGTATTAGTTAAACAAAGTGAAGCAACGTTCCGCAGGATCATTATATGGATGAGTGACTCGTTTCCGCTGGCTTTCAGGTTTTGTTGTCCATTTAGGCTTTGTAGTTTAGGTAATGATTATTATGTTCCATTAACTGGTTCTGAATAACCCTTAACGACTTTACCATCTTCTAAAATTAGGTTTTTTTGTAAAGCCTACATCGTGGAGGAATCCTTCAGTCTTGGCCACGATAAATCAGTTTCTAGGATGATAATTTTGAAAGATACTTTGATTTTGAGGATAAGATTTCTTTGATAGAAATAATCTGAACCCGAGCCGTTGTTTTCAGCAAAGCTACATGCACGGAGTTCCAGCCGAACTTCAAGCGTGGACAACTTTCACAAGCTTTAGTAATCTACGTTTTTACATTAATCATAATACGTACGTAGAATCTGACTATTTACCGTACATCGTTCGCAACGACGAATCCACGATGTTAAGCAGACTTCCGAGTCAGACGGATGCTGCGAGGGGTGAACCCATGGTAGCCGAGGTAAGCATCCGGCATTCTCATTTTTTCATTTGAATAGACTAGAATAATAGTAATAATCGTTGTTCGTCACAGCCCATGGAAGTTGACGAAGAATCCATTGAAGCAGTAGTGGTGGAAGCAGAAACTGAAATCAATTTGTTACAATCACAACCGCCTTTGTCTGTGGGAGATGTTGATGAGCCTCTACCTAATGTCGTTATAGGCACAGAACCATGGCACGCGCAAGTTCCAGAGGTAATGATTAAATTCAGCGACATGGTTCAATCGGGCCTTGATGCTCTGATTAACAGTTAGTAGTTGAGAGGACTGTGTTGAAATACTCCCCGATTCTACCATATCGTTGGATCACAGGTTTTAATGGGGAGGAGAAGAAAGACCTTTTGGAGGGCACAAACTTGAAGGGCGAATTTTACAGAACTGGGTGCCGATTATAACGAGAGACGTCCAAAGACAAAGAAGGCAACCACCACAGAGGCCATACAGTGACGCGTACCTATCAGGCATGCCAACAAAAAAGCGAAAATTAGTCAACGGTTCAAAACCTCAAGGTAGTCTTCCACAAGTGATATCAGGTATAGTTCTTGGGGTGTGTTTTGCTCGTTCACTTTTCACATTGGAGTATTTCTACAGATAGCGTACGAAGAGCGGTGACACAGACAGGCCTAAGCGCGGCAGTTCCATTGGAAACGGTGGCGCAGGCGGCGGGGAACTCGAGCGAAATCCAGACCGCTTACAGAAACTTGCTGAGAAGCAGCGTCCAGTCGGCGTTGGAAAACGACGACGACTTCACGCCCGAAAGATTCCCGAATGCTTCGGCGTACTTCAAGCCACCAAAACCATAGACTACGACTACACTGTTCGGGACTACACTGACAAAAGCCTATTTGATGTATTCATCTTTGATACCTTATCTATATCACTGGTTGTTACTTGTGGGGTTTTCTTTTTCATAATTTATAGCATTTAGGTTTTCGTTCTATTTATTTTCTTCAGAGCTGTGTTATTCATCCAAGTCGCAGCAGTTCTGTTTTTTTTTTGTACCAAGTAGAATACTGTATATTTTTCTAAAATATTGTCTTAATGTCATCATGGTTGATTGTGCTAGAGAGAAAATGTAAAAACCTAGTGATGATTTATCAAATTTTTGAGAAGCGCGAGTGCAGTGGATCATATTTACATTAATTTCAATTGTTACTATTACTACTTACTTGTATATCTGAAAGATGTATCAATAAACACCTTGATTCTAACACAATTTGCGTTTTAGTGTATAGATGAGAATATAATATATTCTAAAAAGGAGAACATGGTGTTACAAATTTGCGTTAAGTTAGGTATCTTTGATAACAGTGACAGTCGTTTAAACACACTATTTGTTACTGTGTACCACTAATTTACAAGTCACATAGTTCGGCGCATTTGGATATCTCTCTACTTGACTTCGCTGATGTTTCCACTGCCGCTGTGAATTCAATTCTGACCTGCTCCTTGATGGTCACGCCTTGCCTATTCGGTATCCCGAAACGAGCTTGATATGTGCATGCTATCTTTGTCTTATTATCTATGAATTTCCTATACCTTCCTCTCTGTCTATTCTATCTGCGTTAACGAGTCGTCATGAGATACGGAATAGCCCTTTTCCTCTTGACCATGTCAGTATACCGAAGTTTTGTATTCGAGAATATTCCACCTTCGAGACCGGGAAGGTGACGAAAATTCTCGTCGTTTCAATTGTCGCTCTGGTAGGATTGGGCGCCAGTCTATTCGTGAGAGCTAAAATAAGTCCATAGGCTACGCAAATATTCCGACAAGCTTTCAAAGCACGGTGCCTCCGCCAATTGTGCAGGTGTGTGTCTTATTCGCACGTTAGGGTTTCCAGAGAGTTTCGTAACAATAATAAAGCAACAATCAAGCCAACAGCCAACAGGACATTCCATTCTGAGGATATCAGTGTCTTTACGAAATTCGAGTTTTTTTCATAACCTCAGCCCCCGCCTTCTTTAACTACATCTGTCAAATTACAGACAAATCCCTCCATAATTCAGTTATGAAAATGTGAAAAACGAATAAAAATGTTTCACTTTGAAGAGGTGTGGCTCTTTTATGGAGCCGATTTTTTTCAAACAACTTGATAGGAAGTCACGGCATGAACTGTTGAATCTACAGCCGCCTTTTCCGCCATCAATTCTGCGGAACACCTGTAACTATACAATACAGGGGTCTCAAAAGTTTGATAATTTTTACTGATGAATAGTGTTACGTATTTCGCGTACGGGTTCGTTTAAAATTGATACGATCGTTTTAAAACACACGCTGTTTATTACTGCGTACTATAATAAATACACGCCAGCAATTATTCACTTGGGAATATCGCAGATTACTACTCGCTTTCTATCGCTCTCGATCACTTCCAATTCAATACTACCCGTAGGCCGAGGATCGGTGCCTTATATAGGTCCGACTAATCAATATCGAATGTTCCATAGGTCCTCCAGCAAATTCCACAGTGACCCGGCATATGGTTTCTAGGCGACTTCCGAATCTAGAAAGATCGCGTGTTCTCCAGAATCGCCGCTCGTAACAATAGTTTTCCAGAATCACTTTGAATAACGAAAATAGAAGAGGTGGGCGAAATGGGCGGAGTCTCGCCCTCTGACCGCTCATATAAAAAAAATAAACGTCATTACTCTCATACTCTGGACTAGGAATGCCGATACTTCTGAGTTAGGTATCCTGCATGTATAAATTGAGAAAAAGCTTAGCATTTTCGTGGGGCAGATGCTCTGCACATTTTGAATATCCCGCCCGTTTCAGCACCCTCATGCGGCAGTTGCGAACATATGTGTAAGGAAAATTGTCAATATTGAAGTTGATGAATTGTTGAAATCGACATTTGCAGGTGATATGATTATTCAAATGGCATTGTTGTTATGGAAACAGGTAACTTCCTGCAGAAAGTGCAAAAAAAATCACTACTTTTTGGCGCTGAAGCAAATCCGCAGACTGCCTTCAAAAGCTTATGGAAACTTGGATCAAATAAATTATCAAACGACTATTATTGAAGTTCAACGATTGGGAGAATTGATTTCACTGACCACGTAGACGAGGATCGTGTCAAGAGTCAAAACGACCAATGACAGCAATCAGACCTCCCCCCCTTCAATTACAATTAGGCATTACCTACCCCACGGAGACCTAATTTTACCTAAACTATGCAGCAAATCTTTCGGTGTTCGCTTTGACTGCTGTTGCTTTGGCTTTATCTATTAATAATGGATGAAATATCACACAAGGCATATTATTAAGTTGGTGGTGGTAGTGGTGTGGCACTAAATTAACTCCGAATGGCTGAGATTCCTTTGTGACCATCACTGATTTACTTCGGTGTTTACGTTGAGACGTCTAAATTCCAAATATATCCATCAAACTCCCACGGCAAGAATTTCGCCAATAATTCAATAGCAGCATCAGAGCACACACCAAGGAAAATTTCAAAGTGTTTCTTGACCTTTAAAAGGGATAGTTACAAACAGAAATGGTCGAAAATAGCCTTGTGGGCTGCTACCTGATGAGAAAAAAAGTGGGGTAGTAGGTACGCACTAAGGTAGGAATAAACGACCCAGTCCACATGAATGGGCAAGAGTTTGGCGTCTGAGTTGCGTTTTTCGTATTAACATATCGCCACTTGTTCTATTTTGATTGAACCACGCGAAAATTTTTCTGGAAAATGTGTGTCATTCGTGTTTTTGCGTATTTTCAATAAGAATTTCGCTATTGGCGGCGCTTTGCCGTCCGTCCGTCTTGTCACGTCGTATCTCCTAGTACCTTAGACCACCTCTACTTACTAGGTATACGAAGAATCATAGAACCTTCGTTTTTTTTTTAATTCACTACAACCCTATACCTGTCTAAGTTACTGCATAAGGCATTCACCCAAAAGTTCGCCGTCTTGGCTTGCCATATTGAACTTTTTCACTAGTTAACCGATTTGGATGAAACTGAAATAGTTGTGTTTCATATTAGCCCAGGCGCCAGGGAGCAAAAATCAGCTCAATAAGGAAATAATTGTTTCCTGGCTGGAAACCAGCTTAAAACGATCTGTGCAGCTTAGGTTTCGACATACTAATTTCCCCTCTTTCGGAAATGTCGGCGTCATGTCGCCATCATCAACAAGAAGTGCACTAGCGTGGTTTTTGCCGAATATCTTGATTTTGGGCCATCTGATAGCAAAAGATGTAAGAAGTCATTTTGAAATTAATGAAATTCCCTACGGAATAGTTTCTGAATGACCTTTCTGCGACCTATGGTTTTTGAGATAGAGCTTCTGGAAGCGAGAGGCATTGCCGTAGAAGTTCCATGGCCACTTGACTCGAAAAACCAAAATGTCGATGTGACAAAAAAATTTCAAATTGAGATTTCTCGAGAATCCTTTATGCTATAGTTGCGGTGATGGTCTTAAACTCTTTCTCTTGAACCGTTGATTACGAATATAGAAAAGTCAAAAACGTCACATTGTACATATACAGGGTGTACTGAGGGAATCAAATCAGATCAGAGAAATTTTACATATTTCTTCGATTTAGCCTATATGCGACACTCTAAGCACCTAACAACAAGTCCAATATTAATATGGATTTGCTCTATAAGCTTCACTTGATACCCGAAAGAAGTTATCAGCTCACAGCTTCACTGTAAAATGTTTTTAAGACCCTCTGAAATCATCAAAATATTGAAAATTTACAGTACCAAGGAATGTATATAACAGTATATTATATACCAAGGAACCAAAGTGAATTTTCAATTTTGGGATTTGGACCCAAAGGGCGCTCGAGCAACAAACTTCACCCAGTATCAAAAATTCACTTTGGTTCTTTGGTATATAATATACTGTTACATACATTTCTTGCTACTGTTAATTTTGATGATTTCAGAGGGCCTTCAAAACATTTTACAGGAAGGCTGTGAGCTGACCACTTCTTAAGTGTATCAAGTGAAGCTTACAGAGCAATACATATTGATATTGGACTCGTGATGAGTGCTTAGAGTTTCGCATAGGCTAAATCGAAGAAATATGTCAAATTTCTCTGTTCTGATTTGATTCCCGTAGTACACCCTGTATATGTACAATGTGACGTTTTTGACTTTCCAATATTTGTAATCTACGGTTCAAGAGGAAGAGTTTAAGACTATCACCGCAACTATAGCATGAAGAGTTTCCGAGTAATCTCATTTCAAATTTTTTTTTGTCACATCGACATTTTAGTTTTTCGAGTCAAGTGGCCATGGAGCCTTCACGACAATGACTCTCGCTTCCAGAAGCTCTATCTCAAAGACCATAGGTTGCAGGAAATTGATTGAAAAACCAAACTGTAGGGAATTTCATAGGCTTCAAAATGACTCCTTACATCTTTTGCTGTCAGATGACCCAAAATTAAGATATTCGGCAAAAACCACGTTGGTGCACTTCTTGTTGATGATGGCGACATGACGCCGACATTTCCGAAAGGGGGGAAACTAGTATGTCAAAACCTAAGCTACACAGATCGTTTTAAGCTAGTTTCCAGCCAGGAAACAATTATTTCCTTATCGTTTTCCCTGGCGCCTGGGCTATATACGGATTTGGGGTTGTTAAGATTGGTTTCACAATTTGCCGTGATTTTCGCCCGACCACCATAGAGAGGTTCGTAAGTGAACCGATGTTGATGAAACTTGGAACATACGTTTGTCTCGTGTAACAATGATTTACGATTTCAGGGTCAGTTTCATTCATGATTTGTCATAATTTTGGCCAGCCATATCGAACTTTTTCAGAATGAATCAATTTTGATGAATCTTTGGACATACTTACTCGTGTCTCATATAATTATCCATAATTTTGATGTCGATTTTACGATTCACTGTCATATATACCATTTTGGGTCGTCATAATGACTTTCCCACAATTCAACCGATGCCGATGTTGAGTTGAGTTGGTGACGGACGCCACAGTAGGTCCGTACATACAATAAACCTTATGTATAGACAATACAAATAGAGAAGACCATATGTTATCACCACCGTCGTCACGGATATTGGGGCATCAAAAATCAGCCAACCTTTTTTTGAATGATGGACTCGCCTGGTTCCTACGCAACCGTAAAAATCCGTGACAACATATGGTCTTTTCTATTTGTATTGTCTATACAGTTACGATCTCATAAATGGAAACACTTTGACACTAACAATGTTCTTCTTTTTCAATTTGAGCCGATATTATTTGATTTTCCTACCCGATCTTCACAACAGCACTAAACAGACGTTCTCCTCTATGACTAGCCAAGTTCCTATGTAGAGAGCAGTCGCACAATCGGTCAGAATAAGTATGAAAACAAAAAAGAATGACAAGTAATGTCAAGTGTTTCCATTTATGAGATCGTAACTGTATACAGTGACGAGCTCATAAATAGAAACACTTTACACTGACACTGTTTTTCTTCTTCAATTTGAGCTGATATTATTTGATTTTTCTGCCAGATCTTCACGACAGCACAAAATAGACGTTCTCTTCTGTGGCTAGCCAAGTTCCCATTAGAAGATTACTTTACAATCGGTCAGAATATGGAAAATAAAAATGACAAGTAATTGGCCTTATTCTCTATGCCATTGAAATTGAAAATTGAAAATGTTTCGTTTTTTACTCTGGTTTATTTCGGTACGTAAGCATATTAGGCTGGGATCCCAAATATGGATGGAAATTAGACCTGAATCCCTGCCTGAACTGGCATAGTACGTACTTGTTTACCCAGTCTCAAGATCAATTTCAGCTCTTCAAAATCCCATTTTCAATATTGAAAATTTTCAATGGCATAGAGAATAAGGCCGATTATCAAGTGTTTTCATTTATGCGATCGTAACTGTACCTATAGGCCAGGCGGTAGGTCATTCTGGATAGAAAAAATTCCGACCAAAGCTTTTATGGTGTCAAACTCTTCGTAAGGTCAGTATTTATCTACAACTGAGTTTCCGCCCAAAAACGAGATGTGCTGATTCCTCCACATCTGCCCAAAGGTAAAAGATGTCTTGAAGGTGCAAAAAGACCTGTTGAACCCCCGTACTTTCTCATTTTATTTGCCTCAATGCAAACGTACAACTCTTACGCAAACATTGAAAGCATTTGTCATCATCTATGTGCCAGTCTTACTGTTGAAAAAAAAATTTCTTTGTGCGGGTCAGATAAATGACATTTGATTGTTTTTCCACACAAGAAAACGATGGAGCAACATGTATTTTGGATGTTTTCTACTAACTCGTACCCACTGAACCCATTTATGGTGTTGAAATTTCAATAACAGCATTTTTCAAGATGTTGCCCGCTAAGAAGTGGATAATTTTTACCCGCCTGTTCAGCAGCAATTTTTTCAATTTTATCAAACACCGTTTTCGAAAATTTTAGAAGGAATGACAAGCTGGAACTCTTTTCCAATGATATTATGTCTGGCTCAACAGCGGCACGCTTTTTGAAAGTGAAGGAAACGGTTTTCTTTTCGAGCGGTTCTATTTTATCCGCGTGCGGCCGTGCCTACTTGACATAGACCGAACTGATTACAAAAGCTTGGAAATGTAGTCTCTTACAGCTTTAAAACACAACCATTATTGATAAAATAATGTATAATTCCTTCATAAATCAATGTACAAAGTCTCAATAATAATGGTCGTGTTTTTAAACTGGAAAAGAGTACATTTCTAAGCTCGTGTAATCAGTCCGGTCTGTGTCAAGTAGGCACGGCCGCACGCGGGTGAAATAGGACCGCTTGAAAATAAATAAGTTTTTTAGACTTTCAAGTGCGTTCCGCGATTAAGCCAGGCATGATATGGTTAGAGAAGAGTTTGAGCTTTCCATTCCTTATAAAATTTTTGCAAACGGTGTTTGGTGAAATTGGAAAAATTGCTGCTGAACAGGCGGGTAAAAATTATTCACTTCTTAGCGGGCAACATCTTCAAAAATGCTGTTATTGGAACTTCAACACCATAAATGGGTTCAGTGGGTACGAGTTAGTAGAAAACATCCAAAATACATGTTGCTCCATCGTTTTCTTGTGTGGAAAAACAATCAAATGTGATTTATCTGACCCGCACAAAGAAATCTTTTTTTTCAACAGTAAGACTGGCACAGAGATGATGACAAATGCTTCCAATGTTTGCGTAAGAGTTGTACGTTTGCATTGAGGCAAATAAAATGAAAAAATGTGGGGGTTCAACAGGTCTTTTTGCACCTCCAAGACATCTTTTACCTTTGGGCAGATGTGGAGGAATCAGCACAACTCGTTTTTGGGCGGAAACTCAGGGGTAGATACCTACTGACGTTACGAAGAGTTTGACACCATAAAAGCTTTGGTCGGAGTTTTTTCCAGATTGTAATGATTTTACCGACATACCGCCTGGCCTACTATATGCCGATCAGCTTTTAAATTCAGCACTAGAACGGTAATTTTTGCACGCCAAGTTGGCAATTCTGCGATATTTGGGGATGCTCAAATTTGTAATGTTGGATCAGTATTTCCCCAGATGACCTTGAATTCGTATTGTCAATCGAGTACAGCGCTGTTGCAAGATTGTATGAACGCTCAAGACGTCTTGATTTTGGTAGACTTTCTCCAGTTTAAATGGGCGACTGGTGAACAGTTTTTTTTAATAAAATAGTGAATCATAATATACCATCATATTATATACTAGGTTGAGAAAACTGTTTCTGATGTATGGTCAGAAATGAAGGCCTAGTGTCTAAAACCTAGAACGGCTCGGCACTCTGTCACTTACCTGCCATTTTGACAAGATAAGTCATAACAGCCAAGGCAACACTGTAGCGGAATATGATGCATGGAGACGCCAGAATTGGCATTTCATGTCAAAATTTCCTAACCTCACTGGACTTCGCCACAAAAAGCCCGTTTTCACGTAACTTGGTTTGTCAGCGTCCGTTACACCCTAGGGAACATGGCCAACCGCGTTTCAATTCCTACTGAATTTAAAACGTGATCGGCATATACATGCAGCTTTCAATGCCAGCTTTGCACCGAAAAATTCTTCTTATAAGTATATGTATTGAATTAAATTCAGTTAAAATAATTTATTTCTCAACTACGGTCGATGGTGGATGATATAAATGGTAAATTGTATAATGTTATTTTTTGGGTATATGACAAGACTAGGTATAAACACTTTACTTGATGATCGACGTTTCGAGTTTATTTTAACTCTTTCTCAAGATCTATAAGCGAGCTCATGAAAACGTAAATCAAATCTTTGAGTTCGAGATGAGTTTCCATCAACAACCACCTCGAAAATAAGGTGGTTCCATTCCAAATTTCATGGAAATGGTCACGTTAATATGAGACTTGAAACTTTGCACTCCGCTAATTGCTGCCTACTTGGATATGTACGTTTGTATTTTTTTTTCAAAAATTGCTTATAGTTGACCGATCGTCCTTGAATGCAACAGGTATCGAGCCGAAATAACATGCGAAATAGATAAAGATAAGTAGTTTCGATTAGCGAAAATATTACCGATACGTTAAATCATTCGGAAGGTCAGTGCCGGATTTAGGAATGTGGAGGCCCTGGGGCGACAGTAGTTTATGGAGGCCTCAAGTTGAGCCTTACGATTTTTTGAGGAATAATAGTAATATAAAATAAGGTGTTTTTGGATTTGTGGAGGCCCTAAATTTGTGGCAACATGTGGGGGCCCCGGGGCGGTCGCCCCTGTCGCCCGTGCTTAAATCCGGGACTGCGGAAGGTAATACACAAGATTGTTTTGTTACAATGTTCGTTGGAGACTTCGACTCGAGGGTAAGCCGCACAAAACAGGAGACTCCGACAAACCCGTACTATTGACGGAGGAGCCGTTCGAAAGCTTGCCGGATTCACAAGCGAAGCTGATGGACCTTTTTAGAGCTGTCCTATAAGTTCATAGTTGGCCGATCGACCTCAAATGTAATGAATGCCGTGCAGAAGCAGGTGTGATTCGATTGGCGAAAAAACGAACGCGAAACGCGGTATGTCAAACCGTTTGGAAGATGAGCCTCCGTTACTCCGTACAGCGTACTGCGAGGCTCAAGAAGCGTGCGACCGTGAGCACCAATTTCCAAAGACTTGCCCTTTCAAAGAAAAAAAATACATCTTTTATACAGAATAACATTCATCAGAATGTTTTTACAAGTTTCTTCTTCTCGTACACGTGCCTATGTATCGTAATTCGTAATGAAAGAAAGCAGCTCCTCGCAGGTTGGAATTTCCAAAAACTGTTTAGAATGGCGCTAGCGTTAGAGTAGTTGGAGATTAGAAATTTCCCTTCCACGGAAACTCCTTGGAGACTTCGTCCTGGAGGAGTCCTTTGACAGTGACTAGTCATGTTCCATTCAAACTGACTCACGAAATCGCGCCTCTTTTTCTAAACTGATTTGGCTGCAAAGTTCAAGAAACTGTTGCGAACAAGAAAATTTCTGTATGAAGTATTGGTTATTATTGAATATTTTCGTTTTCTTTGGGACGGGTGTGCTGAAATTGGGCTTCGTTAAATGTTTGACGTCCAAATCTTCGACTGAGTCATTCGGTTCGAAATTTCTGCGGATGGCTACAACCTTCATATGAATAAATGGGATCCAATGGCTCAGCGTTTTTGATTCGACCATTTAGAGGCGCTTACGAAAACCCAGATCTGTGTGATCCAGATCACTTACGTCAACCAATCCAGTAGCCTCAAATAAAAAACAAGAGCTCTGGATTGGTTGACGTAAGAGATCTGGATCATACAGATCAGGGTTTTCGTAAGCGCCTTAGCATATAACCGGAATAACACAATACTGTGACAAGTTCTGAGGCTCTCGTGTGATTCCACTACATTCGAGAATAAACACGGATGACATGATGCTGACATATTTGAAGCGGTGCAGTTTCATAGTAGCTTGAAAAAGGCTGGAGATCGACACGTGCGAGTAAGACACATCTGCACAATTGGCGGAGGTGCTACGCTGCCAGAGCTTGACATATAATAATAAAAACCTGTAATGGGACCATGTTTCGAAACGCATTTGGCGGTTCCACTTAAGAGCGTTTCGTTACCTTCTCATGGAATTCATACAGGTGTCTCAAAAGTATCGCATTCCGAGTCCAAAACGATATAATACGGAATCCACTCAAGAACTAGTAAAAAAAATTGATGACATCTATTTTTGAAGACATGGCGGGTCGAAGGGTGGGAATTCGCCCCCCTCTATTTTCGTTATCGAAGTGATTCTGGGGAACTGTATGTGATGGACTAATTAGTGAAAATTATCACAGAGAATCTGAAAAGATGGAGATTCACTTTAGAAACCACATCTGTTGGAAATTGAAGTTGGAAATAATATCGTAAAACTGAGGGTTTCTGTTGGAGGCATCTTTTACTGGGAATAAATATGAAACAAAGCTCTCCGACTACCACATACAACATCAGACGGTCGAACCGAACAACTGCACAGACACGTGTTTCGCCCCTACTGGGGGCTCATCAGTGCGCAGGCGTGTTCAGCTCAACCATCCGATGCTGTGGCAGTCAGAGAACTCATGGTAATATACTATAATAAATAAATAAATGATCGTTTTTTTCGCACAACTTTTGGATAGCTCAACCGATTTGTTCAAATTTGAACCAGAGTTTACTAAAATAGTTCTCTACTGAACAGTAATAGTATGTTCAATTTTTTTCGGGGACGTAGATAATAGCCTCTATTTTTCTCTCTCCATTGTTGACCCCCTGAGCATTTTCTAAAATTGTTGACATTTTAAATTATAATAATACCTATCTTTAATTTAGGAAAAAAAGAGCTCATGCAAAATTTGGATTGGAGGCTGCGTTTTCGAGATTTTTGGAATTGAAAGATTGGAAAACGTTCCGAAAACACCACTTTCAAGAGTCTAAACATTTCATTTTCTGGTTTCTCAGCTAAAATGGTGATCTCCTAACTCACACCTAGAAGACCTTTTTCGGTCAAGAGATCATGAGTTTTCTTGCAACCTTGAAATGGTGTTTTCGGGATGTTTTCCAATGTTTAAAATCCAAACGTCTCGAAAAGGAAGCCTCTAAGCAAAATTTCTTAAGAGTAACTTTTTTCTTTTAACGTAGAATTACTTTTTTTTAACAATTTTGAAAAATATTGAGGTGGTGAAAAATTGGGGGAGGGGTGGCAATATTCGGTATTGAGGCAATTTAGCATGACGTCGTTCCAGAAACTAAAACCATTGTATAACTACTCCTAGTAGGCCAGCCGCCGTTCAAATTGTGCAATTTTTGAAAAGCACGGACAGGTGGCGTGTTCAGCATTTGTCGTTTGGTCGCTCAAATCAGTTATAAATCACGCTGTCTTCAAATTTCAACGTGGCGCCCAACTTACTGATAGATGTTGATGGTTTGGTACAGAAATTTTAATTTTTCTCATATGCCCTGATAATTTCTTGCGAGCTAGTAGAGAGACCTGGATCTGGTCACCCAGAGAGTGACGAAAGCCAAGTCATTGAGCGAGAGGGTATAGAGAGAGAGAAAGCTAGAGCACTAGGGTATTTGCGCGTCAGGGTGTGGTGCCATTGCTTGTTACTAAACCACCCTGCGTCACAGTCAAAATGCATGACATGAGCTGTCAATATTTTTGTTTAGGTTAAGTCGACTGTTTCATCTTTCAACACAGATTTTTTCACTAAATTTAACAGAAACTCTTAAAAACTGTTCTAGTCATGTATATTGTGTTCCATACATAGCAGATGCTTTCGATCACCGTATTTCAAGTACTGCTGGTATTTCGTCGAACGTAGGTTTCATCATCCAACTCATTCCGTCGAACGCAAATTCCGTTGATCGTTGAATGCAGTAACCGTCGACGTGGTGACCCCATCGTGAAGATATATTTGTAATTGCCGTACGCGCAGTAGGTATATTATGTATTTCAGTGGGTACTGGTCCCGAACAGCTGGAAAACCCAAAAAGTACAATAATAGAAGTTCATCAATTTTGCAAGATTCTATACCTGATGGTTTCTTCGGCAAGGAAAACGCCGCACGGTGCACCTTTTCCGTTTTGGCACTTTTAGCCCGGATTTCGGCACTTTTAGCCCGGATTTCGGCGATTTCGACAAGCAAAATAATGACAATTCAAATTTGTAAACAAATCGTGGAAATGACAAATGTCAATAGCAACCACGCCCACCCCAGCTAACTATGTTTAAAATTTTGACGAGGCCAGGAAATGCCGAGATACTGACAGAGAATACCGATATATCCCTTTCATAGCTTCGTCTCTCTAGGTACCCTTATTCAGGTCTCTCTACGAGCTAGTTGCTCTAGGCGACATCTAGCGACAAAATCCCAAATTCGAGGCTGACCTACTAGTAATAGTTATACAATAGGTTTGTTTTGGCAGCGATACACAACCGTTTCCAACCGTTTGGATTCTGCGCGCTTCCGTTAAGCCGTTCGGGCAGTGTAAACTTCGAGTTGCCAACTGTTGGTAAGCTGTTTGGGCAGGTGCCTCCAACGGTTCGAAAACAGTTTGTGGACGGTCAGAGGAGTTTGAGAATTAAAAAGAAACTGGTGATCAGACGCATGCGTACGCCTTTCTTTGCAATCGGGCGATCTTTGATTGATGGCGTGGCGCGTAATGTGACAGTGTGACAGTAAAGGTAAATAAAGACGCATTTTCGAGGTTAATTTAAAATAGTTTTACCTGCTGAAAGTTATATATTTACATTAATTCGGTAAATTTATTAAGGGGTTTCTGATGCGACTAACAAAGTTGTTGACGGGAATCGGTTTTTTTTTTTCGTCAAGTAGAAACTCCTCCAAAAAGAAAATGTACGGATATTGCTATCAAATTTTGAAAATTTTTGATTTTGATTTTTGAAAATTCAAAAACTAGATAGCATCGACAATGTGTTTTTCCTCAAGAAAGTCGCATGCCAAATATGAGCTTTTTATTTTCAAAAAAAGGCACCAAAAATGATTTCTCGTAGACATGAAAAAGTGAATTAGTAGAAGTCATTTTTGGTACCTTTTTTTCTGAAAATAGAAAGTTCAAATTGCATGCGACTTTCTTGAGGAAAGATACATTGTCGATGCTATCTAGTTCTTGAATTTTCAAAAATCAAATTCAAATATTTTGGAAATTTTCAAAATTTGATAGCAATGTCTGTACATTTTTTTTTTGGATGAGTTTGTACTTGACGAAAAAAATAAAATAAAACCGATTTCCGTCGACAACTTTTTTAGTCGCATCAGAAACCCCTTAAATAAGACCTCGGCTTGGCGGGGAAAACTTGACAAGTTGTTGTGTCCCTAGTTTCAACTGGAACCGCTCGCTACGCGTTCTTGCAGCAAAAACTTTCCAACCACTTGAAAACTGGTTGGAGTCGAGTATGCGCGCTGAATCACAGTTAGCAAACCGTCCGAAACTCGCTGCCAAAACAAACCTAATAATGCTAAAACGTTTACGTTTGCTATACATTACGGTATTCATGATTTGTATCTATTACTTTAATAAACGTCCTTTCGTTCTTCGTTCCATTCGATGTGAAGCCAGAGGGGAATAAAAGCACCTTACATCATGTTAGTACCATATGTAACAAGACCACATGTCAATTTTTACGTCTACTAGAGATGTGGTTGAGATTGGTTAAACGTTCAGACATCGTGAAGAAAAATAATAATGGTTGATGGGTAATACCTCACACCCCAAACCTTTATCCGCATGACCGGATGGGGGATGAAATCACGTTACCTGCAATTTTTTCAACAACCCCCGATCAGCTCCCAGAAGCTCAACAAATCAGCCACAAAGTGAAAAAATAAGTTGCTCCCACTTCATACGTGAGAGAGCGCCAGATACAATAAATTATCGCTCAAATGGACACAAAAGGATAAAAGCAAACCGTGTCGTCCTATTAAACAGGAGTGATCATCGTTAACACCGTGCTTACCTATAAAGCTATTTATAGGTGAAAGAGGCTGCTCCTGTATGCTGTATGAAATAACTTCATTACCCACCAAGTTTTCACATAACTTCGCCAAATATTGCGGTAATTATGATGACCATGTTGATAACAATAATGAATTATTATAACTAGGTTCAAATTAGGTGGGTAGGTACACTTGAGGAGTGAAACAACGATGATCGTTATCGATGGCCGTAAATGCCAAATTAAAATAAACATCAATAAAAAATATGTTGTTGGGGTCTCTGAAGTGTAGGCAATTAAAAATTTTAACGGCCGTGTCATCCTCATGTCTCTCAAAGTCTGATTATGTAAATTACCATCGGACCGTGCATGATCCGGTTCGTTTTTTAGGGGTTTTTCAACATCACTGACCCGTGTGTGGAATGGAATTCCAGAATTTTCCAGGCCAGCATTAGCATGCGATTATTATTTATTTGCATTCTATCGAGCAACTGATTTAGGCAGGTAAGACGCGACATTCTCTCGATGACACAATCTTCGGCCAGACGCCGGCGCCTCCAAGTTTCCACACGCTTTTATTTTCATTTCCAACATAATGTGTGTATCACAGTCCACGATGATGTATTAATCGTCATTAAAGTGCCCATAAAAATTACATAAAAATAGAAGAGAAATGAAGAAGTGCAGAGGGAATGTTGCTAAAACGGAATTATTTCCCGAGTTTGGCTTCATGCTTATCAAGTTTTGGTTGAAAATGATTGAAGTACCTACCTACCTGGTTTATTAATGCATTGTCTCTGCTATACTTACAGGCCAGGTCATTCAAAAAAGATGTACACCCCTATTTTTCTCAAGATCTCGCGAGTTGCGGTGAAGACCGTTGGATTCAGCTGGTTTTTCTGATCAAATCTGATATGTCAACAAAACTACTTCACCAAAACTCTGAGTACGGGGGCACCTCAAAATTTTGGGCAATTTTTTTTACATTGCACAATATTGAATGATGTGTCATTGAAAAGCCCTTTAAAAGTTTCAATGGACAAGTGCGAAAAGTTTTCAAAAATTTCCAGCGGTTTTCATTTTATGACAGAAAACAAAAACCTGGAAAAACACGTTTTTATGTATAAAATGGGAATCGATGAGAATTTTTCCAAACTGCAAACTGCATTCAAAAGAACTCATCAAAACGGTCAGTATGATGTGTAACTCAATATGCAATGACTATTTTTAAATTTTGAGATTTTTCCGAAATGAAGATTTTTATGAGTAAAATTGAATTGCCTCAAAATTTGAAAACAGCTATTGCATATTGAGTGACACATCATACTGACCGTTTCAATGAGTTATATTGAATGCAGTTTTCTGTTTGAAAAAATCTCATTTATTCTCATTTTATACATAAAAACGTGTTTATCCAGGTTTTTGTTTTCTGTCATGAAATGAAAACCGCTGGAAATTTTCGGAAACTTTTTGCACTTGTCCATTGAAACTCATCAAGGGCTTTTCAATGACATATCATTCAATATTGTGCAGTGTAAAAAAATGCCCAAAATTTTGAGGTGCCCCCGTACTCAGAGTCTTTGTGAAGTAGTTTTGTTGACATATCAAATTTGATCATAAAAACCAGCTGAATCCAACAGTCTTACCGCAACTCGTTGGCCTCAATGGATCTTGAGAAAAATGGAGGTGGACATCTTTTTTGAATGACCCAGACCCTGTATGTATATCTAGCGACGCAGGTAGGTAATGACTTTGAACGGGGAAGGGGAAGGGCGACCTGATTTGAAGGAAAACCACCTAAAAGGCTGAAGGAGCATCCTAGACGACCAATTTTGCATATAATACCATATTAAACATCACTATGGCTATGGCTAAGACCTAAGAAGGCTCATTTCTTGTGCCGGGACTCGGAAAAATCGCACTTTCACGAGTTTCCACACTGCCGCATCAAAGTTTTCTTGGCCGAATCCCTTCATTCCGTTTACAACACAAGTTTTTGGTATCTCGCATTTCAATCGTAGAAACTGGCGGTCTGGGATTTACGAAAAAGTCAAAAGTAATATCATACCTGACAAACATCGTACAATAGTTATTGTGACTACATACCATGTAAGTTTTTCATGGTGAATGAACTTTGAACTTGGAATTAAAAAAAAATCGGTTGTGTCACCCAAAAACTTTCCCGGCGAGTAGCAAGGAACGGATGGATATTTTATTATGAGACGTACCTTCGGGTGGGAAGTTGGAATTTGAGTGAGTCCAGTCTTGATAAGCCAGACCGGTTATTCATTTTAAAGTGGAGAACTCTCGGAAAACTTGAAGAATTTTCAGAGAAATTGCATGAAAATGTTCAAGAATCACTTACCTTTGTTTACAAAAAGTTGGTATAAATCTGTTCACAAGCTTAAAAGTTAGAAATTCGCAGTTTTTCACAAGAAACCAAATTATGTAGAAGAAAAGCGAGTGAGGCAGTCAGACGAATTGGTACATGAATGAAGGTAAACGATCTGAAACTGGCACCGCAGAAAAATTGAAAGGGAATAGAAAATTTTGAAAATTTAAATTTTCCGGGAAAACTTCAAATCTTTTTCCAAATCATCTTATTGCCAAAGATCGTCAATTACGGCTTCACTTTAAGCTCCATCATTTGAGTACAGTCTCGAAAACCCAGGCCTGTTTTACATTTTCAACAGTAGGGAAATTATAATAGTAGTTTATATGTAATGAGTGCTGAAAGTGCATCTTTTCGGTATGAGCGCGACCGTGTAAAGAGTAATAGTATATTATATACCAAGGTTGAGAAAGTATTATTATAGCTGAAGCGCCAGTTTAGATCCCGAAGCGCAGCTGAGGGATATAAGGCGCTGAAGCTATAATAATTTTCTCGACCGTGGTTTATATAGAATTTTTTTTACTACTTCAAAATAGCAATCCAATTTGAGGAACAGGTTAATAATGATGTACTTCACGGCTAGTAGTAAAAAAAGACATTTATCTACTCCCGTATCGTACTGGCCACTTTTCGACAAGTAAACGCGTGTCGCGTGTCGTACTGGCGCTCGACTTTTATGACACTGAACGGCGTTGCTACCTCTAGAATTTTCCATTTTTTTTTTCAAATATTTGAGGCAAAATATTTAGATAAAATAGTATATTGCACTCGTTCAATAAAACGTTTCGTCACACTCCTTCCTTTGGGACCCTCCTCACTGCGTTCGTCGCAACCCAAAAACAGTCGTGTGACAAACTTCGTCTTATTAAACTCGTATACCTAATAACTGTGCTAATAATATACTATTATAGCACGAGATGCATACACTGCGTTATGTGCAATCGCAACTTTTTACAATAAAAAATGAGCAAAAATATCGAGAAAATTGTAATTATTTTATGCAATTTATTTATATTGAATGTTTATCGTATCATCACTTATTATGATCGCTTGATGTTGAACCTTCATCAATAATTATTAGGATCATAATATCACAGTAACTCATAATATCTTAGTTACTCATAATACGTTATAGCTGTATTACACTACACTACACAATTTCTTGTACAACTTCTTTTACAATCTGTCAGTTAAACAGTCAAGTTCATTGTTTTCTTGACACTATTTTGGCAGATTGTACAAGAAATTGTGTAGTGTAATACAGCTAAGATACAATAGTTTCCCCCTGCACCTTGCACTCTTGTTCTCGCACTCGCCACTCGCGACACAGCCGATATTCTTTTTCATAATGTACTCTTGACTTGTCTGGCAGCAAATCTAATCTTGCACTATCTGCTACCTCCATAATATTTGCGGGAACATCAAAATTTTCCATGATAAATCCCAAAAATGCACAAACTGACTTTCCTCTTTGAAAACTGTCGAATTTTTGTTATGACAGAAAATAATGAATACCTGTATGATTGTTGATTTCTTTTTACATCGCCATCGCCGCTCATGATGATGATCGATGCAGATTTTGACTACACTGAAATACAATTTGATTCTAATTCTGTGATGATACGATAAATCTTTGAATATAACTTGAATATTAGTGATATTAACACACTCGGACGTTGTCCAGGTGACTCGGCTGTCGCCTCGTCACCTGACACCTGTCCTCGTTTATTAAAAATCGCATAATATTCTCATTATACCGGGTGTTTATGAATGTCTGTGATCGCATTGCCTTTGGAATCCGCTTTCGATCACTACAATTGCGCCTCTTACTGCGTTTTTCGGCCTGACCCATGCCTGCCGCGATCATAGTTTCTTATCAACACCCCGTATTAATAGCTATCCAGTTGCCATGGAAAAACAAAAGACAGTCTTGACAGCCTTCAAAATTTATTTCGCTGCAGAATGTCCGACGATTCAGCGATGTCGACGTCCCCCGAGAAATTATGGAAGCTGGAGTCCTTTTGTCTTCCTTTCCTACTCTTTTGCGTTCACGATTCGTATTTCTCGACTGCGGTCACAATAAGTGACGTTGGTCTGACATTTGCGTTGACATAACAGTGCCAAAAAATGAGCCTGGAAGCATAACAGTGCTAAAAAGTGGCATAAGAGTGCCGAAATGTGACATAAAGAGATCTGAAATCTGTCGAAATACTGAAAAATACCACTTTCAAAACGGTCGCTTCGTTGATGATAAAGTAAGCATTAAGGGGCGATTGCACATAAAGAAAATTCTTGAAAAATGTGCTAGAGCCAGTAAGGTATCTCTGGCTGGTAATTGTTTAAAAAACAATTGGTAAAAATATGTTCACGGGATAAAAAGTTGGAAAATTTGCAGTTTTTCCAGAGATGAAAACTCGGAAACGGACGTCTTGAGTTCAGAGCTTCAACAGCGAGTAGTAATTGGCGATATACCCAAGCGCGAATAATTATTGGCGTGTATTTATAGTAGTACGCACTAATAAACCGTTGTGTGTGTTTAAACTTTGTCTAAATTATCATGAAAGAACCCTAACGCGAAATCCGTAACATTATGTTATAGGCCGGTATGTCTCTGGGTGAAAAGATACCAGAAGACTTTGTGTGAACCACTATAAATTCCTTCTTACAGGAAGCTAGATGTGAAGCGAGATGCCATTCGGGACACTTTGGCTCCGGGGGAAAATGCCCACAATGACGTGAACATGACCTCTTGAGGGCTACTGCAATACTTCCACTAGCGTTGTTGACAGACATAAACGCCGAGCTTTCCGCGTACCACTATATTTTTTGGTGGTCCCCCCATTGAGTGAACGAACACAAATGCCAAGACTTCTGGTGGATCTACTAGACCGCTGGACCACAAAATCACCGCCTGATTTAACCGGGGGCTCCGCTGTAGGTACACAAATACCTTAAACTGGTAAATAAATTTATGATTATGATTATGATTATATCAATGCCAATGCCAGAGATTTTCACAGGTAGAAAACAGAGAAAACTAATTGTTTTATTTCAAGAATGGGGCACGTAGGGCGAATTTGACTTTTGAAAATAAGTAAGATTACAAAATTCACTACCCTCGGTTTTAAGTCTCGCTTGCGGTTCGGAAATGCGTCAAATTACCATGACATTGTGGCGGAAAACTAACTACTCAAGGACGGAGTTGAACTGGTAAAATAAGCGTTGCGGAATCAATCCCTGTGGGTTTATTACTTTATTCCTTGACAGAATCTCACCATTCAAGTCTCTTTCGAAAGCTACAAGGATGTACTTTAGTTTGAGCCCATTGGCATTTTCGAAATTGATTTTTTTGTTTGATTTCTGGATTTTGGAAATGCCAACGAGCTCAAACCAAAGTACATTCTTGTAACTTTCGAAAGAGACCTAAATGGTAAGATTCTGTCAAGGAATAAACCCACAGGGATTGATTCCGCAACGCTTGTTTTACCAATTGAACACCGTCCTCAAGGACGGAGTATATTGGTAAAATAAGCGTTGCGGAATCAATCCCGTGGGTTTATTCCTTGACGGATTGTTACCATTTTGGTCTCTTTCGAAAGCTACAAGGATGTACTTTGGTTTAAGCCCATTGGCATTTCCGAAATCTGAATTTTTTTGAAAATTTTGACATTTAAAAAAATTATTTTTGGATTTTGGAAATGCCAATGGGCTCAAACCAAAGTACATTCTTGTAGCTTCCGAAAGAGACCTAAATGGTAAGAATCGGCCAAGGAATAAACCCACAGGGATTGATTTCGCAACGCTTCTTTCACCAATATGACTCCGTCCTTAAGCCAATCAGGCCGCTGTATTTGGCTATTTGCACCGCCGCGGCGCCACTTTGCGCTACCTGGCTTGAAATTGAGCATTAGCTATCTAGATTCCCAAAAGGGTTAATAGCAAACTCATCTAGTGACACGTGATTCGCATTTCTTGAATTTATGCGGCATTACTTGTTCCCAATTAAAATTCACGAACAAGAATTCCTCTCTTGTACCCTGGCTAAAAATACTTCTGTGGCTCTCTGGCAATAACTCAAGTTAACAAGTAGTGACACGCGTTACATTAATTTTGTATCATCACAGTGGATGCCTTAATCGCCAAAAAAACAAGTGCCATTTGCGGCCGCAGAAAGCAGAGAACATGGAAAGGTGTTGTCCTATCCATCACACCTCCAGTTCGAGTAAGTCAGGTCCACGTGCTCCGTCCTCTTTCTCCCTCTTGCCAAAAATTTTTCTCACCGCTTTTGCATCATCGTGGCACAATAAAGCTGTCATCGTTGTCCAATAATTTCTTTTACCTACGCTCGCCACATCGTTCGAATTCCCGATAACACGCCATGCGTAAAAGAGGGTATTACACAAAGGGGACACCACTCGATTTGCGTGGGCCCCGGGTGTATTTTTAGCCTTGCTGTATGTAAATTCGGTAACTGGTCCTTATAAATTTTCGAGTTGCCTTCGACTTGTTTATCCCTGGCGTCGTCGTGTGACTCGTGCAGGGGCGGCGAGTTATAGGGTGCATCGGGGCACATGCACCCATGCAAAGTGATAATACGGGTGCATTGCACCCATGCATGCAAGCTTAAGAAATTGAAATATACGTTCTTCAAACCTGAATTGATCACTTTGACACAATATAATTATCACACAATAATCACTTTGAAAATCACATATGCTAGGTAATACGTTACCTACTGCATGAGCATCTAGGTACTTGGTTTCATTATTTGATTTAGTATTTTATTCTGTTTTATTAATGAGACCTATAGTAAGTCGTTAGCATCGAGTCATTACCTTGTCTTTGTTCAATTTCTAATGGTTTTATATCCGAAGAATTGTTGACCACGCCCACTTTTCTCGAAAAATTTTCGCCTGCGGCGCTGTTGCTTGCTTCGCTCGCTACCCTAATTGCTTTTTCTGTATGTTTCATTTTTTGCACCCATGCAAAGTTACAAAGCCCGCCGCCCCTGGACTCGTGTATATGTTTCTTTTCTCCGGCTCTTGTGCCACTGACCTACGCCACTGATGTTTCCAGTTTGTCTAACATCCCTACCATAAAATAACTCGTGTTTTCCAAATTCAAAATGAAAACAAAGAAACCGGGGACAGATGACAGACCTCTACCTACTAAAATAATATCTCACGACCGTTTTCGCAATCATGTATGCGCAACTATAAAACCGATGGAATTTCTTCACTGCATGGGGTCCCTGCACGATTTTTACTTCTCATCGAATTATTCAAAAAATGAAAAGTATGGTAATCGCGGAAAACAAATCGTCGTCATGTCTGTCGCGGGACTTTCCATCGTACCATCCTTTCTGCAACGTCCTTGAAAATAATAATTTTAACTCCATATCGAGCTCCATATGAAATGATCAAATCAAATTAATTAGCTAGTCCAGGAAAAATGGACAAAAAAACTTGGATTGGTTGGAAAAAATTTGTAACAGGTTGAATTTTTGCATGCACCTTAGTATTGTGACCCTCAATAATTTCTTCAAGTTCCCCATCGATATCGTTGCCGCTAGTAAAGTAACGCGAGGTCAAAGGTCGCGAAAAACAGTTTTCCACATATATCTCGAGAACAACAACCTTTATCGAAAAAATGCACAAAGCTAATTGGTAGCTAGACCAATTTGCTATAAATGGTTATTTGAAAGTTTTCAGTATCGGCAAACCATCACATAAATATAGAATTTATTTATTTCCGATAATGGTAAATACAGGTAGATAATAATGTCACGGAAGAAATTTACTAAAAGATTGTTGTGTTCCCAGTAAGTGATATGACATCTGCTCCGCAAAATTTCACACGAAAATTCTCCTAGGAGAAAATTCACATGTGAAATGTACACTTCATAAATATATGAAATTCTTCCTTCCTTCCAATCGGTTGTGTCACCGCGAAACTTTCCCGACTAGTATTAAGAAACCTATATGGAATTGTTGTTGTTGAAACGTCCCTTTGGATAGGAAGTTGGAATTAGAGAGAAAGATTGAGAATAATTTGCAGGGAATTGAAAATTTTGTCAGGAATTGAAGATTGAGGGAAAACCTCAATATTTTTCCGAGTCATCTTATTGTAAAAATCGTCAACTAAGGCTTCACTTTAAGCCCCACCATCTAAGTCTGGTCCCGATAACCCAGTAGTCGGGGTGGTACGCGACATAAAATAGCAAAATACCGCAAATGAATTAGACGGGATGCCCTTTGGTATGATGACTACTTATACCAAGGTGATTAATTTTCGCCAAGGATGCGTCAACATTTCCCACTCAGAAAAAAAGATGGCGACGATTTTTGACAGGAGCGGATTTTTTATAAAACATATGCGTGTGACACATGTTTTCTCACTAATTTTGACCTCCTGAATACGAATATGAAGTTTATTTTCACATTGGAAATGAACTTGACCTAATATTTCACATCTGAAAACCGCAAAAATAGCAGACTCTCGCTAATTTTTGAACTGAAAATTTTATGTATCATCAACGGCGATTTCCAGCCTTGAGCTGGCTGTATAGATCCCATAGAACATGTTAACAGTCTAAGTTCTGCAAAATAACTCTTAAAACATCGCCAGGGTGCGCCTCAAATCATACCAAAAATGGGCGCTGGGAGCACACTTTGCTGCGGCTGGATGGGGAATGTAAGTGTGAAAGGAAGAATGTTGTGCAATATGTTTTACTGTTTAATATGACATACCAAGCATTCATCAACATACCATAGGGATTTGAAACAAAATATCGTACAAACAAATTTTCATGATTTGTTAATAATTTTTTTTATGACAGGTACAATTGATACCAAAAAATGTAGCTCAGATTTTGATGATGTTCTTTATCAAGGTAAATACATCAAGAGACCATTCTCACCTGGAATAACCACCCTAGCTCAAAGTTTCATATAATATAAAGCATTTTCGTCAGATCCGCGATTGCCAAACATCAGAAAAGCGTCTAAATTGATAATTTGAGTCCTTCTTTGAACTTGTTCTGGAATGCAACATACGGCTGATGGTTAAGCTTTGGCTTGAGTGTTCTGTCTCGCTTGTGAACTCATTCAGGTGTCTGCTGGACTGGATATGCACCAACGGCAAAGGTTCAGTAGGACCTTCAGTGTTATTCGTATTTCTATGGCACCAACTTCAAATTTGTTGTCTTGTGTGTGTCAGAATAATGCGAGAATGAACGTAATGAGCTATTAATGACGGCTCAAAAGCGTCTAGGACGTGAACAAGCCAAAGAGCATGAAACATACACCATGTATCATAGGTACTATAGTTGCAAAATAAGAGTCGTAATGTTGAAAAGGTCTTGGTGCCTACCTGATCACTTTTCCATATGTTTTCCATGTCCGTTTTCTATGCCTGTTCACGTCCTAGGTGTTTTTGCGCCTTGACTGATAATACTATAGTTTCATTCTCGCAAATTCCAACACACACAAGACAACAAATTTTAAATTGGTAATAACACTGAAGATCCTACTGCCCTTCGCCGTTGTGCATATCCAGTCCGAAAATTTCTAGACACCTGAATGAGTTCATGGGCGAGATAGAAGTACTCGTAGAAAACTTTGAACCAAAGATTCACCATCAGCCGTATGTTGCATTCTAGAACAAGTGTAAGGACAAAACTTCAAAATCAAAAGACGCTTTTCTGATGTTTGGCAACCGCAAGTCTAACGAAAAATGATTTAATTATGAGTCGCTATGCCGAAACTTTGAGCTAAGGTAGTTGTTTCAGGTGAAAAAGGTTTCTTGATGTATTTACCTTGATGGAAAACATCATCAAAATCAAAGCTACGTTTTTTAGTATTATTGAAAAAAAAGTTATCAACAAATCATGAAAATATATTTTTTTCATTGTCATTGTATGTTGATAAATGCTCAGTATGTGTAAGCTTACTATATAAAACAGTGGAATGTATTGCAAAAACATTTTCCATTTCACACAATCCCTTAAATCAGCCGCAGAAAAATGTGCTCTCAGAGCCCATATTTTGTATGTTTTGGGGCGCACCCTGGCGATGTTTGTAGAGCTATTTTGCAGAACTTGCACTGTTAACTTGTTCCGTGGGATCTATTTAGCGAGCTCAAGGCTGGAAATCGATGTAAATGGCATACAACATTTTCAATTCGAAAATAAGCGAGAGCGAGAATATTTCGTAGGGCTCACCCATATACCTTGTCAAGGTTTGAACTGCAGTTTTTTCAAATTCATGGAACGTGCAAATTTCATCTTGAAAATATTACCATCGGAAAACCGGAGCCGTGTCGATTTTGGAGACGAGTCTACACGACGCCCAATCCAATCTACTTTCAATATCAGACGGAATTTTTTATAAAAAAATGATCTCCGATCAGGAATGAATTTCTGAGTCGAATACTTCATCAAAAGCGTGTCGTCCCGGTCATAATACGGGCGAAAGGCCCCCTCAGGTGGCAACGGCTAGGAAAATTTTTGAAAATTCATAACGCTCGACTAGAGAATGGTGGAAAACTTCAACTGAAGAGTCAATTTGACTCTTTTGTTGTGTTGCCTCTTGATGGCAGTAGAGGTAAATCCATAAAAATTGAAGATAGCATCGTTAAGTTGCAAGGTCCTGCCAATCGCAGACTTTCACTGTAGTTTTGTAGAAAAGATACGTAGAGAAGAAATCAATTTATGATATTGAATCCAAGTTGTCATGATTGTTCTTCTTTGAAAACTGCTTCTGAATACAGGACCGGAGTTCGAGTGAAGTCATACAGAGAAGCATGGGGCTTATTTTGATCGTGACCCCCCTATTGTCAAAACAAATTTTGCCTGTACCTACCCCCCTTTTCACCCTTGTCACCTCAATATCAAGGGCGCTTGACCGGTGAACCGCAGTGCCGGATCTAGGCTTTTTTTTAAGGGGTGCAAAATTCAATTTTGCCGTCCCCCACCGATACGTGAGAAGCAGAAGGGGCTCTGGGGAGCGGAGGCCTCCTGTAGCGTCCCAGCTGAAATTTTTCCGATTTTAAGGGGGCCGTTTGAGGAAAATACCCCCCTTTCTCAAAATTGTTCACCGTATGAAAACATACAAATTGCTGAAGTGCTGCAGAGTATTTTTTGTTGCCTTTCTTCCAAGTACCTTGCTTTTCTTGATTTTTAATAGTGAGAAACATACCTAAAAAATTATATATATGTTACCAAAATAAGAAATAGATTATTTTAGTAGTAATAAGTATATTGATACTTTGCTCTAGGCGCCAAATTGGGTTGATACGCCAAACGCCAGTGTTATGTCGACCGCCTGCCGCCCACTCCCGCTGTTGCGAAAAACTGTTCTACGATGTATTGTCGTTTTCGGGAATCCTATTCAAATAATTTCACAGAAAGATGAATAGCAGAATATTACTTTCATAATTTTTTTTATTGAAATAAAATTGGACCTTATTTTGCCGCCCCTTCATTCTGCCGCCCAGTGCATATGCCCCGGTTTGCCCCCCCCCCTTCCTAGATCCGGCGCTCGCTTTCTGCCAAATTTGCTTCCAATCAATCGGATAGATCTTGAACAAATAAAAATGGTAAAAGTTGGAACTTTGACAGTTTTTAATATTTGACAGATGACAGATAGGGCAATACTTTGAACTGTTTTGAATACCGTTTTTCAAGGGCTTCCAAATGACATATTAGAAGTCAAAGATTACTGGTTCGGCAGCTATCGTGTCAGAACGATTCGATTGTTACGTTCCTGGTTCTTTGAACCGCTATATCTCGTGAATGATTGCCGATACAAAAAACTTTCAAATTATTTCTAATAGCAAATCGTTTTAGCTACAAACTAGCCCTAATATTTTTTCGATAAAAGTCGTCGTTCTCGAGATATATGCGAAAAACTGTTTTTCGTGACCTTTGACCTCGCGTAACTTTATTAGCGGTAAAGATATCAATGGGGATTTTTAGAATCTGTTGAGGGTTACAATACTAAGGTGCATGCAAAAAATCAGCCTGTTACAAATTTTTTCCATGTGAATGTCTATTTTTCCTGGACTAATCTCCCAGAATCATTTTTCGAATTGTGGCGGCTGTGATCAACCATTTTATCGTATCATCGTTGTTTGTGTGCCTACAGCGGAGCCACCGGTTACATCAAGCGGTGATTTTGTGGTCCAGCGGTCTAGTAGATCCACCAGAAGTCTTGGCATTTGTGTTTGTTCACTCAATGGGGGGGACCACCAAAAAATATAGTGGTACGCGGAAAGCTCGGCGTTTATGTCTGTCAACAACGCTAGTGGAAGTATTGCAGTAGCTCTCAAGAAGTCATGTCGCGGCATTTGGCTTCGAGGCGATTTTCGAACAATCCCTTCGAACACCTTTCGCGTACATTTCCAAGTTCTTCTCGAAGCGGCGCCTCCGCCAATTGGGCTGATGTGTCCTATTCACATGTTGATATCTCCCATGTTCTGAGTGAAGGGGGTAGAATAGCGGCTAAAAGTTGAAATAATGTCGCATTGTGTGTATAAAGATCCCTGGTATAAAGTTACTTTGCACCACTGTCACTCAATGACATTGCTGTTATAGACGACCATACACCCATTCAGTTTTACCTGGTCTGCGCGCGCATCTGCACGACTCGGTGCCATGATAACGGTGCAGGTGAAATGGTGAAAATGACATCCTTGGAAAAATTCAAGTCAAAGTGTCAAACAGTTGAAGTGATGAGTGTACGGTACTTACGCGTGATCCCTGGTACGGTTGCGGACTCATAAAAGTTTACACCGATGACAATCGTGTGGCCATGCCCATTCAAAATTACGTCAAAACTGAATTAGCATGGCCACTCGATCGCCGTTGGTGTAAACTTTTATGAGTCCGCAACCTTACATACCATGTATGCTCCCTGCAAACATCACCTTGAAAGAAGAGTGGTTAAAATCAACAAGATGTGGTTGGAAGTCCCCAATCGCGGAAAACACGGACAGTAGTTAGTAGCTCCCAGACCCCCAGTTCATCTGAGTGTTTCTGTCCGCGATAGTGTGACAAGTTCTTACAGGTCGGCCTGTCTTCGGCTACTGTCACCTTCTGGGAGCATTCATAGGTCATAGTCGTAGTTCTCTAGGCCCTCGAAGAGTTGCTGTCGGTGACAAAGGATGCAAAGCTTCTTCCATGAGGTTGACCCGGAATACATGTTCGGTAATAGGTGGGAATGCTGCTGACCTGTATGTTTTGCGGTTACACGGTCTCTGCCTCTCCTTCCTTTAAAGGGGTAGCTTCCTGGCACACATCTTGTTCCATGTTGAGTGGAGGTCACCTCATCATTCAGCATGTTCTCACTAGCGTCAACGTCAAAATGACGGACGGCAGTTGAAGTCTTAATCCACATGCTCCGTCAAAATCAAGGATGTCATATAATGTCATATTATGTGGTTTTTGAAAATAGATTCACGTCTTCTCCGCAAAGCTGAACGTTATGGGGTACATGCCCAGCACCTATTCCGTCCATTTTTTCTCCCAGAAGCGAGTTCTTGATGGCACTCTCGAGGACTTTAAAATGGGCACTGGACGTTATTGTTCAAGACACAAGCTGAGGCGCAAACACAGTTTTCACAGTAATGGGCATAATTTCACCACAATTTTCGTAAAACTCGTGATTTTCAGTCTATTTGACACTCGATTTGACAAACGGTAAAGTTGTTGATCTTGTCGTCAAGCTTAAACTTTCAAACATCGATGCAACCAACTGCCAAGTTCTAGGGAGTTTTCAAATTTCAGATTTGAAAACTTAGAGACAAAATCTCACAGCCAACTAGAATCACAGTACAAGTGAACCTACTATACTACTGGCTGGATAAGAAACTTCGCCGCCATCTTGAAGCTTGATTTGAATCTGTGACCGTCGGGATTGTCATAGTGACATTCGTGATGGACGCCGCCAGCCTCTTGTGCATCCATGGCGAATTATCGTTGATTATGCCGCGCAAGCCCAATAGTGTTCGCAACAAGCGGACCCCGCAACATAACACACTTTTTGTTGCAGGTAATTGACTAATTGCTATCATTTTACAAGACCGGGCCCATACCGGGCCTGGCAGCAAACTTCTGAACGACTGTTTCGAGACGTCAGTGGTTTCGAGCGTGCTCCGACTGAACGTGACTATGGTTACGGGTGGCGGACCAGTCGCGGACAATAACACTTTGACCGTCGGGATTGTCAAATCTCGGCTTCACCTTTCTACGTCAAAACCGGCGAAGCTTCTTGTCCAGTCAATATAGACGTCCTTGATCAAAATTGAACCATACAGGGAATATCAGGAGCGCAAACCTCATGCTGAATTTCCCTAGATGGTCGTTCAGATGCGCGCGCAACTCACTTTGTGTCTCTTTTCTCACACAGATTTCTGTATAAGTCTGTCTCTCTCGTTTTCACCGAATAGGTCTATTGTCAACATATCATGCCGCGAAAAGTCAAAATGGTTGTTAGATGTGTTGTCCGATACCTACAGTGGGACAATTAATGCGGCTCCTCTCTGATTCTGACGTCCGGGCATCCTACCATCCTACCCCCGACGGAGCAGGAAGAATGTTCGCTCATACCCCAAGCAGCAGCGTCACAATAAGGCACTTGTTTCATTATACCTACATCTACCTTTACTTGTTCTTCACCTTTGCTCACCGATTCCTGTTCTTCCCACGAAGCGGACAATTCTTTATGAAACTTGAAAATAAGGCAATCCGTTGTTGTGAAGGTGTAGGTGGTTCCTGAGACGGGTGGCAGAATTCAAGAGTAACTTGAAAGTAACTTGTAAAGTAGGTAACTAACTAAACCGTGCAAAAATTTCGATTGCATAATTTTCGGTTTTAATGAATTTTTCCCGCCACAAGATGGCTGCCGAATGCGGATTGAAATGAGTAGTGACAGCCGAACTGTCAGTGACATCAAAGTGACATAACAATAGAGACCAATCGCTTTCCTTTTACATCTCAGCAAAGATTCTGACCTAACTTACATAGGTAAGAATCTTATCTAATCTGGGCAAATGTGGTAGTCTAAAAGGAACGCTGAAATCTGACTTCGCCAAGTGAAAACATATATCACTATAAACTTACCCTTAGATAATTCAAGGAAACGCGGCATTGTGTGATTGTCCTTTTTGACGTTTCTTCCACTTTTGAATCCAACTCAGTAACTAAGTATGGCCACGAAGGTACCTTGACAGGGGTGAGGGGGAAGTAAAATTCTGAGTTCGCCTGACTTGATCGCTGACAAAAGGAACGTCCTCTCAACTCAGTCAAAGTTAGTCAAAGTAAAGTCAGATTATATCAGATTTATGGTAAAAGGAAAGTGCTTATTGTCAGAGCATTCCGTTTTTGGCAGACATTTTATGGCGGGAAAATTTAATTAAACTCGCGAATAGGTAAGTACCGCGGTCTCTGATTACTGACAAACCATTAATATCTGAAAATTGAATATTTATATTTCATACAAGCACCTGTTATTAATAGGATCTCAGTGTTGTAGCATTAGGCAGTAGGTACGTACCGAATACCGATAAAGATAAAAACCAACTTTAGCGTTTGTGTTTCTTGCATTCATGAACTCTAATCCTGGCGTCGAACAGACTTTGCATTGTAACCCTCTGGCGCGACAAGGGATGAAATAGTAAATGGGTTTCGTAGACGAGAATGAGTAGCGCACGCGATATCCTCTGACCTGCCACAGAAAAATCACATAAATTAAGTTTTAGGGTTTTTTCGGTGCCAGCATATTGATTTTATGTGTCTGATGGCATAAAACATGTTGATGTTTTTTGATTGATAAACCAAGATAATTGATGTACGAGAAGGCAATAAAATTGTCGTAAAACTTTGTTCAGAGATAGATAGCTGGCTTGTTGGGCAATTCCTCTCAACAACTTACATTTTCTGACATTTGTGAGATTTTAGAGACAGACTTTGGGCTCCTAGCTCCTATTATATTTTGCAGATGTTTCTACAGTACGATGATGGTAAAGTGATGGTATATGAAGTGCCTGCTCTTCACCGGGACTTTTTTGGGAGGAGGTACGGTGGCGCCACGAGGCAAGGCACACGCGCTGCTAACAAGCGCTCTAAACAAGGACTCGCCCCAAATTTTAGCGAAAAAGCCTGATGGTGCCAAGCTGATGTGTATGTGTGTGTATGAGTGAATAAATATTTATTTAAAATGTCGATGGGTCAAGTGATGGTGAAATTTTCCGCACTTCCGTGCTTCAATTAAGACAACTCTAATTGGATTCGGTTTAGTGACTTTTGACTTGGTGCATGCTGTTTACATGTAAAGGCCCGGGAGTTAACAAAAGTGTTTAGAAATTACTCATGATCTATTATCTAGAATTTAGTATTTACGACTTCTCTTCAAGATTCCCTTCAGGGTCTTGAAGCAATTTCGAAAATTTTCTGCAAGATCATGTTCTAGAAATTTAACAAAAGCGTAGCTATAAGAAAAAATATCACTGGGCAAGCAACCCGCAGTTATACAATTACCAGGTTTTTTTTTTCGGTTATCCGGAAAATACAGATATATGAACTAAATTTTCAACCGCACAATGACACTGATATTCAAGTTCTTCAGATTTCGGCATTCTCCACAAAAAATTCAGACTGAAGAAATAACGTGTATTCTGCAAATTTCGGTTTAAATCGGTGCAAAACAACCCAATAGTTCTGTTAAATTGTGAAAAATTATAAAGTTGATGTCGTTGTGCTGCAAACAGTTGAATTTCTATCTTGCTTTTCCAAATAAAAACAATAAACTACTGTGAAACTGTTCAACCAGGTTGCCTACCCACTGGTGTCTGTTCTTAATCAGCACGCAAAAACGCTTCTCGAAGTTTTAGTATATTGTTACGATATCTCGCGTACGGGTTCGAATATAATTGAGACCATCGTTTTAAAACACACGCTGTTTATTTCTGCGTACTACAATAACTACACGCCAACAATTATCTACTTGGACTATCGCTGTGATTATCCCTCGCTTATCCGTTCGCTGTCTCTTCCAATTCAATACTGCTCTGAGCTGTCGGCTGATGCCTTATATAAGGCCTCCGAATAGTGTTCCCGAACTTTCTGTCTACTTCCAGCAAATTCCATAGTGGTCCGGCATATGCGGTTTCTAGACCATTCCTGAATAATCACACACATTACCCGTATGATTCTGCCGAGTTCTGGAACGGCGCCTCAGCCAAAATGGACAGATGAGTCTCGATTGTCTCGAGAGCTCCGCGCATTTGTACACTGCGACTGTGAAAAATTCCAGAAAGATCGCGTGTTTACCGCTGCTCAAGATCGCCGCTCGTAGCACTGCCCCCCCCCCCTTGAGCCTGTTTGTCCCGCATAGGCTCATTGTTACTCCTGGAGTAACGTGCAAGGCGATCAAGGTGGACAACTTTCATCTTGGCTCTCGGGGCTCGCTGGATTCTGTACACGACGTCATTGATCCTTTTGACTACTGTGTACGGTCCTTCCCACGACGGATGCAACTTCGGAGACCTTCCCTTCTTGCGTTGAGGATGGTACAGCCAGACCAGGTCACCAGCCTGAAATCCCGTGGAGTTCGCCTTCAAGTCGTAACGGGTCTTCATTCGGTCGGTCGCGATTCCAATCCGGTTTCGAACCAGCTCGTGGATGTCACACATTCTTCGCCTCAAGTCGTCGACGTATTCGGGGATGTCTTTAGGATTATTCTCCGGCGTGCCAAATTGCAAATTGCAGGGGAGGCGAAGCTCTCGGCCAAAAAAACACGTGCTGGTGTTTCTCCTGTGGTGTCGTGAACAGCAGCGCGATACGCTATCAGGAAAATCGGCAGATGACGATCCCAGTCTAGCTGATGCTCGTCGACGACCTTTGACAGGTGGTGCTGCTCCATCGGCCGGTTGAACCGTTCAACCATTCCGTCGGACCGTGGGGGAAGGGGCGTCGTCCTGGTCTTCTGTATTCCGAGTAGAGTACAGATACCTTGGAACGCGTTGGACTCGAAGTTTCGTCCCTGGTCTGAGTGTAGCTCCAGAGGTACTCCGAAGCGGCTTATCAGATTGTCCACCAGCACCCTTGCCACTGTAGAAGCCTCTTGGTTGGGTGGGGCGTACGCTTCCGGCCACTTGCTGAAGTAGTTCACGGCAACCAGGATGTATTTGTTGCCATCTTCCGTTGTCGGGAACGGGCCAGCCACATCAATCGCGATGTGATCAAAACGCGCTCAAACATTGTAAGTCTTCAGCTCCCCTCGGCTGCGAGTTCTTGGACCTTTGCTGGCTGCACAAACCTCGTACTGGCGACACCATGTTCCCATATCGTTCCGGCAGTTCACCCAGTAGAACCGCTCGCGCACCTTGGCCAACGTCTTGTTCACCCCAAGGTCCCCTCCAGTGACGCCATCGTGCATCTCCTTCAGGACCTCTTTTACTCTCTTCTTGGGGAGTACCAATTGAACCACCTCCTTCTTTCCATCAGGACTCTCCCAGGCCCTCTTCAGCAGCCCATTTTCCATCCTCGGAGAATTCCACTGAGCCCAAAGAGCCTTGAATTCAGGTCCTTCACCAGAGATCTCGGCCCATTCCGGTTTGTCGTGGCCAAGTTCCTTCCTTTCAGCAAGCGTACCGATGACTGGGTGCTCACGCTGCTCCTTCTTGAGCTCAGCCGTAGTCCAATTTCTCGGGGTTTCGACAACGATTGCCTTGATTTCGACGTTCCAATTCTGCTGGTCTACCCTCTTGCAGTACTTACAGTCCTCGTTGCATGGTCTTCGAGAAAGAGCATCCGCGTTGCCATGACTTCTTCCAGGACGGTGTTGGACCTTGAAGTCATATTGTTGCAGTTTCTCGATCCACCTTGCCAACTGTCCCTCGGGATTCTTCAACTGCAGTAGCCATTTCAGGGCAGCGTGGTCAGTCCTCACCAAAAATTTCCGGCCATAGAGGTACTGGTGAAAGTGATCGACAGCTTTCACTATGGCCAGTAGCTCCCTACGCGTCACGCAGTAGTTTCTTTCGGGCTTGGACAACACCTTGCTGTAGTACTCCACTACTCGCTCTTGGCCCTGCTGGTGTTGTGACAGTACTGCTCCAATTCCGGTGTTGCTGACATCAGTGTCCAGGATGTACTGTCCTTGAGGAAAAGGGTATGCCAGAATAGGACTCGAGCACAATGCAATCTTCAGAGTCTTGAATGAGTTTTCGCACTCCTTGGTCCACAGGAATGGCGCACGGTCTTCGTTCAGTTTGTGCAAGGGCTTAGCAATGTCAGTGAACTCTTCCACAAATCGTCTGTAGTAGGTGCATAAGTCCAAGAAACTTCTGACTTCACGCTGATTTCTTGGTCGTGGCCATTCTCGGACAGCATCCAATTTCGCTGGATCGGTTTCGATTCCTTCAGACGACACAACGTGCCCCAAAAATTTGACTTGCTTCTGGAAGAGCACGCGTTTCTTTGGGTTGAGCTTGAGATGTGCACCTCGAAGACGTCGAATTACCTCCCGGAGGTTTTTCAGGTGCTCCTCGAAGGTTCGACCGATGACCATCACGTCGTCGAGGTAGACTAGGCAAGTTTTCCATGTAAGACCTCGCAAGACGCACTCCATTAGACGTTCAAACGTGGCCGGTGCGTTGCAAAGTCCAAACGGCATCACAGTAAACTGATAAAGGCCGCTACCGGCGGAAAACGCCGTCTTCTCTTTGTCGTCGTTGTGGAGTCCTACTTGCCAGTAACCACTCTTCAGGTCAAGCGTCGAAAACCATCTCGATCCAGACAGCGTGCTCAAAGTGTCGTCAATCCGAGGAAGTGGATAGCTCTTCTTGCTTCGCCAATGGTAGGCGCCGGGGAGCCTGTCGGATCGGTACGGCGTTCTCAGTGTTGATCCGATGTTGGATCACGCTGGTCCTTCCGGTACGGTTACCTTCCATCGCAAAGGCTGCAGATATGACTCTGATCGGGATTTTTGTCTTGTCCATGTTAATCAATGTCTTAACCATGATGCAGCTGGTAGCTGTGTCGGGTTCAGCAATGCCGGCGACATGTCCTCCAGGTTATCCGTTCAGTGTTGCCCACACAATTTTCTCAGAGTTGGCGGCTACACGAACGGTTTCAGTCGAAAGTAGGCGGATTTCTTCAGCGGCCTTCATGGATGTTCTAAGCGCCAATTCTTCGTTTCCGACCTTCAGCGTCCTCTGTCTAACATCCAGGATGAATCCATATTTATCCAAACGAGCGCCGTCCCTCAGTGGCACAATGCGTTGCTTTCGAAGTATCCCTTGGCGAACGATTGAGATCGTGGCTCCCGTATCGATTACGAACACGCAATCGTCCTCGTCAAGCTTTCCACTAAGAAGAAGGCTATTGGGTGACTTCCGCAGCAGTGAGACGGAGTAACTCCTGGGGCATTGAGGACTGCCAGCCAGCGTGCGCCCCTTAGCACCAGCTGGAATTAGTTTTTTTGATAGCGTCTATCAGGGCTGGGAGTTCTCCGTCCCGGTGTGGAACGGTCACTTGAACTCGACCTTTGCCTGCAGGCCCGAAGCAGATGTCCCGGTTTTCTACAGCCGAAGCAACGCGGCCTTCCTCCAGCTCTTGGCTCGCCTTGGGGTTTGTTCCGAGATAAGACACCGAGAATTTCTTCGAGTATTTCCTCATCTCCTTCACAGATTTCTCGGAAGTATGTGATGCTCCGGATTCGTCAAAGTTCACCTCTCTAAGACGATGAGGGCGCGAATAGCTTGGATGAGTGCGTCGCTGATGTTGGCTGGATTGCTGATGATGACCATCTGACGCAGATCTGGATCTCGTAGTCCGCCCGCGAAGGTTTCTTTCGCGATGTCTTCCAAAACATCCGCTGGATGCGCTGGATAAGCTAGGTGAACCAGCCTCAGGACTTCGGATTCGAATTCCTGAAAGTTTCTCCGCTCTTTTGTGTCCTGGCCTTCAGCTGGGTTTGATGGATCTGCCGCACATGATTGTCCCCATAACGGACCTCCAGGACCCTGGTCAGCTTGACAAAGTCTTTCTGCTCACTCTCAGGGATCGTCTGGAGCAGCTCCAATGCTGGGCCCCTGAGAGCCAGGACTAGAGCTGTGGCTCTCTCATCGTCGCCCCATCTGTTGGCTTCGGCAGCGGCATCGAACTGCCTCTTATAGGTAGTCCATGGGCTTTTCCCATCGAAGTTCGGCAGCTTCACACGATGAACACCCGCTGAACTAACCATCGCAGCACTGGCGGCGGTTTTCTGAACCTTTTGCTCCAGCTTCGTCATGTTGGCTTCCATCGCAGCCAAGTTAGAAGAGAATAACTTGTTCACACTGCCGTCGAAATACCGCATCTGTTGTTCCACAACGGCTAATATTTCTTCCCTTTCCTCCAGGCCTTTCCTTTTCTGTTCTTCTAGCAGGTTTCGCAATTCCTGTTCCTGCCCTTCTAGAAGATTCTTCAGTTCTTTCTTGTCTTCTCGACGCTCTTCGACGCGTTTCTCTTCCTGTTCTTGAAGAAGATTCTTCAGTTCTTGTTTCTCTTCAACGCGTTTGCTTTCTTGTGCCAGAAAATGAGTTTTCAATTCTTCTTTTTCTTGCAAACGCCTTTTCTCTTGTTCTTCTTGAAGACTTTTCTGCTGTTGCATCATCGCCATCATGTTCGCCAAAGCGTCTTCGACTCCTGTCTTCGACATGCTTCTCGTCTCCGGCATTTACCAAATCACGAATGTTCCGAACGTCCTGTAGTCGCAGGCCGAATTACTCTCAATTATACCGGTTTCTGACACCAAATGTTACCAGAAATGCAAAATTGGGAAATTGGTGAAAAAAGCACCAAGTAAGTTGGCGGCACACTAGAGAATCTAGAAATTTCCAGGGTGAATAAATATAATTCATGCCTTGTGTTGAAGAGCGCGCTAACAAAAATCACTTGGCTGGCCGGGATTCAAGCTCCGAATCTCTGAGTTGGAAGCCAGAGTCGTGCTCACCGAGCTACTAAACTGCTTGACAATTGAACTGCAACACCTAAAAATTAGGTGCGTTTTCAAATTGAGATAGCTCGAAAAATATTTGACGGATTTCAGAAATTCAGGCATGTGAGGAAAGGTCATTCCTTTGACTATCGAGTGCTGGTATTGATGATAAGTTTGATTGCACAATTTGTCATATACAGGGTGGCAACGGAGAGCGTGCAGATATGGGAAATCTTTCACCTTGTACAACTTTCGAAAAAAAAATCCGAGATTTTTTCTATCACCTGCTTTTGAAAGGTTGAACCATTATGCCGAAACGGTTTTGGAATTTTGACCCCAACTTTTTTTTTCAAAAAATTGTGCTCAATTTTCTGAAATATGCACTTTCTGATTAAGAAAAAGAAATAGAGACATTGTTTGTTTTCAAACGGCGTCCATATTGAATTTGCTTACGAAGATTTTCATTTAAGCCTCCACATCCCCTAGAAACTACCCCTTTTGGGACATCGTCTCACAACAAGATATGCAATTATTCATTTAAAAGGCATAAGGAAATTACTCATCAATAATTGGATTAAAATAAGAATACTGCGATGACCCCACACGTACAGCTCCCTAAAAACCACCCCTTGACTTCAAGGGACGGGGTTGGTATGATAAGACATGCAATAGGTACATGAAAATTCCAAAAAACGTCTTTTTCAACTATTCCACTGAAAAAGTGATGCTACACGATGACCCTCTGCGTAGGTCATTCCAACAGTAGCTACCCTCTCGGAAAAAGAACTACCCTTTAAATAACCAGTACTTCCGCAATACCTCATTTGTTGTAATTTTTTCAAAATCTGTCGCAATAGTTTGCCGCTACGATGATTTCATTCACATATCTACCCTAAACTACCCCTTCAACTACCCCTTCAATATCGCATAGCTTTGGCCTTGATGTGTGTAAGGTCATCGCGAAATCATTTTGAACTTATTCAATCGCACCTTCTCTGAGCTTCCAAATGAGGTATTGCATACCTTCTACTAAAGGGGCGATTTCTAGGGGTAGTTTCAGGAAAGGTCTTGTACTATCATCGTTGAAAACACCATCATTCCAATGAAACGGTTAGTAGTCAAAAGTTCTTTCAACTCGTAAATAACGCATCAAGTTAGAGGCTATGCGATATTGGAGGGGTAGTTGAAGGGGTAGTTTCGGGTAGATATGTGAATGAAATCATCGTAGCGGCAAACTATTGCGACAGATTTTGAAAGAATCCCAACAAATGAGGTATAGCGGAAGTACTGGTTTTTTGAAGGGTAGTTCTTTTTTCGAGAGGGTAGCTACTGTTGGGATGACCTACGTAAAAGGTCATCGTGTAGCATCACTTTTTCAGTGAAACAGTTGAAAAAAACGTTTTTTGGAATTTTTATGTATTGCATGTCTTATCATACCAGCCCTGTCCCTCGCCCTGTCCCTTGAAGTCAAGGGGTGGTTTTTAGGAAGCTGTACGTGTGGGGTCATCGTAGTATACTTATTTCAATCCAATTATTGATGAGTACTTCTCTTAGGCCTTTTAAATGAAGCATTGCATATCTTGTTGTGAGACGGTGTCCCAAAAGGGGTAGTTTCTAAGAGATGTGGAGGCTTGAATGAAAATCTTTGTGAATGAATTCAATATGGACGCCGTTTGAAAACAAACAATGTCTCTATTTCTTTTTCTTAATCAGAAAGTGCATATTTCAGAAAATTGAGCACAAATTCTTGAAAAAAAAAGTTAGGGTCAAAATTCCAAAACCGTTTCGGCATAATGATTCAACCTTTCAAAAGCACGCGATAGAAAAAATCTCGGACTTTTTTTTCGAAAGTTGCACAAGGTGAAAGATTGCCCATATCTGCACGCTCTCCGTTGGCACCCTGTATATGACAAATTGTGCAATGAAACTTATCATCAATACCAGCACTCGATAGTCGAAGAAATGATCTTTCCTCACATGCCTGAATTTCTAAAATCCGTCAGATATTTTTTGAGCTATCTCAATTTGAAAACGCACCTAATTTTTAGGTGTTGCAGTTCAATTGTCAAGCAGTTTAGTTGAGCTTCCTGCTAAAATTCTAGCAGCTTCAACCTTCGATGCTTCCGAAGTCCTCAGGCCCAGTTCCTCTTTTTCTTTAACAGAAGTGGTGGGACTACTGGATTCGTCGAAACTTGAAGATAGCTCATTCAATCCTGTCTTCATTACAAAACACACAGTGGGTATAGTTACTTGGTAATTATTGTCGGATTATCCAGATGAAATTAGCGGTACATATTTGAATCTGAACAAGATATTACCACCCATCAACATTACCTTCAGTTTTATTAGTGAGATACAAATTATGATATTCTTTCTTACAAAACAAGTTCAAAGTGTCCAAACATACAAGCATTCTCAAATCATGACGATCTGGCCCGCTTGGCCGCGCCGCTCGTCCTGACAATCAGGAAGTGCAAGAGTACTGCTTGTGTCTGCGTCTTGTGCGTTTATGCGTGTCCCGAGTGCGAATTGCGCCAGGCGCCACAGTTTCTTCGCCTGCAATAAATCTCGGTCGCGGCGGCCGGCCGGTGGTGTTCCCTTCCGAGCACCTAGCGCAGCGGGCAGCAGCCAGCACCAGTAGCAGCAAGAGCACAACGGGCGTGCGGAGCGCTCCGCAGAAGAAAGAATGTGCATGGGTAATCAGGAGGAGGACGAATGAATGCCTTGCCGGTTAGTTGCAACGACTGCAACTAATTATCATCCAACCAACAGCACCACTAACACTCACACACATGCCCATGCACATACACACATACACGATATACTCATACGACGGACATACGATAGAGATATATGGTGGCGCCTGTCCAGCCTCCGTCGTACGCAACAACAACGTCGCGCTACGCTCAAGAAAATTTAGGCGCCACCGCCAGTCCGACAGTCAGTCACACTGGCAGCAGCAGCAGCGCGTCGCACCGATTTGCAGCACTGCCGAGCCAACAGTTCCGGGATTCCCAAGTTGTACCGAGTGCCGCGAACTCTTGAAATTCGAAAGGGACTCCATCCATAGACTCTGTGTGTTTCGAAGGACCGAAAGGGTTGTCATCCCTTCGCGTGGTCTCTGATGGTATTGCACAAACAACCCTTCTTAACCATGTCCGCCTTGCTACTGTCTATCCTCGGCGTGTCCGTGGGCATCCCGCACTGCCCCATGTGGAAGGAAATAGCGCCATGCACCTGCAGGATGGACAGCACCAAGCTGACCACCATACAGTGTGAAAAGATGTCTTCGTATGACCAAGTGGTGGAGCTGCTCAAGGGACACTTCTCGCCGGCTGACAGGGTCTCCCTCAGACTGCAATTCTCGAAGCTGGAGGATCTACCGTATCGAAACTTCAAGGAGCTGAACATGTCGATTGAAAACCTCAAGCTGAACCACGACAACTTGGGGTAAGATCTGAAGTTTTAAACATAACCATCGTTAAAAGTGCTTCCGTGTATGAGTTTCAAAGTGATTCAGCAACACGAAGTGCGCCAGAACCCAAATCTCAAAACTGAAGTTGTAGAGTAAAATTTTGGAAAAATAGCCAGGTGACTACTGCGCGCAAATTGTTTGTCGAAAAAAAACGCACTTTGCTCCTTATAGCGGAATTACTCGTGGCACGTTGTGATTTGATAAAATTTTAAATAGTCCAATGATTGAAAAAACGCCAAGCATTCTTTCTCTGTTGTTTTGATTTCGACTGTTCTTCGCGCGGTCTTTTCGCTGAAACAAATAGGTGCGTTACAATGACTTGTGAAAAACTTATTCGGACCCCAATTGATGAATTTCACCTTGAATGGTCGAATCGAAACTCATTCATCGAATGAAATGCTATTCAATGAGGCGTGAGGGATCTTACTACAGTGATTGTTTATTGCTACTGTCACTTATTCAAATTTATGACCATGCCGTTTTTTTCGCATTTGATAGTAAAATTTTATGCAAAACCCTCGATTTTTCAATCAAGTGTTCCGAGACTAAATATAGGAGGCATTTTACAATGCAAAAAATATGTGCCATGCGGGCACTATGATTTCGATCGATGTGATTGAAAAATTGTTTCACTAGTCTGAATTTATCGACAATGAGATGAAAACTTCCACAAACCTGAGTTCACGCGCGAGCTTTTACAAAACATCCGGCCAACTTTTTCCCGCCAATCTTAGTTTACCTGTTGCATCCAAACTGGCGCGGTCGCGTAGACCCAAAAACAAAACCATCATTGCAAATTTTCAGATTCGAATGATTTTCAGCGGAAGTAGATTGTTATTTCTGTTTCTTATACCGAAATTTTCGATGAGGAACTGAGTCAGCAATAACAAAACAATAATCATTTTCAAATCTGTTGAAACTCTCAGCTCCTATATACAGGGTGTCTCAAAACTTGCGCCCCAGAGAACACTGACATGTGCCGAAAACAAAAGGTTCTCAGAAAACGGAAGAAAAAAAAATTGCTGCTTGCATAAAAGAGTCGTGAGTCTTGAATTCACCAATTCCGGAGGGTCAATTCGAGGTGAATTTGCAAAATTCAACCGGTTGCCAAGTTTCGAAAGAAACTAATACCAACAGCCTGTCACTTAGCAATAAATGTTTGGCTCACTGTTAATAGAAGGAAACCTAGCAACTTGAAATTAAGGTAACATACCTCAAAGGTGTAGGTCTCTGATTGGTTAACTCAACTTTGTCTTTTCTCGAATACCATTTGAGGTAGATTTTTTCCTCGGTATTACACATTCGACTGCCGTCTAGTTTTGTCTCATTTTCTTTGGGGCACGAATTTTGAGACAGCCTGTATAGCTTAAAAAAAGTATTCTTAACAAATGATGATTTGTCAAAGCTGAACCACGTTACTCACTTGATTGAAATTGACGAACAATGATTGACAAGATTGAAATTCTCAACTTTAATTTCTTGACTTCTTGACCTTCATGACATTTGATTTCCTGCGTTCTTCAAGCAAAAACTCAATTTTCCAGATGATGCAGAAAGAAATGGAGAAATTTTTCGTGAAAAAATCAACCTAATTTATTCATTCTCAAGGAATAGACCTTTCTCGACAATTCAAGACCACAACCAATCAAATCGGGTCATCTGCTGAGGAGCTATTGCGAGTTGAAGCGAAGCCTACTTTCCGTTTTTCTATTCCAACAAGGACGAATAAGGTCTGTTTTCAATAATTTCAGCTATCTTGAATTTTGACATGTTGGCCATTTTCTCATATGGAAATGGTAGCTTGTCCAATTGGCTAGCCATTTATATCAAATTTGTGAAAATCGGTTGGAAAATAAGGATTGGCGGACAGGAATCCTAATTTTGGGTCATTTATGCGGAAATAAAAAACCGGTAGGTAGGCTTCGCTTCAACTCGCCACAGCTCCTCAGCAGATGATCCGATTTGATTGATTGGCACCGAAAAGATGCATTGTTTTTGAATTAAATCGATTTCAACATTTCAATAAATGCCGTGAAATGCCACTTTCCTAGTTTTTTTTCAATTTTACTTCCCCGACCCACCACCAAACGAGGAGGTGAACGCGCTAAAAAAATGTTCCGAGATGAAGACGGATATATTAGTCCGGGCGCTTATGTATGAAAAACTAGCTCCCGTGGCGGTATTCGTGATAGTTGAATGAAAATTGTTTTGTTCGATAGGGGATAGCCCTTGGAACAATTTTTTTTTTGTGGCAATCGATATTCCTTGTCGTTGATTTTTGATGGCTTCTTAAAAATGGAGACAAAAACCTTCTGGAGCTCCGGCTCTACTGGACAGATTTTCAATTGTGTAGGTTTATTTTGAAGGTAATGTGAAACTCTACAAAATGAATGTAATAGTTTCTGTCAAAACCGATTTTGACAGGGTGGTTGGGTCTGTCTGTAATCTTCCTCGATAACTGTCGAACCGTTGATCCGATTGACTTGAAATTTGACATGCAGACATGGTTTTACCCTGGAATGAGCCCATTGGCTTTTGGCTGTCTTCTGTCAAACGGAAGTGTCACTGTCAACAAATGTCAGGAGATATATCTCATGGAACTTGACTTGCAGTATGTCATTTGAAACCCCCTGAAAAACTCTATTCAGAACAGTTGAAGGTATTGCTTTATCTGTCATCTGTCAAATAATAAAAAATGTCAAAGTTCAAAACTTTACCAGTTAATTATTCAAAATCAATCCGATGGATTGGAACCAGATTTGGCAGGAAGCAACACAACAGAAGAGTCAAATTAAGGCCGCAGTTGCAGTTTTTCATCATTCTCCAGTCGGGCGTAATGAATTTTCCTCGGAATTTTCAAACTTTCTCCTGGCCGTTGCCACCCGATAGGGGCTCTCGCCGGTGTTTTGACCAGAACGACTCGCTTTTGTTTTTGTAGCAGGACTCCACTCAAGAATTCATTTCTGCTCGGGTATCAACTTTTTTTGGAAAATTCCAGTAGCCCCACGAAATATTAATTTTAGGTGCAGACAAGCTGCAAATGAAAGTTGGAGAAAAGATTGAATCAATTTTTAGAGGAAAAATTTCCGAAATCGGACCGACGGTTTTCGAGCTTTCCTCTCTGGAAAAACTGCAAATTTTCAAACTTTTTATCCCTTGAACAGATTTCCACCATTTTTTTTTTAAATAAGAGATAAGTGGTTCTTGAATATTTTTCAGCATTTTTTTTTCACAATTTTGAAAATTTTTATCCCTTGAACAGTTGTGCTGCATCAAAAGCGAGGCGTGGTCACAACCGGGGTGGGAGGCCCTCTCGAGTGGCAACGGCCACGATAAATTTCGAAAATTCATAACGTCCGACTGGAGAATAATGGAGAACTGCCACTGCAGACTTAATTTGACTTTTTTGTTGTGTTGGCTCCTGCCAAATTTGGTTTCAATCCGACGGATAGATTTTGAATAATTAAATGGTAAACTTTTGAACTTTGACATTTTTTATTTTTTGACAGATGACAGATAGAGCAACACTTCCAACTGTTCTGAATACAGATTTTTCAAGGGCTTTCAAATGACATATTGAAAGTCTAGTTCAGTGAGATATAGCTTCTGACATTTGTTGATAGTGTCACTTCTGTTTGACAGAGACAGCCAAAAGCCAATAGGATCATTCCAGGGCAAAACCATGTCTGCATGTCAAATTTTGAGTCAATCGGATAAACGGTTCGACAGTTATCGAGGAAGATTACAGACAGACCCAACCACTCTGTCAAAATCGGTTTGGACAGAAACTATTACATTCATTTTTTAGAGTTTCACATTACCTTCAAAATAAACCTACACACTTGAAAATCTGTCCAGTAGAGCCGGAGCTCCAGAAGGTTTATGTCTTCATTTTGAAGAAGCCATAAAAAATCAACGACAAAGAATATCGACTGCCACAAAAAAAAAATTGTTCCAAAAGCTATCTCCAAGTTTTTTTGTATGATTCGGTACCAGGGCCTCATGGTGTCTTATTCTTGATGCCGTTCAAAATCCTGATGGGGTCCCCACTTGTGACCATCAGATTTTGCCGTTTCAGGGTAAAGCGAAGCCATTGTGTCTTCTTGGGTTGGTTGAAGCCCTATAGGCTCCCTGATGTCTACGGGTGTCTCTTGGAGCCCCGCTGAGCCCCCCTCTGGTTTGGGGCTCTAAAGTTCAAATAATAAGAGGTCTGCCCCAGGGTAACACAACTGATTTTTTTTTGTCTGGAATAAGATCCATGGATTATGTATAAGTATTTTCAGGTAGTTATTGGTTATCTTGACCCAATCTTATTCAAGTGTGAAATTTGGCTGTAAATTGATGCGCAAAGTCAGATTTTCATAAATTTGTATAAATAAACATCTTTCCAACAGATATAAATAAGTATAGTCGATAGTTTATTCACAAAATCGAAAAACGCAACAACATAATAATTTAATTAGGATTAGATGAAGAAGGTCATAATATAATTTCTAAATCGATTTCTCAAAAAAAAAACAATCATCAAGGGTTCCATCTCCGAGTCTGGATCGAATCTTCATACAAAAACCCCAGCAGGGGAAAATGCCCTCTCAGCTTCGACGCTTTCGAACTTTTATTACTTTTTCAGAAGAAAGCAAAAATAAAGGCGACTCAGAAAATACTTGATACTGAGCTAGCCTGAGAATATTCGGAAATCCTTATCTATCCCGCCAGTTTTGCGGGAGCTTTCGAAAATTCCGGGACTGATGAGAAATCGTAATCTCGGGATTTTCGGAATCGGGATTTCGGGATTGCTACCCTACATCCATTCTAAACTGTAGGTCCTCTATTCCATATGGATGGACAGAAAAGTCAGCCGAGGGCCTAAATGGCCTGTAGAGCTTAAAATTATTATTACTAAATAAGCAGCGGTAAATGTTGTAGTTATTTTGACGTTTATATTCACCAATCAACACATTAATGAAAGAAAAAGATTATGAGTAAGTACTTGCCTGTATGTAGATATGCAAATGCATGTCAGTAATATGATGGTTGATGGCTGAAACATTTCCAGAGGCATTGGCGCCATGAACTATTAGACCATTTGATCAGTACATTTTTCAGAGGACGTACCTATTCGTAATAAGCACTGTCTTATAATATTATTGTGATGCTGAAGGCGTATGTTGCGGTAGGGTACAACCAAAGAGTTATCAAAGATATATATTTGAAATTTCAATAAAATAACATGAATGTTTTTCATGTTTCTTAAGGATTTTTCAGAAAACCGCTAGGGTGACAAATTAACCAACTTGTTGATAATTGGCTACAGCATTGATTGATGAACTTCTGCGCTTCATGCTTCATATAACTTTATAGTTTATCAACACCGTTGCGGTATTTGTACTTCCTTACTTAACTTTTTGCAATATGCATTGTCCGAATATGCATTTCATCCCGCAGTTGTGCATACTCGCAGTTCACATAAATGTCAATCCTCGCCGAAGGAAAACTCCAATTAAATTCTCGGCCATCTAGCTAATTGGCATCAAACGTGATCGAATTAGTAATTGAGTGAGAATTGTGACCCTCACTTCAGTTTTGAGAGTTTGAGACACAAGTAAACAAATTATAATCTTAGACCGGCTTTATTGTTAAGTACATCCAATGACGTCAAATTTTATTTTTTCGCAAGAAAAACCAGCTCGATCAAGAACTTTAATAGATTCCTTGAACGATATTGTGATCCAAGAAGAAATTTTTGATAACGCATGACTTTGAACTGTTTTTGCTCGCAGAGTTACGTCTCGCGACGGCGTGAACTGATTTCAATTTAGATCAGCTCCAAGGAAGAAAGGTAGAGAAATTATCCTTCAATTTTATGTTTAATGTAGGAGTTTGATGTTTCTTCTGCAAACAATATTATAATTCCATTATCGGTGTTGTGTTGAGGAGTGATTCTGGGAAAATCAATTTACATGGGTTGATAATGATAATAATTGTCGCACGTATAAATCTAGTAGGCGACGCTGTTATACTGTTTAATTGAAACATGAGGAGGTCGTAGGTTATCTTCATACTTTGACTGTCATTTGTCACTACGTCTATTTATCATAATTAAATGCACAAAGCTGTATTCTCGGCTCTTCGGCGATTCTTTTCAACGCTTAAAAAAAAACTCACTGCCTACGACATCGAAAAAAAATTTACCGTCGTATATCCCATACACTTTGTATTTTCAGTGGAGCAAAAATAAAGTGACAAGCTGGGGGGCTACAACTACGACTGATGGCACCTGCAAAGTTCTGGAGCAAGACTATCAGCGGCCATCGGCCGTATTCTCCCAGCGCCCCAGATTGTCTCTTTATTTTTGCTCCAAAAAATCATTCTATTGAAAATAGAAAGTGTATGGGATATAACTGTTTCTCCCTGTGACATATTTTATAGAAATTTTACTGTATACAGGTGTCCCAGAAATAGTCTAAAGGAAAAACCCTGAATACCACACATAATTCCATGACTCATGGTGATTTTTCCCGAAATTCAATTTTGTTTACGACCCCTTAGCCCCGCCTAACATTTGAACCATTGCATAGGTTAGATTTTAGTAAAATTCGACTTCTGAGCAGATAAACAATTTTCTGATGGCAATATATAGCCATATCCCTCAACCCGTTCATAAAATGATCCATGAAAACTAATAAAAGAAGTCAAGCTTTAAACAGCTGTATCTCTTTCACGCAACCGAATCTTTTGAAACCGCAACTCCACAAACAGTCATTATATGAAATGGGGTAGGTATCTAGACTTTCTTTCGATTATTTCTGGATAAACTTATTCTTTCACGCGATTTGTTTGAGCATGATGTCTGCCTTGCCTCAAATTTCGAATTGATAGGTTCATGTACCAGACTCACCTCGGGCTCCACCAAAATTTTAAGAGCAGATTAAATCTATCACTCTGACCTCGGGTTCCACCAAAATTTTAAGAGCAGATTAAATCTATCACGCTGATAGTTGCTATGCACCAGCCAATAGGATGGCCAGTTGCCTAGTTACTATGAGACTGATGAAGTTATCGCGCTGATAAAAGTTTGGTGGAACCCGAGGTAAGGTGTAGAATAAGAGTAACGCTCAAGCGTCTGGACGCTGGATGGCAACTGATTGCTAAAGGTTTATGCGTTGAGGGTTAAATTTGGTGTATGAACCCGGCCTTATCGCATTATTGATTTGATAAGAAATGGTTAAACTTCATTTAAATGTCGGAAAGAATGGGAAAGGAGAGAAGAAAGGTTCCCCTAAAATAAGGCAAAATTGTGTTTTCAGATAGTTCCCGAGTGATCCCACGCGTTCCGGAGAATAGTGTCCGAGTAGGAGAATGAATATGGGCAAATTAAGCACCGGAAGTGAGAGCTGTTGTCTTACGAGCGGTCCGGCACATCCTTGAAATGAGACTGAGTATGTAATTACGGGTCAGGAAAATTCGACCGACATCCAGGTCCCTGACCAGGGGCATTTTGCCAGCGGACATCTTATACCAATAAGATGATTCAGCAGCACGGCGATTCATCGAATCACCGATCCGCCAAATCGCCGACATACGACATGCCAACCCCATTGACACGAGAACTTGCCGTCAGGGGCGTCAGGCCACCTGATTTTTCCAATTTTAGGAGAAAGAAAACTCGACGGCGTTTCAAGGTCATTTGTTTGACGTTTATGATGTTCCGTTCCGACATATTGGTGGAACTTTGCCGGAAGAGTAGAGCGGCAGCAATTGAAATTGCTCATTTCTCATATGATGGAGAAAGTCACTGCAGCGACCAAAACCATTCTCAACAGACAAAGCATTGTGCATATATGGAGGGTGATTTTAATATACGCAGGTCTGCCTGGCCACTACCGCATGTGGCGTGCCTTTGGCCAACACTGTGACAGGCTGTCATCTGGCTGTCACTGAAAAGATGAGAACACACTTGAACCATTTCTACTTGGTTTTTCACGGCACAAAACACAGTGAAGTGAAATCAGAAACCAGGTAGCATGCACCAGGCGCGTGCTGGGACCTTAAAAAGGGGCCGGGTGAATTCACGTCAAAAGGCCCTTAGGGACAGAAATCGATGTACCCCTCCCCCCCCCTCCCATCCGACTAATACTCCACCAGGTAAAATGAGGTTTCAAGTATTTTTTCAAATATTTACCCAGAAATAGACCATATTAATTATTCTCACTTTCCCCTTCCACTAGTCATTTGTAAGTTAGGTATGTGCCTGTGACCATGCGCACTGCAGTAGAAGATCTCGCGCGCCACAGCATGCATAGAAAACGGAACTTTGCTGTCGCTGTCAGAATTTACGATTTCAAGGTGTTTTCTTGATTCTTGGGACGTTTCAACATTTTTAACCATACTATTACGTGACCGTGACGGCTAACGCTCGGTTCGCTTTCAAGCGCTGTCAAAATTCTCGTTAGCGGAAGTTGTGCAAAAAAATATGGCGGGTAATTTGAAATTGTTTTGGATTCAAAAACCTCATTCTAAATTGCTTCGCATAAACTTCACAGCAAGATTTTCTATTTCATTATGGTGAAAAGTAGATCAGGTATTTCTTTTTACACACTTGCTATGTTATACATTCGTTGAAATTGTCAATTTGCAGCTTGAATTGATCATTTTACAAAGTCATTCAACATGCATATTCTTATGGGAGTTTCAACCCAGCACATGTGGTTGTCTCTCTCCCCGATCTGCGACTGCGCATTGAATAATTAATATGGTCAATTAGAAAAATAAATCAATCTTAAAAACAAAACATGATCAATGATAAGAATTATTTTGGAGAAAATCAACAATCTACTAAGAAGGACATATTGATGATAAATATGATAAATCTCTAAACTACATGACCTCAAACACGATCATTCTCGGTGTTCCCCTAGAAATGAGAAAAAATCGACCTCTCTTGGCTCCCCTCTCCCCTAATATTTTTCATTTCAAAGAATCCAAGTGCGGACTTTTTGTTGAGACACCCTGAATATCAAGTACACCAGTACCCCACATCCCTTTTTCAAATAGATACCCAATCCACGCCGTGACGGACGGCGATTGGATTATTTTCTACAGAATATCTCTGGGTCCGGTATTTCCATCTCCGGATATCTTCCGTATAACTCTACTTGGCAGATAACTCCCTACTGCGCAATCTGCGCAGCGTCTATCTGCCAGATAGAGCTATACGAAACAAATTCGGAGATGGAAATACCGCGGGCCTTGAAAGAATCAAAAGTCTGGAAATCGATTAGGTATTTAGCGAGAAGTAGGTAGGTACTCGGTGTTACGCTCGAAAAAAAAATACGTTTTTTTTTTAAATCAAAAATAATTTTAAAAAGAACAAGAAAGGCCCTACAAGGCCTGATGGCTGAGGGTCTACCGGGAAATACCCGGCTGCCCGGTGGGCCAGCACGCGCCTGGGTAGCACCTACAAAATAGGTTATTGATGGCCCTTTTTCCTTCTTTGGGAGTTGTTGTAATTGGTCAGAAACGAAACGTCTTGTGTAAACACATGACTTCGACGATCCGTGTTACGCATGACGTCACAGTAGAAGGAGACAACGAAAAATTGGAAACCTTATTTGACCGAACGCCTACGGACTGATTGACAAACGAGTGTTTTATCAGTCGAATTATTCGAATTCTACTAAAATCCAATAACCAAACTGGTTCCAAAGTTGGGGCACCAAAACGCGTAAGAGAGTCCTAATTTAAAGAAATAAACTTCGATTACTGTTCCCGCTTTCAATTCTGGGGCATTCTGTATTATTTTGTCCAATTTTTCTTGATACTGTTACGGTTTTTGCGCTGGATACTTCTATAATTAAGAGACGACCGTTCAAACCCACTCTGCTTATTACTGCGTACTACTGAATGCACGTCAATTATTATTCGCACTTGGATAACGCTTGGCTCAACTTCGCCGATCACTCGCTGTTGTCGCTCTGAATTTGAATCTGGTATCGGTCGTCTCGCTGTGCTTATACAGAGTGATTTTTTCAGAAGGACCCACCCCAGATTTTTCGTCGCCAAATTTTTTTACAGGAGAACGCCGAAACAGGTCGATTTTTATTTTAAGGGGGACATCTAGGACACACATTGTCAAATTTTCATCTTCAACCTCTTCGCCCCCACCCTACCCTACTTTAGAGTTTCAAATAGCAGTACCTATGTTGTGATACATTAAATCAAAGGTGATAACATTCTTTCTGTCGAACATCGTCGATTCTCATTTCGAAGGAAGCATTTAAGACACGTATCGCCAAATTTTTATCTTCAACCCCTTCGTCCCCACCCTACCCTACTTGAAAATTTTGAATAGCAACAACCTTGTGATACATCAGACTGAAGATAATAAAATTATTTTCTGTAAAAAATAATTTCAAGTTTTCTAAACCTTTCCCTTAACCCTTTTCAAAAATTCTTCTGAATGGGAGGCAAAGAAGTTGAAGATAAAAATTTGGCAATACATGTCTTAGATGTCCCTTTCAAAATAAAAATCGACCTGTTTTTGCTGGGAAATCTATTTCTCAAGGATCGACAGCTAATAGGGGGGAGACTTCCCTTTATTTGACAATGAAAACATTTCGAGAAGGGTTTGGGGTGGTCCAAAAGAATTCAAAATATGTCTGACAGAAAAAGGATTTTATTACCGTTAATTTGATGTATCACAACATAGGTAGTGCTATTTGAAATTCTTAAGTAGTAGTCCGGCTGTTAAGAGGAACCACCTTGCATTTTAGAGACAAGCGACGAAATTTGGCACACTTGTTCACTAGACCCTACTTTTCGATTTAAGAAATGTTGCCACCATCTGCGGTTGTGTAGACACTTTATACAGGGTTCAGTAGAAAAAATTTGTTGAAAAATCGTAAATCGTGAACCATAACCGGTGGACGTATGTAAATCAGGATATTGATGACTGATTCCATGCCCATGGAGATGCTGCAAACAGTTTCAAAATATCTTGAGGCGTTTCCGAAATACTTTGGAAGAAGTGAAATTTCTTCAACTTTTTCTTTTTTCAATAAATCAATTGCTTTTGGAGATATTGAGCTGCAACTTGATATTCCGGCAAACAAATATGTTTTCAATGAAACGCGATGTGGAGCCATCGACAAAGTCTGCTAGATTCGAAACTAAGATCTTCAATTTTTTTTCCATCATGAGCGCCATCTTCAAAGTGCCCTTCGTGAAATTGTTGAAAAAACAACAGGTAACGACTTTATTGGACACACACGATGTTTCATCATGAAAAACCAGGTACTCAATTGTGGCAATGACCTCTTTGTCCAAGAAACGTTATCAAGTTCGTTTTTCTTGTTTTTCCTCAACTTACGTGACAGTCATGACCAAATAAAACTTTGGATCAAATGGATGTTTGCGATATTTCAATCAACATTGTTTTGCAACGTCAGTCACCAAATTTCATCATCATCAGTCGAGTGGTGTTCTTTTGGCAAACAGTTGAACAAAAAGTTACTCAAATATTTGTAAAAAGGGCAAAAAATGCAGGGTCACCTTCTGCCCTCAAACCTGATTAAAGAAAATATGTACCCAAAAGTGCTACCAACTGATACTGAAATGATTCGGAGGAATGTGCAAGCCAAGCTCAAACTGATTGTTACATTTTAGTTCGCAGGAGGGACGTGAAAAGCGTTGCTACAGCTTATATTTGAAGCGTTTCTGGCAATATTCAACAAAAAACGCTTCAAATATTGAGCTGTAGCAACACTTTCGACGTCCCTCCTACAGAAGTAGAATGGAAAAATCCATTTCGGTTCAACTTGAAACTACAGCAGACATTCCTCCGAACTCTTTCAGTATCAATTGGTAGCATTTTTGGTAAAAGATTTTCTTCAATCTGGTTTGAAGGGACGACGTGACCCTGCCGTTTTCGTTTTTTTCACAAAAGTCGAAGCAAACTTTTTGTTCAACTGTTTGCCAAAAGAACACCACTTGGTTGATGATGATGAAATTCAGTGACTGGCTGCACAAAATAATGTGGATTATAATGTGGTCAACATCTTATCGATCCAAAGTTCCATTTGGTGATGGTAATCACCTAAGTTGAGAGAAATCGAAAAAAACTAACTTGATAACGTTTCTTGGCCGAAGAGGTCATTGCTGCAATTCAGGACCTGGTTTTTCATAATAAAATGAACGCGTGTGTCCAATAAAGTCGTTACCTGTTGTTTTTTCAACAATTTCACGAAGGGCAATTTGAAGATGGCGCTCACGATGGAAAAAAAGTTGAAGATCTTAGTTTCGAATCTAGCAGGCTTTGTCGATGGCTCCACATCGCGTTTCATTAGAAACATATTTGTTTGCCGGAATATCAAGTTGCAGCTCAATATCTCCAAAAACAACTGATTTATTGAAAAAATAAGAAAGTTGAAGAAATTTCACTTCTACCAACGTATTTCGGAAACGCCTCAAGATATTTCAAAACTGTTTGCAGTACCTTCATGGGCATGGAATCAGTCATCAATATCCTGATTTACATACGTCCACCGGTTATGGTTCACGATTTACGATTTTTCAACAAATTTTTTCTACTGAACCCTGTATAAAGTGTCTGCGCGATTTCCGCAGATGGTGGCAACATTTCTTAAATCGAAGAGTAGGGTCTAGTGAACAGGTGTGCCAAATTTCGTCGCTTGTCTCGAAAATGCAAGGTGGGTTCCATTCATGTCGCTTAACGTCCGGACTATAGAGTAGGGTGGGGGCAAAGGGGTTGAAGATGAAAATTTTATGATGTGTGTCCTAGATGTCCCCCTCAAAATAAAAATCGACCTGTTCCGGCGTTTTCCTGGAAAAAAATTTGGCAGCGAGAGATCTGGGGTGGGTCTTTTTCAAAAGATCCCCCTGTATACTCTGTTACTGAACTGTTTCTTTCAGGAACATTTCACTGGTTCTCTGGTATATTCCACATTGACCGTCGCCAGTATATTGCGACGGCTCTCGAAGCGTCCGTCAGATTCGCGTGTACATCGCCATGCCCTGGAAACTCTGCGCCTCCGCCAATTGTGCAGGTGTGTTCTATTCGCACGTCCCAGTCTCCAGCTTGCGTGAACGATTTAGAATCATCACATTTGCTCTCGAATGTATTGGAACCGCACGCGAGCCTTACAACTCGTAACAATATCAACGTGACAGTTTATGTATTAAAACAATTTATGATATATCTGTCAAAATTTCAAGCTGTCAAAGCCAAAACTTTGACGTTCAATAACTCGAGACGTTACTGTAAAAAAAAATTGAAATGTTTAAAAAGTGGCTATTTAACGCTGCGTTGTAAACTTCAACGTCGGGGACATTTGCGAACCGTTACAGGTACATCCAGCGAATGAAATAATATGGAGAAATAAATGGAGCAATTTTCAGTTAGGGCTAGTTTTAGCCGTAAGCGCTGCATCGCTTATTGGCTGTTCTGAGGAGGCTGGTTCAAAAGAGCCAATGAGCGTCGCTACGCTTGCGACACAAGTTAAAACTTCTGGCTAAATAAGCTGACTAAACCCACCTTGAAGGAATTATTCTTCAATTGGTATGGAAGATACAGTTCTTTTTGTCGATTAATTTTCAACGAGTGTGTATTTAAAACTGCGGTGTGAACCTAAACTTCACAAAGTACGTCACGAATCATTTACAGATACATGCAGACTTCCAGGCCAGCGAATGAAATGTGCAGGAATAAGTAAAGGGAAAAGTTTTAGTCAAAAGAACTGTTTTTATGGCTTTATTCCCAAGGAAGATATTGTCGCCGAAAATGCAAGACCTCGTATATGCATTTCACCAAATTTTACAGGAGAGTCAAAAAAACTGATAGTATGTTTTTGTTCCAACCTCGTACCTCATCGTGTTCCTCCTTCACTTGACAAGTGCATAACTTTCGATGAGTTCATAATAAACTATTCTTGGGATTATTATTATTATTATTATTATTAATGTTATCATCAGTCTTTTGACTCTCTTGTAAAATTTGGTGGAATTCATATACGAGGTCTTGCATTTTCGGCGACGATATTATTTCCATACGGTGAATCTATACGGACAGGAAGCCCCGGCCGGTCGGTCGGTTGTTTTCAGCAGAATATTCAAGAAGTTGTGGCGGCTCTCATATGGGCATGTGGCGGAGGAACTGTTGTCTCCCCCGATAGCTTAGTGGTCAGAGTATCCATCCGGCAAATGGAAGACCCGGGTTCGAGTCCCGGTCAGGGCAGACACTTTTTCTCCGTCACATCGCGCCATAAATGGTGACCCCGAACAAAAACAACACGCACGCAACATGCAACTCAAACAAACAGGTACAAAGCAAGCAACGACGCACATGCAGAAGTGTGCTGATCAGAGACGCCACACTTGGGAAAATTAATCTTAAGTAAAGACAATTAATTTGATTTGATAATTTGAAAGAATTAAAATAATTATATTCAATAAGGATATATCAGGGAGGATGCCACGATGAGAGGTAGACATGACGACAAGTTTTTTTACCCTGTAGAGCGGTTGATGCCGACTGTAAAGCTCAACAATAAGAAACTGATGATGTGCACCCAAGTCCAAAACAGCCCATGCAAGGCACAAAATACAGCTTCCTCTTTATTCGCAATCAAATTATTACAGAGAAACGCAACTTGTTGAACAACAGAGGAACCGCAATAATAGTAGGTACCAATAAAAAGCTTGAACTTGAACATTATTGAACGACATTGCACAAAACGGGGAAATACTCGAGCTGCCCCCCTCTCTGGGTCAGTCAATCCCAAACTTCCAGAACAGGTGCCTCTCTACCCAATTGATCTGACATTTGCCTGTTGACCTAGTTAACCTCTTCTCCATTCGATGAATCGATGACAGGTTTATGACGTGCAACGAAGCGAATAATGAAATCAAGCCGGACGACGCGAATAAAAATCAATCAGACCGCTGCTAGCTGTTTTCCCTTATTGCCGCTATACGCGATGCGCCATTCCAGCGCTTTTTTTTTCTTTAGATCGGGCATCCCCCAGAGGCCAGTTTCCGCGCCGATTCTATCAACATGAGCCGGCGCGTTTCGCATTGCCGCAATGTACGAAAAGTATGCAACATATTATCGGGGATTTCGTTTTAAACTCGTGCAATTTACGGAGAAGCAGCGGCGTTAATTGAAACCAATGATGACGATGATGATGAAGAGGAAAAAAGCAAAGCGGACTTGACCACGCGTTGAAGTCTCCACGTCTAGGCGTCCGTGGAGCTTTCTGTCTGGGCACGCGACGTGTTATTTGCAACGGGCTTATCGATCCTGTTTGCGCGATAAAACGAAATTGTTGTCATTATTGTAATATTCGGAATTCTACCGTGGCGCGTTGACCGCCAGTTGCCGTTTTTTCATACGACAGCGCCAGTATAGACGACTCCTTTTTTACGCGCTCGACGAAGAAATCGCTTTCGCTCCATCACATCAGCCTCTTGCGCCCGGTGATGATAATTTCACTCGCGGAGGGTAACATTTGAATTTCAAATGTCCGAAAAAACAATTTTCTTGCGTTGTCAACATGCGGTATCAGTTCTGGAAAAATCCGGAAACACTTGTTTGTTTATGCTCGCTCTCTCTCTCGGGTTTGAAAAACGGGCACCTATAACGTGGCGCCAACGTCTTAGGCGCCACTAAAGCCGTTGACCTCACACTTTATACTGAATATACACAAATTAATAATTAATAAACATCAATCAAAATACTAATCACAACAACTGATTTGACATGGGCCGGCAGATGGATTGGTCTTGAAATGAGAGCATGATGATGTGTTTGTTGCAGGCACTTGGAGGGTGACACCTTCGAGGGGCTCACCAACGTGGCCTTTCTAAGCCTCGCCGACAACTTGCTGGGGAAGGTACCCGAACACCTCTGGAAGCGAATGCCAGGGATCAAGACCGTGGACATTGGACGGACGCGAATACAAGAACTCACGAGCACCAGCTTCAAAGTACGTCCTGTTTTCATTGTTTACGAAATTTCTATCGAGTTTCAATTGAACAGCATACGGTCACTCCTTAAATAGTTTAGTAGGTATATGCAGGTCATAATCTATACTTGGAGAAGCAAACAGATAAGTAACTTCTTTGTCGCCAAGTTGGCAATTATTGGTTTACATATCGTTGATGGCTATTTAAAGATATTATGCCATCTAATGGGGTGATTCTGCAAGGAAATAATGTTCGTAACATTTTGGTAAACTGTTTATGGAAAAACAATGGGAACAAAAGTCAATCTCTGAATCTGTAATGAATTTCTGTTGTGTATACAGGGTGAGTCATGATCATGAATTTTGAGAATTATTTTTTTCTTAAACTGTCTGCAAATAGTCACAGTGGTCCCATAACCTAGGTACGTAAAGCACCATGAAACACAATTCATTTTTAAAGAATTCACTCATTCACACTCATTATTCTTATATAAACAGTTTACTAAAACCTTTTGACACAACGATAATAAATAGAAGCAATGGGCGGGATGTTCCCGTACACTGTCGCACGCTAGGGCGCATGTTCAGATCACCCAGCTGGCCGGCGATTTGGGATCCGGTGACTGTCGACTGCCGACTTCCAAAGATCCTCGGACAAATGACAAGAATATGAAGTTTAGTTTGCTCATATCTCAGTAGATAGCGCTTGTGTCGACAAAAACGTATCACGAGTCACTGAAACAACCACCAAACGCACAATGCTTGTTTGCTCCCACTCGAGCCTTCGATTTCTTGCATTCTAACATGTTCAAACTTTCCTTGCCGCTGATAGCCACATTAGCAAACTGACTTTATTTAGAAAGAAGAAATAAGGAATAAAGGTATAATATAGCAATATAGCATTTGTAGGATATCAGATACATTTGAAACTCATCGTTATAATGAAATTTGGGGTTATCATTCACTATATCAACTTTTTCACCTCGTATCTTTGCCGTTCTGGTCATAATTCTGGAAAGATATGGCGCCGAAAAAAACAAATTTTTGGAAAATTTTAGTCTGATTTGTCATAAAATTTTAGAATCTATATCAAAATGAAGGTCCATTAAATTCACTAAAATTTGACATCTGAATTACCTATGTGCGACTTACGGTTCTTGAGCTATATTTTTTCAAAGTCAACTTGCTCTTAGAGTTCACCCTGTAGTTGCATAACCAACCATTACCATGATTGATTTTCTGGATATTGATAGTCTGTGGTTGACAACTGATGATCATTATTTATAATTGATTTGACTGCCACGTGGAGCTGGGATCAACTTGACATGCTGATTGGATGCCAAAAGTTAATGCTTCAGGGAGTTCTAAAAGCCATAACCCAAGAATCGGAAGTATCACGTAGACGAGTGAAGTGTTTAACTGTAGAGAATTAAAATAAGCTTCCATGCGCATATAAACGCTCCCACCCCACATTGACTAAAATAATGATATTGGCAAAAAACTGTTTTTTTTTGGCGCCATCTTCTCAATATGGCGGCCAAAACGGCACAGATACGAAATAGAAAAGTGGTAGTTCAGAAAGGGCACCTCAAGATCTATAATACTGCCAAGTTTCAAAAATATCGGATAACCTTCAAAAAGTGCCGGAATTTAGCATATCTTCAAAACACAATTTCGACAGTTTCCCGAAATGACGTTTACAAATTTAGATATGAAATAATAGGAGAATTCATTTGTCTACAAAATAAAGGTTCAAGTGTTGACATCTCTTGAAAAACAAACGAGGTAGAACCAATTTCTTACCCAGATGGAGCTCATATTGGCGCCTCCGCCATATTTGCTTGCAGCAGATGTCAATGTTCCGCCATAATTTTTCGGGATCCTTGACGATCCAAGGGATGCTTACTCGTGGCCGCTTTCCAAAGCTCACGATACGAAGCAGCGGAAGCTATTTTTTTCTCTTGTGATTTTTTGTATTTTTTTCACAAATTTTTTCTCGGTAGTTCAATCTTCCATATCTTCCAAACAGTTCAACATACCGGGTTCGATTTTTCGCTATCAAATCTTATTTTCAAAGAAGTTCTCGAACGGCTCCGCCTCCAATTATACTAAGGGTTTGTCGGTTGCTTCAAAGTCGGAATCTCCGGTTTTGCAGCTTATCCCCGAGTCGAAGTCTCCAGCGATCATCGTAACCCATCTTTCAAATGGTTCAACATTCGAGACAAAATGTCTTTCACGGGACAGTTTTCCAAGTGAAACTATCGACTGCTGCCAATTCACCTCGGTAATATGGCCAATTGAACAGCACATTCGCAGAAAGTGTAGATTGAAGGAAAAATTGCATAATTTTTTCGTCGTTCTTCATATTTTTGGTAATGGTATACAGTAGAAGCTCAATAACGTGAACACAAAAATCCCAAGCTCGTTCACATTAGCCCAAGTGTTCACACTAGCGGAGGTGCAAAAAAGGCCGTTTTATAGTGGAAAACACTAGGAAAAACGTTTATTTACTCTGTTTACAATACCTACATAAGATATTCGAAAAAAAGTGACTGAAAAACGATTTTTCAAGAAAAAAAGAGGTAATCTTAGGTATACTTTTGCTCAGGTTTTAACGTGTAACTGACAGTACTAAGGATCTTCTCCCTCTTGTTTTTAACACAACAAATTGTTGATTTGGCAAGTCCATATTACTTGAAAAGTACAGTTAACGTGGTTCCTTTTCTGTGCTCTTTAACAATTTACTTTTTTTTTGTTTTTTTATTGTTTTTTTTTTAAATTCGGCATTTTACACAGTATTTTAATAAAGTAGTACTTTATATAACAAGTGCTTAGTGTTTTTAAGTTAAATCGTTTTAGTCCGAAAATAAGTGTCAAAGTCGAGGGATTTTGTCCAAGATAATCGAGTGGTCTTCTTTTCGAGTGATTGATGGTTTGTTTAAGGAATTTAAAACATTTAACTCGAATAAAACACAAAGCACGAGTGAAATTTTGCTGATTATCGCCCAAATAGACTACCAGTAGGAATGGTAGTTTCATTGTATCATTGTGTAGTAGAATATGTATAGATGCTATTAAGTGTGCTCTTCTCACTTGCTAGTATGCAATAATAGGCTACTTCGTTTGGGCAGGTGCGCATGCTTGAAGGCTCCAAATTTTGAAAACTTTCGTACATCTGTCAGTTGAATGGCAACGCTGCATGCTCTATCTAGCCGCCTGACCAACAACTGGTTCTGGCTGTCACTTTTACACATACCGTAAATGCATCTCTTCGTAGCTTCTTTGAACTTCCTTCTCGGTACAGCCATTTTCAACATGTTCTGTCCTTTCCTCAAAACATGAGCTAATGAAATGGAGGTCAGGTAGAAACAAGAAGTGTGATCATAATTGTCACAAATGACAGTTGGCGCCGATGTCTTGTTGTTTTGAGCGCTGTTGCCATTTTCGTTGTTCCTGAACTTCCACAAATGATCATTGAACTTAATTTCAATGAAACATTTCCTTTGAATATAAAAAATGGTATCTAACATTCAACCAAGTCATTTGTGGAATTTTAGGTACACTGCAATATTTTTTAGTATTAATTTTCAATATCGGTGTACGAAACTATGAAATTCGCGCTAGACATGCGCACTCAAAAAAAGCGAAACGAAGGGACCTATTGATAGCCTTAACTGAGTCACGTGGGTCTTATTCGGTTGTTCTGATTGGCTGGATTAGGATGTGGGCGATAATCACATGAATACACTTCCGCTCCGCATAAAACCTGCACATGGACTTCAACTGAACTGGAGTACGGAATGAGGGTTAAACGTAAAATTCAAATCTTGACTTGTAGTTAATGTTATCGAGTGTGCTGTTCACGTTACCGAGTACTAATGAGAAAAATTGGGTGTTCACAGGACCGAGATGTTCACATATTCGAATGTTCACGTTATCGAGCTTCTACCATAAAAACATTTCTGGGCAAAATCGAGAATGGCTAAACCCTTAAGAGTTTTGCACTGTTTTATTCAACAAAAAACGTTATTTGGTTTTTTCATATTCCGCAGTAGCTGAATCTGATAGCTAAAGAATGCCCGACTATCGACCAGTAGAAGCCAAGATTAGTGCTGACGACATTAGTTGACCGATTACCATAAGCGCTCTTCACATAACTTTTTTTTTATAAAGTAGGTAATTCAATTTCAAATTTCTGAGCGAGGCTCTTCATTAAACACACCGCAAAGTAGAGATGGACTGGCTTGTTGTGCTATCATCCTATCATTTTTAATACTAGGTGGAACTTGCAGACAATCCCCAGAGGATGTTCTGTAACTTCTTAGGGCGAGGAGAGCTGTCCTGCTGTCTGTCAGAATATGCAATGTCTGATTTCTTTCATCTTCACTCAAACACTATGATACCTGCTTTTTGAATTACCTTCACGCTAATGACCAACCTTTCCCTTGTAAAAAAATTAGTTTCTTTCCTTCTTCAAAAATGTTGAAAAACCCCAGCAAAGTTGAGCAAATTATTGCAACAAACTGAATTATAATTGCAGGGACTCCCAGCACAATGCATAGTGCTGGCTGGCAACATGATATCCCGAATGGACACGGACACATTTCCCAGGGAAGTCCAGCGACTTCACGTCGGCCGGAACAGCATCCAGACTCTCAACAAAACCTTGATCAACCTCAACGACCTGAGCTGGCTCTTTGCGAATGCCAACGAGCTTACCGATCTCGAAGGCGAACTGCCCGTCGAAGCCAAAAAGCTCAAAATGATCCACATTTCGAACAACAAACTCGAAAGGCTGCCCCAACAGCTGAGGTCGCTCCCAGTTCTGGAGTCCCTGTTTTTCCAACACAATCACATCAAGTCTCTGGACGGGGCCCTCGGCAAGTCCAGGAAGTTGGTGCGGGTGTTGCTGGAGCACAACCACATAAGCAACGTAAGTGTAACATGTTATTTTTCGAAACAGAGCGCGACTTTGAGAATTTGTTATTTTTCAGCTCACTCCGGAGGATTTTGCAGAATGCGAATTGTTGGAATCGTTGATTTTGGGTCACAATCACATTACTTCGCTGAACAATTCGCTGTTGAAAATGAGGAACCTCAACTTCCTCAACATGACGTTCAACTACTTGACCGAGTTTTCGTTCCAAGAAATTGTGGGGCTTCAAGAGCTGAGGAGCATCGACTTGTCGTTTAACCAAATCAAGATTTTGATCGCACCAACGGCTGTAAGTTGTTTTTCATTTGTTTTCTGATCGAGGCGACTTTTTTGTTTCTTTACTTCTGATTTCGCAGCAGTAAAAATATAACAAACCGGTACTTCAAGCTATTGCTTTAATAAACTAAAAGTGAATGAACGTAACCTAATTGACTTCAAATTTTTAGAACTTGGTCGAATGGAATATTAAATTGACTGAGCTGAAGCTTGACAACAATCTTCTGGAATCGTTAGATGGAGCTTTATCTGGATTACCTGAACTGCTTAGGCTGAATCTCAGTTTCAACAAGCTTACAAGGATATCGCCTGATGATTTGATTGGACTGGATCAGTTAAGGCTTTTGGACGTGTCACACAACTTCTTGACGACGCTGGAGGAAACCAGTAAGGTAGGATCAGTTACTCAGCAGGGCTCTCAGATGGAGTTCTGAAATGGCTTCAGTTCATATTTATGATAACTAATACACCCCTCCTACGACCGTTACGTTTAGAGGAAACGTGGTTATCACGAGAAAGCAACATGACTTTAATTCTTGTCACGACTTGTCCTTGCTTCTGAACTTCACTGTTTATAAAATATAACAGCTCATAGAGTAAACAATGGATTGTAATACAATCAGTGTCTTTCAACAAAGCTGGAGCCCTCCTATAAAGCGGCATTTTGCGAAACGATTTGCGTAGTCTCCACAATTCAAAATATTTTCACTTTTTTTGTTGTTCTAATTATTATTTTATTTGTCGTGAATCACAAAGGCCACAGCATTAATTAAACGCAAATGATAAGCGAAATGAAATTTATTATTACCGAACTGTGTTGTAATACATTTAGCACGGGTCAGAGAGATAGGGCCAACCAAGGTGGCTCATGAGCAGCAACAATCACGCGTTTTATCAATTAACCGTTACACTGTTCAGAACAATTCATCGCCATAGGTTATCGTCTGCCGCCTTGGGTTGAACGCGTAGGTACCTCCACCCTTTTCAGTTTCTGAGCTGACCTGCCCTTTTCACCTCGAAAGTAGAACAGTATACCAATGACAACTACAAACTAAATATATACCGATGAGCAAAATTAGTGGAACGATTTTTTGAAGTTTTCTTACCGACCAGACACCGAACGATTTTCCCAAAATCTTGCATAAAGGAAGCAAGCAAGCAAAATGGAGATTTTCAATTAAATTTATGAGATTGCCCCATGACCGCGAGAAGGTAGTATTGTGGGTTATGTGTAATTGCTTCACACTCCCTGTAGTCCTTCTGTATGAAATTTTTGACAATATCGTCTCTATATTCTCAAGAGACGATTCTTTTTCCAAAATGATGATGCAAAAACAGTCGCATGATAATATAAACAAAAACACAGCTTTGGAATTTGTTTGGAACCATCTATATCCTTTGGAATATTTCCTCTGATGATTTTCAGTCTAGATCATGAGCCAAAGAATCGGTTGTGTCACCCCAAAACTTTCCCGACTAGTATCCAGGATACTATGTAAATTTTTGTTCGAAATGTCCCTTCGGGTAGGAAGTTGGAATTGCAGAAAAAGATTGAAATTAATTTGGAGAAAATTATTTTCAAAAGGAAAATTCCCGGGAAATTTGAAAAAATTGTTGGAAAATGTTCAAGAACCAGTTATCTTTTGTTTAAAAAAAAATAGGTAAAATCGGTCCACGGAATAAAAAGATGGAAGATTGCAGTTTTTCCAGAGAGGAAAGCTCGGCAACTGTTGTGCCGATTTTGAAAATTTTTCCTCCAAAAAGTAGCTCAATCTTCTCTCCAACTTTCATTCGCAGCATGTCTGCACCTAAGATTAATATTTCGTGGGGCTTCGTGGGCCTACCGCATGTAGAAGTGTGCACTGCGTTTCTTTCAGATTCACGGAATGTGCCAATTTCATTTTGAAAAAATCACCGTCGCAAAACCGGAACCGTGTTGATTTTGAAAACAGGCCTACACGACGCCCAATCCAATCTACTTTCGATATCAGTTGGAATTTTCCAAAAAAGTCGATTCCCGAGCAGGAATGAATTTTTGAGTGGAGTCCTGCTGCAAAAGCGGGTCTTTCTGGTCAAAACACCGGCGAGAGTCCCTCTTGGGTGTCAAGAGAAAATTTGAAAATTCATTACCCCCGACTGGAGAATGGTGGAAAACTGCAACTGCGGCCTTAATTTGACTCTCTTGTTGTGTTGCTTCCTGCCAAGTCTGGTTCCAATCCATCGGATAGATTTTGAATAATTAACTGGTGAAGTTTATAACTTTGACATTTTTGTTATTTGACAGATGACAGATAGGGTAATACCTTCAATTGTTCTTAATAGAGTTTTTCAGGGGCTTTCAGATGACATATTGCAAGTCAGGTTCCCTGAGATATATCTTCTGACATTTGTTGACAGTGACACTTCCGTTTGACAGATGACAGCCAAAAACTAATGGGCTCTTTCCAGAGAAAAACCATGTCCGCATACCAAATTTCAAGACGATCCGGCAGTTATCGTGGAAGATCACAGACAGACAGACATACGGACAGACACACAGACAGACATCATTCTGAAAATATGGTCTTAATCGTCTTGGGGGACCTCAAAACGGCTATATCCGGTGAAATCTCAAAACTTTTTTCCGCACGATTACAATACTTCCCCTTTTATGTTGGTGGGGGGTCGGGAAAGTAAAATGGTTCAAAGTTTGGGATAAATAGGATTTTCTCGCTATAAAAAAGATTGTGCGATTGTTAATCCTTTGAAACATGACCAAGGCCTCTCAGAGCTCCTCATCTGGTAATGTGTTGTTTTCAGCACTACTTTTTTTTTGACTCAGGGGTGTTATTTAAAAACATTTTTAGTGGTACGAAGGAATCAACTGGGATTTATGATAACCAATAGTTCCAATTTTTGAGCTCTATTAATTTCTCTAGAGTCCCCTAATCATCTCATACAAGCATCACAGAGGAATTAGCTCTTTTGAGAAACCAGCCTAGCAAAAGCTTTGAAAGGTCTAAAAATGGTCAATTCATGTAGGGAACTTTAGAGAATTAATTATTTCAGGGGGTTTAAGTTGCCGCTATGCATCGTCGGCTGTCATGTCAGTTGGAGGCACGTCAAAAGTGTCACTTTGCTATCTTACGCAATCCACTGCCGCAAAAATTTTGTTCCTGTGAACCATTTGGGACCCCGCAATACCTTGGCGTTTGGGACGCAAACGTTTGTTGTTCTTCGCCCCACTGTCAAGACCCAAATTTAGGCTAGTTTTGTGACACATTGGGGACTGGGGATCATTCAGCAGGCACTATGGCAGGAAGAAGCACTCGGTAGGAGCTCTTAGCATACCATGCTTGCGCCTGTCGAGCGGTGTAACCTAACACTAACAGTCACCAGTCGCAATTTTTCCCACTACAATCGCAACGCAATTGTATTGCCAATAGCGTAAGCTTTCAGTCGCTCACCTCTGGAACTAGATCTAAGTAGCCTGTTGAATACGCTGATTATAACATCAAATAGGAGACATAAGAGCAATCTCCTTTTACATTATTTTCACTTGTCAAATTTCCACGTCAGTGATGTAGGTATTGCAAGTATCTACTACTGCTTACAAGGCTACTGAACCTTGAAGTATGGATCCCCCTCAGAAAACTTCCGCACGATTTAGTACCGAGCTCTACCGCAAGTGGCGTTTTTTAAATGCAAATCGTCTTCACCAAAATGTTGACACAAAGAACTACACAGGTGTGAAGCCACAACACTAAACTGTTGAAGCGTGATTGAACTTATCGCGGTCATGGGACAATCTCATGATTTCGATTGAAAATCTTGCGAAATTGGTTTGGGTAGATTGGTCCATTTCAAGTCATGTCACCCTGTTATGCTGAGGTTCACAAAACTGCAACGTTGAGGACTTCAAGAAAATCCCCTCCTGCTTTCCCTATGGAAACTTTTGAGAAAATCGGGCGACTGGTTGGTCGGTGAGAGAACTCCGCAAAAATCGTTCCGCTAATTTTGCTCATCAGTATATTTGCGGAAAAGTAATCCAATCTAGGCTCACCTCTTCCCCTATAGGTAAGGTACAACATTTGCATCATTTCCAACATAACTGCCCTCGCCCCCCCCACCACTAACAAAGCAACATTCTTAAAGAACGCCATCATCTCGCGGATTCGAATACAACTTCTCCCTTACGACCCTGACTCAAATGAATAAATCTCACTCGTCAACACAATTTGTTTACTAACAATATGTTCTGAGCTATGATAGCTCCCACATGCAAGACAACATTCCTAAACACATAATCAGACAGATTTCAACTTTTCCGCAACCAGACTGCTTCGTTTTATCAACAACTACAACTGACCAGACCCCACTCACTAACATAACTATGCATCATTACATAATTCCCATATTCACCTTTCCACCATCAGACTGCTTCATCATTTGATCTACTTCAACTGACAAGAACTCACTCGCATTGTGACCAACATAACTCCTACATACAAAATAATATTCCCAAAACACCATAATCCGACATATTTCACTCACCACCTTCCCACAATTATACTGATCATACCGTCCACTGATCAACTTCAACTGACCCAGACCAGGTCACCAGGACAAAATATGCAAAATTATTATTATGCATCGTTGTCAACATTTTTCTCATATAGAAGCCAGTGTAAGAGTATTCCCAAATGACACGAAAATGCCAGCATCTCAAATGAATCTTTTCCACCAGTCTTCCAATCTTTTCAGTCATCTTTGGTCCACTTTAACTGATTAGATTTCACTCTTCGCTGCATTCGTCGTGCCCCAAAAACACTCAGGCGACAAACCTCGTCTTATTAAACTCGTATAATAATATACTACTGATTTGATACTAATTCTTCAGTCGGTATGTATAGCCAAACCAAACCATCCGAACAGACGGATTGACGGGCTACATAATTGAATATGCGTCCTGTAAGCAGAATTATTAACGAGTGGCAATTTTTGCAGACCTTCCTTCCTAGACTCGAAGAACTCAGGGCGAGCCACAACTATTTGACAATTCTCGAGAGGGATTTCCATGGACTTCCGGTCTTGTGCCACGCTGATTTATCCAACAACCAGATTGTTGCTTTGGGTCGTGATTTGGTCAGCAAAACGCGATGTAAAATCGGCCATGGCGTTCACGAAGGCACCTGGGATACGCTAAAGATCTACTTGCAAGGTAAACAAACTCCATTATAACTTTGCACCGGTTTTATAGATCGTTTGAATTTATCAGATAACCCAATTTTGTGCGACGCTGCGCTTCCGGAAATCATGTCCAACATGGAGATCAACCACACCAGGATCTACGGCGTGTCCCATTGCGCCCCCTTGAACGAACAGCCTGTCACCAGCAAACCCAACGCTTTTCTGGGATACATTCCGGAGACGACTCCATCACTACCCGCGGCGATCTCAGCCAACCATCCAGAAATCCAAGTGCCTGAAAACTCCAAACCTCTGTACAAGACTTTCGAAGCCGTTCAGCTATCGGTTCCAGACAACCAACAGGATCAACAGCTCACCAAGAGCGAGCAGTATAGAATGCCACCAGCTCTGAATGTCAGCTCGTCCACGACGGAAACGCTTCCCTCGTTAACCACGCCGACCCCCGTCATAGACCCGGTAAAGCAAGAAAAACAACTGACAAAACTGGCATCGGAAATCGAAGAACTGCGAACACGAGTCGAAGAACTGGCCAACCAGAACCAAATTCTACTGAACCACCAGTTGCCCAATAAACCGACAGACCGGCCGGAACCCGTGGACGAAGCCAAGAAGGTCTGAACTACCCGAAACAATGTTTATCCAGTTTCTTAGATGTTTTAGTTTCAATAACTTATTACTAGTCATAAATAGCGAAAAGGTCGCGGGGAATATCGGAATCGGAGTATTCTAAAAGTACAATAATTTGAGGTGACCCAACCTTGAAGGCCCGCCGCCAAATCCCCTCCGCACAAACCCGTTTCGTGTTTGACATTAAAAAAAAAACTGCAAATTTCAAAGACCAAAACCATGACGCACTGGACTGTAGTAGCAGGAGGGCATGAGAACAGGGTCTTCATGACAATAAAGAGTTTTTTTTTCTGGGGGAGAAGTGCCATTGATTTTATCTCAATATATTTTTGTAGATCACAGTTCATGTACATACATACTGTTAGCTTTATCACAAATTATAGACTTAGTAAGTATTGTGTGTATTTATATTATTATTATTACTATCACTTAGATGTTGTTAGATAATTAAAAATGTAACATAATACCACCCACCTGGTTATTTATTCCACGTTTAGTTTATCGTAACAGCACAAAGTTGTGCCCAACAAAATCAACGAGACGCCGAAAATGGTATTTCGGCCTGGAAGCTTCTCGCCTAATATCCAGCCGGACATGGCGGTGAAAACAAAGGTCAACGAGTTGGCTAGAGGAACGGCGAGCGACAAAGGTGCGCTTTGCAAGGTGAGAAAGTACAGAACTGATCCCAACTGATTCAGTCCCATTGGCACCAAGTACTAAAAACATTGCTGTTATTACTCATTTACAGAAAAGTTCATAACTACATAAATGAATAGACTTTAACTTTTCCATTAATTTTAAGAAGAGCTGTGTGCATTCAGAAAGACAAAATTTTGCAGGAGTGATCTCAAAACTGATGACACTTTTGATTCTATTTTGGATTTAAGAAGAGAAAGTTGCTCTTGTACAATTTGGTTAGATGCTTCGTTCTCAATATTTTTGAGCCTGAATGAATGTTCGAAAATCATCTTGATAAAACCATTTTCAAGGACATAAAAATGAAAATCCAACAAAATTATTGATTTCTTCACTGAAATAAATTTACCATTCAATTTACCCAGTAAGTAGGGTAGTATTAATAAAAAATAAGCATAAACATTTGCTTGGATTTCATAGGCGTTGCTAGAGAAAGTCTGCTTAGCAACTCCTCAAAAATCTAAGCAAATGCTTATGCTTATTTTTTATCAATACATACTACCCAATGCGCTCTCAATCAAAACGAAAATCACCATTTCAGCTGACGAACAACATGCTACAGAAAAATTCAATCAGAAAATCAACTTAAAATATTCAATTTTAACGGTCTTTGACCGTAGCTTTAGGAAATCGGATCATATATTTTTTAAATCCATTTTTCACAAGTAATGTACCCGCGAGTCTACCCTCAAAGTTTGTAACAGAATTTAGGAAATATTTCCAATAGGCCTATACCTAAGTATAATCAGTTTCAGAGCTTTTTTCACTAGAGTAAGCTATGAAAATTGTGTTGCTGGTACAAATGGTACGATGCTAACTTGATGCTAACGTCTTATTGGCAGTTAGTTGTCTGGCAGCTAGTGATATGTATAACGTGACAGTTGTCACCGTCATCGCGGCGTGATGTACGCGTGAGTTAACATTTTCGACATTACTCAGCAAAAACAGAAAAACGTTAGTTTCCCCAGGGTAAAATTTGCTGCGGTTGATAAGGTACATCGTTTTTACTGGCTGGTGATTCTTCGCTAATGCTTTCAAGTTCGTGGCGGTCAAAGTGAAGGAAATGATGCTGAAGCGCGACAGTTCTGATGAAAATAGAATAAAAATGTCCACTGCCCAGTGGCCCCAGTGAGGCTGGAAAAACTTCCTCAAAGTGACATCAATTTATAGTTGGACTGCACGAAACGAGATATGCGCGTGTGACCAAGGCCAAAGCATCGGCCCCTTTTGGGGCCACTCTTCCGAACCATTCGCCGAGCGGACGACGTCCGCTAGCGAGATCTCAACCACCACCATCAAGAGCGCGTTTCTGCCAGAGTCTGAAAGCTCCGCATTTTCCCCTGGCCGCGCCTCTTTCACTCTTGGCATCAGCACTGCGTTGGAATATCTTCTCAACATGAAACTTGTCCATTTCCTGTATGTATATCCTTCTTCATACCTGGTTACTGTTTGCTGTTTAAGCTAGAGTACCTAGTTACTACTCACTACTCAGTGATGAGAATCAGAAGATGGGGCTTATGAGAAGTGAGCATTTTCATTCCATTTTCTTAAGTACTGTCGCGCTTCGGCATCATTTATTTCAATTTGGCCTAATAGTCTAACAGCATTAGCAAAGAGCCACCAACCAGTATAGACGATGTCCCTTATCGACTGCAGCAAATTTTCACTTTAAGGAGACTCATGTTTTCCTATTTCAGTACGTTACGTCGGTCGCGACGACGATGACAACTATTCATATACATACCACATCACACATAACCATTTGCTATAATCCAATGTCTTGTGTATCAGTCCGTATTTTCGCACAAAAGTAGGTACCATTGCGGTCGAAATAAAGTGGACGACAGTTGACAGATTTTTTGGGATTCTAGCCTGAACGTCGCATGAGAGCAAGCCAACTCCGCAACCGTACTTCACGTATTATGTCCGCAACCGTACTTCACGTAAATTTCTACAGGGTGGAAAATAAAACAGTGCATAAATTCTTCAAGTTCAGCATGTCCCTGGTTGAACAAAACTACATGTTTCTGAATAATTTTGAATTGATTTTCAAAATCTAGGGTTCATGCTCAAGCTAAAATCTAAGGTATAAGATGCGAAGATGACGATCGACTCACGACGAACACTCAAGGTACAGAGTTGCAATAAAAGAAATTCAAATCTCAATCGCTATCGCAGTCCGGTTTGGGAAAAGAATTAAATGAAAATCATTTTGCCATTGAAACCAACAATTCATTCTGAACCCGTCAAGAAGTTTTTGCTTGTATGGACAAGAGCTACTGCTGAAAGAACCAAACTGCAACTGCATGTGGTCGAGGGAGAATCATCATCGTCTTTGTGCACCTGGAAGTGGAACTGCTCGTACCCAACGTTACGAAACTTGTCGGCTTGAGGCTGACGTTAAGGCTTTTGCAACGTGGGCTAGGAATATTTTTAGGTGCACAAGGACGATGGGAGAACGTTATCAATACAAGACCAAAAAGTTGATTTTTTTGAGATCATCTGTGAATAGAGGAAATAAGAAGACGATTCAAAAAACGTTTTGAAATATGGAGGTTTATTTTCACGCTGTTGATGTTGAAATTCGGAAAAATCCAATTGAAAAAATTGCTGTTCAAATGGGAGTATACTGAACTTTCAGAGATTTTGCACTGCTTTGTTTACCACTCTGTAGGAACTATAGCGAGCAATTTAAACCGAACTAAAATCGTTTGCAGCAAGTCAGATTACTCATTATCAAATTTAGGGCAAATCTGACCATGTAACGTTTTATATTGTTGATAGTTTACATCCCATTCACGTTGTTAATTCAGAACAAGGCCTTTTTGAATAAAAAATTAAGTGACAAGCTGGGGGGGCTACAGTTGATGACCGCTGCCATCTAATTGCTGTTGCAGAGGTGTCCATAGCCATAGCTTTCCTAGCATGTCATTTTATTTTGGTTCAAAAAGTCCTGACTTTGAAAGGTGAACGGGATATAGCTCCCAAGACGTTAGCATCAAGTTAGCATCGTACCAACAAAACAACTTTTATCTGTGGCTCACTCTAATAAAAAAAAACGTGGAATCTCGCGTGGAACTGATAAATATTTCTAACATTTCCATGCTAACATTTTTTTTCCATTATTTGAAGAAATATAAAGAAATAATCTCAGAAATAATCATTATGAAAAATTACATTTGGAGTTGCCTTTGGTGACAAAATATTGAGTCATTCAGACAATCCTGTCTTTGACAAAATTGGGCCTACCTATTTTATTTCCAAAGCCAACTCTACATTGATATTTTATTAAAACACTATTAGGTCACACAGTATTTATCTTTCTTGCTATGTCTCAATAAATTTTAAAAGGGTAGTTAGGTACCTAACCAGTAATCAGGGTCTCTCTAGCCCAACCTAACACCGATTAAAATATTCTGCTGTTCAACAACTCTTCAAAGAAAAATTAAAAAGCAAAGAATCTTTTTTATACATACCTGTACATTTGTAGCTAGATATTTGAGCTCGAGAAGGAACTGCATAATACGAGAATCTGAGCGAACTTTACTGATATCCTTGGTATTTCGTTTCAGAAATGGATTTGTGCCTCCCCACAGCATTGCCACAACAACCAGGGAAACTAATGTAAAAAATTAGGTTGAATGGTCGAATGACAACTACTTAAACATATTTTTACCTGCTTCCTTCAGCATTTTTAAGCCGTTTTAGAACTAGTAATTGCAAATTCAATAGAAAACTAAACTGGATTAGATTTCATATTTTGTGAGGTTAACAGCTGTCAAAACTTCAACTTCAACAGTTCTGTCAAAGCAACGAGATGTAGGGAAATTGATCTGTTGCCAACATCACATCAACCTTTCACATGGTACCTGATTTTGGACAGAAAAAGAACAAACAGCTCATAGGACAAAATCTGCCAACCAAAATCTGGAAGTATCTTTTTTCTCTTGGTAGAAACACACTCAGAACTTAGGTATTTTGCAAAATAATGACTGTTATGCCTCTAATTAGTGCTTTTTGTTTTGTACTGATATTGCCATTGTGGTGTGCCAATCACGCGCGCTTTTTAAAAAAATCCAACAAAAAATGAAAAAGCCACTTGCAGTGGAAAGGGCTAACACGTCATGGCTCAGGTCAGGAGTCTCCAAAAAAAGGTGAACCCAGTCGGTGGCACGCTCGGTAGCACGGGGAGCTCGGCCCCGCTTTCAAAGACGGTGCTTCCAGACACAGATGGTTCAAATTCGCAATGGGCTAGATGCGACTTTTTCACGCGTTCCTTAGTACTGGGGTATCTACCATCGTGCGGTGATGCCCCGGGAAAGGGATGAAACGAGGAAGCCATCGAAACAGAACCCCAGTTCCAAAAATGTCTTTGTTGTTATCGTCATCACTGTTATTGTTATTGAAAAACACCCACTGAAAAACCTGCTAATAATCAAGATCATCAGATTATCTTTTTTGAAACAGGCGGTAGAATGAATATAGTAGGTTCGCTTTCTCATTCCCTTTGTTCCCCTGGTGGCTTTTGATCAACCTAATGGTGATTTTGTTGAGTGATAGTTGTTTTCTACAAGTGGGCATTGAAGTTCAACTCGGTGTCAAAGAGTAGTCCCAAGTATTTGACCTCTTTGCTAAGTTGGAGTTCTCCTCCTCACAATCCAAGCACCCTTAGTAGTAGATTAGATAGTAAAATAAATAAAAATAATGAAACTATAATCATTAGTATATAAATAAAATATAATTAAACAGCATAAATAAAAATAGTAACATAATATTCATCGCACTTTCTGTAATATAAACGAGTAGTTACAACTAAGTCCACAGTGATAAGTAGGTAGATAGTCTCTATCCCATTAAAACGAAAAATTATTTACAAGAATTAACCAATAAACAACAATCCACACACACAACAGGTTGTGTTTATTACTGAATGATGATGCAAGTATTTTTTAAATGGTTTCAATGTAGAATTAATGGGGAGGGGGGAAGTGTTGTCACCGCGATCACAATCATTATGATGAATCTGTTTTACGTCACATAACGAGCTTCGTTTCTTTAGAAAACAAAAAGTTCAAAAAAAAAGATGTTTTGCTGAAATAATTCTTTTTTGCTGCTTTCCTCAACCATCAAGCTGAGGTTCTGCACTCACAAAGCCTTGCTCCTTGTACAAGTGACAATTCTCCAGCACGATAGCGGCCAGCTGCTTCACGGACATCGGCGGCAGAGGATGGTCTATCAGTTCTTGCAGCGATACCAGACCGCCTTCCCTCTCTATCAATGCGCAGTACTTCTCAGCTGAAAAAAAAATAACACGTGTACATTTCGGCAGCACAAAATCGCTATCGGTACTCACGATAGACTTTAGTTAGGTTAGCCAGGGCCCACACGGCCCATTTCTGACATTCGGGCGTGTGATACGTCTTCACCAGATACAAGATCGGTTCGAACGAACGGTAATTGATGTTGCGCTGAGAATTCAAGTCCCAACGGTCGATGGCGTTCACCATTTTGTTCAGGACGTAGTTTCTGGTCGGCTGAAGAACGGTCCAGACGTCGGGGCCGTCGGAGGCGATGTGCGAAATGACTCCAGCGGCGTTGTAACTCACTTCAATGCCGTCGCTTCTGGATTCGAGCAGATCTGAGAATACAGTGAGGTACTTGGACGTGACCAGGAAATGTCGCAGTTCCCGGACCTCCGCCACGTTACCGAGGAGTCCCATCATGTTCCGTAACAGTTCTTCTTTGTTGGGAAATTTCTGTACGAGGAGGAAGGATTAATACGTGGGCGATATATAATTGAAACATAATCTACCTCTAAACACAGCAAGAAGTATTCCATTCCGTTGATTTCTAGGAACTTCCGACAGTTCGAAGGGGTTTCGTCTGTAACGTTCCACATGGTGGACCAGGCTACTTCTAAAACGTCGTCGCAATGGCCGCGTCCCAACCGATCATTGATCAGTGCGATCATTTTCTGAAAAATTGAAGTTGAATAATACGCTTCAATCTGATTCAATAGTTGAATTAAAGGTGATTCTGGATTCCATTTGGGGAGTTGGTGGAACATAGCTTCACCTGGCACGTAGGCCTCATTATTGGGCCCATTGTACCCCTCTCCCAGACCAGCCGGATTCACCGAGCCGCAATGTGGTGCCTGGATGTTTGATGGTCGGTCCATCCAAGCACTGGGGCCGACAAGCGCACGGTTGACCTAGACTCCGTCTTTCACCCCCCAAATCCAGGCTCCCTGCGCCGGTGTTCCTGACTTTGTCAGCCTCCCGACCGCCTGCCGGTTTTCCTCTACACATTGCCGTACCGGGCCGATTGAAGGTGAAAAGGAATTACGGTAAATAACCCAGGAAAAATATGCAAAATTGTGATGAACCCGGAAATAAATTCTGAGGAAACCGAATTTTCGGATGCTACCATCCAGCTTCAATGTGAAAATGTTGATTTAGCCAATCCAGTCGCATCAATTGACGAAATTTTGTTTCTAAAGTGAATTTCAAATGAAAATTTTGTTGATGGAAGGCTAATAGGTCTTTTCATGATAATTTTGTGTTTTGGTGAGCAAGCGCAAGTTTTAAAGTTCGAACAGGCAAGCACGCGAAACGCTCTGTTGAGTTACGGCATTCGAGCCACTGTTTCAAATGTACGATACGACCCCGTTTGCTTCTACACAGGCGGCGACCGGCAATATCGCCCCGGCACCTCATTTTCGTCCAAATGAGTCTTATACAGTGTATATTTTTTATTGCTTGAGCAGAAAGTTCAATGAAAATAAAAATTTACATTTTACAATTTATTTTTGTGAAATTTTGAAAATTTCAGGGAGAAAAAAAATAGTCAACTCTGAGAATTTCACTCCCGTTTTCAAACGCACTGTACACGCGCCGTATGTGTCGTCATCGTCCCTCATCCAATCGTATGGATCGGAGGTGTGGAAAAATGCGTTTAGAGCGCAGAAATTAACAGTGGAGTGGCGTAGAGATTTTCTTGTAATTGGGAAACTTGCGTGTAAATGGCAAAAGCTTACCGTCAGTTCCACAAAAGAGATGATCAGCGATCAAGGCTGATTGCAGATTAACTGAACTTTTTTCTACTAAATGCTAGGTGATTAACCACAAAAAATGGCTGAAATCTGTACTAGACCCATCATCTTTTCATTATTGACAGATAAATCAGCATTTTCATTGATCAGTAATCTACAAACTGGCAAACAAAAATCGCTAATCAACTGATCTCGAATTATCTTTTTTGTGGAACCTAGGGTTAGAGATTAAAATGATTTAAATGATTTAAATGATTGGACAAATAGTTGTTGATGTAACAAAGCAATGAACCTCAGTTTGAATTACTCATTAATGGGAGTCGTTAAATTCCTCACTCATACTGTACTACATTGGCCTCATAGTACGCTACTAATCCAACCCGCTCGTGCTCGTTTCATGCCTGGTAACTGCAAACTGGCCGAGCTGTCACAATCCCACTCCAACCACCCGGCTGACGCGCCGCGAACATGTGTTCTTGGTCGGGGGACGGTGACGTCACAAATGCCGCTCGATCTTGACGTTTTAATTTATCGGCTGATTGTATCACTTTTTATTTTTTTATTTCGTAGGGCAAAACAAAAGAATATATTTAGACGAATATTCATTGTTTGGATTGTGTAATCAAATGACACAATGAAATAGCAAATTTAAAGTACGCTGTACAGGCCCATTGATGTACGGCCTTTTTCGTGACGACACCATGCCATGCAGAGAAATACCATCAACTCATGAACATTATACTGACATTGACGTTCGACAGTTTTGTTTGCCGACCAACAACCAACAAGGAACGCAAGCATGCGTTCTAATCCTCATGAAAAGACCTATTATCATAGGAAGGATGTAGAAATTAGTTTTCGAAAAATGCGCAAGTTAGCTTAGGACAGAAATAGATGGGAGGTAGAGCAATTTTGGAATGACGATAGTAAACAATATGAACTCACATGTATGACTCCTAAATCTCCAAGCTTAACTTTCTGATGTCCATCTACTTGACAAGCCAAAGAATTCAACAGGTAAATACCGATTCTTTGAACGAAGCTCTCCTGCTGTAAATCAGATGTGTGCACTGAATACAGAAGAATGTTCACTAGCCTCTCGTAATCGAACAGCTGAAATTAAAATTTTGCGGATTAGTATGAGCTTTGTTTCAAGATCATAATAGAATTTATTGTAAATTTTGATTTTGTTTAATGAGAAATCCTCTTAGCAGCCAACTTACCACGTCCGATGGAATTTTAAACTGACACAGAGTAAGACATCCGTTTCTCATCATCGTCTCGTCGCGCTTGTGATAGGTCATGCCATTCAACAAGACTGATATTATCCTCCGTTTGACTTGTACGACATCGTGCAGTTCTTTGCCGGTGCATTTCACTATGTAAAAAAGGGTGGCGCTGCCAGAAATTTGAACGTGTCTGTCGCTCACGTGCCTGCTCATCGCTTCCAGCACGATGTTGAGTGCTTGTCCGACGAACGAACTGGTTTCGAACCGTAATAAATGGAACAGTTCATTCATGATTTTAGTCAACATTTCTATGCGATCCAAGAAGGCCAACGCTGCCACCAGGATCTGCTCTTCGTTGGCGTTTCCTGCAATCTATAAAAAAAGAAAATCAGATTTCTCAACGGTGTTGAGAAAAATATATTGCCCGTGTTCGCAAACTGTTTCTGACTGCTCTTGTCCCATCAGCTAAGGGACCTTGCAGCGAATAAATAGCTCAATAGTGATAGACTGGCAGATCTTGTCCAGATGACTTCTTGCTGAGTGGTTTGCACAAAATATTTGCATCAAATTAAAATTCGGTACGTGTGAATAATCTGTGATTGAACTAAATAATTTATTTTTTCTAAGTGATTAAAATTTGCTTGTGTCGCTGGTTACGTTGACTGAGCAGTGATTCAGCAGACCATTCAACGTTAGCGTTGTCGAGGCTCCCAAATTTTACCCTCAACGTCAGCCCCCTACTTGGCTTTATATCCATGTGCGCTGTCATCAGTCCAGTACAAGTCCATGGCATCAAAAGAAGCCAATCAAAACAGAACCATGGCAAGCAGTTTGTCAATAGATCAATAGAGAATGGAGTCATAGAGAAATTATTTACCAATCTTGCAGGTATGTCATGTCTCAGGCAGGCATCATGTGATGTTTCATATAATCCCAAATACTGGAAAGGATTGTTCATTCTGCTGCTCAAACCCGGTATGTCCGATATATCCGACAAGCTGGACACCACGCTTGACTCGGCCACGCCTCGTCCGGCCAAATTCGTGCCGGATATGTCTAGCGACATCAACCTCGGCAGCGACGTCACGAGCATGTTCAACATTTCGCTGGCGTTTGCGTAACTGCCCTTTTCCTCTTTCGACTGGGAAATGTCCAGATGTCGCAGCTGTCTCAGCTTGCATATCGCCGGCACCATTTTTTCGACGCCCTCCACGTTGTATAGAACCAGCGACTGTAGATTGACCAGGTGGTCCGTGTAGTCGAATTTGTCCAGGTAGCTGCAGTTAGAGAGGTCTAGGTGGGTCAGGGAGGGCAGATGGCGCAGGAGGAGGACGAAGAAGTCGGGCTGAAGCTGTTCGAGGCTCTTCAGGGTCAGTTTCCGAAGCATGGGAGCGAGAAAAATGAAGCCCCTGTCGTAATGAGTCTCGCTGAAGCGCAACTTCCCGTAGATGTTGTTGGGGAATATGTCGACGCCCTCGCCTATAGTAATCATAGTCAGATTGGTGGCGTACTCCGTCAAGTGCTTGATGCAGTTTTCGGTGAGGTGAGGGCAGTGGCTGACGTCCAGCTCTACGAGGCGGTGCTGCAGCAGGATCTCCATGTCCTCGTCCGTTATTTCGGTGTCCCGAAGCTTGACTCTCTTTAATCGAGTGCTATGTCTGCAGAAAAAAGTAATTTGTGTTACCAACGTTTCACAATTCATTTCTAGAGGGCGATTTGTTAGCTCCCTGCCAGACTTCATTGTCATTGTCATCATTGTGATTCCTTCATTGCTATATAATATACCATTTTATTAAGAAGCGGGTTACGCCCCGCGATTCCACAAAGTGGAAATTATGTCTATTGACTGCAGTGTAAACTTCGACATCGAGACAATTTGTGTCCCATTACAGATAGATGCATACATACAGCAAATGAAATGTGCAGAAAGAAATTAAGAAATTTTCAGTGAAAAAATTAACTTGTGATTCATTCTCAAGGAAGATGCCTCTATTTTTATGCGGAATCTATACTTAATTATGCACTTATATGCGAATGCAATTTTTACAGCGGCGGCGCTGCGGTTCAGCAAGCTGGTCCTGATTCCGTGCTTGTGACAGATATCGGTATAGTTCCTACTTACAGGACATCCTCTAGTTTTGATTGATGTGTTCATTTCATTTATTATTGACTACTCGTGTTTCCATAAAGATTGATGATTTCTTGTGGTACTTTTAGGACAATCTGTTTACAGGTAACAGTGAACAATCTACTAATCTGCATTCTGAAAATGCGCTCATAAAACTCACCCCCGTGAAGACTTTGCTACTTGTTATTTTTAACGTAACCTTTGAACCGACTTTGTTCAAATTCCAACCTAAGTTTACTGAAATGAGTCTTCATCGAACAATAATAATGCGTTCCGTCAAACATTTTCAGCGACCTTAATGATAAGGGGTGCCTAGTTAGAGCTCCATCATTTGAGTCTGGTCTCGATAAGCTAGGCCGATGGATTTTAAAGCAGGAAACACTCGGAAAACTTGAAGAATTTTAAAAGAAATTGCCTGGAAATGTTCAAGAATCAATTACCCTTTGTTTAAAGAACGTATAAATGGGTATAAATAAATAAATAGGTATAAATCGGTTCGCAAGCTAAAAAGTTAGAAATTTGCAGGCTTTCATTAGGAACCAAATTATGTAGAAAGAAAAGCGAGAGAGGCAGTCGGACGCATTAGTAGGTACATGGATAAAGGTGAACGATCTGAAACTGGCACCACAGAAAGATTGAAAATAATTTGCAGGAAATTGAAAATTTTGGAAATTTGGATTTTCCGGGAAAACCTCAATTTTTTTTCCAAATCATCATTTTATGAAGATCGTCAATTACGGCTTCACTTTAAGATCCATCATTCAAATCCGGTTTCGATAACCCAGGCTGTTTTACATTTTCAACAGGGAAATTGAAACGAAAATTATTGGAAAATGTTCAAGAGCCAGTAGGTAACCTCTCGTTTAAAAAAAATGGTGAAAATCTGTTCATGGGATAAAAAGTTGGAAATGCGGTTTTTCCAGAAATAAAAATTCGGAAACCGTGGCACAGTGGAACGACCGTGGCCAAGTGATCGGACATCGGTCTCTCATGCCCAACGTCCTGGGTTCGATCCCGTCGTCGGCAACTTTTTTTTTCCTCCATTTTCTCGGTAATGCAAATATCAGTCTCACATTTTGTTGCACTTCTTTAAATACTTTGATTTGACCCATGCTCACGTCAAGTGACATGCGTTTGTGGTCAAGTAAGAAGTACAAAAAAGTTATAGAACGATTTATAGCCGATACAATTGACCATATAAGTGAAGTGTGTCACAAATCAAGATTTGCGGGATTTGCCTCCATTTTGGAACAAGATTACTTGAGATTTCCAGGGACGATTTCAATGGGGTACTTGCCTATTTTTTTTTTATTGGCTGAATCGATAGTATGGTTAAAAATAATGTACCCGTATTTTTTCTTTTTCCCAAATTCCCAAAATTGCGGCCGCAATGCGTGTTTTAAAAATATATTTGTGACGTCACAAATATATTAGATATAGAACATAGAAGGACTCTTTTTCCTCGTTGAGTTGGCAATGATATAACGTCGCCAAGGTGCCGTTTTCAAACAACAAGATCTGAGTCTGACTGACAACGTCAAACCGCCGACCGTAATTTCTTCCTGTGCCCTTTTTTTGCCTTTGACTGCTTTGATCGAGGCTTTGCATGATCTACGCGGTAAGTACCTACTCGTTTTGTTCATTTCTTGTTCAACCTAACTAGTCTCTTTCTTTAGTCTTCTGTGCTGTCCACCTAAAAGCCTTTCGCATGTTTGTCACCCGTGCTCTGACCTGGCTGACCCTCGGCTTCGTTTCGGACATCAGTGTTCCTGCTCCCCACATTTTATTTGGAGATACATCGCGTCCTCCCTACATGGATCTCTTGTAGCTCTAAAGTATTACCTATCCGGAATTGTATGCTAATGATGAACCTATAAAAGCTCACTGTTCATTTTCAGCCTCTTATTTCTGTGCTATTTGGTGATCCTCCAGATTTTCCCCTGGAAATAAATTATCTCGACTGAGACAGTGTTATAAGAGGTTTCTGGAGTCAGTTTCTTCGAAACCTTGTTCGACTTTATTGTCTAAATGCTCATGGTAAGAGAATTCGATAGGAAACCGGTTTTGCGATAGCATGTTCAAAATGACAGTGTCACAGTGACATCCCAGAAATTCTTGATTATTCCATTGTCACACAGTCAGACCAACCCCACTCAAAATCCCTGTTCTGGCGCGAAGCTTTTAGGAGGATTTTTCAAATTCGTTTTTTTCTGTAGAAAACGAAGGGATTTTTGTGAAATTCTCAGTAGAGTCCCCTTATCACTTATACTAGCAATCAAAAGTATTTTCAGCTGAATCTATTCCGTTGGCAAGTACCCCATTCTGTTTGAATTGTTTGTTGGACCAATGTATCGGCCATCTGGCAAGTTTTCTCCTATCTGGCATCTGTCAAATAATAAAAAATGTCAAAGTTCAACACTTTACCATTCAATACACAATATTGCGTGACCGCTTAGCGCATGCGCTAAAAAACGAGGTGATTCGTTCTAAGATGGTTCTAAGTCTTCCATATGTTACGCTGTAAAATAGGTGATTCTTAAACTAAGCTCAATGGATTATGCGTCGTTTTCAAGTGGAAGTGGTTACATAGAAAAATCGGAGTAACCCTCGCAACCTATTCATGAAAGCACATATGTTAGGGATCATTCCCAAATGACCCAAATTACGAAATAAAAAAAACATGGAACACTTCAACCATAACATTCAAATTTACCGCGAAGTATCTGGGGATATTTCATTTAATCAGTGCTGTATTGTATTGACGACAGCATGGTGTGGCGACAGTCGGTCCTCTGAGTGGCACACACTTTTTCGACCGCCGAATATGCATTTTAAATCGGAAGACTTCACAAGTTGCTGATGGAACTGTACAAAACGTCAACATCAAACACTGAAATCAATGTCATTGTCGAGTTCTGGGCCGCTATTCTTGAATCGTGTGAGAAAAGTCCCTGGGAGTAAAATACATTCCGCAGTACACTGATGTAGCGAATGTTGCCTAAAATAATGGTTTTTAGGCAACTTTCGCTACAGAAGTGTAGTACGGATTATATAAAACGATTCAAGAATAGCGGCCCTGAACATGCGCGATGACAACTTGTCACCGTTTTCTTAGTTCGCTGACATCCGTGTCGGAGCGCCACTTCCGCGCAATATTGTGTATTATTCAAAATCTATCCGATGGATTGGGACCAAATTTGGCAGCAAGCAACAAGACAAAAGAGTCAAATCAAGTCTGCAGTTGCAATCTTACACCATTTTCCAGTCGAGCGGTATGAATTTTCAAAATTTCTCCTAGCCGTTGCCACTCGAGAGGGCCTCTCGCCCGAATTTTGACCAGAACGACTCGCCTTTGTTGCAGGACTCCACTCAAAAATTCATTACTGCTCGGCGATCAACTTTTTTCGAAAAAGTCAAAACTGATGTATCGAAAGTATATTGGATTGGGCGTCGTGTAGACTTATTTTCAAAATCGGCACGGTTTCGGTTTTCTGACGGTAATTTTTTCAAAATGAAATTTGTATATTCCGTGAATTTTAAAAACTACAATGCCAACTTTGACATGCGGTGAGCCCACGAACGTGGTGAGCCCCACGAAATATTCACTTTAGGTGCAGACATGCTGGGAATGAATGTTGGAGAAAAGATTAAATTAATTTTTGGAAAGAAAATTTTTGAAATAGGACTCACGGTTTCCGAGTTTTCATCTCTAGAAAAACCGCAAATTTTCCAACTTTTTATCCCGTGAACAGATTTTCACCTTTTTTTTTCAAACAAGAGGTTACTGGCTCTTGAACATTTTCCAATAATCTTTTTCTCAATTTCCCGGATATTTCCCTTTTGAAAATGTAAAACAGGCCTGGGTTATCGAAACCGGATTTGAATGATGGAGCTGGGGATGGAGCTTAAAGTGAAGCCGTAATTGACGATCTTCATAATAAGATGATTTGGGAAAAGATTTTAGGTTTCCCCGGGAAATTCAAATTTTCAAAATTTTCAATTTCCTGCCAACTATTTTCAATCTTTCTGTGGTGCCAGTTTCAGATCGTTCACCTCCATTTATGTACTAATGCGTCTGGACTGCCTCCCTCACTTTTCTTTCTACATAATTTGGTTCCTAACAAGGAGGTTGTTCCTAGTAGGTTTGTTCCATCAACAGTCCCTGACGGTCCGCGGACGTCAGCGGCATGCGCATTACGATTTTGGCGTTCCATCAAAATCTCGGACGATCCCCTGACTGATGATCCGCTGTTCCACCATCGGCTCAAACTAGTTTCGGGACGGTCAGAAAAGTTCGCGGATTTTACGGAAACTTATCGTCCGGGCTTGCGCAGCGGAATATATTTATTTGGCATCAAGCCTTTTCTGGTCAATGTTTACAAATAATATGGGTTAGATTGGTGGTTTCATTATTCATTCATTTAATTTATAAAATACACGGCTTATTTCCAGCTGCAAACTGCTAAACGATAGAAAATAAGGTACCTAGCCATTAGCCATGATTGACGGTTTGCTGTTCCATCAACGAGCAGCAGCCAGACGGAAACTGGTCCGAAGTGGGCCATGCGCATTGTTCACAGTTTGCAAACTGTCGGTGACTAGTTTGGGATTTCCGATGGAACAAACCTAATGAAAACCTGCTTTCTAACTTTTTAGCTTGTGAACACATTCATACTAACCTTCTTTAAACAAAGGGTAATTGATTATTGAACATTTCCAGGCAATTTCTCTTGAAATTCTTCAAGTTTTTCGAGAGTTTTCCGCTTTAAAATTCACCGGCCTAGCTTATCGAGACGAATAATAATAAAAGAGGGGTTGTTTTATTATTATATATACACTCACTCCAACTATAAGATTTATATGGATCCTTACAAGAAATTATCGAGACGAGACTCAAATCATGGAGCTCTAAATGAATTCCTAATTAGAGAAAATATCTCAATTCTTCAATCTTTTTCTCTAACTTCCCACCCGAAGAGACATCATTTCATAATAAAATTTCCATCCGTTCCTTGCTACTCGTCGGGGAAGTTTTGGGGTGACACAACCGATTTTTTTTTGCCAAAATTTATGGATAATCCGCAAATTTTATTCAGGATTGTCATTCCACACGCCATTCTGAGTGATTTGCCTATTTTTTCGTTTCGATTTGCGTGTCGCGCAAGTGTCATGGACCCTTAGCAAGCATTCCACTTAAATCAAAGAGCTTGTTTTTGAGATGAAAATCCGAGCGCCCACAGTGGGACTCGAACCCACAATCTCTGGCGTGGTAGTCAACCGCGCTAACCACCATAACAATAAAAATGACGTTCTGAAATGGTCATCATTTTTTATGACAATGCAAAACTGGATTCGAAAAGTGTGGTTCAAGACCACAATCATGAAGTAAAACCATTGCAAAACCTCAATCCTTTGAATATCTTTTATAACACACCAAAATTTGAAAAATCAATATTCTGTGTAGGTGCAACGCTAACGTTAGTGCAGAAGTTTGGACCTGTATCTTTTGTAACACAATGAAAGCAGGTTGTGGGTGCAAAAGCCGGAAACCAGCATCCTGCTTTCCTTGCGTTTTCGGCCTCGGTGTTTCCGGCATGAAATGTACAAGTCCCAACATCTACATTAACGTTAGCATTGCTCTTACAGTTCTATGTAAATGAGCCATTACACATTTACCATCCACCATTGTTGTAACTTACCTATCCTTGAAGATGTTGATGAAATTTGAATCGACTTTGTCCAAACTGTCCGAGCGCACGTTGAGCAAACGTTCGCATATTTCCACGGGCAGGGCAAGGCCCTCTTTCAACGAGAGATTGCCCGTGACCCTACAACACTCGCAGATCGTGTCTAGGTTGTCGTTGATGTAGTTGAAGCAAATGTCAAGAAGTCTTTCCGGAGCGGCCGAATTGCAAAACGAGCACGTCTCCAAAGGTAAAGCACTTGAATGTCGACACTTGTTCGCCGACTGGAGCATCTGTAAATCCACGAAAAAGGGGTTCAACTCACAAAGGTCTTTGTGCCACTTTCCGTGGGTACTCACCTTTGACGAGTTAATTTCGTACGACCGGGGCATTTACATGACAACTACCGACACATCCGTGCTGTTTTGGCTTCCAAAGGGGCCCAGCGGATTCCTTTATCGCGAAAATCCAGATGTTCTACGACTATTTTTGTTATTGAGTAATTTTTGACATTTTGACGTTTGTACCCAGAGTTCTCTGCAGAGATGACGGGCACATAATACCGACGTGACTTTGGCGGAATGGGCAAATAAAATCTACAGTGAAGTCGAGAATTTCAAGCACCAAAGGTAGAACAAGAATGATTGATTTCTAGCCAACAAGAAGATTCATGACAGGGGTGGATTTCTGAAAAAACAACAGATGGTCTGGTGATTTTCAATTTGTCAGTTTGTCACTATGGAACTAAACATATTACGTTGACAGCTGTCACTTGGTCTAGGTTATGTTGTTTATCTGATGTTGACTGTTGTTAGTGCTGTTACTGGCACATGTTTCGAACAGTTTTGAACAATAAAAATGACCACTCAAGCTGCCGAAGCAGTTTTACAAAAAACTACAGACGCTTCGATTTTAAGAGAGCAAGTAAATGGGTACAATTGGAACAATGGTTTGGACTATGACAAGCTCCTCAAAAGTTACTTACATTCAGGCTTCCAAGCCACAAATTTTGGCTTGGCAGTGGAAGAAGTGAATAAAATGATTGCGTGTAGAAAAAGCCCCATCCCTGAAGATAAATATATAGACAATGAAGACGCTTTTACTGGCGTCAAGCATAACTGCACGATTTTTTTGGGATACACCTCAAATATTGTGTCTAGTGGCTTACGAGAAACCATAAAGTTCTTGGTGCAGCATAAAATGGTAAAATCAACATATTTCTTAATTTTGCTGTTTTAACAGTGTTATTTCAGATAGACTGCATAGTAACCACTGGAGGTGGTGTGGAAGAAGATTTGATTAAATGCATGGCACCGACTTTTCTGGGAGATTTCAGTCTGGATGGAAAGACGTTAAGAGAGAGCGGAATCAATAGGATAGGTAACCTTCTGGTGCCCAACGATAATTATTGCCATTTTGAAAACTGGATCACACCCATTTTGGACCAGATGCTTCTGGAACAAAAGAATGGTAACGTTCTCTGGACTCCAAGCAAGATGATAGCTAGATTAGGTGAAGAAATTAAAAATGAAGACAGTATTTATTACTGGGCTGCCAAAAACCACATTCCTGTTTTTTGCCCAACTTTGACTGATGGAAGTATAGGTGATATGACGTCCATGCATTTCTGCCAAAAACCTGGGTTGGTTTTAGATATAAATTCAGGTTTGTATGTTTTTGCTCAGTTGTTCTTGAAATTTTTTTTTTTTGTTTTTAAACATTTTTTTTATGGCTCAAGGTCAAGGATTCAAAGTAATTTTTTACAATTTGACTTGCTGTGTCCGGGAATAAGACATTTTAGTATATAGAGCCAAATTCAGAGACACCACTCAAACTACACTTACACTCAATGATAACTCTATGAGATTCCTACCTGTGACTATCGTGCTCAATAAATCATTTGGCATTGAGTTTGCAAGGAGGTAAGGTGAGTGACGTAAATCTCACTTGATTTAATTTACTGGAACACGATGATTCCAGGTAGGAATCTCATTGTATTATCGTAGATCTAGTGAAGATTGAGTGTAAGTCTGGGTTGAGTGGTGTTCAGTGCCGATATTAGTTTAGTTATACTTATAGTTGACTCGTCATGATAATTCATAAGTAGTAATTGTAATCCGTGTCGCGTTAGTTATAGTCTAGATGTAGCGATTTTCATGTTTCTATACAAGGTGCGTTCAGTCAGCTTATTTAGCCGCAAGTTTTAATTTTAGTCGCAAGCGCAGCGACGCCCATTGGTTCTTATGAACCAGCCTCCTCGGAACAGCCAATAAGCGATGCAGCGCTTAGGGCTAAAATTAAATCTGCGGCTAAATAAGCTGACTGAACGCACCTACAGTGTGCAAACTGCAAACTCCGAAAAAAAGTTGAAGCCAAAACCGGGCATTTCCACCAGAGGCGCTGCGGACGCTAATATTCACTAGATCTAGGAAATTTAAAAACTCAGCGTTGGCTGCCAACTTACATTTCCAGTCGAGCGCACACACGGATGCGCACACCGCACAACGCAAGCAACATGCAAGCAGTTTCGTTGTTGTGAAGATTTTGAGGTTATGTTAATCATAACACAACCGGTAAGTATACTTGTAAATAGTTGATGTTTTATTTCTCTGGTCAATCTGCTACGAAGGCGTAGAGGGGCCAACAACAAATTATTGTCACAACGTCGAATCAAATTGAGGTTGATTGTTGCAATTTCAACTAAACGATTGTAAATTCGAACCTACAATTGTAACTTCGATCCTACAATTGCAAGTTCGAGCCTATAATTGTAAGTTCGAAGCTACAATTACAAGTTCGAACCTACAATTGTAAGTTCGAGTTTACAATTGTGAGTTCGAACCTACAATTGTAAGTTCAAGCCTACAATTATTGTAAGTTCGAGTCTACACAACAAATTGTCACAACGTTGAATCAAAATTAAGGTTGATTGTTGCAATTTTAACTAAACGAATCTACAATTGTAACTTCGAACTTACAATTGTAGATTTGAAGTTACAATTGGAATGTCACAGTGGAGATATTAATGAAAAGAAGCATTACATGGGGAGATGGCGGGAGACAGAAGTGGCTCAGCAGCTCAGCTTTGTTGGGACAGTAAACCGAACAAGACTTGTTGGTAGTGTTGGTACACCAAATCGGTAGAAGAGGAGCCGATTATGCATGTATGTATGTAGGTACCTATACACCTACAAAAAATCCTTAATTATTTTTAGCTGCGTAACGTAAGAAGTTTATTTTTGACCAGGTAGTGGAAGCCACGCCAAAAAAGATGAAAAAAAACCTTAGTCTACAATCTCGGGGTAAACAGAGCAGAGACTCTTGCTTAGATTCCACAGGCAAAAAGCAAGCTTTCTCATACATGTCAGGGCACATGAAAAGTTTCACTTGGGGGTCCTTTTTTACGGCCCAGTTCAACAAGGTATTTTGATTAAAACACAACAGTATAATCTGCTATTACTTAGTACATAGCCATCATATGAACATACTAAAAGTCCCCGAAAATTAACCTTGTGCTACGGCCGCTATATTGGAAAATGTCTTAGATGTTGGTAAATTTTAGATTTTTTGACTATATCTCTGTGACCGTTGAAGCTATCGATTTCATTTTTGAAGCAAAAGTTAGAACATCAAAAAGCGAATATTCTGGTCTATTCAAGTTAGCTTTCGCTTGAACAGTTCTTTAGATATTAGCGTTTGAATAATCACAGTTTCCAATTTTGAAATAAGTGTTATTCCCCGCGATTTTCGGCGTCAATTTTTCTCGACCACCATTATTGCCTTCCTCATGTAGCTTGAAGCTTGCTTAGCCAGACATTTTGCCAAAAATTGTACCGTTTGGTCCGTGTGACGTCATCAATTCAACATGGAGGATCAATTTTATCTTTTGAGTCAAAAGCGATAGAATCATGAAAATTACCATATAGATCAAGAATTTTATGCTGATTAAGATGCCGTAAACCGCTCTGAAATATCTTCAACCGCTTCTAAAATATTTCAGATTCAGGCTCAGGGATTGAAGAAAAAATGAAAGTACTTAGTAGGCCTTGATTTTATGATAATGTGCTCATGAAAGTCATCACATTGGTGTAGAATTCTATGTTGAGCAAGGTGCAACAAAGAGTTCTAAGATATCTTCAACTGTTTAAAAAATATTTGAAATGAAAGCCGAAGGACGTGAAGAAAACCGTCTTGAAGATATTTAATATTAAGTTTGCTGTATTTGCAAAAGGAACAAAAATTGAACGAAAGCAAGTAGGCGCAACCTCAACCCAGGATTAATATAAGGATTAAGAAAACAATAGCAGCAACTGGTGAAAAGTTCAATATTTTGAAGACGGTTGAAAATATTCTGTAACGGTTTGCTGGACCTTGATCAGCGAGTGGAATTCTGCACCTCATTCGATTATATCATGATAATATCTATTAGCATTTGTTATAAAATCAAGGCCCTCTACAATTTTTCAATTTTTCTTCACGGCCGGCCGTCGGCTTCAATTTCAGATATTTTAGAAACGGTTGAAGATATTTCAGAACTATTAATTGCTTCTTGCCCAGAAATTGATTTCACACCTATGTGATAATTTTCATGAGCATATTGCATGGACCATGGCATATTGTCATAAAATCAAGGCCTGCATGCTAAATAAATTCAATTTTTTATTCAATTCATCGTGCGCCAGCTTGAAAATGAAATATTTCAGAAACGGTTGAAGATATTCTAGAACGGTTTGCGGTATCTTAATTAGCATGAAATTCTGCATCTGCTTGGTGATTTTCATGATTATATCGATTTTGATTCAAGAGATAAGACTGGGTCACCATCTGGAATTGATGACGTCACATAGGTCAAACAGCACAATTTCAGGAAAACCGTCTGATCAGGCAAGGCTTTAAACCACATGAGGAAGGCACTGATGATAGTCGTGAAAAATTTCCATCCAAAATCATGGAAAATAATAACACATATTTTAGACTTGAAAATATTTTAATATTTAAACGCTTATATCCGAAGAACTGTCAAAGCGATACTTAATTTATACGCACCAAAATGTTCGGTTTTTGATGTTCTAACTTTTGCTTCAAAAATGAAATCGATATCTTCAACGGTTCAAGAGATATAGGCAAAAAACCTATAATTTGCAGACATCTTAAGACATTTTCCAATATGGCGGCCGTAGCACAAAGTTGATTTTCGGGGACTTTTAGTATGTTAATCAGAAAGCTTTGTACTATCACTGTACCAAGTCCCCTTTCATTGCGATATTTTTTTGCTTTTTTTCATAAATTAATGCACTATGCGGTCAACCTATAAAACTGTAGAATACTAATTTCGTGAATTTTAGCGATCGTTCTCCCTCATCTGTTGGTGAAAAAAGAACTACGAAAAAAAGCTCGAATTCTTCGAATTCGGCTTCACGAATTTGACGTTTGAAGGGGGAAGATTGCACACCGTATAGAAACACAAAAATCGCTACATCGTGGTTGTAGTATTAGTAACACTTGTAAATTGTCTGCTCTTCCACCTAAAACTAAGTAGCATGACTTCCACAAGTGGGGGTCAGGTACCTAACACCTAACCTAAAGGTGCGTTCAGTCAGCTTATTTAGCCGCAAGTTTTAGTTTTAGTCGTAAGCGCTGCACCGCTTATTGGCTGTTCTGAGGAGGCTGGTTCGTAAGAGCCAATGGACGTCGCTGCGCTTGCGACTAAAATTAAAACTTGCGGCTAAATAAGCTGACTGAATACATAGGCATTCTTGCGCGCCAAAAGTTGGCGCGCAAGAAATATGGTCAAAAAGTCGTCAACGAGAGAGTCGTTTCGGAAAGACATGTGTGCCACGATGAATTTGTTCACACTTTAATTATTATTGCTTAGTTGTTCAACCCATTTCGTGTCCACCAGACGGTCTACTTTAGGTAAGTCATGCTGTATGAAGATTTTAGTGTGGAAATAGTTTTTTTGTTCGTTATTTGATTCATTTCGTAAAATCGGTCCTCCCAAGGTTTGATCATTCTTTATTTTTATCCAGTAGGACAAAGGCAGAATCGTAATTACTGCCGAAAACAAGTGGTGTCTCTAAATTACCCTGAATCTGTACATTACTATGACGTCAGATAAAGCGTTGCGACAACCGGAAGTCAGGTTATAATCGCCATGTTTCAAGTCGTTGCCCTTATTACTCAGAATGGAATAATTACTCCCTATGATGAATGTTACGTTTTTCTTGGCATCATGGTTTTGTTTTTATTCAATTCATTAAGAACAGCGAAATTTTGTTCGCTTTCCCCTGCAAAAATTATACACTGCGTAAGTGTAAACTAATTTTTAATTATTGTAGATATGATAATAATATGCTGGATAGGATATGCTACAATCTCACACATGCAGCAAATGATACTGATTATTCCAAATGAAATGTTTCCGCCATTCGACTTCCGGTTGCCACGCCACATCACAAATACTTATAATCGATATATTCATTGAACTCATTTCCCTGAAACAAATCAAAACTTTGAGTACTAACTAATAATACAATAGGTAGGTACCGAAATATATATATAAAGTAATATTGACATTTCTAGATTCGTGGAAATTGAATATGATGGCCATGAGAGCAGTAAATACAGGAATGATAATAATCGGCGGAGGTGTGGCGGAACATTGCATTTGCAACGCCAATTTGATGAGGAACGGTGCTGAATTCAGTGTATATCTCAATTCTGCCTCGGAGTTTGATGGAAGTGACTCTGGAGCGCGTCCGGATGAAGCTAAATCGTGGGGAAAGATCAAGAAAGACGCGACTCCTGTCAAGATTTGCGCCGAAGCTACTCTGATTTTCCCTTTGTTGGTCGCCCAAACGTTCGCCAAAAACTACGAGGAAAACAAAGACAATAATTTACCTTGATAATTTTATTAATAAAAATAAAGTCTCAACTTCTGCATTTTCAATGGTACCTAACAGTACTAAACATGGAAGAATAGGTTGTTGTAAAAGTTAAGTGTGAATTTCACTTGATAAAACTATTCGTTATGAGTCATGGTTTTTGATACAATAGACATAAGTTGCTCCTAATACCTACACATGAAATATTAGTACTGGAAAAATAGTAAAAAAATCCGCCAAACCTCGGAAAAAATATGGACGTCCTGAAAATTTGATATTCTGTTCAGAATTGAGTGCTCTACAACATATCGAAAATCGCCAAAAATCGCACCCGGGGGGTTTTGAGTTATTGGGGGGGGGGGGGTAAAAAATTGCAACTCAAAATGGAGGGGATGAAACCGGTCAATCCACTGGAAGCAAATACGTTATAATTCGATGCATCAGAAAACTCGTGGGAAGCAAGTTGTAGAGCGAAAAATATTCAAAAATATTTACTTATGCTAGCTTATCTCTACCTGGTAAATGGTTAAAGCATTTTGAAGTTTAGGAGTACGCTTCAACATTTTGCTAGTTGAATGGATTCCCAGATGCGAATATTCGGACAGAAAATGCGAAATTTCATGTCAAAGTCCTCATAATGGCCAATCAGAGCCCTCAAATTCAAAATTTAACATATAAAATCGTATTTTCTGTCCGAATATTCGCATCTGGGAACCCAGCTTAAATAGCAACGAACAAGCAACAAGGGCATAAAATAACAATAACAAGGGTTTATCTACTCCTATTTAATAATTCTGACATCAACTATGCGTTTCTGATTGATTAATGACATTCATAACTCACTGTCAAAGCCCCGCCCTGTGGGTTATGGGCTCATGACCCAATTAGAGATGGGTTGTTCCAGCCGGGCCCGTTCCGAATGAACGGGTCCGAGGCCAGAACGAGTGGAACCGATTCCACCTCTCGGTGTTTCGTCGTTCCGGATCCGAATTTTCCGAATCGCAAACAGTAAAAGCGCCAATCCAAAATTTTGTTTAAATCCGAATGACCGATCAACAATATTCCAATATCTCAAAATTTCAGAGGCTTTTTTAAACTGACTATTACGCGATACCTTCCTAGGCGCCACGCAGGTCGTAACGGTTCGCAAGTGGAACGGAACCGTTTGAAACAAATCCGCTTTCGGACCCGGACCGCCCATCTCTAAACCCAATGGCTCCAACCAACCACCATGGGATGACTTGATTTTTAGTCAAATGTCAAATAAAAAATTTACCAGGTACCCCTGTCACTGTAAATTTTTTATTTTGCTACATTCACAAAGCCAGAATGGGTGCTTTCCACCTAGCCCCAAGTTTGGTATACCTGCCATTTACGCATGTGCGGGTGCCAAACGGTGCTTTCCATCTACGTGTTCTCACCCGATTCTGTGCCGTTCATTGGATCACCTGAAATTTTGTGCCGTACTATGGAACATGTGCCGTCTGGTGGTATTTGTACCGTCTAGGTGGAAAGCACGCAATGAATTCCTACGAAAACGTAGAGCTTGAACCTCCAGAAATTTTAGAAGGGGCGTGTGGGATACTCTTTGCCAGATGTGTATATTTGGTGACCGACCGGGCGGTGGTCCTCTGACCCGCCCCTTCGCTCGGGTCACTTCCTGTTAGTTAGTAAGATGTTGCTTTTTCTTGTTTTTCAAATATATATTAACCAGTCTCATCTAAGAGCTCCTACAACACGGAAGTGCACATCGTGGCATAAGTCCCATGCACTTTCATTATTATATCAATTATAAGCATTGAACCGTTGTAGTATTTTCCCGGTAATAAACACCCTTAAACTAGAAGGTGAAAGACTATTATTTATCATCGCACATGTTGGTCCTTCGAGCCGGATTTGTACCAGTGAAAGTTTGTGCCCGAGTTATATCCACGGTTACCAAGCTATCGAAGGACGTGCAGCAAGTACAACCCTTTCATCTTCAACCACCATTACCGGGTGGTCCTTCAAGTCACATCTTGGTGTCCAGAAGCGCTTCCAGCTTCCAGCAGCAGCACCAGGATCATCACGGGTAGGGTGAGTCCTCTGATAAGAAATTCCTATATTTCCTATCCTAATTAAAAACCTTACATGCTTCTATGCGGGTTATTATTTATCAATATTAAGCCATAATTTGGTGGGACTCTCCCAGTACTCTTTTAATTTACTTATTAAAATTATACTCAATTAATCTTCGCATATTTTGCGGGACAGAGAATCGCATATTCTTTCAATTTTCTAGGACATTATAAAAATGGAGCAATTACTCCAGTCCATTAAACGGTTGAACCATCAGCGTGGCCAAGTACAGGCACGAGTTACTAATATAAATAAATTCGTTCTTGATTCTAACATTGATTCCGTATCTCAAGCGGAAGTCATACTCAAGTTAGGTGAGATGCCGGAGTTAAAGAGACACTACGATGAAGTAATGCTTGATCTTCTTTGCGCGGTAGACGACGAATTACTTGTCGATAGTGAGGCGCGAGCAGAAGAAATCTATGCGAAAGCAGCGGTTTTCGAGCAGCTATGGTGTTCGACGGCAGCAAAACTACAAGGTCTAAAAAGAATTGAACCCAACGCGAACAATTTAGAACCCCCAAGAAAACTTCCCGCGAATATTAAACTCCCGGAAATAAAAATTCCGGAATTTGACGGGACCCACGCGCAGTGGTTACCGTTCGCTAATTCATTTAAAGCGCTGGTAAAAGGTAATGACCAGCTGGAAGACATCACCAAACTTCACTACTTGCGGTCTTCCGTCAAGGGCGAGGCCTTCAAAACGATTCAAGCGGTACCTCTTAGTTCCCTTAATTTTTATGTCGCGTGGGACCTTTTAGAAAAACGATTTCAAAATTCAAGACTCATTGTCGACGACCATCTTCGGTCGATTTTAAATTTGCCGCAAATACCTAGAGCCAACCACGAAGCGCTTGCGGGTCTACTCAACGAGATACGGTGCCACGTTGAAGCCCTTAAATCATTATCCATTAACGTCGATTCTTGGGACGCGATTTTAATTTATATAATCAATAAAAAACTCGACTACCGCACCAGAGAATTGTGGGCCGAAACATTAGATGCCGACATACCCAAACTAAATTCCCTATTCGAGTTTTTAGACTCTAGGTGCGCCTTTTTAAGAGGATTTCATGAATCCAACACATTAGATAAGCCCAATAATTCGCGGCCACCTTTTAAGCCCGCACGGGGCAACAACGCCTATTCCAAGGTAGCGAATGTGTCCACTGGCCAAACTATACGATGCGCATTATGTACAAATTCTCACACTTTGTCTAATTGCGTCAATTTCTTAAAATTAGGGGTGGCCGATCGCGTCAGTAAGACTGCGGACTTAAAGTTATGCAAAAATTGCCTTTGCCCTGGCCACAAAACGAAAGATTGTAAATCAAAGTGGAGATGTCGCATTTGCCATCGGCCTCACCACTCCACCCTACATTTAGGTACCACTACCCTGAATGCGGAAACCGAGCCTTTTACACCAGTGCCAGTGGTCGCACCGCCTCCTGTAGAGTGTCCGTCCGGATCAAGTAATCATTGTTTCACGGATTCGAGACAAGTTTTATTATCCACAGCGGTGATACAAATAGCCGATGAAAACGGTGAATGGGTAGAAGCTCGCGCCCTATTAGACCCAGGATCTCAATTAAATTTCCTGTCAGTCACATTATTCAAAAAATTAGGTATTTTTGCCGAAACTTCAAACTTATCTCTTGCAGGTATAAACGGGATTCAAAGTAAAGTCAAACAAAGCACAAGGGTCTCTATCAAATCGAGGTGCACTTCCTTTCAATCTTTTATAACCTGCTGTATTTCTGATAAAATTACTCAAAACCTGCCTACCGCTAACTTTGATAAAAATATTGTACGAATACCCTCCGACATCATTTTAGCGGACCCTGCATTTAATCATTCCAGCCCAATAGATTGTTTATTAGGTGCTGAATTGTTCTGGCAATTGTTGGAAAACCAACAAATTAAAGTACCTGGTCACTCATTACTTTTGACGAAAACGCGTCTAGGGTGGCTAATCGGAGGCAGTTTTAATTTAAAGGGAAAGGTTAAGTCGGACTTCAAGGGTTGTCATCTTGCAGTTTTAGAGAATGCTTCTGAAAACTCCGACGGAAACCTGTACCGCAATCTAGAAAAGTTTTGGGTCCAAGAGGAAGTTGCTTGTGAACCCCAAATATTATCCACGGAAGAAATCGCGTGTGAAAATTTCTTCCAAAACACGTTTGCTCGCGATTCGAGTAGTGGACGATTCGTAGTCAAGTTGCCGTTAAAATACGATGAAGTCAAGTTGGGCGATTCATATAACAACTCCCTCAAAAGATTTATAAGCCTTGAAAAGCGACTAGCTAAAAATCCCCCTCTTAAAATCCAATATTCCAATATAATTCAAGAGTACTTGGACCTCGATCACTTGCGCCCAGTGCCCGCGGGCGATACGCGCTGCGATCATGATAGCTATTTACCAATTAATTATTTACCCCATCATGCTGTGTTTAAGGAAACTGGCAACGAATTGAAGACGCGCATTGTTTTCGACGGTTCAGCTCAAACTACCAACGGCCTTTCCTTAAATGATAATTTAATGGTAGAACCCGTAATTCAAAACGACTTATATTCTATACTTTTAAAATTTCGGTCAGGTGCATACGTTTTTACCACCGACCTGGTACAAATGTACCGACAAATTTGCATTCACGAAGATTTTACAAACCTTCAGCGAATTCTCTGGCGGTTTCGGGAGGACGAACCAGTCCACGTTTACAAATTGACACGCGTCACTTTTGGCTTGGCCAGCTCGAGCTTTTTAGCAATCCGTTGTGTTCAGCAAATAGCGCGAGAAAACGGTGAAACATTCCCGGAGTTGTCTTCTATAGTTAAACAAGAGCATATCACAACTTTACATGCTGGCCCACAATCAACTCTGGCTTCTCTAAGAATTAAATATTGGTCACTATCGGCCCGTAATGAGGTGCGAAAAATCACCCAAAAATGTATCCGTTGCTTTAGAGTTGAGCCAAAACTTTTAAATCAAAAAATGGGCAATCTACCCAAGGTCAGGGTCGAACCCGCTCGCCCCTTTCTCAAAGTCGCTATAGACTATTTCGGTCCGATCACTATAAAACAAGGAGGTCGTCGCAGCACCAAATTCGTAAAGGCATATGGTGCCATTTTTGTATGCATGACTGTGCGGGCGGTACACATCGAGTTAGTTGGCGATTTAACTTCGGCATCGTTTTTGAATGCTTTTAAAAGATTCGTGTCTCGACGTGGCCACGTTTCTGATGTTTTTTCCGATAATGGACGAAACTTTGTCGGTGGTCAAAGAGAACTGAAAGAAATGCTTGTGCGCATGCAAGGCTCTGAATTTATCGGCGATTTTCAAGCGCATTTTTCTGGCGTAAAATGGCATTTCATGCCCGCAAGGTCTCCAAATTTTGGGGGTCTCCATGAAAGAGCAATTAAAAGTGTAAAATTGCATCTTAAAAGGGTTTTGGGAAATGCTTCATTAACATTTGAGGAAATGAGCACTCTTTTAATTCGCATAGAAGCCCTTCTCAATTCCCGTCCTTTAAGTCCCCTCAGCGACCATGCAAATGACTTCCAAATTTTAACCCCTTCACACTTCTTAATCGGAGAGGCACTCACTGCCCCTGTGGAGCCCGATCTGGCAGAGCTACCTGCCAATCGCTTAACTCGCTGGCGTCGTTTGGAGCAACTGAGGCAACATTTTTGGCAGCGCTGGAATAAAGAAGTGCTTGCCGAGTTTCAAGGCCGCACTAAGTGGACGCGTGCCGATGTTAATTCCCTGGCCCCCGGGACTATGGTTCTAGTGTCCGAAGACCACATTCCACCCCTCATGTGGAAGGTGGGACGCATCCAAGACGTCCACCCCGGTCCAGATGATTTAATCCGCGTCGTCACAATTAAAACGGCCACGAGCGTTATAAAGCGCTCTGTAAGAAGATTGGCTGTGCTACCCTTGGAAGACAATTTGTGAAACCGTGTTGTATAATGTACCTGAACATTTGAACAATGAACATTTTTATAATCCCAAGTTTTGAACTTTAATTTTTTATTTATTTTTTACTTGTGTTTAGAAATAAGGTTGTTATATAATAATTATTGCAAATTAGATATATGTATTCCCAATTTTACTCCTGTTTACTACTTACATCGTTAGTATTAATTTGATCCATATTATTTAGATACTATTTATGTTTTATGTTTCTGTTCTCCATTTAATTTAGGAAGTGTTAATTATTTATTGTGCCATTGCGGAGCTTTTTCTCGAAGTGTAGTGCGTTTACACTGGACACTGATTTTATTGACTTTAGTTTTCTTCTCTCTGCATATTTTTTTTTTTTGTCTCCTACATTTTCTATACTTATTATCCGTGCACCGTTATTGTTTATTTGATTGTTGACAATTCTGTCAAGGGCGGGAGTTTTATGTGGGATACTCTTTGCCAGATGTGTATATTTGGTGACCGACCGGGCGGTGGTCCTCTGACCCGCCCCTTCGCTCGGGTCACTTCCTGTTAGTTAGTAAGATGTTGCTTTTTCTTGTTTTTCAAATATATATTAACCAGTCTCATCTAAGAGCTCCTACAACACGGAAGTGCACATCGTGGCATAAGTCCCATGCACTTTCATTATTATATCAATTATAAGCATTGAACCGTTGTAGTATTTTCCCGGTAATAAACACCCTTAAACTAGAAGGTGAAAGACTATTATTTATCATCGCACAGGGCGAAAATGGGGCGAAATCAGTGGTCCTGAATCTACTACCAGAAAAGTCTCGACACAAGTCGACTTGTGTTATTGACTGCAGGTCGGCTGTCTTCTTGGCGGACTGCCGTCCACAATCCACCAACGCGGTGCGCATTGCAATCCTTTGCAGCCGCAGTGGTAAAATAATTTGTCAAGAGGTCATCCAGTGCGTCTCATTCATTGAATGGTTTACATGGTAGAAACTTCATATATATACAGGGTGTTTCATGACTTATACGACATAGCTTAAGTATAGATCCAGTTTTTTGAGGCGGATCCGGATCTGGCTTCGAAATTTTTTTAAGACCCTGCGTTTCAAAGTTACAGGGTGATTTATGTATTTTGGTCAAAACTTTGATAGGTCATAACTTTGGAATAAATGGATGGAATCGAATGAAATCTGACAGGAAAAGTTTCTTACTAAGAACAATCACAATGACCAACGCAGCATAAAAAATCCAGGGCCGGACTAGAAAAAAAATGACCCCCATTAATTCTTGGGCAAAAAAGCCATTTTCGCATCGGATTCTTAAAAAAATACCATTGTATTTGGAAAGGTCAGAAAAAATGCTACAGAATCAGCTATCCAATACGAACGGCACACCTCAATAGGTTAAGTAAAAAAAAAATTAAAAAAATGAAAATTCAAATAGCGATATTTTCTGAATGATTTGAGATGATTCATTGCAATTACTACTTTTCAAGCAGAAAACGAGCAAAATTTTCAATAAAAAAAATTCAAAACTCCCAACAATAGGTGCTAAATACATTACATGTTATTTACAAATGGTTCTCAAAATGCCCTCCCTCAACTTCGACGCATTTTCTACATCTCGTCAATAAATGTCTAGTGGCTTTTCGAATGGTTGGTCTATTGTTCCGCGTTTCATTAGCAGCTGCAATGATCTTTCCTCTCCAATCCTTCCTAATGTTCATTTCCGTCTTGTAGACCTCTAGATCTTTCATGTGACCCCATACATAGTAATCTAGGACTGTGAGATCAGGAGATCTGGGAGCCAGGAATGAGGACCCCCGCGACCAATCCAGCTATGGGGGTATTCTGCATCCAAGTATTCTCTGACGTTTAATGAAAAATCAGACGGTGCCCCAATTGCACCCTGATGTAGAATTGTTCTTTTTGCTAATCATAAATCTCCATAACTATTATGCATTCAGCTTTTATTTGCAACAAAGCAGGCCTTGGAATTTTGTTTTTACGTTTTTTAAAATTAAAAATACCCAGACACTTCAGCTATTACAGCTGCCAGTCAGTGTCAGTGTTAATACTCTGTCAGCTATACCAGCTGATATGAAGCAATGTTGTCTTTCCCCTTGCCGCTTAATTTTTGTGCTCACATCAGGGTAGGTGCTCACTGTGTTTGATTAAAAAAAAGCCTGATGTTTCTGACAGTTTCTGATGTCAAAGCAGTTACAGAGTTGGTGTAAGATGGATTTTGATCTTTGGGTGTGGTTGAAGGAAGATTGGAATAATGTGAGAAAATCTTTTTGAAGATCAACCAGATGTGAAAGCTGTTATTCTGCCTACACACATTTTGTGAAACTCCTTTCTTCAGTACTTTTTGGCCAGCTACCTACAGTGCTCAGTAAAGCTAGTAGTGAAATGAAAAAATCAATGAAGATGAAAACGGAGCGAGGACCTAGCTGATGAAAGTCCGTTTCAGACAGGATGGCTGAAAAGAAACTAAGAAGCTTATTGCTTGATCATGTTGCGAGCTCAAGTGATGGACAGTCCCTACCTATCTCCACAAATTTCCGGAGTCCGAAATGTTCAGAGTTCAAGTACCTTGTTTCTAAACGTACTTACCCTAATAAAAATTAATAGGCCAGAGCCATCATTCGTTTCAATTCAAAGGTCTTCACTTTTGTTGTTATTGGTAGATGCCAGTACCAGATCGATCTCTATCGACTGAAAGAAACACGGCTTTCATGACACAGCTTCCTCCTTGTTAAATACAGCCAAATTTTAGATTTCTCTTCTCACTTTGTATAGCACCGCCTGTACAACTTCGTTTGTTCCATTATGTAGAATGAGGAAGAACTTCTCCACTACGCTTGAAGAATGACAAGCGGTTGATAGTTTATGTCATTCGGACATTCAATCAATCAGAAATGAACTTGCAACACTGTTCTGGATTTTGAAGTAAAGCGATAACCCCAAAAAATAATGCATAACCTAAACTGTGGCATTCCGCTGACAGCGCTTTTACAGAGTGGATTCTGTCAAACTAGGCTCGCCTGCTTTGTTGCAAATAAAAGCTGAATGCATAATATGTGCCTATTCCGAGGCCTGTTCAAATTGCCATATTTTGGGAAGTAGAGCAGCTGCAGACACAGGCATCTCTCTAATTGAAGCTTAGATTTAGGGCTTATTCCTACAAAAAAGGAGAATTGTATTGGCTGAACGTTTTCTGAGAAAATCACGCCGAGATGTTTTATCTGGGATACACTGTCTTGGATATTGAAGTAAAAAAATAAAAAGGACCTACCTTGTGACGTCCGGCGCCGTGAGATGGAGAGAGCGCTCTCTGTGATCTAGAGATGGTACAAAATACCTGGACCTGTTCTTTCGGAACTGGTACGAGCTAACTGTTCCTCGGAACAGTTCCTAGAGTTGAAAAATAACAGGTCCGGAACAGGTCCGCGTCCGAATAAATACCAACTAAACACGGATGACACACGAAACTAACCACTACGTTCCGTTCCGTGTTTGGGACCACTCGGAGCGGTGAGCGGTGAACTTGGCGCGCAGGAACAGGAATAGTACTGAGCGATTGGAATTGGACGGACGGATGGGACCACAATTATTAGAGAGATTACAATAAGTTAGTCTTGGAAGTCTTGGAAGATAATATTCAACTTTTTTAGGGTCCTGAAATTTTATTCTTATAGGAACATTTTTCAATAATATTGTTATCATTATTTTATCAAAAAAAATAGGTAGGTATAATTTAGTGGTAATAATAATATAACTATTATCGAAAGGGTTAAATTAAATTACTTAAATTCAACGAGAATAAAAAAATGTCTTTAAAACTGAAAAACACTTAAAATCTATAATTAAAAAAATATATATATTTTCTTGAAAATAGGTACTATAAAAGTAGGTGTAGGTATAGACAAATCCAATCTAAAATAATATAAGTAAGTATTATCTATAGTCCTACTGGAAATACACAGAGTAAAAAAAAAAAAAGTTTTCTAATAACTTTTGGTCTCACTCTGCCCTGGTAGAGTCTTCAAAAGGTTGCAAAATTCTTTTGAGTTCTCTCAAGATCCTCCATTCTTCTAAAGATAAATGTGGTAGAGTAACATCCAACAGTGCCACTGTAGATCGGATTGCATCTTCGAGCTCAACAAATCGTGCCACCATAAAAAATGTGGAATTCCACCTTGTCACCACATCTTGCAATAGTTTTTTAGGAGATTTTATTCCAGCGTTCTCTTGGAATTTCATCAGTTTTGATGTGGCTTTAGCACTTCTTTTGAAGTGTGAAACTACAGTTTTCACTTTGTCGATGACCTCTTTCACTGTTTTAAGTTCGAGTGCATCATGGACCGTGAGATTTAAAGTATGTGCATAACATCCAAAATATTTCCAGCCTGTTCCATTTACAATTGCACTCTTGATATTGGCGGCATTATCCGAAACAGCCAGTAATATTTTGTTTTCTACTCCCCATTCTTGAGTTATTCTTATTAACTCAGTCGCCAAGTTATCGCTGGTATGATTTTTTTCAAACACAGAACAACTTAAAAGCACCGATTGAAGTTTCAAATTTTCGTCGATAAAATGTATAGTCACCGCCATGAAGCTGTCATTGTTGAGGGATGTCCAACAATCAGTCGTCAAACAGACTTTAGTCACTTGCTTGACTATTTCTTTGGTTTTGTAAAGACACTCTTCATAAGCGGCTGGTATCGTACTTCTGGAGATAACTTGTCGATTTGGTATTTCGTACGAAGGATTCAACGCATTCACGAAGTGGCGAAATCCTTTATCATCAACCACGCTAAAGGGTTGAAAGTCACAATAAAATAACTTTAGTAGTTGTTCATCAATTTTTTTTTTAGCACTGATGGTGATTTTTTTTGGCACATAGGTTTGTATTTTTTGCTGTATTTTGCCTTTTTGCTGCACTGGAATTGATCGGCCGCCTGCAACTGTAGGACCTGTTGAAGTTGACGGCGCAACTACTGAATTTTTCGAAAATAAGGGCGCAACTGAGTCTCTCGAAGTAGAGGGAACCGGATCTTGTGAAGAACTTGAAGGCAATGTCACTGAGACGGTCGAACTTGAATCGGAACTGACCTACAAGAGAATCATTCTCGTAAAAAAACTAGCATATTAGCAAAAAAAAGGACCAAAAATCTAAAAGACTACTTCTACTTATACTTAGTCATAACTAAACACGAAACAACGTTAGTGTGAAAGAAATCGGAATCATGTTCTTAGTTCCTACCTGTGGGACTTGTGATTGTGAATGTGGCACTTCAACCACTTCAACTTCATCGGCATCAGCATCAGACGAATCATTATCCATTTCATCGCGGGGTCTTTTCTTATATTTTAATTTAGAATCGGGTATATTTACCGTTGGATGTTTTCTTTCAACATGCCTTTTTAAATTTGATACCGACGATTTGTAGGATAACACTTGTTTGCAAATCTGGCATTTCGCAATGCTTTTTTTACTGTCAGAAATTGTAAAAAAATTCCAGACTGTGCTGGTAAGCCTCCCCGTGCTCATGATTGCTTATTAATCCTTATTACTGAACACCAAAACCAAACTGAGCTGAATGATGCAACGTTCGTTGGAAGAGCTGCCCCTCCCCTGCAAACCTCCCCTGCAAGAATAGCATGCAAAGACTGGTGTGTCGCGCTATCGCGTCATCTGAGTCTAAGCATCTCGCCCGGCCCAATACTTGGAATTAGATCTACTTGGAATTTATTTTATTACTTTTACACAAAATTTAAAAAAAAACTCCGCCCCCATTTGCTACATACAAATAAGTAGTAGGTATCTTGTCCTACTTCACGGATTTCATGTGCGGAGTGAAATTTGTTGTTGTGTAGTGATAAGCGGGTACCTAGTACTGATTCAGGTAGGTAGTACTGATCGTTACTCGCCGAGTCGCCGGGACCCGAAATACCGATTGCTCATTTGATAAAGTATTCGGTAGGTACTTTAATAATTGATTAGGTACTTCAAAAGCGACCTTATTTCCGCAATCAAAAACGACAAAATAAACACTTATTATTATCAACATTATTATTATTATTCGCAAAAATTTTCGTCTGCGGCGCTATCTGGGGGGCGAGTCCCCCCGAACCTCCCTCATGGTCCTCCTCGAACCTCGGGACTGGTTCAAAACCCGATTGTCCTTCCTTAAGTAACAACATATCTCATCACTATAATTGTGGAACTGGAACAGGTATTTGGAACAGGTACGGGTTCGGAACCGGAACAGGTCGGAACTGTTCCGGAAAAAGATCGCTCCGTACCATCTCTACTGTGATCCACTGATGTCCAGCGCGTCACTATAGGGGAGGTTACGGGTTGAAAAATGGAGTGATACACAATAACAATAACGAGAAGCCCGAAATTGCCCTCGCACAACGCGGGCGGCGAAAACGGAACCGAAGAGAAACGAAAAAAATGAAGAGAACCTCCAAAACTGAAAAACTCCCACATATGGGCACACGAAAACCCTTATGCCGCGGTACAAAAGAACTCTCAGCAGAGGTTTTCACTAAATTTGTGGTGCGGAGTGGTTGACGACACTTTGATTGGGCCACATTTCTTTGAGGAACGGCTGACGGGGGAAGGCTATTTAAACTTCCTCCAAAATGTTTTGCCTGGGTTGTTAGAGACGCACAGGCGAGGTCTACAAGACGGAAATGAACACCAGGAAGGATTGGAGAGGATAGATCATTGCAGCTGCTAATGAAACGAGGAACAATAGACCAACCATTCGAAAAGCCACTAGACATTTATTGACAAGATGTAGAAAATGCGTCGAAGTTGGGGGAGGGCATTTTGAAAACCATTTGTAAATAACATGTAATGTATTTAGCACCTATTGTTAGGAGTTTCGAATTTTTTATTGAAAATGTTGCTCGTTTCCTGCTTGAAAAGTAGTAATTGCAATGAATCATCTCAAATCATTCAGGAAATATCGCAATTTGAATTTTCATTTTTTAATTATTTTTTTTTTACTTAACCTATTGAGGTGTGCCGTTCGTATTGGATAGCTGATTCTGTAGCATTTTTTCTGACCTTTCCAAATACAATGGTATTTTTTTAAGAATTCGATGCGAAGATGGCTTTTTTGTCCAAGAATTAAAGGGGGTCATTTTTTTTAGTCCGGCCCTAGATTTTTTTTATGCCTCGTTGGTCATTGTGATTGTTCTTAGTAAGAAACTTTTCCTGTCAAATTTCATTCGATTCCATCCATTTGTTCCAAAGTTATGACTTATCAAAGTTTTGACCAAAATACATAAATCACCCTGTAACTTTGAAACGCAGGATCTTAGAAAAATTTCGAAGCCAGATCCGGATCCGCCTCAAAAACTGGATCTATCCTCAAGCTATGTCGTATAAGTCACGAAACACCCTGTATATACAGGTGTCCGTTTTTCGAGGCTAAGCATGGGTATCTCGCTTATCTTAAGAGATACAAAGTCGGTTAAATTGGGAAAAAGTTGCGCATTTTCATGACGATCAATGATCCAAAAAGAAATTTGACGTATCGATTTTCGTTTTTGACATATCGTGAAAAAACAGGATTTTGATTTTTGTTTTTATTTTTTATTCAAAAAACGGTTGAAGGTGGCCTTTTCGAATCTAGACATTGTCAGGGCACTTTTTCAAGGGGAATCCAAATCTGCCAAAATCTTTATTTTAGCTTTCAAAGCAACCGAGATACGACATTCAACTTTTTTCTCTAATGGGCGCCATATTGGATTTTGATATTTTTGAATACGGTATTCTTATCTGGTTAGAACGATGTGCCACATGTCATTGTTGAATAAATGTTTGACATTTACGTTTTTTTCTATTGTCGATGCTGATTTTGTTTCAAAAGCACTCTTTGAAAAATTGAAATTTTTTTTTGCTCTAGAGCATGAATTCAACAGTGGCATGTGACACATCGTTGTAACCAGAAAATAAAATTGTATTCAAAAATGTCAAAATCCAATATGGCGCCCATAAGAGAAAAAAAAGTTGGATGTCATATCTCGGTTGTTTTGAAAGCTAGAATGATGATTTTGGCAACATTGAATTCCCCTTGGAAAAGTGCCTCCACAATGTCTTAACTAGAAAAGGCTACCTTCAACCATTTTTCAAATAAAAAATAAAAACAAAAATTACAAATTTCTGTTTTTTCTTGATATTTCGAAAACTAAAACTGACAAGTCAAATATCTTCTTGGATCATTGATCGTCATGAAAATTTGCAACTTTTTTCTAATTTAACCGACTCTGTATCTCTAAAGATAAGCGAGATACCCATGCTTAGCCTCGAAAAACGGACACCCTGTATATATAATCGTAACCTCTTTTACCCATCTGGGTGTCGAGGTGTCGGACGCACCGAGCCGCACTATGGATTTATGCTACTACCTACAATAGAAACTTCATTATTAGACAAAATAATAATAATGAAAGTTCATTCAACTGAATTAATCTCATTCTTGAATTGTCGTAGATAAAGCATAGTATTCTACTTGCATATAATGATAATATAATGGTTATAATCCAGTTATAATCCACTCCGGTGTTTTACGACACTCGCTATCGCTCGTGTCCTAAACTACGCCCTTGTGGATTATAACTATCATTATATGCTCGTTGAATGACAACTTTATGGCAGTGGTCGATTTCTAAAAAAAAACAGCAGATGGTCTGGTGCTCTGGTGATTTTCAATTTGTCAGTTTGTCACTATGGAACTAAATATATTGCGTTGACAGCTGTCACTTGGTGTAGGTTATGTTGTTTCTCTGATGTTGACTGCTGTTCCTGGCACATGTTTTGAACAATAAAAATGACCACTCAAGCTGCCGAAGCAGTTTTACAAAAAACTACAGACGCTTCGATTTTAAGAGAGCAAGTAAATGGGTACAATTGGAACAATGGTTTGGACTATGACAAGCTCCTCAAAAGTTACTTACATTCAGGCTTCCAAGCCACAAATTTTGGCTTGGCAGTGGAAGAAGTGAATAAAATGATTGCGTGTAGAAAAAGCCCCATCCCTGAAGATAAATATTTAGACAATGAAGACGCTTTTACTGGCGTCAAGCATAACTGCACGATTTTTTTGGGATACACCTCAAATATTGTGTCTAGTGGCTTACGAGAAACCATCAAGTTCTTGGTGCAACATAAAATGGTAACATCAACATATTTCTCAATTATTTTGCTGTATTTTTAAACAGTGTTATTTCAGATAGACTGCATTGTAACCACTGCAGGCGGTGTGGAAGAAGATCTGATTAAGTGCATGGCACCAACTTTTCTGGGAGATTTCAGTTTGAATGGAAATATGTTGGGAGAAAACGGAATCGATAAGATAGGAAACCTTCTGGTGCCCAACAATAATTACTGCCATTTTGAAAACTGGATCATGCCCATTTTGGACCAGATGCTTCTGGAACAAAAGAATGATAATGTCCTCTGGACTCCAAGCAAGATGATAGTTAGGTTCGGTGAAGAAATAAAAAATGAGGACAGTATTTATTACTGGGCTGCCAAGAACCAGATTCCAGTTTTTTGCCCAACTTTGACTGTTGGAAGTATAGGCATAGCGATGTTCAGGCATTTCTGCCGAAACCCCGGGTTGATTTCAACTATAATTTCAGGTTTGTATGTTTTTGGTCAGTAGTTCTTGAAATTGGTTTTTTGTGGTGCTTGAGTCATAAAGGGCATCATAAACCGCACATTTTACAGTAACAATTCTACCACCATCCTCTTCCTTATGCAATTTTGAGACGATTTAGGTACGGATGAATGCGATTTACTTATACTTGCATTAAATATCCCGTTTAGCCACTTGAACTTAACGTTTTCACGTAGGTAGGAGATGCTGCCCATATACGATCGAGTCAGGAATGACGACCCCTTAAGCCGTTCATGTAGCGGGCGTGAACTCACCGTGTGTGGATGGTTATCGAGCCGAGCCGCGCCAAGTTTGACGAGTCAAGCTCGGCTCGATGTGGATTGAACATGTAAATCCTGGCACGGCTCGAGATGTACCGCGCGCCAAAACCAACCGTGTGTTGGTGACATCGAGCCCCTCCAGGTTTTAAAGAAAGATGGGTAAATATAACAGCATGGTGCCAGAAAGAGAGAGTAGATGGTGAATTGTATCTCGCTTGTTTGGTGGAGATACGGTATGTGTTATTACTAAATCAAAAACTATGAATTAAAGTCCAGCGTAAAACTCAACTTGGGCATTTAAATTAGACGTAATATGCATCAAACTAATAGATTTTTTGAAAAAAATTCAATAAAAAATTTACAATCTCCAAAAACATCTATTTTTTTAAAATGATGGACTCATTTCAGAATTCAAATAGATATGTCTAGGATATTTTGTTTCACTTTAAAATGGCATGCAATAACATAGAATGACTTGAAAAATATTCGGCACATATTTGATTCCTGAAATGAATCGATCATAATGACTTCCCTCATATTCGTATTTTCTTTTCCAATAAGTGGTTCAATTTTATTCAACAAATTCAAAAAATTGTTCTAATTTATTACATATTTTTTTTTGTAGTCTTCTGGTCTATCTTCCATAATGTTTCTTCAACAGATTCATATTGCTAGATCTACTTTGTTATAAGAACCGACTTTTTGACCAAAATTTTTTTTCTTTGTATCTTTTGATTTTTCTGCATGTAATATGTATTACAAAAGCAGCCACAATTTTTTCATTGAATGGGGGTTCATTTTCGAATCACTACGGGCTGAAGGCCCATAGACGTTTGTCGACAAAGCAAAGCACACCGAAGCACACACACAGACTGATAAAGTGGGGTCGTATACAAGAATCACAAAATACGATTTTGTTGGTATTGACCTTTGCTTAAATAGATAAAATCAGCAACTGTGCAACTAAAATACAAATGAAAAATTTTTCGGCCGAGAAAAAAGTAATTGAAGTTTCGCTTCTTCCAGTCTATCGGTTTAAATCAAGTGAAATCGCGCGCAGCGTAAGCGCGAATGAAAACAAAGCATGGACAAGGCCGACATGGGAGCAGCCTATCAGCAGCAACAGCTGCATCGTTGTCATAGAAACACGCAACGTCTAGCTACGTCACTAGACGTTGAAATCAAACCGCTCTGCTTCGCGCCCCGATTTTCAACTTTTTTTTTTTCGAAGAAAAGTAGTTGCTTTTGAGACATCATGTTGCTTTGTCTGCGGTTATCTCACGCTGTATTTAGTTCACGGGAATAAAAAAAATCATGGTATAAGACCCCATTGTTGGGCGCGTGTCGGGCGCGCGCGAGTCCCAGCGCGGCACTAATTTCCCTTGTGTAGAGACTACCAAAATCCTAGCGCATCGCTCTGGGATCGAACATGAAAAAAATAATGTTCGCTCCAGGCTCGTCGTTCCTGGTTCGATCGTGTATGGGCCGCATTAAGGTAGGATCATAGAGGTAGGATTGTTCCTCATCGGGATGGCTACGCCTGCGCTACCACCTTCTTAACCCGCTTTCTTCAATTGTTTGTTGAGTCGCATACCCGCGCGGCGTAGAAAATATACTATGTTATGTGTGGTTCCCAAATTTCTGTAATTTTTTTCTTGAAAACTAGTGGATAATCCGCAAATTTTCTTTCGCATTACCTTATTGAACACTGTTTTTAGTCTCCCTCTTTTGCAATTTTTCAAATCGAATCGACTGCCAAAAACACGTGGGCTCCATAACTTTGATAATTTTTTTTCTAAAAAATTTGTGGATAATCAGCAAATTTTCTTTCAGAGAATCTTCTGGGACGCTGTTCTTAGTCCATTCCTTCTTTTGGAATTATCGAAATCGCGATGCCCTTCATGACTCAATACCCTTTTTTTGTTTTTAAAAATATTTATTTTTTGGTCCAAGGATTCAAAGTAATTTTTCACAATTTGACTTGTGTCTGCGAATAAGACATTTGAGTATTTAGGGCCAAATTCAGAAACACCCCTCAACCTACACTTATGGTACGTTTCGATATTCGTTGGTTAACCAACCGCCTGAAAAACTGTATATTGGAACGACCGGCTGCCTGAAAAAGGTTAACCAGCTGTCAACCACAACGACCAGCTTAGGAGGCCGGTCAGTGAAGGTTAACCCAAACGTCAACTTAGTAGTTTTCATCAGGTCTAGAACGCATGCTCACGTTCCTTGCCGGTCGGCAAAAATTCGACCTTCGCGTGCTTGCCATACTCGTACCGCTCTGTAATCATTCTCCCCACTCTATACCTCTGGTGTTTGCCGACCCGAACTGTCAAATCTTGCGCATGCCCACTGAAACAAAAATTGTCATTAAAACTACTATTAACCACTGAAAAATCGGTCGACCGGCTGGTTAACCGATTTGAATATCGGAACATACTTTTACATTCGATTTTCCTTGCTCTATTCACGATAACCCAATGAGATTCCTACCTGTGACTATCGTGTTCAATAAATCATTTGGCCTTTGAGTTTGCAAGGAGGTAGGGTAAGTGACGTAAATCTCACTTGATTTAATTTACTGGAACACGATGATTTCAGGTAGGAATCTCATTGTATTATCGTAGATCGAGTGAAGATTGTGTGTAAATCTGGGTTGAGTGGTGTCTCTACATTACCCTAAATCTGTACGTACATTACGATGCCGTCAGATAAAGCGTTGTGACAACCGGAAGTCGGAGTTATAATCGCCATATTTTAAGTCGTTGCCCTTATTACTCAGAATGAAATAATTACTCCCCAAGTCAGTGATGAATGTTACGTTCTTTTTGGCATCATGGTTGTTTATGTGTTTTTGTTTGTCGTTTTATTCAAATAATCGATATATTTATTGAACTCATATCCCTAAAACATATCAAAACTTTGAGTACTAACTAATATGTACTTACTACAATAAGTAGGTACCGAAATATATATAAAACAATATTGATATTTCTAGATACGAGCAACTTGAATATGATGGCCATGAGAGCGGTGAATACAGGAATGATAATAATCGGCGGAGGTTTGGTGAAACATCACATTTGCAACGCCAATTTGATGAGGAATGGAGCTGAATTCAGTGTATATCTGAATACTGCCTCGGAGTTTGACGGAAGTGACTCTGGAGCACGTCCGGATGAAGCTAAATCCTGGGGAAAGATCAAGAAAGACGCGACTCCTGTCAAGATTTACGCCGAAGCTACTCTGATTTTCCCTTTGTTGGTCGCCCAAACGTTTGCCAAAAACTACGAGAAAAACAAAGACAATAATTCACCTTGATAATTTTATTAATAAAAATAAAGTCTCAACTTCTGTGTTTTCAATGGCAAAAGTACAAAACATGGAAGAATAGGTTGTTGTAAAAGTTGAGTATGAATTTCAGTCATTTGATAAAACTATTCGTTATGAGTCATGGTTTTTGATACAATAGACAACAGTTGCTCCTAATATACATGAAATATGGAAATATATTCAAATAATATAACAAAACGAATGCTTTTGTTGTGAAAGTTAAATTGAATGAATATCAGTAAAAAAATCATGAAGAACTTAACTTAAAATTTATGGTGTATTGGAGTTAAGATTTGATGGTTGACAAGTTGAGGCTACTACACTTTTTGTTTCGAGAGCTCGACTGCTTTGGATAAAATGACTTGGACATCCATTGGCGGGAAACTCTGCAACAACTTCAAATTGGACGGGAAGTCGCCACTCAACAGCTGGTTCCTTAGGATACTGCAAATATTCATTTTAGTTTATGAGAGTTTCTACAATAATAATGATTGAGCTAGCATCAAGCATTAAAAAATAACACAGTGCGATCGACAAAAAAACCATTAGGGTTGCTTGTGGTGTGGTGGTCAGCGCGTTCGACTATTACTCCAGGGGTCGTGGGTTCGAGTCCCACTGTGGGCGCTCGGATTTTCGTCCCCAAAACAAGCTTTTTGATTTAGTCGGAATGCTTGCTAAATGTAAGATATATCGCATATCGTGTGTCGCATATCACGTAAAATACGAAGGATGGTGCCGACCCCATGCGATGTTGGTGGACGTTAAAAATCCCTAACTTGTGTTGGAACACACAGGGGTTCGGCAAAATTTCCGGTATAGTGTAGGAAAGCATTCACCGGCGTCGGTGTTAGGCCGCGTTGCGGAAATAGGCCAACGTTGAATAAACTAATAAAAAAAATTCGACACCAAAGCCAACCTTAACTGGTTGTTGCATGGTAGCTGACTGCACATGAGACCAGCGAGATTCCTGGTTAATAACTTTAGATAATACTATAAATCAGATTATGTCAACTTACACTATCATAGCGCAACAAACGTAGATTAAAAAGTCAAATCTAGATTCATCCGAGAATAAGCTATCCCATATCCTCAAAACATCGGGAAGTGGAAATTCTTGTGATAGAAGCAGAGTAATCCACCTTGAAAAAAAAAATCCCATACAAACATAGCAAATATGTACAAAGTCTTTATTACCTGAAGCTATAATATTGAGGTTTAAGTTCGAGCTGTTGGAATCTGAGCCAAACGTCCAAATCGCTGTTTTTCAATTGGACCAACATCCGGCTCATCATTTTATTGATGCCTTGCTCGGACTCATCCAAGCTTTTGATGAAGAAATCGCGGATTTCTGACATCAAATTTGTGAAGCAGAAAAAACTGTCGCATTCTGCGTGCTCTAAAAACAAACAACATATTAGGTACCTATCTACCTAAGTGGAATTCACAAGGGGAAATGTAAAAATTATATGAATGTCAGTACTCAGGTACCTCTGAAAGATAAATCCGGGTCGAGAGCAAAGGCGTGGTAGATGGGTCCAATTATTTCGTTCATTCCTTGAACGTAGCTCTGGCCTGGATTGAGCTTGGCATACAGGAACAAAATTCGTTCTACTACTTCCCAGTGGGCTTCTTTGCCTTCTGTCATGGGGGCGTAGTCCTCATTCGCTTTCTTCACAGACAATGCGATCTAAAGTTTTACAAAATTAGCATTCTGGCTCCGTAATGGGATAATTAAAAATCAACCACTCATAAAATAAAACACGCAACTAATTATTGAATAAAAATACAGAGCAGAGCATGCAAGAAGTACTTTACCTGCTACTAATGCAGCATGTAAACAAGCCAGTTCATTTACTAAATGTAGGAATGTGTTTCACATTGCTTTTTTTACTGAATTCAAGTATCAAGTATTAAACACAGATTTTGGGTCCAGTTCAGCTATGCACGGTTTGCAATCTAACTAGTCAGACATCTGCCGATGTCACCAAAATGAAATCGTAAAAAATGGTAACAGTGCCGCCGAGAGGGTGGTTCAGAAGGTGATATATCATCGGGGCCCGGAGCCCCTTGGGGGGCCCTTGAGCGCGAGTTAATTTTCTTTTTAGCTCAACAAACAAAAAAGTAAAAAAAATTGAAAGACCCAAAAACAAAATTCTGATTTTTTTACTGTCTGCTTGAAATGGACGGATTCATTTAAAAAAATGTCACAAATTCAAAGAGAAGAAATTTTACACTGACAGAAGAAATTCATAAACAAGCTACTGCTTTGGTGGATAGGACTTCGCATCCGTAAAAGGTAGAACAGCTTTTGTTTAGAATTGATCGAGAAGCTCAATTTTTGTTTGTTATTGTCGTTCTTCTTGCTTTAGTTGCTTCAGTTGGTGGAAATATGTAATGCATATTTGAAGTAAGAAAGGCATCATTATAAGTTTGTTTCATCAGAAATCTCAAACCAGTCAGACCCAATGAGAAACGTCCAAATCAGTTTGCAGACTGATTTTCTCAGTTCTTATTGGCTCTGACTATATGCCGTTCACGTTTCAAATTCAGTAGAATGATTCGTAGAATGAATTTTTGAAGAAAAAATTAAGCGACAAGCTGGGGGGCTACGGCTAGGTACAGCTGATGGCACCTGCAAAGTTTTGGAGCGAAACTATGAGCGGCCATCAGCCGTAGGTATCCTCCCAGCGCTCCAGCTTGTCACTTTATTTTAGCTTCAAAAAGTCATTCTACTGAAAATAAAAAGTGAACGGGATATAGTTTGAAATCTCTTGATGGAACAAACCTGTAACTAAAATTCAAATTCAAATTTTTCATAGACTTTTGAGAACTGCTGCCGTTCCACCGGTAAAGAACATTATTTTATTTATTGATTTATTTATCAATATTGTATGATCCCACATCATGGAGACATTTATTATTCAGTCTGGTATGGCCATCAGTGGTCCAGCTTAGGTAGAGGTCATACCTCTGTTATCACCTGATACAATTTAATTTGGGTGCGTCGGCTTGTTCCGACTCATCATTGCTCCGACTCTCGCTTGGTCCGACCTTGGGTTGGCATCACTGGAGATGAAGTGAGGCTTCTGGTATGTTCTGCAGTGGCGTAGCCCCAGCCGTTTGGGGCAGGGCATAGACCGGGCGCGGGCAGGGCATACAAGGGCAGGGGCATCGGCATCACGTGACTGTCATGAGGACCCTGGCCTGGAGTGAAGAATCAACAAACCGGCACTTTGCATTAGGTAAACATCGCCGTTTACCTCGGGGGTGCCATGAGGATTCGCTATTCTGGGATAACATAAACCATATACTTATCACATAAACATAAACAGAGGCGGTGGTATGGACTCCCGTAATGTGTTCAGCTTTGTGAAGAAGATGTAGGTAAATTTACTTTCAAAAACCAGTACCTAGATAAAACCGCATAATATGGAGGCATTCTGAACCTATACCTATCTGCATGGCTTTCAAAAGAAGTACCCACACTTGTTGTTCGCCTTACTTTCTATTCCTTGACAGAAATTCACCATTCAGGTCTTTTTGGGAAGTTACAAGAATGTATTTTGGTTTGAGCTTATAGACATTTTCAAAATCCAAAAAAATTCAAGTTTTGAAAAAATTATTTTTCTATTATAAAAATGTTTGTAGGCTCAAACTAAAGTACCTACATCCTTGTAGCTTTCCAAAAAGACCTGAATGGTAAATTTCTTTCTTAGAAAAAACCCACACGGATTGATTCCGCAATAATGTCTTTATTTCACCAATATAAATAACTTTGTCCTTAAATGTAAAATAGTTATTTCATCAGCGACCATTGCAGCTAGAATCGATAACGACCAATTTTTACATGGAGCCAAAGCGGGAGCCAAAGTAATCAACACCGCCTGACGGAAAAGAGAAATATAGGGTCATTTATCGCAGACAGGTAGGAGGGTAGGACTCAAGGCGAAGACAGCAAAGCTTTTGGTTTTGTCTGCAGCAATCATTTGGTTACCTACTCTAGTTACTTCTAGTTCCTAGTCCTAGTCCTAGTCCTCTAGTAGGATTAGTTGGTTAGTTAGTAGTAGGTGGTACTAAAGTAGGTACCAACCAGACCCAGTTGGAGTTTTGTTTGTCATGCGAAATTTTTTATGGGGAGGGGGGGCATCTGAGAGTCACTCATCTAGTTTGGAGTAGTATATACCGGGTGATCATTTGAAAACTATCCACCTGCAATAACTCCCGATTCCTAGTGAATATTTCTTCGAGCAAAAACAGGTCGATTTTTATATCAAGGGGGACATCCAAAACATACATTGGCAAATTTCTATATTCATCCCCCTCGCCCCCACTCACCCCAACTTTAAAATTTCAAATGACACTACCTACCTTGCGATACATCAAATTGAAGGAAATTAAATTTTCTTTCTGAAAAATATTTTTTCAAAATTTTTAACCCCACCCCCTTTTTCTTAAAAATTCTCTGACTGTCCCACTTTATATTCTGGACCCCTCATTTTTTTCTCAATTTAGTCGGCGTCATCCTAGAAAGCATCAAAGAAGAAAATTTTCGGTGGAAAAAGTGCCACCCAAATTCACCCCTTTGCTCTCCCCCACCTCAACTCCCAAATTTAACAAAACACCACCTACTTTGTGATACATCAAATTGAAGGGAATTGAATTCTCTTTCAGAAAAGAATTTTTTTGAAATTTTCTACCCCTCCCCCAATAAATTGGCCATTTGGAGTATTCTAGGGGGGAGATGGGGGGCTTTAAAAATTGTGAAAAAATCTTTTTCAGGAAGAGAATTCACTTTCCTTCAATTTGATGTAATTCAAAGTGGGTATTGACATTTTAAATTTTTGAGGTCAGGTGGGGGGAGCGAAAGGGTACATTTTGGGTGGCACTTTTTTCCTAGAAAATTTTCTCTTTCGATGCTGTGCAGGATGACGTTTATTGTATTGAAGGAAAATGGAGGTCAAGAATATTAACTTGGACACTCAGAGAATTTTAGGAAGAACAGGGGGTGGGGTTGAAAAATTTCAAAATATTTTTTTTTAAAAGAGAATTTAATTTTCTTCAATTTGATGTATCGCAAGGTAGGTGGTGTCATTTGAAATTTCAAAGTTGAGGTGAGTGGGGGCGAGGGGGCTCAAGATATAAATTCTTCAATGTATGTTTTAGATGTCCCCCTCGATATAAAAATCGACCTGTTTTTGCTCAAAGACATTTGCACTAGGAATCAGGAGATATTGCAGGTGGATAGTTTTCAAATGATCACCCGGTATTGTATGTGGCGGATTTACCCGTTCAGTCAGCTTATTTAGTCGCAAGTTTTAATTTCAGCCGTAAGCGCAGCACCGCTTATTGGCTGTTCTGAGGAGGCTGGTTCGTAAGAGCTGCGCTTACGACGAAAATTAAAACTTGCTGCTAAATAAGCTGACAGAACGCACCTTTGGAGGCCCCCAAGGGGGGTCTGGGGGAGGGGGGCGTGCCGCGCAGAATTTTTTTGCAGATAATAATATGAATGTTGATAGTAATAAGTGTTTTTTAGTCAACAGTCGACACAAAACAGGTAAACAAAATATAATTCAAAAGCAAATGAAAATGGAAAAAGATGTAAAACAGATTTTTTTAAGGTTAAAAAAAGTGGGGGAGAATGGCCCTCTCCCAACAGTTTTCGCGGGGACCCTCAGCCACCTAGCTAGGCCGCTACCCCACTAAACTCGGGTTACATAAATACACATTATATACCGAGCATTATTATATACCAATCAATCATCATTAATATTATTATATGAAGAAAAAATGAAAAATTAATACATATAAAACAAAGCCCTGCTCGAACTCTCAAACAGAGGCCTCTTGTTTTGTGAATGAAGTAGGTATATAAAGTGCGAAGTTGAGAATGTGCAGGTTTGAAGTAATGAGACTGAAGGGGCGGAAGGGGGGGAGGGGGCAGGGCCCAGAAACTAGCATACATCGATTTAAAAAAAAATCTTACAAACTTCGAATTTACAAAAATGAAGGGAAAAAAAAACAGTCATGAAAAGGGGCCTCCGCTGGGCCCCGCTTTGATAGCGCGCGTTAGGCCCTGAGCGCGCGTTCACTGCGCCCATGGGTAAATCCGCCAAATTATAATATCTGTGGGACACAGATGACCGAATGTGATTGATTCATATTTTATGTCAAGTTCCTTGTGGCGTGAACCCCGGTGAACCCTACCCTACTAACGTCATCCACTTCCTATAACCTCTAACTTATACTGCGAAGGGGCAAATTATATGCTCTTTCCTTCCTTCCTCAAGAAACAGTCCTAGCTCGAAAATGCGGGGCTTTCATGAAAAATCTAACGGTACTTTATTCTTCAAGATGAGACGACGCGACGGATCATTTGATTGTGCCGATTCCCGAAAATTCAGAAGATTATAGTGACACCAGGACCGAGCCAAAGCAGGGGTCGCAAGGCCGTTTTTTCTTCACATTTCGCAGACTTCTTGGGTTTCAGAAACGACAATCGTAGTTGGAATATTCACAGTTGGGTCAATCCCTCCTATATTTGCAGAAGAACCCCGAATTTTTCGATTCCGACTGGCCAAAAAATGGAAATTACACTCCGTACTCCGAGTTACACTCGCTCCGAGCCGTTATGCCGTCGCCATTAACAGCCATTCAAGGAGTAGACGCTATGTGCTGTGAGTCTATGGTGCTGTGATGACATGACCATGGTATCTTTACGTTCACGAAAACGATTTTCCCGGTTATCGAGACCATCGCGTACAGATGCGCTCTAGAAAACTTCAGCATCAGGTACTTGAAGGACAATTTTCGGTGGTACTGAAGCTGAGATAAACCGATAAATCTTCTGAAAGTCTAAATTTGCAAAAAAACAGTGCTAACTTGAAAATGCGGGCTTTAATAAAAAATCTCCTAACGGCACTTTATCCTCCAAATGAAACGGCGGATCAAGCCATGGTACCGATTCCCAAAAAATTTCACGAATAATGATACCAGGGTCGGGCTAAGGGCTCCGGAGTCGATTTTTTTGACATTTCGCAGACTTTGTAGCCTCGAAAGCGACATTCGACGACGCAGTTTCCATAATTAGGTCAATCCCTTACATATTTGCAAAACAAACGAAATTTTTCGGGTTCAGCTGACTGAAAATATGACCTGGTCGTTCTAAGAATACAGATCGCATTTTTTTCTTGAATGAGCCTATATTGAACGCAAAAAAAATTGCGTTCAAAAAAACCCGAAAATTTCATGGATCTCAGGTGCTGAAAGGTCTACCGAGCAATTTTTTCGGGAAAATTTCGAAATTACCAATTTTTTTCAAAAAAAAAACTTTGCAAATCGAAAACGCAGGCTCTAATCAAAAATCTTCTAACGGCATTTTATTCTCCAAATGAGACAAGAGATCATTCGATTCTGCCGATTTACGAAAATTCTCACGACAGGGTTCTCGCTAGTCAATGCATGGAGTCAAATTTCTTTGACTTTTTCTCTGATTTTACAGACCATGGATGGTCGTGAGTTTTCCCTGACTACTGAGTAAAGAAATTCTCAAGCACCTAATAAAAGAAATAGTTGTGGGTAGCAGGTAAAATAAAGCGATCAATTTTTTCGGCAAACACAAAACATGTTAACTGCATGATTGATGACTAGGAGCGATAACAGATTTGAAAAATGAAAAAAAAGTTGCTCAGTTTACGAATTCCCTGACCCTCAGAAAAAAACCTTGCCTTTTTCTTTTTTTTTTTCAAAATTTCATGACATTTCTTGACCAAAATTTTCAAATAGTGAATTCTCCAGGTTTTCCAGGTTTTCCAGATTAGCGGGAGCCCTGCACGATTAATGATACCAGAGCTGACCAAAGGGCTCCGGGGCCGGTTTTTGATAAATCTTTTATAGCCTAAAACTGACAAAAAAAAAAAAATTTAACTTGAAAACGCGGGCTTAGATCAAAAATCTTCTAGAATAAGCCCTTCATTCTTCATTTTCACACGATACCAGGGTAGGCCGCCAGGCTCCGGGGGTAATTTTTTTCACATTTCGCTGACTTGTGGCTTCAAAAACGACACTGCAACATTTTATTCCAGCATTTTCGGTTTTTCCGTTCTTTCGAGTTTTTCATCTTTTCGGGGGTATCTTCGCCCATTTTTGGAATTACCAGACAGTAAAATCGTACTTTAAACCTTGTATTATTCTTCTGTTCATAGATCCCCTGTTGTGAAATAACTCTAGCTCTCACTCCAGCTCGTTATTTGTTTTAGCTTCTACCGTTAAAAAAATCGGCTGTGTCACCCCAAAACTTTTCCGACTAGTACCCAGGAACCTCTGGAATTTTTTTTCGAAACGCCCCTCCGGGTGGAAAGTTAGAATTAGAAAGAGAGATTGAAAATAATTTGCAAGAAATTGAAAATTTTGTCAGGAAAATTTGAATTTTCCGGGAAAACATCAAATCTTATTCCAAATCATTGTAAAAATAATCAATTAAAAGCTTCACTCCAAGCTCCATCATTCAAGTCCGGTTTCGAAAACCCAGGCCGTTTTTACATTTTCAACCGGAAAATTCTCGTGAAGTTGAGAAAAACTTGTTGGAGAATGTTCATGACCCAGTTACCCCCTGTTTAAAATAGCACTGAAAATCTGTTCACGGGAGAAAAAGTTGGAAAATTTCAAGTTTTTCCAGAGAGGAAAACTCGAAAACCGTGGGTCCGTTCTCAAAAGTTTTTCTTCCAAAAATTAATTCAATCTTTTTTTCAAGTTTAATTCCCAGCATGTCTGCACCTGAAATCAATATTTCGTGGGGCTCACACTGCATGTCAAAGTCTGCATTGCAGTTTTTTCAAATTCACGAAATGTGCTAATTTCATTGTGGAAAAATTACCGTAAGAAAACTGGTACCGTGTTAATTTTGAAAATGGGTCTACACGACGCTCAATTCCATCTACTTTCGATATCAGTTGGAATTTTTCAAAAAAAGTCGATCCCCGCGAGTGGGAATGAATTTTCGAGATCAAAAAGCGAGTCCTCCTGGTCAAAACACAGGTGAAATGCCCCTCTCGGTAATATAACTTTTTTTGTTGTGTTGCTTCCTGCCAAAATTTAATTCCAATATCCATCGGATAGGTTTTAAATATAATTGAATGATGAAGTTTTGAATTTTGACATTTTTCATTATTCGACATAACAGATAGGACAATACATTCAACTGTGCTGAATACAGTTTTTTAGGGCTTTCAAATGACATATTGCAAGTCGAGATCCGTGGGATATATAGCTTCTGACATTTGTTGATAGTGAACAGTTCTGTTTGACAGATGACAGTCAAAAACTATTGGGCTCATTCCACGGAAAAACCATGTCTGCACACCAAATTTCAAGTCTAAGTATGTCACAAATTCTTGAGACAGGAAGAGTTGAGGTGTACTCTGCTTTGGTAAAATTTTTGAAGAGGAAGAGTCGTTCAACATATAACGTTTTTAATTTTGCAGGTCTGAACTTGATTGCGTTTGTTTATGAGTCCTATATTTTCTTCTGGTTTTAATTAGTGTAATGGCTAAAAGGACAAACCAGTCCTAAGGCAAAAAAAAAGTTGATCGTATCGACGGTTTCGCAGTTACCGTGAGAGATTACAGACACACAGACAGATAGACAGACATCATCCTGGAAATGGTCTTAGTCGTCTTGGGGGACCTCCAAATGGATATATCCGTGGAAATCTCAAAAACTTTTTTCTGCACGATTACAATAGGTTTGTTCCATCAGCAGTACCTGACTGTCCGTGGACGTCAGCAGCCTGCGCATTACGATTTATGGAACGCCAAAATCGTAATGCGCATGCTGCTGACGTCCGCGGACAGTCAGGGACTGCTGATGGAACAAACCTAATATGTACTTACTTTCCCTTCCATGTTGGTCGGGGGGGGGGTCGGAAAAGTATAAAAGGAAGGACGTCAAATTAGGTGGTTTTGGCATGTTTCTGGCAAATTGTTTCGTATTATGCGTTCAGCTTTTATTTTCACCAAAGCAAGCGAGTCTAGTGTGTGATGTGTGACAGAATCCACCTTGTAAGAGCGCATATTTTTGAAATTGATAAGCCGCTTTTACAGAACTTCGTATGTCGCCGGGGACAGTGTCGCTGGCCAATAGGATTCGATCCGCCTGTACTCCCCTACCTCCCTCCATAACTCCCCGCGACACGAGTTTCTGTCGTCGTGTCGTTCAAATTATTCAACTACATACAGTGGAGTGGGGGGATTGTCGCCGGCGACAAACGAAGTTCTGTAAAGCCGCCAATAAGCATTAGGTATTCTGTGTGATAAAGGGTATTATAGTTACTATACTCTTTTAAAAAGACGTATGATCACCCGTGATTATCACTCTTCCGTGTGGTTTCCTTCGAAAACCAGTCGTGTGACAATACTGCATACGACCTACAAGTTGGGGCTAAGACCGCCGTAAGTGCGGTTACTATAGCAACGGGCGCAACGGCCAATCAGACCGCTCTATTTGGCAAGTTACGCCGTCCTAACTTTTGCGCCTGGAACTTGGTATCGAGCCCTTATCTATTAATACGATTCTGGCCAATAAATCGGGCATGCATGCGCCACTCAAAGGCAGTGAAGCCAAACCTTTCTCAAAAGCAGCTCCCGGGAATGAGGTCCCTCGATCAGGGACACCGTCCAGCTTAAAATGAGAGATACTTTAATAACTTTCTCTGGACGGTCCTCTATCTGGCTCATGTATTTCGCGTAATCTGGCGACCAAACGCAGGAAGCATAATCAGGCCCTCCCCTTCGCTACGCCACTGGCCATTGCCTGTGCAGAAGCCTCACTTCATCTCCAGTGATGCCAACCCAAGGTCGGACCAAGCGAGAGTCGGAGCAATGATAAGGCGGAACAAGCCGACGCACCCTTTAATTTGCCTTTTGTTTACTTGCAGTTGACATGACATTGACAGGATTGGAACCGTGAAAAAACGAAAAGGCGATATTTTTTTTTTTAAATATTTTCCTGTTCTTATTCCGGAATTCATCTGACAGATAATTCCATCATTAGCCATATCAATAATTGAAGCGTAGGCCGGAGTAACATTGTAAGGCACTTTTTTTTCACCTCCACTTTTTTTTTCTGAGCCCCCCCCATTTTCGAGTCACTGGATATTTTAAAAAATATATGCGATTTTTGGATTGTTTGATTTAGAAGAAGTTAGTCTTGCAAAATTTTGTTATAAGACATCGTTTTTGAGATCTGAGTTTTAAAACATCTGGAAAATCCCAGATTTAAGGGATCACTGTGACAATGGTTACAACACAACTGAACTGAGATCTTCCTCAGCTTTCTAGATGCCGATATCGACTCAAAATACCTTTGTGATGCCTAAACCCTTCCGTTCCACATTTGCACTCTTCAACACGCATCTTTGGACCCGGGTATGCAGACGCTTAACGTCATTCCTGGTGATTTCAAGGCAAGGAAACTCGGTAGGCTGCTGGAAGAAAGATATGTCAGGGCACAGCCTTCTTACGTCCTTGTCGATTTGCAACAGGACTTCATTGTCCTTGAAAAACGTTTGCCATGAACTGTCGGGGTTTATGCTCAAAGGATGGTCACCTTGGGTCACGTCACCGTTGCCTTCTTCTGCACCGGGCATGACAATCATTTCGTCTGCAATTTTTTCCATTTATAACATCTCCAATTTATAATCCAGGAGGCCCAGAACAAATTAAAAACAAAACAATTACACTGACCTATGAGTTGTCTGTACAAGATTCGTTTTTCTTTCAGGAATGAAGACCATTTTGCTCTTTCCAAAGGTAAGAAGTCGAGAAGAAGTCGCCAACAAAGAGCTCTTTTGCCTTGGTCATCTGGAATTCCTGCAAAAAAGGCTGCTGAGTATTTTTATACAAAAAAAAAACAAAAGTGAATCTCTTGGGGAAAGTTACGCCCCCTTTACCATTGAACGACGATTTTCGTAATCTTTTCAAGTCTATCACGTCCTGTTGCAAAATGTCGTCGAATTCCTTCAACCTACGGTCATGATTTAATTAGAAACAATTAGGAAAATTATTAACATATTTACCTTGCTTTGTAAGCCATGTTGGCCTGCTCTGCCTGCTCTTGTTGACGTTTGCTCAGCTGTTCTTTGACAGAAGGCAGTAGCACCGTAGTCCCGACGTGACTTTCCCGTTACAGGTTATTCAAAAATCTACAACGGAACGGAGTCTTGCTACCACCACCCTACCACGGATTCTTTGATTTATGCAATACGCGGGTGAACTTTGACAATATTAGTGTCTCTAATGAACCTGCTGTTGTATGAGCTGTTTAGGGTTAAAGAACAGGTCCATGGTTAAAGGTCATTTGATGGTGAAGATAAGATGAGGAGTCAGAGGAGGCTATGGTCAGAGGTCATTTTACTGAAGTTTTTCTTTTGGTGAGTAGGTAACTACCTATTATTTTTTTACTATATATCGAGGTTTATATACATTTTCAAATCTCGGTCTCTCTCATTTCTGAAGAAAAACAATGGTAAGCATTATGATTATGATTAGGTATGTATAGAATAATAAACAGATTATTATTGGTTCGATACTTCCGTATCAACCAACAACCATGCAAGGACCATGGCAATAAGGGGGTTTCTAAAACGCATGCCGACCGTTTCAATTTGATTTCAATAGATACATTACATAACGTGAACGTGAAGTAATACCAATAATACCAGGAGCGCGATTCTGTACTTGCCTACCGACAACTATCGGATCGGTAACTGGGGTGAGAACCAATCAAATTCGCTCCTGCCTAGCTACCGACACCAACAAGTGTCGGTAGGAGAGTACAGAATCGCGGCCCAGGGCCGCGATTCTGTATCTGTACTCTCCTACCGACACCGATAGCTAGGCAGGAGCGAATTTGATTGGTTCTCACCCCAATTACCGATCCGATAGTTGTCGGTAGGCAAGTACAGAATCGCGCTCCAGGGAGTTTGCAATTTCATTGAACGTACGACTAACGCAACGTAGAGCGTGAAAACTCCCCTGTAACTACTAACTACCCTGGACACACCAGAAAGCTTAATGATCATTAACGGACCGTCATTTAACTTCCCTTGCTGTCTTGGCGACAGCAAGGGGAAAGACAATGACTTTTTTTGGTTAATGATCATTGAGTACGAACGTAATTAAATTACGTTTCCCTTCCTGTCACCAAGCAGCAATAAAGGAAGTTAAATGACGATCCATCGTTAATGATCATTAAGCTTTCTCTCGAGCTTTCTATAGGTCGCGGGAATAAAGATGGCTGCCTAAAGATAGGTATATGGTATGATGTTATCTTCACTAGTACTTGGTAATATAATTTTCTTTGGTTGTAATAAATACAAGGATAAATTATCGAAGAATTGTCGCTGTATTAAAAAAATTAATGCGCTGGAACTCAAGATTTGGCTGAGCAATGAGTAAAAACGAGCGAATCTCTACTGCGCTACCTTGGCACCCCCCAATGCGCAAACGCGGGCAAGAAGCTGGCAAGAGGCGCTTCGTTCTCGGCTTCGTTGTGCCAGCGTGCCTGCAACGTTGCCATAGCGGGTGCCAGGGAGACGGTTATGTTCCCGCGACCTATAGGGCCCTGGCACCCGCTATGGCAACGTTGCAGGCACACCGGCACAACGAAGTCGAGAACGAAGCGCCTCTTGCCAGCTTCTTGCCCGCGTTTGCGCATTGGGGGGTGCCAAGGTAGCGCAGTAGAGATTCGCTCGCTTTTTTACTCATTGCTCAGCCAAATCTTGAGTTCAGCGCATAAATTTTTTTAATACAGCGACAATTCTTCGATAATTTATCCTTGTATTTATTTCAACCAAAGAAAATTATATTACCAAGTACAAGTGAAGATAACATATCATACCCTCTATACCCATCTTTAGGCAGCCATTTTTGTTTCCGCGACCTATAGTGTGTCCAGGGTATAAATTGCAGATAACAAACTCGCCAATTTTCACGTTGAAAGTGTTACGTTACGTCGCACGTAGGTACCTACGTGTGCACGCAAACTCCCCACCATATAGCCCAGGCAAAACAGATTTTAACCCGGAATAGATTAAGGAAAATCTGAAAATTTGAGGATCCCTTCAGAGAATTCAGAATTTAATGGAGAATAACATACTAGAAGTCCCCATCTGTCCAAGGCTTGGCATTTTTTCTGTGGGAGGTCGAAGGTACAAAAAGTTACCATTTTTGAAATCGTTGCTTTTTTTCCGAGGGATAATGTCAACGTCAACGTCAACTACCATTTCGGGTTAATAGGTTTGTTTCTTTGTCCTGCTCTAACTAACTCGGAGCAGAAGTCGCCTAGCAACGACCAATCTAACAGCTCTGTTTTCAACTGTAAGCACTCCGAGTAAGTTAGAGCAGGACAAAGAAACAGACGTAGATGAAACAGACCTCATGGTTGTCATAGCGACGGCGCCCTGACCTACCGTCCTACACCAAGCTGCAGCAATGACAGGCGTCAGGTTCAATCAGAACTCAGCAGCTAAAAAAGCTGCAGCTTTTGATTTTGATGCTCAATGTAGGGCTACCATCAGGTGCCCTTAGGTGAAATTTAAAATATGGCCGCCCACAAACGAGCATTATTTGACATCCAGGAGCTGAAAGTGTTTTCTTTTCTTTATAAAAATTGTAAGTACCTATATTAGCAATTTTTGGAAGCCCTATCTTACTTTGATAAAGAGGTCGTTTCGTTTGGGTGCGCATATGTGGCGCGAATTTAATAGTTTCGTACACCGATGTTGGAAATTAACACTAGCAAATCTTGTAGTGCACCTAAAATTCCACAAATAATTTTGGGTGTGTATGAAAGTGACAGCCAGGAACCAGTAGCTGCTCAGGGGGGAGGGGTGGAGTTTAGAGTAGACAGAGCATGCAGCGTTGCCATTCAACTGACAAGTGTACGAAAGTCTTCAAAATTTGGCGCCTTTACGCATGCGCATCTGCCCAAACGAAATAGCCTATTCTTTCATTTTTTTTTAATTGGGTGTTTATGGGCGCATCGAGTACTAGCTCATTAGCGACCTTCTTTCGTTTATATACCGTTCGATAAAACAAGTTCTTGAGTCTTCAGACTCGAGCTGAACATGTCTCTGCTGATATACTGCACATATTCGCAACGTCAGAAAAAGCTATAATTTTTTTTTCCTGCTATAGGTATATGGCACGGCGGGCAAAGTGAAGTTTCATGTAGCGGGCAAAGTGGAATTATATATTTCAATATTTTCAATAGCAAAATGGTTCACAAATTAAAAATACAATATCGAAGAAAGACTACTCATATTCATCAAAAAATGAATCGTTTTATATTTTGTGTTCTGGACTTTTTTATTCCTATATTTGATATGTTTTTCTTATGTTTTGTATTTTTGTTTTTATATGATTATATTCCAAGTTGTTAAATGGTACATTGTTCTTATTGCGTAGTGCCACTTCTGCTGTCTAGTGAGAGAAAAATTGGCATTTGCCCTCTGCCCTCATTGTGACGGTTACTCCATGTGTCGGTGGACCAGAACGTAGGGGCTGTTCTTCATATTGCATCTCACCGAGCACCCCACTATTAGTATCATTACAGGGTGATTCATTAGTGGTCTTACATAAATCAATGGCAGATAGCGGATAGTCCAGTAAAATAAGGATTTAACTTGGAACTTGATAGGGACTCGATGAAAAAAATATAGCAATGTAGAGAATGAAAAACTGAGTAAGAAAAACCAAAGTTTCATTTCCAGCCATTCCGGGAACCATGGAGAAAAATGAAGAAGATGGAAAAACATGCTCCGCGGTCTTTCTTCTGAAACGGTAAGAGAACGGTGGGGGATGTGTGAAAACTGTCAGAGACAAAGTTGTAGAGAATTTAATAATCTACAAAAAAGTCCCAGAGCGTATACATCTCACTTCTTTAATTTAGCCAATAATCGCGGTCAAAGTTACGCGCCGGTCCAGTGGAGTGGAAAAACTGCCCGCTTGCCATTCCTCCTTGAATGCTGCGAGAACGACTAGAGATATCCAAAAATTGTGAGCGACAAAGTTGTAGAGAATTGAATGCTCCACTAGAAAGTCTTTGAGACCAATCATTAGCTTTTTTAGTTTAGCCGTGAACTAGGCTCGAATTTGCGCAAAGATCCTGTTAACGATCCTGAAGACGATGATGATGACTACAACGACGAGGATGAAGAGCGATGTGCCGTTGAAGACGCGCCACCACCATATGTCGATGAAAATCCGTCCTGCTCCCATGCAATATCGCCGCCATATAAACGAACAAGGCGTCGCGTCGTCATTGTTCATAAAAAAATTGTTAAAAAACATCTTCCTATGAAACGTCCTATCATATTTTCCAATGATTATATTGTGTTACAGAATACGAGTATCTCAGTTTTGATTCTGCCGAACAAGAAAATTTACAGAAAACAAAGCGTTCATCCGCGAAGTTACATTTTTAACAATGGTCACCAGACGTTAAAGGAAGCCTGCAATTGTTTGAAATCGTTCATCATGTTTCATAATCGATCGAACAATCACTGGAACGTCGTAGCAGTTTGGCAACATGCAGCGCGTCACGGATCATGTGCCCCAACTTTGATAGCGCTCTGCAGCTGAATCGAAAAGGATAGATATATGACGTCACGGGATTTTTTATAGATCATTTAATTTTCTACAAACTTGTCTGTCCACATTTTTCATTTTTATTACGTTTATTTCAGTATTCAGTGTGGAAGCTGGGAGTGCAAATCGCAATTTTTCAAGTTTATATTTTTTTTCTCAGATTTCTCGGAACGGCGCGGAATGAAACTTTGGTTTCTAAGATCCAGTTTTTCATCCTCTACATGGTCATGTTTTTTTCATTCAGTCTAGGATTTTTGTAAGTTTTCCAAAATAACCACTTCATTAACAGGATCTTTGCGCAAATTCGAGCCTAGTTCACGGCTAAACTAAAAAAGCTAATGATTGGTCTCAAAGACTTTCTAGTGGAGCATTCAATTCTCTACAACTTTGTCGCTCACAATTTTTGGATATCTCTAGTCGTTCTCGCAGCATTCAAGGAAGAATGGCAAGCGGGCAGTTTTTCCACTCCACTGGACCGGCGCGCAACTTTGACCACGATTATTGGCTAAACTAAAGAAGTTAGATGTATGCGCTCTGGGACTTTTTTGTAGATTATTAAATTCTCTACAACTTTGTCTCTGACAGTTTTCACACATCCCCCACCGTTCTCTCACCGTTTCAGAAGAAAGGCCGCGGAGCATGTTTTTTCATCTTCTTCATTTTTTTTCCATGGTTCCCGGGATGGCTGGAAATGAAACTTTGGTTTTTCTTACTCAGTTTTTCATTCTCTACATTGCTATATTTTTTTCATCGAGTCCCTAATTAGTTCCAACTTTAACATAAAAATCGCCTCATTTTACTGGACTAGGACTACTTGAGGGCGAGTCAGGATCCACAAGAGAATTTTTTTTGCTCATTGGTTGGAAAGATAAGTACAAGGTGTTTCGTGTGGTTGGGATGATGTATGGAAATTTGATAAGTGATATCTCCGAAACGGCTAACTGCTATGAAACTTGATAACATCCGTCTTTAATAAGTAGTGATAAGACAGGAAGAACAACAACACATTTTCAACAATACACACTACAGAATGGAAGAGTTCCTATGGAAAATCAAGATATTTTGTTAAAATTCACTGGTAATGTTTTTCTGTTGGGACTTGCCAAGAGCCCATGCTGAGTAAATTATTAAAATCCAAAACCGGGCTAGAAAAAACGTGTCAACATGTTATTTGGTAAAAAATACATTTTCTGACCGCTTTTCTAAAAAACTGTCATTGGATTCGAAAAATCGAGTAAAACCGCTGTAAGAACCACTATTCAGTTTGGATGGCACACCTCGAGGCAAACCTAAACTGTTTCGGCAAAAGAAATTATCAACCAAGCCTTTCATACAACACAGACAAGTCAGAAAATAAATTTTAATGAATACTGTCCAACAATTCGTAGATTATGTCCGGTCGAAAATTGAAAAAAAAACATGGTCCAAAGTTTCACTCAGCATTATTTGGTCGAAACAGTTTTAGGTATGCCATCCAAATTGTGTAGAGGTTCTTATAGTATTTTTCATAGATTTTTCGAATCCGACCACAGCTTTTCACAAAAAAAGGTCTGCTTCTAGCCCGGCCCTAGAGCCCTAGATTTTAATTTACCCAGTACGACTATTGACAAGTCCCAACAGAGGAATATTAATAATAAATTTCAACAAAATATTTTCCTAACCGTGTCTGAAATATCGCTTATCAAACTTTTATATAAAACGCACAAAACACCCTGTATCTATGTGACCAATGGACAAAACAATTTTTGCTTGTAGATCTTGACTCGCTTGAAGTCCGCTATTTGCCATTGGTCAATGTAAGGTCAGTTATGAATCTCCCTGTATATTCCCCGCTTTAGGAACAAAAAAACTGGACATTATACAAGCAATTTATTCTTACACATTACAGTACATTCAAACTTACATAATATTACAATAATTTGTCAATACTCCTGCATAACAGAGACGGTTTTGCTTAAACACCCTTTTCTTGAAACTTACAGATTCCCTACCTATACAGGTTCGTTTGTTTAGAGACACGTCGCGATGCTTGAAACAAATATAAATCGCTTTTGTTTTTCGTTTTTTTGTTTTCTTTTTTTTAGTATGAAATATGTATGTTTCGTTTTTGTCATGAGAATACTAAATAATTTTTGTTTTTAAAATTGATTTATTTTAAGAATAATAAGAGAGTGGGTTGTTATATAATAAATATGTATAATAATATATAGTATATGTATTATATATTTTTGTGTGCACGAACGAAAAAATAAAATAAAAAATGATTGTGTGACCGCTTCGTGGGTCATCATGTGATAGAGGGATGGATATGGTGGTCGTTGATGATACGAAGTGCGGTCGATTAGTGGGCTACTAAGGCAGTTAGAATTTACATTTGCTCGGTTCGGCTTTCCTGGACCAGGTAGACCTGGGATCCGGGAACGGAGCTGGTGGTGACAAAGGTGCGGTGCTTGGCGCGGATTAGTGAAAGACTGCTTTCGGCGGTGTCGGCACGGTCTTCGGCTGCTTCCAGTTCCCTCTGGAAGCGGCGCACGCGGGTCACGCTCTGTTGGGACATTCCCTCCTGAAACATTCAAAAATTCTCTGCTGTAGCTACATGCTCTTTATCTCTCTTGGCTATTGAAAGTGAAAAAGAAAACGTGTCAGGTACCTGTTCTTGAAGTTGTCTCTTGAAGATGCAGACTTTGCTGTTGGCCTTCTCCAAGGATTCCTGCAACAAGGAGATGTTCTTCTGGTCTTCTTCGCATTGGATCATGACTTCCTTGACGGTGCGTTCCTTTTTACGCAGGATCTTGATGGTCTCGGCGTGGCGTCTCTTTTCCTCGTCCAATTCGACTTCCATGTCCCTGAGACGAGCTTCCAGTTTGCCGATGATGCGTTTTCCACCAACGATGGCGTTGGCTTCGACTTCTTCAAGACGGACAGACAAGTTCTTGACTTCGATTTCGAGAGACTTCTTGATGGCTTCGATCTTGACGACGCGTTCTGATTCTTCGTGGAGGATTTCGACGGTGTGCTTCAGCTCAGTCTGAAAATAAACGGAAAATAAGCATTCTGGGAAACTTGATGCGGCAAAATAAATGACAGACCTGGACACGTTGGTAGCGTTCATCAGAAATGCGGAGTTCCTTGGTGATTTCGTCATAGTCAGCGATAACGGTGGACAATTCTTGTTCGATCTTGCTCTTGGAGGAAGCCAGGTTAACGTTGATGGTGGTCAGTTCGTTGATGCGAAGACCGGCTTCTTCAGCGAGTTGTTCGGCACACCTCTTGCTGCGCAGGGCCTAGAATTTGACGTGTTAGTTTGATCCATTAGCTTGGTTTTATACACTTACAGATTCATAGTTGCCACGGATTTCTTCGGCTTCAGCGGTAAGGGCCTGAACCTTCCTCTGGGAGATGCTAAGTTGATCTAAAGTGACCTGCAATTGTCTTTGGATCTCGTCGTAGTGAGCAGTGATTTCGGTGAGCTGCAGAGATTGTTTCTTGATGGTCTTCTGCAAGTCAATGTTCATCTTGTTGGCAGAGTCCAGCGACATTTCCAGCTCGGTGATTTGGATTTGGAGCTTCTTCTTGATCCTGGTGACCTCGGTCTTGAGCCGGGTCTCGGCTTCCACAACGCGAGCATTGAGCTGTTCGATTTCAATGCTGGTTTGTTTACTGAAATTGAAATTGACGTCAGCAACTTTGCGATACTTGTTCTTTATCGTGAGTATACATGAAGCGCGTCTCAAGTATCTCAAGTTGGCTCATCGCATTAAAAGCGAATTATAAAATTAGAATAGCGGCAAAGGTAGGTACTAAATTCCGTTCAGCTTAATTATTTATCCAGGACTAGAAAAGTGAAATTCAGTGTTACGTAACGTGCATTGTTACAACAATAATTATAGCCCTGCGGACTGTCGGCCTGGCACTGCCTCACATCGTCTATTTAAAGCCCAACTATGTGACTTGCGTAAATACAAAACGTGTGTGTAAGGTACTCACTTGAGGTCACATTGTTTTTTCACCTTTTATCAAAGAAGTACGTAGATGTTTTTTTATCAAACCCTTTGAGTTCCATACTGAGATTATCCAGGGGCTCTATAAAACTGTCCTCCAATTGTTTTTGCATCCTTTCGTCCATAATTCTCAAATGTTTCGTGGTATCATGAACGACAACTTTTCCTTTTTGCTGTCGCTGGTATGTGTGAATGTCCGCGATATCCAAATCAGCACTTTGAGCGATATTTTTCATGCTTTCAGAAAGTAGCATAGCTTCGATTCCTTTAGCTGAGCGTCCTCTCAAAAACTTTTGGTTAAGTTTCAAAGCCAGCTCAATGTTCCTAGTATTGTTTTTCTCGAAGTCGGGGTCGTAGTCGATGTCGTCGGCCATCTTTGACTTTAATGTCTTCAGTTGACGTAGAATTTCCTTCTTCTGTCTTGACCTTAAGCCCAGTTTAGTTAATACACTTGGATAAGTTTATTCCTATACAAAATTGAACTAAGCTCATTTTTATATGGGAATAAGCCCATCGCAATGGTAAACTAAGCTACCTTTTCACTTCTTGTTTTCTTTCGGTGACTGTTGCTGTTGACACTATTTCACTGATTTGAACCGAAGACTTGGATTTCGAACTTTTCACTTTTTGCCTGAGTGCTTCAGTCTTGTCCGCGATCTTGTCGAGGACTTCACTTGAATAACTCTTGGCTATCTTTTTCGGGTCGTATTGTTCCAAGCCCAGCTCCTCGGTCCACGGGAGGTGGGGGTAACGCGGCTTTCGGCCACTCTGCTTCTCGTCAATGTACTCCACCATCGGCTGGTAGAAGTTAAGCCCCACGCCGTAGTTGTAGTCGTAACAGGAAGTGCCATGTTTCTGCCATGACCTCGAAGGACCCGGACGGGAGGCCATTTTTTCTGTCTCGCTGCACTTTTTTTTTGTCTCGATCGATTGGTGTTCAACACTACTGCTATTTAGGTCAATCTCTGCTGGCCCTTTTATACCGACCGCTATTGAGGTCGAGTGCCAAACCAATAAACAGCCGCGACGTCAATGTTTCTGGTATAAATTTAGATCAACAGAGTCCTGCCAGAAATGCAGGCACTCATGCAGCTCTTTTGCCAAGGTCAAATCTTATATTACAAAATAACGCAACAACTGATGAATTGAATCTATGGCTTTGTTAATGGTTATTAATTGATGACGCCCGACTTACCGGATCGCCTCGACTTCTTCGTCCTTCTCCTGGAGACGCTTCTCAGCCTCGTGGCGGAACTGACCGAATTCAGATGACAGACGCTGAGAGCGAAGTTCTTCAGCTTTGCGACCCTGGAAGAGGTAACACACTCGTTGAAAACATTTTGTCTTCTGTTACTTTGAATCAGTGAGTCAATAATAAACATCGCCTTGACTTTTACGTGACTAACAAACTTGGGGATGGCCTTGCTGTGAGGAGTGAAAATTGTTTCAAGAAGTGTTGCAAATATTTCTGGCGATGAGTGAGCAATATTCACGGCCTTACAGCTGTATGCCAATAAATCTAGTGCAGTTTCAATCCTGCTCTTCATATGTAGAAATCTACTAGGAAGTGTTGTCAGTTTTGAACATCTTAAGCCTTTTACCTTAGCTTTAGCCTATACTTCAACTTACAGCTTCAGCTTCTTTGTAAGCAGCAGTGAGCTCTTCGCGTTCATTTTCCAAGCGACGAAGTTCCAGTTCCAGTTCGTGGAGGCGACGGGTGAGCTCAGAAATGGTGTTGCGAGCATCAATCAAATCATCTGTAATAAATTAACTTCGGTATATTTTAAAACCATTCCAATTTCTTGATTGACTAGTAAAATTAGTTAATCATAATAGAAATAACGCTGCATTTTGAAGATACAACATCTGGAAGAGAATATGGGAAGACATAATGTCGCCTTGATTTGGAAAGTCTGTAGAATTTTTCGTAAATGCCTCATTTTTAGCAAGAAGTTTGCTGTCACTCGCAAAAATGTTTGGATGTATTTTTGAAATAGACTTCGCAATACTGAATCGATGTCTTGATATGACGCAGCAGAATAATTGAACCATTCAACCCATTCTTATACAAACCTCCAAGTTTCTTGTTCTCGCGCGACAGCTGGTCTTTGGCTTCGCGGGTCTTGTCCAGTTCATAGACGGTGCGCTGGAGCTCCTGCTGCTTGTTGCGGAGGTCCCTCTGGGTGGCCTCGTACAGGTTGACGGTCTCCTCGAGTCTGGTCTTGAGGTCGATGTTGATCCTCTCCAGCTGCTCGACGCGCTTCTGCAAGTCCCTGGCGGTGCTGTTGGCCTTCTCCAAGTCGATGATGAGGACCTCGACTTCGGACTGCAACCTGGACTTTTGCTTCTCCAAGTTGTTGACCTTGACCAGAAGGGCTTCGATGTGCTCTTCCTGTTCCGTTATCCTGACGGTGTACTTGCGGCGGAGTTCCTCGACCTCCTCGACTCTGGAGATGCACTCGGATTCGTACTTGGACTTGAAGACCTGCACCTCGCCCTGAGATTTGACCAGCTGACGTTCAAGGTCCAGACGGGCCTCGCTTTCCTCCTCCAGCTGGACGCGGATGGACTCGACTTCGATTTCGACCTGGTGGAGCTGGGCTTCCAGCAGGGAGCGACGACGCTCGTCGTCTTCTGCACGGCGACGGGCATCCTCGAGCTGACCGGCCAGTTGGGACTTGAGGTATTGGGCATTCTCCAAGCTGACCTGCAATCAAGTCAGAGCTTGCAATGGCAGGACGGGAATCTGCTTGACAGTTTCTTGAGAAACTTCTCGAATTGATGGAAATCTAAACTGCTCGAAGTTGATGACATTTTTCTTGTGTTTGTAACTGAGAGTTGTATTGGAAACGATGCAAATGCAATTGAGTAAGGTCTGGTAAGTTGCAGTTGATCAAAAACCTAATGACTGATGGTGGACGGATGTCCATGATAATTTTGTAGATGATGGTGTTGTTCGTCTGTTTATTTGATGGTATTGATCGTCTGTTTGAGAATGTAACTGAAGCTTCAAAAACCGTGAATATTTGATGGTGAGCATGGCCATAAGGACCTTGTAGAGGATAGTATTGGTCGTACGTTTGAGTTTTTCTTTTTGTAATTGGTTGTATTGGAAACGATTCATATGCCAGTGAGTGAGGTCTGGTCAAATGAAATTGATCAAAAACCGTGAATATCTGATTGATGACAGGTGGCCGTGAAAATCTCGTACATGTTCAATATTGTAGATTGTCGCTCATTCGTTTGATAATGTCTGCTTGCCGAATCAGGTGTTCTATTGTAAACGATGAATTGATGAACGATGAATTTAAAATATGACTGCATTTGACCATTTGGACTGAGCAACATCTATCGTTCCCAAATTTTGTATCATCGATGTTGCTGGTACCCGCTAGAGTAAAATTCAACAGTTTGTGTCTAAACTAGAAATTATTCACGACGCCTTTTTGAAATGTTGAGCAACAAAGGCTTCCAAAATTTTGCTTTCTATCTACCACAATTGAATTTATTATTTGAATTTCAATCAGTTCTGATCTTGAATTATAAAAAAGCAGCAGTTGAACCGGATAACGTACTTACCTACTTACAGGCTATTGGAATGTTCGGAATGTGCCAAAATTAAAGAAACATCCCGGGCTATACCATTCAGTTTATGAAAAAGATATCGTGGAAAAAGAGGACGATAGAGAACAACAATACGGCACCTGTCAACATCACCAAGGTTGTGCACGTCCGTTATCTCTTAATTTCAGAAACTTTGATAGCGAATTGTTAGCTGTTTAATCACATGAAATGAACATCTTCTTAGAAATTCACTTTAAGTGACACCGGCAAGGTAGGCATTTTATTGGAAGACGAAATTCATATTTATTCATAGTTTTTGAGAAGTCTCGAGGAGGAGGGGAGAAGAGGACTCTCGGCAATCAAGAACTTCCTGTGACAGGTTTTCTGCCGTAGTCAGTTTTTACCCGGTGCGTATCCTAACCTGACAAGCAGTCTTTTCTCGTCAATAATAAAGGGTTACTGTGGGGACATCAATAGGAGCTACCAGAACCAAAGTTGGAACCACCCTAATAGTAGTACCCACCAACTCGATGCAGTAAGATTTCTTTGTCTGAACTGAAAAGAAAACAGCCATATCACAGGCTGGGTGACTATACTTTTTCACTTTTTTCATTTTGTTCTCTCATGTCTCTCATTTCAACTGCGTGGCACCGGTTGAATGTCAGGTTTTTATCTTCCTAGATCAAAACTGAATGGCATTTGAAGTGACACAAGTATTTAGTTTTGGTAACCAAAAAAGCAAAACTTGGGGATCGTCTAAAATTAAGTCGAAATTTTCACTTAAATTTTTCAGACACAACCAAATACATTTTTAAATTTTTGTCTTTAATGAACCCTTGTCAACTCCACACAATTTTGGTTTAAAATATGACGCGTTTCGCCCTTGTCAAATCGGCGAAACGCGTCATATTTCCAACCAAAATTGTGTGGAGTTGACAAGGGCTTATTAAAGACAAAACTTTAGCCTCGGGTTCCACCAAACTTTTATCAACGCGATAACTTTATCACTCTGATAGTAACTAAGCAACTGGCCATTCTATTGGCTGGTGCATAGCAACTATCAGCGTGATAGATTTAATCTGCTCATAAAATTTTGGTGGAACCCGAGGTAAGTGATGCCTCCACTATTAGAACATCATCAAACTTGAATGCATTTTTCTCTGGCAGATACTTACCAGCAATGTCTAACCAAAATTCAAGGTTGTGAACTGCTGTATACAGGTGATCTCAAGTTTCTCAAGACCTCGGACCTCATACCATGACCTTGGGGAGGCAGTTCGCAGTTCGTTGATTTGTTCTTAGATGAAAATCGAGAGAAATATGTTTTGAGAATTTTTTTTCAAGGTCAAGGTTTTTCATAGCAAAAATAAAAGGAAAATACCTCTGCCTAAATTAGGACAGGTATGAGGTATTCAACAATCCCAAGTTTTGAATTGGTACTTACCTATAACGTTTTTGCATTTTGCGAAAAAAAAAACCTAATTCTTACCACCAACTTCAACTTGAAGTATATCTTGAAAACTAAATCCCTTAGAACCAATTCGCTTGCACAGTTATAGATCAAGGAATCATCTCTCAGATTGATGGTGCGATTTCTAAAGAATAACATTCCATAAAGGCTCTGTAACTCTGTTACTACCTAGGCAACGGCCCATGGCTGACAGGATTTCTTACATAACAGAGCGTTTATGGAATGTTATTTTTTACAAAATCGCAGTAATCGCATCATTAATGACAAGGTTTTGAGGTCACCTGTATTTACAGCAGTTTCAAGAGACCATAATGTATATATATATAATACCTTGATGTCTTGAACTTCCTTGATCAATTCAATGTTCTCCTGGGACAGACGAGCTTTGTGGGAAGTAATGTCGACGACGGTGCGGTTGAGCTCCTCGATCCTGATGTTAAGTTCGTTGATGGTGACTTCCAACTTTTCGCAGTGCTTGACCGAAATCAGGCGTTCCTTGTTCAAGCTTTCGACTTGAGACAAGAGTTCGTACACCTCAGACTGGAACTTTCCCTTTTCCTTCTCGGCCCTAAGACAAACAAACCATTAGGTGGACTGCACTAGAGTTACTAGACATAATAATTTTTCTAGGCCACTTCAAGCTATTTTTGCTATCCATCAAACACACCTACTCTGCTCGAGTATTTTTAGACTGTTTTTTTTTTGCAATTTTTTAGGGACTTATTTTGCGAAAAAAAAACCCGCAAATGTACCTGTACCACCTGTGTGTATCAAATGTAGTGAATTTGATTTCATCGAGACAAATATGGCTAGGATAGGCGACTCTCGGCTATTTATAGGAGAACGAGCTTCTCCGATGAGAGGCGAAACGGTCCATTATTGTTATTTAAAGAAGCTAGCAATTGATTTAATTAATCAATAAAGAAGTGGTCCTGATTTTTTCCAATAAATTGGTAGAAATATGGCATTGAAAAATAAATTGGGGTTTACTAATTTAATTTTTTTCTAGGCATGTTCTTGCTATCAAATTTTACTAATGCTAAAAAGGCACTTAAGAATTTCTTGGTAAGTTTTATGTCTCTTGTTTCGTGGTAAGTAGGTAGTAAGTACCTAATCAAAGGTAACGCGTCTAAAGCGGGAAGCTATTATTACACAGCCGAGTGCAATGACTAGTACTTCCTCCAAACTGTAACTGTCTGTAACTTTTAAGACAGTTTCTCGCGTTTCTATACCTTGATAGACCGAGGAAGCAACCACAGAAATAGCTTGAAACTGAATTTTTCGATAGTATTATTATACAACAGAATTGTTTCACAAAGCCAAGAGCAGTTTGGAAGCCATCCAAGATTGTTCTTAAAAATATTTAGATTATTGAAAATTCCATTATTGTTCAGACGCAGATCGCATCTTGTAACCTATTTAGAAAGATATGCCGGGAAACGAATTGTGTTTACTCTGCCATGAAGAGTTTTGTAAAAGCCACTTTTTATGTTCCGTGCATGGTGTAAAACTGACCTGGACTTGGCCTTGCCAAGGGAATCAAGCTGTTCCTGGAAGTCGACCACGATTTCTTGGTGTTTCCTTTTCAAGATGGAGGCGGTTTCTTCGGATTCCAAATGGACATCTTCCAAGAGCTTGCGCAACTTCAACAGTTCTGTGTCACGTTTCTTGTTGATTTCAAACTGGAATTCATTGACAGATGCTTTAGTGATACGTTTTGCGCACAGCTCGGACTGAATTTGTTTTTAGGATATGTCTCCAGGAGGTCAAGGATTAGGATAAAAGAAAAAATGAAAGAAAAAATCTCCGGCCAAAAAACATTTTGGCAAAACTGTTCTTGTCCTAAATATATCTTAATATTGAATATCTAAATTTGAAGAATCCCAGCGCCCAGCGCCAACATGTTTATATCTCACATTTGATCCAGCTCAAAGTTTCTGAATTCAAAATACCTGCTGTCACCTGACCTAATCTGACTAAACATACTATTTCCTTCAACATATACCTACATAGAGTGAGGTGCAACGACATGATATGACCTGACAACCTGAGCCAACAGACCTTTCCAATCTTACCTGAGATGTTAGGTTTCGGCAATGGCTACCGTACGTTTCCGGGTGGCACGTATTCAAACGGCTGTCAAACTGTCAACTCAACAGGTCCTTCTCGTATTCAGGTCGAAAACGTTACACAGAATGTTCCACATGACCCCCACGCCGGCTGTCATCTCTGACAATTTAATTTTGGACCTGCTAAAATTGAAAAGGTCTGTTCAAACTAGGTGTATCAAAATACATTCAATTGACAAGAGTAGTAGCTGTATGACAAGAAATATCATCTAAATCGCATTACCTTAACAAAGTAGTGAAGTTATCAGAATGCGATATTTTTGCATTTTTTGGTGGATTGACTTTATCGTGAGATATGATAATATTGTACCTAAAAGTAGGTACATTATGTAATATGGATATTCTGTAGTAGAGGCCACATTTTTATGCTAAGATCTTTTCGTGGGACACTTGGGTAGGTACTGCACTGTTGTACATTTTGTAGAATGGAAGGAATGAGGAGTCGGTTTCATCACCCACTATGCACTTGAACTCACCTGACTTTCGGCGCCACCTTCAGCTTCCTCAAGGCGTTCAGACAGCTGTATGACTTGCACGCTGAGGTCGGCTTTTTCTCTTTCGATCTGAAATTGCAATTTTATGGAGTTTTAGAATTATGCTTGTATCATGTTATTCAAGCATTCTTCAATTCAAAGCTTGAGCTCAACAACTTGCTTGACACTTTCAGAAGAACTATTGAGCGGACTAAGTTTTGGCAAAGCAAAAAGTAGACTTTCGGGTATACTTTCATCTTTCATATTGACTGAGTCAGATACCCTGCAGTCAGGAAGTGTCTTTAGTCCCTCTGAACGTACATATTTGGGGTCAACATCTTATCTCATGGCACCTACTATCGCCACCTAACAAATCGGAAATTACGTTAACACGAAGTATATCTGGCCTAGCTTGAAATTAGGCTGACACGAAGTATGCTTGGCTTAGCTTTTCTACTAAATATCATAAACTATAAATCACACCCAGCGCAAAATCCAATCCATACAACTGTATGTATGGGTTGTCCTAAGTCTTACGTTTAAACTGATGCTAGCCCTACCACACCCTTTAACAACGAACAACAAAAACGTCAGAACTCAGAATCAGTGAGCAGGGAATACAACTTTGAACTAACTGTCGTTGGCAATACTAACTGTACTAAACGAGAGTACTAGTAACGGTGAAAATTACCTGAATAAAATAATGATTTTCTGGTCGAAAGTGCCCCTGCTAGTTTAAAGAAATGCATTGGATCATATGATCGAAATCTAGTGGTATAAGAGAATAGTCACAGCCCTAGCACATAGGAAAAAAACATACAGCCCCTTATGACTTTCCCCCGGCAATTGATATGATTCTGAGGGTCCAAGATCACTTCTCAGCTCTGTTTTTTTTTTCATGTGGGTAGGTAGGTATTTTTGACTAAACTGCGCAACAGTCAATGTGTCACACTCAAAAACTTTGCCCTTTTTCAAAAAGGCATAACTTTTTTTGGCCACGGCCGATTTCATTGGGCTTGCGCTGTCCATTAGCCCTATCTTTTGGCAATGCAAGATATGAAGCTCAAGAGCCTTCAAATAAAGTTCATACAGGGTGGTAAATAAAACGTTGCAAAACTCCGATGCGTTCAACCAAGCCCCGTTTGAACAAAAAAATTCATGATTTAACACCAAACATTTATCTTCATGCAGATAGATATCATTACCTTTGACCGACTTTTGATTTTTTTACCTATCTGTTATGTTTCATTAACAGGGTCATCAAAAAATAATAACATTTTGATATTCCAGTGTCAACTTTTTCCCCCCGTCAACCGATTTTCGAAATCTTAAGCTCATGTTGAAGCTAAAACTTAAAGTAAGAAAACCTTGGGGTCAGAATCGACTAAAGCCAAGTGTTCAAAATACAGAGTTGCATCAAAATTGACCCAAATTTAAATCGTCTCAGAAACTCCAATTGCAGTGAAAATACCAATGGAATTGATTTGATTTCGAACGAACCATTCCTTCCGAACTCTTGATTGTAATTAATCACAAATTATTGGTGAAAAAAAGCCAATTGGAATTGCATGTTTTCGAATTAAACTTTGATTTTTGCTCACCTGAAACAGCTCGGTAACCAAGACTTTTGTTCGACTTTCAGTAACGACTATGGTTGCCATGCGATGGCGGATTGTTTGTCGGCGTGAGGTGAAGTTATTTTCATAACTTGGTTACCGATCTGTTTCAGGTGAGCAAAAATCAGAGTTCAATTCGAAAGCATGCAATTGCAATTTGCCTTCTGCAGCAATAATTCGTGATCAATACCAAAGAAGAAACATCTCGAGGTGTTCAGAATGAATGATTCGTTCGAAAGTAAATAGATTTTCATTGATATTTTCATTCCAAATGAAATTTCTGGGACGATTCAAATTTGGATCAATTTTGATGCAACTCTGTATTTTGAATGATAAGATAAGTTTTATTCATGCTTACGACATATTACATGCTTACACAAGTCAATTATATACATATAAACAAAATTTAGCTTGTTTGACTTTAGTCGATTTTGACCCCAAGGTTTTCTTACTTGAAGCTTTATCTTCAACATGAGCTTTAGATTTTGAAAATCGGTTGATGGGGAGAAAAAGTTGGCACTGGAACACCAAAATGTTGATATTTTTTGATCACATGAATCATCTTCTTGAAAAAAAATCTTTGTTCAAATGAGGCTTGGTGGAATGCATCGAAATTTTGCAACGTTTAAAATGCCACCTTGCATGAATTTTATTTGGAGACTCTTGAGCTTCATATCTGTAGAATGGATTGTCAAAAGACAAGGCTAACGGGCAGCGAAAACCAAATTAGAATCGGCCGTGGCCAAAAAAGTTATGCCCTTTTGAAAAATGGCAAAGTTTTTGAGTGTGACACATTGAGTGTTGCGCAGGTTTTGCGCCAATAAATCAATATCAATAATTTAATCTGGTTATAGTAACTACTAACTACCAACGAAGCTGGACTATGTCGCTTTTTTTTTCAACTCGAAAAAATCTTGGAGATGTAAGTATGTAAAGAAACGCTTCCAGCGAGAGGTCCCGTGACCAGCGGCAGATTTGACAATAATTTTCAAGACACATTAGTCCTTATGATGCTTCATGTCTTACCTCGAAACGGTTTTGGAATTTTTTGAATCGGAAGCCCAGCAATGAAGATTTTTTTCCCTCAAATTGGTGAGACTTTGGCCACCCTGTAATTTTTCCAGAATTTTGTCCTTTGGACCCATTGCTGCTGCCTCACATTTAAATTTGACCATAGAATCACAGCAGGAGTTTGAAATCATCAGAAAACCATGTTTCACACACATAAATTTCCTAATGTTCAATTTTCAAATTGTAAGCCCGGATGTTATTTTGAACAAATGGCCTCTGCCTTGATGTCTATTGAAATAATGGAGGTGTGTCGCGAGTCAATTTGTTCAAAATAAATTGATGAGTCTCCAAATTTTATTCCGTTATCAGCAAAAGGCCGATTGTGGTTCGTGACGATAGCTCTGAAATGCATACCAATTCGAAAAAAAAATCACACCTTCGTTGCTGAACTCCCGATTCGAAAATTTCCGAGGTGAGACATAAAGAAAGCTTCTAAATAGTTATTACGGCGGTTGAAATTCAAAAAATAATAATTTACAAACTAGGCTGCTTGAGCACATTGCAAATTTGCACTGATTTAAATATGGCAATGTACAAACTTTATTTGAAGGGTCTTGAGCTTCATGTCAACAGGATAAACTGCCAGAAGATTAGGCTAACGGACACTACAAATCGAATCAAAATATTTGGCGGGAATCGAAAGTTAAATGAAAAGGTCTTGAAAAGGGACAAAATTTTCGGTCGCAACCCTCGGGTGTGCAGTTTGTTTTGCCTACAACTAACATACGGCAAACAAACATAGACAAGCTTATTAAACTAGGATCACCTATAGCTTGACTTGGGGCTTGGCTCCAAATATGAAAATTATTTGTATGATAAAAATGTTTCAAATAAAATTGAGGCAAAGACCAAAAAAATATGATCAAAAATCCACCTCAATTCCTTTGACCCTTAATTCATAGATATAGGTTGGTATCTAATCGGGGATAGTATACTTGATCATGTAGTAAATTTTATAAATTCATGATTCTGCACTCGACAGTGACTGGAAGATTCTTATTTTGTGTCTAATTTATTTTAGATTCTTTTCCATTTGAAATAAAGAATGAGCGTAAACTCTGGTAAGATCATGAACTCAAAGTGAAAAATCCTTTTAGTTTCATCGAGGTCTTAGCTAGTTTTATCCGGTTCATCCAAGAAAGTGCTCTGTTGATCCATGAAGTTTATCTTTATAAGAAATTACCGCAGAAACTATATCCCAATAAGTATTCATGGTAGTCTCCCATTTGATGAATTCATTTCCTCTGCCGACCAATTATTATTACGACATGTAGTTCTTGAGTTACCCATCAAACATTTGTCTGTAGCCTTTGACAAATTGCCGTTTCTCTTACTCACCAGGTGTTGAGCAAAGTAACCCAATTAACAGTCAAAAATAATCCTCGAAGCGCCCAGTGCGAAAGCGAAAAACTCGGCAAAATCCTAAAATAAATTGTGCGAACCATACTCGGTTCCACTCGGACATCTCGGAAACTCCGAGATTTTCGAGAATTTTCCCGAAATATTTATGGATTATAATTAGTCAAAGGTATACGGTGCATTCTTGAGCTGGCGCCAAAGCACTTATAGAATTCATAAATTGACTATACAAACGTTGTTGTAAAAAAAATCCATATGCAATTTTTGAAAATTTCGTTTTTCTTGGTTTATCTATTGTGCACTTTTTTTGTGAGAATTACCGAACGTATGTTGCGTCTATTTCTGGAATTAAAAATCAAAATTTGACACCAGCATGCACCTTGCCAAAAACAAAAATAGCACGTCTCAGTCGAACCGAGTTGGAGTTTAACCTAAATTGAATCAGTGCAATCTAAAGTTAGAGCTTTGCGTAACACCTTGGAATCTTAGCTGCACGCACACGCGAAAAAAAATAAAGGGTCGACTTACCCTTTGCCTCAATTCCCTCTCGATTTCGAGATCATCGTTGAGGAGGCGGATTTTGTCCTGGAAATACAAAAATGTTAAGGGTTGATGGAAAGGGGCGGTTGGTTTTATTTTCTGTCTTAATGTATTTTGTGATTTCAGGAAAGTGTGTGGTTTGTGTGTCTTTATACTTGATGTTAAATCCACATTATCGCGGTCACTACACTTCACTAAAATCACAAAAGCACAAGTCCTGGTTCGGTTTTTTCTGGTGACGATTTTTTATTTTTTTTTTAATTTTTGGACGGTTTACCTCGAGCCTGGAAAGGGCGCTCAGGTCGGCGCTGTACTCGATGCTGACGTCGGCAGAACCACCCCCGGTGGAGCGGTAGCTGTACTTGGAGGTCTTCGCAACGCTGGAAGACATTTTTGTGTTTTGTTTCTTTTTTCTGTTTTGCTGATGTGCACTGACCGTCGAAATTTCAGTGGTACAGAAACCCGCGTGCTAGCGCCGCCTGACAGTGGTGGCTGAGTCGTTCGTATGAGCGTCGCGACGGCGTTAGCCGGAATAAAGCGTTCGTTTGAGGCGCGCAGGCGTCTTAAGAGGCTACTTAAGACGGCGCTGGGACGTCGCGACGCGCAGCCCGGACGACGCATCAACTGACTCAGGCCCAGACATATTTCTGGAAGGACGACGGCAATAATGAGCTATTTTTGCGGATTGTTTATGCAGTTTTCGTGCACACATTGTACAGTTCTCTCGCCATAGTAGGTGGGAATTTATCATTCGTTACCTACCTATGGGCGCATTCCTTTCAGGGCAGAAATACGTGGCAGGACGATTTTAGGTGAATTACTAGTAGCGTGTGCCGTTTTGGACGAATCACAACACTGTACTTTTCCAGTGTCATGTCGTATATTCTTGAGTCATTTTATATTTGCTAATGCCAAAAGATTATGGTTTAAATTTGAAGAAATGATTAACCCTGTTTGTCATACTCCTTATTCAGGAGCTTAGGCGCATATAGGGCTAGTAATTCTAAGTAGGAGTGAGGGGATTAAGGTACAGGACTATGATGGGGGCGCTTTAGGGTCTGGAGCATTGTCGCAGAGGGTTGTAGTGTTGTAGAATTGAGATAGATGCAGTTTGACCAGTAAAAGACACCTACCGTACAACTATTTCTATTCACGCCAAGGCGTTGTTTAACTGGTCTGTGGTCCGAGGGTTTGTCACACTGCAGGTATAGGCTCACCTTTCTTACTAGAATATCGGCGGATGATTTTCAGTTCTTGACTTCTCATCAAGTTGCTGAAAAAAAAAGATTTTAGATAACGACGGATATGAGGTCCCCTGAGACGCCATCTGTTAAACAAAAGTTTCATGGTCAAAAAAATGATAGAGGCTGGAACTTGTTGCACTTTGAACCTCGCTTTGAACTTGCGCAATTCATTACCAGTGCTTATGTCACTAACAAAACGACCATCTATTTCCAGTGCCCGCGTCTATTCAGTGACGTCACGATTAGAGAGATAGAATTTTGATTGTAAACGTGTATTCTACATGTACCTACCTAGTAGGCCCATTTTCAATTTGTTAATTTTTCAATTTTTTCACCGCGATTTTTTGGAAAATGACACTTGACAGTTAGACAGTTTTGAAAAACTTGCAGCAGAATTTTTGGGCTGATGACGATTTATCAAGAATAATTGGCTTTGACTCCCAGTAGAACATTATTACAGGGTGAATTTTTGAAAAAAGGACCCACCTCCAATTTCTCGCTGCCGACACAGGTCGGTTTGCTTTTTAAGGGGTACTAACTAGCGTATTTTCAATCTTTCATTTCCACCCTTCTAGGCAGGCAGGGTGACTGTCCTTTCAAGAATTTCAAATGGGTATAAGGATCGAATTGCACATCATTTTGAAGGTCTTTTAATTCCCTTCACAAGAGTTCAAAAACATTGAAATCTAACAACCCGTTCCAAAGTTATGAATTTTTCGAAATCGGATGTTTTTTCCTATTTTTTACAGGAAAAATGGTAAAAAAATCGACCAAACCTCAGAAAAAATATGGACGTCCTGAAAATTTGACATTCTGTTCAGAATTGAATGCTCCGTTACCTATCCAAAATCGCCAAAAAATGCACCTGGGGGTTTTGAGTTATTGGTGGGGGGTTTTGAGTTATTGAAATTTCATGCCAAATTTCAAATTTCTAGCTCGTCACTTAGAATCAAGTTTCAGAATTTTTGATTATTGTACATATTTATCTCTCCACCCTCTTTACTCACCCCATTGGTTGATTTGTGATTGTTTGATGATTTTCCAATCAATTTCAACATTTTAACGGTTTATTCCCGAAGTTTAAGAGTTTTCGCTGAATTTTTAATTTTTCTTTCCACCACCTGTAACTCACCCCCTTTGATGATTTGATTTTTCAAGCAATAATTGTTCGCTCAATTTCAATATTTTCCAAGTTAATTAGTTTATTTGCGACGTTTTAGAATTTCCGGTGGGTTTATTTTTTTCCACCCCCTCTGAATCATCCCCTTAGATGATTAGATTTTTCTAGATAGCTTTTCAATAAATTTCAACATTTTCTCCTATGTAATAAGTTCAATTTTATAAGCCTACTCCAATTTTCTTTGCGTTTGTAGCAGAACCATTTTGCGGAAAAATGAAAAAGAACTCATCAAGTTGACTATTCTTCAGTAGCTTCTATCTGGCAAAGGGGCAAATGTGGGCAAGAAAATTCTTCACGGTGTCATTGTCCAGATCTCAAATTTCCATCAAATGATAACATCTACGTGAATCAGAGTAAAGCATTTGAAGAAAATGCCACATGTTCCGCACTATATTTTGTGTTTTGTCAGTCTATGTTCACCCATGCGAATGTTATATTTGCATGTTATGAAGAAAACTCCTTCATTCACACAAGAAACCTTGATATATACCGCCCTATTTAAATCAGAGAGTTTACGAAAATATCTGTTGTGAAAAATTTTAGGCTACTCCAAAAGTTGATGAATGAAATTGTCAATTTTTATGGAAGGAGTAGGGGGGAGTTTGAGGGTTGATTACTCCAGTGCTACTATTTTTGATGATCCTATCATAATTAAAAATGAAGCTTGATCATGTTCTTAACCAAATAATATTGTTTCCATTATTAAAAAAAATTAATAAAAAACGACTTTTGGCCAGCTTTTCTCGAATCTAGACCACTGTGCGGCGCGTCGTCTACTACTGGACAGAACACTACAGACTACAGCATGCACCTTAAAATGAAAATAGCTCAAACTATTGAAGAAATAACAACTTATCTTTCAGTCTGCAGTGCGATTCATAGCGATTTTGTTTATGTTATAGGAAATTCAGTTTTGCACAAATCCTCGAATTTTCAAAGACAAGTTATTAGTTTTTCAATAGTTTGAGCTATTTTCATTTAATGGTGCATGTTGTATAGGTCGCGGGAACATAACCGTCACCCTGGCACCCGCTATGGCAACGTTGCAGGCACGCCGGCACAACGAAGCCGAGAACGAAGCGCCTCTTGCCAGCTTCTTGTCCGCGTTTGCGCCTTAGGGGGTGCCAAAGTACCGCTGTAGAGATTCGCTTGTTTTTGACATTACTCAGTTAAATCTTGAGTTTAGCACATTAATTTTTATGATAAAGCGATAATTGTTCAATAAATTATTTATATATTTATTACAACTTTACAACTGAAGAAAATTGTATCAACAAGTACGTACTACGTACTAGTGAAAAAACATCATACCATACACCCATCTTTAGCAAGCCATTTTTGTTCCCGCGACCTATAGTGTTCTGGTCATTAGTAGAAGCCGCGCCCGTCCGGCTCAGGTTCAAGTCGATTTTTTAAACTCGAGAAACAAAATTGAACATCAAGTAGAGATTTTCGTGAAGAATACACTTCAATTTATTGGCCCCTGAAAATTTTTCAAAGATGAACACCTCTAACAGTGAAAAAAAAATTGTCAAAGAAAAAACAAGTTTTTTCAAGTTAACTTGTTCAAACTTGTTTTCATCCAAATTAACACATCGAATTCGAGTTCAGGAGATTGAATTTAGTCGGAAAAGATACCAAACTTTTCGTGATCGGTTCCACATGACCAGAAAAACAAATTGGACCACCTAGCAGAGCTTCACCCCCCCACGACCCCCTTCAACAGTGATCGACACTTTTTGTGCCAAAATGTTATCAACGTCCGTGTTTTCTCCTAATCTAAGACGTTTACTAAAGGGATCAACTGATTTTTCTGATACAATGTTGACAAAAAAAAAAGAAAAAGTATTCGATTTTGAAAAATTTGAAAAACTTCAATGTTGGGATGTGGGTTCGTTGAGTATGGCCCATTTTCGTTCTTATTTTGTTCATCATTTTATGGGCCTTTATTTTCTGATATTTTTTTAAACGCATGGGGGGCTTCTAGAACACTGTTGAATTTTGGGCAAAGGCTTGAATTGTGAAAATACATGTAATTCTTATCTTCATTCGGGGACCTAACCTATTGATATTTATAATAATAATAAACCGACCTGTACCTTCCCATCTCTCGGATTTTTTCACTTTAACCGTAGAAGTTTGAAATATTTCTATTGAACCATTCAACCATTGAGTCAGAAAATGAGAACAAAAACTAAGCCAGTTTGACGCCAGAGTGCAAAACATTCGAAAGCACTATTACTAAAGAAAATTTGAATATTAATTGCCCATGAAACAAATAATAAAGCTTTCATTGATCGGGTTATTAGGTACCTGCACGCAGTTCCGGCGGTCTTGAGGCGACTCTTTGGCACCGGTCTATTTTTGAACTTACTTCAATCTAAGTACCTATTCAATACATCATAAAAGCACACCTGGCTTGTAATTAATTACCTGACACAATTTTGTGCAACACATAATGTATGGAGCCGTAAAATTTTGGATTCGACCTATTTTTGATTCTGAATTCGTACCTTATAGTATTTTCATCACCCAGTTGGACACTGTAAAAATCAAGGTCCGCTGGCCGACATCGACAACAAATCCGTACCTCTGCATGATTTCCAAAATCCAAACCAAGTATGCCATGCCGTCGTTTGTAACCTATATATCCGTTTATAGCCGTTTAAAGTGTGAGCTATAATTTCGACTTCTCCTCACAAACGAGGCGAGCAGGTTCTCCTGTAACTGTATCTAGTCAAGCGTGTGCCCTTCGTTACTGTAGCCAGAGAATACTGTAGCCGAGCTATTCGTTGATCTTGAAAAGCTTTATGGCGACCAATATATGCTGTGGCTCCTTTATCGATGACGCAGACGCAGTTACACCTATCGAGCTGTCTGTCTATCAAGAAAGAGGCTTATAACAAATCTCTACAGCGGTGAGATGGATGAAACGGTTAAACTCCTAGGGCATTGAGGATTGCCAGCCAGCATGTACCTCCTAGCGCTGGCTGAAATTAGTTCTTCTGGTTGCGTCGCTCTCGATCAGCTTTTTCTCGTTCCAGCCTGAAAAGGTCCGCTGAACATGAACAGGTGATAATTGATCAACGTTTTGAAATCATCCCTCTATAATAGGGTGACAATATCCTCGCAATGTTGAAATGTTCAGGACAGTATCGTAATACGGATATAAAAAAGGTCTTCATGTTCCATCGTTCGGGAGATCCAGTCTTCGAGCTTTGAGAGTAGAACAACCCTTGACAAAAATGAGACAAACGGGGTTGTGATGATCCAAGGGGATGTATTATGCAATGGATTGGTACCTGACATCTTCTTTTTGGAACAGACTCCAAGGGGGCTGATGCCAGACGCTTACAGGGGGTAGCGTTCCTGATGGTCAGTCGGATCAAGTTCACTTGAGGGTTAGGTACTTTGTAAAGTTATGCACTTCCACCATATTTGAGCCAAGAACATGATCTTGGAGAGAACCGGCATCATGAAACATGAATTTGTCAAAAAATGATATTATTCCCTTGAAAACTCAAACAAGGGGATGAATCAAAAACCATTTCGAGATATTGTAATGAGCTTTCCAAAAATTCGGTGAGGAAAAATCTACGATTTTTCTTGGTGTGCACTGTTGAAAATTGAAAACAATGACGCACACGGGGGAAAGTTGAAGACTTTTTATATGTTATACAGCTAAGTTTTGTGAACTCGAAACTGAAGAGATTGACCGTGTTCCAATTTGTTTCATGTTTTGCCGATTTTTCGACCAAGAAGCCTGGGCTGAAAGAGAATTATTGGATAATTCAAATTTCCCTGGAAAGTTCCAAACGAAAACTTTCCCTCGAAGGAACGTCTCGAACAAAAATTACCATAGGTTCCGGGATAGAAACTAGTTGGGAAAGTATTGTGATTTGTGGTGCCACAACAGAATTTTCCCAGCCGCTTCTCCTCCTGTTCTTTTTCTTCTAGACACTTCTTTGTACTGCGGCTGCTCATTTTCATCATGACTTTTTCGGCAATTTTTCAAGCTTCCTGTAGTCGCAGGTCGAATTTTTTCCAATTATTATTCTCAACACACTATATTATTATTACATACAGGGTGTTCGGGTTTGGTTATTACAAACTTTGAGGGATGATTCCCTATCAAAAATAAAGCTGAAAGAACAAAAAACTCATGGTCCTAAAATGCTTCCTTAAAAAGATACAGGGTGTTGAAGTTGACTTTTTTAAATGGTTTTTCCACCGTAACTTTTGAATCGTTGGACCGATTTTAATCAAATTGGAACCAAAGTTCAGTCAAATGAGACTCCTATCGAATGATAATACCACAATTCATCAAAAATTTCAGAGGGCGTAGATAATAGGGGACTGTCCCCTATTTTTGCCCCTATTTTTATCTCCCCTAATCATTTTTTCAAATCGTTGATATTTTCGGATTCTACGTGTAATTTAAAAGAAAAAGGTACTCTTGCAAAATTTAGATTAAAAGCTTCGTTTTTGAGATATTTGGGATTGAAACATTGGAAAACATCTCGAAATCGCCACTTTCCTGGGCCTAAAAATTAAAATTCAAGAAAACCCATGATATGTCAACTGGAATGAGTTTTCTAGGTGTTTCAAGTTGATAAACCACCATTTTCGCTGAGAAACATGGAGTTTTTCAGAAAAAAACATTTGGGCCCTGGAAAGTGGCGATTTCGTGTTGTTTTCCAATTTTTCAAACTCAAATATCTTGAAAATGAAGCCTCTAATCAAAATTTTGCAAGAGTAACTTTTTCTTTTAAATTGAACGTAGAATCCAAACATATCAACAATTTGGAAAAATAATCAGGGGAGATAAAAATAGAGGCAAAAATAGGGAACAGTCCCCTATTATCTATGCCCCAGAAATTTTTGATGAATAATTGTGGTATTATCATTCGATGGGAGTCTCATTTGACTAAACTTTGGTTCGATTAAAATCGGTCCAACGGTTCAAAAGTTACGGTGAAAAAACCATTTAAAAAAGTCAACTTCAACACCCTGTATCTTTTTAAGGAAGCATTTTAGGACCATAGTTTTTTGTCCTTTCAGCTTTATTTTTGATGGGGAATCATCCCTCAAAGTTTGTAATAACCAAACCCGAACACCCTGTATATCTACTACTAATTTACACAAGTCACATAGATTGTCGCACTTGAATATCGCGCTCCGCTGGTGTTCGCATTGTAGAATATTCTGAACTTCTTCTGAAAAGCCTAGAAGGCTCTCGTCGTTTCCATTCCCTGCACATTTCAGCTGTATTCGCGAGAGCTCAAAAAAAGTCTATTGGATTCGAAAATATTCTAGCAAGCTCTAGATAGACGCGTGACTCCTCCGCCAATTGTGCAGGTGTGTGTATTATATCAATAAGACGTTCTTTTATATCAGGCTTTTGTGAGGAACGAATGAGACAATACGTCGTAATGAGTGAGTGTAATACCTATAGGTCGCGGGAACAAAAATAGAATCCTAAAGATGGGTATATGGTATAATGTTATTTTCACTAGTACCTACTTGTTGCTACAATTTTCTTTAGTTGTAAAGTTGTAATAAATATAAAGATAATTTATTAAACAATTGTCGTTTTATCAAAAGAATTGATGTGCTTAACTCAAGATTTGACTGAGTAATGTCATAAACAAGTGAATCTCTACAGCGGTACTTTGGCACTCCATCAGGCTCAAGCGCGGGCAAGAAGCTGGCAAGAGGCGCTTTGTTGTGCCGGCAGGAGCTGCTCAGGGTAGATCACTAGACAAAGAAAGTAGATCCAGCTGGGCCGTGATTGGCGAACGTATCTACTTTCTCTATCTAGTGATCTACCCGGAGCAGCTCCTGGCGCAAAACGAAAGTGGCTAAGAAGTGCGGAAATGCGCGATGCGCTGTTGCCACGTCATGCATACTTGCAACGTTGCCATAGCGGGTGCCAAGGTGACGGTTATCTTTCCGCGACCTATACAGAATGTTTGAAATCTTGGAGTCGAGATGTGAACGTGTTTTGAAGGGTAACGATAGATATGCATGGAGTGTAAATTTCTAAAAAATTATGATTTTTAACTGAAGCCGACTTTGAGTTCAACTTTTTTTTTTCGAGAATGTATATTTAATAAACGGTCGAAAGAACTGAGCCTTTTTTTTTGGCAAAGTAATCTCCCGGACATGGTTACGTATCTTGCTACATGCCAAATTTCAACAAAATTCAACCGGCACAGTGGGATTCATGGATTTCGACTTCTGGCAGCTTTTTTCCCCAAGTGACGGTCTCTGTAACTCCACCGCCACTGGTTGAATTTTGTAGAAATTCTTCTAGTGGAAAGATAATTTATGCTAAATTAGGGCTCAGTTACTTTGACCGTTCAAATATACCTAAATTATGAAAAATTAATATACCGAATATACCTAAATTTTGAAAAACAAAAAAGTTCAAATTGAAAGTTTGATGATTTCGTGAAAAAATACAATTTTTCAATAATTTTCAGAGTATGTTAAGTAAGCTTGGAGAAAGTTAGACGGCTGGTGCATTGTAACAATTCAACTATTTAGTTTGGGTAACGTATAGATTATTTGCTGGTACCGAAACTTGTAAAGTTGGGTGACCCTGTAGCTTTGTTTTTTATTCTTCTCCCATACCCAACTGGCCTACTGCTATAAAAAAAGGCTGGCATAGTGAGAAAGAAATACTTGGAAAAGAGAAGAGCAGCGATTAAAGAAACTCCACAAGGTGGAATGCGCACGTTCGCATGTCTCCGAAATCCACCGAAGTTATATTTGTTCCGGGGGGCCGTCCCGACGCTGGCGTCGCTTAGCTCAGATTACCTGTAGAGGGGCGTCGTCCTTTTATAGACACGACGTCCTTTCACTGCAGACCGACGACGGCGACGCCACTGGACCTACCTACCTGTCTCAATAATGATCTCGTATACATACTTACGGCTCATACGTTTTGATGCCTCCCTCATATTGTGAACTTCGGGAAAATCGGTGCGTTCACCTGAAAACTCTATTTCTGATCCCCGTGGCCCAGGAAGCTCGCCGAGAATTTACGGCAATAAATTGCAATGTTTGGATGACCCGTTTTGCTTTTTTTTTCATTTCGCCAGTTTTGCACCATAAATCTGCGGACCAAGATAGAGCGTCCGACGCACCGCACATTTTGTTTGTAATTATTTATGCAAATCGCAATTCAAAGCATTCGTCGTCGGGTGGGTTAGACCGCGAGGAGATGGACGATGATTCAAATGAGTGAAAATAAACGTCTCGGTCGTGCGGAGGTTTCTCTTTCAATGTGGTTGTAAACTCTGAATAAAAAAAACTCAAATTTTGAAGAAAACTGGCTAGGTATATTTTCTTTACAAATTCTGGTTTATGATGAAGTTGAAAGTGACCTTGTTTTCTAAATGAAGTTCTGCCTTGAAACGTTTCCATTTTACTTTGTAGACTAATGACGCACTTCTGTCCCCAATTGTTCTATTGATGTCCTCTTTCCGTTGTTAGTATTGTCATAATTTTTTTGTATGCAAAAATTCATTCGCTTAGAATCAACTTCAGTCGAGTAAACGACAATAATAATATCAAGATTCGAAAACATTCCAAGTAATAGATAACTAACAGATATTATTTTCTATATACGGTGAAAGCTTGCAAGCTCTCAGGACGAGTTGTACTGCCTGTTATACAGGTGACCCAAAAGTATGAAGTACGTTATACAGGGTGATTCATGTGAGTGACCTTACATAGACTAATGGGAGATAGAGGACTTGGAGGCGAGTCAGGATCCACAGAAGTCACAGCAGCAGTCAGAAAATGTACTTTTTGATCAAACAACAAAAGATCACATTTTTTCTAGCCCGGCCCTGGATTCCGACTTATCCGGTACGGCTTCTGGACTGGATAAGTTCCAACAGAGAAATATTACTGGTAAATTTCAACAAAATATCTCAAGCCGTTTCAGAAATATCACTTATCAAAGTTTCATACGAAACGCACACAAAACACCCTGTATCTTCGTAACCGATGGAGAAAAAAAATCTTTTGTAGATCCTGACTCGCGTCGAAGTCCTCTATCTCATATAAGCCTATGTAAGGTCAATCATGAATCACCCCGTATATTCAGAAACGTGGAAGAGTGCAATAAGAAAATATCGGAAAATGTTATTTATTTTGCAAAATACCTATGGTTGCTTAAAAGGATGTCATGTTGGCCCTCTTGCTGTTATTTCAACGCTGACCTGTTCTCTGGCCATGCCGCTTTTCAAGTGAACTGATTGAAAAAAGTTAGGGATATTGATTGTTCGACTAGTTGTAAAAAAGAACTGAGCACTTCGATGGAAAATTCTGTTTATTTCAGATTGAATTAAAATAAATACAATGAAAAATTTATCCAAATTCAACAACTTCCTTGCCAAAAACAAAATTGAACAAAAACTGAATTTTCAATTAATTCACTCTCTAGCATTTTGTCATTTTCAATAACGACTATGTCCTCAACGATGTTGTATGACCTTTTGGAGACGTCGAGGCATACTAAAATGAGATTGTCAAGTATTTGTTGATCGAGATTATTCCACAGTACTGGCATTTCAGTTTCAGAACATTTCTGACATCCCTCGGGTTTGCAGGGGCTCAACGATGGTCAGTTAATACCCGACCAAGCACATGCCAAGCGTGTTCAATCCACATACTTAAATAGCTATACCGCTTATGAACCTATTGCGCATTCTGCCGCGCCGCGTAACAGAAGGAGTTAGAGAATGACGCCATTTTGATGGTTAATTTCCAGTGTATCTCAAAATACCGAGCTATATAGCTACCACAAAATGTCTTAAGGGCCGTGAAACTGATCAAACTTTCTGCAAGTTTACGATAGCGATCCAGTTTTCTCAAGTACCATTACGTAAGTGTATTTAGTTTTTTCAAAATTACAAAATAATCACGTCGAGTTGGATGGTTGGGTGCCACTGTACTCTGAGTAAACTAAATGGGCGCTTTCCATTTAAAACATTTGTGTCGGTTTGTGTCAGCTTGTGTTAGCTTGTGTCGATGAGACAAAGGAAAACAGATCAAATGGAACGCATTTGTGTCGATTTGTGTCAACACAAGTCGACTTGTGTCGGTAAATGGAAAGCACACAATGTCAAGTGACAGCTTTTTGACAGTGTAAATAAACATCACGTAGTTGACCGAACTTTTGGACGGATTCCCACCTGATGTTATTAGTGTTGATTCCACGTACCTACTTTGAGGGAGAAGCAAAATAATATCGTGCTTAGTCAAGTGGCCAAGTAGCAGAGTGGTGCCAATCCACACCACCCAAAATCCCTAAATAACCATCAAGATGGCGGCGCCCATTATTACAAGTGTCGGACGTCTCTCTTGCGCGGTATAGCTATTTAAGTATGTGGTTCAATCGGGTTGATATCCGGTGGGATATGCTGGTAATGCTAAGTTGACGTTTTCCAACTCATTAAGCCTTTCCCTCACACCGCGCGCTCGATGCGGACGAGCATTATCGTCCAAAAATTGGAAGGCATCCCCAATATTGGCACGGCAATCCACCACAATTCCGTCAATGATGTCCCTGATGTAGACTGCAGCGTTCATGTTGTTGTCGCAAACATAGAGCTCTGTGCAACCTCCCAAAAAAATGCCACCTCACACCAATATCGTACCCCCTTGGAATGTGTGAACTTCTTGAACAAACTGCGGGTCTAGGCGTCTACCAGGAGGTCTCCACACTCGTACAGACCGCCTGTCACTAAAAACTCCAAATCGGCTCTCATCTGTAAACAATACGGTTCTCCACTCATCTCGCCAATTGTCACTTTCCTGACACCATTCTAATCTTGCCTGCCTGTGGTTTCCTGTTAACGGAACTCATCGTATGGGACGTCTACACCTCAAATCTGTTTCGTCAATGTGATTTAAGTCTATTATTGCAGTTATTGAGGTGCCAGTGGCCTGCTAGTGAAGGTGCTGACTGCTGACACAGTAAATTGCAGTGGTGTCTGGAGCTCCTTCGAGCTTCTCTGCTTAGAAGACTGTCCTCACGAACAGTTGTAGCCCTTGGCTATTGGGATCTTCCGTTGATAATTGTCTTCTTTCCATGGCAGCCACTGGAAATAGTCCGCAGGAACATTTTTATTTGAGTGAAAGTTGAAAAATTCCTGGATAATTTTGAACTGAAATCAGCAAGGCATGCAAAGAAATGCGATTTCAGAAACAACTCAAAATACTCCATTTTTTGAGAAAATGAATCATGACTAGAAAATTTTGCTATCTTTACTGCTTCATAGAAAAATAGTAATATCCCTAAATTTTTCCGATCAGTTTATATGCTCGCGTCTTGTATTCGGCAATAGGTAGTACTCCAGTTTCTTCCGAAAAAGCCTCAAAGGTTCTCGTCGCTTCCATTTCATTCCGGTATTCCAACGTGGGATTCGCGGGGGCTCTAGAAAAGGCTATTGGTTTAGCGAATATGACCGGCAAACTGGCAATGTCCGGTTCCTCCAGAAACGGGCAGGTTTGTGTCTCATTCGCGCATCGTTATCTCCAACTAGTTTCGTAACAGTGCCTACCTTTTTAAAATAAACGCACCTTTTAGAGCACCTGTAGAACTGTCAGTTTCAATACGGATAATAGCTCTGTTAGTTGTTTGTTATTAAGTAGGTGCTTATATTTTACCTCGGATTTTACATTACATTTTGTGGGGTGTGTGGACTTCTTCCTTGTCAGCCGGTGAATGCACTCTGGTAGGCGTCTAGTCGTGAACGTCTGCTCCAGCCGTCCAGCCTGATGAGTCAGTCATCTTCTCGCATTCCATGATCCTATTTTGATTTTGTATACCGTCCGTTTTTTTTTCTAGGCCCCAGCTCATAGCGCCTTTATTATGGGTTTTACACCCAACATATTATATATTTTTGAAATCAGAAAAACAAAATCTTTCGATTGATGATATGTCAAATTATTTTTGACAGATGTCATTTTTTGACAATTGACAGAATAGTACTTGTGATACATCATTTTGAAGCTCATTAAATTCTGAGGGAAACTGTGTCTTTATTTTTGGAATAGGATGTCTTTCAAAGCTTCTAGAGGTCTTCAAATAGGAAAAATTGTTGAAATTCAGAAATACTCAATAAGTACGTAAGTATAGGCAAAAGAGGTATTTTCAATAATAACTAATGATAATAATCAATAAATAATCACAATGAAACGGAAAATGCCCTGAAGAAGTTACTCTAAATGACCGTCTCCTTGTTCCTTGAATGAGAGATTCAACGACCGGTGAATTGGAACTGCCAGCCCAACGCGATAGTATTCGAGGTGGCCAGGTATGACCCCCTCGAAATTTTTATGAGCCTATCTGAAAGATAAGGTGTTTATAGAGTCTCCCGCTAATTTGGACGATTTAAAATCAGAATATTATTATCAGTTGATATTAAAAATACCTTTTAATGATTGAGTAGGTATTTCTGAATTTTAACAATTTTTCCTATTCAAAGACCTCCACAAGCTGTAAAAGACATCCTATTCTAGAAATGAAAACACAGTTCTCCTAAGAATTTTATGGGCTTTAAAATGGTGTGTCACAAGTACTATTCCGTCAATTGTCAAAAAATGACATCTGTCAAAAATAATTTGACATATCATCAATCGAAAGATTTTGTTTTTCTGATTTCAAAAATATATAATATGTTGGGTGTAAAACCCATAATAAAGGCGCTATGAGCTGGGGCCTAGAAAAAAAAACGGACGGTATAACTATGTTTTTTTTTTTTTTTTTTTTTTTTTTTTGAAACTGAATATTACTCACAGATTTTGCAGATGTTTTCTGCATAGATGTGAGATCTTGAAATATTTAGGATAAAAAATATAAAAAAATATCCTCACTGGTTTTGTATGCGACAAATCTGGAAGTGGAGTGAATGTGATGTTATTATTGGCATATGAATATTACGAGCACCATTTATATTAATTTTCCATTTTTATACCAAGTTATCAACTTTTATTTGTTTTCGTTTGAACTTGAAGTAGAAGGTCACACTAAATATAAAACGGCACACAGCTCATGGCTTTATAATAAACCCAAGTTTCACACGAAATGATTGATTCAACAGGAACCGATCTATTCCGGGAGCACTTTGTGGGGAAAGTACAAAGTATGACAAATGATTCAAAGAGGGAAGCTGTTGTTGAGGAAGCGAAAAGCCGCAATTTGAAATAGGTAAAAATAAAACACCATTGCTATTTAAAAGATGTTGAACCTCTGGGAAGGATAATACAGAAAACTGACCAGCCAAAACTATTTTAATCTGTTTTAGTACCTTTGATTCTTGATTCACTATCAATTTCCTGTTTTATTTCTGTTTTTTTTTTGTGCGGTAGGTATATTGTTCAGAATTTTCCACTCGGTGAAGTTATAGCTTCAGGAAAATACTGCGGTGCCAAGTGTCGACAAATTTTTGAGATTTTTGTAACAGGTTTTCATTTGAGTTCTGAATTCTGAATTATACCTATTTCTATCAAAATTACTCATCTATTTACGTGAAATGCTATTAAGTAAGCACCTACATGACCTTTTCCAAAACACCTGGATTTATTAACCATACGGAAGTTAATTGCCCATCTAATTACTCATTTAATGAGGCGACCGACGTGGCCTAATCTAGAATTATGGCACTTAAGCCAGCGGCTCTATAAACTTGAGAGATGTTATGGCGTTAATGGGTTCTAATATCGAAAAATGGGGTAAGTACCTACCTACTCGTACTTTTGAAGTGTGGATATTTGGTACTTTCCTAATCTCTACCTAGTTTTCTTATTGATCAATACTTTATATACATACAAATCCTTTTTCTCATGTAGGTAGGTGCCTATTTATTTTAACATTTATCTGAAAACATTACATCAAGGATTAAGTACATGCGTAGACCTATACCTACTGATGTCGATGTCCCAGAAATAGTTCGCTTACTTCACGTGGTAGATAGATAGCTCAAGACAAACTGAGGAATAGGTATAATATTTTATTTTTTCCCAAAGCTCAACATTAACCGGGATAGAGACAGCTCTTCCAAGTTCGACTTTTCAATTGGTTTTTCGGCAATAATTCATAAACGTGTTGAGGTATGGGCTGATGAAACTTGCCAGAGACTTGTTTCGAATGATTACATTATCACTTCCTTAGTAGAATTTTACTAAAATTCAACCAATGGTACCAAAGTTTGACGCGTCTAAGGGGTCGTGAGAAAAACTCAACTGAAAAAAGATTCATTGGAAATGATCGTAAAATCAACTAAGGATTCTATTTTATAAATTATGCGAGCGATTTCAGAGACATTAACTTGTATACCTATACCCTGTACCTAGTACCTACCTTCGTACCTATAGGTACTTATCATAGGTACCTATATTTCACCAGTAAAATTTAAATGATGAATAAACCATATTGATCGAAACATGTCGTGTTTTTGAAAAGAATCTTGGAAGCCATTTAAATGAGCACTATACATGTGTGAAATACTTAAGGCAGATATTTCCTGATAGCCAGAGCTCTTCGGGACTTGGCCCGCGTCCAACACCCACCTTGGCTGAAAATATTTGGGCTGTGACTCAAGTGTTTTCTTTCAGCGGAGGGTTTTTTCAATTTACGTGAAATATTATTCCGCATGTAATTCACGTTCCCGTTAATAAATGACTCCTGAATATGTCAGTTCTGATGATTTTTGAACTTATTTTTCACAATTTGCTTGCTAGTGCCAGAAGGAATTTTGATTGAGCTCATCACTTTCACGAACTTTTCATTTGTACAGCCAAAGATAGAAATTAGAAGAAAACTAATAGACTAAAATTATTGACAGTAACAGTAGGTACCTACATTATTTAGTTTAATATAATTTTTGAGGGAGCGCTGAGAACGAGTGTTTGGCACTTTTTTGGGGGTTTGGAAGAAATGAGTAATTCTAATTTCAAGCGATGAACTGCCCAGTAATGCTATTTTTATTTGAATGAATCATTTACTTTCTCTTATTCACTTACTTGGTGCACATGTTTATTTTTAATACATATTTTAAAAATAGCAGTAATAGCACCATGACATAGGAATACAGTAGAGAATCTTGTGCAGTAGCCCTGCTGCGAGTAACTGGCCCATTAGCTCAGTTGGTTAGAGCGTCGTGCTAATAACGCGAAGGTCGCGGGTTCGATCCCCTCATGGGCCACTTTTTTTTTCGCTTCCAAATTTCTGAAAATTGATTGCTGGGAAACTGGAGTATTTTCAGTCGATTTAAGACAATGCCCTGTAGTGCTTGAGCTTTTTTATGACGAGTGAGAAAAACTTAGAAAAAGAAGTAGGCAACTATACTTTTAGTAGCACTGGTGCGAAGTGTGTTGCCTGCTGTATAGCTTTGGCATGATCATTTTGTTGCCCACCCAAGAAAGTGAGAATTATAATAGTATGCTGTAAAATGGATGTATTGCGATTGGTGCTGCACTCTAGCATGTTTTATTCGAATGAATCAGGTACCGAGGTGAACTCACGATCATTGTATAATACACAATATTACCTAGGTACTTTGGAAGGCTATTATTGTGTTGTGTTGCCTATTTTATAAAATATTTGTGAATTTAATTTTTGTATATTATTGCTAAGAGTACCTAATTTAATTGTATATGAAAGAATTCTTCATCTTTCATTTCGAAGTTATGAAGGTTCAAAGGGATGGCTTTTCGAACCGATCTAGTTTTTCTAGTTTTGTTATTTCAAAATATTCTAGTAAACTGTTGGTGGCAGATTCCTAAGAAAGAAATATAAACCACTGATAGATGTGTATTGAATGCCTGTTGCCGATACAGGGTGAATCGGAAATCTGGGAAATTGTTTTTTTTTAAATGCCTCTAGTCCAGACAATTGGGACAGTTTTCCATATGGCACTAGTGTAGCTGGAGTAGTTTAAAACTGGACATCTGATGGTCATCACGCTGTCAAAGTAGTCAAATTATTGATTTCACGAACACGGGCTTCTTACTGTAGTAGGTTATTATAGTGATTAGAGTTAAGTAAAAATAGACAAACGCTTATTGACACTATTATATTAAATTTAAAAAAAAATTTATGCAATAAATTATTTATTTTGCTGGGAATTTTTTCCTCGGTCCACAACGATCCGATCAACGATCAACATCAAAACAATAACACGCACCTGCCTAGATTGTATACCTAGCACAAGACACAAAAAATTCCAACCGCTGGATAATGCTTCAAAATTCAAGGGATGTTCCCTTTCGTATGGTAACTCCTTACACCAAAATGATTGTTTTTCACCAAGGACGCGTCAACATTTCCACTCAAAAGAAGATGCTGATAACTTTTGAGTTTTGACAGGAGCAAAATTTCTCTAAAATGTATGCAAGTTGGGTATGTTTTCTAACTAATTTCGACCTCCTGAACACGAATTTAAGGATAAATTTGCACTAGAAATCAATGTGGTCTCATATTTAACATAAAAAAAAACAAAAAATATTGAAGACCCACTTATTTTCAAAATAAACATCATTAGGTTTTGTTTACAGCGATTTCCAGCAATGAACTGTTTGCCTAGATCCCATGGATCACATTAATGGTGTTAGTTCACCGTGATAATTCTTTGAGCATCGTCCCAAAATATAAAATTTGGGCGCTTGGTGCATATTTGGCCGGGATTGGTCAGGAGTTGTTCTCAAAATAAAGTTACGTTTATAGGTACCGCTGAGAAACCATTATCAAATAATCGTGAAACTTCTGTTCTTTTAATTTTTTTCACTTTTTTCACTTTTTTCTTCAAAATGTTGACGTTAAAGTTTGAAAGTACTTGGGAGGTATATGTAATTGCATGATCGTATTAAAGAACGGTAGAACATAAAGCAAAACATTTTTCTTTTCACAATAACAACTCCTAACTACTCAAAATTGAATCTCAAAAGCGCCATATTATAGCAATATGGACTTAAGTTATTTTCTCTGCTAATGATTGTTGTTAAATTATACATTTTATCATAGTAATATAAAATAATTTAATATACGAAGGTACCTAGATATTCAACACTTTTCCTATCTATTGTAAGAGTTTTTTTTTCGTTTTCTCTAAAAGGTAATGAGAGAAAGTAATTAATATATAAATTGAAAGTAAGAATTCAAAATTACATCATGCACCTAGCTAGGCACACTCAGCTGCACTTTTTGAAGACGCATCAACTACTAGCTTATTACCGTTCTTCTCTATAGCACGTTTTCTCAGAAAATTCGGTATTATTCAGTAATAATTACTCGGTATTATGTCTGTTCATCTGGCTCGTCTTTGTCATCAAATTTCTACAACCGAACGACAGGCCACAATGGTTTCTGTTTCATTTATTTCTTATGATGGTGCTGGTCTCATTATACAAGACAATTAGGTAATAATATAATTTCAGATTAAAATATGCATGTTGGTATATGAACAATAATGACGAACGCCTTTATTTAGCGAGGAATATCAACGTTAGATTTGGCTCTTCTTTTTCTTCCAGGCGTTGCTCATGTAGAACTTGCTGTTCATGCAGATATTTTTCAGTCTGTTTTCCTGCTTCTCTAGAAAATTCTCCAATTTTCGCGCTTCTTTTCCTGTTCTTTCCCTTCTAGACTCCTCTTTTCATGTAGCTGCTCATTTTCATTGTGATAGATAAAAGCGTCTACGAATCCTGACTTGGACAAGTCTCTCGTCTCCATCATTCACAGACGACTCATTCTGGAATTTTTCCAAACTTCCTGTAGTCGTGGGTCGAATTTCTCTTAGTGATGCCGATTCTGACACCAATGTGAAGAATCTGCGTTGGGTAGGTACTTTGATAATATCTAATTGAGAGCTTGTTCAAACGTTTCAACATCGCTCCAGGTTTAACTCTGCTATTTGATGCTGAGCTGCTTCTTTATACAGAGCTGTTTTACATACACCTGTTTTAAAGTTCAGTTTTTTTTTCAAATTCAAAAATGTGACTTGAAGAGATCTCGATTTTAAAAAATTGTCACTTGAAAACCAGTGGTTCGATTTTGTTCATTTCCACACCAAAATGAAGAGAGTTGGAAGGCCTTCACAATAATGTTTCACTCGACCCCTACATGTGTTTGGAAAAAAAAATAAGAGTTGTACTTGAGGCCTTAGGAAATCTTGAAAACGAAAACGATGTCGAGAGGGCCGATGTGCCAGCTGTTTGAGCAACCAAATCAAGCAAATTAAAAAAAGTGAAATTTTTCTAACATTTTTCTAGCACTCTCTCCATTTCTGAATAAATAAACGTACGGACAAAGCGAGGACATAAGCACCTTCTCGTTTGGAGAAGTTCGTTGGAAACCAAAAACCTCGAAACTTTTCTTGGAGGTTCTTTCATTTACATGGTGGTATCAAAAAAAAAACATCTTGATTTTTCAGTGATAAGCATTTCCATTCTTGACCGATTTTCAAAATCAATGGCTGATATTGATTTTTAAATTTCAGATAAGCAGGTTCCAGAATCAAAATCGACTGAAAAGTAACATTCAAAATGTAAGATTTCATAAAAAATGGTTCAGTTTCATCGGTCCCAGAATCTGGCTCGGGAGAAAACATGTCTGAAAATTAGCCTTGCCTTTGAACAAAGCATTCATTCGAAACATTTTCTGATGTTTTGATTTTGAATGTAACAAGAACTGTTGATAAAGCTGCTAGAGTTAGGCAATACACCTATGCCACGCGTTTTATAAACTCGTGAACTCGCTGCGTGCCCTGGTGACATGGGGAAATTTTGCTTGGGGCTTGGACATCATTGGCTATTCTGAAGTTGTAGTTGTTTAACTTATGGTAGACTAAATCGCACATGTTTAGTTCATTTTGTGTTGATTGTTTAGGAATGTTGCGCGGATGTGGCTGTGGGAAGCCATATTCAAGCTTAATTTTCAAAAAACGATGTACTATTTCAAACAACAACAATAACCGAACAACGAAGAAAGCCGAGGGGAAGACTCTGAAGAACTCTGAACACTAACTTGCTTAGAACTGCAAAACTTTGACAATTGACATTGACAGTAGATGAAATGCGCCGATACCCATCAGACTTGCCAACCTCAATTTTGAATACCTATACTTAGTTATATTGCGTGTGTACTGAGGGTTAGATTTCAAGTCGGAGATCCGCCCGCTCAAATGTAGCGTAAGTTCGGTAACTATTGCAACATAACACAATCCGGCGAGATGATTGGCTTATCGATGCCGTAAATGAGTGGCGTAGGTTGCGCCCCGAACTTGAAATTCAGCCCTGAGTCCACAAATTCCTGATGAAATAAGTGTATAACCACCACACACATCCGTTTGGCGCGCAAACGGCTGTCAAATTGTCAACTCTGTCGTGAGTGAAACGGTTTTTCTTCGTTTTTCTCTTCGAACTGCATTGGTTCAATGCAGTTATGTGTCCTTGTTACTTGTTGTTTGTTGTAGAGCTTGTATTTGCGAAAGTCTTTGACCCACTGAAAGTTCCAAAGTCCATTATGAACTTTTGATATGCTCGATTTCGATTGCAACACAAACCCGAATGTGAACCAATTTTCTTTTTCCCCACTAGCGGGCTATGAGGCCGCGACGGGGCAGACTAGGGACTGAGGATTTGGTGTTAACCAACAGGGCATTAGTACACAGCTCAGGAAGACTTTGCACCACGCCATTCCACAGGACTCCCACACTGACTGTCACTTCTGAAAGATTTAATTTTGAACCTGCCAACTCTGAATCGGAAATGTGCCGCCACCATTGGCGAACTCTAATAGATGAAATTGCACAGATCTGTTGTCTGATGCTGATTGATCTGATTTCGCAAGGTTTAATTTCAATCACATCCTAAACTAGATTTGGGTACCGATGAAACTTTGGGCCACATTTGATGCAACCCTGCATTTTGAATGCTAGCTTTCAGACGATTCTGATTCTGGGGCCTTCTTACCTACTGGACCACAAAACTTACGTCATAAGATAGATGATTTTAACCCTGTAGGTCTAATGTGCGTTGATAAGGTTGTTGAAATTTCTTTGTCTCACATGTCAGACCGCGGCCTTCAGGCTAGTATAAGCTTGTCAATTTTCGAAAAATGGCCAAAATTTACACCATAAGGTACATGAATGAAACCAACAGGCTTTTGAGTGGGAACAACCCCTTAATCTAAAATCGGGTCACAAGACAACATTTTTGGGGGCTGTCGGTCTATAAGACAAGTTTGAAATTTTCAAAAAGGGCCAAAATTCACTTCCTCATAGAAACTTCTCCTTTGACATAATTTCAGGAATGAAAAACGATATTTCCATAATTTTTTACGTAGGTTTCGATGGTTTTTAATGATACATCGCTTACAGGGTGCAACATTGAAATTTTTTTCTCAAATCGTACATGGTAATCGATTCCGTCTTTCATCCTGATTACAAATATGCAGCACACTTACCTACCTCGGGTTCCACCAAAATTTTAAGAGCAGATTAAATTTATCACGCTGATAGTTGCTATACATCAGCCAAAAGAATGGCCAGTTGCTTAGATACTATGAGAGTGCTAAAGTTATCGCGTTGATAGAAGTTTGGTGGAACCCGAGGTTAGTGGGTTAGTCAACAAAACGCCTGAAAAAATTGATGAATTTTGGTCCTTTTTTGAAAATTTCAAACTTGTCTCAAGGACCCCCAAAAATTTTGTCTCACGATCAGATTTTCGATCAAGGGGATGTTTCCACACAAAATCCCGTTGGTTTCATTTATGTACCTTATGACGTAAATTTTTTACCATTTTTTCGAAAATTGACAAGCTCATACCAGCCTAAAGCCCCTGGTCTGACATGTAAGACAAAGCAATTTTTAACAACCTTATCGACGAACATTAGACCTTTAAGGTGAAAATCATGTACCTTATGACGTAAGTTTTGAGGCGTCAGCTCCCTGTCCATACGTGAGGTTTCATCTTCAATATGAGTCATGGATTTTGAAAATCGGTCAAGAATGGAGAAGGTTATCACTGGAAAACCAACAAGTTGTTTTTTTGATAATACCACCCTATAATAAAGACGCTACTGGAGTGAATCAAGGATGGTTTCGAGATTATATTTATTCCGTCAATGCTGATAGAAAAAAGTTTCTTCAAATAGTATAGAGAGGCATGTCGAACGCATTGCATCAGTTTTGCACCGTTTTACATAGATATTGCTTTTTTTCTTGGAATTAGATCGAACCGGATTAGTGAAATAAACCGTTGTGAAAATCAATTAAACATTGTATTCTGAATACAAAAATATTTGTTTGGAAATTCGATTTTTATTGGATTTCCAAAAATGTTTTAATGGTCAATCCATAGTACCTCCCTGTAGCTTTTGAAAGATACCTGGATGGTAAATTTCTATGTATAAAGGAATGAGCTTCTATGTAGGAAGGAATTACTTTCGCAACGCCTAATTTCACTAATTCAACTCCATCACAAGAATATGAAATTTCGCTTGATAATATTCCAAATGGAATAAATCTCGGAATGAATGAATGCATGCTTTCGACTAGATACAATTTATTGGGATTTTGGATTTGTTGAGATTTTGACTGTCGGGATTTTAGATCTGTAATCTGTAATGATTTCGGCCATGTCTGGATTATGTATGGGATTATACGGATTCTGGGTGTTCGGGATTCCATTTGATCGGCCCGGCACCGACCTTCGACACCTAGGTCTTGGCAGTTGACGCGAGCACAGGTCCTTGGAAGTTGGAAGCTCATTTCCAGTACCTACTCTAAGAACTTCTTGCTTTGAAGTTATTGACAGATGAGCGGTTGCTGCATTTGATTGCTGAATTTTTGGCACAGAGGTGCCAGTCAAGGATTTTTATCTGCATAGTGAAGTCAACTTTTATACCTACTCGTCTTCCCAACTCCTATACTACTGAATTTTGTCAACGAATTAATTGCGGGATTCATCACCCGCTGACCATCCATTAATAAATCCACACACGTCTAGCCACACTTACACACAGACACCACACACATTGACCGACCAAGCATTATTAATTCAATAAGCTGCAATTACGATTAATCAAAGTGTACGTACAAATTAAACCATTTGTTCCCCAAATAGTCCGTTCGGGCAGACCCGGTTGGACCCGTTCGCGCTCGACTCGACGCCTGAAGGCGCTAAGCGCCGCCGGAATCTTAACGTCAAGTTAGTGATGGTTAGAATAGTGCGAGGTGACATCAACCCCTCATTTTTCAAACTTGATTCACGCATAAATCACTTGAAATCGTCGTTACATCTTCATTGGAATGAGTTGTAAAGCTTAACTGGCGATTATTTTAATTGAGGAAGAAAATGTGATCACTTGGTGATTGAAGGTATAGATAAATACCTACTATAGTGCACCGACCGGAAATACAGAACTGAGCTTCAACTCCGGAATTTTTTTCACATTATGAGCGGATACAGAAACTACGTGAGTTTTCCTTTTTTTCCCATCTTTTGTTTTATTTTCATCTTACGGCTGACACTGAGTTTGGGTTTTTAAGTTGGGTCATCTAAAATTGGCTCGGCTCAAGTGCAATCTGTTCAAACACAATAATTTTTTGATGTGCAGGCTGCATCGATTTAGTAATAAATATTTCTTGGCTCGCAACGTGGCGTAGTTTGAATAGGTTAGATTTTCAAAACTATGATTTATAGGAATCAGTAGCGTGAGACATGTGGGTTATAGGCTTTTGGCCAAAGATGTTGGCCCAGTAGTTGCAATAATATTTGATAAGTCACAGTGTGTGTGTAAAAATAATTACAAAGTTGGGACATGGTATAACGATGACGATCATGATAATGATGATGAACCTTCAATGCGTTTGAGTCAAGTTTCAAAAATATCAACTGAAAACAAGAAAAAGTTCTAGTAAATTTCGAAGAAATAGTTTACGAGCGGAAATATTGTACGATTCTATTTTTAATTCTAAATTTGCTGTTGCTGAACATTTTGCAAAACACTCTTCTTTTTTTTTGAACTATTTCAAATTCGGATCCAGTGAAATGTCACTTCAAGTCATTAGTAGTAGTCATTACTAACTCGAAGAAACATTTAAGTTTGAAATGAATCTCGTGAATGTTCTATACCTCATTAGTTTTTTTATACTATATTTATTATTTTATTTATTTTCCATCAAAATCTAAAAACCGCATTTCTACCTTTTGAGAATCTTGAGATTCCTCACAAACAAGCTGTCTGCGGGTTCACGTTTCAGGACATGCGATACTAAACGGTACAGACAGTCAATGACATGTTATAGAGTCAAGTCCAACCCTCCAATTTTCTCGACACGTGTTGGGCAATAAAGTTTATCCAACGCATGCATGTGTTGGCACGCCTGTTGCAACTAAAGCGGGAAGCATTTCTCCTTACGTCCTTTCACTTCTTCCTTTTTTTTCTTTATCTATATCCTCGCACTAACGGTCTCTGAATGACAGAAGTGATGCGATTTCAAGAGTTATTTCAAGAGTTTTTAATTTTTAACACGTGTACGGCTACGTGTTTTGATGCACTTCACTCATCATAAGGGAATCCCCCGGTTTAAAAGCTCGACAAACACCTCTCTAACGAGATGGAGGGCCACGGTTGAATTATGGGCATGTTTTGAACTAAATTTGTAAGTTATTTCTCAGAAGAGTTTGGGGGATAAATCACTCGGTTCGGTTGGTCTGAAAAACATGTAGATAGGTACCTAATGACAAATACTGTGATCCACAAAATTCGCAATTGCAGTTGGCGCTAGAAACCAAATATCAACCGATTAGAGAGACTGGATTAGCTGAGTTTTCGAATTTTCCTAAGCCAAAGCAAAGGGGGAGGGGGATCTCGGGGAGGATCAATGACGAATTTTGTGGATCACACGGTATTTGTACTTTGGGTTCCCATTTGTTATACTTTTTTACTATAAAAATCAAATGTTGCAAATGTCGGGGGGCAAACAGATTACCACTGAACAACAGACAACTTTTTTTGACAGTAACTACCCCAGCCTACTTTAATTCCAGCGTCACTGGGCAGATTTCTTTGAAAAGCATGTAAATTGGATTGTGAAGAAGCTATGCTACCTCCATGAAAGAAACTTACCGGTATCAAATTTAAAGTGTTAACTATTGGAACTTAAAACTTTGTTTTACTTCGTTCCTACCTTTTAGGTCATATACCTCCCGTACGGCCTGTTTCTTTCCACCAAACAGCATTGAGTTTGGTTTTGAAACGCTAACGTCTAACTTTGAAAACTTCGTGTTTTTTAGAAACACCCCTTCAAAAAATTCACAATTATACTTTTTTCCACTTCAACTAACCTACACTGGAGCTATCCAGACCGATCTTCGACCCGTGAAGTCGTTCTTCTCTGCAATAATTTTTCATTATTGACCTGGGTTATTAATGAAAAGCTCGACTGCGTTCAACTCTAGTGTAATTCTAGTTGACTGGGGTCTCGTCATGCGACGCCTTCGGAAAGGAGAAATTCGAGGAATCACAGCTCACTCGAATCACACTAGAGTTGAGCGCAGTGGCGGCGCCGGTGACAGCCTGGTGAATTCTGAAGCCTGACGGTTTACAGGTTACGGTACCTGTCATGACTTGAGCAAAAGAAATGGAATAAAACTCTCAATAAATAATAATATCAGCCTAATCAGAAATCGTTACGGATTTCGCGTTTGGGTTCTTTTACAATTGGGATGACGCTAAATATACATTGTTTATCACTGCGTACATACTATAAATACACGTCAATTATTATTCGCGCTTGGGTATACCCAAGCCGATATGTCGCCGGATACTACTCGCTTGGTCGCTCTGGATATAAAAACTGGTCCGTTGGTCGGCCCATCGGTGCTTGTAACCTCCGACTGTAATTCTGGAACTTTTCACTGGCTTCTTTGTCAAATTTAATATTGACCGCCGCTACTACATTCGCGGTGATTCTCGAACAGTCCAACACTTTCCGCGTGCATTACCAGCGTGTTCTGGAGCGACACCTCCGCCAATTGGGCAGATGTCTCCTATTCATATATTGATATCTCCCATCTTATTTCGGACGGGGCAGAGCGTATTTCGGATGTACTAGAATTACACGAGAGTTTCGCAACTCGCAACACTGTTCAAATGGTCTAGAAGGGCCGCGTCTGCTCTTATGTGCACGAGATTCTCGCCACTCGTAACAATATTAAAGAAATTAGGGAAAAGTTCTGGAGTAAATCTGAATTCTATAGTTTGACTTATTACAGTAATGTTAAGAACGGAATTCTGACTGGCGTTTTTTTTAAAGACTTTTCGTCTCTATTATTTGAGAAGCCCTGAGGAAAGGAAGTCCGGAGCGGACACAGCGTTAACACCAGGGGCCTTATTTTCGGGACACATGTGATCATGATCAGTTTACATATGAAGTAGCTAGGCAACCAGGGCTGTGGTTGGCTGTCACCTAGGCAACATCATATGAGATAATATGAGGAGTGTTCCCCGGTTTAGAACCGGTCGGAACCGGAGAACAACTCCTCATCATGGTTGCCTAGCTCAGAGCCGTGGCGTGGCATGGACAGGGCCGCCGAGAGCTTCACCGGGCCCCGATGTGGGATGTCATTTACGGGGCCCCCCTTCTTGATTTTTTTTAATAACAATTACAATAATAATACTAACATAACGTATTTTCCACAATTGAAGCAAGAAGAACAACAAAAACCAACAAAAATTGAGCTTCTTGCTCAACTCTACAATATTTTCTCGAATTTTTTACATTTTTGGAAATGAATTCTGCTATTTCAAACAGGCAGTGAAAAAATCAGTTCTTTGCTTTTGGGTTTTTCAATTTTTTCCATTTTTTTTTGTTAGTGGAGAAAAAAATTAGCTCTCGCTCACGGGCCCCCCCGGGGCTCCGCGGGCCCCGATGATATGTCACCTCCTGAACCACCCTCTCGGCGGCACTGGGCATGGATCTGTGGAGCGACTGCTCCAGGGCGCCATTTGTACAAGGGTGCCAAAATCCAAGCTTTTTTGATCGAAATCCACTATCAGCACTGACAAAAAAGTGCCAACCTGAGTCCAAAGATTGGGGAGACGGAGCGCGTATCGAAATTCTCGCGAGACGCGTGTAGTCAGGGACTTATGTCAAGAATTTTGAGACCTATGGAATAATAATTTGCAAATTTACAATTAAAAAAAAAACGTAATAATAAAAAGTGTACAGGTACTTTATTTTTATCTACGAAAAAAAGATTCGGTTTCCGGCGAATTTCCCCCTAGACCTTTTACCAAACTAACGATGAAGTGAGTATTATTTTTATGTATGCTGACAAGAAACGCTTGAATATAAATTGAAAAATATACTTAAATTAGATAAATAGATCATGTTTCTGAAAAAAGATGGATACCATTATACCATTATTGATGAAAAAAATATACAGGGTGGTCCAGGTTATAGTAGCACTAATTCACCATTCGATAGTCCATCGAAAACTAGGTCGACATGCATAATTTAATTTTTTTCTAAAACGCTTCCTAAGAGAGATGCAGCCCTTCAAAGTTCAGTTTTTAAAATCTTCTTTTTGCAATAACTCTCAGGTCATCCAAGCGATTTTAACCAAATTTGGTACAAATACTTACGAAATAGATACCCATCACTTGACGTAGATAATTTTTGTCAAAATTGTCCAGTGGCGTACATACCCGGAGATTGTTCAACTTCTCCCACCCCTTTTTCTACGCCACTGGATATTTTTGAAAAATTATACTTTTTTTGAATTTCTTGTTCAATTTAAAAAAAAAAGTTACTCCTGTAAAATTTTGATTATAAGCTTAATTTTCGAGATATTTGAGTATTAAACTTTGGAAAACATCTCGAAATCGCCACTTTCCAGAGCCCAAATTGTCTTTTCTCTGAGAACGCCTCGTTTCTTAGCTAAAAATGACAGTAAAGCAACTTAAACGACCTAGAAACCTTATTCCAGTTGAGGAATCATGAGTTTTCTTGGATTTTAGTTTTTAGGCCTTTGAAAGTCGCGATTTCGAGGTGTTTTCCAAAGTTTCAAACCCAAATATCTCGGAAATGAAGCCTCTAATCAAAATTTTACAAGAGTAACTTTTTTTTCTAAATTAAACAAGGAATTCAAAAAAAGTATAATTTTTTAAAAATATCCAGTGGCGTAGTAAATGGGGTGGGAGAAGTTTAACAGTCTCCGGGTATGTACGCCACTGGACAATTTTGACAAAAATTATCTACGTCAAGTGATGGGTATCTATTTCGTAAGTATTTGTGCCAAATTTGGTCAAAATCGCTTGGATGACCTGAGAGTTATTGCAAAAAGAAGATTTTAAAAACTGTACTTTGAAGGGCTGCATCTCTCTTAGGAAGCGTTTTAGAAAAAAATTAAATTATGCATGTCGACCTAGTTTTTGATGGACTATCGAATGGTGAATTATTGCTACTATAACCTGGACCACCCTGTATACAGTCCATCGAAAACTAGGTCGACATGCATAATTTTATTTTTCTCCAAAACGCTTCCTAAGAGAGATACAGCCTTTCAAAATTCGGTTTTAAAAATCTTATTTTTGCAATAACTCTCAGTAGCCCAGGCGCCAGGGAGCAAAAATCAGCTCAATAAGGAAATAATTGTTTCCTGGCTGGAAACTAGCTTAAAACGATCTGTGTGGCTTAGGTTTTGACATACTAATTTCCCCCCTTTCGGAAATGTCGGCGTCATGTCGCCATCATCAACAAGAAGTGCACCAGCGTGGTTTTTGCCGAATATCTTAATTTTGGGCCATCTGACAGCAAAAGATGTAAGAAGTCATTTTGAAACCAATGAAATTCCCTACGGAATAGTTTTTAAATGACCTTTCTGCGACCTATGGTTTTTGATATAGAGCTTCTGGAAGCGAGAGGCATTGTCGTAAAAGCTCCATGGCCACTTGACTTGAAAAACTAAAATGTCGATGTGACAAAAAAATTTCAAAATGAGATTTCTCGAGAATCCTTCATGCTATAGTTGCGGTGATGGTCTTAAACTCTTTCTCTTGAACCGTTGGTTATGAATATAGGAAAGTCAAAAACGTCACATTGTACATATACAGGGTGTACTGAGGGAATCAAATCAGATCAGAGAAATTTTACATATTTCTTCGATTTAGCCTATATGCGACACTCTAAGCACCTAACACGAGTCCAATATCAATATGGATTTGCTCTATAAGCTTCACTTAATACACTAAAAAAGTGGTCAGCTCACAGCTTTACTGTGAAATGTTTTGAAGGCCCTCTGAAATCATCAAAATATTAAAAATTTACAGTATCAAGTATGTATATAACAGTATATTATATACCAATAAGGGACCAAAGTGAATTTTTAATTTGGGGATTTGGACCCAAAGGGCCCTCGAGCAACAAACTCCACCCAAGAGATCAAAAATTCACTTTGGTTCCTTGGTATATAATATACTGTTACATACATTTCTTGCTACTGTAAATTTTGATGATTTCAGAGGGCCTCCAAAACATTTTACAGGAAGGCTGTGAGCTGACCACTTCCTAGGTGTATCAAGTGAAGCTTACATAGCAATGCACTCGTGGTAAGTGCTTAGAGTTTCGCATAGGCTAAATCGAATAAATATGTCAAATTTCTCTGTTCTGATTTGATTTCCGTAGTACACCCTGTATATGTACAATGTGAGGCTTTTGACTTTTCAATATTCGTAATCTACGGTTCAAGAGGAAGAGTTTAAGACCATCACCGCAACTATAGCGTGAAGAATTCCCGAGTAATCACATTTTGAATTTCTTTTTGTCACATCAACATTTTAGTTTTTCTATCAAGTGGCCATGGAGCTTTCACGACAATGACTCTCGCTTCCAGAAGCTCTATCTCAAAGACTATAGGTTGCAGAAAATTGATTGAGAAACCAAACTGTAGGAAATTTCATAGGCTTCAAAATGACTCCTTACATCTTTTGCTGTCAGATGACCCAAAATAAAGATATTCGGCAAAAACCACGCTGGTGCACTTCTTGTTGATGATGGCGACATGACGCCGACATTTCCGAAAGGGGGGAAACTAGTATGTAAAAACCTAAGCTACACAGATCGTTTTAAGCTAGTTTCCAGCCAGGAAACAATCATTTCCTTATTGTTTTCCCTGGCGCCTGGGCTACAGGTCATCGAAGCGATTTTGACCAAATTTGGTACAAATACTCATAAAATAGATACTCATCACTTGACTTAGATAACTTTTGTCAAAATTGTCCAGTGGCGTAGATACGGGGGGATGGTTCATCTTCTCCCACCCCATTTCCTACGCCACTGGATATTTTTGAAAAATTATATTTTTTGAATTCCTTGTTTAATTAAAAAAAAAAGTTACTCTTGTAAAATTTTGATTAGAGGCTTCGTTCCCGAGATATTTGAGTTTGAAACTTTGGAAACGCCTCTAAATCGCAATTTTCAAAAATATTCAGTGGCGTAGGAAATGGGGTGGGAGAAGTTGAACAATCCCCCCGTATCTACGCCACTGGATAATTTTGACAAAAATTATCTACGTCAAGTGATGAGTATCTATCTTATGAGTATTTGTATCAAATTTGGTTGAAATCGCTTCGATGACCTAAGAGTTATTGCAAAAATAAGAATTTTAAAACCGAATTTTGAAGGGCTGTATCTCTCTTAGGAAGCGTTTTGGAGAAAAACAAAATTATGCGTGTCGACCTAGTTTTCGATGGACAATCGAATGGTGAATTATTGCTACTATAACCTGGACCACCCTGTATATACGAGTAAAATTTAAAAAAGATAAGTAGTGAAAGATATAAGTATTATGGAAAATCATTATACAAAGTACCTAAAACAATTGAAAAAAATGGAGGAAACAATCAAAATCAATGGTTTTGCTTTTATAATCAGCATTATTATTATTATTCAAATGAATATTCGCCTGCGGCGCTACTTTGCTCGCTTCGCTCGCATTTTCTTTTCAAATAGGGCGACAAATGACTTCTTTGCTCCAGGTGCTTCACTACCACGCCACGGCCCTGGCCTAGCTACATCTCATGTGAACAATTCACATGTGTCCCGAAAATAGGGCTTAGGTAACAGTGGATCGGGGAGTACATTGCACACTTGCACAACACGGAATTATTTTGTTCAAGACGCCTTTGATTCCCTCTCTAAAAGTATCAAGAATTTTTCCACATACGTTTGAAACGTGACTTGAGTAAGAGCTTGGAAGTCTCATGTCAATATGACATTTTCTCAATCAAAAATAAACTGATAGATAGATAGATAGATTTAGATAGATAGAAACACCGTTATGGATTTTAAAGTGAAGCGATACTGTCAGAAAATGATGTTTAACCTAAACCATGGCATTTTAATGACAACGCTTGTATAGTGGGTGGATTATGCCACCCTTTGCTAGCCTACTGTGTTGAAAATAAAAGCTGATTGCATAGTGTCTTATCCCCCTCGAAAAAAAAAACTTTTTCGTTTTGTTTCTCAGCGAAAACAATCGTAGTCATATCTATCGCGGGGCCTCTCATCGTAGCATATTCCCTGCAACGTCCTTGAAGATAACTATTTTTAATTCTTAAGAGTCAAATGAATTATCTTCGAGATTGTTTTTTCCATTTAAGGCAGCTGTGATCACTGGCATATACTAAATACATCAAAATCGTCAAAATATTCCCGAAAATGTAGAATAAAATACGAATTTATACACAAATGTTCAGTAATCCTGGTACCCCGCCGTGGCCTGAAATTTCATGTCATTTCATAGAAATAAGAATATTTTCTACAATTATGTTTCCAATTGTGGAAGCCGTGATTGCCTGACATCAACAATGGGTCTGTTTTGACAGCAGTTGGATCCAGTTTGAAAATTGTCAGAAATGGGTGCCCAGATGGATATTCATTCTATTGTGCTGGAGGTTAAACGAATTTTTACCTGTGTGCTTGCTTCTGATCATTTGCAAACCGTTTCTAACTGCTGCCAAAACAGAGCTAATATTTCAGCTAAACGTTCCATCCACCCCTCACTACTCATGTACCAAGTTTCATGGAAATCTGTCAAGGTTTCTTAGAGATTCAAGAAACAATATAGACGTTTTTATTTATTTCATCATTTTTGATGAATTGTGTTATTATTATTCAATGGAGACTCATTTGACTAAACTTTTTTCCAAATTTGATTGAAATCGGTTCAACGGTTTAAAAGTTACGGCGAAAAAACCATTTAAAAAAGTCAACTTCAACACCCTGTATCTTTTTCAAGAAGCATTTTAGGACCATGAGTTTTTCGTTCTTTCGGCTTTATTTTTGACGAGGAATCATCTCTCAAAGTTTGTGAACACCCTGTATACTCTACATAGATTCCAAATTTGGTTGAGATTGGTTCAACCGAGGACTCAACTTACTAGAAATAAATCGAGAGACAAAAATAGCCTGACACATACAGACAGACTTACACGAGTTTTTTTTTTGACAGATCTCGACTTTTTAGCATCCCAAAAAAAATTGATGAAAATATGTAATTTTTTTCTCGCGATTGCCAATAGGTAGTTAGTAAAATGTTTAAATAGTTTGAATTATACATGTACGTACAGGGTGATTCACCACCAAATGGGCATAGCTTAAGGGTAGGTCTAGTTTTCCAGGCGAAGCAGGATCTGGTTGAAATGTTTCTAACACTGTTTGTTTCGAAGCTACAGGGTGATATATGATATATATATATATATATATTTATTTCGTAGAATTTTTTTAAAGCTTCATCTTCAGAACGACCAAATGGATTGGATTGAAATTTTGTAGGTTGATTCTTCTATTGATATTTGACACATCGCTCTATCAAACAGTTTTTGATCTCCAAGGCCGGCCTTGAAAGAAAACTTCAAAGCTTTTTTCGAAAAGAGTCATTCTGTATGCATATTTTATAAATTTCAAAATTTTGCAGGTCGGTAGATAGTTTCGACAATATGTTTTTTGACATTATCTCATGAACAACTTCGCGCACAAGGTTCCAATTTGGCAAAGCAATGTTTTGGCTTTATGTCTACCCTCAGGTTTAAATTTAGTAAAGTCCCATACCCTGTAGGAAGGGGTTAACTGAGATGTGCATACTTCCATACTTTCATATGAAAGAAAAAAGAATGACCATAGGTCAGTTTCCACTACCTATACTAGTGCACTCATCTTAGTACACTCAAGAGCACAAAATTTCATACATCAAATGTTTTGTCATTTCAAAAAGTGACATAATATTATAGCAATGAAGGAGTCTCTACGTAGTATATTCATCATGAATCCAGATAAAGCCATTCATTCTATCAGGTCGTAATTTAATTAAACCATGTCGTTTTCTTATGACAAAAAAAAAATTGATATACGAAATTCCATGCTCTTAACTGTAGATACCAACTGAAAAAAAAGTCAAGTTGTAAATTTTAAAAACGCTTCTTTGTCTTGTTTGTCGACTCAATCACAGTCGTCCTAATTTTCCAGCAAACCCGTTCACTGTCAAATTTTCAAAGTTATTAATAACTTTTTAATTTTTAAATATGACAGCTGTCAACCGCATAACGCTGCACACCAAGATTGATATTGTGGGTGTTATTCCAAAAGCTTGTTTGAAAACGAAATACAAGGTGACAAATAATAATTCCGTTTTCTGGAGCGACTAGCAACTCCCAATCACGAACTAATAAATAGTTTGGTAGTAGTACCTACCTGAACGTAAACTTGCCATGATGGCGTGATACTGTTTGTTTGGGTTCAATTTCAGGTTTACAATTTTTGGCAAGTCTGCTGATTGGCTGAACTTTGAAATTGATTGGACCTGAGCGCTAAATACCCAAGATGTACAGGATGCCCAACTTTTTTTTCAGACAGCTTGATTGTCACAAGATTTAATTAGGATGATCCGGAATAGGAACCGGAAATGACTCCAGACACGGGAAGGCGCTAATCGACCGAATGGCTTCAGTATCTCAGCTGGATGACCGTGGAGAGGTCGCATCGTTTAGCAACACTTTGTTGTTTTTTACTAAAGTGCCAGCTTTTTCTCTCAATGTTTAAATTGTAAGCTCCAAGATGTTTGAAAGCGATCAGATTTACATCTTCGAAAATAACCTTTATTATGGAGGAAGTCCGTGTGGATGGAGTAACTCTATGATAATAATAAATTTTGGCAGGTCCGATTAGTCTTCACCAGGATCTATTCAAGCACAGGTTGTTACACTCGTACACACGCCTGGGTCCAAGCAACCAACGGCTATTTTTAACCAAGCGCATTATTCCGATATCTTTCCATTAAGCACTCAAAGTCTAACAAGTCTTTCATCAAATGGGATAGATGCAGCTCAGCCAGCAACGGTTGTCGGACCATAAATCCCGCCTCCGTCGTATATAGTTTCGAAATTTTCCTTTTTCCGTTTTTCCTGGTCGTGGAAAACCCTGGGCAAATAAACTAATCTGGGTAGAATCAAAACACAGAGCTTTATTGTGTGACCCTGTTGCGCTAAAACATGAATATGCCGGGTCCAGCAGCGGCTAGAGGTTAGCGGGACGGACGCGCACAACACGGAAATAGTTGGATTTTGCCGGACTATACTGCAAGAAAATGGGTTAATTTTGGACTATAATTAGCAGCGGTTCCTAATGTTGTATGTAGGAATCGGGGGTATGGCCCCAGATTCGTAGATTTAGAATTACATTCACTAATTGCGAAACAGTGTAATTTCTTCCAAGGAACATGTCATATCTAGAGTTTTAAGACATTAGCCAACGATTCCATGAGCAGTTAGCAGTTCCGGAAAAAAGTTAGCGTCCTAAATTGCACTATTTAGAAAATTTAGAACAGTGCCGCCATTCTCTAATCTGTAAGTGATTTAGTATGCCCAAGTATCTGGTGTTACCCGACCTGATTTAGCATACAAAATTATTTGGATTGATTCGAGAAATTCACTTCAAAACGGTATGAAAATTATACGATATTTGAGGTTTTTGAACAAAGTGTTGACTTGAAACCATGTCTGCATCGTAACCGGACAATTCGTCGCGGACAATTCGTCGCACGGACAATTCGGCGCGCGGACATTTCGTCGCACGGACAATTCGTCGCACGGACAATTCGTCGCGCGGTCAATTCATCGCACGGATAATTGGTCGCGAAATTTGGTTTTACCCTTTGCCTTAGCTTCACTAACCCGTTTTGTGATGTCTTTTGCTTTTAGAGTTCTAGTGAGCCCTCTTATTCATACCTTACTGTATTATTTAAAACCCTTTAGGGCACCCTTGTTCTTTTCAATGTCTTATTTGAACCTCTGGTAAGTCCCCTTGCATCACTCTGCGCATGTCTAGTAGTGCACCGAGCTTCCGGAACTCTAGTAAACCCCATTTGCCTTCATGTGATATTTGGAGCCCTATCTAGCCCTTTGTGTCCGCAAGTGTGTTTGGAGTCCCTTAGGTTTTTTCATGATTACCAGAATCCCAGCAAGCCCCCTGTTGCCTTATTGTGCTATCCAGTGCTCCATTGGGCTTCCTTGTGTCTTTATTGCAGTTTGAAGCCCTGGTGAGCCCCTTACAGTTTTCGGTGACTTTCGTAGCAGTAAGCACCTTTGTGTGTCCATGTCATAGTCAGAGCCCTATCCCAATTAGTGTTGCCGTCTAGACAAGACAAGACAAGAGTTGCCTTACTCTTGTCTTGTCTTGAAATATCAAGACTATTTCAAAATTTCAAGACAAGACTCTAACTCTTGATGAAAATTTTTCAAGAGTCTAGATAGACTCTTGAAATAAAATAACTATAAAACCCCTCTTCCAATAAAAATACGTGACAGAAATATAAATATCATTTAGCAAGAAAAACAGAGAATCTGTGAGGAGCAAAGGGCACCATTCGAATAGAGAGTGCGCTCCAATAAAATATTCTATTTGGGTATACTCACGTTCAAATTTCAAACAAAGACCCACTTTTTTGACACTGAAATTAATCATTTATGTGAATGCTAAAAGAAAAAGTTGCCATCGCCACCCCTTACCTGCTAGTAGATGTGTTTCTCCGAAGGGGTCTTTTATAAAATGACAAGATACGATTTCATTGCCGTAGGTTCATGTCTGAGTAAATATAGTCAACTATTGTTCACAGCCATTCCATGATAACATTGATAACGAACGGGACAAAATTTTCATATTTTCTTCTACTTTTAATATTGTATCTTTATTGTGGTTTGAAATATATTCATGAACAATATACCACGTTGTTTAGAAAGGGTCAGTTTATGCAAATTATAGGTAGTTTTTGATGTGAATCTGTATTGATAGGCTGGGGTTGCGATACAAATATGATAACGGACGGGACACGAAATAGAAGCTGACGAAACCACTGCGAATATTTATTTAAATAACTGCAAGTCTGTTGTGATATCAATTCTAACTTTACCATTGACTGAAAAAGCATTGAACAGGTGTATGTTGGAATAAATTTCGTTTCGATAGAACAGAGCAAACCAGAGATAAACTGAAAAAATATTGATAACGGACGGGACACATCGGAAAAAATCACAAATTCTTGAAGTCTTCTGAAGCGAAGTTTATTGAAATTCCACTGGTCCCTGAACTAGACAAAGTTCTTTTGATCGATTAGAGTTGAAATATCAAGTGCTACGATCATTTTTATGTTTTGAGATACAAAATACGTTGACATGAAAAAAATGAAATTTGGACATTTGGTTTACATTTTTCGTGGAATGGCTGTTCAGTTAAAAGAGTTTTCAAAAAATCTGGCACCGCGAAAGGCAATAGAAACTTAGCTTACCGCAGTCTATCGGCTCAAATCGACTGAACAAGCAAGCCAAGAACAGTACCAGGTTGCCACATCAACGTCGAGAAACAGTCAACGAAAAAGAGTCATGATCAAAAAGTAAGTCAATCAATCAACCTCAATATTTGCTGTTTGGTGTTCTAAACATTGCTGCTGCACGGTAAATGTAAATAATCGGGTTTGAGTAGGAACCGGACTTCCCGGATGTCGTGCGGACGTGGTCCAATATTTTTGTCGAAAATATACCAATTGTTTGCAGACCTGTGTCAGGTTCCCGCTTGTGTCAACCTGACGCGGACAAGAAGACTCACCTTGCTCAAGTTGTGAAAAAAACACCAGCTGATTCGATATTTTGCCTTGGACATTGAAATGATATCTAGCTGCAGCTGCATGTTGTCTGAATCATTTTTCTTTTATTGGCGAAAAATACTTTGCTTCGCAGCTATTGGTCAAAAGCCTCATCGAGCCACCTAATCTCTCAGAAGTTGCGATCTGAGAAGGCGCAGCTATTTTTTGGAGAAGTAGAAATGAAGATGTTGGAGCAGTCCTTGAAAAAAAATCACTTGGACAAACTTTCGTATAAGAACCGGAAAAAAACAGGAAAGACATTCAGAGTCTAAAGAACATGGCATGTGAATATATAATTACAAGACATGAACAGAATTCGACATGACATCTCTCTGGCAACGCTTTCCTATTCTCTGATGCAGAATTGATTAATTCATAGTGAACTGACACTACAAACTAACAGGAAATAAAATTGCGTACTCCTGATATATCAAATTACAACATACAGAAAGATGGTGTATTGTGTTGTTTTGTTCATCTTGATTTCCAATCGTAACTAGTGAATATTCATGGACTGTAGGCTGCCTATCAGACACAGCCTAACAACCACGGTCAATGCATAATGGCATGGTGACTTGCCTAATGCGCAAGCGCAGAACAGATTTATCACTTTATTATTCTTCCAATTAAAACTCCCAAATCTGATCCCAAAGACCAGATATTTTATAACGTCTATATTGATCTAGGTACTTTGGTTTCAACAAATAAAAAAAAAGTATAAAAACCCATTGCAATCATTTCCGTTTCAAGTAAATATAGTTTTAAGTAGTATTTTATCATGCCTTTTACCCTTGATTATGTTATTTTAAGTTGGCAATTAACTCTGCAAGAAATCTCTAAGCAAATCACACAGTCAGTAGACAATATAAACCATCAACAAAAAGGAATATATCTGATTTTTTTCTAATTTTTCTTTTCAAGAGTGTAATCAAGACTCTTGATCTTGACAGCCCTACTCTTGTCTTGCCTAGAAATTTCAAGACAAGAGTTTCTAGAGGTCTTGTCTAAGTCTTGACGCCTTTTCAAGACAAGAGTCTAGAAAGTCTAACTCTAGACGGCAACACTAATCCCAATGAGTTCCCTTATATATTTTTCTGTTCAAAGCTCTGCTGAGCTCCCTTACATTTTTTCCTGGCTTTCGGAGCACTAGTAAATCCCTTACATCTTCATGCAATATTCAGAGTACTGTCGGGCTCCTTACGTCTTCAGGTATGAGGTTGAGCCCTAATTATATGAGACCCATTACATTTTCATGGCTTTCAGAGTTCCAGTAAGCCCTATTTTGCAAACTTGTGTTCTCAAGAGCCCCACTGGGCCCCCTTATTCTGTTTTTAGTGTGATTCAAAGCCCCTTGCATTTCCTGTAACTTTCGAAGCAGCAAGCAGCGTTGTGCTATCATGCCATGTTCGGAGCCCTGCCGGCCTCCTTTGTGTCTTATTGAAGTGTAACACAAGCCCTGATAAGCCCAAGAGCTTATGAGCTTCCAGAGAAAATACGTACCAATAAGCCTATTTTGTTATACAGAGCTCCAGTAGGCCCCCTTGTGTCTTCAATATCTATTGAAGCTCTGTTGGACCCCCTTTGATTCATCCGAGAATCAAAGGGGGCCCTTGTGAACCCCTTGTGCCTTTATGTGATAGTCAGCCTCTCATTGGGCTCCCTTGTGTAATTTGGAACCCCTAATGAGCCCCCTTCTGTGCTTCTTGGCTTTCTGGATTCCATTGAGCCCTCTTTTATCATCTTGTGTTATCCAGAATTTTATAGACCCCCTTCTTGTATCTTTCATGTAATTTGAAACCCTGCTGAGTCCCCTTGTGGTTTCTGTTTCTTTCGGATCAGTGAGCACCCTTGTTCCGGTGTCCTCGGTTGTGTCTATGAACTATGAAGACACAATGAGTAACATGAGTAATATTCCGACCCTTGTTGGCCCCCCTTTTGTCTGCAAGTGTAGTTGTAATTAGCCCCGTCTTGTTTTTCATGGCTTTCAGAGTACCAGTAAGCCCCTTTTGCCTCCTTTCGTTGAACAGAACTCAGTCGGGCCCCCCGTGTCGCCAATATCGCTCGAAATCCTTCTGGGCTCCCTAGCATTTTTCCGTGGCTTATACGGAGTTCTATTGGGTCTCCTTGTGCCCTTATGTATTGTTTGGAGTCCCGATGAGCCCCCATATTTTTTGCAGCTTACGCACAGTTCCAGTGAGCTTCTTTGTGCTTTCTTGCGTTATTATAGGCCCTAGTGCCCCCCTGAGGGCCCCTTGTTTCTTCAACGTCTTTTGAGCATTAGTTACCTCCCCCCTACCTTTCTCTGTGTCTTTTGGAGCATTAGTAAGTTCTTTGTATTTTCATGTGATATTCAAAGCCCTATCGGCTCTCTCAAGCTTCTTTTTGCCTTTTTGTTATCCAGAGCTTCATTGGACCCCCCCTTGTTTCTAAAAGGTGTTTTGAAGCCCTGTGAGCCCCTTCACATTTCCCTTGACTTTTGGTGCATTAATAAGCACCTTGTGTCTTTATGTGATGTTCGGAGCCCTATCAAGCCCCCTTGTGTGCAGTTTAGGACCTTAATTAGCTCACTTATGTTTTTTCTTGACTTTCAGACTACCACAGTGAGCTCCCTATTGCCTTCTTTTGTTTTATAGAGCTCCATTAGGCCCCCTTGTGTCCTCAATATCGTTTGAAACTCAGCTGAGCTCTTTGAACTTTTCCAGGGCCTTCAGAACTCTATTTGCTCTCTTTCCCACTCATGTGTCATTTGGAGCCCTGATGAGCCCCTTTGTGTTATTTGCGGATTTAAGAATTCCACTCAGCCCCCTTGTGCCTTCTTAAGTTGTTGGACTTTCGGAGCATTAGTGAGTCTCTTGTGCCTTCATGTAATATTCGGAGCCCAAATGGACCTCCTTGTTTCCATGTTTTTTTTTAACCTTTTTGAGCCTCTTGTGTCTTCATGTGTTATAAGTCCCCTTACGTTCTGAAGCCTTAGTGGCTTCTTCATGCTTAGCTTCTGGTTATCTTGTCTCTTGCGAATGTTCCGTTTGACTAATAATTGTCCGGCCACGCATCAAGAATTGTCGTTCTTCTTGCGACGAATTGTCCGCGATGAATTATTGTCCGTGCGACGAATTATCCGTGCGACGAATTATCCGTGCGACGAATTATCCGTGCGACGAATTATCCGTGGGACGAATTGTCCGCGACAAATTGTCCGCGACAAATTGTCCGCGACAAATTGTCCATGCGACGAATTGTCCTAGAACCGTCTGCAAACCCGATTGCAGTCTATCGGATCGGATCCATCCTTCTGAAGGACTGCAGGAGAGACGTCGAAATTGTCAGTACAACTTATATTTGGAAGTTTTTTGTTGACTATGGCGAGAAACGTTTAAAATACAGGGTGTTTCAGGGGTGATAGCAAAAAATTTATCTGTAGGTAGATCTCGTTAAAATATGACAAAGATCTCTATACCATTTTGCAAAGTTCGGCCTGATGACGAAGATACAGCCCTCCAAAGTTCACTTTTTCCGGATTTCAAAAATTTGTAACTCAGGAACGTTTTGACAAATTCAGCTTTAAATCAGCAAAAACTGGTTTGTCATAATTATCTATCAACCTGCCAAATTTGGAAAGAATCCAACCAGTGGTGTAGGAGTTATGAGGGTCAATAATTTAGAAACATCCGAAGAAAAGTTGACTTGAGGTGACTCCTCATAACTTCTACGCCACTGATTGGATTCTCTTCAAATCTGGCAGGTTGATAGATAATTATGACAAATCAGCTTATGCTGAATTAAAGCTATATTTGTCAAAACGTTCCTGAGTTACAAATTTTTGAAATCCGAAAAAAGTGAATTTTGGAGGGCTGTATCTTCGTTATTAGGCCGAACTTTGCAAAATAGTATATAGGTTTTCGTCATATTTTGACGAGATCTACTCACAGTTAATTTTTTTGCTATCATCCCTGAAACACCCTGTATAAGCTGTAGCAGCACTTTCGACGTCTCTCCTGCAAAACTAAGGTGGAAGAATTCGTTTTGGTTCAGCTTAAAACTACAAAGCATATTCCTCCGAACCCTTCGCAGTATCAAATGGTTTGGTTGCACTTTTGGGCACAGATTTTCTTCAATTGGGTTTGAGGGAACGACTTGACCATGCCATTTTTGCCTTTTTTACAAAAATCAAAGCAAAACTTCTTGTTGTTGTCTCCACTTCCAGATTGGTCGAGGATGGTCTTAGCAACAGGCATGCAAGTGACAAGTTTTGGTATAAAAGTGCAAGGTATTTTCCACCAACGTCCGGAATAATAATACCTTCGTCTTGACAAAAACGATTTCGGTTTGGTCATAGAAAAACAATACATTTCAAAATTAATAATTGTGAATTTTTCAAACAATCTCACTGGATGCGTCGGAATAGTCTTGTTGATAGGATTCCTCTGATAGGCGATGAACAAGCAATAAAACTATTCGGAATTTCGAATTCAATGGATTGCTATTGTCGAAATGCATTGCATGAATAGGTGTTTTGTTTTCTTTTTCGATACGTATGACTTCTTGAACGTTTCGCGCGTAGGCATACCAATACTCGTAATTTTGGCGGAAGTTTTCCAACGTCATCCTCAGTTATTGAACTCTGGCGTTGTTGCTGGACATATGGATGTGAAGAATCGAAATAGATACCTACCCGCAATAAAACTATTCACCTCTCTTCCACGGACGCGCGTTTCTATCGGTGGGATTTCGTCGATTATACACAGGATCTAAGAGAGATGACAAGCGATAATAATTCTGTTGACTTTATGTCGACCGTAAAATTTTACGGCTGATGCAACGCCGTGAAATTATTATAACTATTATTATTATTATTACTGTCACTTTCCATCCCGAGTCCAAAACAAATAATAACATGGCGAAGTTTACGCTTCTTAGTTTTCGCCAGTTTCCTTTCAAAGACACCACTTCTTGCAGAGCATCGAAGTAGAGTCAGTCAGCAGGAAGTCGGTCGTGTTTTTCCTGTTGGCACAGACGACAGGTTTGGTCCTTTTGCTGCATTTATTAATACCTTCGCGTGTCTCCTGCTTACGTCCCGAAATATTCATTGCCGCCATAACAGCTTCTCTGCTGGAATTTAGTTGTATCATTTTGAAAACAATACCTACCTATATGTACCGTCTTTTACTTCTTAGGAATCCAACGCTAATTTCCTAATAAGAGGACTTACCTACTCTTACGAGGCTGATCTCAATTTTGCAATATCAAACTCAAGAGAACAACTTTGAACTGGAAAATATGTATAAAGGCAACAAATTACCAAAATAACTTCATCTATCACTTCGCTATATCGCTATCACTTCATGGGTTGCGCCAAAAAAGCGAGACACAATGCAGTAGTTTGTATCAATTCAGAGTTGAATTTCCGAAATCCGTGGGAGACTCCGATGCGAGGATAAGACACACACTTGCAGAATTGGCGGAGGAGCCGGATATCGAGAATTGCCGGACTAGGTATGAGCTTGTCAATTTTCGAAAAAATGGCCAAAAATTTACGTCATAAGGTACATGGATGAAACTAACTGGATTTGGTGTGGGAACATCCCCTTAATTGAAAATCTGGTCGTAAGAAAAATTTTTTGGGGGTTGCTGGAATGAAGCCCGTTGGTTTCATTCATGTACCTTATGACGTAAATTTTTGACATTTTTTTTTTGAAAATTGACAAGCCTATACCAGCCTAAAGCCCCCGGTCTGACATGTAAGACAAAGCCATTTTTAACAATACCTTATCAGCGCACATTAGACCTACAGGGTTAAAATCATGTACCTTTTGACGTAAGTTTTGAGGCACGAGCTCCCTGTCATTTTGAAGTAATTTGGAAACGAAAAAAATTTCTACACACGTACATATTTTTTCCGTAGAATTCAAATTTGTAAGCTTAATTTTTTATCGCATTTTACAAGGTGTTTCAATTAACTTTTTGATACCCTCCATTCACCTATTTGGAGACTATGCAAATTATGGTTTTTCTCTCCTCTTTGTATCACTCGTATGAAACTACATCTCCAGTAGCTGAATACAGGGTGTCAGAACAATTCTTTTTTCCAAACACTTTGTATACCTACTGCGCGATAATAAAAATTGATCTAATAATTTGAATTACACGTAAAAAATCGTAAGGTTTCTCTTTCTTCGGGGTTTCTTCGCGAGAACTTCCAGCAGAAGAATTAAGTCAAAATAAATGCAGTTTTTTTTTTCTGCCAAACGCAAAAACATCTCGTGAGTAATACACAGTCTCCCGTTTTTCAACGCTGACAATTGGAATCTCGGAAACAGTAAGCGATACAAAGTCTGTTGTATTACAAAAAAAGTCGCGCTTTTCCATGACTATCTCAAATGTATCAAGATATCCAAGATATCTTTGGTCTTTTTTGAAACATTCCGTAAAATCTGAAAGATGTTGGAAGTCAAAAATTTCTAATTACTTTTCTATTATGATAGCTATCAAATTGGAATTGTTATCTTGACATTTTGGAAGGTTCTTGATCGACTGACGTCAATCAAGAAGTTATTTTTCCTGTGCCTACTATTTGTATCTCTTACCGTTTCTAAGATGCCAGTAGAAAGATTTATGGAAAGTTATTTTGAAACATCCTGTATATTTCGGATGAAGTATAGAAAAGTTTGCTACATATTAAAGTATGTCTCCAGCATTGATGGTTTGTTTCTTGAAGCGGCTTTGAATATTATATAATAAGTTTGGTTTTCAAATCTGAATTCTACGAGGAAAACTGATGCAAAGCATTTTTCAAAAATTTCTACGGGGGAAAAACACTTCTTTGTATACACTATACAGGGTGTTAATTTACAACTTTCTACCCCAGATTTCTCGCCGACAAAAATTTTCCAGGAAATCACCTAAACAGGTCAATTTTCATTGCAAAGAGGACATCTACGACGCGTACTGCCAAATTTTTATTTTCAATCTCGTCGCTTCCACCCTACCCTTCTTTGAAATTTCAAATAACATTACCTATCGTGTGATAAATCAAATTGAAAATAATAAGATTTTCTTCATGCAAACATATTTCAAAAACCACCTCACATTCCTTCCCAAACTCTTCTTATTCTTAATTAAAGGAAAGTTCTCCCCCAATCAACTCTCGATTCCTGAGAAATAGAATCGAATTAGGTAGAATCAACTCGAATCGGTAGAACCTACCTCTCGAATTAGGAATCGACCCGTTTTTGCTAGAAATAGGGGAAAAACTTTTTTTTCGTTAGCAAAGAAGAATTTGAGAACAGCGGTTTGAAAATATATTTTGACAGGAAGAGAATTTTATTACTTCCATTTTGGTGTTTCCCAAGATAGAAAATGCTGTTTGGAATTTTAAAGTAGGGTAGGGTGGAGGCGAAAGGATTGAAGATAAAAATTCGGCAATACATGACTTAAATCTGACCTCGAAGTAAAAATCGAACTTTTTCGACGTTTCCCTGGAAAATTTTTGGCAGCGATAAATTTGGGGTGGGAAGTTGGAAATTGAACACCTGTATCGCTGTTCTCATGCGGAATGTCTCTCTGTCAGTGGCCTGTAGAACCAAGGCCTGCCCGAAATGATTTTATTACCAAACATCTATGGGTAATCTGAAAATTGATGAAAATCTATTGATGACTCCGTGGCATTTGTAACTTTCAAAACCTCTCATAAAAGGTGCCATTTATTGGTAAGTGGTTGAAATAGAGAATAATATATCTCCTCAACATTTTGAGGAAAATGACCTCATGCCAAATGGCGTTTTGATGCAGTCGTTAGACTGCCAGACTCGATCTAGTTATTGAAATCCTTCAAATCCCTGGTTAATGTAATAGCGATTCAAAAGTTAGAATTCTATAGAGCTGAACCTTCAGCAAACTAGAGCCACGCTATCCTAGAAACTCCAAGTCACTTTTAATCCCGAAATTATGCCAGTAAAAATCACGACTTTCGACATATGACGTTCGAATGTTACAGCCCACCGACTTTATTACAGAACATGAATGCTACGAAAAATACAGGGCCTTTCTTCAGAGATGCCATTATTCTAATAACTTCTTGGCATGAAGCTTTAAGCTTCTTACGGGTGAAGCCTTTAGCGTTCTTATTAATTAGAATCACGGGCTGAGGTCAGGAGCTTTTTGAATTAGTCAGCATAGAATGTGTCTTTTTTATGGTCACCGGTGGTAGAAACGCGAGCGGAAAATTCGGGACGTCAAGCTTTTTTTCGTTGCAGAAAAAGCCACTCAGCTCTGCAAAAGTTTTTTTCTAATATGGTATTCATCATGAGGCCAGAGATCATGCCAATAATTTAATAAAGCCAAGACACCATTTTTTTTTTAATTTCAAAAAATTTGATATCCAATATTTTTACTACTTGCCACTGCACCTGTACCTACGCTCTATACACTATACGTCACAATTTCACTATTCACGCATGCAAGTGGACGCCGATCCGAAAAAATGAAAAACATGTTTCCAGTCAGAATTTTACAGGGCGGCTTTAAAAATAACTCGAACATAGCATAGATTACTTAGCGGGAAAAGTAAACTGTCTGTGACAGTTTTATAAAGCTTTCTTCTGGAGGAATGAGAGCCTTTACACCTTGAAGTGATTATCTTTCTTTTATTTTCTCGATGTGATTATTTTGGGACGCGTCGCCTCCCAGAATTATCAACAAATCTAAAGGGCTACACCTCCTAACTAAAAGAGATGTTTACATTATGTCACGTCTCATGTAATTGCGTTTGTGGGACATTTAGGGGCGAAAAAATAGATGTAGTGTATGACAACAGTCATAAAGCTTGTCTGAGGGATCGCCTAATTGGAGGTGTTGAAAACAATACAGCCGAAACACTTGAGCTTTACTTACCCACCTAAGTATAAGTGCCTACTTCTATTACTTTCCAGAATAGGTATAATTATTGTATATCATAAAAGAATTAAAAATATAAAGTATCCTGAAAAAAAAGTGTTTCTTTGATATTAGGTAATAGATAGGTGTTCATTCAGAATCCCATTACAGCTCATCCCATTAAAGGATCGAAAACAACATTTCTCCTGAACCACAGTGGAGTCATGGAAATGTCATTGATATCCGCCATTTTTGTACGCCCTCAAAAAAAACACGTACTATCAAATTCAAATAACTGCCACGTCAGTTTGTAGATGAGCAGTCATTCTATAAAGAAATGGTTATGGTAATCACCGTGCTTACGATGAAATTGCAAGGGCAACGGGCCTTCCTATTGGCTGTCGTCATAGCAATTTGTTAGTAAACATGGTGATTTACCATAACCATTCCCTTCCTCTTATAGAATCAGGCTGAATTTCTGCTGTCTGTAGTCCTTCGTCAGTATCAGTCGTGTTAGTCTCTGAAGCCTCAGTGCTACACCGGGCCCTCCTAAGCTGTCAGATCTTTCCTAAAAATGCATTGTTGTATTACAGAAGTTTGGTTTCTTACAAGGTCTGTTGTTTTTTGTTCAATCTCCAAGCAGAGGAACAAGTCATTCAAGAAATTGCTCAATTTTATCTGATTATTCCATATCAGTTAGGTGAAACCCGCACGCAGGCCTTGTACAATTGTACATACTGCTGGGTAAATCTCGAGTTTCGTGCATGTTGTGTGTTGTTGAACTTGCCCATGTAAGTCATCGAGGCAATGAAGGTTCCACATCCCAAATCACGTACTAATCACGTCAAAGCTTCAAGCACAATCGCTCAACGCGTGCAGTGCTATAGTATAATGCTAAATGGGCAGTTAGGTCGTGTATGGGCAATGTAATTACTCTATACAATCAATTGCTTACCACTGACTTTCACACACCAACTGACAAATTGACACACTACACATCTGACTGCGCCGTAGTCCCCGTGACAGATACGCACATCTGACTGACGTTGCCCCTAATCAGCTGTTCAAGTCCGAGCTACGTGGTGTCAGTGGAAATGGACTATCCTTATAATATCCTCCTATGAAAGACCAAAAAACTCATTTTGTGAAACGAGAGCTGTTCAAAAATTTTCCATTTTCACAGCCTGACTGAGCATCTTGTATAATCAATATGAAACATCTGTGCTGAAAGTGGCTCGTGGCATGTCGTAGTGCAATACGTGAGCTAATCAGAAAACAAAAGTCATTCTAAATAGTCCACTTAGTCACTTTGAATGCGACTGGAATTTTTAAGTGGCTCATTTCAGTTGGTGCGCAGTTTGCAAAATAAAATTTTGAAAAGAATTCTGATTCCTCATTGTTTGAAAATTATACAGATATTAGGCATGGTCTATGAAAAGGGGATAAACTGAGTAAAACATCGAAAAACATAACTTTTGCTGTCCTGTCGCCAAGGTAGGTAACTCTTGATTCAACCTAGTTGATAATGAAGAATATCCTCGTTGGAAGATGAAAAAGTTGATATCAAAATGGATCGTGAACCAATAATATCTGGCCAAATGGACCACCCTGTATGCAATTGAAACTGAGTACAAAAATGCAATTGTTAGTGGAACCCGATGTCATCATCTTTATTATCGCCACTCACGATGTCTTGCAGCACCTCAATGCAAGGTCAGTTAAGATGTCGTTCATCCATTAGCTCGAGTTGATTGTGTACTTTAACGTCTGGGCAGAGTTGTTGAATTCGCGACTCGGAAAAGAATCGGATGGACGCGACGTCTATTTTAAGGACAAACTCGCGCTAGTGTATATTATCTCCGCTTGCTTGTGTGTATGTGCGTGCATTTGAACAAAATACAACGACCACAGATAAAAAAGATGTCTGGCATCTCGTTTACATAAACCATCCCGTACATTACGAGCTAATCCAGGTCCTGGCACTTGACCAAGTCCAAACGAAAGCAAAACCTGCCAATGGCACGACCGATGCAAAGATAACAATGACGATCATGGGACCTTGAAAATTCCAAATTTCAAAAATTCACTCGCACAATCGGATGCTAATTGGCTGTTGAATTATTCTAGGTACCATGGAACAAATCTACAAATCCCTCATCCACGACAAACTACACTGGACCTACCGCTACCAAAAAAGACACGACACAGACACCGTCAAAAGTAAGAATTCGGAATTTGGCATTGGCATTTGGTAGGACTGCTTCTGTGGTCGCTAATTTGTACCACTTTTATTTGTACACTTGAATCTATTTGGAAGAAGAAAAAAATTGGAATTAAGTCCAAGCGGTGGTTGCTGCCAATTTTGTTTTATTAATCTGCTTCCAATGATAGTTAGCATCACGTCCATTAATACTTTTTCTTCCTTTTGTTTGGCGCCATCCCATAGCTATTCATTTTTTCTGTTTCGAAATAGATCTTCTATTATTTTTGAGGAGTGCTCATTAGTAATTTTCTGAAGGTAACAGCATCAGGTACGGAAATAGCGTCAATGTATCAAATAGTAAACAAATAAATAAATAAATAAAACACCAGCAATGGAAAATCCAAGAGAAAATCACCCAAATTACCCACTTTTGAAACCAAGAATGAACCTCGCAATTAACTTACCTATTTACTCTTCTTCAATATTAAACATCGTTTTTGTTTGCAGTATGACACAACTTTTGGCAAAGCCAGAGGCGGAGATTCCAGCAAAAAGTCCTCCACGGATGATGACAAAAGTGTGACTTCAAGGATAGCATCGAAGTATTCTGGTGGCTCCTATGGCGTAGGCTACCAACGCGACGCCACTGCTGCACGTGATACCGGTAGGTATTCGGATTTGAAATAAGTATTTTGTGAGTTCAATGAAATCAGTGAGTAAGTGTGTGAGTGAGTCAATCAAAATCATGAAAACACCTACGAAAATTTGATGGAAATTCAGTAGGTAGGTACCTACTTAGGTATTTACCTGAAAAGTATGATTTATAAGATTAGTTCCATACTAGTAATCTCAAGTGATTCTATCAATTAAATAAAATGAAGCGTAGCATTTTACTCCCGTGCAATGACTATTACTCATGCGGATGCTTTACGCAATTCGTCAAGGGTCGTATCAGCAAACTGCATCCTCTTAAGTAATAGCAATCATTGCTCGCTCGTTAGATCATATATTTACTATCACAAAACAATTTGCAATGACTTTACGGTAAACTGTGTTTGTTTTTATTGTAGGATACGCTTCAAGATCGACCAAACCACTCACCGAGAAAAAAGAGTTGCATCCACCAGTATCCTATCGGAGCTTAACCAGGAGCGGTGCCAGGTCCCGCGATCCGAGCCCAGTTGAAAAATCAGAGAAATCTTCGTCGACTTCATCCAGCTACAACTACAACCGCCTCTACCCTACGAGACCGTACACTAGATCGGTCAGCCGAGAGCTAGAGCCATCCAACAGCACAATCCCCAAGTACAACGGGCGTTCTTCCACCAGCAAAGATGAAATCCTTTCTAAATACTCTGCCAAAGACGACGTAGGTCCTGCCAAATACTCTGGACGGTCATCTATAACCAAAGATGACTACTCGAGGTACAAGACCCCGAGTCGTGCCACGTCACGCGAAGATCTGTCTTCCGGATCTTCAAAATACATCACTAGCAGATTTTTACCGAAAAACTCGGTTGAAAAAAGCTACACCGCTTATACCAGACCTTCCGCTTTGAGAGCGCATGAAAGTAGTCGAAAGAACAGAGAACTGCTTAATGTCTTGCATGCACAGCAAGAGCAGGAAAGGAGCAGACCTTCTAGCAGATGCTCATCAGTTACCCCCATGGAAATGGCACCGATGAGAGTCAAGCTGGAAGAACCTCCGGCTGTAGAAACAGAAACTGTAATGGTCATAACGCGTGGGACGTCGCCTTTGAGCGGCTTGCGCAAAAGAGCAGAAATCGCTAAAGTCATTGAGAAACAAATCACTAGACCGAAACGGAGAGGTGAAATGGTCGATAAGGGAGTACAATCTGATAGACTAGATGACAGTACAAAATCGTCTCGATTTGCCGGTGCGTCTAGAATAAGCGCGCCATCTTGGTCCTCATTCTTGGACATGAAATTCTCCAGTCCGGATGCAAAAAGATCGGCATCTAATAAAAAAGAAAAAGGCGAGAAAAGCGCGCAAGATAAGAACTCACCGCCGAAATCCAAAGGATCGCCTCCTAAAAAATTACCACCGCAAGTACCTTCCACTAAGTCACCTTCGTCACATTCCATTAGCGCCGCGAACAAAGACTTCCGCAAGTCTTTGCTCAACATGAACCCCGATGGGAAATCTAAAAAGAAACTCGGACGCAGAAGCAACTCGGCTAGCTCGGCCGAATCTGAAGCCGAGCAACAGTCTGAAGCGACCGACGTTTCAGAAAACTTGAGCAGTTGCAAGTCGTTCCACAATTCTTCTTCGAGTAAGCTGCCGCAACGAATCCCGGATTCGAAACGCAGCAGAAGATCGCCCAGTTCAGATGCAAGCACTTCTAGTGAAGACAACAAGAAAGCGTCGTCGCGCACGTCTTTGGTATCGGCAGATGAACTGTCGCTGGACAAATCTCCCAAGCCTCCGCCAAGTCCCAGGCTCAAAAACGAAGCTGAGGCCAAGTCATTCTTGATGCGTGCCTTGGGTCCCGTCACTAGCTTCTTCAAAGTAAAATCGCAAGGGTCTAGTGAGAAAGTTAACTGGATGGATTCGTCACCGGAAGGCTCGGGAGAACCTGGAGTTCCACTTGGATCGACTCCTCCGCCAGGTCCTATGATAAAACGTGTCGAGTCCGGTGAGAGAGCTTGGTGGTTGGATGATACTTCAGCTTCACTTACATCTCTACCAAAAGATTCGAGCGCATCTAGTAGCAGTAAACAACCCAAAGTTGCGTTGATTCGCCACGTTGAATCAGGAGAGCTACCTTGGTGGTTGGATAAATCCGCCGAAGTACCCGAGGGCGTGCAGACGTATCCCGGCTACGAAGCTTCGATCATGGACGAAGAGTACTTGGAGAAACACAAAATACGGCACATTGATTCGGGCGAAAGATCTTGGTGGTTGGAGAGCAGCGAAAATGTGGACGAAGAAAGCAAAAAAAGTTCGACAGAAGAAAAGCCCAAGTACGCCATACGCCATCAGGACTCGGGCGAAAAGGCTTGGTGGCTGCAGAATAGCACGGAGGATTTGCCGCTTGGTGACAGGGCCAGTCCTGATGGTTTGGAAATGCCCAACGACGGCAGGCTCAGCCCTTACGATAACGTTCCCAGCGCACGTAGTCACAGCAGTGGACAAAGAAAGAGGCCCGATAATGCGCCGTTGTTCATTTCGAAGCACAGGAACATCGATGAAATTCTCGGCGGGTCTGGGCAGCTGTGGAGTCCGTTGATGGACAGAATTTTGGGGTACAAAGATGGAACGCCGGAAGGCGAATGTACGGAAATCGATGCCGGTCAAGTGAGGATCCATGACAGCACTGCGCAGAGAGGAGTCCTCCAGAAAACCAGGATGTGAGTATCAAAACAAGAGGAGTATACGTGCTGTTGAACACTGAGTATATTATGTACTATTGTAATGGTATAATGGTATTGTCGTTTATCTCTTTGGCTTCACATTCCACACTCTTCACTTTTCTCAATCCTGATCCTTACTTCTTGAACATGGAGGGTTCTTGAACCACGCATTTCCCCAATCGCATTCGTAGACTTCTAAAGCTCGATTTATCTTACCTTTCACAGAATTAATAATTAGCTTGGTACACCCTGAATCGCCTTCAGAAATTCCCTTTAGCATATTTAGCACCACGGTATACCCGGGTCGCCTTCAATGATGTACTTTTTAAGCTTTATAAATCTCGACATATCCTGTGTCGCCTTCGGCGATTACCTCCATAAGGTTTTGATAATCAGTATTTTCTAGATGGCCGAGGCATACTGGTCCAGTGTTTTCATTAGATTGATTTATAAAGTTAGCTAGGCCTTACTAGGAATATTTTCAAAACAATCATGTCATTGGAGGATGATCCTGAACATTTCATTTTCTCAGATCAAAACATTAAGTAAAACTGAAACTAGAACCACTTTACATGATGAATGCAGGTATGCACGCATATCATGACTACCCATACACCTATACGAGTAATCAGTAAAAGTTAGTATGCTCAGTTTCGAACAGCACGTAAATTCTGAAGTCCACCTAAACTCAACAAACAACGGTACATTTGTAATTAATTATTTCAAGCATAATTAATAATACTTAAGCAAAAAATATGTCGCCGATAGTAGTGAAGTATAGTAAATATTCGTTCGACACGCATCACGTGGTCGGGTCATTTATCACCGGTCCTGCATATTTGAATATTTATTATATTAGCGATAGATATAAAGTTACTTCTCTGATGTGTGTATTTTGCCTGTGGCGATTAAACAACATTTAACGTTTCGTTCCAGTGACAACATCGGAGGCTTCCCGAAGACTTTTTCTCCCTACGGAAAGGTGAGTCCAGTTGAGAATGCTGATAGCCAGAAACCGCCGTCGTTCGTCCGTCCGTCCGGCGGGCAATTTGTTGTTTAATGACCCCGCTCGGATTTGCATTTTAATCGGCGCTCTTATGCATATTATCGGCAAAAAAAAATCCCGTCATTCAGTTTGAACCGGTGTTTCGGGGCTCCGTCGACATTGTACTAAATGACCATCGACAGCAGGATAAATCAACAAAATATTACGGAAGGGTGCCTCGGCGTTGAGTTTGTTTGATGCACAGCAGGCCATGGATGTAATGTTTGATACCTAAGGTGCTTAGGAAACACCTTTTTATTGCAGGAGGAATAATAGAATTCACATTCCTGATACCACCGTGGAACAAATAGCTCCCGTGTCAGTCAAGATTCAAACCTTCAGATAGCGAACACTGAAACCCTTGATCATTCAATAATAAGAAGTGTTGGAAGGTGCAACAATAAAAAACATATGAGCACAAGATGTGATAGAAAAATTAAATTTCAAAAATTATTATCGAGGAGAACCCATTCCTAGCACCGCAGTGTGATGTCGTCATGCAAGCGATTCTGATTATGACCCTTTACTATCAACCAAGAAGCACGGTCAGGTGAGCTCGTGAGTGTATCGGTCTATGAGTGTATCGACCTAAAATACCAGATTTGTATGCACGAAGGTATCATTTGCGCCGGACAGGCTAAAGCTCGTTGGTGCCCCATAAGAACTGGGTAATTGACCTACCAAGTCAAAAATTCACGTCAGTTCACCATCTGTTCCAGGATCATGACCGAAAGAAACCGACTCAGGTCAGTGAGCAAACCGGCGACGCAGTCCCTTGAATGACAATTTGACTATAGTAGTTTTCATTAGGTCTAGAGCGCATGCTCACGTTCCTTGCCGGTCGGCAAAAATTCGACCTTCGCGTGCTTGCCAGACTCTCGCAGCTCTGTAATCATTCTCCCCACTCTATACCTCTGGTGCTAGCCGACCCGAACTGTCAAATCTTGCGCATGCTCACTGAAACACAAAGTCCTCATGAAAACACCTATACAGTTTATTCAAGTTCATTCAAATTTTAAACTCTACAGAGACCTTCTGCCACTTGTTTTTTTTTCTAGTTTTCATCCCCAGTGAAGTTCAGGTGAAGGTTTCATGTCATAGAGACACAAATTTCAACCTAAACTCTCTTGTATCAAGATGATATTAAATGTCAAAAATCAGGGACACCAACAGAACTCGAGTTTTCCGAAGCAAGCTGTGTTTTTTAGCGCACTTCTCCAAACGGGAAGGCGCTTTTGTCCTCGCTTTGTCCGTCCGTCCGTCCGTCCGTCAGTCCCCGCATCTAGTCCTAGACGAAAAGGTTTTTGCAAAAAATTTTTACTCCATTGGGTAGCTCATGACCTTGTATCCCGAACCAAGAAAAATCTTGACGAAATAATAATAAACAATGACAATAATAACAATTTAGTGTGACGCGGCATCGCCGTTGAATGCTGCATTTCAGAAGCCGGCCTGATCTCGAAAGTTATCACATGCGAGGAAGTGCCCGATCTTATCATTTTACCATAATACATATGCGGAGTTATATTTAGAGGATGATTTGAACTTTATTTTAATGAAAATTCCACATCGGTGCGAGGTGCCGATTAGTAGTTATTAATTTTTGAACATGACTCCGAAACTACGGCTCGGCCGCAAATGATTTATTCGTTGCTTGCTGGTGCTTGATATCCTTTCCTCCGAACAAAACGAAATTCAATACAGAAAATATTTCAACTCGAATGGGTAGCTCATGGCCTTGGTACGCGAATCAAGAAAAATGTTGCCGAAATAATCATGAACAATTACAAAAATAACATTTTGGTGTAGGGCGGCTTCGCCGATCAAGTGCTGGCATTCGCGGTAAGATGTAGAAAGTTGCGATATGCAGGCAACTACAATTTCTTAATGAAATACATCACTGCATGTACGGCACTATATTTAGAGAACAATTTGAACTTTCTTTTGACAAAAATCCCACTTCGATCCGACCGTTAGGTCAATTGTTATCGATTTTTGAAAACGGCCGCAAAGCCACGGCTCGGCGCATATTACACGACCCTACAAATTTAAAATCAGACGTGCCGAAATAGTAATTGAACATTTTGAAATAGCCAATACTAGGTACCTGAAGGATAATGGCACTCAAATTACGAAACATGTTCGCTCAATAACAAAAAAAAAGTAGGTAGGTATCACTAAAAATCATGTGACAAGGCTACCATTTTTTCGGTTTTTCGATAAAAAAGAAATGTTCCAATTCAAAAGTGAACCCGATATTCGTGTTCAGGAGGTCGAAATCAGTTGGAGCACATTTTTTTATATAAGTAACAGAATGACGCTTATGTGGCCGGTTTGTCTGTCTGTCTGTCTGTCTGTCCGTGCAGAAATTAAGACGCTGTACTCCTTCTCGAGAATTGAAACAAGAGTCTTGGAACTTTTTTCCGATTAATAGCTGATGTCTCCAAGGGTGGCCAATGGGCACTATTTTTGTTATCCATACATCGTTATCATTATTCTCAAAAAACAGAGATCTCCTGTGCACTTCGATGAAGTTGAACTTCTCCTCGGGAAATAAAGCTACAGCCGTTGAAGATTGAACTTTATCCGGTGGATAGCTTAGGTCCTCAAGGACCAAATAGGCAGGTTGGCTTTCATAATTCGGCCGCCATCTTGGCTGCCATATTGAAATTTCTTATTAGTGAAACGATTGTCATGAAACTTGAAACTCACCCTTGTCTAGTATGATCATTCTTATTTTCAAGCCAAATTTTATGATTGTCCCACCATCTTGGCCGCCATATTGAAATCTCTTATAAGTGGAAAGATTTTCATGAAACTTGAGAGTTACGCTTGTCTCGTACGATCATTCCTATTTTCAAGCTGAGTTTCATAATTCTGCCGCCATCTTGGCCGCCATATTGAAATCTCTTGTTAGTGGAACGATTTTCATGAAACTTGGAACTTACCCTTGTCTAGTACGATCATTTTGATTTTCAAGCCGAATTTCATGATTCTGTCGATATTTTGGCCGCCATATTGCAATTTTTTGCCCAAGACGGTAGAACCCTAATCACTTAACATCTTGCGTTCACTAATCCTCCAAAAAGGAAGTGCGCTACTGAGCCTCATGCCCATGAGGCATATTCGCTTGTTTTATTTGAATGGATTATAGGTGACAAACTGTGGTAGTTAGTGATAGCGACTATCGACGATCGTGACTAGGTATTACTTTTGTTGATAGAAGTTGTAGCAATACCTGATAATCTTGTTCATGATCTTGAAGATTAACGTGGGGTGATAAAATACTTATAGGTAGATACTACTCGCATAATATATTTGCTAGTAGGTAGGTACATAGAAATGAGATAGGCAATTCATTTTTGAAAACTGCAATCATTGCAAATATCTTCGCTTCCGGAAATCTACAAAATTAGATATTATTTGTTTGAAATTGGAGTAACGACTGAGTAATTAAAACAAGCACGCATTCCCAAACATATTCACTCAAATCTGTTCCTCATAGAAACTCTATTTCCAGCAACCTTTGCTTTAGGAAAAAATTGAGGACTTTGAAATTATGTCATGTGCTCAAACATAAAAAAATTATAGGTACTTACCTATAAGTTTTTTCTTATAAACTGCTAATTGCTGATAAATATTTAATTTATACCTACGTACACTGTGACTAACGAATAGGACGAATAAACGAATAAACGAACTTGTATTTTTTGAACTTTGCAAGCCTTTAAATTTTTGTCTCAAATTGATGGGGACTTGGGACTCAATCAAATATTCTCGCAATAGCTGTTCGAAACACAGCGAAACTTCCAGATTTTTTCTTTCAATTTCCAGATCTAGAACTTTCCATAATTTGCACAGCTATGATTTTCCCTCCACTCTGTACAGCATAATGCATTAATTTGTCAAGGCACTTGCACTATAATACTGCAGATTGTGTAGGTAGTGCAGTAGATTGTTTTATGGTAACAAGAGACAAGAGATGATAAATTTTTCAACGCCCCCAGGCCAAGTTCCGCCCCTGATGCCAACGAAAATGTAGAGAATTATTGGACAAGTAAAATCTCAATTTCGATCAGATCTTCCTTTCAGGATCCACCACGGACCGTCACGCTATTATAATAAAAACTGAAAGACATCACCAGATTAGGATTTATATAAGACTTGCTCTGGCATCAGTGTTATGAAATTCAAAGTGGCCTATCTTGGCGTACATACCTACCTTTACTGTATTATTAAAAGTCCAAAACGACTTTCCTTCGTCACGTCTTCAGCGTCAGGTTGAGAGGAGAAAGGTCCGAGTGAAAGAAAATTATTAATTAGATGCTACTGTAGATGCATAATTTATTACCACGGTCAAGGGCAGAAGTTTCTATCACCTCTCATATACTAGTGCTAGTACAGTAGGTACACTAAACCAATAGTTCCGATCACCAAACCAGATGTAAGTACATGTAAAAGGCCATGTCATGGAGAAGAAACTGAAAGGCGAAAATCGAGACGAAAATTATGCAAAAATTGTGCAAATTATGTAAAAAGGTGGTCGTAAAATTCGCGGTCGGTTACCACGCAAGGTCGTAACCATTGTTCGAAATGACCGAACCACTGAGTTTCCGTGTTATGTAATGACACTTCTGATGTTTATTTGTGTTTGTGATTACTCTGATTTGGTTGATAATTAGGCATTGTTTATGACAAACCGCAAACACTCACTGTTTCTGTAGATAGGAGTATAACATACGATGCTTTTAATACCTTGGAACAACTCAATCATACCTGGTATTATGAACTCTTGATGACACGATCATGCATGTTATGTTAAAAAGCTCAGCACATAAAAAGCTATAGGTGCGCTGCTGAGATATTTTTATTTATGCATCAGGACAAGTTATAAAAAACTTTAACATCGACAATAAATCACCTGCATGACGTAAAGCCCAGGCATATATCATAACATTAGTCATTCTACAGGGTGCTCAGGTTTGATTGAGTGGTTCCTCTTTAAAAACGGGCTATGGGAGCTGAAAGATCAGATCCAATCCAGTAGCAAACGACGTCGTATACACGTCAAAAATTGGTTACAAAAGACGTTGAAATCACATGAGCTCGTGGATAGGACACATCATAAAGACGTGGTGTGGTGGTATAACGTAGGAAAGACGTCTCATGAAGTGACGACAAGATAACGTTGAAATAAATATGATCTTATGATACTCCTTCAACTACCAGTTGTTCAATGTGCATCTTTATCTCCCTTGCAAAAATCGGGAACTAACAAAAGAGCAACAGGTACCAAAATACGTTGCTCAAGATGTAGGAAAAATAAGTTACGGATTCCATCAGTCTGTGGACTAGTACCCACCTTTATGATTATAAATTATAATGATCAACAGGCATCTTCTGTTGACTTTACGTAGGTACTTATTATTACCAACGTTTGCTTGTGAGTAAACACTTCTCAATCACAAAAGCTTTCTAAACCTCCCAATATAATAATATGAAGAGATAGATTCTGTTACAACATTAATGCAGGCCGTAAGACGTAATACTTGGAACTTTCATTCATTAGAGCCATTAAACTGCACCTATCTCCTACTGTCCTATTTCTGAAAATTGACGGTCGTGTACTGACCGATATTAATTATTGTGTGTCTGAGGACGTGGTACACGTGTGTGCGGACATACAAGAAATCGTAGCTCCATATATTCCTTTTCCTGCTCTGCCATTGAACAGGTGTAGCAATCTGAACTGAACGGCGTTTCTCTTGTTTTATTATTTGTTCATTTCGTACGAGAGTGCATGAGCTTACTCATATAACTACATTCCATTTAATACCTCTATTATTGTACTCAGGTATACGTTTGATAATAATAATAATAATAACAACACAAGTAATAATAATGTAGGTCCTCTCTTCTTGCGTAGGTAACTTGATTTTTTCACGTTATTAATGTACATATTTTCGAGTTCTTTGTCAGCGACAGTTTTGTATTCGGAAAATTGAGCCACAGAAAGAGGTAATGCCGAAAGCGACGTAAGAGGAATGCTCATTTTAGAAAAAATGAGCATCCCGTAAGAGCCGTGGGTATATCGATACCATCTTGAACACCAAATCGGAAAGAACAGTGAGCAATCATTCAAGTGAGCCGCTGGGGCTGTTGCTGCTGTCGATGTTGCTGACGTTGCTGATGCTTCATTAGCTGTGCTGTGATCAGCCATCTTGATCCATTATTTTTCCTGAGCACTTCGAATGTAGTTGGTGTTTTTTTTTTCAGATAGGTATTCAATTTGTCGAACGTAGTCAGGGGCATTTCCAGGGCCGGTCCAAAGGGGAGGTGAAGGGGTGTCCTACCCATCTCACCCCAGTCAAACCAAATCAAGCTCAGTCAGCAAAATCGAGATGAACTAGAATATTGTTCGTGAAACGATTTGGAAAAAAAAGTAGTAGGTGCCTGACTATCACGCATAACGCAAAAGAAACTTTGTTGGTACCAAATGAGTTTGTGTTTATTGTGTTGTATTAATGTGGTAGAACTACTAACATGAAGTCAGAATTGAAGTTCAGACGTCTTATTTGCGGAAACCTAGGTAGTCATTGTGCTAACTAAGCAGGTTTTTAAGATGCTCGTTTTCGAAAATCTTTGTCGTGGATTATGATCCATAACCATAACCCACGGTTCATTTGTTGTGGATAAAGTAATTTTTGGAACACTTAAACACTATCAGCAAATTGTCATCAGTGTTGGAAGTTCTAAGGCTTTTTTGAAATTTTGCATCAAAACCAAAACACCATACACATACATATACAGCGTGTCCCAGTGAAGTGGAATCACCTCTATATTTCTTCCCCTGGCACTTTTTCAGAGAATTCCTTCAAAGGGTGTAACAATTTTGACCACTACGGATCTGTTCGTGACATTAGTTTTTTTTTCATCATAATTTTTTGACATTTCTCGAAATTATTATTTTTGTTCACAGCAATAAAAACCACGTGTTTTTCTCCATATGGTAACATAATTTTTATGTTCCTATATCGTTACTTATTTGAAAAAACTCTCAAATATAATGCAAACTAGAAAATTTATCTCAGATCTTCCAATTGTCTGCCTCCAACATCGCGACGAAGGCGTTCTTGAAAGTCCCTTACAGAATGTGAAAAAAAATCTGGAGATATTCTTCCGCATTTCTCCGAAATAAGATCTTTCAGCCGCTGTAAGTTTCAGATCTGCGCCTTGTATACTCGCTCTTTAAAGTATCGTCACAAGAAAAAGTCCAGTGGGACCTTGGAGGTCACTCAATGTCCCCTTTTCGACCAATCAATCTTCGTGGGAATGCCTGGAATGTCAAGGAACTCCCGCACGGTCAGCGTAAAGTGCGGTGAAGCCGCTGGAACCAAGGCTGAATCCGTCCTTCTGGAGGAAAATGACACCGATGATGGCCGGAGCAGTGGAATTTTGTAAAAGCTCTAAATAGCTATTCCCGTTCAAATTCCCGTCAATAAAGAACTGTCCAATAATTTGCTGTCCCACAATGCCACAGTCTCACAATAATAGTCGGCATTTTGAGATCTTTCACACCCCTCCCCCCCCCAAGCAAATCGGTTTCGGTCCGGATGAGCTTTCACAAGAAAAGTTTGATGGCTATCCTCAGTAGGGTCCGTCTCGAAAACTTAGTTTTCTCTCTTCGTCCAGTCACGCCTCAGCGGTTCCTCATCTGTGCCATTTTTAATTTCATTTTGACCAAGTAGATCGCTGTAGATTTTTTTGTGGTTGATGGCCTTCTGGACACCACATAAAGTGTGACCGTGAGATTTCGCAGTCTTCTCTCGGATGCTTCCAGGTCTGCTTCTTTGTTTATTTCTTCATCAGTACCCCCTTCTGTTCTTCGTCCTCTGCGATGATGATCAATGAGCATTTTGCTTTTACTGACGGCTATATGTTTAAGACTCCTCCACCAGGCACCATCAGAGTCGTTTCGAACTATAATAATAATAATAATAATAATAATCGTTTTTATTGTTTTTCAATTTGACTTACAGTACTAGAACATAAAATAAGCTGTTGATTGTAACAAGGTGAGTCAAAATGAAACAAAAGGCAGGGTTCAGTCTTGAAAGACTGTTCTACCACCCAACCGAAAAACAAAAAGCAATTTATAAACACATAGATGACAATAAATGATGAATGGCTAGGAAGCGAGACATAATCGCGAAAGTAGCGTGATTGACGGGGACGGAGACGAGAGCGAGCGACAGAGACAGGCGGGTGCACTAATTAGGAGCAATTTCCTTGCTCAGCAACAGATTTTTGAGTTTCACTTTGAACGTGATTGGAGTTGAATTTTTAACAGAATTAGGAAGATTGTTATAGATTTTGCATACCCGGTAGGAAAAAGAGCGCTGAAATAAAGCCGTGTGATGTCGAGGAACTGTGACAAAATTCTTTTGACGGATATTAATGTTGTGCACATCAGTTCTGAACGAAATTTTGTTGTAAAGATAAGGAGGTGTTTTTTCAAGTATTACTCTGTGGAAGAGGCAGCAGGCATGGATGAATCTTCTCTCAGACATTCTCAGGATTCTGAGTTCGGTGTATTTATGAGATATGTGGTCAAACTTACGGATGCCACAAATCAATCTCATGCACGAGTTCTGCATTCTCTGGATGCGATTTTGCAGAATTTTAGTTAGACACGGTCCATAAACAACGTCCGCAAAGTTAAAGTGAGACAATACAAGCGACTCGCACAGGACTTGTTTATTTCTGAGTGATAGGTAATCTTTGTGTTGAAATATCTTTTTAAGATTCAGAAAAGCCCTCCTAATACACTTAGTGACATGAGCATTGAAATTAAAATTACAATCAAGTTCCAGTCCAAGGTTACGAGCTACCTCCACGTGTTCCAATTGTTCACCGTCAATAGAAATTTTTACCAGGTTCTTAGCTTGCATTATCTGTGAGTTTCTCCCAAAAAGCATCACTTTGGACTTCGTCGGATTTAGAGAGAGGCAATATTTTTTAGCCAGCAGAGCCAATCTGTCCAGGTCTTCGTTAATGAGTCTGCAAGCTAAATCCAAGTTATGTATGTTGAAAGAAAAATAGATTTGCGTATCATCCGCATAGCAATGAGAGCTACAATACAGAAGTGCTTCATTTAACCTAGATGTATAGACTGAGAACAATAACGGGCTGGCGATGGCTCCCTGAGCAACCCCCGACATGGTATCCAAAAGTTCAGAGCGCTCTCCACCCATCTCAACACACTGCTTCCTACCCATAAGGTAGCTCTTCATGAGATCACCGGCCCTTCCCGACAAACCATAGTAGCCCAGCATGCCGAGAAGCAACTCACGATCAACTCTGTCAAAGGCCTTGGAATAATCCAATAGAATCAAAATTGTCAGTCTGCCGTCATCAGTAGCCTTCAGGATGTCGTCCGTGACCTGCAGGAGGGCAGTGTCACAACTGAAACGTTTTCTAAAACCAGATTGATTATCAGGAAGCAACCTATTTGAATCGAAAAATGTTTGTAATTGATTGTTCATCAGCTTTTCTGTCAGTTTCCCCAACATGCCTAGAATAGAGATGGGTCTCAGGTCACTCAGAGCGGTGGGATTACTACATTTTGGTAAGGCCTGAATTGTTGAAATTTTCCAGAGGTCAGGAAAGGTGCAGGATTCCAAGCAACAATTTACGATGTGTGTCACGTAGGGTAGGATGTGCGGACAACTGTATAGAAGAAATTTTAGAGGGATTTGGTCTACTCCCACTGCATTTGAACTGAATGATAATAATTCATTGTAGACCATATCCTCCGTTACGTATTGGAAGTCGAAGGAAAAGGAATCATCAAATTTATTGCCCAAGAAGAAGGCCAAAAGATCAGAATCAGCTTTACTGTTCGTTTGGAAATTATTTACAAAATGATTATTTACAGTAGGTATTTACATTAGACAAGTTGGGAGGTATTTCTGCGGCTTTATCTCCGCAGTTCAAACCTATAGACTGAAATCTCTTCCACATGCAATGAGATTTATTGCGATTATGGTCAATCTGACTTTGCAAGTACGCTCTTTTTTCAGCTTTTACAGCTCTGTTTACCTGGTTCCTCATATTTTTATAAAAATCTAGGTGAGCAATGCTTCCGGTTCTCCTATAATTTACTAGCGCATTGTCTCTCGTCGACATCATTGATTTGATGGTAGCTGTCAACCAAGGCGCCCTAGGTCTTGTAACTTTGACTGTTTTTCGAGGTGCATGGATGTCGAACAAAAGCAACAAGTAGCTATTGAAGACTCTTACCTTATCGTGAACGGATTGAAGAGCAAAAATATCATGGAAGGGCGTCTGCGCAAGATGCTCCAAAAATAGATTGATATCAAAATTTTTAAAATCTCTGAATGTTATGAACTTCTGCTTCCCAGGGGCTATAACTAGGTTCAAATCACACCTAATCATGTCATGATCAGAGAGTTCCGGTGTGTGTAGTACGACACATTTACAGTCAACACCACCTGTCACAATAAATAGGTCTAGAAGGCTTCCGAGCCTGGTAGGTTCAGACACAACTTGAGTTAGATTATAACTATTCAAAACTTCATTCAGTTTCACTGTGTTTCGTTCATTAATATCTACGAAATTGATATTGAAATATCCAGTACAGATAAGTAGATCACACTCAAGTGACAGAAGGCTTAAGGAATCCTCAAACTCCTCAAAAAAAACATCCAGCGGAAAATCACCCGCCCTGTACCAAACACCAATGACACATGTTTTGCCTCCAAACTGCCCTCGCATCCAGAGTCGCTCCGAACGAGCCTGAGAGCAGACATCCAAAGTCTGGAACTGTAACGATTCGCGAATATACAACGCGACCCCTCCACCCCTCCTGCCATCCTCACGATCCCTTCTCACAACTCTGTATCCCTCAACATGCACAACTTCATCCATGATAGCACCCGTGAGCCACGTCTCCGTCACCGCCACGACATCCGCCCCATCCTCTAGTACACGGCATCTAAAATCAAAGAAATTATGAGTTAACGATCTTATATTAATATGCGCAACACGCATATCGTATTGTTATGGTAAAAATCATTATCTCGCGTCCCAACCAAAGAAAACAATAATACATTAGAAAAAGATTATCTCATCAACAAAAGAAACAATAATAAATTAGAAAAACATTATCTACCTATACATGAGCAGAAAAACGTTCTCGCCGCTCGATGTTTTTCGAAAAATAAAATAATATCAAGAGGTTTGAAAGCTATCTTTTTTCAATTTCCGTCCATTTTTCTGATATGTCTATTCCATTATGATTGATTCCCATTTCAGTACACGTTTCTCAAGAGCATTTTTTACATGTCCCCACTGAAGATCACTCGTAATTTTTGCAGGAATGAAGACCTCGAACCCTTTTCTTAGTAATTTCGACGCAACATGAGTTTAAAACGCTTAAGGGAGCCCAAAAAGATTTTTTTCTGCTGGGCCGTCAAGTTTGCGGCATTATAATTTCCGAGTACATATTAATGGAGCCCCGGAAAGCTAAATTCAAACCTAGGCCAGTGAAATAAGGCAAGCTAGAGGGAAAAACTGTCGAAGTTTTGGAAATTTGACAGTAATGTCCGGTAAGGGGTACCAATAAACATACTAAAAGTTCCCAACTCTACCTCTTGAGCTCGAACCGCCATCTTGAAAAAATGGTCTTTCGATCCAGTTTTCTGCTTATTTTGCGCTACCCATCAGAGATATTTGGATAAGTTTCATGAGTAATCAAGCTTATGAAATTGTCCACAAAAAATGTTTGGTAGGCGGTTTTTTGCCTATGGCTAGAGATATTGTCTTCAAAATTTGTGAAGATGTTGGCAGTCTACATCAAAGCTAAACGTGACAGTTGAGATGGAAAAAAGTGCGAAAATATTTTTTCGATTTTTTTCACATTAAGCAAAAATTTGGTTTTCGAGTTTGACATTTCTAACAGGGTAGAGTAAAAGTTTCAATTGAATATCAATCAGTTTCGATATTTACATATTGCAAGACAATATTTCAACAGTATTGTGCCTTTACGAGCTTCTGCAATGCTCGATATGAATTAAACTAAAAGAACAATAGCTGAGTCCAAGAAGTGTTGTCGATCGGTTCTGAAGGAAACATTTCGGAACAAAAGGCATCAGCAAAGAACATACAGGAGGTCCAAAAGTTATCCAACTGTATATGAGCCCCATATTGATGTGCGTAATCCAAAATAATACAAAAGAATCAAATAAAAATGTTATAATCCACCCTGTATTATAACAAGCAGTAACGATACAAAATGAAAGTAGTGTTACGTATTTCGCGTAGGTACGGGTTCGAATATAATTGAGACGATCGTTTTAAAACACACACTGTTCACTACAATAAATACTTGCCAACAATTATTTACTTAGGAATATAGCCGATTACTACTTTGCTTGTTTCGCACTGGAACGCTTCCAATTCATAACTGCCCGTAAGCCAACGATCGATGCTTTATATAGGTCCGACTAATTCACCTCGAATGTTCCATGCGTTCTCCAGCAGTTTCCACAGTAATTCGGCATACGATTTCGTAATGCTCCCGAAAAATCCTACACATTTCGCGTACAATTCTGCCGTGCTCCGGAGCTGGCGCTCCCGCGCCGCCGCCAAATGGACAGATGTACCTTGATCGAGCATTGAAATCTCTCCGTTCAGTTTCACGTACACGCACGCTCTGGAATGCACTAGAACGCTCCGCACTTGTACACTGCAACCTAATGGAAGACTCTAGAAAGATCACGTGTTTACCAGAATGCACGGGAATCGCCGCTCGTAACAGTAGTAAAGCTGATGATAGCATTCACATTGCAGGAAAAAAGAACAAGATTATGCGATTTATTTGGAAGTTATGAGTCGTCAAACTTGACTTTACAAATTTAAGCCAGTCAAATGGGAAAAAGTAGAGGGAAGTAAGTGTCGGAATTTCAGAAATTCGACAGAGATATTCGCTAAGGTATACTTATGTATGAACATACTGAAAGTCCCCACCTCTACTTGCTGCGCTCGAGCCGCCATCTTGGAAAAATGGTAATGAACTTGATCGAAGTACCATTTTTCCAAGATGGCGGCTCGAGCGCGACAGGTAGAGGTAAGGACTTTTAATATGTTTATTAGTATACCTTAGCGAGGATCCCTGTCAAATTTCTGAAACTCCGACAGTTACTTCTCTGTTCTTTTCCCCATTTGACTGGCTTAAAGTAAAGTCAACTTAAAGGACTAATAACATTCAAATGAATCAATTATTCTAGTTCTTTTTCTCAGCAATGTAAAGGCCGTATTTTTTGTAATACAGGGTGGATTTTAACATTTCACATTGATTCTTTTGAACTATTTTGGATTAGGCACATCAATATGGGGCTCATAGGTATACAATTAAATAACCTTTGGACCTCCTGTATATCCTTCGCTGATGTCTTTTGTTCAGAAATGTTTCCTTCAGAACTGATCGATAACACTTTTTGGATTCCGCTATTGTTCTTTTGGTTTAATTCATATCGAGCATTCCAGAAGCTCGTAAAGGCACAATACTATTGAAATCTTGTCTTACAATATGTGGATATCAAAAACTATTGATATTCAATTGAATCTTTTACTCCGCCCTGTTAGAAATGTCAAACTCGAAAACCAAGTTTTTTATTAATTAAAAAAAAATAAAAAATATTTTCGCAATTTTTTTTACCTTAACTGTCACGTTCAGCATTGATATGGACTGCCAACATCTTCACAAGTTGTGAAGACAATATCTCTGACCATAGGCAAAAAATCGCTTATTTCTTTGATTTTTTTTTGTTAAGTCGATTTCAATTATATCAACAGATAGAGAACAAAATCAGTATGGAACATTTTTTGTAGACAATTTTATAAGCTTGGTTTTGTATGAAACCTAATTAAATAGCTCTGATGGTTAGCGCAATATAAGCAGAAAACTGGATTAAAGGACCATTTTTCCAAGATGGCGGTTCGAGCTCAATAGGTAGAGTTGGGGACTTTTAGTATGTTCATCAGTACACCTCACCGGATATTTCTGTCAAATTTTCAAAACTCCGACAGTTTTTTTCCCTCAAACAGAAAAATTTGTTCTAATTTGACTGGCCTAACCGGGGTGCAGGCGCAGGCGGTTTGGTTTCAGCAGAAAATATTTATACATAACGTATGGTCCGAAAGTTTTGGGAATTTTTTTAAAAGCTAATAACTTTTTTTGAATAGTTTTAATTTTGTAGCTTAATATTGCAAAAACTAGTATCATCCTTAACAATATCAAATTCATATTTAACATATTGAAGATGGGCCATTATCTTTGATGGCTCTCAGCTTTCCTCTGCCATGTTCGATCATTCTCTGGACAACAGCAGGATCAATTTCTCTGAGCTCTGCCTCCCAATGTACCGCAAGCTCGACCAATATAAGATTTTGGTAAGTATTGAGCAGGATAGTATACTACAAGGGAAGCTGGGATGGGATGGGATGGGATGGGAAGCTGCAAATGAAGACCAATTACGGCGTCGCATTTTTCAATAACATTAGAGAATTTCACATTTTACAAATTGATACAGAAAATTATGGAACATGGCAGAAGAAAATTGAGACCCATCGAAGATAATGGTCCATTATCAATATGTTGAATATGAATTTGTTATTGTTATATATGATGTTAATTTTTGCAATATCAAGTTAAAAAATAAAGACCATTTAGAAAAAGTTATTAGCTTTGAACAATTTCCCAAAACTTTCGGACCATACGTTATAATACTTACATGGCGAGTTTCATTGCAGTACCACAAAATGCAGAGTCGTTAGGTATGAGTTGGTATATTTTCCGCTATAATCAAACCGCCTGGCCTAGATCGAATTAATTGCGCGTCTCCCCTACTACAAAATCAACATGAAAACTTTTGTAGGGCTTCCTTGTGCGTTTTCAAGCCTAGTTGCATCAAAATTACTAAACAAAGAGCTCAAGCTTCTCATACTTGCAAAAATTAACCGCCTTATCCTGTAGGCATCATTTCTTTGGAAAATACCATTGCAAAAATTTAGTCTTCATAATTGGACTTGCGGAATGCGGTTTGGTTGGGAATAAAACAAAACATATGAATTCATCGTTTCCTTGCGCAGATGAAAAAATAGAAACAGTTTTTTTGACCTCTGCCAAAGAAACTTTCGTGCTGAGAACATTTCCGATAGACCCGTAAACTTCTTGTATGACATACATGACGATACTCAATGAGCTATTTGTGAAAGTTCTTGCATTTTGAAAATTTAAACGGCCCACATTGTCCCCCTGAGGGATGAAATATTGAGTGCTGCGGATCAAATCTCTTGTTTTGGTATAAAGTACGCCCATACTCAATCTCGCTACTCTACCCCAAAATGCGGTATCCTTTCGCGTAGGTACCGCTGCCACTACTAGATAGCCAACAGTTAATTTGTATACCGCGAATAAACCTGCGCATTCAATTTTTTCGCATTTTTAGTGAAACTTTTCGGAAACTTGAGACTTTGTGGCAAATTTCCATGCAAATTATCTGCACTTTGAATGTGACCCAGCTGCATGCCGGGTGATTAATGTCGCCGACGTTCATATTAATACACACAAACACACACACGCACGCACTCGGAAAAGTTCCGCACACGCGTTTTCATTATGCAATGCTGTTCAGCTGTTGACGCCCTTCATTAATTTTCAAACCAGCACAGCACCACTCCAATATGGGATTATATTATCGCTTATTGTTGCTATGATTTTATTTATTGCAGTGGGTCTTATATACATTTTCCACCCACACACACATGCACACATACACGCCACTTTCTTCAGGTCCTGACCTATGGGCATACACACCATGTGCGAGGCTCCAGATCCACAAATTTATGGGCGAAAGGGAAAAAAGTGTCAAAATTTTAAAAATGAGCCACGCCAAACTGAACAAAAGGACTGTGCCTTTGTCTTTCGTGCATAAGCAAACTCTAATTAAACGTGACCTCGGATCAATTAAGTCTCATGCATGATTTTTGCTTCACGTCAAAATTTCGCAACAGCTCTACAGCCTCTCGTGCAACCATTTTTTCTTGCATGCATGATGTATGAGTATTGTGACGCCACATGTGCGCCTCTAGTAGGTATACCTGCCCATGGTACGAGTATAAATAAACAAAAGCAAATGGCAGTTTCGGACTTTCTGAGTCCATTGAATTAATAATCAATCTAAATTAACATAGCCAGTGTAAATACAGGACTAATTAACCGTACCTTACCGCTCGGTCGGTTAGGTTGGTATATACTGAAAAACCTTGAATGAAGCTTCATCGGGGCTTTTCTATTGGAGAGCAATTAGCAGTGATGTGAACTGTTTGCTTAGCATATTTTACCGCTTTTTTCAAAGGTTATGCAAATCTGTGTAAAAATTTGCAATTACCTATTATTATGGTACATGCAATAAAAGATTGGATGTGGTTTTAAGGCCAATTTAGAGAAGACAAAATTAGATTTTGTGGCCATACTCTCCCATAAAATGTGCATTGGTTTTCGTTCTCGGATGTTTGCTCAGACTTCTGGTGTGTCACAGGGAAATAAGCTTGGACCATTGTTTTTTGACATATATGTTGATGATATCGGTGACTGTGTTGAGGCTGGATTTCTGATGTACGCTGATGACCTAAAATTGTATAGTGAAATAGGTGCTGTGGCTGACTGTGAGAGACTCCAGGCTGATTTGGACAGGGTTAGGAGATGGTGTCAGACGAATCACCTACCACTTAATCCCAGTAAATGCTCGATTGTTTCGTATTGTAGAGCTAGAAATGTAAAACAGTTTGACTACGCTATTGGTGATGTTTTGGTGCCAAGGGCGAATGATGTGCGTGACCTAGGGGTTCGCTTCGATTCTCAGCTTACTTTTGTTCCACACATTTCTGATGTGACTGCTGCTGCCTTCAGGAGTTTGGGTTTTATCTTGAGAAATGTCGGGCCCTTTGCGAATCTTCAGACTGCCTGTCTCCTTTATTCGACATTTGTTAGGCCTCGTTTTGAGTATGCCTCTATCATTTGGAGTCCTTTATATTCGGTGCACGTTTCCGCTATCGAGAGAGTTCAGCGTCGATTCTTGAAGTTTTTGCATTTCAGAACTTGGGGTACTGAAACGACCCCAGCTATCGTCTTGTACCCCTGAATGGGTAGGCAACCCATTATACTGGCATTTAATTCAACTTATTTGAATTAAATCACTTTTCCCGCTTTTGGAACCGCTTGGCCGATGATCATCTAGTATCAGGACGACATCCCGTTGTGCCCCTCTTCTTGTTGTTCGATTATAGAGTTCTCAAGATTGTTGAGACAGGTCTGACTACAAGTTTGAACGCAATAAGACACAGTATAAAATTTTAACATAACATCAATCTATTGACTTCTATGTACAATTCAAAATGTTTAAATAATGGCTCGCTCCTATACCTAGTCCTACCTTCACATCGCAGGCTAAATTATCTAAAAGATCTAACCTATTCCCGAAGAGATAACTTTCCCCTAATTATTTCAGACGTCCCAACACCTCAACCCTCCGACGAACACCTGACTCTACACCTTGACCGACATTTAATTCTGACTGGCTTTCGCGGTTCAAAGTTCCTTTTGTGGTTACATCAGATCCAACATTTATGTTAGTGTTAGAGGTTATATTAGGGTTAGGCCCGGCTTCTAGACACTGCAAAGAGAAGAGTGACTTCGACCACGAATGCAATCTCAGATTTGTGGGCCGGTGTGTGCGGTGGCCCCCTTTTTGTGGAGCCTCTTTTCAAAGGCTAACGCTCTTTTTGGGCTATGGTTCTCTTTTGCCCGTTTGGAAGGGATTGGATATGGCTGGCCTTTGTGGGGGCTTTAAACCTGTTTTCGCCGTGAATTGCCCCCAACGCTCAGAAAGATTCCCATGATCGAAAGTGCCTATAACCGGAAATGTTGAACCAAATTTCGCCCTTCCAAAAACTTTCGAACCGATGGTGTACGCGAAACGATTACTCAAATCAAGGTACTAATTTAATGTGAAGAACGTTTTGGGCAGGCCCCGTATACGCGCTAGTTCGTTGTTGTTTAGCAATTTGTGAGAGAAGGCCGCAGCCAGGAAAAACAAAACGCAGAGAATAGACTACACAGGGTGTTCGTCGAAAAGCCGATGCGGAGAGGCGTCGAAATAATCTTTGCCCTAACACGAAATAATCGCCGTCTACACTATTCCTGATCGAGCCCTAATAACAGTTCATTTTTACAAAGTCCCTATCTGAACGATGGCGTCGTTGGGTACCGGATTGAATTCATCAGTTTCGAATAAGAACGTTTTCATTCCCGTGACAACTCTCCATGGAAATATCCGGAACTGTCGTGGCGCTAAAACAAAATTATTAGTTTCAAGGAGGGGGGGGGGTCCATCAATCCGATCAACAATTGCGACTCTACGGCAGGGTCCGAACCCCGATACAAACGCGATTCTATTTTTCCAATTACTTGATTTTTCACGTAGTTCTCAAAATTTACATTTTCCGAATACCTAGGAACTTCAGAAACGCAGAGGAAGCTCACCCGCGAGTTCCCAGATCTAACCCACTAGGTCCGGTGCTCTGAGTACCGCAGTCACAAAGCCCAGTCCAGAGGGCCCAAGAGCGCGAATACCTTTCTATGAAGGTATCCAACAAAGGACGAGGCTTGAAAGTGGCTGTACCTGACGGCAGACAGTAGCGCAGACACCAGCACGTGCAGGCAGATTCAGAACGCACGCGTGAGCTCCATCATACATTTTTCCGACAAAGCCTAACCGTAAGCAACTATCCCAACTCACCAAGACTAACCTCCCGCTCGTCGAGGTCATCACTCCGCCACACGACATACCGAAACGAGAGACCCCATTTCTATCGGGCCTGGTTCATTTAGGGGTTTCAACTCGACATCCTCGAGGTGGGCTAGAACTCACCGTCGGGGGAACGCGACTCAGCATCCTGGAGGGGGTTCGAAACACTTCGTCAACGGGTCCCAACTCTACGACTTGGAGAAGGGTCGAAACTCAACACCGGAAGGGCCTTGGCACATCGACCTGGCAAAAGGGCTGGAACTCGTCGTCGGAGGGCTCTGACTCGACACCTGGAGGCGGATCAAGACTCAACGTCCAAGGGCTCTGACACGACATCCTAGAGACGGGTTGCAACTCAACGGGGGAAGCAACTCATCAGTCTCTCGGAGGGTCAAAACTCAACCTGGAGGGTTCTCGACTCAGCGTGCCCCCAAGGGGACCAAAACACGACTCCGAAGGGTTCCAACTCGGCTTTCTCCAGGGGGCCTTTGAGACACATCAGCCGGGGGAAATCGACTCGTCATTTTCCAAGTGGGCTGGGGCTCATCATTGGGGCTTCGACGCTTCGGCCTCTAGGAGGGTCGCGACGCAACATAAACGGGTTCTAACTCAGCTTCCTCGAAGGGGACTAAAACTCTTCGCTAACAGGCCCGCAGAAGCACTCGGCAGCGGACGTGACAAGTCGGGAGCGGACGGCAGCCCAGGAGTATTGGTCCAGGTACCACGGTCAATCTCCGGCGATATCCTCCATTCCCAGCAATTCGGAATATTTTATTGCATCCAAAACGATCGCGAACGGTGTATAGACGGCTCAGGTAATCTGAGAAGCCGCTGAAGAATGCGACCGGCGGTGCTAACACGTGTGGATCGGATGGTGGCGGGCGGCGGGCGGTAGTATGGCCGATGGCGTGTCAACACAGCAGGAGTACGGCAGCAACTAACTGGGTCGAAGTGCGGGTGCTTCACTTCATATGCACCAATTCCCCATTTCGTCGGACGTCAAGCAGGGACGATTGTTGAATGTCGATGATGGGCCAGTAAATTATGTTATAGAGCTTTGCGGGATTTACACGAATGAATTAAATAGCTAGCGACATCTTTTGATGATGCCTTGACTCTGAATATTCACATTCTCATACCTCGATTTCACGGCTTTGAATTATTTTCCTCCGGAATATTTTCGGCCCGCCAAATGCGGGTGGCTTCAGTACTTATCCTCCTAGGGACCCCAGGACATGTTGCTGGCACGGACGCAGTTCGTCAGCCTACAGTCAAGACGATGTTCGCATTCCATTGTTTTTCTTTTTAAACTTGTCAATGGTTTACTTGACTCCAAGAATTTAATGCAGAAATTGATGTTCGGGGTTCCACACGTAAATTCAAGATGCACCGAGACGTTTTACGTCCCTACTACTAATACTAATGTTCTTAAGGCTTCTCCCATATATCAAATGTGCTCCAATTATACGAGTGTCCAGGATCGAATTGACATATTCTCTTGTTCTGTTGGCCAGATCAGGTCTTGCTTTGACGGATCTGCTTCTGGCGGTGTTGAGTGATCGCGGTTCTTTTCTTGTTGTCTTTTTTTTTTCTCCTCTTCTCTCTCAGCTTGATGTGCGCCTCACTCTGTTAATGGGTATCTACCTGTTGAGTGGGAATCTCAATAATAATAATAATAATAACAATAATAAAATAAACATCTAAATATGTTTTTGAAATATGTAAATCACAGATATTCATTTCTCGAGTTGAACCAACAAAAACCATCATTTCTCTCGACATTATAACTCATTATGGAGCGAACAACCAATCAGTATCGTTCAATTTCAAATTGAGAGCCCATGAGGCTCTATATCATAACGGACAAAATAATCGAATCAAAAGGAACGATAACAAAAGTAGGTATAGAATACAGATTTCGCCACTCTCGCCATCTTTGATTTCGACACTTCGGCCATTTTGACTTCTAATATAGACGTCTTATTCAGTTGGCTTCCTGATGTTGATGCTACGCCACTTTGATCCAAATTAATGAAAATTGAAAATTGGAAAAAGAAACAAATGTTGTGCGTTTTTTTTGGTCGACTCGATATACGCAGACCAGGCGTCACTCTGGAAATGGTCTTACGGCCAAGTTTCAAGTCCGACTTACAACCGATGCAAAGTAGCGCTGTCAAACGTCAAAAAAATTTCAACTTCCACGTCGATTTACATGGTATAGGTACTTGAATATTTGAAAAAATACGGCATTTGATGAAGAAGCATTTTCTTTTGGCAGGATTGCTCTTCAGGGTTCTTGAAGTCTATCCGTCCAGAGTTCCAAAAAAATCATCCCTTAGAGGGGCTGCAGGAGCCCCCCTCAAAGTTTTGGGTGCAAGAACTTCCTACCAAATCACCGTTGATTATTGCGGTATCTACCTCAAAGGAAGAATACAACTCTATTGTGAATATTGAGAGTATTGGTTTTTTCACTTGAATCATTCGTCGCACCTGAGGAAAAAATTCTTCTCACCTGGTCCAAATAAACACTTTCCATTTTTTTCTTCATGGAAAACAATGTTGTATCGACATGTTTTGTATCATTTCCCATAAATTCGCAGTCTTCATCCATATATGAAGTATGTATATCAAAATTGCAATATTGGCATTTTACCAAAAACAGCTTACAAAAAAGTGCGCCTTTTTGTAAGGTCCCATTCAACAGCTATTCCCTATTTGCATTTTCTCTTCCTACTTGGTTAGTAATAACACATAGGTTGGATAGGCCGAAGTGTTTTCTAACTGTTTACATTGAGATTGAACCTCCAAACTTGCGTGGAACTCAAGGAATCAGGTTTTCTTTCCGACCGGCGCCCCACAGTAGAACGAAAATGACAATTTCCGGCCAAAACCCTGTAACCCTGTGAAGTTGTCAAATTTCACGTCGCGATTACAAAAAAAAAACATGAAAAAATCTCATTGATAAGTTGGAGTTGTTCTTAGGGGATGAAAATCTAAATAACCGACAAAAATCCAGAAAATTCAGATTCATATAGAATGTTATCACAGAATTGATGGAAAATATTTAAACAACCCCATCAATAATTTAGGGTTGTTTTAAGGGATAATAATCCAAATAACTGGCAAAAATTCTGAAAATTACTCAAACATTATGCGTTTCAATTCAATGGTATTTTCTTCACTTCAATTTTGTAATCCAATTCCATAAGAATCTGAAATTCCAGAATTTTTTCAGTTATTTAGATTCCCATCTCTTGAAGTAACCCCAAATTATTGATGGGATTTTTTGAAATATTTTTTTATCAATTCTGCGGTAACATTCTATATTTATTCATTTATTTATTCAATTAACTTAGTTAACGAGGTGACATTAAGCTGTTAGCTGCTCTACCATGCAACCTCGGACCTCGGAGACAGCACAAAATATCCATGGATGTAGCGGGATTCGAACCCATACAGCGCAGCCCGAGTGATGGATTGGCTTGCTATCACCTATACCACTCGGCCACCACCACTCAAATTTGCATTGGTTTTTTCACTTATTTATTAATTGAGACGCCAAATTCGGCCAATAGCAGGAACATAAGGTTGCAAAAGATCCCATAGAACTGTCAAACTGCAGGTTCCTACTCAAGAGGCTATACACTGTCATTGTCCGTGGACGGATATGGCTGCCCCAAACCTTTCTTGAAAGACAATTGAACCAGCTTCAATACGCTTTGACTGCAGTGCCGTCACAATACTCACAATTTGTATCTTGTAGAGGTACTGTATCAACCGCAGGACCTTCGAAATGCGCACTTTTGGATGCATATATTTTGGAAACTACAGGCTGATCCAAATAGAATCTTATATTTTGAAATTGAATTAGAGAAAAACCAGCTGATCAATTTTTTTTATTGTAATGTACAGAAATTCTGGGAAATTCATGTCTTGAAAATGACATTGTCCAAATGTGCCCCATTTTTCTCCTTGCACTCCTGAAAGAGAACTCTGCGACAGGTGTCTTCATAGCATAGCTTGTAATAACTGATAATGAAATCAGGCATGGGGGCCAATGGGGTTCTAGATAACACAAGAAGGCCTATACTAGAAATCTGCAAGCCATTAGAAAGCATGGAAGAGCTTATCAGACTTCCAAACGCGAGGGGGCTCAACAGAGCTTAAATAGACATTCACAAGATAAAAGAGCTCAGCAGGGCTTCTAACAACCGAATAAGGCACAAGGGAACCAATGAGGCTCAAAATAACACACGAAAGCAAAATGGGGCCTACTGGAATTCTGAAAGCCACAACAGAGCATGGGAGCTCATCAGAGCTCAAATAATAAACGACAGATGAGGACACAAGGAAGCCCGAAAAGGCTCGAAATACCACATGAAGGTACAAGGATGCTTGATAAATTACTCACAGGGCTGCTTACTAGAACTCTGGAAGCCACAGAAAAATTCATAAGGCTCAGTATGGCTTCAAAAAACATTAACGAAACAAGGGGGCCCAGCATGGCTTTGACAATGCAGTAAGGCACAAGGGAGCACAGTGAGGCTCTGGATAACACAAAAAGGTAAAATGAGGCCTATTGAAAGTTCCGTAAAGAATGCAAAGGAGTTCAGCAGGGCTTCAAAAGACATTTACGAAGCAGGGGGGCCATTAGGGCTTCCTTTTTACAACGCAATAAGGCACAAGGAGGGCACTGAGGCTCTGGATAACACAAGATTACGACAAAATAAGGCCTACTTCAATCCTAAAAGCCATAAAAAACATAAGGAAGCTTATTTGAGTTCCAAACGACAGATGAGAACGTGAGGGAGCCTGCTAGTGCTCCGAAAAACAGATGAAGGCACCACAAGGTTGCTATTACAGTTCTCGAAGTCACGAAAAAATAGAAGGGGGCTTTGCAGGGCTTCAAAAAACAATAACAAAACAAAAAGGCCCAGTATGGCTTCTAACAACGCGATAAGGCACCAATGGGAAAGGGGCAAATGGGGCTCCTGATAACATAAGAGGGTAAAATGGGGGCTAGTGAAAGTCTGGGAGCCATTGAGTATAAGGGAGCTTAATGGATCTTCAAACAACGAATTAGGTCACAAGGGGGCCGTTAGGGCTTCGAATAGCATATGAAGGCACAGGGTAGTTTAGTAAATCGCCGAAAACCATAGAAAAATGCAAGGGGACTCAATAGAGCTCTTAACATCATTGGAGGAGTAAGGGAATTATTAGGGCTACGAGCAACCCAATAATACAAGGGTGTCCAATGAGCTTTGAATACCATAAGAAGGCTAGAGGGGGCTTACTGAATTCTGAAAGTCTGAAAACAGTCTTTTTATAGCTCCAAACGACAAATTTAGACAAAAGAGGACCTAACGGGGGTTCAACAGGGCTACAGATGAGAGTGAAGAAAAGAAAGGATCCAATAGAGCTTCAAACGCCACAAAAACGCAAAATGCGAATCACTGGGATTCGGCAAAGGAAGTCAGCAGGGTTTCAAACGACATTTACTCAACAAAAGGACCAATTCAAATTCAAATGAGGCTTACTAAAGTTCTAAAAGCGAGAAAAAATGTAAGAGGGCACCTTACAGCTCCTTACGGCTTACTAGATCTCCGAAACTCACAAAACGATACATACATGCAATGGTGCCTATTAGGGCTGTTAATTGTACAAGAAAGCATAAGAAGACTCACTGGGGCTCTAAAAGCAACAAGAAAGCACAATAGGGGCTATTAAAGTTGAGGCAAAAGTCAAAAAAGTTTTTGTCCGCGCGACGAATTGTCCGTGTGACGTGTGACCAAAGGAACTGGAAGTCTCCTCTTCGAGAAATCAATTTTTCTCAAAGCACTTGAGCGACGGGCAAAGAGAGATTGGAAGTGTGGCAGGTGGCTCCATCCTGTTGAAACCAAGTGTCCTGAGTGTATCCATCAAGTTCGTGAAGAGCAGGAGTGAAAAAGTTCAAATCATTTCGACATAACGCTAGGAATTCACACCGTTACTGCGCGGCCTTGGTCGTCTTCAAAAAAGAACGGGCTGATTATTCCGGATGCTGACATAGCAGCCCAAACTGCGACCTTGAAGTTGGGGCTATGCAGAGGCCTTTGATGTTCTTGTCTAGAGTCTTTCCTACCCCAATAGCGGCAGTCCTGTTTATTGACATGGCCATTAAGGTAGAAATGGGCCTCATCGGAGAACAAGATGTTGTCGACTGCTGGAAATCGGTCCATAATTTCGTTAGCGATGAAAAGTCCATCAGCGGGGTCCGTCGGCTTCAATTCTTGCACCAGCTGAATCTTGTACGGGTGCAGGTGTAAATCTTTCTTGGGCATGCGCAATATAGACTATCTGGCAACATTTAGAGCGGCCGCGCGCTTTCGAGACGATAGCATTAGATTTTAGCGCACGGACACTCCCACTCTCTCTATATGTTTTCAGCCAGCGCTTCTCGTTGACCTTAGGCGGCCGGGGATGCGTTGATTCAACGTCGAACCAGTTCTTTTTGGACCACCCTGTACAAGAAGGAGAAATTTTCTGTAATCGGGGTTCTATTAAGCACACTTTATTCAACATATTCCGTTAACAGAGTTTACCGGCAAGAAAAGCGGACTTAATGACAGGAACGGAAAAAGTGCGCTTTTGGAAGGTTTCGCGGTTGATTCAGTACCGAATTTAACCGCTAATAACATCCAATATATGAATTGTATCGGAACTGAAAACGAAGCATATTGAAGCCGGTTCAATTGTCTTTCAATAAATGTCTTGAGCAATCATATCCGTTCACAGACAATGATAGTATAGCCTCTTGAGTGAGAACCTGCAGTTCGACGGCCAGAATTCAGCTGCTGAGAGCTTCGAGCGGTTTCTTCGATTTCCGAGTAGACTTCAGAAAGCTGTATTTCGATAACCATTTATTGCACAGTAACAGCTGTGCCATAATTTTGTTCAAAATCCAACGCTCTTTAATTTGATTTCGAGACATTTTCTTCGTGGAATCATCGTTTATGAGTTATTCAAGAAAAACGATCGATTTTCACGAAACTCGACTTCTTCATTTTTTCACCATGGTTCCGGAGGTCACACAAGGTCTTAAATTTGGATTATTCATTAAGGACGGAGTCATATTGGTGAAATAAGCGTTGCGAAATCAATCCATCTGGGTTTATTCCTTGACGGATTCTTACCATTTTGGTCTCTTTTAAAAGCTACAAGGATACTTTGGTTTGAGCCCATTGGCATTTTCGAAATCCAAAAAAAATATTTTAATTTTGACATTTGAAAAAATTATTTTTGGATTTTGGAAATGCCAATGGGCTCAACCCAAAGTACATCCTTGTAGCTTTCGAAAGAGACCAAAATGGTGAAAATCCGTCAAGGAATAAACCCAGGCGGATTGACTTCGCAACGCTTATTTTACCAATTGAACTCCGTCCTTAAGACTCCCAAGTAAACTAATACGAAACAAAATTCGATGAGACCTTTTGCACAAGAAACCTCCACTCCTTGGACTTGTTGAACGCACATGGTGGGCGTCTAACCAAAGTGTCCTCCACGTAGTAATATATCCTGAAGCCAGCCAGTAATCCTCGCAACACGATAAGTGAAATCACGCTGAGGGGGTGTGAACTATTGTATTTTTGAAACTGATCAACTTTCGGGAACATTCAGGAACAATTTTGATGGGGCACTCTCCAAGGTGTTTCTACACCGAGGCACAAAATACCACCTGTTTTTTCGACATCTGTTTATGCAGAAGTTTGATGAAAACATCTAGCGTCGAGCTGCTGACATTCAAAGCCATCACGACGGGCCGTCGAGTTGCGAGTGATGACGTCACATGCTGTTTTTGCCGGGAAAAATTTCGTTTAAAGTTGTATCCCCTTTTAGATCATTGTGAGGAATTTTTTGGCAAAACTAAATTTACTAGTAGGATACAGACCCCAAGTACTTTCTATCTTTCGATTAATAAAAAATTGTGAAAACACCCTATTGTCTCATCATTCGTCTTTGGACTGAACAGTATGTACGGCAGCCGGCAGTCCGAGGCCTTTTCTTATAGTCTCAAACTCATTCCATAATGTTCTCGAATTACCTCTTCAAAGTCCTCGAAGTTATATAACCGCGATTGTTATATAAGGACGGCGCCTCCGCCAATTGTACAGGTTCGTGGCTTGTTCTCAAGCCAGTCTCCAGCGCATATCTTAATGTAACACCATTTATTATTTAAAATCGACTAATCAACTAGGAATCCACCAAAACATTTTTTTTGACCTTATCAATTTTGAACCTATATCACATAAGGGATCACCTAATATAACATAAGGGTACAGTTGTGATATAATTTATTGGCATGGCTGCAACTATCAAATAGGCGAATTCTGGACATTTCAGGCCGCTTTCATGTCTCGATGACTTGACATTGCCCATTTGATAATTGCAGCCGTGCGTGCCAATAAATTGTATCACAACTGTACATCGACACATCGTTGGACTCAACTATCAACTAAATAATATCCTTTTGGCCTTTTGCAATTTGAAAAAAAAATGACTAGCGTTGTTCTTGTTCACAAACATCACGAACTAGGAGGATATCACGAACTGAGTTTTTGTTTGCTAAAGCTGGCAATGAAACATTCAATTTGATAACGATAACGGCCAATAACGACTTCATACCTCTTGTCGGTTTTCATGCACCCCTTTGTAAGCAGCTATATTATAGTAAATTATGCGACCCATGATAACATCAACATTTATTCTGAAATATGAATCATGCTTTAATCAAGGGGGAAAAATAAGTAACCTACCAGTAATTTTGCATCTTATTTACTCTTACTTAACCAATTACTAAACTCTCAAACAAACGGGACTAGGAAACCCCCTAAAAAGAACTACTCGGATCAAAACGGAATGTTTATGTCAAATCGAACAAAAGATTCAAAACCCAAGGACACAACCCAGGCGATTTCAACCAGCACTGGTCAGTAATTCCCGGCGATGACTTTGCTCTTCGCGTCTTTCTTCCATCCGGCTCGAAGGACCAGGCCGGTTTGTTTATCCGCGGTGGCGCTGGCTGGCAACACGAAACACTTGCCGATCGAGGAGAACAGTCGTGAATCGGTCGCCGCCTAGCGAGCGTTGGAGCTTTCGTCGACTTTGTGCCACCGGCCAACTGCGATTGACATCCAGGTAGCCGCGAGCTTTCGTGCTTCTTTTTTTCGCTGCTTGTTTTGGTCCGTCGACCGGTGAAAACGGTCAGGTCACCGCTCAGGACGGGGGACACTTGAAGCTCTAGATCGCGGAAAAATCCGTTTCTGGTAAATTTCGAAAATTTACGTGCGGTATAATTCAATGAAAGTGCTGCGCGGCCGGTTTTGCTGTCACTTAACAGGTTCGGTTTCGATTTCAGCGTTTTGTCCGGCGTTCCTCGCGCTTAGTGGTTTTGACCGAAAAGTGCAAAAAAGTGGTTTTTATTACCTACCGGGCGATTATACACAGGTAGAGGAAGTGGATGAACAGCGTTTATTTATACAATTCAAAACAAACACTAATTTCGAACGAGCAGAGCGCAGAGTAGAAATAAACCTTACGTAGGTTTTACCTGCGCCTACTGACTTAATCAAATTAAAGCACAAAACTGCTTCCGTAGCTATGAATAATATTTTGTATAAAGAATATCTTATAAAGCCTTCGCACATTTCCATTTATTTTGTTCAAAACTTTCTTATCGTTGATTATATTTATTCTATATAAACCCATTCAAAACACAACAAAATTTATTACATCACATGAACGCGGCAAATTCGGTATAGGTACAGGTATCTAATCAAACTTTCCATGGAAGTTCCGTGGAACATGCATATAATTTTGCTTCAATAATTTTATCTTATCATGGAAATAAGCAGTTGAATAACTAACTGATAATTCAAATGCCTTGACACAAATGGCGGAGGAGCTTCTTAACGGTAAAATCTATTGCCAAACACTCCCTTTCCGTCCGATAGCATATTCTGAATTTTCATATTGTGACATTGTTGCAAATGCTTTCATTTTCACATGTCTTCTCGTAACAAACGTGTAATTACGGAAAATGATAAATCCTGGTTAATTGCCATAAATTTCAAGGTTGACTGATAGAATCTAGAACCATTTAAGACTGGCTTTGCGCAAAAAATCCAAAATAAATACTCTCGTACACATTTTGCTCGTTTTTCTTGTCATTTATCATGTAACAGCTGCTGGTGTACCACACGGGACTTGTTTTTGTTTAGGTATACCCAGGTACAGTTTTCATTATGACTGTGATTATTATACAATTTGGGCTTCAAATTCGGTAGCGGCTTTGTTTTTCGGAACACCGTTAGCGATGGGCATATCAAATGGATTTTTTCTTTTATATCGCGTCGAATACCTCAGAGGTGAGGTAAGAGCTCTGTCTCGAGACGTTCCTTCAAGTTTCCGGTGACAATAATTTATGCGGCGCTGTGTAAATATCTAAATAATTTCAAGAGCTAACCGCTATGAGCATCAGTATTTAGAAAAAAAAGACGATCCTCCGTTATGCGAATATTTTTAATGCCGTCATTGTGTTCTGTCGTTGGTTTGGTGAGGAAACTGGAGCAAAAGAATCCCATCACCCACATGAACCCGAATCCGAAAATTTGCATTTTTCTCAAATCGAAGGCCGCAAGGAGGTGCCAAACTGAATTCGATCGGATTTTCTATTGTTTTGTCATCGTGGTGGGTGTCAAATCTGCATCGGTTTCAAGTGTCCCGACCTTGACGTACTTTACTCTCGTTTTTTTTTGTGATGAAGCGATTTCCTTGAGCGGTGGCCTTATGAGTAGGTTTTCACGAGTCAAAAAATATAATTTGTTATTAAACGTTTTTTTAGAGCTAAAATTTTTGGGAGCTACGCGATGTGATTGGGAAAAGTTCAAGGTCGTGATTCAGTGGCGTGCGTAGTGCAGTGCATAATGTCTCTGACATGTCGTGTCCAATATCTGAACGACATTGATCCATTTTCGTACACTACGAACTTTCCGGATCCAGCGAGGCCCCCTGTGCACACATTCAGCGTGACTTTACCCCTCATCAACCAGTTGGCTGCGGTCCATCGATTGCTGAAATCTCCACATAGGGTAAGTTGAATTTTCATCTACAAGAATCTATGATGACTTTTGGGTTTGGTCTGACAAAATTTTACCAAAGCTCTTATTTTTCACCCTTGACTTCATAATGGAAAGGTAGACCTGCTCCGTACGAGGAGTACTGTAAGTCCAACTTTTTAGGTAATGATAATGAATGAAAGATTTAGAGATTTAATTTCAAATCAAGACTGACTGGATGATTCCAACGATCGACAAAATGTTGAAACATCCTTACGTTCAAAGAGCTGTATTCTTGGGAATTATATGAAATCTACATAAAACTAGCATTTGAATTGGGAGATCTTATAGCTAGGACGGATGTAACTCGCTATTACGGCAGTCTGATTTGTTGATGAAGATTGTTACACTCCGTTACCATGGTGATCCTACTTTGGGCGGGTTTACCTATTGAAATCGAACCCTATAATACCGTATGAAATCTAAGGATATTTTCAGACCTAAACATTTTGAATGATCTTGAATACCGATGCAATCAGTTTCAAAGCTTTTTCATTAGAGTGAGCTTTGGAAAAATATTTTTGGGTTGGTATACGATGCTAATGTCATCATAGTGAGTTGGCTAGATGTGCTAGAAGTTGAAAATTTCCGGATAGTGAAAATAGGAAAATGTTAGCTTCCTTGGAGCGAAAATTTGCTGCGGTAGGTGACATTGTCTCTATTGGCTGGTGGCTGGTGGTTAATGGCAACTTCTGAAGAAAATTATGCTGAAGCGTGGCAGTACTAAAGAAAATGGAATAAAAATACCCACTGCCTAGTGGCCCCCATCTTCTAATTCTCATGGCTTAGTAGTGAGTATCACCTACTCTAGCTTATACTAAAACAGTAAGCAGGTATAAAGAAGGAGATACATATATGAAATAGACAAGTTTCATGCTGAGGAAATCTTCCAACACAGTGCATTCACGGGCTGTCTCTCGGTTGTCTCGTGCTGACCAACTCACAAATGAATGTTTATCTAAGCAAGTTTCCCAAACTCATTGGGGCCACTGAGCAGTGGGATTTTCATTCCTTTTTCTTTAGTATTCTTCAATACTGCCTTGCTTTGGCATCATTTTCTTCAGTGGCCACCACTAACCTAACCCAGCTCAGCGAAAAGTCACCAGCTAGTAGAGATAATACCATATCACTAGGACGATGTCACTTATCGACCGCAGCAAATTTTCATCCCAAGGAAATTCACCATACGGAAACTCAAAAATTTTTATTCACGCGTACTCGCGTACATCACGTCGTGATGACGAATGACAACAAACTGTCACGTTACATACCACATCTAGGCAACTAGCTGGGACTGTACGTGAAACGCTAATTTTTGTTACTCATAAATATCAAGATTTTTAGATACTGCAAAGATTTTCAAAATTCTGAATGGTTATATTGAAATTATTCCATAAAATTATATTGGACAACTCCCAGGCAAAGTTGTGGTGTGGTTGATGAAATGGTCGCTGTTTAAAAATCTACCCATCGACTGTAGTTATTCTGCCCTAGGGGCCCAGTTTCCCTTAGAATGTGTTAGTTTTTGTTAGGAACTCTAAGGAATTTGTTATGGACATCTCGGGAATTTTTCAACATTGTTTCTCAAATTTTTACCAGTACATATTCAGTTATTTCTGCCATCATTGTATGTCCTCGTTAAAACTCCTGGATTTTGGCAAAGTTGGCAAGTAACATCTTCTGGGTTCCCAACCTCATGATAAATAAATAAGTAAATAAAACAATACATTTTTTTTTACTAACCCACTTGTACACAATAACAAAAAAAAACTAAACTAACTAATAAGGGTCAATCACAAGCGAACTATTTGATTCCTCTCTCTGAAGCCCACAGCCCAGAAAGAGGTCTGATCTTCCATGATTCCCCTGAATAAAAATGAATGAAAATGAGGTGTATTATCGCTACATTGAGGATTTTCACGAAGGGATCCGAGTGTAAATCGAGATGTGAGCGATAATATATCGAACCTAGAGGTGTATTTGTTAAGACAATTGACCGAACCACACTGAAAATCTTCCTGAATAAGTGAAAACTGTTTGAATGTTTAAGGTTGGTCATTCTGGAGGGGTGCTTTCACCAATGACCTTAGTGGTAATACACTTATACGGCCTACTGTTTTAAGGAGTGAGGTGAATTTCCATCTATAGTATCGCAAGAACAAAAAGTAAAAAATCTGTTGTGGGGCGACACAAAACTTTCCCGGCGGTATCCAGAGACGTCAGTAATGATTTTGATCGAAGTGTCCCTTCGGGAGGGGGCGATTCGATTTGGAAATTGATGAAAAAATTCTATTTAGTCGAGCGTTTAGCGAGCATCCTGCATCCATTGTTGAGCGGACAGAAAAAATGACAGGTTAGGTCAGTTTTCCAAGGTGATGAAATGATCAAAAAGGTAGAACTAGGTAGCTAACTGCTGTGATATCTCAAAAATGCAATGCTGGTTCCTTATTGAAATTTTTGTTCCTACTTTAGATATGATGATGAAATTACAAAAACTTGATTGAAAACTTTCACTGCATCTGTGTGTCAAATTTCAATTCTATATTTTCAATTTAGAGCTTGGGCAGACAAACCCAGACCCAATGTGCCACCTGAGGGCTTCCGATCAAAATCATCCACCCAAAGTCTAATCAGAACATTCCAGGCTGAACTTAGGCCTCCGTACCTGATTTCGATTTGATCGGATCAATAATTCGGTAATTATCGTGACAGAACCGCTTAATTTGTACGATCGCATGAGTGGTTTTATATTTTCAGGAAGAAAATTTCCGGGAAATTGGAGAGAAATTAATGGAAAATGTTCAAGAACCAGTTATCTATTCTCTAAAAAAAACAATTCCGAGAAATCTGTTCACTGAATAAAAAGTTGGAAAATTTGCAGTTTTTCCAGAGAGGAAAACTCGGCAACTGTTGATCCGATTTCGAAAATTTTTCCTCCAAAAATTAGCTCAATCTTTTCTCTAACTTTTATTCACAGCATGTCTGCACCTAAAATTAATATTTCGTGGGGCCTACCGCATGTAGAAGTTTGCATTGCGTTTTTCTCAAATTCACGGAATGTGCAAATTTCATTTTGAAAAAATTACAGTCGGAAAACCGAAACCGTGTCAACTCTGAAAATAGACCTGCACGACGCTCAATACAATCTACTTTCGATATCAGTTGAAATTTCCAAAAAAAAGTCGATCCCCGAGCAAGAATAAATTTTTGAGTGGAGTCCTGCTACAAAAGCGAGTCGTGCTGGTCGAAACACCGGCGAGAGCCCCTCCTGAGTGGCAACGGCCAGGAGAAATTTCGAAAATTCATTACGCTCAACTGGAGAATGGTGGAAAACTGCAACTGCGGCCTCAATTTGACTCTTTTGTTGTGTTGCTTCCTGTCAAATCTGGTTCCAATCCATCAGATAGATTTTGAATAATTAATTGGTAAAGTTTTGAACTTACACACACAGACAGACATCATTCTGAAAATGGTCTTAATCGTCTTGGGGGACCTCAAAACGGATATATCCGGTGAAATCTCAAAACTTTTTTTCTGCACGATTACAATACTTTCCCTCCGTGTTCGTGGGTGGGCCGGGAAAGTAAAACAAAACAAAATTGAGCATATTAAATACTCAACTGTAAGAAACATTTAATCAAGAAAACCTTGCAACTTTAAGCTAATATTGCCAATTTGTATTTATTTGCAATTGGATAATTTGGTGCTAGTTTGATAAATGAACTTCTTTCTTAGCTCGGTTTTTAGAATAACCCGTTGTTTTGACATTGTTTAACATTCTTACCCATTCATAAAACATGGTACCTATACATTTCTGAAAAAAATGCAACCCATATTGGTTCAGTGAATTCTAGCATATGTTGTCCAAAAATCAGTGTCCAGTATTGTTGCCATTGCAACTTGAGAAAATTCTTGAGTTTTTAAGGCAACTCAGGTGCCATACCGCATCATGTGTGCTTGCCAAATAATTGGTAAAATACTCGACTGACAATTGAGCAAAAATTTTGCGAGCTCATCACAATGTTGGCACAAATTTTTCAATTCCCAAGATACAAATTTAAAAAAAAACATCAGTTTTAGCTAATGTTGCCAATTTCAATTTATAACTTTTTCGCAATTTTTCCCTGAAAATTTTGTCAACTTGATACATAGAAAAAGTAGCTATCAGTAGAATAACAGCATTATAAGGCATTATTGCCAACTGAATCTGAAAACATGCGTATTTGACAAAAGTATTAGCTATTTGATTTTTTTTTGTGGAAAACTACAAATCTTGGACAATTCTGCCATTGTTGCCTTTATTTTTGGCAACTAATTTAAAAAGAATCACTAGTAGCCGATTGATAGTTACCCAAAATGTTATTATTAAGGTTATTATCTACCTAATTTGGAATATTGTTAAAAATCTTATATGTAAAAAATGCAATACTGTGAGTGCGAGAGCTCATACAAACAGCTTGCCCAAGTTTAACAGACAGAGAACTCAGTTACTGCAATTTCAGGAAGACTCAAGCAATGGTAACAAAAAACTAGTGTTATCAACACGTTAGAATTCGTGATCACCATCAGTCCTTATTCACACGGTTTTTCCTGCTCTGCGCTGAGATTCACATGAACTTGTAGTAATCATTGTTTTAACTGTTTGCTATGGTGCAAAGATAGCGTCGGAAATGTGATAAATAGGTTCTTATTGGGTAATTAGCCGTGTTTTTACGTCCGTTGAACAGTATCTCTGCCTAATGACTGTAGGCATACGGCTCCAAGAATCCTCCCGTCCAGCCTCCTCTTTCGAGCCATAAGCTGTTATTGTTCCTTTATTTTTCTGTGCGAACTTTCGTTTTTGTGCTCTGTCACGAATTCCATGATGAAGAGCTCCTCTTTGCGGATTGCAAATGAGAAAGATCTCTTTCCACAAGAAGAAGAAGACGCCGGCATCACTTTGGCCAATTGCATTTGCAGTAAATCACTTGCGCGAAGAAATCCTCGCAATAAATACTCGAAATGCCCGACGACGACCGACGTAATCGGGATAATTTCGTAAGGACCGCAAGAATGCAAAGCCGTCGTGGATTTTTTTCAGCCAACCGTGAACTTGGCTCTCCGAAAGCTTGTAATGCATTATAAAAGAAGAAAGCCCCGCTCGTAAATCTTTGGCTTAATATAATCGGCTTTCGAACGTTGCAACTGCGATATTGATAAATACAAAAAAATCTGCATCACAGCAGCGCAGGATTATGAGAATATAAAATTAAAATTATCGTTCAGTTTTAGGGCTTCAACTCGCGGGCTTCAATAACTCTTTATCGCTTTTGTGCAGCCGCCAAGTCGAAGAAAATGAAGCCGAAAAAGCATCTTTGTTTCGAAGTGCAGTTCTGTTTTCACCCATCCATATAAATTTCTTCTATGGGCGATAAATAGAAATTTTTAGGCAGTTTTACTTCTGTTGGTAGAAGAAGATGTATTATAGTGCGGTTCGATTTCAAAGCAGAGTTGTAACGGGTGGAAGTGCGGGCCACCGTGGGTGGCAACGATCGACAAATCAAAGCGACGGATTTGCCAAGTTGCGTTTATGCTTTTTTTTGTAAACTTCTCTTGTTCGAAGACCAGCAAAAATATGTTCAAAATTCAATTTGGTTTTCTCCTCAAATATTGTATTTTTATTTTATAAAAGGGACAGCTTCAGACTTATTCTTTTTATCTAAGATATGAAAGGTTTCCAGAAGATGTGATGACTCACCGAACATTAGATACCATATTTTATGCCATCCAGAGCACATTCCATTCCCTCATTCTATTATGGACCTATTATTTAAGCAAAGTGATTTATCGTACAGTTCCGTCTTTATCTCGACCCGGCATTCCCTTACCTGTGCCAGGTGAAGCTTTAGGTAAACACTAAACATGGAAAGACGAAGAAAATTTCACTGCCTCAATCATCCATCAGTATCATTTATTGACTCTTGACTGGCAAAAAGACCCTCACCCACATCAGAGATTTCCTAGAGACAAAGAAAAACAACTAGAATAATAATAACAACAATAATACTGTAGCCAACTTTGGATGAGATACTCTTAAATTTCAATAATTTCTGAAAACTATTAGGAAAAACGGGATTTTATGGAGAATATATAAATGTTCTGATTATTTTTGCTCTTGGTTCCTGAGAAATGTCTGATGTGGGTTAGAGTCTTATGCCAGTCAAGCGTCGACATTTTACTTATATTTACTTATACATATTAATAGGTACGCTGCTGGTATACGCACTCACTTGAGTATACCTATTCAAGAAAAAAATTACACAATAACCCACGGAATTTGCTCAAGAACAGCTATCATCTCACGTTTTGCCATTTATCACGTTTACAACCAATATTTACAACAAACAATCAATATTGACATGAGCTACTGACCAAACAGTTTTCAATGTTACGCATTTTCTGCACAATTTGAAATTACTTGGAAACAACAATCAACAAAAGGAACCGTAATAATACAACAAAATGACACATTGTGCTCACCATCGTCTCGAGAAAAAGAGCTTGTGGCATGGTGGTTAGCGCATCCGATTAGCATTTTATGGATCGCGGGTTCGATTCCCACCTGTGGCGGGTAATTTTCGTCCCGTGAACAAGTAGGTACCTTGATTTACTTGAGATGTTTGCTGATGGTACCGACCTAATGGAATGTTGGTTGTCGTTCAAGATCTCTACCCTTTGTTGGGTTGGGACACTAAGGAGTTCGGGAACATTTCCGGTATAGTGTAAGAAAGCATTCACCGGCGTCGGTGATTGGCTCTGGTAGCGGAAAAGACCGATGTTGAATAAACTGAGCCAAAATTAAACCGGAACGACCACCTCGAAATTTTGCCACGGTTCAAGTAAGAATATCTCGAGGAAAAATTTGCTAGATTTTGAAGATCTTTGTGTTACTTGATAGAGTAATCTTTTGACTACAAGATACTATCTTAGCTCACCTGGTTGGCGACCTTATGTATAGACAATACAAATAGAAAAGACCATAGTCGTCACGGATTTTTACGGCTGCGTAGGAACCAGGCGAGTCCATCATTCAAAAAAAGGTTGGCTGATTTTTGATGCCCTAATATCCGTGACGACGGTGGTGATAACATATGGTCTTCTCTATCTGTATTGTCTATACAATATACAGAGTGACAAATGAAAATCTGACTTTAGCAAGGTTGCATCATTTTTAGAAAACAAGTACCATAATTTTTTTGCTACGTTTTTGAAAAGCACGTGTCAATATCTTGGAATGGTTTTGGACTTTTGATCGTTTTGTGCTCGTCAGAACTCCTTCCGATCCGCTGCAAAGCTGGTTTCAGAAGTTGCTTGCATAATCCATTCCAAGCTTAAAAAAACACAGCTTGCCATGAAAAATTTGAGTTTTGTTGGTGTCCCTGATTTTTGATGTTTATTGTCATCTTGATACAAGGGACTTACGTACTTACGTTACGTTGAAATTTGTGTCCGTATGACATGAAACCTTCACCTGAACTACGCTGGGTTGTCAAATTGTCATACAGGAGATGCGTCGCCGGCAGGGGCCCTATTTCTAGGAAGGATGTGATCCGTTCACATGCGAAGTTGCTAGGCAACCAGGGCTGTGATTGGCTGCGCCGCGATCGCCCGGTGATCTCTCCCTTCTAGAAATAAGGCTTCAGGTCGCAGGTTTGCTCACTGACCTCAGCCGCTTTCTTTCGGCCAGGATCACAGATCATAATCCTGGAACAGAGAGTGAATAAACGTTCCTAGTTCTTACAGGGTGCAACGAGCTCAGGCCGCGGGATCACTTGCGATAAAATCACACCCCGCCGCTAAAACTCTGTGACCTTCTCGGTAATTTTTTTAACTGTATATTCTTCCTGTTGCAGCTCTCAACACTTCTCACTATCAAAATAACTTGCCGAACGGCGTTTTCAAGACAAAAAAGAATGAGAATAATGTGTCAATGTCAAAATCTTACCTAACAATTAAATTAAAACGGCAATCCAGCAGAGCAAAAATCACTTTGACAAATTTGAATAATATCATCTTGACTTTTTCAATATTATATATTAACTTATCAGATTGTCCAATTTGAAGGAAAAATACCATAGGCCACTGTGATTTTTTTAAGTTTGGAATGAATAATATGTAGCGTGGCTGCATCCTATGACAAATAGCTGTTGCTATGGACGCCTCTTCATATTCTCACTCAACGCACTGCCACTGACACAGACTCGCAAAAAAATTAATAAAAGTGGGATCCCATACGTGAACATTTGCAAAATAAATCGGTTATGTATATTGTTAGATTTAAAAATAGTCGGATTGTGATAATTAGATTGTTGAAAAAATCGGCGACTTTGTCAAATTTGAATTGACAACTCAGATCTGTCAAAAGTCAGTTTGTACATACAGGGTGGCCCAACGAAAACAGAACAGAGGGGCTTCGGGCATTTCACCTCATTTTTTTGGAAAAAGCTCGAACCGGTCGATTTTTATATTGAGGGGGACATCTGAAACATACATTGGCGGATTTCTATCTTTAGCCCCCTCACCCCCACCCATCCCAACTTCGAAGTTTCAAATGACACTACCCACTTTACGATACATCAAATTGAAGAGAATTAAATTCTCTTTCTGAAAACAATATTTCTACAATTTTCAACCCACGCCCCTTCTTCCTAAAATTGTCAGAGTTTCCAATGTAATATTTTCGATCTTTCAATTCTCTTCAGTATAGTCAACGTCATCCTGCACAGCATCGAGGGAGAAAATTTTCTGTGTAAAAAGTGCCACCCAAATTCACTACTTCACTCCCCCACCTCAACTTCAGAATCTAAAATGACACTACCTACTTTTTGATACATCAAATCGAAAAGAATTGAATTCTCTTACTAAATAAAAAAACTTCAGAATTTTCAAAAAGCCCCCTTTTCTCCTAAAATACTCCGAATATTCAATTTATTAGGAGAGGGGTTGAAAAATCCAAAAACATTGTTCTCAGAAAAAGAAATCAATTTCCTTCCATTCGATGTATCACAAAGTAGTTGGTGTCTGTTAAGCTTTGAATTTGGGGTGGGGGAGAGGAAAGGGGTAAATTTAGGCAACATTTTTCTCCACCGAAAATGTTCTCCTTAGATGCTATTTAGGATGACGCTGAATTAATTGAAGAGAATTGAGGGGTCGAGGATATAAAATGGGACAGTCAGAGAAATTTAGGAAGATGGGGGGTGGGGTTGAAAATTTTGGAAATATTTTTTTCAGAATAAGAATTTGATTCTCTTTGATTTGATGTACCGCAAAGTAGATGATGTCATTTGAAATTCTAAAGTTGAGGTGGGTAGGGGTGAGGGGGCTGAAGATAGAAATTTGCCAATGTATGTTTCAGATGTCCCCCTTGATACAAAAATCGACCTGTCTGAGCTTTTTTCGGAAAAATGATGTGAAATGCCCAAAAAACCCCCTGTTCTGTTTTCGTTGGGCCACCCTGTAATACGATTTCAACATGGATGTAGGGCGGGCGCGATCGATGACGTTAACAGTGATACTTAGTTGAAAGTTGAAAAAGCTTTGGAAGCGGTCATGGTGTGGTTTGTTGTTGTTTGTTGTTGTTGCTTGAAGTTGTTTTCCGCGACTTAACTTACGACGCTCGGTTATTTGCGACTTCTCTATTCGTCCAAAACTATCAAGAGCGCGAAAAAATTGTATAAGTGACCATACATTGTGCGTTTGAGAGCAACGTAAAAAGTCGTGGCAAAAAGAAGTATATAGGCGATTGACCTTATTGGGGAAAATGGCCGTTTCGTAGAGGAAGTTTTAGGGAATTAATTGTCAGAGGAAGTGTAAGTTGCCGCAGGCAACGTCGGCTGTGACGTCAACTAGTGGCATGTCAAAAGTCAAAACTGTCACTTTGCTGTCTTGTGCAGTCCACTACAAGCAAACTTTTGTTTCTTGAACCCTTGGGACCCCGTAGGTTCTTTATTGGGCCCCATGTCGATGGCCAGCGTCGTCGCAGACCTTTCTTTAAATCATCCATAGTTTCCGCCTAAGGAAGAGCAACAGACTCTGTCACATCCGCACGGAGGAAAACACAAGCCCGTCGACCAGTCTTGTAACAAGCCATCCTGCCAGCCAAAAAAAAATCACCTCGGGCTGGCCGTGCAGAGTCAACCACCACCTACCTTTTTTCCTCGCTCTTTTCTAAAGATTTTCTGCTTGGACTTCAGCTGGAGATTCGCATTTTTCATTCTAATAAGCTCGCCGTAGCTAACTTGGTGTTCGGGACGTAAACGTTGTCTTTTTATTCACCGCAATGCAGTGCATTGCTCTGGGGGCCGTAGTCTTTCAGCTGCGCACCTCTGGAGCTAGATCTACTACAAGTCTGCTAAATACGCGAACCATAACATGAAATAAGAGACACAAATGCAAACCCCTTTCCACATTATTTCTACTTGTCAAATTTCCATGTCAATAATGTGGGTATTGCAGGTATCCACTAGTGCCCACCTAGGCTACTAGACGTCTAGTTTGTGTTCGTCTCAAAAAATTCCTCTACGATCAAGTACCGAGCTCTACACCAGGTGGCGTTTTTGAAATGTAAATCGCCTATTGCGTCGTGCCTAACATCAATTGAGGCAACAGCTCATCTTATGCTCTTGTTTCTTGTCAGTTCCCTCGAAATCTTCGTCTTGAAAACAACTCCATTGATAATGATGAACTTTTCAAATAATTCGAAAAATGTAAAAAGTCACAGCTGTCAAACCCGCCAAATGTCATATGTCAGCCCGACCAATCATACGATATGCCCACGTCGATGTCAAAAATCAATGCAAAGAAGTGACGTTTTCTTAATTGAAGTCCTCAATTGTTAAAGATTTGTTATTGTTGTTGGCCCTTCAAATTTGACAGTCAACAATTGAAATTTTGCGAATATTCTCAGGTTCAACAGAATTTTTAGAAGTCTTCTGTTATGAAAAACGTCATTTTAGAACAATGCTAATCGCTATATTAGGCAAAGCCCAAGGTTGCTCGGCGATGTGTTTACCTGGACTCATTAAAAAAAAGCTTTTCAAAACAAACACCGCGGACCAAAGTAGTTCGGCACTTGACCAACTCCCTAGATGGTGGTGTTTATTCAAGGTTCAAGAGCAAAGCTTGAAATGCCCGATGGGTGATAAAAAATAGAAAGAGAGTGTGTGTGTGTATGTTTAGTAGGTACTATACTATGATGACATGTGTGCGGAGCTTTTATTGGCCATATTTTCGCAAATAACGGACCCTCTCCCCGTCGAAAGCGAATTCACAGTTATTCCCCACGCATGGGTGTTTATTAATTTATACCCATTGCGCTTTTAAATTTGGGAAGTTAAGTGGGTATGTATGCCCATCCATCTCAGCTGTATGGCATCCAAAGTGTAGGCAGCTTCTCAGTTCCCTCTGCCACTAGCAATTATGTTTTTATGGATATGCCCGCGGGGTGCTCCACCCCTGGTTGATCGTTGATCTCGACGGCGTGTGTCGCAGCTGCCAGATGCGACCTACCCCAACAGTTAGTACAGGTCTTTGTTCGCTCCGTCGCTGCTAGTCCCGTGGGTCAGGTGCCGTGCAGGTCCGTATTTAACTTCAACCACAACTTCTGCCTCTCGTCGGCACGTTGGCATCGCTTAAGATTTATTCGATTCATTTTCGAAATTTCAAGGAGTTCACCCAGTCCTTCATACGTGCGTACTTAGTAGAATTTCTCTTTTTAAAGTCGATGACGCCAAGTTGCGGCGGTGCAAATTGACAAAAAAAGTGGCCTGGTGGGCTGAAACAGGTTGTTTTGTGTTTTGTGCCGTTGCCATGGCAATCCGACGCAGTTCCGACGCAATACGCCCGCGCATGCAAGTGTAGCGTAAGTCCGGTCACTATGGTAACATAACACATTCCGACGCTGTGATTGGCTTATCGATGCCGTAAGTGAGTGGCGCAAGTTGCGTCGCTGACTTGAAGTCCAGTCCTGAGACTAATTGTGTCAAGAAAACACTTATGCAACCTCGCGCGACAAACTTAATGAACTATTGAAAGTTTTTCGAATCCTTGAATTTGCAAACACAAAACCTGGAGATAGCAAGACCTAGAGATAGCAAGACCTATTTGTTCACACACCGTAACGCAATCAGAGCATATAAAAGGTTGACCCTCCACTCCAGGTTGGGTATATTGAGACGATAAAGCAGCAATTAAGCGCAACGCCCAGGAGACGATAAGCTGCGAGCAATTTAGCATAATACTCGCGATACCTATTCAGCACCTAATTAATTATTCAAATATCATACATACGATGTATAAATCACTTGTATTTGAGCGAAAAAAGCGACAAAAAAGTTCTTATTTTTTTTCAAACCGTCTGTAGGTACATTAGATTAGACTAAACAGCAATTATTGTGGCCTGCACGCGACGTTTTCTGTTCAATTGAACGTGCTCGTGTCTTTGTTTTAATTTGACATAATGAGATGTTCGACTCATACACCTGCGATTAACATGTCACACTATACGTGAGGCATTAATTCACACGCGGTTTCATGCCTAATTGGCTCGTGGAGCTCAGCGAGGGAGAACCTGAATTTTGAACACACAGAAATCCTATATTCAAGGAAAAGCCAACAACAAAACAAACAATAAAAATAGTACTCCACTCTTCTACAGGATGGTTCATCATTCGCGTACACGGGATCCAGTAGGTAGGTAAGTAAAGCTCCAACTCCAGTAAAGGAGTCATCGGGAGACAGAAAAAAGGTAAAAATCTGTTGTACAGCTTTGCTGCCTACAGCTTTTACCCGACAAGTATCCACGGATATAAGTATGTATCTGTCACCAGTTGCAGGAGTCATGCAGCTGTCAAAATTGCTTCCAAAACGTAAAAACTCAAAAGATGTAAAAGACTTCGCAAAAGGTCTCTGTAGAGTATAAAACTTGAATAAGTATTTTTTGTCAGAAGAGTTTCTTCTTAAAAAATGTCAGAGCCTGATTTAATAATAATTGCAAAAATTGTGTAATATCAAATACAAACTTGCGTCTATATCCCATACACTTCCTATTTTCGGTAGAATGACTTTTTGCACTATTTTGGAGCAAAAATAAAGTGACAAGCTGGAGTGCTGGGAGAATACGGCCGATGGCCGCCGATAGTTTCGCTCCACAACTTTGCAGGTGCCATCAGCCGTAGCCGTAGCCCCCCAGCTTGTCACTTTATATTTGCTCCAAAAAGTCATTCCACTGAAAATAGAAAGTGTATGGGATATACAACTATCAAAATCAGAAAACATCGTTTGAGAAGTCTCAGGGGGCTGCAGGACTTGAAAATCGCTCACTCATACGCAATTAATGGTGAGTTTCTTTTTAGTATGATCAGTTTTTTTTTATATTTTGTTCTTGCGATGCTATAGATGACTTTCGTTTTCTTCAAGGGGATCATGGAAGATCAGACCTCTCTCTGTACTTTGGGTTTCAGAGAGAGGGATTGAATGGTTCAAAATGATGTGAATGATGAATGATCCTAGTATTAGAGCTCTAACTTCATTCTTCAAGGAGTTAAACTGCAAAAATTTATAAGCAGACGGACAAACCAGCTACAACAGAGCACGCTCTTCCAAACTCCGTCAAAACATCTTTGTCGTAAATTCTTCCAGTTATGGAGAACTTTATTGATTAATTTTGTTACTAATTCAAAACGGAACATTTTCAAGTGGATTCACACTTCTTGCTCAATCCAATATTGAACATTAAACACAAAAATGGTAACGATTTTTTTTTATATTTTTTCAAACTCCGTAATGAATCCTTTACAACGTATTGGATGGAGCCCGTGGACACAAAAACTCGAACCACCCTGTATACTAGCACCACCTCAATCAGTCACCACATCAAGTTCCCTTTTATCTCTAATGGTTTCCCCCTTTTTGTTGTCGCAGAGCTCAAAGAAAAGTTTCTTCAAGGGCGTGCGCGAGCTACAGTTGATGCTGCAATTATTCACTTCAACTTGAACTTGTGTGTTTGTGTGCATACAGTCATTTTATATAATCCGTAATCCAAGCACCACACATACCTAAGCACCGCAAATGAACAATGGCAGATTATTAATTATAACCTGGCGTGGGAGTCCGCGGACTATCTTGTTGTGTACCTGTGCAACACAATCACACACATACACACAAAACTAAGAAGAGCGAGCACAATGACTTCTCTTCTTCTCCTCTTCTCGAGCTGCTGGTGCTTCTTAGAAGAAGTCTCATCGTGTTTCCCTTCAAAGTCGACTACTACTATACACTACTACAACACCCAAGAGTTCCGATGACCCCACCAGCACACAACCCATTATTTATAGATGCAACAAGTACATGGCGCATTAAATCTATTCAACAAAGAAAAATTTGACACAATAAGATTGGAACAAACGGCTCATTGTTTCGAACAATACTGTACAAAAATGTGCGTGCTTTCGTTTTCTTGCGCCTTATACCGAAGTCAGGTCTGGCTCGAACAGAAATGTTACTTTTATTCTTACATGCTCTTCAGTATTTGATTAATTGATTGGTACTAGGTAGTGTGAATGGTCAAAAACTGAATTTTCAATACTAATAATAATAGTAATCCATATATTTCGACAAAGTCTACAAAGTATTATATAAATTATAAGTATTTTTACCTAAAGAGGTGTAAAGCCGTTAAAAAAAGATTCATCGGGGTTGGGTCGGCTCCTGGTGATTTCAAAGAAGCTAAGAACAATTCTCTTGGAGTTGCCGGACTCGGTAAGCAGATGCACATCACCACAATTATCACCACAATCACTCTGGATTGGTGACCAGAGAAAGACAACGTGGTTGGCAGATCTGGAGTGGAAGGGTGTGCAGGCGGATTGATCTTTTCTTATCTTATTGGAGTGCTCCTGAATCCTGGTGGTTAAGCTCCGTTCAGGTTCACCCACGTAGACGGCATAACAACTCAAGCTGATAGACTCCGGAATGTTGGAAATACGGAATAGGGCCTCTAGAACGGCATAAAAATGTTTCAACGAACTGTTTAGCGGTGGAAGAGACACGTGAAATAACGTGGACGATGTGGTAGCTCTTTTCAAGGGTAGCGAGCAGCATTTGACTCACTTTACTTGACTTTTGAATTCCATACTCAAGAAGATCTGATTCATGGTTAAGTAATAGACTCAGTAGCACCTTCCCTTACCTTGATTCGAATATTACAAGACATCTGCACAACCTCACAATCTTCTCTACAGAAAACCTACCTGTGCTGACACCGTGTTCCATTTCACTTCGTGCCAGCTCTCGGGTCGAAACTTGTGGCTTTTCATTTGTACTTCCACCGTCTTTTTACTGCGCTGCTTGACCCTCCCGATTTTAGTCGTGAGTTCAATACCATTTTGCAAAAAGTCTGCAACAATGGCGTCTCTCAGAGCCTGATCTTCTCATCATCTCTTCTCATCATCCCCCTGCCGCTTACAGATCTCTTTATTTGGCCATCCGTCCACCGTTTTAGCCACTTCTTAGTTGATAACGAGGTCTCTCTCTGTTCCACTACGAACAATTCACTATCATACTTCTTGTGCCGTTCTAAAGATCCTATTTGACGTCCACCTCTCCAACATTCTGGAGTCTATATAAGCTTGAATGAATGCTCTGACTGTAAGTAGTGCCGTCTACATGGGTGAAACTGGACGGAACTTCACCACCAGGACTCGAGAGCACTCCAATGATACTAGAAAAAATCTATCCACCTTCACACTCTTTAAATCTAGACTCACGACCACATTGTCTTTTTTGTTCACCAATTCAGAGTGTTTTGCGGTGATCCGGTGATGTGCGTGCCCTGCTTATTAAAGGGGTCGAAATTTTTCCAAACAAATAGAACTGTAGTGCTGACTTGAAGAAAATCAATTAATTTTATTTCACATTGAACTTTTTCTCTCCATGGTCGCCCTCCTGAATTAACCATTCCAACCCTCACTTAAAAAGTGGTCGATGATTACCAGTATTTAATGAGAGTGTGAGTTTCAACATTTACTAGGCGATGTCTTTTTGTCGAGGAAACATTGTCATTATACAGTAAGGGGCAAAAGTATGGAACAAATTAATTGAAAAATTCGCATTTTTTTTTTCCTTGAAAAATTCCTCTTCCCTTTGATGTAAAATTTTTATGTTTACCGCCATTTTTGTGAAAGCTGCGACGTCATCAGCCACATTTTCAAATTGAGCCTCCCTCGTTTTTTTTTGCATATTTGAGTAGATTATGAGATTCTGATTTAAGCAATATGCACACGTACACCTTTTAAATTGATGGTTTTCGAGATAATAGTTATTAAAGGTGGCAAATTTCTAGTTTTTTATTAATGATGTTTTGACAAAATAAAAACGTTTTTATCGCAAAATTGTTCATAAAATCTCTCAAAATTTTTCACCCCAAAGTCAAGCTTTTCTAGTCGCCCTTTGAACCCTTTAGTCTTTAGTCTTCCCTTTAAGTCACTATGCGTCACCTGTCCGTACTCTTTTAAGCACCTGTTTTCCTGAAAGGTGGATTGGCAGACGAGGACCGATAGAGTGGCCTGATGCAAGATCTCTTTGGATCTCACTCCCCTCGATTATTTCTTATAGGGGATACCTCAAATCAAAAGTCTACATCAACAGACCACGGAATTTGGAAGACTTGAAAGATTAAATTCGTGAGGAATGTCGCTTGATCAGTGTAGAATTTATCCAAAATGTTATCCGAGAATTCTCGGACAGGCTTGCGTACTGTCAAGATACGAACCGGTGGCAGTTTGAGCATTTGATCCATTGAAAGGAGTTCCAAATCAGTTTTCCTGAAAATGAAGAATCAATTTTCTAGAAATACAGGTCGATTTTTATTTCGAAGGGAACATCTAGGATATACATACATTGCCAAATTTTCATCTTCAACCCCTTCGCCTCCCAATTAAGAGAATTTTTGAAGAGGGTTGAAGGGAGATTCAGAAAACTTGAAATAATTTTACACAGAAAGAGAATTTTCTTACATTCAATTTGATGTATCACAACATAGCTGGTGCCATTTGCAATTCTTAAGTAAGGTAGGGTGAGGGCGAAGGGGTTGAAGTTGAAAATTTGACAATGTATGTCCTAGATGTCCTCCTCAAAATAAAAATCGACCTGTTTCGGCGTTTTCCTGGGAAAAATTTTGGCGGCAAGAAATCTGGGTGGGTCCTTTTCATAAAATCCCCCTGTATACAGTATATTCCGAAGTAAAGAGTGATTGATCAAATTTCTTCTTAAAGTAGGCCTCGGTCTCCTTGGTAGCCATGTTTTTCTGCCAGATTTTCAAGAATCATAAGCGACTTGAGAAATTTATTCGATCACTCGTTAAAGTTACATTTTATTTATTATTGGAACCACTTTTTTACAACTTTTTTCATGATAAATCATCCGTATGTGATTATCACTATCCAAAATATGTCCACTAATGACGTTGCTGTCCTGAATTGAAGCGCCTAGGTATTTAATAATAATAATGAATGCTTTTATTGTTATGGAACAGATTCAATAGGTACAAGATCGCCAATAATATATATTTATTGCCAAAACAAAACGCAATAATTCCATAATATATTTATTATATTTATTTTATATTATTAATATTTAATTCCAGGCTTGACAATAATGCTTCATCTGCAAGTCTATGCAGGAAGTATTCTTGCCTTACCTACAATCTACATTAGGTTTTGCAATACAAGTAATTCCAAGTAACTTGGAAAAAGCTTGACATCAAGCTAAGTAGTAAAGTAGTAAATTGGAAAAATCAAATAGAGTCCAGGATTAGTTGCTTTGTGGAAATCTCTGTTTTTCAAGTCAAGTCAACATTTTCTTTTGAAGCGCTTCCCCGAGTTGCTCTGGACTCCGAAGGAGGTGCATTTTGAGACACTCTGTATGTTTGCATCAAATTCTCTTTATCTGAGTGTGTATTCATTAGTGAATGACAGATATTTTTCCAATAATAAAAAGGTTTTCGAATGTCATTAATCCCGGATTCGGAAAAATAAAAAAAAGTCCATCAAAAACTGTCGCGCTCCACTTAGATAGGTACCCAACCCAACCTATAGCTTTTCCTAATCAATGAGCTCGGAATTGAATTTTATCTGCGATTTTATAGCTTCGCGAACTGCAAAATCACACTATGGTAAAGCAAACCTCGCCTAGCACCGTTGAAAAAATTAGGCGAGGGTCATAAAACTTGCAAGTATTTTAACAAGCACAACATCGCTCATTGGAAAAGTTGTTACTCTAGCTGGTTGTTATTCACTTGTCAATAATCAGATGGAAGCAGAAAAACTTTCGAGGCCTTTCGCCTATCCTCAAAAATTGAACTTTTATCCCATAAGATGGTCACACTTGATAATTTTTCCGACATCAATGAATAAGCAAAACTTTTTTTTAATGGCTCGGTTGAAACGCAAGCGTGGGAATATCATCACCGGAAAGCACTGGGCCAGCCACTTTTCTGCTCCTTTTCCATTCATTATAATACACGTTGATGTGCATACAAAATGTCGAGGGACGTCCGTTCTGGTCGGTTAAAAAATATAACAACACTACGATTTTTTTTCGGCGGCCCATCCATCGTCGTACCTCGTAACGATAATCAACCGGCACGCAGCGCACAGGTGCTATCTGCATCCCATCGCTTCCACGTCGTTCTTTTTCTCCGCTCGTTACTCTTGACTTGACGGTCGGTCAGAGTGGTGAAAGCCACAAAACGAGAGACAATGAACACCACCTTCGAATTTTATACGACCGGGAACGAGGAACCGCTGCCACTCTTTGTGTTTCACACTTCTTACGCGGCGCTTTGTACAGTTCATTTACTCTTCAACGACTTGTGGTTTTTCACAAGAAAAGCCTAACTAATCGGAATTGACTTCGGAGGAGAGCAAACATTTCCGAGAAAGGTACTTCAAGATTTCCAAAAAAGCGATCTCGGATGCCTGAAAATCTGGTATAGCTTAGCTATGCCATAAAATTTGATTTTTTTGTCACTTTTACGACATAGACAAAAGCGCGTTTGGATAAACTGTACGTTACCGGTATAGTAATGCCACCCACAAAGCGGTGTCACCTATCGTAACCCGATAGCTGTCGCAAGTTCTCCAGTGCGATTCTCACACCTGCATGCGGCCGAAAAATCCTGAAAAATCGCGCGTTGGTAATTTTCTGAACGCACCTCTATAAGCCTTTGCGAATGAGCGTAGCTGAACCATCGTCATCATCATCATCATCCGGAATTCTTTTTCTTCGTCTTCTTTTTAGACTCGCGCGCGAAGAGTGGACGACTTGTGTTTCCTTTCTAAACCGCCCGCCGGACGGACTCTATCCGCTCGTTTCTTGCATAATTTAATTACTTTGTAATTATTACAGCGGGGTTCTTTAACACAGAGCGCTGGCAAAGACAAAAACTGGATACACTTGACTTTTGCGAAAGGTTGTCGGGCCTACCTGCTGGGTGTTTTTCTAGACGCTGGCGCTGTTAGCGGGATCACTTTTACTAGGTGGAGAAAGGGAATTTTTTTTCAAATTATTTCCAACGCAAGAAAGACCGATGCGCGCATCATCTTTTTGCTTACCCATACGATTATGTGGATAAGTTATAAGCAGTGAAAACGGTATAATTATTGGATGATGATTATAGGACCTCACGTTTTCTGCCTGGAATGGCATGTTGCGCACATTTTATGGGAATTTCGTTCCAAATTACGCAAAGATGTTAATTGGATACTTGGACTGAAACGACTCAGCCGGCTAAATTTTAGCATTGAGCTTAAAAGTCAAAGAAAAGTACTTACTTGTTTAATATGCTTATAATTAAGTGTATAAAACCGTATGCTTTGGTTATCTTCCGTGTGCATTTTTTCCAATCCACTAATACAAGGTGATTTAGTTTTAAAGCAGGTACCTAAGCTGAAGTTAATTTCATTTGGCTGTAGTATACCAATACCAAGCCCTTATTGATTAAGTAGCTACATAACATTTTTTAAACCAAAATTTTTGTTGTGGTTCGCAAATATGAACGAGATGTATACAGGCTCGATTGATTTTTTGTTTTTCCGAGGCTATTGATGCTTGCCGGGCTTTTTTTCTGGAAATGTTACATAATGATACCAGCTTTATATAGAAGCATGATGCATGATGCATGAAGCATGAAGCACCATGGATTTCACCCATAGTGAAACCGCCAACAAAATGGACATAATTTGTTTGTTTGGTGCATAGGAATGATTTGGTGGCTATGTATTTGGAGGAGTTGTTGATTGATATACGAGTGAATGAGCTACACAACACTGGGTCGTAAGATTAAAAAAAAATTTGATTTTACTCCGCCTTTTACTGAAGGTTGCTTTTCTCAACCATACGAGCCCTTGAGGTGTGACGCCTGAAGTTTGCAATTTTTCAAAAAGATTTCGCTTTTTTTACACAAAAGATTTTATTCCGGTGTCTGCACACCGTCCGTTAGCCTCATCTTTTGACAACCTATCTTATATGTGAAACGCAGCACCATTGGAGTAAGATTTTTGCACTTGTATATACCTATGTATATTATTATATACGATGATATACCGGGTGATCATTTGAAAACTATCCACCTGCAATAACTCCCGATTCCTAGTGAATATTTTTTCGAGCAAAAACAGGTCGATTTTTATATCGGGGGGGACATCCAAAACATACATTGACAAATTTCTATATCCACCCCCCTCGCCCCCACTCACCCCAACTTTAAAATTTCAAATGGCACTACCTACCTTGCGATACATTAAACTGAAGAAAAATTAATTTTCTTTCTGGAAAAAATATTACCAAAATTTTTAACCCCACCCCCTTTTCCCTAAAAATTCTCTGACTGTCCCATTTTATATTCTAGACCCCTCATTTTTTTCTTAATTTAGTCGGCGTCATCCTAGATAGCATCGAAGAAGAAAATTTTCGGTGGGAAAAGTGCTGCCCAAATTCACCCCTCTGCTCTCCCCCACCTCAACTCCCAAATTTAACAAAACACCACCTACTTTGTGATACATCAAATTGAAAGGAATTGAATTCTCTTTCTGAAAAGAATTTTTTTGAAATTTTCTACCCCTCCCCCAATAAATTGGTCATTTGGAGTATTCTAGGGGGGAAATGGGGGGCTTTAAAAATTGTGAAAAATCTTTTTCAGGAAGAGAATTCAATTTCCTTCAATTTGATGTATTACAAAGTGGGTATTGACATTTTAGATTTTCAAAGTCAGGTGGGGGGAGCGAAGGGGTGAATTTGGGTGGCAATTTTTTTATAGAAAATTTTCTCTTTTTATGCTGTGCAGGATGACGTTGACTGTATTGAAGGGAAATGGAGGTCAAGAATATTAACTTGGACACTCAGAGAATTTTAGAAAGAACGGGGGGGTAGGGTTGGAAAATTTCAAAATATTTTTTTTTAAAAGAGAATTTAATTCTCTTCAATTTGATGAATCGCAAAGTAGGTGGTGTCATTTGAAATTTCAAAGTTGGGGTGAGTTGGGGCGAGGGGGCTCAAGATATAAATTCTCCAATGTATGTTTTAGATGTCCCCCTCGATAAAAAAATCGACCTGTTTTTGCTCAAAGACATTTGCACTAGGAATCGGGAGATATTGCAGGTGGATAGTTTTCAAATGATCACCCGGTATACATTAGGACTTTTCAATGTGTTACGCCAAACCCCGCCAGCAAAAAATCTTTTTGCAATTTTCGCCATGGCATTATGAAGCTCATCATCTTATCTCATCGGAACGGTTGTGTTTGTTCAACAAATGTCTATGGCTTCAATCAAATCAAATGGCTTTATACGCAGGGTATCAATTTCTCTCTCAAAAATAAAGGTGAAGAGATACAGGGTGTCCCAGCTAAAACAATCCAGCGCGATTTTCTCAGGGAATATCAAGGCAACAAAAATTGTTTTGCAATTGGGGGGAAGCCTGACCTTTTAGCTTCCTTTTGAGGGGGCGGCGATGCTTGTAGTTTCCAATAAAATGCAATTTTAATCGGGCGAGTCACAAGAATTCGAAAATTCATGATCGACTAAACAAAATACTTCAGATGAAAAAAATCCTCTTTCTCTAGGCTTTCCATTGATGTGTCGCCGATGTCTGTACCTGGCCTGGATTCTGCTTCACAGTCCAGCAAAACACAACAATCAGAATCATTACGTCACCGACCACACACTTGTTGATTTTAACATCAGCCAGTATTCATTGCTATGGTGAATCCAGGTATGGTAAGTGAAAAAGCCCTAGTAACGACTAGTGTTAGTCAATAAGTGTGTGATCGGCGACGTCATGATTCTGATTATTGTGTTTTGCTGGACTGTGAGGCAGAATATCTGGCTCACCGGGCCAAGTACAGACATCGGCGACACATCAATGGAAAGCCTAGAGAAAGAGGATTTTTCTTCATCTGAAGTATTTTGTTTAGTCGCTCATGAATTTTCGAATCCTTGTGACTCGCCCGATTAAGATTGCATTTTCTTGGAAACTAGAGCACCTACAAGCATCGGCGCTCCCTCAAAAAAAACCTAAAAGATCAGGCTTTCCCCCATCACTTGCAAAACAATTATTGTTGCCTTGGTATTTCCTGAGAAAATCGCGCTGGATTGTTTTAGCTGAGACACCCTGTATAGAAATTATGATGGGATTCCATCAAATGTTTGTCCATCTTGTTTCCATTTGGATTACCTCACATTTTTTTAGGAGCTCAATAGCCCTAGAACCCTAAAAAAGTTTCTGAAGGATTACTGGATCATTTTTTGACAAACAAAAAAATTATCAACTGTTTTATAATTTTGAATGACGTAGAAAATTCAGTACAGAGCCGTTTTTTGAAAAAAGTTTTTTTTTCACATTTTTGGAAAAACGCTTTTTTGTTAATTTTGTAATACACTCAGTACACCGGCACCGTATAGAAAAAATTGAGTTTTTATGTCCATTTTTGAGGGAGAAATCCTTTAGATAGTTGTTACCTACTGAGAATATAACCTCAACAATGAAGATATGATTTTTCTCAGAACTGGTACAGGGTGGTTTCAGTGGTTATGTATACAGCACCAAAAGAGCCATTTATAAATTTTTAATCGAGATAAGAATTTCGAATTGGGAATAAGTTACCTACCTACAATTAATGCATTGCAAGATGACACTATCGATATTTTCGGTTCAGTTTTCACTTCAAATTGCAACTTCGTATCGAAATATCAACGCTATCTCTTTGATCTTTCAAGGTCGTGGCCACAAACTCATCAGAAAATTGTAACTAGTGAATAATATAACTCTCTCTCTTGACACATCGAAAGTAGGTATACATAATATTACACTCATGTGTGATATTTCTTGAAAACAGCAGGTACTTGATTATTCAGAAGTCTATGAAATTTATTACCTGCGAAATTGATATTTTCCAGCTTTTTTGCCACAATTAGTGTCTACCGACACGTGTTTTCTTATGCGTACGCTTTTTTGCATCCATTCAATCGTTAATAACATCTTCCACAATCATTTACAGCTCCAAATTATTCGCCCCCTTCAAATGAGCCCGACTGGAGCGATCCTGTTCAACTTCAAAACAAAATTCAACCAAATATTAAAAGTATTGAAACATTTTTTCGAACTCCTGATCAAATCATTGAATGGCATCGCTGCGCCATAAAAAAATGATTACACTACAGATGCGATGTGGCTGTATTATAGCGCACATTCATGGTTAATTTCTACCGAATTTGATTTTTTCAACTCAATAAGAAATAGTTGTTTTGTTTTGAAATAGCGTTTGACAGTGTACTTCTCTTTTTCGATCTAATTTTGCGTAATAACTTCTCTGAATCTTACCCCTACTCGCATCAGTTTGAATAGTGGAAGATAGATTAAAGTTTGGATTGTACAAAATAGGTGCGAAGACAAGTAGTTGACTAATCTGTAAAAAGGCCGCTTCTGTCTGTTCAGTGCATCTCACGGTTTTTGTCTTTTTACAACCTTTTATCAGACCAATGATCGGTGCGATAACGGTTGGAAGATCCCCAATAAATCAGCGATACCAAGAGCGCCAGTGAAGCGGTTTACGTCTTTCTGTGTTTTTGGAAGTGGAAAGTTTATCACCGCCATGACTTTACCAGAGTGTTTTCAAACCATCTTATGCTTTTGTACGGCTCCTCCGCCAATTATACGGGTTTGTGGTCTATTCTCGAATTGGAGTCCCCGGGTTTGTGGCTTGTTCGTCAATCAGAGTCTCTAGTAAACAGGGTGCAATTGTTTGAAGCAATCAATTTTTCTCCTCGCTAAACTGTCAGCAGAAGTTATCGAGTATGTAATTAATACATACTGTGACACATTCGTCACTCACCTTTCTGATTAATATTTATATTGAAATAACCACAAGACATTGTTGAGTAGTCCCAGGATTACAATGACCTTTGCAGCAGTTTTGTTCCTCCAATGCCTGATTTGAGGTTATGTTTAACAGTTACTGCACACCTATGTATATCGGAAAAATCATCATATAATCCATAATGGTTCCACATACCGCGCTCATTTTCACGCTAATAGAATCTAATCCATTTTGTCTCGGAACCTATTGCATCTGAGGGTGATCAGTCGACTGTAAACAAAATGGAGATATATACAATCATTAACAAGTTACCTATTATCGGACGTGAAACAAGTTACCTATTAGAGGACGTGAAAAATGACAAACCATGCCGAAGTCTAGGACCTACGTTTTCCTTAGCTCGCCTACTTTGAATTCGTTTCAGATACACTCAACTTTTTTCAAAGTGAATCAATTTTCTGGGTGAGGCTTCCTATTTACCGCGAGAGAACTCGACCTATTCGCTCCCTATTCTCAACACTGCGAGGTGGGGAGATGGCGAAGTGAGGAGATTGGACTAGTTTTTTTTAACCAAGGAATTTGGTTGAACAAATTGGAATTTTGCATCGTTTCACATAATATCACTTGGACAGACTACTAAAAGAAGAGGCTAACGGACAGCGACAGCGCAGACTAAATAAAAATCTTGGTGTCAAAAACGTTTGGTACATCGTTTGAAAAACGACACTGTTGAATCGCGACACATCAAGTGTTGCTCAGTTTAATCGACATAATTAAAGCTTGTTCATTCATTCGTTTTCTGATTTCTTGTTCCTCTGCCCTTCTACCTTACAGTGGAATCTTGAGTTGGAAACACATGCGTTCTGTAACGCATCCACCAAATAATAGGGTATTGGCGCTTGATCGCCTGTTGGGGTCTCCACATGCAAAAGTGGCAGTATCACGGCGGCATCTATGGAAACAAACTGATTGATTCGGGGAGAGTGGAAAATTTGAAAAAACCTCTGTGTGAAAGAAATGTTATGATTCACACAACTGTCGTCGTCCTTGGTTCTTGGTCACGTCCTTGGTCACGTGCGAATGTCCTTCCAGAAACTTTGAAATTTTAGACTTCAATGCTCGATTAAACGACGAACCTCTCAGAATGGCGGATGCACGAGAATGCTTTATCCACATTTGATTTATCGTTCCATCAAAGCTCATTGTTACATGCAGACAGAAAAGCTGCGTACCATCGATATTTAAGCTGATGAATATAGGAAATGCACACCATCACCGAATACTCACTAGAACTTCGTTTATCAGTTAACCACCACGTGTCTTCAATTAGCTTCCAATGCATTGTTTGATTTCGGAATAGAACCGTCTTGAAAATCACCAAGTCCATCAGTCATATGACTCGTAAGTAACGGTTACGTACCTACTTTATTTTTTTATCTCACACCTCGCAACGAACATCTGTTACATATTTGAATAATCACACCATTGCGCTATGGTCTGCACTCCATCCTGAAGCGATCATTTGCAGGTACCGGTGATTTCTTCGATTCCGCAGCAATAATAACAGTTGCTGGTCGGCGACATATGGACATCATTTGAAATTTTTTTCACCTCGTGTTCCACTGAACAGAACAACAATTTCAGTCGGACGAACCGAAACCGATGCACTTTTTTCCCTTGTTTTAACGGAACCTTCGCCGAGAGTTTCGAATCGCATGCGTTATTCCGTACGTCATTCACCAGCTGCATCGCAATCGTAATATAGGTACACAACGTGTGACATTTAAAACAGGTGATATGTGACTCTTTCGCCCCAGTTTTCGCCGCCTGCCCGTAATCGATATGCCCGAGCAATTTGCATTTTAAATCAAAGGAAATACTATAGCGCACACGCGGAACAATGGCGTAATTCATGCCATTCCCATTCCACTCCCGCCTGGTGCACTTGCATTTTTCCACCTGGGATTCCCTGGAGCCGAACGGAAATCCAGAGGGCGCTGCTTCCGGTGCGCGAAATTCGAAACCCGCTATTATTTTCCTTTTAACTCTTTGTACTCTGTTCTTTTTTTAGTATCCACGTTTCACGTGTTGATATTATACCTATTATAAGCAAGTCAATTGCTACCACTTCAAGTTCAAAGATTAAAAAAGTTTTAATATAGTAAAATCTACCAGATATCTTGCCTATTTATAAACAATGGGTACGGTTAAGGATGGAATTAAATTGGTAAAATAAGACATTTCTTAACAGAAATTCACCATTCAGGTCTCTTTTGAAAATTACAAGGAGCTACTTTGGTTTGAGCCCATAGACATTTTCGAAATAAAATAATATTTCATTCAAAATTTGTTTGCTACCTGAATGGTAAGTTTCTGTCAAAGGAATAAACCCACAGCGATTGATTCCGCAACGGCTTACTTTACCAGTTCAACTCTGTCCTTGATATAGACCGAGGAATAGACCTACCTATCCACTGATATCAACCGTTGATTTTGATTCATCCAATAACCAAAATGCCCATTACCCATTTTATTGCCCTGATTTACGACTTCCTGTCCCATCATCGCGGTATTGTGTCTGATAGTTCCGTTTTATAAATAGAAAAGCGGGTGTGTGATGTGTGTGTGTGTCGATATTGTTTTTCAACTTGCGTGAACTCTTCCTGCAAATAACGCTATTTCAGTTCGACCGCAAAAAGACCCGAAAATAGAGCTTCCTGCTGCTGCCGCAGAGAAAGTTCAGTGGACAAGTGGCCCCTGACGCTTGCACACTAAGAATAAATGGGCCGTATCTTGTCGAAACCTCTAGCAAGAGGCTGTGGCTATGGCCTGCGAGCAGCAGCAGGCAAGAGAATATCAGCGGGAAGGCCGTCGACCCAAAGTGTGGTGGACCTAAATATCGCTATATTTCCGAAGCATAACCAGGGGTTAAGACGTTCAGAGAGCCGCCGGTTATCATTGTGTGTCACCTGTCGCGTCGCTTGCGTAAAACATCCCAAATAGCTTATTTTTGATCAAAAGAAGAGGGTTTTCGATGACGACAAATTTGATGTGTGATAAAGTCCATGGCTGGTGGCTTTTAAAATTTTCATCATTGATGATGGCAGTATTTGTTTGTTTGCGGTGCCGGTGATGTGTATATTGGCTATACCCATACGAAACTTGATGATGTAATAAAGCACCTAATCTGTGAATCATCACGTTTTATGATCAAATTCAAGCAAAATACTGTAATTTCTTTGTTGCCTTTTATCGTTAGGTTTATTGCTCATTATTATTTATTTGTATAGTTCTTCTATTCTATTTTTACAGTGACTTCGTGAAGTTAGAATAACTGATATGCTCTTCAGAATCTAAAGGAGTTTTTGCAGAATATATTGTGGCGATGGGCCTAGCTCAAAAGTGAAATACTTAGTAGTTAAGGACGGAGTTGAATTGGTAAAATAAGCGTTGCGAAATCAATCAGTCTGGGTTTATTCCTTGCCGGACTTTCACCATTTTGGTCTCTTTCAAAAGCTACAAGGATGTACTTGGGTTTGAGCCCATTGGCATTTCCAAAAATTTTATTTTTGGATTCAACACGCTTATTTTACCAATTCAACACCGTCCCTAATTAAATATGAAAGCGTAGCTGAAGCTGTCGAGAACGGGAGTCCACATGTGTAGTTGCTCGGCATGCAAGGGCCAATCATAGCTGTCCTTGCATAGCAACATCGCATTGAGAACTTTTCTCCCTGTTTCAAGTTTCAAGAATAAGGCTCCAGAGGAAGAGTCGAGAAGCACGCAAGGGTGGCTGGCATTGGGATGCCATGAAGAGCGGGTGTATAGAACGACGCCTTGTTTAACGCTCTTATTATTATTATTGTTATATTTTGTTGATGAAGTTGTTTATGGCTTAGTGATTTCATATTTGGTGTGGAGCTCTCTCTTTGGAGTCAAAGGCAAGTAAATCACTTATTTGATTTCATTACTCGAAGTGGCAGGTGTTCAGAAATGTAGTAGCACAAATTATTGTGAAATCAGAGTCGCATTTCAATCAAATAGTGTACAAGCTTTATCATGAATCGTCAGATGTTGTAACCCAATTACAGTCTGATGTCAAATTAGATCTAATTTCACGAATTAAGCTACATGTATTTTTCCCACCTGTACAGGTGCTTCAAATTGACTTTGTTCTTCTTTCTCTATGCCGTCAACCCTTTTTCAGGTTACAAGAACATTAGTTAGTGCGTTAAACTGTAAGCTTAGAAGTAATTAGGAGTAGGATTTTGGACGCTTGAAAAAGGGTTGAACCAGGTGCGATATTATGTAACAAACAAACCCAACAGCGTGACGTCAGGAGCTTACTAAACAGACGCTACTTTCACAAAGAACGGAGTGATTTGTCACCATGAACTATGCTAAACAAAAGCAACAATTACCCGACCAAAAGGGGTAATCAACAGGTGATTGCCGCGACAGAACCCGAACCGTCTGAAAAGGTGTTCGTGGTCCAATAAAGCTTCAGTAGTCCAGAATCTGCTTACCAAATTTGCGCGACGCGTTACCACTTAAAACGGAAAATTGCGTAAAATTGCGGAAGTTGGGAAATGAAAAGCGCAAGAAATTCTCCCACACAACACCTGAAAAGACTTAGATGCTGTCTCAAAGCCTTGCCACAGGTTTTTATTGATTTTATTGGTCGACGTGCGTTTCGGCACTAAGCCATTTTCAAGACGACCTTAAACACGTTAAGGATTTTTCTTGACGTTTCACTCTGCGTCAGTTACTAGTCGAAATTAAAATTGAGCCTTAGTTCAAAAATTTTTATATTTACCATAGGCCTTAATTTTGCACCAAAAAAAAAAAAATGAAGCTGCCAAACATTTGTAGAGTTTGATGCCATTGTCAATAAATATTTTAAATAAATGAGGAGTTTGCGATTTCATTGAACGTACGACGTAGCGCAACGTGGAACGTGAAAACTCCCCTGTAACTGATGAATTGCAGGTAACAAACTTGCCAATTTTCATGTTGGAAGTTACCTTACGTCGAATTTACAATTCGAAATTCCCGGTATTTTATTATTTACAATTATTATTATTAGAAAACTGGAAGAAAAACTAAGAAGTTGCGTATCTTCATAGGATAATTGCAACGCAGGCTGTGATTAATGAATCGGAATAATAATGTTGCGGCATTGTTCATTATATCGTGTTGTAAACTAAGTATGTTGAAAATCGTGTTAATTTTGCATTAATTATTACAATAAATAATTAGAATGCGTGTGGATGCTACATCCTATCTATAGGCACTTTAGTTGAAAAATTTCCCAACAATAAAAGATATTGATAAATTATAAATTACATGTACTTTGTTGGACTTCAAAACAAAGAATATCAGGTATCTTAGTCGGCCTTCATCCAGTGTGAAATTTTGGACATGTAGCACAGTACAGTTCCTGCAGTTTATTTTCGCGCAGAAATGCGTTGAAAATCTTCATTTCACAGACGAGATTGAAAACGTTCAGCATCAAAGACACCGCTGGACTGTGTCGCCAGGGCCGAAAAATACATTCTTCTTCGTGCAGCTCATAGGAAGTGTGTTATTTTTTTCGTGGAACGAAGATTTAAATTACAAAAAGCAACATTGAGCTTCAATAGTAGCAATTCTGTAAAATTTTAACACCCTTTTAAATTTCAAGCGGTTCTAGTCACCATAAAATGCTTAGAAATTGGCTGTATGATTGGCTTCTTTTTTTCGCTTTTCAAACTTTGACGTATTTCATACATAATTGGCCCCAAAAACAGCAATAATTATAAGGTACTGTTTTTAATTAACGATTCTTTGTTTACATCAAGCGGGTCTTGTTTAGCCTTAAAACATGAGGAAACTTATACGCGAAGTTGAAAGCGGAAATGCCCGCAACTCTTTGGCATTACTCTAGAAGAAAAAATGAAGAAAAGCGAGAGTTCTGCCAACTTTCTAAAAAAAAGAACGAGACGTAGGAGCAATTAATAATAACCCCGGAGATTATTATTTAAAAGCTGAATAAGGGCATGGGAGATGTGCGTGTACCTAGCTAGGTATATGTGATCTGCGGCTATTATAAGGTACGGTTAATATAAGGTGAGCTCAATCAAGTTGAGCACTAGATTCAAGGAAACTGGATCAAACAAAAGCAATCATGCGATTTTTATTGCTGCATAAGCATAATTCGATCCGGATTAATCGGTTTGGTTGTTCGCGAAGCACAGTGGGCGGCGTAACTTTATACACTGCCAATAATTTAATTTAGTTTTAAATCTGCCGTATATACCTACATGTCAGATAACAGTAATATATAACAAGTGCTTAGTGTTTTTTCAGCTGAATCGTTTCAACCCGAAAACAACAACTGTCATTAGCGAGGAGAAAATGGACCCAATATCATCAGGGGATTTTGTTCAGATAATATTGGGTCTACTTCCTGAGTGATTGGGGAGTAGTTGTTTGAAGAATTTGAAACATTCAACTAAATTTTTGTCACGTGCGGGTTCTGGGTCGGCACACAGGTGGTCCAAAGATTGTGCGCATGGGATACCCAGGGAAGGTTTGCCGATAATAATATGAACTGAACTTTGAGGTATCGGTAAATGGAAACTAAGACCATTCACTAGTATCCGAGCCGAGTCTCTGATCCACGTTCGGTGCGGGCCTTTGGCGCTAACGACAAAATCAGCGGACACACTGCAGGTCTAGTTTCTCCCCATAGCAGGGTGGAGCTACACCAGAGGATAACCCTGTAACCTTCAGTATAGATGCGTCTACGGAGATACTGCTGCGGGTTGGCCGGCGGTGTTCCAGTCCGAGTTTCAAGGGACAAAGGACCTGAATCCTGCTATTTCAGCATCGCGGATGTGCACACAGACTCAGGTCCTGATCTGGCAAGGGCCCCTCGGCCCCTTGATTTCACCCTGGGTAGGAAGTTGAGTGGGTAGGGCTGGCGTACACAAAAATCAGGAATAAGTTGAGAATGTTTTTTTGTGGATTTGCACTCTCGTGGGCAACAAGTATACAGGGTGTTTCAAAAGTAAGTACCTAGCTATCGTCAGATTCAGCTTCCAAAAATATGAAGTTTGCGATACAAATGAATTGTAAGATGTGCACCCTAAGAAAGTAACGGCTCTTCATAGTTCAATTTTCGAAATCGTTTTTTTACCGTTACTTTTAAACCCCTCAACCGATTTCAATCGGATTTCCACTTAAATTTACTCAAATAAATATCTATCGAACAATAACAACGCGTTCAATCAGACATTTTTCGGTGCAAAGATAATAGAAGGTAGCAACCCCTTTTCACTCCTATTTTTTATTCCTCTATAGTTATTTTTGGAAATGGTTCAATTTTTTCAATTTTACGTTCAATTTAAGTGAAAAAGTTACTACTCTAAATTTTTGATTGAATGCTTCATTTTCAAGATATTTGGGTTTGAAACTTCACAAACATCTCGGAAACACCACTTTCAAGAGCGTAACAAATTCAAATCAAAGAAAATTTATGATTCCTCAACTGGAATTGGTTTTCCAGGGTGTCTTGGGTTAATAAACCACCATTTTTGCTGACAGACAAGAAGTTTTCTTGGATTTGAATTTTCTGGCCTTTGAAAGTGGTGTTTCCAAGATGTCTTTCTAAGTTTCAAACCCAAATACTTATCTTGAAAACGAAGCCTTCAATCAAAAAATTGAGAGAGTAACTTTTTCATCTAAATTGAACGTAGAATAATTATAAAATTGGTATCACTTTTCAAAATAACTAGTGAAATAAAAATAGAGGAGAAAAGGGGAGGGTACCCTCTCATATCTTTGCACCTGAAAACGTTTGATGAAACGCGTTATCATTGTTCGACAGAGACTTACTGTAGTACACTTTGGTCAAAATTTGATCAAAATCGGTTGAACACTTCAAAAGTTACGGTAAAAAAAACTATTTTGAAAATTGAACTTTGACGGGCCATAACTTTCTTAGGAAGCACCTCTTGCAATTCATTCTTATTGCAAACTTCATATTTTTGAAAGCTGAATCCAACGATATACAGGGTGGTCCAGGATTAATCCCAAAAATTTCTAAGATCGACAGAGCATGAGAAACCAATGATAACAAACTTAAAAAGTAACCCAGTCGGTATAGCACGGTGAGCTCGGCCCCGCTTTCAAAGGCGAAGGTGCCGGGTTCAAATCCGCACTGGGCCAGATGGATTTTTTCACGCGTTTCTTAGTACTGGGCATCTACCTACTATCGTGCGGTGATGCCCTGGTAGAAGGTATGAAACGAGAAAGCCACCGAAATAAAACCACACGGATTAATCCTCACTGTCCCAAAAATGTCTTCGTTGTTATCGTCAATACTGTTATCGTTACTGAAAAAACCTCCACAGAAAAACCTCCTAATAACCTAGAAGTTGATACGGGGCAAAAAAAAAACCTAAAAACTATATACCAAAAATGATTATCAGCGGAGATATAGCTCGTCAAAGTTGGAGGTAAAAAACTGGAACTCTGGAACTGGAACTGGAACAGAAAAATAGTTGTCAACTGTGTTTGGATGATAAGAAAATGCATTTTGAAAATCTGCTATAGTTTGTTTTTGTCGTGTTACCTGTTACGGATTCAAAATAAAATATGATAGAAAAAAAGAGTTACGAGTACTTAGTCTTTTTTTAATTTGAAACCCAAATATCTCGAAAAACCACTGATCTGACAAAAAGGTAACAAATAAGTTTCTGCTTCTAAATTCAATAAGGATATCAAAAATCTGATTATTTCACAACAAAATCCAGCGGCGTCGAAAATATGGGGGTAAAAATGAGCAAACTCCTAAAATCTACGCCACTGTACGGCGTAGTACACGGTTTTTTCACTTCAACTTTGATGGGCTATGTCTTCGTTAATGTGCATTTCTGATATATAGTTTTCGGGTTCGTTCTTATTGATTCTTCGTGCTCTATCGATCATTGAAATTTTTCAGAATAATCCTAAACCAGCCTGTATAGCTAGATACTTAGTTTTGAAACAGCTTGTATACTTGAATTTCTTGTGTTTGAAGTTATGTATTTGAACCTGACATGCGTGTGACATGACTGACATGTAATAAAAGTCTGTTTGGGCTTGTGACTTTGGCTTTGCGAAATTCCCGCGTTTTGAGTATTGGCAGTGGAGGTAAATAATTGGCTGCTATTACTGACACTGCTTGGAGTTGCTATGAGAGATAATGAGGCAAATCTCGCCAATGAGCGTTTATGCAGAGGAGGTAGAAGGGGCGGGTATAAGAAATACCTAGGTCTATTCAGTATGTGGTCTATTCGTTGTCAGATTGCAATAACAGACCGGAGAAGTGATGACGTCACAGCATGGCGGTTGACATTTTCTGGAGGCAAACAAACGTCACATGAACGTGAAGTTTCTATGTTTGGTTGTGTTTAGCATGGCATTTTCTGGGAGTTCACGACATACAAAAGTCAGTGCAAAATGACAGTGAGAATAACTGAAATTGCCAGTTTTTTTTCTGATGAACACACCGTATGCGCTCAATTAGTGATGACGTCAAAAGTTATGCTAGGTCAGGATTTTGTATGAAAACAATCTCTGCTAGGTTGGCAGCACTTCCTGTCACTTCTGATGATTCCCCCCTCTACACCTTCCCACAAAATGTAAAATGTAATAACCCGAGATTTTACCAGCATTCCCACCCTCGAAGGCCCTTTTGCTTACGAAACACCCTACAGGAAGGTTGTTGTACTTACCTCCAAACTGTTGATAAACATAAATAAATCACAATACGCAAATATTCCGTAAGTTGTCACTTTCACAAGAAGTGTTGCCAAATCACGTGTTCGTTGTTTTAATACAAAACCTTGACCAAGGCCACGTTTTGACGTCACACTAATTGAGCGTATTAAAAAAAGGAGAAAATAGTTTTGATAGCGGACATGTGGTGGCGGCTGAATTTGTCAGTGTTTTTTTTGAAGGGGTAAGTAAAGGCGAGCACAGGACGATCATCCTTGAACCGGGAACCGGGAACCTGCATGGATCGATGACGACGGTGCGAGATCCATTCATGGTCGGCCAACTACAGTCTCTGCACTTTGCAAAGAACACCCCACCCTGCAAAAGGCACCCACGTAAAAACTTGTCACTTCTGATGTTCGGATAACAATAAAATAGTACCTAATCTTGGACGGGTTTATCAACAAGAAGTGTAATTCCAAAGAACTAGTCTCAACCGGGACAATAAGATGCCGCCTGGTTGCTCAATCCGGCTTGTGCTTCTCCTCGCTTCCGACTTATTTGCTTTTGAGTTCCGACTGTCCGAGTGTCCGTGCTGCCTCTGTCGACCCTTCGATCCCTCCGCGTTCCGTCTTTTGGCCCGAGTGCGGCCGAACGTTCGATTTTCATCCTTCACCTGATATAGCTCAAAATATGAATCTTGTTATCCATTTCCGTTATTTACTTTGGTAAAAATTTGACAAACCCAAACAAACACAGAAACGTCACGTTTATGTCACCGTTGAAATCAACGATGTGACGTTAGTTTGCCCCCAGAAAATGTCAAACAAATGTCAACCGCCATGTTGTTACGTCACACTTCTCCGTACAGCTACTCTTCTCCGGTCTATAAGTAATTTTTAGAAAGGTACTTTTGCTTCTGTTACAATTTTAACTAACTGTTCAAAGCAAGAAGAGAACAAAAATTTATTCTCAAACGGAACCGAAGAAGAAGAAATGTCTAAATAGTTAGTACATTTTGCTTTGATATCCCAGAAAGAAAAACTTAGGTACTATAGGAGTGTTAATGAGACGCAATTCAATATTGTCACACGAGTTGTTCTTCAATTTATTACACGTATAAACATACAAACACAACAAATACTAATATGAAACAAAAACCAAATACCATTTCCAAGGGATATTACACATATTATGCCAATTATCATGCACAAGTCAAATTTGCCTACTATAAAAAATGTATTTTGCGAAATAGTTATAAATTGTGACAGTCACGCTCATATATGCTAAGAAGTAACCAGTGTTGAATAATGATTGTGCAAACCCATTGTAACTAACACAGCGATTACTTTGTAGTCTTTGCATTACATTCCCATCTCTTACAACTTCTGGCTCAAGAAAAAGTTGATCCTCACCGAGAGGAGGTTCGTGTACTTCGTCTGGAGACTCTTCGACTCTCGATGCAACTATTATTCTCGGTTCAACTCTCGGTTCAACTATTATTCTTGGTTCAAGTCTCGGCTCAACTGTTGTTCTTGCTTCACCAAATGGGGTTTCATTTGGTTTGTTATACTCTATTCTCACTGATGACATGTCATGTCCATTCAACTTTACAACTTTCGGCTCAACTATCATTATTGCTTCACCAAATGGTATGTCATATTCTGTTCTCACTGAGGACATGTCGTGTCCATTTAACTTTACAGCTCTCAGCTCAACTATCATTATTGCTTCACCGAATGGGGGTTCATTTGATGTATCGTATTCGTTTCTCACTGATGATAGGTCGGGTTCAGTCAAATTCTTATCAGACGGAAGTTTGTTTGAAACTCCGTCGTCAAATGATATTTGATGCTCTCTCACGGCTTCAGGTTCGTCTTCTCCTGTAGATTCGTCCTCTTCTCTTTTCACAGTATATTCTCGTTCCTTGCCAAAATCTTCTTGTTTCTGTATTAATGTTGCCCACGCTTTTTCTCTACATTCCTTTTCATTGTCATTGACATTTTCGCTAGAAAATCTGTAATCACGAGGAGCATCCCGTAACAATCGGGGGTGCCCTTCTTCAAAGAAATAGACCAGGAAAATATTCAATCCTTCACCAGGGTTCTCCAAATATGGTTTGAGGTCAGGAGCATTCGCGATCCTTCTTTCACCAAATGAATGATCAAAACTATAAATTCTCAGACATCGATTTCCGTCATGCGCGGAGCTGAAGAACTTTCGGGAAGTATTTTTCAACCAAGTGATAGATGTTTCCTTCAGGGGTTGGTCAAATCGACGAATTCGATAGTTGAAAACGTCTGTCATATCGACCAAAGCGACGTGGAAAAGACGATCTGCGATGAAAAAAGTTATTCAGAACTGTTATCGGCGTGAAATTCGCACTAACCTGTTAGATCTAGAGGTCTAATTGGTGGCGTTCCGGCCATTTTATGTATATTATGAATGTTAATCTGAAATTTTGCACTCCACAGAATGACGACGGATTCGATTTGTGTAGCAGTGGAATAGAAGTGATAAGTTTTTGCGCCAGAGGCTTTTTCAGGATCATTAGCAAGCAATGGTTTATCTTGTATTTATGAATATGTTCCTACCCATACTCCATAAAAACATAATACAGAGTATCTGGGGTTTAATCGCACACATTTTTCCAGTCGATCAGTGGTTTTTCTTCAGAACACTTTGTGATAAAACGTACAATAACTTCAAAATTGAGATTAAAATATCGTTTTTCCCTACACAATTTTTATACCGTTGAACTAATTTGCCCCACATCATTTGTCATAATGTGATTGTCAGATGAATCGCCAAAAACTGTCACTGAAAGATTTTGACCAATTGATCCAGTGGCTTGGATATTGGGGAGCGCGTCACTGTAATCCCCCAATTTCTACGACACTGATTATTTTGCAACAATGCTCAAGTATTCGGATTAATCAATTCAGAAGAAAAAGTTTCTACTGAACACTTTGATTAGGGGCTTCGTTTTTGAGCCATTTTAATCTAAATGTTTGCAAAGCATCTCAGAACACCAATTTTAGAAGTCTAAAGATAAAAATCTGAGAAAATTTATGATTTATCCAGTGAAATTAGTCCAGGAATTATAGACCAAATAGCGAACAAAAATGAAACCCAGCCGGATTTTTATATATAAGCTCAGTTAAGCATGTAGTTTAACATACTAAAAGTCCCCAAGAATCCGGTGTGAGCTTCGGCTGTTGTGGCCTCGCGAAGAACTTTAGGATCAGTTTTTCACGTTTATTTCGTGAACAATGCCACTTGCAAAAAAGTACAAGGAAGAAATTGTTATAAATTTCATTGTCTACAAGAAAGGTCCTCACACATTCTATCGTCACTACATTCCTTTTTCGTCAGAACACAAGAAAATCAAAATAGTCGAGATGCTCTATGCTCAAGACTGTGTGGACCTTGAATTTTATGATGGCGGGGTGCCACTTGGTGAAGGTGTTGTTCAATCCATTCTCTTTTGATTGAAACTTGAAGCCATCAGTACCAACTATCCCGGCGGCATATACAGGGTGGAATAAAAATTAAAAGTTGAACATTTGTACCTCAAGAACCAAAATAGATGAAGACATGTGAATAACCAAAAATATTTCTAACTCCACGGTCATGACGTAGTCGTAAACTTGGATCAAATGTGTTGAGCCGTTTCTGAAACATCTTCAGAAGACTGAAGTTGTTACCAAAAAAAGTAGTTCTCTGTATATCGGTAATTCTTCACGATATTGAATCGAAAGTTGGTGTTTTTATGATAAATTATGGATAAATTACATTTAAAATGAAATAACAGTGAAAAACACTCTCTAGGCCAACTATTTATGAATAAAACACAGTCAACTTTTTTTTCTGATAAGCGGACGAAATTTTTTTTTCGTTTACAACTTCAGTCTTTTGAAGACAAGAAACCATGAAATCAGGATTATTTCTGGCGATTTACTTCACCTATTTTGGTTCTTCAGGTACAAATGTTCAACTTTTTATTTTTATTTCACCCTGTATATGCCGCCGGCATAGTTGGTATTGATGGCTTCAAGTTTCAATAAAAAAAGAATGGATCAAACAACACCTCTACCACTAGTGGCACCCCGCCATCATAAAACTCAAGGTCCTTACAGTCTTCAGCATCGAGCATCTGGACTATTTCAATTTTCTTGTGTTTTGACAAAGAAGGAATGGACTGACGATGAAATGTGCAAGAACCTTTCTTGAAGACAATAAAATTGCAAATAATTTCTCATCAGGTACTTTTTTCCCAAGTGCTATTGTTCACGAGATACACGCAAAAAATTGATCATCGAGTTCTTATCGAGGCCACAACGGCCGAAGCTCACACCGGATTCTTAAGGACTTTTAGTATGTTGAACTACATGCTTAACTGAGCTTATATACAAAAATCCGACTGGGTTTCATTTTTGTTCGCCATTTGCGATTTTAACAGCTAAAATTCCTGGACTAAATAGATTTTCTAGGCATTTAAAGTTGATCATTTCTTTCATGTATCGTTCAACCAGTCAAGCATTCAGATGACACGATTTGTGACCAATCACAACAGTTTTACACTGATTATTACATACAACGCCCTTATAACTTATCTATTTCCCACTGTCAAGGGCAACCGAATAAAATGGATGTGAAGAATTTTTTTGCAATAATCAGCTAAATTTCACTCGTGCTTGAGATTTTTCCAGATAATTTTGGCCAAGCGTTTCCCTCGGGCTAGTTGTTCCTTGTTTTGCTTGTTCAGCAAACGCTCTTAACTTGATATTTCACTGCAAAGTCCCCCTAGCCCTAACCATGCGGTCTTGAGATTTTAATGTGAAATGTCAAGTCTCGTACATTTTCTAAGCAAAATTTTGTAAAAACCAGCTACCTGCTGTTCACCTGGTGAAATTCATAGGTCTCGGAATGAAACCTGTGATTTACCAATACCTTAGCTAAAAATCAACAAGTTTTCAAAAAATTGAATTTTTTGGCTCTTGGAAATATCGAGATGGTTCCTACACATTTGGATTCAACTATCTCGGAAACGAATCCAGATTATTTGTCAAGAATAACCTTTTCTTTCGAGAATTTTCTTCTAAAGAAGCGTCGCAAAATCCAAATACTTGAGCATTTTGTGAAATAATCAGTGGCGTAGAAATTAGAGGGGATAACCAGGACGAGTCTTCCAATAATCAAGCCATTGGACCAATGTGTCAAAATCCTGCATGCACTAACAGTTTTTGAGGATTCACTTGACAATCAAGTATGTACAATATTTAGGGCAAATTGATTCAAGGGTATATGAATTAAAAGTTATGTAGGAAAAAAAGTGTTCTGAAGAAAGTCCACTAATTTTTTTATGCTATTTTTAGGCAAGCTGCGCCAGAACAAACGTAACTTGAGAATTCGGCTGTACGTGACTATCGGGAAATGATAGGGAGTTTGCGATTTCATTGAACGTACGACGTAACGCAACGTAGAACGTGAAAACTCCCCTGTAACTAAGGAATTGCAGATAACAGGTTCACGTTGAAAGTTACGTTACGTCGTACGTACGCGTGCACGCAAACTCCCCATTAGGGAGTTTGCGATCTCACCGAGCGTACGACGTCACGCAACGTAGAACCTGGAAACTCCCCTGTAACTAAGGGATTGCAAATAACAGCCTCGTCAATTTTCACGTTGAAAGTTACGTTTTGTCCTACGTATACGTGTGCACGCAAGCTCCCCATGGGGAGTTTGCGATCTCACTGCACGTACGACGTAACGCAACGCAGAACGTGAAAACTCCCCTGTAACTGAGGAATTGTAAATAACAATCTCGCCAATTTTTCACGTTGAAAGGTACGTTACGTCGTACGTATGTACGTGTGCACGCAAACTCTCCAATAATTCGACTTACTCAGGGATACGCTACACTTCACAACCGAATTAGAGATTCATTTGATCACTCGGTAGAAGAAATTGACGTTTATTCTAGGAATTGAACGGATAAATAGATTAGTAACAAGCGCAATACTAGACAACATAAGGTTACTGTGCAAGCTGTGGCACCTATCCACTGGGTAACTACTTACAATAAAAATGCAATAAAGTAGAACAGTGTCTGCAGGATGATAGTGATCAACTTTATATTTTGAAATGTGATTTAGGCTGTCAGTATTTTGGGCATTGTACTTTATGGGAATAAATTGGAAAAGGTTCAGTGAGTAATTTTTGATCAGTTTGAGCCAAAAACCTTACTTGTAGAAGGAATTGATTGAGGTAAAATTCTCTAGAACACGGCAACAATGACAGTAACGCTCAATTTTTCCAACAATCTATTCTACCTTTGCCACTAATAACATAATTTGAATTATTTTCATAAACCATTCACCTATCCACCTATTATTAAAATATACACAATACAGTCAACACTAAAACATTTATTATCAATACAAAATAGGAAGAAACAAAACATAACTAACAAGCTTTTTTCAACATTGAGTTGCTTCGTTTATTCTTCTTGGTCATCTCGCTGTCCTTCCTTCTTTTGGTCTTGTTTTTCATCAAACGATATCTTTTTTCGAACAGAGTCGTTATCTTCGACTGCATTTCCTTCTCCAGCTTGTTCGCCATTTCCTTCGCACCCTGTTCCCAGACACAGTTGATCTACTGCTTTTCGTTTCGCAGAAGACAGTTTGTTGGTTCCCAAATTGTTCAGCGCTGATATTTTTTGTGACGGTGGGGTCTTGATTATAACAGAGCTTCTTGATTTGACATCTGCATCAGACTTTTTTAGTATTCTCGGTTCTTCGGGCGTTTGACGTATCTTTCCTATTCCGGTTATTTTCGGAGCGTCCATCAGCAAGTTCATGTTGCCGGGTCGTAGAAAGGAGACGAGGACGTTTCTGGGAGGATTATCCACCATTCGCCGTACGTCGTCGTTGTTGTCCAAGCGATGTGCTATGGTGGTCTTGCCTTGGCCTATGCCGTGGTAAAGTTTGAGCAAACGACCCGGCGCATATCTGTTCTGGAATTGACTCGCAGCAACTTTTTGCAGCCATTCGATCGTGATTGTTGATTTTTGCCGAACGTATGAGACTGTTTTGGTTCTTTTGGCGGTCGTCTCGTCGATCAGATATATCCTCGCCGTTGGATCTGCAATAACCAAAAAAATGTAATCTGTTTTTGAATTTGCGGTGAGGAATCAAGACTCACTATCGGGCTCTGCCATTTTGAATTGCCAAGGTTTGAAGAATTATGATTATAATGTCGAAGTAAGAATGTATACAGAGGACGAAGATAATTTTTTGCAACAAAAAGTCGTATTTTTTGTTTACACTGATTGTGGCTTGGCAAGGTTTATTCTTTTCCTTTCAAGGCCCCTCCACAAAATCGACAAACGCAAGTACAACAAGACGCAATAAGTGTTCTAATCGGTTCTCAAATAAAAGCTGCCGCAGAGATACTGCTGATGAATTCTCAGGCAAAATATCCCTGACTTTTACGAATCGGGAAACGTCACTCCATTAACATCTCCGGAATTATTGCCCCAGGAATTTCCTAGGTATTACACTAGGATGAGTGTTCAGAAGATAGAAGATTGAGGACTGAATTCGCTTATTCAACAGATTTTAGAGGATTGCAGCCTCTTTCAGAAGGCTGACTCAAAGTTGACGAATCCACAACGGGGCTTATGACAGTCTCGCTAAGACATTGCAGTATTCTAAAAAATTTGAATTTATGTCCGAAAACACGTCTGTTCCACTCTAGTGACCCACCTTGTTGTATAATATTGAGTACTGAGGCCTGAAACCCATTCATTGCAGTAATTAGGACCAAACTGTTGCATCTCTTTTCCCCAAGCCTTTCACATAAACTTGTGGCTTTTGCTGGATGCTGGATCAATAATTCACCAGGTTAGTTCAAAATAACAGGTGTATAGGTGGAATTATTTGAAAATTGGAGCTTATGATATGAATTTATGTGGATGGCCCAGGGAAAAGAGATGCAATAATTTTGTGCTTACAAAAATGCCCTATCTGAATTACCCTTATATCTGGAATAATTGAGTGTTCACAGTTATTTCGAAAAATAGACTTTGAGATGATATACATCTTCGGTACTGGCACCAAGCTCATATCTCGGTTCTGCAGTGATGTGAGCTGCTGGAATATCTGTTCGACTTCCGTTTCTTAGTTATTCACCAAAGACTGGCGTTTCTCCCCTAATTGGATTGCAATTCGCCACGTGTTGTAATCTCGATCAGAGTCTTCTCGGCTTTACCTGTATACGACATCCGCTGCACATCGGGAAAGTATATTCGCACTTTAATCCCATTATTTCGAGTCCCCGTCAAGCTCGTGTCTGAGCTTATCGGATCTAGTTTTTTTCCCCATGGGGCGACTCAAATTGGAATTCCTCATTCATCGTCACGTTTCTGTCAAAACCCCGTTCTTATCAGCTACACCTACAGTCCTACACCAGAGAATATCAAGAACTCGGGTAGGTTTTATTAGGTGAACCTATCTATCTGGCCTGTATCATAAAGACAGAGATAATGTGGCTCGAATATTTCCGGAACATCGTCCCATGAAAAATAACACCGTGGAACGCCTCCGGCAGGTGCTTTCAGCAGCTTGAGCGCAGCTCAGCAGCCAGCATCAACGGCGCCCATACCTGGATTTCGACGTCACACACATACGCCTAGCTAGCAACAGGTGTTACATAATTACAGATTTTGGACGAAGAGAGGTCCTTTCGTTTTTATCCTTCATTAAAACGCAAATGTGTCCGAGCTTGAGATTTTGATGAATATCTGCCTCACGTTTCTCGAAGCGGGCGAATTCTCAGGGTTCGACGGGACGCAAGGAGGTCCTCCGGGCAAGAAAAAAGTAGTATCTACTTTAATAATATGGGTTGTTATTACCCAAAACAATGGCGTTAGACAATGGTACCTATTTAGCAGCAGGATTCTCATCAGGCTCGCTAGACAATAATTTAATTACCATTAGAGGTCACGTTTTAGCTTCGTTTGTGTATACGCGAGCACAGCATGAGTTTGAGAGAAAAATTCAGAATAAAATCTCAGGTTCGCGTGGTCTAAATTTGGAGCCAACATTCAGTTCAGTAGGATAATTTATTTTAGTATTTAAATTTTTAAACAATTGAAATGGAAGAGTCGTCGTCATGTCAGGTCTCTGGTGCTGGTGTATTGTAATAAATATTTGTCGCATTCAGCATCAAGTTGATATAGATTCCTCGTTTTATTAGTATCAGATTCCTTTTGAAAAAGGCGAGGAATAAGGTAAATATGGCACTAGATGAAAGGTGCCTGCAGGATGTACAGAGTATCTCGTTGGTTATGCCCGGCCCCGAAAAAAAGCATTCAAAATCGAGATGAAAAATTCAAATTGGGCAAAATTATCTACAATTGACGCACTACAAGATGGCGCCATCGGTTTTTTCATTCCAGCTTTGACTTCAAATCGCAATCACAACGATTTTATTATCAAAGTCTTGGTCATAAATCCAAAAACTGGTAACGAGTAATTAGTAGTAATTACAAACATTACAACCACAACTGAATTCACATAGATTTTCAAAATCACTTTTATGAGTCTCATGGTCTTACCACTCTCAAGTGGTAAGGTGATAGGTTCTGCTATGAGCCAAAATAAATTCACACAGCTGTTCTATAAATGTCGCGTCGCACAATGGATTTCATTTCGGCACTGAGCTAGATTTGTACCTGCACTCGAACCCCGCACAGTAAGATCTACCCTTATTTGATAGACCATAGATGGCCGACGTCCGTGTGAAATGTTGCCATTTAGTTTGACTGATTCGACTGAATTTTGAATGAGCCTGATTGGAGCGATCCCATTTAAGTAACTGATGAAGAATGTATGCATTGTATGCAATGTTGCTGTTGCATTGTAATGCAACAGGATTTTTTAATGTAACAAACGTGTGATGTTATACATCACAAATGGTGTGGCCATATTCTAGTGCATTATTTACTGACAGTTTATTTCTGCTGAATTTGCATTTTTCAACTCGATAAGAAATAGCTGCTCTGGCGCCGAACATAACCACTACAGCATTCTGTTTCATGCGATCAACCCTCATGATCATTCAGCGATATTACCAAGGAATTTATCTACACTATTGTACAGCGATATCTGCCGAAGATCGAGAAGCAATAGTTCCAATGGATTTTTCGCAGAGAGGAGCTGAGCTGAGTTCAGCGATTTTTTTGTCAAGACCAATCACGTTCATTCATTATGTCATGTTGCCACACTGTGATTGACACCAAACAAAAAATCGCTCCGCTTCACTCAACTCAGCTCCACCCCTCCGCGAAAAATCGCTTGTCCTAAACTTAGTTTATAGCAATATTTTGGAGGATTGTTGAGCGACGAGCGACTGATCTAGAGCAAATACCTGAGAATGTGAGAGGGTGTTCTCTTAGTTTATAGAGAAATATCTTCATGTATTGTTGTTATTACTGTTTCTTCTAGGGAAGTTCTCTCAACCTAAGTGAGGGCCTACGGGGGCAGTACACAATTTATACCATTTTCTTAAGCATTGCTGCTGTCGTGCTTCGGCTTCATTCTATTTTGTTGCCGCCACTAACCAGCACAAGCGAAGGGCCACTTAACCAGTCAGAACGATGTCAGTTATCGGCCGCAGACAATTTCCACTCACAGTAAACTCACGTTTGTGGTGAAGATGACAGCTGTCATTATTATAACCTTTGCACATAACAATCATAACATATAGGTACGTTTACTTACCCCATCTGCACAACTGATTTTGATGACGTTAGCTTCGGACCAACACATCAGAATTTTTCCTTGTTTTACTCAAATGAAAAAAAAAAACATGAAACTGATAATAATATCTAATTCAAAGATCAACATATCTAATTCAAAGATCAACAGCACTTGCAGGACAGGTCTCAGTCATGCTCTTTGCACCTTGTGTAAGACAATTCATACATACAATCATAATCGTAACCAACGTAGTGCCATAGCGGTAAGATGTAGCATATCAAAATCGAGCTTTATTATCGTATGTAATACACGGATAGGTGAGGTGTATTATCGCTACATCGAGGATTTTCACGTGGGGATCCAAGTGTAAATTGAGATGTAAGCGATAATATAGCGAACCTAGAGGTGTATTCGTTGAGACAATTAACCGAACAACACTGAAAATCTTCCTGAAAAAGTGAAAACTGTTTGAATGTTCATGGTTGGCCATTCTGGAAGGGTGTTTTCACCAATTACCTTGGTGGTAATACACTTATACGGCCTACTATTTCAAGGAGTGATGTGAATTGTCATTTAAACACGTTTATCGTGATTTGTCTTAAAACTTGAACTCTTGATATCTTGTCTTATAAGATATCATCTTGAAATCAAGCTTATATTAAGATCCTTTTCCCCAAATCTGAAGATTTTACTCTGACATTTGCTTTAAGGTGACAGTTTTGCGAGAAAATGGTCGCGTTGATGCAACGTGGTCGAAAAAGTGCTCCCCACAGGAGGAACCAATCGAACTGCTCAGAATTCAAATTTGATGAATTCAATTGGTTGCATAAACGCGACCATTGTTGTTTTCTTATAGAACTGTCGGTCCAGAAGGTACACTCAGATCCATTACCAATGACGAACATTATGAAAAGAAAAGCTCTTTTATTCACAATGAGTTAGCAATTGATACATTCTTAACTTTTAAAAAGTTGGAAAATGAATGATTCCTTACAGATTGGAAAATAATGTCAGTGACGTATGAAGAGAGGTGATCTGATCTAAACAGCTGTCGCAGAGCGCGTAGTATTGATGGATGCGTTGTTTGAAAAGGTTGCCTATGCCTACCTGATAAAAACGTTTGACGCGAAACGCGAAAAACTTTAAATGAAGCCAATTATTTGCATTTAAACTGGATCATTGTGAATAAAGTTCTATACATACCTCGGAGTGAAGCATCATTACAGCCTACGGGATTCTATCTCACCTCGGCACACCTCGGTAATATATTGAATCCCTTAGCTGTAATGAGACACTTTCCACCTGGGTATGTAATATAGTATTACTCACACACTACCACTATGGTAATTGATTCATTACATACCTAGTAAGAGGTCGGGAAGTGACCCATTGCCGACCTCCAGAGAAAGTGAAGAAATGGTAGCTTTAGAAGGGAAATTTCAAAATATGCATCCAATCAAACAATAAGTGTGTTAATCAGTATTTCCTGAACCACGTTTCAGCAAAATTAATTGGCCCATCTGGAAATTATGACAAAAAGTTAATTTTCAGATTTCAACTTTTGAACGCCTGTAATCCTGCAAGCTGAGTACATGGTTGTGAGTAGAATATTATACATACTCTCGACAGTGAATACCGCCGGTGAATCATTCCAGCTTCGGGCTAGAGCCTCCATCCTCCGGGAGGCAAAGCCTGGAGGCTCTCTGTTCCCTCAGCAATAATGATGTATTTCCCGTCTCGGTATATAATATACTTTTACTGACAATCAACATAGTAACTGATTTATTTCAGACCTCTAAGAAGTAGGTAACATAATGATTGTGTTCCATCTCTTGGGCAGAAAAACCTAGCCTTCTATGATCGCTGGTCTTTGACGTGATTGCGTGCAAACATTGCATCCACATGACACTTGACAGATCGCTGTTTGTTTCGTTCCAGGTTATGTTTTGGCGTGATTTTATTCAAAAAAATATTCTATTAGCCTTTTTAGGTACATAGGCATGTGATTATTGAGAGGGAAGTGAAGTGGATGACTCACATTTTGAGAAATGCTTGGAGTCTTAGATTGCAAGATGTCAGATTTGACACTTATTTTCACCAAGCATTTCAGCATGGAATAGATAGCCCGTGGCCCCAACATGTGCTGGACTTCTATTTCCTTGCGACTGTTTTTGGGTAGCTATTAGATTTGCCGTAGCTTCTTCGGCCGCTTGCCGAGATTCAGGAGGAGTGATATTAAACATTTCTAATAGCCAGTTCCACCAGCGATTTTAATCGTTAGCTAATTGAGATTTTTTCTCTGGTGAATATTGGCTTAGTGACCACAGAAAACACAAGTTTCACGAAAGATTATGGAACAATGTTCAGACCACAACAGCTTGAATGCATTTCCCGTGATAATTCAACCAGCACTGACCTAGAATCCATCAGAGAAAATGTCTCAATTAGCTAACAATAATTAAATTCGCTGGTGGAACTGGATGTTAGTCTGGTTCATACATGATCGGTTGTTTTCAAAAGAAAAATGTGCTATAACTTGTTTTTATGTCTGATCCTCAATACGTCAAAGCGAGAGCCACTAAATTTGTCGTGAAGCGCTCACTTGATAAAGACGATTTTCAACACAATAATATTTATTGTAGCTTATACAGGGTGTTTCGGTGACCTTGAATAATACTTCGGGAGGTGATTCCTCTCAAGAAGATAAGTCGAAAAGTAGGGGTAACATTTTACTCTGAAATGCTTCCTAACCTCGGTTTCCACCAAAATTTTAAGAGCAGATTAAATCTATCACGCTGATAGTTGCTATGCACCAGCCAATAGGATGGCCAGTTGCTTAGTTACTATCAGAGTGATAAAGTGATCGCGTTGATAAAAGTTTGGTGGAACCCGAGGTAAGGGAGTTACAACCCTTCAAAGTTATACGAAGTTGAATAAAGTTTCTCATTATTTGCTGAAAAACCGTCAAAGGTAGGAACTTCAAATTTGGTTTCGAGAAGTTTCTTAACTGTGCAAATGTACACGCAAAGTTCTAAACAAATCTAATTTGTGGCAGCGAAATTAGAGGGGATCGGGATTATGTTGAAAATTATTCATGACACCTCCGTGTTTTTTTCTTTTTCACTTCAGAACGATGCATCCTACGGAAAAAATGCAAGAGGAATAAAAGTTTTGGATTGAACGAATCTATCGACAACAGCACATTTGAAGCTCTTACCTTTGACAGTTCTTGAGCAAATAATTGAGAACTTTGTTGCATTTTGTACCTTTGAGGTGGTGTAACTCCCTTAGGGAGCACTTTAGGAAACAATTTTACTCTTACTTTTCGACTTATTTTTTCGAGAGGAATCACATCCCGAAGTATTATGCAAAGTCACTGGAACACCCTGTATACATTGCTAATAATAATATGTACTGAATAATTGTTAGTAAAATAGCATACATACCTCGGCGAAAACGGTTATTACCGCGTCGGGCTATTGTTGCCGGGGCGTTTAGTAATAACTCGTTTCCCGCCTCGGTATGTAATAAACTATAACACCAGTACAGGGTCCAGTTTCACCTAGTTACTCTCTCATTTCATGCAATATTGCAAACCGTATTGGGTACGAGAGTACGTACCTTATTTTGACCTTGTTAGATACCAAATTTTCTTGAAACCGCAAGTTATTGCCCCGCTTCTAATGATCAGTTTTCTGTAATGTCTCATTCGCAATTCTAGAAACACAAATGAACACATTGAAGTCAAATAAAAAATTCAAAGTTCAAGTCACTTTTGAACCCGATTGAGAAGTATCAAAGTTTCAGTTTTGTCCACATCGAAAAACCCTACAGCTAGCAATAGGAGCTGGATACTCGTTTGCAGTGAAAGTGGGGAACTCGGCTCTCTGAACATCTCCAGTTAGATAGGTTGAATTGCAAATTTTACGCGGTTTATCGCTATTTACGACACACTTCTATGAATTTATCCACGCGATGCATCCTAAAGTGTCGCATTATATGCATATTACATAAACCATATTTTGCCTCGCGTCGGAATGTAAATTAGCGCGTAGCCCACATAAATCGCAGCAGCGAAACCCAAGTCCCACGCTTGCGTGCATTTAATTTTTTTTCTTCATCTCCGTTTCGAGTGCGGAAAAAAACGAAACCGAGAAATGACATATCATTTGCCGGATTAATTAAAGTTGCGTTGCGCGTTTTCCCCCGTCGCAGATCCATGCTAGCTTACCCTAGGCCTTCATTAGCCGCACACCATGGCAGCCTTATCTGCCGAGATCGCCTCTATGCACTTTTTTCCCACGTCTTCTCGGTAATTAAGGGAACTTACAATACGAGGGGGGCTTAGAAAAAATGCCATCCATGCAGTCCGTATCACGATCTTCCCGACGATTTTGCTTAGGTTACCGTGAAGAGTGAGCGCAGTCTTCTCTCATTGTTGTCTGCGCAGTCATCCGAGCAGGTCGGAGGTCACTGTCACGGCCAACTTGACCATGCCATTGATACACAGGAGTTCACATATAGGGCTTTTCTTCTCATTCTTGTTCATCTATGCAAATAGTGCCTTCCGGTTGTACTTTCAATTAACTTGCCTTCCAAGCTATAGGTAGGTATGTAATTTGATTGACGTCTACCGGTTACACGTATACTCGTAGGTAGCTACATTATGTATAATTTCAAGATCTATTATCTATCGTTCTAGAGATAACAGCACAGCGACTTTTGTGTCCTTTAATGACTTCTTGTGCTTGTCCCTTTTATCTTTGGAAAGTAAGTAGGCAGGTACTTACTTTGATTGTCGTCGAATTTTTTACCACAGTTCATGGTATAAGTATTTAGATTTCTCCAGATCCCTAAAGACTCGCAAGCGTATCTCGAGGCGAGCAACTGGACCAGGATAGTAGTTACTCTTTGCCATGGTAGTAGATGTTGTCTATGCCTGGGTATAGATCCATCATCCGACCACCTCTGGCTACGGCTTCATGAGAGCGCAAATATCAAAACAATCGGAGAAATTGCCGAGGAGCTGAAAAAGGAAGAGCATCAGGCGCAATAAATTGCAGGATGCATATTTCACGGGACATGGCTCTGCGCTCTGCGTGGAGAACGGCCACGGACGAAATTTATTATCATTATCATTGCCATTAACGATTTCGGTTGTTGTGTGTGTGTGTGTGTTGTTATGTTGCTTTGCCGCGCATTTTTCAGCCACGACGCCCCATAACTCGTCAAGACCGAAGAGCGTGGAAACTTTCTCGGTTCGGTCCCAACTTTCGTTGGGGTTTTGCACTCCCTACCAACCTACCTACCAGTAGTGACACCCACCTTCAGTTGATTAGAATTAGGAAAATCCGATGCAACATTCCGGAAAATTGTCGAAGTCACGAGATTGTTAGTTTTCGGTGACCAAACCAAATTTCTTAGTTTATCGGTTATCGCTCCTTGTTTTTTATACCAGGTAGATACCTAGACCTAGACTCACTCACGGAACAGTGCTACTTACTTGAAACTTATATTTCTTATTTTTCAATTTAGTAGGGCCTAGTTGAGTGAAAATGGCAAGTTTTGCACTTCAGCTGACAACCTGTAGTATGATGGCTAGCTTAAAATAATGTCAAACATCAAGTTTTGCCTAACTTTGGTTGTTCAACTGGACCTCATCCACTGACAACGTCGATTGTTCAACTGACCAGACCACCTCCACCAACAGAAGTGTATCACATTAGAAAAACTAGTCAAAACCCTTGAAACTCAGAAAACATGAGAAAACCAAGTTGAAATTCTCGAAGTTCTTATAGATGTTCTCAGATGGCAGTTTTGTATTTTTCACTGGCAAAACGCATTTTAAACATAAATTACCTAAAACTCAAATATACACAAGACTTGAAAGCCTACAAGAAAACAATTATTTTGACATAAAAGTATGGTAATCGGTGAACGTTTCGTATTCGATTTGAAAATAATCAAATTTTTCTCACCGATCCATCTTCGATTTCGATGAAAGGATGAGGTCGAGGTGATGAAATTCGAAATCTTTTCTCAGCAGGAACGCAAATAAATGGTCGACTGATTTTTGGAGAACAATGTTGAATGCGACTAGGCATGCTCTCCGGTTGCAACAACCTTCGTTTCGTACTCACTATAACCAACGCTCTTATAAAAAAGAACGAAGCAACGACCTGAGAGGTGCTTTCAGCATCCATCATTTCCTCTCGCTCTTCTTTCTTCAATCCCATGAAGACCCGATTCGTAAGTTCTTTTCAATAGCTTCGACCAAAAAAAAAATCATCTAGAAGGCCATACAATTACAATGCACCTTCCAAGGCGAGACGTTCCAGCTCGGGTCGACGCATCCACTGCTAATTGAGCGAGTAAACCCACCTTTGCTGCCTCATTATCTCAAGTCGTTCGTTATAACCTACTGATATGCGACTTTTTTTTGCCGATAAAAACGATTAGGAAAATTTTAAAATTCATCCATTCGGAAAAACTCAAAGCGTTGTGTTTTGTTACAGTTGGATGATGCGGCACTTCAGTTGTACAAAGATGGGGATTATGGATCTTACCTTGACCTCGAAGCTTCTATCAGCGAGCAGCAAGAAGAGTTTGAAGATTTTCAATCAAAGTAAGTACCTACCTACATATACTCTCACCTATCGACCTAGGAAATATAGTAGGTATAGATACAACAAAAACGTGTTTATCGCTTTTAAACTCTTTACAGTAGGTTTCAAATTTTATTTGAGAATTGAAAAAAAGGTTTTATATCAATAGAAGGTACCAATGTACAGAAAAACCAAAATTCAAGTGCGCAAGAAACTGAAAGTAGTAATCGATCGGCAATTCGCACGATCGATGTGTATTCTTGGTTGCATAAGGCAAAGCTCAAGAATTTTGTTCAGTGCTATTGTCGCTATTTTATGGAGCTTGTTGTCCATTCTAACTACTCATAATTACGGTTTATATTTCATTTTGACTGGCCGCGATAAGATCATTCAAGATTTGCCTCTGTTCTTTTTGCATTTTCGCTCGAGGACCCACCATACTTGAGGAGTTATTGACTTCTTTCTCGCGATTTAACCTTCAGGCGATATAATTCCGGTCCCTATTTCAATAATAAACAACGAATCCTAACGAATTTATTGCAAAGCACTTGATGCTTACAATTGGTTGTCATTAAATATATCGGGGCGAATTATCACAAGAACAACGAACGAGTGAAACGTGTAGTCAGTCGGGGGTCATACTCTTTCGTCATGACACTGAGGAGAGTGCCAGTGCATGAACAACAAGAGAACAAGAACAGAGATCTCGTTAGATGGTTTCTTCTGCGCTCTATAGAACTCCTTGTATAATTATTTTTGTCAAAGTGCCGTTTGATTGCGACATCGCCTGCACCACAAGAGAGCATTTTGCAACACTTAACTGTAACGTTTATTGTCTGGATATACGTGAATAATGAGTCGGCATGTAAATGCTCTTGTTGTATAATTTTGCACCGGCAACTTGTACCTATGCAGTAGGTATCACCTAGTTTATCTGCTGAGAAACGTCTCCGGAGGGTTGAATACTATGGGTGGGGTCGGATAATGTCATGGTAGAGCTATCGGAATGGGTGTCGTTACACAATCGTATGATTGATACATCCTCAGATTATTTGTTGCGTTTAGATTGCTTCTTTTGAGCTGGTAGGTAGGTACCTACACATGAAGAAATTGATCACCAAGCATGGAATAACCGTTCGAATAGTACCTAAGGATTTATTACGATTTTTCATGATTTTGGATCTTGTGATTCCAGTGTTATCTCAATAATCTAAGTAGGTGTACTATTGCGTCCCGGCTTCAATAGAATGTTCACTGAATTTCCAAAATTTCGCGCCGTTCGTATGCTGTTTGCAGAAATCCCGTTTTTGAGAAAATAAATCAACCTTCGTTTTCGTTCTGTTTTGTGAGACTGGGAGTTCTACTGTTGTAACACTGTGTTAAACTGACATAGCTTTGGTGAAACCCGAGATTATTATTCAATGACAATTGGATTGTTTTTTTTTTCGATTCGTTATGATTTTTTTTTTCATTTTAAAATTTTTAATAGACCTGAATAAAGAAGTACATTATATAATTTATGAATAATAAAGGATTGGATATAATATAATTAGGATTGGTTATACTTAATTGGATAATTGGGCGATTCTATGTAATTCCTTCACACCTTGTTGTCGACAGGGTTTCAGGGTAGCGTAAAGGTCGGAGTTACCTATCTTAGGTACATTTGATGTGAAGCTATAAGATGATTGCATGTAGAGGGAGTTTATGGCAAAATGTCAATAGTGTCATTATGTCAACTTTCATCCATGCGGAATCAACGTCAACCGGACTAACCTCACTGAATACTGTTATTTTCACGTGTTTTGTTCACATACTGCTTTGTTCGGCGTTTACGAGATCGAGATTGTAATTTCTAATCATTCTAACAATCCCTTACACCTGTTATGTGCCCCAACCTTGTCTATGGCCCCAATGGGTGCTTTCCACCTAGACGGTACAAATACCATCAGACGGCACATGTTCCATGGTGTGGCACAAAATTTTAAGTGATCCAATGAACGGTGCAGAACCGAGTAGGAACACGTAGATGGAAAGCACCGTTTGGCACCCGCACATGCGTAAATGGCAGGTGTACCGAACTTGGGGCTAGGTGGAAAGCACGCAATGCAATTCCAACAAACGTCAAAACATAACTATAGATCCTTGCGCTGCCTGCCGGTGATCAGGTGAACGAATTTCACGCAATCACCCTATTAGCTTGGTATGCTGCGCAGGCATAAGGTGCTCTCCTTTTACAACCTGAACAAAGTATTCTGACCTAAGTTGTTAGTGGTATCTCACTTTCGCGCATATGATTTCTCGCTCTTTCTCTCTCTAACTTAGATCAGATCAGTGAGTTTTGTGGTAAAAGGAAAGCACCTATAGTCTGTTTTATGACATCCTTATTTTCAATGTCCAAATTCCAAAGTTGCAGTTGGCGAGTATAATTAAAATTAGGCAGTCCAAAAACTATATGATACCCATTCGTGTCAAAATAATGGAACATTCAAAATATTCCATGCCCATTTAATTCTCGTCACTCCCCTCATTTTGAAATCGTCACATACTCGTACTCTATTGCTAACTGCTAACTGCTCTCGCATTATGATCTCTCTATTTTAATAACTTGCAGTATGACCCGCTTACTAATTTCGCAACGAAAAATGAAACAACCAGGTGATGCCTCCTAGCTCTAGCAAGAACCCGATGACGAATTCGTCGAAAAACACGGATTGTGTGTCCACACACTTCTGAGTCAGTCCACTTTAGACCCGCTCATTTCGTAATTCGTAAATCTTGGATTCCCTCCAATAAGTCTCTTGCTCTCTGTATTATACCAAATTACCATAAGGCATCATCAGCCGTGAAGGCCGGGCATGCACCTAATTAATTTATAATTAGACTAGGGTTCCGCATTTAGGATCTCGCACGCCGGACTTTCCGCCGTCAAAGGAGAATCCCAATAGGTGGTAGAACTGAACAAGAAGAAAAAGAAGGAGAGGAAGTAATCGTTGCAATATCATGCATCAGTGGAAAATACCGCAAAACGGTGGTATCTGCCAAAAATTTGAGATATGTTTTTCTACTACACCTATACATTGTGATGCGTGTTTATTTTTCATCATTGGTGTTGCTATTAAATTATTCTTGGAACTCAGACACCGCGAGTTAGCATATTTGATCCAGTTTGTGTTTGTGCGGAAGTGTGCGAGCTTCTCAGGTTTTTTGTGGGAGTGGAAATGGGGTTCTTGCTGAGGGATCTCGTCGCTCATAACAGGTAGGTATCTAACAGCTTTTTCAATAGGTAGATATCATTGAAAAACTACCCATATACGTTTCTGCCACGGGAAAACTATTTTGAGATTCAGTGTTCTGCATACGGCCTCATTAAATTCAAAGCTGGAAGCCAGTTTTGCAAAATGTGGCTATGCCGTTGACAAAGTAACTGCTCAGTGCGGATATTTTTACCCATTCTAGATTGAACCCTTTGAGCCTATACCTGTCTTGTTCAAGAGATGAAAACAACAATAAGGAAGGACCTGCCTCTTGTAGTATGAAATGACTTACCTAGAGACCACCCAAACAAAATATTAGTCAATGAACTAAGTACAATTCTTAACAAAAATCATAAAATCAAGTCATCTAAATATAAATTATAAAGCGCATTATAAAACAGCATTGATAGATTCTCTTTTGACTAGAGCTTACGTTGACAGCTTAGTTGACAGTTTGGCTTAGGTACTAAGCCAGCAGGCTCGCACAATTCTAATTTTAAGCTTCCGTCTCGTGCCAATCTCGTTAATAATTTGTTTTTTCTTACATTGTAGGTCACATAAAATAAATAGCCTTTGTTTATCAGAAAGAACCTCTCGTTAAAATTTCAATTAATTATATTATTATAAGAAAAAAACAGTCGGATTTCTCTTCAGGTAGCTATAACCCAAACAAAAATGCAAGTAATCAGCGTGCGTATGTGTTTTCAAAAAAATTCAATCAAAACGGTCCACTTTCCTCCAATAAACAAACCCATCAATGCCGGAAGTGTACCTACCTATACCTATACCCAAAGTGCTCCCACGGAATTTCACTTTTTTAATTGAACCTAATTGAACGGAAACAATTACCCATTGCCGATTGAAAGCGAAATTATACTGATATACCATCATCGGCTCAGTTCTTGTTTGTATTCTCCCCTATGGCTGGAAACTGCAGAGACCATCATCATTTATGCAGCTTAATCATGATAATATGCATGTTATTTACTTCGAAAGCGAATTTTGAGATTTTGCATATGGAATGCAAATTTGAAAATTTAATTTTTTTTATGGCCTGTTGACAAGCCGAACCGGTCGAGAAGAGATACGAGCAATTAGTAGCAGAGCCCATCTAGAGCTGCCGATGCTCTCTGCGTTTACCGGTGCTAATGGTGGTAAAAACCCGTCACCGTACAAACACAGATCAATCCCAGTTATTAGGCGCAGTTGGGCTTTGCAGAAAGTCTTGCACTAACGGCAGGCTTAAGGCCGTACGTGCTGTGATCGTCGTAGCGGTCTACCACTTTGCCTTGAAGCTTTGAGGTAAAGCTCAGGACAATTTTTGGGCATGAAACTGTCCAATAGTCCAACTTCAGTGGAAGGGATCTCTCGAAAATCCTTCAACAAATACGAAAACACGAATGAGTTACGTATTGCTGAAATTGCCACTGAATGGAAAGGGAGATATTGGCGTAAATATTGTTACGAATGGCGATTATCTCGTGCATTCGACAGCACACGCGGTCTTCTGGACCCTTTAAACACAGTGTTGCGAATTACGAAGCTCTGGTGCATTCGAGAACATACGCCTAGGCTCTGCCCCGTTCAAAATAGCATGTGAGATATCAACATGTGTCCGAATGGCGAATAAAACACATGCGAATGATGCGAATAAAACACATGTGTCCAATTGGCGGAGATGCCGCCGCTCCAGAGCACGGAAGATGTTGGAATGTTTGAAAATCGTCTTGAAGCTAGTGATCAATGTGGAATTTGCAGGAGCAGGAGGACCGGTAGAAGGTTCCAGAACAACAGTCGGAGGTTTATAAACACCGATGCGTCGACTGACGGATCAGTTTTAGATCCAAAACGACAACAGTAATAATCGGCGACATATTCAAGCGCGAATAATTGTTGATTTGTTGACGTGTATTTATAGTAGCACGCAGTGATAAACAGTGTGTATTTCAAATAATCATCTCACTAGGGTCCTCACATGAATTTTATATTGATACGATTACTTCATAGAATCATTCAAAACGTTATCCACAATAATTTCCGCCCGAAAAAAAATCATCCTTCAAATAAAGATCAAAGTTTAGTTTTTTTTTCGCGCCAAAAACACGGTCGCTTCTACAATAACCTTGTGTGACCACGATGACGTCAACCCGAGAGTTCTATTTTTCGTTTGCAAATTTTTTTTCTCTGCAAGGTTGCAGCTCTGCGCCCTGAAACCCCGCGAAAATTCAAATCTTCATTATTTTACAGACCTATTTCATTTTGGAGCCGCGAACAGCGCCGTCGCCCTTGCTTACGTGTCAGGGCCATCCCCAAGCTCGTGCTGCGCGCTTTTTAACCTGAATTGAGCGTCAGCCCCACAGACGTCTGAGACGGTGACAGTGTGATACGTCAAACATTTAAAATTTCCTAGTCGCAATCCGTCAGTGTAGAATCAAGTAGCCTTAGCCCGGGGCACGATGACGTCATCCCGCAGCTGACACATCGGTGCAGGAAGTTGCATGCCTAACAATTTTTGTGTTTTAAATTTACAAAATAAAATAATATATCAAGATTTTTGAAAAACCGTTCAGTCTGTGGTGCTATTTGGCTACCAAAGCATCATTGGAGGCAATAAAAAAAAAACGTGCAAGGACCCACAATGCTATTATAGATCAATTTAAACACAAAATTGGTATAACAATATCGACCTATCCCCTCACTTATCACTAGACTTGCTTTCATCGGCCCGGACAGAGCCTGGTCTTATGTGAAACCGTCGTACTAAACATTACCCATCGGACAAACCGACTGATGATAGATAGGCGGGCAGCCATGCCATTATGCAAGATGGTGGTGCTTTTTATCTGCCGTTTTATGAAGCCAGATTTCAGTCGCGAAATTACTCTCATCACCGTTGACCTGTTCTTATTAGCACAAAATTCAACCGGAAATGGGCCTTTAACAGAAGTGGAATTTGTCGTCCACAAGCTTTCGACAGAAATTACCTACTTGCACTAGCTTTTTTCACCTACCTAGGTGTTTCTTTTATGTTTATTTAAGGCCTAACACCGACGCCGGTGAATGCTTTCCTCCACTACAACGGAAATTTTGCCGAACCCCTGTGTGCTCCAACACAGGGTGGGGATTTTCAACGATCACCAACATCGCATGAGGTCGGCATTTCTGTGGGTCGGCACCATCATTCATATTTTCAAGGATATTCCACAGGAATTCTTCCATGTCTGTAGTGTGTTTAAAGTAAATATCGATGTTCTTCTGTCTATACACTACTTTATAAAAAATCGTTGTCTATTTTTCGACCAATATATATTTCGAGCTGATGGCGCTCATCTTCAGGGTTTTTTTGTTTTTAGATTTTTGAAAAAAGTTTCATGTCAGGATGGAAAATAATTATAAAAAAAATAAAAAAAAAAAAAAATAAATTATTTTCCATCCTGACATGAAACTTTTTTCAAAAATCTAAAAACAAAAAAACCCTGAAGATGAGCGCCATCAGCTCGAAATATATATTGGTCGAAAAATAGACAACGATTTTTTATAAAGTAGTGTATAGACAGAAGAACATCGATATTTATTTTCAAGGATATGGCAATACGTCGTATGTCACAAACCTTTGCTCATACCTATCAGACGCTTGAAGAAAATCTCCATTACCCATCGTTATTTTGCACTTCTAAAGTTATGTGACAAGGACAAGATGACGATGAGCAGCACACGTTTCCTTCAAGCGTCTGATATAGGTATGAGCGACGGTTCTTTGGCTCTCTCAAAAAAATTTTTTGTGACATACGACCTATTGCAATATCCACGACGATATTTTACGTGCTATGCGACACACGACGAGTTTTGCGATTAGAAAGCATTCCAACCAAATCAAGGAGCTTGTTTTCGAGGCAAAAATCCGACCGTCCTCGGTGAAGCTCGAACCCACGACCTCTAGCATGGCAGTCGGACGGGCTGACCACCACACCCCTTTTTACCATAGAGACAATTCAGATATACAGGGTGACTCACAACTTGTGACTTTCCTGTCAAGGGTAGACTTCCGTAACTTCTTTCTTCTAAAGACGGCCTCGTGGCGCAGGTGGTTGTGTGGCTGCCTGCGGCCGCGAGAGCCCCGGGTTCGATTCCCGGAAGAAGTCTGAATGTTTGTGTTTGTCCAATTTGCAATTTTTCATGTAAATGTGATATGATAATAAAGGGCAAAAACTCCTATGGCCGGTGCAGGCCGATAAGGAGGAAAACATTTATTTATTTAAAAATTAAAAAAACTTCTTTAAGTTTGACAAATTAATCCTGGACCACCCTTGGGCTTCTAATTTCAGGAAATATAACAACGGCCTTGTCCTATCTAGATCTAGGAACAGCCATATCCAAATCCTGCATCAGCAGCTGCAGAAAGCATGTTTCTCTTGCAAATAAGAGCACTCTCTTTTAGGTTTCAAATTAAACATTTCACAGGTGTCAAATGACATGACATATGACAGTGAGCAAATGACAGCAGCTCAAGTGGTCTATTTTACTCCTGGGTCAGGTCAGGCTATGTTTCATGTTGTATTTGACGTTTGACGTGGCAGGTGTCAGGTGACATGTGACCAAGTGGCACATATATTATTCCCAGGACAGGTCAAGTTGAGTCGAAGAGCTTGTGCTGTGGTGGTCAGCGCGTCCGACTGTCATGCCAAGAGCCGCGGGTTTGATCCCCACCGGGGGCGGTCGGGTTTCCACCCCGAAAACAAGCTTCTTGATTTAGTTGCAATAGGTACTTATCAAATGCAAGATGCTTCTTGTGTCGCACGTAAAATGTGAACGATAGTGCCGACCCCATGTGATGTTGGTGGTCGGTTGAAATCGCTTCCCTGTGTTGGAACGTACGGAGAGTCGGTAAAATTTCCGGTGCAGTAGAAGAAAGCTATCACCGGCGTCGATGTTAGGCCTCATTGCGGAAAGTGGCCGACGGTTAATGAACCAAAAAAGTCCTAATTTGATATTATTGAGCCGATGAAGCTGAAGGGTGACAGATCGTTTGCACATGTACATTTTTGTTTGAGACGTCCCTTTGGGTGGGAAGTTGGAGTGTGAGAGAAAGATTGGAACACATTTGCAGGAAATTTGGAAAATTTTCAAGAAAAGGCAAATTTTCCGGAAATTGTAAAATCGTCGAATCAGGCTTCATTTTGAGGTCCTTCATTTGAGTTCGGTTTTGAATTTCCAGCTGGGAAACTCTTGGAAAATTGGGAAAAACAAATTGTTTGAAAACTTTTAAGAACCCTTGAAAAAAAAATTGGTGCAAATCTGTTCCAGATATAGAAAGTTGGAAATTTGCCGTTTTTCCAGAGTGAAAACTCGAAAATGGTTGATCGAATGAAAAAAAAATCTTTTCAAAAATTAATCCAGTCTTTTCTTTAACTATATGGCTCGCAGAATGTCTATTGACCTGAAATGAATATTTTGTGAGACTTATCGTATATAACTTTGACATTTTCCAATTATCGACAAGTGATAGTTACGTAATACTTTCAACGGTTCTAAATACAGCTCTTCAAGGGTTTTCAAATGACATATTGCAAGCCAAGTTTTGTGAGGTATAACTGCTGTAATTTTTTGGTAGTGACAGTTGCGTTTGACAGATTACAACCAAAAAACGAATTAGCTCGTTTGACAGCAAGGCCTGTCTGACCGATTTGACTGATAGTATTCTCTGAAGTAAGAGGAAGGTTCATTCATTCGACATCAGTTATAATATCTGTCAATATAATCATTTTCAAAAAAAAAACGAGGCCAGAAAATGCTTATTTTCAATTGCGTCCGCATCCTGCATCCTGCATCCTCGTATTTAGTCATGTAGCCTGTTTCCTTGGCTATGCGTTCATACAAAGTTTGTGAAAATCGGCTGAGAAACAAATATATTCTCAGTTTGTTTTTTTTTTGACCACACGGTACGGTATGTACATTTATAAAGGGCATTCGGCGCAGTGAACTGGTATTGCTGAAAAGTTAATCCAAAGCGTTTGGAGGCGAATCAGGATGTGACTTCAACATATTCCTAGAGCTCTGGTTTTCAGAGTTTCAGAGTTTAAAAAAAAACTGATATTATCAGAATTCTGTTCTAATTTACAATCTAATTCCAGTTTTCACACGTCCTGTATCATAAGTTTAAGAGGAATAATAGGATTTTTTTCTTCTTTTTGAATCCAAGTATCTCAGGAATTCTATCAACGATTCAACTTAATTTTTCCATAAAAAGCGGCATGCGATGACAATGATTGGTTGCATTTGTTATGTCACTTTAATGTCATCGGCAGCTTGATTCTCGATAACAGCTACTCATTACAATCTTCTCTCAGTAGGCATGTTGTGGCGGAAAGAATTCAATTGAATCGTAAATAGGACGGTACACCCGTATTACCTATGATGAGAAGTTACTAAAGGAAAGAAAATCGATCTCGGTAATGATATGTGCATTTAATGAGCTCAAGGTCTGGTTAGTTCAAGTTTTTTCGACAAAAACACCGTCACTTTTTGCTGCCGTCATTCTGTCAACCGTCAACCAAACTGTCGACCATTTTGCAGTTGGCCGTCAGTCCCATCACAACCAACAAATGCACGAGAAATAAATTCAAAATAAGTAACCATGCAACCACGTCAAAGCTGTCTGCTGTCAAAGAAGACCTTGAAGAATTTCTTATTCTCCACCACCATGGGCTCTGTAGGTATGTCCTACGCGTTGACCGCTTAAGGTCATGCACATAGCCCATGGAGTAATTATACTGATTTAAGAAACACTTGTTTACACATCACCTTTCTAGATGAGCTATCGGCGGATACAATTTTATGATACTCACAGACGCCAAAAGGCTTGAAATGGCCAAGTAGTGCCAATTCATATGACAAACAGTGCCGTCAAAACTCGATTTCTATACAGAGTGTTTCAGGGATGACAGCAAAAAATTAAACTGTGGTGTAGATCTCGTCAAAATATGACGAAAACCTATATACTCCTTTGCAGAGTTCAGCCTAATGACGAAGATACAGCCCCTAAAGTTCACTTTTTTCGGATTTCAAAAACTTGTAACTCAGGATCGTTTTGACAAATTCAGCTTCAATTCAGCAAAAACTGATTTGTCGTAATTATCTATCAACGTGCCAAATTTGTAGTGTGGTGGTTAACGACCATTTTTCAGAGAAACCTTGCATTTTGTGATAAAAGCATGAAATTTGGTATATACGCTCTACAGACTCTCCTTTACTATTTACGAGGCGGACCCACGATAGAACCGCCGTGTAGCTGTCAGAATTGTCATTCGCCTACCTTCCAGGGGCAAAAACTAAAGTCGGTTATCGAGCTGATTCAAAAGTGACGTCTATCAATGCAGTAAAGCTCCACAGTATAACTTTACCAAAACAGATGTCAATATTACAAAAGGAGGGGAAATGGGAGGGGATAGTTCGGAGAAAATGGCCAAGTTTGGTGTCGTTTCCGACTAAATTACATCTTCTGAATTCTAATTGAATGTTGTAATTGCAGTTTGAGAAAAAAAGATTTTGTCTTGTTTAAAAAAATATATAATTCAGAATTTATTTTTTTTCATTTTGACTTTTATTCTAATTCAAGGCATTCGAAGTGGAAATTGTTATTTAGTTCATTTCTTCAAAGCTTCCTGCACATGAAAACCATGTACGAGACCTGATTTTTACTTTGACAAGTTCGTGAGCCTCATTTGTTGCGAAAGTCGTAAAAGTAGTATGCAATAATTTTCATGTACCTACGAATGGAAGTGTGCGTGCGAAGGTATCGCGGCGCTTCTGACAGCTGCACGGCGGTTCCGTCATGGGTGAACCTCTCATATCGTAAAAGACAGTCCATAGACCATGTATGCCAAGTTTTAGACTTTTATCACTAATTGCAAGGCTTTGCACGCACACCTTCATTCGTACATGAAAATTAATAAAATTATTGGATATTACTTCTACGACTTTAGGAACAAATGAAGCTCACGATCTTGTCAAAGTAAAAATCAGGTCTCGTACATGGTTTTTATGTACAGGAAGCTTCGAAAAAGTGAACTAAATAAGGATTTCCACTTCGAATGCCCGGAATTAGGATAAAAGTCAAAATGAAAAAAGACTAAGATTTCTTCTGAAATATATTTTTTTCAACAAAACAAAATCTTTTTTTCCAAACTGTAATCACAACATTCAATTTGAACTCAGATGATGTAATTTAGTCGGAAACGACACCAAACTCGTCAATTTGGTCCGAAATTAACAAATGAAAAAATCTGTGCCGCGGCTAGAACTATCCCCTCTCATTCCCCTTCCTTTTGTAATATTGACATCTGTTTTGGTGAAGTTATACTGTAAGGGTCTACTGCATTGATAGACGTCACTTTTGAATCAGCTCGATAACCGACTTCAGTTTTTGCCCCTGGAAGGTAGGCAAATGGCAATTCTGACAGCTGCACGGCGGTTCCATCGTGGGTCCGCTTCGTAAAGAGTAAAGGACACTCTGTAGAGCGTATGTGACAAATTTCATGCTTTTATCACAAAATGCAAGGTGGTTCTTACTAACCGCCGCACTATTGGAAAGAATCCAACAAGTGGTGTAGGAGTTATGAGGGTCAATAATTTAGAAGCATCCGAAGAGAAGTTGACTTAAGGTGACCCCTCATAACTTCTACGCCACTGATTGGATTCTTTCCACATTTGGCAGATTGATAGATAATTATGACAAACCAGCTTATGCTGAATAGAAGCTAAATTTGTCTAAACGTTCCTGAGTTACAAATTTTTGAAATCCGAAAAGAGTGAACTTTGGAGGGCTGTATCTTTGTCATTAGGCCGAACTTTGCAAAATGGTATGTAAGTTTTCGTCATATTTTGACGAGATCTACCCACAGTTAAATTTTTTGCTATCATCCCTGGAACACCCTGTATTAGAATGAGCGTATACTAAAATGAAGTTTGATACGATTATAGATTTAAATGTTAGGTACTAGGTAGGCATGGGCATACCAAGTCGAGATGATAATAGTAAATACATCAGTTTATCACATCATTCTGGTTACTGTAATGATAATAGTAGTAATTGATCTATGATAATTAAAGGGTGTTAACCAATTTTTTAGAAGTGCTGTACGTTTCCTGTGAAGAAACCCCGAGAGGATTCCCGCGTAACCTGCCGTTGCAGTCTCCAATTTGTCCTTCTCGAATCCCGAGCTTGTTCAAGGATCGAACCTCGCTCGCCAACTCTCTGGTGCATATCTACAAGTCTCAAGTCCTATAACCTCCTTTAAGCAAGAACCGCGCGCGATCGGACAATGAATGCACACCACATCAGTATATCATTGCGAATCGTGACTTTCAGATAAGAATCTCCTGCGTCGCATTTCCTCAAACATGACGCCGCGCTCCAAAGGTATACCTAAGTCTATAAGTAGTATATTCTTGAGTTAGAGAGGCCCGAGAGAGAGACAGGAATTATGGTTTCAAGAGCTCCAGCGAGAGGCGCAGAGGATCATATGTCACAGTGTCAGTTCTAATCAGCACTCTAATGGCGAAACCGATTAATCACCTGTAGGTATACCATTTGGGTTAATTATTGTGCGCCATCGAACGGCTTGTTGTTTCACCTGCGGAGTCGCCGATTTGCATCCGCTCATTCCGATAAACTAACAAAATCAACTTTCCATGTCTTTCCTGTCTCTGATGCAAGTAAATGAATGCTGGTTTCCCACAGCAAGATTAACTAGATCAACGGTGGACGCGGGCGTTGCTGCATGCAGCGGTTATCTGTTCACAGTCTATTCAGACGCAAACTTTTGTGTTCAGGTGACTATGTTTCGTCATATTGAAAGCTAAAGAAAAGATGTCTTTCAAAGCAGTAGTCTAGTAGTTGTAAAGTTAGATGGTGAAATTAGGTACTTTATATTTTGAATAACCAGAGTAGCTTATACACAGCTCAAATAAATTAGCGGAACGCGTTTTTGAAAAATCATATTTTTTTTATTGAATGACCAATTTTTATTTTTCTTACGGGGATTCATTCACTAACCGTCAGTTCCACAAAAAAGATGATCAGCGATCAAGGCTGATTGCAGATTAACTGAACTTTTTTACTAGACCCATCATCTTTCCATTATTGAGGGATAAACCAGCATTTCCATTGATCAGTCAGCTACAAATTGACAAACAAAAATCGCAAATCAACTAATCTCGTATTATCTGTTTTGTGGAACCCACGGTAAGCCTTCCTTTTTAAACAGCAAATTGAACATTTAATTCAACTCATTTCTTACAGACAAGACTAAAACTGAAAAAAGTCACAAAATCAAAGAATAGTGATCACTGCCATTGTTCGAAAAAAACTCCTTGCGTTTAGTGTATCCACTATTACCTATAGTAACGCGTGTGGCGTCTATTAGCATCGATTACGGCTTGGCAACATCGAGGTGTGCTTCGAATGAGCTTTGGGTAAAAATTCTTGCGGCAGATTACTCCATTCTTCCAGAAGAGCCTCTGACAGTTGCTGAAGAATAATAGGCGCAACAGGGTTTCTAACACGTCTGTCCAACATGTTCCATACGTGCTCGATCGGGTTAAGATCAAGGCTTATAGCCGGTCACTCCATGACCAAAATTTCGTGCTCTTGGAGAAAATTTCTTATTGTTAGTTGTGCCGTGTGAACTCTGCAATGGTCTTGTTGTAGAATGAATCCATTACCAAAATTATTGGCAAATGGCCAAACATGCTCTTGCAGGATGGTATTCACGTAAATCTCTGCATTTGGGCGTTGAGGAACGACTACCAAGTTGGTGCGGCCATCTATGCTTATGCCACTCCAAATCCAAACTATTACAGATTCACCTCCGAATCTGTCCATTTCCTGAATAGTAGCTTTAACGTATCGTTAACCCTGTTTCATGCTCAAAGAGTGAAAACATCAAAAACTGACGTTTAGTTACTTCTTCCATTGCGGCTACTTAAAGCTTTTTTTGAATCTGCTGAAAGATCTAGAAACACTTTGATTTCATGACATTTTGTATATTTAGTCTTGTACAGGGTGTTCACGATAAAATTCACCCCCCTCCAGTATAGATTCCCCTTCAAGATATTTCGAAGAACTAAAAACTCATTCTTCACGATTTTTCCCAGGGACCTTAAATCGATCCTCTGAAAGTTTCTAATTGGTACCGTATACAGGGTGTGATATGTAACTTTTTTATGTTAAATGCAACACCCTATATTTTATTCCGTTATTTGGTGGAACTTTTTTCTAATTACAAATATATATGACACTTATGATTTATTTTGACAAGTAAGTTGTCGGAAAAATAATAAAATAGGTAGTTAAATAATTTTGTTTCGCGGCAAGATGGCTTTGGTTTCTACAGTTCACTTAAAAAAAGTTATTCTCGCAGCATTTTGCCTGCAAAATTCAACTCTGCATGAATAAATGGTCTAATTCGTTCCTAATACAGGGTGTCGCGTAATTTTTTAATTTTAATTTATTTGACTACCTATTTTATTATTTTTTTGACAGCTTCCTTGTCAAAATGAATCATAAGTGTTATATATCTTTGTGATCAGAAAGAAAAGCTTCATTAAATGATGTAATAAAATATAGGGTATTGTATTTGAGAAAAAAGTTACATGTCACACCCTGTATACGGTACCAATTGAAAACTTTTAGACAATCGATTCAAGATCCCTGGGAAAAATCGTTGAGAAAAAGTTTTTAGTTTCTCAAAATATCTCAAAGAGGAATCTCCTAGACGGGGGGTGAATTTTATTGTACCCTGTACAAAGAAAGAAATTCAAATTGACTCTCGAAAATCCCTGGCCAATCAGTGATTGCGATTTTCGAACTGATAAAGCTCGGCTCTGGTGACTCGAAAACTCTGTTATAAAGAGCGAGTGTCTATAAACGATGAATTCTCGTTCAATTTATCTATTCTCCCCTGTATAGGTATATCCCGTTAACTATGCACCTCCAGTGTTTAATCAATCATGCTATTTTGAAAGATGAAGTAAGTGACTGGACCAGGTTTCCTGCAACGTATCTTTGACTGGACTTGAAGAAAAATGTGACTGTCGTCATCGCATCCTTCTACGTAAGAACTTACGATCCAGCTCAAAAATTAGTGACATCGTGAATAATGGTGATTTTAGCCTTCCAAAAAAATGGAGTGTAAATTCGAAGAGTAATACAAATACATGTCTCTCATAATACATGCATAAATCAGTTGTTGCCAACTTGGCGAACATAAAATTACAAGTTTATTTGTTCAGATAAGTTATGAATACGGCATAGAGTATAGAGACCATGAACCAGTTATGCACAAGAGAAAATCATAGTTATTGGAATGCCCAGTGGAAAAATCCACTAATGGTTGATGGTTATGTGTGAGGAAATTAATTTTTTACACCTTTTGGGCGCTTAATGGGCGCCGTCTAATGTGTAAATAGCCAAAGGCTAAAGTTTAATTAGCAGACACGCATCGGTTACATTAACACAAAAAGAACTGGAAAAGCTCCTCCCATCCTGGGCTCTATAAAGATCTCAAAAATCGTGTATTAGGTACCTACCGCGCGGCCGTTGTTGTTGCCCGGTCGTGAAAAATAGTTGAGAAACGTTCGCAGCTTTCCTTTGCGGGAAGTCGCGTCGTGTGCATTCTAAATGAACGCAAAATTTATTTAGATATTATGTATTTGGAGGATGGGCGCGGGCATTTGCATGAAAAGTGCAAGTTTCTCTATTCCAGGGCGTTTCACGTAAAGACGATCAAGATCAATTTCCAAATCGGGCATCACGAAGAAAGTTGCATTTCCTAGTATATTTCGATGCATGTGTCGTTGCGGAAAAATTGGCATTAATATAACATATCGATATTATACAGAAGTTCAGTCTTGGTCATCAATCATGTGTGGCTTTCTTCGCGCTTGAAACACGCTTCGATTGAGTGTGAAGGCAGAATTTTAATTGGTGTGCGCACAACACCATAAACGAATGTGACTTACTTTATTTTGATATACCCCCGAAGGGTATACACCGAGAAAATCGTACAAAATCGTATCGTATCGTATATACATATAGGTATACGATAGATATATCGTACAATTGTGGGAGTATATTGCACAATTTGGCTTTGAAATGCGGATGTGAAAAATTCATCCTATTAGTTAATTATGTACTTACTTACCTAAACAAAATTATTATTCTTGAAAAATTATTCAAGTAAATGATTCGCACAATTTCTGAGTGAAAAATGCACAATGCGAACTAATTGCATATCTAGTTCAAATATGTTCTACACAATTATTGTTTTATTAGGCCCAATAATTATTCACTTGCATTGGAGCACAAAACTTCATCAATAATATCACAATATACGATTGAACCCTAAGTTTTTTTTAAATTATTCACGTGATTGTAACCAAATTCCTCCAGCATAAGCACCTACAAGATTAGCTTTTGTAATCAACCATCTATTCTAGATTTTTTTAAAAGCGAAAATTGACTATTGTCTGTAGTTGCAGGGTTGCAGCTATATTTGTAATTTGAGAACATGTGTTTAGGTTACCTTGTGCAAATTCCTCTATTTAAATATAAATTTTCAGCTAGCTAAATTTAGACTTCGAATTATTTGAGATACCTGTTCGCAGCTAGGTATAGGAGCTGATTAATAAATATTTATGCTGCATGCTTGTACCCATTTGAAAAACCTAATTCTAATAATAATAAATAACGTTGAAATTGCTGGGGTGAAAAATTGTTAGTAAATCTATCAAAAATATTACTATTGGTATTAAAACGTTATAACAAACATAAATTCCAAAAACTTGAAGGAACTAGAAACACTGAAGAAGTTGGTTGCAATGATAACGCCGACATAAGGGTACAGAAAGTCAAAACCTCAATAAAAGATCGCCCTCCTCATACTTCGACACTGTATAAATATCGTAAAAATCTCTTGATGCGACTACCGAAGACTGTTGTACTGATAGATGATTTACCAATACCTGATTTTTTGTTCAACTCTAAGCAGCTTGTTATAAACTTTCTTGATCTTACTTTGCAGCAATATCTTGTATCACATTTGAAAAGTGTTCAGAATAAAAAAAAAATCTGATAGTCCATCAGCTAGCTACTATTATGTTTATTTTCCAAGAGCTCGAAAAGAGTTCACAGAATCAGATTTTTCATATGACATAATTACATGCATGGTGGCAAATCCCAAAACTGGTGCAGTTATAGGTCCTCCCTGGTTTCCTCCCTCGATCGAATTTCAGTTGAGGATCGTTACAGAGTTGCAAGAGGATCAGGATTTAATGAAAAAAATTTCTTGAAACTGATGGAACATCCTGTATATTTTTTCATATCCGGATAGAGTTTTTTTTTATTGACACATTGGTGATCTTGGGATTTCTCTATGATGTAAAATGACGATTTTATAGGGGATTGAATATAACTGAAATTTATCAAATTATTGGTACCAGAGGTAGCTACGACCACAAATGGGAACCTGAAGTTGAAAGTTTGTTTATTGTTTATGTCGATTTCAACCGGCAACGCTTCTTGACATGAACAATAAACAAACTTTCAACTTCAGGTTTTTATTTCTGGTCGCAGCCACCTCTGCCACCATTAATTTGATAAATTTCTGTTATATTCAGTCCGCTATAAAATCGTAGTTTTCTATCTAAAGGATTTTCAAGACCACCACTATGTCAATAAAAAAATCACTATCCGAATATCAAAAAATATACAGGTGCTCCCTTTGAAAATCAGAAGTTAAAAAGAAAAGTTGATGTCACTTCCGGTTACTTCCTGGAAAGAGAGCAGCGCCATGATCAACGCAAATAATAGCAAAAGTATAGTCTCAAATACCCCATAAAAATTTCAAATTTATTATATCCCATAGGAAAAAACTTATGGGCTGGTGCGGTTTTCGAAAAACACGGTATAAAATCCACGATATCGTCCCTTGCCAGGCAAAGCAACGTAAGCGATATTTTAGCAACTTTGCAGGAGAGACAAAAAATCGTGTTGTTTGCAAATTGCCCACGAAAGAATATTAATTTTGCATGTGTCATGTTATGCAATGATTATTTAAGTATATTTTAGTCTTTGTGATGGTTCACTTATTCGACGCGGCTCAGTGAGACCTTTTCAACAAGATCAAAATTTCATTTTTGTCAGAATGGCGCTTACGTTGCTTTGCCTGGCAAGGGACGATATACAGAAAGATGCTGCATTGTGTTGTTTTCCCTGATTTTAATCGTAACTAGTAAATATTCATGGACTGTAGACTGCCTATCAGACACAGCCTGACAACAACGGTCAATGCATGATGACATGATGGTTTGCCTAGTGCGCAAGCGCAGAACAGGTTTGTTACTTCATTATTCTTCCAATTCAAACTCCCAAATCCCCAGATCTTTTTTCCGAAAACAGTATAGTAGGGGCTTTTGAGACGAGACATTTTATAACGTCTGTAGTGATCTCGGTACTTTGGTTCCAACAAATCAAAGAAAAATGGTATAAGAACCATTGCAATCATTTCCATTTCAAGTATATATAGTTTTGAATAGTATTTTGTCATACTTTTTTTATCCTTAATTACCTATGCTATTCTATGTTGTCAATAAACTCTGTGAGAAATCTCCAAGCAAATCACACATTCAGTAGACAATAAAAACCGTCAACAGAGAGTCTTATCAAGACTCTTGATCTTCACAGCCCTACTCTTGTCTTGTCTAGAAATTTCAAGACGAGAGTTTCTAGAGGTCTCGTCTAAGTCTTGACGCCTCTTTAAGACAAGAGTCTAGAAAGTCTAATAGACCATTTCCACTGACGTCACGCAGCTCCGCCTTGAACAGCTGATTCGGGGCAACGTCAGTCATAGATGTGCGTTATCTGTCACGGGACACGTGGGCCACGTCAGTCATGTGCGTCAGTCAGATTCGTAGCATGTCAATCTGTCAGTCGGTGTCGGTGTGTGAAAGTCACTGGTGTCACAAAGTTTTGTCAAACTGGCACGTACAGTTGTCATCATGTTGACGTTGCCCCAAATCAGCCGTTCGACACGTGCGTGTGACGTCATGTGGAAATGGTCTATGCTAGATGGAAACACTAAAGTCAGTTTGTTATGGTAACGCCCAAAAATGGTGCCGCCACCCCCTGCACCCCCTTGGAGGCCAGGCACCAATTGACTTGACTTGACTTCCAGTTTCGTAGTTCAGTTCAATATCCAACCACCCAGAATAGGGAGCCTCTGTTTATGGCTAAGTTAGTGACCTCTCTTGAAAACCAGAGAGAGGCGTATAAACATGCAGGCGTTACAAAAGTATAGGCCATCATTTCCGGTGGCTAACCCTGTTTTTCGACAACCTAATCGAGAATTGAGATTCCTCATTCTGGATGATGGTCAATACGGAAGAACCAAGAACTTATTCAACTGTATTGCGAAATCCGGCTGGAAATTTTGGAAGCAGCCGAAGCCTGGCTCCCAAGGGGGTGCATGGTGGTAACGGCGCCATTTTCGGGCGTTGCCACCAAAGAAATGTCGTTATATGGAACTCAACTGAGTGATATTTGCAGGAAACCCTCGTGGACCTATGCAAGAAAAGCAAAAGAGCACCTGCAAGGCTTCTCCACAATGCGTCCTCTGTGGGGCTGGTCATTGCTGTTTTATTAACTTGAAAAATGTTATATTGTCTCATTACAAGTACGAGGTGTTTATAAGATACTGTGACCGCGGCAGGCATGGGTCAGGCCGAAAAACGCAGTAACAGGCGCAATTGTAGTGATCGAAAGCGGATTCCAAAGGCGATGCGATCACAGTCGTTTATAAACACCCGGTAGAAGTGATACTTTTTGTGGTGTGTCTGCAGTTTTGACTTGCCGGACGAAGTGAGTTTTCTTCTGCAATTCTGTTACCTCAATATGAGAAAAATGAGTTTTTGAGATAACCTGCTGTGAATGTAAATTTAAAGTTGGAAGGAAATTCAAAGAATAACTCGAAATTTGAGGTCCGTCGCTTCTGGACGTTGGATTAAAAAAAAACTGGAGCATGTTGTATATTTTTTTAAATTTAGCATTAGTTTATTCAACACCAAATAAGTTGTATATCAATCCAGAGTTGTCAGTTTCCTAAGAGAGGACAAATTTTGAGGGGTGACACTTGTTTGAGCAACACGGCACGTTAGTTGATCTTCAGTTTTTTTTTTTAATTTGGAACGGAAGGGAAAAAATAGATGAGATCCGATTAACGAAAAATCAATATGTTGGACAATTTGGAAGAAATATTATAATAATAAAAAAAAAGTTCTTCTTCCTATCGGCTTTTTCTCGCCATAGGAGTTTGCCCGTTTATTTATCAAGTTTAAAAATTCAGAAAAGTGCAAATTTCGGACAACAGGAAGAAATATTATGTACGCTGGAGACTCCGACTGGAGAATAAGCTAGAAACTCGCAAAATTGGCGGAGGAGCTTCCGGATCATAAGCGAGAAGCTCTTCCCTATTAGACAAGACGAAACTTGAAGGTGCGCTTTTTTGTTGTTAAAAATCGTTCATAGTTGACCGATCATTCCCATATGCAACAAGCAGCGTCGAGCTGAGAAAAACGAGATTCGATTAGCAAAGAAATGAACTCGATATATGTTGAACTGTTGGTTGAACCGAATGGCAATAAACATTTTGTTCAATTTGTGATATTAAGAAAAAACACGCTAACTACTACCCAATTAAAGTTTTGAAGTGTTCATTATTTTTTTTTGTTTCAACGCGTAAACACCGCATATATTTTAATGGGTTATAATAAATGACATTTAGATTGCGTCTGCCTGGAGCAACGATTCGATTAAACCATTTAATAATACATACCGTATACTTAACATAAAACTCGTTATGTCAATAATATAATAATGATATTCTCTAGGACGAGATGGTTAATTGAAATGTCAATCTTATTGCATTGTTACATTTATGAAAAAAAAGCAACTTTGTCGTGGTAGCAAATTGGGTACGCACGCTTCGTGCACTTTATTCTTGGACGTTGTTTTTTATTCAGTGAGCCATTGACGAGGCTACACCGACGAAGACGAAGCCATTGGAAGGGCGCAGCTTTTCACTAGGTGACATCATTTTTACGCCAATTTTTGCCATAATTCTCAATACGACACTATGCAAAATTAGACTGACAGGAAAAAAAAAACTTTGTCGTGAACGCTCGTAGAATCTGCTGCCTCTGTGTCTCTGTGTTTTCTCGGAGTTTAAAGTGGTCGCGGGTGCGGAGTTTGAGAAAAGCCGGTACCAATCGATGACCCGAATTTTCGAGTATCTCGAGAGGTCTTGGATCTCAGTGTGTGCCGCCGAATAAGTCAAAAATCGCCACGGAAGTTTCAATGTTTACATTTTAAAATTGCCATTTTTCGCTCTTATCGGGCCGACAGATAAGGTTTTATAGCTGCCTATACCTATAGCACATTCATTGAACTTTGTCGCTGGGCCTGTTTCTCGTTCCTGTAGGGGCCACTGGGGTCCCTGCACCGAGAAATCAGTCCTAGAAACCGGCATCCCCAGTTATGTTTCCGCCGGGGAAGAGACTAAGGGCTTCGTCTAGCCCGGATCTAACATTACAGAAAACGGACGAAAGCGAATCAACGATGAGGACGGCGGAGGACTTCGACTTCGGGGATGAGCAAGATCAGCAAGAGCAAAATGAGAGGGAAGAAGCAGAGGATTCAGAAAACCTACTGAAGGCGCTGGGCTCGATAAGATCCGCCACAACTAAAGAGCAAGACAGCGGAGATATTATATTTACAAAAAAGGAACAAAACATAACGACCGACGCCCTCCTCGCTATTCATGGAATAAGCCAAAGAATGGAGCGACGTATCTACCACGCTCGATTAGAAAAAATGAAGATCATCCAGCACCTCTTAGATGAAAAACTAAAACAAAAAGAAACAGAACAAAGACTGCAACTGCAGATGAACAGAGGACACCGCCGCCAATTTCAGCAGACACACCAGCAACAACAACAACAACAACAACAACAAGAACAACAACAACAGCAACAACAACAAGAACAACAGCAGGAACAGAAACAACGGATGAATTATGCAGAGGCAATAAAGACTTACGGGACCCCGCAAACCAGATACGACAAACAAAACGGTACACCCTGGACGACACCACCTCAAAAGATAAAGAAAAACGAAGTGATTGTGAAAACCAAGGACGGACAAGACATCACGCCAGGGTGGACACAAATCGGGAAAAAACTGAACCCGATAGATATTGACGGAGGAGTGACAAACACGATCAAGATAGGCGCGAACAAAATGCTTATTATCACCAAATCGGAGCAACAAAAAAACAAACTTATCTATGAAATAAACAAAGATCAGAACCTTGAAGCTACAGAGAAGAAACCAAGAAACCCAACAGTCACACTGTGTGGACTACAGAAAGGAATCAAGCTGGAAGACATATATGAAGACATTGCCTCACAAAATGAAGATATCTCAACGACCATGGATCAAACACAGATTAAACAAAAGCTGAAATTTATCGTCGCCAAGCCGTGCCGAAACCCGTCTAAACAAGACTGGCTGTTTGAAGTCGAGCCAGAGTTCGCAAAATTTTTGTTGAAAAAAGAGAAAATTATAATAAACTTGACCAACACCTATATAAAGGAGACATTGTCGGTAACGATGTGCTTTAAATGTTGTCTCTTTGGACATGTGAGTAAGTACTGTAGACAGGAAAGCGAAACTTGCCACAAATGCGGTGGCTCCCATAAGGCATCTGCATGTAGGTCCAAATCGCTAAACTGCATAAACTGCGAACGCTCAAGGATTAAAGAAAGACAACATCCTGCAAACGATCGCCAGTGTCCCTGTTTCATGAAACAGCTGGAAATTTTGAGGCAGAATACTACTTACGAAGGCGAATCTGAAGCATAGCAATCATCAGCCAAGAAAAAAGAAGCTAAGTGTGCGCGGTTCATAGATATAGTTTTTTGGAATATTCATGGGTGGGGCAATGTATTCAAATTTGATAATGAATTAATCGTGAAACTATTAACTTGTAAAATAATTTGTTTTAGCGAAACGTTCTTAACCTCGACAGCTGGATTTCGGATTCCCTCTTTTTTTGATAACTATTTTATGATTTCAGCAAAAGCAACTAGAGAGAAAGATCTTGGAAGAGGAAGTGGTGGTATACTCATTTTAATTGATAAAGATAGTGTTAGCGTCAATAATAACGGAGAGGAAGATCTTCAATTATTAGAATCCTGTCCAAATTGGTTGTTTGTCCGGTTCAAGCACAGTGTGAATTCTCTTTTTTATATTATTGGTCTGGTATATGTGAAACCATCTTCTGACTTTAAAGTTTGTATAAATATGCTCAACGAGTCAATTTTTGATATTCAGGCAATGTACCCAAATGATGTTTTCGTCATAGGAGGGGATTTCAACTGCCGCATTGGGACCGAAAATCGGGTGAGCGAGGAGCTTATAGGCGTCAATCCTAACGTGGAAGCCTCCAGATCCACACTAGATGAAACTCTTAGACCGGAGGGTACCTTATTGGTAGCCACTATGGAGGATAATGGATTCTTAATTTTGAACGGCAGAACGGAAGGGGATATTCCAGCTCAATTCACATTTGTAAGTAAGCATGGTAACTCTGTGATTGACCTGATTTGGATCGCAGCCAGGGATGTGGCAGCTGTGGAATCTCTTTTGATCGAGAATCACCTGGTTTCGGATCATTGTGCTTGTCACTTGCGTTTGCGAATGTCAGGTTCATATTCCAGTTTTCCTTCTCACTCATCACACGAAAATGTCACAAAGAAGACAAAAAGATTCTTGGTCCTACCAGACGCAAAGACTCGACCATTTTCAAATATAATGGCACAATCTCATAGACTCAGCTTTTTTCCCAAAAACGTAGATCAAATGTATGAGAATTTCTTGTTAGCCACTTCAGAATGTGGCAAATTTCTAGGGTTAATCAAAGAAATTAGAGTTAATACTAACAACAGGTTGCAAAAAAATGCCTGGTTTGATTCAGAGTGTAGATCACTGAAAAGGTCCGTACGTCATCTCTTTAGGCTTTGCAAATCGAACAAATTCGCTAAGAACGATCTAAACATGTACTTGTCTGAAAGGAACAAATATACAGCGCTTATCAAAATCAAGAAAAAAGAAGAAAGGCAAAAAACTATTCAAAAACTTAACAACATTAATAATCCGCAACAATTCTGGCGCACTTACAGCAGCTCTATCACTTCACAGAAAAAAGCAGTTGAGATTCCTTTAACCTATTCAGAAATTTTTTATAAAGAATTTTACTCAGACGACCGTGCTTTTGACTTGGCTAATTGTGATTTCATAGATGTTAGACATCCTTACCTCGATCAAGTAATATCAAAATCAGAACTGCATAAAGCCATTACACAGGCAGCAAAAAACAAATCCCCTGGGAACGATGGGTTGAAAAATGAATTTTTCCAAGCACTACCTGTTGATTGGCTGGGATATGTACATGAGTTTTTCAATTTAATTCTGGAAAAGGAACAGATTTCGAAAGGTTGGGGTAACATCAGACTTGTGCACTTGTACAAAAAAGGGAACCCAAAGTTGATACAGAATTACAGGCCTATCGCTTTGTTGAATCACATCACTAAGCTGTTCACATCCATCCTAAATTCTAGACTGATCACCTTCGCCGAGAGTGCTGATATTCTACCAGAAAGCCAGAACGGGTTTAGAAGAAAAAGATCATGCCAGGATCATATATTTGTATTGAATACCTTGATAAATAACAATCTTCGGTTGAAAGGACGGAAAGTTTTTGCTTTTTTTATCGACTTTAGGAGGGCGTTTGACTCTGTTAATCACACACTTTTGTGGCACCAACTGTATTCCGTCGGGATCAGTTCCAAAATGGTGAGAATAATAAGTAATCTGTATGCAAATGCTAATCTGCTTTTGGATGGAAGCGTAGAATCGATAAAGATCACGAAGGGAGTGCTACAGGGTGACTGCCTCAGCCCCACACTGTATATGCTTTACACCTGCAAGATGGAAGAATACTTTTTGGAAAAGGGCGCCAGGGGAGTACCACTGGATGGAGGTAAGGATGTACTTATGTTACAGTATGCTGATGATATAGTACTACTATCAGACTCACCATCCTCTATGCAAAAATCAATGAACATCTTGGCATCATACTGCAATGAAATGAAGCTCGACCTAAACACTGAAAAATCAAAAGTTGTTGTTTTCAGAAGAGGTGTCAAATGCAAACCCTATAAATTTTTTTTTAACAACGAAGTAATCGAAATAGTTCCAGGGTACAAGTACTTGGGAGTGTATTTCAAATATAATTGCAATTTCGCTGACCACACCAAGTCCGTTGTGAGCAGAAGTGGCATGTCGGGTGGGATAGTAAGAGGAATAATTAACAACGACAACATCACAAATTGGGACTGCATCAATAAATTGTACTCTAGTATCATTGTGCCAACTTTTACTTACTGCATGGTAACTTGGGGTCCAAAAAATATAAGGGAGTTGGAAAAGTGTCAGCTGAGTTTTTTCAAAAAACTCTTACATTTGAAATCTATTACCGCTGGTTACATTTTGCGAGTCGAACTACATTTGAGCAGAATCAATTATATTTTTGTAAAAGAGGTTCTCTGCTATCTGAAAAAAATTTATGAGATGTCGGATCGAAGACTACCATCGAGAGCAATGCATAGGCTGATTCATTTGCACAAACATAACACTACTGCTGAACATTTTAACTGGTACTCATACTTTCAAAATTTACTTTCTCCCTATGACGTAGATCTAAAATTAGACAACAACACAAAAATCACTAATGACCGAATAGAATCAATTTTGAATAAGATCCTTAAACTAGACAGTGACTCAGATTGGAACAATATTCTTCTATCTGTCAAAAACCCGGAGTACAAGTTCCTGAATGTTATGCAGAAGCCTTATGACCTCTGTAAGCGGGATGAACCTCTGTATCTGAAGAGATTCCACACCCAACTTCGGACATCACACGACTCCATGATCCAATTATACAGTAGGGGAGTTTCATACAGAGTGGATACAAGTAAACTATGCGGCATTTGCAATCTCCAAAAACACGAGTCCCTCGCTCACCTTCTTTTTGAATGCCCAATGTACAATGAGTTCAGGGGTGGTCATGACATATTTTCAGGCTTTCAGGACCCGCGAGAACTGCTTGCAACCACGGACAGAAGAATAATTATTTATTTGCACAATTATATTTTCAGCTGCCTGAGGTTGAGATCGTTTGCCCTGTCAGAGTGATTTTCTATTCTCTTGTTCGTTTTCATGTTCATTTATTTAATTGTCTTGCTAAAAAAACTGTATATAGTTTATAAGCAATAAATCTTATTATTAATCAATCTTATTATTATTAAATTAGACTGCCGGAAAAATTGAAAACCTTATTTTCATATACACGCGATAACGACCGGATCCGTGCCGTGCCGACCTCAACTTTATCGATTCGTTACAATTCTCCAAGAGGTATCTGCCCAGAAAAATTTTTGTTCCGAATTCACGCCGCTCGCTTAATTGATTTTTAATTAATTCCATCTGTCTATTGATGAGGTGGTAGAGGTATTCGTGACGATTTTACTAAGTGACACGATTTATGCGGCACTCATTGACCAGCACGGCACGTCCGAGTTGAAAGTCTACAGATTCAAATATTTCTTCAGGAAAAAAAAAATCGAAACTTGACACGTAGGTGAGATTCGTTACGAATGCATTGTCAATTCCACGGAAAGCTTTAATAATATATACACAAAGTGGATCAGTTTCTTGGGATTTGGTGTTGTCTGTGTGTGTTGTCGGTTGCCATTGAATAATAATTAAGCGGTCGCTTCATCTTCAGCAAGTTGCCTCTTTCATAACGGGATGTCTCGTGATGGTTCTCATACTACTATAACCTGCTGTAACAATTCTGTCTTGTCTCTTCCGAAGCTGGCCGGCGGATTTTTATCTCTTCCACCATTCCCCCAACCCATAAATCAATCCTTTGATCTTTCGTAATACTTTCAGCCAACGCGCCAGGTTTCGTTCAGTGCATCGGAGTTCTATACTGTTATATTAATTTTATATCATATTGCGACATTTGTTGGACGCATTGTGATGCAATGTGCATAATAATAATTGTCATCTGAGACAAAAAGGATCTTGGAGATTTTTTTGCTTCTCGTAAGATTTATAGCCGGTTCGTGTTTGTGACTTACTTAGATCAGATCAAAGCACCATACCTTCATCTTCGATGACAGAGAAAAGTTTTTATGTTGAAAGTTCCAGATAGGTGTTACCTATAGCAAAATTTACCCACCTCCACCTTTTTATTTTGTTGTGGCACTCCTGACTGCTGCTTCCGGGCCAAAAGTTCAATTATTCTCCATCTGGATGCTGCAATAAAGTAGTTCGCCAAAACTGATTATCATCGATGACCAAAGCACCTGAGAAAAAGGAGCGATCTTTTTTTTTCGATCAGTACTCATTGAGTTATTCATGGCACCTTCTAAATGGATACCGCCAACTTTGTTTTCCCCTGGAATTAGTCCGGTACCGGAAATGCATTACAGTATGCAATTTGAGATTATAATTTCTATTTTGATCAACTGAAATTGATAACATTTAATAAGCAAAAAAACGAGCTCGATATATTGAACAATTTGGAAGATATAGAAGAGACTCCGACTCTAGTATGAGCCACAAACGGGGTAACGCTGCTTTGGGGATACACCACAAACCTGCACACTTGATAGTGTTCGATAGCTTGCCGAATTACGGAACTAATAAATTGAACATTCGGAGTGTTTTAGGGGAGAAAAGGAGTTTTTTGAAAATTGTGAAAATATTTTATTCAGAAAGAAAATTTAATTCTCTTTAATTTATGTACCACAAAGTAGCAAGTGTCATTTGAGATTTCGAAGTTGGGGTGGGGAAGTGAAGGGGTGAATTTGGGTGGCACTTTTTACACAGAAAATTTTCTCCCTCGATGCTGTGCAGGATGACGTTGACTGTACTGAAGAGAACTGAGAGGTTATCAAGAATATTACATTGAAACTCAGGCAATTTTAGAGAAAAAAAGGGGGGTGGGTTTGAAAATTATAGAATTATTTTTCAGAAAGAGAATTTAATTCTCTTAAATTTGATGTACGCAAGGTGGGTGGTGTCATTTGAAACTTCGAAGTTTATGTGGGTATGGGGGTGAGGGGGCTGAAGATAGAAATTCGCCAATGTATGTTTCAGATGTCCCCTCCATTATAAAAATCGACCTGTCAGAGCCTTTTCCAAAAAAATAAGGTGAAATGCCCGAAAACCTCTTTGTTGTGTTTTCGTTGGGCCGGTCACCCTGTAAGTATATACATTATTTGTTGTCATGTTTGTAGTTGACCAATGTTCCTCAAATGCAACAGGTGTCGAGCCGAATATGTTGGACCGTTGTATTTAGTGGGAGACAAAACAGAAGAAGAGAGTCAAAAGGGTGGCGTAGGTGACCCCTCCCCCCACAAAGGAAAGTTATGGGAGTTGAGAAACCTTGATTCATATGGAAAGAACGTTTTTTCTTCCTTTCATTTTCTTGTAATGACACTCCCGCAATTGCCCGAACGTGATTTAAATCTTATTTTATATAGGTATATGCCGGCTGCGTTGATATAGTTATAATAATAATAATTGATGATTCTGTTGGAAAGAATTAACATTTCTATCAATATCATTGTTGCTGGTATCGCATCAACACACCTTCTTGTACCTACACGAATGTAGGTTGGTATATTCACCTGAAGATTTGCGGTTCGGGACTATTGTGTAGTAAATTTTGTTGAATAAGTTGTATATTACAAAATCTAGTTAAAATAGGAGTCATAAACGTCAAGATTTACAGCTTATTGTACCTATAGGAAGGTATATCCACGGAGCGTTTCCGTTACTTCATCCGTATCAAATATCGTAAAAATATCTAAAAGCTGCATCTGCTGGAGGAGGAACTTTAGACATCAAAGCTCACGGAAACTATTCAATTCGGAGCGCGAAGCTTTACCGAATACAATATTAGAAAACATAAAAATAAATCACCGCCGCGGAATCGTTAAAATGCAGTTTTATGATCAGAGTGGACAAAAAGGAGAACTGCATTTCTTGCAGTTGTTGCTTAGTTGCTTGCTCAACCTCCCGAGGGTGCATCATGCTCGCAAGATTAGAAATTGAGATATCAAACGATTCAATCCGCGCGGGGAAAAAATAGCAGTCCATCACGATCCGTAGGCTCCTCCACCCTTTTTCATGAGTTATTACCGATTGTCTTCTCCGCGCGCGCGGTCTTTGATGTAATAATGATGGCTTTGCTTTGCTTGGCCGCTCCTCTGTCAAGGAAACGGATTTCCCGGCCCATCTTCTTCTTCTTCTTGCCATCAGCATTGATATCAAGATGCAAGATCATCTCTCTGCGTTCTACTGTCTCTGCCGGGCTCTGCCTACACACACACTCACCATGATGCATACGGTGAGGTTGACAATGATGTATCGTATCGGTGGTTCGAATGTGGGTCCCCGAATTGTGTCATCGATGCAACAGCAGCAGGTTCGCGACCGACCATCAGGCTGCTCCGATCTCTTCCACTACCTCTTCTTCTTCTTCTCCTTCGCCAGCCAGCCAGCCCATCAGCCATCGGGCCGCGAAGACTCAATGAACTGGCGAAACGGGCGGCTCAGTTCGAATGCGTTTGTGTCCGACTTCCTTTCAAGCGTGTACTCATATGAAAGATAGTAATACTTTGAGTATTATAGCGGACGTAGGTACTACACCTGATAACGCGTTGTTTGTGATAATACCTGTGCGTGGTTTAGTGCTCTTTCGGTATACGAGAGTGGATGGTTGATGAGTGCTTTTTCTTGACTATTGGAGTATTGCTGGTAAATTTCACTCTGTCATGTTTTTCCGATCATTATTCCATTGGTACTTATCGCACAAATTTAATAGTTCTCATCGGTATCACAAAAGTTTATCAATCAAGGTTGAGAAAAAAAAAAAAAAAAAGGTTGAGAAAGATACTATTAGAGATAGCTGAAGCGCCAAGATTAGATCTCTCGCCGAGGGTATACTGTGCTGATAAGCTGATAAAGGGTGCGTCGTGATGAACTGCTCGGAAGGGCTCTTCCCATTTTTTCTTCAAGCTCTTACTTATTTTTTGCCGTCAACGACAACATAGTTTTATGAGTACAAACTTCACCAATATAATAAAATAATGATAAGTATAGGTGTAGATTTTTCTGTGAAATTTTTATCTACGCAAATGAACCTTGTGTACTTGGAATGTTAGGTAGGAGTCAATTTCTGTTGTGTAAAACTGAACTGCCGTACCTATTTTTTTTTATACCGGGGGATCATTTGAAAACTATCCACCTGCAATAACTCCCGATTCCCAATGAAAATGTTTTCGAGCAAAAACAGGTCGATTTTTATATCGAGGGAGACATTCGAAACATACATTGACAAATTTCTATCTTCAGCCCCCTCGCCCCTACCCACCCCAACTTTGAAATTTCAAATGACACCACCTATATTGTGAGACATTAAATTAAATAGAATTGAATGCTCTTTCTGAAAAAATATCTATAAAATTTTCAACCTCACCCCCCTTCTTCGTAAAATTCTCTGAGTCTCCAATTTAATATTCTTGCATGACCTCGCAATTCTCTTCAATGCAGTCAACGTTATCCTGCACGGCATCGAAAGAGAAGATTTTCTATGGAAAAAGTTCCACCCAAACTCACTGCTTCGCTCCCCCCACCTCACCTGAAAAATCTAAAATGACAATACCTACTCTGTGATATACATAAAAAATACTAAAATACTCCAAATGTTCAATTAAATGAGAGAAATGAAAAAAATTGTTTTCAGAATGAAAATTCGATTCCCTTTAATTTGATGTGTCACAAAGTAGGTGGTGTTTTGATGAATTTCGAAACTGAGGTGGGGGGGAGCAGTGGGGTGAGTTTGGGTGGCACTTTTATCAAAAATTTTCTTTGTCGATGCTTTTTAGGATGATGCTGACTTGACCAAAGAGAATTGAGGGGTCCAGAATATTAAATGGGACACTAGGAGAATTTTTAGGGAGAAGGGGAGTCGAGTTAGAATTTTGAAAATATTTTTTTCAGAAAGAGAATTTTATTCCCTTCAATCTGATGTATCGCATGGTGGGTGGTGTCACTTGAAATTTCAAAGTTGAGTGAGTGGGGACGAAGGGGTTGAGGATAGAAATTCATCTATGTATGTTTTAGATGTCCCCATCGATATAAAAATCGACCTGTTTTTGCTCGGAGAAATATTGACGAGGAATCGGGAGTTATTCGGGTGGATAGTTCTCAAATGATCACTTGGTATAATGTACCTATACTTATTTCGAACGGTTGAATCTAGAAGATTCATTTAACACGCGTGCATCATGCATGCCATCCAAAAACTTGTTGAATTCGAGGTTGAATTTTACCTTATCACGTTCAACAACAGCTACAAGCTGCACGGTGAGAGAAACAATACATTTTTCTACAGCAAATTACCTTGGTCGCTAAATTTTATCCAAAACTGGGTAATGCGCAATTTTTTATTCACCCTGTATGATTTCTTGTCGTTTGGACAATTTCGTTAATTTCCTCGAAACAACCAGAAGGGCTTTTTGAATTGATGAATGTGCTCCGATATCTCATTTGGGTACTATACATACAACACAGAGTGAGTCGTAAATCCTGGAAATCCATCAGCTTTCTTCAAAAATTCATGTAGCAACATCCTACATCAGTGTAGAACCTTTGGCACCTTTTCTCCCTTTACGGGTGCGTTTTTGAAAGATACTGGATTTTCAGAACTTATGACTCGCCCTGTATAGTGAATAAATTTTCAAAGTATCTACATTCAACATACTAGCCCAGGCGCCAGGGAGCAAAAATCAGCTCAATAAGGAAATAATTGTTTCCTGGCTGGAAACTAGCTTAAAACGATCTGTGTGGCTTAGGTTTTGACATACTAATTTCCCCCCTTTCGGAAATGTCGGCGTCATGTCGCCATCATCAACAAGAAGTGCACCAGCGTGGTTTTTGCCGAATATCTTAATTTTGGGCCATCTGACAGCAAAAGATGTAAGAAGTCATTTTGAAACCAATGAAATTCCCTACGGAACAGTTTCTAAATGACCTTTCTGCGACCTATGGTTTTTGAGATAGAGCTTCTGGAAGCGAGAGGCATTGTCGTAAAAGCTCCATGGCCACTTGACTTGAAAAACTAAAATGTCGATGTGACAAAAAAATTTCAAAATGAGATTTCTCGAGAATCCTTCATGCTATAGTTGCGGTGATGGTCTTAAACTCTTTCTCTTGAACCGTTGGTTATGAATATAGGAAAGTCAAAAACGTCACATTGTACATATACAGCGTGTACTGAGGGAATCAAATCAGATCAGAGAAATTTTACATATTTCTTCGATTTAGCCTATATGCGACACTCTAAGCACCTAACACGAGTCCAATATCAATATGGATTTGCTCTATAAGCTTCACTTAATACACTAAAAAAGTGGTCAGCTCACAGCTTTACTGTAAAATGTTTTGAAGGCCCTCTGAAATCATCAAAATATTAAAAATTTACAGTATCAAGTATGTATATAACAGTATATTATATACCAATAAGGGACCAAAGTGAATTTTTAATTTGGGGATTTGGACCCAAAGGGCCCTCGAGCAACAAACTCCACCCAAGAGATCAAAAATTCACTTTGGTTCCTTGGTATATAATATACTGTTACATACATTTCTTGCTACTGTAAATTTTGATGATTTCAGAGGGCCTCCAAAACATTTTACAGGAAGGCTGTGAGCTGACCACTTCCTAGGTGTATCAAGTGAAGCTTACATAGCAATGCATATTGATATTGGACTCGTGGTAAGTGCTTAGAGTTTCGCATAGGCTAAATCGAATAAATATGTCAAATTTCTCTGTTCTGATTTGATTTCCGTAGTACACCCTGTATATGTACAATGTGACGTTTTTGACTTTTCAATATTCGTAATCTACGGTTCAAGAGGAAGAGTTTAAGACCATCACCGCAACTATAGCGTGAAGAATTCTCGAGTAATCACATTTTGAATTTCTTTTTGTCACATCAACATTTTAGTTTTTCTGTCAAGTGGCCATGGAGCTTTCACGACAATGACTCTCGCTTCCAGAAGCTCTATCTCAAAGACTATAGGTTGCAGAAAATTGATTGAGAAACCAAACTGTAGGAAATTTCATAGGCTTCAAAATGACTCCTTACATCTTTTGCTGTCAGATGACCCAAAATAAAGATATTCGGCAAAAACCACGCTGGTGCACTTCTTGTTGATGATGGCGACATGACGCCGACATTTCCGAAAGGGGGGAAACTAGTATGTAAAAACCTAAGCTACACAGATCGTTTTAAGCTAGTTTCCAGCCAGGAAACAATCATTTCCTTATTGTTTTCCCTGGCGCCTGGGCTATACTGCCAAACAATTACTCTTCTGTCTGTTGAAAAGTTTACTGGAATTTTCCCCGATAAAGGGGCTTGAAGTTCCACCCTTTGACCACCTAGATTTCCAAAAGGTAGAAACCAAATTTTTCAAATATTTTTTTTCATTTTTTGAACTATGCCTTGGACTCCGTGTGCGGGAATTTCAGACAATCTGTGTGATGTTCAAGGTTCTCTTTTGAAACTGTTGTTTTTCTCACAGTTCCATTGCTATCAATGCTTCAAATGAAAGAATGAAGAAAACCAGGTTCCTGAAATCGGATTGTCTAGTCGAATGCCGAGTAGCGTTTTTAGTTTTTGTTGCTGAGAATTTTCCAGAAAAAAAATTAAACCTTACAATTTCAACAATTGAATGTTAGCTACGGAACTAGCCAATTCAGTTTCAGAAATATACCTTCTACTTTTTTTCTATTGAAATCTTGCCAGCGTCGAAACTGCCGAAGAAAAGTTCCATCTCTGTCGCTTATTAATTTTGTTATGGTGTTGATCGGATCACTCAATTACAGGGAGGGGTAAATTTCACGCCCTAAATGCACCTTGAGACTGTTCTTTTGTAGAACTGTGCTTGTGGGGTTTTACTGTCAACCATTCAATTTATTCCCTCCCTCTAATTGGTTGATCCAATCAACACCACAACATAATTTCTATGACAAGGTAGTAAACGAAAAATATATTCTATCTCTTATCTCACTGCATGAATCGCCAGAAGTTGTTCAGAAGTTTGATAAATAATATCAAGGGGTTTCTGATACGACTGGAGAGTAAACTAATAAATAGAAAGTAGGATACAATTTCATAATTTTTTTGCAAATGGAAATTTCAAAAGCATGCGACTTTATCATGGATCTGTACCTAAACTGGATTGATAATACCGTACATTGCCATGGTAGAAGGCTGACGCATGCTAGTTACTGGTAGAGACTTTCATTTTATAGAATTAACATTAACCGTCCTGTTAATGTCGCCATTCCTTGCTGCCTTGCTGACATTAATGAAGTATAACTGTCAAAATGACATTTATTTCTGCAAGTATTTGCTTACTTACTGGATGACCGACATATGCCCGCGTATGCTGACGCAGCTTGCGATAGAAAATCATCGCAGGTTGTAATCATGATAATGGGTAATTATTAAATTCAGTCATAGATCAACAGCAGAAACACACGATTGGGAGCAAAATACCAGACACCACATCTGCCCGACGCTCGCGACATGACAGCTGTCAATCTGGTTATAAATTTGAAAATCCTATAAACGCGAAGGCTATGGGCCCAGAAGTGTCAGCTTGCCGCAAATAAATTGGCAGACAGCGGTTCTCAAGCCATCTCCACGGCTGTACCCTCAACACATTAGAAAGCTCACTGATCATTAACGGATTGTCATTTTATTTTCCTTTCTATTTTGCTGGCAGCAAGGGGAAAATAATGACGTTTCCTGGTTAATGATCATTCAGCACAAAACGCATTTAAATTTTCCTTGCTGTCAAATTTTCAAGAACATTTGGAAAAGCAAAGACTTTTTTCAATTAGATTTTTGATAGCACTGCATCTTCATTTCTTTTCAAGAAGATTCCATGCCATATTTGAATTTTTCATTCATAAGACAAAGGTCCCAAAACCGTATACACTTTTCCAGTGGCATGAGAAACGTCTTGAGAAACGATGGCTCTACTCATTAAATGCGAGCTTTTTCTTTTTACTCATTCTATTAACTTTTTTGAGAAAGAAACAGAAAACTGCAAAACGGAAAACTTGCAGTTTTCTATCTATCCTTTTTCTTTAATTATTGCCATCAACGGTAATTTTTGTTGGAAAAAAACTATTTAGCATGAAACGAATGAACGCATTCCATAGCAATAGACCGGCGCCCTTAAATAACTATTGCGCTTTTTGGGGATTTAAACTAATTTTTCCCGCCAAAATATGGCTGCCAAAACTGACATGCGTTGTTGAAAATGATTGGTTACTATTGCAATGCCACTTTGATGTCATCGGCATAGTTAGATTGTCACTATAACCCATTCCAAGGTTGAGAAAACCACAGCTTGCCATGAAAAATTCGAATTTCGTTGGTGTCCTTGATTTTTATGTTTAATGTCATCTCCATACACGGGAAGTTACGTTAGAATGTGTGTCCCTATGACATAAAACCTTCACCTGAACTGCGCTGTGTTGTCATACTGTCATTCTGGGGACTGTGTCGCCGACAGGTCGCCGGTTTACCCACTGACCTAAGCTTTGTTTCCGTCAGAATCACGGATCACGATCCTAGAACAGAGAATGATCAACGTACCTAGTTCTTACAGGGCGCCGACGAGCTCAGGTCACGAGATCACTTGAACGAAATCACACTCCGGCGCTAGGAATGGCCCCCAGTAATTTTTAAAACTTAATATTCTTACTGTGGCATCTTCCAACACTCCTCACTATTGAAGTAACATGCTTAACGGCGTTTCTAAGATGAAAAAAAATGAAAATAATGTGCCAGTGTCAAAATCTGACGGCAATCCAGCATAGCAAACATCACTTTGACAATTTTGATTGAAATCATCTTGACTTTTTCAACCAGTCAACTTATCAGATTGTTCAACTTGAAGAAAACAATATCATAGGCCCCGTAGCACATATAGGGGGTCAGTATCTGCTATCTGCCTGGTAGTGCGGAGGTTGCGGGTTCGATTCTCGCCGTAGTCTGGGTGTTGTGCCGTCTTACAAATGCGTCTTACAATTTCTTCAAAATAGAAGGTATAGTGAATAAAATCGAGCCCCTGTGGCCGAAAAAGGCGGATAAGGAGAAAATCAAACTTTAGCTTTAATTAACATGCGAAAAAAACATTCCTGGAGGCTGGTTTCGTTCATTCAAAACGAAAATAAGTACCTATACCCTCGGAAATTTCACGGTACACATACTTGCAAAACCGTCCAGAGCGTTGAAGAACCCTTGACCTAGCATTGTTCAAAGAGATTTATTACAACAACGCACCTTTGTACAAAAATATGTATGTTAACAAGTTCTAGCTGGGAATTGTGGCTGCAATTTGCATATAAAGCTTTAGGAATTTTGGCATAGGTACTAGAGACGGCGACAAAGATAAACTGAGAAATCCTATTATTTATTAGCTATGCTGTATTGTACCTAATACATTCTCCTACTTATCAAAGAGACCGAAAATTGAAGCTTTTGAAGATCCATGAATGTATGCGCGGGCGGGAAAAGCCCCTCGACATATAATATCAAGAAAAAACCATTAGGTGACACTTTTGTGCGACTGCTATCATCAATACACAAATACCAACAAAGTTGCCGTTGCATTTCCAGGTCAGATTATAAACGACGATGGGGCCTTTTATACACTAACTAGCTATACATTTCCTCTTTCCATTCATACACATTTTAACGAACGAGATTAAAATCCTGTCATGCCAAAGTGTGCCATTGGGTACACTTCGTGTTGTATCAAAGTATCTCTGAAAATTGTTATTTGCCATAGGAAGAGAGTTTTACCATCATCGCAACCATAACAGTACATTATCATCTCGGGATAAATCAAATTCGTGGTGCTTAATCGATTATTTCCGCTGATGAGAAGGCGTGCGTACCGGAATTAATAGGTCCATCTAATGACCATCATTAAACGCTTAAATTTTCTCGACCTGGTAGTATGATATTATACTTATACAAATAGTTACTTGCGATGCTCAAGAAATTTAGTTAATTTTAACCATTTATTTTTGTAACTCATTAGTATTGTAAACATTCCGGCTTTTCAGTCTAGCCTCTCACAAAAGAATACCAATAGCAATTTGTTGATGTCCACAAAGCCCACCTAGCTAAGAATAAGAAGACCTTGGAACAAACGTTTCAAAATTCACCAATTAAAGTCTTAAATGAAGTAACAGTATCCATTGTTTACGTCAAACTGGTTATACAACACAATAATGTTGAAAAAAAAAACTGTACTTTTAGTAAGTGTAGTATAAAATTATATATAAATTTTCTAAAACCGTCAAGTTTTAATTGTAGGAAGAAACGGGACGATTTTATTGTTTGGTATACGAATAATTCCCATACAATTTTTTTTTGTGTTCATACCTTGTCAAATTGACCGCATGACGATTATTTTTCATTATCTATTTACATTCTCGCTCCGTTTTCCACAATTAGAAAAGAAATTGTGCGGAATAACACAAAGAGCTCCGTTTTATTAAATATGGTTATATCCAATTACGTATGGAGATGTTCTTTTTTCTTCCGGGAACATCAATACCGTCAATCTATGATGTTATATTGGTTATGATACAACTGTTTTTGGATTACTTGCAAATTTGCGCTCCACTTTTCATCGCCTTGTACCTTGTGTTTGTATTATGCATCTAAAAGTGTGCTAAGCTAAGGCTTTTTTGTTCTCGTCATCTTCTTTGCCGAGCGCTGTTTGTTCGAGAAAAAAAGTGTTTTTCAATCTAATGACTGAAACTTTCTTGGAAACTCAATACACAACTCAAAACATTTATTTGTTTTTTTTCCATAAAGTTTACTGGAATAACAAAACTGGGAGCAAAGCAAGTATAAATATGGATCGGAAAGTAAAACGTAAGAATCTTCTTGAATAAAGTTCAGGTTAAATAGTAGATTGTTGATGAGAGAAATAAGCAATTATAAGCAAGTGAGATGTTTGGTAGGAGGTGAACTACCCGCATGGCCCTGTTGCCTCGATTGACTTTATTAGGCAGTGAACAAAAAAAGCATATTTTTTCTTATAAACCAGTTGCTAGAAAAGTCTAAAAAAATATCAAAGACAACCCTGACAATAGGATTTTCAAATACTTAAACTTGCTTGGATTTTTTTAAATATTGTAACGATCGCCCCCCTTTCCCCCTTCTCCCTGCGTTGTGTATTTTAACCCTTTTGTTTCCCGTCAATTAGTTCACCCCTTTCTTTTGTTGACAACTTCGGTTCTACCTACGAGAGGACCAAATCAATCCATTTTCCACATAGAAACAAACAATTCAAATCACAATAGTCTTTATTTTATTTGATTAAATATGAGCAAACATGAGTCTTTTGCTTTTGGTGAATCTAAGTGTCTGATTCTTCATTTCACCGCCTAAGTAAACTAGATTCGTAACAAATACAATTTAATCTCTGGAATACGTCATTGCATTCTCCAGCAATAGTTTACACAATTTTAATTACATTTCGAACAGCATGGCAAATCCATTATTTGTGGAGTTCCCCTGGTCAAGGGTTATCAATCGAAAGTGTAAGCATTGGCGTGTTTATGAATGCACTGGTTCCCGTTTGTCGATTCGCAATTATCGTCATAATGTCGTCAGTTTTATACCATGCCTTTCAACCAGATAATAAGTTGCTAGTTTCTTTACAGGTATGATTGGCATGAATTAACCCTTTGGGTCTGTGTCTGGTAAAATCCTTTCAGTAGACTTTTCTCGAAGAGAACTTTATTTCAGATCATGTATCAGGTAGCCTCAAATGACTTCGCTTTTCAAGTTTTGTGTGAGAAATTTTTCGCGCTTCGCATTTCTTGATTTCCGCAATTTTCCGCTTATTTTCCGCTCTTAGGTCTATCTCGTCGCGACGCTCTCGGTAGCCAGGGTCCGGAATTAGCCTTTGACAAGCGAGCACCTTTCCAGATCGGTCGCGTCAATTCTGTCCTGTCGGCGGCAACTACCTTAGTAGAGATAAAATCAATTATCTAATTAATTATCTTCGAGTTCTACCATACGTGCATAACAAATCCAGAAAGACCTGCTCGGATTTTTTTTTCGACAGATTTTGACGTTTTAGTCGAGGTTTTAGTATACGGACATTTCAAAAAACGAGTAAATTTTTTTTCGCGATTACCTGCTTTGTTGCTTTGAATATGCTTGTTCCATCAGAAATCTCAAACTAGTCAGAGCCATAATGAGAAGCGCCCAAATAAGTTTTCAGACTGATTTTCTCTGACTCCGACTACATAGTTTGAAACCTCTTGATGGAAGAAACCTAATAATTCGATAAGTAGACTAGGACCAAATTTCATGAATCGCTCTCCTAACGATGCAAGAAGCATTTCATGTAACAATTGGGCAACAAAGCTTTCAAGGGTATTTGGTCCTCGCTGAATACGAAAATTATTGTTGCTACTTCGAAATTTGGACCGTTGGGCCCCCAGGGTCCCATTTTTGACTTTTCCGAACATTGAGATAACCTCCGTTCTTTTACTTCAACAGGTCATATCTCGAAAACCGTAATAGATAAAGTAGAAATTATTTCACAGTTGCCTCACGCGATGATCACTAAAAGCCCCCGCCATGCGACTTTTTGTTCTTCATTTCCGACCATCACCTTTGCAGATCATCAAGATCAAAAGAGGTGTAAAAACAACACAAAAACTTTGGCCTACGGTGAGCTATGTGAATAGTTCAAAACTATATATTTCGTATAGTTTAAAAGCAAAAATGGTATACAGCAAATATGAGAAAAGAAAAATATCAAATTTTAACATCAAGTGCCGCTAGCCAGTCAATGGCGTCCTCACAAGCTTGATGTATTTCCATTGATGTTCCCGTAAAACGTCTTATTGGGCAATCTGACACAATATGGTCCATAGTTTGGATTGGGTGTCCGCAGTCACATCCTGGTTCCCATTTATGTTTAAAACATCCACACTTCCCATGGCCGGTTCTGATTCGGGTCAGTTTACACTACAAATGCCTGTCTAATTCAAATCCTGCAGGTTGCATATTCGGATCTTCGATCAGATTCAGTCTGTCTGGATTTGTTCTTGACCATTTGTTTATCCAGGCGGTTCTTGTGTCGAAGTTTTGTTCTAAGAGCTCGTTTGCTAGACTCCACGCTGGTTCTCTTGATTTCAGCCTCGTTCGTCTAGTACAGTCTTGGTGGATTGGCAATTGATGATTGTTGTGGCATTTGAACCATTCTTTTTTTGTTATCAGTTTTCTACGGATCTCAGGAGGGGCGATGTTGGACAGAACAGTTCAAAATGAGTCCAGCACTTATGGGAGACTAAACAAAATCAATTGTTTTTGTATTCCATGATTCCTTGCATGTCCTACATTCCTAGATTTTTGATATGGTAAGCACCCCTATATGGGATTTTAATGGACTTGTTTGATAAAGTTTCTTGCTGAATTCTACCTTCTGAATCCAGATCCAGCCTCAAAATCCAGACAATTACACTTTTGAACTAAAGTGGCCAACAAAATAGGTGTTATAGTGTCACAGTCGATATTTTTATAGGTTTTTAAGACCAGGCAGCTTTTGGATTCTGCCGGTTGATTTCGGATCTGAGTTGACTGGTGGCACTATCGGGCCCAGGAACTGCGGATTATAAGAAAGGCCAAATTGAGTTTCTGTAGAGTGTAATAAGGTGAAAAAGAAACTTGAAACTTTGAATAAAACAGTGCAGAACTTGAGGTTTCCATTCTCCATTTTGCCAAGAATTTTTGTCATGTATATCAAGGCCAAAATATGGAGAATGACGTTTTCTCCTTAAAACGGGTTTTGACTTACTCCCTTATTTTCATTATAAAAAAAAATTATACAACTTTTTATTCAATCTACACTTTTGAAGAATTTGTTTACCATATCTGCTGAACTCCCAGTTCTTTCCACTTTTCGGGTGCTTATAGCCTTTGGAGTAAAAAACTTGTCCATTTGTGTTAACCCTGTTCCGGTAATTTTGACCAAAGAAGCCAGCGTTCAAGAAGGCTGAAATTTCTTTGGTGCCATTTGTGCCACATTTTTTACAGCCACAGCACTTTTTGTATTCTTCCGAATGTTAGTCAACCTGAGAACTAGAATTGTGGAGACTTCAACAGCCGATAAAGCGATGAACCTTACTCATAATATGGTGGATGCGCTGAGTGAGAATAAACATGGCCTTAGCAAATGAGTTTTGACCAAAGATGAAAGGGGTCTACCCCGTTGGACGGAAGGCCCGCTGGACGGAAGGCCCACTCGACGGAATGAAGTGGGGATACGCGCATGCTGGATGCATGATACAGTGGTTCTAAACAAAGCTCCCAATTGCCACTCTGCACATCTCTTCTGCGTGAATACTTGGTTGCCTACACCTATGACCCCCGAAGACTGAGATTTCCGTCGAACGGGCCTGATGGCCATTCCGTCGAATGTACCCTCTAATATTTCCGTCGAACGGCCCTGACGGTAATTCCGTCGAACGGGCCTGATGATCATTCCGTCGAACGGGCCCGCTGAGATTTCCGTCGAACGGGCCTGATGGCCATAGATGGTCTATAGAATTTCCTGCACTGCCAATTTTCAAGCGGGCCCAGGAACCCCCCTAGTCGAAATTTGGCGTGGCGTCACGTCCACATTTGAAAGGAATGACCATGAAGACCACTCATACCAAATTTCATGCCTGTATCACAAAATGAACAGGTCGTCACTAACCTTCGGACTATTGACGAAGATATTAGAAGGTACATTCGACGGAATGGCATCCAGGCCCGTTCGACGGAATGGCATCAGGCCCGTTCGACGGAAATCTTAGCGGGCCCATTCGACGGAAATATTAGAGGGTACATTCGAAGGAATGGCATCCAGGCCCGTTCGACGGAAATCTTAGTCTTCGGAGGTCATAGGTGTAGGCAACCAAGTATTCACGCAGAGGAGATGTGCAGAGTGGCAATTGGGAGCTTTGTTTAGAACCACTGTATCATGCATCCAACATGCGCGTATCCCCACTTCATTCCGTCGAGTGGGCCTTCCGTCCAGCGGGCCTTCCGTCCAACGGTCTGCCCCGGATGAAAGGAGGGTTCTTTTTCTCCGAGCCCTTTTTACCGCCGGTGTCATTTTCTCTAGGAACATTTTCCAGGGGGTTCTCTTTCCCTCATACCTAAAAACAATAAATTTGAGTGAACTCCAGAGCGACAGGTAAAGTGCAGTTACCTGACTCCTCATTATTGTCTTTCTATACTGCCTATTACTTTCCCTACCCCCAATTAATTGAAGGAAAAGTAATGAATGAATAAAATAATGTTTTCCTCCTTATCGGCTCTTATCACGGCCATGGGAGTTTCTGTTGCCTTTGTAAGCTGAATACTTACACATCAATGAAAGAAACAAATCAAATTTGCAGTTGGGGCTCTCCACTGTATCTTCCGGTCGGGCTTTGAAAATTTCTTAAATGTTTTCTGGCCGATACTGGGCTTTTAGCCGGGAATTTCGGCGGTCGGCGTCATTTTCTGTTGGGGGATCGGTTTTATTAGAAGAAATCATTTCGAAAGTAGATTGCATATCAAGACCCAACTCAAATTACTGAATACTGATATCTCTCAATCGAGCATATTCAAAGAAAAGATTGCATTCGTTTCCAGTGCAAGAATTTGCGAAATCGAACACGGGGTTTTAGGGTTTTCCTGACTTGAGAAAATGCATTTCCAGCAAGTTTCTAATCCGTAAACCGATTCACGTCCAGCAAACTTCAAATAAGTCCTAATTTATTTGACGATTTTCACAAGGAGCCAATTTGGTTCCGAGATTTTTCCGGAAAAGTCAAATGAACCCAAATCATGAGGGTGCTGCAAATTATGTTCAGTCTTGCAATCAAGTTTCTATTTCCTCCCCGAAGGCACGCCTTGGAACAAAAATTCCCATGGGTCCTGGATACTAATCGGAAAAGTATTGTGAGACCACAACAGATTCAATTTGTATCATCACTAGCATCATTTAGCTGAGTCTATAGGTACCTACGTATAAGTACAAATTACAGCTTTTCTTGTTCACAAGACCGAAATGATCGAGTTATCGCAGATAATGATCTAAATCAAATATTGATTTTGGAAGGTTCACGAGCCGAAAATCGCGCATGTTGCACCTGTCTGAGGAGCTGACGTTTGGGGCCAGCAGGCATAGGTAACCCAGTGACCGGAGCCGAGCGCGGTCGCCGACGGGCGTCCGTAGGAGATGTTCTTCGGCGTGTCGGTTGCGCCGATATTTTATGCAATTATGTGCCCAACCCGAGATCCATTCAGAATACTCATCTCAATCTGCGCAACGTTGCCGGATTCCTCTTCATGTACAGTCATAGGTCAGCAATTCTTCAGCCTCAAGTAGTCATAAGTTTTTAACTTCTCGTATATTGCCCATCAGTAGAGATTCTAAAGACTCGAGGCATTCTTCAAACTCATGGTTTAGGGTTTAGGTACCAATCCAGTTTCATAGATAAGAGTTCTCTTTTGAACCTGCGTGTACCAAAAATGATCAATAATCAGTAATCGCCACGATTTTTTATGTAAAAAAAGGCTTGGCAAATTTTATAACATGCATTATCAGCAGGCTGTCAAAATGCAGTCTTAGTCACGGGAAACTGGTTCAAAATAATGGTGTTTTTTTCAGGTCGAAAGGGGTTCTGAAGGGATTTTCGGTGCCAGTTTCAAACTCGACGCGTAACATGAAACATAGCTCATATCACATGAATGCACAAATTAGAATAGTGCTACCTTTTTAACCCCACTGATAGATACGTGAATCTTGTTCAATGTAATGTGAATGAACCATGGAGAGTAGGAATTAACCTTTGTATAGGAACACTTCTGCGAATGTTCTTGATCTAAAGGATTCATCCGGAAAGCATGTCCCATTTCTTTATGACATCTACCTATCTAACAACTGCTGACAAAACGAAGTAACCCTCGAGAAGTATAGGTGCGGAATATACAATCCTAATCTGGCAACGCTGATCCGGAAGACAAGAGTCGCCGAGGTCAAATTCACACGGCTCAAGCAGTCTCGCCAATCAATCGGTCCATTGTATGCGGTTCCGCCACCACACCACCACCACCAGCTTGTTTTGCAGAAGGAACAAACGACGAACTCGAGCGATCGGTCACGTGTCTCACGACCTGCCATGACTGGCGGCCCCCCCGACAGACGTTCCTCTTGCTGCAGTACGGCCCTGTTTCAGTTCATTTTTCCACCTGGATCTTGCGACAGCGCCGTCCCAGATTCGCTTTTCTTTGTGCATAGCTATATATAGGTAGATATAGGTACTGCGCCTTTGTCTATTTGCATTTGACCTGATGGAACAGGTCATTTGCGACACAGTTTTATCAAAACTCCACTTCTCATTTAGATGAACTGGTTGCTTCATTTACTCTCCATTACAGATCATCTGATACGAAAAGCTCAATGATAATATCGTGATGTTGTTACGAGTCGACCTAATTCCATATAGGTGGTAGGTACATCCTCGGACACATCTCCACTTCACAGTTTCATACACTGGTTTCACATAAATCATTTATTTAGTGGATTGAGTCTAAATGGTCTCATCAATACCAGCAAATAATTTGAGGTTTTTGCGAAGAAGGCCTAAACTTTTTTCGGTAGTTCCCAAGTTGATAGAAGTGATTTACCTACCTCCTTCCTACTCTTAGTGGCTTCTCTATGCTATTTCGTTTGGGCAGGTGCGCATGCGTGAAGGCGCCAAATTTTGAAAACTTTCGTACACCTGTCAGTTGAATGGCAACGCTGCATCCTCTTTCGAGCCCCCTGACCAGCTACAGTTCCTGGTTGTCACTTTTACAAACACCGTAAACGCATCTTTTCGTAGCTTCTTTGTACTTCCTTCTCGGTACAACCATTTTCAACAAGTTCTGTTCTTCCGTCACAACATGAGCAAATTAAATGGATGTTAGGTAGAAACGAAAAGTGTCATCATAATTGTCACAAGTTGACAGTTGACGCCATAGACAAGGACAAAAGTAGAAGAGGCAAGATACCTGCGCGGCTGTGTAATTTGTAGGCCGGCCATTTTGATTACATAACGGTTTTTCCTGGCGGCAATTTTAATTATGACAGGTGGGTGACAGTACTGACAGTGTACTTGATGACAGCTACGAAGTTTTAGGTTAAACTGATTTGTTGTGATCGAACTTTTCTCGGCGCCGATATTTGGTTTTGCGTAAAACATAGCAATAGAATTGAATGTAGAGTGTTATTCAGTGTTCGTTTCCACGAATTCTACTTTATGACCGGATATTATATTCCTGGGATGCATTGCATAAATATTGCATTGTCGAGTGCATTGTATTTGATGGATTATTGTCAAGAAATGGAGAATGGGGTCCGCAGTTTCATCTCCACTTAGAAGCTGTGAAACAGATATCGAGGCCTCTGTGTGAAGTGTTCGTTTGCGATTTTCCCTGTGTAATAAAGTTTGATCGAACCTGATCGAACTTAGCAAATGTATCAATACAGGAAGTCTTGTTATACCTATCGAAATTTGCAAGAACCTCAAGCGATTGATGAACCCAGAGATGAGAAGATATCCTTTCATAGGTAACGCTGAATTTAAATAATCAAATTTCACTCCGGTAACTAAGTTTTGTTTTTAGTTTTCCACGAGGTGATGGGCTTCGATTGTGGCTCGAGACAATTGGAATGATGAAGGAATAACTTGGAAACGTCTTATGAGAAAGGCTCAGTGCTGCTGATTAGTTCGAGGCATTTCGAAGTAATGTAAATAAAATTTTCTCCACACTACTCCCAGGACCCGAGTCAGAAGCTCGTTTTGGACAATGACATTTTGGAACACCACAATTTTATCTTAATGGAAAGTGCTCATAAGATGCTATTTGAAAATAAGATTAGGTGCACAATCTAGCAAAAACGTAAAGCGAAGAGCTGATTAAGTGTAATGTTCAACAAACACTTTCCAAACTTGTATTATTTTATCTCAAGTAAAACATTGAATATTTTTCTTGAAATTTTATTCTGTAGCTCAAATTAAGCACATGTCGTAGGCCTTATGCCCATACGTCTATGGCCCATACTCACAGTCGGTCTCCGATTTAAGCACAATCCGACTATGGCAACAATTGTTATAATTGTCCCAAGGACTTGAGACATGCGAAGTCGGAGATCGAGCGAAGTATTGACTATGGCCCGTATTCATAGTCGGATCTTATATATAAGGTGGTCTTAAGACCATGTTCATTTAGACACAGGCTTGAATCAAGATGGTTTTATACATACAGTTATCATCTTGTGAACATTTTATAACATAATAAAATACCCCTACATCTTCTCAAGGTTGTGTTCTGGAGAAATCAGTGTATCAAAATTGAATAAGGTCGTCTTAAGACATAAGATCTGACTATGAATACGGGCCTATGAGTATGAGGATTAGTCAAGGCCGTGAGCAGAAATTCTTGAGTTATTTGTTTCGTTTACAAAAGGTTTGTTCGCGTCGCATGAACCTTCTGCACTTTTCTGCCCTAAGTGCACTTTACCGTTCGCGTCGCAGAAAAAGTACAGTTTGGTGGTGTTCGCGTCGCCGAAAAAGTTCTCAGTGCCAGAAAAAAGTGCTGCACCTTCTACACCCAGTCGGAGGGTGGTGCCAAAAGTTCAGAACCCAGAAAGTTTGCCATTTATGACATTTGGATGATTTAGCGCCTGATTTGACGTTAGCTTCTGTCTGTACGATGGACTTGTGGAAAGTTGCTGAAGAAGGAGACCTCGTATATTTTGGTGATCAAAGAAGAAAGATCCACCAAGAAGTGGAGAGACTTGTTCTACATAATTTTTATTTGCCTTCTTCATGGTGTTGAAATATAACGTCCGTCCGTAAAAATGTCCGTTTCTCTGTCATCGTCCTCGTCAGAAGAAGCTATGTTGTGTGTAATCAGTCCAAACATCATCATAAGAGCGTTTCGGTTCTGCTTGGCGATTGCTTCGCTCTTGCCACAGCTCTTGGCTTTGCTCGACATTTTACAAATGAATTCTAAAGCTATCACTCAGAATTCGGAAAGTGTCAACACTGTCAACTATCAACTATCAAATCTGGTGCTACAAGATTTATTGCACTAAACCGTTCGCGTCGATTTGGTGTTTTAATCTGCACCAACTACACCTCGTACATGTACTTCAAGGTTCATATGAACTTTTGGGTGCCAAAGGTTCATGCGACGCGAACAAACCTAGTGTATAATCTACAAATTGTCTCATGACTGTCATCTGTTTTGACGTCTGTCTATGATTTTGACTCGCGCGTACTCCCCGCATTTAAATTGCCGCCTTGGAAAAGCCGTTATGACCTAAAAATGGCGGACCCCATGCGATATCGGCTGAAATGGATGCGCAGTGGTTCTTCCTTCTTCTACTTTTGTCCTTGTCTATGGTTGACGCCAATCTCTTGATGTTGTTTTGAGCGCTGTTGCCATGTTTGTTGTTCCTGTACTTCCACAATAATGATCATTGACTCAATTTAAATGGAACATTTCTTTTGAATACCAAAGTGATATTCTTTTTCTAATAAATAAACATATATCGCGATGAAGATACGCCGTTTACCGCAGAAGTCTTGATTCATTTTTTAAATATTACGAGTGGCACATCGTTTTCAAATGGCCCGTCATATATTTTCATGAGACCGCGGGAGGTCTCGCTCGGCAATCAAGCACTGCGCTGTTAGTAAGTTCAGAGGAAGAAAAGCTCGTTCTTTACTTTACAAATTCACGATAGGTTCATGATAAGTTGACTACAGACACGTGCTATTGTTATTCCAATAATCATGGCGACTACTTTTGTGATTTCGAAGAACAATAATTATTGCAAAACAAATCTAGGTAGGTAGGTAGGTAGGTAGGTATGCAGTAGGTACGACAATATCCTCTCGATTTGTTGAAATTGAGCAACGGAAGTTGTAACCAAAAATGTCTTTGTAATATAGTTACATTGTCGCTATTAATCTACAATAATATCATTCTTGTGTTATTAGACATCAGACCACATTTTCTCTGGCTTTAAATTATTGTAGTTTTGTAGGTGAAGTTTAACTGGATCATGGACAATTATATTCAGGTTAGGCTGAAAAACATACAACAACATAACAATAGAAACAAGACAAGTTAGTTGTCACTACATGAGTAAAATGTATAAGTACTTGGTACACAGTAAGAAAAGGGTTGTTGATTCACTATCTGAATCGACCATCATAATTATACAATTCACTCTAAGTTGGAGTTGATTGCACAACGAGTGTCGCAGTTGACTTAGGACATAAAATCTTTTATCGAAATCGAATATCAATTATATCAATAAATGCAACTTGAAGGCTCAATCCAACTAAAACAATCTGTTGTGAGCGGAACAATACATTGTGGCGGTAACCAACGACGTAGAGGAAACAAACTTTGCGTATACAACGATCAAACAGCACTGTGACTCAAGAGGTCTCAGGAGGGCTGCAGTATCCTAACCTCAAGGAAATCTGGTTTCATCTGCCACCCTCCTCAGAAACCACCTTTCACCCACCTTTACAACGGAGGCTTATTTATTACATTTTCAAGTGCCATAAGAGCATCGTAGTGGTAACCAAGACATTGCTATGACAATGAACCAAACACGATTAACACATTCGACAGGTGACAGGTGGAGCATTACTTAAAACTATTCTGGATACAGTTTTCTCAAGCACTTTCAGTATGACATACCGTATTGAGCTCTTTCCTGTTTTCGACAGTCACTTTTTTTTGAGAGATGACCACCAAAAACTCATATCAAACTCATAAACACCATATCTCTATACCAAATTTCAACTCAATCAGATCAACGGTTCGACAGTTATATTCGGTAGCAACTTACAGACACACATACACATACAGGTGTTCCGAAACGACTTGAAAAAAAGTCCAGAGCACTTTGGGGAAATTATTTAAGAATGCCAGAAAAATGCTTTGAACTATTTTGAACTCTTTTAAACAAACGAAAAAGCATCTTTTTTGAATTTTCGAATGTGTTTTGGAATTTCATTTACTATACAGGATGAGTCATGGATTTTAAAGACCCGTATTCTTAAAAAAGTTCCAGAAGTTCTTGAACTGATGAAGAGCAACAAATAGGTAATAAGATTCGTTTCCATGGAAAAGTTTCTGCATCTATTTTTGAAGAAAACTGGGTTTTCTTGATTCACCCTGCATAGTGAAGGAAATTTCAAAACACATTCAACACTTCACAGAAGATGCTTTTAGCCACGGAAATTCTGCAAAACATAGGACCAAGTATGAGGAACAACGTAATAAGCTTATTTTTAGCAACCAATCGATTACCAATATCACTCTATTATCCACATCTTTGAATTTGTTCCGTACCTTGTCACATCTTCGGAGCTTGGACAATCCAGTGCCGTCTTTAGGCATGGGCCTGAAGGGCCTGTGCCCAGGGCCCCGGGTTTTTTGGGGGCCCCCAAATCTCCATAAATTCACAAAACTAATGACGATTTTTGTAAAATAATACATAGTGCTATTCTGTAAAAAATAGCATTCCATAAACGCTCTGTTATGTAAAAAATCCCGTCGGCCATTGGCTGTTGCCTAGGTGATAACAGAGTAACAGAGCCTTTATGGAATGTTATTTTTTAAAGAATCGCATCACAAAATTGTTCTCATATCCCATTCAATAATTTAGTTATGTCACTTCTTGATCTGATCGTGTGCCTTCCCCTCTAAGTGGTTCTTTGACAAAGCGTGATAAAAGAAATCAAAAACTTCTAGGAACTCAGCGCAATGGCAATCGGAAATTCAACCTAATGAATAACCGATATCCGCTGTTCTGGTGGACTCTTCAAAAATCTAAAAAATCAACAGGAAGGAGCCCCATCACCATCAATATTTGGTTTTCGTGCTCATGATGATTCCCTCAAAGCAAGAACAAAATTGAATCTATCTATTTTTCTTCCGACTTCTGTATGCGCCCCCTCATAGACCGAGTTTTGGGGCCCCTTTTGGCCAAAAGGCTTAGTACAGTTGCGGCCCAGCAATCCTGACCAGCCCATATTTTTTTCGCATACCTTTATAAGAGGGCTCCCATTATCTTGTGCCCGGGGCCCCATTTTTACAAGAGACGGCACTTATCAATTCCTTATATTGTAGATTGAGTCAATCTACAATATTATAGCTGTATTACACTACACAATTTCTTGTACAATTTTTTGAACAATCTGTCAAATCAACAATCAAGTCCATTGTTTTTTGACACTATTTTGGCAGATTGTCCAAGAAATTGTGTAGTGTAATACAGCTTATAAGGAATTGATAATAAGAAAACCACCTAAATGCCACCTCTTACCCGGAATTGCTTGAGAAGGCGACGTAACAGAAACTAATTTCCAATAATTCCAGCTCTCAATACGTTGCAATACTTGCAGTGTTTGATTTTTCACTTTGACAGCAACACACTAATATAACCTATCTTTCGGAACTCAAGCCAGATGCACACTATAGGCGGGTAGACGTCAAGTCTACAATGCCAAACTGTTAAATTTGTCCAGCCGACTAGAATCACGGCAGGGCCGAACTTACTTTATTAAGTTGTTTCTGAAAATTTGTCTTTTTCATCAGTTCTGTCACTCAACTTTGGAATGGCTGGAGGATTTTTCTGAAATTCAACCTGAAGGTGGACATTAAGTCTCGATTTCACGTAGTAGGTGTAGGTATGTGAAACAGTGAAAAATGTTGAATTTTGAGGTGTCGTATTTATGTCATGGAGCTGATTTTGAAGAAAAATTTGGACAGGGATTCATAACATCCACGAAGAAATCTGAAGTTAAAATACTTTCGATTCACAATTTATATTCGATCTTGACTAAAGATTTATTGTACATACGTGTCAGTACTAAGTATACCTACGACCATAAAAAATCAAGTGACAACGTTCTTCAAAGCACCAAAAACAAACAAAAATGGCCTCAGTGGTTGTGACGTAAATGGATGATGTGACATTTAGACGTGTGAAGTTTTTGTTCTCAAAGCTATGAGATTCTAAGAATAAAAAAAATCTGGTAGGTTCTTACTCACCCTACACAATCATGTTTATTTTATTACTGCCTTCCAAAAAAAGTGCAACACCTCGATGCCGTTGGCTGATTTTGATCAAATTTTCACAAAACAAGTATTTCATCTACACTAACAAATGATTAACATTCTGGATATCTAGGCGCTGTAGTTGTTTTGTTTTTCCCCTTGGTAACCGTAAAACACAAGAAATTGTTTTTCGTTTTTCCTGGTTGTTACAAACCACATTTTTTGCAATAAGTTTCAATAGTGAACCCCAAGAGTCCTGAAATGCCAAGAGCCCGTCAACCTCGGCAGTACCATCATTTAACCGAGTTCCAGAAGGGACAGATTATTGGCTTAAAAAATGAGGGGATTTCGTATCGAAGAATTGCGAGACTTGTTGGTTGCAATGCTTCGACTATGATGAGATGGTGGCGGAGATGGAACGAGGAGGCCAATTATCGGCGACGGAATGGATCTGGTCGTCGTAGAGCCTCCACGGTACGTCAAGATCAACGTCTTCGAGTAGCGGCTGTAAGAGACCGATTTACGACAACCCGAGCAGTCGGAAACGAGTGGGTTGCAGCTATAGGACGCCCAATCTCAATGAGCACGGTCTATAGAAGAATTAGGTCTTTTGGGCTAAGTTCTTATCGTCCGCTGTTAACCCTTCCCCTCACTCCTGTTCACCGGGCCAGAAGATTGGAGTGGTGCAATGAGCGCAGAAACTGGGTCCAAGAATGGCATCGGGTGGTCTTCAGTGACGAGTCCCGCTTTTGTCTTTGGGCTCATGACGGCCGGGGGAGGGTGAGGCGCTTTCGTGGGGAACGGCATAATCCCGAATTTTTTGCCGAGCGACACACTGCCCGTACACCCGGATTGATGGTTTGGGGAGCAATATGCCATAGAAGCAGGTCACCATTGGTGTTCATTGAGGGCACTATGACAGCTGCATCTTACATCGCGAGTGTGCTGGAACCCGTTTGCCTTCCATACCTTCAGGGGCTCAACAACCCTATTTTCCAGAAAGACAATGCACGTCCTCATACGGCAAGAGCTTTAATGCAGTTCCTGGAAGATGCACACGTTGACGTGCTTCCATGGCCTGCTTGCTCTCCTGATTTGTCGCCCATCGAACACGTGTGGGATATGATGGGAAGAAAGGTGGGGGCAATTACGCCATCCTCCCAACAACTTGGAAGATCTCCGTATGGCCTTGCAAGAGGCATGGGATGGCTTGTCACAAGCGGCAATCGACCACTTGATTGAAAGCATGCCTCGTAGGGTTAATGAGTGTCGGGCAAATCGTGGAGGAGCGACACATTATTAATTTTTTCTGAAGTTCCTTGTATTACGATTTCCAGAATCTAATCGTTTGTTTCTATTGTTAAAACACATGTTTTGCAAAAATTTGAATAAAATTGATCCACGGCTTCATGGTGTTGCACTTTTTTTGGAAGGAAGTATATAACCGATCTTTATTGCAATTATACAATTTTACAGTATCCGGAAAATACATTTACGAGCGCAATTCTCAACCGCACAATGACTTGTTAATTCAAGTTCTTCAGATTTTGGCATAATTTTTCTAAATTTTTGCACATATTTTCGCAAAAATGCAGACTAAAAAAATAACGTGTATCAGCTAATTTCGATTGTGATGGGGGCCAAGAAAAAAGTTACTGATGTGAACAAATCTAAAATCAATGTCATTAGTCATGACGCTGCAAACGGTTGAATTTCTCTCTTGCTTTTCCAGATAAAATCGCAATAAACTGTGAAATTATAAATGGGTTGCCTACCCACTGGTGTTTGCTCTTATTAAGGGTATAAAGCAATAAATCACCTCCACCTGTAGGTATAGGTATGTATTTTATTCTTTTCATCTCTGCGCCGCACTATTTGATCAAACTGCATATCGGAAATGTCAAAGCATTTATACTGAAACAGGCCATCAACGATATTATAAAAGTGCAACGATCTTTATGCAATACCGAGCTTTCGTTTATCAGCATTTACGCACCCACTATACATAATAATTATTATGAATTAACGGGATTGAAATCGATCGAAACGAAGGCTTTGGAAAGCACTAATGGCATAAACGCATATTATAATACTCGACGAAGAAAAATCTCACATCAATACGAAATCAACCCTGAATGAATGTCACTACACCTACTACACCCACTTTGTTGACAAAAATGAGTTTCATATAAACACCCAACTTTTATGACAGGCGTGCACTACCAGGTTTTATTACACTTAATTGCCAGTTTAACATAACATACATAGATCAACACTATTATAAAGCTGCCCTTTAGTATTATTGTGAAAGTTAGGTAGATACCGAGGTGGATACCATTCATATTTTATTGAAAATTACATAGTCATTGACATGGTGCTAATGGAATAATGATGGTAGAATGTCAGAAACTACGATCGAAACCTGAAATTTGTAGACATGACCGAGTGATGGCGCCCGGTACCGGCGGTCAGGGAAAGGACTATAACAGTGACTATCACTACAGCAACGTGACTAGTGACTATAAACACGTGAGCGATGAAGGCGATGCGCTTTTGTCGCAGTGGCTGGACTCGCTGGAGGCTAGATCTTCGATGTTCTGGCTGCACTACTCCACCGGCGCGGACGACAAATCCGCCAACTCGCTGGAGTCGACGGAAGCTTCGAATTCCAGCGGAGATTTCGAAGAGGACTTCGAGGTCCTGGACGACGACGAGGAGGAGGAAGCGGAGGACTCGTTCAAGTGCCGCAGCATAGCCCACCGGGAGTCCGATCTCCTGGTGGCCTTGACCGAGAACTGCACTCTGGGACCCGTGTGTTACTTCTGCAGGTATATATTTAGCAACGATCGAGCGCAAAACAATGGTTACTCATCGTCGATGATGGTGTGCGTCTGCACAATAGCGTGAGAAACGTGGCCGATGTGGCTTGCTTAGCGCAGCACGCATTCTCCGGACGCTTTTGTTAGCCGGCGCGTCCGCGTGGGACTTATTTGGAATTTGCATTCGGAATCACGAGCGCAAATAAATAATTCATGCTCATTCCTAATCTTTCGGCGATGTTGTTCTTCATATCCGATCGTTTATTTTCGAAGATGTGTGAAAGGAAGAGAGGTCATCACCGCGCGCGGCTTTGGTGATTGTTTCTTGAATTGGTCTAGAAACAAAAGCTGAAGAAGTGCTTTGGAAAAGTAGTTCCTGAACGTCTTCGGAGCATTTAACCTGATTTTCATAAATATACCCGCATGTATCGAAGTTGAAAGTTTTAGAAAAGCTGCATGGAGCTACTCCAGACGCAATAAATGTGTGCGCTTGTCTTTATTTTACATTGTTATTCGTTAGTAGGTAGTGGATAATTGCTCAATAAATCACTTTCGCTAGTTTAGTCGTACTTATGGTTTTTCGGTGTGTTACGTTTTTAATTGCACATTGAAATCAAGAGGAGATTCTTCTCTTATACAGATGATCGAAGCGAGAATCAAATGATTTTACTTCATACAACAAAGCAAAAGAAACTTAATTGAAGAAGATAATACACCAGATACGAATACGTACGTACATATATTATCCATACTGTATCTAGAGGTTAGAGTGACCAGAGTTTCCTGGTCATGACAGAAAGTTCGGAGATATAAGATATAAGTAATTGACCAATTTGCAAAATCTTTTGATGCCATATGGACGTGTTCGTAGCAACTTCAAGTTCCGCTGTCTTTGCCAGATGACATATAATTAATAAAGGCAGGACATTTGCTTCTGGGTGTAATCAGTTTCATGGGTTTTTGCTTAGAGTAAGCTTTGAGGTTACTTATGTGAGATGAACAAGTTTCATGTTGAAGAAATCTTCCAGCACAGTGCACTCACGCATCTTGTCTCGCCTTGTGCAGTCCAACTCCATAATTGGATATCCTTCAAAGGAAGTATCCTCAACCCCACACTAGCCCAGTGGGCATTTTCATTCCATTTTCTTCAGTATCAACTGCCGCTGCCGCTCTTTGCTCCATTTTCTAAGTGTGCCGCCACAAACCAACACGAGCAAAAAGCCACCAACCAGTAAGGACAATGTCATCAATTTTCCACTTCAAAGAAACTCACCTTTTCCTTTCGACTTATGGGCGGGCAACTTTGAACTGCGACGACCGACGTGAGCTTCTCACTAACACAACAGATTTTTTCAGTGGCTTACTCTATTGGATTACGCCGTAAAACTGATTATACCTGTAATCGTGTCATCATCTTCGCCACACATCCGACAATCAGAATTAGGTATCTCTCCTCATTTTACAGGGTCCACGAGTTGAAAAAAACCGTCGTCATGTCTGTCGCGAGACCTCTCACAGTAGCATCTTCATGTAGCAGAAACATGAAAAAACCGAAGGACATGTTTATGACATTTTTACATGTTTTTCGCAGAAAATAAATTTTCATTTTCAAGTTGCACTCCTGATTTTCATTGGAGCTGCACAATGCATATGTTTCGTCAAGTACCTGTTGAGTTAATGAACGTCAAAGTTTTGGATTTGACAGCTTTCAACTTTCCACAGATGACAGATATGTCATAACTAATATATGACTTGAATAGAGTTTTTGAAGAGCTTTGAAAAGAGCTATCGGAAGTCTGACTCATTTCCATCAGAGTCTCCTGTCTCTTCGACATTGACATTTCTGTCTGACAGATCACGGTGTAATAGTATATTACATACCTAGGTGGAAAGCGTCTCATTACAGCCAATGGATTCAATATATAACCGTGGTGTGCCGAGGTAAGATAGAATCCCGTAGGGTTTAATGACTCTTTACTCCGTGGTATGTATAGGACTTTATTCACAATGATCCAGTTAAAATGCAAATAATTGGCTTTATCTTAAGTTTTTCGCATCAAACGTTTTTATCAGGTAGGCATAGGCAACCATTTCAAACAACACATCCATCAACACTCCGCACTCCGCGAAAGCTGTTCAGATCAGATCACCTTCCTTCAACTTTTTATTTTCGAACCTGTGAGGAATTATCACTTTCCAGCTTTTCAAAAGTAAGAAATGTACCGATTGCTAACTCATTGTGAATAAAGTTGATTTTTACCTTTTTACCATAGACTCTATGCTCATATCAAATTATGTCAAAATTAGTCGGACATTAGGATCAGTAGTCATTTGCCAGAAGTTCGGCATTCTCATTATCTTCAATTCTCTTCGCAGCACACAACAAAATATCATAGGCCAAAAATATTCTGGCCAATATTATCCAAGGCAAAAATATCAATGCGACAAAATATCCCAGCTAAAAATATCCGTGCGACAAAATATCTGAGCCAATAATATCCCTGCGGCAGTATACCCAAGCCAAAAATATCGACGCGACAAAAGATCCCAGGCCAGAAATATCCACAAGACAAAATATTTCGGCCAATAATATCTGAGGCAAAAATATCACTCTGACCAAATATCCTTGCCAAAAATATCCCTATGACAGCATATCCAAGCCAAAAATATTGACTCGACAAAATATTTCAATTTCCATTTTCATGTTGCACGCCTTATTTTCAACAGAGCTGCACATGTCTCTATAGTGTATCTGCTGGAAGGGGGTGCTCCTCAAGCAGTATTCACTTGGTGGTTCTTTTAGGTAAGCGAGGTGAATTCCAGTCGTACTACGTACTACAAAGCCGTCATTTGCCAGAAGTTCGGCATTTTCATTTTCTTCAATTCTCTTCGCAGCACACGACAAAATATCATGGGCCAAAAATATTTCGACCAATATTATCCAAGACGAAAATATCACTGCGACAAAATATCCCAGCTAAAAATATCCGTGCGACAAAATACTTGAGCCAAAAATATCCCTGCGGCAGTATATCCAAGCCAAAAATATCGACCCGACAAAAGGTCCCAGTAAAAAAATATCCACAAGACAAAATATCACAGGCCAATAATATCTAATGCAAGAATATCATTGTGACAAAATATCCTTGCCAAAAATATCCCTACGACAGCATATCCAAGCCAAAAATATTGACTCGACAAAATATTCCAGGCCAAAAATACTCCGGTCAATAATATCCTAGCCAAAATATCCACTCGACAAAATATCCCAAGCCAAAAATATTCCAGCCATAAATAATATTCAAGACAATAAAAACCACGCGACAAAATATCTCAGCCAAAAATATACTCGGGACAAAAAAATCTCATGTCAAAAATATCTCCACCTACGAATTGTCCTTATACCTCCATCTACAGATCTATTTCGTGTACAAGTTGATTTTCAGCAAGAAACTGCATTCAGATAATATATTCTGGACACCGGCAGATATCATTCAGGTACCTGACCCGATTCAGGGATATTGTTGACCTGGGATATTTTGTCACCTGTATATTTTTGGCTTGGATATGCTGTCGCGGGGATATTTTTGGCTGGGATATTATTGACATGATATTTGTATCTGGGATATTCTTTTACCTGATACTTTTCAGCTCCCACTGTAGGGGTGGGTGGTGGGTCAAGTGATAAAGTCTTACATGATGACAATGAGATCTTGAGCGATTGAATAATGTATTGAAGGAAGCTATCTATTTGTGCTTGAAACGATTGAAACTTCTGTACCATGGCTAACTGGAATAAAAGCTCGTCTACTCAGATGAATTGTTTGATACCGCTTACAAACACTTTAATATGACAAAATCATCTTCAAATTTTAGGTTCAAAAACCTGTAGATACATCTACCCACCAAGAACAAAATATGTAAAATTATTCAAATTTCAGTTGCAAGCTTTATTTTGGTGAGCACAATGATATCATCTACATTACACACGGTAACGTTCTCATTTCCCTTTCGTTATGATGCAAACCCCGCCGCACTTGTCCCACGCACCTCAAGACCCCCGCGTCCACTTTCGTTTTCGTATACAAAGTACCCAGGAACATGTTCTTTTTATTTTACAATTCAACCAACGTCCCATCGATGGATGGGTGGGATAATAAAACGAAACACCGAAAAAAACCTCGTCCGGAATTTAAATCAGATTCTGAATGCTTTCTACTTATATACCAACTTCGCTAATAATTCTCCATCAAGTACTCGAAACAACCTCCGTTTAGTGTTTTACCAATAAGGCTGATGATGGCGCACTGGCGGCTGATTGCTTCGCAACCTTATTCCATACGAAGAAAGCACGCTAATCATGGCCATTATAAGGAAATAATAATGGGAACACGCGCGTTTATTAGGATCATTTCTGGCATTGTTCATGACCTAGGGCAAGCGATAGTTTGCGGACCAAACCGCGGAGAATCTGCAGAAAATTGCATTATATTGTTTCTCGGATTTCTAGGTCTCCAAGTCTGGTTCTGGGTGTACTATCAGAAGACGCCCACCGCTGAGGTATATCCACATAGGTACGTGTGTGACACTTCTTAGGAATTCCTCATCTTGTCTCTTCCTCTGGCGACTACCGTGCGGCTGCTGAAGAGATGTGTGGAGAAAGTGCATGCGGGTGTGAAAAATCCGGTCGTTATTAAATTCCGAAGGAATTCCGAAGAGTTTTAATGGCACTTGACAAGTTCTGGGCCGGTGTCATGCTTACGATTTTTTCCGACACAACAGTTCCTGTGCGGTTTTTCGGTTCGACATCAGACGACGCGAATAACGTAGGCATATAACTGTACACTTGAATTTTGGTTTTTATGGTCCAGTGGATCGACAAATTAAAATATGAATGATAATAGCGTTCGCAATAATGCAACAAGAAGCGATCCGTCTTCAGATCGTTTCTCGTTCTCTGCTTTTCTCCTTCGACCACTCTGCCGACAGTACTTGTACCTACTTACAGATTTTAATTGTGTGTTTTGTTGCAGCAAGAAAAATTCGATTGTCCTCAGAACACAGCTCTCAGTTAGAGTTCATACCATCATTGGTAAGTACTTTTAAATACTGCGTAGTGTATTATAGTCTCTGTAAATAGGACTACTACAGACTTGGCTATTGTAAACCAGGTCTATGTATATTATCCTGCATGCATCTATCCTCTTCTTCTTTATTCACCATGGCATGTTCTCTGTATGACGGTGATTTAATGGTTAGGTCCAGCATCGTACTTCAAGATGCTTTCGCTGAGTTCTTCTTCCAGAATGTATCTTGTAATAGTTGTCAATACCTTTATAGTCCAATACTAGATAGGTACCTATACTATAAATTTTTAGGGGCTTTCGGTCCATAAGACACTTTTGAAATTTTCGAAAAAAGACCAAAATTATTCAATTTTTTCACAGGCGTTTTGTTGACTAATCCACCAAGTGTGATATATATTTGTAATGAGGATGAAAAACGGAATCGATTTCCATGTTAAAATACATGGTGTACGATTTGAGAAAAAATTTTCAATGTTGCACCCTGTAAGCGATGTACCATTGAAAATTTTTGTGGACAGATTCGACACCTGCGTGAAAAATCATGTGAGAATCGTTTTTCATTCCTAAAATTATGCCAAAGGAGAAGTCTCCAGGAGGAGGTAAATTTTGGCCTTTTTTGAAAATTTCAAATATGTCTTATGAACCGAGAGCCTCCAAAACTTTTGTCTTGTGACCCGATTTTTATTTAAGGGGATGTTCCCACACAAGAGCCTTTTGGTTTCATTCATGTACCTTATGACATAAATTTTTGACAATTTTCGAAACTTGACATACCTATACCAGCCTAAAGCCCCCGGTCTGACATGTAAGACAAACAAATTTTTAACAACCTTATGAACGCACATTAAACCTACAGGGTTAAAATCATGTACCTTATGACGTAAGTTTTGAGGCACCAGCTCCCTGTCCATACAGTGTTTCTGTCTTCGAAGAAATATTGGACTTGAAGAAGCACTAAAATTATGCCCATTCTTCAAGTACATAAGTACATATATGGACCACAGATGATATGAATCCTTTTCTGTATGTAGGTCCCATATACCTAGGTCCCTACACTCAGTTGAAACCAAGAAGAATAACTGTTCAGAATTCAAACAAGGAAAGCTAATAATACAAGAATCTGAACGTCCCACTTCACCCGATGACTAAACGCTAAGCTTCTTACAGACTCTCACAGCATCAGTGCGAAAAACTTATTCTTATATTATTTTAATAAGATCGACCGAAACGATGACTATAAAACCTCGTGAACATCGTGTTGTCATATAACTTTTTTATAACTACCGTTTAGTGTTCCCATAATCCGCATGCTTAGTTGTTTCTGTCCAGCTACCTGTCTTAATAATTACAACCTGTGGCTTAAGAACCGCTATAATTGAGTACTTAAGCTGGAAAGTCCAGCATTTTTTAATGTCTCATTTATGCGTCTGATCTCTATCGCTAATTATCACCGTCTATGATATTTTACAGCCTTCTGTCTCTTGTATGCAAATCGAGTTTCTAAATTGCCTTCTTCTTCGTGCCGATGAGCCGCATCACAAAAATAAATCCGATAATTATATCGCTTTGTTGCATTTTTTGAGCGTCCGTCCGTTTGTTATGTTAATTTTCTTACAACTACACAATACAGGCATAACTTTCGATGCGGCTTGCGTGATTTCCGCAAATAAATTTTGTGCATCAACATTATGCAGAGTTATGAGTAGCTGATGAATGAATTGCTTACTTTCCCTAAGCTCGCTATTTCCGTATACACGAAGCTCCAAACAAATTTTCCATAAATTTCCTAAACCCTCCCTGGGTGCCATATAAAGAAAAAGTATCATTTCTAGCTTCGGCTTCGCTAACAAGACACGATCTCTTTAACATAATTTTCCCAACAACACGATCGTGTTCTGATCTTCCAGATATGCATATTATCAGCCTTGGCCGATCATTTCGCCATAACGTGTAATTTTCGGAAATTGCGAATTACTAGATCACAATAATCAGCGTTTTGCATTGGTTATTAGGAATTACCTAAGTTAACGGCTTTGAAAAGCAATCTAACGCTGGTATTTTTTCCTCAACTTACAGAAAAACTGCTCACATCCGAAGGAAGGGAACTGCGCAGGGCTCTGTTCTCGCTCAAACAAATCTTCCAGGAGGACAAGGACCTCGTACACGAGTTCGTACAAAACGATGGACTATCTTGTCTCATCAAAGTCGGTTCGGAAGCGGACCAGAACTACCAGAACTACATCCTGAGGGCGTTGGGCCAAGTCATGCTGTACGTGGACGGCATGAACGGCGTCATGGACCACAACCAAACCATCCAGTGGTTGTACAGTCTGATTTCTTCCAAGTTCCGTTTGGTCGTCAAAACTGCTCTGAAGCTTCTCCTGGTCTTCGTCGAGTACACCGATTCGAATTGCATGCTGCTGATCAAAGCCATACAGACCATGGACTACAATCAAGGCGTGCTGCCCTGGCACAACATCATGAGGCTGCTCAAGGACTTCGACTCGGCCGATACAGAACTTCTCATCTACGCCACGACGCTGATCAATAAGGTCTTGAACGGAGTACCTGATCAAGATACGTACTACGATCAGACGGATGCGTTAGAAGAACAGGACATTGAGAGGATAATTCAAAGGTAGGTACTCACTTACCTATTTTTTTATATCCATAAGTAACTACCTACTTACCTAATAGAGTAATCGAACAAAATTCTGTTGAAAATGTTGAAATTCTTCTTGTTATCTTGTTACCTTTGATTACCTTCTTGATTACCTTTGATACCTATGATTCTTGGAATAGTCTGAGGCAGATAGGCAATATTTTACTGAAACCTGATAATTGATAATTACTAGATGCTGCTTGGAATGTACCATCGTAAACAACATACTAAGTCACAAGCTGTCACAGGTAGGATTCGCCTCAAAGATTGGAAAACTCCAGTATATCTGGATTTTGCTGGAACGTACATGGGCAGAGAACGAGAGGTCGTTCAGAGAATTTTTTTTCAATTGTTCGCTGTAACAGCTAGGTCAGAATTAGGATGGACGAACCTCATCCATATCTGAACAAGTTGAAAAATCCCTCTCGAAAGGCCTTGAGCAAGCCTCCGAGTATTACTTCTGCAACCGGCAGTACGAAAATGTGTAAAAGATAATCGCCAGCATAAGGTGGGTTGATCAACAGAGTCCGTGCGAACTAAAATACCAGTGTTGGGGCTATCTTTCAATGTCTGGACGGACCACGCGTATGACGGCCCAATGCTTGGATGGGCTTACCATCAAACCTCCAAGGAGCACATTGCGGCTCGATGAGTCCAGTTGGTGGGGCCCAATAAACTCAAGTTTCAGTGCAGGGGCAACCAAACTCATAAGAGTAGAAATGATTACTGTAAATCTGGTGAAAAACCATGACTGACAAGGACCAAAGCAAACTTTGAGTTTTTTTTTTAATTACAAGGCTCTTTTCCTGCTTGGTCTTGTAGTTTTAACGAGATCGACATTTTTCTCAGTATATGTCTGAGTGGTGACTGCTTCTGTTTTGAACTAGTGCAAACTGAATAATGTTATGACTCATGTTATAGGTACATGTCGAAACCTGGGACTGACCTCGACCTCCTCCAGCAACTCCAAATCTACGAGGCTGTGCTTCAGTACGAAGACGGTGAAGAAATCGGTGGAACCCCCATTCGAATCCTTGATGAGAGCATCAGGAAAACGCTACGAAATCGAAAATCTATGGTCGATTCCTCTGAGAGGAGGAAAAGCAGACGGCATTCGACCGGAACTGCTCCCAGCTACAGTCCAATGGTGAAGAACAACAATAACAATAATAAGTTACAAACGAACAGAGAAGACGACGACGAATCGTCAAGTTCACAGTCTTCCGAGGTCAATTCGCAGCTGAACGGAGGCTACAAGGAAAGTACTAAAGGTAAGATGAACGAAATTTTTGGCGCTTTTTCTTTTTAACATGAGTGGCTTGGCTTGAAGCGAGTGACGCTGGCGTTACCCCTGCTTTGCGAAGAAGGAGGGAGAGAGCGGAGCGCCAAAGAAGTTTCATGAGAGAGCAGCAGGAATCCGTGGCGTTGCTCAGAGGACAGAACGGAGACGACAACAAGAACGAAAACGAAATAGGTTGGTGCTTGCTTGTGCCGTTCTTCAGTTTTTTTGCACGTTTTCATCAAAATTTGACAGACTGATTCGAGTGTCAATTTTCCAGGAAACTACACTAATGCCCTCCAGCAGCGAATGACCAACGGTTCGAATGTGTTAAACCGCAAAGACTTGACGCCTCTGATGAATGCCGTCAACAAACTGGATTCCGAAGAGAGCCTAAAACAACCGTGGATTTTGCCATTGAATGACGACTCGGAGAATGCCGAAAACGAACGAAATGTTCTGCTTCAACTGAAGCGCGAGAACACCGTCAAAGATCTGACGCAAAAACTGGCAAGTCAAAACATCCTGCACAGTCCCTCCGACGAGAACAAGGTGAACAGAATCGGCGACATGACGGGCCTCATTTCCAAAGCCAAAGAAGGACTGGCCAAGTCCAAATCCAAAGCGGACGTGGTCAAAAGTCCTACCAGTGAAAATGTACCGAAGAACGAGGCGAAGAAGTCGGAAAACGAACTGAGGTGGGAAGAGCTCGTGACGAACATGGACAGGCCGTTGAATCTGTGCGACATGGACTTTACGGATTTGGCCAGCGACGACGAAGCTGACGTGTTGGCGCCCGTGGCTGTGATTAATGGGATTCCTCCGCCACCACCACCGCTGCTCAAGGGAAACAACGCGCCGCCTCCGCCTCCTTTGGGCAACGGGAGAATGCCGCCGCCTCCGGCCTTCGGCGTAAACCTCCAGAAAACGAAGAACGAACCGACGAAGATTCCGATCAAGAAAAACAAAAAGACGGTGAAGCTGTTCTGGCGGGAGGTACGGGACGATCCTATCGGCACTGTGAAACTCAAAAGCGGCTTTATTTGGGACGAGCTGAATCCGGTTTCGGTGGACACACAAAAGCTTGAGCATCTCTTCGAGTCGCGAGCCAAAGATTTAATTACAAAGGTGAGTTTCGCTGGGACTTGATGAAAACTAGAAATGTTTTGAAAGCGGTGGAGTTTTTCAATTTTTTTTGTAATATTTTTCTTTTCTTTGGCGATCCGCACGTGGCATGTCCTCAGGAGGTGAGTCTTTCACGTTCAGTTTCTGGTGGTTGGTGGCAATACTTTTGCATTTTGTTTTTGCACACCCTCACAGATGTACCTACACTTCTCTACTGAAGCGCGGAAAAGTCGTTGCGTTGCGAAATGCCCCCAGAAGGACTTCTGCGAGCATTCCAAGCGTCGCCTTTCTTTGCGCCAAAGTACACTTCTCTTTTGTTATGGTGCCCTTCTATGTAGGAACACGTCGTAGTTTCCGGCATGCTTAGACAAAAACGTGAACTAACATGCCGTTCTGGAAAGAATCTATGGTTACGGTTACGGTTCTGTGCTTCTTTCTAGATGGTGCATGGTCGTTCTCAAAGTTGGAACCTTTCACATCGTCTTACACCACTATACTCTTGTCTCCCACTGTCACTCTAGTACAGCATGGTTATGGAATCCCGTATTTATCAAGACTTTTTATGCTTTTATCTAATTAACGGTTTTTCCAAATACAGAAACAACAAGAGATGAACAAGAATAAAGAAATCATCGTCCTCGATCCGAAACGATCCAACGCCATCAACATCGGTATGACCAAACTGCCGCCGCCTCGATCCATAAAGACCGCCATTTTGAAAATGGACGCCACAATCATGAACCGCGAAGGAATCGAGAAACTCCTCACCATGCTGCCCACCGAAGAGGAACGTTCCAAGATTCAAGAAGCTCAAGCTGCCAACCCCGATCTACCGCTGGGAAGCGCAGAGCAGTTCCTTTTGACCTTGGCTTCAATATCGGAACTGCCGGCCAGGCTAAAATTGTGGGCGTTCAAGTTAGATTTCGAAAACTCGGAACGGGAAATAGCCGAACCGCTCATGGATCTCAAACAGGGTATTGAAGTCTTGAGAATAAACAAAACTTTCAGAGGAATCCTCAGTACGCTCCTATCAATCGGTAATTTCCTCAATGGAAACGAAGTGAGAGGTTTCCAGATCGATTACTTGGCGAAAGTACCTGAAGTGAAAGACACCGTACACAAGCACTCCCTGTTGCATCACCTCTGCCATATTGTGATGGAAAAGTTCCCTGATGCCACCGATTTGTATTCTGAGGTAAAAGCAGTGTACTTCGAATTTCTGCGATAATTATTTAAAAAGCCTTTTCTTTCTAGATTGGAGCCATCACTAGAGCCTCGAAAATTGATTTCGATGAATTGAGCTTGAACATTCAAAGACTGGAAGCGGATTGCAAGGCGTCTTGGGATCACCTGAAGCTGATTGCCAAACACGACGGTTCCACCATGATGAAAGTCAAGATGTCCGACTTTTTGGCGGATTGCGCGGAGAGAATCATCCTAGTCGGGATTATTCACAGGAGGGTCATGAATAGGTTCCACAAGTTTTTGCTGTGGCTGGGCATTCCACTGCATCAGATTTCCGATACGAAACCGAACGATTTCTGTAGAATCGTCTCCGAGTTTGCTCTGGAATACAGGACGACGAGGGAGAGGGTGCTACAGCAGCTCGAAAAGAAAGCCAATCACAGGGAGAGGAACAAGACGAGAGGAAAAATGATTACTGATGTAAGGACTTATCTAGAATGCGGGAGAAAACACAAACATCTTCCAAAGAGAACCTCTCTTCATTAACATAATCATCAAATTTCTAATAAGTCAACATCTTTCGACCCAAAACCTCCAAAATAGTCAAAATCTGTACTAAATTGTGAAATGGGGTCCAGGGCGATGTTTTTTTTTTTCAATTATCATAATAATACAGCTAGGTCAAAGTTGAGGCAGTTTTAGTGCAGTCAACTCAAAGTATTTTGTACCAAAACATTTAACATCGTGTCTGACGGCCCAGAGACCCTTGAGTTATAGACCTTTTCAAAATAAATGGAACTGCATAAAATCAGTTGGCGACTTGAACAGGTTTATGTTTAGGAACTGTATGATATTGTGTGATATTGTGTAATTTTCTTGAATGAGGCCATGAGTGCAGTAACAGCACCTTGGTCCCGTCAAAATGATATAACACGGACCTCTACCTGGGTAGTTGTGAAGAACAGTGGCTTATGGCAAACAACAGAACTTTATCGCATCTATCGCGTAGTCAGTTCCATTTATTTTGAAAAAGACAATACCTTGATTCCATGTGATTGTGATGAGCATGAAGTGAATTAGGGCAACACAGAGATTAGTGTCTTGGAGATTTTGTCTTGTGGATTCCTTGCTTTGAATCTAATGTATAAAGAAGGGGGTGGTCAGTAGCAAGCACTTCCGGAGCGGGTCCACGTGATTTGATGAAGTCGGGAGCGGTCATAACCTTGACCAATCATGTGGATCTGCTCCGGAAGCGCTGCGTTCTTACGGACACAGTCAATTTAGTAAACTAAGTGGGTGATGTTGCTGTCAGATCATCCAAAAACGTTTCTGTTTCTAGATTCTCTTGAACGGTGAAACGCAATTTCTTTTTGTTTCAGACTGGAAAATTCCGGACCAAAGAGGACAAGGCTGATGCGGAGCTGCGCCAATTGCTCGGCAGTGACATTTCGGATGTGGAAAGCATGCAAGGAACCCTGCCCTGGCGACGTACTCGACGTGAATCCGCCAGGTCTTTCTTGGGCCAAGCAAACGGCCATTTGACAGATGGAGACGATGAAATCCTCGAAAGTCTCGTGAAGACTGCCACCAAAGGTAGTTCAAGGACGGCACCCAGAGAACGGAAGAGGACGAGACACGCTGACCGAAAATCATGTAAGAGTCTTTTGATTTTAATATAAGCCCCAATACATTCCTAAATGTAAGAGTAGTGCTAACAATGTTCACGTTTCAAAATATGCTCTGAGGTGTTGATAATGAAATCATTGCTAACGATGAATGAAACACTCAAATCTTGAAACTTGAATTGCAATACCTATCGCAAGAAATATGACATGTAAATAAGGTTCTTTGTTGATGCAGTGAAACGTTCTCGAACAAGAGAGAACAATCCTTTTGGTAGCCGAGACTCACCTTAGAACCAAAAAATTGGTATGTGGTAGTGGTTTTAATTTTGCAGCATGTGCACGTTTTCAGCACTAAAACTGGAACTGTCATTCACACTCGTTATATTCTTCAGTGTTTTTGAAATTGTACGGATTTGGTTTGTCTTATTAGGTGTGTCCTCACAAGTTTTTCTAACACTTCACTGTTTTGTGGTATGTAGGTATTATTGTTTTTGATTACTAATGGGTGATTTTGTTTTAGTGAGAAGGACGCTGAAAAACGGCTTGTCTGAAGAAGAAAAGAAGCACTTGTCTGCTTACATCAAAGGCTACTAAATACAGCCTTCCTCTCCTCTCCAAAACTGTATTTTTAGTGCGTCAAATTTGTATTAATTTTAAAAACTACTATTGACTTTGTTATGTGATAAAGTATGGCTGCTCACTCATCTTGTTGTTTGTTCTATTTTATTATTATGATTATTTATGGAAGAAAGATGGAGATTGTTAGCTTTAAACCCTTATTTATTATTATCCATACGATCCTTTGTAGATTGTGCCTTACACTAGTCTTGCTTTTTTCATCATACTCATTCATCATCTGTATCCCTATTTTCTCCTCTTTGTAATTGTATTTTTTGTAGTGTATAGATTTGCCCTATTATTTATATTGTTTACTGTAAGTATTAAATGGAATTTGTTAAAACAAGGTATTGTTTCTTGTAAGAACACTTTAAATTTTTATTCCTGAAATCTGGACAAAATCTAAACAGCCATTTATGAGGGAAACTGGTAAATCAAGACTTGTGACCCTGAAAGATACGGAGTTTTCCTTTTACAAAACAACTCATGATTCTCAGTTAGAAAGAGACTCAATTTTAAGTCCGATCTGCGTCCGTGATTGCGTCGGATTACCACGACAACGACGCAAAACAATCCAGCCAGTCAGGTCACTGTATGCATTTGTCTATTTGCATTGCCTGTCACAACCGCATCGAAAAGAGTGAAACACCTTAGATTCGTGTTTCACTTCCTTAGGCGACTAAGGGCAGATTTGCTGCGAATCGTTTTTTGAAAGCAATTTTTGTGAAGTACTGGAAAGACTTTGTTCTTGGGTCAGTTTACCCTTTATTTTTGGAAAATTCTTCAGGATAAAGCCGAAGCCACAGTTCTTAACTCACCATGTGGGTCACAGCAAGTGGCAAGACAAGATTATCTTATCACAACCATTATCAGTGTCAATAATGTCACAGGCAGAGATCTTCATAATTTTTCACTCAACGCTAAAACAACAGTGACTTATGCCAAAGTAAAACAAGCTTTTAATACAAAAACGTTTATTAAATCAACTTCAGCATTAACAACAGACATTATAATTATTTTTAAAAAACGTAATTCTAAGAAAATTTCATTCGTATCATGATTTCTATGAAAAAAAAAACAAAAGTAGGTAGTCGAGAGTCTATGGTAGTATGTACTTGAAATAAATTATTTATTTATTTAAAAAAGTAAACCGTGAGGAGGAATGTGGGACCTGTTTTTACAACCGTTTTTCTTTTCGTTGTGTCACACCGGCGCGCACAAGGACTATATAAAAGAGTAAAAAAAACATGTGTCCTTTTCACAACTTTGCACCTCGAATGTCAGTCTCTGCTTCTAAAGTTCGTCGTGCTTGGGGCCCGAGAACTCGTCGTGGGAGATGAAACCGTTCTTGTCCTTGTCCTCGTGCTGGAAGATCTCTTCGACAAGCTTGTCGTGGTCGGCGAGCATGTTCTTGACTTCTTCGCTTTGCGTCTCGCCCTCGGCGGCCACCATTTGCTTCTTTAGGTACTCGCTCACCTGAAATTTCAGACGCATCAATAAAGTTGCTTGCACCACCCCAGGCCTTCAACCGAGGCTCAAACAATAATAATACGTGAAATAAGTATATATAGGTTGTTCCAGAAATATTGCTATCCCAGTAGGTCATGAAAATCTAAATGCAGCTTTAGATTAAGGGCATGTTCCGTTTTACAACTCTTCGAACCGGTAACCGAAAAAGTGGTACCTTATGGTTACCGGTTATTTCGGAACGCTCTGGTCAATTTTCCGTCAATGTGAAGTTGTCAAACGTTGAAATTTGATTTTGAGATTTCCAGGCTTTTGTAAAGCAGGCAGAGCAAAAAATTGTGAAGGGTACACAGAAGAGAGGCTGTTTTGAAATCACATCACAAGCTTCCAGCTCTCTTACTACCTACTTTGCTACCTACCTACCTTTACGTTGCTCAAACTCTTATCATTTTGCGACATAGGGTTACCTTGAAATTCAAGTCCAAGACATACCTGGCGTTCAAGATGGACATTTTTAACGAGGGCCTGGACCGAGCAAGCTTGTGAAGTGTGTCTGACTTTGGCTGCAGAATGCAGAACACGCTGCTGGGCCGTCAATATGTATAGGTAGTCCGTGATAGGTAGCTGCCTCTTCTTCTGCAGGTACCCTCCTGTATGCCTGTACCTGGCTCCAAGGGCAAACCATATCGCAGAAAATCATGAACGGACGTTATGGAGAAGATTTAAAAGTTATTTGTTGTCTTCTGGGATCGTTTCGTGATTCGTGTCATGACAAAACTCAAAACCAACTTTCAAAATTGGCAAGTAATGTCATCCGCCATGTTTTTAACCGGAGTAACCAAGCTCAATCGCTGGTCGCTTCGGTTCGCTCTGGTTAAAATAACCGTGGTCCGATTTACGAATAATACAAGTAATATTATCAATTCGGACCGGGTAACCGGAGTTTCGGTACGAATATTACTAAAACGGAACATGCCCTTAGTTACAAAAAACGTCAAATCAAAAGTGTAAATATCATGGAAACTTCATTATTTATTTTCAGGTTATAAGTCAGATCTTTCACTCCTTTCAGTCAGAAAGTATTTCTTCAGTTTTTTATCAAGTATCACGTGCGGCACCCCATTCAAGGTGCACTTGAAGAAAGATACATGCAGTTTTGATGTCGAACCGTCTCTGTTTCCGATCTCAGGACTAAAAAAAATAGGCACCTGGGGAGTCAGCAGATTTCGTTCTTGCCACAGTCTCAATCAACATTGTGCACATATCACACAGGTAGATAGTAAAGCAGTAAAGCAAACTCCATGGCCTTGAGAGGGATCAGATATCAAAGAAGATCTACTTCTAAAGCCGAGTTACGCTGTTCTACTTCAACTGAGTGAAGACAGAAGCACGAGATCTGGTAGGATATGGCACAACAGACTGTACTGTACCTACTCTTTTGATTGAGAACGGGCGCCTGGCTGATTTTTTTCTCGACTGGGCTCAGGGATCCACAGCTACTTTTTGGTTTAAGTAGTGACGATCTGGCTTCTTTTTGCCAGTATGCGTTTGACCGTGCAGAACGTTACTAAAGATCAAAGCAACGCGCTGAATGCAGGCAGCTGCATTGTTGGAATCTCTGAAGAATTCTTCGTAACAGCGTCAAAGTATTTCACGTTCTCTCGCAGATAAACGAACTGGATCCCCACACATGGCGTGAAAATTATCAGGTAATCAAAACCAATGAAGGAACAACACAACAGTAACAGTAGGAATAACGTAACAGGAACAACAGTAACTGTATAAGTAACACGTACAGATTCTTAAAACTTGCGTCGATAGGTGCTTATTACGGTTTTCTTTCCAAAAGCTATCTAGGTGGACAGAAACATGACAGTTTGGATGACAGTAAAAAACTTCGCGGTTGATTTTGATTGAGATGTCACACTGACTTGGGACTAAAACAATAAACGTTTTAGAACTAGACAAAGCTAAAGCGACTTTTACCATATACTTCCAATGCCTACTGAGATAGCAATCAATCTGAAACAACGTATATATATTGAAGGTGCGTAATTAAAGTGTAGCGGAAGTGTCGGAAAGTTATTTAAAAAAATCTATGTATTTTAGTTTTGAAGTTATGGAGGGAGAAAAGTTGGTCCTTCGATCGCTTTCATTTCCGTTGTTTCAAAGATTTTAGTAAACTGTTTATGGAAAAACAGTGAGTACAAAAGATCAACTTCTGAATCTGTAATGAATTTCTGTTTTGTATACAGAGTATGAGTCATGAATCCTGGGAATGATTTTTTTCTAAAAGTGCCTGCAAACAGTCACAGTGGTCCCATAACCTATATAGAGCACAATCAAACGCAATTCATTTCAATAGAATTCTTTTGCTTCTGTTTTTTCGGAAAAACTGAATTTTTGAAGTTTATGACTCACCCTGTACAGAACACAGAAATTCAATACAGATTTAGAGGTTGATTTTATGTACCCATTATTTTTCCATAAACAGTTTGCTAAAATATTCTGAAAACGAAAACAGAAGCAATCGAAGGACCATTTTTTGTCCCTCCATAACTTTAAAATTAAAAGACAGAATTTTTCTAACAACTGTCCAGAACTCTACTGCACCTCCATATTATGCACCTTCAAGATGGTCCGACACTTTTGAATCATCCTGTATGTACTAGGCAGCTCACAGACCTACTCTAATTGCATGGATAATGAGAAAAATGTAGGTGAACTGTGTGAAGTTCACGGTGTGTTATTACTGAGAATTTCACACGTTGTGCATCACATTAGCGCCCCTGCATGTTGTTACCATTTCCACGTAATTATAATTATAATAATTCTTATGACGCCCAACGAAACTGAATTTTCATACTTTTTCCACAATTCAATATGTACGTCGAAGTGAGCTGTTCGGAATTCATAGCCGTAGTAACGGGTGTTCAAAACAACCCGTTATACACTAAATTGGTGGGTAAGTACTATAGTACGTTCATAGGCACGAACGAACGAAGTAGGTACGTTCAACCCTAGTGTGATTCGTGACCCCATAAAACGGAACGGTTCATTTTCCCTTTGTAGCCAAGGTTCTACTTGGTGATCCTCACAATAAATTTTAATTTGTCATCATTGTCGTAGGTAGGTATGATAGTTGTTGAAAAGCTCACACGGGCTTGTCTGCATAACTTGAGGGAGCCTGGTCATTGGAACGCATTTGCATGAAACAGGCTGCTCTAAGACAATTTTGAATTCAAAATGTAAGTGGGACGAAACGCACGACTCACATAGACGACCAGCCATCGACGCTGCAACAGAGCACGCAAGCGGCCGATGAGCAGTTGGTGCATTTCATTGTAGACCATCCGTCTGTCACACCAAAAACTGGCGTAGAAGAAACTAACTTCCCTGAAGCCCTGAGAACTGCAAGAGAGCCATTGACTTCCCATCAAAGCTGTATCAATGTCTAACTGACACTAGAAGACATGTCGACGCACTGATTTCTCAGATATCCTGATGATGCGATAAAAAGTGGTCCCAATTTAAGGGGGCATGTAGTACCGTTTGATCAAAAACTTTCCTACTTGCGGTAGGCTGTGGCCTGGCCAAAATCAGCCTCGCTTGCCTGCCAATAATCAGGCCACAGCCTACCGCAAGTAGAAAAGTTTTTGATCATACGGTACCTACATATATTATTTATTATTGTCAACACAAATTTTTGTCATTTTTTGTGAGTTTCATAGCCTGTTTATTGAACAGGTGAATGAAATTGACACGTTTTCTCACCTATCTTATCCTGAGGAAAAGATGTCGCTTCATTGCCAATGTCAATTGACAAAACTACTTCAAAACGTCGAAGGCAAGAATAATAATTACCAAAATATTTTCATGAACCAGTGAAATGGACAAACACATTATGTTTGAGAAGGCGTTCGAGATACACTGTCTAAATTACTTGAAAATGCTTGAATCTGTCAAAATATCATACTTTGCGTTTTCAAACACGCAACACTAATGGCGATTGGCGAGTTCACTTGGTTGCTCCAGTGCCGCTCGACTGCACTAGTTATTAACTCGGTTATTAGGGAAGAGCTCATACTATTGGAGTTTCCTTGACAACGAGTGTGGCCGAACAGCAATGGAGCAGCCAAGTGGATTCGCCATAAGAACCGGTTTTATACTGTCAATCCGTCATCCATCCGTCAATCGTCAATCAATCGAGAAGGCTTTTGAGGCACTTTTGGTCGGAAAGTGATTTGAGGGGAGTTGGAAAGTAAGAATCAATAAGGCATCTCTTTCCAGCTCTTTCAGAGTCAATCATGAATCGATTACTACAGTGGGGATTTATCACTATTATCATAATAATTAGTTGAAACCAGTGAAACCTGCGTATTCATCTTCTTAACGTCGCATGTCTTGCGTGTGTTTCGGGAATTTAATCTTGTGTGTGTGTGTGTGTGTGTGTGTGTGTGTGTGTGTGAATTTCGGGATGAACGTTTTGTACGATTTGTTAGCAACGACACATTGCATTATGTCAGTGAGTAAGATCTGGTCAGATGAAGTGCTCAAGAATTATATTTCTTCTTGATTCTATTCACTTCGACATCAAATCACATGAAGATTAAAGAAATGGTTTCCTGAATAAAAAGTTATCTCCCATCAATAGTCTCAATACCTTTGGAACTCTAGCAAGGGAGGATAAATCTGCCTGATGCAATTGGCATTTGCAGACGATGTATTTCATGTCTTTTGGGTATGGATGCGGGGCAAAGGAGATTTTCTTGGTAAAGATTCACTTGTCAGTAAGTGAGGTCTGGTCAGTTGAAGACGGTTGAAAATAATGTTTGTGTGGAATTTTGTTATGATCACATTACATTGTCAACATTTTTGGAAAAAACACAAGTGGATATGTTTCTTGATCACTTTGTGAATCAGCGATCATTTCCTAAAAGCTATGACTTTTGCCGCCCAGTCCAGAAAATACCGACCCCTCAGCAATGCCGTTATAGTCTGCCACTAGTGTTCAAGCACATGGTTAACCCATGTATTGAAAAGCTGACCTCGCGTGATGATGATGAATGAACAATTAATTAACAGTAACGAAAACTTACTTCTTCGCGACTTAATTGGTTATCTTTATCGTTATCGATTTCCTTGAAGACGTTCGTGGTCGGCGCCGAATCGCCGATGTTGATCAGTTCAACGTCGAAAATCAGCGTGGCACCTCCCGGGATAACATTGCCGGCACCTCGATCGCCGTAGCCCAGGCTCGGGGGAATCGTCAGTTTCCTCTTCTCGCCGACGCACATGTCAAGTAGGCCCTGGTCCCAGCCCTTGATCACCTGTCCCACTCCGAGTTGAAAGGAGAAGGGTTGCTCACGGTCCATGCTGCAAAAAATAATCATCAATTAGAAAACTTTTCCCGCTCAATAACTGGAAATTTCTCAAATTAATGTACTGGCAAACAACAGGTGAAAACCTCTGGCGTATCTTGTTTTTAATAGCTTTTTTCTCGGTTGAAAATCCGGTAAAAGCCCAAGATTTTTATGGCGGGCGCGCGATAAAACTTATGCTCTACCGATAGGTCTCGTCCGCGTGTACATAATTTAGCAGGTTTTGGCCATATTTCGCATTATCTCTCGCATCCCAAAATGATGGGCTCCCCATGACTTGGAAGCGAGCTGCCCCTCACGATTTTAAAAGTTTAATCGTTACCGCATCACAACCATCCCCTAGGTGGCCGTCCGTTTTGCCAACGTGCCGGCTCGGAATCACGTGCGGAACTTAATTAAATATCCACCGGCGGGCGACCTTAAATGACAAGCGTTTTTTACTGCGGGATTATTCCGTATTAACCATAGATATGTAACACTGCAGAGCCCAAGAAATGATGTCAGTATCACCACTTCGCAGAAGGGCTGGACCTAAGACCAAGAGCTATTCAACAAGACGCCGGGTGTAGGCGTTTCAAGTTAAGCGTTACGCCACCCAGCCACTTCCAGCATCACAGCGTGGTGCAAAGATGGTTTGAATTTAACGCTTCAACGCTATGCGCTTTAATAATATAACTGTCAGCTGTTAGGTACTATAATCAGCCTTTAGCGACCATCTTGCGACAGGAAAATTGATTTTAATCGCGATTCATAGGCGATTTACATTTAGAAAACGCCACCTGATGTAGAGCTCGGTACTTGATTTTGCAAGAATTTTTGAGAGGAACTAACACATACTGGACGTCTAGTAGCTAGGTAGGCACTAGTAGATACCTGGAATACCCACATCAATGGCATGAAATTCGACAAGTAGGAATAATGTAAAAAGAGGTTTGCTTTTGTATCCCCTATTTGATCTCATGGTTAGGGTATTTAGCAGGCTACTGGTAGATCTAGTTTCAGAGGTGAGGTACTGGAAGACTGCGCTACCAGCAATACATTTCATGTCAGTTGCGGTGGAAAATTGCGATTGGTGACTGTTACATTACACCTTCCGCAGGCAGATGCAAGCATGGTATGCTGCCTTGGCAGTAGCTCCTGCCCCTGCCATTCCTGTCATTTGGTGCCTGCTGATTGACCCCCCAACCCCCAATGGGTCACAAAGCGAGCCCATAAACCTGAATCTTGACAGTGGGGACACAACAAACGTTTGTGTCCCAATTACAAAGGTAGCGAACTGAGGAATATAGAATGCGGATCTCCAGGTGAGGTCCAAACAGAAAATCTTTCGAAAAAGCTGATTGACGACGCGGCCAGCCCAAGGTGGCCTTTTCTGGCGTGCCTACAGTTGGTGTGTGCGGATGACTCGGTCCGCCTGAAGGTGACAGTCGCTGATGCTGTTCCTTGGGTGAAAGCTAGGGGTGATACAGAGAAAGGTCTGCGACAACGCTGGTCACCAATTTAAGGCCCAATAAGATTTGGCATATTGACTGAGTAAAAACATCAAATGTCAAGTCACTGTACATACTAGGTGCGTTTTATTGCTTCTACTTTTGCTATGGGTGGGAGAAGTGCGCCATTTCATTGCTCTCTACTTTCTTTCCGGCAGTTTTTTTTCTACCGTCTCGCCAGACGGAAGGAAAAGTAGAAATGTGGTGGGGGTACGTCAAGTGCGTCAAACTTGTCAATTATTGGCAAATGCCGGGAACGGCACAAACAGAATTGCAGCATCCAAAGACTTTTTTGAGTTTTGTATTTGATTCAACAAATGACACACATCACAGACTACTGAGATCAGATTGACAGTTCACACTCCTGTTCGTTTTTTGCTGAAAGTCATTCTTCTACTTTTCTTCCTCCAGTAGAGCTCAATAAAACTCACCTACTAGGCAATGCCAAGATGGTTGGTTATCAAAATGCAATTGTCACTTTTGGAGTTAATCTGCAGTACCTACTCCCAACATAATTGAAGTCATTCTTCTACTTTTCTTCCTCCAGTAGAGCTCAATAAAAAGCACCTACTAGGCAATGCCAAGATGGTTGGTTATCAAAATGCAATTGTCACTTTTGAAGTTAATCTGCAGTACCTACTCCCAACATAATTGAAAAGGGCAAAAAAGTACCTACAACAGTTCAACAGTTCGCGAGCTCGCTGCTGGATTTTTTTAGAACTCTCCTAACCAGACGAAACTTGGAGATGTCCACATTTAGTTAGTTGCTGACCGGATAATTAGCGAGAAAAACGAGCTCGATACTTCGAACTGTTCGGAATATATGGAAGATTTGACTACCAAAATAATGCTGAAGAAAAAAAAACCGAGAATGACAACAAAAGAAGCTGATGCTCTGTATGCCGAGCCTTATTTACCAAATGAATATCAAGACTCTGTCCAAGAAAATTATCCTGTCTTTATGTTCCACAACTCCTGTGCCTTCCATATACGCTAGAATAAGCGGTTTCCTTAGGAATAAGCCATTCTAGGTCCTTGATTACGACCAGATGTCCGCAATGAATGACTTGATGACGAGTTGACGATTATTCTCGATTGGCTACTGCAGGATTCCAAATTAACCATAAATGCAGAGCTTTACAAATGATCCCATCAGCATGCTATTCCCATATACAAATTTCCTTGCCGGGCGTTATTATTTTATTCACCAAGTACTTCTTGTCACTATTTTGCCAGACGAGACGCGCTCGTAAAATTTTTATTAGATCTATCAAAGACAAAACAAATTTATCCTGGGAACTGCACGGTCATAAAACACAGTGTGTGTACCGAGTGGGCCAAAAAAAAACGCACAAAAGTTTTTTCCTTTTAAAATTTTTAATGGTGGGCCGATTTCGATGAAAGTGGTATCAGTGAAAAGCCAATTCAATAAGACGTCCAACTGACAAGTCAAATTGATCAAAACGTCAAAATCAAAGATGGCGGACGTAGCCGAAAATACCCCTACTTTGGTTACCGTTCTTTTTTAACAAAAGTTGTGAAAAATTAACAAATAAAATCATGATTGATAAGAATGGACCTTTTGCTACAATTCAAGACCACAACGAGCATAATCGGTTTGTTTTTCGCAAAGTTACACTTATTTGAAAATATGTCTGCTTAGCATGCTTCGACCAGGGAAGAAGAATTAAAAAAAAAGGTTTTCTTCTCTAAAATCATTAATTTCTGACGGATTTTGATAAAAATGGTACCGATAGAAAGCCAACTGAATAAGACGTCCAACTGACAAGTCAAATTAACAAAACGTCAAAATCAAAGATGGCGGACGTAGGCGAAAATACCCCTACTTTGGTTACCGTTCTTCTTTAACAAAAGTTGTGAAGAATTAACAAATAAAAGCATGATTGGTAAGAATGGACGTTTTGCTACAATCCAAGACCGTAACGAGCATAATCGGTTCATTTTTCGCAAAGTTACAGTTATTTGAAAATATGTCTGCTTGGCATGCTTCGATCAGGGAAGAAAAATTAAAAAGAAAGGTTCTCTAAAATCTTCAATCTGCCGGATTTTAAAAAAAGGGTACCGATAAAAAGTCCAATAAATAAGAAGTCCATGTCAAAAGACAAAATAACCGAAACGCAAAATCAAAGATGGCGGACGTGGCCGAACCTACTTTGGTAACCGTTCTTTTTGATTTTTTCGTTAGTGAGTGAGTACGTGACTGAGTGAGTGAATTCGTGAATGACTGAATAACATCATCAACTACAACAATACAAAAATAATTCATTTATTTAAATTCCTTAAAATTTCACAACAAAAACGCTAGAACTACTAAAACTAATGAAACTGGCCCTGCGAAAAAATAAATAAATTGTTAGAACATGACATCTGATTTGTGCACTACTGCACCAGAGCACATCACCACTTACTCCTTGAATGTGCCCCCCTTGTGCAGTTGCAACTGCCAATACCCTCCTCCTCCAGATGTTGATTGCGGCTCTGATTGAATCTTGGGGAAGCTCTTCCCAGTATCGGATCAAAGCCTCCCTTAGTTCATCGATATCATTAAAAGTGTTTCGCCCATTGTCGTGGAGCCTTTGTAAAAAGTAGGGCCAAACGAAATAATCAAGTGGATTAAGGTCTGGGCTGCAAGGTGGCCACTGCCTTGGCTCTATGAAATCAACATTTTCGGCAGTCAAATGCGCTACCGTCGTGGCTGCCGTGTGGGCAGGCGCACCATGCTTAGAAAAAAAAAAACAGCATTTTCTGGCGCAGCACACATATTACTTACCACTAGTACCGTCTTTATTTTAGTCGAAAATTTTAGCACCTTACCTGCATAAATGTAAAATTTGGAGTGATGGCTCTGATTTGTGGTAAAACGACCTGGAGAATTTCATTCTGATAATCATGCGCAGTTAGCCGCATACCCTGCTCCAAAAATATAAGGGGAAGTTTGTGATTGGCACTTACTCCTGCCCAAACCATCAAAGAGGGAGCATAGTGCTGAAGTTCCCGATTTAATCGGTCCAGTGGGACATCGCTCCTTCTAACTTCAGTCGGGATGTGCAGGCGATCATTTTGCGGGTGTTTCGGGGGATTGATGTTAAAATTTTTCTCATCGGAAAACCAAATATAGTTGATGGCATTCCGTGTCTGGAATCTCCGCAAAAGATGCCTACAGCGAGAAAATCTTCTTGCCTTAACCAGATCATTAAGTTTTTGTACATAGCCACGCTTAATGACTTTTAAATTGAGCCTGCCTTTTACTATCCTTCTAACTGAAGTTCGAGAGATTCCTGAAATAAATGTCAAGACACAAAGTCAATATACCCACAAGAACTTTGATCTTTACAGAGAATACCCCAAGAAGTATTGAAACAGGCAGTTTTGAATTCTAGGTATTAGTAAATAAAAGCATTTCTAAAAATGTAAATGTAGTTACCTGTCACAGTCGATACCTGCCTTACAGTTTTGCTTGTGCCCGGTCTATTTCCCGGACTACATATCAGGTCGCTTATGTGGTTAGCGTTCTCCTATTTCATCAAAAATGTAATTTAATAATGGTTTTATTCAGGACTGTATTCACTTACTTCAGTATTGATGGTTTGTGGTCTGCCACTACCACGCTTCCGATCAGCTGAACCCGTCTCCCTGATTTTTTTGGCCAGATCGTAAATCGTTCTTATCCGAAAGCCTCTTTCAGGGAAATTTGCAACGATTTGTGCTACGGTTTGACCAGCATTTAACAGTGCTTTTATAAGGACTTTGTCTTCTTCAGACAACATTTTCACTGTGAAATAAAGAATCACTTCCAGATTTTTCACACTGATTATTATTTGCAGCATTTCCATGGTAACCAGCGTTTTGTTTTGTCTCAGCCACTGTGATATTCCCTATTTAATTGTAAAAAACTTATCTGGAGAAGACGAAGTCCAACAATAGAGTGCTGGTCTACGACCTTAAGACAAATCGTTGCAAATTTTCCGAAAATAGGCTTCCGGATAAAAACGATTTACGACCTGGTCAAAAAAGACGGAGGCAAGTTTATGCAGATAAGATTTTAAAGAAGAAAACCTTTTTTTTAATTTTTCTTCCCTGATCGAAGCATGCCAAGCAGACATATTTTCAAATAACTGTAACTTTGCGAAAAATGAACCGATTGTGCTCGTTGCGGTCTTGGATTGTAGCAAAACGTCCATTCTTACCAATCATGCTTTTATTTGTTAATTCTTCACAACTTTTGTTAAAGAAGAACGGTAACCAAAGTAGGGGTATTTTCGCCTACGTCCGCCATCTTTGATTTTGACGTTTTGTTAATTTTGACTTGTCAGGTGGACGTCTTATTCAGTTGGCTTTCTATCGGTACCATTTTTATCAAAATCCGTCAGAAATTAATGATTTTAGAGAAGAAAACCTTTTTTTTTAATTCTTCTTCCCTGGTCGAAGCATGCTAAGCAGACATATTTTCAAATAAGTGTAACTTTGCGAAAAACAAACCGATTATGCTCGTTGTGGTCTTGAATTGTAGCAAAAGGTCCATTCTTATCAATCATGATTTTATTTGTTAATTTTTCACAACTTTTGTTAAAAAAGAACGGTAACCAAAGTAGGGGTATTTTCGGCTACGTCCGCCATCTTTGATTTTGACGTTTTGATCAATTTGACTTGTCAGTTGGACGTCTTATTGAATTGGCTTTTCACTGATACCACTTTCATCGAAATCGGCCCACCATTAAAAATTTTAAAAGGAAAAAACTTTTGTGCGGTTTTTTTTTGGCCCACTCGGTATATGTGCACGTACAGAGTTTCACTAAAAATTCCATTTCGCATATTGTTGTTTCGCACCACCGTTGTTATCTCAGCGCAAATCGATTTTATAATGTGATTATCTTTTTCTGCTCCAAATGATGCTCATACATACCGGGGGGGTTGGATCTATTGAGATTTATGCCGGTGGATGAATTAAAAATTCAACGGGGATAACAGTGTGCGTCCGGACCGAAAGCGGGATCGAATTGTGAAACCGTTCCCGGTAAATCCCAATCAAGTCGCCAGAGAGTGCTCGAGTTCCCTGCGCGGTAATCCCCCGCCGCGGTAAAAGGATGAAAACTGAGGAAAAAATTATGGTCATAAAAATCTGAAGAATTAACGATGGGTAAATTATATCGGACGTTAAGCGTGACATTTTCGATAAGCATGACGAACGAGGTTAGCTTCGCAGTAGATATACCTACACTACTTACTTTCTCTGGTGATCGTGAAAGTTTCAAGTGCAAACACTGCGGAGGAGGCTTAATGTTGATACATCTGACGGTGCGAAGAAACCGTGCCAGTTTTACGGTCCCAAATTCCAGAAGGATTGCCCGGATTTTAAAACGTCCGGAGAGGAGCTTTAGCCATCACTCGTGAGTGGTGACTTGGCAAGTTTAATCAAACTAGGTTAAAGATTGAGCATTTCATTTAACTTTTATTCTGTTCCCTATTTGACTATTGGCTTTTACTTTTATTGCTATGTAAATGATCATAGGGGTTCAACACAGCTTTGCCATAAATGTACGTAGTCAAGACAGAAACTTTGAAGCACTTTCAAAGTGCCAAGTGGTTTTTTCCGTTATCTTTTTCTGTTAACATTGCTGAATGATCTGATTTAAATTAGGTGCGCTTCTGTTTATAGGGTCCGCAATTTCAAATTGAGTAGGTATCTTTTTTTTAGCATTAAATCGAAGTGGATCCCCTGCTAAAAAAAAGAATACTTAACTGAACTAGGTATTTTTTAGTTTTTGCTTTGGATTCAAGTATCAAGTATGGGCACATACTAGAGGCTTTTTTATTCATTAGACGATGACAGATATGCTAACGCCTTGACAGATATGCTGTGGCACAATGTGACAGCTGTCAGCGTTATCGCAACGCGGCGCACGCGCAAGTGAAAATTTTTCATAGGCTACGCAGCGAAAATCGTAAAATGTAAGCCTCCCTGGAGTGATAACTAGTGCGGTCGGCAAGGGACATCGTCTCTACTGATTGAGGGCTCCACGCTAATGCTGCTAGGTTAGTGGTGGTCACTGAAGAAAATGGTGTCTAAGCGGCCAAGTGCAGCAGTACTAAGGAAAACTGAATGAAAATTCCCAGTGTCCAGTGGCCCCAGTCAAGTTCAGAAAAATGTCACACATGAACATAAATTTATGCTGTTTTGACATAAGCTACAGCAGGTAGTAGGTAGTCAGTACTCTGTGATTTTCACTTCATTTCCTCAATCCTCCTAGGTTAGGACCAGATTCTGACATTGACAAAATATGTTTATTATTTATGTTGCGTCTTGAAAACGCCGTTGATTGCGTTGAACACGTTTCTTTAATAGTGAGAGGTGGTAGAAGATAATGTGCAATATCAACAAAAACAGAAGCATAGGCAGTGATGGAAATTACACAGTTTTTAAATGGAACAGGAATTTCCCGAGTTTTTCCAGTTGAAAAACAACCTTTTCCCTATCACCTCGAATATTCTGACGGATGAGGTTCTGCAGCGCTTAAAACTCCTTTTACCACAGTGCTTTTTGATGTGTATACGCAAGTTCAAGGTCATTCTGGATGGTCGCTCGGCTTGGTCGATTTATGCTTCAATTTCAAGGCGACACAAAACTTTTCCAGCGGTATTAAAAGACGTCAGTAATGATTGTGATCGGAGCGTCTCTTCGGGAAGGGAGATTTGATTGAGAAATCAATTGAAAGTCTACCAAGTTGAGCAAGCATCCAGTATCGATTGTAGACCAAACGAACAAGTGACAGGTTAGATTTCCGAGGTGATGATGAAATTCAAAACGTAGAACTAGAAAGCTAATTGTTGCGGAATCTCAAGAATGCAATACTAGTTCCTTATTCAAATTTTTCTTTATATGTACTTCAGACATCGTGCTCAAATTATACAAAGATCACAACCGGAGTATAGGCTGTCTGATTTCTACATGATTCTAGTGGGCTGCGATTTAAGCCGCGATTGGCCGATGACGACCAGAAACACAGCCCACTCGAGTCATGTAGAAATCAGACAGCCTATACAGGGAACAAGAAAAAGTAAAAATTGCCGAGTACATTGAGGGAAAACGATCACAACCGGAGTACAGAGAGCAAGAAAAAGAAAAAACAGCCAAGTACATAAAGGGAAGACGTACATACACATCCGGAGTACAGGGAACAAGAAAAAGAAAAACAGCAGGGTACATAAAAGGAAGAATGCTGAAGCTGAACAGCTGCTAGACACAGTCAGATGATGGCTCGTGGTCGTGCGTGTATCGGTGTAGGATTGTAGCTATACCCAGGAAATACAGATTTTTATGCAAGGTCATTTGCGCCGGACGGCCTAAGTACCTATTAGCCTTCGGAAGATACAAATTACCTCACTGTTCTCGTTTTGTTTGGCAGCAGCAGGTCAGTAAGACAAATTTCAACGTATTGTCCTTTGTATCAAGACGATATTGAAATGAAAAAATCAGGGACACCAACTAAAAGCGATTTTTTCATGGCCAGCTTTGTTTTTCTTAGGCTTGGAATAGATTATAAGGGTTGGTCGAGAGGTCCTTCTTTTTACTATGATTCTAGGAAATAAAAATGTTCGACCAGTATCGTAAAAAGCTGCGTGCTGGAAACGTGAGAAATGACCGAATTCCTCGGAGAAATTCGTGAAATTGATTGATAATCGTTATGAGCTAAGGTCGTGTCATCATTACGTGAATCTAGGTCATATACCTATCAAGTCTTATCCAATCTAAGCGCCCGACATTGTCACTGTGTAGTTATAACTTTTCCAATATAACTAATATGAAGCTTGACCAATAGCCAAGTATTGAAGTTTTACCTATTAAATTTGTTTTTGATACTAAAGTTTACCTAATGCCGTTATTGTGAATCGTCTCAAGAATTTAGAACAGTAGTACGATAAACTGCAACGTAAAATCTATTTCAGACATGTGAAAAACGTGGAAATGGGTTGAAAATAAGAGCAAACATGATGAATTGTAGACTGGCCCTCGAGCGAGTTGCTTCCCTAACCAAGAATACGTTTTAGAACACTTTTAACGATATTTATTTTAAATTTAGATGTTTGCTTCCTGTTTATATTCCGCAGCTTGTTCACCCACAGCATGTGTGCTGCAAAGCAATTGTATTTGGTTTGGCGACGGTGGTGAAAGCCGCGAGAAATATGCTAAATATTCGCATGCAGAATGCTTTTCATTTGGATTGTTGGCATTTCAGTCTTCCACCCTTTGTGGAAGCACACCAGCAGAAGCAATAAATGAAGGGTTAAGCTCGGCACATGTACCACGTGTAGACACGTGAGACTGACTCTTAGACTACGGCAAGTAGGAACCAAGGCTAATTCCGCCCGGCTTAGAGCTTCGTACGAAAGGGCCTGATTAAGCCTCAAAGTTGCCGAATTCGGAGGACTTATGCAAATGAAACTGCGGAATAATAGGTGCCTTTACACACCGGTTTTATCGTTATTAGTTGTGCTCTAGTATGGGTGAGACGCCACCTACGACACGCCATAATTGGAGATGATGATCTTTGAGCTTCCAAGCTTTGTCGATACCCACCCCCCAGCGCTTGGTGTCCTCAGGTATTCATACTCGATTGGAATTCCGTAACTGTTACAGATCTGATTGGGATAACTAAACAAGCAGTTTTTTTATCGTGAAGTTGACAGTTCACCCGTAGGTTTGCGAACATTCCTGTCGGTTACCCTGATGCTGGATGCACTAACAAAGAGACGGTCGGGCCAGTTTTCTTAAGAAATGGTTGTAACATTGTGATATCAATAGGCCATTGCTGTTGGAAATTATGTTTCTTCAAAATCTTTTTGTTGATGAAGCATAGTCTACTTGTATTTTCACCTTTCTTGCCATCTATACCTTGTCTGTCCGATCTTTTGAGTGACAAGCACAGGCGGTATGCAACTACACGAACAAAGTAAAAACGAACGTAAGAAGGATAAAGCACATAGAGTGTTACGTTCAGATTTTCGCATGAACGGTGGTTCGCTTCAATGCACACCACCAGTTGCGCATGTGCTATTTCCTGGTTACTTCTGGTGAGATCTAGGAATTTTGGTGTTGCCACCACCCAATTTAGGTGTGACGTACAGGCTGCAGGCTCGTGTTTCTTTTCAGTGAAGTTTTTCGGCGATAAGCGCAAGCTATATAAATCGTTTCGAGCAGAAAACTCTTTCTTTTCTGTCGCCAAATTCGTACCAACCAATGCTGCACGAGTAGAAAACGGCCGCTGGCCGCCTCGGCTCATCCTCTACAGGTAAATATAGCACTGTTTGCACTGCGGAATGGCAAATCATGGTGAGTTCGTCTTTAGGGGCCCTTTTCCAGCGCTATTGCCCATTTTCTATCGCTATTTCCCACGTTCCACCGCCGCTGGAGTTTCCACCGCCAGCCGTGCTCGCTGCCGAACTTAGGCCGCCACTTGCATCGTCGGCTACCGAATCAAAGTTGAGTGGTTTTATTATATATCGATGGGCCAAACTTCCCGCCTCGGCAAGAATTTCAAGAACTGGTGAGCGCTCGTGTCAATAGAGGTGAGAATCGCAACAGCCACTAAAACGTCATGTCAACGGACTGTCAATGCCATAACCTAGAAAAACCGGAGCTGACACGCGACTGGAATTTACTTGCGTGTTCTAGTGTTTAATTCATGAATCATTAGCTGCGTTCCTTTTATCATCTGAACTGAGAATTCTCACTTCAATTGCTAGTTGTGTATCTCTCCCTCTAATGCAATTCTCGCTCTTTCTCTCTCTAACTGAGGTGAGATTATCTGAGATTTCGTGTGAAAGGAATGCAGATTATGTCTAGCCTTGCTACTGAAATGTGCCAGATCGCCGCCTTGGATACCGTCAGTTTTATTTATCCTACATTTTGCCACGCGTTGTGTATGTGCTAATCCATCTCTGTTGTCTGTCCCCCAGGTCCGCGGCCCCGACGGTTGAAGAAGTTCTTCAGGCCGACATCACCAGGCGTCGGCCGAAGCTACATCAGGCCTGGGCGCCCTGTTTTTTGAATTACCGACAACTTTGCGGCTGAGCTAGCAGAACTTCTGGACACCTCGGAATAGCGAGATAAAGCAAGAGGCGTAACCTCCTGTTTCTTGTGAGTAGATCACATTTTTCCGTACCTAGATCACTCAAAATTATATTAGGAAAGGAATAATGGTAAAATGATCACTACAAAATGTGCGGATCAGTCGACCTTTATCGCACCGTCACTCAACGGAAAAACACCATCATGTACATTGTACATGATTCCATTTGCCACTTGTACTTTGTACATTGTAAAGGTACATCAGTAACTTGCGTTCGCATGTCCAATTTCAAACTCCTCGCGATGGTTTCACTTAGGTCCAGGCTTGCCGTGGGCCAGGAGAAAGCTACTCTGGCATGAGATAAATATAGTTATTATGTTGTGCCTTGAATATGGAAAATCTCGTCGCATAGCAATGTCAAAGCAAAGCCCTCTCTGCGATCGAAGTTCGTGACCAAACAGATTGCGAACAGATAATACCGATTGCAGAATTTCGCATGAAATCCGCTTTCATTTTCATCCATCTTTAATGACGCAATCTGTACGAAATGACAACGTAGCTGAGCTGCCAGCGAAGAGCGACAAAACGTGAGTCAATTATTTTAAAATTTCACACGCCGGGGAAATCCAATCACACGTCAGTCCTCACACCTATATGCGGTGTCGTTGCCAATTTTTCCCCGTTGGTTTCATCCTATACATGGCCCGCGCGCGTTAAGCCCATCTGCTCTGATTAATGTTGTTTTTCTTTGCCGCATGAATGGCTGTGAGCCGAGACAAGTAAATATAATATGAAAAATAATCGTGGATATATACAGTGCGCAGCATAATCTCTTCAGCGCGTGGGATTGGGATCAGGGGGAGAAGACACCAACCAGCTCGCGCCATCATGTAAAAGATGGCTCGGAGATTCCGGCGTCGAGGCACATCTCTGAAATATTCATCTTATTTTTCAGTTACACTACTGACAAGTCTCATTATGCACGCGGTTGTAAGTTGAGAGGCAAAGGCTGTTTCGCGCTTATAAGCCTGTCGCATTTCATCCATTGCATAGTTACTTTTCCATGCGGTGTCGCGGAAAATTTATGTAAGCATGAATTTCAGAGAAGAAGAGGAGACGCATAACCGCATCGCCCGGCACCAGGATACGTCGGGAAGAGATTAGAAAAGGACATAAACCTGTTACATCCGGAAAAATTTGAAAAGTGCTCGAACGTGGAAGGAAATCCAAGAGGCCCGCGGGGCGTAAGAATGATTTCCGGCATCAAGTACAATTTTTTCTTGCGGGACGGTTCATATGCAAAGTTCAAAGTAAGCGATTATGATTGCGTCTGGGAGAAAGTGCATTTCTTCGTGTCTCTTTAATCCTTTTTGTCCGCAAGTAGACAGCACAAACTATTGCTTCATTTCCTGTGCAAGAAAGGACCGCGGGCGTGATGTTTCAAATTTACTTTCACCCCTCTTTCAATGCGTAATTGCGGGTATCCATCCGTTATGATATCCTTCACATTTGATTTTTGTTATCAAAAGTGAACTTTGAAACTGGTTTGATTTTCCACTATGGAATTGACCAATTTAATTTTCTTCAAGGCCCGTTTGGACTGTACTTGGTGCAATTCACCAGCGCTGCCTTCACAGTATTCCGGGATTTAAATTGTTCTACCTTATGACCTGTCCTGGTTCTATTGGTAGAAAAGAGTCGATTAATTTGTTCTCTATGCTCTTTAAGGTTATACTTCAAACTACGTTAAAACCGTTCAGGTTGAACTAAGCTCAATTATTGGCACAGTTGTCAAGACTTTCAGCTCTTGTACACTCGGCAGCAAAAATAGCGCCCACTTGATTTATGACGGAGGCGACTCTACCGTAGTAGGTAGGTATGGATTCTAGATGAATGAAGCGATGCCACCCTTATGGAGGACTAAGTAAACAAACCGGTCGGTCAAATTGTTTTGTTTCTACAATAAAATTAGTCACTCGGTGTTTCGGCTGCAATGGTATGTTCAACTACTGAAAAGTAAAAATGCTCGACAACAGTTTTATTCTGAGTCCAATAGCTGTGGTGCAAAATTGCGATTCCGATCCTTGTCGTCACTTTTATTCATCTTCAGTACTACTAATACCACCTACTACGGTAAAGCAGGCCAAGCAAATAGTCGTCTTCATCATAAACCAAGTGGGCGCTATTTTTGCTGCCGAGTGTACTTGGTTTACTTAACCTCCGTTCACGTGATCCAAACCATCAATCTCAACAAGTTCGGAGCTCTGACTCTAAATCAGGCTGAATCAGGCGTAAAAGCCTGATTTCAATTACGGTACAAATTGGCGAGCACACGTATAAGTGATAATTCTTCTAGTAAAAGATTTGCATTTGAACTCGATTGAATTGCGGCAGAATTAGACAAGATCTCGATGAAAATATAGAAACAACATCTCACCACCAGGGCGGAACATCCGTTAACTACATACTACATAGAACAATTTGCTTGTAACCTTTATTGGAGTACATGCTATATGTGATGGAATGATACACGTTTTGATAACTAATGCAAGCGGGGTTTTTTGAGAACCGATTTGGCGTGGATCGCCATTTAGTTAGGATCACTCACCAAATTTTCATAGCTTGAAATTTTCATTTTCAACTTTGGTCAATGATAAAAATGACTAGGCTCGACTAGGCAAAGACAGGCTTCTCGGGTCGAATATCGGTCGACCATGGGATTGCAAGAAATCTGTTTCACTACTCAACGAAAGTCAAAACCTCAAAACATGCGTAAACATCCCCGGCCCATCAAGTAATTAATTACGTTGTTTGCACTGCTAAGCACTCTTGTTTGGTGTGTGTATGGGTGTGTGGGCACGATTGTGTTGTTCTCTCCTCCGCTATAGTGTTTGTCGAAGCCCCGCGGTGCAGCTTGATGAAAAGAAATTAAAAAGCCTCAACAAATAGACGCCCTTATGGAAGCTGGAACATCAGCACAACATACTTATAAAAAGGATGCAACATGTACGGAATTCAGGCCTCTTATACCGCTGCCTGGAAATGAAGATTCCGCCCGTTATTTATCGCGCCTCATTTTCCACCCTTCCGAGCGAAAACGGCAACAACACACTGAAAAGAGCTCTTTGAATAAAATGCACCAGTGGCATCCATGCCCATTTTACACGTTGCACAGCGAATTGCACATTTGCATCATAAAATTTTACCTAGGTAGGGATAGTCTGCGTATTTACGAAATGACTCGATTTATCACTGCAAGTGGTCCATAAGTTCCTGGCAGATTTGAGATCGCTAACTTTTTGCCGGTATTTTTTTTTGTAAACAAATCATTTTATGAAGTAAGTACCCCTTGAACGGGAGTTTCATTATATCAACAATGAAAAATACCGCTCTTTCAATCAATTCCGTTTTCGGCTTCACAACGTCGGGCTATTTCGAGAGCCATTTCCATAACTTTTCGTAAAAGCCTGGGTCCAACTCTCGTATATCGGCTTAATATTTTCTCCAAGTTGCTGGATAGTTTTCGGCTAGTTGGCGTAAATTATACCCTTTCGATAACCCCTAAAAAACAATCGGGAGCCGTACCTTGTACCATGGAAGGACAGTTAACCCAAATTTCAATAGACAGTGGAGAATCCCGAAAATGTGGTGTAGTGTCCGGGCTGAAAAATGGCAGGTCTAGGGACGTCTTTGGGCGTGTCGAGATTCTGAAGACCATTAGTGACCCAATCCTTGTCCCTCTTACCAGACTTATGAATTTATGTTCAACACCTGGCGTTTTTCCTGTCTGTCTCAAGAGAGCTTCAGTGATACCCGTTCTCAAGAATAATAGTAGTTGCGCCGCGGATCCTAACAATTATTACCGACCTATCTCGATACTGCCAGTCTTTTCTGAGATCAGTGAGAAAACTATGAACTACCAACTGATTTCTCACTTTGAGGCTTTGAGTGGTTGTAGTATATAAACGACGGTAACACATCTCTGCGCCCCCGAGTCGCATTTCCACGTGTGATGAGGTCAATCTCCGAGAATGTCATAATTTTTTTGTTTACTTTTTTTGCCGGATCCCTCGACATGTCAGCAACAACGTGTTAGAAGAAATGACTCAATATAGACGTAGGGAACACCCTGTATAATCAGTTTTACGGCTTTTTTCATTTGAGTAAGCTACGAGAAAAAATGTTTCCAGGTTTTGAGCGCGCAAGCTTTTCACTTTTCAGACAGGATGTGTTTGAAGTGGCGTTATCGCTTCACGCCGGCTACACAAACCGCACCGAGCTCCCCATCACGCCGCTGCAAAGCCCGAAAATCGACACGTGAAATGAGATTTATCCGAATCGGACTGAAACTCTTTGAGGCGATTCCTCGTATCCAGCTTTTGCCGTACAAAGACAGAGCCAAAGCTTATGGTACTTACCTAATTTACAGAGAAAAGCGCTATACAGCAGCAAAAGAGGAGACAAAATTTCAATTTGCAATACGTCAAAGTGCTTTTCCGCCGCCGGGTTTCCTCGTGGGATAATGTGGCAAAAAGATGGGCCGAAATTTGTATGAACCGCTTCTTTTGTCAATGCGCTTATGTATAAATGTACGAAATGCGATTTTTCGAAGATAGTGGTTTAACTGCGCCACCCGCACCAGAGAGTTGAAAAGCAAACACTGTGCACTCTGGCTGGCGATAATAATCTGGAAATTCTGGAATCAAGACGGAATTGGGAGTTCAATCAGAATACTACTCGTGGGATTATCTGGTATCTGGTGTGTATAGATTGGGAAAAGCTCAGAGAGGGAATGTATAAGCGTCCAATATCTTTTTATTATCCGACGGACGAACTCGAGGATGATATGATGGTGTGGGCTGTGAGAACTGGGAGTGAACGCGAGATGAAATATTGACGCGTCACTTAATTCACTTAGACGAGCGATTGTTGGCTCAATAAACACGGAATCTGAATTGTGCCGGGAGAGAACCTGGGATAATATTGACACTAAAAATAAGAACAATCTAATTCATTCAAGAAAAAAAGTAACTGCATATATTGAACTCTCACTCTCTATCACTGCATATAAAGAAACGATCCCGAACATTATACCTGCACATGTTTCGCTTGTTGGCGGCTCATCAGTGCAGAGACGTTCGGGTCTCAGAGGCCTGACAACTCAGGCTGAAATCACATAAGCAAAGTGGTTGGTGGCAGATGTCACTGCTTGCATACCGCTCTCACTCGAACATGTCTTGTCATTCCCAAGCACTTACTGGCCTTGTTTACGCGAGGTTTAAAACTGGTGTTAAGGTCCGTAACATCAATGTTATCGTCCGCATAAACACCTCTAAACGCAAGTTCCGCAACAGCTGTTGAGCTTAGCTAAATGTGATTTTAAATTGCATTTAGTAAGCAAACAAGTGTTGGCAATCGCACGTAAACGCCCATGCCCATCCGCAGTACACTGATGTAGCGAATGTTGCCTAAAATCGTGGTTTTTAGGCAACTTTCACTACAGAAGTGTACTGCAGAATGTATTTTACTGCCAGGGACTTTTCTCACACGATTCAAGAATAGCGGCCTAGGTTAAGGGGCTGTCGGCTGTCATTTTGGTCGGCGCTCGTAAACACTCCTTACTAACCACTGTTAAAATCTCTGCTAAGCCTCGCGTAAACAAGCTCACTTTCCGCTCCGAGCTTGCCAAGCAAGTGTTCTATTCCAAAGGTACCAATCATTTCATAAAAACTCTGATCCAGCGGGAGGGTTTTCAACTTCTCAAATTTCTTTCAGTATTCTCCACCCCTTATTGTCTTCCTCTTCAGGGAATTCTGCTACATGCTTTCGAATATTAAGTATACGAGTCCAGTTTCGGCCAACAGAGCATCAAGAGGTGGTGTATGTAATTGGAATTTTTATTCGACCCGCTTCTGATGCCCACTCTACCTACCTGCTGCCTGCCTACCCAACCCATTCACCAGCACCCCAATGAACTCCGGACGAGCGCAATAACTTCAACATGATGAACTCCGGCGGACGCTCCCGTGCAATGATAACTTCGCCTAGATGTTAATAATTTAACAGTGATACATCACGATTAACCGGACGGGGATTATGGTTACTCTGTCTGTTTGCGATTTATTCATTTTCACCCTTGCCGGCAGAAGCGGCCGGATTTGTAGGATGCGTGATGTAAAGAGAGAAACAACACACACACACATACATACTACGCGAGTGCAAAGCTGTTTATTCCAGTGGCGCACGAGCCACCGCTATGCCACCGCGGGTTTATTGCCGGCACTTAATCCCTTTTTATTGTCAGGCCGGGAACGGCAGGATGCACGGAAAGAACCGATCCGTTAGGTCCTGAGCGCGCTGCTTCCTCTGAATTAATCACTCATCCAGGATTTTTAAGCGGACAAGGGGAGGACCGGAATGTGGCCCTTAATTGGCCCGGCTTAATCGTTCCGGTTGTTTCCGCAAACAACCGCGTTTTCTCTCGATTAATTTTTCTATTGTGCCATTTTTTGGGGTCTTTGGGGGTACTACGGCGGTTTGGAGAGCCGAATTTGTTAGTGGTTTGAAACTTAAAGTTCAAGTAGATGCCGGCAACAGTTCCGGGTGAAAGTCATCTGGACAGTTTCAACAGTGATGTTCCTGTTACAATCATCAATCCCCTTACAATCATCAAGTAGGTACGTACTTGAAGAGGTTCTTCTACGAAAGGAATAAAAAATTTATGGTTTCAAGTAATTTCATTTCGAAACATTGATATCGAACAATAACTAATCCTCTCTCAAATCTCAAGACAACGATTTTAACATTGACACTGAGTGGAAGAAAGCATTCACCGGCGTCGGTGCTAGGCCTCGTTGCGGAAATAGGCCGACGTTGGATAAACGAATAAAAAACCACTGACCACGTGGATGAAAGTTTTACTGGCTCCAGAGTCCAACAAACCGAAAAAAACTTGTTCCAAGATACTAATTTTGATGTAGGGACCATTCGTCTTCACCCACCTAGGCCAAAATATAATCTCGCTCAACATGCTCTTCGAACCAATTGCATCCAGGGTGCGACCGAACAAAAACTTGTGCTGCGCTATATAATCACAGGAGGCAATTATGACGCTTGGTTTTTGCAATGAGGGCCTTGTCTAGGGATGGGCAAAACTATTTATATATCAATAAATTTATCAATATATCGATATATCAACTGATGATATCATTTTTAAAACATATCGATACATCAAATATCGATAATTATCAAAATATCAAATATCAATAAATGTTAACATATATCAAAGTATAGACAATGGTTATCATAACATTAAAATATCATCAAATCAAAGATGAAGACCAAAGACCGCCAAAGAAATAAGTTTCACTTATCATGTAACTCTAGATTGAGCATAGATGATATATTTTTTCATATTATTACTTGATATCTGTATTTTCATATTGATATTTTTATAATTATCAATTTTTGATACTTTGATTTTTATTGATATTTGATATTTTGATAATTATCAATTTTTGATACTTTGATGATTATTGATTTTTGATATTTTGATAATTATCAATGTTTGATAGTTTGATAATTATCGAAATTTGATATATCAATAATAATCGATATTTTTTCTTATCAAACTTTGATACCCGGATCACGATATCGCCCATCCCTAGTTTTGTCAGAGATCAGTATTCACAAACAGGATGACGGACATCGACCATCTCAAGGAAAGAACAAGAAATGTCTGCACTTGGGTTATATCCTAGACAGACTATACGTTAATGATCATTACACTTAATGATCATTAACGTTAAATGAGATTGCAAATTTGGGGGTGACACATTACAAATCGTAATAAGCGACGTAGTGCGTAACTAAACGTGGCCATCAATTTTCCCCCAAAACTTTGTTGCCAAAATATATGTCGAATTTGTATTGAGTCGAAATAAATGGAAGAAAAGAAAGAGTAAGAGACTGATGATTCATCTTTTTTCCCAAAGTCAACCTGATCAAAATCGCATAGTCCCATAGTCTAACCAACTTTTACTTTCGAGCGGCCCTGATTGATGTCCACGGCTGACAAGTGGTAAGGCAACTGACAGATGCATATTATAGTTCATAATGTTTGTATATATTGTGTGGTTTATTATAACTCTTTTTTGCAATTTTTCAACTGCTTTTGCGATTAGTACCTTCTATTTCGCTTGCTTTTTCAAAATTTCACATTTTCCACGACGGACATTTTGAAACATACCTAATCTATGTAGCATGTTGAAAAGCTATCAGCATAGTCTCAGCTTATTCATGAAATATTTATGGAAAGAAACTCTTATATACGTACCTACCTATCTCACGGATGCTTACGGAAAAACCTATCTCATCAATAAATTCGACTTTGCCAAAAATAAAGTGCCGTCAACCGATATTGTGCTACAAGTTCGCAATGTTCGTATAATCCAACTTTCGCGAATAGGCGGTCATTTCTAATGTATAGCGAAGAGTTTCTAATTTTTCGTACGTGCTTATACGTGCACGCTATGGGCATCATCTCATAATTTGACACAAGGGAGACTGTTGCAAGAGGCAAGACACAAAATCCAGTTCCTCCATTCCAGAAATACGTGTCTGAATGGCGTACTGGAAGGACAGAGTTGATGACTGATGACAGATATCACGATTCATTGCAGAAAAGCTGGCCAATGGTATTCAGAAATCACGGCGATGATACACGACCACCGGCGATTATTCGGCGATTATTCGGCGATTATATACGCCGAGTTAATAAGTTGATGATCATTAAGGTCTTAAATGACGTTGTAAATGGTCATTTAGTAAATGACGACGTGAGACACTAGTAATTTATGTAGTAATTTACGCCTAATGATCATCAAGCTTTGCAGTCTGTCTAGGATATAACATCCCAAGATACTGGTAACATCTGATGAGATTTCCATTTCAAATCAGGGACTTCCTGCGAAAATGGTCATCATTATGAAGTTACATTAAGGCAACTTTTGTCTTGAGAAATTCTGAATTGCAATTTTCAATTTTTCATAAATTTCAATTGAATCGAGTTGATCACAATTTCGAACTTGAGCGGAACCCAAGGTTTGCAACTTTTAGCCTCAGTCGCGTCATGCCATCGCAATACTGATAACTGACAACAATGATTTTCAGGTCAAACGAAACTTGAAACTGTAAGCTACGATGCACTTTACCCTTAAATGTCGTCAGTTTTACAATGGAGCATTTCAAATAGGTAAGACTTCTTAGTCTAAGGTAAGACTAAGAAATAGGTGGTCTTTTGTTGACAACTTATTCATTCAACAATCCTTAAAGCTCTCCAACTGGTACCAAACACATTTTAATACGCGATTTTATCCGGAGAGAATATAGTTATTCCGATTCAGATTGATGTATGAGTTCCAGTTGTTCATATAGAAATGTAGGAATAACAAACTTGCTCAGATGAACTGGCTTTCATTCAGAGTTTGTGTTTGTGTAGGAGAGTTTGATTGAGCGCTTTATTTCAGCATATCCGCAATTTTCGCATTTCGGCAATCGATTCGCGAAGCTTGGTGGCCAGGGACCGTGATTTGGCTTCAACTATGCAAGCACCTTTCCAGTCCGTTCGAATCATGTCACTCCTGACGGCGGGAATCATATAATGACTTTCTTGCTTTCATGTTGTTTTGTAGTTGGTTTCTTTATAGATGGCAAGTTGCAGGATACCGAACTACCATTGACTTTGTAGCTGTAGCGTCTTGCCTTGTACGATGACACCAAATGCGTGGCTTCTGTTTCATAATGCCGCATTTTGTCTCAACTCTTCTGTAAGCGTAACTATTCCTGGTTATTACTGGACAAATAACGCACATATCTACTTTACCCTAATCTCGAAAGGTTGACCGCAAAGAGAAGGGAGAGGGAAGCCATTTTTTCATCACATGAATAACGTGAGACTCACCTGAAATCAATGAACTAATCTACGACCTGAACTGACAGAGAATTGCAACTCTCAAGAATTTAAAATAGGAAAAATAATAACTGCAATTAATTGAAAGGCAATTTGGTTTCATTAGGTAGACAAGGTAGTTCTGCAGGATCCGCACCTGACAATGTTGATTAATTGCGTTTACTCAAATTAGTACCTACTCGGCTTGTGACTTCTGGCATGATGAGCACACAACACAGCAACAATCAACAATAAACAATAATGACAGCAAATGAAATTTCAACAATTCGTTTCTTTTACAAATAACTGATGATGCTCTCAAGACATCCGCTCTAGTCGAACACCCCTGCACGCATCTCCAGGTTTGCCTTGACTGCTCTCTTGGGCGTCTTGTCATTCCCTTTTCCTCAAGAGCTCAAGTGCAGCTTGCTTTATAACTGAAATATTTTAGGCGTTGTCGACCGCTACAATATGATGCAAAATACAGTGCCTATTATCCGTTTCACCCTTATTTGCCACCCATCAAGCTATGAAAAATTTCAGTTGCATTGGTACGCCTGAGACTCACAGGTGGTTTCACGCAGTGGAGGTTATGTAGCTCTGTCAGTCTGACACGTGGATGACGCCGCACCGAGGAAGAAAATTCGGACCGGGAGCCAAGCAAGGAACAAATGGCGCGACAGGTGCGGGGGAATGGCTTTTCAAGATTCGGGGGCGAGATCTTGACCCCCTAAACATCCAAGCCCGGAGGGAAAGGAAACTTTTTGCATCTGCAGCAAATACCACTGTAATTATTCGCAGTACTACCAGGTGTTGAATGCATAATTGGGAACAAAACTATGTGCTTTTATAGAGGTGATGGACAGGAAGCAAGTATGGACTAGGTTTCAAGGCACCAGCTCCCTGTCCATGAAGCAAAACGTAAATTGCTTGGCTTATCCAAGTCAAACTTGAGCTGAGAGTGAAGGAACCGTAGGTTTTGAGGTAGGTTTGTACTTACCCCCTAACGCGGCTCCAACCACTGCCATGTTTTGGGCCATGTCTGGTTGCAGGCGTTTAATATACTGGATATGCCGCGAAACTTGCATTTTTGTCTTGTGCGGAATAATTTTTGGCATATTGTGATTTGACGTTGTCAAAATTTGTCAATCAATTCATGAGCTGTCGTCAGTAGGTATGCTAAACCTAACAAAACAATATCATGGCTTGCTGCGTGGCAAATAAGGGTGAAACCAAGGAGGTTAGAATATAAGGAGGGAACGTAACCCAGCTTGTAGGCGAGGAAATTTGATGCGGAACGGGGTGAGGGGAAATCATGTATTTGAGTATGCAACCCGTAAGTTATGAACCACCCGAAGGTACACGAATCACAGAGGTCTATCCCACAGAATTATACAGCAAAGTGACAGCATATCATTCGTTTTTGTGGTTAAATTTTTTCATTTGTCAGTTTCGCTCTTCAATGTGGCATTTTCAATCGCTTTTGAGGTTTTTGAATGTGAAAACCGCAGCGATCGCCGTTCAGAGACAGTTTTTCCAAGCAGAAGACAATCCAAACTAGAAAATACTGTTGCACAAGTAAGTGAACCTGGAACAATAAATTTTGAAGTTACGAATATGCCCAATTCAAGATTTGCAGCTCCAAATGATTTGATTCTATCCTCTACGACGTGTGCCCTTGTCCAGTGCCGAATTGAAAAGAACATAACCGCCTTGCAAACTCATGGAAGACCAAACAAATGGAAAGCTCGAGCAAGCCAAAGTATGCCTCCTGCACTGCCCAGTGCACAGCTACTGTGTACCTACCTTTTTAACCTAGTACAGTTACCAATATTGTGCGTACGGACCTACGTGTGTGTTGTACTAGTGTGCACCTACACTGGATAATTCATACTTATAAAATGGAAGCAAGTCAATTAGGTAATTGAGAGTCAAAAATGCCACAAAATTTTGATAATATTGGTTTTATCTTTCCAAATTCAAGGATGCCTATTTTTGGATTTCACATGCACGATCGAAGAGAAGATACTGCCTTTTACTCAAGAAGAAAGTGAATAAAGAAAAAAGTCACTTGAAGTATGACCGCCTCGACCCAGTCAACCTTCAAGTTCTTTTGTGCATAGGTGATGATTTGATGAAATGGATATGATGTGAGGCTTAGCTTTAGGAGGCCTAGATCTTAGTTTAGAGCACCATGATGAAAGGCATTAAAAAACCACAGAATAATGATGAATCAGAAGAACGATACTGCTTGGCCCAAGAATTATTATTGAAACTTGAGTAAATCTCTTTGAAAATTTACAATTGAAAATAACTTTTCCATATTCAAGATCTCTGAACCTCACCAGAACATTCCATAATCAATAAGGAAGGATCGAGCACTACTGGTGGTCTCTGAAGAAGTAATGGAAAGATGGAGTGAATATTTCCAAGAGTTACTGAGTGCACAACCAAGGTAGACTGATGAAGACGACATTAACAAAGAAAATACGATCGAAGACAGAAATGAAGGGACGCTAACAGAAGACCTGAAAGAACAAAAGCATTCCTGAAACTGAAAAACGGCAAAGCTCCTGGACATGATAAATTTACATCAGAGATAATAAATAGCTTTGGGAGAAGAGGGAAAAAGATTGCTGCTGGAAATCTACAATATAAAGCATAGAAAAGAAAAGGGGGTTCTTAACGAGTGTGCAAACCATAAATGCATCACCTTGCTGAACATGCCAATGCAAATATACAACTACTGGGAAAGAAACTGAAAAAGACAATAGAGCCAACGTTGCTGAACACTCAGAGTGGACTCCGATAAAAAGGTAGCGTGCAAAGCCTCATCTTCACAATGCATCAAAAAATTCAGAGAGCAACGAGGAGTGAAAAAGAAACTAACTAGTGCTATAAAAAGTCTGTACATGAATACCACCAGTAATATGTACTACTAAGACACTAATGAATAAAAAAGAAGTAACGAAGAAGACCAAGCTGAAAGTACCTATAATACGATTTTCAGATCAATACTGACTGATGACTCACAGGTGAGACATGGAAGTCTTATCTAAGAGAATGCAGAAGGAGCGTGAAGCAACGGGGATGAAGTATGCGTCTGCGGAGTAAAAAAAATAGTGAGGAGACACAATTCGTAACCCCGAGTAAGAAAAGAGCTAAGATGAGGCCTGCAACAAAATTTGTAGATAAGAGACAACTGAGTTGCTCTGGACGCCTAGAGAGCATGAACGAGGATAGACCAGTAGAACGATAAGCGAGAATGACAGGAATAAGAAATCAAGAAAGACAAAAAGAAGCATAGGACGCAACAGTAAGATAAATAACAGAAAATTGACTGAGCTGGAATAAAGGAAGAACGCTCGCTGAAGACAAGAGACGATGAGAAGTTCATACATCAAGAAAAATTTGATACTCAATGTCGAGAAAGAACTGAGTTTTATTGTTGATATTTTATGAGAATGTTACATTTTTATTTGTATTATTCACACCACTACGCCGCAAAATAAAAGGATGTTGATAAATATAAAACAAAATTCGACTGCCACTCTTGTCATCATCAGTGTTGCACCTCTTCTGCTTCTGTTTTCTTTCAATCTTTGTCATCCATTTCAGCCCCTTTTCGTCATCTCCCAACAATTGCCTCAGAGTTCTGCCCTCCTTCAGCGATTCCTGACATGACCTCAAGTGCTCCATCGTCTCACTCCTTTCCACAACATGATATACCCTGGTAGCTTCCAGTAGCTACTCGTCTGTACCCCATCACCACACCCCAACCTTGCAAATCGCTGCTTCCAGCCTTCACGTTTGGATTAAGCGTGCATCTAGGCACTTTGCCTTGTAGGTCTTTGTATTCTTGGTTTGGCATATCTAGAGTCTTGTAACTTGTTTATCTGCACCTGCTTCTGTTCGTCTCTGTTCCTTCTGTTCTGCTTTCCATTACTGCTACGCTATGCCCTTTTGCTTTTTCTGCTCGAAAAATTTCTTTCTGGGCGGTGACCGCTGGTGGTCTCGGCATCCAAAAGCCATGAAAGCTACTGATTCCGCCATTATGAAAATGAGAAATTGGCAAAGGAAAAACACAAACACAGAAACTGACTGATTCTGTCACTACGCTTTTCGCAGTGACAGATTTATGATTCTGTGGGATGGACCTCTGTGACTCGTGGTCGTGTGCCTTCGTGTGGTTCATAACTTACGGGTTGCATACCCAGAACGTGACGTCACACGGCTTCACTTTTTTGAGCTCATGTTCCCTCCTGCTATAATTATAACCTCCTTGGGTGAAACGGATAATACTTAAGGTACAAATGCCATAGGTACAGTTGCGGCCTCATAAAAGTTTACACCGATGACAATCGTATGGCCATGCTCATTCAAAATTACGTCAAAACTGAATTAGCATGGCCACTCGATCGCCGTCGGTGTAAACTTTTATGAGGCCGCAACTTTACATATCCATCATCAATCGTTTTTTCCTATGGGCCGTTTTAATAAGTCGAACAAAATGAGATGCATTCTGGGTATATTGGTGCAGTCAGTCATCGGCCGGTAAAACTACGTCAAGTTGACATGGACAGAAAATGATTGTACGATGGTTTGGGGTTCGCCCAGGTTCGCTTTCGGTCACATTGCTCGAACTGCTTACAACGTTCACGTGCTTTCTTTCCACGCTAGTTTGTGCTTCTACGTTCCGCTTAGGTGTGCCTGCTTATGACACATTCATGTTCCCACAAGACCATTGATAGAGAGGTAGGTGAAAAACACCCATGTAACCACATTTCCCGAAGCAAATCGCCTCTTCTTACACAATCTGCAATTTCGCCGGCCGATTTTAACACGACACTTGTAAGGAAAACACGAATTATTACCTAGATATCCTCGTAGAAGAGGCAAAACAATTTTTTTGGGAAAATTGGCAATTGTTTGACATTTTCAAGCACGTGAGTTGTCAACTTGGCAACTGAATTTCTCCATCAATCTATCAAATCCCCAACTCCCGCCAACTCGAACCTGAACCATGGCAACTTCTCTACTGTACCGACCGATGACTGACTGTACCAATATACCCATAATGCACTTATTAAAACGGTCCATGGAAACCGTTCATTACGACGCGATGCTTGAGCTCAGTCGCATAGCGGGCCGACGAAGCTGTGTAGGTATTTATCTGCCATTGCTCAGCAAAAGTATAAACAAGAACATCCGTATGCTGTAGAATTTTTGACCAAGTTGATAAGCCACAAGCCATGTTCGTGTGCTCTAGCAAAAGACACAGCCGGCTTCATGACTGTGAGGGTGTATTAACTGTAGAAGTCAGCTGTAGGAGAAGTGGCACAATGGGCCCGAAACATAGGCCTTGTCGAATGGAATTTGATTCCACCACTCTACTTCAAAATACAGATGTCAGAGCATGGTTCCTTGACTTCCTTGTTAAGTATTTAGTATAGGTAGGTAGGCAGGTATTTTGCATCTTTGACTTACAGTTGAATTGTGAACACTGACGGCCAATTCAATCTCAGTATGCAGGACCCATCAGACTTGATACCATTCCACTTCATTCATTTAATTAAAAACTTCCCTTGCATCATCATACCGCCAGCTTTTAATCCGTTCCGTATACTTTATGATCCAGCTCAGCCATAGAATCCTTTTAATGCCATAGCCCGTGCAAGAGCCTCATTGAATCTGCAAATTGGATTTTAAAATATTGTTTAAACCGACGGTGCACGTTAACTTTTGCAGAGAACAAAAAAAAATCACTTTTACGGCGCTCATCTCTGCACCACCATGCACTCCAGCCGCCCCCTTCCTGCCATCACTGATGGCAACGTTCTTGAACCGCGGCGCTTTTACTATGCATGGCGGTCTGAATTTTTAAAATCTTTATGCTGTCTTTCCCAACAACAAAAGATCAAAACCGCGAGGCCGTCCCCCCAACCTCACGCATCCGGCAGCATCGCGACGCACTTAAATATTAAACACGCAGTTGGGTTCTTTCAGTCTTCTACTTTTTGCTTTTTCTTCCGGATGCGAGTGAGTATACCCAATTGCGTGGCGCCCAGGTGAAATGGAAGCTTATCCCGGCCATAATCTCGCAAGAGAAGTTTATACCTACTTCAAAAAGTCTGCGCGCCGAGAGACGTTTCAATGTTTAGTAAGTCACCTGAGGAACGAAATTTTTCGGAAACTTGGCGTGGTGAAATTGCTCGGAAATTTTTTCCTGATGGTAGTATGGCTCCGATACGGTCATTAGGCCGCGCTCGCCTATGAAATAACCATAAAACGCATCGCCATGTATCACGGGCTAATTGCGTTAAGGCCGTTAAGAAGAGTGTTTCGAGAAAATGCCGAAAAATTGCTGTTTTTCCACTCGTATGTTTTACGCTTTTAGAAATTTTTTTTGTCTATCTACGCATTTCTATGTCAAAATGGTTCGTATTTTTCTGTATAGTACGAGTATTATAGTTTATAGTACCTAGGTATTATGGGAGAAAATGGAAAAAGGTAAGGAGCAAGCAGTTTAACAAAATAAATGATGAAATTACTCACGTCTTCATCAATGTATTCGTTTTATTATGATTTGATGCGACTCAGATTAAACAGTCGCACTTGCGATCGATGCTTCGTTTCTAGGACTAGGAGCACTCTTATCACATCACACGCCATGCCAACCGGTTCAGACACCAATCGCATTTGCATCGAAATCACTGAGTGCTTCAGAAAAGAATTAAAGCCAGACAGACAAAGAGGCATCGCCATGGGAATTGGGAAATTTACCGCCAGTTCCTCAAAAATATTGGACACGATATTCAGCTCCTCACACGGGGTTAAATGGCATTTTTACTTTTAAAAGTCCTTTCTACCAGAGGTCCGATATCCCACTATACCTACATAGAATTGGTCAGTTTTGTCTATGATTGACCACAGACGGCTTCCTGAGCCGATTTGAATTATTGAAGGGCTCACGTGCACGAATTTAAAAGATCGTGCTCCGACCCTGTGCCAGGGCATCCGTCTCCCGATTTATAATTCATCCGGGTGTGGGTATCAACATCAGGAATGTGGGCCCACGCGCATATAGCAGTAAATTTACCCCGCGTGCCCGTGTGTGTGTGTGCATGTGAGTGTGTGATGCCACTGGTACGCTGCTCGTTTCGAACCCTTCCCTCTCCGATCCTGTCCTGGTTTATTGGGACGCGGTCTGGCTTCCGCCTGGATCGTGTCCCTTTTTATCAAAGGACGATTGGTCTAGTCCTAGCTCCGTGGAGCCCATGCTATACGACGTCATGTTTTACCGCCAGACTAAACACGCTACCCCCGGCCATCCAGGGATGTATTGTAAGGGACGAGAAATCCGGCGGGACGGGAAAACGATGATTGCCGATCGGAAGCGGGATTAGAGCGCACGAGTGGTCATAGGTCAGGAACGATGGTATCATAATCGCAGAATAATAACAATAATAACGAGAGATCCATGCACACGGCCGGTTGGTTCTGCAGCATCAAGAAGGCGAATTGTTGCGTCTTACGTGGGTAACATTTGGCGAAAGAAAATAATCTCTCGGAGAAAGGCTTGGAAACTGAATGCGTGAAAATGAGCCTCGGCCTTTCCTTATCTTCAATTCTGTGCCACGTTAGAAGTTATCCAATTAACAAAAGAAAGCCCTTGTAGTCAGACCCGTCGGTCAGTTTCTTTGCCAATGCCAGATTGCGCGAGATCTTGTACAGGATGTCCCGAAATTAGACCGCAATATACAGAGTGTCCCGAAAATACACCGACAACGTTCTAGAACAGCTTTCTCTCATCAAAATAAGAAGAAAAGTTCCCATGTACATGGGTCCTGAAATGCTTCATAAGGGAGCTACAGGCGCCTAAAGGTGGGACCCTGAAGATGGTTGTCCATTTAATATTTCCGAAACCGTTCAAGAGAAATCAATCAAACTTGACACATTTATTAACCTCCTTATGCTCAACAAAATTTGAATGCCTAACAAAGATGAAGTTGCTTTGAAATAGTTTTTCTTTCGCTTTGAATATCGTAATTAAAAAATCAGCATTTCTGACCACGTTTTCATACACTCAAACTCAAATATCTCGTAAACGGTGCATCTATCGAGGTTGAACAAGAGGACCTTTTTTTGGTAGAAAACTTCAATATTTCATAATTTTTTGTTCAATTTGGAAACAATTCACATTAAAAAAGTTAGAGTTATTTTTACCCCCCCACCTCAGCCTGACCCACCCCTGGTAAATTATTTTGGGAATAATCTGGCCTCATTTTGTTGGGCATAAGAAGGTTAGTGTATGAGTCAAGTTTGATTGATTTTCCTTCAACGGTTTCGGAGATATTGAATAAAAACCATCTTCAGGGTCCCACCTTTAGGAGCCTGTAGCTCCCTTATAAAGAGTTTCCGGACCCATGTTTATAGGAACTTTTTTTCTTGTTTTGATGAGAGAGAGCTGCCCTAGAACGTTGTCGGTGTATTTTCGGGACACCCTGTGTAATGAAATAATATGCCGCAAAATAAAATGACAAAATTCGGTTTGACCTCTATACATGTTAAAAGCTCAAGATAATGGTGTGAACAAGATTTCCACATTTTTATCAGCGACGGGAGATAGATTTGACCCATTTTTTTTGTCCGTGACTTTTTCTAAATTTTGTTAAGAAAATCTGAAAAATCTGAGGTTTTTATAAAAGAAAGGTAGAAAAAAAAGTGCCCTTGTACCATTCGAACCGACGCACCGTTTTCGAGATAAATCACTTTGAAATAATTTCACCTGAGATACTCCCAAAATTTCCAAATCCCAAATACAGATATCAGAACAACTTTAGACTAAAAACGTTGAAATAAAGGTGGAGTGAAAAATGGATCTTCCTAGAGCCCCTTGGAAGGGGGACTTGGTGCTGCTTTTGTCTCCGAAACTTGCCGAGATAAAACAACAAAATTTGATATGACGTCTTCATGTTAGAATGACAAGCTGATGCTGTAAAAAGATGTCCAAAATTTGTCAGAGACATTATCTTAAAGGTAGAGGGTGGGAGCTAGGTAAATTTAGAACAAAAAGATTTCTTCGCAAAGATTACAATAGATGCTCAAACAAATTCCCGTTTTCTTGGATGCACGCAGTGCTGATCGACGCCTAACTGCCCCAGAAGAACGCAAAATCTCGAGTGGCTGCTGTTAAATCACGTTCACAGCTAGATTCATGCGTTGCTGCAAAGCTTCTAGGAAATCAGTCTCAACGAAGTACACAGTATCTTTCATTCGTCTCAAAAAGTAAAAATCTGAAGGATTTAGATCGGGTGATCAAGGTGGCCACGGTATGGGACCACCTCTTCTTATCGAACTGCCAGGAAAACGGACATCAAGCCAAATCCTGACATTAGCGTCGATCGATACTGTGCATTCAAGAAAACGGGGATTCGTTCGAGCACTTGTTGTAATCTTTGCAAAAAAATCTTTTTATAATTAACGTTTTCACATGATTCGCCCAAAACACTTATTCCAAATTTACTTAGCCAGCCCTCCTTTCATTTGAGACGTCCTTGATGAAAAATTGGACATGTTTTCACAGCACCAGCTTGTCATTCTATTCCAGCATGAAGACGTCATATCAAACTTCGTCATTTTATCTCGGCAAGTTTCTAAGACAAGAGCAGCACCAGGTTCCCCCTTCCAAGAGGCTCTAGGTCCCCTAGATGCATTTTCAACCCGCGCACCTTCATTTGAACGTTTCTTCCTGTTTTTAGTCCAAAAGAACACAGTTGGTGTTATTGCTCTGATATCTGTATTTGGGATTAGGCGGGAGAATCTCATAGTATGGGGGCATAGGTCGTGCCGTGTGCAGCTTTGTGAAGATATATAGAATTATGTCTTCATCGATTTCTGGGGAATCAAGGACCATGAAAAATGATAGTGGAATATTGGCATCTACTGCAGACAAATATGGTGGAGGCGCCAAAATGGTCTACATCTGGTGTTAAGAAACTGGCTGTAGCTGGTTTTTTTTCAACGGATTTCAACACCTGGAATGTCATTTTTTAGACAAGAGAATTCTCTTTTCATTTCATACCTAAATTCACAAACGTTATTTCAGGAAACTGTCAAAATTGTCTTTATAAGATATGCTGAATTCCGGCATTTTTTGAAGGTTATCCGATATCTTTGAAACCTGGCAGTATTTTAGATCTAGAGATGCCCTTTCCAAATGTCTACTTTTCCACTCCGTATCTTTGCCGTTTTGGCCGCCATATTGAAAAGATGGCGCCCAAAGAACAGTTTTTCGTCAATATCTTGAATTCAACTGACTCAAGATTGAAACGTTCATATGAAAGCTCATTCAAGTCTCGATAATTTGATATATCAATCATTCTTGTGCGCCTTACGGTTCTTGAGTTAGGGCTTTCAGAACTTCCGGAAGCATCAACTTTCGACATTCAATCAGCATGTTAAATTGACACGGCCGTCATGTAGTAGGCAAATTAACCATAAATAGCTCTTGGCTATCAACCATAGATGATAAAAAATTAGAAAATCGATCATGGTGATGTTAATTGTGCAATTACAGGGTGAACTGTGATAGCAAACTGACTCTAGAAAGAAATAAAGGTAATATAGCATTTGAAGGGTATCAGATACATTCAAAACTCATTATTATAATGAAATTTGGGGTTATTATTCAGAATATCCACCTTTTCACTTCGTATCTCTGCCGTTCTGGCCATAATTTTGAGAAGATGGCGCCCAAAAAACATATTCTTGGAAAATTTTCGGAAAATTCGTCATAAAATTTTAGAGTTTATATCAAAGTAAAGGTCCAATACATTCTCTAAAATTTGACATCTGAATCACCTATCTGCGACTCACGGTTTTTAAGCTATACCTTTTGAAAGTCAATTTTCCCTTAGAGTTCACCCTGTAGTTCCATAACAACCGTTACCATGATTGATTTTCTGGATATTAATAGTCTGTGGTTGACAACCGATCATTATTTATGGTTGATTTGACTGCCACGTGGAGTTAAGATCAACGTAACATGCTGATTGGATGACAAAAGTTGATGCTTCAGGGAGTTCTGGAAGCCATCACCCAAGAACCGGAAATAGCACGTACACGAGTAAGGTGTCAAATTGTAGAGAATTGAATAAGCTTCTATTCGCATACAAACGCTTCTACCTCACATCGACTGAAATGAAGATATTGACAAAAAACTGTTTTTTGGACGCCATCTTTTCAATATGGCGGCCAACACGGCAAAGATACGAAATGGAAAAGCGGAAATTCGGAAAGGGCACATCAAGATCTATAATTCTGCCAAGTTTCAGAAATATCGGATAACCTTCAAAAAAGGCCGGAATTTAGCATATCTTATGGGGACAATTTAGACAGTTTGCCAAAAAGGTACGAAATAATAAGAGAATTTTTTTTGTCTACAAAATGACGTTTCAGATATTGAAATCCGTTGAAAAACAAACGATCTACAGCCAGTTTTTTATTACCAGATGAAGCCCATCTTGGCGCCTTCACCATTTTTGCCTGCAGCAGATGTCAATATTCCACCATAATTTTTCATGGTCGTTGATCGTGCAAGAATCGATTAGGACATAACTCTATATATCTTCATGAAGTTGCACACGGCCAAGCTTTTTTTGACCCTATGCCCCCGGACTTTTTTTAAAGTGATTTATCTCGAGAATGGTGCGTCGCCGTCGGATCGAAATATAAGACGCTTGATTTTTCAGATTTTCTTATAAAAATTCAGAAGAGGTCTTCAACGCGGACAACAAAACAACAAGTCGCGAATAAAAAAATTGGGCCAAATCTATCGACGTCCCCCCTTAGTTGGACGTCTCTGATGAAAATTGGAAATCTTGTTCACAGCATTATCTCAAGCTTGTAACATGTAGAGTTCAAACCAAATTTCGTCATTTTATCTTGCAAAGTTTCGGAGGTATTCGCAAAAAAACTTCATCAGGTTTCTCCCTTTAAGGACTCTAGCTCCCTTATGGGGCATTATTCGACCCATGTTATAGTAACTTTTCTTTCTATTTTTTGACGTACATAAGCTGGTCGAATATTGCGGTCCAATTTCGGGACAGCCTGTACATCTACAGATGTCCCAAAAGTACCTGAATGAATTTAAGGGGTACTATGGGTCGTTGCCATAAGCCTAAAAATTGATAAAAAGTAATCACAAAATCACTTTCCTATTCTGCAAAACATCCAACACATTTTCCAAAAAAATCTGCATTGAAAAAATATATCAAAATATAGCTACTGGACTAGTCAGTTCAATTCCAGGAATACTTTTATCTACATTTTTGTACGTGGAACATTGGTAGCGCCGGAACTGTAGAGACAAAAATTCTATCTCTATGCTTCTCCGCTAACTGTATGTCACGGTGGGTCCTTCACTGTGAATCGCCAACCTTAAGAGTCGGTAATAATGGCTATACTTCTTAGTGAAGTTTCTCCTGAATTTCCGTTGATTGAATAATAATCAATTGGCATTGATAGAATCCGTCCTGATCTTGAACGAAACAAAACAGGATTTGTTGAGGAAGTACCGAAACCTTTATAGGTATACACTCCTCTACTTCCTGACAAACTGCAAGATGATATTACCTGGAAGCTGTGGCCTCTGTGAGAGTCAAGAGATTTTGGGGACTTGGGGGTTGCTTCCTTGGAAGTTTAGTGAACCATTTCCTGTGTCCTGTTAATGCGTTTGGCAATTGTCCATTGGCAATCTCCGCAGTTCCTGGTGCATTTACGCAAGTTTCCTGAAAAGCTTTCACTTGTTGTCGTGTCGCAGCCTCATCCAAACTACTTCAAGCAGTCGCAGTTTTGCGATAAATCTAGTCATTGTTTTCCACAGGAACTAATTCTTGTTGACGTAATCGCACTAATCCAGTAATTGGTCATCTTTAAACTGCTGGCAGATATGGAAGCAGAGAGCTGCTCGCAGCATGTCTATACCAAGTGTTGCCAAGGGGGAGGAAAGCAATAAAATTGCTGAAAACTATTGCAATAAAATTCTCCAGACGCCGGACGTTGTGCTTTTTACCTACCTACATAGAAATGGCAAAGTACGAATCTATTTCTCGCCGCAGTTCGATCAAATTATGACCGGTGAAGCGTAAAATCTTATTTCCCATTTCTTCGAGACGGTGACTTCCTAAATATGTTATAGATTCAAACCAAACCGTAATTTTCGCAACATCATCAGCGTTCGCAGACAAATTACGCGATTAAAACTGAAGCGATAGAAAAATTTAACGAAGCTGTACGAGCTGTATAGAAACAAAACTAATTTTAGCCAGTGCACTATTATACACATTGCAATTTTTAATAATTGGTATTCATGGTTCGCGTAACTGTTAACCGTTAATGCGCTGAACCAAATTTAGTAGCCAGCGCAATGTGAGAATACCCGCGCGGAATAAGTTTGAATAAATACAATCACGAATTATTATCGGTTCACAACGTATTTGGATGAGAAGTTTCTTCATCAGTTTTCAGTTGGCTGTGTTTTCTTGTGTCTTTCATAGTTTAAAATAGATCAAAAGTACGCTGTGCACCAGGTTACCATGACGACAGCACAGTAAGAAAATGATCATTTTGGCTATGCCAACTCATCATTCTGCGCTCGTATGACCTGTTCCTTCGCTAAGTAGGCAGCAAACTGACACTGGATCAAAAGATTCAAAAAAATTTATGATGACTCAAGTCAGCTCGCTTATTCAGTCAAGTTAACTTGTAACAGATTTCTGTAGAGTTGTAGCAGCTTGAATGTTTACGTACCCGCATATCTTTGTCAATACTAACAATAATACCTCTTTTACTCCCAATCAACATTCATTCATTTTGTTTCATTATTATACATACTTACTCAAAATGATAAATGTAGCTACTTACAATCTAGTACAGAGTGGCCCAACGAAAACACAACAGAAGGGTTTTCGGCCGTTTTCGGACACTTCACCTCGCTTCTGTTGTTTTCCTTGGGCCACCCTGCACATGGACAAAGCTTCAGTAGCTTCATTCTTGAATAAAACACTGATACAACTTGGTAAATTATCAGGTATCCCGAGATTGCGTAATCTAATTAAGATGAGGCAAGACATTTTTCGTTTTGTGCAATATAATCTGTTGTCAGAAGCTATGCAGCCTCGAGCGATGCTTTCGCTTGGTTATCGACATTTCGCTTTATCATCGAAGGTCCGCACTCCGTCCACTAATTAGCGAAAACACGAAACTGTTTTATAATCTTTTTTTAGTTTTATTAGCTTTATGGTGGCTTCGTAATAGGCGATTTACATTTAAAAAACGCCACCTGGTGTAGAGCTCGGTACTTGATCGTCGAGGACGTTTTTGCGAGGAAAACATACTCCGACGTCTAGTAGCCTAGGTGGGCACTAGTGGATACCTGTAATACCCACATATTGACATGGAAATTTGACAAGTAGAAATAATCTGAAAAAGGGGTTTGCATTTGTGTCTCTTATTTCATGTTATGGTTAGCGTAGTTAGCAGGTTTTTAGTAGATCTAGCTCCAGAGGTGCGCAGCTGAAAGACTACGCCCCCAGCAATGCACTACATTATTGCGATAAAAAAAGACAACGTTTACGTCGCGAACACAGAGGTAGCTACGGCGGGCTTGTTAGAATGAAAAATGCGGATCTCCAGCTGAAGTCGAAGCAGGAAATCTTTGGAAAAAAGCGAGGAAAAAAGGTAGGTGGTGGTTGACTCTGCACGGCCAGCCCGAGGTGATTTTTTCTTGGCTGGCAGGCTGGTCGACGGGCTTGTGTGTTTCCCTCCGTGCGGGTGTGACAGAGTCTGTTGCTCTTCCTTGGGCGGAAGCTATGGATGATTTAGAGAAAGGTCTGCGACGACGCTGGTCATCAACATGGGGCCCAATAACGAGCCTATGGGGGTCCCAAGGGTTCACAGGAACTAAAGTTTGCTTGTAGCGTACTGCACAAGACAGCAAAGTGACAGTTTTGACATGCCACCAATTGACGTAACCACCGCCGTTGCCGGACGGCAACTTACACCAGTTCTAAAAATTAATGCCCTAAAACTTCCTCGACGAAACGGCCATTTTCCCCAATAAGGTCAATCGCCTATAGTGACTACATTTTACACCGAAATTATCAATCATGTTTTGAAAAGAAGGTTGGGAGAAAATCTGTTTAAGTAACCTTCATAAAACCACGAATCGAGGGCAGCTTAGAATCGGAAAAAATGCGGTGTTGGCGCAGCCACTACACATTAATTAGCGTGGCAGAGGACGATCCTGCTCGATAATTGTCGGCCAATAGAAGTAATAGACCACAAAGTGAAGCATGAACGTTAGGTATACATACGCATCTGTCACACTTCGATAAAAACAGCAGAGAGACCGTTAGTGATTGGGTTATTTGGAGTTGACATTTCTATAGTTCATTGAACTCATGGAAAAAGGTACAAATCGAGGTTGAAAACTTTTATTTTTATATCAATCTGATCTGTTAGTAGAAGTAGATAATAAACTAACTACCTCCAAAGAAGTGAGAAGAGATAATACGAGAATACTTGCTTGATTCGTGGTTTGAAAAACAAAGTATTATACATTTTTATTATTTTATTCACCATAGGCGACAGATGCTGTTGTTGCTAGGTTGATGAATTCTTTATCAAAATTATGACGTGCAGTGTGATTAAGCTATAAGTCGCCCACTGTTTAACAATGTGTACCCAGCCATCATCAATCGCTGAAGTCTGATGCTGTTATCAAACCCCTCAACATCCGGTTTCAATTGATTGTCACAATATTGTTCAAGTTACCGACCAAGACAACGAAGGGATTGCTTCCTTTTAGGACGTGAGACTGAAAAACGGGTATCCATTTAGGAGACAGGTACACATTTCTTCAGTCTGATGTTGGTAAAGTTTCCATACTACTATTATCATCACTTCTTCACTATCATCAATTTCAAGAAGAGGTCCGTGGTCTAAAGTGATCATAGTTTGACGAACAGAAGCCGAGGAACTCAGCCTAAGACCAAAAACAACAAAGGCAGGTTGCCGCAAACTTGCCTCAGTTCTGATCAAAGTGCAGGTGTTTACCCTGTTTGTCCACGTGAATTTTCGACGCCAATGGGGCCTTGCAATTGAAAAACTCAACGTGAGGTCGCCACTACTGTAGGGGGCGCCTACTTCGATGAAGCGGCCGTAACGACGCGAAAAACAGGGGAGTTTGAGTAGTTTGACCAGTAACTAGTGACTGGAGACGTCAAGCAAGAAACAGAGGTTATCCAAATTTCAAATCAAGACATAAAATGACGGACGTCGGTCGCTGAAGCGTCAACGCCGTCAAAATTGTCGAATTTGCCCCCAACGGTTGTGGCGCCCTCGGTGTGTAAAAGTGGCAGTGCAAGGCCCCATTACCGGAAACCGGCAACCTATCTCGTTTTATCTTTGGCCTAAGAACCATTTATAAATGGTGCCCCAAAATTCGCACCAATCGCATTGAACCTCATCAGAGCGTTTCAAAAGAGCGCTTGATAAATAGCAAAAAAAAATACACAAACCTTATTTTTCAATTACCTGTAGACAGGTACCTACTTTTGCATTACTTTTTGGGGAAAACTGGATTGAATGCCCTACTACATATCGAAAATCGCCAAAAATCGGTTTTGAGTTATTGGAGGGGAGGTAAAAAATTGCAACTTGAAGTTGAGGGGATGAAACCCGTCAATCCATTGGATGCAAATACATCGTGAATCGTAAATCGTTGTATACCGTTGATATCATTTTGGTACAAAAAGTGTCGATCATTGTTGAAGGGGGCTCGTGGAAAGTTTTTTTTTCCTGGGCCATATTGAACCGGCCCAAGTTGTAAATTGGGATGACAACAAGTTAAACCAAGTTAACTTGAAAAAAAGTTGTTTTTTCTTTGACAATTTTGACGATTTTTTTTACTGTTAAGTTATCATTTTTCCAATAGTTCGAGATACTTTCATTTAAAGGTGCATGTTGTAGTGTTCTGGTCATTAGCAGAAGCCGCGCCGGGCCGGCTCAGGTTCAAATCGATTTTTTAAACTCGAGAAACAACAATATACATCGAGTGGATGACTTCCGTGAAGAATACACTTGAATTTAATTTCCCCTGAAAATGTTTCAAAGATGAACACCTCTAACAGTAAAAAAAACGTAAAAATTGTCAAAAAAAGTTAATTCAAGTTGACTTGTTCAAACTTGTTTGCATCCAAATTTGCACATCGGATTCGAGTTCAGAAGATTGAATGTAGTCGAAAAAGATGCCAAACTTGTCGTGATCGGTTCTACATGGCTAGAAAACGAAAATGGACCACCTAGCAGAGCTTCGCCCCCTCCCCACGACCCCCCTTCAACAATGATCGACAGTTTTTGTGCCAAAATGATATCAACGGGATATAATGCGTCGAATTATAGGTATTTGCTTCCAATGGATTGACAGGTTTCATCCCCTCCATTTTAAGATCCAATTTTTTAAAACTGAAGTCTTTCGAAAAAGTGACGCTAGGCGACAAACTGGGGAAAACATAGCATCAACACATGATAATTGGAGTGTCATGCCCACTTTCCTTGATTTACCACCGGCACGACGCGGTCGGGAAAATTTTCTTGCGCACTTCGCCGCAGAAATGACGACGTTGCCCTAACCTCCTAACCCTCGACCAACTTTTTTTCTTCCTTCTTGATGCTATGGATTCCCCAAAAAATTCCGCGCCGCGAATAATTTAAAAGCTTTCCTTCCTCCCTAAGAACTCCCCGAGAGCAAGGTGTATGTGTCTCCGGGGCAATAAAAAGAATTAGGCGGGAAGTTAGCTGCGGAGGTGGCGGCGCGGCCGAAGAAGAAGTCGTCGCCCCATTAAAACTTCCAGCGCCCCTAATATAAAGCATCACGCACACCAATTCCGCGAGACTACAAGACGTAATAACTCCTCCGGATAGTCGGTCTCGGAGGTTTATGCCACCGGCGTCCCTATTTCTTGTTTCTTCACCGCCTCGCCGGTCCTCCGCCCGAGTCCTTGCTCACTCCAGTGGCGTGCGATTGGAGTTCTTGCGGCGGTGCTGGTTCTTCATCAGTGGCTTGCGTGAGTTACGGCCCACCACTGGATGCATTATGTACGCTGTGCATAATGGCATTATCCTTACTTTCGACATTGTTGTTTGCATGTTCCAGGATCGTATATATTCAAGGGGGAGGGCCACGGCACACCTTTCATGTCGGCGAAGAGCAAGCGCCGGCAATGAGGATGGGAGGACATTAACTCGAGCGTATTTCATTTATGGGGGCTGTGCTACAAGTGTTTCTTCATTAGCACAGTCGCGGATTTTCGCTAACTGTTTAACTGTTTGCTTTTTAGTAGATACTTAGTAGTTACACCGTTCAAACAAATTATGGTCAACGTTTCACGCTCTTTAGAATGTAAAGGAAGAACACTGGAAACCTGCTGAACTGACTGGAATTCCTCCGAATGCTCCAAGATCTAAATCATTGAGTCTCGAGTCATCAGCTCGAAAAACTTGGAGGTTGGACGGCATTAGTGTTTATTCAATGGTACCCACCTGAAACAAAAACAAAAACGGATCAGTAAACTACAGAAAAGGTTTGTTGATGGGAAATAGGTAATGAAGGGTACAGGTACATTCAAGTAAACTGCTGGACTAGGAAACTGCATCATGTTTCCTAATATCAAGAATGGATAAAGCATCGAATAAAATGTTTATTGCCATTATTTATTTTACTTCCCTGACCCGCCACCCACCGAAAAAGGAAAGTATTGTGAATGCGCTAAAAAATCTTTTCGAGATGGAGACGGATAGGTATATCCATTTTGACGTCCTCCAAGATGATAAAGAACATATTTGGAGTGATGTCTGTCTGTGTGTCTGCCTGTCTGTAATCTGCAATGATAACAGCCGCAACGTTAATTGATCGACTTGAAATTCGGTATACAGACATGGTTTTACTATCAGATGAGCCCATTAGTTTTTGGCTGTCACCTGTCTGGAAATGTCACTATCAAAAAATGATAGAACTCATATATCACGGAACTTCACTAGTGCAAGTGAAGTTCACATAGTGCAATATCATCTGAAACCTTTGAAAAACTCTATTCAAAGCTGTTGGAATTTTTTGTCCGTCTGTCAAATATTGAAAAATGTCGAAATTCAAAACTTTACCATTCAATTATTCAAAATCTGTCCGATACAATGGAACCAAATTTGGCAGGAAGCAACACAACAGAAGATTCAAATTAAGTCTGCAATTACAGTTCTTTACCATTCTTCAGTCGGGCGTTATGAATTTTCAAGATCTTTCCTAGCCGTAGTCACCCAAGAGGGCCTCTAGCCCGTGTTTTGACTAGGGTGACTCGCTTTTAATGCAGGACTCCACTCAAAAATTCATTCCTGTTAGGGGATCAGATTTTTTCGAAAAATTCCAACTGATGTCGAAAGTAGATTAGACTTGGCGTCGTGTAGACCCATTTTCAAAGTCGACACGGTTCCGGTGTTTTGACGGTAATTTTTAAAAAATGAAATATGCACATTCCGTGAATGTGAAAAAAAAATACCCCTAATTCAAATCGAAAACATAGACGGATCCACGTCAAAAACTGCAGTGCAAACTTCGGCATGCGGTGAGCCCCACGAAATACTCATTTTAGGTGCAGACATCGAGGCTGACATGCTGGAAATGAAATTTGGAGAAAATAATGAATCAATTTTTCGAGGATTGAGATTGGACCCACAGTTTTCGAATTTTCCTCCCTGGAAAAACTGCAAATTTTCCAACTTTTCATCCCGTGAACAGATTCTCACCTTTTTTTTCCACAAACAAAAGGTATAACTGGTTCTTGAACATTCTGCAACAATTTTTTCTCCAATTTTCCGGTTGAAAATGTAAAACCAGCCTGGGTTTTCGAGACCCGACTCTTGAATGATGGGGTTTTAAGCGAAGCGAAGCCTTAATTGGCGATTTTTACAATAAGATGATTTGAAATAAGATATGAGGTTTTCCCGGAAAATTTAAGTTTTCCTTACAAAAATTTTCAATTTCCTGCAAATTATTTTCAATCTTCTCCTCTAATTCCAACTTTCTACCCGAAGGAACGTTTCGAACAAAATTTTCCATAGGTTCCTGAATACTAGTCAGGAAAGTTTTGGGATGACACAACGGTTTTTTCAATTTTTTTTTAGTTCAAATTTCAAATAAGCAATATTGAAAATAATCAATTATTCGCACTGATCAAACGAACCAGAATTCGCGCAAACAAAGTGTGCCGTCAATCGACAGAAAGAACTGAATAATTTTTGTACGTAGGATTTTGTTTTGGCACAATTTTCGTGTTAGTTACGCCACTGATTGTGTTACGCCACTGGCAATGTCAAATACTGCGGGCAGCGCAATCATTAGGTTTGTTTTGGCAGCGATACACAACCGTTTCCAACCGTTTGGATTCTGCGCGCTTCCGTTAAGCCGTTCGGGCAGTGTAAACTTCGAGTTGCCAACTGTTGGTAAGCTGTTTGGGCAGGTGCCTCCAACGGTTCGAAAACAGTTTGTGGACGGTCAGAGCAGTTTGAGAATTAAAAAGAAACTGGTGATCAGACGCATGCGTACGCCTTTCTTCGCAATCGGGCGATCTTTGATTGATGGCGTGGCGCGTAATGTGACAGTGTGACAGTAAAGGTAAATAAAGACGCATTTTCGAGGTTAATTTAAAATAGTTTTACCTGCTGAAAGTTACATATTTACATTAATTCGGTAAATTTATTAAGGGGTTTCTGATGCGACTAACAAAGTTGTTGACGGGAATCGGTTTTATTTTTTTTTCGTCAAGAAGAAACTCCTCCAAAAAGAAAATGTACGGATATTGCTATCATATTTTGAAAAATTTTAATTTTGATTTCTGAAAATTCAAAAACTAGATAGCATCGACAATGTATCTTTCCTCAAGAAAGTCGCATGCCAAATATGAACTTTTTATTTTCAAAAAAAGGCACCAAAAATGATTTCTCGTAGACATGAAAAAGTGAATTAGTAGAAGTCATTTTTGGTACCTTTTTTTTGAAAATAGAAAGTTCAAATTGCATGCGACTTTCTTGAGGAAAGATACATTGTCGATTCTATCTAGTTCTTGAATTTTCAAAAATCAAATTCAAATATTTTCAAAATATTTTGGAAATTTTCAAAATTTGATAGCAATGTCTGTACATTTTTTTTTTGGATGAGTTTGTACTTGACGAAAAAAATAAAATAAAACCGATTTCCGTCGACAACTTTTTTAGTCGCATCAGAAACCCCTTAAATAAGACCTCGGCTTGGCGGGGAAAACTTGACAAGTTGTTGTGTCCCTAGTTTCAACTGGAACCGCTCGCTACGCGTTCTTGCAGCAAAAACTTTCCAACCACTTGAAAACTGGTTGGAGTCGAGCATGCGCGCTGAATCACAGTTAGCAAACCGTCCGCAACTCGCTGCCAAAACAAACCTATTGCCATTCACGTACTGAATTGATACTATCTGTACCTGTGCCGGTATACCTACTCTATGACCTTGCCTGTAAGTTGAGACTCCTTTTGCCAAACAAGGCTGTTATTTCCATCACAAGGACAGGTTGCGGGCTACCGGACGGCAGTGCTAAAGAGACACAGACCGACTTTTGTGTCGTGACTGATTACCAGCTAAACCTGTCTACCGAAAAAAAAAAACAAAAAAAATTACTGACACTTTTTCGAAAACTGGCAAGAGAGTAGAAGTATTTTTTCGAATAAAAAAGAAAATTTTCGAATGAATAAAATCGAATCTTCCAAAAACTGAAGTTTCAAATTATACAATAGGTATCTAATCCTTATATGTTGCCAAAGTCATTTCAGTTTGCGCTTATTTTTTTCGTTTTTTTTTCTTCTGTAGACAGGTTTGGCTGAGGGTCACGACATGTATAAGAACACTAGGAAATGACGTTCTTAAGAGAACAAAATTCTTATCCAAATTAAGAGCTCAATTACAGCTATGGATATGTTTTTGAAGGAGAATCAACTCATCACCGTACATAGCAGGATACTCTAACCTGGCTTGTCTGTCAGTCTGTCATCCATTGTTGTGATTTTCGTAGTGGTGGTTACAAGAATTCCCAACTGACACAAGAGTTGATTTTCCTTCGAAAACATGGAGCTGTAACTGGGCTCCTCCTAGTTTTAATATTGGAGAGCTACTAGCGTAACGCAGTGGAGAAGTATTCTCAATGATTCAGCATTTTCGAATGCAAACGTTAAAAATTATGCAGAAAAGCTGTGCGGCATCTCACGACCGCGAAAATGCGGGAGCATCTCTACAAAACCACACATTGCAGATAAATAATTTCCCCTTTCAGCTATGCCTGTCTGGCTTATCTCCCTCTTTTCTGCTGTACACGAGTACCTACATGCCGCATCCACCAAAGTGGTATCGTCGTGCACGTGGTGTTTTATTCATAAGGACGCAAGACCGGGACCCCTAACTCGATCAGATGTTCACATGTGTCACGTGGAAAGTCGGATTCTGCTTGTAAATATTTGAATTCATAGTCTGCTCTTCTGCCCGTCGTCGTCGTTGCTGACGTTAACATGGAAAACCCCCGTTCGCCTAACTTGAGGAAATAAATTTGTTGGAGTCAACACAATCACGTACGTCACTTTGCTAATTAGTCAGATTCAAGTTCTTGAACCCCCAGGAAAACGCCAGCTAGCTAGCTGATGCGGAAACTGGAAAGTTCGCGGGCGATCATCACTTCAACACCAAAACGACGAGTGTACAGCATCATCCACCAACACGACGTCATGGTGTTGTTTTGGCGGCTAGGAAATTTCTAAAAATGAACACTTCACCCGTCTGGTGTATTCATTACCCTTATCATACTTTACGCGTTCCTTACGGCTTCAATTTCCCTAAAATATAAAATAGTTTCGAGTTTCGTGAATATTTTATAACCGCCAGCAAGGATATTCCATTTCGCTATTTGTGCACCACCCCGAAGAGGAAGAACAGAAGGTGCCTGCGAAATGACACAATCACAGACACGGACCTTAATTGCTTCCCTTTGAAAAGTTGAAATTAAATCAGACCCGGCGCAAACAGATCACAATTGTTAAATTCATCGGCCGCGACGCCTCGGATTGGCGTCGTTGCGGTGCCGCGGCGCACCTGTCAGTCAACTTTCAACGCGCCGATCCTACTTCTGAATTGTTTATGGGGCCCAGCCTCCGGAGTTCTCTTTTCTCCGTCTCCACCTCCGTCTTCCGGAAAACGTGGCCGTTTTCTCACCACCGCCACCCATATGCACCTTCAGCCGCGTCTTTTTAAATATTGAAGGAGTTTTCCAAGTTAGGCTTTGCCAGCACCTCTATCCTATGCCACTACCAGAAATGTTGCCTAGAATGCATTCCATATGTGGTGGGTTAGCACGGTTACTCAGTACAAGGTACGTTAAAAAAAAATGACGGTCATCAAAATTCAAAACTACAGTTGGCAATCTTGGCATTGCTGCTCTAATCAACCTTTTCCTACGACCACCAACGAAAGTAACCCTTTTCACACACTATAGTAGGTCCGAAAGTTGTCAGTTACGTCAACCTACCCAACCTGTGCGTTTTGAGCCGTGCGTTATTATAACGCACAGTTCATTCGGACTACGAAACAATTCGAATTTGAACGACGATTTAATCACAATTTCGAAAAACCGGCTTTCATCACCCTAACTCTGATTCACAAGCAAATCAACAATAACTCGCACCTACAGGACTGGCCTCAGTCATGTCTTCTCAACCGATAGTATGGGTTTGACATGCTTATATAATATATAACCTTATGGAAGTCCTAACCCTGGCGGTGAAATGTACAAAAATAAGAATACTACATTTCCTTTCAACAACAGTAATTGTAAAGTTATGAATGAAATTCTCACCTACACTTATAAAGCAGAATAATTCTTTGATAGCAATGCAAATGTGACCACAAAAGATTAAATGGGGGTCCATTTAGAAATCTTGAGCTGCATCAGCCCCATCCAGTTCGACCAAATACTTTGAATCAAGTTAACATACTAAAATGTCAAATGACGGTTGAAATGTCACTGATTTCATTACTGAATTTTCAATTTTCTCACAAGGAGACGTTGTTAATAGATGAAGTCCCATACACCTGCTGATGACCAAAACGTACCTTTCCCGGCTGGTAGCCGGGGCCTGGTAGCCCAATTCCTACGACTCCCCGAATTTCTTTGATGAAAAAGATCATTTTTTATATTTTGAAAGCAATCTAAATTTTAAAAATACATACTGGTTTTTGTTGGGATTCTTGATTTTTTTGCGATAATTCGGTGTACCGCTCGCTTGCGGAATGCTCAAGCATAACAACAGCCACAGGCAGGCTTGGTCAGAAAATAGCGGTGTTTTTTGAGAAAAATTGAAATATGTAAAAAAATATTAGTATTGTTAAATCTGGGTGGTCAGAGAAGCGGTGTTTTTGGAGAAAAAAGTGAAAATTGTGGAAAAAAATTAAATTTTTGGAAATTTGAAATACATATTATGGTAAGAGAGACGGACGCGGTTTTAGTATCCCTATCGAGTTATGTGTAGAGACTATCATCTATGTATCAAGAAAATATGTGTGTGTAACCAGGGAATGGCAATCCTGCCTAAGTAAATCCTGCCGGAAATGCAATGATTAAATAATTTGAAAATTGTAGAATACAAACTTCAAAATTCTTGCTAACAAATGTCAGTCACATTGTTGATGGCACACAACAATCATCTCTTTCACGGGCCACTGTCAGAAACTCATCTGACAGTGATAGTTGCATAACGATAGTTGCTTAGCAGCACCATGCAAGTTCTGACAGTGGCGCGTCAAAGGGGTGATTGTTGTATGCCATCAACAATGTGACTGACATTATTTGTTGACAACAATTTTGAAGGTTCTATTCTACAATTTTTAAATCATTTAATTAATACATTCCGGCAGGATTCACTTAGGCAGGACTGCCATTCCATGGTTGCACATATTTTCTCGATACATAGATGATGTCTCAAAACATAACTCGATCGGGGTACTAAACATGCATCCGTCTCCCGGACTAATTTTCTTCATAAACCCATTCAAAATTACCCTTATTTCTGTAATCATTATTTATCCACTGGTTTTTATAAAATCTACGTTTACAGAAAAACACGAAAATTACGTTTTAATTTGAATGTAATTTTCTCCCGGTCGTAGGAAAAATAGTGTACGTAACTCGCCTTAAAGGGTCTTACTTTCATTCGTGTGATTTCTGCACTCGGCTGCGCCTCGTGCATTAACTTACACACTCATGCGTAATGTATCACTTTCCGTACTTGTTACGTAATGTACTATTTCCACTTTACCTGTTAGGGTTCTTAACAGCAAACATTCCCGATTCAAATGATAGGTTTAAAAAATTTGTCAGAGGTGACAATAGTCCAGGAATTTTAGCTGTTAAAATCGCAAATAGCGAACAAAAATGAAAGCGAGCCGGATTTTTGTATATAAGCTAAGTTAAGCATGTAGTTTAACATAGTAAAAGTCCTCAAGAATCCGGTGTGAGCTTCGGCCGTTGTGGCCTCGAGAAGAACTTACTTCAGTAGCAATTTTTTCAATTTTACTAAACACCTTACCACCACAATTTTTTCATATATCAATGTACAAAACTTTATTAATAAGAGTCGTGTTTTAAAACTGGAGGAAAATACATTTCCAAGTTTGTGTAATCAGTCCGGTCTTTGTCAAGTGGGCACAGCCGCTCGCAGGTGAAATAGAACCGCTCGAAAGGAACATTTATTTTTTTCAATATTTTAGGAGATGGTAGGATTGGTAGGGAATCAAAAAATAGGTAGACTTTTTCGAGAAAATGTATATTAGTCCGGTGGATTAGCGCCAAAAAATGCCTAAACTATGCATTTTGTGATAAAGCAAAGGGCTTCTGGATTTACGTCCTTGAGATTCCCCTTGACAATTCCAGAAATGGCGCCAACGAGTTTAGTGTGGCAGGCGACCTCAGGAGCCATCCGTAAGTATGGAAGAACAAAATTTTCTTTGCCGTTATTTAATAGCTCGAAAACGATCACAAATTATTGATTTGTATCGTGTTGCAGCCTTTCTTGTTGGAAGCAGTCCTATTCGTGTTGCTTGTGGAGTCAGGATAGAAATCAAGCATGTTGATGGTCTGTTCTTGAGGAAGAAATAATTTTTCTTTTAGTTTGATAGAGCCAGTGAGCATCTTACACATTTCGTGAGACTTTTATTTTGATTTCTGTTCTTGTTCATTAAAAATCATTAATTCCATAATATACAGGGTGTTCCGCGACATCACAACCCTTTTTTGCGGCCTTTTTCTCTGCAATGATCTCAAAAAAAAACTTTCCATTGTCAATTTTCATTACGATTCCAAAATATTAGTTACCTATCTATAATTTTCTGCCTCTTGTCATGTACAAGGTGTTACAGATTGATCACAGCCTGTAAGTTACAGGGTGTTACAGATTGTTCACAGCCTCCAGGTACTAGTTACATATTATACCTTATACCTTGGGAGTGTTATTTTGATGTGGATGTGATGATGACTCATGTGCACTATGAGGATGTGCTCGAGGATGTGCTCAACGTATCCATGTGCACCATGGGACTGTGCTCAATGTACTCACGGAATGTGATTTGGTTGGTTACTCAATAGAACATCATGAATTCATCGTTTTCTTGTCAAAAAAAAACAGGATTCTCAACCTCAACAAAAGAATTTTTTGTTTTCAAGTTTGGAAAATGGAACGAACAAGACGACAATTGCTACCAACATTTCTAATAGACTAATATCTCAGCTTCTTTTATGACGGTACTCAATGGTCGTTTTGTGAAAGTTCCTGCATCTTCAAAGTTTGAAGGGCCCCCATTCGCCTCCTTATTGACGAAATTTCAAGTGCTGCGGGTCAAATCATGCCTATTGGTATGAGGTTCGTACATGAGAAAATTCGTTGCCCTAACCCAAAATGCAGTATCGATGTATCCTTGGATCGAATTACACGGTATTTTGATTCGGAAAAAAATCAGGGAAAATATCAAAGTTTTTACTGCAGGTTTATTACTTTTCGAAGAAATCTGGAATCGAAATTGTGATATATTGTATCAGTCTCAGGTCTCTCAATGATAAAAAACATACAATGGATATGTCTTTTGTTTTTACAAAATGATTAGAAGGATTTGTTCCGAAAGTTATTTTATGTCAACTTTGAACACTGTAATTGACGCACCCTTACACGAAAAGTCATATTGTGCATGTGATACAGCTCCGATATTATGTTTGTTGCTTTTACAAAGAGGAACAATTCTTCCTCTGCAAGACAAAGTTGGAAACCGTACAATAGAGCCTTTATTTATGACGCAACACGTTTTTAAATTGAAGCATGCGTCACTTATCAGGTGCCGTGTTGACTCAAAACCGCCCACGCGACCAGACACTTCTATGAGCTTGTAAATATGAGAAGCATATCTAATGCATCTTTTTCAGTCGAGGAAAAACTGAAAGTAACTGAATATGCAAAAATAAATGGAGTGCCTATGGTGAGGAGTGAAAACCATGAGGTTAAAGTTGAATATCAAAAAAGCGTGTTTCTCCAGACAAACTTGTTCAAACATGTTTCTTACGTAATTTGAACGCTTTATTCGAACTCGGAACGTCGCTCTTAGTCGGAAATGATACCAAACTTCTTCATATACATTCAGGATTGATGAAAATCATAAATCGCCTTCAAAGACAAAAATGCCTTCTCCTCAGCCCCCTCACGTGATTAGCATCGACAAATTTTGTCAATTCCTCCCCATAGGGTACCAGCGCATCAAAGTATGATGTATTTGGGTGCCTTCGAGGAACATGGAAGATTTTGGTTCTTCTACAGCTCTGGATGGCTCCTGAGGTCACCTGCCACACCAAACTCGTTGGCGCCATTTCTGGAATTGTCAAGTTTAGTCTCAAGAATGTAAATCCAGAAGCCCTTTGCTTTATCACAAAATGCATAGTTTAGGCGCTAATCCACCGGACTATATCGGAAACGCATTACAACGGAGATAAAGGCCTCCAAAGTAGAATTTTAAAATTGTTTTTGTGTTATAATTCCAAATTTGGCACACAAAATAGGTTGATGCATAGCTACAAGCTGGTCACAATAAATTCTGTGAAATGTGTGAAAATTTTTGTTGTTGTTCAATTATTTTCCAAAAAAAACATTTTTTTTGTTTTTCGGCCAAAGTTGTACTTATTTTTCAATGTCCTACCATCTTCTAAAATATTGACAAAAAAAGTGTAACACCATGTATATGGAGATCTTCGCTTTTGTCTTGTCTGTAATTCTTGCGCAGTGTAAACAGCTGATTACTAACATGCTGTGAGGTAAAATCGATCTGGACCTACCTCAGGGTCATAAAATACAACCTTCTCACTACTTTGTCTTTGTGTTCCGCAGAGAAGACCCCGAAAGCGACTGCAAGATACGCATCCGTCATCTACGCTGACAGAATCATCCGGCCACGATGTATCTATTTATGGCGTAGTGGCGCCCTCAAATCAACACCGACACCGATCCGATCAGCTAGCCGGACTTTCGCCGAGTTTAGCAGCCGCTTTTCCAGAAATCTGCCGAATTTTTGATATTCCAAAAGAGCTCTTCGAACTGGTAAAACTTGCGGTTTGTTCCAATTTCACTGTATATCTTCTTCATACTTCATGCTGTGTTCAGACCCAATAAATTTTTTCCGTGTTAGTTACAATAAATGCAGAATCGGGAAAACGGAATGCCGTCAACACCAATCATTATATTGTTTACCTGTACACATCACAAAGCCGTCATTGTCCATTTTCCAAACCCGACATGAACATTTCCTCGAGCTCATCAACAATAGAGATCGGATATCTGGTTCCAGATCCAGGTCCGTACTCTGCCCGGCGAGAAGTATCCGCATACATGGTACAAACAGCAACATGTACATTGTACAGTGCACACGCACGCACACAAACACACATACACCACACACCACAATGTTTGTCATCCTAATAATTACTGGCGCTTCCATTTAAATTATGAGGTTGTTCGTTAACGCGTCGGCATTATTCGGCCCGGCGTTTGACAGATCGCGCGTATTTCCCAAAGGTCCCGTACGTTATCGGGCAGGAGGCAGTAGGTGCAGGACGTGCAGGAAGAGGAGGAGGAAGCTGGCGGCGGTGGCGGCCAGGGATAAAGGGTGGCCCCTGCGGGGAAGTCCGGAATTGAGCCGGCTCTAGGATCTGCCACCAGGATCCATGAATAAATATATACGTTTAGCCTACAAATTTAACAAATTTACAAGATAACATGTCTGGGGAGAACAAACGCACTGGCGGGTCCCGGAAACGAAATTGACTTGTTATCGTCCCGCTATACATATTAACTAGGTCGGACGACGTGTTTGTATTTACTCTAAATACAATGAACGCCCAGGCGCAAGCGACGCCTAGCCGAGGAGCCAACCTTCTTGGATTTTTCCTGATGCTATGCTTAAAGACGCCCGTGATGCGGGAGAGCTCGAAGGAAGGATCTTTCTTTTGCATCGGGAAAATGCGGAGCACTCGAACGAACAACGAGCGGAAAAACAAACAACTGCCGTCGATAGACGCAGTCGGAGAAATAATTCCAAAGTACTCTTCTTCGAATCGATCTATTTACATGCTAATTTCCAGCACTGGTGGTAAGTGACAGAGTAGAGCACGATCAACTCGATTAATGCGCGCCGAAGTTATTTTAATCTGCCGATTCTAGGTTCGTGGAAATCGAATAAACTTTTGTGTGGGATGGTTTTCTTTGAGGACAATTTCCAATTATATGCCTTAGACGAAATGTAATTATACCCCCCGAACTCCGTGTCGAGTTTTCGGGTCCGGAGCTTGCTGTAATAGTAACAGTGGTATACAGGGAGTTCTGCAACAGTGCGTCGGGCTTTCCTAGCGCCCTTCTCGCAGGAGATGGAAAATGAAGTCTGAAAAATAAAATTATTGGTTTGACTATATAACGTATAGGTAACTAGACTGTGTTTCAGCCAATGAGATGCACGGATTCGGGGTACCAAGAGGATATCACAGCGATGATAAAAAACAATTGAATTTATCACCGATTTCGGATTGTTGACCTCCTGTCAGATTAATTTCAGTTTGAGGTGAACTTTTATTTTGAATGTAAACTGTTGAAAATACATAAAAAATACAAATGGAATACTAATGAAAGAGTTTTAAACGTGATTACTTACCCCAAAAAGGGGTTCTTTTACAAAATATATACAGATACAGCATTCGTCTGTGGAGTTGACGTGGACACAGACATTCAGATCAGAGAAATGTCACATTGGGTGGATTTACATGGGATCTGCTCGTAACATGGAAAATCATGTCCATGCAATACGCTTTACTAACGATGGACGAATCTTTGAACTGCTATTTTGTAATGCATATACTCGTAGACACCAAATAGGTGAACCTTAGATTTGCCTTGAAATGTCTGATTGAAGTATACAATTCAATTTTTTCAATTTGTTATATAGTCTTGTTAAATTTAACTCGTGGTATGATTATTAATCGATGATATTTTCCCATGGAATCGATGCTGCACATTCAACTCCTGCTACGCACTGCTACCGCAGTGCTCTGCAGTCGTTGAATTTGCAGGCACGATTCCATTCAAAATTATCATCGATGATAATCATACCACTTGTTACATTATTACTGACTTTATATCTACGTCATAAAATTATTTTCAACTATACAGGGTATATTATACTATAGTCTGTACACCGATAGAACGGACTTTTTTGAATTTCAGTGATGTAACCTATAGCAAACAAAAGCACCAAAGACTGTAACAACATAGGCGCGTTTGGAACTAATATTAGTTTTGTTCGGTTGGTAGTCTTACCCGGGCAAATTATTCCTACGCCAAGCCAATGGCATTACATTCAGCTAGTTTGACACTTACGTACGATTTCTAACCTCCATTTCTCTATGATGTTTGTTATTTTTAGTCGGCTCGGCTGTTGTGAATGGTATGTAATAAAATCAGCTTCATTAAAAAAAAATATTTTCTCATTCATTAAAATTGGTATTAAACTGGTGTCATTTAAAATTACCATAGCACTTAGCTGTGATTAGCGGAAATAAGCACCTCTTTCTAACTGGAATTTTAAATTTCGCGGTTAACGCTCGGGACTACTTTTCAAGCGGAGGAATCTGGTGGTCCTTTCTATCAGTGTATAGAGTATATCTAGGTACGATTGCGGGCAAAAACAACTGGGACAGAGCCTGTCATAGAGTGTACCAAATTTGGCCTTGTGTCACAATGACACCAGGGTGAAATCAGTAGCCTTTTTATTGTCCGTTGTCCGTACATTGACCTGAGTATTAAAGGGGAGATTATGAACCGGCTGCAGGCTAGGATCTGTAAGCGCATGCTGAAAGCGTCTACAGGCTCAGTAATCTGACAAAATTCTTGAAGAGACATTGTTAATTACCATCAACTAAGAAAAATCTAGGCCAATAGCTAGCAATCAATGCCATTGCCTTTAAATCAAATAATTCATGGCTTTACGTGAAGCTGACAACATTGCGTGCGTCTGCTGGCCAGCACAGGCCTGCATTTAATCAATGAAAAAAACAATCAGTTTTCAAGCTTTTACTTCTAGATATATATGAGCAAAACTAAAACTGCTTCATAAAAGAAGCTTACGAGTCGGTTATTGAAAATGTTGTAAAAGTTGTGCCTGTTCCATTGTCCATACTTGAAAAAAAGTTCTTTGGCAGGGGTCTTTGCTTGCACACTTTACTGATCTTCATGAAAAGACAACAAACACGCAAATATAAATAAATATTGCGCCTCTTAGAGCCATATAGCGGTCACCTCGCATTTTTACCGCATTTGGCGCAATATTTATTTATATCTGCGTGTTTGTTGTTTGTGTTTGTTTTAACATTACTCTACTCGGCTTGAGTATACATGTGTACACCTACCATCGATGCTCTTGGCGACGGTGTTGCTTTACGTGGAATTCTGTTGATTCCCTCGCATGCCTGATGCCTTCAAATATAGCATCTGCGGAATGCCTTTGATAGATGGCGCCGCTTGGAGGACTCACATATTAGGAGTCCTCTTGGGTGTATATTACCATGAGTTCTCTGACTGCCGCAGCTTCGGATGGTTGAGCTGAACACGCCTGCGCACTGATGAGCCCCCAGTAGGGGTGAAACACGTGTCTGTGCAGTTGTTTGGTTCGACCGTCTGATGTTGTGGTAGTCGGAGAGCTGTGTTTCATTTCAGATCTTCATGAAATTTCGAAAAGGTATAAAACCACAACAGCGGTTAAGGTTTTTTGAAGTGAAAACTGTACATTGCCCACCTAATGGGATCAGTGCTTGGAATGAATGATTGAGAACTGAGATATTCAAAGACGTGCGTTTGACAGAGGCGCGCATTGAAATCTTGTTGGATGTTAAAATGTTTCATACTTAATCTTGTCAGCAAATACATTTGTTGATTCTCTCTCTTTTCTTCGCATTGAAAATTTGTATCTTCCATCCTTTTCGGAAATATGTATAATTGGGGCCATATAAAAAAAATCTTGCGAGCATCCTGTTCTCATTGTGGTGGTTGTTTTTGTTATTCGCTAAGATTTTTCTTGGTTCGGATCCCGAAACTAAACTGCGCAACAAATATGTTGTCGCAAGGGAAAAATTGGTCCGACTTTGGACCACAATAACTTTTGAATGACACAAATTATTCCGATTTCGTTTTCACGGTTAGTGAGATCACTCTTTCCGTTATTCACCTACAAGAGGTGAAGATCAGGAAGCGTCATGTAAAATATTTGCAGGGTGAAACGTAAAACAGTGCAAAATTTTAGCAAATTAAACGGACCCTCATTTTCGGAATAATTTTTTTTTACAAATGCAATAGAAAGGATCATAAAGCGTGATGTTTTGGCTTGCGCTCAGTTTTGGAATTTTAGGAATCGGAACTCTGGTTCTGACTCTATGATTTTTTTTCTCTTGGAGGATGCTGATTTATCCTATCGCTACAAGAAAGACTATGCTAGCCCAGGGAGCCTGTCATCATCAAAAACTGAAATTGACCATCAGCATCAAGTTCAGGACGTCAAAATCACAAAGAAAGTTTGTTTCAGTTGTGAAAATCTGATCAAATTAAATTTTTGAGAAAAACAGCTGTGTCGCCCATTTCGAATGGGCCCCTTTTTTGAAGTCTTTGATCAAGGTATTTTAGATGGTCTGCAAGTCAAGTTTCTGAGAACCGTTTAAGCAACAATATTCGTGAATTGCAACCTCCCATCATCAGAATAACATAGTCTTCCTTGTACCGATAGGATAAATCAGCATCTTACAAGAGAAAAAAATCATAAAGTCAGAACCAGACTTCCGATTTAAAAAATTTCGAAACTGGGCGCAAGCTAAAACATAACGCTTTATAATCCTTCCATTTGCATTTGAGAAAAAAAATTATTCTGAAAATGGGGGTCCGTTTAATTTGCTAAAATTTTGTACTGTTTTACATTTCACCCTGTAGATATTTTACATGGAGCTTCCAGATCTTCACCTCCTGAACGTGAATAACGGAAAGACTGATCTCACTAACCGTCAAAACAGAATCAAAATGATTTTTGTCATTCAAAAGTTATTGGGGTTCAAACTCGGACCAATTTTTCCCTCGCGACAACATATTTGTTGCGCAGTTTATAATAAGCTACCAGTCAGAGTTGAATAGGTGTTTTCATAAGGATTTTGTGTTTCAGTGGGCATGCGCAAGATTTGACAGTTCGGGTCGGCTAGCACCAGAGGTATAGAATGGGGAGAATGATTACAGAGCTGCGAAAGTCTGGCAAGCACGCGAGGGTCGAATTTTTGCCGACCGGTAAGGAACGTGAGCATGCGCTCTAGACTTGATGAAAACTACTATTGAAAAAGTATTTCGCCTAGGACAAGAAGCTGTGACAGGAAAACGGACGGACAAAGCAAGAACTTAACCCATTTAAGCCTAACGAGCCCATATGGAGCCACCATTTCTTGATAGAAATTATAACTGATATTTTGGTGAAAACCTTTATTTTTCAAAAAAGTGTACCTGCACCGTTTAAAATAGATAATGATGATATACATTCGCAAAAAAAAACACCTTGATCGATGTTACTTTTTCCTTGCTAGCGCTCTGAAAATACGTGTTGAATTTTTCGCCGGGAAACGATGAACTTCACTTTGATATAAATATTATTATTGATGTTATTCATGTCACAGTTGTTCTATAAATGAATTTTTGCATTCTTATATTATCATTCAAGCCTATGAAATGTTTTGTGGATGCGAAGTGCTTTTCATGTTCTTGTTTTTTGACCGTAAACATAGCTGAGCCCATATGGAGCCACTAGGCTGTTATCGGTATAACTTGCGTTGCCGAGTTCTGAACATAATAAATTATAATTCAGTGGAATAACTCTTCAGGAAGCCATTGATCGTGCGCACGACGATGATGATCATAATAGAGAAGTGTTGGATGTATTCATAGAGCCTCCAGAAAGTCATGTTTCGACGGACGAGGATTTAGCAGATGAGGAAGGACCTGGGCTTGTTGATAATTTGAGCGGGAAACAGCTTGCAATGCCGAAATCGTTCTGACGGATCGGATAATGTGCGTATAGGAGGTACTCAAGATATAACTGAGGTACTGAGGAAGATCAGTTACCTGCAGAAGTCGCTGAAGAGCCTGAAAATATTACAAGACAATTAGTAGTGATTATCAAATCCCGAAATTATTCATTTTTGGATTCAGCAGATTTGGAGCTTCCAGTTGTATTGTACATTTTCCAAGCCCAGATTACTCACAATACAAAAATTTGACCTGCGTAGAAATATTATTAATCTCAATCATTTTGTTTCAAATGATTTATTTGAAAAAATAAGAAATGAAACGGCAAGTTACGCACAATTCAAAAATTTTCCATATCTGCCAGTAATCGTTCAAGAACTAAAGACTTTCTTTGCCATACTGATTCTAAATGGATATAACATTTTGCCGTCCAAAAGAAATTATTGGGAGAACGCAAAAGATATGAAGAACGAGCCAGTATCTACTGCCATGAGAAGAGACCGGTTTTCCCAAATTTTTCGCTTTATACATTTTGCCAATAACCACCTTGTGGATGAACGCGCTAAGATGTAGAAACTGCGACCGATAGCAGACGCATGTTGAAAGAAAAGTTCTTCGAACATTTTGTGCCAGGCAACATCTTTCATATGATGAGTCCATGATAAGACCTTTTGGCCGCCACGGGTGCAAATAATTTATACGTGGCAAGCCAGTACGGTTTGGTTTCAAAGTCTGGAGCCTGAATACACCCTCTGATATCTAATAAACTCCGAGGTAAATCAGGGAAAGAATCCAAAGGCAAACATCATATATGAAGATTTTATCAAAATTTATGATGAAAACATGGATTTTAAATATTTGTTATACCATTTTTTCACGAAATAATATGTATTACCTAATATATTTCACAATTTGATACATTTTTATCTATTCTTTGCATGGATCACGCATCATTGTGAAACTACCCGGGTAGCGCCTAGTGGCTCCATATGGAGCCATGTCATTTGGGCAGTTTTTTTTGATAAAAAACATGGGAAATACTTATTTTCCTTGTATATGTAATAGTATTGACATGTTTTGGTGAAAAAACTCCATTTTCATCAAAATTTTTAATCTCGGTCTTAATGGGTTAAGGGGTTTCTGATGCGACTAAAAAAGTTGTTGACGGGAATCGGTTCTATTTTATTTTTTTCGTCAAGTAGAAACTGCTCCGAAAAGAGAATGTACGAGCATTGCTATCAAATTTTGGAAATTCCCAAAAGAAATTCAAAAATTTTTGATTTCAATTTTTGAAAATTCAAAAACCAGGTAGCATTGACAATGCATCTTTCCTTTCTTTCCTCAAAGAAGTCGCATACCAAATTTGAACTTCTTATTTTTTAAAAAAAGGTACCAAAAATGATTTCTAATAATTCACTTTTTCATGTCTACGAGAAATCATTTTTGGTACCTTTTTTTCGAAAATAAAAAAATCAAATTTGACATGCGACTTCCTTGAGGAAAGATACATTGTCAATGCTATCTAGTTTTTTAATTTTCAAAAATCAAAATCAAAAATAAATTTTTTTTGAAAATTTGATACTATTGCCCGTACATTTTTGCTTTGAAGGAGTTTTTACTTGACGAAAGAATAAAATGAAACCGATTCCCGTCAACCATTTTTTTTGTCGCATCAGAAACCCCTTAAGGACGGAGTTCAATTGGTAAAATAAGCGTTGCGAAATCAATCCGTCTGGGTTTATTCCTTGCCACGATCTTTTTCTCACTAGGGGGCATACTCACCGGACATCAGACTTGCACTCGGCTAAAGCTCAGGGGAGTGGTCGTGCAGTAAAAATTAGTAGAAAAAAATAAATAAATAAGGCGCCAGGTAGTTTCTTCCGTTAGCTTAATGTCTGTGTCGGTTTGGAAACTACCAAATACTTACTAGTATAAAATAATGTCTCAGACTTCGAAGTGAATCTTTCTTTTGGATAGATTAGAGAAGTAAGAATACGTAAGCTCAAAGTAATATTTAACAATTTATTGAATACAGCAGGGTCTTGACCGGAGAGGATAGGCAGACCGGCTAATGAGGCCGAAACAGCCCTACTGTCGGTTGCACTGAGAAACAAAACAGTTTCGTGCTATCGCAATGAAGCGGATTGCGCAATGGATCCTTTCGTTTAGTTTACCCTACCTACCTACGTACGTACGTGAAATAGGAAATAGGTTCCGGGGATCGGGATAACGTTTCTTTCGCACGGGATTGTTTTAGCTCCTGATTTGTGCACTTTCAGTGAATCGAGTTGCTACAAATTACTGCCAATCTAACTACCTCGACGGTCAGGCAACTGACGTCTGCGTTGACATTTTTTTTATTATAACAACAAATAAATAAAACAGGTACACTGAGTTCAGATATTGGAATTATCGCTTTTCGACTGGGATAAAATTGGAACGCTCTGACCTTGCAGGAAGAAAGGAAAACCATGCGGCACCTGCACCGAACAAAGGTTCTTCTTCTCGGGCTAACACGATGTATCCCTGACCATGCGCGTCCTTCCTCCTTCCAGTCCTCCGCTCAACAAGCTTGCCGAAGTTTCAGCTCGACTGTTCGACGCAAGATGACAGCCGACGTCACCGATGCTGTACCTTTCGCGCTGCAGAAAAACCCAAAACTATTCCCGAAAAACAAAATCGGTCAAAAACCACCTGACATCGTTGCCAAGGACGGTCGGCTAGATCGAAACGGAATTTCAGACCGTTACACCCTTGACGGATTTTCACCATTTTGATCTCTTTCGAAAGCTACAAAGATGTGCTTTGGTTTGAGCCCATTGGCATTTCCAAAATCCAAAAATAATTTTTTCAAATGTCAAAATTGAATATATTTTTTTGGATTTCGGAAATGCCAATGGGCTCAAACTAAAGTACATCCTTGTAGCTTTCGAAAGAGACCAAAATGGTAAGAATCCGTCAAGGAATAAACCCACACGGATTGATTTCGCAACGCTTATTTTACCAATATGACTTCGTCCATAAGCGCCTTCCCGTTTGCTGAAGAGCGTGCTGAAAATACAACCACTGACTATTATTGTGCATTGTGTGCAGTGGAGCAGGCCGATCAAACACAAATTGATAAATTCACCATAGGCTGCCCTGATGCCTGTCGTGTCCGATGAATTTCCGGCTGCTGGGGCCGTATTAAAAATAATGGGTGCCCTGTCGCGGGCGCTGCGCTGGCGTAAGTTTGAATGTTTATTTAAGTTTTCCCGGCTGGAAGTGGTCCCCGCAGAGGAGTTCGGCGAGGTTTTTATCTGCCGGAGCTCGAGGACCGGGCGACATCACGCGTGAAAAATTAAAATTTAATGCTGGGTTCCTGCGGGATGCAGCACCACTGAGGAGCAAAGTTCGTTAACATATTGATGCGAGAAGTTTTAATGGGCCGCTCCGGCCCTGAGGCCGCGCCGCACCGGTCATTCCGGTCGGTTCGACATTTTTGATTTACAATAATCAGCCTTGGAGTTACAAAGTCTGATCTGAGCGTTGTGTTGTTGCTGTGATAGTTTTTCGCGTCAATTTACTAACATTAAAAACCGGTCGAATTATCTTGAGGCACGACTATCAAGTGCTTTGATCAAAAGGCGAGGTTCAGGAAACTATCGAAATTCATCAAGTCTGTATACCCAGGGTATCAATATTTCTTCCTCAAAAAAAAGGTAAAGAGATAAAGAGATTTTGATGGGATTCCATTAAATGTTTGTTCACCTTGGTTTCGTTTGATTTCTCCACATTTTTTAAAGAAAATACCCCTAAAACACTGGAAAAGTTTGTAAAGGATTGCTGGCACATCTTTTGACAAACGAAAAAATTATCAACTGTTTTATAATTTTGAGAGACGTAGAAAATTGAATACATGACCTTTTTTTTTAGTTGTCAACAAAACAGAAACAAATATTTTTTTGAGATAATTGGAAAAACGTTCTGTATTAAATTTTCTAATACATCCAATACAGTCAATTCACCGTATAAAAACATTGAGTTTTTTCTTTATTTTTGAAGGAGAAATCCTCAAAATAATTTTGGCCTGCTGAGAATACAGCCTTAACCCTTAACCTTGCATGCATGTAATTGAGAACACATTGTTTCTTAATGTAAAAAGACAACAAACACGCAGATATAAATAAATAATGCGCCTTTTAGGGCCATATAGCGGGCACCTCGCATTTTTAATGAAACAAAACTCCCCGACTACCACAACATCAGACGGTCGGACCGAAACTGCACAGACAATTGTTTCACTCACGTTTCGCCCCTATCCGGGGGCTCATCAGTGCGCAGGCATTCAGCTCAATCATCCGATGCTGTGGCAGTCAGAGATCTCATGGTAATTCGCCCAGGGCAGCCTATGGTGAATTTGTCAATTTGTGTTTAATCGGCCTGCTCCACCGCACACAATGCACAATAATAGTCAGTGGTTGTATTTTCAGCACGCTCTTCAGCAAACGGGAAGGTGCTCAAGTTCTTGCTTTGTTCGTCCGTTTGCCTGTCACAGCTTCTAGTCCTAGACGAAAGACTTCTTCAATTCAACTCTTGACTAGTACCTTATTATAGTTTCGGGATCCGAACCAAGAAAAATCTTAGGAAATAACAATGAACAATCATCACAATGAAAATAGATTTTTTCGCTCGCAAGATTTTTTTATATTTTCAATGCGAAGAAAAGAGATAGAATAGACAAATGTATTTGCTGAGAAGAATGAAAGATTCTAACGTTCAACATGATTTCAATGCGCGCCTCTGTCAAGCGCACGTCTTTGAATATCTCAGTTCTCAATCATCCATTCCAAGCACTGATCCCATTAGGTGGGAAAATGCACAGTTTTTACTTCAAAAAACCTTAACCGCTGTTGTGGTTTTATACCTTTTCGAAATTTCATGAAGATCTGAAATAAAACAAAGCTCTCCGACTACCACAACATCAGACGGTCGAACCGAACAACTGCACAGGCATGTGTTTCACCCTCGGTTTCACCCCTTTAAAGGCTGTGGTATTGATTGCTAGCTATTGGACCATAGATTTTTCTTGGTTGATGGTAATTCGCAATGTCTCTTCAAGAATGTTGTCAAATTAGTAATTACTGAGCCTGTAGACGCTTCCAGCATGCGCTTACAGATCCTTGCCTGCAGCCGATTTATAATCTTCCCATTATTACTCCAGATGTACAGGCTGGCCAGTAAAAGAACGCCTCACAGTGGCCAGTGGGCTGAAATTTAACATTTTTCGGCAAAATTCTGACACTTATGGAATCACCCCAAAATTATTGTGGTGTACGTAGCTTATAGAAAAATAAATATACTCCATTCCTCAAAATCTGTTCTTCTTTTCGGGGAAAATAATGAAAAAAATCGCATAATGTTACATTGGGGTGGGTTTCAGGTTGCAGGGGGTTGAAAATGTTGAAATTGAAATTATTTAAAATTTTGAAACTTCAGATTCGTATAGAATCTCACTTGACAATCCCAGTAATTGAGGGAGGTGGGTTTCAAGGGGTGAGAATGGGGAATAATTGGATAAAATTGGAAAATTTTGGATTCGATTAGAAAGGACCCCGCACGTTTTATGGGTAAATTGGGTTTCAGTGAATTTTGCTGAATTTTGGATATTTTGTAGCCTCTGGTCCACAAATGAAATGCTGTGAAGCATAATCGATTTGTATGACTAGTTTGGCCCCCACAGGGGGCGAAAGGGTGTATCAACGTCATGCTTTCAGAATTATTTTGGAGCATAGCATTGATATTAGAGGAAAACTAAGAGAAAGATCGATTTTGCTTTTGAAGGAACTATCAATCTGTCATAATTTTACTCAATTCACATCAACCCCCTTGGAGGGGCTGGCAGCCCCCTCAAGTTTCTAAGGGCGACATAGGTCGAGTAGCATATCATTTAAAAGGTATTTTAATCCTCTTTTCGGTGATCTACAGTTTTTTCCATTCGAATTATTAGTTCTCGAGAAAATGAGAATTGAAATATTGGGTAGGTATAAATCATGCTAGATGCGGGTAACAGACCTCGTTGAGTTGTTAAATTATTATGAAGTGTAGGTGGTCCAAAGTTTAAGGTTGGTAATTTTTGGCCCTTTACAAAGCTATGAACTTTGGCAGTTGCTATAGGGATTCATCAATGATGCATTACAACAACTGCAGACGTTTGTAACTTTGCGGAGGGTCGAAAAATACCTCCCTTTTCCAAGCCTACTGACGAAATAAAAATTGTTGAAACTGAACTTCTCATGATTTATACCTACCTAATATTTCAATTCTCATTTTCTCGAGAACTAATAATTCGAATGGAAAAAACTGAAAATCACCGAAAAGAGGTTCAAAATACCTTTTAAATGATATGCTACTCGACCTATGTCGCCCTTAGAAACTTGAGGGGGCTGCCAGCCCCTCCAAGGGGGGTGACGTAAATTGAGTAAAATTATGACAGATTGATAGTTCCTTCAAAAGCAAAATCGACCTTTCTCGTAGTTTTCCTCTAATATCAATGCTATGCTCCAAGATAATTCTGAAAGCATGACGTTGATACACCCTTTCGCCCCCTGTGGGGGCCAAACTAGTCATACAAATCGATTATGCTTCACAGCATTCCATTTGTGGACCAGAGGCTACAAAATATCCAAAATTCAGCAAAATTCACTGAAACCCAATTTACCCATAAAACGTGCGGGGTCCTTTGATCTCAAAATTCCAGGAAAAAAAATATAAAAGAATTTCACTGATACACAGGGGTGGATTTCTGGTGTTCAAGATTTTGATTCAACATTTCCAATAAAAAACTTTGAAAATACAGAAGATTGAATCAAACATTCAAGTTTTCTTCTTAGATTTGCCTTCTTGATTTTGTTCAATAATGGATTTTTAACCCTGCACGGCAAAATCAAGAAATGTTGATCAATATGTAGATACTGTGAACTTTGTACTAAGTATGTATACCTATAGATTATTAAATGTTTTTTCCAATTTCTACACCCTGAAACTCACCCCTGCACATCACTGGATTTTTTTTCAATATTGTGGCGATTGGCCTAGTCCAAATTGAAATAGTTACTTAAGCATGAAAGCGTAGCTAAAGCTGGCGAAATTGAGAAGAGTGGGGATGTAAGATGCAGGACTCGAGCAAAGAGTGAGAAAGACGCGGGAGGTTGGCGTTAGAATGCCATAAAGAAACGACCCCTTGTTTAGCGTTCCTGCTATTATTGTTACATTTTTTGTTGATTAAGTTGTTGATGGTTCAATTATTGTGGTATTTAGTGTGGAGCTCTCTTTGAAGTCAAAGGCAAGTAACTCACTGATTTGATACTATTAATTGAGGTGGCAGGTGTCCAGAAATTTATTGGCACAAACTATTGTGGAATCAAAGTCGCACTTCAACTGAATGGTGTACAATCTTTATTATAAATGTTCAGATGTTGTAACCCAATTACAGTCTAATGTCAGATTCAATTCAATTCTACGAAATAAGTTACATGGGTTTTTCCTACTTGTAAAGGTGCTTCAAGTTGGCATTGCCATTCTTCTCTATGCGGCTCACCCTTTCAGATTAACTAAGCATTAGTCAGTGCGTTGAAATCATAAGCTCAGAAGAATTAGAAGTGAGATTTAGACGCGCGAAAAAAGGGTTAAGCATTTCGCGTTCTTCGTTCCAACCTAGAGAGGTGTTCTCTAGTTAGTTGGACGTTGTGAATATCTTCCTCGATATCTATCAAATGGATTGTGGATAGCTCATTTCAACGCCTTTATCATTATTATCATGAGGAAGTTGGTATACATATAAGTCCAGTCAAAATAGGTTTTAACCGGAAATAAATTCGGAAGTTGACAAAATTTGGTGGATCGATGCGGAATTGAACGTGGAATAACATACTGGAATTCCCGAAAATTCCAAGGCTTGGCTTTTTTTCTAGGGCCAATAAAAGAGCGCCATCCTTGGAAATTTTCGGTTTTTTCTGAATAACTTGTAAACTATCAGCTTTAGAACACAAAGACCAGCGAAGCAAATGTAGCCCGTTAAATTCTCAAGAGATGAGTTGAGTACTAAATTTATTACTCTATGGTCAATAGCCTCTGAGATACAGCGTCTGCTAAGACGCAGTGAAAATTACAGAAAATTTATTTCCGGATTTTACGTAACAATTTGCATAATGTCAGTTCAGGGGCTGTAACGTGAACAGCAGATGTGCGGATTTTATTGTGTTTTACATTTTTGGAAAGCCAATTCAACCTTTGGTATCACACTTTTGTCTAGAAGTCGCCAACTCCAAAATGGTACTTTTCCTCGACCTCTGAAATTGATACTTGATTACCCGAAGAATCCCCAAAAATCGATTTTTTTCATAGCATGCCATTTGCCCAATTTTTCAAGTAGAGCAAAATCATCCAGGGAATATATAAAGAATTAAATACCAAAAAAACAACATGTTCCGGAATCTTTCAGTTGGTTGTGATGGTAATGGTTCCAGAGTTTTATGAGTTGAAAGACTAAAACGACCTATTTGGACAAAAAACTGGGTGGTCCGACACTAACTGCTGAATACTGTACGGACCTTGCATTTGAGGTGTAAGATGTCACTTGGCAGACGTGGAAAGTACATAAGTATATTCAATACGTCTGCTAAGTGGCATTTTGCATCATCAAATGCAAGGTCCGTACAGTATTTGGCAGTTAGTGTCCGAACTACCCATCTTTCTTCCAAATAGATCGTTGTAGTCTTTCAATCCATATAACTCAGGAACCATCACTGGGAAAAAAATCCCGTTACATGTTATTTTTTTGGTATTCAATTCTTCATATATTCCCGGGATGGTTTTGCCCTACTTAGAAAATTAGGCAGATGGCATGGTATGAAAAAAATCGATTTTTGGGGATTCTTCAGGACATCAAGTATCGATTTCAAAGGTCGAGGAAAAGTACCATTTTGAAGTTGGCGACTTCTAGACAAAAGTGTGATACCGAATGTTGAATTGGCTTTTCAAACACGCAAAACAGATTGAAATCCGCACATTTGCTGTCCACGTTACAACCCGTGAACTGACACTATGCAAATTGTTACGTAAAATCCGGAAATAATTTTTGAGCAATTTTCACTGCGTTCCGGCAGACGCTGTATCTCAAAGGCTATTGATCAGAAAGTAATGAGTTTAGTACTGATCTCTTTGGAATTCAACGGGCTACATTTGCCTTGCGTGTGTTGGTGTTCTAAAGGTAATAGTTTATAAGTTATTCAGAAAAAATCGAAAACTTTCAAGGATGGTGCTCTTTTATTGGTCCTAAAAAAAAAAATCCAAGCCTTCGAATTTTCGGGAATTTCAGTATGTTATTCTACGTTGAATTCTGCATCGATCCACCAAATTTTGTCAACTTCCGAATTTATTTCCGGTTTGGCCCGATTTTTGCTTAACCCATTAAGACCGAGATTAAAAATTTTGATAAAAATGGGGTTTTTTCACCAAAACATGTCAATACTATTACATATACAAGGAAAATAAGTATTTCCCATGTTTTTTATCAAAAAAAACTGCCCAAATGACATGGCTCCATATGGAGCCACTAGGCGCTACCCGGGTAGTTTCACAATGTTTCTACAAATTTTCACAATGATGCGTGATCCATGCAAAGAATAGATAAAAATGTATCAAATTGTGAAATATATTAGGTAATACATATCATTTCGTGAAAAAATGGTATAACAAATATTTAAAATCCATATTTTCATCATAAATTTTGATAAAATCTTCATATCTGATGTTTGCCTTTGGATTCTTTCCCTGATATACCTCAAAGTTTATTAGATATCAGAATGTGTATTCAGGCTCCAGACTTTGAAACCAAACCGTACTGGCTTGCCACGTATAAATTGTTTGCACCCGTGGCGGCCAAAAGGTCTTATCATAAACTCATCATATGAAAGATTTTGTCTGGCACAAAATGTTCGAAGAACTTTTCTTTCAACATGTCTGCTATCGGTCGCAGTTTCTACATCTTAGCGCGTTCATCCACAAAGTAGTTATTGGCAAAATGTATAAAGCGAAAAATTTGGGAAAACCGGTCTCTTCTCATGGCACTAGATACTGGCTCGTTCTCCATATCTTTTGCGTTCTCCCAATAATTTCTTTTGGACGGCAAAATGTTATATCCATTTAGAATCAGTATGGCAAAGAAAGTCTTCAGTTCTTGAACGGTTACTGGCGGATCTGGAAATTTTTTGAATTGTGCGTAATTTGCCGTTTCATTCCTTATTTTTTCAAATAAATCATTCGAAACAAAATGATTGAAAATAATAATATTTCTACGCAGGTCGAATTTTTGTATTGTGAGTAATCTGGGCTTGGAAAATGTACAACTGGAAGCTCCAAATCTGCTGAATCCAAAAATGAATAATTTCGGGATTTGATAATCACTACTAATTGTCTTCTAATATTTTCAGGCTCTTCAGCGACTTCTGCAGGTAACTGATCTTCCTCAGTACCTCAGTTATATCTTGATACCTCCTATACGCACATTATCCGATCCGTCAGAACAATTTCGGCATTTGCAGCAAGCTGTTTCCCGCTCAAATTATTAACAAGTTCAGGTCCTTCTTCATCTGCTAACTCCTCGTCCGTCAAAACATGACTTTCTGGAGGCTCTATGAATACATCCAACACTTTTCTATTATGATCATCATCGTCGTGCGCACGATCAATGGCTTCCTGAAGAGTTATTCCACTAAATTATAATTTATTAGGTTTAGAACTCGGCAACACAAGTTATACCGATAACAGCCTAGTGGCTCCATATGGGCTCAGCTATGTTTATGGTCAAAAAACAAAAACATGAAAAGCACTTTGCATCCACAAAACATTTCATAGGCTTGAATGATGATATAAGAATGCAAAATATTATTTATAGAACAACTGTGACATGAATAACATCAATAATAATATTTATATCAAAGTGAAGTTAATCGTTTCCCGACGAGAAATTCAACACATATTTTCAGAGCGCTAGCAAGGAAAAAGTAACATCGATCAAGGTATTTTTTTTTGCGAGTGTATATCATCATTATCCATTCTAAACGGTGCAGGTACACTTTTTTTGAAAAATAAAGGTTTTTACCAAAATATCAGTCATGATTTCTATCAAGAAATGATGGCTCCATATGGGCTCGTTAGGCTTTAATGGGTTAATTTGACTGGATTTGAATATTTATTCATGGTACCAAAATTCAATGAGCGTGATTATGGAGGATAGGGGGTAGTAGATTGTTCGCCAATTCACATCACATAGCCAACAGAACTTACGTACGCTAAGTACCTCTTGTACTTCATGATAATCATGGTTTGCTGTACGTACAGCTTTGGCATAGTGAATACCTGTATGAAAGCAAATTTCCTCTCAAGTGATCAAAACTTCCTACTCGCACCTCAGGAATCCTCTGGGCACATTCCCATTGAAACGGAACGCTATCCTAGCTACCAAAACTTTTTATTTTCATTTTCCTCAACTCGTCTTCAATAAGAACCATCATACGAAGCGTCTGTTCGGCAATTTGCCGGAGCAAAAATGCCCGTGAAACTCCACAGAACGAGCGCTTAGACCCGGAAAAATGACACCCCGAACCGCACCGCCAACGCCACCATAAATTCCGCGATCCTCGCGTGCGAAACACGTTGTCTTTTTTGAGTCGGGGCAAATCCGACATTTCGGGCCCGCGTGTAATAATAAACATCCATACACTTATCCTGGATTCCTGGCTAGGCGCGGTCTGGGTCTGGTCCCGTTTTTCCCGCCATATACGCTCTCCGGTGAGATATTTCAATCTGTCAGGTCCTACTTTACAACTCGTCCTTTCAGGATTTGTAAGCTGCCACTGGGGAGATGTAATGGTGTTTCGCTGTACCTACCGCATATATTCATCGTTTCCGGGCACATACACATTCGCATTTATTGTGCAAATATACGTATATAGGGTCGTTTCGGAGCTTGTTTTTCTCTAACTTAACAATTTCCACTTTCCTACTGTTTCGGGTACATAAATGCGACAAAACACAAATATTAGGTGTGTGTCTGTGTGTATGTGTATCCAGACAACATAAGGGTGTACACAAGAACCTACTCTGTTACGGCCCTGGGGGACGTTTCGTCCAATTAAACGACCGCACAGAAAAAGAAAACAAGTAAAGAAAGACGTTCAGGTCTGGCTCCGAATAGAAATCAGTCTCGCAGGCGCAATTTTTGAACAAAATTAAGCTGAGTTTTTATTTTCTGAGTACCTAATATTTCCGTCTAATCCAGTGAAAAGATAAACTGTGAGATATTGGGATACACAACGTTCCCTGTTTCCCTCCCTTGCAGACATAGTGTATACAAAAATCTGTCGTTTGGAGATTATTTCCGACTCCTTGTCTTTTAGCCGACAGAATTTATAAAGAGCAGTTGAAATTGTCCGTTGTTATTAAATATCAAATTCTGGTTCGCACTTTATGATATGTTATCGTAGCAAAAGAACCACAATTGATAATAATTCTTTTATTTTCATAAGTTTTTGTTACCAATTTGAGTTTGACCAATTTCCTAATATACCAATAATTAACACCGGGAAATCGGCATCGGAAAACTCAGTATCGGAACATTCTCGGGAACATCGGTATACATAATGGAAGAAACCTCTACAAAAACCTGCAGGTACTAAGATTGACAAATACCTATGCCAAAAATGAAAAGCTGAAAAGCAAAGCGAAAAACGAAACCGATTATTAAAGAATGAATTTGAATTGGAATTTAATCGGTTATCAGGTGATGCCTCTGGTGCAACATTTCAACTTTACGCACGTATAAGTACTTAACATAGGTAACGTATGGTCCGAAAGTTTTGGGAAATAGTTTTAAGCTAATAACTTTTTCTGAATAGTCTTTATTTTCGTACTTGATAGTGCATAAATTAACATCATATATAACACTAACAAATTCATATTCAACATATTGAAAATGGACCATTATCTTCGATGGATCTCAATTATCTTCTGCCATGTTCCATGATTTTCTGTATCAATTTGTCAAATTCGAAAATCTCTAATATTATTGAAAAATGTGACGCCGTAATTGGTCTTCATTCGCAGATTCCCATCCCTTGTCGTATACTATCCTGCTCAATACTTACCAAAAATCTTATATTGGTCGAGCTTGCGGTATTGGGAGGCAGGAGCTCTGAGAAATTAATCCTGCTGTTGTCCAGAGAATGATCGAACATGGCAGAAGAAAACCGAGAGCCATCAAAGATAATGGCCCATCTTCAATATGTTGAATACGAATTTGAAATTGTTGAAGATGACGCTAGTTTTTGCAATAATGAGTTACGAAATTGAAACTATCAATAAAAAGTTATTAGCTTTTAAAAAAATTCCCAAAACTTTCGGACCATACGTTATACCGTTAGGTTTCAAGGTCTTGGCATTACTGTCTACTCATCGTCGATTATTCGTCACTGTGAGATTATCCAGTGTCTGTTAGACTGAAGAAGGTATATCAATGATTGTATGACAATCAGCAATTACTAAACACCGAGCTAAATATCTATCTCGAAATCTGCATACCTAATAGTGATAATTATTACTAATCAAGTGGGAAGGGAAAATGTAAATAATAGCTATTGAATTGGACATTACAAAAAGCGCACTATTTTTTGGGCTGTTCTTCGTAAAATGCCAGTATCGCAATTTTGACTTCATATATGGATGAAGCGACTGCGAATTTATGGGAAATGATATAAAACATGACAATACAACATTGCTTTCCATGGAGAAAAATATGAAAATTGAACCAATCATGTCAATATTCACAATAGAGTGGTATGCTTCCTTCAAGATAGATGAGCAATAATCAACGGTGAGTTGGTGGGAAGTTCTTGCACCCAAAACTTTGGGGGGCTCCTGCAGTCCCCTTGAGGGATGATTTTTTGGTGCTCCGGATGGATCGACATTTTAAGAACCCTGAAGAGCAATCCTGCCAAAGGAAATTGCTTCTTCATCAAATGCCGTATTCTTCCAAATATTAGAGAGTATACCGCGGCCACTAATAACGTCCGTGTATGACACTATTGACACTAGACATTTATGCAATTTTCAAGCCTCGCCGTACGAAGCATAGTGGAGATTAACAATGGTGACAGATCCGTGGCACAAAATTGAAAAATCTAACACTGAATGATTTAAAATTTTAGTTCAGTATGAGCTAATGCACCAATGAACCATAGACCTAAGAAAATGAGTGTTTTCCGAATCCGATACAATGTAACATTAGCATTTTCGTTGAAGTATGGTATGTACCGATAATAGCTAAGTATAGCATTTTTGCCATTTTTGTTCCTAATTAGCATTATTGGCTTATTAGCAGCATTAGGAACAAGAATGTAATAGATAGGAAGGAAGGTACTCAACTACTCAACCTTCCAGTATAGTAGTGTGAATTTCTAAAACGTCAGTCGCGCCGGTCTTACAGACCGTAGGTACATAGTGTAGGGGTGTAGGCACAGACTGTAGGTATATCAGGCTAGAAATGTGTGTGAAGAAAATACTTTTCCGGAAATTTCATTCTAGTACGAATAATAAAGAGCGATTCATAAAGTGTCCACATGAGAAGACGCTGTATTTTTGACAAACTATGGAGTCCAGCATTTATCGTGATTCGTTACAACCAGCATTCGCGATTGCTTGTCCAAAATTATCGCGGAAATCCAAGCACTTGTGATATCACTGTTGAATATTATTGTTACCAAAACTTGTGAGGCCTAATATTATAATGTCCGATTGACCTCCACTTGAATTTCAACCGGAAGTTGACGGATGTCTGAGCCAATGACAGCGCTAGCGCTCAAATTTGCTCTCACTGGGATGAATGTAACTCGGAATGTAACCTATTTTCAAGGGAGAAATAATTATTTGACTACCAACAGGGTGTTCCATTTTTTTCTCAATATTTTAGGAGATGGTAGAGCATCGAAAAATAAGTACTTTTGACGAAAAAAAAAAACGAAAAATGGAAAATTATTTTTTTACAAATGTGACAAAAGCGAGGACAAAAGTCAATGTGACCAGGTTGTAGGTATGCATCAACTTACTTTGTGTATTGTGTACACTGTGCACTTTGTGAATTTGGTCAAAATCCAAATCCAGTAATTGAATTTGAAATTATAACACAAAAACCATTTGACCATCAATTTTGAAATCCTCTATCTCCGTAATAATGCGTTTCTGCGAGCGTTTCCGATATTTTTATTCTTAAAAAAAGGCTACTTACTTTTTAACGCTCTACCATCTCTTGAAATATTCACACAAAAAGTATAACACCCTGTATATTAGACGTATTAGAACTGAATAAAGAGACCGGCCGGTAGCTCAGAAGCTTAACGCAGCACAACACCAACCTTGAGGTCCTAAGATCAAATCCGGCCGGCGGCAACACATTTTCTGAACAAAAATTTACTGACGTAGAAATGTATATCTTTGTACTGATTGATAAACCGAGCTAATAAAATGTTACAAACTCCTATAACCAGAAGGAGGTTAAGAAGGAGGAAACAATTAAAAAAAAACTAAATAAAGAATTTCCCAGTCACTCTTGGAAAATGTCAATCAATTATACAAGGTCAATTATGAATCCAAATACATAGTAGCTACAAAATCTGATTATTTTTTCATGTTTTTCTGCGTTTAGTATATGAACTGGTTGATAGGCTATTTCGTTTGGGACGTTTGGGCAGGTGCGGTGCGCATACGTGAGGAAGCCAAATTGAAAAAAATAATACACCTGTCAGTTTAAATGGCAAGCCTGCATACTCTGTCTAGCCCCCTGACCATAGATAACCCCTGACTAGCTACTGGTTTCTGGCTGTCGCTGTCAACTGCTATCAGTGTCAAGGACTCATTGCGCATTCAAAGTTCTTCAAGGAGGTGCTTGGGTGTCTCGGCTGTTTTCTCGCTATTTTCAAATCGAGTTTAAAATACTTTTATTGTTTTACTTATTGATATTGTCGCTGTCATGGTTAGAAACGACAAAAGTCATGTCACAATTGACAGTTGGCAGCGACCTAGTGTCACCTAGTGTTCGTTTCGTTGACCTTAATGGACCTATTTCTTTTTCACGCCCCTTTTGCCTCCTATCGCCGCTCATTGGCTAGATTTGCCTCACAATCTCCCGGAGCAACTCTGTCAGTGCCACTGACTTTCTCCTTGTCATTACCCCCGACAACGATATGTTACAATTTGTCATCAGTTGTCAGTAGAACAGAACCAAAAGTCTTGCCACGCTGCAACCTGCAACCTACAGACTCGACAACGCTTCACTTCTTTACAAGAGTGTAGTGCAAGCATCAAATGAAGGGGAACCAGCGTGATAAGGGGTTGAAGTATAGTGTGAAAGAATATTTTGAAGACGTACTAGTGAATAACCTGGAGGTAAAAGCGGAGTGCTACAGGAGCCAGAAAAAGTAACAAGCTTCTCAAGAAAATGTCCGGAACAGCATTTGTTTTCAGCGTCATCTTTGTACCTATCACTGGATGAATAGAAATCTTCCACTCTGAAGTGCCGTGAGCACACCAAAACTGAAGCAAAATATTGAGGTTTTGTTGTGAAGTTGTAGTGGGTAATCGCCAGATAGGAAGGTGAGATAGCATTCCCAGCACTTTGAACGGTAATTTGGGTGACCCCGCTTTTGGCTTTGTGCAACTTGTAAAACAGCTGAAGTTGTTTCGTTCGCCTTCAAATTCTTCCTGGTGCCGGTGTCTTCCAGTAGCGGCCATCCATTTATTTCGCTTATTTTCGTCGGCAGGAAAACCGTAGAACGAAACATTTGAGGGAAATATTCCCTTGGACTTGTGCGGACAACTTTTCACACAATATACGAGCATTTTTCGAATTATTCGATCAGTGTAGTGACACGACACAGGTTGCAGTCAAAAGTGACAGTGACAATTTTAATTCATTGTGACAGTATCGCCTTCCTCGAATTTCGCGCCTAATAATTGAAGGCCTTTAATTGGCCAGGGGTGTGGCTTAAAATTGTTCATCCTTGTCTGAACGTCTCTGTTCCCCATAAGAAATAGGTCTATTACAGTAAAACATTTCCTTCAATTATAAAAGTGAGATCTAATATTCAACCAAGTTATTTGTAGAATTTTGGATGAATTAAAATAGTTTCTAGTGCTAGTTTTCAAAAACAGATAAGTTTGACAGGTGTTCTCATTTTATGTATCGCCCGCCAGCCCGCCACTGTACCTATTGTGAATAAATCTTGGAAAAAAAAATTAAAAAAAAACTGTTCCCAAATTTAGTTTGCTGTTACATAGTAGCAAAATTTCATGACCAATTAGCAGAAATGCCAGTTATATTTTTTGTAGAGATCCATGTCCTTATAATTGACCTTTCCAATTTTAGGAGATAGAAAGTACATGGTTTTTCGAGGTCACCTTTGACGTTTTGACGTTTATGACGTTTGGACGTTTCGTTTCTGACTTTTGCGGGAATTTTGAATCGGTTAGCTATACTGTTCCCATTATCATGTGGGGAAAGTCACTAGAGCCCATAAGGGAGTTTTTAATGGACGAAGTAGTAAGATGCACGTGTCTGATGCAGCGTGATCCCTGGTGGTGCTGGTGCAGCCACACTTCCATCAAGTTTGGGTCTTTCCTGAACCGGTGCATGGTGATGCCGGGTGTATTCGTCTTATTCTCGCACTCGCATAGAGCGACACAACACCCTTGAACCATTTCTGTAAGTCTTCTCAGTTTTCCACTACATATAACACACTTATTGGTAAGAACGAGGGTAAGAACAAGTGAAATCATGAATTCCGTGCTGAAATCAAATAAATACACGACAGAGCGCTTGTCAGATTCGAAAAATTTCCCATTGTCAGAAACGAAATGTCATATCTCAAGAAACATAGGGCGCTTCCCAATAACTGCGACAAGACGGATACACAATGTCAAAGTGCACTTTGCCAGCTCAATTCTAAACTCAGCCTCGCCAATGTTTCGATTGTGTCGACATGTGGTGCTATTACTGCTATTGGAACGCTAGCTGTGTCGAATTGTGTCCATATGTGTCCAATTGTGTCCTTATACGCCTTATTGGGAAGCGCCCAATGACCTCGATTAACCGTATCTTATACGCATGACGTCACAGTAAAGAGAGACAACGGAAAATTGGAGACCTCAATTGGAGTGTATAATATAAAAAGGGGTTGTTTGTCTCCTCCAACAGTAAAACACAGTAAATCTTCTTTTACTGCAGTTTCGGCTATTTATTCAATGCGAAGCCATTATCAAAATGAGTGTAAAAATATAAATTTATTATATATTTATAATTTATATTTTCACACTCATTACTTGTGAAATACTTGTGAAATACTTGAAATACTTGAAGTATGAAGTAAGGTTAGAAGTAAGGTTAGGAGTAAGGTTAGGAGTAAGGTGTACATGATTTTGTCTAGCGATCGACCCCTCGTAAAAGGGGGTTGTTTGTCTTCTCCAACAGTAAAACACAGTAAATCTTGTTCCGAGGGGTTGACCACCTGAGAAAAATGTGTACACCAAAATCGCCAATTGCCCGAAAATGGTCAGAAAATTGCCACAATTGCCAGAAAATTGCCACACAATTGCTAGAAAATTGCCACAATTGCCAGAAACTCGCTCACGGCTGTACACCAAAATTACCAAGTGGTCAACTCCCTCGTCTTCTTCTTCTTACTGCAGTTTCGGCTATTTATTCAATGCGAAGTCATTATCAAAAATGAGTGTAAAAATATAAATTTATCCCTTTTATGAAATGCCAGTTATTCTACTCATTTTCAATTACGATAATCGCACTTCACATCAAGACTAATACATATAGCACGAGATATAGCATTTGGAGGATATCAGATACATTCGAAACTCATTATTGTAATGAAATTTGGGGTCATCATTCGGAATATACACTTTTCCACTTCGTATCTTTGTCGTTCTGGCCATAATTTTGAAAAAATAGACCCAAAACAACAAATTTTTTTGAACATTTTCGGAAAAGGACGTTTTCACGTTTTCTATGAAAAAGTGGTTCAGGTAAATTTGGCTGAATTTTTTGTATGTTGTAGATCTTGATTCAAGAAACATATTCCTGAAAAATTGGACCCCTCCATGAATAGTTTTTCCCCTACACCCGAGAATCGAATCGAGACTTGCAACAGCATTATTAGAGAAGCTCTCCACGGTTCTGTGTGCTGTCCATCATATAGCTTGTGTCAAAAAAAAAATGGCTGGACTATCTTTTTTCAAATAAACATAAATCCTGATTTTGGTCATTGGTTGATTCAATGAGATTCCAAAAATAGATCGATATTGGAAGTTATGCTCAATTTTTCAAATCTGAATTTTCAGTTCTAAAGGGTCTTTCAATAAGAGTGATAAAACTTTGATAAGATTTTACTGTCATTTTTTGTCATAAATACTCAGTATATCTTACAAACTCATCTCAAACTCACTCATTTCAATTGACCAGCGAGATCTTGCGATATTACGTCCCTGGACTTTTTTCTGTGGGGGTATGTGAAGTCCCTGGTATACAAGAACAGGTCTAGAACCATTGAAGCCCTGGGGGACAATATTGTGCGTGTTATTACTGAAATATAGCCCGATATCTGCCGGAAAGTTATTACAAATTGGACTTCCCGTCTGCACGCGCACGCCGTTAGACAAAGTCGAGGAGGCCATTTACTAAATGTTATTTTCCACACATAATGTTAAAAACTGTTCTTTCACATAGAGTCAATTAGATATCGTTAACCCCGACATAATTTGTTCAATTCCAATTCGAAGTTCTATGACTCTTATTGAAAGACCCTATATATAAATTTAAAGTTTCGGAATTTCTTCCTTTTTCTAGATTTTGACCACTGTCCTCAGTAGGTAACCGTCTGGTTTTTTTTTTTAAATTACTTATCCACGAGCTTCTCCATTACCCTTTTCCTGGAATGCTAATTCCTTCACTGGATTTTGACCCCCGCCCCCTCGATAATTACTCCAATTCACAACTTATATTTTTTATTCTTCAACCCTATCTTCAACTTAATTTGAGCCAGTTTCATGAATTTTAGAATGTTCAAGACAAATTCTTATTTGGACTAGGAGGACATGGCTGTAGGCATAAATTATGGTGGGTGGGAAAAGGGATGGTCGAGAAATTTTTATTATCATTTTGTCATTCACCCAGATCAATTTCTAGATGAACTGTGAGGTCCAGAATTTCATTGTTGTCTTGATTTCGACCCTCTACTTCCTCAATAACACTAGAACTCATTGGTTTAGATTTTTTTGAAATCATTTCCCAATAATGGGAGCGCAAGTTTCGGAATGTTACTCCGTTCCTTATAGATTTTTGACCCCCAGCCCCCTTTAGAATAACCCCCAATTAATTGATTTAGATTTTCCAAAATTATTTCTCGATTATTATTCTGCTCAGATTTTATAAGAATGAAAAAATTCGAAATTTTCATTTATTTTCTCAATTTCGACCCCCAACCCCCTTGATAACTACCCCAATTCACAACTTGGATTTTTTTAATTATTTTTCCCATGATCACGAGTTCGATTTGAACCCGTTTCATGAATTTCACAAAAAATGGGACCATTCCTAATTTTGGCCTTATTAGGGGTGTAGGAGAAAAACTGTTCATATGAGGGGTCGAGGGAGGGGTCCAATTTTTCAGGAATATATTTCTTGAATCAAGATCTACGACAAATAAAAAAATTTGCCAAATTCACCGAAACCACTTTTTCACAGAAAACGTGCAGGTCAAAAAATTGTGATTTTTTCATCAAAATGAAGGGCCATTAAAATCTCCAAAATATGACATCTGAATCACCTATGTGCGACTTACAGTTCTTGAGCGATATCCTTTCAAAGTCAATTTGCCCTGAGAGTTCACCCTGTAGTTGCATAACAACCATTACCATGATTGATTTTTTTTATATTAATGGTCTGCGGTTGACAACCGATTAATATTTATGGTTAATTTGACTGCAACGTGGAGCTGAGATCAACTTAACATGCTGATTGGATGCCAGAAGTTGATGCTTCACTGCTTCAAGGAGTTCTAGAAGCCATAACCCAAAAACCGGAAGTATGTTATGTAGTTATGTAGCACGTAGACGAGTAAGGTGTCAAATTGTAGACAATTGAATGAGCTTCCATTTGCATATAAACGCTCCCACCTGAAATTGACTGAAATGAAGATATTGGAAAAAAACTCGTTTTTTGGGTGCCATCTTTTTAATATGGCGGCCAAAATGGCAAAGATACGAAGTGGAAAAGTGAAAATTCGGAAAGGGCACCTCAAGATCTATAAAACTGTCAAGTTTCAAAAATATCGGATAACGTTCAAAAAACGCCGGAATTTAGCATAGGTACCTTATAAAGACAATTTTGACAGTTTCCCGAAAAGACGTTTGTACATTCAGATATGAAATAAGAAGAGATTTCTTTTGTCTACAAAATGACGTTCCAGATGTTAAAATCCGTTGAAAAACAAAGTAGCTACAGTCAGGATCACAGGATCATATTACCAGATGAAGCTCATTTTGGGGCCTCCACCATATTTGCCTGCAGCAGATGCCAATATTCCACCATGGTTTTTTATGGTCATGGTCCTTAATCGCCCAGGAATCGATCAAGACATAACTCTATATATCTTCACGAAGTTACACACGATCAAGCCTTTTTTGACCCTATGCCCCCGTATAGATAGATACCGAGATTCCCTCTTGCTCCCATCCAAGGTCCCCGAAAATTTGAAACGTTTCTACAGAGAGAGACAACCTATTTATAGTAATTATAGTATAATTTAAACAATAGCCAAGTCCCTAGTCATTCCCAGACGTCGACCCCCGCAGTGGAGGTGAACCGTTTTCTGTGTCCCCGTTCTCCCAGAGAATTTCGGCCAGTACAGCCATCGGCCACATGGACGTCTACGTCAGCACGCTTGGCGCCGGCCGGCCCATGCATCCGGAAACTCGCTTCCGAACCCGGCGCCGAGCCGCCAAGCAACAAAAGCCAGCGCGCTCCTGTCACCGGCACAAATCCCTTGTCCTCTCTCTGGCACACGATAAAATCCAGCTAATTTCCCAAAGCGTGTCGTCCTCGCATCAAGTCCCCGAGTCCCCCATGGCCCCGGCCTCTTGCAATCTCGCTTTCCAACAACAACGATCAAACTTTTCCCCAACTTTCTCTCAACAACTCTTATAAACATACGCATATGCCGGCGGATGAGGGCTCTGCCTCTGACGTGTTGTTTGTTGTTTACCTGGAGTCGAACTTGGTGCCGTCGGTGAGGGTGCCCGTGTAGTGCATCGTCAGCATGTCCCCGTTCTTGGACTTGACCTCGCAGCCCTCCGGCACGCTGACCATCTCGATCTTGAGGTCCTTGGCCGGCGCTCCGGCACCGGCCGCCGGCTTCGTCTTTTCCTTGTCGGCCGCGCTGGCCAAGGCCGCGAGCGCGAGCAGCAACACAAAACTACACTTGAACATCATCGTGGTAGAAGTTGCAAAGTTCGAAAAATTTATCACGCGAATTTTATACGATTTCTCAGCTGTTTCGACCAGGCCGTCCTCGACACTCACCGGTTCGGCAATGACTGAAACTGAATGGAAGTCTGCCGCCGCGAAGAAGTTGCCACGAGACTGGTGTTGTGCCACGATGCAGCCGCCAGCCACGCAGCGGGTACGTCCGTCCTTGTCTCGCGCGTTCAAAACGGACGAGACGCGAAATTGGAAAGCCACAGGTCCGGACCTCATTGGAGGAGGGCCGCACGTGATGCTCCATGTGTGACCTACATCGACCGCGATTTTCAAATGTGGTACTACGGAACGTCCAGATGAAAACGAGATGACGATGACGGTCGGAAGCGAAAAGTGCATGGAAAAGCATTCAGATTTTTTCTGTATGAATTACAGTGCAAGGAATGCAATCATCATTGATGGAAGTTGGTGTCGCCTCCGACCTCCGACCCACACAGCTCAGTTTATCAACTCTAAGCTAATCACAATCTCATCTCTCACCCTCACCTGATTGATGGGGATCGAAAAATAAATTTCGAAAATATCTTGCTTTTTAGAGATTCCTGTATGCTGAAACGTCGAGATCTGTTGGAAGAAAACAAATTTCACGTGTCGGTCTGTTTGTGTGTGTGTATTTGTGTTATTTTTTCGTTCTTTGATTTATTTCTACACCGTCAACCGATTTCGCCCAAATTTTGTTCGCACGTAGGGGTAGGGTCAAATGAGTTATTATTTTTCAATTTAATTCAGTTTCATCTTTATGGTTTTATTCCACAAGAAAAATACAACAGCATAATCAAAGCTGGAGGTAAAAATAAATATAAAAAATCGGTTGTGTCACCCCAAAACTTTTCCGACTAGTATCCAGGAACCTGTAATGTAAATTTTTGTTCGAAATGTCCCTTCGGGTGGGAAGTTGGGATTAGAGAAAAAGATTGAAAATAATTTGCAGGAAATTGAAAATTTTGTCGGGACCTCAGATCTTATTCCAAATCATCTAATTGTGGAAATCGTCAATTAAGTCTTTACTTTATGCCCATAGTTCAAGCCGAAAACCCAGGCTGGTTTTACATTTTCAACTGGAAAATTCCCGGACAATTGGAAAAAAAAGTTGGAAAATGTTCAAGAACCAGGTTTAAAAAGTTGGAGAATATGCAGTTTTTCCAGAGAGGAAAACTCAAAAACCGTGGGTCCGATTTCAGAAGTTCTCCCTCCAAAAAATAACTCAATCTTCTCTCCAACTTTCATTTTCAGCATGTCTGCACCTAAAAATGAATATTTCGTGGATTCACCACATGTCGAAGTTTGCACTAATTTTTTTTCAAATTCACGGAATGTGCAAATTTCATTTTTTTCAAATTACCGTCGAAAACCCAGAACCGTATAGGTTTTGAACATAGGCCTACACCACGCCCAATCCAATCTACTTTCGATATCATTTGAAATTTTCCAAAAAAAAGTAGATCCCCGAGCGGGAATGAATTTTTGGGTGGAGTTCTGCTACAAAAGCGGGTCGCTCTGGACAAAACACGGGCGAGAGGGCAATAGCCAGGAGAAATTTCAAAAATTCATAACGCCTGACTGGCTAATGGTGAAAAATTACAACTGCTGCCTCAATTTGACTTTGTTGTTGTGTTGCTTCCTGCCAAATTTGGTTCCAATCCATGGGGTAGATTTTGAATTATTGAATGGTAAAGTTTTGAACTTCAACAATTTTTATTATTTGACAGATGACAGATAGGGCAATACTTCAAACTGTTCTGAACACAGTTTTTCAGCGGCTTTCGAATGACATATTGCACGTCAAGTTCCGTAAGATATAGTTTCTGACATTTGTTGACAGTGACATTTCCGTTCAACAGATGACAGCCAAAAACTAATGGGCTACATAGTACATCTGACCGACTGATATGAAAAGGTTAGATAACGAGGCACATCTTTGAATATGATCGTTCGATTAACAGTGTGGTGAACATCTAATTTTTCTCTTTTCTTGAGCTTTTGCTCAATCACGGCGAGGCAGGGCGGGCCAAAAAGTCTGCTGGCCCCCCTCCATATTCTCAACTTTCACTCCTTAGGGGCCCCATCTCCCAATTCCGCTCCCCAATTGGGCTCTGGCCTGTTGGTCGTTTTAATCACTAATAATAATAATAATAATAATAATTCCGCCCAAGGCCCCCAATTCCCTCAGTCCACCACTGGATGAACCTGCGCCCTAAGGACCTCAGGTAAACGACAATGGCTATAAAATGAACTGCCAGAAGATGAGGCTAACGGACATCGCAAACCGAATCGAAATATTTGGCGGAAATCAAAAGCTACATCGTTTTCAAAACAGGTCAAGTTTTCAGAAAAAATTGGAACCGGGATCATTCTGCATAAGCACTTAGCCGGAGAAACGCTGCCCCTAAATTTGGCTGCCCTTGTGTTTTGCACAATAGGCACCATGGGTAGGAACGCCCCTGCGGTTTGAAGGACGACGTGACCCTGCCTTTTTTGCCTTTTTCACCAAAATCAAAACAAACTTTTTGTTGAACTGACTGATAATGATAAAATTTGGTCACTGACGATACGAAATTTTTTTTATTCGTTTATTCAACGTCGGCCTATTTTCGCAACGAGGCCCAACACCGACGCCGGTGAATGCTCTCCTCCACTATACCAGAAACATGGGCGCCCGGAGGGGGGGGCAAGGGGGGGCACTTGCCCCCCCCTGGCTCCGGAGCAGCTGAATAAATTCTTCCTTACAAAAAATTTTTTTTTTCGAGAAAGAAAAAAAAATTCATTTTCGAAAGAAAAATCTTTGAGAAGGTAATTTACATTTTCTTGAATTGTTAGAGCAATTTGAAATTTCATTAGGCTTCTAACTAAATTAGATAGCTACCCGTAAAGTCATAAAATAGGTAGATAGGTAGGTAGGTAGGTAACGATCTGCAATTTGGGCATTCCAGCTACCAGCTCCACTGCCCAATATAGGGTGAAATGATTATGTTATTTTTTCCGTTTGGTATAAACACTGTAAAGAGCTTTGGATTAAAAGCAGTTTATTATCAAAACATTTCTAAGAACTAATAAGCCACTAAAAAGCTGCAGACTGGTGGGGGCAGAGGGCTGCCGCTGTGCCTACCCTCTGCCTCTGCCTTAAATTTTCTAAACCTCTGGTTTAAAAGACTAGGGGTTTTTTCAAGATAATGAACGAGTGTAACTATTGACCTGGCTATTTTGAAGTAAATTTTTATACATTTTGTACAAAATTACAAATTTTAATAAATTTCTCTAAAGTTAAGTTCAATTTTCAAATATATTTCCTTATTTTTCGCACAATAATTATTATCACCATTATTATTATTATTCGAAAAAATTTTCGCCTGCGGCGCTAATCTAAAGGACTTCGCAAATTAGGCCAGGTAGGTATGTCTAACTAAAGCTTTTTGCCCCCCCCTGACAAAAATCCTGCGGGCGCCCATGACCAGAAATTTTGCCGAACCCCTGTGAGCGCCAACACATGGTAGGGATATTTAACGGCCATCAACATCGCAAGGGATCGGCACCATCGCTCGTATTTTACGTGCAATGCGACACATTTAGCATTTAGCCAGCATTCCATATCTCAAACACCTCATCGATAAGTTTGATTTAGTCATGATTGTCACGTAAGTTGAAGGAAATCAAGAAAATCTAACCTGATAATGTTTCTTGGGTGAAAAGGTCATTGCTGAAATGCAGGACCTATTTTGTTTACAACAAAGCGATCGTGTGTTTTCAATAAAGTAGTTACCTGTTTTTATTTGAATTATTCCACGAAGGACGTAGTTTGAAGGTGGCGATGGGAAAAATAACGTTGAAGATCTTAGTTTTGAATCTAGTAAGCTTTGTCGATGATCCCACTTCGCGCTTTATTTTGAACATAATTATTTGTCGGAATATCAAGTTGCGACTCGCTATCTCCAGGAGCAACGGATTTTTGAAAGAAGAAAAAAAAAAAAAAAAAAAAAAAAAAAAAAAAAAAAAAAAGTTGAGAGATTCCTCGTCCTCCAGCGTATTTAGGAAACGCCTAAAGATATTTCAAAACTGTTTGCAGCATCTTCATGAGCATGAAATCATCAGTCATCAACTTCGTCGGTTGGGTTATAGTATTGTCACGTTATTCGGGTTCGCCTATCTCGAAATTAAACGCGTAACCAAACTGCACTTCATAAGCTACTACCGATACAACTAGATAACGCAATGAATTATTAATCGCTTAGAAATTCACAATGTCGCTTGAGATGTTAACTTCACGATCGCTTGATTCAAACTCTCCCGATGCCAGGTCGAGTTCCTCTCTTATAATGGCATCGAAGGTACTAGATGCTTCCTGATGGTGTTTCCAGCACACGAGGATTTTTCTGGTATCTGCGTCGAGAATATACGCGTACCTTCTACAGCTCCTCCGCCAGAGGTCTCGACGTGTCGTGACCTACCGCTGAAGTCTCTCGATGCATCCCGAATCCCGATTTCTCTAGAAAGAGCCGGGATGGTCGCGAGCTTCGTAACAGTATTTACGATTTCTTAGCATTTTTTTTTACTTTACCCTGTGGAAAGGGTCTGTACAATTTGCGCCAATGTCCCCACTTCCAGATTGGTCGAGGATCCTGCAAAGTTTCAAGTAGTCGTAGTCGAAGGCGCATCTTTTCACAACTTTAAAAATCGATGAAAAGCTACTTGATTCACATTCCCGTTCAAGGTTCAACAGAACAGTAATAACAGGATCAATGGCGAGCCGCATTGCAATATGCATTCTACTCGAGATCCTACTCAAATGTTTCAATATTAAGTGTGCTTGAGTTTGGCTGGTACTGACAGACGGATGAAACGTTTATTAAATTCCAGACAATCGATCGATGCCCAGGTAGGTACCTACCTCTGTGCAGTTCGGAGCTCTCAGGTGCACATATTGCACTATCCAGCCCCTATTATTGGCTTCGGCAGCGGAGCCCTCACTTGAGACGAAAATTACGATAATTAGCCGCTCCATAAATTATGCAAATTCAGATAAAAATGAAAACTTCAAAAGTGAAATCACTAGTATCTCCGAATTGAATTGAAAAAACAAGTAGGCTGCAACACTACTTGAACAAAGCCATAAAAATGGCACCTAGGAATATTTTGGCGGAAGCAGAAAACGTAACCAAATAATTCATTGGAGAAAAGTTGCTGTTGTTTCTGTCACAGACTACCTATTAATTATTATAAGACAGCTAAGTAGATATGAGGATTTTTTTTTTCGTGCATATTGATGCCATCATAAATTTTGTTATATTCATCACGGATGCTGCACACAAAGTCAATAAAAAAGTGAAGTGATGATAATTATTGCTTGGGTTTTTTCGCTAAGCAGTATGGATTTACATGAATCAGAAGAAAGTTTTGCATCATCATGTACCCAACTTTCTAATAAGTAGGTACTCGACTACTTGATGACATTTTCATGTAATTGGTCTGCTCTGCCATTGATCTGTTTTCAACAAGTAACGCTTCATCTAGGTAAATAAGTCTCTTCATCACTCAATCCACTCAATAATCATGCAAATTGAACTATTGTCAAGTCAAGCTCGAAACTACGAAACTCCATACTCCATCGCTGAAGGTGGAACATCAGTTGCCTTCTTATTGGTCATCATCAGAATGACAGTTGCTCTGAAGCAGGGTTTCCAAACCTTTCTTTTGTTGAGCCTTCCCTGATCATAAATAATGTTTTTCTATTTTGCGCTCATAAGAAAGTCATTTCGATACGCAAATGACGCTAATCGCGTATCGTAAGAGGCTCCATTACAATACGCATTTTTTTTTTCCCAAATGTTGGCAATATCAGCGGGCTTGACATCGACATGACAGCACTCACTGACAGAAGAGACAGCTCAGGTGACATCACTTCGCAGAAGGGGTTAATTTTAGAAAAATCCGGCTCATTTCTGACAATAAAATGTGCTTCACCATCAAGAGCAATTCCCAACAATTTTGTTAGGAGAAGCACATATTTTACATTTTTTTAATAGAAGAAAGCATGGAATAGTTGCAAAATAGGAGAAATTGTATATATATGCCGATCAGCTTTTAAATTCAGCACTAGAACGGTAATTTTCTTACGCCAAGTTGGCAATTCTGCGATAATTGGGGATGCTCAAATTTGTAATGTTGGATCAGTTTTTCCCTAGATGACCTTGAATTTGTACTGTCAATCAAGTACGGTTGCGGACTCATAAAAGTTTACACCGATGACAATCGTGTGGCCATGCCCATTCAAAACTACGTCAAAACTGAATTAGCATGGCCACTCGATCGCCGTCGGTGTAAACTTTTATGAGTCCGCAACCTTACAGCGCTGTTGCAAGATTGTACGAACGTTCAAGGCGTCTTGATTTTGGTAGATTTTCGCCAGTTTAAATGGGCGACTGGTGAAGGAATGTTTTTTCAAATAAAATAATAAATCACGTTGAGGAAACTGTTCTAATTTTTGGTCAAAAATAAAGGTCAATAGCTGATATCTAAAATTGATCTGTGCCCTTCAAATTTAACACTAGGTGATAGATTTTACAAACTCTCGAAGGATAATCGAAAATTTCACAATTTTTCTGAAATTATTGCTATGCCTGTACTGAGGATCTAATTTTAGTGACAACGTAAATCAACTTATACAGTGCAATAGTACCTAGTATCACTATGTGTAGGTACTTAAGATACATTGATACTATAACTAAATATATACAACAATTCTTGAAAACCTGTGAGATGAATTAACTTCAGCTACAGCATTCGCTTGAAGATCTATAGGCAAAGCACAGAGAAACTGTTCGACGTAGCTTTAATGCAAAAAAAAGGAAAAGATGTCAGCGAGGCTGATATCAGTGGCCATCTTAGGAAACAGAGGGTAGAGTAGATGCAGCAAGTGGGCGAGTGCGAAGTTGCCGATGGAGATGTTGAGGAACTACAGTTCTAGCTCAGATGCAGTTTTCGATAGCCATTGTCCGCGGACACCTACTCCGCGACGATGTGGTTCATGGTCTGGTTCTCAGTTCCACATGGCTGCGATGTTCAAAATTGGCAGCCAGAAAGTCTGGGTAGATTTGACAACTCCAGCAATGATTCTCAATGCTTGGTTAAGAATGACGTCAATGATGTTGTGTGTGTGCGTGCTATTTATCCAAACAGGAGCGCAGTATTCCGCTGTCGACAGTGTCGACTAGACCAAGACAAAGGTGGATATCCGAAGAGTAGTGGCGTCGACACTCCATGTAGTTCTCGCAAGTCTCTGAACCAGGTTCATTCGTGTCTTCGTCTTGGCACTGAATTTCTCCAAGTTGAGCTTGAAGGACAATGTTTGGTCGAAGGTCACACCGAGGTACTTGGGAGTGGGATTGTGCTGCAGATGAAGTCCAGCCATCAAAGCTGACATTGAGGTGACGATCTGCTCCTCTGTTGTTCAGATGAATGGTTCTAGTCTCTATCTCCCGAGAGTTCGGATTCAATCCTCATTTCTGAAAGATGACAAAATTCTGTTGGAAAATCGTAATACATATTTATTTTGTGCAGAAATATCATAGTGAAAAGTCACAGAATTGGCGGGTTTTTATTTTGCACATCTGTGTTATTTGTCCAAAAAGTTCGTTTTCAGTTTTGACAAAAAAATACAAGGTAAAACTTTGGATCAAGTTTTCATTTTTGGCTGGTCATAATCTACTCGCTGTTCGATTGAATTGGTTAAAATTCATTTCATGGCTTGTCTCTGTTGACAGAAGGGCTGGCCTAAAAAGCTAAAATTACAGAAGCCAACTTTTTTCAAGAAAGAATCGAGCCACATCGCGGGTCAACCATTAAATTTGCCTCAATATGGCTCGAACCCGATAACACTATTCCCAAAAATGTAAATTTGACCAAATAATACAGGGATACATTTTTCCGAATCTGCGGCCCTGGACTTTGATGTACCCCCCCAAACACTACCCACTAAACCCCCTCCTCTGGCCTAGTGGTTATCCGCCCCCTGGGACCGCGCGAGCATTGCTTCGGGGGGCGGGTGGCCCGTGTCAATCATCCTCTGTCTTTTCGCTTCTTCATTGCCGTTGCTCTTCCTCGCTCTTTTTTCTCATAATTTGCACGACTGCGCTCGTGATGCTATTCCAGGTCGTCTCGTCTCTCAGCATATTCTCCATGAGATTCTCTACATTTAGCTTCTTCCCAATTTCCCTCTCGAGCCGCGTTCTCGTATCGCTCCATCTTTCACATTGAAACAATGTGTGCTCGGGGGTATCTGTCATTCGGCAATAGTCACATTCATCCGTTTCCGATCTTTTGAATCTTTTCAGATATCCCCTGAAGCATCCATGTGCATCCATCCACTTTGATTCACCCAGTAATTCTTGACAAGTTTTAACAGAGGAATATTGCTGGTAAATCTAAACAAAATTGAAGTCCTCTATCTGCCATTGGTCTATGTAACGTTAATAAATAACCTTATAGCGTGGAGACCTCAGGTGATGATAAGCACCGCAAAGCAAAAGCGCCTTTCTCTGGTGGTGATTCAGGCGTGGCCCCAAACTGTTGGTAATTTGTGGAAATTCACTGGAATCCCGTGGCCATCCATTTATGTTGAAGAAATCGTATCCGGTGGAAATCCCGTGGTAATCCCGTGGCAATCCATCACAATCCGTTGAACGTTCTGATGTCCCAGTAATTCACCCGAGGATTCACCCCTTGGTCATTTGCATCTGAAGTCAACTTTGAATGAAAGAAAAAATTTACAAGCACCTAAGTACTCAGACAAGAGTGCTACTCGTACTTACCTTATAAATGTACAGGCAGAACCATGAATATAGCAATGGCAGAACCGGGGGCAGAACACTCAAATGAAATTTTCCCAGGAATGTAAACTATGACACTCACCTGACATCATGACAAACAACGGCCAAGGCAACAGGGCAGCGGATATGATGCAAGGAGACGCCAGATCTGGCATTTCTTGTCAAAATTTTCTAACCTCTTTGAGCTCAGCCCGTTTTCGCGCAACTTGGTCTATGAGCGTCCGTTACACTCTAGGCAACATGGCCAACCGCGTTTTTAATTCTGCTGAATTTAAAACGTGATCGGCATATAACACATGTTTTATAAGACCTATTGTCACACTCGTCAATTGAATCACTTGTCGCTAGGCTCCTCGTGCTTCAAAATGACGCGTGTGACAATACGATGTCTTATAAAACTTGTATTATAATATACTATTTTATGCCCCCCTTGTAATTTTTCATCACAGAAAACGCACATTATTTCAACAACTTTTATATTATACCTCGTATTGCACTTTTAGACTAATGACGTCACGATTTAAAACAGTGGCCGACTGAATCAATGAATAAGATATTGTGGTGTTCAATTTACGCGTTAAATTATTTTTTCTTTCGAAAATGCAAACGTATTCTGTCCCCCCCCCCCTTGACATCTCTCTACGCGCCCCTGGTTTGGAATTTCTGCTCTAAAGCAAAAATTTCCTTCCCATGGACGTGGAAAAAGGAATAACGTAGCTTGGGATTTAATTCAGCACAATATCAGCTGAAATGGTCTCAAAAATGGTCCGAGCATTAGATAACAGATACCTATCAATATCCCATACACTTTCTATTTTCAGTAGAATGACTTTTTGGAGCAAAAATAAAGTGACAAGCTGGAGCGCTGGGAGACTACGGCCGATGGCTGCTGATGGTTGCTCTCCAGAACTTTGCGGGTGTCATCAGCAGTAGCCGAAGCCCCCCAGCTTGTCACTTTATTTTTGCACCAAAAAGTCATTCTACTGAAAATAGAAAGTGTATGGAATATAGCTTGTTTTACTTTCATTATATAGGTAACTAGCTATCTACCCTACCTACAAGCTCCATCCAAGGAAAATTTCCGTTTTTCCGGGCCATGAGAATCGGAAGGTGCGTCTGATTTATTCGCAGCAACTTTTCGAACCATTAACTTCATGCCAGTTTATTTCATTTAATTGCATGCACTTGGGGTCGCACGATTTCTATTTTAAAGGCCCAGAAATAAATTACACTGGCGACGGATGAAGACCCCGGAACAAAAGATATTCTGTGGTGCACAAATGGCGGTAATAAAATGATTATACACCATAAAACTTGGATGTACGTAAGTACAAAAAAAAATCCGTACAAAAACCCCCCAAGGTAAGCACTCACTGCACACAAAACTGATGCTTTGTGTACTTTGGTAGGTAGGTACATCCGTGAAAATAAGTGACAATGAATGCAGATGATAATGGTAATGGTAGTAAGTATACAATGTGATCATTATATGCTGACTTATTATTGTCATTTACGTATGGATAGACTTTCTTGTGGCGTCATCTTCGCTTTGAATGAAAGCAATTCTTTTCATGTGTGTATACCCTGTCCTGTCCAATTAATTTCAAATGTATGAGGTGAAAAAATAATCATTATAGAAATGAAACTGCCGCTACGGAACAAACATAGAGAGTAGCTATAAGCACAATTTTGAAAGTTTGCTCTCTAATTTTTTCTTTGAAAAAATTTGAACAATGACAATAGTCCCCCCAATAAAATTTTCCTTATTGTTTTCTGCACATTTGATTTGCTAGAAGTATAGGTATGTACTCGCAATAGTTGGAAAATTGATCCAGCCCAGACAATAATTTGTTCATTTCCAATCAAACAATGATAATTTTTTCATTTATTTAAAATGCCCACTTGTGTCCAATCTACAACAATGTGAGTTACATGCCTATTCTGTATCTCGTAACAAGCCTGTTGTATGCATGCTATCTTTGTCTCTGTCTATGAATCTCCCATACCTCTCTCTCTGTCTATCTACGTTAACGAGTCGTTACGAGGATACAGAATAGCTCTCTAACTTCTGTAAGTTTACGGAAAGAATCACTTCATGAACTGGATTGTTAGTCCGGTCCTGCGAAAAAAGACACAAGTAGGTATGATGATATATAAGCGGAGACATTCTTGCAGGGTCATCAGTAACTGAGTACACCGCAGTCAAAACTCAAAATTCAAAAGGATTTCTCAAGAATTTCCGAAAGTTTGTCCGATGGCTCCAAAGTTTGTCCGATGGCTTTCGGGTATGTGTCTCGAGGATGAGAAGCCCAGCAAAATTAGTCTCGAAGAGAATCATTTCAGGAGGAAGACCATGCACGGTGCAAGTTTTTCATCTTCTTAATTTTTTTCACCATGGATTCTGGGACGGGACGATGAAAAATTCAACGTTGGGTTCTCCCATTCCGTTTTTCATTCTCTACACCTCCAATTTCCATATTATTTTCATCGAGATTTTTATCGAGTTTCCAATGAATTCCAAGCTTAGCATGAAAATGGCTTCATTGTAATTAAATGAACTAAAGTGGCGATTCTGTGCCTATCAAACCCATTGAAATTGAAAGGTCGATTAAAAAAAGGGTCGTCATTTCTGCAGCGGATCGGATCTCTTTTCGCGAGTATCTGTCCCTGCAAATTTCTGAAGCGAGTCTTGATTTTTCAGGGAGAACCAAATTTACAATGAGAACCCGTGATAATCATCATTTCCGTGGTAGTTATATCTTCGAAAATAATTTTATAGAATTACTCCATTTATAGCGATTTCAACTGAGAGAGCTTAGGTAATTGATTTTCTCTTGAGGGTTGGCACTATTATTCTGTTAAGTTTTATCCCATGTGATTCAATATTTCCGGAGATATACAAATTATTCACGACATTTGTAACACCTTCATATTAACAAAGTACATAAATAATATTTATTATATTTTATTTTGTCTATTTTAAAAAAATCAATCTTTGGAGTATGGAAGTGCTACCTATTAATTTGAGTGTTGCTCATCAGTTGTTGATTCAATAGTTTGTTATAACTTAAATAGATTGGATAGTGTTTTCAAAGGGCTTGAAAATGAGTTATCGCATGTTAAATTTGTTGCATTAAAATCTTCCGTCATTTTTCGATAATGAAATTTCTGTCTGACAATCACAGTGAAAAGCTTATTTCCAGTTTCAGTGTAATTTCCAATAATATTGGGAAAAATAATGAGAAAAGGCGCTTTTATCTTCACTTTTTTCGTCCGTCCGTCTGTACTTGGGATAACTCTTCAGGAAAAGACGATATCGATGTGGTGTAAACGCTGATCAATCAGTAGTTTAGTTTCGGTAAAGTGTGCCAAGGACCACAGAGTTCGTAACCGAGCACAAGGAAATTTTAGTAATCGAACCGGTGCGTTATTCTCCAAACTTATTTAGAGCCTGCAGCGCCTCGAAGCGTGAATTTTGCATCTCTTGACCGCAAGTACACGCCACCACACGCCAAAATTAATGCAGTTCCGGTCCGACGTGTTGAGTCAGCGTGCTCAGCCTCAGCGGATCACGGTCCCCGGAGGGCAGAGAAGCAGAGAATTTCCTTGTCCCAAGACCATTTGCGGTGTCATTGATACCATTACCATTATAGGTCAAGTCTGTGGAGGTTTTGCCAGCTCGATGATAAATCAATGAGATCTAAATCGTTTGCACATGGACGGTTCATATACGGAAATGTCGACCTACAACAATCCACTCGACATTTCTAATGGTACCGTTGACTCATTATTGGCTGGAAGAGAGAATCAGAGCTTCATGCACACACAAGACACACGTTGTTGTCGGCAATGCTGTACAGAATACAGAAAATGAAAGTTTTAATAAAAGTGAGTTGCGAGTGACGATTGTAAGTGCTCTAATAGCTGCTGCTGGTTCTCGGCTGCTCCTCCTGCTGGTGTGTTACGTGTCTGCAGGAATTTACCATTGACCATCACCGCTTTCTTCGAGCAAGCTTGTATCGTGTTTTTTTTTTGTGTGCAGGAGCTTTCTCTTGTGTTATACGATCGGGGGTAGGTAGATTATGTTCATTTCTCCGTAACTCTTTGAACTTTGACCACATTAATACATCATCTTTCTAAACAACACACCACATTCACCTATCCCAGGCCCATGGGTGCTAATTACGCAATGTATTGTCTTCATCCAAATACATATCTATAGGTAGGTATAATATATTATACATTAAGATATATAATATATATCTTAGTATAGTCATTAAGATGGCAAAAATTTTCAAATGTATTATTTAATAAGTGGAAACAAATAATAAGAGTTTTTGACGCCAGCGCCGGCGTCGTAGATTTTCACCAAAACATTATTGTCATCAGCTCCAGCTCAATCAGCGTCAAAACAATATTTAAATAAATTTTTCTATCGGCTATCAGATATCTTGAGGAAAAGGTTCACTCTAACATTCATCCCTCTAGACGAAATACAGGCTAAGATACTGTTGAAGTATGTTTTGAATAATTACTTATGAAAAATATCGAATTTTCCTGATAGCCTTATTTTGCATACCTTATCCAGAGGCGCACTAATTTGAATGACACCATCCTGAATAATTGGATTTTATCATGGAATTGTGGGGCCAAATCATAATCACGTGACCCTCGGGCATTCTTAGTTTTATTTCCATCAGACTGGCCATTACATTAAAACCAATTTCATGTAAATCAGTAAACCAGTCAATTTCTGGATTCGTAAGATCGGTTAGGCCATTGATTTTTTTCTAGCCCTATTGATCCCTTAATTGTTACGATATTATTGTTACGACGACTTCGACCCGGGGAGCACAAACCTGGAAACCCGACTAAAAAATAAGCCACAAACCTGTACAATTGGTGGAGGAGCCGTTCAAAAGCTTGCCAGATTCGGGAAGCGAAGCTGCTGGACTTTTATCGAACTCTCCCAATTCGACGAAACTTTGAGAAATACATGTTTGTTGTTGAAAATTGTTCATTTAGTGATCATAGTTGCCGGTCGTTCTCAAATGCAATAAGTGTCGAGCCGAAATAGACAAGATTTGGTTTTTTTTTTTTTTTTTTTTGAATGTTTTACGGCGCATTAATTACAAGGTTATTAGCGTCGATGGGACATTCAGTGGGTTTTTGGTACACGTCCTCAATTATTCTTGGATTGCCTACTGTTTACTATGTGAGGCCACAGTACTCCGATAGCACTCAACTCTGTAGTCAGAAATCCATTTTTTCTGTAACCGCTGTAGTCAGACAGGTGCAGATATGGCATAGTAAGGTCGGAACAATTTTTGGAATAATCGGACAACACAAAATATCCATGGACGAGGCGGGATTCGAACCCGCGCGGTAGATCACGACTGGCTTGGCGCGGCAACACCAAAACCACTCGGCCACCGCCGCTCCAGATTTGGTTTTGCCCAAACGATTTTGGTTTTTCTGTTCAGCCCCGCCCACAGGTCCCTCTGGTGTGTAGTCAACTCTACCTGAAATTTGAAAATATTGATGTATGTAGGTAGTCCAAGTATTTCTTCGGTGTAATTCCACTTTCAAGCCTTGCCACAATAACGACCTCTACTGAAACTGCTACGTTCGCAATTAAACGTATTTTCGAATAACATTACTTGGTTTAACTATCTACTGTTTTAGTCCCGCTTATGAGTTGATAAACTGTTTCTGTGACCGCAGGTTTATGATCATCCAAGTCGCAACACACGTCGCCCCAACGCCATCCCACGGGTGCTCATTACGCAACTTTTAACAATCAATCACTTGCGGTGGTGTAAAATTCTTTGTTGGAACAAGACGAGAGCGATCCCTCTGGGACTAATCCGCGTAATTAAGTTCCGGCGGATTAACATAACGTGGCCCTTAGCAGTTTTTAAATTTATGCATTGGTCTGCTCAATGTCTTCCAGCGAGGTCTGCTCTGCCGGAAAACTCCCGATCTCCCCTTCCCCGTAATGCCCGCCGATGTTCGATTCCGCTAACTGCGCATCTGGATGTTTTAAAGCCAGAGGAGCAACATGGTCGTTTTTAAATTTTTCATGAACTCGAAACGACCTTATAAATCAGTCTTGAAAATTAGAAATTACTACGGGAGATTTTTATGGCGCCGTGTCTTCTGCTTTAATAACCTTCCAGGCGGATTTCCGTAAATGTGCCGTGTGCTTCGGGGTCGTCTTGTTCGAATCCAACAACACTACTTCCACATTTTATTGCAGTTTTTGCTCAACATCGTACGATACAAAGCTTTAGGGCAGGTTGAACGGAATAATAATCTATTATTATTTCAACGCCACATGAACAGTTTAGGGCAGGAGCTTTAAGTCGTACCTATCTACAGTATGTTCATTAAAAAATTCAATAATGGGAGGCCGTGGACCGATGATAACCTGGCCGTTTTCGGATCGAATGGCCTGCGTCACAGCCTCCCTTTATTGAAGTTTTTGATGAACATACGGTATAATGTAGCTTTAAATATCATTGAAATTGAAGTAGGTGTTGATAACGACAATAATTATGATTATTCCTTATAAAACTGGACTTGGTGTGTGCTAGTATCAAATAGTATGAATTAAACTCAGAATTTTTATTGGAATAAGAACAAGCAAATTCATATTGGAATTATGATACCGTTTTAATACTTTCAGTAGAACCCATGGTCGTGTTTGATAGCGTCCGAGATCTTTTCGGCCATCATAACTACGACCGAATTGGGATGTCCGGAAACCGAATTCGGAAATACACTGGCATCCACCACTCTCAACCCGTCAACACCAAAAACATTTAAATTGGGATCCACAACTGCACCTCTTGCCGGATCCACACCCATCGCACAAGTACACATTGGATGATACAAATTCGAGCTCATTTGTCTGATAACACAGTACCAGTAATCTTTCGTCAGCTTCTCATGACCTCTGCAAGCAGGCAAATCTGGAGGTTGAAGTGTCACATTCATTTTCTTAAACGCTTCCGTTTCAAAGAGATCCAGAACTAGACGCACTCCCTCGTAAATGGTTTCTATGTCTTTGCCGCATTCATCGGACAAAAACCGGCTGTCTATCAAGGGATAAACTAAAGGATTTGCTGATTTCAACTTGATATTTCCTCTAGATTCCGGTCTCAGCAAAACAACGTAGACCTGGAAAAACCGAAGCGGATCTAACTTTGCCCAAGAGTTATTATAGGTTTCGTTGGTGAAGCCATAGCTTTTCTGAACGATAGGTCCAGTAACATTTGAAGGAATGAGCATCAATTCAATGTCAGGCAATCCTCGTTTGTTGGTTAGCTTAGTCTGGAAGAATCCCACACCTCCATTGTTTCCAGGCAGTGTTAATAGACCGGTACCATCCAAGTACTCTTCAACGTATTCTCTCAGACTTTTAAGCGGTTCTTTGTAGTCCATTGTCAAAGCTATTCCATAAAACGTTGCATGATCTTGCATATTTTCACCTACGCCTTGCAACGGTTGAACTACGGGAATGTTGTGCTTTTCCAATTCCTCTCTAGGTCCAATTCCGGAAAGCTGAAGAAGTTGTGGCGACTGCAGAGATCCACAGGAAACGATAACTTCTCTAGAAGCTCTAGCCACGTATCGTTTCCCATCGTGATTGAAGGTCACTCCGTAAGCTCGTTTTTGTTCGTCAAACAATACTTTGGTTGCGTAGCTTCTGGTTTGGACTTTCAAATTTTCTCGTTTTAATGCTGGTATCAAATACGCTGATCCCAAATCAACTCTCCTGCCATGGAGAGTGTTGAGTTGCGCTGGTGCAACTCCAAGCTCTTCTCTTCCGTTGTAATCAAGAATCTTGCGACCCTTTTCTACGTTAGCGTCCAAAAAAGTGTATAGCTGAGGACTGTTTGGGTGATGGTACTCAACATGGAATGGCCCATCGAATCCGTGATAACCAATCTCAGCGTTGTATACGGTAGTATTCTCGGATTTGATAAAGTACGGAAGCACGTCTTCGTATAGCCATCCTTTAGGCCACCATATATTAAAATCTTGCATATTGCAATTACTTTTCACCAAACCATTTATTAAACTAGTGCCTCCTACTCCTTTACCTCTAGGGTAGGTACATTGGTTATTGATCATTCCTGAAAGATAGATAGATAGATAGATAGTTTATTATTCGTTCATACGGGGTGTTTATAAGAGACTGTGATCGCGGCAGGCTTGGGTCAGGCCGAAAAACGTAGTAACAGGCGCAATTGTAGTGATCGAGAGGGGATTCCAAAGGCGATGCGATCACAGACGTTTATAAACACCCGGTATTATTACCATACATAATGTGGTGTTGAACCCGTCCAGCAACAAAAAAAAATAGATAGAAAAAGATAGATAGAAAAGCACCAAACAATTGACAAAGGAGTAAACCGAGGAAAGTAGTCAGTTGGAATTCGACGGAATAGAGATAATTTTAGTGAAAACTTATCGGTGAAGAAAGTGAAAAATTCGACTTGATCGAGCTTGGAAGAACAAATTACTTGAGAAAGTATGTAGTTACCTAGGCAGCTGTGATTCTGAGGTACGCTCTTGAAATTCCAGTTATACTTAGTACTTTCCACGTAGAAGTACATCCCTGGAATCGCAGTAAAATTGTTGCCAAAATCTCCAGCTTCGATCACTAGGACCTTCCACTCTGAGATTTCTGAAAGCCTTGCTCCCAATACGGATCCAGCTGAACCTGCTCCGACTATTATGAAATCGTATTCACCAGATTCTGAAATTAAAAATTTAGATGTTCGTGGCAACTTCTTTCTATGTCAAAATAACCTTCCGGTTCTGTTGATGATGCTTCGTACTCTGATGCGTCTGTTGGTGATTCATATGGCAAGGCCTTTGCCATTTCTTCTGAGATCAGGTTTACGTAATAGTCTACCAAGTGTGGATTCTGTGACTGGAAACTGAGTGCAGCTAAGGACACTGATAGAAGACATATTTTCACGACGTGTAACATGGTGAGACACTTTTGAATTTCGTTGTACAAGCGGTTGAAGCTTAAATAGTGCTCAATAATCCCAAGAACCTTCGAGTTTTTTTATGAACCCTATAACTGTCGTTTTCAATGATAGCGGTTTCTTGTTAGTTATGATGACGTGTTCCGAGCATTAAGTAGATAGCAACTTTTTACTCTTTTTGAAGTTTACTGTTGTCATATTTTACCTCTACCCTCTACTCAACCTAAAATAACGGTATCTAACTATTGCAACTACTTGCAATCAATATAATTTATTTGGAAATATGTTCCTATTTCTGCCTCTCGCTCTGGTACAGCGGACTTCTTCCTTTGTGTTTCATGAAATATTTTCTTTTATCACAGTGACTAACTAAAATTGCCGCACAGATCGGAATTCCTACATACATAGACTTATAAGTCGCCTGCATAATATGACGTCACCAGTAGGGCCAAGCATAGGTTCAACCTGACCACCATGACGTGATCTTTCACAGGCTCTGTATCCAGCCGTGGGAACAGCGCTATGAAGGTTATCAATACGAAATCAGGTCTTGAAGTTCCAGAAATTTCACAAGATCCTGCAGGGTCTAAAGATCTAGAGATTTGAGCTGTCCTTAATATCAGTACCTGCAGGATTTCAAAGACTTTCAAAATTACAAAGAAAATAATTCTACCAATCTCTTCAGAAACCATCTCCCATCTGCCTTCACAATGGCGGATTGGTTTTACAAGTTCCATAAGAACGTGGTACATTGTCACTTCCATACAGACTTCTTAGAACTCAAAAACATAACATATAGGTACAAAGAGTTAATACCTATCCCACGGATTTGATGAAACATTGAAATCTCAAAGATCTCAGAGCTCCTTAGTGACGACTAGCGGCCAAAAAAATGACAGATGTGTGCTGAAGAGCTTGTGACAGTAGGTGCGCACAAAAAAAGTGACACTTCGCAGTTTTCAACGCATGCTAAACGCATGTATTTCCGTAATAGTGACTCAGAAATTCTTCAGGGTCTAGAAAGCCTTGACGGTCTGGAGATCTCACAGATTCTAGGAATTCGATAGACCGCTGAGATCCTATAGAAACTAAAATGTTCTTAGATATCCTATAGAGTATAGATTGGTATGAAAAGGCCAGTAGTAACTCGAGTATTCCAAAGCGTACTGTCATTCAAATACGTTTGGAATTCGAATTATATTTTATATCTCACTGAGTAGGATCAATGATCAGGACTGAGATGATCAATTTCACGGCTTTTTTCATCAGGGAAAGCAATGGAAAAAATGTGTTGTGTTGTCAGGAACGATACGATGCTGACTTGATTTCACCATCATCTCGACGCGATGCATATGCAAATGAGAATTTCCGAGACTGCGCAGCGAAAGTAGGAGAACATGAGCTCTCCTGCAGTGGAAGTTACTGTGGTCGACAAGGGACATCGTCTCTACCATTATTGCAAGCGCGGCAGTACTAAAGAGAATAAAATGAAAATCACTGTCTAGTGAGTACTTCTTATTCAAGCTTATACCTACTGAAATAGCAAGCATGTGTGGAGGAGATACATACAGGAAATGGACAAGTAAAACACTCAAGCGCGTCTCGTCAGGTGCCATCCAACTCCATAAATTACTGCCCATCTAAGAAAGTTTTCTCATAAAGCAAGTTGAATTTTCTTGTGGAATTTTCCTTGATAATGAGAGACTAGAGGCTCTCGAAACCAGTCGGGTTTCAATGAATGATACGTGGGAAGACAGAACTTTACTTGCTTATACTTACTGAGCCCCCACTGTAAGATGGACCGTTACCTACAGTTGAAGTTTTCCCACTCTCACAGGGGCTACTGGACAGTAGTTGACACGTTCATTCCATTCCCTTTAGTACTGCCGCGCTTGGCTGCTTGTCCATCATTTTCTTCAATAGCCATTGCTCGCCTATAGCAGCGTTAGCCAGGAGCTGCCACAAATGATTGAGACGATGTCTCTTGTCGACCACAGCAATTTTCACTTCAGGGGGGCTCACGTTTTCCTATTTTTGCTGCGCACTCTCGAAAATTCTCACTTGTGAGTGAATCGCGTTAAAATGACAGTGACAGCTGTCACATTGCACATAAGATAAGCACATCTGTCAAGACGTCAAAATCAAGTCGACTGAACACATTTTTTCCATGGCTGGCTCTAATGAGAAAAGCTGTGAGATTGATAATACTCATCTCTTTGTAAAGTTGGAAACGCCAATTAAAACGAGTATGCAGTCTGGAACTGTAGTGTTTATTGGAATCATGCATGATGCATACCTACAACATACAGGCATACTTACAGTGCGATTCAGTTTTAATCTCTGATACGTTGGAAAAATACTTCTCGTTCACTCTTCGTTGTCCTCATTTCAGGAAAATATGATAAATGTGTCTCCCATCGCATTCTAATAAATATACAGGGTTTTCAATTTAGTATCTATCACTAATATTTTGACCTAGGTCCAGATTTATATCTAACATTTAGATCCAACATTTAAGTAGATCATTTTTTCACCATATTCTTCCATTGAAATCGTACAAATTAAATGAAACTCGTTATATGAATACTTTCCTTGTGAAGGGCTTTTATCTGAAAATAGTTTTGATTTAAGGGGGTCCATCAGTGGCGTGTGGCGTGTAACTGGGTCACGTTGATACTTCACTCGAATTTTTCGACGTTTTTTTTTTGTTGGTATTAAAATTCCTTGTCCAATTTGGAGTCAGATTAAAGCTTCCACAGATCATCGATTAAGGTCTTACGGCTCGGTACCAACTTGGAGCTCAGCCGCCGTAAGTGTGGTTACCATATAGCAACGATGACAACCAATCAGACCGCTGTATTTGACAAGGTAAGCCATTCAAACTTTGCGCCTGCAGCTGGTATCGAGCCGTTAGCTCGCTCCATCAGAGCTACTTAGGTACTTATCAGTAATTTTTCTCTCCAGAAAACGTACATAACAGACTTCAGAGAGAACATAAGTTACTTTTTTCTGAATCAAGACAAGCTTCATTTTCCCGAAGTATCGAAGATTAAAACTGAATCACCCTGTATGGGCACATCATTGAATAATAAAAGCGTCTTCGCCGCGAAATTAATTTATGAAAAAGAAAGATTCATTATTATGTCTTTAAATGTTTAGCTTTGAATAAATCTGAAGCTTTCTCAGCCACCATAACTACCGATGCGTTAGGATGACCCGAAACAGCATTTGGGAATACACTTGCGTCAACCACTCTTAATCCTTCGACCCCGTAGACCATCAATTCCTCATCGACGACCGAACCACTATAGGGATTCGAGCCCATCGCACATGAGCACATCGGATGGTACACGTTCATAGTGACTTGTCTTATGACGCAGTACCACCAACTCTTGGATAACGCTTTGAGGTGCCTACACGAAGGCAAATTTGGAGGGTGCAATTTAACGTTCCTTTTCTTGAATGCTTCTGTTTCTAACAGATCCAAAACCAGGAGGATTCCAGCGTAAATGGTAGCAATGTCTTTACCGTAGCGATCAGATAAGAAGTTGCTGTTGATCAAAGGGTACTGCAAAGGATTTGCCGATTCCAGCTTGACGCTCCCTCTTGATTTGGGACTGAGTAAAATAACGTAAATTTTGAAGAACTCGGTGCGGTCTAAATGTCCCCAAAGCTCATGGTATGTCTCATTTGTATGTCTAAAACCTCTTTGAGTGAAGTCTCCTGTGCCATTAGAAGGCACTATCATTAACTCAACGTCTGGCGCATCGACAGATTCATTGGCTAATTTAGTTTTAACGTAGCCCAACCCTTGATTGTTTCCGGCTATCGTCAGCGGACCTGTACCATTCAAGTACTCTTTAACGTATTCTCTAAGGCTTTTGATTGGTTCTTGGTAGTCCATTGTGAAAACTAGTCCGTAAAACGTGGCGTGGTCTTGCAAATTTTCACCGACACCTTTCAACGGTTGAACTACGGGAATGTTTAGTTTTTCCAAATCATCTCTGGGTCCGATTCCTGAAAGCTGAAGCAGCTGCGGGGACTGCAGTGCTCCGCACGATACGATAACTTCTCTAGACGCTCTAGCCACGTAACGCTTGCCATTGTGGTTAAAAACTACACCATAAGCTTTCTTGTTTTCATCAAATAGAATTTTTGTCACAAAACTATTGGTTTGTACTTTTAAATTTGTTCGTGCCAATGCAGGAACTAGGAACGCTTTTCCCAAATCTTCTCTAGTGCCATGTAGGTTAGTCAGCTGTGCTCGAGAGACTCCAAGCTGATTGCGGCCGTTATAGTCAACCACTTTTCGCCCTTTTTCTTCGTTAGCTTCAATAAAAGCGTAAAACTGAGGGCTGTAGGGATAATGGTATTCGACGTGGAGTGGTCCACAATGTCCATGGTAACCTGTATCTCCATCATCTATAGATGTGTTTTCAGATTTTATGAAATAAGGAAGGACGTTTTCGTAGGACCATCCGGGTCCCCATCCGTAATCATTTTTGTTGCCTCGAACGTACATCAAGCCGTTTATAAGACTGGTCCCACCTACTCCTCTGCCTCTAAGGTAGGGACATTTTTTATCCACCATTCCTGGAAGTTTCAAATAATCACCATTATATTCTTAACTTTTTTGCACCTACCTTGACAACAAGTAGTTTGTGGAGTGCTGCTGAACTCCCAGTTGTACTGAGACCCTTGAACGTAGAAATACATCCCTGGAATGTTCGTAAAATTGTTTCCGTAACCACCAGCTTCTATCACTAGAACTTTCCATGCCAGTATTTCTGAGAGCCTTCGTCCCAGAACCGAGCCAGCAGAACCCGCTCCCACTATCACGAAATCGAATATACCAAAGTCTGAAATGTTTCCAAGTTATTTCAAGTTCTATTGTCTTTATCTACTTATTGTACAATGCACCTACCTTGGATAGTTGTCGCGGATGAGGTGTTAAACATTGACGCATCTTCAGCAAATTCGTACTTTATAGCACGTTCTATTCCTTCAGATATTAATCTTTCATAATAATCCACTAAATTGGTGTCGTCAGCTGAAGTAAAAGCAATTATTGTTATTAAAAGAAAGTTTTTAATTGCCATTGTTTGGAAATATACCAAGTTTGCACCTACTCACGAACTTATAGGTAATTTAGTTAGTAACTTGATAATTATTACAATGTACCTAAATATTCAGGCACGACAAAAACTGAATGCGTAATTATTTAAAAATTGTTGAATAGACTGCTCCACAGAAGTTACGAGCTAAATTTCAGATATAAGCTGTTGAGATTTTTTGAACAAACTCGGTTCAGCTGTGTAGGAGTTATGTTAAAAATAGTAATGATAATCATATAACCCACATCCGAAGAATTATAATTGGGTAAGTCCCCGGTGAAATATTGACTTTTTGGAGTATTACCTTTTCTTAAAAAAGTCTTGTTGTTCTCTAATCCTTTATCGATTGCGAAAGTTCCCGAAAAACCCAGACACATTGATCAACTTGACGATATCTACCCCTAGAACCCGAACAGATTAACGCAGCCGTAAACGTAAGAGAATGGAGAAAGCAGAAAAGCAGTACATATCGACCAGAGGGGAGAAGTCAAATCTGGATACATACAGTGATTAATCATTGTCTTAGGTTTACGTTACGTTACGATTACGGCTTGTGTCAATCTATGAATTAGCCTCAACTCCTGTAGAGCAGTCTATACCTAACATACATACATAATAAATATTATCTCGTATTGAAATGAATCAAAATTAAAAAAAACACTTAGTTCGTTATATTTACTGGGCATCAGGCACATTTTTAGCATATTTAAATTTTTTACGCGCTTTGGAAACGATTCAAATTAGGACTTCAATTTTTAACCCACTTTTTGTTTTGGTTCCCGCGTACACAGCAAACTCTTTCAATTTTGTTTTGTTTACACGACTACGAGAGAACCTATTGAAATTATTCTTTTGAAATGCGGAAAGCAATTATTACGCAAATAGAATTTTTCAATGTAATTGGCTTGTCAGTTTCGCGAGCTCAACAGGTGTTTTCAACGTCCATGCTGAATTGCTGCTGGACGTCAAAACGATATTTTAATAATGGAGTGCATGTGACTGGCAGGACCTGGCTGCAGCAGAGTATTGTTGTGTTTCTTTGAGTTTCCAACGTAGCAACGTACCGTACCTCTTAGGTGTATTGAGTATTGCATTTAATTCTAGCATGTAATCGGTTTTCATCCTCCAAGGATGCTATCGGTACGTGCACCTAAGTATCAGCAGGAATATTTAAAAATACATAGTGTTATCTTCGGTTTCGGTTGTCGATAAATACGTTTCCAAAGGCTTTCGGCAAACAGAGGTGCAAAGGGGATAAAAGTTGTCGTAATCATAAAGAAATAGATAAGAATATTGTCAATTTGTTTGCTGGCAGTAGGTCATAAGTTTGTTATGTTACTGGGATATTGGGTACTTGACATTTTTGTAGAATTCTCCCCGCTTATATAGACTTCCAACATAACTGTTAGGTTTCATAAGTTGCATAAACGACATTCATAATATCCACAACAACTGTGTAGTGTAGTGTATAAAGAAAAATGGACCATCGCGAGCAATACATCTACACCTTTTCCAGTTGTAGTTCAGAAAATATCAATTGTATTTCAGATATCGTCAATTGAATTTCAGATTAATCAAGTGTAGTTCAGAAAGAGTCAATTGTATTTCGGATTAGTCACTTGTAGTTCAGAAGGCGTCAATTGTATTTCAGATTTATCAAATGTAGTTCAGAAAACTTGAACTGTACATCAGATTATGTCAATTGTATTTCAGAAAGCGTTAATTGAAGTTCAGAAGGCGTCAATTGTAGTTCAGAAGACATCAGTTGCATCTCAGATTAGTAAAATGTAGTTCAGAAAGTATCAATTTTATTCGGACTCCTGCAAATTGGGGCACTTTTGCACAGCCACAGTTTCGAACTCTTGATCTTCTTGTATGATGAACTGCAGATATTCGGCACATCTTCTATGTAACAGATGCCTGCGGGGGTGTTAATCGCACGACCGGCTTCCGCAGCATTGAAGAACGACAAATGCTACAATCATCTTGGAGCTGCATTGATTGATAAATTATACATATGAATTATTTTCTGAACTACAAATGACATGTTCTGAAGTACAAATCACGCTTTCTGATATTCAAATGATCATTTCTGATATACAAATGACGCTTTCTCAAATTCAATTTATTAATCTGAAATACAATTGACTAATCTGAAATAAAATTGATACTTTCTGAACTACATTTTACTAATCTGAAATGCAATTGACGATATCTGAAATACAACTGATATTTTCTGAACTACAACTGGAAAAGGTGTGGTAGGTATAGACAATACAAATAGAGAAGACCATATGTTATCACCACCGTCGTCACGGATATTGGGGCATCAAAAATCAGCCAACCTTTTTTTGAATGATGGACTCGCCTGGTTCCTACGCAACCGTAAAAATCCGTGACGACATATGGTCTTTTCTATTTGTATTGTCTATACTTACATCAGTCAATTTTACTCCAGGCTGATTATTTTGGCTTCAAATTTTGATTATTTGACGGAATCAAAAAGCTCTTCTTCATAAGTCAATGACTTGAGTAAAACTTGAGCACGATACCTGACTGAAACCACGTCACTAAAATCTGAGAAAAGCAAAGTGTGCCTAGATTTGTTCACTATCGGGTTGCTAACCTCTTCAAAAATATAAAATGGCAATTAGGGTTCAGTGACACATCATTTTAATGATCATTCAGTTATCTTTACAGTGGGAGGGTATTTTTACCGACTCGAGGCATTCGTCCCTCAAAATCAAGTGTTTAAAAAGCAGTTCCTTCCAGAAGACTGGCTCGAAATTGCCGAACACAACGGGCTCATGTTCCTCTTGCAAACTCATTAGGTAAAGTACCTATATTGCATTACACTACGCAAATTTTGTGATGCTAGGTGGTCGGGCCGGTGCAGTGTAGGTAGGTACTAAGCACAGATGGTACTAAGTATGTATATGTATACCATTTCTGTCCCTTTTGATGAAATTCCTAGACATCCAGCACCTCCGCCAAATACATATTATCTTGGTTCGTCTCTTGACTACCTATTCAATTTTTTAATTTGAAATGATTCCCATCATTGATCAACCCAGTTGATTTCATTTTTGCTAATAAGCTTGCATATTGATGTAACTGAGTACTATACAGGGTGCCCCGGACAAGTGGAATCACGAAAATTTCAGTAGGAGATCGTTTATTCTTTTCACATTATGGGATCCTAGTATTCAATAGGCTATTTCGTTTGGGCAGGTGCACATGTGTGAAGGCGCCAAATTTTGAAACTTTCGTACACCTGTCATTTAAATGGCAACGCTGCATGCTCTGTCTAGCCCCCTTACCACATACCCCCTGACCAGCTACTGGTTTCTGGCTGTCACTTTTACACACACCGTAAACGCATCTCTTCGTAGCTCCTTTGAACTTTCTTCTCGATAAAATAATTTTCAACAAGTTATGTTCTTTCGTCAAAACATGAGTAAATGGAATGGAGGTTATGAGGAAACGAGAAGTGCCATAGTCGTCACGGATAAATTTTGATGTAGCGCCAGAAATAATATTTTAGCACCAATATAGGGGGACCAAAATATAAGTGATTCAGGTTAGTATAGGTGATTGACCTTATTGGGGAAAATGGCCTCTTCGTGGAGGAAGTTTTAAGGAATTAATTGTTTAAGGAGGTCCAAGTTGCCTCTGACAACGTCGTCAATTGGTGGCACGTCAAAAGTGTCACTTTGCTGTCTTGTGCAGTCCACTACAAGCAAACTTTTGTTCCTGTGAACTCTTGGGACCCCGTAGGCTCTTTATTGGGCCCCATGTTGATGACCAGCGTCGTCGCAGACCTTTCTCTAAATCATCCATAGCTTCCGCCCAAGGAAGAGCAACAGACTGTCAGTACTGTCACATCTGCACAGATGGAAGCACACAAGAAGCCAGCCTGCCAGCCAAGAAAAAGTCACCTCGGGCTGGCCATGCAGAGTCAACCACCACCTACCTTTTTTTCTCGCTTTTTTCTAAAGATTTTCTGCTTAGACTTCAGCTGGGAATCCGCATTTTTCATTCTAATAAGCTCGCCGTAGCTAGCTACCTTTGTGCTCGGGACGCAAACGTTGCCCTTTTTTCGAGCGTTTTTTTTACCGCAATCGCAATGTAGTGCATTGCTGGGGGCGTAGTCTTTCAGCTGCGCACCTGTGGAGCTAGATCTACTACAAGCCTGCTAAAAACGCTAACCATAACATGAAATAAGAGGCACAAATACAAACCCCTTTTCACATTACTTCTACATGTCAAATTTCCATGTCAATAATGTGGGTATTGCAGGTATCTACCTACTACTGCCCACCTAGGCTACTAGACGTATTGTGTTCCTCTCAAAAAATTCCTCTACGATCAAGTACCGAACTCTACATCAGGCGGCGTTTTTTAAATATAAATCGCCTATAATCTGAAAAAAAACAAATTTGGCACCAGAAATGAAACTTGAACGCTGAAATAATTGAAGTATTAATATCTCCTAAATTTACACTTACAAGCAACACAACACAACAAAAGAATAAAATTGAATTTGTAGTTGGGATTCTCCACCACTTCCCAGTCGAGAGCTTTTTTTCCTGGCCGTACTATCTCCAGGTTTTGACCAAGAAGACCCTTATTTTGTACAGGGCTGAGCTCGGAGGTCCTTTCCTGCTCTGCTGGGGGATCGACATTTCTCAAAGCAGGACAACTTGACGCCAGCTATCCCGATGCTGGACAACTTGCCATCAGGGAAAGGGTTATAATTCAGGGATTCAAGTTGGCCAATTTGTGTCTTGCTGTATAACTCAGAGTCTCAATGGGTCCCCTTGTGTCTTTATGTGTCTTTCAAGCGCTCTGTGTTTGGCCTTATTGTCGATCGGAGCCACAATAAGTCCATTTGTATCTTGATTTGTTGTTTTAAGCCCTAATTAGCCCCGTTATGTCTTCATGTTGCTTTCGGAGTTCTAGTAGATACCTATCGTTTGTGTCTCCATATGATGTTGTGAGCACCCTTGCATTTTTCCGTGTCTTTTACAGCTTTAGTAAGCACCTTTGTGCCTTCATGTGAAATTTGGAGCTCAATTGGGCCCTCTTGTATCTGTTAGCTCCAACTGACGTCAAGTTATCCTGACGTCAAGTCGGTTGCTTTGAAATTTCCGGCGTCAAGCTGTCCGTCAAGTGGGTCATGCACGCACTTTTTCTGAAAAATTCCAAATTATATCGAGAGTAAATATTTAGTTTGCATTGGACGTCATGTAGGCTCATTTTCAAGCATTTTTTCAAAATGAAGCTTGCACATTCCGTGCATTTAAAAAAAACTGCAGTGCAAATTTCGACCCGTGGTGAGTTCCACGAAGAACTTATTCTAGGTGCAGACTTGTTGCGAGTCATGGTTGTAGAAAAAAACTGTTTTCGTGAAAGAGAGAGAAACAACTTTATTGAAAAATAGAGTGGTGCTGCTTGCTTTTAAGCAAGTTGCTCTAGAACACAGCATACTAATCTGTCTATAAAAGAAAATACTGAATATAAAAATTAAAGGTAAAAAGTATAAATTATGTAAAAATTATTTATAAATGTGGTATAAATTTAAACTTAAACTTAAATTGTTGGGCAAAAACTTTTTGAACAATGATTATCGAATTTTTCGGGGAAGGGGTCCCAGTTTTCCCAAGAGTGTGCCAGTTGAAAACCCAAAACTGACCTGGCTTGTCGAGACCGGACTCGGATGATGGAGCTTAAAATGAAGCCTTGGATTGGCGATTTTCACAATGAGATGATTTGTGAAAAGTTGGAGAAGTTTTCGATTTTCTGTCTGCGGTGTCATCAAACAAGAATTTCGGTCAGAACTTCCACTTCAGATCACACCAACATTGCTGCGCTTCGTGAATCGGAGTAGGAGTTCGAGGATATACCGTTGGTACAATATCATATGGATGGCGCCATATTTAAAGAAATAAACGCATTTTTCCGTTTTTCCCGTCCACCCCGTTTTGCGCCTTCCCCCAAGTTCTCGAAAATCTGTGACGTTTTCGTTGGATATCAACCTATTGATAGCCAGAAATACTTATTATTATCTAGTCCTATAGACCTTGTGTCAGCGTTACTCTCCTTTTTATCAATTGTGCGGATTTAGCAAGCTCTCGATGCGCGGCTCCTCCGGCAGTTGTGCAGGTGTGTTTCTTATTCGCACATCGTGATCTCCAGCGATTTCCGTAACAATATTCTCTCACTAAACTGTCACTGTCTCTCACTGACCTTGATATTCTCCCACTAAAGACTAAAATGTCAAAGCAGGAGTTAGACCAATACAGGTTTGAACGAGAAACAGTGTATTTTCCACTGAGAGAGCGTAGTCGTAGGAAAAACATAGTGTACAACTACCAACTACTGTAGATACAACTCTGCTTCACTTGCATGATTTACAGCTCACCTTTGGCTTATGTACAATCATCCATTACTGTGGTGCTTGCGAGGAGATGGGTTTCATTATTCCCTTCTTGCTTGTTGTACAATATATGTATTCATCGAGGAGTGTACAAAGAAATGGCAAGGAATAAAATTGAAATCAACTTTGATTCAAACTTCAATCAACAACTTCGAACTGTAATAAAACTTCTCAATAATACCCTTGTAAAAGTATTACAATAATGTTAGCATCTCAAAAAATTATAGGTATTATTGAACAAGTGTTGAGTAGACATATACCTACTTCATGGAAAGGAGAGCTGTTTGCTGGCAATCCTGATGATGAAGTTTCAGGATATGAAGATATTATGTATTATGTTTAGGTATCCCTATCTCTTAATTAAAATTCTATGCCATGTTGATGAAACGATAGGCCCTGAGGACGATTCTATCCTCAGAATTCAGATTCCAACTGCTGCCGAAAGATCTTCTTGTTTACAAAAGCACAATTATGTTGAATTCGAGGGTGGGTTTGCGTTTCTTGACAATCATTGCTTCTAATTTAGATCACTGGAACTCTCATCTATTAATCAATGATAAACAGATAATCTATCCCTCTCTTCCAGACGATTATTCATTTAGGGCCCGTAAAATGTCATAAGCATAAGCAACAATTGGCAGTATTCAAATTCACCCGATTTCGTACCATAATCATAATATAAACACATCAGGTACCTACCTACCTGCTATCTATAAGCAGGCAGGTAGGTATGTATAATGTTTGTTGCGCTCAAGTTTTGCCATAACTTTAGGTGACTCAAATTAATGCACAAATAGTATGACATCAGCCTCCGCGGTTTGCAAAACGAAATATCCAATATTAGGCAAGTCCTTTCTATAAGATGACCAATCACTTGCTGGTGAGCTCTTCCATCGGTTTTCGCAAATCCATCTGAGATTATTATCAAAAAGCTGATTTTGATGCATCAAGCAAATAAGATGTAAGTCATCATCGAATAACAACAAAAATAACCAACTGTCTCTCACGCACACACACAGCCACTCACACTCCTAATAATTCATCATTTTATTATCACGATAAGGAATAAATGTCATTATCAAAGGCCATCGTCGACGAGAGTACATAACACTAATCTCTAATAGTGTTATTTATGTCGCAGCAGGCAGTTGAAACTTGTTACGGGAAGATTTCCGGCGAAAGCTCTCCAGGATTATCCAAGTCCCAATCCTGGACGGCGGGAATGATGGCCACTACTAACGTTGAGAGTAACGTCTCCAGGTATGCGTGTATACTCTTTTACTTTCCTTCATAAAAGTGTACTTTATCTAGAGTTAATTTCTTATCGCCAATATCACCTAGTTACCTGGAAAATGCTTTTTGAGGTCGATTACGTGCTATGTACATAGGTATACTAATTATTAAACTAATGTCAGTTTGTATAATTATTATTATAGCGGTATACTTTATGATTAGTTTTCAAATTTGATGATAATAATAAATGATTGCAATATGCGAGAGCAATAATTTTTCTAATGTAAATATCAATAAAGTATTCCTAGGTAGGTAGGTTCCTAGGTAGGTACATTACTTACACCTACACTGCTAATAATAACTGTTGTCATAAAGATGTTAGTCACTGGAAACATTGCAATTTGCTTATCATATTGTGTATAGATGTGTATTTAAACAATTAAATCTTTCCAGATTGACAGATGAAACCAGAATTATGGAAAGTCACAAGCCCTATGGACTACCTGATAGCTACAACCCTGCAGATTATCCTCCAGTCAGATTAAGGAACAATAAGTAAGAACATGAACTGTTCAATGTTTATTTTAGCATGAGATTGGGATATCTGCTATTCTTTTGACAATAATTAAAGATTTATTTATAAAAGACCTAGCGAATTCCCACACTCGAGCAGCATTCCTCTAAACAACTGGAAAAACTGACTATAACCGAGCATAAACGGGAGAATAATTGAAGCCTTCTAGGCGCATTCACGTAAGTTTCGTCATTCAGGCAGCACCAGAGAAAAAATACCGAGACAGTTTAGGCAAGGAACCTGAACAGATCATTTCTTTGAAATCAAATAGCAAGAAAAATGTATACAGAGCGTCCAAAAATTGGCGGAAAAACTCTGCAGCGCGTTGTGGAGAACCCTTCAGGGAATTTCTCAAAAATGCGATTGAAAAAATCTTCGACTTCAATTTTTTAATCCCTTAAGGATCAAAATCTGGTCCTTCGAATAATAATTTCCTTTATTTTTAACTCACCCTGTAAATAAACAAGAATTCAATATACATTCAGTGGTAGATATTTCTTTCTCATAATTATGCCATCAACAATAATAATAATACATTACAAATATATAAGTCTCTAAACAAATACTTTGTACAAGAATACCTAATGATCTATAAATAAAGTTTTATAAACGTATTATTATGAAAACCCATCCACCCAGTAGAAACTTGTGATGTTATCAAGAATACATAATAAAACAACAGTGATTTAAAATTGATAAAGGGATCCATGGTGCTCAAAATGGAGTTGTATAGTATAAAGTTGTAGTAAATAAGTCTTCTCCACTTGTTTTTTATATTGTTTACTCGAGTTTCGGCTAGTTAAATGTATAAAGCCATTTTCAAAACTAATGTGACATAGCATAGAACTTTATGTCATAGCAATATATGTCTATGACATAAAGTTCTATGCTGTCACATTAGTTTTGAAAATGGCTTTATACATTTAACTAGCCGAAACTCGAGTAAACAATATATAAAACAAGTGGAGAAGACTTATTTACTACAACTTTTTAAAACAACAGTGAATAAAAATTTTTGAATTGACAAAACTAGAAGGGTTCAAAAGACCTTGACCCTTGAAAACTCCAAAAATGAAAGTCGAAGAATTTTTTTTATCATTTTTTCGGAATTCCCAAAGGGTCCCTCACAACGTACTGGAGAGCTTTTCCGCCATTTTCTGGACACCTGTATAATACCAATGAAAATGCCAATTTTCACCTGAATACCTAGAAACTCGCCTTTGAAAATACTGATTTATTGGGAAATGTCAATTTCTACGAAACCGACGGCTAATTGAAAAGTATTTCAGAAAGGGCTGAAGATATTCAGGCGAGATTTGTTGTGCCTTGATGGCCGCAATATTGATCAAATAACACGTTTCTCTGCGACAGTCATAGCTTGAGAAGCTCACAAGCGATTACTCTCAGAATAAGCTCGTTGAAAAGATTCAAAAAAGCTATAGGGATCAACGTCCTCAAATTTTGAATTTTTCAAAAAAAAACAGTGCGATATTGTGAAAAAATATAATTCTATAAACCCTCTGTTATGTAAAAACTCCTCCGCCCATTGGCTGTTACCTAGGTGAAATAACGTAACAGAGCGTTTATGGAATGTTATTTTTTAGAGAATCGCGCCATAAGATTAAGAATTAGCATTCTTTTTTGTCTCTCTCGTTTCACTTTTATCCTCTTGACGTGACCGCATGGTAGTATATACGCCAAGATACTAGGGAACACCTTCAAATGTTCAGTTGGCCCGAGCCGGATTTGAGCTCACAATCCTTGGAATACAGGTTTCCTAAACTGAGCGTCTCTTTCTGGCCCGTGACGTCACGTTCGATTGCACAGTAAATCGTCGCAGTCATAGTGTGCCAACATTGCCCCGATTCCGTAAGCCGAACGTGTGTTTTGATCATTTGATGGTGTTATTATTGGTATTTATACAGTTTTTACAAGTAGTTATGGCAAATAAATGTTGTGTGCCACTATGCAAGTCCACAAGTTATACAGTGATGGCCATAATACCTACACCATTAAAAGTATTAAGACTGGGACTTGGAACACGCACTTACCTGTGCTTTCTGGGCACGTCCATATATCGTTGATATATCCATTACAAAAATAGTTGTTTCCGCGCATCAAATGCCTCTCTGGCAAATTCTTCCCTGAGGAATTTTCATTTGCAATATTCATTGAGAAGTTCGTTATATTTTTTAGCAACTTTCCCAGCATGGTTGGCTTCAAAATTTAAAAAATAAAACGCACTTTTAACACGGCGGAGCAATGTAAATACAAATGGCGCGATCACTCATGGCACACTGTGCCCAGAACGTGCCGAAAACAGCTGCGCGGAATCGCGGATTCTCCATCTCTCTTTTGAGGAAACCTATATTGCTTCCAAAGATGAAGTCTCCAGCGCCACCGGCTTAAGGACTATTTTCTTCACCCACTGAATGCATACCCTCCCTCACCCCTCAATGTTCATGCACGATGATAACTGAACCAATTTGGTAACGATGGATCAAATACTCGATTCCTCAAGTTGGCGTGCGATGCTGACTTTTCCCCAAACAGGCGAATTATATGAACGTGTGTTTAGGGAAAAGTTTAGCATCGTACGCCAACTAAAGCAATCGAGTATTTGATCGCTCTGAATTAAGAAGTTGTCGTAAAGCACACGCTGTGGTATTTGAATTTGTCCACAGAATTGTTTGACAGCCTAAATAACATCGCACTGATAAGGTTGACAGCTATCAAACAATGCAAAATGCAATTATTAAGTAACTACAACGCCGCGGATAGAACTACATCTATATCCCGTTCACTTTTTTATTTGCAGTAGAATGACTTTTTGGAGCAAGAATAAAGTGACAAACTGGAGCGCTGGCTGATGGCCTCTGATAGTTTCGCTCCAAAACTTTGCAGGTGCCATCAGCCATAGCCGCAGCCCCCTAACTTGTCACTTTATCCTTGCTCCAAAAACCAAAAATTCATTCTACTGAATTTAAAACGTGAACGGCATATACTTGAAATTAACGCCGATACAAGACCAGGCATCCGCATTCCGCAGCTACCTCAGACCACAAGACAAAAGCGGGTGCTATGAGGTATCGTGCCAAAGACTTTATAAATCAGGGAGGTACTCTGCTTTCGAAAAATATTTTCATATCACCTAGTTCTAGCGTAAAAATGTGACGTTATACAATTTTTAACAGTTATGACATAATGGCCAATTTTTGTTGACAGTTATTGTAACAAACTGTCAGCCAGTTCCACTAAAGTTTTATGGTGGCTTTACAGAACTTCGTATGTCGCCGGCGACAGTCCCCCCTCCTTTATTAAAATCTGGCGATATGATTAATTTGAACGATACGACGACAGAAACCCGTGTCGGCGTGTCGCGAGAATCCTATGGAGGGAGGTTGGGGAATACAGCAAGATCGAATCCTATTGGCCAGCGACACTGTCGGCGGCGACATACGAAGTTCCCCAAAGCTGTCATTACGAGCGAATAACCTTTATCACGCTCATAGTTGCTATGCAACAGCTAATAGCATGGGCAGTGCTTATAGTTACTATGAGAGTGATGAAGCTGATTCATGCATGAGAATTTGGTAGAAGTGGAGGGTAATGACGTGTTCACTTTCTTATGTTATTGTGTTTTTGTATTTTCTAGCGCTGACAGAAGCGAAACCCAAAGAAAAAGACGTTCCAAAAATCGCTTGTCCAACAGACGGAGCACAGGATTTATATCTAAAGACCTAGTCGACGAAGCCATGAAGATGGGCGGTAATACACCAAACGATCAATGACAATCATTCCTCTGTAGATTTCTATCATAACTTTTTCTATTAACTATTTTAGTACCTACCTACTTATTGAAATCCTTCTGCTAATGACATTCTGTATACATACCTACGTGCCAATTAGTCATGTAATCTATCAAATTAAATTATTATCCCTTTCTATTTATTACTATGAAGTTAATTTAGTAGTTTAACTAGCGTAGATAAATTAAATATTTGCTGCAAATTTTATTTGTACAAGTTTTTGGAACTGTTTACGTATAGATGTAGAGTATGAGCCGCCATATTATTTTATTTTACTGATGTACAAATTAATAGTAGTTATATAAATAAAAACATATATTTAGTTACGTAAAGTGATGTTCGTTATTGGCGATTTTTGATCGTAATACCGTTTATTACATATTATTATTATTGGTATTATTATTATTATTATTATTATTATTAAAGTTTGTGTGTGCCGGAATTATTCGAGGATATTTCTATTGCAGTATAGGTAGAGATGGGCTTAATTTATCGGACCGTGATGTTGGGCATTAAATTTCCTCTGTCGGCTTTGTTCTACAATAAGCATAAATTTCGATATTGCGAGTTGGGAAACGAGTGCCGCGGACACAATTTGCATAAAATTGCGATATCACTGGTTATTAACGAAAGTAGAAGTATCTACGTCATAGACGCGACAGAATAATTTCGGCTTTGAATTGCTTTTTGAAATTTAAGAGTAAAATAGGTATACATATAGGACCTATTTACCTACCTACCTTAACTGAAGTCAAAAAGTCGGTGTTTACCACCTATACATATACATTTTGGCAAGTTACGTAATTATTCTCATAATCTCATAGAACACTTGTTAGGTCGGGTATGATGCTTCAGTCAGTTTATTTCGCCGTAGTAGTGAACTCCACAAGTAGAAAGTATAATATATATTTAGGTATACATACAGGATGGCCCAACGAAAACAGAACAGAGGGGCTTTCAGGCATTTCACCTCATTTTTTTTTTAAAGCTCGAACAGGTCGATTTTTATATTGAGGGGGACATCTGAAACATACATTGGCGGATTTCTATCTTTAGCCCCCTCACCCCCACCCGCCCAAACTTCGAAGTTTCAAATGACACCACCCACTTTGCGATACACCAAATTGAAGAGAATTAAATTCTCTTTCTGAAAAAATATTTCTATAATTTTCAACCCCACCCCCCTTCTTCCTAAAATTGTCAGAGTTTCCAATGTAATATTTTTGATCTCTTAATTCTCTTTAGTACAGTCAACGTCATCCTGCACAGCATCGAGGGAGAAGATTTTCTGTGTAAAAAGTGCCACCCAAAATTCACCCCTTCACTCCCCCACCTCAACTTCAAAATCTAAAATGACACTTTACTTTGTGATACATCAAATCGAAGGGAATTGAATTCGCTTCCTGAATAAAATATTTTAAGAATTTTCAAAAAGCCCCCTTTCCCCCTAAAATACTCCGAATGTTCAATTTATTAGGAGAGGGGTTGAAAATTCCAAAAATATTGTTTTCAGAAAGAGAAATCAATTTCCTTTCATTCGATGTATCACAAAGTAGGTGGTGTCTGTTAAGTTTTGAAATTGGGGTGGGGGAGAGGAAAGGGGTGAATTTGGGTAACACTTTTCTCCACCGAAAATTTTCTCCTTAGATGCTATTTAGGATGACGTTGATTAAATTGAAGAGAATTGAGGGGTCAAGGATATAAAATGGGACAGTCAGAGAAATTTAGGAAGATGGGGGGTGGGGTTGAAAATTTTGAAAATTTTTCAGAAAAGGAATTTGATTCTCTTTGATTTGATGTATCGCAAAGTAGATGGTGTCATTTGAAATTCCAAAGTTGAGGTGGGTAGGGGTGAGGGGGCTGAAGATAGAAATTTGCCAATGTATGTTTCAGATGTCCCCCTCGATATAAAAATCGACCTGTCTGAGCTTTTTTCCAAAAAATTATGTGAAATGCCCGAAAACCCCTCTGTTCTGTTTTCGTTGGGCCACCCTGTACATTATACATATATTATAATTTGCCCCTCGGTTTGCCCCTTCATCCACCAAGCACCAAGGCTTACGACTGTTACGACTAAGATTGAGTTTATACTGAGTATATATATATATATAAATGACGAGTACATGAAGCTAAGCCATACTTCATACTCTTGAGTTTACGTCTACTAACACTAACACTACGATTGAATCAGCAAATTGAACCCTACCTTAGGTTTCATGCAAATCGGACCGATTTTGTAGGATGTAAACATGGCGGAACAAAGCTATAATAACTAAAAAAAGTAAGGTTCTCAATAGAGAGTTATTGCTTGAATAATAACAACAAAATAGTTGTAAATTCGATAAAGTTATCGACTCGATAAAATATTCCAGAAACCGGGTATTAGTCATTCATTGTTGGAGCAGCATACAGGGAGGGACACTGGACAGTTATTGCGATGATCAGAGGCCCCGCGGCAAATTTGGCGATGATTTTTCGAAACGAAAACAAGCCCACACGGACATTGATTGTAACAAAGCAAGAAAATAGCTTCTAGCATCGAGTGAAGGGCAATCCTTTTCAAACACATCATCACGATAATTTTTTTTTTCAATGAATAGTGGAAATCCATGAAATCCATTTCCCGTTCAGCTTCACATGAAAGCCGAGCCGCTCGCTAAACTAAGCTAAACTGGGCGCAACGTTCGATTGCAGAGACAATAATTGAAGTTGGTGGAGTGTGACGGGCGCTCCTGTGAGGCCATCAAATAGGTCCTTTGCTAGGACAAAACGGATTTGTTTTGTCGCGGTTCTGGAAAAAAAGCCGCACAACAACATTGACACACAAAAGGCCACACATAGCTTTGTGTTTGTTGTGGAGTAAATTTATGTAAATGATGTTCAGTACTGAATTCCTGCCGGGTTTGCTTAGGCACAGTAAACGTAGGTAATTCCTGCAATATTTAAGGCCAACAACTATATTATTACATGGCAATAATTATTCTAGCAGAGAGCTTTGAAACACACATCCGAGGAGAACGTATGGTGTCGGCACACAGGTGCACAGGTACGTGAGCTTTGCCGCGAGTGCCGAAATGGAATTTTTTATTGTGGGGAATGATGTGAAATTTCGGGATGATGGTGACGGTGAATTGTGCTGCGCGTGATGAATCCATCAAAAAGGACTTCAAAGAATTTGGCGGGAAAATGAAGCAACTCAGTGCCAAGGATTTGATGAACACCGCCACTGCTTATGGGTATGAGTCTTGTGCTTTCCGACCAATTCTATTTTACACCTCAACTTTAGTAGGTTATAATAATAAGGAACGGGATGAGAAGCAAAATTATTGTAAAATACAGGTAGGTATGTACGGAATAAGTACGACCTACAGTTTCAGCCCGACTACTTATTGATGAATTATGATTTTGAAAATTTGTCATCCTCAGATATCTATCTAACTAGAGATCTAACTAATTAATCAAAAAAAAAACAGTGTAGATTGGAAAAGCACTTTTTTTATAATAAGTAGTTCATTTTTATAGATATTAAAATACCTCTTAATGTATGAGTCATCATCCTAAGGAGTATATAATGAATGAAAAAAATTAAAATGAGAATGAAGGTCCATCAGAGAGAATCGGATTTCAATATGCATGTTGCTACCTACTCCTCTACCTAACAGTGTTTGCGTTTGCATCGCAGACATAGCTAAAAGCTAGCGAGACTAGAAGAATAAATCATTGAAGATCTCGCTGAACTTGAAATTAGAATGCCAAGGAAGACATTTTAGCGTGAAAAACTGCACGCACGTATCAACTTAGTATATGCTTGGACCTCTATCCTCTATTTCCTGAGTCCTCCTGGAACATTAAGTGAAAGTAAGACCCTACACTTTTTATGATTAGTAGAGAGCGGATTTATATCTGCGGTAAAAAAAAACTCGATAAATGCAGTATTTATGCACTCAAAAAGTATCAAAATATGCGGTAAAAATGTTCAAATAAAGCAAAATACCTATGTTAGTGAATATGTAATGTATTCTGCAAAAATATTGAAAATTTCAACATATACATATACGTAAAACCAAACAACCATGCAACTTCTACCACCGAAGTAGACCAGATTTTTCTTCAAACATTTCCAGTTTTTTTCTTTTTAAATTGGAAAAATTATGATTTTCTGGTACATAGATAAAATGGCCAAAATATTGTCTAAATATGCAGTTATATGCAATAATATGGACTAAATATGCGGGTATATGCGATCATAATATGGAATTGCTATTTACTTTGGTTGAACTTGCTATTTAGATTCCTTTTGGAAGGGAACATCAAGCTGCAAAACGACAGTTGCATCCGACTTACAGCACGAAAAGTTGTAACTCAATCCAAAAATCGGTGTCCTTCTCATCCTTTCTGCTTAGTTTAAATACAGGGTGGTCCAGGTTATAGTAGCAATAATTCACCATTCGATAGTCCATCGACAACTATAGGTCGATTCAAGCATCACATTGCGGCTTGTTGAATCCGGCTGATCTAGGGGAGGTAATACAATGGACTCAAAAGCGAGACCTACGTGCCCACTGAACATATTATGTTCCATCAACTCAATAGAATCTAGAATCCAGATCACCAAATCCTCTCACATTATGTTCATGTTATGCTCTTTTGGTTGTGGCAATAATACTCTCTTCGAGAAGCATTTTTGTTGGCGACGGAACTTTTTCAACTTTCAATTTATATTACTATGTGTGCAGATTGGATGGCAGACTTGACACAATACCGTGAAACTACACCACAATTTTTGTATTTTTTCTTTTACCAACCGGTTTTGCCTCTCGGCATCGTCAGGGCTTGTACAAATAATATTTAGAATATATTCTTTTTTGGAGAAATTTGTGAAAGTTTTGACATTCGTCTAAAATTAATTCAATTTAAAAAAGAATATATTTTAAATATTATACAAGCCCCGATGATGCCGAAAGGCGAAACCGGTTGGTAAAAAAAAAATACAAAAATTGTGCTGTAGTCTCAAGATTCAACAAATATACATTCAACTTTATACAACACCACTACAAGACAAAATGGATTTTTACTTATTTATACAATACCGTGAGATCAAAAATTATTTTGATCAAGCGTGATCTTGAAAAATCAAGATTGATGGCTTTACACACCAATCACGCGGCTGCATATACGGCGTCAGGATCACCCTTGACCAGGATAATTGTTGATCTCACTGTATCAAGCACTGGAATGATTACATAGGTAATAGTATATTATTCAACAAGCGGGTAATGATTGCTTCTTACTCATGAGGATGCAGTTTGCTTCCTCTTCCCAGTTTGCACACGAGCCTTGGCGAGTGTCGTAAAGCATCCGAATGAGTAATAGCCATTACCCGCGAGTAGAATACTATGCTTTATTCAGTTTTATCAAAAAATGCAGGCATGCATGCGCGTGATAATGCGTGCATTATTCAATAGGATTGGATAAACAGTATTATTAAGGGATTTTGAAAAGACCTATTATTATCACACGACTGGTTTTCGGGCACAACGAGCTTGTGAGAAGTGGGTAAACTAAACTTTGTCACCTACCACCTTTGTGGTGCAATCAGGCTCAAGTGCCACATTATTTGTTATCATATAAGCACCTGACAAAGAAGGCATGTTTATCAATGTTGAAACAACTTTGTTCATGGTAGAATGGTTGTATTTACGTTATTCCCGAGGTTATTTCCTTGCAATTGCCAGTCTTTTTCTCCAGTAGGGGTCCAACGGGGCAGAGGTGGGTTCAAGATGACGTCTATCCATGAAGAGAATAAGTTCAATGTCTTATTTTTGGAAACAGTAGGCCTAGGCATTGGCAACCGCTCATTTCTCGTTTCTTGCATTACGGTATTCACCCTGTACACAGAGCTTGCACGGTTGTCGCGAATGGATACAGTCCCAAATTGGATTATCATGGTCCATACAACACATATTTATCATATTATGACAAGTGGCACGTGCAGAATGTTTCCGTAGGTATATGTTATTCAGACACCATTTCAGTGAAATGTGAATTTTGCCAGTTCTTCTATTCTAAACAGCGCTGCACAAAGAGCTTTCACCATGATTTGTTGGATTTTTTATATTGGATATCATGGCAGTGCACTGAATTCAGGAAAAATTCACAAAATTTTTAAAATGCACAATAGACTGTAAAAACAAATCGGAAGAAACCATTTTTTTGCATTCCTTCCTGAAAACTGAAAAGGTTCTAATTCCTAATGGTCTAAGGTAAATTTCACACCAAATTTAACACTTGTGTAAAATTAGAGAATCAATATAATTTTGTTTATACCACTAAGACATCGCATGTGCCATGTGTAATTATCGTAATAATGCGGTAATGATAGCTATCCGTGGCTAGGCATCTACTTTACTTATCCATCCATCGGAATTATTTGTCTTTAATAATTCATGGATTCAGCGAATAGCACAATAATGGGTTTTTTTACTGGTAGACGTGAAGTACATCGTTATTGATGTGTTCCTGAATCCCGATGTCGATTTTCTAGTACTTAGAAAAAAAACATATAAATCACGGTTGAGCAAAACGGAAAAGAATGAGTCTCAGAAGTAGGTATACCTAGGTACCTCAAAGTAAAAAGCCAAAGATAGGTACCATCGGTGGACAATGAAAATGGGGACAAAAAACACTTTATTTTTGTGAATCGTCACTAACCAAACTGAATCTTCCCTTTAAGGTTTTACATACGTCAGTGCAGCATACTGTTACGAGCGGCGATTCTGGAGAACACGCGATCCTTCTAGACTCTTTCCATTAGATCGCAGTGTACAAGTGCGGAGATCAGTGCATTTCAGAACATGCGTGTAGGCTTTGGCCCGTGGAACTGAATGGAGACTTCAACAGTGGATCAAGATACATCTGTCCATTTCGACGGAGGTGCTGGTTTCACCGCACGTTGGTAATGCCCGCGAAATGTGTAGGTTTTTTCTGGAGTCGCCTAGAAATCGTATGCCGGGTCACTGTGGAATTTGCTGGAGGACCCATGGGACATTCTAGATCAATAGTCGCAGCTATATGAAACACCGATCCTCAGCCCATGGACCAGTATTGGAAGTGATCGAGTGCGATAGAAGCGAAGTGTTACCAGCGATATTCCCAAGTAAATAATTGTTGGCGTGTATTTATTATAGTACGCAGTAATAAACAGTGTGTGCTTCAAAACTATCGTCTCAATTATAAATGAACTCGTACGCGAAATACGTAACAATACGTTACTCGTTTCTTACAATAATTCAACGTATCAGCGAGAAGTCCAATTTATTAAAAACTCTAAATACGAATTCTGATATTTCAAAATGTCCCCGTTTTTTTTGTCCACAGATGGTATTCTTTTCATACCATGACTTTCGATGAAATTAGTTGAAGGAAATTTGGCACTATAAAATATCCTATAAGTAGATATACTAATGAACTTATGATTCAGGTATATACATACTTTATAGATACAGTATACAGGGTGTCCGTTTTTCGAGGCTAAGCATGGGTATCTCGCTTATCTTGAGAGATACAAAGTCGGCTAAATCAGGAAAAAGTTGCGCATTTTCATGACGATCAATGACCCAAAAAGAAATTTGACGTATCGATCTTAGTTTTTGAGATATCGTGGAAAAACAGGAATTTGAATTTTTGTTTTAATTTCTTATTCAAAAAACGGTTGAAGGTGGCCTTTTCAAATCTAGACATTGTCAGGGCACTTTTTCAAGGGGAATTCAAAGCTGCAAAAATCTTTATTCTAGCTTTTAAAGCAACCGAGATACGACATTCAACTTTTTTCTCTAATGGGCGCCATATTGGATTTTGAAATTTTTGAATACGGTATTCTTTTCTGGTTACAACGATGTGCCACATGTCACTGTTGAATAAATGTTCAACATTTACGTTTTTTTTATTGTCGGTGCGGATTTTGTTTCCAAAGCACTCTCTGAAAAATAAAAAATTTTTTTTGCTCAAAAGCATGAATTCAGCAGTGGCATGTGACATATTGTTGTAACCAGAAAAAAAATATCGTATTTGAAAATGTCAAAATCCAATATGGCGCCCATAAGAGAAAACAAAGTTGAATGTCATATCTCGGTTGTTTTGGAAGCTAGAATTAAGATTTTGGCAACATTGAATTTCCCTTGGAAAAGTGCCTTCACAATGTCTTGATTAGAAAAGGCTATCTTCAACAGTTTTTCAAATAAAAAATAGAAACAAAAATTACAAACTGCTGTTTTTTCTCAATATCTCGAGAACTAAAACTGACAAGTCAAATATCTCTTTAAATCATTGATCGTCATGAAAATTCGCAACTTTTTTTTGATTTAACCGACTCTGTATCTTTAAAGATAAGCGAGATACCCATGCTTAGCCTCGAAAAACGGACACCCTGTATTTGAGTCTCCGTTTTTTTATTAATGATAATATTTATAAAAGAGGTTGCCGGTTGAGGGACCTAGGTTTTGAACCGTAATTTGCGTGATTAGTTTTGAATTAAGCAATACCTACCAATGTAGTTGAAGGTGTCTCAAAAGTATCGGTATCGCATTCCGATAGTACTACGGTATATGAAATCTTCTATGAAGCTCAAAAAAGTTATGAAGCTATGAAAGGTCAATGGGTGGTCCTTTGACCCCTTCTTGTTTCGTTATTTCGAAAGATTTCAAAGAATGTGGTGAACTGGTTGTGATCAAATTTTGTGTAAAAAAAATGTCAACTATATACTATAATCGCGACAATTTAGCAAGCGATGTGCGTCATTGGTTCATTCGTTCATTGCAACTCAAGAAACATATTTTTTCTCATTTTTCTCAAAATAAAATATACTTTAATGGTATTACTCTGGTATTCTGTGGCAAAAAAATAGAAAGATATATGTTTCTTTAAGCTGAAATAAACGAATGAACCGATGACGTACATCGCTTGGTAAATTGTCAAGACTATAGACGTGTACTAGATTCTCATTTACTAAACAGGGCTAGCCGTGAACTGAAAACATCTAAATTTACAAAAATACTCTAAAAAAAGTCATCAACAAAATCGAGTCATATTTAGCTCTGCATAGGTGAAGGTGCCAAAAGAATCGTTTGCAGGTATATATTTTTTTTTAATGTTGACTCACTCTGTACATATACAGAACAAATTTGAATATCCAATGGTTGATATAATTCTGTCTTAATTAGTTTACTCAAATTTTCCGGAATAACGAAATAGAATGGTTCAAGGGACCACCTTTGATCATTCTTAACTTTGAAAAGAAATGTCGAAGAATGTTTGTCGTGAAAACGCGTTTTTCTAGATAAAACTGAAATTACGTGAAATCACTAAAATCAAAACTTGGACATCCTAATTAACTGATTTGTGAGGTAAGATTTCATTGGAATCGACTTCTACCAAACTTGCTAGTAGTACCTATTGTTTCGATATCAATAATCAATAAATAATAATAATCAACCATAAAAAAATAACCGTCACAATCACCAACACTCAGTGGCGTACCAGCGGTGGGGAGGAAGGGGGAGGGGGATGGTCCGCACCGGGTACCAGCAGTAAGGGGATGTCAGTATCGGATTATTCAGCGTGCTAAGAGGCTCTACAGATCTGGGGCGCAAGGCTTTGGAGGGCGCAAAGCAAGTTGGTGAAGCTGCAAATTCCATAAAAAAAATTCCTGCGGCTCTTTTTCCCTTACGTTGGTCACTATGTGTAATGTTGACTGCTTTGTCAGGAAATGGTTTTCCTGTATTCAAAAATACTCCGAAAAATACCAGCTGGGGCACCATTTTTCAATCTCAGAATTCCCAGGGTGCAAAACTGACTAATCCGGCACTGGGGATGTCTTCGGGGGTGTCACTACAGACTGTCGCTCATTTTCTAGTTACTTAGGTAGGGTTAGGTGGGGGCGGTCACATGATAGTACTCCCCGGGGAGCGCAAAATATGCTACGTACGCCACTGCCAACACTTCCTCCCTTTCAGCTCCTCCACCGAGATAATTGTAAGATTATGGACATCTATACCATCTACATCTACTGTGGTATTTAGTTGGTCAGAAATTGTCGCTAGTACCTACCCTAGTGTGAAAGTATTTGAATACTTGAAACGTATCAAGACCATACTACCATACTTACTTGATCAGTTTGGTTTTGAGGATTTGTTGGTGTCAACTTTGACTCCCTTCCCTCAAGAAGTATAGAGTATATGACGCCCGCACAGAGAAAAGAGAGAGAGGGGACTTGTAGTATGTTGTTAAGTGGGGGTGAGTAAGTACGATACCATGAAAATTACACGTGGGTTAATTTGTTTTATGTTGAATGCTTAAAATGCCTGGGCTAATGACGGAAAGTCAGATAAGTTGCCACTTAACGCTGAAAAGTAAGCTTTCCGTAATATTTATCGCAAAATTTACCTGGTTATTCTCATTATTAAAAAAACAATAATTGCAATCACATCTACTTAACTACATAGGTGTAGAACTAACAACTCACAGAAAAACAAGATTATGATAATTAGGTCAGTAGGCAGGAGGGTTTGAGGTTGTGAAAGGTCCCACCGGTTTTTTTTACATGCATGCTGTACATTAAGGAGTTCTAATGGAGAACCAAGCTTGTGACCTTATACTGTAAATACTATGAATTAATTTGGTGGGAAAAATAAAAATATCACCGCGGAGTTTAATAACCAACAAAATATCATTCTTTGTCAGTGGTCCCACACTCCAGATACTGTGAAAACTTTTTTTTTGTACGGACAGTTTCGACCTTTTGCTGAGAAAGCTGACCAGCCAGGCTCGTGGAGCCCTGCTCAATGTGAACGTAGTTCACGGCTAAACTCAAAAAGTTAGTCACTGGCGTCGGGGACATATCTTATAGAATATTGTTACGAGTGGCGATTCCCCTGCATTCTGTAAACACGCGATCTTTCTAGATTCTTCCATCCATCAGGTCACGGTGTAGATACAAGTGCGGAACTCTGGACAAGGACATTTCCAAAAGTATACGCGATGGCTTGGCATTGGGAACCTTCAACGCTTCCACTTCTCTTCCGACACACTTCCGCTTCCACGTAACCATTTTCTCTTCCAGCTTGTTCACACTACCGCAATACCGCGTTTGTTGTTCCACAACGGCTAATATTTCTTCCTTTTCCTCCAGGCGTTTCCTTTCCTGTTCTTCTAGCAGGTTCTCAAGTTCTTCTTTGTCTTCTAGAAGCTGCTCTCGTAGAAGATTTTCTAGCTCTGCCTTGTCTTTTTGACGTCTCTTTTCTTGTCGAGCCTTCTGCTTTTGCAGAAGATCTTGCTTTTGTTGAAGGATATTTTCCAATCTTTTTTCCTGTCCTTCTAGAAGCTTTTTCAACTCGTCTTTCTCTTCAAGATGCTTCTTCTCCTGGTCTTCTTGAAGACTTTTCTGCTGCTGCATCATTGCCATGATGTTCGCCAAAGTGTCTTCGACTCCTACCTTTGACATGTTTCTCGTCTCCGGGCATTTACCAAATCACGAATGTTCCGAACGTCCTGTAGTCGCATGCCGAATTACTCTCAATTATCCCACTTCTGACACCAGATGTTACGTATTTCGCGTACGGGTTCGAATATAATTGAGACGATCGTTTCAAAACACACGCTGTTTATTACTGCGTACTACAATAAATACACGCCAAAAATATGTACCTTAGGAATATCGCTGTGATTTCTACTCGCTTTCAATCCGCTCGCTACCACTTCGCATTTCAATTCATAACTACTCGTGAGGCGACAATTGATGCCTTATTCGCCCCGTGCGAAGTACAGAGTGGGGGTAACGAAACCGATCACAGCGCTTTATGTGGACAAAAAGAGCAACATTGATGGCTCGGCACTGCGTGATTGGGCTGTCAATTTTCTGATGTTTGATGTCATTTATGTCAATTTGACAGTGGAAATAATTGAAATAATTGACAACCAACTGTCACAACAGATGCCACGTGGTTGTCAATGACAAAGTCTTATGTTGACAAAGCACTTAACCACAAAATAATGACAGTTCAGGCCAGCGATCTGTCATTTATGACAGTTCAGCCATCTGTAATTTATGACATGAGTGACGTTTTGCGCCTACAAAGTTGCGGACGCCAGGTGACGCTGGCGTCGTGCACGGTGCGAATACAGGGTGGTCCGACTTTCATGTCATTAAATTTAAGGATCGATAGAGAATGAAAAATGAAGGGGACTTTCTTCAGAAAACATATTCGAGAAATGCCTAATAACAGAGATACAGCCCTTCAAAATTGGAAATAAATAATCGTTTTTTCAGCATAAATTTTGAAACGTTCAACCGATTTGATTCAAAATAAAACCAAAGGTTCACTGAAATTATCCCCTGTCGAACAATCATAACATGTTCCATAAAAAAATAGTTTCAGGGGCGTAGACATAAGAGAGTGTCCCTACTTTTCCCCCCTATTTTCACCTCCCTAGTTATTTTTGGAAACTGTTCATAATTTTTTATTCTACGTTCGGTTTTTAAGAAAAAATCAGCCTTGCAAAATTTTGATTCGAGGCTTTGTTTGGGAGATATTTAGGATTGAAGGTTTGGAAAACATCTCAAAAGCACAACTTTCAAAGGTCTAAAAATTAAAATCCAAAAAAACTCATGATTTCTCAGCTGAAATAGGTTTTCTAGAATTTCTAAGTTGTTAAACCACCATTTTTTCCAAAACACGAGAAATTTTCAGGAGAAAAACAATTTGGGCTCTGGAAAGTGGCGATTTCAGGATGTTTTCCAAAGTTTCAAACTCAAATATCTCCTAAACGAAGCCTCTAATCAAAATTTTGCAACAGTGATTTTTTCTTCAAAATTGAACGTAGATTTCAAAATTATGAACAGTTTCGAAAAATAACTAGATGGGTGGAAAATAGGGGGAGAAAAGTAGGGACATTCCCTTACGTCTACGCCTCTGAAACTTTTTTTATGGAACATTCTATGATTGTTCGACAGGGGATAATTTTAATAAACCTTTGGTTCTATTTTGAATCAAATCGATTGAACGGTTCAAAAGTCATGCAGGAAAAACGATAATTTATTTCCAACTTTGAAGGGCTGTATCTCTGTTATTAGACATTTCTCAAATATGTTTTCTGGAGAAAGTCCCCTAATTTTTCATTCTTTATCGATCCTTAAATTTATTGACATAAAAGTCGGACCACCCTGTATAGGTCCGACTAATTCATCTCGAATATTCCATGCATTCTCCAGCGGTTTCCACAGTGACCCGACCTACGGTTTCCATACGACTTCCTAAGAATCCTGCACATCACCGGTATAGTTCTGCCGTGCTCTTGAACTGGCGCCTCCGCCAAAATGAGCAGATGTGTCTTGATCGAGCGTTGAAGGTTCCCAATGCCAAGCCATCGCGTATACTTCTGGAAATGTCCAGAGCTCTAAACTTGTATCTACACCGCGACCTGATGTATGGAAGGAGCTAGAAGGAACGCGTGTTTTCCAGAATGCACGGGATCGCCGCTCGTAACAATATTTAATTCTCTATCCCTCCTATTGCACCAAAAAAATAACACGGAATTGACGCTAATACGAGATTAAATGGATTTCAATCTGGCCAATTCTATAGTAGGTTCACTTGTACCGTGATTCTAGTAGGCTGGGCAAATTTCACAGTTTGGCATTGTAGACTTCACGTCCAACTGCCTAGTGTGCGCCTGAGCGTCTGGCTTCGAAAGATAGGTTATGTTGGTGTGATGGTGTGTTGACTGTTGCTGTCAAAAATGGAAAATTTACCGAAATCAACTTTGCAAATTGCAAATATGGAGTGGATGTTGTTCACCTTGCACAAGTTCCGCAAATTTCTTGTTCCAGTACGATGTCCTGAGCAGTGAAATCAAGTATTAACGTCGATGAATCCCATCCTCACAAAAATTAGGAGGGTTCAGCTTCCCATCGTTTCCAGCCTTCCAGAGTGTGGGTACTTCTTTTAAAAACCAGCAATAGTTCACAATGCTTCCATAATATGTGGTTTTTGAAAATAGATTCACGTCTTCTCCGCAAAGCTGAACGTTATGGGGTACATGCCCAGCACCCATTCCGCTCATTTTTTCTCCCAGAAGCGAGTTCTTGATGGCACTCTCGAGGACTTTAAAATGAGCACTGGACGTTATTGTTCAAGACACAAGCTGAGGCACAAACACAGTTTTCACAGTAATGGGCATGATTTCACCACAATTTTCGTGAAACTCGTGATTTTCAGTCTATTTGACACTCGATCTGACAAACGGTAAAGTTGTTGATCTTGTCGTCAAGCTTAAACTTTCAAATATCAATGCAACCAACTGCCAAGTTCTAGGGAGTTTTCAAATATCAGATTTGAAAACTTAGAAACAAAATCTCACAGCCAACTAGAATCACGGTACAAGTGAACCTACTATAGTAGAGGTTGACCATGGGAAATGCATACAATCTTTAGCTAATCAATCATTGTATTATTTTTTTTTGTGAAACCAGAGTTTCTATTATTCGCCGAAGAGTACTGACCAGAAGAAATTTCACTAATCTCGTATTTTTTGAATTGAGAGTTGGTGCAACCCAGGATATAACTGACAACTTTGTCGACCACGATTCTCGGATGTCTCTTGTTGTTATTACAGCTTTCAAGCGATAATGTAATGTCGAGGTTTTTTCATTTTACTGGACTGGCCCGCAACTCCGAGCACGTTGAACAGATAAACTGAAGTAATAAGACATTATGTGTCAATTTTTATACAGGGTGTTTCAATGACCTTGCATAATACTTCGGGAGGTAATTCCTCTCAAAAAAATAAGTCAAAAAGTAGGAGTAAATGTTTTTCCTCAAGTGCTCCCTGAGGGAGTTACAGCTCCTCAAAGGTAGAAAATGCAACAAAGTTTTTGATTATTTGCTCAAGAACTGTCAAAGGTAAGAGCTTTAAATTTGATGTTTTCGATAGATTTGTTCAATCCAAAACTCTTATTCCTCTTGCATTTTTTCCGTAGGATGCATCGTTCTGAAGTAAAAGTGAAAAAACACGGACGTGTCATGGATAATTTTCAACAGTAATATCACAAGTGCTTAGATTTTCACGATAATTTTGGTCAGGCGATCGCGAGTGCTGATTGTAGCGATAAATGCCCGACTCCGTAGGAGGAGGGCATTTATCCAGAGACAATCAGCCCGAGGGAAACGCCTGGCCAAAATTATCTGGGAAAATCTCGAGCACGAGTGATATTTTGAAGATTATTACATAAAAGAAGTCCGAAGTGACAGCTGTCAGATCTTATTGTTTACATGAATTTTATTCCGTTGCTATTGACAGTGGAATTTAGATAAGTGAATATTATCCTTGTAGGTCTAATAAATCAAGGGTGTTGTATGTAATAATCAACATAATCCCAATTCCCTCTAATTCCGCTGCCACTGGTTAGATTTGTTTGGAACTTTGCATGTACATTTGCACTGTTGAGAAACTTCTCTATACTAAATTTGAAGTTCCTACCTTTGACAGTTTTCCAGCAAATAAAAAAAATTTGTTCAACTTCGTACCTTCAAAGGGCTGTAACTCCCTTAGAAAGCATTTCAGGGAAAAATGTTACTCACACTTTTCGACTTATTTTCTTGAGAGAAATCACCTCTCGAAGTATCATGCAAGGTCACCGAAACACCCTGTATATCTCTCTCCATTCGCTCATCGTTCCAAGAGAAAGAACGCGGCGAAAGATTTTCAATCTTCTTCATTTTTCTTTACCATGGTTCCGGAGATCACTACACAAGGTTACTACTACTACATTAGGATCTTTCATTAGGACTTCCATTGTTCTGGCTTTAACCCTTGTAATTCTAAGGGTGGATGGACCATCAAAAATGGAGCTGACTTGACCATAACAACATGCCTCTCAAACGTCTAATAATGGGGACAGAGATCTTCAAAATAACACAAATTTATAGCTTCTTTTTTTCAATAATTCATAAACGGGTTAAGGTATTTGGCTGTAACTTTGTCAGATATTTGAGAATAATAATAAATGTTTGTTTTGAATGATCATCTACTCATAATCATTCTCACTCAAACCAAACCAGTGACTCTAAAGTTGGGAGAGAATCAGGGGTCAATGGGGTCATGGAAAAAGTCGAAATTTTTCACAACTTTATATGAAGTTTTTTGTTAATTTTATGTCTTCATGTATCATAGTATTTTTCGAAATTCAACTTTTTTTTTGATCCTTCAGCTTCTCCCAACTTTGGAATCAACAACCATTGATTGAATTTGAGTGAAATTCAACTTATGAGTGGATAATCATTCAAAACAAATCTCCAGCAAGTAACAGCCAAATATCTCAACCCGTTTATGAATTCTGTGAGACCTTTTGCAGGCTTTTTTTTCGCCTCCCGCTACCGGCCTAATCATATTTTCAAATTGTAGCTACAAGTCAGGATTTGCAAACTCAACATTGTTTTTCATGGTTTCAGTTACAGTTACAATAGTCCAATGTCGTTTTGTATAGCTGCAAATCAAATAAGTGATTAACGTCTTAAAGTGTCACATTTCCGGCATTCATTGCCGTGTAGTTCATTTCCAGAGTGAAATGATGACAAAAATGACAAATAATATTGAAACATGAACAAGTGCATTTCGCATGGCTTTCACCATCAGGAACAAAATAGGTCTCGACATAGGTAAATAGAAACATTTTACAAAGCAATTCACTATAAATCTTTGTGAAGTTTTTGTTTACTTCGCTATAGTTTTAATAATTCATTCGAAAGGATTGCAAAAGCTCAGGTAGGCATCTAGGTATAAGTAGGTATGATTTAATTCAATAATTTAATTACTATTATTAGCAACGCAGAGTATGCGGTTAAGGTCATACTGGTATTAACCTCCCATAACACAGAATCAGTATTCTTTGAAACAAAAACTCATTTTCCAATCACCAATAAGTGAGTAGGTACCTAATGTATGAATCACTAGTTTGAGACAGGCCAGTAGTTTTCAAAAACCAGTGGGAGGCGCCACCAGCATATTAATTCGATAGATCGAATGCAAATGCATTTTGTGAAGTCAAAAATACAACTATCAAGAAGCTCGCCTAAAACTTGGGTAGGTAAGTCCCTACAAATGTAACACAATAATACAATACAATAATAATCCATTACCTTCTAAATGGTATAGCTACAGTGAAAAGAATATTTTTACTGATGGTAATAGGATGGTAGGATATAAATATGCTACTTAAAGTTCCAAATGGAACTTTGAATGTAGGTAAGAATATCTTCACTTTGGTTTGAAATCAGACTATAACAATGATAAAACACTTAAAACAACAGTACAATTACAATAGTAAAACATGTTAAAAGCAATTTTCTTTCTCGTGAAATCATGATGGAGTAAAATAAAACATTCTAAAACAATCTTGCATCGCACAGATTGAAAATGACGGGAAATTAACTAGAAGACTTAATTTTCGAGGAGGTCGCTTTTATGTAAAATTCATTTTTTCAATTTAACTTGTTTTGGTTCGAAATTGCTTATAGTTCTTCTTATTCCTTTTGGCACCCTGCGTTATATAATCTCGGAGCCGAGTACCCGAAATAGTTCTGACCTATACAGTCTTTCGTGCTCGAAGAACAGCAATCTCTTCTTTCACTCTTATGTCATACTTGTTTGTCATTTCAGGTTTGTGCTGCTTTGCATAGTATATAAATAATTTTTCTGCATACACTTGTTCCATTCTGTAAATCTTATACTCGCTGAAGAGTTCATCGCTACTGGATGTGATGTCTTTTACTAAAGATGTACCTAGGTGCTTATTAAAATTGCAATTAAAACTTTGAGTCGAACTTCAAGGCCCAGTGATTTCAGCTCGGGATAACTTTACCATGATGATAAATGCCATAGATACATAGGACTGTTTCAATAAACATACCATCGTTCCAATAATGGCTGCTTTGGCATGTCTCATCCTCATGGTACCGGTACCTAGAGTTATCCTGAGATGGAAATAAATACCTCCGGAGATTTGATCTTGAATATTGATTTTTATGATTCAACGATTTCTCATTAGTAGCTACGACTTGTCAAGAAAATTACATTCACCTCGGAATCTTTCGCATACCTAGGTACGTTATGTTTATGAAGATAATAATATCACGGAGAAAACCTGTAAGGATGACATAGATGGCGCTGCGTTCGGACCGCCATTATACGAGTGGGAGCACCCACTAACGAAGCACCTCTCAAACCTGTCATCAGAAGTTGCTTATGTTTACAAACAAATACCTACCTATAAGTATTCTTCGATTAGTACAAATCATACTCACTAACACTGACGTTCTTTGTTTATTCTGAGGGTTCCACCAGAAGTTTTGTGAGAGAGTTGAATCTTTATGAGAGAGTCAGCAACTTTAATCTGAGTTAGTTGCTAAACAACTGGCTGTCCTCCGGTTCCACCAAACTTTTATCAACGCGATAACTTAATTACTCTCATAGTTACTAAGCAACTATTGGCTGGTGCATAGCAACTATCAGAGTGATAGATTTAATCTGCTCATAAAACTTTGATGGAACCGGAGGACGTCATAGCAACTAACTCAGATTAAAGTTAACTCGCTCATAAACCTTTTGGTAGACCCTCTCAGCCTGTACCTACCTATCATAGTTTTTTATGTCGTGTTCATTTAACTCAGTGGTCATTAACAAAATGTATAATTAAGCGGATAATTATCAAGAGCATTGTACGAAATAGGTAGTCTATAATAGTAGGATATTTGATATCGTACCTACTTACACCTAATCATCTGCTTTTGCAGGGTGGACGTAATAAATACTGCAAAAACGGAGGAGTTCCCTGAAACCGGCAAAATTACAAATAATTCAGTTTCCGGTACACCAATTTCAACGGCCAACATCCCCAAAGCGTGCACCTCCGAAATTGGGGGTGAGCCACAGCCGCCGCCGCCACTCGTCCACCGCCGACCAAGAACAGCACCGTCGTATTTCAAGCACGATGCAGGACATGTTAACATGGCTTTCGTTGATTCTGACGGGTAAGTGTCCCAGATGTATTAATCAATTTTCTTTTTATACCATACCTATACACCTATACTTTTGGCCCACATAGGGGATGTGCGTTTCCCTTTCGGCGTGACTTTTTTATGTGATGTCTTAAATAAAATATATAGATATCAGGAGATGTGTGAGAAAAGTGCTCGAAGCCCAGTCTTTGTGCTAGGTATTCTAACAGCCTGTTAGCTAATCAATAAAGTAATCATGAAATATTTTGATTTTTTTGAATAAATACTACCTAGGTTGGTTTTTACGAGCTAAGGCAACCATAGTACGTTTTCTACTACTCGAATGTAGGTATTATAATTTATAAGGTAGGTTCGCCAAATGATGCCATGTTATTAATGTTGTGACTTGCCTTTCTTGAACCCAGTAGTTTGGTCTCTGTCTCATAGATAGCGCTATTCCTATAATTATGTCCCACCTCAAAAATACTGTGCTATGTGCTGTGTCAATAGAGAGTTATTGCAGAATGCCATTTTACTGCACGGCACTATTAAAGGAGGTGTTATTAAAATACTGCTTACCTTATTTCTGATTGTTGAATGAGAGTTATTGCAGATCGCAAATTCGAAGTTAACTCAAAATTGGACGAATATAGGCAACCAACAATACACTAAGTACAGGGCCATTTTTGGGGCTTGTCAAAATAAAGGATAAATAAGGTCGACCTAAAGTGTGCACAAATAAAGGCAGGCACTATCCTTATTAAGGGAAATTTAACGTCGCACTAATTTGCGCAAGCGTAGGTGTGAAAATAGTGCCGCTTTTAATACTGCTTGCCCTTATTTCATCTGCAATAACTCTCTAATAGGTGCTTTCCTTTTACCACAAAACTCACTGATCTGATCTAAGTTAGAAAGAGAGAAAGCGAGAAATCACATGCGCGAAAGTGAGATACCAATAACAACTTACATCAGAAGACTTAGTTTAGGTTGTAAAAGGAGAGCACCTAATCTAAGTGGTCCTATTGTTACCGCGACGCGAAAATTATATTTTTTATCCCATTGGGCGTTTTTATTGATAAACACACAACACACGAGTCGTGCCACCCGCTTCTCGTTCCGCCATCAGCGTGGCATATTGCATCGGGTGACACGAAGGTGACAAGCGTGACAGAAAAAATGGCTTTCAAGACCTGCGGCCAATGCAACTAATTCTGTTGGTTTTCACTGTATCCCGTTGAAACTCCTACCATCCTACCATCCCTGGTTCCTGGAGAGACTGTCCACGGGTGTGGACGTTCCCACAACAGCCGACTTCGAGCTAGCTCGGCCGTAACTATGTGTTTGCTTCCGCCCGAAGTTATTAACACTATTCAATAATAATATGACCATCACACTCATCACAGCACAACAGAAAGTGGTCCGCAGACTTCCATACTGTAAAAAATGTGACATCGGGAAAACTGTTGGAAAATTTTAAAAACAGGGCCACCGGGCGGGAAACTACCTATTTATATAAAGTGAGCACAGTGTCACAATCAACCACTAAGCGTAACAGTCAGTGGAGTAACCTGCGGCGTAACCCATAGGTATTAAAATTGAACAGGATGTAAGAGGGTCAGTGTCAGTAAGTGATAAATAGTAGTTTTTGTCCAAGTCGTTGTATTCCAAATATTGCCATGAGTAAAGAAAGTAAAAGAAGGTCAAAAAAGGTAAAAAACGCGTCGTAACGTCGAAAGAAAATAAATTATTGAAATCTGACGAATCCTGTCGTTTTCTTCAAGAGGAAAATCGCTACAAGCCTAAGCCATCAATATGAGGTTGTGCGTTAGATATGTTTATGGAGAGTGTGTAAGGCTTACTGAAAAAAGCAGGAAAACAAGTTCAAGTGCCCGTAGTAAACTTGAAGTAAAGTCAAATTTCAAATTGACCATTGAAATTAGTTTGATTCAATTCAATGTTGCGGCTGTCATTTCCATCACAAGGATAGACTGCGGACTGCGGGCTACCGGCAGTGCGAAAGAGACACGGGCAGACTTTTCTGTCGAGCCCCTCGGCTGAACCTCTCTGCCAAAAACAAAAACCAAAAAAATTTGAGGCACTCATTCAAAAACTGGCAAGAAAATGAGAGTATTTTTTCGAACAAAAAAGAAAACTTGTAGAAAAATAAAATCAAATTTTTCGAAAATTCAAATTTCAAAATAATATACAATCATCATGTTGCCAAGGTCATTTAAGTTTGGTCCTTTTTTCTCACTTCTTTCTGCAGAAAGGTTCAGCCGAGGGTTACGGCAGAAAAAAACACTTGGAAATGACGTCCTTTCAAGTTAAAACCTATCTATCTTCCGTTCATTCTCAGTACCACGGAAATATTTGAGACATGGTTTCTGACTACAAGGGTGGTACATACTGAAGGCACTTGCTGCCTACAGGGATGCCTCATCCCACCAAAAAAAAGGAAACTCGTCGCGGGGTCGATTATATGCATATGACCCCTTGACGATTTTATTTTTCGGGTGTATTTTTTTTTGCACAATCTCGTTACGAAAAAGAACTCTTATTTGGCTCATTTTCAGAATCTTTTGAGAACACTGAAAAAAACTTCTGTATCCGGATGATTTCGGCTTTTGCAAATACTTTAAACAAAAATTGAGCGCAAAATGATAACAACATGGGGTTAAACAATCCGTTGATTGCGAACGAAAATCTCCGCGGAAAAAACTGAGCTATACAAATAATAAAATCAAAAATCGATGAGCGAAAAAAATTAACACATAGTTTTATATTTGATTAGATTAGAACTCAACTCATTTACCTTGCACCTACCTAACAGCGAGAGAAAGAACAACTACAAGTAATAATAATAAATAGGTACTTAGGTAGGTATATCAAGCTTACTCTTCATAATACTTAGTAATTACATCGTTTGGAACTTTGTAGCAAAAGGGGCACACGTACCATAAATAATGTTGTTAATTGATGCCGCCCATTGGCCGGGAAGACCAACTGAATATTTTTCTCCATGTTTGTCAGTCACCACACAAAACAAGATAAAGAAAACGGAAAAACCTCTATTCCATGTGTCACGTCACCATCCCACCCTCATCCACCATCCAAACGACGAGGAAAAATTCACAACTGCTGTGAAGCCGTGGGTGGTGGCCGTAAACTTTATCGAGCCAACGTGCGGCCGTAATTTTCAAGAAATTTACTTTCAATTAACTTCTTTTATTGCCCATAAGGAAACGGAACAAAGCTCATTACAGGATTTCTTTCATTCCTCGGCAAGAGGCAACTAATTATTCCGCGGTCTTTATCATCGGTCATCTGGCAAAAGAAAATGAATCCCCTTGTTTGCAAAAGAATTAATTTGTGTTTTTTCGTTTTTGGCGAAGATATCTAGAAAAATCCAAATCACATACCATGTTCATCAACGACAATAATGTTGGTTCTTTTAATTATCGATTTGTAACTGAATAATGTTATGTATCTATTCAACAATTGCGTAATAATAATAATTCAATAAGTATTTTTTTTATTTTTCCTTCATTTTCTACCCTGTAAGTATGTCACTTGCGTCGTAATATCAATCACTAATTCGAAGTCACTTAGGACGGCTGTTGACCAGTTTAGGCAACTCGTTTTTCTGATTATCGTAGGGTTGGTTTAACTATTTTCAATTGTTTGGATGCGACTTTGCAGATTTACGTGAGCTACTAAACTAATTTGTTTTTGTGTACTCCCACATGCATTTCAAGACTTGATCCATGCTGAATGAACAGAAAACAATCCAAGCTATCCATTTTTGTCTATTTTAAAGTCCCGTGGTCCCTGGTCGATGGCAATAATGGAATAATGACTGTTAAATTTGCGGTTGGCGTCGGTGTTGGCATGAATTCACCTGCTTTTAGGGTATGAAATGATTTGAACACTTAACTTGCTGTTATCTCTCTGCCTGTTAGATAGGATTTCAAAATAGTATCAAAATCAATTTTGTGGACGAAGTATCCTACTAAACACACCGCAAGGTGGAGAGATGGACTGGTTTTTAATGCATAATATGCTCCTGAACTACTTTCCGTATGAAAGAGAGCCTCAAAATGGATGTTATTAGGTCCATTTTCCTTTTTTTTTGCTCCCAGGCATTAGGTACCTACGTTTTTTCATTGGTAGAAGGTAGAAGGTAGAAGCCGGGAAAGTTAGCAAATCCGCATGTTTTCCGGGGTCAGTGATATCCATCCGTCTGTCCGTATTGTTATGAAACTTTTTCTAAATTTAAAGTAATAATCTCTTTGGATAATAATGCTAAATAATGTGTGAGTATACAGGGTGATTTTTTGAAAAGTTTCCACCTCTGATTTCTCGCCGCCAAAATTTTTCACAGGAAAACGCCGAAACAGGTCGATTTTTGTTTCGAGGGGGACATTTAGGGCACATATTACTAAATTTTAATCTTGAACCCCTCCGCTCCCACCCCACCCTGCTTTGAAATTTCAAATAGCATGACCTATTTTGTGATACATCAAATTGAAGGCAATAAAATTCTTTTTCCGCTAAACATATTTCAATTTTTTTTAAACCATCCCCCAACCCTTCTGAAAATCCTCTTTTCGTTAATGAAAGGACAATGTTCCCCCTATAAACTCTCGATTCTTGAGAAATAGACTTCTCAGCAAAAACAGGTCGATTCTTATTTCAATGGGGTCATCTTAGACACGAGTGGCCAAATTTTGATCTTCAACCCCTTTGCTCCCACCCTACCCCACTTTGAAATTTCGAACAGCATCACCTATCTTGTGATACATCAAATTGAATGCAATAAAACTCTTCCCGTCAAACATATTTCTATTTTTGTTTTAACCACCCCTTTGAAGTAGGGTAGGGTGGGGACGAAGGGGTAGAAGATAAAAGTTTGGCCATACTTGTCTTAGATGACCCCACTAAAATAAAAATCGACCTGTTTTTGCTGGAAAGTCTATTTCTCAAGAATCGAAAGTTTATAGGGGGAGCATTGTCCTTTCATTAACGAAAAGAGGATTTTCACAAGGGTAGGGGGTGGTTTGAATTTTTTTTAAATATGTTCAACGGAAAGGGAATTTTATTGCCTTCAATTTGAAGTATCACAAAATAGGTCATGCTATTTGAAATTTCAAAGCAGGGTGGGGTGGGAGCGTAGGGGTTCAAGATTAAAATTTTGTAATATGTGCCCTAAATGTCCCCTCGAAACAAAAATCGACCTGTTTCGGCGTTTTCCTGTGAAAAATTTTGGCGGCGAGAAATCAGAGGTGGAAACTTTTCAAAAAATCACCCTGTATAGGGCCAGTTTCCAAACTAACTTAGATATATCCCGTTCACTTTTTATTTTCAGTAGAATACTTTTTGGAGCAAAGATGAAGTGACAAGTTGGAGCACTGGGAATATAAGGCTGCTGGCCTGGCCGCTGATAGTTTTGGAGCGAAACTATCCAAAAAGTCATTCTACTGAAAATAAAAAGTGAACGAGATATAATGTAAGGACTTTTTTTCTGTGAGCGCAGAGAGACGCATTCGCATCGTCATTAGTCCAGCTGCATTACACACAACTTATATGGAGACAGATTTTATAATTGTCTTACTATACTCACTGATCTACTCGAATACGCCTGTGAAAACTTTGCCGGTTTTTTTTAGTGCTTATTTTTTTATAGATTGAGGTCTACTCCTGCTCTTAGTTCAACGTAAAAAATCCCTAAAAACAGCGTGCGACCTATTTTTTCTCGGATTCAAACGCAGCCGAATTTCCACCGGAGGAAATGGAATTGCCGCCAATAAAATTTATTATCCTTCCCAGCTAGACGGCGGGGGGCTATTTGTGTGTGCCGTCCGTTAAACGGGTTGCCTATAATCTTATAAATTTCTCAATATTTATGCGAGCGCTTGATTTCGGCCAGGAGATTGGAAATTGACTTGAAGGAAGCAAAACGGCTCCCAGACGTATACTTCCCGGATTTTATTACATATAAGATACATTGTACGTACAAGACGATGCTGCAGGTGCTCCTTTCCGAACTTAAATATGTACACACCCCACAGACCCAAGGTATTTTTCTCAAGATAAGACGGTAGAGTCTTATAACAACCACCTCGAAACTTTTGTGAACGAGCATATTTCAGAAACGTAGAAGTTTTATATCAGGCTGGCAGATAACTATCCATGTCCCTGAACTAATATAAAGCGGTCAATCAATAATGCTAACCAAAATTCTTGAAATTCCTAAACCTAAAGACTGTTTGTGAGTAGATATCTACTGTTACGTATTTCGCGTACGGGTTCGATTATAATTGAGACGAATATCGCTGGTACTACTTCGCTTCTATCGCACTCGATCACTTCTAATTCACAACTGCCCGTAAGCCGACGATTGATGCTTTATACAGGTGTCCATTTTTCGAGGCCAAGCATGGGTATCTCGCTTATCTTGAGAGATACAAAGTCGGTCAAATTAGGAAAAAGTTGCGCATTTTCATGACGATCAATGATCCAAAAAGAAATTTGACGTATCGATTTTAGTTTTTGAGATATCGTGGAAAAACAGGAATTTAAATTTTTGTTTTCATTTTTTATTCAAAAAACGGTTGAAGGTGGCCTTTTCTAATCTAGACATTGTCAGGGCACTTTTCAAGGGGAATTCAAAGCTGCCAAAATCTTTATTCTAGCTTTCAAAGCAACCGAGATACGACATTCGACTTTTTTCTCTAATGGGCGCCATATTGGATTTTGATATTTTTGAATACGGTATTTTTTTCTGATCACAATGATGTGGCACATGTCACTGTTGAATAAATGTTCAACATTTACGTTTTTTTTTATTGTCGGTGCTGATTTTGTTTCCAAAGCACTCTTTGCAAAATAAAAAATTTTTTTTTGCTCAAAAGCAATAATTCAACAGTGACATGTGACACATCGTTGTAACCAGAAAAAAATGTTGTATTCAAAAATGTCAAAATTCAATATGGCGCCCATGAGAGAAAAAAAAGTTGAATGTCATATCTCGGTTGTTTTAGAAGCTAGAATGAAGATTTTGACAACATTGAATTCCTCTTGAAAAAGTGCCTTCACAATGTTTTAATAAGAAAAGGCTACCATCAACCGTTTTTCAAATAAAAAATAAAAACAAAAATTACAAATTTCTGTTTTTTCTCGATATCTCGAAAAGTAAAACTGACAAGTCAAATATCTTTTTGGATCATTGATCCTCATGAAAATTCGCAACTTTTTTCCAATTCAACCGACTCTGTATCTCTAAAGATAAGCGAGATACCCATGCTTAGCCTCGAAAAACGGACACCCTGTATAGGTCCGACTAATTAATCTCGAAGGTCCATCCATAGGTCATTCAGCAAATTCCTTAGTGATCCCTACACATTTCGCGGGCATCACCAGCGTGCGGTGAATACGGCACCTCCGCCAAAATGGACAGATGTGTCTTGACCCACCGCTCAAGGCTCCATGTATTTCAATCACCAAGCCATCGCGTATTATTCTGGGAATGTCCAGAGCTCCGCACTTGTACACTGCGACCTAATGGGAGAGTCTAGAAAGATCGCGTGTTCACCAGAATGCACCGGAATCGCCGCTCGTAACACTACCTATCTTATTTCTTATGATGAGGAAGACCAGTTTCAACACATAGAGGCGTCTTTGTTATTAAATTTGTTTCGACGGTGCTAATCACTCATAGAATTTTTCGAAACTCAACCGAATAACCTACTATTCAACTTATTCAATGTTGTTCAATGAGAATTTAACTTTACCTAATTCAAAGTCGCTGGCAAGAATCAGTTTGAGCAAAAACTTGCTACAGCAACCGTCAAGGATGGAGTTCAAGTTTTTGAGGTATATTCGTTGGATTCGCCGCCCAAACGATAGAAAAACAAGTAGGTAGGTAGCTATAAATTATTCTTATCGGTCTTCTTCGAATTAATGATTTGCACGTCTCGACCGAAATTAATGTGGACCGTATTGACAAATTTTCGTTAGTCCTACCGATAAAACCACAGCTTATTTTGGTACCATTTCGAGTTCATCTCGAAGTAATATCGCTATTTTTGGTCGTCTCGACTAATTGTTTTTTTCTGTTTTTCTCGAATTTAAGAGATTTTTGAACAAAAAAAAATAGAGAATAGCAGAATTTATCTGATTTGGTGGCACTTATTCCTTTTTTGCTCAAAAAGTCTATGACGTGCACACTTATCGAACCAGGGCTTTCAGTATTGTTACGTATTTCGCGTTCGGGTTCGATTGTAATTGGGACGATCGTTTTAAAACACACACTGTTCATCACTGCGTACTACAATAAATACACGCCAACAATTATTTACGCTTGGGAATATCGCAGGTACTTCGCTTCTATCCGCTCACTACCACTTCGCATTCAATACTGACCGTCCAGGCTGAGGACGGTGCTGCTTATACATATGTATATCTTATATGTATATGCCTTCGACTAGTGTTCTCGAACTTTCCACGGGTCCTCCAGCAAATTCCACAGTGACCCGGCATATGGTTTCTAGACGACTCCCGAAGTGCAAAGACAAATGCAGCAGTCGCAGATATGGTGAGCTACTGTAACGATAATGGCTTGCAACTTAACAAAAATAAGACAAATCTGATGCTCTTTTCAATGCGTAACTATCACTCCAGCATTCTTGCGAAGATCTCCAGGCAGAGCATTCCGCAGGTCGGTTCTGTCAAGTTTCTGGGAATTTTCCTGGATGCCCGCATGACCTGGCATGTGCAGGTGGATCATCTTCTTACACAAGTTGTCTACCTCTTGCTTTGCAATGTCCCAGTTGCGGCGCAGAGTCGATCTTGGAATCTTAAAGCTGTACTACCATGCTCACATACATTCTATTCTGACCTATGATGTTTTATTGTGGGGGGGTGGCAGCAGGGTTGATGAGGTTTTGAGGCTACAGAAGCGGGTTCTGCGTACAATGACTTTCACACCAATGCGGACCTCTTGCAGGACTCTCTTTGTTGACTTGAATATTTTGACTGTAGTCTCAGAATACATCCTTCATTCGGTCATGCATGTTCACTCTCACAAACATTTATTTTCTGTAAATGACAGAAGTACCTGTTCAAATAATGGCTTAAGGGGTGGTAGTTGCGGGCTCCGGGTGCCGGGTCACCGTTTAGCAATCACGGGGAGGAGTCCCGGGGTGGCTTCGGTTAAGCTCTATAACAAACTTCCGCTCCGGTTGCGGATGATTTCTGACGAGTTTGCTTTCAAAATGAATGTAAGGAAGTTGCTGCTTGGATTTTCATTTTACACTGTTGAGGAATGAGAAACTTTGGTGTAGAGGAATGGGTTGAGTGAGACCAGTTGTCGGCTGTGTGATATTTTTTGTTTGTATGTACCTGTACTAATTGAAGTTATTCAGTCGTGTGAAATGTGTAAATAATTGCAACAATTTCTTTTGTCTCACAAATTGTGTCTCCTATGTTAGCTTTTGAGTGCTTATTTTGTCTTCCTTTCTTTTTTGACGCTTGCCATAATTACTAATGTAATTTCAGATTTTCAAGGCAATAAAATACTATTGATTGATTGATTGATTGATTGAATATTCACACACCTTTTGCGTACTTCCCGTGTGTTCTGGAATGACGGCACCTCCGCCAATTCGGCTGATGTTTTCTGACCTACCATTGAAATCTCCCCATTTAGTTTCAGGGGCAGAAGCCTACACGCGCGCTCTGGAACGCGCCAGAGCTCCGCACTTGCACACTGCGACCGAATGGAAAGAGTCTAGAAAGATCGCGGATTCTCCAGAATTGCCGCTCGTAACAGTAGTTATTCAGCATTGCTTCAAGACCATTTGTGGAATTTTTTAGAATGGACATAATAAATAGTTCCAGAGTTCGACTAATTTTACACATTGAACTCCTGGGCTACATTGCCACTCAAAAAGTGGTTCCTCATTCTATACGATTTTCTACTAGTTATTGAGGGTTAACACCGCCGTATCATCCACAGATCCAAGCATAACAAGGATCAATCAGTAATTTTCCGAAGAACCGCGGGTTGATTCTTAATCGACTTTGACTTTTATCCTTTTCAATTCAAGTTTTCAACCGTGGAAAATTCGAAACAATCGAGGGAAAGCGACCGGAAAAGCGCCGAAAGGGTGCGTTTTTCCACAGAGTTCCGCTGGAGCGCTGCGGGGAACTCTTATAAAATATTTCTCTCTACAGCTGTCGTAAATTCGCCATGTTAACCCCGCGTGTACTAAATAAAAGTATTTCCAAGTAAATTTTACGGTCACGTGTTAGCTATGTAGATCTCGTACAATATGGAGGGAGGCCGCTTTTCCTAGCGCTTTTCCAGGGTTTTATTCACCGCCATTGAAATTTTATTTCAGCTGTTGGTTGTGCATGTGTACGGTGGTGGAGTGGTAGCGATACGGATACATCGACCAGATTGAGCACTAGTTGCAGTAATCGTCAGGGTTGTAGGAAATAAAATTTTCAACGTCGACTGCTCCTTAAAATCGTAATGAAATAGCATGAATCCTGAATTCGCTCTGAATTGTACCTATTCATCTGACCATATATCACATATATTATATAATTATTATACCTAATGTGAATTTCACGTCCGTTTTAACAACGGTATTAATAATTATGATTGCAATCACATAACATTTCATATCATAGCATGCCAATTCCAATTGATGTGTAGTGGTCCGAACGGTCCGAAATCGAGTTTTGCAAATTTAGTTACAACGTGTCATATAAGTACCTACTTGGGTAGATACATACATCCCATTTCACATAGTAAATTCAGAACTAGGATTTTTTGAATCAAAATTAAGAGGCAGTAAGTGGAGCGCTGGGGGGCTATACCTATCTACTTACAGCTCATGGTCGCTCCTGTCTGGTCGGTGTAACCTAACAGCATACCATCAGCCGTAGAAATAACCCTCCAGCTTGTCATTTAGTTTTGCTTCAAAAAGTCCTAGTTCTAAATTTACAGACGACAAAAAAAGGAGGAGGTGCTATAGGCGCCGATTGACCTTATTGGGGAAAATGGCCTATTCTTGTATCTAGGAGTATTCAGGGAATTAATTGTTTGAAGAGGTCTAAGTTGTCGTAAGGCAACGTCGGCTGTCACGTCAGTTGATGACACGTCAAAACTGTCACTTTGCTGTCTTGTCAATGCACTGCCGTAAATTTTTTGTTCCTGTGAACCTTTGGGACCCCGCAGGCTCTTTATTGGGCCTTACATCGATCACCAGCGTCGTCGCAGGTGTTTTTTATATTTGAATTCCCGGAATAAGGTATAAGGGGACGCATAATTTCCAATATTAGATAAACTTTCATAATTCAATGTAGTCTTCTAGAAGAATATTAGATATATTTATCACATACTTACCTCGATTGAATTTTGTGATCCCTCAAAAGATTTTTTTTTGAGTTGCCTTCAAGATACTCGTTCATGGCAACTTTCCAAAGAAATTAGTCCTCAGTCAAGACGCCTTCCACGAAAGTCTTCTCAGGTTCGGGCACAGAAACTGATCGCTAGGAGATCTGTGGCTAGGAGTCAGGCCGGTCTATGGTCAGGCCAGAGCTGAATGATGCATAGATGGATTATTTTTTGACAGCCGCGAGTCGAGCTATACCCTTTGCATGCTACTGCTTGGACTTTTAAAAAGAGAGTTCTATAGTTTTATCTCCAGTATCGATAACTTCTTGATTGTCTCTAGAAAGCTGAATTTAAAATAACCACACAAAACTCGAAAACTAGGTCGAAAACGATGATTCAGCCATGATTTTCAGCCAGCGACAGACTTTTTTGTTTCCACAAATTTCTATACATACAGGGTGTCCCATTGAGAACGAAACAGACAAAATTTCGGGCATTCGCTCTCATTTTTTCGAAATAAGCCCGGACAGGTCAACTTTGTTTTCAAGGGGTACGTTGAACTGCTATTAATTGAATAATGGAGTCTCACCCCCGTAGTTAGGGTGGCAGCCCCTTAGAAATTTTCAAGTGACAATTGAGGTTGAGTGATACATCATTTCAAAGCTGGCTCAATTGTCTTTATAGCGGTATTAATTTTTTTTGCGATTCAATGCAAATTTTTCAAGATATAGCTAATTTCGGTGTTTTCGGAGGGCTACAGCCCCTTATAGGAGACTGGCTCGTAGTTGCCGAACCCATGACGAGGCTTATGTCCGTTCAGTAAAGATATTACAGTATACAAACAAGTCAGGTCAAGTGCCCGAAACTTTGTCTGTTTCGTTTTCGGTGGGCCACCCGGTATAACCAGCAAAGCAAATCATGTGGCCATTGGAGAATTTTTTCATACATAAAATTTTGATTTGGGGCTTACAGTTTTTTTTTGAACTATAAAGAAGTGGTGCGCGCATTCCACTTATATTTACTGTGCAAAATGCACTACATTAACTACTAACTGAGGAGGTCATTCTTCATATAATAATAATAATAATAATACATTCATTGCTCTAATAATTTTTACAAAATTTTGAGCAAGGAGCTCGTAAGATAGGAGAACAGATCAAAATCAAATTAAAGACACAAATTCTAATAGCTACGCAAACACCTACGACAAAATGAACTAAAAAATGAGGAAAAAAGCGCTCTTGTGAACCATACCACCTCTACATACTTCTCATTAAAACCAAACAAGACTAACAAGAGACAGACACTCTCAGTGCTCGAGTCGCTCACCCCCCACCCTCGAATCTCAAGCCATTTTTCGTATAAAGCTGAACTTTTACAAAAGTAATCAGATATTTACTTTTTACAAAAAAAAACAAGGCACCCGTTACCCGTTTAGGCTAGCCGAGTTCTGGGGCGACGACCACCCTCAACGGTGCAATGGTGTTAACGTAAAATAGGTATGATGGAGATGCAACTATTCACCGCTAATTTCTACATTAAAAAGGTCCTCTTTCGGACATGCTTTGTTCATCATGTCTCTCAAATTTTAAAATTAGTGGAATAATCATCCGTATTCTTTACGTTATATTACGCATACAATTGTTCTTCTACTTTCGTGTTCTTACTTTTTGCATATAAATGGCCATTTCATCTCAGGTGACATTTGGCAAGTATATTTTGCTTCACCGTAGTAGTTAGTAGTTTTGGAGAAAATTATTTTTTGCCAACCAGCTTTTTACGAGTTTTCAGGATATCAACAAAACAATAATAATGATAATAAAGTGCTCAACAAAATAAGTGTCGCAACAGAAATTTTCCCCCAAATTTGAGTCAACATAACTTTTGATTGTCACAGACGATTTTAATTCGGTTTTCTTTCCTCGATTGCCTAATCTTTTCGCTATCTACCATGTTCAAAGATCACCTGAGAAGCTGCACATGAAGTTTCTACAGGGTGGTAAATAAAGCAGATCATAATTGTTAAAATTTTAATAAACCCCCGTTTGAGCTAAAAAATTTTTTGTCAACAACCGATAACAAAATAATGGAGAATGATGACTTACCTCGGAACGGTTTCCGAATTTCCCGGATTAGAAGTGAAATAGCCAAGATACGATTTTTTTGCTGGGAATGATGCTTTTCATCTCTTCTCCTTCATGAAAAATCTCAATGTAAGAAGATATCTCTCAGCAGGCTTGCTCATTAGACGATTCGAAGCAATTTGTTGTCTAGCGCATGCCCTATTTTGTCTTTTGGGGCTGAAATTGGGTATATTTTTTATGAATTCGCCACCAATTTCACAACCTAGGCTTGTTTGATATCAATTCTTTTGATAAAGACTCGCTAAACAAGATTATCTTGATAAAAACAGTCTTCTGTCTGTCTGACTGTCTGTCTGTCTGTCTGTCTGTCTGTCTGTCTGTCTGTCTGTCTGTCTGTAACATGTTACGATATGCTCCAATTCCACAACCTAGGCTTGTTTGATACCAATTCTTTTGATTGAGGCTCGCTGAACAAGCTTATCTTGATAAGAACAGTCTTCTGTTTGTCTGTCTGTAACATGTTACGATATGCTCCAATTTCACAACCTAGTGAACCCAGGCTGGTTTGATATCAGTTGTTTTGATCAAGGCTCACTGTACAAGATTATCTTGATAAAAATGGTCTTTTGTCTGTCTGTCTGTCTGTCTGTAGTTATGTTACGATAACTTCCGAACCAGTACATCGAATTTAACTGAAATTTAGTATAGACATTGGGTTCAAATCCAAATTGATCCAGAAACCCCACGATATCTTGAAAGGTCTTAAGAGACCGCACCATACCTACTTACTTATCAGTTCTTTTTCTCTCGCAAGATCAATTTTGAATACATGAACATTTCTTCTCATTTCTATCGAATTTAACACTTGGTATTTTTTGTCTCCAATTGTCGATCAAGGTAGGTACATGTGTAGTTGTTCTGGACTTGAAAAAATTTAGTAAAAACAGAAGAAGAGCGGCATGCCCTCTACTGAAGCCGCAGCATCGTGCAACTAGCCTAAGATGGGCACAAAATCATATTAGCACTGGGGAATAGCAGAGTGGAGTAGGTGCTTGTTTTCAGATGAAAGTAAGTTTAATTTGTTTAGGTCGGATGGACGGGTTCTGGTATGGCGACAGAGGAACGAAAGACTTCTGGAAGAACACATATAGGCAAGGGTGGCTTTTGGAGGTGGAGGAGAGACTGCTTGGGGAGAAATGAGGACTTGAAGAATAAGTGATTTGGTGATACTGAGAGGAGAGATTATGAATGGTGAAAGATGCAGCGATTTGTGTATAAAGGATATTGTGGTCTCCTTTGCTCAAAATTTTGGTGACAATTTCATGTTGATCGACGACAACGTCCGACCTCATCGGGCTAGAATTGTCAACGAATTTTTAAAGGATCACAATATTGAAAGAATGGATTGGCTACCCTTGTCTCCAGATATGAATCCTATCGAGCATGTATGGAGTAGGATAAAGTTAAAATTCAAAGAAAAGAAGGACAATCGGACAATTTGAATGACTTAGCGATTGCAGTTCAGGAAGAATGGAAGGCTATTCCTCAGAATTTTCTGCGGGCTTTAGTGAAGAGCATGTCGAGATAAGTAATGGCTCGATCTGATCCAGGCAAGAGGGGGACCGACAAAATATTGATTATTCAAGCATTTTCAACTGAAAATCTGAAAATCAACTGGAAGGAAAATGTTACTTACCTACTACCTACCTACAAACCTGGTAAGTTTGAGGTCCATCTTGCAAATTCTTGAAAAAAAAAACTGATAGCTAATTACGGGACGGTGCGCCCTCTAGTGCACCGACTTGAGGTAAAATCTCATCAACTTACTCGAAAATTCAAATAATGCCCGCATATGTACACTGACTAAGCTTTGGAAACACTTTTGAAAACTGTCAATTTTTGAAGTCAAATTGCACACGAATGTGATATGACAAAAACAAGTGTTTCCTTTCACAGTTCAAAAGATGTCTTCTTCAAATTTTGAGCGCATGTCACCTTCTCAAATCCTTCTCATTCAGTCTTAATTCAACCTCCAAAATTGACAAGCTTGACAAGTGTTTCCAAACTTTCGATCGACACTCTACCTTCATATTCACCAAATTTCAGTTGAATTCGATAAACCGTTCGGGAGTTAAAGAAACAGATGACTGACAGACAGACAGACTGACAGAAGAATATTTTCACCAGGATAATATTGTTCAGCGAACCTCAATCAAAAGAATTGATACCAAACAAGCCTAGGTTGTGAAATTGGTGGCGAATTCACAAAAAAGTACGCCCTATTCCAGCCCCAAAAGACACAACAGGGGGTGCGCTAGACAACAAATTGCTTCGAATCGTCTAATGAAGTAATGAGCAAGCCTGCTAAGAGATATCCTCTCACATCGAGAGTCCGTTGATTTTTCATGAACGAGAAGAAATGAAAAGCATCATTCCCAGCAAAAAAATCGTATCTTGGCTATTCCACTTCTAATCCAGGAAATTCGAAAACCGTTCCGAGGTAAGTCATCATTCTCCATTATTTTGTTATCGGTTGTTGACAAAAAAATTTCAAGCTCAAACGGGGGTTCATTAAAATTTTAACAATTATGAACTGCTTCATTTACCACCCTGTAGAAACTTTATGTGCAGCTTCTCAGGTGATCTTTGAACATGGTAGATAGCGAAAAGATTAGGCAATCGAGGAAAGAAAACCGAATTAAAATCGTCTGTGACAATCAAAAGTTATGTTGACTCAAATTTGGGGGAAAATTTCTGTTGCGACACTTATTTTGTTGAGCACTTTATATTATTCTTTTACTTCCTTGTTTATTGTTCTAATTTTGATCTTAAAAGGATGACCCAATTACAGGAAGGCGTGAAGGCGTGATCTACGTAATAAAATTCTGGTTCTTTCGCCGACGTTTCGTCTTTTATTCAGACATTATCTAGGCTGTAAACAATAAAACATAAATAGAACATATAATAGGGAACTGAAAATGTATGTAATTACCGTAAAAAACTTGTAAATGTTGAAAGATTTTTTGACATATAATAAATTTTATTATAACTATTTGTTTTATTGTTGAATTTTTGAATTTGTCACATTTTATTTAGACATCAAAATTAGAATAATAATGATATATACTGGTCACATTTTGGAGTGGGTCACTCAAAAAATTGTTCGGTTTTTAATCTCTGCCGTCTGCCAATCTCTTGAAAATAATCGGATTTTGAAATAACTGACACCAACTTCAAGACGGATCTGTCTTTGCAAGTGATTGTTGGCTCGTGACAGCGATATGTTTAATACAGGGTCATCATAAAGAATGCCTTGTAATTTTGTACTTTTTTGTAATGGTACAGGAACTTTCGTGGCCACCCTGTAATTTTGGATTTTGCTGTATTTGGTAACCAATAGTATGAGGAGCTCATTGTTTCTTAGCTTGATGCTCCACGTTGCATAGTTACAGAAATACGATTTTTTTTCATGAGATTTTTCGCGCTGCACTGCTTTTAATTTTCACAGGTGACTTCAAATATTTAATCAAGTAAGTATTCAAGTTGAGTCGATTAAGTTGCTATAAACAGTCTTTCTCTGAGTTTAGCAAAAATGACTCTGAAAATTGGAACAATAACAATAATAATAAATGTAACATGGCAATATTAGGAATGAATCTTTCGTGAATAATGAAATCAACTCAATGAGATGGCTAAGCTTATAATAATAATAATAATAATAATCTTTATTGCTTTCACAGAATTACATTCTCATAGCAATACTTAACTAGAGTAACAAATAAAACAAGATATACAAGAAAAGAAAAACAGTGTGCAAATACAATAAAAAGAAAAAGAAATCAGACATTATTCGTTTCTGCTAAAAGCGCGCAGGCGTAGGACTCCTCTAAAAAATAAAACCAGATCAGAAAATTGATGTGTGTTAGTGACATTCAGTAAAAACTCAACAGAGAAATATGGTGGATTTATTGATGCAAAAATCAGATATTTATTCAAATAAAAGCGTCGAAGATGAGAGTAAATTGGACAAATAAAGAGAATGTGAGCAAGTGTCTCCTCCTCCTGCGAGTTACAAATACTGCACAGTTCCGTGGGGTCAATCGCATAACAGTTGCCGTCCGCGAAGAAAGTTATTACTCTGCTATTGGATGTGCGAGCTTGGTGGATGATTCGCATTTTCCAAAGTGGAACCTGCATCTCCAACAGTGCCATTTGGCTCCTGTAAATGTGACGGTAAAAAGGATTATATGTGGAACTCAACAATCGGGAATGATCGCCCTGGAAAAAATAGTCGGTCAGCTGCCCCAGAATTAAATTTTTGTTTTCTTTAAATAGGTTTAGATCTTGTGTTTCCCAAAGATTCACTTGATTTATGTACAGAAAATATTTTTTTATTTGGGACACCCAGTTAAATTTTATATTATCCTTATTGTCACCATTGCTTAGGGCAAATAACCTATCGTAACATTTTCTTGTCAGTCTACTTGTGGGCAATGATAGCAACTTACAAATCCACCCCAACGCTCTGGATACAGCATTCACAATTACCCTTTTCAAAAGAAACTCTGCTCGAATTATGTATCCCGGCGTACTACTGTTCAAAAAATATAAATATTTGAAAAACTTCACTTGAGTAGTTTCAATTGCATCTGGATAATTCAATGCCCAAATTTCCGAAGAGTAAAGCAGGACACTCAGAATCATTGATTCGTAAAGGCGGAATATGGCATCTTGAGACTGAATCTTGGATTTAGTGATAATTGAGATGATATTAGGTATGGCAATATTGGCCTTGGTAACCATATTTGCAGAACATCTCTGAAAAAGACCCGAAGAGCAAAAGGGGATTCCCAGATATATGTACTCGTTCACAATTTCCAGTTTCTGAGACTTGTATACAAATTCCGTGTTTGCTGGAATACGGCCACCTCGCCTGAAAATTAGAACTTTAGTCTTTTTCTCATTAACCTCAATCTGATTAGCTTTGCAATATGATTCTAGAGCATCAAGCGCTCTTTGCAGTTTAGGCTGACTGTCTGCGAACAGCACCAAGTCGTCAGCGTAAAAAAGTGCGGCTATATTTGTGACTACATCAATGCTAACGCCCTCTATACCGTTCTTTGACAGGTGGTCGTGAAAATCCGAGAGAAACAGAGAGAATAATAATGGAGAAAGAACCTCCCTCTGTAAGACCCCTTTAGAAACCTTTATCTCGCTTGACTTTTTGTTGTCGACATCAACGACTATATTGACTGCGCTGTAGAAATTCCTGATAACTCGAATTAGTTTAGTAGAGAGACCCAGCGTATGTAACTTGTACCACAAGATAGAGTGATTGATGCTGTCAAAGGCACTTTTAAAATCCACAAACGCACAATAAATCTTTCTTTTCGGAAGTCTCAGGTGGCTTCCAATTACAGCATTAAGAATAAAAATATTATCAACACAGCCACGGCCCCTACGAAAACCTGATTGATATTCACTTATTCTCTCAAAATTCTCAGCCCAGTCCATTACTCTCTGATACAACAAATTTGTAAACACTTTTGCTATATTATTTACAAGAGCTATGCCCCTAAAGTTATCAGGAATATTAGAGTCTCCTTTTTTATGTAACAAAATCATTTTTATGGAGGACCATGAGTTAGGTAGCTCTTCGGTATACAGAATGTCGTTGAATAGTTTCAATAAAAACGATTTACCTTCCGGGGGCAAGAATTTAAAAAACTCGTAATTCAAGCCATCAAGACCCGGTGATTTACCCTTTTGAAAAGAATCTAAAATTGTGCACAGCTCCTCCATGGTAAAATCCCTATCCAATTCCGAGTCAAACGTGTCAGCAAAATCGAATCCAGGATATGAGACAGCGCCGGAATAACGTGTTTCGAAAAAACACTGCCATGTGAGTATATCAATCTTATTCTGCTTGCTCCTCAGACAGCCACCGTTGAATTTGCGAACAAGACTCCAAAACTGGGAGGGGTGTCTTGTATTGGAGAGATCTGAAATTATTTCATTCATATGAGTTTTCTTTTTTGACAGAATCAGGCTCTTGTAATGTTTTTGACATTGCAGATGGCTAAGCTTATGACCCGATATCAATCCAATTGAGCACATATGAGATGTTCTCCAAAGAAGACTGTCGGCACTACCAGTACAACTCACTACAAGGCAAGAACTTATTGGATGCTCTAACCGCGAAGTGGAGAGAAATCCCTGTGGCAACTATCAATAACCTGTTCAAAGATATGTTCAGATCCTACCAAAAAGTAGTGCGGTCCAGACCAGGTCCAACTTGCTATTGAAATATTTTGCCCCGTTAATTTTCATTGCTCATAATTGGAATATAATAAAAAAAGTTCCTATTAATTACGTGATAAAGTAACTATTTAAATAAGAAAAAAAACAAATTTTCGTAACTAAGCAACGTAAAGCATCAAACTGAGAAAATATGAGTTGCTCCTACTATTGACTACCGCATACAGCAAATCTCAAAATTATAGGGTGGCCACAAAAGTTCTTGCACCATTTCAAAAAAGTACAAAATTGCAAGGTATCCTTCACCAACCTGTATTAAGCACATCGCTGTCACAAGCTAGCAAGCATTTGCAGATGGTGGAAGCTGGAAGATTTATCTTGAAGTTGGTGTAAGTTATTTCAAAATCTGATGATTTTCAAGTGATTGACAGAGATTAAAAACCGAGCAATTTTTTGGGTGACCCACTTTAAGTTGTGACCAGTATACAGGTGTCCCATGTGGTAACCGACATAGTTCAAGGGTAGATGTATGTACTTTCTCGAGGCAAATCAGAATCTGCCTTCGAAATTTTCCTGACGTCCCCCGTTTCCGATATACAGGGTGATTTATGTGTTCAACCGAAAAGTTTGATTGGCCATATCTCAAGAATACATTATTAGAATCTATTGAAATTTTGCAGGTATATTATATTCTAGAACCAAGAGCCTTTGTAGCCCCCTATTCACTTATGAAATAAATACAGGACCGTACCCAAAATTTTCTTTTTCGAGTTTCTGTTGAAAAAGTCATCCTGTATAGATTTTTTTTCAAAATCTGATGTCATATTCGGTAATTACACAAAAAATGCTACGGAATGCAATTCATAAATTGTTTAGCACTAATTTAGCTGATTCGAAAAACAATTATAAAGAGATTTTTCTTTATAATTCAAATGCTCACTTACTCATTCAAATGCTATTCCAGATGGTCAAACAAAGTCACAATTTCAATTTTGATGTTCTACCAAACTAAGGATAATTTCAGGAGATTTTCTGGAAACATGAATTTGGGTAGGAATCTGAGGTACCTACTAAATTCATGTTTACAGAAAATTCTCCTGAAACTATTTTTGGTTGGTTAGAGCACTACAATTCTATAGCTTCAAGCTATTCTCTACCTGGTAAAAAAATCGGATTACTCAGAATCATCATGGAAGTACATGAAAAATTAATATCTCGCTGTTATAATTACCTGTTTTTTTAAACTGAAATAGTGACTTTGTTTGACTATCTGGAATAGCGTTTCACTGATTTAAATTGAAATTTTTAAAAATATTGTTGAAAAATTTCTTAATAATTTTTCTCGAATCAGCTAAATCAGTGCCAAACAATTTAGGATCGCATTTTGTAGCATTTTTCATGTAATTACCGAAAAGGACATCAGATTTTGGAAAAAAATCTATACAGGATGACTTTTTCAACAGAAACTCGAAAAACAAAATTTTGGGTACGGTCATGTATTTATTTCACAAATGAATAGGGCGCTACAAAAACTCTTGGTTCTAGAATATACCTGCAAAATTCCAATAGATTCTATTGATGTATTTCTGAGATATGGCCAATCAAACTTTTCGGTTGAACACATAAATCACCCTGGATTTATCGGGTGATTTTCCGATTATCGTATAATCGGAAACGGGGGAGGTCACGAAAATTTCGAAGGCAGATTCTGATTTACCTCGAGAAAATATATCTACCCTCGAACTGTGTCGGTTACTTCGTGGGACACCTGTATATTACACTTGTTTAATAAGACGACGTATCACCAGGGCCGGCTTTAGGGTGTGGCGAGCGAGGCCACAAAGGGCGCATTACAGAACTTCGCTTTGGGCGGCAAAAGCTGTAAAGCCGGCCCTGATTGTCACACTCCTTCCTTTGGAAGAGGAGTGTTCCAAAACCAGTCGTGTGAGAATACTAGGTATATGTCTTATGAAACTCGTATAAATCGTATAATAATATACTATTATTGTATGCGTGCATGTGTCGTACGTAGGTATAGGTATATACTTTCTGTAGTAATGTACCAAAAGCCAAAATGAATGACCAGGGCCGGCTTTACAGCTTTTGGTGCCCAAGGCGAAGTTCTGTAATGCGCCCTTTTATGAATGAAAAAGTAGCATCTCAAGCGATTTTTTTTAGGTAGGTAAATAATAACAATAATGTTGATAATAATTGGAAATTGCACAAATTGTGAGTCAAAAAGCGCCGCAGAAGAATTTTCTTTCGAGATACCTAATAGAGAGATGAAGGGCACTCAAGCGCCCCCCCAAAAGTTTGGCGCCTGAGCAGGCGATCGCCTCGCTCGCCACACCCTTAAGCCGGCCCTGTGAATGACTGATTGACTGCTGTGAAGTACCTAAATCCATTTTCTGAGCGAGGCTTCCCATTAAACCCACCGCAAGGAAGGGAGATGAACTGGTTTTATCTTCACTCAATCTGTAGGTATCTGAAATTCTGAAGCACACCCGATCAATCATCAATCGATACAGTAGGTAAGGACTTTATCGATACTACCCAGGTCCTTTTTTTTCCTTTTTTTTTATTCGTTTGTTTAACGTTGGCCGTTGGCCTTTCACCGACGCCGGTGAATCCTTTCCTCCACTATACCGGAAATTTTGCCGAACCCTTGTGTGTTTCAACACAGGACACAGGGTAGGGAATTTTAACGACCACCAACATCGCATGGGGGTCGGCACCATCGTTCGTATTTTACGTGCTATGCGACACACGCGTCTTGCATTTAGCAAGCATCCCAACTATTCCCAACTATATCAGCTTGTTTTGGGGACGAAAATCCGAGCACCCACAGTGGGACTCGAACCAGTCGAACCCACGACCCCTGGAGTGGAAGTCGAACGGGCCGATCACCACACCACAAGCTCCTCCTGTTATAGTATATTGGAAATAGAAAAAAATAGGTGCTTTGCTGGAATTAGTTCAAAGAAAAACGATTTTTTTACCATGGCAAGCTTACAGTCCCTTCTTCAACATATCAAAAGTCCTCAACTCTGGGACTGCTACAAATCAGTATACAGGGTGGAAGTTTATTATTTTTCTTGAAAAACTGATGACCGAAAAAAACGGTTTCAGGCTAGTTTGATAGGCCATAGTCTTCCAATAAACATATAAAAAATATACCATTCAGCAACTGCTGCGTATCAAGTTACAGGGTAAAAACTATTTTTCATGTTAGATTTTTTTTCTTGGTGGAACTGATCTAGATTGGAGCCGATTCCAGTTCTTTTGCAAGCTTATAATGTCATACTGAACATATAAAAAGGACACATCTCTGCATCTGCTGCTTTTCAATTTACAGGGTGAAAAGTCATTTTCACGTTTCAATTTTTCTCTTGATGAAATCGGCTCACACAAGAATTGCGACTGGTTTTTCTGTAAATTTGAGGTTTCTAGTCAAACATATCAAAATAATACATTTCTGCTACAGCTACGTTTTTATTTACAAATTTAAATGTTTGGTTGCGTTCCAAGATTTTTTGAATTTTTGATGCAATATACCCGAATATACCCAACCATTTAAATTTGTAAAAAAAAACGTAGCTGTAGCAGAAATGTATTATTTTGATATGTTTGACTAGAAATTTCAAGTTTACAGAAGAATCAGTCGAAATTGATGTGTGAGCCAATTTCACCAAGAAAAAAATTGAAACGTGAAAATGACTTTTCACCCTGTAAATTGAAGAGCAGCGCAGCAGTTGCAGAAATGTATCCTTTTTATATGTTCAGTATGACATTATAAGCATGCAAAAGAACTGAAACCGGCTCCAATCTAGATCAGTTCCACTATGAAAAAAAATTGAAGATGAAAAATAGTTTTCACCCTACTGTAACTTGATACACAGCAGTTGCTGAGTGGTATATTTTTTATATGTTTATTGGAAGACTATGGCCTATCAAACTAGCCTGAAACCGTTTTTTTCAATCATCAGTTTTTTTAAAAAGAAAGAAAATAAAGAAAAAATAATAAACTTCCACCCTGTATACTTATTTGTAGCAGTCTCAGAGTTGAGGACTTTTGATAATTATGTTGAAGAGGGAACTGAAAGCTAGCCATGGTAAAAAAATCGTTTTTGTTTGAATTAATTCCAGCAGATATTCTATTGCCAATATACTATTACCTGTTACCTGCACTAAGCTATTTTTGGTGTTTTCTGTTTCTTCTCTCTTATTTTCTATGAAAAAAGTTGTGATGCTATTCATATTCAACCTCTTATTTACAAACATCTTAGAAGCCTGATCATGTATCAGGCCCATTAGCTCAGTTGGTTAGAGCGTCGTGCTAATAACGCGAAGGTCGCGGGTTCGATCCCCTCATGGGCCATCTTTTTTTTTTCTTCATACAGCTTTTTTCCCATCACAATAAATACTCGTCATAATTTTTATTGTAGCAAGGTATTGAATACTTTGAAAGCTTAATTTTGTAATATAGGTATAAATACGAATAAAAACAGCTCGTGATCGAATCGTAACGGTCCTCGACGGTGTTTTGCTGGCTTTGCTGGTACAGGTCACACTTTCAATTTTCGTCCTCAGCCGTAAGATGGCGCAGGGCTGTAAATAAGCGCTTGAAAATGTTGGTCAATAAAGTTTTCTGGGGGCCAAAGTTGACTCGTTACGCTCTTTTACACCCCGATTTGGTAGCATTTTTACGGCGTCTAGATCAACGTCCTTATTTGCAGCAAGGTTAATTCACAAACAGCGTTTGCGGTGAAGCGATTTAAGCGTGGGCTTTCGCGAATTTTTGCCGAATTTCCGGTTTGTGTTTTAGCGTGCGCCCCTGGATCATTCCCAGAAACTTTACCACGTGACACCGTGACGACCAATCAACTCGCTCTTGGCATTGCAACATCCGTCACAGTGTTGGTGAAACGTCACTAATAGCGCAGCTAAGGTCTCGAGTCGGGTTTTGTTGTTATTATTGCTAATTTTTTTGTAACAAAGAACAGTGACCGGCGTGACACCCTGTGAAATCCAAAGAGTGCAGCAATTCCGAAGGTGAGTCATCTTTGAGAAAATCAACCACAAAATACGCACGGCCCAATGTGGGGTGTTGTCAAAAAATCAATAAGCAGACAGTCCTTTTTGCGTTGTTCTTTGCAAAAGGATAACTCGGACTGGAACCCCAGAAGGGGCCCGCAGCGGGGCCCCTCGAGCCTCCGAGCATTGCATGATTAATTTATGGGACTTCTATGAGCCCCTGCGACACACGCGGTAATTTTATGATTTGTTACTGCAATTTGTTAAATTGTTACTTAGCTTTAGAGCTGATGGATGTTGCTTGCATGTCCTTTGGCCTGGAGTTTGAGGAGCGTTTGGTGCCTGCAATTGTTTGGTTTTGTGGAATTCTGCCCGAATCAATGGAATAAGTGCAATAAAAGCACTCAAAACAGAAGAAGCCATTTGGTTATTCTCCAATGGAAATTCGATGTCTTAATTAATTGGTGTTAAGTGTCTTGTTGCCTTCTTGTCAATATTAATAATATTTAATGGAAGAACATAAAATTTGCACTTGTACAACATTCCTTTGGTTTGATTTGATGCAACACGGAACGACTAGTTCTGGTCTGGTTAAATCCGACTTGAACCAAGATTTGTTGGTTATAAAGCCTGGTAGGTACTGGTAAGATTGTGCAGAATTAATTGTCTAGTTGTTGGTGCTTTTGTTTCTGTCATAAAGTGTTTATTTAAAACCAATAAAACTCAGCGGTTGATGTTTCTTTTTTATTATTGTAAGTCTACTTCAACTTTAAATTTTCAAGTTCTCAAGCAAAAGCAAATTTTAAAAGCCTACCTAAACCTAGTCTTCTATGCATGGCCTACCCCAGTTTTGCTAACAAAGACAATCGGAGGATTATCTAATTTGAGATTAGGTACCAAATTGAATTGCCCCATTTTAGTTATGTAGGTACTCTGTCTGAATATAAATCCTGATTTCACTAAGTTTAGTTACTAGGTAAAGATAGGTACTTAGTACTATTTATCAAAGTAAATATTGGTAGGATAAGTTACTAATGACCAGCTTCCGAGTACCTAATCCGCACTTAATTGCAAATTAGCTAATTGTTTGATTTCTTTTTCCAAGGTGGAACCAGCGGACACGGCAAATAAAAATAGATACATACTTTTATAGAATAATGAGTTTTGTCGAGATTTCATTGTTTGAATTCGTAACTAACAGCCTCATAAAATATGTAAGGAGATATTTTTTACGTCAACATTGAGTTTTTTTCGATATTGTACATTTATTTATCAATTTTCTTCTCAAAATCGTTATTGTAACCGGTAATGTACGTACTTTAGTCTTTACAATACGGAGAAGTTACAATAAGTATGTTCTTGATACCTACTGGGTGTAATAATGATATTTAATCGGCGGACAAATTATGAACTTTGAATCGTTCATGCAATACAATGTTTGCATCAAATAAAATACCTACCTACCTCCTGTAAATGACACAATAACAGTTTTAATTTAATTGTTACTTAAAGTTTGTGATGGAGCTCTATTACGAATATTTTCCGCGCTCCCTGTTATTTTAATGTTTGTTTGTTTATTCACCTCGGAAAATATTTTTATTTTTAGAACTTTCAATCCAGTTGAACCTCCTGTTCTGTTCCAACGCATTTTTGATTGTGGTGGTCAACATAACAGCAAATGTTTCTCAACCTATTTATTTAAATAGCACTGAGTCCCATCACTCACATCAGACCAATAAAATTGACCTGTTTATTCCAAATAAGCATCGTCACTTCACTTGATTTGTACTATGTATAGACGAAAATTCAAGAAACCATTTCAAGATATTAGTTTTATGATTTCCTTGGTCCAGTTAAAAAAAATATTTTTTTGCAAAATTGGGAGCAATTTAAATTTTTAAGAATCCGCAGAACCTTGCGCAACGCTCTGTCTGATAAATACGGAGGACCTGTGTGGAATACGGCATGTAGCATTTTCTCAAGCATTTTCTTTTATTATTGCTAAAATTCAACTGTTGACAAGAAACTATTTTTTCGAATTAGTCCTCTTCTTTGAGGGAAATACATCCACTTCAAACTCCACTGAAATTTTCAGGTGTTAATTGGAAATTCTGACTGCAAAAAATAGAAACGTTTGACAAGTAGTGAAACTTCGGCACAGACGTTCGCCTTCATCTTATTATCAATACATAAATCCAAATTGTTCATCTACTTTGCGTTACTAATATATTAATTATTATTACATCGAAAACAGTGGTCTAATGGGACATATTATTGTTTTTCAACCTATAGGAACGATTTATTGCCAATTTGAGGTAGGCGAATGTCAGTTCTAAAAATGTCACCTGTCAAACGTTTCTATTTTTATCAGCCAGAATTTTCAATTTTTGGGCGATTATTAAGAAAAAGTAGATGAAATATGTATTATACTGGTTTAATAAGAACTATTGTCACACTCTTCACAAGCTCTTCGTGTCCTAAAACCAGCCGTGTGACAAAAGACAAAACCATACACGTATAATAATATACTAACTATTAATTATACAGGGTCCTGCAACAGTACGTTGGGCTTTCCTAGCGCCCTTCTTTTACGAGATAGAGACAAAGGTGTAATACATAAAGTTATTGATTTGAAAAGTTCTAACCAGTGAAATTATTTTCAACTATACAGGGTGTTCCATTTTTGCGCTATAACAAAAACAAAGATGTTTTTAAATGAAATGCCCAACTTTTGATTTCATTTCCTTGTTTTATTTCCAAGCTCTATTACAAGCGTATTTTTGTTTTTTTCAATTTGTGGCAGTGCTACCAACTAAAAATTAAAAATTGAAATTTTTTGTAATTTAAAGGTTCGTTTTGAAAAATCGTAGGAGCCTCGTTTTTTGCAATCAAGGAATGAAATTTGGCACAATAAGTGTCGAATAGGAGGTAAATAGTTTCATGACAAAAAACTTCAGAATCAGTGAGACAGGTTCAGAATTTTTTTTCGAACTTCGCAAATTTCAAAATGCCATAAGTCATTTTTTTCAAATGGAATGCCCCCTATTTTATTTAACCATTCGACAGCTTCTTTCTCCTCTTTCATTTTTACCGAAGGTACCGTACCCCTAAATTTGATAATTTCCGAGATAATCGATAATTTTGATAAAAAGTTCAATTTATTGAAAATTTTCACGCCGGGCAGGCCATAATGATCATCAAAAAATGTCTGATTGACACATTTTGCTTGGTTTAATGCTAAGAACAAGTTTTTTTCATTGAATAGCTGCGCCAAATTCCAATCTGAAGAAAATGCTTGAAAAAGAATTTCGTTGCCCGATGAAAAAAAAAAGAAAATTCAAATTGAGCTTACTAAAGTGGTTTCCTCGACTTCAAAAACCTTCAAACTGTCAAATTGAGAGGTACGATCATTTTGACACATGATTTTCTGTATCGGACCTACTAAGAACATAAAAAATCCAAATAAACGACAATTTTTATCAAAATTATCTCTGAAATTATGGAGTTTAGGGGTAGGGTATCCCTGGTAAAAATGAAAGAGGAAAGGAAAAGCTATCGAATTGTAAGATGAAATATGGGGCATTCCATTTGAAAAAAATTACTTATGGCATTTTGAAATTTGCGAAGTTGGAAAAAAAAAATTGCACACCCTGTATAATTAAACCTCAAGTTTTTTGTCATGAAGTTATTCAGCTTCTATTCGACTACCGTTATGCCAAATTTCATTCCTGAACCCCAAAAAACGAGGCCTCTGCGATTTTCCAAAGTGAACCTTGAAATTACAAAAAAAATCAATTTTTTATTTTCAGTTGGTAGCACTGCCACAAATTAAAAAAACAAAAATACACCTGTAATAGAGCTTGGAAAGCTGAACAAGAAAATGGAGTGAAAAGTGGGGCATTTCATTTTAAAAAATCTTTGTTTTTGTTATAGCGCAAAAAACTGATTTTTACTTTTACTGATTAGCCTATCACAAACAGTTTCCTAAAATCACTTTAAATAACGGAAATATTAAGGGGCAAAGTCCCAACTTCGACCCCCTATCAGGTGTCCCGGAATAAGTGTTACAAAATTCACAGATATAGAAAATTGAAAAATAAGGGGACTTTTTTAAATCATAAACATACCCTCGGAAACGTTTAATAACGGAGATACAGGCCTTCAAAGTTGTTTTTTAAAAACAGTTTTTTTTTCATAATTTTTTAAACGTTCAACCGATTTTATTCAAATTTGATCCAAAGTTTACCAAAACAGGTCTCTATTGAACAATAATAACTCATTCCAGCAAACATTTTTGGGGGCCAAGATAATAGACTCCCCCTTCTCCCCAAAACTCAAAGATTCTCTATTTTTCACCTCGCTGAATATTTTTGAGGATGGTTTCATTTTTTGAATTCTACGTTCAATTTAAAGAAAAAAGTTAATCTTGCAAAATTTTGATTAGAGGCTTCATTTTCGAAAAATCTGCGGATTTGAAACTTCGGAAAACATCTCAAAATCCTTTCCAGGGCCCAAATAGTTTTTTCCCTGAAAAACTCCATGTTTCTCAGCAAAAATGGTAGTTGAAACACCCAGAAAACTCATTCCAGTTGACGAATCATGAATTCTCTTGAATTTTAGTTGTTCAAGTAGAATTTCAAAGTTGTTGTGAAAATGTTTTTTTTTTTTGTTATAAATCTATCATGATCAATTTTAATCAGATTTAATCGATGGATTTTCACCATATTGACTTATGTCACATTTGTAAAAATTATAATTTTTTATTTTATAACAATTTTTTTTTATTTACATTTGGTTTTTTGGGGAAAGTACTTATTTTTTGATGCTCTACCATCTCCTGAAGTAGTGTCAAAAGAAGTGAAACATCCTGTAATTTAAAAAATAAATTCAATCATGTCTTTAAATATTTTTCCCGTGTTTTTGTGTGTTTTACTTTCCCGGCCCACCCACGAACACGGAGGGAAAGTATTGTAATCGTGCAGAAAAAAAGTTTTGAGATTTCACCGGATATATCCGTTTTGAGGTCCTCCAAGACGATTAAGACCATTTTCAGAATGATGTCTGTCTGTGTGTGTGTGTGTGTATGTGTGTATGTGTGTATGTGTGTGTGTCTGTCTGTGATCTTCCACGATAACTGCCGTAAAGTTGACTGGATCGACTTGATATTTGGTATACAAACATGGTTGTTTCCTGAAAAGAGCCCATTAGTTTTTGGCTGTCATCTGTCAAACCCAACTGTCACTATCATCAAATGTCAGAAGCTATATCTCACGGGACTCAACTTGCAATATGTCATTTGGAAGCCCTTGAAAAACTGTATTCATAACAGTTGGGAACATTGCCCTATCTGTCATCTGTCAAATAATAAAAAATGTTAAAGTTCAAAACTTTACCAATTAATAATTCAAAATCTATCCGATGGATTGGAACCAGATTTGGCAGGAAGCAACACAACAAAAGAGTCAAATTGAGGCCGCAGTTGCAGTTTTCCACCATTCTCCAGTTGAGCGTAATGAATTTTCGAAATTTCTCCTGGCCGTTGCCACTCAGGAGGGGCTCTCGCCGGTGTTTCGACCAGCACGACTCGCTTTTGTAGCAGGACTCCACTCAAAAATTTATTCCTGCTCGGGGATCGACTTTTTTTCAAAAATTTCAACTGATATCGAAAGTAGATTGTCTTGAGCGTCGTGCAGGTCTATTTTCAGAGTTGACACGGTTTCGGTTTTCCGACTGTAATTTTTTCAAAATGAAATTTGCACATTCCGTGAATTTGAGAAAAACGCAATGCAAACTTCTACATGCGGTAGGCCCCACGAAATATTAATTTTAGGTGCAGACATGCTGTGAATAAAAGTTAGAGAAAAGATTGAGCTAATTTTTGGAGGAAAAATTTTCGAAATCGGATCAACAGTTGCCGAGTTTTCCTCTCTGGAAAAACTGCAAATTTTCCAACTTTTTATTCCGTGAACAGATTTCTTGGAATTGTTTTTTTTAGAGAATAGATAACTGGTTCTTGAACATTTTCCAATAATTTCTCTCCAATTTCCCGGAAATTTTTCTCCTGAAAATATAAAACCACTCATGCGATCGTACAAATTAAGCGGTTCTGTCACGATAATTACCGAATTATTGATCCGATCAAATCGAAATCAGGTACGGAGGCCTAAGTTCAGCCTGGAATGTTCTGATTAGACTTTGGGTGGATGATTTTGATCGGAAGCCCTCAGGTGGCACATTGGGTCTGGGTTTGTCTGCCCAAGCTCTAAATTGAAAATATAGAGTTGAAATTTGACACACAGATGCAGTGAAAGTTTTCAATCAAGTTTTTGTAATTTCATCATCATATCTGAAGTAGGAACAAAAATTTCAATAAGGAACCAGCATTGCATTTTTGAGATATCACAACAGTTAGCTACCTAGTTCTACCTTTTGGATCATTTCATCACCTTGGAAAACTGACCTAACCTGTCATTTTTTCTGTCCGCTCAACAATGGATGCAGGATGCTCGCTAAACGCTCGACTAAATAGAATTTTTTCATCGATTTCCAAATCGAATCGCCCCCTCCCGAAGGGACACTTCGATCAAAATCATTACTGACGTCTCTGGATACCGCCGGGAAAGTTTTGTGTCGCCCCACAACAGATTTTTTTTTTTATGTGATAGAACTTCAATCAACCATAGCACAGTGGGTCAAGTGCCGTAAAAAGTGGCCAAAAGTCGAGCAAGGTCATTTTGATATTTCGGTCCAAATTTTTGCTATTATTTAGAAAAATAGTTGATTTATAAGTTACCAAAGTTTTGAGGTTCCAAAGCAATTTATAACTTTTGTGTGATGCCTCAAACATAGGACTTTAAAATAGCTCTACTGATAACACTTTCATAGCATTTTGTGACTGAAGTGGTATTGCCGACTGTGCTTTTCAGAGGCCAGGTATCATTCTATAAATTTTACCATAGCTCACTTGAAGTTTTTTGAAAGTAAATCATACTTCACACAGGATATATGTTCACTTGTTTCAGAATTATAAATTATTTCGAATGGCAATGTTCGGTCAATTTGTTTTCCAAGAGTTCCACTTTTGCAGTGGCATACAAAAAATGTTCCACCTTGCTCCAGCCTACAACTTCTTTCACAAAAAGCTACACCTTTTTCAAGTTGATTTCAAAAGGAATTGTATGCGTCCACGTGCGTCCCCGTGATTAACAATTTTTTTTCCAAATATATGTATAAGGAGACAAAAATTCAAAATTTATGGAGAACGCTGAATTTCACTGGACTGCTGCGAAATAGTGTTAAGGTTTTCTACAAGACATTATTTCAATGATATTGGAAGAGCAGGGTTGTTTCTAGGGGTGTTTTACATAAATGTGAAAAGTTCTGTTTTTTCGTTACGAACATGTTTTCTAGTTTGAATTCTATTATCACTAAGTACTTGAAGTCAGAATTTTTTCCAATATTTTTCCTATATTCACCTCAATATTTTAGGACGATTTGATGAATTTAAATTTTTTTTCTCGTATTTTTTTTTTAAACCCTTGAATTTCACCCCCAAGGGTCAATAAATTTTATCCAATATTTTTCCCTTAATCGCCTTGATATGCTGAAAAAATTCGCTGAACTGGAAATTTTTCTGTTGTTCTTTAATTTTTTCCAACCCCAAACCCCAATTTCACCCCCCGAGCACAATTGAAATTTTTTCAATATTTTTTCTATAATGACCTCAATATTCTAAGACGATCTGGTGAGTTTCAGACTTTTGGCCGCCGACAACTGATTTTGTCCCACTGTGCATAGCGTTGGTTCTTGAAATTATTTTGCCGTCATTTTTTCATCTAAATGCTCATTAGGGTTTGGCAATTCAATCATGCAGTTATGCACAATTGCATGGCAGCTCGAAATAATTATTTAAATTCCAATTTAGAACGTCGAATTTTGGGTAACTTTTTGGCAGAGATTCGGGTTTTATCTAACTTAAATGGCCAACGATATCATCCCTGAGACCCTAGATAGTTCGGGACTCCTTTAGGGAAGCCAGAGACGTCATATACCCTTTAAGAAAGAAGTCCAAGGGGGTTAAAATAAAATACAGAATCTTGGCGGCCAGTAATTTGAAATTTAAGCAAAAATTCCACAAAGGCACTGAAATTGCCGTTTAGAAAACCAATTTGATCAATAATTTGCACAAATTGCAATCGTTGCGCATGCGGTAATCTTGGCATAATGAATTGCCGAACTTTACTGAACAAGAATAAGTACTCAATTTTGACACATGACAGTTGGTGTCAGAACGCGATACTTTGACACCCTGTATAATGAATCCATTTGTAACGCAAAGTAGCTAAAAAAGTGTTGTTTTCCGTTGAAGTCCTGTTTTACTCGAGCATTTAGTTGTTGATGGAAGTGGGCATAAATGATGCGTATATTAGGCCCGTAGGTAGTTCGTTGTGTATTCTACGGAAGATTATTTAAAAAAATTTAATTCTGTCCGGGATAAACATGTTTACTACTGAACAGGACCAAGTGTATGGGGGTGCCCAAGGTCCAGTGGTTTTGATGAGAGCACAAGATTTGGACGTTTCAAGTATCGAGGATTGCTTTAAGTAGAGTAGTACCTACTGAAAGTGATAATTCTCTCCAACTTCTATATTTAGCAGAAAGTTGATGTCAGACCCGATTCCAAAAGTTGTACCTGTGCAGACAACCCTGAAATCGTCGTAAGTGCTTCTCTTTTTTTCGATTTATTAATAAATAATATCGCAGTGACCGCCGCTATGGAATTTAAAATTGTCCAACAACTGCGCAAAACTACGACGTTACCTACCAATCAATATCAAAAGAGGTAATCAACCTTATACACAAGTCACCCACTGCAGAAACACGCAGTTTTGTAGATATATAATCATTTGTTCATGGCGCGTTACTTAGAAGGAGATAGAATGGAAAATAATACGAAATTTCAATAAAAAAAAGTACAGAGAGGTGCAATAAATAACACGTCTGTGTTAACGAAATTGGAGGCAATAAATAATGTAAAATGTTACCTTCGCGAGTTGTGCGACCTTGCTCCGGATTTTATAATCCAAATATTCCCTGGTAGGTATGAGGCAGGTTACGTAGGTAGTAGATATACGCTACGTTTTCCTATCTATTGAATAATATTTCATCGCCAGTCTGTCTGCGGGAATTTAGGAAGGATTTGTCAAGATCAAGATCGATTGCCGGGGGGGAGATGCTAATTTGTATAATTTTTAGAACTACCATTTTAATTTCTCCGCTGATGTTGAATAGTTAATTTATCCCGTAATGTTATTCACTCGATTCACAGCATAATATCTGTCTTGTAGCATTACTCTGCCGAGGAGGGTGAATAAAAAATTACATTATTTATGTAATTACACAAATTACAAAAAATACATTTTGTTTCTTACACCTTTTCAAGTGATCCTTGATGACAAAAAAAAAACTAGTTTCCGTCAGACCGCTTCATTTTGAACTCGAGTATCGTACGGTTGCAAGCATTGAAATGAAAACACTTTTAAATGGTCAATTTTTAGTAGGGTCCTTGCATGAATTTTATCTTGAGACGATTACTTCATAAAATCATTCAAAACGTTATCCACAATGATTTCCGCCCAAAAAGAAAATCAAAAAAATTATATATATATATATATTTCGAGTTTTTTACAAATTATTGTATGCCCGTGCTCGCCCGCCAATAATTTCTATCTTCTGCATCCTCTTCACTCAATCCTCGCTTCTCCATCGCTCTGTTTATCCCATCTCTCCATGTAGTTTTTGGACGTCCAACCGATCTCCTTCCTGGCGCTTTCCAACTCATCATCTCCAATGGCCATCTCCCGTCTTCCATTCTTTTGACATGTCCAAACCATCTCAAACCCTTATGTTCTACCCTATCAATGATCGTTTGTTCCTCTGTTCAATCAAAAAAATTGAAGGTATATATTGAAATTGAAAAAAATTGGTCCATTCTTCAAATAAAGATCAAAGTTTGAATTTTTTTTTTCGCGCCAAAAACGCGGTCGCTTCTACAATGACCTTGTATGACCACGATGACGTCACCCCGAGAGTTCTATTTTTCGTTTGCAAGTTTTTTCTTTGCGAAGTTGCAGCCCTGCGCCCTGAAACACCGCGAAAATTCAAATCTTTATTATTTTGCAGACCTATTTCAATTTTGGGATGTAGTGCCTGTGTCAGAAAGCCGCGAACAGCGCCGTTACCCTTGCTCACGTGTCAGGGCCATCCCCAAGCTCGTGCTGCACGCTTTTCAACCTGAACTGAGCTTCAGCCCCACAGACGTCTGAGACGGTGACAGTGAAATATGTCAAACATTTTAAATTCGTAGTCGCAATTTGTTAGTGTAGAATCAAGTAGCCCCAGCCCGGGGCACGATGACGTCATCCTGCAGCTGACACATCGGTGCATGGAAGTTGCATGCCTAACAGTTTTTGTGTTTTAAATTTACGAAATAAAATAATATATCAAGATTTTCGAAAAACCGTTCAGTCTGTGGTGCTATTTGGCTAGAGTGCGGGCGCTAAGAGCCAAAATCGGGATGAACCTTGCAAATGGTGATGAAAGCATGAAATTCGGTACACGTACTCAGAATGAGCCCCTCTTTCAAAAAAGAGGTGGAGCCACGCCGAATTTTCACCGGAAGGGGGCTCGGGGGGCTCCTGAAAGTTGAAGGTGCTAGGACTCCCACTAAACGGCTCATCAGTTCGTTTTGACAATTAAAAAGGAAACTTATGAATATATTGTAAACATTGACGGCGTTTATCGTATTGTCCCGGGAATTTTTCATTATGAAATAAAATAAGTTCTTCGGCAGATCACACAAATTGGATTTATTTCATTTTCACCTACAAAGAATTAATAAGGAGATGTGCAACACGTTGATTCCCACAAATTCGTATCCTCTGAATTCGTTTGTGGAGTCAAAAGTTTGATGGTGTATCTTCTTGAAGAGGGGCATTCCAAAGAGTAGGTAAGCTATTTTCAACACTAAGTTCAAACTGAATTTTTCCAATGTTCTGAATCGAAATTACTGAATTCCTTCCAGCAATGCATACCTTGAACCGTTCTTTGGAAGTACCGCGTGCGATTGAACGTGGAGTAAGTCCTGAAACACCGTCAGAATTTTTCTTCCGTGATGCTACGTTCCACTCTCGACCGGGGCAATTAGGTTCCTACACAGCATGCGCGGAGTGTATACACGATGCAGGGTATTTTCTCGGTTCAGTCAAATTTTTCATGATTGAAATTGTGTCATAATATTGAAATAACGTGTATACACTCCGCGCATGGTGTGTGGGAACCTAATTGCCCCGGTCGAGAGTCGATAGTAGCATCACAGAAGAAAAATTCTGACGGTGTTTCAGGACTTACTCCACGTTCAATCGCACGCGGTACTTCCAAAGAACGGTTCAAGGTATGCATTGCTGGAAGGAATTCAGTAATTTCGATTCAGAACATTGGAAAAATTCAGTTTGAACTTAGTGTTGAAAATAGCTTACCTACTCTTTGGAATGCCCCTCTTCAAGAAGATACACCATCAAACTTTTGACTCCACAAACGAATTCAGAGGATACGAATTTGTGGGAATCAACGTGTTGCACATCTCCTTATTAATTCTTTGTTGGTGAAAATGAAATAAATCCAATTTGTGTGATCTGCCGAAGAACTTATTTTTTTTCATAATGAAAAATTCCCGGGACAATACGATAAACGCCGTCAATGTTTACAATATATTCATAAGTTTCCTTTTCAATTGTCAAAACGAACTGATTAGCCGTTTAGTGGGAGTCCTAGCACCTTCAACTTTCAAGAGCCCCCCGAGCCCCCTTCCGGTGAAAATTCGGCGTGACTCCACCTCTTATGTAAGAGAGGTGCTCATTCTGAGTATGTGTACCGAATTTCATGCTTACATCACCATTTGCAAGGTTCATTCACCTAGTGCCCTCACTACTACCAAAGCATCATTGGAGGCAATGAAAAAAAATCGTGCAAGGACCCTATTGAAATTGCTATATACACGAATTGCTATATACATACACGAATGTGATTTGAGGAAACTGCTTGCTTCTGCATTTCAGAGCATGTCTCCTTGAAAATTTTGCAGCAAGTCATCTTCCCAAATTTCAGTGATACGGTTGTAACTGGAATTCAGAATTTGAAAGATTCTACTGATATTTCCATTTATATGCTTGCAACCGTACACCATGCATCCGTGAGCTGGATTGGAACAATTCATCTGCCAGTGAGGTCTGGTCAGTTGAAGTTCGATGCATCTGTCAAGGAGTGAGGTCTGGTCAGTTGAAGTCGATCAAAGGATGGAACAGTCTGTTTTGGAAAGGTTGCAATTGAAATCTGGCAGGTGATCACGAGGTTTTCTGCGAGCTTTAGAAATGTTGTCTTGTATCTGTTACGTTGGTAGCGATGCATTTGCCAGTGAAGAGTAGGTCAGCGAGATCTGGTGAAACCAATCAAAAGACGTAAAGGTCTGTATGCTGGAAAAATTGCAAATGAATTCTGCCAGGTGAGAATGCTTACTTGGGGGGAGGGTTATCTTGTCTGTGGAGCTTATGCAGTTGTCCGGTGTTCTACACAAGCATTGTAACCGTCGATAGAGCTTCAAAATATAAGGGGAATTTTAGAAAACATTTTCAAAAGGCATAATACTTGAATTTAAGCCACAGTCGAGGATACAGTCCTTCGAAGTTAGAAATAGAATATCTTTTTCTTCACATAACTTTTACGCCATTTGACTGTTCTTTTCTTGCTCAAATCTTGATCAGAGTGTAGCGGAGGAGCAGTCGATCAAATTTCAACGAAGAACAATTCTACCGTAATTCATTAGCGCTTTATCCCAACCTAATTTAGACATCGGATTTTGAGATAACTGACGAAACACAAGTATAACACCAGAGTCACCAAACGCTCTTCGAAGTTCGGAGTCCTTTTTTCGCTCTTAATGTTACGCCGCGTGTGCGCCTTTTGATCTTCGCCACGCTCGTAATTTTGTGTTGCTGTGAAAGTTGTACGTCAAAAAATGTTTGCTGAATTTATTTGATGTGTTGGGGTTTTGCCTGATGATGTTCAGCCTACTGAGTTGCTACTACCATAAAGATGCCGGGGAGCCTCGGCGGCTCGTATCGCTCCCTGTCTGGGGGCTCGAGCGACGTCGTGTATCGCTCCACCACGGTGGCAGGAATCGGCGGAAACGGCGGTGGCGGTCATAGCACCGCCTCTGGAATCTTTGATGGGATGAAGAAAGCTTTTAGTTTTGTGGCCGGAGGCGGTAGCTCAGCCGCCAGCAAGGACAAGAGGCTGATCGAGAAAGCGGCTCTTGAAGACGGTCCCGTCATCATTTCGTCCAGGTACAGTATCGAGCAACAGATTAGAGCAAAAAAAAAAAAGAAACTAATGAAATTATGGTGGCGGGGTGCGGTGGTGGTGGTGGTGGTGTTTGGAAATGTTATATCATTTTAGATTGGCTGTACATTATTTTCTCATTTGAGTCGTTGTCACTAATTACTTCTCTGCCCGCTGGCTGTTGGGCTGTTGCTTGTTGCTAATAATCGCCTAGCAATCAGCAAAAGCAGCGCTCTGCTGGCCGGTCATGTTTTTTTTTCAAATAGTGTATTGGATTTAGCTGTGGAAATGGAAACGTATTTCCGCGATTTGAATCGTCCTGCCGCATTGCATGGTGAACCGCCTCAAGGGCCCAATTTGAATCAAGTCGCGGACATACGTTTTTTACTTTCACAGTTAACTGCAGTGCATAATTTTGAAAAATACACCGCGTATTATGCTGGTAGACGGCTGCTAGCAGCAAGCAGCTGGTAAGCCCCTGGTGTAATGTGGCAACGGCTTTAGGTTTTCTTTTTGTTGATCGAACACGTTTTTGAAGGTTTATTCGAATGCGACTGAAAAGTGGAACAAAAGTGGAGAAAGAGTAATCCCGGTCAGTGCCTAGCCATAATACCGTGTGATCAACACAAAAAATCACCCAAGGTTGGCTTTGGAAATGAATCATAAATCTATTGGAGCGATGGATCGGCCGAATGGTCGAATTTTTTGACTTCAAAGCCACACAATATTCAAAATATTTTCCACTTCGCTTCTTCATTGACAGCGCAGATGATCCTCTACAGAGAATTGATGGCGCGAAAATTAATCATGGACATGGAGTCTTTAGATGACGTTGAAATCGGCTGCCAAGTTTTATTTTTGAAAATTCGGTTATTGTTTTTTTTTCGCTGGTGGGACTTTTCTGAAATGACTTCAATGTAGACAGTGAGTCAAACCATTGCTCTGTTTTACTTCTTTCCCATATTTTTTTTTGTCATAGGAAATTTTTGCCCAGAGAAAATTTGTACTTCCGCCGGAGCCGGATTTGAACCTGGATCCACACAGGTGATGGCTAGAGACATCCCCGTCGATTCTTCTGAGCTACCGGCCTGTCGTTAGAAAACAAATTGCACAGTAGGTCTTCATATCAAATAGGGAGGCTATGGCTTTTCTTTCCGCCATCAATTCTGGGACAGTCTGTCTACTTATGTATCTTTTCTTGTCCAATGTTCGTTCCCTTCAGCCCGCCTTAATTTTTCAGTAAATTTACCCGACTACGTTAGCTCAAAAACAAAAGTGGAAACATCCCCTGTACTTCTGTCAATTGGTGAGACGGGCTGCAATAATAAATAATCTCTCTCACCCCCTAGGCACCGACTTGGAGCTGTATTATCAAAAGCAAGTTTCCAAACAACGCTTTCGAATAAACCGCTTTTCATTTTTATCGCACCAATACAAACGCTCAAACAAATCGTGATGCACAAAGCTTTGATGCGTTTTTATTTTCCAATACTAGTGTCTGTGTTTGCTTCTTCTTGTCAACTCCAAGCTTATTCGCGTGGGAATTAAAATCAGCAATCACAGCAACTGAGTCTCGATAAGAAGTCTTTCAGTTCAAAATCATTTTGTTTGTGGTTTGAATCTCAAAGAGTAGTAATGAAAATTGTATTTTTTGTTCTTCAAGGTAATACTTTGAACACTCAATTACAGCTTTCTTTGAAGAGCGTATAAATGATGATAATTGAAGGCAAACCAACGTATTCACTCCATAAGCACGTTTTTCTTTCGTTCTCCATCCCTGGGCACGCGAATATTTGGGATTTTATTATGAGGCTTCTCCATTATGGCTTAGTCTCTTCGTAATTACATTATATTTAGGTACACATGGCGCGGCGTCAGCAAAATTTTATGCCATGGCTAAAATTAATACAGTAGAGACCCTTTAATCCGAACTGCTAAATGTAAGAGGTTGTTCAGATGAGCGATTTGTTCGGATTACTATTCACTGTAGATAACGTCGATTTATAAACTTCTCGATCTTTATTTACGGTAGGTATAATCAGAACAAACCCAAAACAGTCATAAACACTGAAATCGGGAGAGTAGTAGACACAAAATGAACCAAGACAGCAATGTCGTAAGAGATTCCACATTTTCTTACATGTACAGGGATTTTTTCGCTCGCGAGGGGTTGACCCGAGTACCTGCATTTGGGGTTTCCAATGGCTGTGGTCAGAATACTCGCCCAGTTGAGAATGTTTGGTAGGGGCTACATCAAGCTTGTGTAGCGGGGTGTCTGCTATCAAATCCTTGAAAAAGAAATTTGTTCCATCTGTAACATGAATAAAAAAGAGACCCTGGAGCACATGTTTTTTGAATGTCCCATTTACCGCTGCATAACATGTTCTCTCCCACTTAATTTGAGAACTTTCAGAGATTTGCTTTTCGCCCTAGACAATCTCAATAAGGCTTCAGGTAAAAAAAATTCAATTACACTGTGGGTGTCTTGCAGTTGAGGGCTTTTAGCAGAAATAAGTAGTGTTTGTTTTTTATATTGTTTGTCTTTTTTTTTTATCTTCATCAATGGAAATTACATTGTACCTGTGCTGTTCAAAATTATGGCTGTATCTCACCTGACCCACTATCATGGGAATTATGTATTCTCAAATATACAATAAACGAATAAATAATAATAATATAATCAGAACAAACCCAAAACAGTCATAAACACTGAAATCGGGAGAGTAGTAGAGACAAAATGAACCAAGAATCGCACATATGTTTTGTTGCATTCACCGAAAATTCCATAGTTTTGTTCAGTTTTTTTTTTATTATGGGATTTCTATGCGAATACCGGATGTTTGGATTACTGGAGGTTCGGATTAAGGGTTTTTTTTTACTGTAACTCAACCCAGACCATTCACAAAGTTGTGGAAATGCTAACACAGGATCAAAGAGGGTTTACATTGCTAAACTTGAGGAAGCCTAGTCATTGCAAGTCGTGGTGCATAAAACAGACTGCTCAAAAACAACAATTTTGAATTTGAAACTAATAAGTGTGGCAAAACGCACGACTACGTGGACCACCGACAAACCAACCCTGCAAGACAGCATCAGGCAATCGGGTGATGAACAGAAGCGCAACTCACTGTAGACTATTCGTTTACTACAACAAAAACTGCTATAGTAGGAACTATCGGAACTAACTTCCCTGCAACATTGAGAACTACAAGAAGCCTATAACTTTCCATCAAAGCTGTATCACTGTCAACAATGACACTAAAAGCCATGTCGACGCACTGTGATTTCTAAGATATTCGGGTAATGCGACTAATGCGATAAAAATCTTTCGATTTAAGGGGCCACGATAGTACTTAGTTAGCTAAGTAAGCTTGACTCGACCGACGCGACGCCAAGACTTTAATTTTCATCATCGTGGTACCGTGACGACCGATCTCCAAGTTGCTTGCGGATCAACAAACTAATCCACCACTACTGTGCCGTAAACCTGACGATGTTCAAGTTGTTTCCGAATCTATAATAATAGCCGCCTTAAACCGGAAAAAGGAAGAACCCAAAGTTTAGTTTTCTGGTTCTGGTATTTGAATAAAAAATGAATTTCTCAAATGCAACTTATTCTTGACAGTTCAAATTCAGCAGCAATCAATTCTTAGTGCCACGTGCATTAAGGACGCGAGTATATATTGTGAACGCACATCGTTTTGAAACGATGTGTAAGTAGTCACTTTCTGCAAAAAGCAATAACAATAATAAACGACCGATGGGTCGGGGAGTTCGCATCAAGGGTCCGATATAGAAAAAAGAGTTCTTTCTCGCGGAGTAGAGACGTTGGCCGGGTCAAGCATCGATCAAGTTTTATTTTACACCAAGCCAGGTCGTGCCCCACAAGGAGGGCAGTTCGGTGTGGAATTTGCATAGCATTACACCCACGACACGTATACGCTTCACGGGTGAAATACGAAGTTAATTTTCACTCCAGTTTTCACCTCGTCACCTCGACGCTTCTAATTAAAGAACGAAATAAAAAATTCCATAAATTTCTACACAAAAGAAGAATGCCATGCCCTACGACACTCCACCTTTGTCGAACCTTTTAAGCGAAATATTCGTCAGAGAAACCCTCCTCAAAATTTCTGGGTCATTTAATATTAGGGATAGGCATGCATGTCATTGTTCACCAAGTTTCATTAACGAAAATTGCGGCGCACTTAGTACACTTTCTGGATTATTTACGAGTCTATTCATGATTTTGTGTGTGTGTGTGTGTGGGAGCATGCGATGCGCGAGAGTCCGGAAGATAAGAAAATGACTCTGTTCCTGTTACGCCAAACGCACCACACCACACAAATTATGGATTTACCCGTCCAATTACTCTTAATAATGAAGAACTGAAATATCTAAAAGCCATCCGCCAATCTTCATTGGTGCTCGGAACAGGTAAGCAGCATGGCAGCATGGCCGCTCGAAAAAGAAAAGCGCTTCGTAAGTCGCATTTTTGATATATTAACTCAAACGCCCACAAACCTGGTTTCGCCAAAGGTCGTAATCAATCACATCGGGGGATATCGATTTTATAAAAACTCTTATTCTGTATGTGTGTGATTAAGGCCAAAAACGAATCCCGGGGTTGGCGTTGTAATGCTTCTCTCTATACTTACTAACATTAGCTATTGTAGTATCGGCTCTGAATATCTGAGCTAATAGCCCAGGCACTTTGGTAGAAATATGCGTAAATGCCAGAAACAAATTTGAGTGAGAGATCCGATGACTCTTCGCCTTTCATCTTGAACCACCGAATATCCCAGAGCTTTCCACCTGAAGTCGAAAGTCGCTCCAAAGAAGTCTTCTTTTATCGATCCTCGTGTTGATAGAAGAATGTGGCAGGTTTTGGGGACATTCAATGTACCAATGGCGTAACATTATACAAGAGGAGAGGGAATAGCCTGAAAAACTTTCTGTTGGTAAAATAACACTCCATAATTGGTGTAATCGCCGAATCGCCCTCTCCGCAATCATCTGCTACGTCTTTTTGGCATCGAAAGCTCTCCGAACCTGTGTCACCCACGGCTGTGACGACCCCCGAAGACCGGTGAAAAAATACTACGACAAAAAATGATCACCTCTTTGACCTCCGGCAAAGAAATACTGCGGCGAAATTTTTGGGCAATCAAAATCACGTTTTCTTATCTGAATCGGTTACGGTTATACTCCTTACACCTAAAAACCTATTTTGCCTGGGCTATGATGCTAAAGCGTGTTCAACACGCGCTTACAATAATTGTTGGCAGTTTTTTACTTTTTTTTGTTTTTTCTTGTTTTAGGACTGAAAGCGCAAACACTAACACAAACAGAAAAATGCCTACATCCGGTGTGGCTGAAGAGGCAGCCCTTTTGGGGTAAGGACTACTACAACAACACCAACAACACTACACACATGCCGTTGTTTTTTCTGTGCTATGAATTTTTTGGCTGATGGCAATCGAGTACTTTTCTTTAGTATAATAGTTTTGTGCGATTTACACTGAAACATTATCAGGATTTATAGAGAAGTTGTATTTAAGCAGCAATATTATTAATGGTTGCGTTAGTTGGAAGTGAAGAGATCGATATTGTACCTCAGTATACAAACTATTATGGGAATGTGGGCATACAGAACAAAGCTGCATTGTTGTACAGCTTTTTGACGACGTCGTAAGGGTGGGGGGGGGTGAGTAAGGGATGACGACTGACGTAATTAGAAACTCCTCTACTTTACGAAACGGCGTGTCTTTATAATCGAATAATTTACGCAAATCAGTTCCGAAAGGGACGATAGGAAAATGTACGACCCAGGATGGAATATGGAATATTGTTCCTTTATGTTCGTATTCGTGAATTACATTTTTGATTAATCTAATCAGTAAATAGCTAGTACGAATAGAAGGGGAAACGCTTAGTATACCGTCTTTATTGTATTTCATGTCTACAGAGTGTAACCAAGTAACGGTGACGAATTTGAAGAGACTTAAAAAAATGTTTCACTTGCGGTAGGCTGTGACCTGGCCAAAATCAGCCTCGTTTGCCTGCCAATGACCAGGCCACAGCCTACCTCAAGTAGAAAAGTTTTTGATCATACGGTACTTAGTATAAAGAGATTAACTCTCGAGTCCACACCGATATTTGGACACACTCCGTAAAACTTGCACTCCAGCTCAGTTTTTTGAAATGCCGCTGTTCGCAGCACGATGCCTTCAGACAGCATGGACGACATCGAGCTGAAGAACATCCAGCTCCAGTTCCCTTCGGCGAGGTCTCTGTCGCGCGACGATTCTTCGGCTCAAGAGGAAGTGGTCGAAACAGATCGCGGCAACTTGGTGGTTGCCGTGCAAGGCTCGCGGAACAAACCTGCAATTTTGACTTACCACGACTTGGGACTCAACTGTAAACCTATGCGAAATGCAAAAAATCGCCCAGATAATATTTGAATTTCTTTCCAGATGTCTCGAGTTTCCAAGCCTTTTTCAATTATATTGACATGAGGGCGCTCCTCGAGAACTTCTGCGTGTACCATGTCAACGCTCCGGGACAAGAAGAAGGCGCGCAAACGCTTCCTGAAGAGTAAGTCATTGGTCGTGTTCTCGCCAGTGTTGCATGTGTACTAAAGAGGTGTTTATCTAGTTACATTTACCCGACGATGGAAGAATTGGCCAATCAGTTGGGATTCGTCTTGAACCACTTCGGTCTGAAGCAGTTCATTGGATTCGGAGTCGGAGCCGGTGCGAACATCCTGTGCCGTTTTGCTCTGCAACACCCGAATCAAGTGACAGCTTTGTGTCTGGTGAATTGCGTCAGCACTCAGGCAGGATGGATCGAATGGGGATACCAAAAGTTGAACGCCAGGCATCTGAGATCCAAGGGGATGACGCAGGGCGTGCTGGACTATTTGATGTGGCACCACTTTGGCAGGGTAAGAATTGGTTGGTAATCGTGAACGCGGTCACGAAGTCGGGGTGGCCAAGAATTTTGAAAACGGAACATTCAGGCATTCAGGGTCAAGGTCGCACGTAATCCTAACTACATACGGCAAAATTTGTAATAGCTCATAGTTGGACACGGTAGAGTCAATCAAGGGGTCCCGATCTTATCAAGATTTCTCAGCGACGTGGCAGTAATTTGACGACCAGTTTCGGAATAATATTTGTGAAAAAGAGAAACGTTCATGTTGTTTGCAATTAATTTGATTAAATTCCTGACAAAGAAAATGCATTATAATGTAACCTAGCCCTATACAAGTGTCCCGACTTTAAACCTATCAGTTTTAAAGAGTGAATAGACCGTCAAAAATGAAGCAGATTTGGCCATATCACTTCGAAATCCGACTTTTTTATGACCCCTCAGCCCTCCTAATTTTTAAACCACTGAAATAACTGCCTCTAATCAGAAGCTACCTTCATCCAATGCCGCTGCTGTATAGTCGGACGATGTTATTTTTTGACCCCTGTAATCAGAAGATCATCCGGTCGGGATTCGAACTCCGAGTATCTGGCTCTAAAACCGGAGTTGTAAAATACACTCACCTTCGCTAAATTCGATCCACTGGAAAATTGTCCACTTTGATGGCCCATCGTTTCCGAAAGAGTTCATGTTTCTTGAAATTTCTGTTAATACTGGAAAGATAATTTTCTTGAGAATAACCTTGCATCATTTACTTTATTTCTGATTATTGTTATTAATCAAAAGTGTCGGACTAAAACCATAATACGATATATGGAATATTTTATTAACCCACCAAAAATATTAAAAAAATTCTTTGACTTTTACTTTCGCACTTTTGAAGGGTCAATGGGTGGTCCCTCGACCCCTTCTAGGTTCGTTACTTCAAAAGATTTTGGTAAACTGTTGATGGCAGATTTATAAATTGAAATATTAACTACGTGATATGTACTAGATTTGCATTTACTGTACAAGGACAGGGTGACTGAGTGATCGCGAAATGAAAAAATCCGTTTTCCTTAAAAAAGTCCTCCAGAAATAATCCCTTGCTACAAAACCCTGTGATCTTCTGCTGTACATTAGTTGAGAGATCAACCGAAGAGTTTGGGGGCATTTTTGAAGAAAAATTGTTTTGGAGGTTTCTGACTCACTCTGTATAGAAAACAGAAATTAAATACACATCCAGTGGTTGATATTTCTGATAATTCTACCACCAACAGTTCAATAAATTCATTTGCAATAACGAAACAAGAAGGGTTCGAAGGACCATCTTTTGACGCTTCATAACTTGAAAATAGAAGTCGAAGATTTTTTGAAATATTTTTGATGTGCTTTAGGAAAGGGTTCCCTATACCATATTATGGTTTTGGTCCGAAACTTTTTAACTACCCTGTATACAGGGGGTTTAAGGGATGATAACAAAAAATTTAACTGTGGGTAGATCTCGTCAAAATATGACGAAAACCTATATACCATTTTGCAAAGTTCGGCCTAATGACGAAAATACAGCCCTCCAAAGTTCACTTTTTTCGGATTTTAAAAATTTGTAACTCAGGAACGTCTCGACAAATTTAGCTTCAATTCAGCAAAAGCTGGTTTGTCATAATTATCTATCAACTTGCCAAATTTGGAAAGAATCCAACCAGTGGTGTAAGAGTTATGAGGATCAATAATTTAGAAGCATCCGAAGAAAAGTTGACTTAAGGTGATTTAGGGGCCGTATTTACCGCGTCAGAATTTACCAAATTGAAGTGTAATATGTTCAGAGAATCAAGTTCAAGAGAGGCGGTACAAGCATAGTTATAGTACAGACAAGTGCGAGCGCGCCATCTTTATTATCGCATTAATCTAGTGGTAAGAGCTCTGTTACCAGAACTCTACCATCATCACATTCAATGACAGAAGCTGTTATTAAGAGTGAAAAATTACAAGAACCGCCATTGGTGGCATTACTGACACTGATGAATGTTTTAACAAGGCATTCGCTTGCTGTGACCCATATGGTGAGTTGAGAACTGCGGCTTTCTCCTAGAGCATTTTTCAGAAATATAGGACAAACTGACATCAGAACAAAGTCCTTCAAGTACTCCACTATTTATCAGAAAAACGATCCGCTGATTCCGCTGCAAAGCTAGTTTCAAAAGTTGCTTGTAGCCTGGCGTCGTCTACCGCCCAGTGACAAAAAGTTTCCATGGCGCTTCTTTGTATATTTGCACTCAACGGGTTATGTGGTAGACATATTAATATTAATGGTCTGAACGATTTTCAGAACACTGAAGAAAGGAACCACGACCTGGTGCAAGTCTACAAAAGCTATTTCGAGCGCAACGTGAACCCCACCAATCTCGCCCTGTTCATTGACAGCTACGTGCGCCGTTCAGATCTCAACATCCATCGCGAGATGGATCCGACCAAGCGAAAAGAGTCTACGACCTTGAAGATGCCAGTCATCAACATCACCGGCTCTTTGAGTCCTCACGTTGACGACACCGTCACTTTCAACGGTCGTCTCGATCCCACAAATTCATCTTGGATGAAAGTAAGGCCTGTGAAATTTTGAAATTCCGCGCATATTCAATTTTTTTTTATTTTACCACGCAGATCTCAGATTGCGGCATGGTCCTGGAGGAACAACCCGGCAAAGTAAGCGAAGCCTTCAGGCTCTTCTTGCAGGGAGAGGGCTACGGTAAGTGAGCTCAGTCGGCGCCGTTTCGCATCCTTAGTCCCCATTAAGATTACTATTTTAAAAAAAGATTCTTAGAGAAAGTAATATAATGAGGTTCTAAAACAATGGGACAGAGACGTGCAGGCTTGTAACTTCAAAATAAATTTTGCCACTTTGTCACACGCTCCGAACACGCTTTTTTAGTAGTTCAATTTCATAAAGTATTCTGTAAGTGGATTCTGCCCGAGGCTCTTTCGGGCAGGATCCGCGCGCCGTGGTCCCTTTCCATTTTTTTTTGTTTTTCTTGACAAAAAAAACTTTCTAAAATAAGTAGTAGTGAAGGAGAAACACGATCATACACTGAGTTTATTTTATTTTACAATGTTTGCGTTGGTTGGATATGCGCGAATGGTATGTATTGTTCAAAATTCTATGTGTCCTCTGTCTCGTTAAAACATACACATTTTGTTTCCACATCGCCTTGTTCCTGATTGACCTCTTTTTGTCCCGTAATAAAGCAGCAAGCTCGGTGAAACTGAGCCCTAAAGTCGAGCCCGTCCTCGAAAAATACTGAAGGAGCGAAAAAGAGAGAGAAGAAATGCCTATTTTGACAACTTGAAGTGCTTTTTGAAGATTTTTGGTGTTGTAACAGCGAATTTGTGAAATTATAATGCTTGTGACAATATACTTATATTCATATTTATAGAATTTCAAAGGAGATGGCGATTTGACACCAACATTTTTAAAACAATTATTGATATCTCCTTTGAACAAAATTTTGCTTTGTCCTTTGTATGTGTAATACTATAAAAATTAAATAATTATTCTGCCACTCAAGTTTTCAAATTTGGCGGTAAAGTTGCACCGAAGTTTGCCACTCCTTGCTTGTCCTTCATTCCCCTCCTGTCCATTTCATGTCATTGTTTAGTGCTACAATGTACCTATAGAGAAATTAGGTCTACTGATTAGAAAACAGACACGATCATGTGCATCACATGTTTTATAATTTTAATTTTTTAATTTGTTTGGTTTTTTTTAATTTCCAGCTATACATATCGAGTGCCCCACGCCTTGCTAATCTGTATTTTTACGTTATATTTGTGAGTTTTTATTTGAGAGTGCCTAGGCCTTAACATTTGTTTGAGTGTTGTCGATTTTTTAATACATAATATTGAAAAGCTTCCAGATAAATAAGTTTGTGTGTTCTGATATATTTAGTGCCGCTTGTAGCATCAAATTTAGTGTTTCGTTCTTTTTTTTTATCCTTTATTACTAAAACTTTGATGCTTAAGGCTGGGCTAGAGAGTTGAGTGAGTTTTTGGTTAGCAGTCGTTGGGGCGCGCCGTATTTTTCTTGGGTGGATTTTTCATACGACTTCTCGTTATATTGTTTTAGCGATTCAAGTCCGTCGACGGGCCAGTAGCAGTGTGTCAATCGAAGGTAAATGTTTTTAAAGCCTGGCCTGTCGTGTAGAGCGGTCCACTCTCACGAAAACAACCCCATACGAAAAATTGACATGTAAGTTTGAAAAGGCCCGGAAACAGGCACACTGACACAAAAAACACTAACCATGAACTAACTATTTTGGCAATCAACACACTGCTGTGTTTGCCAATATCCAAAAGTCGCGTCTCGGATATAATTTGCAATGATTGATTCCAAATTAAATCGGAGACGCCCAACAACAAAACTGTATATACTGACAAGTTCTGATCGATTTAACAATTTTTGAATGTGGTGATCATCCGGGAGCATTTTGGTGCGGGGCGGAACTTTTAAAGGATACTCTTGATGTTTGACAAATGATTTTGATTTTGGATTTTGTGTGTTTTAGATGGCAAAATTGCATGATTCCATCTTTGTGGTGCATAATTTTGTGAGTCGTGACTGTATGATATGCAATGACTAAATGTGATATGCTTTTTGTATGTTGTAAATAATATTTCAACCTTATCCATGTTTTCTCTTCTTTTATTTTGTTTTCTTCCATTACTTCAGTTGGGTCCATATCTTTAAAAAATATTTTTGTCTGAAGTTGGTCTGGCAGTTAGGTACTACTTTTTAAAAATGGGTTGTCTAATTGAAAATCAATGAAAATTTGGTTTTTATGCCAAAATGCGTAACAGTAGAAGTCACAGGCGTATCGTTTCGCTGTTTTGAAGCTCATCAGTACGACGCATCGAATCGTGCTGAAGATGCATTTTTCATGTTCTGTTGTCCTTGTTTTATCAATAATACCTGCATCCTAGTTTTTGATGAGTAGCAACTGCTGGCAAAAATTAATACAGTTTGCCTCTAGTTATGAGGCTAGTGTTTATATCTATTCAAGATTTACTAATAGTCCTGGAACGGATAACGACCAGCGACCCGAATCATGCTGATACGGTGAAATTATACACCAACAATGTTGAAAGAACTTCAAAATCGACGCAGTCCCTTTATTTTGATAGCAGCGGTTCACATAATAAAAATGCACTTTATTATTATAGAAGCAAGAACCTCGTCACAAATATTCCTTAGGTCAAAATATAATTGTCGGCCAAAACCAACTCGGTACTGACTATTTTGAAATTTTGCGGTATTTTACCTATAGGTTATCAAATCTCCATTCCAGATTTTTGAAATGTCCAATGCATTTTGAGTTCCACATGATATTAATTGGTGCTGGCAAAAACCGGGAAAAGTGAAAATTTTGTATCAATCGCCTTGAAAAGCTCTATTGAATGCTGTTTACAGTTCGAAAAAATATTCATAGGTTCTAGTCATCAAAATATCAATTTTTTTTAAATTTATCCAATCCTATTGAATAATGCATGCATTATCATGCGCATACATGCCTGCATTTTTCAATAAGACCGGATAAAGCATAGTATTCTAAGTATTCTACTCACGGGTAATAGCTATTATTCATTCGGATGCTTTACGACATTCGCCAAGGCTCGTGTCGGCAAACTACATCCTCATGAGTGAGAAGCAATCATTACCCGCTTGTTGAATAATATACTATTTTCCAAGTTTTTTTTCTATAATTAAACCGAAAAGTTTGAAAATTTTGAGAACTTTCTGCAGCCGCTAATTAAATATTCAAAGGCCTTTCACATGAGGGTGAGGGATGATATAGCGAAAACCCTATCATGTGTGGTCTACAGTGGTATTTGTGGTGTACGTGGTATTTGATTGAAATGGGTGCTTTCCACCTAGACGGTACAAATACCACCAGACGGCACATGTTCCATGGTGTGGCACAAAATTTTAGGTGATCCAATGAACGGCGCAGAACCGAGTAGGAACACGTAGATGGAAAGCACCGTTTGGCACCCACACATGCGTAAATGGCAGGTGTACCGAACTTGGGGCTAGGTGGAAAGCACGCAATACTAAACCTGAATACAAAAGACATCACGCTACAATCAGTCGTTCAGCTTTTTTCGATAGGTCACGTGGAAATAAACTGACCTGACCTGACCTGACCTGACCTGACCTTGGTAATGCTTCAAACTGTTACCACTTGGTACTTGGGGTACTTGCTTTCAGTCTAACTCAAAAATTCAATACATGGTTGACTTTCCTCTATCAAAATACAGAAAACCGCACCTCATTTGAAATGTGCACGTACGAGGCTTGTAAGCTGCACCGTGGTAGCGTTTTTTCAACAGAGCATTCAGTTGGGTCGAGTTGTTGCTTCTATCGTGCTGCGGGGTCTTATTTTCAGAAACGGAACGGATCACATCCACATCACGTCGAGCTGTGATTGGTTGGAATGCATGCTTCTGATGGTTGGCTAGCTGATGTGAGAAAATGATCCGCTCTCTGTTTCCGAAAATAGACACCCTGTTATGTACAAATAATGCATTTATCGTGAACTGTTAGTACTCACGGGCGTTCATTATTTGATTTGGAGTTGGTTACGACTTGGAAAAGAAGTGTTCTTGACGCTGTCAATGAAATTCACAACAAATCGTATAAATCGCGGGTCTCGTAATTGTATTGGTTTCCGCTTTGGATATTTTGATTCAATTAACTTTCAGTCATGAACTTCATTCACATTGGAAGATTTCCGGGCGAAAAATGATGTTTCATAGGTCACTCCAACGCCATATTGTTTTTATAATGAACACCCGTTTACCATTGAAGCCTGAGTCTCACTGTGCCATTTTCATCATATTTTCATGCTAGAAATATAGCATGAGGCACTAGGTAACTGATGAGTTTCTGAATTTGTCATTTCCAGTCAATTTCTAGCATGAAAATATGATGGAAATAGCACCGTGACACTCAGGCTTGAAGGCCAGTTTTACAATAGTGGTAAAATAGCGCTGCACCAAGTATAAATTCCGGTATAAACCACATGCTGGGAAAGGTAACCTAGGAGAATATGTACCTATACTGAGAATAGCTTATACCGAGTTAATACCGCTGGTGTAAAACTAGTCCTTAATGGTCTTTGTGCAAAAATCAAATGATAATACTTGTTCTGGTCGTTTTCTTTCATTTTTTGAGATGTGTTGTTAGGCCCAGTTCTTCTCTATTTTGAAATAAAATTGTGAATATTGAATACATGAATCAACTTTTTTAAATACATAATTCTCCTGGAAGCCTTTTGTATTGTAGAAAGGTTGATTGATGTATTTTTACTTTTCGGATAATGATTGCATGGTGGCCTCCGTTTCTTTTTATCTTATGTTTCGCACTCTAACACACTAACACACATACACCAGTAGATTAGTGGATTTTTATCTGTCTTTTTGATCATATGAATAATGAATTTTTGATAAATGAAACCTATTTTAGGCTTTGGAATCGCTGAAGTCGTATTTTCTCGTTCTTTTTACTCTTTTTGAACTTCTTCTTCTTCTTTTTCACTTCAGACATGCCAAGGGTCCGACTTCAGTGATTTTTAGGGCTCAAAATATAATCTAATCGTTCTGGAGTTCCCTGTGTTGATCACTTTCTTAAATTTCTTTAATATTTTGTCTTACCTGCTGGTTGTGGTCTTTTTTGTATATTTGTTCTCTATTTACTTCATAAATAAATGTTTTTAAAAGTGCATCGATTTGATTTGAGTTATATATTTACAGTGGCGCCTCTGTCTCCAACCAAGATGGCAATATTTCGCAAGGCCTCATTGGAAGAACTTCTGCTCAAGTCTAAGTTGCCGACCGGCGGGCAGTGGCCAACTAATGTCATTAACATTACAGAAAATCCTATTTCGGCCGTCGTTTGTTAAAATTGAAAAAATGCTGCTGGAACAGAAAACAAAAAATTAAAGTTATACACGCATTCACTACACTGCAATACCTGTATTGAAATTTATAACCCTCGGCGAGGGCACAGCTTGGCCTCACCAAGCGTTGAAATTACAACAAATAAACACAACAAACAGACACAAAATGTAAAATTGGTAGATAGGAGTTTCAAATTTTATAACTATTGATGGTGATAAAGAGATGAGATTATTGAAGAAACAAAGAGATTATATTTGTATCTATGTGTGTGTAACTGGTTATACTTATAGTGTAGGATAGTTTGATTTGGATTGACGAGAGGGATGGCGTTTTCTAATTTTTATCCTACTACTTAACGAGGAGTGGAAAATCAAAATGTGGATATACACAGGGTGGAAGACTTGAAAAAAATCCCCATGATTGTTTTTTGTACTTTTTGACAATAATGACCACTACTTGTATTTCTTTTGAACAATGGAACTGGGTAATGATTACAAAGACTCAATAAATTTCAATACAGACGATTTGTTGGCCACTGCCCATCTGAACAAGCACACATATCTTTAGTTCATAGAAGAAAAAACAAGCGAGTGAGGATTGAGTACTGCAACAAACTCGCGTTTTTCTCAAACTTTTAACAATAATTTCCACGCCATATCAAGAGCCTAGCGAATTGTTAAAAAATCTAGGTGCGCGCTTAAACGTAGAACCCTCAAAATGATGGTTTATATTTACAGTATTTATTTTATAATGTACAACTGATTGTTTCACTGTTCAACTATTCTCTCATAAACAATACACAGTGAAATGTCAGTTTGTTCTGAAGTCTTATACGTATTATTCAACTAGTTTGTAGAGAGTAAGCTTTACTTGTTATTAGAAAGCCTAATAATACCCATTATTGAAAAAAAAAACTTTCGAAACCCCAAATTTGTGGAAATGAAATATATTTTTGCGTCATCAGTTTTGGTTTTCTTAGAGAGGAAAGGGCCAGTTGGAGCGGTTGACGGGTGCTGAGATGATGTTTTTTACGTCTTGTTGCGATGTAGTTTCCTGATTTTAAAATATGTGATGAATAATCGTATTGTGCCTCACTTTGTTAATGGTTTAAGTTAAGCACTATTTAATTTTAATAAAATGTTCGAAAATTTAATTCTGTTGTTTTCAATTTGCAATGTCACAAGATAATAGGCATACAAATAAGGAACCACTGACCTCGCAAGGCTACGGGGGTGAACTTGTCCATTGTTGGAATTGCTTTAATTTTTGTTTAAGCTTATTCAATTTCGAAGGAAGTCACGACAATTCAATGATAATTATTATTAGAAATCGAGCAATGTAATTGAGGAAATATACCGGTTGTGTACCTACCTACAGTCATTGTTGGGATGTGCTGATAAACAGACAAAATCCTGTTATGTCGCACGTTGATTTTTTTCTACAAAACGGAGCAGCTTGTAAGTATCTATCGGCAACAAGGAAAGAGGAAACTTGAATGTTTAATCAATTTCACAGCTTTTTTCATTAAAGCAAATCTTGAAAAAAATGTGTTGTGTTGGCACAAATTATACGGGGCTAACTAAATGCTGACGACTTGATAGATGTGCTTTGTATAATGTGATAGCTCTGCCACTGTCATCGTGACGCGATGTACGCTCAAGTGAAAATTTTCTAATTTTCCCTGGAGCAAAATTTACTGCGGTTGATTAAGGATATCGTCTCTTCTGGTAGACACGTTCTCACTAATGTTGCTAGGTGAACGGTGGTTATTGAATAAAATGCCAAGCGCGGCAGTACTGAAGAAAATGGAATGAAAATTACTGAGTAATAAGTACCCTACTACTTACTCTAGCTTAAAACAGCAAGCAGGTATGAAGAGGAGGTATTATACAGGAGATGTTGAGAAAATCTTCCAACACAATGCACTAATACGCGTGTCTCGGCTCGTGCATTTCAACTCCATAAATAATTGTTCATCGAAGTAAGTTTTCTGAACTCAACTGGTGCTATTAGGCAGTGGGAATTCCCATCTCATTTTCTTTAGTACTGCCGCGCTTGGCTGCTTGTGCATGCATCATTTCCTTCTGTGACTATCGCTCACTTAGCAGCATTAGCGAGAAGCCGCCTAACAGTAGAAGCGATGTCCTTTGTCGACCGCAGAAAATCTCACTTCAGGGAGGCTCACGTTTGCCTCTTTTCGCTCCGCAGTCTAGAATATTTTCACTGGCGTGCATTGATCGCGATGACAGTGTTAGCTTTCACATTATACAAAGCACTATCTACCAAGGCGTTAGCATCGTACCATTATCATGCCAACACAACGCATTTTTCCAAGGCTTGCTCTAATGAAAAAAGCTGTGAAACTGATTCATATTTATAATTATTTAATCTGGCTTTGATTATTCGATGGAATCGAAAAGCTCTTGTCCAAAATCATACGTCAATAACTAATAACTTGAGCACAATCTACTGACGCACCACATCACTAGAATTTGAGAAAGCCAAGGTGGCTGGACTTTTTTACTGTAATCGATTTCTCCCACGCATGATGACCCACAGAAGTTCAATAAACGTTGATTTTCGAACTATGTCATATCTTGGCTTGGCTCGTGGCTCAATATCAATCCAATACTTGCGTTTTCACGGACTGTCCTATATGGGCGTCAAAACTCATTGAATGAGGCCAAGTTTAATGACTTTATTGAGCAAGTCGTTGAGTCTCTGGCTTCCTTAAATCTAGAGTCTAAGAGACAATATTGTTGACCGTCTTGGTTAGATAGAGCTCGATCCTTGCCAATACGTTCCCTGAAATTGGACCTAGCTATCTAAATTGCGAAATTTAAAATTATTATTTCAAGCTGCCGTGGAAATGTGCATGGTACATGATCAAATCACAAGCCTTAATGAGTATAGGTATTGTATTAGATGAAAAATGGCACGAATGACGGCCATATCTTTCCAATAGGTAACCAACGCTATCGCTGATTAAAGTTCTATTATGCCAAAAAAAAAACACCCTATATCATCTCTAATTTTTACTCACTTTATCACTACATTAGGTAGATAGGTAGGTACTTTGCACTTATAAAGTAAAAGTCTACTCGAGTCACAAACACTTAGGTACCTACCAATTGTTGTGTTACCGATCTGAGCTTGGGTATATCCAGCAAGGTATCTTATCCTATCCAGTGAAGTCAATAGTCCGGCGGCTTAGTAGATGGATCATGCACTTTGTGCCGAAGCTAATTTCATTTTATTTTTGTGAAATATGGTTAAGAATGAAAGTTTTGAGGGGTGGAGCCATTCTCAATTTTTACCAGGGGGGGAGGGGGAGGGGGTTGTTCTGGCTTTTTGGGGGCTTTTTGGACCTTTTCTTTTGCACTCGATGGAGTAAGCGTAAGCAAGGTGTTTTCTAGATCTGTGATATATCAGGATTTTTTCAAGTGGTGTGGGCACCCTCTTCTCCTCTTGGGAGGGGGCTGGGGGGCTCAAGTTGACACATGTGGCCGATTTCCACTTTTTCTCTGATTTCAAACCAATATCGGCAAGTTTGGTATCGTTTCCGACTAAATCACATCTTCTGAACTCAACCATGACTCAAAAAAATCGATAGCGACAAGTTTAAACAAGTTGTGCGGAGAATATCGTGTTTTTTTGTGCTCCTATTTGAAAACATTTTTTGGGGGTGTTTTAGACATTTGTGGTTGCATTCCATTCCAGGTCTATTATTTTGAACTATTTCGCGCCTAAGGAACGTATTTTAGCAAAGTCATTTGTTTTTGTAAGAAAATAAAAAATAAATTTCTAAACTTGTTTTGAGCAAATTTTTTCATAATTCAATAACGTCTGAAAGGTTATAAAAGTTCATAATCATGGTCTGTAGTGTTCCTAAGGAGTTCTGCGGGTTGGAAAGAAACCATAATCCCGAAGGGCGGGAACCTTGATGGGGACGTAGAAACTGGGGGGCGGGAGGGGTAAAAATTTTCACTCAAAGTTTATGAACGGGCTAGAAACAATCTTTGTTCTGTTTTTCTGTTTCTGTTTTATTTCGCTGAAATTGATCTTAAACAAAACTCAAGGGAAGGGGGGGGGGGGGAGAATCTTTCAATTTTGGGCTTACTGACTATTCAGAGATCATAACTGCAGCAGCACTAGCGGCAGTAGCTTGAATTTTGCGTGGGTTTTGCAGGGATGATTGGACATTTCCACTAGGTCTGTGCACCATCGAACCCTCGAGCAGGGAAGGAAGTGAAGAACCCTCATATACGTGGTTCGGCCTTTAATTTAGGCCTCATCAGTGAGGGAAGAATCTCCAAGCAAGGATGCTCGATTAAGACGCGAGAATTAAGGTCTGGATTTAAAAAAAACTGCCGAACCTCTCATCTGAACCTCTCACCTCTCCCAATCAATGAAAAATGGAAATGCCCCCCCCCCTATCAAAATCCTCCTACTAGATTACATATCATACAAACCTTTTGCCTCCTATGTTGATATATTATGTTACAGCAAAAGTAGCCATCAAGGTCGAAATCAGAAAATCTCTTCCCCTACACCCCCCTTTAAGATGAGAGTGATTACAACGAAAACAGCTAGCAAGCCCAAAAGTAATCCCCTCCCCTTGAGATTGATGTGAGCCCAATTTCACTAACATACCTACTCCAATAAGATCATAAAATCATAAATCATGAAAAAATTGTCTCTTCATAAATTGCCTGTTCATAAATTATGAGTCCCTGCTTGAGCGTTCGATGGTGCACAGACCTGGTGGAAAAATGTCCCATCACCCTCGCAAAACTTGGGTTGTTGCTGTTGCAATAGTCATTTTTCAATTGTCACCAAGCCCAACATTGAATTCCCCCTTTTGAGTTTGGTTTAAGACCAATTTCACAAAAATAAATAGGAACAGAAACCGTGAAAAGATTGTTTTTAGCCCGTTCATAAATTATGAATAAAATATTTCACCCCCCTCCCCCTAAGATTCTACACCCCCATCAAAGGCGGCTCCCGCCCTTTGGGATTACGGTTCCTTTCCACCCTCGCAGGACTTTTCAAGAAGACCACAGACCACTACTATAAACTTTCATAACCTCTCAGTTGTAGGTGAATTATCAAAAAATTTGCTCAAATCAAGTTCACAAAACATTTTTTTAAATTTTTTCCAAAACAAGAAACTGTGCTAAAATACGTTCCTTAGGTTCAAAATAGTTCAAAATAATAGACCTGAAATGGAATTCAACCACAAATGTCTACAACACCCTCAAAAAAATGTTTTCAAATAGGAGCACAAAAAAACATGATATTCTCTCCACAACTTGTTTAAACTTGTCGCTATCGATTTTTTTGAGTCATGGTTGAGTTCAGGAGATGTGATTTAGTCGGAAACGATACCAAACTTGCCGATATTGGTTCGAAATCAAAGAAAAAGTGAAAATCGGCCACACGTGTCATTTTGAGCCCCCCAGCCCCCTCCCAAGAGGAGCAGGGGGTGGTTACACCGCCTAAAAAAATCCAGATATATCACTGATCTAGAAAACACCTTGCTTTCGCTTACAACATCGAGTGCAAATGAAAAGGTCCAAAAAGCCCTCAAAAAGCCAGAACAACCCCCTCCCCCTCCCCCCCCTGGTGAAAATTGAGAATGGCTCCACCCCTCAAAACTTTCATTCTTAATCATATTTTACAAAAATAAAATAAAATCGGCTTCGGCACAAAATGCAGAATTCATTTTAAATATGGCTTTAAGCCGCCGGACTACAAGAGCATATTCAAGCAATTATGTCCAAATTCCTCCTTTTGTTTGCCTTTACATCAGTCTTAGCTGGCGCTAGAAATGGTAGGTAAGCATTTTTATAAAATTAGATTTTTAGAGGTAGATCCTATTCACAGCCTTAACAGGCGTAGCTACCCATAAAAGTACCTATAGGTACTCACTTTTAGAGTGGATCTGAATAGAGAAAAGGCCAACCACCTACTACCCGAGCACCTACCGTTATTATTTATAAATTGCACACTAAAAGTTTATGATACACTGCTGAACCAATCAGACTATTATAGCTGTATTAACACTTTACACTACACAATCTCTTGTACAACTGTCAGTTGAACAATCAAGTTTACCTACGACCACTGCCGTAAGTGTCGTTTACCTACGACCACTACCGTAAGTGCCGTATACCGCACAACTCGGAACCTTAGTAAGTGAGCCCTTACGCACATCGTGACGTATTCTGTAAAGTAAATCGCACAGCGTGCGGTAATGGTAAAGTAAATCGCACAGTTAGGGAATTTATGTTTCTGATGTTGGGGGAATTTTTATCGAAAGACATTTTCAAATAAATCACATTCAAAAACGGGAGCATTTCACGGGAATCTGACGCGTGCCTCGGTAGCACCTTTCACACCGAAAGCATAGGCGAGACTAGCTGTATATATTCGTAGCGAAGGCATGGCCATAGAAGTGAGATGTATCAACAACAAAATCGTCCAGATTTTTTTTCCAAGTAAGGGATTTGAGAATTTCTTGATTAAATTTTAGCTTGCATTTGTAGGGCTTAGTTTTTACCTGATCACAATAATTTTGCGAAATTTATTAAAAAAAATTCAAAATATCAATGCAAGGACTATCCGCAGTCAACAACAACTTGGGATCAAGTAGGTGTAAAAATTAGACAGTTACAACAAGCATCAAATGTCTGATGACAGGTACTCTGCTGCCAGCCTACCTAAGTTCGATAATTTTCAAATAATACTATTTATTGCTGTCCAGTATTCATGTCCCAGTGTTGTAATCCAATTATATCACCACGCCGAACGAATAATTGAATGGCTATAGGTAGGTACGCTTCTAAATACACCTCAGGCCTCGCTTTAGGCACAGTAAGTGAACACTCAATTTTCAAGAATCGATTTTTGGGTGCTTTTCTTTCAGGTCTCGACGAAAAGCGTTGTACAACAGACAACCACCGAGCCAGCAGACACCAGAGTTTGAAAATGCTATCCGTCTTTGACATTGGATTAATCTGATGGCCGTAAACACCAATCAAAATACCTCCCCCTTCTCCGATTTACTGTAGTTTTAGTTTTCAAAAGTGTATAATATGCGATACATAATACTATTATTCTTATTTAAATACAATAAAAGTAATCAACTCGCTCTAACTTGCTCTACTTGCTCTAAATTTAGCAAAACCTAGTATCCCATGAACACAGATATTAATATTATGAACACGGATGACGGCCGCTGACACTGCTATACGGTGCGTGCTCCTCCTGTCAAGAGTGTCAAGGCACACTTCGACCACATACTCCGACCAATCAACACAATCTGCATACGGCGGGATTTTATTTGAATTTTGGATCAGGGGAGAACTTAAATCGTAGGTATTTCATGAAATACGTGGCTTTTTTACCTATAATTTTTGCCGTTTACAATACCACTGGCTACATTTCACGTTAATTATAGCTTTTAAGTCATTATCTACTGTTATTGTTGATGTAGGACTGTTTTATTACCTTGGATTTCTGAAAATTATTCTGGGCCCCTCACAAAGTTACAATACCGCTTTGGATTGGGGTCGTAGGTAAAGTACTGTACATGACACGAGTAGTAAAGCAATTACGCACTCAGGGAGTACTGCACTCGCTCGCTACGCTCGCTCGTGCGCAACTTTTCCCTGCGTGCGTAATATGCTACTTACTACTCTTGTTACGTAATGTACTATTACCCCACAACCTGGAACCTAAGTAAGTGAGCCCTTACGCACATCGTGACGTATTCTGTAAAGTAAATCGCACAGCGTGCGGTAATGGTAAAGTAAATCGCACAGTTAGGGAATTTATGTTTCTGATGTTGGGGGAATTTTGATCGAAAGACATTCTCAAATAATTCACATTCAAAAATGGGAGCATTTCACGGGAACCTGACGCGTGCCCCGGTAGCACCTCTCACACCGAAAGCATAAGCAAGACTAGCTGTATATATTCGTAGCGAAGGCATGGCCATAGAAGTAAGATGTATCAACAACAAAATCGTCTAGATTATTTTTCCAAGTGAGGGATTTAAGAATTTCTTGATAAAATTTTAGCTTGCATTTATAGGGCTTAGTTTTTACTTGATCACAATAATTTTGCGAGATTTATTAAAAAAGATACAAAATATCAATGCAAGGAGTGCCCGCAGTCACCAACAACTTGGGATCAAGTAGGTGTAAAAATTAGACAGTACAACAAGCATCAAATGTCTGATGACAGGTACTCTGCTGCCTGCCTACACAAGTTCGATAATTTTCAAATAATACTATTTTTGCACTACCTATATTAAATGCGTTATTTTACGATCTCAAAACAGGGCCTAAAGTGACTCTTTTAAGCCCTTGGGCAAAAAAGTCGTCATGGCAACGAGCGCTCTTGATCCGTCAGAGGAGACGTCACCTTCTATTTTGACGTAACTACTTGATGCGATGTAAAATGGACTTCAATTTGTAGGGAACACGGAAGACTACAAGAACAACAAAACTAGCACGTTTACATACCAAAACCAATAAATACCTGTTTTATGCTAGTAAGCGATGGGGCCCCGTCAGCTACGTGTTCAAGATAGGTGATAGAGGTAACCTGCCACTCGTCCATACGATCTGGTAGGCTATGACCTGATTAAATTTCAGGATGTCAAGCTGCTTTCTTGGGGAACAGCCTACCCCAATTCCGAATTTTGTTGATCGCATGGTAGATCGTGCGACGTACCACCGAGCGTACCACCAAGTAATCAGCGCTGCCATGACAATTTTTCAACGACTCAATAACTCGAAATTTTCAGTCTTGCACTAGCCAGTGCAAAAAACATTGTATGCACCTTGGGCTAAAGTGCGTTTTTCCCCTTGTGCTTGCTTCCCTCGGCCTACGGCCTCGGTCGCAATCTCGCACAGCGAGGAAAAAAAGTGGCACTTTATGCCCATGGTACATAAATAACTATTTTTGCTGTCCAGTATTCATGTCCCAGTGTTGTAATCAAACTATATCACCACCTCGAACGAATAATTGAATGGCTATAGACCGAAGAAGTGTGACGTCACAACACGGCAACATGGCCGGCGGTTGACATTTTCTGGAGGCCAACGTCAAACGTGACATGACCGTGGGATGCACGGCACGTGGCAGGCACTTGACGTTTCTCTGTTTGTGCTTGTCATGTGTTTGTCAAATTTTTGCGAAGGTAAATAACGGAAATGGATATAACAAAAAAAGATCCATATTTTGGACTATATCAGGTGGAGGAAATCAAACGGGAACGCACAATGTAACCTACCGTAAAGTCATCCTACCATACATTCAGCACCCCACAAAAGAGGCCTACCATACATGTCTACTACCGTATTGTTTGCTACCATACAAATACCGACCGTAAAAATTCCGACTGCAACAGGAACCTACTCTACAGACCCACCACACAAATACTCACCGTAAATAATTTCTACCATAAGCGTGTCCTACCCTACAAATTCCTACCGAACAAATTCCTACTCGAAATCATTCCGACCATAACTGGTTCCTACCATACAAATCCCGACTCTCAGGCTAGTCCAGACCAGAACCAGCTTTCACAGCTGCGGCGTATTCCGAGTTCCACTACTATGGGAGAGATGGCGCAAGCAGTTCCCACCGTGAGCCTAATCGTAATGGATTTTTGTTGTCGATCAAAATCGAATAAATAATTAATAATTATGGTCCTTATTTGTTTTCGTACAACTGGAGCGCAGGCCCCCTTTAAGATGAAGCCTTATTCAAGTTAACTCAGTGGAAATAGTGGGGTGTGTGATCTCCAGAACTTCAGGAGCATGAAATTCATGTTCCGGAACGCTATGGCTATCTATACTGTGCCTCCACAATGGGTTGTGGGGCTGCCAGAGGGTGGTTCAGGCGTTATGTTGTGACATATTATTGGGGCCCCGACCTCCTCTTCTCTCGAATGATTTTCGCTGCTGCAAGCTGCCGAATATCGATAGGTACCTACCTTCCTATCCATCATTGGGGCCCGACAAAGCTTTCGCCGGCTCTCCCACAGAAATGCCCTGATGATGCCCCTGCTGTCTCGTTGGTATCGTAACGTAACGTCACCCAGAGGCACCTTGTGCGGTCTGACAGCGACAGCCGTAGTCCATAGTCCGTAATTCTTTGGTCCGTATGTAGGTAGTTCTTGAAAATCCGTTCAGGAGCCGAGATAAATGTACCTATAGGTATGGGAGAGAATTGTTCTCTTTTGGGTTTGGGAAAGGAACAATCTAAATATTGATATGCGCGCGATTGGCGTGCAAAGTATCGAATTCAAGTAAATTGAACATGCGGCTGAAGACATTGCTGGTGAACTTGGTTTTTATCAAACATTGCAAATAGTAGCCCGTTTCAAAATGCCCCATAAATGCAACAAGTCCATCTCCCCATTTGCGGTGTCTCTAATAGGAAGCCTCGCTCAGGAAATGGATTACTTCGCATCAGTCATTCATTTTGGTTTTTGGTACATCAGGTACTACACACAGGAAGTACCTTATGATCAAAAACTTTCCTCCTCTAAGCAGGCTGTGGTCTGGTCATTGGCAGGCAAACGAGGCTGATTTTGGCCAGGCCACAGCCTGCCTAGAGGAGGAAAGTTTTTGATCATACAATATGTATCATCACACATCATATCACATCACATCATACATCACACATAAGACTAGGGATGGGCAAAACTATTGATATATCAATAAATTCATCAATATATCGATATATCAACTAATGATATCAGTTTTAAAACAAAGGATCGATCGATATATCAAATATCGATAATTATTATCAAATGTCGATAATACCCAAAATATCAAATATCGATAAATGTCAACATATTATCGAAATATAGACGATAGTTATCGTATTAAAATATTGATAAATAACAAGATAGAAGACCCAAAGGCTTCCAAAGAAGTAAGTTTCATTCATCATGCAAGTCTAGTTCAACCATCATTGATTTATTTTTCCATATAATCACTGGATATCTTTATTTTCATATTGATATTTTCATAATGATCAATTTTTGATACTTTGATATTTATCGATATTTGATATAGGTATCAATAATTATCGATATTTTTTTCTTATCAAACTTTGATACCCGGATCACGATATCGACGCATACAATAAATGTCATTATTGTTTTGATAAACAAAGCATGTCCGAAACAGTACCTTTTCGATGTAAAAATTAGCGGTGAATAGTTTCATCTCCATCATACCTATTTTACGTTAGCACCATTGCACCGTTGAGGGCAGTTTTCGCCCCATAACTTGGCTAGCCTAAACGGGTGCCTTGTTTTTTTTTTGTGAAGAGCAAATATTGATTATTTCAGTAGTTAATGTGGTGCATTTTGCATAGTAAAAATATAAGTGGCATGCGCGCACCACTTCTTCAAAGTTGTTGGTTGCGTCAGAAAAAAAAATCATATCCAAAACACTACAAGTCCTAATCAAAATTTTTTGCTTTAAAAAATTCTCCAATACTTCCGGCTCATTTTCTTTTCTGGTTGTATGTTGGGAATTGTGAGAACATAGAAATCCCTCGCTAGCTGAAAATCGTGATGCATTCGTAGACGATGAAAATATTTATAAACTAAATAAATGATAAACCATTGTTTCTCAATCGCTATCACACTGTAACAAAGGTCTGAAAATGTCTTCAATTAAAAAACAAGCACATAGCATCATTAGATCGACTGATATGATAATGTAAAGGTTGGCATATATGCGTTTTCTCTGTTTTAGATGAGTTACGCGATTTGTGCATACTTTATTGTTGTTAAAGATTGTTTATATTTGACCGATCATCTTTAAACGTCGTCGGTATCAACCCGCAATAGTAAGGATTCGATTAACGAAGGAATGATCTGGACATGTTCAACCGTTCGGAAGATACGGAAGATTTAGGTGAATTTTGTTGGGGAATGAGAAAAATAATCACGAAAAAAAAGCGGCCACAAATAGCCTTCGCCACTACGCTTGACAAGGCTTAAAAATACAACGGTGAAATAATAAGTTTTTCGAGTAAATATCATCGTAGGGGTATTATTTTATATTTTATAGGTTTCCGAGGTCGCTGGACTAAGAATTACCCTATCAAACAATTTTTGTCCCAATCACCCACGGGAAGCCAAAATTAGCACTAGGTACCCCTAAAGAAGGGTCTGAAATCACCTCCCCTTATTGTGATAATATACCTATGTAGGTACTCATTACTACCTAGTATTTGGAAAGTGCTTAATAGTCCAGTAAAATAAGGATAACTTGGAACAGATTAGGGGCAGGATGAAAAAAAATATGGCGATGTAGAGAATGGAAAACTGAATAAGAAAAAACAAAGTTCCATTTCCAGTCATCCCGGGAAACATGGAAAAGAATGGAGAAGATGGAAAAACAAGCGCCGCGGTCTTTCTCCTGAAACGGTGAGAGAACGGTGAGAGATGTGTAAAAATACACATCTCTCTGTTGTGTCTCGCTCATCTGTCAGAAACAAAGTTGTAGGGAATTCAAAAATCTACAAAAAAGTCTCTGAGGGCATATGTCTAACTTCCTCAGTATAGCCGTTTATCGCAGTCAAAGTTGCGCGCCGGTCTAGTGAAGTGGAAGAACTGTCCGCGTGACCTTCCTTCTTGAATGCTGTGAGAACGACAAGAGATATCCGAAAATTGTGAGCGACAAAGTTGTAGAGAATTGAATTCTCCACTAGAAAATCTTCAAGGCCAATTATTAGCTTTTCTAGTTTAGCCGTGAACCACGTTCAAAGTTTCGCGACAATCTTGTTGATGAAGTGGTTCTTCTGGAAAACTTACAAAAACCCTAGACTCGATGAAAAAACTATGAAAATGTATAGGATGAAAAACTGGTTCTGAAAAACCTGAGCTTCATTTCACACCGTTTCGGGAAACCTAAGAAAAAAAAAGAAAAACTTGAAAAATAGCGATTTGCACTCCCAGCTTCCTCATTGAATACTGAAATAAACGTAATAAATTTGGAAAATCTGAACAAACTAGCTTGTAGAGGATTAAATGGTCTATAAAATCCCGTGATGTCATGTATGCATCTTTGTCGACTTAGCTGCGGAGCGCTATCAAAGTTGGGGTGCATTAACCTGATTGATTCATTCTCAAAAAAGATATCTGTATTTTTATGCGGAGTCTATATTTTATGCACTTATATGCGGATGCGATTTTCAAGTCGCGGTGCTGCGTCTGAGTCCGTGCTTGTGATCGATATAGGTATAAGTTCTTGCTTATAGGACATTTTCTAGTTTTGATTGATGTCATTCTGTTATTTTCATTTATTATTGACTACTCGTGTTTTCATGAAAATTGATGATTTCTTGTGTTACTTTTGGGACAATCTGTTCACAGGAAACAGTGAACAGTGTACTCATCTGCACTCTGAAAATGCGCTGATGAAACTCACCCCCGTGAGGACTTTGCCACTTGTTTTTCCATGGTTCCGGAATGTCTGGAAATGGAGCTTTGGTTATTCTTATTCAGTTTTACATTCTCTAAATCGCAATTTTTTTATCCTGCCCCTAATTAGTTCTAACTTTGGCATAAAAATCGCCTCATTTTACTGGACTATGAAAATGCTGTTGGGTCGTTCCATAATTATTCCATATAATTTCAACGAACTTGTCGTGGAACTTGTTTTATTTTAAAGTTCGACCATCGAGTAAGGGGATGATATTTTGCTTTTTGTTCTTCAGAGTGTTAGGAGTTCAAAATTTCAGAATTGATTTTTTTCAGTCCAGTACGGCAGTGTAAAAAAGTAAAGTGGTACCTAGGTGACAGGGAAATTCATACAAAATGAATGATTTTTTCATTTTCAATGTTTTGCCCCAAAATGTTAGTCACAGATGATTTTGTATTATTCTTAGGTTCAAGATTATTAGATCACTTGTTTGTGAGGGTTACAAAATTTTTGGGCTTGAAAAAAAATAAATATAATTTTTCATTTTTAATTTTTTTCTACTTTTCTGGAGGCCCTTAAAATTGATTCTGTTCACATAAGAATTTATTGTTACTGTTGTTACATAATCAGCCAACCTTTTTTGAATTATGGACTCGCCTGGTTCCTACGCAACCGTAAAAATCCGTGACGACATTATGGTCTTTTCTATTTGTTTTGTCTATACGAAAATACAATGTAAAACAAATGTGTGCTTTAAGCGTGGTTGTTCGATCATAACCGAGGTCATAACTGAGGTGCGCTCGAGTGCTGGACTCTATACAGAGTGTTTCAGCGATGATAGCAAACCAAGCAATTCAACTGTGGCTTGATCTCGTCAAAATATGACGAAAACCTATATACTATTTTGCAAAGTTTGGCCTAATGACGAAGATACAGCCCTTCAAAGTTTACTTTTTTCATAATTCAAAACTTTGTGAATCAGGAACGTTTCGACAAAATCAACCCAAACTCAGCACAGACTGGTTTGTCGGAACTATCTATCGATCTGCCAAATTTTGGAAGGATCCAGTCAGTGGCGTGGGAGTTAACGAGGGTCAATGATTTAGGAGCATCCGAATGAAAGTTGACTTAAGATGGCCCCCAATAATTTCTACGCTACTGGTTGGATTCTTTCAAAACTTGGCAAGTTGATAGATGATGTTGATAAACCAGCTTATGCTCATTGGGGTACTTGCCAATAAGATAGATTTGACTGAAAATACTTTCAATCATCAACAAGAGTGATAAAGAGTATTTCCTGAACATTTCCAGAAAATATATCTATTGGTTAAAAAGATTTTTTTTTCAATTTTTTTTTTCAAAAGGTTGATAACAGTGAGGAAACTTCAGTGGAGTTTTCATTTTTGTATTTCTCAAATATTGTCATGCCTCTCTAACAGTTTTTTGAGTTTTTCAATGCAACAGTGTTTTTCAATGCAAGTTTGTTTAGTTTTTAGTATATTTGTGACTTCACAAATATATTTTTAAAACACGCATTGCGGCCACAATTTTGGGAATATAGGAAAAATAAAAAATACGGGTACATTATTTTTTATCATACTATCGATTAAGCTAATACAAATTTTTTAGGCAAGTACCCCATTTAGGCTTATTTTGTTCAAACGTTCCTAATGGTGCTATTCTGTAAAAAATAACATTCCATAAACGCTCTGTTATGTGAAAATACGTGTCGGCCATTGGCTGTTGCCTAGGTAATAACAACGTAACAGAGCCTTTATGGAATGTAATTTTTTAGAGAATCGCACCATCAGTTACAAATTTTTGAAATTCGAAAAAAGTGAAATTTCAAGGGCTGTATCTTCGTCATTAGGCCGAACTTTGCAAAATGGTATATAGGCAGAGGCGTATTTACGGGGAGGCAAGTGGGGCACGTGCTATGGGCGCACTTTGATCCTCAGGGCGCAAATGAGATAAAAAGCTGGAAATGTAAAAAAAATGAAAAAAAAAGTCGATATTTGAACTGTTGGGTTGGGCGCAATTCGTGTGAGCAATAATTGACAAGCGAAATATGAACAGAGAAAGAGGAAAAAAACAAAACCAATACTTTCAAACAGAGGATCAACTTTTTCACCCGATCCAGATATAGCCTAATACGGGGGCCTAATTTGTCGTTGGTCCACCTGAATTCTGAGGAAAAACGTCTGCGGCGCATTTTTCAAGGTTTCTAATTCACGGGCGCACTTTTCATGTTTTGCCCTAGGCGCAATTTATCCTAAATACGTCACTGTATATAGGTTCTCGTTTCATCTGGACGGGATTCACTTACAGTTGAATTTTTTGCTATCATCGCTGAAACACCCTGTATAATCTTAAGAAAAGCTAAGCTAAGCCACAGACTAGGTAGTCTGTGGCTAAGCATATAATACATGAATAACAGAAATACCTGTTCTGTCATTTCAGTATTAGCTGGTGAACAGATTTCTATCGTCGGTAATACACCTCTATCCCGTCGGACAATTCTGGACCCAGTGCGCATCAGGCAATATAACTATATTCAAAATTGAGGTTGGCAAGTCTGACGGGTATCGGTGCATATTATCTACTGTCAGTTTTAATTCTCTTGTTTCACATTTTTGTCACTGCATTGCAACAGTATGCATTTATGCATTGAAAACCATAGTAAAAACTGGTACTACCTAACTAAAATAGATAGTAATTATGGTTATGGTATGCAGGATCAAATGTATGACACTCATCAGATAAAATTGAAAATTAACCTCAAAAATGCCTTTGTAAACAATCAACAGAAAATGAACTGACCATGTGCAGTTTAGTCTACTATAGGTTGAACAACCTACTACCAGAATAGCCAATTATGTCCAAACCCCAAGCAAAATTTCCCCATGACACCGGCGCACGCAAAGGGGTTCCCGAGTTGATATCGCGGTGGGATAGGTGTATTCAGGATACTACAGTTTGGTATGTAAGTTGGCTACGGTTTAATGTCAGCGGAAAGTGAAATGCCCAATGGAAAAGAAAACCTAGACAGTCTGAGAGCTTCGTTGAGCTAAGTGCGGCATACAACAAATGTGGGACATTTTTCAGCGTTGACAATGATAGTACTTAGGCGCCAAAGTGTCAAAAAATGACGTGATGGACAGACGATTTGACGGCTTGCAATACCAATTGATAAACCCAAAGTCCCCAAGTGGCAAACGGCGCCGCAAGCTGATGAAATTTTCTTGATCTGCATTCTCTACTGATTTTTTGATCGAGTTGGCTTGGCAAAGCAAAGAGTAGGGAAAAGTTCAAGAAAAACCCACAAGTGTCATATAGATTTTTGTCATCAGCATAAAACCTGCTTACACTACAAAATTGAATAGGTACAGAGTGTCGCAGAAAACGAAATATTTTTTTGAACATCGTTTATTTTATGAAATATACAAAATTCTGATTAACATACTCGAAGACTTCAAGAAAAGTATCAATAAGGTCTAGTTTTTGATTGTCCAAATTATCTTCGGAAATATCTCATAAGTCAGTATGAATAATTTTGCAGATCGTGACATGCGTAGTGAATAGTGATAGATAAATCCTTACTGAAATTTATGATGAGACAAAACCGTTTGTAAAAGTCATGTTTTTTGCTCAAAATGAATTTTTTAAAAAAGTTGTTCCAATAAGATACAACACCTTCCCCTACCTACTTTTAGTATCCAGTCAAAATAAGTTTGAACCGGAAATAAATTCGGAAGTTCATGAAGTTTGGTGGGTCGATGCAGAGTCTAACGTGAAATATCGTACTGAAATTCCCAAAAATTCCAAGGCTTGGCTTTTTTTACGACCAATGAAGAGCGTCATCCTTGAAAATTTCCATTTTTTCTGAATAACTTGTAATTATTACCCTTAGAACACAAACACACCTGCGAAGCAAATGTAGCCCGATTAATTCCCAAGAGATCCAGTACTAAACTCATCACTTTATGGTCAATAGTCTCTGAGATACAGCGTCTGCAAAAACTCAGTGAAAATTTCTCAAAATTTATTTCTGCATTTTACGTAACAATTTGCATAGTGTCAGTTCGGAGGCTGTAACGTGGACAGCAAATGTGCGGATTTTAATGTGCTTTACATGTGTAGAAAGCCAATTCGACATTCGGTATCACACTTTTGTCTAGAAGTCGCCGACTTCGAATTGGTACTTTTCCTCGATCTTTGAAATCGATACTTGATATCCTGAAGAATCCCCAAAAATCGATTTTTTTCATACCATGCCATTTGCTCAAATTTTCAAGTAGGGCAAAACCATCCAGGGAATATATGAATAATTGAATACAAAAAAAATAAACATGTTTCGGAATCTTTTTTCTAGTGATGGTTCCTGAGTCATATGGGTTGAAAGCCTAAAACAACCTTTTTGGAAAAAAGATAGGTAGCCCGAACACTAACTGCTGAATACTGTACGGACCTTGCATTTGAGGTGTAAGATGCCACTTGGCAGACGTGGAAAGTACTGAGTATATTCAATACGTCTTCTAAGTGGCATTTGGTATCATCAAGTCAAATGGGGTGATAATGGTAATATGGGACAAGAAGTGTAATATGGAACACTGTGTACTTTTTGAATTAGGCGCCATTCCTGGATTGCATGATCTCCAACCATCAAATAAAAATATCACTATGTCAAACTTACACATCCCGCCAAACGTCAGAATCAGTTTGACGCCAGTTGAATTTTTATATGAATAAAAAATACCAAATTTTACTATTGAAAAAGCACTAATTTTATAACCCAAATAGTCTCCTCTGGTGTGATGTTGATTTTCATTAAAAGTAACAAATTCTTGATTGACAAACAGTACCATAACCTTAGCTAACATGAATTGTTTTGTTTTCTCACCATATACATTTTGAGGAACGCTACCAATGAAAATATTTTTGCAGGTGTAATATGGGACACTTTAAATCACTGCCAAAAAAATATAAACAACCAAGATATTATAAAAGTTCCCCCTAAACCTACGATTAGACGTGGGCGGCATACCTGGACTAAAGGTGTTATAGGAGGTGTTATATAATTGTGCCATAGATTTGTTTTTCCAAGAGATATATTTGTTTGATTTTTTGTTTTTTTTTTTTAATTTTTGACTTTATTTACATTTTTTCATAATTGAACATGACTTCTTCGTTACTTTTGTAGTTTGTTTCCATCATTTTGAGAAATAGGCAAGGAATAAATGTGACCTCAGGAACATTCGATGTTTTATTAACTTCAGGCTCGCATTTTTTTGACGAGAATTGGAAAAAAAAAAACGTCAAAGGCAAAATCAATGTCCCATAAAAGTATCCTATTGGGTAATTTGGGACAATTTCGAACTTTCCATCAGAAGGTTCATCAACTTCTATAATTTTTATTCGCAAAGTTATTGAAGTTTGTTCGCAAAAAGTGTCCCATATAACCCCATGGTACAGACTAAGTATATTCAATACGTCTTCTAAGTGGCATTTTGTATCATCAAATGCAAGGTCCGTACAGTATTCAGCAGTTAATGTCCGGACTACCTATCTTCTTTCCAAAAAGGTTGTTTTAGGCCTTCAACCCACACTTATAAACCAGGAACCATCACTAGGAAAAAAAGATTCCGAAACATGTTATTTTCTTGGTATTCAATCCATCATCTTCATAACTTCATATATCCTCTGGATGGTTTTGCCCTACTTCAAAAATAAGGCAAATGACATGGTATGGAAAAAATCGATTTTTGGGGATTCTTCGGGACATCAAGAGTATCGATTTCAAAGGTCGAGAAAAAGTGACAATTTGAAGTTGGCGACTTCTAGACAAAAGTGTGATACCGAATGCCGAGCCGAATGCTGAATTGGCTTCCCCCACATGTAAAGCACATTAAAATCCGCACATTTGCTGTCCACGTTACAGCCTCCGAACTGACACTATGCAAACTGTTACGTAAAATCCAGAAATGAATTTTCAGGAATTTTCACTGCTTTTTGCAGACGCTGTATCTCAGAGACATTGACCACAAAGTAAGTACCTAATGAGTTTAGTACTGATGTCTTGAGAATTTAACGGGCTACAATTGCTTCGCAGGTGTTCCAAATGTACCTAATAAATAGTTTATAAGTTATTCAGAATAAACGAAAATTTTCAAGGATGATGTTCTATTGGTCCTAAAAACAACCAAGCCCTGGAATTTTGGGGAATTTTAGTATGTTATTCGACGTTAATTATTCGGCATCGATCCACCTTTCGTCAACTTTCGAATTTATTTCCGGTTTGGCCGGATTTTTGCTTAACTTGACTGGACTACCTACCTAGTACCTACATCTACCTACCTTCGGGAAGTAGGAATCATGTTTTCCAATTCAACCTCGAATTCAACAAGAAAATTGGAAGCAAGAAGATAGATATTTTGCTTTTTATCGGCTCCTCACACCATTAGTCCTGTCCCTAGCAGTACTTCTGTAGGAAAAACGATGTAATCAAATATTTTTTTTGGAATCGTTAGAGAATCATCCCAGGACAAATAATCACTCGGGTGCTTTCGCGATTTCTGGTACATTTTTCAGCAATATCGCATCAAAGTTGGCGGCTGGTCAATTCTTCAGTTCGCTGATATTTCTTGTAGTTTTTGCGATTTTCTTCAAATAAAAGTGCTAATCTACCCAAAAAACAATTCTGGATCGAATGGTGCTGTCAGATTTTGAGTACTCACGTTATGCCGGGTGAAAAGAAAAAATAAAACGAGCTTTATAATTTTTTTCCAACTTTTTAGTTTCTTGGCCGATTTTCATAAACTTTATGTCAAAAGCTTGCTGAATAAATCGTCTACTCAAATCAATTGTCAATATAGCCAAATTATCAAAAATCAAGATGGCGACGGCGAACCCGAATAAAAATGTGTCGTATTTCGAGAATTTTTTTTGATTTCTAAACTTCGTAAAGAACGACACTGATGGTGGATTCTGGAAGATTCAGATTTCTTCTGCAATTTGGGACTAGATTTACTTGATTCGCACAATCCACTGTGAAAATATAGTGAATTAAAGGAAGGTCCACTTGTAGTTTTTTCCAAATTCACAATAAATCAACAGTTTAAAAACCTCCCGCGAATCCTTATTTCTGAAGCAATTTCCACACACTTGGTAGTGATCGTAAGCTGTGTGCATAGGCTACGAGTGACGGAAAAAAAAACGAAAAACAAAAGGTCGAAAACAAAACATCGAATGCATAAGGTCGAAAAAGAAAAGGTCGAATTTACAATATATCGAAAGTGATGATGATCGAAATACATATGGTCGAAAATACATAATATCGAATAACAGAATGTCGAAAAACAAAAGGTCGAAAAACAAAAGGTCGAAAAACAATTGGTCGAAAAACAATTGGTCGAAAAACAATTGGTCGAAAAACAATTGGTCGAAAAACAATTGGTCGAAAAACAAATGGTCGAAAAACAAAACGTCGAAAAGCAATAGATCGAGAAACAAAAAATCGAAAAGAAAAGGTCTAGAAAGAAAAACCGTGAAAATCGAAATTGAGCGCGAAATTAGGTGTATGTACAATTGTTGTAAAGACAAATGATTTGAGAGTTTGGGACGGGATAAGAGAAGCACTGAGTTAAAAATCAACTAGCCCAAATTTATTTCTGTGGAAAAACCTAATCAGGCCTTGAAAAAAAAATACTGAACCTGACAAGATCTGTGTGGTGTGTACACCGATTTATGAGTATAGATCAATTTTGCGTCAAAAAAGCGAATCAGTTTTGCAAAAAAATTACTGAACCTGACGAGGTCCATGCATGTGTCCAAGTTGATTTTGCGTCGAAAAATCAAATCAGGGCTTCAAAAAAAAAAACCTGACGAGGTCCATGTGCACAACTTGACGTTTCAGAGTTGATTTTGCTTCAAGAGACCGAATCAGGTGTGTAAAAAAAAATACTGAACCTGACGAGGTCCATGCACACAGGTTTATAAGTCCAAGTTAATTTTGCGTCAAAACACCAAATCAGGTCTTCAAAAAAAAAACTACTAGACCTGACGAGGTCCATGTGCACAGCTTTATGTGTCCAACTTGATTTTGCGTCGAAAAACCAAATCAGGTCTTCAAAAAAAAAAAACTAAACCTGACGAGGTCCATGTGGACAACTTGACGTTTCAGAGTTGATTTTGCGTCAAGAAACCAAACCAGGTCTGCAAAAAAATTACTGAACCTGACGAGGTCCATGTACACAAATTTATAAGTCCAAGTTAATTTTGCGTCAAAAAACCAAATCAGGTCTTCAAAAAAAAAATTACTAGACCTGACGAGGTCCATGTGCACAGCTTTACGTTTCAGAGTGAATTTTGCGTCAAAAAACCAAATCAGGTCTTCAAAAAAAAACTACTAGACCTGACGAGGTCTATGTACACTGCTTCATGTGTCCAAGTTGATTTTGCATCGAAAAACCAAATCAGGTCTTCAAAAAATATATATACCAAGCCTGACGAGGTCCATGTGCACAACTTGACGTTTCAGAGTGGATTTTGCGTCAAAAGAAACCGAATCAGGTCTGCAAAAAAATTACTGAGCCTGACGAGGTTCATGTACACAGGTTTATAAGTCCAAGTTAATTTTGCGTCGAAAAACCAAATCAGGTCTTCAAAAAAAAAACTACTAGAGCTGACGAGGTCCATGTGCACAGCTTCAAGTTTCAGAGTGGATTTTGCGTCAAAAAACCCAATCAGGTCTGCAAAAAAATCACTCAACCTGACAAGGTCCATGCGTGCACAGGTTTATAAGTCTTAAGTTAATTTACGCTGACGCTGATCAGATTTAAAAGAATGTACAGGTGTTTCGGTGGCCTTGCATAATACTTTTAGAGGTGATTTATCTCTGACGAATAAGTCGAAAAGTGAGAGTGAAATTTTTCCTCAAGTGCTCTCTGAGAGAGTCACAGCTCCTCAGTCGATCCGAATTGTAATCACATTTAAAACAGGTATTTCCAGTTCGACATTGTGCTATTCGACATTTTATTATTCGATGTTTTGCTTTTCGATCTTTTGTTTTTCGACCTTTTGCTTTTCGATATTTCACTTTTCGACCTTTTGGTTTTCGATCTTTTGCTTCTCGATATTTCACTTTTCGACCTTTTGGTTTTCGACCTTTTGCTTTTCGATATTTCCCTTTTCGATCTTTTGATTTTCGACCTTTTGTACTTTCGACAATAGTGCTTTCGATGTTTTGTGGTTTCGTTATTTTGTTTCTCGACTTTATGCATTCGATGTTTTGTTTTCGACCTTTTGTATTTCGATCTTTTTTCCGTCACCCATAGGCTACAAAAACAATGCAAATACCGTGTTGGTGCATGGCCGAAGTTTCGAAATTTTAGATGATAGATGACGTAAATGGTGGAGGTGCGCATGTCAAATATCGAATATTCTACTTTCTGTTCTCACATGTCCTGAACGAAAGGACCCCGCACGATTCTTATGGAAAATGGCTCCCGGTTAAATTCTCTGAATTTTTGATATGTTGTAGCTCATGAGATACTAATCAAATACTGTGAACCCCAAACTCAAATAATGAACAGTTTTTTACCCACAGGGGGTTGAAGTTGGAGGTTTTGACGGCTTAAAAATGATATTCTGACATAAATAAAAGCTTTCTATTTGGTTTCTCTTCAAGATGTGTTTCATGCTAAATGTATTTATTTGACAGAAGAATATCAACCCCCTCCTCCACCTCCATCCCCTATCTACCATCACAAAATTCGAGATTACTCTCAAAAGCCATGCAGATGGCTTCTGTGATTTAAATTATGAATTTTGACATAAAAATTATTTTCCACCCCTAATGTTGGGGTGCCGATTTTCCAATTTTCATCGGTTAATTTGGCTGAATTTTTTGAAGTTGAAGATTTGAGAGCATAAATATTGAACTTCAGTCCCCTGCAGAACAAAAACTGTTCATAGGAATAAGTTTTGGTATAAGAACTTTTTGTTCAGCAGAATTAGAAGTACACAATAGCAAAAATTCAGCCAAATTAACCGAGGAAAATTGGAAAATCGGCACTCCAACATTAGGGGTGGAAAATAATTTTCATGTCAAAATTCATGATTTAAATCACAGAAGCCATCCGCATGGCTTTTGGGAGTAATCTCGAATTTTATGATGGTAGATAGGGGTTGGGGGTGGAGGAGGGGGTTGATATTTTTCTGTCAAATAAATATATTTAGCATGAAACACAACTTGAAGAGAAACCAAATAAAAAGCTTTTATTAACGTCATAATATCATTTTGAAGCCGTCAAAACCTCCAAACTTCAACCCCCTGTGGGTAAAAAACTGTCCATTATTTGAGTTTGGGGTTCACGGTATTCGATTAGTATCTCATGAGCTACAGCATATCAAAAATTCAGAGAATTCAACCGGGAGCCATTTTCCATAAGAATCGTGCGGGGTCCTTTCTATAAATGGTTGGCTTAATGGTCAGCTGGATAAACACGCAACGAGAGTCAAATGTTGAAAGAGTCGAAATGTGAAATTTTCAAATAGACGACTTTACTACTTTGGAGAAAATAAAACGGTTCTATCCGTTAGTCCAGGAATTTTAGCTGTTAAAATCGCAAATAGCGAACAAAAATGAAAGCCAGCCGGATTTTTGTATATAAGCTCAGTTAAGCATGTAGTTTAACATAGTCAAAGTTCTCAAGAATCCGGTGTGAGCTTCGGCTGTTGTGGCCTCGAGAAGAACTTGAGGATCAGTTTTTCGCGTATATATCGTGAACAATGGCACTTGGGAAGAACGTGCTTGGGAAGAAATTGTTGAAAATTTTATTGTCTGTGAGAAAGGTCCTTACACGTTCCATCGTCAGTCCACTCTTTCTTCGTCAAAACACAAGAAAATTGAAATAATCCAGATGCTCGATGCTCGCGGGAGGTTTTGAAACTGCTGATTTATTGTGAATTTGGAAAGAATTACAAGTGGACCTTCTTTTAATTCACTATATTTTCACAGTGGAATGTGCGAATGGAGTGAATCTAGTCCCAAATTGCAGGAGAAAGCTGAATCTTCCAGAATCCACCATCAGTGTCATTCTCGGTGTCATTCTTTACGAAGTTTAGAAATCAAAAAAAAATTCTCGAAATCCGACACATTTTTATTTGGGTTCGCCGCCGCCATCTTGATTTTTGATAATTTGGCTAGATTGACAATTGATTTGAGTAGACGATTTAGTCAGCGAGCTTTTGACATAAAGTTTGTGAAAATCGGCCAAGAAACTGAAAAGTTGGAAAAAAATTATAAAACTCGTTTTATTTTTTTTTCACCCGGTATAACGTAAGTACCATTCAATCCAGAATTGTTTTTTGGGTAGATTAGTACTTTTATTTGAAGAAAATCGCAAAAACTCCAAGAAATATCAGCGAACTGAAGAATTGACCAGCCGCCGACTTAGATGCGATATTGCTGGAAAATGTACCAGAAATCGCGAAAGCACCCAAGTGATTATTTGTCCTGGGATTCTGGGATGATCCTCTAACGATTCCAAAAAAAAAAATTGATTACATCGTTTTTCCTACAGAAGTACTGCTAGCGCCTGGATTACATAAGAGTTTTTGCGCTTTATTTTTATTATACAAACAGTTGAAAAATCATAACAAGCACAAACCATGGACAAACACAACACCTAGACAACCAGGAATCGAACCTGGAGCCTTGCAACACACCACGCCACAGGCACAGGCAAGGCAGCTGCTTGACCGCCTATGCCACGGGGCCGTTACAAAATTGAAAACATCCACAGTTATTGTAAATTATGTGCCACGTATTTATTAACTTTCCGACAATCGCTGTTGAACAAGACGTTCGTTCGCTCGATTTAAAATTACAAGTAGGTAATCACATACCTGAGTAGTGAGTAGGTTATTAGGTATGATACATCTAGAATTTTAGGGGAAGGTATATTTTTTTGCGAAATGCATCTTGTTTAATCGTTTCAAACGAAAAAAAAAGCCCAAAAACCACCTTTTTCCAAATCACGACCACTTAAACCACTCTTGTGGTGATCCCTCTAATTCTCATTTTTGATAATTCGACAAGTTCCGAGTCCATTCTCAAATATGATTTCCAATAAATGGCCGCAAAACAATAAGAGAAGGGAGCCTCTACAACTACATGCCTGCCAGCGCCATCTCTCCCATAGTAGCCGAACTATGCTATCCTCTGCAGCTGTAAAAGCTGGTTCTGGTCTGGACTAGCCTGAGAGTCGGGATTTGTATGGTAGGAACCATTATGGTCGGAATGATTTCGAGTAGGAATTTGTTCGGTAGGAATTTGTAGGGTAGGACACGCTTATGGTAGAAATTATTTACGGTGAGTATTTGTGTGGTGGGTCTGTAGAGTAGGTTCCTGTTGCAGTCGGAATTTTTACGGTCGGTATTTGTATGGTAGCAAACAATACGGTAGTAGACATGTATGGTAGGCCTCTTTTGTGGGGTGCTGAATGTATGGTAGGATGACTTTACGGTCGATGTTTTTATAGGGATCCAATCAAACTATATTGCTATAAACTAAAAACTGCTAACTATTGTTAATAAAAACCTCAGGTGGCGCGAGAAACGTTTATTAGGTGCACTTTTATGAACATTAGAGCCGGAGCTTTTTCAACCTGCGTACTTCTCCTTCGCTGGCCTGCTCCAAGTCCCCCGTCTCGCCCCGCTGTACGCGCATCCTCTCCACCGCCGGAAGGTCAGGACCGTACTAGGTTTACACTATAAACTGCGATCCATTGCTCTTTGCCTCTGAGCATCTCATGAACGAGATTGTCGACGGCGATTCTCCTGCTCAGTTTTTCTTCGAGGTCTTCTCGCTGCCTTGATGGACCGTTACAATGAAAACGAGCGTGTTCCGCGTTGTCCTGGCGCTGAGGCTTTTAAGGCAGGTTGGATTTTTTTCATCCAACTTTGAACCAAGGCGTTTCACTGCCGTTGCCACTGCTCGACGAACTGCTCACTGGCCTTGTTTCTGCTTTCTGGTTTGCTGGTGGGCACTCCTAGGCTTGTTTCCTCTAATCGCAAGCATCGGGGCGAAGGGTGGGATACCCGAGAGCGCTCGGGCTGCATCATGCGGAACCGTTCTGTAGGCACTGGTGATTCTGAGTGCAGCTTTGCGCAGCTCTCTGTCAATGAGTTGGGCTATGTCTGGCCTTTATGCAACCAAGTCCGCCTGTATGACGCTGGCTGTCTCTTAGGCTGGCAATTTCAGCAATGCTCACTGCTATTTTGCACTGACTTTTGTGACTTTTGTTGTGAACCTCCAGAAAATGTCATGCCAAACACAACCAAACATAGAAACGTCACGTTCTACGCCTGACGTTGGCCTCCAGAAAATGTCAACTGCCGGCCATGTTGCCATGTTGTGACGTCATCACTTCTCCGGTCAATAGGCGATTTACATTAGAAAAACGCCACCTGGTGTAGAGCTCGGTACTTGATCGTCGAGGACGTTTTTGCGAGGAAAACCTACTCCGACGTCTAGTAGCCTAGGTGGGCACTAGTGGATACCTGTAATACCCACATATTGACATGGAAATTTGACAAGTAGAAATAGTCTGAAAAAGGGGTTTGCATTTGTGTCTCTTATTTCATGTTATGGTTAGCGTATTTAGCAGGTTTTTAGTAGATCGAGCTCCAGAGGTGCGCAGCTGAAAGACTACGCCCCCAGCAATGCACTACATTATTGCAATAAAAAAAGACAACGTTTACGTCGCGAACACAGAGAGGTAGCTACGGCGAGCTTGTTAAGTAGATAAAATAGGGGCGTGCAAACAGGAGTGGGGGGAGCAACCTTGAAAGTTCATTGACCCCCGACCTTGACCTTGACCTCGACAGGTCATTGACCCCTGACCTTGACCTTGAATTTAACCTTGACCTCGAATTTGACCTTGACAGGTCATTGACCTTGACGGGTCATTCACCTGACCTTGACGGGTCATTCACCTGACCTTGACAGGTCATTCAGCTCAAAAGGTCGTTCACCTTGACCTTGACAGAGGTCATTCATCTCAACTTTAACAGGCCGGAGGTGGGGGGAGTGACCTTGACAGATCATTGAACTCTGACCATGAACGTGTCTGAACTTGTCTGAACGTGTCTGAACTTGTCTGAACTTGCATACTGAAGGAACGACCTCAGGGGGTCGTTAACCTCGATTTGACCGTGACCTTGACCTTGAAATTTTTTTTGGTTTTTTTGGCTGCGCCCCCCGGGCCCCCCCTTGGAAGTTTCCCCAACTTGAGCTGGAGCGTACCTCGACGGGAACATAGGAAGGTAAGGTGACCTTGAATTTGACTTTGACCTTGAATTTGACCTTGACCTTGAAAGGTCATTGACCTTAATCGCATGGAGTGGGGGGAGCAACCTTGAAGAAACATGTCTAGACTTGTCTGAGCGGATCGGGTGTAGGAGTGGGAGGAGCGGTATAGTTATAAGCTTGATTTCTAATATCATCATCAATCTAGACCAAAAGCAATGGAAATTGGTGGGGGTATTGTACATATATTACAGATTGTCGCCGGTTAGGTTTAGTCGTCAGCATAGATTCAATAACAACATGTCAACCGAAACGAACAAAATTTCTACTCCAGTGTCGGATCCTATCCCACAACACTCTGGAGGAACAATAGATGAAACACCAAAAAAGCTAACTGCGCGAAAAATGACTCATCATCATTTGAATTTTGATTCTGATGCGGAAGGTAAGCTAAATGTAATTTTGAAGGAAGCATAATTTGATATTGTTGTATTTTCCAAGAACAATCTGGTGATGAAGAATGCTGGGGCGAGGACAGCTTTGACACCTACACCCCACAACCAAATTTGCGGATAATCCGTAAAATTCCTCCCAGGATTGCAAAGAAGCAGAAGCTGAGGAAACTCTTCCAAGAAGAGCAGATGGCTCTTCACCGTCTATTTCTGGAGCTCGATAAGTTGCTTTCAGTAAAAATACGTCAAGCATTGGAATGAATTGTTAAAAAATAAAATAACTATTCGGAATCTGTCTTTTGATATACACCTTATTTTAACCTGAAAATCACATATAAATATAAAAAACACCAAGAATTTCACTTAGTTGAGAATATGAAACTGGAAAAGCAAAAGCACGCACTGCCTGTTACAAACTATGATGAGGTTGTTTCAGATATGCAAAATTTCTACACGCACGGTGCGTTATTGGGAGGTTGCAAACGGGGTTTGATAGTTGGCGGAAGCGGTTGTGGCAAAACAAATTTGATGTTGAGTTTGTTAGAGCACCCGAATGGCTTGCGATTTCGAAATATTTATTTATACTGCAAAACCCTTCTCCAACCAAAATATTCACACTTGAAAAAAATTCTAAAACCAATCAAAGAAATCGGATTTTTTGAATTTCAAGATGGAGCAGACGTCATACCACCAAATCAAGCAAATGAGAATTCAGTTATAATTTTTGACGATGTTATATCATGCAATCAAAATATTATCAGAGACTACTTTAGTTTTGGCAGACATAGAAATATTGATTGTTTCTATTTAGCACAAACATATTCCTCAATACCAAAGCAATTGGTGAGAGACAATGCAAATTTTCTAATTCTTTTCAAACAAGACACATTGAATTTGGAGCACATATTAAACAATCATGTCACACCGGACATGAGCAGAGAACAATTCAGAGATATTTGTGCACAGTGTTGGCGGGAACCTCACGGCTTTTTAACGATAGACAAAGACTCACCTATAAATAACGGAAGATACCGCAGAGGACTTGATTGTTTTATAACAGACATCTGAGAAGCAAGATCGTTACCAATGAATGAACGGATAGCACGACAGTTGATTAAGAGCCGAGCGGCCGTCAGAAAGAAACTTGAAGGTTTACGCTCTGATATAACCCGTATGAGTTTTGAACGTGAAAAAAATTTGGCACCCATCACAAAACCGTTGAAGGATTTATTGAGTAATATCAAATCAGAAGTGAAAACCCCTCCAACCCCCATAAAAAATGAAATAAAAAATGAAATAAAAAGTGAAATCAGTTACAAAGAAAAGTTCCCCGGTCGCAAAAGTGCTCCTTCATTCTCGGAGGATGTTTTTACCAACGATGATGATGATGATGCTGTTGGCAGCGATGTGGAAACTCAGGAAGATGATCAATATGTGTCATTGCATGAAATATCCAAACATGAAGAAGTAATGAATGAATATTTAGAGCAGTATAGTGGTTTAGCTAAAGAATATATCAGGAATATGATTGGAGATACTGAAAATCAATTTGATCATCAATATGGAATTCAACTAGATCGCTCTACAGAAAAATTCTCTATTGGTAACAAAATCGTACAGTTTATTGGTGATGATATTAAAATTGATGGTGTGACATATAAAGGGACACCCGGTCTGTATGAGTTCCTTTTTAAGAAGGAACCTGGAAACTATACACTCGAAGACGAAAGAAATTATAAAGCAATTATGGAAGTCTCTAGTGCGGCAAGACAACACTATGATCCTACACATCGCCTAGCCGGAAACGGTGGAAGAAAGTATTCCATAGTAAAACGAATTTTATCTCAACCAGACATGACACCACGACGTTTCACAACACCCACATCTCTAAACAAACGCTCACGTACCAAGTCAGGTGCAGGAGCATTTCTTCATTTGAATAATAAAGAAGTAGAATTCATCCCATGGAAAAACCCGAATAAATTGGTCAACAGATTGAGATTGCTGATTGCTGCACAGCATGCTGGCAATACAGCAGTGGATAATGAAATATTACATATAGTGCAAGAACTCAAACAATCACACATTATAAAATGAAGTGAAAGCTCAATCAACACGCAGTTATATCAGAGACAGTTAACATGATTGACAAGTTTGGCAGATCACTGGTGCATAAGAAAAAGAGTGATGACTCAGAAAAAGCAATGAAAAACTTAGAACAAAAGATATCACATCACCAAACTACTACAGATCAATATTTTTATGTAACACTGAATTTTTTCAGTAATACCCTAGGATTTACAGATCCAAACAAAAAATACTTTTTATATAAATTATACAATATTCCTGGTTTCAACCATTATGAAATTCCTTTTGAAGTGGTTGAGCTCGTTGACGCAAGCATAACTGCAAAGGTAGGAGTTGCAACGCTCAATCCAATAACCAACACAATAACTTTTTACGAAGATATCAAAAAGGCTCCGTACGAAAGACGATTAAAATTCTCATTTTATTCTAATAGTGTTAAAAGTCCACCAACGTTAGTTGCAACTCTTGTATTTAAATGTAAAAAATAATGTCGGTGAAAAAAGACATTGTTGATGAATTGCATAGACCAGCTCGAAAAAACTTTAAACGCAGACGAGTGATAGTGAAGGGGTTAAGTGATTTACTACAATGCGATCTCGTGGAAATGATACCGTATGCAAGAGTCAACAAGGGTTATAGATATATACTCGTTGCAATCAATGTGTTCTCTAAATATGTGTGGGCTATACCTGTTAAACGGAAAAGAGGTGAAGATATCTCTGAAGCGTTGAAAACAATTTTCAAGAGATTCATCCCACAAAATTTACATACAGATATGGGGAAAGAATTCTACAATCAAAGTGTAAAAGAGTTATTAAAAAAACACGGTATCAATCATTACAACACCTATTCAACAATGAAAGCTTCCGTTGTGGAAAGGGTGAATAGGACCCTCAAGAGCCTTATGTGGAAACAGTTCAGTTTACAAGGCAATTACAAGTGGCTTGATCTATTACCGAAAGTTGTTAAAAAATATAATGAAACGAAACATAGAACAACTGGCTTCAAACCAAAGGATGTCAATAAAAGCAACGAGAAGAAAATTTTGAATGATTCATATAGTTTCATAAAGACTGTGGATGTTAGAAAACCTAAGTTTCGAGTTGGAGATAAAGTACGGATAAGCAAGCATAGGGAAGCCTTTTCTAAAGGATATCGTCCAAACTGGTCTAATGAAATATTCACTGTTGTTAGGATTAAGGAGACTAACCCCCGACACTATATGTTGAAAGACGAGAAGGATGAAGAAATATTAGGAGGATTTTACTCATCAGAACTTCAATTAGTGAAACATCCAGACGCATATTTAGTTGAACGCATCCTCCATCGCAAAGGTCCTAATATTTTTGTAAAGTGGCTAGGAATCAAACAACCCAGCTGGATTGATAAAAAAAACCTTGTATAGTTTAAATAAATATTTTTTTTTAACAAAGCTGTTTTAATTGAAATAAGGAAAGAGAGTTCACTAAACTTGTATGATTACCTTGAAAATGTGGGAGGGAGGGGGGAGCAAACTTGACCTTGAGCTATAACAAGTCCTCAAATAGGGAGGTATGGTGGGGGAAAGTCGATATAATGGCGAATGGGATTAGATAGGTTTAGTTCTCATCATGGCACAGTCCGGTAATAACAAACCTCTGGGTTATTTACCTCTGTTGAATGAAACAACACATTTTTTGACTAAAACAAAACAAAAGTATATCTGCGTTGGTTTAAGCATCCAACATGAATTTGTGCCGTTAGTGAGATTGTGCAGCAGCAGTCAGCATATCGATTTTGAACCGGAAGATTGGATTGAATTCTTGGAAATTTTCGATATACTTATCGATTATCTACAAACCACATCAAATAAACCAATACCTCTACATCTGAAAAACTGCAGTATTCACTTCAGTGAAATCAAAACAGTTCGAGTTATACAAATTATCAAGGACCATCAACATGTGTTTTTGGGGAGAGAAACTGCTGAAGAATGGCGTGCCCTATGTGACATCATCGATAATCGTTTGAACATCCTCAAACATCAGGAGTTTAGAAATTTTTACTTTGACTTGTTAAGAGGCATGCGAAAGCTAAGTGGCGATTTAATTTCAAATGTATACTGCGTGTTGACTCCATTGCTGCAGACTCATTCTGAAAACGCAAATTGTTTGTTGTTCATGCTACATCACTGTCCAGTTATAGTACGTATGGATTATGAAAACCTTAAATTTCAATAGTTTGAATAATGTAAAAAGAATTGTTATCGAGATAAGCAAAGAATGTGAATATCTGTTATTCGACGCATCTCACAGCATCAACAAACAGAATGAAATAATAGTTTATACTCTAGCTTATAACTTGTGTTTAGCTTATCTTAAATCTAGAATAGGAATAGAATATCTTTGTGAGCAGTTCAACTGCGATAGTTATAGGAAATATTTATACAAGTTGAAACCATATCTATCTTGTAATCTAATTTTACTTTATAAGTTGTATCAATACTTGAAACCATATCTATCTTGTAATCTAATTTTACTTTATAAGTTGTATCAATACTTGAAATAAATGAATTGAAAAAGAATATTTATTTGTTTATTTGCACAAAGTTTCCCGCAATGAGTGAATAAATCCTTATATTATTGTAAACTAGGAACAGTGCAATGTTGAGCGTTGCAGGAGCTGGTTTGGTGAACGGTATAATAAACCGTTTACCATTTGAACTACACGTCCCAGGATATCAATATCTTGGACCTGGCACCAAGTTACATGAACGGTTACAACGTGGGGATTCCGGTATAAACAAATTGGATCAGGCTGCTAGAGAACACGATGAAGCCTATTCGAAATCAAAAAATCTAAGCTCTCGTCATATAGCGGATAAGATTCTGGAGAATCGGGCTTGGGAAAGAGTAAAAGCGAAAGATGCATCACTCGGTGAGAAAACAACTGCATGGTTCGTCACCAACATCATGAAAGCCAAACGCAAATTGGGTATGGGGTTGGAAAAGAGACGAAGCGAGAAGAAAAAGAAGAAGAAAAAGAGGAAGAAAAAGATGGAGATGAAGAAACGACGCTGAAGATTCTAGTAGATATTCTGAAATAACGCATAGAGCGCTAGAATTAATAGAGATTATGAAACTTCTATAGTGTATTATTTGAAATAAAAAAAATAAAAATTTTTCAAAAAAGTATATTTATTCAACATTATTTTTGGTTACACAGTATTTTCTTCTGCAAACTTAAATTTGCTTGATTTGTTTCGTAAACGCGTTGTAGGTAAATCTTCGATCATGTAGAATTAGAGCATAAGCTGCTGTATTTGCTGGAACTGCGTCTTTGGTCTCGAATTCTATCCGAAGAACTACGGAATTGGAAAGACTTTCTCTCTGATTCGAAAAATCAATGACGACCATGGGAGCATCCTTGAATTCATCGGTATCCAGGGCAGGGTGTGATGATTCGTGATAATAATAGGACTTTTGGAAATTTAGATATAATTGATACAATGCAGCATAACACTGGTTTGCAAAATCAATATTTAAATTTGAGTACGGTTTGCGTTGCGAATTCAAATAAACTCGTATATTTTGGAAAGTTATATGATCAAATTTACTCATATCCTTATCAAACTTTTTTTCGCGGTCTGTTTGAAATATTAAGATAACGTATCTGGGAGCTTCGCTTGCAGTGGTTGTTTTGATAGGCCATGTATGACTTCTGGTTGTAGGCACTGATGGTAAATAGTGTAATTCCCATGAACGGAAAGCAACTGAGGTGTCAACATTTTTACCGATGTATTTTGTCAGGGCTAATTCTCGAGCAAGATTAGGTATGATGTGGGGCACATTCCAGTAAATTTTATTGAATACAATCCTAGGCTCAGCATTATTGGTCACATTTAAAACTGCATCATGATCGGTATTGCTCCTTATTAGTACGAGTTCCTGCCTCACATTTAACATGATTTTCTTGTAATCCTCTGCAAATCCCAGCAATGTATTGAGTGGTACGCAAACATTGAACTTTCCATGGAATTTATCAGTAAACGATTTACCCCACCCCGCATTTTCTAATCCCTTGATATCATTCCCCGAAAATGAGCAGTATCCTTTAATAGTCGACGCCAGTCCTGGTTTTATAGTGGAGTCCACTGGTATACCGTTAACCTCATAACGAATTTCACTTAGACAGTGTGCGAAAAAGTTATCCACCAATTTAGTAGTCTTACTAACGCTGCCATCTTTATCTTGGACACTACCTTCTACGTAAATAAAGCTTTGAGACGGTAAAGTGCATAAGTCTTCGGGAATTGGAATTCGTATTTCATCATTATTGTTAAATTTTTGGGTGTACGGTTGATGCTCATGATAATCCCATGAAATAATGGAATCATCATAAGCCACTTTTTCTGTTATGTCTAGTACATCAACCATTATGTTCGACTGATTGTATCCAACTAACGTTATTCACGATTTATTTTATATTAATACTACATATCCTAAAGATTTTAAAAATCTATGATTCACTTGTGTTAAAGTATGCGTTTTAAAACACTGTTTAGGTCGGCGTGAAATCGTCTTAAAAATTATACCCATCACGTTTTAGGTGTAGTCCTACACTAACGACTTCCTTTCCAAAACTGACCAAATCACCATCTTGATCTAATATTTTAATAGATATTTCATTAATTATGTTGGTTGTGATTGGTAAATAAATAATATTCTTTGGCACTTCGATTATTTTATATCCCGGAGGAACTCGAGGGAAAAATTGGTGAATGTAGTGAACAACTTGACCGTTATGATAGGAGCCTGTGGCAATGTTGCAATCTACACATAAGGAATTAATCTTCAAAATATTGCTTTGATGTGGTGATTGATGACTAATGTTGGATTGATCAAGTTTTTCACGATTAAACCCCAAGAGAGGCGCAATGGAGTTTTCCACGTTAAAATCTACGGTTTCCGAGCATTGCAAATGTGTTTTCATCGTATTGTTGTTACCGACTAATTCAAAATGAGGATCAACAAATTTCTTCTCCCTCATACTGCTATTCACAAAATCTGATATAGCGCTTATTTCGTATGCTCCAATGGGTATGGTAATTCTTTCCTTGCCAATTTTAATAACATTATTGTTTGCGGTAACGTTAGCGATAGAATTAAAAGACTCAAAATCAGTTAAACCTATTACATATGTCACGTTTTTCGGTAATACGATAGGCGGGGTGAACTTTGAAGTCAAAATGGAACTTTTCCCAGACAGAGTAAAAAATGATGACATTTTGTTCACACCAGAGCTACCACTCAACTGACAAGATTCACTGATGTGAATTCAAATATAAAAATTTTAGACACAAATGACCACATTCATAAGAGTTGAAATTTTGGTATCTGTTATAGTTATAAATTATGTTAGGGCTACCAACACTCCGAAAATATTTTATCACCTCCAAGGGAGGTTTCAAATTGCCCATACTATCGAAATATTTGATGCTTTTCCCGTTTATGACAAAGGCTGTCCAATGCGTACCAGGATTATTTTTATCATCCAAATTAAGGATCGCACACTCGTTTTCAAATGGTTTTGATGGAAGGTTGTTGCGCATGTAGACACCACGGAAATGGGGAATTTTTAGTACCTTTGCATAATATTTCAAGTCCACATCTGTTAGAGCACGTGTTGGTAGCGTTATTGGTAGTTTTTTTTATATGGCGCAAGGTATAGTCCTAATCCTTTCTGATGTGCTTTCAAACGGAAACCTTTCCCCAGCGCTATAGACTCCATGGTTTGATTATGTCTGTGGGATTCTTTGAGTTGCTCGGCAGCACTTTTCGCATCGTTGACCGCCTTGGCAATTCCTGCAGCTCCACCACTTAAAGCTCCCAAGGCAGATAATGCAGCAAAAATTGGAATGAGTGGGAGGAAGCCGCCAACTTTTGGTATAGGGATGATGCGTTGCGTTGGGTGTAAGACTTGTTTGTTTTTTATAGAACGCAGTGCGTCTTGAATTGAACCTTGCAAATTAGGGTTTGGTTTTCCTCGGAGACGTTTCCGAATTGCAGCAACAGCTTTCTTGAAACTAAAAACACCACCAATACGTTTTTTTCCATGGTGTTTTCTCCGTCTTGGTTTAGGTCTGCTACTAATCCTTACAGTTCCCATCTCGGTAAATCAGCAACGTAACAATTTGTGTGAATAAGATGCGTTCGATACCTTTTATACTTTTTTGAAATGTGAGAGTTATGTGGTATGTGTGAGCGGGAGATAACTATAACACCATCTCCTGTGAGAAAGTAAAACCAACATAAACCATGCACATGTCTTTATTGCAACTTTTTCTTCATAGCCACAACAAATTTACAATCTTTAGAGTATTTTTCATGCTCCTTCAGAGGTGAGTCATCATGCCTCCACTTGAATACTTCAATTCGACAGAAAGGACAGGCCACCATATCTCCCCATTTTGTGTAGAAGAATCCCGCAAACGCCAACGATTCAGGTGTTAGCACTCCTTGCCAGTTGTTAAAGGTTTTCAGGCGATTGCGGTATGAATACAGCTCAGTGGTGTGGTCTTCAAGACACATGGTAGATAAAGGGATGTCTCTTATGGAAATGACTTTGTTGTACTTTTATACATGCTTCACACATGTTTCTATTAAACCAGTTACCTTCACTCTTGGCGTTGGAGTGGGTAGTAGGGTGGGGTGGGATGATATAAAGCTACAAGTACTCTGCTGTTTAAAAGACATCATGTGTGAGGTAGAGTGGAAGATTGTGAGAGAGTGTGTCAAAGCTGCACGTTCCCTACTGTATGATCTGCGAGTACAATTTTTGGAGGATGCCATTATTAGATACTGTGACATTGATGACCAGCAACTATATTTTGATGAATGCATAAGACATCGACAAGGAGAAGAGTACTGCACCCAATATCTTGCAAATGAGATATCTATTCGGCGTTTACACAGATTGCTGTCTGGAATAAAGTTATCATCATTTTTGAAGAAAGTGGAACCGTTCATACTTGAAGACTACGACGAGGAAGAAGAAGAAGGAGAAGAAGAGGAAGGAGCAGAAGATGACTCCTAAACCGCAAGAAACCACAACCTCATCAACCTGCGAAGAACTATTGAAACTTATTGAAAGTGTACATTCAGAATTGGTACATATGGAACTAAATTATATGCATGAAGCCGTTTATAGGATGGATGAAGTGAATTCTCACCATTATTATGAACAAGCTCTCACGTTCGGAAGAGCAGCAAAATTGTGTGAATTATATATTGATAATCAGATATGTTTGATTTGTTTATATGAACAAATGCGTATACTTGACTTGGTAGAATATTTACCACAAAATGTATTACCTGATAATAATTCTTGATACCAGAAATAAAAAACCTGTATGAATATTATTTCTTTTATTCCATTTTAAAATAATCATGTAAAAAAAATACATTTGCCAAGGCGCAAACGGATGGTGTACTTGTGTGATAGAAACAAGCAGGTTCACGAGCTGTGATGTTTGGTTGTTCAGGTAGTTGTACAATTGGGGTTGACGTATACTTTTGCAAATATCCAGCCTTCTCCTGCCCTTTCACATACACTGCTTCTTCAAGCTGTGTGAGTTTTTTCACTATCTCTCCAAAGCGATGCATAGGTGTGTGACCTTCAACCCAGTCGATTGTGTGATGGTTGCTCATTACCCAGCGAGCTTCTTTCTGTTGCGCTGATGGTAGATGATCCATCGGAAAAGGTGCTTTGAAGACAAAGTGTGCAATTTTTGTTCCATCATACGCTGCCATCTCTTTAGCAATTAAATTATTTTTATCACCTTTAAAGCATTGAACATCCAGAACTAACATTTTTTTTTTTTTTTTGATTTCTGATGGATATAATGCTCGTTCAACACAGTATCAACAACTAATGAGTGATACTTATGACCGTTTGAATTTATACTCCACTGTGATGGGTAATTAATAGATAGTTTCGATCTAGAATATTTATTACAAAATCATATCTTCACACATATCAAAGTAAATCAAACATATGTAACAGGTTATTACCTAGCAATAACAACAATTATCAGTAACATTAAACAACCTATTTACATAAGTTTTCACAATATACACTTCTAATATACACATTTTATTCGCTTACTGTACAAACAGTTGATAAACAGTGGATGACTTATAAATAATTAGCGTAGTTCTTCACACATGCGTAGCAATAAATCTAAATTTCGATCTACTACACTATCACAATGTCCCAGTGCATATGTTTTCATGGAATCGTACCTTTTTATGCGTTTATTATCACTAGTACTTAGAGCCAGCTTATACTGTAATTGGGTATACACAGTATGTAATTTTGATTTGAAAGTAACAGCTTCACAAAATTTTGGAATTTCTTCAAACACTGCATTTTGATAATCTTGCAGCGTAATTTGTTTTTTTACAGCGGCATAAGGAACCCCTTTTGCTTTTTTCTTGAATTTATCTTTCAACTTTAAATCTCCATCTACCACTATCATATATGTCTTTGCACAAAGACCTAAGAACTGTTTAATATACTTATTAGCATACTCGTCTTTCATCAAGCCGATTGTCGGTGGTGAAATTGGAATACCGTGAGGGTTATCTGGACTTAAATTGCTTGTGTCAAATTTATCACAGTATTTTTTGATATCCTGGTATACGTCAGGAGTGAAAATTTCCAAAATCAAGCTGTCGGTGTCAGTATATAAAAGCTCAACATTGTCTTTGTACAAAGGTTTTATAAAATCATATAGAAAACTGTATATAATTGATTTTGCGATTTCTAAAATGCAGAATCCTACATAAAGCGGACGATTATAAAAAACTTTCGTTTTCTTCATCTTGATGGCGCACAACGTTTCAGAGAAAATTGTCGCACTTTCAAAACTAGGTTTTGCTATCAAACTACCAGCCCCATATCGTTTGCGTTGGTTTTCCCAATGAGTAATAAGGTGAATTAGAACTCTTTTATCCAAATTTTCTAGAAATTTTCCAAAAATACTATTTATCATGAGCTTGAAAAAATTCTTTTCGAAAGCAGTCAAAGCTGCATTCCGAAGTTTAGTGTTCAAATCCACGTATGTTTTCAGCCATGACGATTGATCAAACATCAAAACTCTATGAACCTTTTTCAAAACCAGTCCGTGTAACAGAGCCTGTTTCAAAGTTCTATAGTGGACGATATACTTAGTTTTATCATACAAATTCGGAATTAATTTAGGTATATTCGAGTTTTCAGGTTTCATGGTTTGTGGTAGGAAGGGTAGGCAATTATGCAAATCATGTAGCTTTTTGGGGTACTCTATGTCAATTTCAAGGACATACCCTTTATCTGACGTATCAGAAATATCTGCAATGTCCAATTTGGAAATTTCCTCCCCATTTAACCATTTGAAACCACCCGTAGGTAAAAATTCTGATTGAGCTTTCCCATACAAATTGGTTGCGTCCAAATACATGATATGTGATTCTGGTTTAGAGGCATCATAATCACTCAAGAATTTATTATTAGCAGTGGCTTCTCTTTTAGAACAAAGAGAAACCCCTCCTCTAATTGAGTTTTTAAAAAAATGGATCATTTCTAGGTCTGTTAAAAGTTCTAGTTCAATTCCGGTTTGTTTAAGCATAGCAGCCCAACTAAGCGATGGGCTTGTAAAAAACTGACATGGATCTAGTTTATATGCCCCTAAACAAACTGTCCTGAAATTTTCAAATATATCAGTCAACAGTAAAACATCTGATGTTAGATATAAATCTGAATAATCACCCAAGGTGTTGCATTCAAACAAATTCCAAACGGTGAGTGCTCTAGCATAATCTTTATCCTTTATTATTTCCTTAGTAAGATGATTGGTGAATTCATCTTTGCATGGTAATGTTGTATCACTCAATTTATCCAAATTATCAACATATGAATACGGAAAAACACCTTTTTGGCGGATTAAATCAAATTTGTCAGTATTACGGAAAAATGTTCTCACTGTTGGACATTGATCGGAATTTAAATTTTTAGATAGCTCAGCAAGTGATGATGACATGAACCGAAAAGAATCCAAAAATCGTAATTTTATATGAACGTCTTTGTTTTCGATATGATCGACTAAGATATTTTTCGAGAAACTGATATACTTTTCAGTATTTGTAGGGATCACGTCAACTTTTTCTTCATCGAGACATAGCGTTTTGATGAATAAATGACTGTCATACCCGCTGAGATTATGAAAGAATACAGGTATGAACCTGGGAATTTTGTAGTTTACATTGCAAACCATATGTGCTGCCCCTCGATAACTACCACTAAGGTGGCAGTGATCTCTTGTTTTAACCTCGTTTTGACTAAACACTTTTCCGCATATGTGGCATGTTGTTGAATTTTGAAATTCTTGCTCTTGTACTGGTGTAATAACCATAGGTTTGACATGTTTTAGATGATTATGATAAATTCTAGTAACATCCGCTTCCAATTTTTCTATAAATACTCGTGGACAATTTGGACCACGATATATTTCAAATTTTGACAATGTGTCATCAAAAGAACATTTAATATAATATGCGAAGGAATATGGAACGTGTTCCTGAATATCAACAGAGTATGATTTTTGTGTGCTTGGATGGACAGTATGGAGTGGTTTGAGATACGATTCAAAGTCAGCATAAATTGTAAAAGGTACAACTAACTGTTTTTCGAAATTTTCATACTTTAAAATATTCTCAGGAATATTTTCGCCAAATTTATTAGTTTTTAGATCAGAAGTTGGCAACTGTACACAAATATGTTCACAATCATGCATCACATGCGCTCTCAATTTATCAGAGCTATAAAAGTATTGAATGCATCCGTCACAGAAATGCTTGGTAACATGATGATTAGATATCTGAGCGGATACAAGCGCTGAAAAGTTTTTTATCCATGTATAATGCTGATGCCCCCAATCATCATTGATAAGCAAAAGATTCACATGCACAAGTCGCTTACATTCAGTATAATGCAAAGGACCCACAATCTCGTGCACAGTCTTGCCATCACTAAAAACTTTTTCTAAACCATAGACGTTGATGGAGAGATTGTGTTTGGTTTCAAATTTCGGAATGTCGGGGAGTTTCATGGGGAATTCAAATCCCTCCAAGTTGAAAAAAGCAGAAAAATGTGGGTATGCATTCGTACCTGTTGGATTGCCTTTCGGGGTGACTAGTGCGGACATGATGCTCCAAAGGAAGCAATACTGGTCCACATTTCCCACATTCACAACAGCTTGCTTCTTTTTTATGTCCGATGGTAAATCGATGAAAGAGGAACCTCGGAGCGGACTGAACTTGTTTATGTTCACTTCCAGATATGCAATGTTTTGCAAACTCCAACCTGCAAAATCAAAAAGGTGTTATATATTGTTTGGTTTTGTTTTTTTTTGTGAACTTACCACTATCCCGCTCCAAAAATTCTGATAATTTTTCATCTAGGCATTCTATCAATCTCTCGTAATATTGTTTCAGGTCAGTTGATCGGGTTATTACAATGTTTTTTGTTCGAAAGGATTTTAAGTCGGTGACATCTTTTGATTGTAAGATGTAATCACCGAACAGTTCGGTATTGACCTTGACAGCTGTCACTTTCTCGAGCTGTTCTTGAATCAACTGCCTAAATGAGGTCCACACATCATCCATAAACTCTCGTAAAATCAGGTGTTGATGAGGGGATGTTAATCTATACGTCACAATACGACATTTGAAAGCAGTTTTAATGCGTTGCACATTATCTCCCAACGGCGTGCAGCAATTGTTTTTATGCGTGGTTGAATTTTGGTGCGTGTGGAAGTCGGCAACGTCACACTTGCATGATTCGCAATAACGTGCTTCTGAAAAATAATAATTACATTACTTCCTAATACTCACAGTGAAGCAATTATTTCCTCACCTGCTATGCGAGCTCGCTTATAAGAATTAGACCCGCTTTCATCCGTGTGACGTTTCAAATTCTTGCAGCTTTGTTCCATATGCCGTTTCAAATTTGCTTTCCTGGTAAATGTTTTAAAACATTGCATGCACCGGTGCGTTGGTGTGTCATCGGTCTGAAATGTCAAGCGTTCAAGTCTTACCTCAATTTTTGATTGGTGGAATAAAAATGTAATGACTTAATATTTTTACCTTATTTTCTCCGTATCCGTTAGACGTTTCACCATACTGCGACATTTTCGTTTGAAGGATGCACTGCACAATAACAACAACTAACACTTGGGTATGTTGCGAATGAATGTTGTCTTCTCCAACCGAGCGGGCTCTTATATACCGTCGCGCCACAAAGGAATTTACATGAGCGAGACGTGTTTTCTTTTAACGACTTTGTTTTTAATGTTGAAGGTTGATAACTGGTGAGGTTGAAGAACAGACCAAGGTTAGGACGCGGACCGAGGTTAAGGTCAAATTCAAGGTCAAAGTCAAATTCAAGGTCACCTTACCTTCCTATGTTCCCGTCGAGGTACGCTCCAGCTCAAGTTGGGGAAACTTCCAAGGGGGGGCCCGGGGGGCGCAGCCAAAAAAACCAAAAAAAATTTCAAGGTCAAGGTCACGGTCAAATCGAGGTTAACGACCCCCTGAGGTCGTTCCTTCAGTATGCAAGTTCAGACAAGTTCAGACACGTTCAGACAAGTTCAGACACGTTCATGGTCAGAGTTCAATGATCTGTCAAGGTCACTCCCCCCACCTCCGGCCTGTTAAAGTTGAGATGAATGACCTCTGTCAAGGTCAAGGTGAACGACCTTTTGAGCTGAATGACCTGTCAAGGTCAGGTGAATGACCCGTCAAGGTCAGGTGAATGACCCGTCAAGGTCAGGTGAATGACCCGTCAAGGTCAATGACCTGTCAAGGTCAAATTCGAGGTCAAGGTTAAATTCAAGGTCAAGGTCAGGGGTCAATGACCTGTCGAGGTCAAGGTCAAGGTCGGGGGTCAATGACCTTTCAAGGTTGCTCCCCCCACTCCTGTTTGCACGCCCCTATTTTATCTACTTTGTTAGAATGAAAAATGCGGATCTCCAGCTGAAGTCGAAGCAGGAAATCTTTAGAAAAAAGCGAGGAAAAAAGGTAGGTGGTGGTTGACTCTGCACGGCCAGCCCGAGGTGATTTTTTCTTGGCTGGCAGGCTGGTCGACGGGCTTGTGTGTTTCCCTCCGTGCGGGTGTGACAGAGTCTGTTGCTCTTCCTTGGGCGGAAGCTATGGATGATTTAGAGAAAGGTCTGCGACGACGCTGGTCATCAACATGGGGCCCAATAACGAGCCTATGGGGTCCCAAGGGTTCACAGGAACGAAAGTTTGCTTGTGGCGTACTGCACAAGACAGCAAAGTGACAGTTTTGACATGCCACCAATTGACGTAACCACCGCCGTTGCCGGACGGCAACTTACACCAGTTCTAAAAATTAATGCCCTAAAACTTCCTCGACGAAACGGCCATTTTCCCCAATAAGGTCAATCGCCTATATTATCCGTTTCACCCTTATTTGCCACGCAGCAAGCCATGATATTGTTTTGTTAGGTTTACCATACCTACTGACGACAGCTTATGAATTGATTGACAAATTTTGACAACGTCAAATCACAAGATGCCAAAAATTATTCCGCACAAGACAAAAATGCAAGTTCTGCGGCATATTCAGTATATTAAACGCCTGCAACCAGACATGGCCCAAAACATGGCAGTGGTTGAAGCCGCGTTAGGGGGTAAGTACAAACCTACCTCAAAACCTACGGTTCCTCCACTCTCAGCTCAAGTTTGACTTGGATAAGCCAAGCAATTTACGTTTTGCTTCATGGACAGGGAGCTGGTGCCTTGAAACCTAGTCCATACTTGCTTCCTGTCCATCACCTCTATAAAAGCACATGTTTTGTTCCCAATTATGCATCCAACACCTGGTAGTACTGCGAATAATTACAGTGGTATTTGCTGCAGATGCAAGAAGTTTCCTCTTCCCCCCTGGCTTGGATGTTTAGGGGGTCAAGATTTCGCCCCCGAATCTTGAAAAGCCATTCCCCGCACCTGCCGCGCCATTTTTTCCTCGATTATTCCGGGCTAGGCTCCCGGTCCGAGTTTTCTTTCACGGTGCGGCGTCAGCCACGTGTCAGACTGACAGAGCTACATAACCTCCACTGCGTGAGACCACCTGTGAATCTCAGGCGTACCAATGCAACTGAAATTTTTCATAGCTTGCTGGGTGGCAAATAAGGGTGAAACGGATAATAGGTAGGTACGCTTCTAAATACACCTCAGGCCTCGCTTAAAGCACAGTAAGTGAACACTAAATTTTAAATAATCGATTTGTGGGTGCTTTTCCGAGTGCTTTTCTTCCAGGTCTCGACGGAAAGCGTTGTACAACAGACAACCACCGAGCCAGCAGACACCAGAGTTTGAAAATGCTATCCGTCTTTGACATTGGATTAATCTGATGGCCGTAAACACCACTAAAGTACCTACCTCTTCTCCGATTTACTGTAATTTTAGTTTTCAAAAGTGTATAATATGAGATACATAATACTATTATTCTTATTTAAATACAATAAAAGTAATCAACTGAAGCAATTATTCGCTATAAACGCTCTAAATTGAGCAAAACCTAGTATCCTATGAACACGGATATTAATATTATGAACACGGATGACGACAGACGAACCTGCGGTGGGGTGCGTGCTCCTCCTGTCAAGAGTGTCAAGGCACACTGACAATCTGCATACGGCGGGATTTCATTTGAATTTTAAATCAGGGAAGAACTTAAATCGTAGGTATTCCAAGAAATACGTGGCTTTTTCACCTATAATTTTTGCCGTTTACAATACCACTGGCTACATTCCACGTTAATTATAGCTCCTAAGTCAATATCTACTGTTATTGTTGATGTAGGACTGTTTTATTACCTTGGATTTCTGAAAATTAATCTGGGCCCCTCACAAAGTTACAATACCGCTTTGGATTGGGGTCGTAGGTAAAGTACTGTACATGACACGAGTAGTAAAGCAATTACGCACTCAGGGAAATACTACACTCGCTCGCTACGCTCGCTCGTGTGCAACTTTTCCCTGCGTGCGTAATATGCTACTTACTACTCTTGTTACGTAATATACTATTATTGTTTTTTGCCACTATTTTGGCAGATTGTTCAAGAAATTGTAGTGTAATAGCTGTATTACACATTAGGTACACTACACAATTTCTTGAACCATCTGCCAAAATAGTGTCAAAAAACAATGAACTTGATTGTTGATTTGACAGATTGTACAAGAAATTGAACAAGAAATTGTGTAGTGTAATACAGCTATAATACAGCTTTTAAATGACTTGTACTGACCAACTGCACATTGGCGCGAAAAAGTCGGGTGTTCTCTTTTCTATCCAATCGACCTCTATCTACTTATTATTACGTAGAGGTACTATAAATTTGCGAAACACCCCTAGGTGATCTCAAGCTTAGTAGAGATATGGAAGATATCACTGTCAAATTCTTGGAGTGCATCAGAGAAGCTCTGGACGGCGGCCTGCCATCAGCTGGAATTCCAGATCATAACCCGTTACTGTTACAAAATCTGAGTTTTCCTATTGATAAAGGAGTTCTGAAGTGAGTTATGAATTATGATAGATGATACTACAGGGTGTCCGTTTTTCGAGGCTAAGCATAGGTATCTCGCTTATCTTGAGAGATACAAAGTCGATTAAATCAGGAAAAAGTTGCGCATTTTCATGACGATCAATGACCCAAAAAGAAATTTGACGTATCGATTTTAGTTTTTGAGATATCGTGAAAAAATAGAAATTTGAATTTTTGTTTTAATTTTTTATTCAAAAAACGGTTGAAGGTGGCCTTTTTTAATCTAGACATTGTCAGGGCACTTTTTCAAGGTGAATTCAAAGCTGCCAAAATCTTTATTCTAGCTTCCAAAACAACCGAGATACGACATTTAACTATTTCCTCAAATGGGCGCCATATTGGATTTTGATATTTTTGAATACGGTATTCTTTTCTGGTTACAACGATGTGCCACATGTCACTGTTGAATAAATGTTTAACATTTATGTTTTATTGATTGTCGGTGCTGATTTTGTTTCCAAAGCACTCTTTGAAAAATGAAAAAATATTTTTTTGCTCAAAAGCATGAATTCAACGGTGGCTTGTGACACATCGTTGTAACCAGAAACAAATATTGTATTAAAAAATGTCAAAATCCAATATGGCGCCCCTAAGAGAAAAAAAAGTTGAATGTCATATCTCGGTTGTTTTGAAAGCTAGAATGAAGATTTTGGCAACAATGAATTCCCCTTGGAAAAGTGCCTGCACAATGTCTCAATAAGAAAAGGCTACCTTCAACCGTTTTTCAAATAAAAAATAGAAACAAAAATTACAAATTTCAGTTTTTTCTTGATATCTCGAAAACTAAAACTGACAAGTCAGTTATCTCAGTAAAGATAAGCAAGATACCCATGCTTAGCCTCGAAAAACGGACACCTGTATATTTAACTGTGCAGCGCGTTGTTCTGCAAAGAGTGCACAGTTAGATATATGTACCTACTTATTTGTAATTTGTATTGATATTTCAATTCTTATTCACTCATTTAGTGGTTCCTTGAGATTGATAAACGGACAAATTCACCACCTGACTGAGTTTAACGTGAAAAAAGTCGTTGGGAAGCATTCAGATAATAGAATCGTATTCGATTATGTTCTCAATTACGACTCAACGCTTATGGAATATGATTACGAATTACACACTGAAGGTGTGTACAATGTGGACCAAACTGGAAAAATATCGTAAGTTTCTTCTAATAAAGGGTGGTTCACGAAAAGTTTATAATTTAATTTGGACCTAATCTCTAATTAAAAAACTAATGAACATTTTTCGAAGCGGTTTGTTTTATTAGAAAGAGCAGTATAGGTATACATTGGCAATAGTATGAAACACAATTCCCTCGACAATTTCATTCAAATGACTCACACGGCTGGCTGTAAAGTAGGTACCTCATCTCTCAACACAATTTTTCACAACATTTTCGATTGTATGGGCTCTTATCTCATCAATGGCAACTTCGATTTGATCTTTCAAGTTATGGATAGTCTCTGGTCTCTGGATGGTTAGCGTAACACTTATCCTTGTCCTGTTGGAACCAAATGTCGTGTTCGTGTGTGTCCTCCTGTGGAATTCTTGGTAACATAAATTCGTTTATCACGGTTCAGTAACATGACTGTAAGGGCCGACTCCTTGCTCATTTTCGAGAGAAAAAAAAAAGAACCAGTTGCCGCTGCTTCAAAATCCACACCAAACAGTCACTCGTTGTGGATGCATCGGCTTCTCAATGGTTACGTGTAGATTTTCTGTGCCCCAAATCCGACAATTTTGCTGGTTGACATAGCCTCCGAGGTGAAAATGAGCTTCGTCGGAAAAGATGATTTTTCGGTAAAAATGCTCATTTTCTTGCCAGCCCAAATAGCGAACCGAACACGTTGCAGATGGTCAGTTTGTGTTCCATACATAATGCCAAAGTATACTCATTCTAATAAAGCAAACCGCTTTGAAACATGTTCATCTGTTTTTGAATTAGAGCCAAATCAAATTGCAAAATTTTCGTGAACCACCGTTTACTTACCTAGGTGGTGCTGTGGCTCTGATTTTCATGCAATTTCAGAAGCTCAGCTAGCTAAGCGGAGCGATTTTTTTCTCTACCTGGGCCGCTATTCTTGAATCGTGTGAGAAAAGTCCCTGGGAGTAAAATACATTCCGCAGTACACTGATGTAGCGAATGTTGCCTAAAATCGTGGTTTTTAGGCAACTTTCGCTACAGAAGTGTAGTACGGATTATATAAAACTCCCAGGGACTTTTCTCTCACACGATTCAAGAATAGCGGCCCTGGGGCAATCGTGGTGTGACGACGTGACATCATGAATATGAACAAAAGAGTCTGCACAGCTCCGCTCCGCCGCGAAAAATCGCTTGTCCTAAACCTGAACTAAGCTGAATGCAACTGAACTGACTGAATGGAAGTGTCTGAAATTGCTCTAAACCTGAGCTGCTAGGGCAAGTCACCTACCTTAGGAGGTACTTATTTACACTTTAAACAAAGATCTTCGAATTAATTTTAGAATTGACATGATAAATATGGATTTGGTTGGAGTCTGGAATATGACCATGGATCCGAAATGCCTGGACGATTTTGATTTGAAATTGGCAGTAAATAAGGCTAATGTGAGTCAATATAATCATCTATTTTGCTTGAAAAATAAGCCTTCAACGGCTAACAACCTGAACCAACTAAATAACAATAAACCGATTTTCATTTTTCAGGTACAAATCACTGGACTTGGGATTCGGGGACCGATTTACAACTACGATCTTGGCTATCTTCTAACTGAGGCTATAAATGAGAATATAATTACGTTTTCGTCATTTTTGGAAAGCAGGATTAATGAAAAATGGTTAGATCCAGATCATCTATACAGAATCGATGCCATTCTTGCCAATTGTCATTCTTGAAACCATTGATGTGAAATTATGAACAAATATAATATACCTATACCTACGTAATTATACAAAAATCGGTTGTGTCACCCCAAAACTTCGTAGAGTAGCAAGGATGGAAATTTTATTATGAGACGTCCCTTCGGGTTGGAAGTTAGAATTTGAGAAAAAGATTAAAGAATTAAGATGTTTTTTCTAACAAGGGATTCATTTAAAGCTCCATCATTCGAGTCCCGGTCTCGATAAGCTAGGCCGGTTACTCATTTTAAAGTGGAAAACTCTCGGAAAACTTCGAGAATTTCAAGAGAAACTGCCTGAAAATGTTCAAGAATCAATAAGTTACCTTTTGTTTCAAATACCTTAGTATGAATCTGTTCACAGGCTAAAAAGTTAGAAATTTGCAGTTTTTCATTAGGACCAAATTATGTAGAAAGAAAAGCGAGTGAGTCAGTCAGACGCATTGGTATTAAGGCGAACGATCTGAAACTGGCACCACAGACAGATTGAAATTTTCAAAATTGAATTTCCCGGGAAAACCTCAAATCTTTTTTTTAAATCATCTTATTATGAAGATCATCAATTACGGCTTCACTTTAAGCTCCATCATTCAATAAGTCCTGTTTCGATAACCCAGGCCTGTTTCACATTTTCAACGGAGATATTCAAAAGGAAATTATGGAAAATGTTCAAGAGCCAGTTACCTCTTGTTTTAAAAAAATTAGTGAAAATCTGTTCACGGGATAAAACGTAGGAAAATTTGCAGTTTTTCCAGAGATGTAGTCTTGGAAACCGTGACTTTGTTCCTAACCATCATAACATTTTCCGTCATGTCAATTCCATTCTACTTACAGAAAAAGAAAAAAAAATCTTGGCCTGGTCAACAAATTTAAATTTTATTTTTTTCAACTAGGTACAAATGGATTGTTAGGTAGTTTCTTAGTGCTATTCTGTGAACAAGCGAATATGCCTCATGGGCATAAGGCTCAGTAGCGCACTTCCTTTTTCAAGGATTAGTGAACGCAAGATATTAATTAGGGTTCTACCGCGTTATTTAGGCACAAATTTCAATATGGCGACCAAAATAACGTCAGATTCATGAAATTTGGCTTAAAAATCAAAATCTATCGTTCTATAGACAAGGTTGAGTTCCAAGTTTCATGAAACTCGTTCCACTAATAAGAGATTTCAATATTGCGGCCAAGATGACGGCAGAATGTTGGAATTTGGCTAGAGAATAAGAATGATCATACGTAACAAAGGTGAGTCCCAAGCTCCATGATAATCGTTAAGTGATAAGAAATTTCAATATGGCAGCAGAGCATCATTTGTCCAAAATCGGATGTATTTTGATGGAGTTCACATCGCCTGTGAATTTCACTCAAATCGGACCACTTTCAGAGAAATTCAAAATGGCGGATCAAAGATGGCGGCCAAGTGACAAAAATCATTGGTCAACTTTATATGGTGGTCAAGTACGCATTCGATTGGCGTTTGCATCACATTGATATCTCTTTTCGTTGAGGCATAATTCTCCTAGTTCTATCACTTTGAAACATGTTCAATATGGAGAATACAAGATGGCGGCGGGGCATCAATTGTCGAAAATTGGATGTATCTACTTGAAGTTCACATTGCCTGCAAATTTCACTCGAATCAGACCACTTTCAGAGAAATTCAAAATGGCGGATCAAAGATGGCGGCCAAGTGACAAAAATCATTGGTCAACTTTATATGGTGGTCAAGTACGCATTCGATTGGCGTTTGCATCACATTGATATCTCTTTTCGTTGAGGCATAATTCTCCTAGTTCTATCGCTTCGAAGCATGTTCAATATGGAGAATACAAGATGGCGGCGGGACATCAATTGTCGAAAATTTGATAGATCTTGATGTGGTTCACATTGCCTGCAAATTTCATTTCAATCGGATCACTTTTAGAGAAATTCAAAATGGCGGATCAAAGATGGCGACAGAATAACAAAAAACTAAAAGTCAACTTGACATCCTGGACATATGTACTATTGATCAGCGTTTACACCACATCGATATCTTTCTTCCCCGAGGAGTTATCCCGGGTACAAACGGACGGACAGACGGACGGACGGACGGACAAAGTGAAGCTAAAAGCGCCTTTTTCCCATTTTTTGGAAAAGTGCGCTAAAAATAATATGCCATAAACGCTCTGTTATGTAAAAAATTCCTGTCAGCCATTGAGCCATTTGGCTGTTGCCTAGGTAATAACGTAACAGAGAGCCTTTATGGAATGTTATTTTTCAGCGAATCGCGTGTGATCATCGATAAATCTGCATCCCTTTGAATCATTTATGGGAACAACACTTTTGCAGTGCTATTTTTCAACAAAGCAGTGACCGCAACTACCATTATTTTCAACATTAGGTAAGTACCTTTTCAATATTTTATCCCCCTATATAAGTATGATTATTGTTGTACTAATACGTATACAGGGTGATTCAAAAATGGCGCATTTCCTTCCGGGCACGTTATAGTGGACGTGAACGGAGCATGGGAAAAATAATAAAAAAAACTAATCGACTTTGATTTGCAAGTTATCAACAAAAACAAATCTGTTCAATCTGGCAGCAGCGCATTAGTACGTACCTGGCACCTTCAGATCAAAGAGGTACATTACAATAGCATAAATGTATTGGTACCCTGGAAACTCCGTAGAACCTGCCATACCATACCAAGCATACTTGCCGAATGTATTTTCACGGCACCTTTGAGGTGGAAGACGAATTTTAAAATTAGAAAATACGACTCAAATCTCAATGGGGCCTTGCAAGGGGTGTTTTCTCTGCAGTTGTCAAGTTGTCAAGTAGATGGCAGCAGGGGCCAACCCGGGCCTTGAACCCGGGTTATTTTCCCACTACTTTTTGAACGGTTCTTTCATGGAGGGGGTTTTCCTTTTGACTTTGGTGTCTGCCTGCTGGGTCGGCTGTCATGTCAAGTCAAGTATGGATGTGTGTCGTCAGAGGTGAGGAAGGAATTAGAAAATTAGATGGAAAAAACTACGTACACTTGGCTTTCAGAGTAGAGGTCTTTAGTATAGATGTTTTTGAAGAAGAGCATGATTGTATTCTTGAACATGGACAGTGGGGCACACGGCACGGTGGCAGGTAGGTTGTAATAGATTTCAAATCGGCCGGCGCCGGCGTGCCCGCGAACTGCTCTTCGAGTGCTGTCTCCCGGACGGTCCCTCTGGCAAACATTTGCACGGTCATTGGGCCCTTTCAGCCCTCGAAAATCACCAAAACCGACCAGTACAACCCCACGTTCAATATTTTTTTCAGCAAATGTCAGTCATATGGTCGTTGCTGTCATCTTCATTGTTGGAGTGATCAGTGGCAGGTGACAAAGTGCTGGATGTAGCGGATGTAGCATGATGCTGCTAGGCAATATAGCGTTACGCATACACACACAGACACATCCCTGACAGACACACAAACGGGCTGAAGAGATACGAGATACCAACATGGAGCAGGTAGGCTTACCAACCAACAGTAACCTAGTGATAAACCCGGGTTGGCCCCTGCTGCCATCTATCTTCTTCTTCAGTGGCGAAACACCCCATTGAAAAACTCAACGTGAGGTCGCCACTACTGTAGGGGGCGCCTACTTCGATGAAGCGGCCGTAACGACGCGAAAAACACAAGAAAAACAGGGGAGTTTGAGTAGTTTGACCAGTAACTGACAGTGACTGGAGACGTCAAGCAAGAAACAGAGGTTATCCAAATTTCAAATCAAGACATAAAATGACGGACGTCGGTCGCTGAAGCGTCAACGCCGTCAAAATTGTCGAATTTGCCCCCAACGGTTGTGGCGCCCTCGGTGTGTAAAAGTGGCAGTGCAAGGCCCCATTGCAACAGAAATTTTTATTTGGTAACTACTAACGGCATGTGATTCTTCGCGACTAACAATGCCTTGCTTAAAAATCAATAGAGTATTATATTAAAAAAAAATTTTGATTTAAATGGAAGCTACATTGAAAAATAATGAGGCCTGCAATTGAAAAACTCAACGTGAGGTCGCCACTACTGTAGGGGGCGCCTACTTCCATGAAGCGGCCGTAACCACGGGAAAAACATGGGAGTTTGAGTAGTTTGACCAGTAACTGACAGTGACTGGTGACGTCAAGCAAGAAACAGAGGTTATCCAAATTTCAAATCAAGACATAAAATGACGGACGTCGGTCGTTGAAGCGTCAACGCCGTCAAAATTGTCGAATTTGCCCCCAACGGTCGTGGCGCCCTCGGTGTGTGAAAGTGGCAGTGCAAGGCCCCATTGACCCGTGTTTTTTTATTCCGTCAAAAACTGTATCGTTTTGGCGTAATAAATAAATAACATCAACTAGTTCTGACGTCACAGCGAGTCACCGCCTATACTGCCTGTGTAAATGACGTCAGAAATAGGCAGAATATAGGAATTTTGTTTATTTATTGCGGCCAAACGATAAGATTTTTGGCTAAATGAAAAAATACGGGTCAGTTATTTTTCCATATAGTTTCTGTTTCAATCGAAAACAAAATATTTTTCTAAAAGTATAACACTCCATTCTCAACTTCACCTCTTTATAACTCGAAAGAGAAACGAGCCAATTTTTTTTCTATTTTTTCCGTGCTCCGCCAACGTCTCCCATAACGTATACGGGAGGCAGTGGCGTAACTAGAGGGGAGATTTCGGGGTCAAAACCCCCCCATTGGCCATCGAATTCCCTGAAAAAGTTCAAATGCGACGCTCTGTTATTAGTTTTGCTCGGATTTCGCATATTTTTCAGTCATGACCCCCCCCATCGGACACTTCTAGTTACGCCACTGACGGGAGGAAATGCGCCATTTTGAATCACCCTCTATAGCTTGAGAAGTTGAAGATGAAATCTGTTCACGGGATAAAAAGTTCGAAAATTTGCAGTTTTCTCAGTGAGGAAAACTCGAAAACCGTGGGTTCGATTTGAAAATTTTTTCCTCCAAAAATTGACTCAATCTTTTCTTGAACTTTCATTTGCAGCATGTCTGCACCTAAAATGAATATTTCGTGGAGCTCACCGCTTGTCGAAGTTTGCACTGCAGTTTTTCCAAATTCACAGAATGTGTGAATTTCCAATTTCATTTTGAAAAAAAAACTACCGTTGGAAAACCGAAACCGTGTCGATTTTGAAAATGGGTCTACATGATGTCCTATAATCTATCTATAATATCTACTTTCGATATCAGTTGGGATAATACGAAAAAAGTCGATCCTCGAGCAGGAATGAACTTTTGAGTGAAGTCCTGCATCAAAAACGAGTCGTTGTGTCCGGAAAAACCTCGTCGAGTCGAGTCCGGATGGAGAGGTCCTCTTCGGTGGCAACGGCTAGGAGAAATTTTGAAAATTACAATAGGTACAATCAATAGGTACCTACCTACATACAATACAATACAATACAATACATATTACATAAAGTTACATTTCTTTCATTGAAAGGTGCATGCTGTAGTGTTCTAATCATTAGTAGATTCCGCGCCGGGCCGGCTAGTTCAAATCAATCTTTTAAATTCGAGAAATAAAATTATACCGGGTGTTTCGCAATTACGAATACAAACTTCTAGGGGAGATTCCCCATAAAAAAATGGACAAGGAAAAAATAAAATTTCGATGTCCCAAAATGCTCCGTTAAAAAGTTACAGGGTGTTCAAGTTGACTTTTTAAAACTGATTTTTTGACATAAGTTTTGAACCATCTAACCGATTTTGTTCAAATTTCCCAGAAAGTTAACTGAAATGAGTTTCTATCGAATAATAGGAACGTGTTGGGAAAGAAAGGTTCAGGAGCGTAGATAATGGGGGGGTGTTCTCATATTTCCCCTCTTATTTTTCACATCCCTAGTAGGTATTTTTCCAAATTGTTTTTATTTTTGGATTTTACGTTCAATTTAGAGAAAAAAAAGCACTTGCAAAATTTTGATTAGAGGTTCCGTTCTCGAGATAGCTGGGTTTGAAACTTTGGAAAACATCTCGAAAATGCCACTTTCAAAGGCCTAAAAATTAGAATCCAAACAAACTCATGAGTTCTCAGCAGAAATAGGTTCTCCAGGATTTTTAAGTTGATGAACCACTATTTTTTTTGCGAAAAAAAGAAGTTTTCAGGGGGAAAAAATTGGGCTCATTGAAAAGTGGCGATTTCGAGATGCTTTACAAAGTTTCAAACCCAAATATCGCAAGAATAAAGCCTCTATTCAAAATTTTGCAGGAGTTTTTTTTTCTAAACTGGACGTAAAATCCAAAAATTAGAACAATTTGTAAAAATACTAGGGATGTAAAAAATAGTGGGGGGAATATGAAGAGAATATGAAGACACCCCGCATTATCTACACCCCTGATTTTTTTTAAACGCATTGCTATTATTCGCTAGAGACCTATTCTGGTTAACTTTGTTTCAAATTTGAACAAAATCAGTTGAACGGTTTAAAAGTTATGTCAAATAATCAGTTTTAAAAGTCATAAAGTTGTATAAATAATCTGTCTCTCCACGTAAATTGTATAAATATATTTTGCTGGCGCGTTTCGGCCTTACAATTCGGGGTAAGGGGCCATCTTCAAAGCAGTAAAGGTGTAAAATGTTAAAAAAATATTAAAATAAGAAGGCCGAAACGCGTCAGCAAATTATATTTATACAATTTACGTGGCGTGGAAAGACAGATTATTTATACAACTTTATTTCTACAAGATGCCTCTATCAAGAGAATCCCTCAACTTTTACGATATTCAAAAAGTCAACTTGAACACCCTGTATCTTTTCAACGGAGCATTTGAGGACATCAAAGTTATATTTTTTACTGGTCCATTTTTGATGGAGAATCTCCCCTAGATGTTTGTTACAGGGTGTCGCGTGATTTTCAATTTTTAATTTATTTGACTACCTATTTTATTATTAGGTATTATTATTATTATTATTATCAGTATTATTACTGATTACTCAACTGCCGAAGACTTTTTACCCTGATATACTGATTTTTCAATTTTTTATTATATTATTTCACATGTCCTAACTTTATTATCAAATAAATAAACAAATATTTTATTATTTTCCTGACAGCTTCCTTGTCAAAATGAATCATAAATGTTATATATCTTTGTGATCAGAAAGAAAGGCTTCAGCAACCCAGTCGGTAGCACGGTGGGCTCGGCCCCGCTTCCAAAGGCGAGGGTCCCGGGTTCAAATCCACACTGGGCCAGGTAGACTTTTTCACGCGTCCCTTAGTACTGGGACATCTACTATCGTGCGGTGATGCCCCGGGAAGAGGGATGAAACGAGAAAGCCATCGAAACAAAATCCCACTGATCCAAAGATTCAAATCTTACAGTACATACTTCGTTGTTATCGTCATCATTGTTATCGTTACAGAAAAACCACCACGGGAAAAGCCTGCTAATAACCTAGGCAGGGCCAAAATGGCTTCATCAGATGATGTAATAAAATATAGGGTTTTACATTTTAAATAAAAAAGTTACATGTCACACCCTGTATACGGTACAAATTGAAAACTTTCAGGCGATCGATTCAAGATCCCTGGGAAAAATCGTTGGGAAAAAGTTTTTAGTTTTTCAAAATATTTCAAAGGGAAATCTCGTAGAGGGGGGGGGGGTGAATGGGGTACTTGCCCAATTTTTTTTTATTGGCTTAAATGATAGTGTAGTTAAAAATAATGTACCCATATTTTTTCTTTTTCCTAAATTCCTAAAATTGCGGCCGTGATGAGTGTTTTAAAAATATATTTGTGACGTCACAAATATACTAAAAACTGAACAAACAGCACTGTTGGATTGGAAGCTCAAAAAACTGTTACAGTGACATTACAATATTTGAAAAATACAGACATGAAAATCCCACTGACGTTTCCCTATTGTTACCAACCCCTTGAAAAATAAAAAATAAAAATAAATCTTTTTAACCAATGAATATATTTTCCGCAAATTTTCAGGAAATACCCTTTATTACTCTTGTAGATGATTAAAAGTATTTTCAGTCAAATCTGTTTCATTGGCAAGTACCCCATTTTATCGTGAGCACCTGTACATCGAGTGGATGATTTTCGTGAAGAATGCACTTCACTTCCATCTAATGGCTCCTCAAATATTTTTGAAGATGAACACCTCTAACAGTAAAGAAAAATTCGTCAAGATTGTCAAAGAAAAAAACAAGTTTTTTCAAGTTAACTTGTTCGAACTTGTTGTCATCCAAATTCACAGATCGGATTTGAGTTCAGGAGATTGAACTCCAGATTGAATTCAGTCGGAAAAGATACCAAACTTGTCATGATCTGTCCAATATGGCCCATGCAGGAAAAAAAACACCTAGCCGAGCTTTGCCGCCGCGCCTGCCCACAAACCTCCTTCAGCAATGATCGACACTTTTTGTACCAAAATGATATTGTTACGAGCGGCGATCCCGTACAAATTTGTAAACAATCGACCTTTCTGGATCCTTCCATCCATTAGATCGCAGTGTAGGAGTCTGGAGCGATCTCGTGCATTCCAGAGCGTTCGTGTACGTGAAACTTAATGGAGACTCCAACGTTCGATCAAGGCACATCAGTCCACTTTGGCGGAGGTGCAGATTCCAGAACACATGGAAAGCACGCGGAGGTGTGTGTGATTATTCAGGAATGGTCAAGAAACCGCATATGCCAGGCACTATGGAATTTGCTGGAAGTAGACAGAAAGCTCGAGAACGCTGTTCGGAGGCCTTATATAAGGCATCAGCCGGGCAGTATTGAATTGGATAGCGAGCGGAAACAAGCGAAGTACCTGCGATATAATTCCAAGCGTGAATAATTGTTGGCGTATTGATTGTAGTACGCAGAAATAAACAGTGTTTGTTTTAAAACAATCTTCTCAATTATATTTGAACCCGTACGCGAGATACCGTAACAATATCAACGGGATACGATACAATGCGTCGAATTACGATGTATTTGCATCCAATGGATTGACGGTTTCATCTCCTCCATTTTGAGTTGCACTTTTTTACCCCCCTCCAATAACTCAAAATCCCCGGGTGCATGCGATTTTGGTCGATTTTGGATATGTAGCACAGCACTACATTAATCGGATCTTTTTGATTCTGATTCTTGTCCATTTGGATTTAGTAATGAAGGATTTTCTCTTGGGGTAGATTTTTGGACACAAATAAGTAAAAACTCTAGGTATTTGCCGACGTTTCGATTTAATTAAAATCTTTTTCAAGGCTCATGAAAGTAAATAGGTCATGAGCCTTGAAAAAGATTTTAATTAAATCGAAACGTCGGCGAATACCTAGAGTTTTCACTTATTTGTGTCCAAAAATCTAGGTACCCCAAGAGAAAATCCTTTATTATTAATCGGATCATTTTTGCGGCCGTGGTGCGACTTTCAGGCGAGACCGAGAACTGCAATTTACATCGACTCAACATTCGAAGACCTGGAAGACGATGAAGCACACACGGGAAATTCCGAGAAAATTGACTGGTATGAGAGTTCTCATGCTCTTAGGACTCACTGAACCAAAAATCAGCTTTGGGCGAATTTGTTCTTATGGTAGGTATAGAAACCTAGGTTTACATACTGGGGCTAAATGATTAATGAACCCATGCATGTGCATATTTTGGCCACAATACGCATTATGCAATTATGCATGTAGATACCTACAAATATGCTCATTCATATCCCTACATTCCTTAGGCACCTTATCTGGTATCTGGTATCGTAACCTACCCGCAGTCCCATGCACAGATAGATTTCGGCCACCCGTATCCGTGAGCACGTCCTCAATCACCATGGTCAGAGGTCATATCCCAATGCCTAGACTCCAATGGGCAGGAAGGCAGGGACAGGGATCGCCCTCCATGTTAATTTCCTCGGTGATGGTATAGAGACTTTTAACTTGAAAACTGAAATGAAGCCGTAATAATTTGCTAAAAAAAAAATAGTTTTTGATGATAAACCGGAAAAAATACCTATTATTCAATGCAATCATTATCTACGCCAGGTATGTAGATATGTAATGTAGGAGAACGGAGAACTAAACAAAAACGCAATAAACCATTTTCGATTATGGGAAAAGATCTAGCGATTCGATTAGATCGTACTCATCATCACAAGAAATTATCTTCGTATTTATTGCTGTCGTTCCCCCGCACCTTGAAGTGCCCGAGGCCCCGATTTAAATAGCGAAGCGATTTTTCCCAAACGATAATTAAAAACATGGAAGCAACTCGCGGAGCTACTGCATTACGTAAATCCAGCGACGACCCATCGTCGAAGTCTCCGACTCCTTCTGTCGCACGCATCAGGTCCATCATCAGAATGAGTCCATCTTGCTCTCGGCGCTCAGTCCGAGAGCAGCTTTTTCAGCTCATTCGGTCCTCCCTTGCGAGCGCAAAGGACGCAAAGTTGATGGCCTGCGACTCGATCCTCGTCTAGCTTTCGGGCGCTCCTCGGGGGTACCTGTTGCACCTCCAAGGTCACACCTCACCTGGGTTCCTTCGGCTCGGTCCGCCTACGTTCGTGGTGATACCCAGCGTGAGCGCTTTGTGGCCGACGTTTGAAAACATTCGACGGCGACGCTCGCAAGGCCCGGACGGTCCCCGCGTGCTTCCGAAGAGAGAAAAAGATCAACAGGTTGTTGTTGTTGTGATGCGCGCTCTGTACTTACTAATTTAATGTTGTGGTTTATGTGTGGATTTGTCCGATTTGTGCATCGATGTATTATAATTGGTGCATTCTTGTAATGTGTGTGTATTTTGGATGGTGGGAAATGCAATAATGAGTGGTGCTTCGCCATCATCGTCGGGGTGAAAATTCAGACACGAGTTTTGATAGAACCAGGAAGATAAAGAGCGCGGCACGATGGAATTCCTCAGCTACTTTGGAATAGTTCTTATGACGGCGGTGATGCTTCTATGCGTGACCACCGGCGAGGGCAACAATGCGGATTTGGCCGTCAGAGGTAAATTTTTAGATGAATAGAGCGTTTCTCAAAACTTGAAGAACCCCCTAAAAAAAAACTAAGACAAGAGATTACCAGTTGAAACCCTAGCTAAAAGAAGATGAAATTTATGTACGATTTCAGAGAATTTCATCAAAACTCCACCAAGTTTTATACCTACTTAGGTACTTTCCTTGAACTTCATATCTAAGTACCTACCTACCGGTAGATGGACCGGTAGGTAGGTAGGTACCCACCTTGTTATTGGGTTAGATAGGTACAGAGGTATTGAACCAAACCGATTAACAACCGTTTTAAAAGAAAACCGGGAACAAAAAGTACCTACTTACAGATAAAAGCAAGACAGTGGTTTCGAAATTGGATTTGAAAAAAGTTGACAAAAGACCTCAATTTCTTTGAAATCCGATATCATCTTGATTGAATAACTTCATGTAGGTATACGTTTTATGACTGTTCCCGCCTCCTATTGTTCAAAAGTTGCTTATATTTTTCGATTTAATAAATATGCCGTTGTGATCTTGATGATCTTGAGACGAGTGAGTGAATTACCTAACCGGGGTCAGTCAGAATACTGATCAAAAACTGACTGTGGTGTGTCTATTCAGAGTATCTAACTAAAGTACTAGGTAGATACCTGAATATTTGTAGTTTCAACTTGGAGATACTAAATGTACCTATGTTCCGTAATTCGCTCAGATGAACCATGATCTTGTTTTGAAAGTTGTAACGAACAAAATGCTATGATAAATAGTATATCATTCAATGAGCGTGTAATGATTGCTATCACTCATCATGAGGATATACCTGCATACATGTATTTGCGGGCACGAGCCGTGAGCGAGTGTCCATATTTTCCCGAATAAGCATGAGACCATATAACACGGGAGTAGAATACTATGCTCTATCTACGATCGTTAGGGCAGTAGATTGGATCTTCTTGAATGAACCTACAGGTATTCATTTGAAAAGTTGTCACCTCTGATTTCTCGCCACCAAAATTTTCGAAACAGGTTGATTTTTGTTTCGAAGGGGATATCTATAGAACACATACTGCCACATTTTTATCTTCAACCCCTTCGTCCCCACCTCACCCTACTTCAAAATTTCAAATAGCATTACCTATCTTGTGATACATCAAATTGAAGGTCATAACGTTCTCTTTCCGTCAAACATATTTCAATTTTTTTTTAACCACCCTCTAACCCTCGTGAAAATCCTCTCTTTGTTATTGAAAGGAAACTTTTTCCCCTATAAACTGCCGATTCTTGAGAAATAGACTTTCCAGAAAAGAAAAGTCGATTTTTATTTCGAGGGAATCATCTAAAACACGTGCGGCCAAATTTTCATCTTCTACCCCCTTCGCCCCCACTCTACCTTACTTCAAAAGAGTGGTTTTAAAGAAATTAGAAAAATGTTCGACGGAAAGAAAATTTTATTGCCTCAAATTTGATGTAAGGTACACTATACTATAGGTAATGCTGTTTGAAATTTCAAAGTAGGGTAGCGGGGGCGAAGGGGTTGAAGATGAAAATTTTGCCATACGTGTTTTAGAATCAGGTGACTCCCTTGAAATAAAAATCGACCTGTTTTTGCTGGAAAGTCTTGTTTCTCAAGAATAGGGAGTTTTTAGGGTAAAAGTTTCATTCCATTAACAAAGAGAGGAATTTCAAAAAGGTTGGAGGGTGATTTAAAAAAATTAGAAAATAGTTCGACGAAAAGAGAATCTTATCGCGTTCAATTTGATGTATCGCAAAATAGGTAATGCTATTTGAAATTTTAAAGTAGGGTGGGGTGGGGGCGAAGCGAGGGGCGAAGGAGTTGAAGATGAAAATTTGGCAGTATGCGTGTCCTTGATATCCCCTTCGAAACAAAAATCGACCTGTTGCGGTGTTTTCCTGTGGAAAATTTTAGCGGTGAGAAATCAGGGGTGACAACTATTCAAATGGACACACTGTATAGTAAGGTATTCGAAAATTTGAATAAAGTCAATGGGTAAAGAGACTTCAAGTGTTCATATGACCAAGCCACACTTCTTTGTCATGTCAGTCTTGTCCCTCGTGTACTTCGAAACGTACGGTCAGGTTTGTTTGGCGCCAAAATACGTATCGCAGGAAGAAAGTTTCAGCGTCACTCATCAGCAGATCCCTCATCGCCGCTGCTAGTTTTTTTTTAATGACACTGACCGTTGACAAGTGGTCAAAAAGTTACTCAACAAGCTAACAGACACAAGATATTCACGTCTGATTCAAGTTCTTTAAGTACGAACAATCTGTTTTTGACTTTGACGATCAATTTTCTGTATTTCAACCACGATCAAGTGCGTTTAGTGTCTGACAAGTGCCCGCCGATCGCGTAGAGTGGCCAGGGTTTGTATCTATCATGGCGGATTTGTTGTCGGCCCAGTATTTGGAGCTATGGCAATGTACGCCATTATCAGTCCAATTCAGATAGCCCATGATGTTTTCTGAGGAAAGTTTCATCATTTTTCGATGCTCTATCGATTATGGAATTACTATCTATAGTAGGTTCCGAGGTAGGTTCACTTCTACTGTGATTCTAGTCGGATGAGCAAATTTTCTACTCTAGCATTTAGGCTTGCCGCCTTTTTACCTTGTGTGGAACTGGCTTCTCTTGAAGTAGAAGTATTTTTCTTATCAAATTGATATCAAAATCTTGGAAAACTGACCTTGTCATACGTGGAAGTGCGACCAGGGGGCACAGAGTTGTGTTACGTCGAGGTTACGTTCATTTACACACCAAAACTGCACGGACCCGCCTTCAATCTAGGCCATCCTGACGGCGGCCATTCAGGGCGGACAAAAACTCGACCCTCGATGCGCGAGAAGCCCAAAAACGAAAGCAAATTGCGAATTGAAGGTACTCGCATCAACTTCGGCCCAATACGCAACTTTGAGTGGCTGGGTCTTTTGAAATTTTGTTTATTCAACTTTTACACGTAAATTATTTTGTCCATGACAGACCTCCACGGCGATCCTTGTTTCGCCAATAATTCTTCAGGGCTTGGCGTGTCTTCTCGACTGGGACAAGCGAAAAGGTTGATGATTGCATGGGACCCCTTTTTGGACGAAGGGCTTTTATATTCTTTAGTTTGAACCATCCGAAAGTTGAACCGGCTTAGACAGGTTGAAAATATTTTTGACAACTGACAAATGTCAAGGCTCCTTCGACTTATTTGATCATTGGCGAAAATTAAAAACATGTCGAAAAATTACTACATTTTCCAGCAAAATAGAAAAAAGCGTCAGACATCACGTCATGCAAAAATGTTCCGTCTATCTGCAGAGGAAATGCGCAAAGAATGTGTTTCAGAAGTGGTCCGTCCGGACGACTTCGTGTCTCTTCGTGAATTATTGTGCCGAATGAAGCCAGAGCAGCTAAGCCAGTCGCAAGGTTTTGGAGATTTTCTATATTTCACATTTGGAATTGGGAACTTGAAAACAAAATCTCACAGCCGACTAGAATCACGGTAGAAGTGAACATACTATACTAAAACCTCGACCGCCACCTGTATGAGTAGGTTCTTAAGGACGGTGTTGAATTGGTAAAATAAGCGTTGCGAAATCAATACGTCTTAGTTTATTCCTTGACGGATTTTTACCATTTTGGTGTCTTTCGAAAGCTACAAGGATGTACTTTGGTTTGAGCCTATTGGCATTTCCAAAATCCAAAAATCAATAAACCCAGACGGATTTATTTCGCAACGCTTATTTTACCAATTGAACTCCGTCCTTAATACAAATCATAGTTTTTTTCAGTTGATATTATTGTTACAAAGTTGTTTTTATATGCACGCGTTTTCCTTCTCAGTCGGTTAACGAGAGTTTAAGTCAAGAATCTCCCCGAGAATATCTTTCGGAAGACCATAAAATTTGTGCATTAGTTTACTTATGTCGATAAACCAATCACTTAACGCATTTTATGTCACACTTAACCGCTTCTTATCTTTTCCTTATGAAATACCGTCATAACGTCCATCTGCAAAGCCATCACAGATAACTTTATAGAGGTAATTTGCTGTATTGACAAATTATTTATCTCGCTCATTGTTTATTTTCAAAATGCACGTACTCGTATTCCGGCACGGGGGTGGGAGCAGTGACATTATTATGAGATTTATTAGCAGAGGGCTTGGCGCTATTCCAACTTGCACAGTACCTATATTTTATTATTTATCGAAGAACAATGCCCCTGCCATAACAATTATTAGAAGAAACATTATTGTTTTCTGTAGGTACTTGCGAGAGCGGGAGTTGCGAAACGCAATTTAATTTTCGATTTGTTGAAAGTTTTTTCAAAACACACTTCATGACAAACGACACGGGAACTTTTCAAGAATAATAATTGAAAATTAAAAATAATAATCAATTTGTTACAAATAGAGAAATACAAAACACAAAAATCTACAACCATTGTGATTCAAACGTGAAAAGAAAATGTAGGAAGCGTGGACGTGAAACATACCACGATGACAATAATTGTGGGTAAAACATGACTTTTAACGCCAGTATCATATGTACAACGAAATTCTGTAGGTCAGTGGTGTCATACATTTACAAGCATGTATACAAGTGACGGGGGTAGATACATTTGGAAAGAAGGGCTCGAGATTTGGTCATGTTACGGTAACAATTAGGCGGAAGTGTCCTTCAAGAAGTCTATGGTCAAGGTGTCATTAAATAAGGCCGGTCGGACTGGCGCCTAGTTTTATGAGTACTTAAAGGGTCCCAGGTCTGGTGTAGTTGTGACTTTTCGCGAGCCCTTTATTTGGCTCATAGCGTAATCATCAATTTAATATTCATGGGTAGAGGAGCTGATGGTTAAAGCGATATTCTTGATTGGTAAAAAAAACACCACCTGGCGGAACAGGAAGCTGGTAGTTTCTACGTTTCTATACATCTATCAAGTAGAGGTATCAAACTCATAATCGATCAATGTTTAATGGGTAAAGAAGTGGAACGAACGGATTTCCGAAATCTAGAAAAACTTTGATGAAAATACCCGACCGACAGTATGTGATTAAAAAGAAACTGATGGATTGAATTTGTCCTGGTTATTGTTGTTAGGTACTTGTTAGAATACTTTCATCTTGGTGTATTTTTAAGCGGAAATGTCATTCATATTAGGTCGAGCTTCCCCTTATCTTAGGGCATTTCTTCCTCGGCATTCCATCAAGTTGTACAGCATTTTGTGGTTCGCATGGGTGAGGAAACAGGGTTACGAACTCATCAACATCTTTTCCCACACTTTGATTAACCATCCATCATCAGAGTTACTAGCACAACTGTTTTGAGTCTTAATTCAAGCAGCTTAAGTACACCAACATTTTGTGTGCGCTCAGCGATTCGGGATGTAAGTGTGTAAGGAATGAATTCTCGAACTCGAACTAAAGCAAAATTCGAAGGCGAATGGATGGCATTGGTGTTCACATGGCGTGAAGTACATCGTGGAATACACCTTAGAGCCTGCGGTCACCGTTGGCGGTTTACCGCAAGTATAAAGAATGCCAGAAAAACTGAGAGCCGACCCGGTGCATGTGTATATTAACATTATATGCAGTTGATTCACCTCTCTTTGGGATGCCTCTATCCATCAACTATTGTGTCTTATGTCACTCTGTACGGCAAATTGCCAGAAGAAGCTTTCTCCGCAACAATCCATTCCGCAATACGACCACAATAATTAATACAGAAATTTATTGAAATTGCTTTATTTCTTTCACATACCTGTACCAAGAACTGCATAATCAACTAAAGCAGTAGTGTGCGGTGATCGATGGAAGATATTGTCAATAGAAAAATTAAACTAAACCTCAAGTATTGTATTCCGATATACACGGTATATCTACTTGAAGTATTGTTTGTTTAGCCAATCTTCATGGACAAGTTAGCTCGAGAAATTCCTTCAAAAAGACACGATCTAGCAAGTCACGAAATAACACAGAAGCTATAATAGCGGCGTGGTGAAAACGCGAATTTTGTTCTAAAGGAGCATAAAATTATCACGGAATTTTAATTGTTGTAATCATTGGCAGTAGTTACAGCCTATTTAAGCCATTTTTGAAACTAGTGAATAATAGTCTTGATCAATGACTAACAGAGGATTTCATCTCTGGTTCCTTGAAGCTTGGGGTGTGCTTTTGTATAAAGCGTTGTACAGGGCCTTATCAATGATCTCATTGTTTCTTGGATAAGTGCTTTATTTTGATACTTGACGGCGCCCAGAAGTACTTAATTGAAAAACGTTATTGCTCAATATGCTCCTCAATACGGTATGTACTTCCCAGAATTCAAATAAATTTTTGAGATAACGAGATGGCCGCCTTATTCTGACTAATATGTGCCACTATTTAATAAATGCTTTTATCGCTCATACTTTGCAATGATACGTTATTATTATTGTTCGAAAAGTGAATCATTCATTAAAAACAATTTGATAAGCTCAAGGTGATGTCAAGGACTGTAAATGGGCTGTCGGAGTCTGGAAACTCGCTGGAACCTTTGTTTGAATTCGCCCCGTATTTGGGCTCTTTAACTACCTAATCTAGATGCTGCTCCAGCTCTCTCCTTATTTGCCTTGAAATTCTTCAACTTTGTATAAACCGCGCTCCATAGTTTAATCTTTAGTACCCATAAATCATCTTAATTTACGGCACCCTCGCACCTAAAAATTATTTTCCCAAGCTCTTCAGTTTTTCGGCTTCGAAGAACAACCCTCATCTCGGCGATCTTCATATGTATAGCTGCTCGTATATTGGAAGTGTATCCGATTTCGTGTTCTTATAGTTCCCACCCGCTCTTTCTACGAAACCATTTTTTTTATACCCTATGGAGGCTGCAACAGCAGGCCAAAAGGCATCTCAAATTTGCTTTCCGCTGTACATAGGTAACAACGCTTGTTTAGTGTGAGGCCCAACCGAAATTTTAACAATTACTTTCTGCAAACATTTTCTGATTCTGAAGGGTTGGGTTGGGTCTCGATTGGATACAAAATTGAAATGCATTTATAATTATTATTATATGAACATTTTGTGCATGGTGTGGGAACATTTGACAGGTGCGGGTGTTTATCCACACCATTTTTTACCTGTTCACGTACAAAAATCCCTGCTTAAACAGTTTCTTAATGGACTGACAAAATGTAATTTTATACTCTATTGAAGGGCAGCAGGTGGAAGGTTCGGAATCGAGCTTGGGAACCAACTTGTTTGTTTTGTCCAAAAACTCAACCTATGCCTACTTATACGTTTTTATTGATAATCTCCCATTATTTCTGACTACTTATTCTCGATTAATTATTTATAGCCAAAAACGCTCATCGTTAATTAAAAACTATTCATACAAAAACCAAATCCGTCAGCTGCAAGACGTTGGTGGGACCCGGACCCATCTTTCACTTTTCTTCCATCGACTTCCTTTCGGCTTCCGGTCCGCCTGCTGCAGCCATGCAACGATGAAAAGATCAACACACATGTGTGATCCAAATCCCAATAATGCACTCGTAAAAACGAATGAATATTAATGCCGCTTCCGGATCCTCTCCCATCATCAACCCCTTAAAGTATTTTCGAAGCTTTTTCTCATGCGTTTTTTCACGAATGCTTCGTGAGTGTACCACCGAGTACCGAGTATAGAGTGGATCATAGGGCCAGGCGAGGTCGGGGGTCAATTGGTCCCACTATGCATGATGCCTCTGACATTGTGGCGTTTTTAACGATTGTTCTCGAAGCGACTCGAAGACTTTTCTTGATTGCAAAGGTCCTTACGGTCGCTAGTGCAGGAAAAAAACTGTAATTAAACTGATGGAGATTGGAAATAATTTGGTTTCTGATCAATCCCGTGAGTAGTCCTGTTTCCGCTAATTTTATGGTTGGCAGTTGGGACCAAGAAACTCGTTAAAGATCTGATTAGGAATGCTGATGAGGAAATTTTAACGAATACGCTTCGAAACACGAGCGCTCAAAAAATAATTCGACATAATAAAAGCAGGATTAGGAGACGAAAGTTTGTTCGAAACCAATTTAATTAGGTTCAACATACTTGACTTAGCAATTAGGAATATGCCTGGTGCACTTCTAGTTAGACTGAATGTGATTTTTATGCAGGCAGTAAGTGAAAATCCTTAGGTATAAATAATATCAAGTGCAATTCGTTTAGAATGGAACAAAAAAAAATCGTCGTAAAGTCTGCATTTCATATCATGCGGCGTTCTGTGATCTTTTCGAGTTGGCGTAAAAAAATGTGTTCCAACAGGTATATGGTTCCAACTTAATAATGTAGACACCTGTTGTAGGTATTCATTAGTACCTACCTCCCAATGCAGATTTTTGTAGGTAGGTATGCTGCTTGACCTTGCAAACGAAAAATAAAGTTGCCCTAAAGAATCGAACCCTTTTTTTTTGGGTGACAAAAGCTTTTAAAGACTGATCCCTGGTTACTGGATTCATTAAGTCTGGGGTATCGATTTGAGATCGCAAAAATGTAATGAGCTTTTCTTGGAGCTTTTTTTTTGGTACTTTGGTAGAGTTCACTTGAATAGAAAAGATGCCGCCAGTTTTTCACGCCAATGTGCAGTTGGTCAGTTTCGATTATGGAATATTCTGATTGGTCAAACAAAATGTTGAATTTCAATGATGCCCAGATAATAACGGTCGATGGCCTCTTCTCTGTTCAAATTCACTCTAGCTGATAGATTACGATCTTCAATATCGCTTTCAAAAATCTATTTTTAGATAGATAGATATATATTTCTGCTATTATTCGGTACAAATTGTACATTTAGCAAGTAAGCAAGTCAACACATTGAATAAAAATAAATAAAATTTAGGCGACCATAGAGTTATAGTAGGTGGTAATAATGCTGTTAATGGAGCAAAAACTTTTCCAAAAATGGAGTGAAATTCTTGTTTTTTTCAGAAACAGAGAGAAGTAGAAAATGTTCTTTAAATAAATAATTTAGAGCAAGACTAGTGACAGTAGTAATTAGGTAACAAATTAATCAATTTTCACGTTTCAAGTCATAGTCCAGGAGCTTATGTAATCCCGTGGGATTTTGAATCAAGGAGCATAGCGACTATGTGGAATACATTCATGGCCAGCAATCACACCTCACCGGGTGTTTTGCCTGAATTTATTGCAGAAGATTTATACAGGGTGGAACAGAAAAAACAGATAAAAATTCGTAGCTCCAGACTGAGAAAAGGTGGAAAGCTCAAACTGCCGACATGATTTGATTCTGTATATTTTGATCCTGAATAGGCTCATTCAACAGCAAAACCATGCCCGCTTACCGAATTTCAAGTCGATCGGATTAACGTTCCGGCTGTTATCGGGGAAGATTACAAACACAGACACACACACAGCTCCGTAATCTACTGTAAAAAACCTTGCCATTCAATTATTCAATATCTATCCAATGGATTGGAACCAAATTTGGCAAGAAGCAACGAAACAAAAGAACCAAATCGAGCCCGCAGTTGCAGCTTTCCACCAATTCCTATTTGGACGTTACGAGTTTTCAAATTTTCTCCTGACCATTACCACCGGAGGCGGCCACTCGCTCAGATTTTGACCAGGACGATACGTGATGTTTTGTGCAGGACTCAACTTGGCCGTCCTTTTCTGGTGGGGGATTGACTTTTTTCAAAAATTTCAACTGATATCGGAAGCAGATTGCATTGGGCGTCGGGTAGGCCTATTTTCAAATCCGACACGGTTTCGGTTTTTCGAGGGTGATTTTTTCAAAATAATAAATTGAATTTTCAAGTATTCCTGTTTTCCACCCTATTTGCTACGAATGTCAATTTTTTCAAGCAAAGCCTTCAAAAGTATAAAGTTAAGCATCCTCCTGGTGATTTTCTATAGTTCAAGGTATATATTTTTTCCTTTTTTTTCCTGTTTCACTCTGTATAAATCCTCTGCAAGAAAGCAAAACACCCGGTGAGGTGTGACTGCTGCTCACTCATGTATTCCACATGGTCGCTATGCTCCTTCATTCAAAATCCCACGGAATGCTTTTTAATTACACAAGCTCCTGGACTATTACGTTAGGTACTTTTTACAGTTGTACACTGTCAAGTCAGGAGCACAATATCACTGTACAGCATACATCAAAATTTTTATCATTGAAAAAGCGACAATGTCTAGCTTCATCGTGTCCATTGTAAAATGTAATTATGACCTGATAGAATGAATGGAATGAATGACCTAACAATTCACAAACAGCGTTTCCGAGTCACAGAACCGAGCTAGTTCAGCTCCAAAATCGCTATGACTGATTGGCCAGGGATTTTCGAGAACCATTCGGATCCTCTGATTTTGGAGCTGAATTGGTTCGGTTCTAGTGACTCGAAAACGCTGCAAAATACCTTTTATGCCGTTCTGAAGACCCTATTCCACCTCTCCCAACATTCCGGAGTCTACAGGATTGAATGCGCTGACTGTAATGCCCTCTGTGTGAGTGTAACGGGACGGAGCTTCGCCACTAGGATTCGGGAGCACTCCAACAAAATGAGAACAAATCTACCCGCCTGCACACCTTCTCACTTCAGATTTGTCGACCAAATTGCCCTTCCTGATCACCAGATCAGTGTTTACGGTATTGTACTTCTGCACCGTGAGTCTGAGTTCTGGATATTCCATGGAAATTCTTCTAGAATCCGTTGAAATTACCAGGAGCCGACTCAACCCCAACGAGTTGTGCTTGAATTCCCGAGTTGAGCTTGATGCTCCTATTTACCAAATACATTTATTTGGCATCTCTTGACAGTGACAACTGACAACTCTTCTCTACAGTGTTTTGAGGGGTAGAAACATTGTAATAATATCAACAAAAATGAAAATCGTTTTTAATAATATGTAATTGTTCTCAACATGCCGCTTGAAATTATACGACCTTATTTTTCTTTCATGCTTGATCATTTTGTAATTTTTAGTATTCAGATTTTACAGTCGCTAACAGGAGTGATGGTCGTTGATAGCCGGCACATTACAAAAAGATTCAAATTGATTTAGTCACATTTCTATAATTCCAAAATGCTTGACATTTTTACCGTTGACTTGAAAGTCGAAAAAAGTGTGCGTCCTTAAAATTCCAATGAGTTACCGGCCATCACAAAAGTGAAATCTTGATCGTCGTAACTCTTTGCTGTCGCAATCCCCGAGTCTAATTCTGATTCCAGCGGGGTCCCAATTGTGCTGTCATAACAACTCGTCCGAAGACAACAGACGCGTCCATATCGAATTCCATCGGCTTCTTTTCGTTTATTTTGAGAAACGTCCGTCAATCGACCATTTTAATTGAATCATAGAGCTTCAGACATGGCATCAGCAGTGGAATTAACAAAATAACCATCGTTAGATGAACTCTTCTAGAGGTTTCATCACCCAGCTACCATTGGCGCTCTTCCACGCAGTAATCTTCGATGCCGGTTTTTTTTTGGGTCATTTTCTGCTCGTCATATCCAATTTCGCGCGCGTCTCTCGAGGCTCGGGGGAAAAGACTATCCTCTAGAAGAACACCAGTGGCGGAGAGGGTCAATAAACCGTATAACTCCTGCAGAGATGGAGCGGAATGGACTTGATTCATCTGCACACATGGCGTACAAGAACTACTGTTGTTATGGGTAGAAGGCTGCATGGCCAAATACGGCCCTTGCCATAATAACCAGCTTGCGATGGTGCTCTGCGCGGCGTATTTTGTATAAAAATTGATATAGCTCTCGAGATGAAAGACTCTGGAAAAAAAGCGCACACTTGAGATGGTAATGAAGTTGTAGTAATGAGACGTGGAGCCAATTATTGTTAGTACCAGTAGCGTCAGATGTCTTGTTTATTTTGCTTTAAATCTACATACTGGAAGAGGCGCGCTGTATTTCATGTTTTAGTTACGATGTGAATAAACTTCGATAAATTGCAACAATGAAAACTCGAGGAAAATTTAAACTCTGTGCCGCGACCCACTTTACGCGGAAATGATGAATATTTTTCGCTGCAGAGTGCAACCATTGAGAAAAATTATCGCGCCGGAAACGCGATGTTGTGACAGATTTCGCACATGCAGACTTTCACAAAATTAAACGAAAGGTTATTTGGAAAAGCAGCAGACTAAGAACATTACACGCTACACTACTCCATACGAATTGTTGGTTAATTAAAGATTAACAGCGATAATAGGGCCGTTGATCTCCAGTCGATAAATAGGCGCTAAGTATTTGTTTATGTTTCTATTTGATCAAAGAGGAGTGCCCGAGACATTGGTTCCTCCGTTATCAAAGTCATGTCGACCGGGGGTGTCGACCCAATAAAAGAGGTAATCCAGGTATTTGCGTTATTATCACGGCCCAGACTGCGAACTATTCCTGAAGTGTTAATGGCCGATTTAAGTCCCCATACACATGTAAATGGCGGGGGCCATGGGCCGCTTTTTTCAAGAACAAACGAGCGGAAATGTATTATGAAGACGTAATGTCCTGAAGAATGTCTTTAAGAATTTTATGTGGAGAGGGACGCACGACTGGAATGGACTTGCTTTTGTCAAAAACTCGCGACTTGTCGTGAAAACAGTATCCTTTGGCTCCCACTAGGTATAGGTGGTAAAAACTGTGAAAGAAATTTTGATTCGAGCAATTAAATTTGCGGTATTCAACTCCCACGTTAGCGATTCATCCAAAATCCAATTTAAATCGCTTCGCGAATTTGTGAGGTCCATTTATTTTATTTTTCCTGTATAATTTCTTAGTTCAGTCCTGGTTTAGCATGAAGGTTCAAGTTGAATCTACAGCTCTATAATGTTAAGGTTTAGGAGTTGAAATAATTATTGAACCTTGCAAAACTACTTGTGTAATCAAGTTCTGCTTGTAATAAGTGAGTACGTTCTATAGAGACCCGAATTACCTGCAGATATCGCGTCCCCGCGCTCAATTTTCCTATACCGGAAATTACAACGGCAGTTTTTTTTATTTACTAGACTCAGTCGACATTTTTGTATTTACTTGGCTCAGCAAATTGCGCCAGAGCCAAGATTACCAAGTTGAAGTATGTTATTATATTCCCGACTTGTTGCGTGTCATCGCTTTTGATGTCCGTGTCGTTCCGTGGATTGGATACTCTGTATTTTGCTTCTTAGCATTCTGCCTCTGCAATTAAATAATATGGAATCCTTCAAATATATCGGTATCCTTGGAGCAAGCAAAAACGATATAGGCAGGTAGCAATTTTACTTTTTTTTACGGAAGAAGATGAGCTAGATTATTGTCGTGACGCTATGCCAGCTACTGGTCAGCCTTGTTTGTTGCTTTTTGAGTTACTATGCACTTTTGCAGCCGCCGATAGTCTTCACTGTGGAGATTCTTATTGGATTGATTGATAGATAGATAAAGATTATATTAGTCATTTCTTGAATAATCGTAAATTACGGCCAATGTGACGAATTCTTAAGATATTGCCAAGATTCTGGAAGTTCCAAGGATATTTTGTTCAAGCCCTATAAGGGCTATTTCAATGATCTTAAAGGAGACCACAACACAAAATACAAGTTGGTCTCAGATGAAAGAGTTGAAAAAACTAGAACGATTGCATAGGGTCTTGTAATATTACTTAGCTCGTGGCGGGCGCTGCGGTTATAATTAAGAACGACAATGACGTCAGAAGGGCAAATTTTCACGGGCTACCTATAGCTACGCACGGGCATACCTGTACCTGATTCCGTTGCCGATGAGACGACGACGGTTTCAAGCCTGCCATAATTATCACTGATTGTTTGAAGAAAATGACGTCTGTCAAAACGACAATCGCAATATCAAGACCATGGAAACGTGATAGGTGAAAATCGGAGGTAAAAATCTAGGTGAAAACATCTTCCCAAGTGACGTCACGATAATATTTTCAAAAAGTTTTATTGCGGCTGATCGGAGTCGTCTAGAAAACTTAGATTTGTTCCGTATACTCTTAACTACTTTCCCCATGAGTTAGTCAAATAAAATATAGACTCGATTTTTCTGTTGTGGTCTCCTTTAAACAAAGCTGGACAATTGAAGATCCTGATGAAAGTCAAAAGACTCTTCACCATCCCCTTGTCGCACTTCCATGTTTCTCCATTACTTTGGCCATCTACATCCTCCTCCACCGTCTCAACAACTCCTTTTTGTACGTCCTCCTAATAACGTTTTGTTTCTTTCATTATTAACAATTCATTAAGACACCTCTTACGCTGTTCTAAATACCCTATTCCACTTTACTTGTAGCACACAAGCTTGAATGCTTTGACTGTAATGCCGACTATACGTGGGTGAAACTGAACGGATCTTCACCACCAGGATTCGGGTACACTCCTGAATTTTTTTTGCCTAAACACCCTTCAACTCCAAATTTGCAGGCCACATTGCCCTTTCTGGTTACCACTTTAATGTTGGCGCTGATGTACGTCTTCAATTGAGTCCTGCTAATTGAACAAAATTCTTTTTCAATCCCTTGAAACAGCGGGAGCCGACTTAACCCTAATGATGAATTGGTAACTAGAAAACACCCTGAAAAATTGTTTAGAACAAAAATCCGTCCAAGATGATGTTTTGTTTTTCAGATATGATTTTACTTTCCCGACCCCCCACCAACATGGAAGGGGAGTATGTATTGTAATCATGCAAAAAAAAAGTTTTTAGATTCCACCGGATATATCCGTTTTGAGGCCCCGCAAGACGATTAGAATCATTTTCAGAATGATGTCTGTCTGTGATCTTCCTCGATAACTGCCGAACCGTTGTCCGGATCGACTTGAAATTCGGTATACGGACATGGTTTTTTCTGGGAAAAGCCCATCAGTTTTTGACTGTCATCGGTCAAATTTGTCATATTTTCAAAATCGACACAGTTCCGATTTTCCGACGGTAGTTTTATCAAAGTGAAATTTGCATATTCCGTGAATTGGAAAAAAATGCAAACTTCGACATGCGGTGAGCGTGAGCCACACGAAATATTCATTTTAGGTGTAGACATGCTGGGAATGAAAGTTGGAGAAAAAATTGAATTAATTTTGAAAAACTTCTGGAATCGGAGTCACGGTCTTCGAGTTTTCCGCTCTGGAAAAACTGCAAATTTTACAACTTTTTATCCCGTGAACAGATTTTTACCATTTTTTTTAACAAAAGATAACTAAACTGGTTCTTGAATATTATACAAATTCGTTTTTTTCAATTTCCTGGGAATTTTCCGGTTGAAAGTGTAAAACCTTCGGGCTTCGAGACCGGACATGGAGTTTAAAGTGAAGCCTTAATCGACGATTTTTACAATAAGATGATTTGGAATAAGATTTGAGATTTTCCCGGAAAATCCAGTATTTCCTGACAAGATTTTCGATTTCCTGCAAATTATTTTCATTTTTTTTCCAATTCCAACTTCCCACCCGAAGAGACGCTTTGGACAAAAAATTACATATAGGCTCCTGGATACTGGTCAGGAAAGTTTCGGGGTGACACAACCGATTCTTTGAACATTAACTGCGAACTTTATATTGTAAATGTATATACTGGTCACAATTTGAAGTGGGACACCTGAGAAATTGTTCGGGTTTTAATCTCTGTCAGTCTCTTGAAAATCATCGGATTTTGAAATAGCCTGTTCTATTGATATACGTCATTGATTGTTCTATTTTTAAAACTTAAAATCAAGAAACGAGCGCATGAGAAGACCTATTTTGAGCTGCGCCCGTTATTTTGAATTTTTAAATGGCGGCCGTTTTGAAATTTGGTATTTGAAGCCTATCCTGAGGCCTATCCTTTTCTATTCGCTCTCTATTGATACTAGGGTCGTTGAAATCGAAGCAGAAATAAAAATTTGGTTAGGGAAAATTTTTAGTGCAATTTTTTTTGGTCCACCCGATTACCGCTCTGCTTTACGGAACCAAAACCAAATGCATCTGCGTTTGGTTGCTGAGTGTGGTGTGTCAAAAACTACAAAGTTCTTATCTATCTCTAATCCAAGCTTCTCTTATGGCGCATACCCATCATCGTCGTGTCTATAATTCCTCATTCTCATTCGCACGTCTTGATGCCTGCACGTTGCTCTCAAGAAGGATCCAATCTCTCGTTTTCTTATCGAACTGGATTGACGAGTTGCAGGTCAACATTGCTGTAAAAAAAAAACAATGTTCATTCATTACACGACACCCCCCCTCACATCCTGTTGACGGTGATGGCTTTGCGTATACCGCAGATGCTACTACGCTAAATCTCAAATCTGGTCATTTTTCGAAAGACCGTCATCCGCATGTTCCAGGACCGCGATTGGAACTCAACGAATATGTCAGCGACATTGAAAAACGCTACCATTTGGAATATAATACGTTAAGATAACAGTAAAGATCGGTGTTATACGTATGGTCATCAGGACAAGAACTGGATGGGTAAAAACTGGTGTGGAACTCTTGGAGAAAGAGTGAGCGGCGTATGAGAACTTGCGTCATTATGTCTAGAAGACAGCAGCTCAGTACTCGATGACAATAATTATTACTCTGCTACCAAAGAGCACACATGTGTTCCTAATGGCTGGAATATATCGGTTTTGACTCGACGCGACGCTCATGAAAAACAATCAGACCGGGTGTTCCCACGGCAAATTTTCCATCAAAAGATTTTTCACTTTGTCTTTATAGTAGGTATAAAATAATTTAAACCTATCTTCATCTGCCTTTGTGCCGGTTCGGAATGAGGGGCAATAATCTTAATTGGTGATGGCACTAGCCACGTTTAATTACAAATGGCACTTGCCGACGAAAATAACTCGCTTAATTCCTCAGACTTTTGACATAGCTGGACCGCCATAACAATGTAAGAGTGTAAATGGAAGATTAAAGACCGTATCGGAGAGAATAAATTTGAAATTAATATTTCTCGTTCTCGCCGTGTGCATTTATGTTGCACACGTGTTAACTAGTTTCCACTTGAGCCATTTTCAAGATGAGCGCTTAATTAGAACTTTTTTTTGATGTGTACTCAATTGCTCAATCGTAGTCTCCAAGCCCTTATTACCTACTGTAAGGACCAGTATTTTAATCCCCAGATAATTTTGCCTGAAAGTTGAATACCATAGATCCATTTGTTGCAATAAATATTTCCATGGTGTTTACCTTCCAGTTCAGGGATGTCCGGAAGGTACACAGAGAAAAATGATTGTTTAATTCCATAAAATATTCTTTCTTTCAAAGAATTTTGTTGTTTCCGTACGGGCAAGTAAATATTTCTTTGAAAGATTGAAACAAATTATTTGGAACAGTTCATTTCAACAAAACAACGGATCTCTTTGAATCAAAAGAGATAGTGTTTGATTGAAAGAAATCAAATTTTTTGCTGCAAAAGCAGAGGATATTTTTGTGAAATATATATTTCTTCAATTATTGGCGTTTTCAAATCCTTGGGAGAAAAAAAGTTTATTCAAGATAAATATAAGATTTTTTGAAGGTAACATAAAATCCTGTCAATCCATTCGTTCGCCTTATTGCATTCAAATAAATATTTTCTTCCTGAAAGAGATTTTGCGTTGTGTTGTGATGAAATAATAATTGTTGGACAAAATGAAACATTTTGTTTGGCAAAATATATAGTTTATTTGAAACTGTCACTATAACATCCACATTGTAAACTTAAAACTGAAAATTAACATAAAAAAAAAACTTTTGCTTTAGAATTAGCATGGACACTGCGAGGAAGTTTGTAAACACTACAACACTATCAAATGGTGATATTTAGTATTGAACTCTCGCCTATTGTAGCGAGGGTGTTGGTGATTTGTGAATTATGTGAGCAATTAAATGGATCTCCAAGAATTTCTCGAAGAAACCGAACTGAGACACTTGAGCGAACTGCTTTGTGGTAGGTAAATTTTTTAGTTTCTTGTGCTGATTCTGATTGTTTCTGGACATCACTGGTTGATCTACATGCTTGTTGGTGCCGTATACTAACCCACTGTTTAATTAGGTACCAACTTCTGAGGAAAATAAGTCGAATTTTTCTTACCTTCTGTGAAAAACGTTCCGAAACAAACTTTTCAAGGCGTAATCTGTTCCCTAAAGTTCCTATTGGGCAGGATTTGTTGAACGGCACCAATAAGCAAATCATCAACAGTGATGTTCTGCTCTACACAGAGAAAAGGATTTGTTTGAACTAAATAAAAAAAAATTGAATCAAATAAATCTGTTCTTTGTATACGGGGAATGAAATGTTTCTTTGATGTACAAGAATCATTTCTTTGAAAGTTATAAATAACCATTTCTTTCGCATAACACACAAGTTTCTTCAACTTGAATATGGGCGTTGCTATTTGTTACAACAAAATATTTCATTAAATTGAATAAAAAAAATTCTCAATTGAATATTAGGTTCGCCATATACAATGAACTAATCTATTTGATTCAAATAAATTTTATTCAGTTCAAACAAATTCTTTTCTCTATGTTTATATTGTGCTGTAACTGATGCAAAATGGCGGATTCCTCAAAGGAAAAGAATGTTTCACATTTCCTCTGCCTCTAACGGTAGGTTAGTAACATTACTCGCTGCTGATTATCGAGACTAATATCATCGATAATATGATGCACAATAAATATATCTTCTGCTGTTTTACTGCTTCCCCATGTGATTTGCTTGTTCTTCACTTTAACAAGTTGACCATCTACTTTACAAATAATCAAACCTGCTTCACTTACTCAAAAGCAACATATCATAGGTATCGAGATCTCAACCAAAATTCGGAGCCGCTGCATATGCCCCAAGGGAAACAGCTTAAGGAATATTGAGCAACCTACCATTGAACTAGTTTCAATAATTAGCAAAGTGAATAATGTTACTTACTCTTGGAGACGAGCAAAGATGACAGAAATTGTTTCTCTTTAAAATTTTTTCCATTTTCATCAGTCACCACACAACATACATTCAGCACAGTTCTGTCGTTCCGCATGGAAGGTAGTTTGATACTAGCGATGCTGCAGGTGGAGCAGAAAGTCGGGAACAAAGTCCTTATTCGTAAAACACATGTAATCTTCACTTGAAGAAATATTTCTTTGCTTCAAACTGCAAGGTTTTGTGTCAAAGAAAATAGTTGTTGATGGGCGAGATCCCAAAAAATAGGAATAAATATTTCTTTGAACGAAAAATACTACTTGTTTGATCAAATTTCTTCCTATATTTATTTGTTTTTTGAATATATTTGTTTGCATGTAATAATTTAGTGCTACTAAAACTCAAACAAATTCGGGAACCAAATGAAAAAAACGAATTTATTTATCACAAAGCTATTTTACTTGATGTAATAAAATGTGGTTTGTCTGAATCAAATCTGTGTCAAATAAATGAAGTTACTAGATCCAAATAATCTTTTTTCTCTGTGTAGAACAGAGGAAGAAGGTTATACTTGTAGAGTCTATCGCCTTAATCAGCACAAGAAACAATATTCGGCTTCTTCAAAAAATTCTTGGAGATCCATTTTATCGCTCACACAATTCACAAATCATCAACACTCACGTTAAAATAGGCGAAGGCGATGGCTTTTATTTACATGCCATGAATGGACTTGCAAATGGCGTTGTGGGAATGGGAAGGGGTGGGGATGTATTTTTTTTTGACTTGAAGAAATATTTCTTTCGTGTCATTCCACATTTATTTGAATTGAATAATTATTTGTTCCCATGAAAAACATTACTGCAACGTCAAAGCTGTAATTTTATTTGTGTAAAATACAGTTTTTCAAGGAAAGTAAAATCTTCTTTTTTGAAAGTATAATTTCTATCTTAATTGTTAATAATCAGGGTGTATAAATTTAAATAAATACGGTTTAATTTTCAAGTAAATATCTTCTCTTATACTGAAACATCGAGTTTTATAGGAAATAAATTTCCTTCGTATTAAAAAAATCGACGTCAAATAAATTAGATTCATGTTTTTAAACAATCCTTTTTCTCTGTGTACTGGTATGAAAATGCCGGCCCTATAAGAAATTATAACAGAAAGCTAAAACTCACATGTAACTAAAATTTGAAAAAATAATTCTAGGAAATCAAGTGTTTGCACTTATCTAAACATAGTATTTAATTAGTATTATTACCTGATTCACGTTAACGCCTACTCATGAGACACTGCTCAAGGTTGAATACAATGCACAAATTGTTTCAAGCCACAAAAAGTTGTAAAACACCGCAAAATTTGCGAGTAGGTACGGTAAAGAGAGAATTAAAAGTTGCAGTAGCGACCTTCAGCGCAATAAAGTAATGAAAGGCTAAATAATTTATTTAAATTCTGCCACCGTTTTCCCATAATTTTACTGCTATACTAATAACTCTAGTTTTTTTTTTAATAATAAATAATAATCATTGACATCAAGAAAAAATATATGTCAAGTACTAAACTCGTGAAGTGATTGTAACACCTGCGTTTATATCAATTATGGTAATCAAAGTCGTATTTTCCATATTCCGAGAATGGGTGTCATTAGTGCGTCACTACCCTCAGAATTGTACGGGGTTCTTTAATGGCCCCCATCTTTTGGGATGTAATGTCGCCGTATCAAAGTACTATAAATTGTGGTGTGATGATGTGTGGTCAATTTGTAAACGGAGAAAAGCCACTAGGATGATGATAATGTGAGCGATGATGAGAGAATCGTACGGTACGCCTTGACACGAGTCGTAATAGTTCGTAATTGTTTGACAATGCCAGCCAGACTAGATTCTTCCACGGTTCCCACGCTTCTTGTTCAAGACATCTGTTAAACATGGGACAAGTGGTCGTGTCTTTGGCAGATAACACATATTTAGATCTGGGAATCGCCGATCTAATGGCAAAGGAGCCGATTACCGATTCGGCTTTCAACGCTGCGAAATTGACTAGGTAACACTTGACGTACATATCTACTTGAAAGTAGTACTTAGTTATTGTTTGTTTTTTATTAACATTGTTCATTGCGTTTTTTTTTCGTATTTCAGCCAGTTCAGGGGAACAGCAGCTAAATAATTCTGCATAAATAAAATACTTACTAAATGGACGCCAAAATTTGTCACGATTTCTACCAAACATAAATCATTTAGGTAGGTAGTCACTAAAAAATAATGATTGTGCTTCAACTTTTGTTGTTGTTTTGTATGCATGCCCTATTTATTTTGCAATCATAAATATGTTCTGAAAATCGCGCAAGAACAAAATAGCAAATCTTTTCGGTAATGTTGAAGCTGAATGTCCTTGTAAAATTGTTTATCATGTGCGAAATTATAATTAAGGAGTAAACAAGAGGAAACAGAAAAAATTGAACTTGAAATTGACCGTTCACACTAAACGACAGTAGTCTGTTTTCGAAACTGTTATCAAAATAGACCTCGCCATATTTTCCTCCTAAAAAATATTTGTACGAATTTTATAGGGATTTTCTATTTTCAAGTCATAGTCTCATCCAGGTGGTTCAGGATGGTTCAGATTTAACATTGAATATTTTGACTAGATGATCTCCTCATCGTTCTAATTCGAAGAATATATGCCCCTCACTTGCTTACTAAAAAAAGATTTACGATATTCATTTACATGTAGTAAGGGCATGTAAATAAACCATATTAATCATTGTAAAGTCAATGTGATTTTACATGCACTTTTATCAGTGTAGTCTCATCCAGGTGGTTCAGGATGGTTCAGATTTAACATTGAATATTTTGACTAGATGATCTCTTCATCGTTTTAATTCGAAGAATATGACAATATGCCCCTCACTTGCTTACTAAAAAAAAGATATACGATACAGGGTGTTGAAGTTCAATGTTTTATTTTCAATTTATTTTGAACATGAATAACATGATTAACTCAGGAACGGTCCAATAAAATTCGCTGTAATTCAACCTAGGTTACTTTGCAAACACTGTCTACCAGCCTGTCAAGTTCCGCTAAAATCCAACCAGTGACAATGGAGCTTCTAGTTGAAGGCTTCATGAGGCTAAGACGAGGGGTTGACCACCTTGCGATACATCAAATTGAACAGAATTGAATTCCCTCAACCCCCCCCCCCTTCTTTCTAAAATTCTCATAAACTCCTAAACAAGAGTTGAAGATTTTGAGCGCCAGCAAGCAAAGGAAACTGCTTCAAGAAGTCTAGGATCTTGCTTCCCTATGAATCCGACAAGCTCTCGAACAGCTCCGCCAGTTGTACGGGTATGTGGCTTACTCCTGAGTCGAAGTCTTGAGTTGATGGCTTATTCTGTTAGAGTCTCCAACGTAAATCGTATCAATCTTGGAAACAGTAAGCCTGAGTTTTTTCTTTTTGACTCATCTCTACGTCTATTCATAAGCAACTATTATGTTTCGGGTTTGTGAAAAGTGGTCATGCTGATATTTGATTGGCGGACCCGGATTATTCTGCTCAATTGTTAGTGAGTGAGATCTGGTCAGTTGAAGGCTTTTTGTTGCAAAGACGCCTGGTATGGATAGGTTGTATCTAGAGTCCCAAGTCCGTCAGATGTGGCTTTCATTTGGGTTTTTGGTTGTAATACTAACCGATAGGTACCGTGCTTCACTCAACCCTCTCATAAGTAAAATTCTCGCAAAGTATAGTGAAGATTAGTTGCTAAAAGCCCTAGCACAATCTTCTATTTAGCACGCCAGCAATTTTGTAAATGAATTTAGTTTTTTACTGCACGTTTGCTTAAGTGCTTAAAAAAGCTCAAGTTGATTCACAAAATAAGAGCAGGGCCAAGTGAACTTGAAGTTGACCATTCACACCACCAACCGATACTTTACCCAGAACTTATAATTCTATACAATATAATCGACAAGGTCTTCTCGCATGAAGTGATTTGTGTAACGAATTTTCAAGTGTCTCTCTGTAATGCGAGCGAAGGGATTACTCACTGAAACATCATTGTGTTTAGTACGTAAGCGCAAATTTTGGCGTTTCTTTGAAATTCTTGTTCTAAAGCTGTTTTTTTTTCCTTGTTTTCAGGTGAGTGCTAATGGAACAACATGCAGTCCTTCTGCCTGCCATGCCAATCTGCCGCAGGCCTGCCGATGAAATGGGGAATATATTGTGAAATTTTGTTTGGGTTCGTTGGCTGCTTTGTAACACACTGTGCGTTCCGGTCTGCGGAATAAGTATGCACTTAAAAATTATGTTAATTCTTTGTAATAGTGTTCACAAACCATATCTAGACCGAGCTTTGTCCGGCGCGTTTTCCGTCGATATGTTCGATCAAGACAGAGAGAACTTACCTTATAGGTAAACGCGGTTTTCCATAAACTTCCTGGTTTCACCACCATAATGTAATTGCCATCATTACATTTTTATTTTCTATTATTGTTGAGCATTTTGGTTTCCACCGAGCGTGAATAAATCAGAATCTAATGAGGCGCAGGCACTATAAATTTTCATTCTTATAACCAACGCTGCGGCAGAGGACATCCAACATGTGTTTGGCAGTGTCGGATTCGACCCTTTAACCCGTAATTTTGGCCCTTGTCAAACGAAGACAGGATATCCTTTTGACACTATCTTGTTCGGAAGTGGTACGTCATTTGCAACGACAAAAAAAGACGGTTATTGCGACCTTTGATTTCTTGGAGGTTGGCGCATTCGAGAAGGGTTGATTATGTTAGAATTTTGCATAAGATATGAGGCTTGGGATAATTACCTAGTCCGGGAATTGAGTTTTTTCACGACGTCTCCAGGAAGTTGTAAATAATCACTGCGTGACAAAATAATGGCCAGTCCTCGGGCCTGATGAGATTTGAAATTTTAATGTTCGTTTTTTTATTAGAAAGCTACTGCAGCCGTTTTTTAGATTCCATATTATTATCTATGTCAATAACTGATATGACCAGTCTAAAACACAAAATGCATAATGTAACGAACATGTTACTACGTCTCTTTATCAACGCACACTTTGATCTTTAATTATTATTTCAAGCGACAGAAATGTTTGTTTAATTATCAATAAGAATTCTAGTCTTTAACCCCGCTTGCTTAGAATAAAATAAACTATAGTTAATAATCACCACTTCTTTAATGTGATGAGACGCACGAAAAGAACTTGATTGGAAAAAAGACTGGAACTCATGGAATGACCTTTTGGAACACGTTGTGGTAATTTTAGCAAGTGTTTGAAACTAGTTCGGTACTAATGGACTTGAGTAACGATTACATTATATCACTAGTATAATTCTTGGTGATTATTATTATGCTTCATTGCTTAGTATTATGAAAGAACAGGGCAACTTCTTTATATATTCGCTCACAAGACCAGGATTTTGCATGAGAGTCAAAAAGCGTTATCTTGGTTCGTTCCTGGATATTGTTCTAAGGGATTTGAGGTTTTGCAAGTTACAAAATGTGTTGGCTTGATACACTTTACAATGTTACTGATGCGAATCTTTTTAAGAAAACGCACTTCAATGCAGTTTTCTCTAAACTACTGTGATCCAACCTGAAAAGATTGTTGCTCGTTTTAGAAGAAGATTAGAAGAAGGGAAAATGGTTTTTATAGCTAAGATTTATAGAATGAGATTTTGTTTTTCTCTGATCTTCCATTTGTGGTTCTAAGGTCCTGTAGAGGTATAGGTCATAACAAATGCTGTACTCTAGTACTTGTAGATGAACTTGAATACAATACAAGGTTTCTTAATTGGTATTATTATTAGCAATATCTGAACCCACGCTAAACTCTAGACTCTAGGAGGGTCTTCACGACAACAATCGCGGAAATAGCAGTTTTGTAGCTATTGCCATTATTTGTTATTTATGCCGCGTCGTGTGCCATGTAATTAAATACGAAGGTAAATAATGCAGGTGAAGGCGGAAACTGATAGTTTGAAGGCAAGAGAATGTCATTCAGATCGCATCTAAGACCCATCGCATTGCACGACAAGACTTTATATTTATAGCTGGGCACCTCTGCCATGTCTTGAAGAAAATTTGAATCTTGATGTATCAGAAACTTGTTCGTCAAGATCAATTAACGAGAATCTGCAATTAACTTCCACGGAGATCAGGTTTAGTTCTCGAAAAAAGCTGCCAGGGAAAAGATGTAATCATCCCGTGATCCCGTACAGCAGCTGAACAAGCATATACGAATTGAGTGTAACTATACCATGAGCACCAACTTGAATTATATCTGGGATATATTGTTTACTTCTTCATTTGGTGGAATGACTAGCAAAGTTCTTCAACATACAATTTTCAAAAGAAGCGAATAATTGCGTCATGACCGATAATATCCATTCCAAGGAACGTTCATTAGAAACATGAATGCATTCCAAGCATGTGGAGTGTAGAGGAGTGGCCATCATCATCTTTGTGTCCCGTAATATGCACACAATCACGTCGGCCCTGTGTTGTTTTTTCATACCCAGTGCCGATATTTTTCTTCATCAATATGTGCTCTCTTCATCTCCTCGAGCCTTTTCGATTTTCTGATGACTCTTGTAATGGAATTTCATTATTATATCGCTGGCAACATAATGGGAGCCCAGAAAAACGAAGCGTAAAAAATTGTTGATTGAACTATACACTTCAAGTAAAGAGCCGTAGCGTGAAGAAAATTAAGTCCATCATCATCGCCATCAACACCGGGCAACATGCAAAGTCGAGAGGCTGCACGTTGTGCCGTGCCCTCGATAATTACAATCGTTATATCAGTAAATAAATAGAACAGATCGATTGCCATTAATTATCCAGAAGAATTTACGGGCCATTCACTGTCGCCATCATGCGGGATTAAACTCAAATTTAGCAAAGCACGGGGCCGTGGACGGGGCTCTGTGGGACGCAACAAATTACGTAATCGCTCAGTTGGACGCTTAAATTCAATTTCAGTTCTTAGCAAGACTCCATTTTTTTTCTTGAGGATAAAGTGTTCAGTGAGTCTTGAAACATCCTCACATCCTCTGGCAACAACTTTCTTCTCGGAACACACGGACGACGGCAACAAGCTCTCTCGATAAGTGCCGATAAAAACTAGAAACCAAAGAATCCGCCGGAAACAAACATGGGCTTGTTGTAGCAATGGCAAGCATAACAATTTTAACGGCAAATATTGAATTGGAAGTCTACTTTGTTGTTACACGAAGGATTCTTGTAAGTTCTGCCTCAAATAGTCTAACCACAGGTATTGAGGTGGTTCGTGATGATAGGTACTCATGTGTTGCAAGGAAAAAAGCCAGTTTAGCTGCACGCAAGTTTATGAATGGTATTCGGAAATTTCGAGTTCACAAGGCACACCGGAATTATGGAATCGATTTAACACGAATAAAAGGGAATGATGATGATCAGTCGATCAAGACCTCGTAATAGATTTCGGCTCCACAAATGGGATTTCCTGGAAGGCGTTTGTGCTGCTAGAATATTCATTTTGAACGGTTTCGATGATTCGGAGATACCTAAATATGTGGAGAAGAAATTTGTTATCCCACGCTGAATTTGAAGAATGGTCAATCCAGAGTACGTTTCTCATCGCGTTGTTTAAATTACTGAACAACAGTGGCGTGACTATCGGCCAGGTGTATCTCGGTTACGCCACTGAACACGCATTGCGAAATTTTGGTAGGTTGGTGGGTACCTTTCTGGACTCCATCGCGACAGCTACTTTTTTAAAACATTTCGAGAAACAATCATGAAATAGTAATTTTACGACTAAATTTCAATTCCGACTTGCAACCGATGCAAAGTTGCGCATTCAAACAAACGTAGAAAAAATGTCAAATTTTTACGTCGAGTTGCTGCCTTCTCCTGGGTCTAGACCTGTAACAGATCTACGTTAAACGAAGGACGAAAATGAGGGTGAAGACCTTCGACCTTCCCTGCATTTGGTTAAGGCTTGGAGCTCAGGGGTAATATATTATTATATCGAAACCAAAATTTAACGTTTTGATATTTTGACCGCGTGTAACTATCGGTTGCAAGTTGGATTTGTCACTATCCCGTTTTCAGGGTCTTGAAGCCTGAGTATTACGACACAGACATTACGATAAGTAAAGAGTGATCGAATAAATTTCTCCTCAAAGTAGGCCTCGACTGCCTAGGTAGCCACGTTTTTCCGACAGATTTTCAGGAATCATAGGCGTCTTAAAGAAAAAAATAGATTCGATCACTCGTTATTATTTTCGCACCATTTGCATGTTCATATATCACTGGAAATGAAAAATTCATAAACCTAGTATAGTCTCTCGTGCTATATTTTTAATATGAAATAGAACCTAGAACAATTATTCTTTAGGGGTTACTTTCGATACCACTCGGATCGTAACTGAAGCATGTACGATATTTTTGAGATCTTGACATAAGGTACCTAGCTCTTGCAGTCTTGCATTGGGCCACAGAAGCACAAGCAACACCATAAGGGCTCTACTCTATTACTATTACCGATAATAAGGATTGTTCCAATTGCAAACATTCAGGTGCACTTGAAGAACGCTTCTAAAATCGCTTGTATTAGGTGGTATACCTAACCAAAATAATTTGACTGCAAAGTCTCATCCAGTCAGATTCTATGAAGATTTGGCGGACCCTTGATTCTTGAAACAACCTACCTACTTAGGATTCGAAGGTTCTCTCTAGAACCCAGAAGTTTCGGCTGAGTTCGTTGCTTCGAAATCGGAACAATAAGAAAAAGTAGCGTACAACAAAAACAAAACAGAACAAGAGCTCCGAGAGCTTACAGAGGTTATCTTGGTCGCATCTATGGAGCGTGTGGGTGCTGGGGGGTGCAACATGCACAAAATAACTGTCCGTCCCATCGATGGGACAAGCTCGAAATAAGCGGAGACAATTTACAAGCCGAACACGCCCGCTTCGATATGAATGAAATTCCATGTACCGAACACGCGGACATGGCCATAACAGCGGTAGTAAAACAACCGTAAGCCTGCCAGACTGGTCTATAAATTGAAGGTAGGATACGCACCCTGCCATCATTGTTGTTCCCATTAAAAGTCAATTATTTCTTGCAAACCACTTTGAAGCTGCACTTGTTCAATAAGTGCCAAACACAATTTAAAATTTGCATCACGTGAAGAAGAGTTTCTTCTGCTTCACGACAACCGTGAGGTATAGGCGGCAGGCATATAACTACATAAAATAAGCTGCGGCATCACCCGAGTGCGTGTCAAGAATATTCAATCTGCAGAGATTTTTTGTGTAATTTCTAGTTGCTGCGGGCTTTTGCATTTTTATCTATTTCCAATTTCTCGCACACCTTTCGTGTCATGTCAATCCCAACGAATTGTATAATTCATGATAGAGTGTCGAAGTGATGCCCTATAAAGTAAGCACTTGGCGTTTCAAGGATTTGTAGCAATGTTGGTGGCTTTTCGGATTTTCGTATGCTGGGTGCGTCTTGAGCGTTTGTGTTTTGAATGCTGGTCATTTGCCAAGTATGGAAGACTTTTCGGTCCACGCTCTACACATGGTGAGATTGCTGTGGCGATTAGAAGAGATTGAAACGAGGATTGATATTTTCAATCTGCTTAACTGCTACCGTAGCTATACGAGAACAAGTTTGCAGATACTATCGGAGCGAATTTGAATAAAACTAATTTCATTTTTCTCGTCCTCTTTCAATATTCGCATCCCGTCCTACACTCCATCTGGCCGTTTAGTGTCACATTACATAACCATTACACTATACACATTTTATTTACATACCCATACATTGTGCAGTTACAACATTCCGGACATATATATTCGCTCGGTTCAAAAGCTTCGCAGCATTTCTGGTTTTAATGCTGTCGGTTTTTTTTTTTCAGTCAGATCGTTTTTGTGCCATTGTGTATACCTAACCTACCAACGGCCATCGCATCCTCATGACCCGCGTGGGCGAACTGGCCCCCACCAGGAGGGCCACCAAACGGATCGCTGATGATACTCGCACGCCATAGAGTCTCGATATGATGCTAAAATAAAGCTTTCCTTGCGAGGATGTGACTCTTGATTCATTCCAAATTTCCAATCAATTTATTTCTCCATTTGGAAAAATGATGTTTTGTATACTTACTCACCACTTTTACGAGTGCCTACGTAACTATATTAATTCAGTAAAGCTCGCATCTCTCTACTTTTCACCAATAGATCTGATTATTAGGACTGAAAACGCGAATAGTGTGATGCCCTGGGCTCTGGCTGGATCGATCATGAGCTCTCAGGCTGGGTTCTGAGTTCCTGTATCCTGATGCATCTTGCGAGGAGCAAAAAGGTGCTCTCACTTATTCTTGTGGATAGATGGGGTGTGATACTTATGGAGGGATACTTGGTCTTTTAGGGGTGGCCATCATGAATAGCCTGTTGACCTTCGATGATCCAAGAATATTTACGCGGTACTAAAGCTAATTCCTGTCGCTATTTCGTGCGAGGAAACAAAGTGGCCACCGTGTGTTTATTAACAAGTTCTCCAGGCTATATTTTGGTAGTTTCATGGAGTTGTTTAAGTACTCCCCTCTCTGACGACAGGATAGCCCTGCCTGACCAGTTCTTGAACAGTGATAGTTGTATGTCAATCTACTAGATGACTAGACTCGACCAATTCGAATCTTAATCCTGAAAACTTGCAAACTGTTGCTGAAAAACAACAGAATCTGACCAATGAAACATATCAGTGTAATCTGTCAAGTATCACTTGAAACTAATTATCTGACAACAAAATATTGAATAGAACTGAGAGACTTAGTATGGGGGCATAGGTCGTGTCGTGCGTGCAGCTTCGTGAAGAGTTATGTCTTAATCGATTCCTGGGGGATCAAAGACCATGAAAAATTATGGTGGAATATTGGCATCTACTGCAGGCAAATATGGTGGAGGCGCCAAAATGGGCTTCATCTGGTAATAAAAAACTTGTAGCTCGTTTGTTTTTCAACGGATTTCGACATATAGAACGTCATTTTGTAGCCAAAATAATTCTCTTCCTATTTCATACCTAAATTCACAAACGTCATTTCGTGAAAAACTGTCAAAATTGTCTTCATAAGATATGCTAAATTCCGTCGGTTTTTGAAGGTTATCCGATATTTTTGAAACCTAGCAGTATCATAGATCTTGAGGTGCCCTTTTCAAATTTCTACTTTTCCACTTCGTATATTTTCCATTGTGGCCGCCATATTAAATAGATGGCGCCCAAAAAACAGTTTTTTCTCAATATCTTGAATTCAAATGACTCAAGATAGAAACGTGTATATGCGGAGGAAAGCTCATTCAAATTTCTACAATCTGACATATCAGTCATTTATGTGCGATTCACGGTTCTTGAGTTAGAGCTTTCAGAACTTCCGGAAGAATCAACTTTCGGCATTAGTAACCAAATTGACCATAAATGGCTCTTGTCCATTAACCATAGACACCATGACCATAGATAACAAACATTCAGAAAATCGATCATGATGATGTTAATTATTGTGTAATTACAGGGTGAACTGTGAAAGCAAACTGACTTTAGAAAGAAATTAAGGTAATATAGCATTTGAAGGATATCAGATACATTCGAAACTCATTATTATGATGAAATTTGGGGTCATCATTCAGAATATCCACTTTCCACTTTGTATCTCTGCTGTTCTGGATTTTGAATTTTGAAAAGATAGCCGCCCAAAAACCATTTTCGGAAAATTCGTTATAAAATTTTAAGATTAATAATATCAAAAGTAAAGGTCTATTAAATTCTCTGAAATTTGACATCTGAATCACTCATGTGCGACTTACGGTTCTCAAGCTATACCTTTTCAAAGTCAAATTTCCCATAAAGTTCACCCTGTAGTTGCATAACAACCGTGACCATGATTGATTTTCTGGATATTAATGGTCTCTGGTCGACAACTTATCATTATTCATGGTTAATTTGACTGTCACGTGGAGCTAAGGTCAACTTGCCATGCTGATTGGATGACAAAAGTTGATGCTTCAGGGAGTTCTAGAAGCCACAACCCAACAACCGGAAGTAGCACGTAAACAAATGACGTGTCAAATTCTAGAGAATTGAGTAAACTTCCATTCGCATACAAAGGCTTCCACCTCACATCGACTGAAAGGAAGATATTGACAAAAAACTGTTTTTAGGGCGCCATCTTTCCAATATGGCGGCCAAAACAGCAAATATACGGAATGAAAATGTGAAAATTCAAAAAAGGCACCTCAAGATCTATAACACTGCCAAGTTTCAAAAATATCAGATAACTTTAAAAAAAGGCCGGAATTTAGCATATCTTATAAAAACAATTTTGATAGTTTCCCGAAACGACGTTTGTAAATTTAGGTATGAACTGAGGAGCGAACTTTTTCGTCTACAAAATGACGTTCCAGATGTTGAAATCCGTTGAAAAACAAACGAGCTACAGCCAGTTTCTTATTACCAGATGAAGCCCATTTTGACGCTTCCACCATATTTGCCTGCAGCAGATGTCAGTATTACACCATAATTTTTCATGGTCCTTGATCGCCCAGGAATCGATTAGGACATATCTCTATATATCTTCACGAAGTTTCACACGGTCAAGCCTTTTTTGACCCTATGCCCTCAGACTAACTAGTCTATTAGCCAAGGATAGGGTTCAGCAAGAGCTGATCTTCCACCCTTTTCACTTCCCCGTGACAAAATATTAACACCAAAGTTTTGTGTACGTCTTTAGGTTTTTATCACAACCATAAGCATCTAGGGCAGCAGTTCCTAGTTTTGCGTTGATTTGGTGTAGATAACAGCATTTGTACATTCAGTGCCACGAATCCAGGACATACTAAGGAATTTACCACGCCGCTAAAGAGATAATCGCATTTTTTGAGATAACATATTCTCAAAAATGTCTGTTTTTACGAAACAATTTTATTATCCAAAAACACTGATATAATTCAATCAGTTTATATTTATAAAATAGAAACAAGAATTCTAAACAAAATAAGTATATTTTGCATAATCTACTCATATCTACTTATTACTCATATATCTAGATTTTTTGTTGGGAACTTGCTAGAACTCTAGGAACTCAAACCAGAAGTCAAACAAACAATGATCACTTATTCTCGCGACATAAACCTGATGGTTTTTATAGCTTTTTTTGCAGATCATACCTGCGCTTTATCGGTTTTATGACAAAATAATGACACGTTTCTGGCACAGTGACGTCGCCTAACGACATTAACGAACAAGAAAAAAGTCGTTGGCTCAACCCGTCATGTGAAAATCAAGCCCAAGACGTTCACTGGAGAGCGGCAAAGACAGAAACCAGACCAGACCCACATGGGCACAAAAAGCTCGAGTGTAGCACGAGAGTGCATGGGGGCCCAGCGAGATAAAGACATATTAATAACACGTCCAAAACCCGCTTGAGAAAAACAGCGCCGTCACAGAATGAGGCCAATTTAAAGGCCATAAAATAATAGGAAATTTCTGAATTTTCGTTTCTGCTGCCGTGTATGCAATAATAATAAGTATTAATAAATAGTAACAAAAAAGTATGTGTGGGAACGACATCTGGTTGCTATAGCTTTAAAATTTCAGTCACGTTCGCACAATATCTTCCGAGTCCTGTTTTTATAATCATGGACCAAGGCATCGCTAAAATGATATAGAGACCTCCAATTTGGCAACAGCGAGTTTTTTTTTCCGAAACTCGCAGTGGAGAAAGGCCGAAAAGCCCTAGAGGCTAGAAATTGTTTGTCAAAAAAATTTCGGTGCTCTTGGGTTACGCGCTCGTCTTCTCCCCGCGTTCGAATAAAGGCCAGAAATAATTGATGGTAATAATGGCCACGGCCCAGGCTTCGGCTCTCAAAAGAAAGAAGTACACAGATAAATGCCCCCATTGTCCCCCCTATTGTGTCGCTTGCGTTTCGATCCCATTCAATCTCGCGCGGTATTGTCAGTTCTTCTACCTGTAATTTCTAATCACAGGTGAGATGATGGGCGAGGGCGAGAGAGCACACGGGTGCGATGCGATGGAAAAAGACAGGTGAGGTGAGAATAAATGCTGTGCGTTCTCAAGCTGTTGCATGCAGAAGATGCACAATGGCCAGAGAAGCGAAATACGCGCAGGATTTGAGAAAGCTGAGATTTCCACCGGTTTCCTCACCGCTTAAGAAAATTCAGTTTCATCAGCGCCTGTATATGGAAAGAAAACTGTAAGTCCGTGAACCGATCTTTGCGGTGTTTCAGTGAGAATTTGTAGGTGTAATGGTTTATTGTATCACTAGACCAGAAGCTGCACATTTGCGAGTGCGAGTGTAGAGTTTGTAGATCAAGGCGAATGCCGAGGTTTACAAAATAATACAAATGCGAGCAAAAAAATTCTCGCTGAAGCACCGCAAAGATCGGTTCATGATGGACGTTTTCCAGTTTTCTTTCAATAACGCTGACAAAACTGATTTTTCCTTAACCCATCGGTTTCGATGAATAACCAGGTTCCTAAACCCGCGCACTGTGGCGCTTCGCGAAAATTTGAATTTTGACTCTTCGGAATTCAAGTGGACTGCACGCCAAATCCCGCAACTACTTTGAAAAGCTGAGGTCGGGTTTTGTGAAACCTATAACAAATCGCCCCCTCTCTTCCTATACAGAAAAGACCGGCCGTCTTTGACCATTTCATTGGTAATTGTGTGCCCGTACGGGTCCTGGCCATCAATCTCGGAACGTCTAGTCGCCCGATCAAAGCATTGACATTGTCCACATGTGAGGGCCGTATCAATGCCCTTGTGGCCCACTATTCTGAAACTAATACCACCGCAGTCCTGGTCGGCTGTGGAATTCGATGCTTTGATGCCCGTGTGTGCATGTTGATGCTGAAAAATCCAACAAAACAGATGTTTACGGGCGGTGCAGAGAACGACTCTTGACTTCGGAGCTCTTATGTCGCGCTCTTGTACATAAATATTTATTTATTATGTATATTAATTTTATACAGATGATGCATTCTGTAGCACATCTGTGGGCAGATCATCCATATTCAGCAGTGATTGTGAATACGATCAAAGTAGCCATTAATGACACTCTATAGATTATTTCGTATGCGATTGTTTTTCAGTGCTGAATTATAAAGAGAGGCAAATTGTAGTAGAGTTGATGTCACGAACACGAAAGCAGAACAATTGGTGATATCATTACAAGATAATCGTTTCTTGGAACACAGTCTGAATGTGAGACCAAGATTTGATATGTTGAAGAAAAAAAAATAGATTGGATGAATAAGGAATATGAATTAAATAAGAAGAAATCTGCATCAAGTGGTGCTTATCACTAAAAGCTTTTAGCTAGTCATTAGCTTCACTCAAAGCTCAGAAAATTGCAAATGCGCTCATTATTCATCATCTTCCCTCCATTTTCAACTTTGCAAGATTATCTTTGCTACCCACTCTTGCCTCTTTGCCATTTCATCCTCTGCGTACCACATCTTGTTATTTAAGCCCCGGATTTCAGTTGGAATTGAACTTTCTTCAATAAAACCTGGTTCAGTTGCCATAGATTCATTGTTGCAACAATAAAGTTATTGTCTTCGCGGTAATAAAATCAAGTTGTACCAAACGAAAGTTTAACACCAGCTAAAGGTGCGTTCAGTCAGCTTATTTAGCCGCAAGTTTTAGTTTTAGTTTTATTCGGAAGCGCTGCATCGCTTATTGGCTGTTCTGAGGAGGCTGGTTCATATCATAAGAGCCAATGGGCGTCGCTGCGCTTGCGACTAAAACTAAAATCTGCGACTAAATAAGCTGACTGAACGCACCTTCAAATACTGGCCCTTAGTCTAACTGTCAGTTCCACAAAAAAGATGATTAGCGATCAAGGCTGATTGCAGATTAACTGAACATTTTTCTGCTAAATGCTGGGCGATTAACCACAAAAAAATGCCTGAAATCTGTACTAGACCCATCATATTTTCATTACTAACAGATAAACCAGCGTTTCCGTTGATCAGTAAGCTACAAATTATGAAACAAAAATCGCGAATCAACTGATCTCGTAATATCTTTTTTGTGGAACCCAGGGTAAGTGCGGTAAAGCAAAAAGCTTTGCTATTTATACCTAATGATATTTACACAAAATTTGATGAATATTTTATCTGATCTGACATCTGCTTTCACCTGCGACAGAATATTCATTTCCTAACAGAACTGTCAATATCAGTGCAGAACACATGTGAGATTGCTTCATTATTATCGAACATGCTGTGTTTTGGCCAAAGAATCTCAGTGTTTCCTATATATAAAATTAAAACCATTCTCAATAATCGTGAATGATGTTGTTGTATTGACTAAACCATCAATTATTTATACAGGGTGATTTTTTTAAAAAGGCCTATCCCAGATTTCTCGCTGCTAAATTTTTTTTAGGAATACGCCGAAACATCGTTTTTAATTTTGAGGGGGACATCTAGGACACACATTGTTAGACTTTCATCTTCCACCGCTTCCCCCTCCTCCTACTCTACTTTAGAATTTCGAATATAGCACTACCTATGTTGTGATACATCAGACTGATACTGAAGGTAATATAATTATCTTTCTGCAAAAAGTAATTCCAAGTTTTCTGAACCTTCCCCCAAACCCTTTTAAAAAAATCTCTTGATTGGTGGGCAAAGAGGTTGAAGATAAAAATTTGGCAATACATGCCTTAGATGTCTCCTTCGAAATAAAAATCGACTTGTTCTTGCTGGAAAATCTATTTCTCAAGGATCGGCAGCTAATAGGGGGAAAACTTTCCTTTATTTGACAATGAAAAATTTTTAAGAAGGGTTTGGGGTGGTTCAAAAGCTTTCAAAATATGTTTGACAGAAAGAGAATTTTATTACCTTTAATTTGATCTATCACAACATAGGTACCTAGTGCTGTATTTGAAATTCTAAAGTAGGGTAGGGTGGGGCCGAAGGGGTTGAAGATGTAAATTTGACAATGTGTGTCCTAGATGTCCCCTTCAAAATAAAAATCGACCTGTTTCGGCGTTTTCCCGGAAAAAAATTGCCAGCGAGAAATCTGGGTAGGTCCTTTTCAAAAAATCACTTGTATAGGAAAAGGTGCGTTCAGTCAGCTTATTTAGCTGCAAGTTTTAATGTTAGTCGCAGGCGCAGCGACGCCCATTGGCTCTTATGAACCAGCTTTCTCGGAACAGCCAATAAATGATGCAGCGCTTACGGCTAAAATTAAAATTGCGGCTAAATAAGCTGACTGAACGCACCTTAACACCACCACTGAAACTTGTGCCAGTATGAGAAATATGCGTCACAATTATTCAAATTCCTATATTTCTGGTCTTGTATTTTACTCAGAATCTAAATTAAACCTTTGTATCTTTCAAAACCAATTATTACTGGAAATGAACTCCGCATGTTGCCGAAGCAAACTGGTTCGGAGGAGTTGTTCGCTGTATGAGGAGTTGTCCCTTATAATTTACCCATAGGTTTACCCATGAATCACTGTATGTAAGACACTCCTCAACTTGCACCCCTTTTTAAAGCCCTCTGGAAGTTTCTCATTAGTCACCTTCGCAAGACGTCCAGCCGATGGCCGCAGACCGCTCGGAATTCTTCAGGTTCCCCGTTATGTCACCCAATGTTATATCGATTAAAAAGTCAAGACGTGATGTCAACTGGAAACTTAACCCCGGCAAATTCATGACGGACGCCTGTTAAATCCGTTAACGACTTCGCTTGCTCGATGGTAATTTCTATTAGACACCGCGCACATACACACACATTTTGACGAAAAATTTACAACCAGTCACGTGGTCGATACCATTGCGTGCAGCGGATGACGTCATGCGTGTCATCAAGTAAAACAAACTGGCCGTACAATAAAAGTTGTTGACCGGGAACGTATGCCAGTGTACGTATACGCTGGATAAGTGAGTCACTTATTAATTTCGAGGGTTTCTGACAAAATCCAAAAAGTGGAGCTACGTGACAGAGACAATGATACTTGTCCTCCTGATGGTTGATGCGATGCTGATAAGATCTCTTTGGTTTGCTCTTGCGGAGTACAGAGACGAGATCATATGATACCAGCAGCATGAGGACGTTATCCGGCCCACATCTCTGTGGTCTCACGTATCTATGGGCGACGTGCAAGGATGGAGACACTTGTCTTTGGTCTTTATCGGGCGGACCCCATTTTTCAATGCGCCCTTCTAAATTGAGTGGTTCATAAGGGTGGATTCCGGTGGTGCCGTTGCCTATCGCTAAAATCTGGTAAACCGTCTGGCCGATGAAATCTCTGGTTATACATATTTGTCATTTTTGATGCATAATATATCTGGCAGAGGGTATTGGATATCAAGACTGCCATCAAGCTATACAATACCTACCTCTTTTTGTAGTCTGCAAAATCACTCACAACATTGCTGAATTTAAACCTCTGTAATAAATGCTTATAAGTTATGGAACGACATTTAAGCTCTTATCGGATGGTGTGTTTCTTGGACACTGCAGAAACGCCCAAGAACTTTCTGCCAGTTCATTTGTTTCCCTTCACCTAACAGGTCTAACAGTTCTAACACATGATCTATCTTGCGCCTCTTAAGGCGATACCAGTGATAAATCATCTTACAAACAACTTCCAGAGTAGTACTCGCACCTAAGCCTGCCTAGATCCATTGCAGCTTAGATAAGTTACGCTTGGTGGACAGCTCTTCGCGATAGACCGCCAATAACTAATAATTATTTTATCCGCATGGGTGTGAATGAGGGGATATTTATAATATTGGGTGTTGAGTAAAAATCGGAGCGGATGTCGTACGTCTGAGCTCGCGTAGCTTCGAAAGCTTGCCATCTCCTGCATCCTGACAAGGTCGCAACATCCTGGTAAAAGGTGGGCGTCCACTAGTTTCTTCTTCTTGTTCTCGGTGTCTTCGTCATTTTGTAGGCTCGCTCTGGATACGGGCTCCTTTTCGCATTCGCATTATACTCTGGTACTACACAACGGAAGGTATACCCACCCATACCCATATAATAATAATTCATTCCGGTTCCCATGGATTACACTCATTAAGATTTCATGGGAAAACGAAAATAGCACAATCACATTAAATAATTATAATATTACGCATTCGGCAGGTAGGTACGAACCTGCAAAAAAAACACGTATAATAGGAGCTAGTGGAGGGTATAAGAAGCGAGAGAAGATGAAGAGGAAGATGAATCACACTATTATGGTCTTTAATCTTCAGATCGTGTGTTTATCTAAATAAAAGCTGAAAATGGCACATTTAATTATATACAGTGAATTTCGTGTATATAGGATTCTCTCTGTATAATAATGGGATTTTAATGCAAAAAACGTGATTACTATGTACGTACAATGTGATAATGATGGTAACCCTGGTGTTTCATTATAAATATCCAATTTATTCTCGCACACCCTGTACTTATACCATATTACCTTTTTTCTCTATTTTAAGGTGCGTTCAGTCAGCTTATTTAGCCGCAAGTTTTAATTTTAGTCGCATGCGCAACGACGCCCATTGGCGCTTATGAACCAGCCTCCTCAGAACAACCAATAAGCGATGCAGCGCTTCCGACTAAAAATAAAACTTGCGGCTAAATAAGCTGACTGAACGGACCTTTAGCATTTGGTGTGGGATACACCTCGTAGTGTTTTGGGGTATGCCGCAAGGGAAAATTCAATATACAGTAGGTTCACTCCTACCGTGATTCTAGTTGGCTGTGAGATTTTGTTTCTAAGTTTCTAAATCTGATATTTGAAAACTCCCTAGAACTTGGCAGTTGGTTGCATTGATGTTTGAAAGTTTAAGCTTGACAACATCAACAACATTACCGTTTATGTCAAATAGACTGAAAATCACGAGTTTCACGAAAATTGTAGAGGAATTATGCCCATTACTGTGAAAACTGTGTTTGCGCCTCAGCTTGTGTCTTGAACAATAACGTCCAGTGCCCATTTTGACGCCTTCGGGGGAACCATTAAGAACTCGCTTCTAGCTGGGAGAAAACGGGCGGAGTAGGTGCTGGGCATGCATGTACCCCATAACGTTCAGCTTTGCGGAGAAGATATGAATTTAGTTCCAAAAACCACATATAATATGGAAACATTGTGATCTATTCCTGGTTTTTAAAAGAAGTACCCAAACTCTGGAAGACTGGTAACTCTGGGAAGCTACATCCTTCTAATTTTTGTGTGGATGGGATTCATCGGCGTTAATACTTGATTTCACTGCTTAGGACATCGTACTGGAACAGGAAATTCGCGGAACTTGTGTGAAAGGTGAACTACATCCACTCCATACTTGCAATTTGCAAAGTTGATTTCGGTATTTTTTTCATTTTTGACAGCAACAGTCAACACATCAACATAACCTATTTTGACATAAGCGCACCAACATAACCTGTCTTTCGAAGCCAGACGCTACGGCGCTCACTAGGCAGTTGGATGTGAAGTCTAATTCTGTATGGACATTGACTTGAGTCACCCTTGATACTGTGACAATTAATTGACATTTTTCATTGTGTTACATTATTGAAATGTTGATTTAGTGTCACAATATTATTCATGACTAAAGTCTATACAGGATGTTTTAGGGATGATAGAAAAAAAAATTAATTGTGGGTAGATCTTGGGTGAACTTTGGAGGGCTGTATCTTCGTCATTAGGCCGAACTTTGCAAAATGGTATGGAAGTTTTCGTTATATTTCGCCGAGATCTAACCACAGTCAATTTTTTTGCTATCATCCCTGAAACACCCTGTATTTATAATACCAGGGTCCTGCGAAAGTGCGTCGGGCTTTCCTATCGCTCGCGCCCTTTCCTTATGAGATAGAAAAAGTCTAATACATAGAATTATTGATTCGAGAAGTTCTACATCGCAAAACTATTTTCAACTATACAGACAGGATCTCCCATTTTTGCGCAATGACAAAAATTAAGATTTTTTTAAATGGAATGCCCTACTTTTGACTTCATTTTCTTGTTCAGCTTTCTAAGCTCTATTATAAATGTATTTTTGTTTCTTTTACCTATTTGTAGCCGTGCTACCAACTAAAAAATGAAAATTGAAAATTTTAGTAATTTCGAGGTTCATTTTGAAAAATCATAGGAGCCTTGTTTTTTTTTTTGATTCAAGGAATGAAATATTAGGCAACAATAGTCGAATAGATGATGAATAACATTGTGACAAAAAATGTTGATTCAGTTATACAGGACGTGCACAATTTTTTTTCAAACTTCGCAAATTTCAAAGTCCCATTAGGTTTTTTGTTCTCAGATTAAATGCCCCACTATTTTATCTCACAATTTGATAGCTTTTCTCCTCATCTTTTATTCTTACTAGGGGTATCCTACCTTAAATTCTGCAATTCCCGAGATAATCGATAATTTTTCTTCTTTCTATTAACTCCCTTGTTTTTTATCCAACTTCAAACATTAAAAGTGTCTAAAAAAATTTCACAATTCCTTCAGTTTCTTTTTCAATAATTTCTACAGAATGGATGCTCGTCACGAATATGTCGAAATAAAACGACGAAACGTCGACCACATAAGAACTTTTGTAAACGATTTTTCAAACCCCATGTCCCTTTAAATTGGTTGAAAAAACATACATCAGAATCCAAATAATCGATAATTCAGAAAAAAGCTGTTTATTTGAATTTTTCACGTTAAGCAGGCCATGGTGATAATGAACAAATGTCATAATGACACACTTTGCTTTGTTTCATCCTAGCAATATATTTTATTTCTATCTCGTATAAAGAAAGGGCGCTAGGAAAGTCCGACGCACTGTTCCAGGCAGTGGCGTAACTAGAGGCGGGGTTCCAGGGTCAACCCCCCCCCATTGGCCATCGAATTTCCTAAAAAAATTTCAAATGCGGCGCTTTTTTCTTCGCTTTGCTCGCATTCTCGCATATTTTTCAGTCGTGACCCTCCCCCCCATTGGACACTTCTAGTTACGCCACTGGTTGCAGGACCATGTAGAATAGTTCTAATAGACTCGAGTCAACGTTGATACTGTGACCCTGAATTGACATTTTAATCATGTAACATAATGAAAAATAACTTTACGTATTTCGCGTACGGGTTCGATTATAATTGAAACGATCGTTTTAAACACTGTTAATTACTGATGCGTACTACAATAAATACACGCCAACAATTATTCACGCTTGGAATATATCGCAAGTACTATCGCTTCTTATCCGCTCGCTGTCTCTTCCAATTCAATACTGCTCGTGAGACGACGATTATTGATGCCTTATATAGGTCCAAACAATTCATCTCGAATGTTCCATGCATTCTCCAGCAGTTTCCATATCCATAGTGGTCCGGCATATGGATTCTAGACGACTCCTGAATAGTCAGACACCTTTCGCGTGCTTCCCGTGTGCTCCGAAATGTCTGCACCTCCGCCAAAATGGACAGATGTGTCTTGATCGAGCGTCGAAGGTTCCATGTATTTCAATTACCAAGCTGTCACGTCTCTGCTGGAAACGTCCAGAACTCTGCTCTTGTATCCACACCGCGATCTAATGGAAAGATCGCGTGTTTACCAGAATGCACGGAATCGCCGCTCGTAACAGTATCAATGTTGGCTCCAGTCAATCAGGGCTATTCTGTATGGATATTGATTCAAGTCAACATTGATATTATGACACTGAATTCTCATTCTAATAATGAAACACAATGAAAAATGTCAATTTAGTGTCACAATATTAATGTTGACTCAAGTCAATATCCATACAGAATAGCCCTGATTGTCCTACAGAATAGATTTGAATTGAGTACTTTCGTTTTCGTTTTCTCATTGGTATTATAAGTTTTGCCAGTTCTTATTCTTGCTTCTTTGGGGCAGTTCTGGCCTGATGATGGACACTGACGGATTACAAAAACCGATTGCACTGAGATTTGCGCATGGAGAAAACTTACCTGGGTACTGTTTCCCTGCCAAATCGATCATTGTTTCGTAAGGTTGCACAATATTCTACTTTTTGATACATTTTATGGAAAGTAGTTGAACACAATAATTATTTTACAATGGAACACTTTTTCAGACTATTGAGTAATTGAACAATCGCACTATAACGTTTCATTTCTTTTTGTTCCAGGTTAGTACATCTACTTCGATTAGGCACAACTGGTGAGGTCATTAGGCATATCCAACCAGCTGGTTTCAGCGTAAGTGATTATCGCATTTTTTATTTTCTGGTTTTAAGTGCGCTTACTGCTTCAATTAACACACTTTAAGTCTCGTTATCACAGCAATTGCATTATCAGGGCAACTTGCTTGTTTTAATCTATAGGTACCTAATCCAATTATTTACCTATAAGTAGTAGACGTTTACCTATAGCAAATATAATTGATTAATTGCAAGTGAAAAGTTCTTGGTATGCAAACATGCCACTATAAAATTTATATACAAACAACGCCTGCATTTCACAATCTAAATAATTCAATCCCGACTAGCCGTGATAAACCGCACCGTTACTTCTTTGTCCTTCGCATTTGCGAGTTGATTGCTGTTGAGAGCCGCTGCAACCATCATGCATCAAGTTGCACCGCATTAAAAAATCGCTTTTACCTAGAAGAGTAAAGTTCATGCACGATCGTAATGCCAATTTGCGGTACTTAAGTTATGCAATTTTATCTAAATTCTTCTTGTTTTGTTTATCTATCTCATACAGCATACCCCAGAACTTAGTATAGTGTGATAGGAAACCCTATATTTCATCTTTCGTTGTGAAGATCTCCGGTGCATTCACTTTTGCAAAATTCGACTTTACCGAACAGTACGTAACTACGGAAGCGCTGAAGGATCACGTAGAAAGTTTTTTTCCAACTCGACCGGTCGACATAATAACTTGTCCGGTCGAGATAGGAAAAAAATTGTTCCCTGATTATCTCGACCGGTCGACTTAATATGAGCAAGATTTTTTTTTAACTCGACCGGTCGAGATAGCAAATTTTTTTTTGAGTTTACATTATATCGACCGGTCAAGTTAGTTAAGTCGACTGGTTGAGTTAGTATCTCGACCGGTCGAGTTAGCTATCTCGACCGGTCGACTTAGTTATCCCAACCGATCGAGTTAGCTAAGTCGACCGGTCGAGTTTATTAAGTCGACCGGTCGAGATAGCTAACTCGACCGGTCGACTTCGTATCTCGACCGGACGAGTTAGTCAGCGCTGACTTTTTGGCGCATTTTTGTGAGAAAATGACGTTTATATGGCGGGTTTGTCTGTCTGTCTGTCTGTCTGTCTGTCTGTCTGTCCGTCCGTCTGTCCGTGTAGAAAGTAAGAACGTGTACTTCTCCTCGGGGAATGAAGCTAGAGCCTTGGAACTTTTTCCGATGGATAGCTAATGTCCCCAAGGGTGGCAAATGGACATTATTTTTTTCATCCATACATATTGACCATAATTATTATCAAAAAACAAATATTTCATGTGTGTTCTTCAAAGAAGTTGAGCTCCTCCTCGGGAAATGAAGCTAGAGCCCTGGAATTTTTTCCAATGGATAGCTTATGAGTAGAGAGCGGATTTATATGCGGTAAAAAAGTCCAAAATATGCAGTTTATATGCGCTTAAAAAGTATCAAAATATGCGGTAAAAGGTTCAAATAGAGCAATATATGTGAGTAAATATGTGATATAAGCTGCAAGAATGGTGAAAAATACAACATTCACATGTAAAACCAACCAACTAACTTTGACCATGAAAGTAAAAAAAAAAAATTTTCCTTGAAAATTTCAAATAATTTTTTCCTTGAAATCAAAATATCGTGATTTTCTCGCACATAAAGATAAAATGGCCAAAATAGTGACAAATATTCAGTTATACGCAAGAATATGGACTAAATATGCGGCTATATGCGATTATATGGATTATCAATTTGTATGCGGTAAAAAGTCAAAATAATAAATTATATGCGAAATAAAACTTGGTATTTAGGTTCCTTGTAGATGAAAACGTCAAGCTGCAAGTCGACAGTTGCATCCAACTTAGCGAATAGAACATGTAAAAAAATATAAATCCGCTCTCTACTTATGAGGTCCTCAAGGGTAGCCAGTGGGCAGATTGGATTTCATAGTTGCGGCGCCATCTTGGTCGCCATATTGAAATCTCTCATTAGTGGAACGATTTTCATGTAACTTGAAACTTATCCTTGTCTCGTATAATTATCCTTATTTTCAAGCTGAATTTCACTATTCTGCCGCTATCTTGAAGTCTCTTTATTAGTGGAACGATTGTCATGAAACTTGGAGCTTGCTCTTCTCTCGTATAATCATCCTTATTTTCAAGCTGAATTTCATGATTTCGTCACCATCTTGGCCGCCATATTCAAATTTCTTATTAGTGGAACGATTTCCATGCGACTTGGAACTTAACCTTGTCTCATATGATCATTCTTATTTTCAAGATAAATCTGATGATTTGGGCGCCATCTTGGCCGCCATATTGAGATCTCTTATCAGAGGAACGATTGTCAAGAAACTGGCAACTTACTCTTGTCTCGTTATGAACATTTATTCCTATTTTCAAGCTTGACTTCACTCCCAGAGAACCTAATCTATCTATCGAAAAAAGTTCCAGGGCTCTAGCTTCATTCCCCGTGGAAGAGCTCAGTTCTCTGAAGAACACACAGGAAATATTTGTTTTTTGATAATAATGATGGTAATTATGTATGGATGGGAAAAATAAAGTCCATTGGCCACCTTTGGGAACATTGGCTATCCATGGAAAAAGTTCCAGGGCTCTAGCTTCATCCCCCGAGGAGGAGTGAGTATATGTTCTTACTTTCTACACGGACAGACGGACGGACAGACAGACAGGCAGACAAACCAGCCATATAAGCGTATTTTTTTTACGAAAATGCGCTAAAAAGTCAGCGCTGACTAACTCGTCCGGTCGAGATACGAAGTCGACCGGTACAGATAACTAACTCGACCGGTCGAGTTGATTAAGTCGACCGGTCGAAATACTAACTCGACCGGTCGACTTAGCTAACTCGACCGGTTGAGATAACTAAGTCGACCGGTCGAGATAGCTAACTCGACCGGTCGAGATACTAACTCAACCGGTCGACTTAACTAACTCGACCGGTCGACATAATGTAAACTCAAATTTTTTTTGCTATCTCGACCGGTCGAGTTAAAAAAAAATCTTGCTCATATTAAGTCGACCGGTCGAGATAATCAGGGAACAATTTTTTTCCTATCTCGACCGGACAAGTTATTATGTCGACCGGTCGAGTTAGAAAAAAACTTTCTACGTGATCCTTCAGCGCTTCCGTATTCAGCGCTTCCGTAGGTATAGTATGAAGGTTCAGTCTAATGTCTAATGTCTAGAAGTATATTCGCCAAACTAGACGCAAATAATACCCGTTCAGAAATCATTGATGGAAAACACGAAAAAAAATCGAAATTTGAATATAGCTGTTACTCCTTGAAAAAAGTCAAATTTTCGAGAACGCATTTTATAAGCGGTCATAACAATATCATCAGTTAAGGAATCTGGTGTCACTTTTGCGGTAGTAAATGCTGGGACACCCCCTACCTACCCAGATTTTTTCGCCTCTAGGGACAAAAATATTTTGATGCAAATTTTCATGAAGACTTGAAAACCAAAGCTCGTTATACTTCTAGATTATGAACACAGCATAAATATTGCACGCTTATGCACATCCAGAGTGTCCGGTTTCCCTCAACGAAACCAGAAACTGCACAATCCGCAAGAGGAAACGCGAGATAAAGCTACTTTTCGCAAGTTCATTCTTGTCGAAATACGAACTCCAGTAATTATTTTAAAGTTCTACGTGAACAAGGTCACGTTTTTTTTTAGTAGGTGGGCACCTAGTGCTAGACCGCTGCAGCGCGCTGCTATCATCAAGGAAGAAATTTGGATGTCCGTTGAGGTCACCCCTTACTCGTGCGATGGTGGGTGTGTGCGTCTTTCGCATGACAGATAAACGCCAGGGCATTGTTTCAAAACACAATGGCAATCTTGGCAACGCTGTGAGAAAGTGTACTTAAATTCACGGTTGACGGCTTACCTCCATGTCCCGCCTAGAGACCCGACCAACAGTTCTTCTTCTGCTGCCACTTCTCCACCACCATTCCTCCATGATCTCACCTATTAGTACACATCAGACGAGGTAAACAAACAAAACCCAGCCAAACAAGGAAGTAAATCTCGCCAAGTTTCGCAACCGTTTTCACGATCTGACATGCTTCTGAAAGGGAAAAGACGAAGGAAATACTTTCATGAAACACACGAGACACAAAAAAAAACAAGCCCTAAAGTTAATAACCCGAGAAAACATGTAACAACAATTATTATTTCTGAATGAAATGATAATGATTATTTATGCTGGATTGATTGGCGTGTTATGAAAAACTTTTGAATGGCTAACATTATTGCAGACGTGATTATAATTGGTTGAAATTGTGGCAATTCGTTTCATCATAAGCAAGCATATTATTAATTATGATTCTTGGTATAGGTAGAGATTTTACTTGTTCTGTTTCTGTTGTTTGTGTAGATAAACCGATAAACCTCAAGAAATCGGCCAGTTTTGTAAAAGATCACTACTAAACTCAAGCTTTTTTTCACTGAAAAAAAGAGGATTCCCAACTTCCTGTTATAACACAGGTATCCGAGAAATGGCAAGTTAGAACAGTACCACGGGCCACGGCATTGAATCGTTTACAAGCACACAAAATCAATTTCTGTCTTTTATAGGTAGGTTATCGTGAGGTAGGTACAGGGTGAGTCAAAAGTTTGAAAATTATAACACGTATGGCTTATGGTAGAACAGGGAAAGATAAGATTTTCAAGGTCTGGTAAACGTTACAAGTCCCATTTACTATGCCGATGCTTGTACTATCCGTAATTTTGCGATGAGAGATAAGGTTTGAAATTGAAGGAGAAAACGTCAAGAAATCTCTCGGCAGAGACGCAGGTTTTGAAGAGGAGAGCGGAGCCCTAGCGCCGGATTTGTGCCTTGCATCGGTTGTGCAAGTATATTGCGGTATCGATTTTCCAGCAGAAAAACTATAAAAACCACGACCGAAAAAATTATTACAGCTTTTATAGCTATGTATTATTATTAATATACTACCTATTACATATTCTGATGGGCTCAAAAATGAGCCACCCCACGTCAAAATCGTTCCATCAAAATTCAAAATCTTTTGTCACTTTCTGCCAATGACATTTCACGGTGAAAAACTTATTTTCATGTTTCTACCAAATAGAGTCGGAAGTGCGCATACTTTTGGTCAAGATCGGTTATTTAAAGTTGCATCGAAGGACAATATAAGGACTGATACCATAAAGGTAAAATATTGATTGTGCTATGTGAACTTACCGGGTACCTAAGTGGTAAAGTACCTAAGAGTCGAAAAAAGACCCAATAGTAAATATCTAGAATACTTCCAAGGGTTCCAAACATTCGTATCCTCAAAAATTTCGCGCTTGCATATTTCAGCTTTTTAAAGTAGGTAGGTACCTAAGAACATTTTCAGTTCTCCCAAGAAGTCTGGTGAGAAATATTTTAACGGTAATTTTGACACCCATCAAACGTATTCATTTCAAGGAAGCGAGTGAGAATAAATGATGAAGGTGGTACCTACGAGGTGACACGCTGTGTTAAAAACGGCGATGAGAAATTAATTTGGCGCCTCCGCGTACAGTAGTGAACTTCGATGCGCTCTAGCGGTGAAACTGCACAACATCCACGCTCGCTGTTTTATCGGCAGGCATGCTCGCGTCGGTAAAACAGAAAACAAGTCGGGCGGGGATAAAGCAGAGCGCGCACCGCCTTCGAGCTTCCAGCCTCGCCCGCAAAGAGTGCGCTTGCATGCCCAGCCTGCTCGATTTGAAATTCAACGGCCTTTCTTGTTCGATCCTGGATCCACGCGCCATCTTCGCGCACAGTTCTTCCATATAACATCAGTTTCTTCGCATTCGTTAACAGATTTACAATCCTAAAATCCTTCCACAATTTTTCCTTACGTCAATTAGTTACCTACGTATGATTTATTTGAATCTTAAAAGTTTTGGCCTTTGACTTAAGAACACTATAGATACGGTTATAGATATCGATTGTTGTCATTGAGTCATTTGCACTAAGCGACAGTATTATTTATTGCAGAATGGATTGATGACATTGGATCATGCAGTTTTTCGTTTTAAATTACTCACTAACGCGGTTCTATCTTTGCTTGTTGAAATTGAGCTTCAAGTTTTATTCCATTTTCATTTCTGTATAAGCGCAAGATAGGAGAGGTCCGATTACACAGCTCGGAGGCACACAGCTAGATCCATCAAAAACTGCGGAAGAACCGGTTGTAAACTGTCACCGGTCGGCTGCTAGCGCTGCCTATCGCCTCCCCGGGGCCAGCTAGACCAAGAGCAGTGCACTCGAAAAGTTGTTTACATTTTCTCTCGTTTTGAGCACGCGTCTATGTTCTCTTGGTCCTTTGATGCGGTCCTTCAGAAATGCCCTGAAAAAATAAAATCAAAGTGCGTGTGTGTTAGCTAGCGTAAAAGAGAAGGCGGCTTTGATGGCCGCGTGGTCTACGCCCACTTTGATCCACTTTTGTGGGACTATATTACTACTCGGCCGTTTTGTTGATGGCTGGTTTATGTTGATGTTGATGCCTGGGTAGCGGTAGCATCGGGAGCAAGCCTTTAGCATAATTACATCCGGATATCCCAAGAGTTGCTGACGGTCTGCCTGGTGCCTCTGCCTGCCATGTTTTGGGTTCTTTTTTCTGCATAACATACCGCAGCAATCAGTTCGGCATCGGCTTATAATGCTATGAGAAATTGTGCCATCGCGCTTCCGTTAGCTGCGGTTGTACATAATAAATGGCCTGTTTGGCTATTATTCTTGTTTCTGGTGTTGTTATCGCCTTGTTTGTTTGCAGGTACAATGGGCGATTCTGTTTGATAGTAATGAGCAATTTTCACACTTTCACAATGGTTTATTACTAAAATCCACTAACTTTTCACAGTTTTAACTACTGTGGGGTGGTGACCCGGACTCTTTAATTTTTACATCTAACCTCCAAGCTCCGGCCTACGGGTCTAGCTTTTTTCTAAGGTAAAAGAAAAGTACCTACTCCATGCCAATAATAATGTACCTTGAAAAAAGACCTTCATCTCAACTCCCAAGAAAACTCACAACCCAAACCAGCATTATTTCATATTCAACTAGAATTTCAATATTCATTTAAGGATAGCGTGCAGTGATAATTCAAATCTGTCAAAAGTCATTTGATTTATCTGACAGCAATGACAGCTCCCGGTAAATGCCATTGGGGTTGGCATCGTTGGGAAGGACTTCTTTTGTTTAATTAGGTACAAACACCAGAACATCAGCGAGGTTTTTGAAGTGGTCGTCTTGGTTACCATTTGGCTGAAGACTTCGAGTTAGGTATCTTATAAACCATTGCTTGAAGCCAATAAGCCAAGCTTGAAAAAAACACAGCTTGCCATGAAAAATTCGAATTTTGTTGGTGTCCCTGATTTTTTTTATGTTTAATCTCATGTTGATAGAAGAGAGGTTACGTTAAAATGTGTGTCCGTATGACATGACACCTTCACCTGAACTACGCTGTGATGTCTGATTGCAATTCTGGGGACTACGTCCCCGGCAGGTTGCCGGTTTGCTCACTGACCTGAGCCGCTTTCTTTCGACTAGGATCACAGATCATGATCTTGGAACAGAGAATGATCTAACTATACCTAGTTCTTACAGGACGCGACGAGCTCAGGTCACGAGATCGCTTGCCACAAAATCACACTCCGGCGCTAGGACTGGCCCTCCTCGGTCATTTTTTAAACTGTATATTCTCACTATATTGCACCTCTCAACACTTCCAACTATTGAGATAACGTGTCTAACGGCGTTTTCAAGACGCAATTTTTTCGAAAAAATAAAATAAAATGATGCGTCAGTGTCAAAATCTGACCTAAAAATTAAATTAAAGCGGCAATCCAGCAGAGCAAACATCACTTTGACAAATTTGATTAATTTAAAATCATCTTGGCTTTTTCAATCCATAAAGTTATCAGATTGTCGTCCAACTTGAAGAAAAATTATCATAGGTGACGGTGTTTTTTTTAAGCTTGGTTGAAGTTTTAAAGCTCTGTGTTGTAAAGGCTTTTCTGCTACTCTCTCTACTCTTGAGGATTTTTGAAAAACGCTAAGACAGTTCAAATTGATTGGTTTTGAGAGACATGTTTTGAGACCATTTTCATTTCTCTCTTTCGTTACAAAGATTCATTTGTTCGCAAAACTGAACAAACTGAATTTGATCCTACGGTCAAATCAAAATCATCATCTTAGTTCAGTTCATGGATCATATGAACTTTGTAAAGATATCACTTTGTCGTTTCATTGATGTTTTCAGAATAGATGCGATGGGGATTTTTTGCAACTGTAAACATCACGTTCGACTAAATTTCTTCCGGATCTACAGAAGAGGTTCTTCGTGTGAATATTTATTATTGAAATAAATGCACACTTCTTCGTAGGTACGTGTTTTGTCACTACAAGTTCTAATCCCCAAGAATTTCTACTCTTTCTGCCTCCGAAAAACGTCGAACGATTTTAAATCTTACTCATGATAGGATAAATGGAACAAAAATTAAATCTGACTGCAAGTAGTTCCACCTCGTTTTCAACCAAATATCATCACTTGATAAACGATAAAAACCATACCCACCATCAGAATTTCATAGTCTGTCCAGTTCTATTAAAAAAAAGAGCTTGTATTGAAAAGAAAATGACCGTGATGTCGGACCTTCAAAACGGAGAGAGGCAGAAAAATGGGAATGGTCTCAAAACATCATTTTGACCTGTTTGAGTATTTTCCAAGAATTTTTAGGGAAAAAAAATCAGTTTTGGAACTTCACACGCGCACTGTATCTAGTATAGCAATGTTCGTGCGTTTCTTTTTGATGGTTTTTAGGTTTTTTTTTTGTGGTTTCCAATATGGTTTTTATAATTTCTTATTGCACATGTACCTTTGTTTCTCCACAAATGTAGGTATACCTCTCCACATAATCTTATTTTGATGTTGTTCAGAGCTATACAGGGTGCGCCAAAGAAAACACAACATCGATTATAAAATTTCGCGTAGTGTAATAGCAATATCATTACAACGAAACATTATTTGGTGAATTGTCGGATCCCATTGCCCCTTTAGGCAATTCAGCAGGTCAGCAGTCAGTTTCCAAAGTCTGAAGACAGTTCCTCACCTGCCAGTTGTTTTTTTATTTGTCAATGAATTTTACAATTTCTCAATAAAATCGCAATCCTCTCCCCGGGACATTACCAAACTGAACTGAGTTATGTCTCTGAACACTCTCCAGGAAAGTATTGTGGCGCCACAACAAATTTTTTAATGCATGGAACGTGCGAGTGCCTGGCGGTCAAACAAAAATAGTGGTTGAGGAGTTTGCCGCACGGCGTAGTTGTAGTCTAGCTGGGCACCAAGAATGTTCATTAGCAATCAACCGCTTAAAGTTTTATGCTTTGTTTGACCTCTGTTAACTCCGCATACCGCGGAGATATCGACGATACAGCAAGCGAGCAAGCGAGAAACTCGGTGGTGTGGTAATGATAGCGCTTTCAGACTCTTCACGAATGTTATTACCCGGCCATCTTCCAAGCTTTATGGCTGTTGCTAATGCTTATGGACGTGTGCTGAGGCGTTGGATTTTTTTTGCTTTGGCACAAGCACGTTTTTATATGTTGTGTATTTGAAAATCAAAAAAGATATGTAAAGAAAACGCTGAAGAGTTTGTTCTTTATATAAGTATACGCATAGTATATTGGCGCGTGCCTTAACCACAACGTCAAGGCTCGGCGATCACACAAAACTTCACACCAGAAATCGTAGTAATTAGGTGATTTCATGATGGTCTAATTATCGTATAGAAATTTGAGACATTTTTTTTTAGACTGGTCGATGTCGAAAACCCTTGCCTGCCTTAATTAGAATCCATCTGTAATACGTACCTAAGTATATATACACTTACATAGACAGTTTACAATAATTATATTTGGATTTAAGTACGATTTATGCAGTAGTCGACTGTCAAGCAGACTCAAGAAGAGCAAGGAGACTTTAATCAGCCTTTTATTTAGCCGTAATTTTAGTTTTAGTCGTAAGCCTAGCATGCGATTACGACAGAAATTCAAAACCACGGCTAAATAAGGCTGACTAAACCCACCTTCAAGCTGTCTCCTTGCGGTTACGTCGGAAGAAAAGGGTGGAATAGAATCTTTGAAAAAAAAAAGGCGCTAATAATAAAAACAGTTGATGCACGGGAAGCATCAGGGACGAGCTTTCGAGTGAAAGGGCCATGCAGCTTTCTGACTACAGGAACTACCTTATACCCTCTAAAGACCTTTTGAGAACAGGAGTGTCTCACTACACCATCAGTAAAAAGCTGCTGTATTACCTATAGCCAAATTGATCTATTAGGTCAATTGCCGACTTGGCGACAAAAACCGACCAGTTTGCCAAACAGATGATTAAGCCCATATCTGTGGACATTTATCATATATAGGTAATAGGTATTCATACAAAGCAATTCCCTAATGATGCGGTGCATGTACACTGTGCGGTGCTCGATCTGCGTCGGAATCTGCAAAAACCGCTCTTAGGAATCCATCATCATCATCAGCATGATAGCCAAAGAGACGAGTTGTTCTCATGTGATCAGCGTTCACCTTGGGCCGCCGACAAACAAATTATAATTCCTCTTGTAAGAACAAAGTAACAGTACTGTCTGTCAGTAGCCGCCTCTACTACACGCACAATCACTCGAAAATCGCCATATACGGCGAAAGTAGTGCCAACATAATTGCATCATTGTTTTGTTGTAGGCGTCCGTTTTGTTATTATTCGAAACTAGTGGTTGTACTACGGGTGGTGTGTGGTGTATAGTCACAGCACAACCATAGATTGGCTGTTCAATTAGGTATTGTTGTGCTTATTGTATGCGGAAGATTCCAGGAAGTCGGCGCCATGGTGCACACACACACACACAAGCTGAAATAATAACAATAATTTCACATCGATTGGGTGCTGGTGGAAACCTTCGTCCTACGTCGTCTCTATTTGCGGAGCTTGAGGTAGCGAAGGTGGCACGGAGACTCCGACAGGCGATAAGGCGCCGAACCTTGTTTGAAAGTTCCCAATTTCATGTTCGTCGCTAACGGATTGGGGGCTTCAGCAACAAGAGAATGTATAGAAATTTGAAGGCATCACCACAGAGTTTGAATCCTTTTGATGATTCACTTGGCAGGTAATTTGAACAATTAAAAAAACGTGTTTTTTTTACAACATCAGGCCAACTTCTTTGGTGCGCGCGCTCGTAAAAAAAACTCGGAATATTTGTAGCGAACACTTTGTATCTTATGTGAGATCTTGATCTACGATCTGTTATACACGTATCTAGCAATCATGGCGTAATTCTAAACCCGAGCTCTATAAAAGAATTGATTCTGTTTTGGTGTTTCTACAAATGTGAGGCACGCGGCACGCCCACTCCGGCCGGGATGTTATATTATTTATTGTCTGTACTAATTTGAGGTGTAAGTAATCAAATAATGATTTGCTCTTGAAACCGTTCATGACTGAAAGGAACAGTTAGTTGAAAAATTTGGAAACTAAAACATTCACTGAAGCTCCATTATTTTACTTCATGACTTCGCAGAACGCAGAACATCTGTGCCTAAGCTCTAATCATTTAGGATCAAAACTTAAGAAAAGTCTAGAGGAAAATGGAAATCATTCGCAGTAGACAGAACCTACAATGTTATAAATCTGCGTTGAGTTCTTTGTTCATTGATAGGTATGTCAAATGTACAATCATACTCATATTAGTTAATGAGTGGGGTTCAAAGCAGAAGTGTACAAAGGGACAAAGCCCATTTGAATTGAAATCGTGCTATCGATGTTTGAATGTTAACAAATATGTAGTCAAATACTGAATCAGTATGTGACTAAACAGGTCAACACATGAAGTGGTCCACCCCAAAATTTCGCCTCATTTTGAGAGGGCATATCTCGAAAAACACGTTACCGATTATTAAAAGCCTGCCGATGCCTGAAAGATGGTCCTTTTGGCTACAAGTTATCACAGCGTGTCCGGTGTTCAATGACATTGTACTTGATACACAGGGTGACAACGGAAGGAGTGCCGAAGTGGTCCATTTTCAACAGTGGGTAACTTTTGGTGAAAAAATTCCAGACTTTTTCTGGTGCCATTTTTGGAGAGCACTTATCAAAATGAAACGGTTTTTGACTTGTCTCCGTATTTTGATTTTTGAAAAAGATAAATAAATAAATGAATAAATACTGTTTACTGCCTTGAAGTTGAAACTTATCGACATTGTCATAATGATGCATTATTCCACAACGCGTGCCTTGTGTGGAATAACATATTTTCAGTTTTTTTATATTTTTGTTCTCATGTTTGCATTCCAATACACATTGTTCAATTGTGCTGTTTTATTTTGTTTATTCAATCAAATCCCCTCCCCCCATACATCAATAATTTGATGTCTATTTGATCCACATCAAAAGGATGTCAGGTAGGATAACCTTTTTTTGTAAGGTAGACACTTTCGTAATCACCATTTTTTAAATTAATTTCCATTTGGGGTAGAAATTCAAGGGTTGGGCATATCAATTGGAAAATGTCATATTGAACTCATATTGCCATTCAGATCAACAAGATATCCATGAAAAAAAAACACTTTTCCAAAATGGCATGGTCACCTTCAACCCCTAGTTAGGAAAAATCTACACTATGCTGAAATGTGCACCGCTGTGTCAGATTAAAAAAAAAAGATTTCACCTTCTTCCGTTCTCGAGATATAGCCTTGTAACTTTTCGTATAAATCACCATGTACAAAAGTAACCAAAATAAGGCTGATATGGTAACTATGGGACTTATAATGCAACGAATGATTACTAAATCTATATTTGAACCACCCTGCGTTTGATAAACATGAAATGTATCGTCGCAACCTACCCCATTTGAGATCGACCCTAAGCAGGTACCAGGTACCAGGGGTAGCACCATTAGGTGTCCGTGAGGTGAACAAGTTTCAGGAATAGTTTCTTACGGAAAATTATGCATTTGTGCCAAATAACAGTCAACTGCATGACCAATATGACGGAAGCAGCATCAGAAAATTCAGATTTCACACAAAGCGACACATGTTTTTCAAAAATCAAAATACGGAGACAAGTCAAAAACCTTTTCGAGATTTTGATAAGTGCTCTCCAAAAATGGCACCAGAAAAAGTCTGGAATTTTTTAGCAAAAGTTACCCAGTGTTGGAAATGGACTCCTTAAAACACATAATGTATGTGTTATGCCCAAAAAGGATATGCATTTGTTCGCTAAGCTCAAATAAGTTTATTGACATGGTAACTGGTCAAAACCTTCTTAATTGGAGTTGATATTTTCTCTGTGTTTTCCCTCCATTAGGGAGGTTTTCCTATCTAGCAAAAGGTCAGGTATCAGGAATAAATATTTTTGCATTTCTAAAGGAGATAAGAAGAGCGGGAGAAGCGGAATTTGATAAATCCTTATTGGCTTAAACTTTGAAAAGCTTGTTAGCAGCGGAAGTGGTCTTTGGTGTGTGCAAAAAAAAACATTTTGGGTATTGGTTCAAAAAGAACCTGCATGAACCAAAATATAAATATCAATTTCTTTCTTGGTTGAACTGGCATCTTCAAAATCTTTACTGCAAGATTGTAGCCTAGTTTGCACACCTCTTCACATCATGCTTGTTCGTCTTTCCAATCCTTGGTTTCAGAGACTTAACTGGAACATGCCTTTGTTCTCATTTTAGACGGAAAATGGTCGATGGGATGAAATTACCAGCTGAGAAGAAGCCAACATTGTGAAAAATGCATAAATTTTTGGTCCAGCGATTGAAATTCTCGTTCTTCATATTTAAAGTAATGGAGCAATATATATGTATGACAAGAAAAATAATTAAGGCTCGGCATTATACATTTCAAGTCAGTTTTGATCTGATTATAGAACCACTCATTAGTGCTTCATGCTGAGAGATTCAATACCGGAGCTTCTTTAGGGCACACTTTCCATAAATTTGCTCAATTTAATGCACCAGACAATATAATCATTTCGACATAATATGGCTGACCAAATGCAACATTTCTTGGAAATTCTCCACCATAATGCCGTTCATGCTAATTCCAAAAGGTTATATCCAAACCGCCAACATGTATAACCTGCAGCCTCTGGCCGACATTAATAATGCGAATTAAACCTTTTACGGCTGTGGATCTGAAAATATTCGATAGGATAACTCGAACAAAGTTGCATGTAAATTCCATTTTATAACGTACGGCATACTTTTGTCGATATCTACCGCGCGCCAGGAATGGCCGCGACCAGTAAATGCAGATACGAATTTATTGCTGTCGGCTCGCTAGGTATTACCTCGGAGGCATATCTCAGATTGTTATTTGTTGTACTGTATGTGCACAATGTTTGAAAAAATGTGCGGGTTCGCACAGAAGAAAAATAGAGTTCTTCATACGCAGAGGTAAATAAATGAGTCATGCCATCAGCATCAAAAAAATTCTTGCAAGATGATGATGGGAGAGGTTCGCTATGTCCACTAATTACACCTTGGAGGCAAAACATGAACTCCTTGCTGCGGAGCTCCAGCCCAACTGGAAACTGGAAGGGATTTTTCAAAAACTCCACGTAACCACTACCTAGTGCATATAAGCGACACGAGATTTATGGAGATGGAAGGCGGCTCTTGCATGTTTATGCAGTCATGATTCATGCAGGAATTGCTTCACTATTCGCTATTTTATGTCGCATAGGGAAAAAGTGAAAGGAAGGAGCGCATCTTCGGCCGCCATCTTAAAATTTTTGCATATTATAGACGCAATAGTATAGTATACTTACGTGAAAAAGATCATCCATCTACAAATATTTATTTTGGTAACATCTGCCTAGGTAAAAGATAGTCGATAAGAAAATTGTTGTGTTTACAGATCTCAGTTTGTGTCAACAAAACGTAGGTAAAGGTAGACGATTTGATAATAAGATTTGATGTAAGAAAATTCGAGTTTTACCGGCGAAAATTCAAGCATTCCCGCGTCGAGCTCTGTTATACCTGGTGGGGGGACATGGCGGGACGAGGTGAGGCAGGAAGGTCACGGACGGTCGGTCTGCGAGTTCCATCATCTCTTCCGTCTATCTTTATCAGCCCCCAGTACCGAGCTGTTCCTCCAGCTTCCACAGCGCAGCGCAGCGCGGCCATTATACACTTCGAAACTTTATGGTTATTAAGAATTCGAATTAAATCCTGCGGAGATTAGCAGGAATGCCGCTGGAAAAATCTCGATATTATCGCCGTCATCACGGTCAAACGAATGGCAGATGGCTTCTTCATGTCCATTACTTGGTATTATGAAGGTGACTATATCGGCACGAAATCTCTGTCGCGCAAGGTTTTGCTTATTTTTTCGCATTCTTCCAGTTTTTGATGGGTACTTGAAAGCGATGCCTTCGCAGTTAAATTAATGGCGATAACCAGGAGTGTATAAAGGATGGGGTATAGTTTGTCGTAAAATTTCTTATGTGGTAAATGTGGCTGCAGGTCGATAAAAGTGACCAATAGATATACCGATTATGATCGACTTTGACTATCCCGACTCTACATGGTTTCATCCTGGAATGAGCTGATGAGTTTTTGGTTATCATCTGTCGAACGATAGTGTGATGGTCAAAAATGACAGAAGCTATTGCTCATTGAACGGTGTCGTTTTAAATCTTGAAAAACTGTATTCAGAATAGTTGAATGTAATGATGCTTCCTCTTTCATCTGTCAAAAATTAATAAGAAGTAACAAAGTTCAATTTGATAACTCGGAAACCCAATGCATGGATTTGAATCAAATTTGACAAAAACCTAGGCAACTCAGAAATAATTTTTTTTCAGAAGTCGGATTTTTCCACCATTCCCTGGTCGGCCGCTACGGATTTTCAGAGTTGCAGAAAAGCCTTTCCTGGTCGAAACTACTGAGAACAGCGGGAGCTGATGAATTTGCCTACATAATAACTCAACCATAGTTACGCTATTATGTTTGGTCCATAGCTGTAGCAATGTCTTCGTTGCCCCTTGGATACTTTCATACAGGGTGTCCGGTGTTTAGTCGCGGAAACTTTGGCAGTCGATAGAGCATCAAAAAATTATAGACTTTGCTCCAAACACTATGTTCAAAAACGTATAATAACGGAGATATAGATTCTTGATATTCCTCAAGACTTGGAATTGAAAGATCGTTTTCTTTTTATACATAAGTAAATTTTGAAGGTTCAACCCATTTCAATCTTTCAACCAAAGTTCACTAAAATAAGTCTACCTATTCTCTTTACTACAGTTTCACCAAGCTTACATAACTTCTGACGCATTGCCATTGCTCTGACAATTTGGGTGATATTTTGTTGGGTCAGCCAGAATCGCGTTATAGTTTGCATATTTCCCGCGGCTCATGTAAGTTTGGTTGGACTGTACCGTCGCGCTATGGCATCAGTTTCTTCGACGGCTACCATTGACAGTATTATCGAAGAGCCATCAATCAGTAGAGTTGATGTCCTTTATCGACCGCGGTAAATTTTCACCCCAAAAACTTCACGATTCCCTATTTTCGCTGCGTTTTTTCCGTGAAACCGAGAAAATTGATTTTAGTACTGAATAAGACTGTTATAAAAAGTCTTGAAATTTTGGGAACAAAATTGCTGGGAGACTCACAGGAACTCGAATTTGAGGAACCAAAAAACATATGCAGGGGCGCGTGAAATACGAAAAAGACATGTCCAGCAAATATTCACACACATGCCAGATTTTAATCTCCGTTTTATTAAATATTAAACAGAATGCCGGCGTGTACTTCAGCGCTACATGTCAATTTCTGAGAATACCACAACACCTCAGGAACGTTACGAAACAGCCATCAGTGGAATGCTATTTTTTATTATGTTTGCTGGAACTCTGAAAGTAATTAAAACGCATAGTCGCGTCTCTTATTGTTACTATACGCTTACTAGAATGCGGTTGTATAACTTCACCTGAAGAATTTTTCATATTATGTTGACCGCATCGCATCAGAACTAACTAAAACAAGAAGAATTTCAAGTTTCCTTTCAAAACTTGAATAATATAACATTTTCTTAGCTAGGCGCTATAGCTTGAGAACTAACCGGGGCCCCCATTTTTTATTACCTGAAAGCCTCCACCATGCTCTCTGATGGTGACACAAATTTATCGTCTGTCTCTTTCATGTAATGTTGTTAACATGCTTGTTTTTGTTCCAGGTAAGCTGACCGCGCTTTTATCACATCACAACAATCAAGACATTCCCCCCTTTGGTGGATGACGTACTGCTTTCGGTAACCATAAACTCACCAGCTTGCTAGACGAGCCATCCAGATAGGAACCCAAGAAGTTGATTAAAAATAACTCACGACGAAAATTCTTGAACAAATGGGTCGTTTATCGACATAGCTTAGCCGTATTATGGGACCGGGAATTACACAAAACACATTTCACTTCTCCTATATCCTCAAAGTATACCTAAACCTGAAACCTCAAATCCCTGTTAATGATAAGTTACAGAAAAGTCTACGATAATCGCATCTACGATGGATAAAGAAAAAGGATAAGAAGCAGCAGGAAGAGAAGAAGAGGCAAACAGGATGGAGAACACAAGACAACTGATGCTTATATTGTTGAGAGGTAACTTTTTTCTCAGTATATCTGTCCATTAAAATGTGTATGACTGTTTTTGAAATTGTATTGTGACTTTTAAATCAGGCACTATAAAAAATATACATTTCAAATTACAGTCATGCCCAATCAATAATTATTGTTATTTGTGTGGCAATTGTTCATGTACGGTACACACCATGATACGGTCCGTGATATGGTGCAAAACTAAGAGCACTTATACAACAATAATAATTACGCTGTGTATCAATCGCAAAAAATACCATATGGTATTTGTATTTTGAAAGTGATAGCCCTACAGAAAGTATCAATTTTAGTGGAATCTTAATTGCTCCTATTTGTTATTAGTCGAAATGATGAAACTGCAAATGTATAGTCTGTAAATCCCACTTGCAAAATGACTGATGATGAAGATTTCCTGCCTATGCCAGTTCTTGACTTAAGTAGAATAGGATGTCTCCGAATTTTTGATCTCGTTACTTCTTTCAATTAGTGAACGGCTTCTAGTCATCTAGTCGAATTGTTACTAATTGGGTAGAGCAAAATCAAGAGTTTATCTGCAGAGGTACACCAACTATACCAGCCTAAGTAGCACTGCAATTTCTTTCGCTATTATTATTAAACATTATTAATATCAAGCCTGTTTGCAGAGATTTGTTCAGATCAAGTTGCGTGTGGTATTCACAATCTCTTTATTATTTACATAACGTTTATCGTTTATGTTGACAACGATGGAGTCTCCAGAGTCCAAACCAGATCATAGCTGATCGTCTGACTATAGATGCATGTACTTGTCGCATTTGTTGACGATGATGCACGCTGAGAAAATGTGCTTCTCGAGTTATATTTTGAAAGAGTGAACTTTTTCGACATCTTACATCCTGGTCACGGCACCACTTGTTCCGACACCAGTTCCACGGGATGTTTCAAAGTCAAATAACCTGCACTCGTCCTGTTCGCACCTACATCTAAAAACCATTACGCCAGTACATTACATGAAACTACATGTAACATGCCATGACAAGTTGAAGCGGAGCGTGGAACTCTCTTCTAGAGCTTTTTCCTTTCCCTTATGGTGAAAAAAGTACAAAAAATATAATTTGTATATGCGACTGAAAATCGGAATGTATAATTAACGATAATTCGTTGTATAAATAGTCTTCTTATTTTGGTGGAATGGAATTAATTCGTGATTAAGGCCGACCACACCGCATCCACTCTCCAGCACACGGAATTAAATATGACTGATGACACTTCGATCTTGCCGAAAGAAATTTACCGCAAGCCGTGCCTGGAATTCCGAAATAAAATCCGACAATTTATTAATTTAACGGAGGCATGCATGCACCTACCTCTCCTCCTAAACTCTCCAGCTCTACAGGTATATATAGAGAGATATAATAAGGAGCCGCGCAAATGAAGAAAAAACGACATCGAAATGCTCGGCTGCTGGCTATATAAGAGAAAGAGAAGAGGACGAGGACGTAAATCTCGCACCGATGGGGAATATTTCAGCGACCACATTTTTTTCGGACGAAAACGGCCCCGCCAGTTGGACAAACAACGAAATTCTCAACTTTGACACGAACGTGGCCGCTCGCGGTCGGCGCGGCTTGGAAAAGTGGTAAAAACTCGTTCTCGCGTCGACTAGGATTGTCTTATTCTTGTCGTTATGCAGGTATCTGCTTACATACGACATACGGGATGAAGAAATTAATATTTTCTTGGTACTCCACGGAGGAATGGAAGATTGAAAGTTCTTTGTTACCCGGAATAATGACTCCAAGTAAATTCTTGTAGGTACCTGACGAGTCGTAAAGCTCCAGATAGAGATCGTAATTATACACGATGGTTATTGGTTTGGAACATTGCGAGCGAATGAACAGACGATTGTATCGATACAACGGTTGATTTGAACTCTCGCGGTTGTTCTTGTTGGGGGTTTCAAAATTAATTTCAGCGGCGAAGTCCGAAACCAAAAAGCTGCACTCTCAAGATGTCCTTGAAATGTATTTTGGTATTTCGCTCTGTTGTCGGTATTCCAGAAGGCATCAATGGTGGATGAGAAATTGAGAAAGCGTCATTTGTAGTTCAGAAATCAGAAGTTGTCAGAGTAGTAATTCGGAAAATCTCCTTGCACGTTTCTGATTTCGGAGCGAGGCAACTTTATTGGCCCCAACCGATTTTGATTACATTTGAAATGCTTGGCAGCCCAATGGTCCGCGGATATCAAACATTTCTAACAGAATGAAGATCGGTTGCAACAAAAACAAACAGCAAAGCTCTCACGGGGCACGGGGTGAGTTCTACAGCGCATTTTCCGCGAGTAAAATTAGTTTGATAAGGTTATAAATAGTTCTGAAGAGAGTTCTAATTACTAAACAGGCTGTTCAGTAATTAGAACTTTCTTGAACAGACAGATAAGTTTCAAATCAGCTGACGTGTGGAAAAATTGATAGACAGGCCAAGATATGGCATTGAATTGTAAAATCAACCTCAAAATCATGAATACTTGTAGGTACGAGACACAATCTCATGGTTCCAAATTTTATCAAAATCGGTTCAATATCGAGAAAGTTCAATATGATGGGCCAAGATGACGGCAAACCATGAAACTGAGTTTCAAATCATAAATTGTTGTACGAGACAAACGCACATTTCAAGTTTCATTAGGATCGGTGCACTTGCGAAAAAGTTCAATAAGGCGGCCGGCCGGGCTAAGATGGTGTCAACACTGTCAACTCGTGAAAATGACCCTACATTCCTAAATCGTTATACGAGACCAAAGTATGCTGCAAGCGCTGCCACCCGTAGGATCGAAAGTCGTAGGATCGAACGTCGTACAATCGTACGTCGTACAATATCGAACGTCGTAGGATCGAAAATCCCGCATGCGCTTTACCAGCTTTACAGTATAGTCCCAAACCATCGAATTGGAACCCAAGAAAATGTATTAACCTATGTTATTAACCGAACAGAGGTTTATGACTGATGGTTGCCGTCCCTCTTTTTGCCATCAATTGATTGACCAGATATGTGCGCTGTGTTAATGTTCAAATTGTTTTTTTGTTAATACTCTAATTCAAAATAAACAATGAATGATTCTTTGAAGTGAACTATTTAGTTCGCGCGACGTAGTTCTCTGAAACAAACGATTTTTCTCATCTCTATACTCTAATCATTCCACATGATCACAATCATATTGTCCTCTATCTGACAAATCGACGTAGGTATGCCTATTTCATGAATTTTATCTGCTTTAGGTTGAAGCACAAGATTTTCTTACGTTCATTTTGTTAAAAAATTACCTTGAACGCATTACAAGAATTTGCCGATGATCTCTACACCACTGGCCACCTCTGACCACTGAGCGACTATTTAGCAAGATCTTCAATGTTGCGTGGGAAGTCAGTTATCACAACCTTCTCATTTTCTAGAAAAATATTCTTGCTTTACAAGTATTTGTGAGCAATAGAATAATATATTTTTACAATAATATTTTTTTTCCGATAGAAGCGGAAACTAAATATATTGAGAAATAACTGACCCGTATTTTTTTATTTAGGAAAAAATCGTATCGTTTGGCCGCAATAAATGAAAAAAATTCTTATATTCTGCCTAATTCTGACGTCATTATTTCAAAATGTAGTTTCCATTTCAATCCAATTTTTTTTTAGTAAAATACTCTATTGCTCTTGTGTGAAGTAGTGTTGCCGTCTAGAGTTAGACTTTCTATAGACTCTTGTCTTAGACAAGACCTCTAAAAACTCTTGTCTTGAAATTTCTAGACAAGACAAGATCAAGTCAGGATCAAGAGTCTTGATTAGACTTTCGAAATCTTGAAAAGAAAAATGAAAAAAAAATCAGATATATTCCTCTCTGTTGACGCTTTTTATTGTCAACTGAATGTGTGATTTGCTTGGGGATTTCTTACAGAGTTGATTCAGAGACAACTTAAAATAACATAATCAAGGGTTGTTCGGTACCGATCGTACCTAGTTTAAAGTTTATTGTTTGATTTATATTTTTTGTATATAGTTTTCGTATGGTAATTGCATATATATATTCGCGTTAGATTCTAGTAGATATAAATAGTTTAATTTGTAACTTTGCCTTCACAATGTGTGTATTTCGTTTGGACCTATCCCTTCGTACGATGGTCACTCACAAAACACATGTGGAATTTAACTACCCTTGGCTCTCGTCTGAAAGGGAACGAGAGAGGACTTACCACTTGCCACCCAGTCGTGAAAGACCAAACAACTCGTGTCCTAATAGAAAGTGCAAGGTGCATCCATCGGTACCTAATCGTAATCATGTAATCAAAGAACTTTAAAAGTGACCTTACGGCTGAAACAACATCTCATCGGTAAGTCCTCGTTTGCACTAATTGTGGAGGTCACTTTGTTCTTTTTTTGTCGTATTTTTTCGTATTTATTTTCGATCGTTTTAATCGGTCCTTTGGAGGTTTAATTATTGAAAATTAAACCAGCTGGACAAAGTCAACTGTCAGTTGGCGGAAACATGGTCCTTCGATAGCCGGATAGTCGTTGTTTGACTAGAGTAATTAGATAAATGTATGCAATTACCACTTCGATAAAATTTGTGTCGAATTAACGAAATATTCGATTTCGCTAATTCAACTTCGTCGCATTTTTAGGCAAGTCGTGCCTTTTCGTCTCGAGGAAAAATTAATTAGAAACAATCGGTTTCCAAATTAATAATTCCAAACCCTTTCGTCGTCGTCGTCGTCAAAAGTGTAGCTTGCATTTTGTTACTTGTTCGATAGTTTAATTTAATTAGCGCATTCGGTTCTAATTAATTAAATTTGTATTGTCGTTGTAAATTATTTAAAACAATCGGTTTTTAAATAATTCAGTGTCGTTTCGTTATTAGTTCATAGAGCAATCGGCTCTGATTCTTGTATATGCGGATCTCTCTTCCAAAGGTCCCTTTGTTGCACGAAGAAACGGGAAGTCGTAAATCTTCGACATCTGTGGGTCAGTCTTTAGGAAAATTGGGCGGTCAGCCGCTGGGACTTACAGCCCCAGTATAATATCGGTTTCGCTTTATTGTTGCGCCTCATCGTCGTGAAGACACCATTTAGTCTCGTAATTATCGAAAATTTAGCCGCACAATGGCTACAAAATATAAGGAAAATCGCGCCATTAGGGAGAGTTTGATAAATCAATTGAACGAAGCACTTGACCTGGCTCAAAGTGCTAAGGAAGAAATATCATTGCGTGCTTTGTTTAAGCGGAGATTCGTTCGCGCCCAAACGGCATTTGAGAAATTTGAGATCGTACACGGTGCAATTGTCACCTACATAGCAGGTACGCCAGACCCGGATTTCCAGGCCGAAGAAGAAATACGAATAGCTTTCGATAAATGCTTTTCGGATATCGAGCATTGCTTTACCCTTTGGTTCCCAGAACCAGCTGGCGAAGCTTTGTCGGATACGCCTACATCATCGTTGACGTCTATGTCAAATTTGAAATTGCCGAAACTTTCACTTAGGCCATTCGATGGCAGTTTCGCGGAATGGACGGCCTTTAAGCAGTTTTTTGACAACGCCGTTCACGAACAAGCACACCTCGCTAACATAGAAAAATATCAATACTTGATCAGTTCGTTGAAGGGTGAACCGTTGAACCTTCTAAACTCTTTAACCCTTTCGGACGCTAATTACCCCATAGCGTACAAAACGCTCACCGAACGGTATGAGAATAAACGAAAATTGGCCTCGTACTTTTGGACGAATATCCAAAATATACCGCCCAACAATTTCGAATCCGCAAAAACGCTGCGAGATACTTTGGATAAATTTCGGGAGAATCGCTCCGCTTTAAAGGCTTTACAAATAAAGGACGTCGAGGACTTCCTTTGGGTTAATAGCTTACTCGATAAATTAGACCACGAAACTAGACGTGCTTTCGAATCGCACTTCCGAACCACAGATCCTACAAAAATTCCTAGCTTTGAGGAACTATCGTCGTTTATCGAGAGCCAGTGTCAGGTACTAGATTCGATTAGTTCAAGTGACACTGGTTCAAATTATCGTAATCATCCCGTGGCATCAGAGCCGTGTAGTTTCAAATCGAATTTGAACCCTACGCGAGCGGCCTTTATGGTCAAAACGTCGACATCCCATGGTGATGATAAATGCATTGTGTGTGAGGCCTCGCATTTCGTAGCACAGTGTCCTAAGTTTTTAGATATAGCACCATATGAACGCTTCGAAATCGCGAAGAAAAACAAATTATGTATAAATTGTCTAAAGCCCTGGCACCAGCTTCGCGAATGTAATGTCGGGCAATCTTGTGACACGTGTGTTGGAAAACACCACACCTTGTTGCATTTCGTTAAAACTTCAAAACAGGCAGAAAACGCGGATTCTACCCAAAGAACGGTGATGACCACATTAGCACGCTGTAACGATTTGCCAATAGTTTTGTTGCCAACAGCCCTGATTCAAATTAGGGACATAAATGGAACATACCACCAAATTCGGGCCCTCTTGGATACCTGTGCCGAAGGTAGTTTCATTACAAAAAATTGCCTACTTCGTTTGGGTATTAGATATAACCCTTCCGAAATAACGGTACACGGGATAGATTCCAGCTCCTCAGGTGTGAGTTCACCTGGGGAAGCTTTGTGCACTATACGTGCGGACAATGACGAGAAAACCGAAAAAAGTATACAATGTCATGTTTTACCAAAAATCGTAAATGGTACGCCAGCTATTGGCGTGGATCACGCAAATTGGAAACATCTCTCTGGATTGAAACTGGCAGACGACAGTTTCTTTGAGTCGAGTCCAGTTCAGATGTTATTAGGCGGTGATATATATGCTAGTTTGTTGCTACCTGGGTTGTTACAGGGCAATTCGAAAAACCAGCCTGCCGCGTTTAATACCATTTTTGGGTGGGTAGTTAGTGGACCCGCTGGAAGTCGGCCTACTGAGAAAATTACCACATGCTTCACACGTGTGGAAGCTGAAGACAAAATTGAATTTTCGGGAAATCGAAGAGGTGCCCTCTCTCCCTATCGAGTAAGAAAAAAAATGCATCGCATTTTTGGCGGCCGGGATGTTCGGTACCGATCGTACCTAGTTTAAAGTTTATTGTTTGATTTATATTTTTTGTATATAGTTTTCGTATGGTAATTGCATATATATATTCGCGTTAGATTCTAGTAGATATAAATAGTTTAATTTGTAACTTTGCCTTCACAATGTGTGTATTTCGTTTGGACCTATCCCTTCGTACGATGGTCACTCACAAAACACATGTGGAATTTAACTACCCTTGGCTCTCGTCTGAAAGGGAACGAGAGAGGACTTACCACTTGCCACCCAGTCGTGAAAGACCAAACAACTCGTGTCCTAATAGAAAGTGCAAGGTGCATCCATCGGTACCTAATCGTAATCATGTAATCAAAGAACTTTAAAAGTGACCTTACGGCTGAAACAACATCTCATCGGTAAGTCCTCGTTTGCACTAATTGTGGAGGTCACTTTGTTCTTTTTTTGTCGTATTTTTTCGTATTTATTTTCGATCGTTTTAATCGGTCCTTTGGAGGTTTAATTATTGAAAATTAAACCAGCTGGACAAAGTCAACTGTCAGTTGGCGGAAACAAGGGTAAAAGTTATGACAAAATACTACTCAAAACTATATTTAGGTACTTGAAATGGAAATGATTGCAATGGGTTTTTATACTATTTTCTTTTTATTTGTTGAAACCAAAGTACCGAGATCAATACAGACGTTATAAAATATCTCGTCTCAAAAGGCCCTACTTTTTTCAGACAAAAATTTGGGGATTTGGGAGTTTGAATTGGAAGAATAATAAAGTTCGGCGAATTTTGAGGGTTTAAGGACGATGAGTTCAAAATTTTTCTTTGTTAACGCACAACGTTTCGCCCCTAATTTGGGGCTCCCTCGGGTGGGTTAGTGATGATTGTTACTTTATGAAAATTTTGATTTAAAAGGCGAAAAAATGACCTTGAAAGGAATAGAATTAATTTTTCAATTCAAATTCGCCGAACTTTAATATCATCCAATAGGACAAAGATACAAACGAAGAATAATAAAGTGATAAATCTGTTCTGCGCTTGCGCATTGGGCAGGCCACCATGTCATTATGCATTGACCGCTGTTGTCAGGCTGTGTCTGATAGGCAGCCTACAGTCCATGAATATTCACAAGTTACGATTAAAAATCAAGAAAACGAAACAACACAATGCAGCATCTTTCTGTATATTGTAATTTTATATATCAGCAGAAGACAATTTGATTTCCTGTTAGTTTGTAGTGGCAGCTCACTATAAATTAATCAATTTTGCATCAGAGAATAGGAAAGCGTTGCCAGAGAGATGCCATGTCGAATTCTGTTCATGTCTTGTAATTATATATTTACATGCCATCTCCTTTAGACTCTGTATGTCTCTACTGTTTTTTTTTCCGGTTCTCATGCGAAAGTTTTGTTTGAGTGATTTTTTTCAAGGACTGCTCCAACATCTTCATTTCTACTTCTCCAAGAAATAGCTGCGCCTTCTCAGATCGCAAATTCTAAGAAAGTGGGTCGCTCGATGGGACTTTTGGCCAATAGCTGCGAAACAAAGTATTTTTCGCTAATAAAAGAAAAATGATTCAGACAACATGCAGCTGCAGCCAGATATCATTTCAATGTACCAAGGCAAAATACCAATTAAGCTGGTGTTCTTTTCTCAACTTGAGCGAAGTGAGTCTTCTTGCCCGCGTCAGGTTGACACAAGCGGGAACCTGACACAGGTCTGCAAACAATTGGTATATTTTCGACAAAAATATTGGACCACGTCCGCACGACATCCGGGAGTCCGGTTTCTACTCAAACCCGATTATTTACATCTACCGTGCAGCAGCAATGTGTCAAACACCAAACAGCAAATATTGAAGATGATTGATTGACTTCCTTTTTGACCGTGACTTTTTTTAGTTGACTGTTTCTCGACGTTCATGTGGCAACCTGGTACTGTTCTTGGCTTGCTTATTCAGTCGATTTGAGCCGATGGACTGCAGTAAGCTAAGTTTCTATTTCCTTTCACGGTACCAGATTTTTTGAAAACTCTTTCAACTGAACAGTAGTTGACTATATTTACTCAAACATCAACCTACGGCAATAAAATCGTGTCTTGTCATTTTATAAAAGACCCCTTCGTAGAAATACGTCTACTAGCAGGAAAGGGGTGGCGGTGGCAACCTTTTCTTCCAGTATTCACACAAATGATAAATTTCAGTGTCAATAAAAGTGGGTCTTCATTTCGAAATTTGAACGTGAGTATACCCAAATAGAATATTTTATTGGAGCGCATCAGTCTCTATTCTAAGGGTGCCCCTTGCTCCTCACAGATTCTCTGTTTTTCTTGCTAAAAGATGTTAAAATTTCTGTCACGTATTTTTATTGGAAGAGGGGGTTTTATAGTAATTTTATTTCACGAGTCTATCCAGACTCTTGAAAATTTTTCATCAAGAGTTAGAGTCTTGTCTTGAAATTTTGAAATAGTCTTGATATTTCAAGACAAGACAAAAGTAGGGCAACACTGTCTTACCTTATCTTGCCTAGACGGCAACATTAGTGTGAAGCTATCCCATTTCCCTGAAAAACGAGAAAAATGAACCATCGTACGCAAAATAAACGAGGAAAGTGTTTCGCGTAGAGTAAACTGATTTGATGAATTTCGGCTTGATGTCACAGGCTGTGTCGGTTGCCTAACCACATTTTGTATACTTGTTGGCGGTCACTGGCATGATGGATGACCTTACGAAAAAAGGCGGGATTTTCGATTTATTTCGATCCTACGGGGTGGAGCCGCTGCAAGTTCCATCAAATCAGTTTACTAATGAAAAAGCTCAAAATAGCGGGCTAAGATCGCGGATGTTTAGGTGAAAATTTCAATGCCTCTGCAATGCTCAGAGAGTCAGAGCTCAGAGGTACCTACAGTGGTGACAGTTTATTCAATCAACAATCTAAGATTAAAGTTAGGTACTATTTGTATCAAACTCATCATGTTTTCCATGAGTGCACCTCGACGAGATTTGTGCTATCCATCAATAACAATGAAAACACGAGATGGCTGTCGTGCTCCTCTATCATGTCTTACGAGCTCGATGGTCCTGGAGGGCATGGCCGGCAGCGTCTGCGAGATGCAGGAGAACGTGCTGTACGTGTCGATTTTTGCATCATTCCTGCTGGCCGCTGCACAGGAACGTGCACTGTTGCAACGGTTGGAGGGAAGTGGGAACGAAAGAGAAGAGATAGTGTGTCGTGTCGTTGCCGTGAATGTGATCACGCATGGCGTGCAGTTCGTGACTCCTCGATCCAGATAGCGAAGGAGTCGAAGAGTCGGCGGGGGTGGAAACTATCGTTCTGGACTGTTATCACCGGAGCCATCATCGTGACTATAAGGCGCATCGGAGAGCTCTCCGCGCTCGGAGCTTGCGACTGTACTTAAAACGTATGGGTGCACTGAGGCCTCGGCAATGGCGCGCGGTATCGGCTGATGGGGATCGAAGGATCGAAGCCGAACAAAGGATGCCCAGAGGACACCGCACAATGCGAAGGACGCCATCGTCTTCTAATGAGAAGAAGCGATTTCCTATGTACATGTACAGAGCAAGAGCAAGAGGCATTTCAAAATAAGTGCCGGCCCTACTGCTTTTGATCGTGCAGATAAGTCACCAAAAGCGTGTGCGATAAAATCACCTTTGAAAATGTTGTCAACGCCAATCCGAGCGTTGTTCCCACAAAGAGCAACAGATGCAAGGCGGAAGGCGCAAGGTGCTTCAAGAATGCTCTGAAATCTCTGCATGCAGCAGTTTTGTGACATGGGTATATACATATGATCAGTTTCACGACTTTTTTCCATTGGAGTCAGCTATGAAAAATGATGTGTTGGGTTGGTACGAATGATACCATACCTTGATGCTAACTAAATATATTGATAGATGTGCCATGTGTAATACGACGGTTGTCACGCATCGCGACGTGATTTACGCGCAAGTAAAAATGTTCGAGATTTCCTAGCGAAAATCGTTTCAATAGTTGGTGGCTCTCCGCTAAAGCTGTTAGGTAGTGGTGACCACTAGGCCACTGAAAAAAATGATGCCCAAGCGCGGCAGTAGTAGAGAAAATGGAATAGAAATGCTCACTGCCCAGAAGAGGGGTCCCATTTTTTTATGCTCGTCACTGAATAGTGAGTACTCCCAGTGGCTCCCACCTTCTTGTAAGGTACGTTTTTTGGGAACAAACAAACCTGACCGCACGTTTCAAAGAAATTAACGCATTATGGCTATCGCACTCTTTAGGTCAGGAAGGAGTAATGTTTACAAATTCCAAATTAAAATGCAAATTCGAAGTTTCCATGGGCCTTTGAGAACTGCCGCGTTATCAAGCCAAGGATGCCACGAGTCCGGGGACATTCATTATTCTGCCCAGTATGGCGATTATCAGTTCAATTCAGTAACAGTTCCATCGTAGTACTAGTAACTTCCTTAAAGTAGCCTCTTGACTAATCATCACTGTTTACTCACTACCATTCCATAAAGCCCTCATCGGGTCATTTCCACTTGAGAAGGAACACAGCACGATGAGTATATATACCTCAAAGTAATGATAATAGCAAAATCAAAGCACCAAACCACGTCACGCCACTCGAAAATTTATTCTCGTTGCAGAACACTCTTCGAATTTGTAAATTGAACCGAAGGTCATTCGGACACACAAATCCCGCCATAAATCGGCGGCGGGCGAGGAATTCTCCTCTCCCTCCTCTCCGCGCATCCCCTCTGGGGCCGGCCGATCTGATGCATGGCGTTTACTTTATTATAAATTATTTTATTCATTATTTATCGAGAAATTTATTCAAATCGCGTTATTGCGTTGACAGTCTTAATAAAAAATAAAACCGTTGGCGGTCGAAACGTCTGGCTGGGGATTTCAACGCGCCGGGAGGACGAAACCCGAGAAGGAGCCTGTTTTGAGCGCACAGCTGGACGCCCGGGCCAAATTTAATTATTTGGCCCCTAATTATCGGCGATTTATTAAGACAAAGTGTTGTTATGGGAATATAAATCCGCGATATTAAATTAGGTTTTTTGCGCAAAGCAACAAGAGTTGTAAAATGCTGATATGACTGATGATAACAGCAGCGTCGAGTTTGACGTATACATATTTCAAGCTTATTCCCTAGTGCCTCTTGTACTCCATTAGGTGGTCATACATTCCCATAAAGGCAAAATTCCATGACGCAGGGAAGTTGTCTATGAGGGAAGTTCGCTTCAAATATCGACGGGAGAGACCTGACGGAGAAGAATGTTAACTATCGATGCCGTAAATGAGTGGCGTAAGTCATTGCTAAGTTTCAGTGCTAACTTGAAATTCAGCCTTAAGGACGGAGTTGAATTGGTAAATTTTTTACCATTTTGGTCTCTTTCGACAGCTACAAGGATGCACTTGGGTTTGAGCCCATTGGCATTTCCAAAATCCAAAAATAAAAAAGAATATTTCTAGATTTTGGAAATGCCAATGGGCTCAAACCAAAGTACATCCTTGTAGGTTTCGAAAGAGACCAAAATGGTAAAAATCCGTCAAGGAATAAACCCAGACAGATTGATTTCGCAACGCTTATTTTACCAATTCAACACCGTCCTTAAGTTATTACGAATACCTATATAGTCCCAGGGCTCGATACCAAGTTGCAGGCGCAAAGTTTGGGACGGAATAACTCGCCAAATACAGCAGTCTGATTGGTTGGTGTCCGCCGTTGCTATGGTAACCACACTCAGCCCCAACTTGGTATCGAGCCGTTAGAATGTTCAAAGAATTTTCCTAAATTCGTTACTTGCTGTGATGTTACTTGCTGTGATTGCATGTAAAATCTTTTAGTTGGAGAAATATAAGTGCAAAAAACCCTAGGTTTTACTTTTTTGAAATGTGAAACTGCCATTTTGATCATTTGATTCTTACACGTGTAGCATATGAATTTGGCTATAGTAATTGATATCTACCAAGTTTGCTGACATCGGATTCACGATTCAAATTGATTATCTAGCTCCAAAATGGCTAACAAAAGCTGATTGTAATGACAACAGAGACACTCAACATAATTTTACTTACTTATATTTATAGCCTTGTTAAGGTGACCGTATCATTAAGGGGACCCGAAGCCGCACATTTTATGGTAACTATTATACCACCATTCTCTTCCTTATGCAATTTTGAGTCGATGTAGATACGGAAGAACGTGATTTACTTACGTTTATTATTCCATTTTCACACTTTGAACGTCGCCCACTTTCCATACTCGTCGTTACGGTAACCGACCACTCCATTCTCGCTGCTTCTTTTTGACAATTGACGTTTCATTCACAACTGTCATCGTTTGACAGCTAGCCGACCGCTACGTGCTAGAGATGGGCGGTCCGGGTCCGAAAACGGATTCGTTCCAAACGGTTCCGTTCCATACCGGACCCGTTCCGGCGGATCCGGTTCGGAAGGAGTTGCAGGACCGGGGACCGGGACAGATCCTTTCCGTCGGATTCGGTTCGGCAAATCCGGTTCGGAAGAAGTTGCAGGACCAGGACAGATCCCCAGCTCCTGGCATATCGCAGGATCGTGGATCTGACATGGAAATATTACTGTAATTCGATGTGAGTCGCGTTTTTGTTTTAGTACCTTTAGGCAAGTACGATAGTGCATCAAGTCATCAGTAGTAAGTGTAGTCAGGTAGTGGGTACCACGTAGGTATAAGGTAATGCTGCACTATTACAGGATAAGGTATGAGGTATGTGAGAGTTCCCCCGGATCCGTTTCGGCAGGAGTTGCAGGACAGGTCCAGCTTTTAGCATATCGCAGGATCGTGGATCTGACATGGAAATATTACCTACTGGTTTTTGATGTGAGTCGCGGAATCGGTTCAGTGGAATCGGTTCCACTCATTCCAGCCGGACCCTCGTTCCAGCCGAGCCGGACCCGTTACGATCTGCGTGGTGCCTAGCCGCCAAGGAAGGTATCGCGATCGCGTAATAGTCAGTTTAAAAAAGCCTCTGAAATTTCGAGATATTGCCAATATTGTTGATCGATGATCGGTCATTTGGATTTGAACAAAATTTCGGATTTCGGATTGGCGCTATTACTGTTTGCGATTCGGAAAATTCGGATCCGGAACGACGAAACACCGGGAGGTGGAACTGGTTCCACTCGTTCCGGCCTCGGACCCGTTCATTCGGAACGGGTCCGGCTGGAACGACCCATCACTACTACGTGCGACATTGCTCATCCACGTTTCCCATTAGAACATCATGCATACCTGTGTGGGCACAACTGGTGATCTGTAGTAGCCGAATGAACTAGCGGGAACCTGCGCTCACAGGTATGCGCTCAAGTAATTTCTCGCATGGGAAAGGTGGATTGCAGGAAAGAAGGAATAAAACACAGAAAATGGGAAGAAAGTCGCGAAAAATAGGTAAGTAGTTGATAAGCAACCAACAATACAGCTTAATTAAGAACAGCGAGGATGAAGTGGCGACGAGTATGTAAACTGGGCAATGTTCAAGTGCGAAAATGGAATAGTTAAGGTATGTAAATCGCATTCTTCCGTACCTACATCGTTCCAAAATTGCATAAGGAAGGAAATGGTGGTTGAATCGTTACTGTAAAATGTGCGGCTTCAGGTCCCCTTTATGGCACCGTCACCTGTGAGTTCTAACACTTGAACTTGCCTTTAGCTGCATTAGTATGTATTTAGATTACTTTCAAAAATCAACAGAAATCTTCGCGAAATCAAAATGAGGTTGTGTCACATTCATGTCATTATCAGCTGTCACTACGATACGCGCGTTTGGCCATTTTTTGGCGGCAAAATAAATTTGATCCGCGAGTAAGAAACAAAACTTCGGCAAATAAAGTAAAATACCGGTGGTTTTCGAGTGTTTCAGAAAATGCAGTCGATAGTGGTACCTATATTTTCAAGTTTTTGTTGAAACAATCGATCGTTTTTTTTCAGTGAGCGAGGTCTGGTCAGTTGGCCGAACGTCGCGAAACCTACCATGGTGCTGATGGTCGCCCGGGTTTGAACCCCTAGAACAAATTCTCTTCGTAAAGCCATCGCCATGGACATGGACAATAGGACCATGGACATTGTCTTATTGGTTCTTAGTGATCGTGTCTTAGCAAGCTCAGCTCATAATTGCAAAATAACTACAAACTGCGCGCAAAATCTCACTTGGAGATTCCTTGCCCATTTCTGGTGGCATTTCCGTTACTTCCTCTCACTCCGATTCTAAATTTGGGTGGTTTTTTTTCTCCCAAAGGTGATCCCGAGTGCTGTTACATATAATTGCTCTCTGCAAAAATACGTAACCATCATTTCGAAATTACTACGCCGATCTCTCTTGCCTACACACACCATCATCATCATCATCAGCATCAACATCATCATTATTATTATTATGATGGTTACAAAAACACACGAGCGCGCGATATTCCATGGGTGCCCACGATGGATGTGTTTACCAACCAGCCGAATGAGTGTTGTTGCCTTTACCACCTCTTAACATTGTTCCGAGTTCCGAGATAAGTCCCTCCGAGCGACCAGTCCATATCCGAACAGAATCCGCGCAGGTACAGCTTTGATTTCCGCGCCGCGCCGGTTTTCCGCAAAGGTTTTTCCCGGGTCGTGCACGCATCGCAGAGTGTGTGCGTTTGTTTGTTTTCAAAATCTGCTGCGCGTCTCCAGCGTGTGAACTTTCAAAAAGTGAAACCTGCGGAATTAATTGGACGCAAGGTATGTCGAGACAATAACAATTATAACCATTAGAGCTGGCATAAGAACTGGGTTACGGCGATTGTTTTCCTTTTTTCGTTAAATGTCGTCGCCATGGCGACGCGAAGTGGGACGAAAGTCTAGTAGGTGTCTTTGACGTTTCTGTTTTACTACTACTATGAGAATTGCCTACGCGAATTTTTATGTTGTTGTGAATCCGAAGAGGGTCTTGTTGTCACTGCGCGAAAACAATCGTATCAGCTTTTTCCCATCGAATCGTTACATTATGCCGAACATGGTGGAACCCAAATTCGAACACCTGTCCCCTCTCTTCGCGCGGGTCTCTGATCCTCTAGATATGCGGTCCAGATAAGGCCCGCAGAAAGGGTTTTCCGCCGTTGTGTCGTTCGTCCTGCTTGAAATTGGTAATTTTACGAGTGTTTTATAAAACTTCACATCAGTGTCGATTCGTGTTACATTTATTCTGTTAACAACCGCTGTATACAACTCGGGGCGACATAAGAACCTCCCAATTTAGGCTCATCAAATCGCCGTTTTCGGTCAAAAGTCTCCGGATCAAACGGCGCGACACCTGAAGATGAACGCTGAAAGAGTGTCAAGACCGAGTTCGACCTTGAACGTCACACCGCGACCACAACAAAACGGTTATTCAATACTATGCCAGTATGCGCTATTCCTGGATGATTAGTTTTTGGCTGATGGTGTAGGCGGGTGCAATTGTTTGCAATAAAACAATGGAAAGCCGATTTTAATTGGACGCCATTTTTTTGTACCTGCAGCCTTAAGAGTTTGAGGTCGGAGAAGGCGGGCGGTTTCGCAACCGTTTGCGGTTGCCCGGGTGTGTTATTATCCTTTTTCGGGTTATTTCATTACGTAATAACTCCTTTGGGAACGCAGAAAAACATCAGAAAAAAAGGAACTTCGTCGCAGTGAGCCAGTCACGTGCATAAACTATAGGTACTAGGTACTAGGGTTTCCTTTGATCTCACGGCTGTGTCTGTATCAGCTAGTGGATCGTATTTCCCCAGATCACAGCATCTGGCACTGAAATTCCACTGACTCTGACAAAATTAGTCAATATCAATATCAACACAACTATAATAACTTAAATCGTACACCTTTGGTACCTAAACAATAAATATGCAGTTTATTGTGCATTTTACTACGACGTAGTGCGTTTTATGAAAAGTAAATATGGATATGAACTGATAAATTCGAGAAAAGTGGTATCAACAAGGTGTAAACATTCAGGCTAATAAAGGTACACTATACTTTATTTGGGAGTATGTAGTACCTATGCGTACTTTCTTAGTATAAAGAGGTGTTACTAAATCTGGTTGTCATCATCATTATCAGGTTATTATCATCATCTTGTGGCTTTTCCTTTGGGTATTTTCAACGGGAGTAAGTTGATCAAAGTGCGAGTAACTCCAACAAACAAAATGCAACTGAATAAAATTGATGTAAACAACAAAATCTGACAGCTGTCACTTCGGACTTCTTTTTTGTAATAATCATCAAAATATCACTTGTGCCCGAGATTTTCCCAGATAATGTTGGCCAAGCGTTTCCCTCGGGCTGGTTGTCTCTTGATAAATGCCCTACTTCTACGGAGTCGGGCATTGATCACTACAACCAGCACTCGCGATCGCCTGGCCAAAATTATCATGAAAATCTAAGCACTTGTGATATTACTGTTGATTATTACACACAACGCCCTTGATTAATAGACCTACAAGGATAATATTCACTTATGTAAATCCCACTGTCAATAGCAACGGAATAAAATGGATGTAAACAACAAAATCTGACAGCTGTCACTTCGGACTTGTTTTTTGTAATAATCATCAAAATATCACTTGTGCTCGAGATTTTTTCAGATAATTTTGGCCAAGCGTTTCCCTCGGGCTGGTTGTCCCTAGATAAATGCCCTCCTAATACGGCGTCGGGGATTTATCGCTAGCTACAACCAGCACTTGCGATCGATAGGCCAAAATTATAGTGAAAATCACTTGTGATATAACTGTTGATTATTTGTAAATTTTGGCAATCAGTCGGCCAATTTTAACCAATTTTTGACGAGTTTTTGGCAGTTTTCTGTCGATCTTGGTACTTCTAGGCGAAAAAACTTGCCTAGCAAGGAGACGAAGACTTACCTTTGAGCAAATTTTTTTCGATCATCCATTGACATGCGTGATGTAACTTCTGATTCCCAGTTTATTCGGTCATTAGAGCACAGAAAAATTGAACGTAGCAAATCTTTTGTGTTACATAAATAATTACTCAGAAGGTGAGTTTGTTAATGGATCTGAAATCTACTTGGATCGTCATTCGCCATGTACAGCGTTATCTGCATTTCCCCAGCCGTAGCATGCACAATTTTGACGCACTAGACATGACGAAATTTGACCGCAGGCGTCCATTTACACCCTTGCCCGCCTAATGGACACCCATCATCTCAGTTTCCATAGATAGCCGCGTGCGGCGCCTATGTACTTAACTATCCACGACAAACCTGCAATTAGTACACCTTTACCTTTCTGGTCCACGCCACCACGCCAATCAAACTTTCGATTCGCTTCCCACCCGAAAACCTCCCAGGATTCCTCTGGACGATCCCATCGGGACCCGTACCTGTCCGCTACGTCGTATATTTATATTATTACAGGTATTCACGCACGGTCAATCCATTTGGGCCCCTCTTTTTTCTTTTAGTTATATAGGTGCCTATATGGGATTATAGCCCCACGACCAACTTCTCGACTCCGTGGTGTGTTTCACTGTTTCCATCCCCCCATATACCTGTTTGTGTGTCGAGACAGGTGGACATTGTTCTTTTCGTCCTTGACGTAATCAAGGCGGTAGATTTTCGGGGTCTGAGGGATTGTCTTCGAAATTCCACATGGATAAATCAGATGATGAGTTTTGAGAAAATAACAAAGAAATCTAATAACTTCATCTTGCTGGCGTCAGCCAGACAAGGCATTAAAAGGGTTTATGCAAATCTTTCGACACTATAATATCATACGGCATAAAACTGTATTTGGCAATCAATCAATCTGGTGGGTTTATACGATTGATATCTGGTAGTTTGTGGGCGATTTATCATTGAAGATGGCCGCGCTTCGCGCGTCTTTTGTTCCGCTCGGTTGCCAAGCAACACCTGCCGCACTACAATTATTATTACTTTTATCATTGCTCATGCTTCGATTATTATTATTTATTATAATAAAGCGTTTGAAATGCAAAGCCACTACTGCCTTCTTTGGGAAGATATACCTGTACAAATTGGCACGTGTGTGGTCCGATTACACGGCCGATTAAAAACAAATGCAGAGAGAGAGCCGATCTTCCGATCACATCTCTGGGCGAATGTCAGATCCGCAAGAGTTATGTTTCCATTCAAAGCCGATACTCGAAGCGATTCATCATTTTTGCCAATATCTTCTGCGATATGTTAAAAGTTAGATCAAAAACTTGTGATTGAATGAGATACCGATATGCCGCGGCAGGACTTGGACAAGGCCAGATATCACATTAAGAATTTTCCATCCAGAGGGTGCAGCTAGTGAAGCTGTCATACTGATGGCTGGGATATGAATAAACAAATGAATGCAAAGCAAATGTCTCAATAAAGAAATCTCCAGGGCACGCTAGGTAATCATGCTTTTTCGGGGTTCGAGGTGGGGTCATCTCAGTGGGCATTTAAATGCCCACAACTGTGTTATGATGTGACGCAACTGCAGCGCAACTAGGAGCACTGAGCTGCGCGCACGGGCCTAACGGGCGTGGGTCGCAGGATTTCTCGTTCTTGGGCTCCTACAACATCTAGCATCCTACGCTCGCAGGACGGGCCGTCGTCCGTCGTCGTCTCTATGCCTACTACGATCATTGTAGCAGGCTTTCGAATACAGTGCACGTGCCACCATGTGACGTACGTATACACACAAAGTGTCCAAATGAGACAGCCTGTCCCAAATAGTGACGCAAAAGTCATGGCGATGCCTAGGTGGACAGGGCTCTCGTATGAATGGGCGACAACATCTGGTTGTCGGAAGGATGCAAGCAAAATCTATTCAACATCGTTGTTACACTTTGAATTACCAAATTAGTGAAAGTGGGCTTTGTAGAGGAAGTAGACAAAAAATTGGAATGAAATCTGTTGCTTTAGGTTATTTTTTAAGAGTGTGAGGGTGGAGATTCGTTCTCCTCGTAAACAGAAACATTCCTTGGCTGGTATAAACTTTGCTTTGGTTACTATGTCATGTCAATAGAGCAGTTGCATAATTATCGTAGTATCGGGTGTTTATGAATAAGTATCTGTGACCACGGCAGGCGTGGGTCAGGCCAAAAGTCGCAGTGAAAATAAGTGCGATTTGAGTGAATGATCGATTATATTATAGCGATACGATAACAGACATTTATCAACACCCGCACCCGTATTGGCGGCGGTCACATTGGGGCCATGTTTCAACGGTCAATAGTTTCAATGTCTGAACTAATAGTAACCTATTTGCTATTCTGTCATCAGTGATCTGCCATTTTTTTTCAATTTCACTTTACGTACCCGCATTCAAAGCAGCAAACCCTTTTTGCGTTATGTCAAACGTGTCAACTGTATTAGATGTGTCATTTAAACACAAAAAATCTATAAATTTCAACATTTTTGTGTTGACGCTAAGTTGTGGATTAACCGAGTTCTCAAGACGATTGCAATAGTTCTTTTCATGAGACCATATGAGCCTTCGTACGCAAGCGCGAGCTTGTACCCATCTGGACGATTGACAGTGATAAATCAGTCAAATACTGTTGTGAATGGTTTTAGTTCGTTTGAGTTGAACACGATGAAATTATGTTCACACGACAGCGGAATGGGAAAACAATATCCATCAGCTACATGAGAACTACGACGTACACGACACGAACTTTCAAAATACCTAACCTCTAGACCGCTGTGCGTCTGATTTGACTATCTCATCTGTCAATATTCTCGCGCATGCGTTCAGCTCTATGCGAAAGCAGTACATGAACGAATGTTCTTGAAAAGACCCATTGCGGATGCTGGATTAAATGGATTGGCCACTGGCCACTGGTCCGCAAAATCGGAAACGAGAAATGAAAAATGGGCGAACGAGCCGCGCTCTGGCACGCCCAATCGAAATCGAAGTGTTGCGAGAAAACGACAACCAAAAGAGAACCCGCGCCGCGTGTATTACCCGGGCCATATTTCATACCGGCTGCCATCCCAAGTGTTACTTACAAAGCAAAAATGCCGCAATTAAAAACAGCTCCGCTCAAAAGAAACTTTATTACAACCAGTTGATTAGTTCATTATTATTAACGAAGGCGCGATAATGAAGGGAATCGAACAAAAGGAACCTGACAGGCACCCATATCTCGCGGAGGCCTTTTGTGGAAGCACACATCACCTCCCCTGAACTGCTCATCACGCCTTTTTGTTCTCGCGGTGCATACTTTTTGTACTATTTGTCTATATACCAAAAAGCGCATTGATTTTGAGATGTAAACTTACGGGGCTAAGGGCTGGATTTCAGGTGCTAACTTACGCCACTCATTTACGGCATCGATAAGCCAATCATCGTGTCGGATTGTGTTATGTTGCCATAGTGACTGGACTTACGCTACACTTGCGCGGGCGGATCTCCGACTTGAAATCTATCCCTGAGCATCAGTTGCAGCGTGAAAAAATTTGAGGGGAACTTTTTTGCTGAACATCTTTGCATGTTATTTTGCTTTGCTTCCAGAAGCCTGTGAACAAAACCACGGTCTGTTCTGTGCTGCGATGAGAAAAGTTATTTTAAGATATAATGTGACACTTTGCCCTCCGCTAATGTCATTATTATCTCAATTTAATTCCACTGTCGTACTTCAAGCATAACTATAAAGCCGTCTCTTGCTGAATTTGACCATTCAAGTTTAAAAATTATCAGACGGCTCGTTTTCCCAAAACAAGCTTGTTCATCATCATCAGTACCTAATAATGGTAACGGCATGGCTGCTGTCATCACTGTCAACGTGAAATGTTACCTCTAAAACTCAAAACTCACTCCTTGTAACTAGATCCTTGGAGCTCAATTTTCAATTCGACTTGCAACCGAGGCAAAATTGCGCCGCCAAAATCAAACCTTCACCTCGATTTGCAGCCAGCAGCCAGCCCTCTGGCGGAAGAAACCAGGAATTGAACATTTTCTCGCAAATTTAGCGTCTTGACTGGTGACAGGTGCGAAACAACCTGATTCTGATTCAACCATTCAGGCCCCTGTGTTTGGCGAATTGCACTTGCGTCACCTGGACTTGACATTGAGCGGTTATTATAGCGAGTGATCGGATAAATTTCTCTTCAAGTCGCCTATGATTCCTGAAAATCTGGCCGAAAAACGTGGCTACTAAGAAGACCGAGGCCTACTTTGAGGAGAAATTTATTCGATCACTCTTCACATATTAGGTTTGTTTCATCAAGAGATTCCAAAATGGTCAGAGCTAATAGGAATCGGAAAAATAAGTTCGCAAACTGATTTGCGCGGTTCTTATTGGCTCTGACTAATTTGAGATTTCTGAAGGAACTTGTTTTCCTGCCTGAGCAGCAGTTTGCCCTTCCGTATAACAACATATAATCCTGCGTTTCCGTTCGCGTTTTATATATAAATGGACAAGTTCCTATTCCAGAAGAAATAAAAGATCTATAGACTGGACTGAAGGCTGAAATTTCTGGTCCTTCGAACCAACTGAAATGCTCAGGCTCACCGAGGAGCACTGAAATTCGGGAAAGAAGAAAGAATGCCGCCGGGAACAACCGATTTTTATCTTCTGTTTGCTTAACATCGAAGACAAACAAGCGTCCTCCAACTCTTCCTCTCTAATTATTTAAAATTTCATCTCTCGTCTTCTCGGAATGTACATTAATTACTTGGACGGACGCTACATTCCGAAAATATTCTTTGTCAGTAGGTACACATCATGGACCCTTCTATTATCCTAGAATGGACTCTCCTCGTTCTCCAGCAGCGAATCGATTAATTTTAATGAATTAATTACCGGACACTCTGAACCGATTTAATGATAGTTATTACTATTCTTCTTCGTCAAAAATCAGACCGTGCCGTGATATTGATATTTATTTCGTCATCGGCATGGTATTTTTCTAATTATCGAGGTTGTTGACATTACCTGTAGGTACTTACCTACTACAACGTATAGATTTTCTTCGTTTAGTTGCGTCAAGCCCATAAGTACATTATTATCATTAAATCATAGCCAACGCGGATGAATAGATCGATTATAGTGTTTATCGATGGTGTATTGATCGGGTCCCTCGCGCAATTTTCCACGGTAGGTAAAAGAAACACACACAGCTATTATTATTGTGGTTGGAGTTGGCTTTGTTGGTAGGTTGGGTAATATTTTTTTATTTATCTCGACCTATCGCTGAGGTGTAAATAAAACGCGCGCTAAAAACGGTTGGAGTCCTTATCAGCTTACATAACAAGGCCGATGGGATTGCCTTACGTGATGTAAAAAACTCTTCGTGTAACGCGCATTTTCCTCAACGTTTGTCAGATTTGGATATTTCAGGCCAATTTGGCACCCTTTTACATAACTTTTCCGCGGCTCAAGTAGCTTGGTACCACTGTAACTGCTATGGCCTTCATTCCTGCTTACTTCACTTGAAGTCATTTGATCTGGAAACCATATACCTTCTAGAGTCAGTTTCAAAGAAAACTGGGACAGTATTTTACATGGCGTGTGCCGGTTTTAAAAAAAATTGGCTCTCTTGTCACTGTGACAGCAAGCCAAATCAGTACATTCCATGTGAAATACTGTCTCAGTTCTTATTTGAAACTGATTGTATACCTGTGTATTTGATTTTATACAGGGTGACCCAACAAAAGCACCAAGAGACGTGTCTTTGGACATGTTTTTGTGCCGGCCTTCTGGACAGAGCTGCAACCCTCCAAAAACTCTTGAACTCGCGATATCTTGGTCCGACATTGCCTGAAATTGTAAAGAATAGCACCGTTTTAAAGATAATTGAATGGGCTTTAAAATCATGTATCGCTCAACCCTAATGGCCCTTTAAAATTTCTGAGGTCCTGCCACGCCAGCTATTAGGATTAAACTGCATGCACGGTTGAATTAACAGCACTTGGCACTTGAACGTTCCCCTTGAAAATGAAAACGACCTGTCCGAGTTTTGCTGAAGAAATGAGTTATCAATGTCCAAAAACCTGTCTGCTCCTATTAAAAGCGTAAGTCTGAAACGACAGTTTTTGTCGAAATTTGTTCTGGGCTCAGACTGTACCTTGTGAGGAATTGAACTGTTTAAATGCTTGTCTGTCACTGCTAGATTTAACAAACCTGCTGCTGGTCTTGGATATTCTTGCTATTTTCAAATTATGTACTTTGTATTGGCCATTGAGTAAAATTAAACGAAGTGAAGCTCTTCAGCGATCTGGCAATGCTAACTTCCCTGCTCGGTCCTGATGGCGAGCTCGAAGACCAAAAAACAGCTCAAGGAAGACGCCCGAGCAACCGACCGTAAATTTCGTATTCCCAGAACTACTGGCTTCTATTATGATGTAAATACCCAATAATTAATAACGAAAAATGACCACTGGAGACCCCTCCTCACCCATGGCATACGCCGCGCCGCAGCGCAGTCAAACTCCACCATCCGTATCGATCCCCATCATAATTTGGTATTATTGTCTTGTTTTGCATTTAGATGAACACCGGCTTTGCTCCTTCAATTGCCCGTGAAACAATTACATCACATCCAAACGAACCATCACGAAGAAGAACACAATCCTTCTTGGTGCGTGTACAGTTACCAACTTCACGTGCGCGGAATTCTAACGTTCGCCGATTTGAATTTTAATGATTTCTAGCAGCGGCAGGTGGATGATGAATGATTTAAGTAGAAGAGAAGTCTCGGAATTTCGAGCTCTGATGGGCAGCGCGCCACCCCCTAGAGTGAGGGTTTTGTCTTGGGCCCATCATCAGCACAAAAAATCTCGAAGGGACTCCTTTTATAATGCAGCATGTGGAATAACTCTAATTTTGATTGCGCATCACGGGGGAATAAGAAAAAAAAGTCGAAGCTTTCCGAGAAGAATGAAGAATGAATAATTTATGCATGGCTAATTTATGATTTAATTGCGCCTTATATCTGGAGTCGCTTTCCGAATTCTCAAACAAGCGGCTGTAAAATAAATGGATGTTGGATGGCAATAAATAATCGAAACGTCTAGAATAGTCATAAACAGTTTTATTCGCCGTTTTTTCAACAGTCATTGACATCTCTTTAGGTACTTGATAGTCATAAAATCCGTTTGAGGTGATGCGGGTCTTGAAAGCGTTATAGCTGCTATGAGCCGAAATTTCTTCTCACTAGCACCTGGTGTGGAGCTATATTATGTATAAGTCCTTGTTCTTTTCGTTTGCAAATTGACTCACCGTGTTCACACGCAGTAAATTTGGAATTGCTTCCAAATTGCGGGATAATGAAAGCGTAATTAGCACTTTTTTGCATGGGTTCGCTTCAAGCGTTTTCACAAGTGATAGATACTTATCAGTTATCACGCTTCTCTTCACTGAAACATCGCCTGAAGCGATCTTTTGAAGAGATATGTGTGCCCTTCTGAAGCAAAGTCCGTCATTGTGCCCTTTATCACCTGACCCGAACGATTTGGAACTTCTGACACTATCACATTTCGACAACTCTCTCAAGAACTCCCATCAACTGATTTTTGGGTGAGAGATGGCACTATTGTTCGGTTAACCGCCGGTTAGATTTCAACCAAGAAGAGCGAATTCGAGCGCTGCTATTTCTTAAAGCACCCACCAACTTCCGTATCAAATTCAATAATATTCAATAGTGATGGGCCCTAGAATGTATTTCCATAGGCGGTTTTTCCGGGACTTTTTGAGATGGACTTTTTTCTTGGATACGCCAATCACCAGAACTTTTTTTCGGGACGTTTTTCCGGTCACCATTGGTGTCAGTCATTAGAGGAGGTTGTAAGATTATTTCGCCATATAGTTTCATATATCTAGTTTACACAGTAATCAGCAAGCTTTTGAACATTAGAACATTTGTTTTCGCTATTTCCATGAAATATGTTTTTATTAACTGATTAACCGAGGACTGAACTATTTTGAAGTTATAGAGAAGAAGAGTTTGAATTTTTAAACTATCTTTGTGGATTGTTCAAGTCAGACCAAAGGGGAATTTGTTGAACTTTTAAATGTGTTTTCAAACTTAAGTTACTGTACAGGGTCTATCTATTCCTGAAAATTCAGTTTTCTCAAAAAATACCTGCAGAAGAATTTTTATGCGAAAGAATCGTGCTATTCTGTACTTTGCATCGACTTAGCAGCCTGCAGGACCATTGAGAACTTCAGAAAAAATTAAATTCCAAGTCATTATTCACTAAGTCACTCACCCTGTTTGAATCAATTCAAAAAGACATCCAAAGGTTAAAAAAAAAACTCCTCTTCCGTCTGACTCAAACAGTTCACAAAGATCGTTTCAAATAACGAAAATAGGTGTGAGGTTTGAGTCGACTGACTGTCTTAAAAAATGAATGAAGCCAGTTTTTTCAACATTTTTCTGGAATTTCTGAAGCATTTCTGTAAATTTCCCTGGACTACGTGTCCGTGAATTATGAAATACCCTTTATCACCAGTGGAAGTCATGCTTATCAAAGGTGAAGTTTTTTAATTTTTATAGAATAATAACTACTACTATTATTTGAACTATGGAAATGAAGCAAGATATCTTTTACGACAGTTCTTACTAACCTCGCCTCTTACCTCGCATAACTTATTGAAGATTCCTCTATTATACATAGAAATATGGCAACAGGTATTCGCAATTATCAATACGAGTAACAATAATCGAATGAGAATAGTTACTTATTGCTTTTAATCCGATCAATCCGGACCAAGCTGAGTAGCAAACCTTTCTAAAATTCAAGACCACTCAAGGCTTCTTGGTATATTCTTCGTCATCTTCAACATTTTCCCAGAAGCCACAAGGTCGCAATCAGAATATAGGTAGGTAGCGCAAATTTACTGGACTGTTGTTTTTTTTAGATTGCAAAAAGCTGCGTTCATCAAATGAGTGGGTATTCATGCTTTTTTGTTCTTGTAGCCTTTCAGTCCAAGTTGATTCACCTGAAGATGCTTGGATATTTGTCATTTATTGGCGGCCATTTTGAAAAAAAGCTACTATTTGCATTTTTTTATGAAATTATGTGTTTGATCTTGCCAACTTTTAAATTTCGCGCCAGTCGCCGTGTTTAAAGTACCAACATTTTCCTTCCCACTCCTAAAGTGCGAACAAGGGGATTTTGGGGTTATGATGGCGTCCTGCGAGTAGCGCGAAAAGTACTGTCAAAAATGGTCGGAACAACTTTTTCCGTGTTCAAATCGCGAAACGACGGCCGTCCGCGAAAAGTGTAATAAAATTCGCAAAAGTCGTCGCAAATCATCCGCGACCCACACGGGTTGCTGGAAAGTCATCGTCGCCTCGTGAACTGCTGCACTGGTGCATTAGTTCGATCAACAAGTGGTAAGTTCGCACATTTTTCCTTGTTTCCATTCGTTCATTTTGGTCCTTCAAGCGGATTTTGATCCTTTCGTTGTTGTTTTACTTGTTTTCATCCTTTAACCTGGCGATTGGTTGCGCAGGTCGGATTCAACAAGTTTTCCGTGTCATTATATAGTTAATGATCATTTTCGTTCCCCCTTTTGTTGTAGTTCGTAGATTTGCGTTCACATAGCATTGTTGTGAATCATGGCTAAACTTCGGGAACTTCGTGCATTGCGCAACATGATTTACAATCAAATAAAAGAAACGTACGAAATTGGTCAAAAGGCAAGTGCAGATTCGTCACTGCGTTTGCTTTTCGAATGTCGCTTTCAAGCTGTGAAAAGTTTGGATCAGGAGTTTCACCAGTGTCACTCGCAAATTATTGCATTATTGGCAGAGGCAAAGCAAGCTGATTTTGAGTCCGAAGAAGCTTTTAGAAAGACTTATTCGGATATGTATTTCAGCATACAAGTAACATTTCGCGAATTATTTCCCCCGCCTGCGCCCGTCGTTACAGCGGCTGGGGGATCTGCGCCTGTAATAGCGTCGTCATCGCAAAATAGGGTAAGGTTGCCCAAACTGGATTTGGTAAAATTTGACGGTGATTTGAAGGTTTGGCCAACTTTTGTTGATACGTTCTCAACTCTGATTCATTCTAATCGGGAATTGTCGAATGTTGAAAAATTCCATTATTTGCTATCCGCTTTACAGGGTGAACCGCTCGCTCTGGTAAAATCCATATCGCTTACGGCAGCGAATTATGAAATTGCCTATGACACTTTGGGTAAAAGGTATCAAAATACCAGAAGGCTCGCTAATTGTTATTACTCGGAAATGGTTAATTTGCGCCCTGCAGTTCCAGATTGTTCGAAATCTTTGCGAAATGTGGTGGATACATTTTCGCAAAATTTGGCAGCTTTAAAAAAGCTACAATTTCCAGTTGATGAATGGGATTTCCCAATTTTCAATTTGTTGCTTAGTAAACTCGACGAAAAAACAAGGTCGGCGTTTGAATTGGAAGTTAGTAATGTCGATCTTCCAACTTTTGGCGAGTTAAAAGCATTCGTTGAGGGTCGAGCCAACGCTCTGCAGTTTTCAGCTCCGTCGGGAAAACCGGTTCGTGATTCACGTTCTGCAAACGTTTCAAAACCTCGATCGTTGGTCACAGCCAAATCGGAAGGATGTGTTTTGTGCAGCGGCACTCACAAAATTTACGATTGTGCAATTTTTGTGCCTAAATCTCCGCGAGAACGCTATCAGCTTGCAAAAGATAAAGGTCTTTGCATCAACTGTTTGAGTGTTGGGCATTCAATGGTGAAATGCACTTCAAAGTCGACATGTCGGCATTGTGCCGCCAATCATCACTCAATGCTTCATTTTTCGGACTCTGCTAAACCCAAACCACCTTCTCCGGCCAAGGAAGTTGCTCCGGACAAGGTCACGCCACCAAAGACTGATGGAGGCGTCTCTCTCAGTGCTTCGACAAACGGCACAGCGGTGTTGTTGAGTACAGCACAGATCAGTTTGATTAATCAGGCAGGTGAAGTCACAATTGTTCGTGCACTGTTAGACAGTGCTTCGCAAGTTAGTTGCATAACTGAAAAGTGTTCAATTCGTGCAAGGCTACCCCGTAGCAAAGCTTCGATTTCAGTTTCTGGACTTGGAAATTCGACAACTGCTTCGCGCGGTTCTGCAGTTTGTTCAGTCAAGAGTTGCTCTGGTTCGGGGCCGGGTTTGAAAGTAAATTTCGTTGTGTTGAAAGAGATATGCTCTTCAATGCCAAGTTCGTTCATAAATACTTCAGATTGGGAGTATCTGAACAATGCTTCTCTTGCTGATCCGTCATTTAATGTACCGGGACAAGTTGATGTTCTATTGGGAGCTGATGTTTTTCCTTTGGTATTGAAAAATGGTCAAATTCGAGGTAGTTCTGGACAACCTGTTGCTTTGAATACTGTTTTTGGATGGGTCCTCATGGGCCAAATTCAGCTTCCTGCTCCGGTTGTTGCTCATTCGTTGTGTGCAACTGCTGACGTGTCATTGGACGGTGCACTACGCAGTTTTTGGGAACTTGAGGAGCCTCCTAATTCTAAATCTCAATATCCTGAAGATATCGAGTGTGAAGAGTTGTACCGCTCAACTGTGTCACGAAGTGATGGTCGATACGTGGTTTCTTTGCCCTTCGTCAAGGACAAAGTTGTTGAATTTGAAGAATCGCAAGCTGTGGCCGAACGCAGGTTTTTGATGTTAGAGAAACGGTTAGCTCGAGACCCTTCTCTCAAAAAGGCATATTCTGAATTCATGAATGATTACTTGAAACAAGGTCATATGAGTCTTTGCGATTTCAATTCTGAAAATTCTTCGGAGGAATATTTTCTTCCTCATCATTGTGTACTCAAACCAGACAGTACAACAACCAAGATTCGGGTTGTTTTTGATGGTTCCACGAAGTCCAAGAATGGGCTTAGCTTGAATGACACTTTGTATTCAGGTGCAAAATTACAACCGAACGTAGTTGATGTCTTACTTGGTGTTAGACAACATGAAATTGTTCTTGTCGCCGATATACAGCAGATGTATCGGCAGATATTGATCACTCAAGATCATCGAAAATATCAAAAAATTCTTTGGCGATTTTCACCGGAAGATCCGATTCAACAGTACACTCTGAATACGGTCACTTATGGGGTCTCGTCTGCTCCATATCTTGCTATCCGTACGATCAAACAGCTTGCTCAGGATGAAGGCAAAGCTTTTCCGCTGGCGGCTGAGGTTTTGGAAAAGGAAGTGTATGTTGATGATGTGGTCACCGGAGCTAACACTATTGCTGAGGCTTTTGAGAAGCAATCGCAACTCATAAAGATTTTTGCAGCTGGTGGATTCATTTTGCGGAAATGGGTTAGTAATGCGCCGGAATTGATTGAACATTTACCGCCTGAACTTCAGGAAAGTACTTTGTCTTTTGACGACGAGACTAACATGGTGAAAATTCTGGGACTTCAGTGGTCCCCTTCTTCGGATGTATTTACTTACAAGATCGGTCACGTTGATCGTTCTTGTACAAAAAGACAAATTTTATCGGCAATTGCTCGAACTTTTGATCCCTTGGGATTTCTTGCACCTTTATTGTTTTTTGCAAAAGGGTTGATTCAAGATTTGTGGTGTTCAGGACTTGACTGAGATGACGTCCCTTCTGATCACATTTTGAAAAAATGGAAACTTTACTGTGACGAGATCCACATGATCGAAGGTGTCAGGATTGGACGAAGCCTTTCAGTGGTGAACAATAGATTGACCTTGCACGGGTTTTGTGATGCATCGGAGGCTGGTTTTGCTGCAGTCGTTTACTTGCGCTCTGAAGATAGTTCTGGAAACATTCGGGTCAATTTGTTGTTGGCAAAATCCAAGGTTGCGCCTTTGAAACGTCGCTCATTGCCGCAGCTCGAGTTGTGCGCTGCTCATCTGTTGGCCAAGTTGATCTCTTATCTCGTGGCAGTGTATTCTGAGACAATCAAATTCGAGCAAATTGTTGCTTGGACTGACTCTACAATTGTGCTTGCTTGGTTGAGTTCGCCTTCCTATCGTTGGAAGACATTTGTCGCTAACAGAGTCAGCTACATCCAAGATAAATTGTCTACGGATTGTTGGAGACATGTACGGTCTGAGGACAATGCAGCTGATTGCGCATCACGTGGTCTTTTGCCGTCAGCTCTTGTTGAACATCCACTTTGGTGGAAGGGGCCCACGTGGTTGTCAATGGGCTCAGATCACTGGCCTCAGAGTAAAATTGATTTTTCGCAGGTTAACACAGGCGACGAGCAGAGACAGAGACCTGTGGCAATCGCTGCAACTGTTGAGTTAAATGTGCTCGAGGGTCAGATCAAGAGGTTTTCATCTTTGACGAAATTGCAGCGAGTTATCGCATATTGTCTGCGTTTTATAGCGAAATGTCGCAGGAAACAAATTAATTGTTCTCACCTAACAAAGGGCGAGTTACATCAGGCTTTACTGGTGTTGGTAAAGCGCGTGCAGGATTCGGCTTTTTCGGAAGAGATTCTCAAGCTAAGGGGAGGTGATCTGCCTTCGAAGTCGTTCAGAAAGTTGTCACCCTTTATTGATGAAGACGGGTTTCTCAGGGTCGGCGGCCGACTGGCCAACTCTAGTCTTCAATTTGAAGCCAAGCACCCGTTGCTTTTACCGAGCAACCACCATTTGACAATTTTGATTATTGAGCATTTTCATAAAAAATACCTACACCCTGGTCTTCGTACATTGGATGCACTTCTTATCCAACATTTTTGGATCTTGTCGGCCAAGCGCACGATCAGATCAGTCGTTTCATCATGCAACCGGTGTTTTCGTTGTCGACCTGTTGGTGTAGAACCAACGATGGGTCAATTACCATCCAGTCGTATATCACAAATCAAACCATTTCAGTCAACTGGTGTTGATTACGCTGGACCGTTTATGATTACAATGGCGAAAGTTAGAGGAAGCAAACGTTTGAAGGCTTATCTCTGTTTGTTCGTGTGTTTCTCGACAAAAGCGATCCACTTGGAACTTGCATCTGATCTAACGACCGACGCTTTTTTGGCAGCTCTCCGGCGATTTGTCGCTCGAAGAGGGAGTTGTACTAAGTTGTACAGTGACTGTGGAACAAATTTTGTCGGGGCTTCCCGTCAACTGCAAACTTTCATGAGGCAAGCTGCGGAAGCAGAAAACATTGAATGGTCATTCAATCCTCCATCCGCTCCTCATTTTGGAGGCTTGTGGGAGGCTGGCGTCAAGTCCGTAAAAACTCACTTGACTCGCGTCGTTGGCGATCAAGTAATGACCTACGAAGAACTTTATACCCTGATGGTTCAGGTGGAAGCTGTGTTAAATTCACGCCCATTGTGCTCTGTATGTAGCGATCCAAATGATCCAACCGCACTGACCCCAGGGCATTTTCTGTTTGCATCTCCACCAAGTGCCATACCAGACCCTGATTTGTCACATTTAAAATTATCGCGTTTGTCCAGATGGCAACTTATACAGCGTATGTTGCAAGATTTATGGAAACGTTGGCACATGGAATATCTCCATACATTGCAACAAAAATCAAAGTGGACTGTCACCAAATCATCTGTGGCATTGGGTACGTTGGTACTAATAAAAGACGATAATGTCCCACCATTACATTGGCGGTTAGGACGAATTACTCAATTGTTTCCAGGGCGAGATGGAATATTTCGTGTCGCAGAATTGAAAACCTTACATGGGAAAGTGTTACGCCCGTTGGTGAAACTCTGTCCCCTCCCTAATCAATAGAGAAATATCTGTTGATTATTGCTCTTTTTTGTTGTTTTTTTGTTCGAGTTTGTGAGGTGAATGCATTGATTCACATCATGCAAAAAAATTTTGTGAACTTGTTTTTTTGTTCATTTTGTTTTGCTAAATGTTCATTGGCTAAAAATGACATAGGCATTTTTGGTCGGCGGCATGTTTGATCTTGCCAACTTTTAAATTTCGCGCCAGTCGCCGTGTTTAAAGTACCAACATTTTCCTTCCCACTCCTAAAGTGCGAACAAGGGGATTTTGGGGTTATGATGGCGTCCTGCGAGTAGCGCGAAAAGTACTGTCAAAAATGGTCGGAACAACTTTTTCCGTGTTCAAATCGCGAAACGACGGCCGTCCGCGAAAAGTGTAATAAAATTCGCAAAAGTCGTCGCAAATCATCCGCGACCCACACGGGTTGCTGGAAAGTCATCGTCGCCTCGTGAACTGCTGCACTGGTGCATTAGTTCGATCAACAAGTGGTAAGTTCGCACATTTTTCCTTGTTTCCATTCGTTCATTATGATTGACTAGTGTATTCAGCATGTTCAATTCACTTGAATTCGATATTTTCCATGCCATTTTGGCGCATATAGATTTTTTCTAATATTTTGAACAGCCTCGTCAGTGAATCACGATTTGTCCTGAAAACTGTAGGTACACATCATGAAAACTTCCAAGAATTCTCTGTTAATATCCCATCTAGCAGTAAATTAGAATAGATTTGGACAGCCTCGGCACGAGTTTTCAACGTATGTGGATGCGGCTTTCGAGCATTTAGTGGATCCGGAGGTATCACGTACACGCAACATCCCAAAGAGAATTCTGATGGATTGCATTCCTCATCATCACGGAAGATTTTTACGACGTCCATCTCATCCCAACGGACAATTACCATAAAAACATTAGTATGATGTGTCTCGGAGATCCAAAGGCCGATTCTGTTACGGTGTTTTACCGAGTCATCTCGCGCAGGTTAACTAATCACTCTATGGGGTCACCACTGAAGCACGCCGACCTGTCAGACCTTCTTCTTCGCTGCCTTGCTGCGCTCCTCCTCCACTTCTTCTCTTAGCAGCCCCATCTGCTAATTGTTAACATCATGCATCGACTCTTCTTCGGTCCAGAGGCCACGGATTGAATAATGACAGACTTCCAGGGCCGTAATTATAAAAACTATAGAGAAGAGAGAGCAGTTACAAATTGGGGTAGAATATAGAATTAAAAGCTCGTTTTTAGGAAATTTAGGAAGCTCGAAAGTTTTGATTGATGTTCAGAAAAGGGTGTAGCAGTACTCCGTAATTTTTGAGTAGGCTGTCTCAATTGCGCCATAAAGCACTGGAAAGTGCCCATTACTAGGGCTCCGGTAAGCCCACGTTTTACAGGCGGCGGCGAATACGAGCATCAATTAGGGACTTCGTATGAATGCTACTTTGATTTTAATTAACATGTTTGGTGATTTCGAAAAAAACTGGTGTTTCTCAGAAGAGCCAGAGCCATAGTCGTGAGCGATTGGAATATTTGAATTATCGCACGGACACGATTGGTCCATTAACTGTGTGCATTCTTTATCTACCGGGGCTAAAGAAATATGTATTTACCATCGCCACGGACATTGACGTTCGTTTTCGTGTTCACATGGTGGAATTCCTTGCGACGACACGAGTCCTTGCGAGGATAATTCCGATTTATGGGCGATTTAACGGTCAGGTGTTTGTTTAGAATTCTAGCGCATGCACGCATTTCCAAATCGAATAGACCGGTACGTAGGTGGACCAGGGCCGGCTTTCAGCCTGGCGCCAAGATGTGCGTATACCGGAAACAAGAATTTCACTTTTGGCGTCAAAAGCACTTCTCTGCAATTTCACGGTTGTCCTAAAATGATTGCTCGCTTCGGGACTCCTGAGGCGGTCCATCTCGGAAATTTGCATGAAATGGTACCCTCTTAATACCACCCGTAACAAATGCGTTACCATTATTTTCCGCGTCTCGTAACGTGGAGTGTTCATTTAAATAGAAATTAATGATAAATAAGCGCTCGCCATAAGGTCGACCTTCCAGTCGCCTCGGCTAAATATGGTGAAAACAACTTCCAAGCACTAATGCTGTACAACTTATATACAAATTAGTGAAACACGCCGTTACCCCCCTGCTCGCATACTCGCATAATAATTAGATATCAGGAGTTCGATCCTCTGAAAGCTTCGCGCAATTTCGAGAGCTTTAATCTCCGATTAAAATCAATTCCAGGACTATAAATCCTCAAATCTGCTCGGTTCTGCGTAAAATGTTTCCCATTTTTTGCCGTTATAACGTTACTAGTAAAAACTAGCTCTTCTAGCAATAATCCTCGATTATAGGTGTATAATATGAATATGGAGTTTTCTTACATAATTCACTGAAAGGAATCCTACATGGTCAGTTTTGATTTGGGCACTGATAGTCCAGTGAAATAAGGATTTAGTTTGGAACTAATTAGGGACTCGATGAAAAAATATAGCAGTGTAGAGAATGAAAAACTGAATAAGAAAAAACAAATTTTCATTTCCAACCATCCCGGGAACCACCCATGGAAAAAATGGAGAAGATGGAAAAACATGCGCCGCGGCCTATTTTATGAAATGGTGGAAGAACGGTGAGAGCTGTGTGAAAACTGTCAGGGACAAAGTTGTTTGGAAATGAATAATCTACAAAAAAATCTCGGAGGCATATGTCTAACTTCTTTAGTTTAGCCGTTCATCGCAGTCAAAGTTGCGCGCCGGTCCAGTGAAGTAGAAGAACTGTCCGCGTGACATTCTTCCCTGAATGCTGCGAGCTGCGAGAACGGCAAGAAATATCCGAAAACTTTGAGCGACAAAGTTGTAGAGAATTGATCGTTCCACTAGAAAATCAAGAAAATCACCAGAGACGACAATGCCGCCGACAATGTGGATTCTGCCACATAAACACGACATGATTGTTCATCAAGAATCATCTAAAAAACATCTCTTTATCAAATGTGCATTATGTTTTCCTATTATTATATTGGTGTTGCAAAATATAACATAGTGTTTAGGGAGTGTTTAGTGTATTTCAGTTTTAGTTCTGCCAAACAAGAAAATCTACAGGAAACAAAGCATTCAACTGCGGAGTTATATTTCTAACAATATAATTACTCGACGTTGAAGGAAGGTCGCATTTTTTTTCATATTATTTCATCATGTTTTATGATCAATCAAACAATCATCGGAACGTGCCAGTTTGGCGACATATGCGGCGCGCCACGAGTCATGTGCCCCAACTTTGGCAGCGCTCGGCAGCTCAGTCGAAAAAGATACATACATGACATCACGGGATTTTCCATAGATCATTTAATCCTCTACAAGCCTGTTTGAGCACATTTTTTGTATACATAACGTTCATTTCAGTATTCAAGCTGGGAGTGCAAATTGCAATTTGTGGGGATTTTCTTTTTTATTCTCCTTAGATTTTCCGAAACGGTGTAGAATGAAACTTTGGTGTTTCTTATTCAGTTTTTCATTCTCTACATTGCTATATTGTTTCGTCGAGTCCCTAATCAGTTCCAACTTGAGCATAAAAATCACCTTATTTTACTGGACTTCGTTTGGGCATCTTCATATGCGTAAGTGGTATTTAACAGTTTTTACACTGAAATCAAATCGTGAGTTCTCAGCCCACCCCTAGCAACACGTCCTGGAGGCCGGCGGTTCAAATTATTGGTGTGATCATCTCTGATTTTTGATTTGTTACTTTTAGAGCGGCAATTAAGAACACTGCTGCTAACACATGTAATTAAACCGTCGCTTTGTTCCTTTTACCCTATGGTTAGATGGTTGGTCTTTTGTTGTCGTGTAATGGAGCGTTTTGGGGCGCTCCGAGGGGGGCTTCCAAGATGGACGAGTCGATAACTCGAAGGAGCTGTGGGAAAGGACGAGCAAAGCGTTACGCGGCATTTTTTGCATGCGATATACACACGAGAGATGTTGATCTAAATAATAATATAATTTTTTTCTTCGTACATAATCTTTTGTTCCAAAGCCGGATATAAAATTGTTATTGTACTCACGGTCAAAAGCGCGGAAATTCAATAAGAATTCGAGCGAACAGGTTGTCTTGATTTATCTGTAACGTTAGAGCTTTTATAAGAAACCAATAAAATATCTAAGCTTCAATCTAATTGATGTTCCATTAAAACTAAACACCACTTATAGAAGTGCATTCCGCTTCTTCCAAATTTTTCGACCGCCTTGTGATATTTCACGATTAAATTATGATAAACTTCGTCATCATCATCATCAGAAGAATTTTCCAGTATTACCACACACTGGCGCACATAAACCAATTTTTACGATCCCGTTTCACGCCTTTCGTATCACTTCTTTTAATAACGAAAGACCGAAAGTCTATGAATAGCGATGAGAACAGGCCACTCAAGACGTGAGCTGTTGTTATTAAAATTGGATGTAACAGATTCCTGGAAGCGTTATAGGACAGGTATGGGAGAGCAAACTTGAATTTGCAATAACGCCATGTAAGGTGCACTTTGGTGGCATCACACATCACAACACATCCGAGGTGATTCCTGTAATTCGAAGACGGGGCCCGAATTTTTCCGACCCATTATGTGCCGTGGGTGTTGTAGACCGACCCAACAATAGTCGGAAATTATTGGTTTGTACGAGGATGATGATACACGTCACAGATTAGTTCCTCACCTAGAGCGTTTTCGCTGGCCGTTGTTCTTCGAAAACCTCTCTGATGCTTCACCGCGGCCAGAGCATGATATTTAGGGAATTATTATCGATTCGTGTTTTGACTCCGGGCGAGATTCTGTCGTGGAAGACGCGAGCAACACCAAGGAGGACGGAATAAATATTCAAAAAATCCAGCACGAAGTTTGAGGACGATGGCAAACTGATCGATGAGAGTGCTTATTGAGGAGATCCGATGCTTCTTCAACCTTTGTCCATCACCTGGAGGTTTCTTCAATCAGGGAGAACTTTTCAAAATGTCGATATGACCTGCCGTTTCGAAAATATGCCGTAGGGTTCCAGAGACAATTTGGCGGGCCCGGTAGGGCTCTTGGGGGGGGGGGGGAATTCGACTGGGTACTATCTCCAGTCTTGTTCCGGGTACTTCGAAGAATAAGTGTACCAAATTTTGTGGTTGTGTCACAAAGGGCAAAGTATGCACCTATGGGCCCTCAACGCTCAAATAAAATAGCCCTCACTGACAAATGTTCCAATTTCATCCTCTGAAAGGGAGGCAATTAGTGAGCGGGAGGTTCAGATGAGTTCATACAAATTGTGTTCATCACCTGCGAGTAACTTCAATAAGAAGGGAGTTTGAAGCAAGCCAATTTCACTTGCCGTTTCGAAAATAGACCTTATTAGGGCTCCAAGGACAACATAGTGCCTCTGGTACAGCCCTCTTGGGGAAAATTCGGCTGGGTACCATCCCCAGTTTTGTTCGGAGTACTTTGAAGAGTGAGTGTACCAGATTTTGTGCTTGTATCAAAATTTGCAAGGTGGTTACCCTTACTTTCCGCACTAATAGTTGGTGAAACAATGAATAGGCTAGTGGACATGGGTTTTTTTATTTCTTTTTATGAAAGATCCTCCCAAAATTGTTGCATTGGCAAGATGATTTGGTTTAAAAAAGTTTTTGTACATATAAAAAAAACATGAAAAAGATTTGTCTGTTTGAATGGCGCGGCAAGTGCGTGACGTCACATTTTGAAGAGCCAATAGAAACTCTAGTTGGCCATTCAATGACTGAAGAACACCTTCTCGTTTTGAACTGATTTATACCAAAGAAATATAATGAAATGCTGGAGTACTATGCGGTTTGACCTCACATTTTGGTCGATTCTTCCTTTAAAATTCACTTATTTTTGCTCGTGCAGGCTTCGAATTAATATCACAACAGTGTTATTAGTGCCATACGAGTGGCAGTACTGCGAGTGTTGCATGCCAAATGTCAACCCCACGTCAAATAATCTAGTTTTTTTCAATACAATTTCGCTTCAGAATACATAAGAACTCCATGCAATGGCATCAAAAATTAGTTCCTTGTGATAAAGTTGTGCTCGCACGTGAAAATACACCACTACGTAATAGATCCAGAACGAATGCTTCGGTCGAATGTCAAATGCGTTCCCCTCTCCTTCCTCCCTCCCACCTCCTAGCCCACTTTCAAGCTGTGACGTAGCATATTATTACTGATTTGAATAAGTCCACTTCCAAATTGATTTTTCACCGAAATGAAATCATATTTCGAAAAACTTTTCCAACTACAAATTCGTCATTCAGATATTTATCAGGTTTATGATACTTTTATACTGAAATGCGATTGATGTCCAGTAGCCTATTCACCGAAAACCATGTTTTCGGACTATTGGATTTCAAGAAACTAGCCCCAAGAATCTTGTGATTTAACCCCATTAGAACTTTCTCGTTTGAAGTTATGTCAAGCCTTAAGTCTATAACCCGAAACAATTTTATTAGCACCTCAGGGACAACATACCTCAACTATACGGAAAGCTCTTCAACTTATTGAATTTTTGAATTGAAAAAAAAGCGTTTAAGTCGGAGACAGATGATTCGATTTTTTTTCTCACCAAAACAAAGAATCTACTGTAATCCAGCAAAATCAATTAGAAATCTAATTTGTTAGCAAGAGTGAATAACCTGATGGCTTAAATTCAACTGGATATCTAGACACTTACGGCTCGATGCCAAGTTGGGGCTGAGACCGCCGTAAGTGCGGTGGTTACCATAGAAACGGTGGATACCAACCAATCAGACCGCTGTACTTGGCGAGTTACGCCGTCCAAAACTTTGCGCCTGCAACTTGGTATCGAGCCCTTAATCTTTTTACTAGAACAAAATATTCAAATCTAGTCCATAGGCCAGTAGCAGGAATATTCGAGGTTGCAAAAGGTCCCATAGAAAATTTTCTTTTTGATAAAAGTTAACTTGGGAGTCCTAATGAAGAATTCAAATTTGTGACCTTATGTGACCTCCGGAACCATGCATGGTAAAAAAATAAAGAAGTTGAAAATTGGTGAAAATCGACCGTTTTTCTTGAATAACTCGTAAACGGTCATTCTACGACCAAAATGTCTAGTAGTCAAATTGAAGAGCGTGAAATTTTTAACAAAATGATGTCACAGCGATCACTGTGCAATAAACGTTTACTGAAATACAGCTCTCGGAAGTCTCCCCTAAAAATTATTCGAAGCGGTCAACTGAATTCTGGGCCGTCAAACTGATGCAGGTTCTCACTCAAGAAGCTATACTGTCATTGTCCGTGGACGGATATAGTTGCCCTAAACATTTCTTGAAAGACAATTGAACCGGTTTCAATATGCTTTGAATGCAGTGCCGTCTCAATTTGTATCTTGGATGTTATCAGCAATCAAAGTCGGTACTGGATCAACCACGGGACCTTCAAAAAGTGCACTTTTGGACACATGTATCTTAAAAGCTACAAGGAAAATAGATTTTCTGTAACCAGGGTTCTTTTCAGCACACTTTGTTCTACATATTCGGTTAACAGCGTTTACCTGCAAGAAAAGTAGACGTAATGACAGGAGCGGAAAAAGTGCGCTTTTTGAAGGTCCCGTGGTTGATACAGTACCGACTTTGACCGCTGATAACATTTCTAAGATACAAATTGTGACGGCACTGCAATCTAAGCATATTGAAGCTGGTTCAATCGCCTTTCAAGAAATGTTTGGAGCAATCATATCTGTCCACAGACAATGACAGTATAGCCTCTTCAGTGAGAACCTGCAGTTTGACAGCCAGGATTCAACTGACAGCTCGAGCGATATTCAGGGTAGACTTGCGAAAGCCGTATTTCGGTAACCGTTTATTGCACAGTAATGGCTGTGGAATCATTTTGTTCAAAATTGACCGATCTCCAATTTCACTTAGGGACATTTTGTTCGTAGAATCATAGTTTACGAGTTACATATTCAAGAAAAGCAGACGATTAAACGAATTTTCAACTTCTTCATTTTTTTTACCATGGTTCCGAAGGTCACACAAGGTCACAAATTTTGATTATTCATTAGGACTCCCAAGTAAACTAATATCAAAAAGAAATTTTCCCATGGGACATTTTGCAAGCATATGTCTATTTTTCGCTTCCCGCTACTGGCCTACCAGCTATACCAGTCGCATCTTTGACTTCTATGGAAATTCAGTCATAATAGTCAGAAAACTAGGTGGAATCGCTGGAAACTAGGCATATCTAGCTGACATCAACTAGAAAGATTTTTAGTGTGTACGCCATAGTTCAGTAATACAGGTGAAAAATCTGTTCACACAGCACAACACCCAGACCTGATACGCCCAGGAATCGAACCCGGGAGATCTGCTTGCCGAGCGAACACGTAGTTCACTCGATTAGAGGGCCGTCCCGCTAAATAAAGAGAGCTGGTAGTATAGGCCTTCAAGTTGATGTTATTACTCGATCTATATTTCCTGCTTTTGGGGACGAAGCACTAAGCATTGTATTCATGCTAATCAGATATGTCCTTCGAAGATAAATTGACCTGTCTCGGGATTAATGGGAGAAAATTTTCTCTGGGAATAACAAGGGGGTGAGGGGGTGATAGGTGGTATTCAAATGAGCCATCTTGTATAAAAAAGACAAATGAATGCATAGAAGCACAAAAACAAAGTGAAGATGGAAAAGACGACCAGTAATGGGAATTTGTTAGTTTTTAATTATTGATGGAACTGCCACCGGTTGTGGTTAGCCGCCAAGGATCAAGGATTGGACCAGCTGGAACTCCAGAACCGTGGTGCTCGGGCTCGGTAAAATTCCCAGCAATCATCATTATCCATCCCTAATTAAGCATCGGCGACGTACGTGATGGGAGAGGGCCCCCGGTTGCGTTCGAACAATGCCCTCTCCGCCTTTGCCGCGACTTTTTCGGCTTCTTCGCCTTTTGGAAGAAGATCAGCAGGACCGCTCCAGTTGCTTCCAATTTAGTAAATTCACGTATCACAAACTCGCCCATATATCTTCCGAAAGTCGCTCAGCGGCTCTCGCGTATTCCAGCGTATTGTGTTTCTTCAGCCAGAGTGCATGCTGCTGAAATTCTTTTAGGTAGGTATACCAGCACCACCACAAGAAGTACCGCTCGGAATGCATTTATAATGGCGGCATTACACCACCCCCTCCGCCCCAATCTAACGAGCCGCACATCAGCATCCAGCGAAGTTCTCTTCTAAAAACTCGCGGAATTTTAGAGAAAACGGCCGCCATTGTCCCGCATAGCCGGGTAATTGCCGCAAATAAATAATTGCACCACAAGAGACACAAGAGAGTGTCCGCTCCGGTGGTATTTTCACGTACGGTCGATCTGACAGCCGCGGCTGGTGGAAGACGGCGACAGACTTTGCAGATGAAATATCGCTTATTTGCCAGTGGACGTCATTACGGAATTATTTCGGCCCATTTCGCCCGATCCTGTTTTTCCTCTCTTCGCGATGGTATGATGATGCCTTCGAGAGCTCGATGCACGCATGTAAGAGAACATCAGCGCGAAGTCAGGGCGAATGAGAAACTCGAGATTTGAGAGAGGTCTGCGCGACCGCTGAAAAAAGCTATGTAGCGCGAAACAGGATCCTGAAATTAAAAATCCAACATGCACGCTGAAAAACCTTGAAGCTTTGAAAACACGATGTAAATTGCAGCGCATTTGGACCGCCAGCATCAGAGAGCGTGGTAGAGTGGAAACTTTGCTATGGTACGGATAAGAAGGTGCGTTGTGTATATACGAGAAGATCATGTGTCGTTTAGACACCACAATCATCAGGCAGGCTCGGACCTTGGAAATGGAGACATTTCTTATGCCGCAATCATAAGCTCTGCCAGGGCCTTGGAGAGGAAGATTCTGGCCTCGGCAGAAAACCGCTTAGGTGCAGGCCTTATAAAGCAAAACGGCCATCCAACTAAAAAATTTTGTTCTCAAGAAATCAGCAAATTTTTTTAATCTGAAAAACTCTCCTCCTTGTGCATGCCGCTTTGAATACTACAAAATTTTCAAAGGACTAAACTATCTGCACGGCTTGGCTTATTTATGGATTACTATGAATATTCCTCCTTCCAGAGGTCTTTTCGTCGCTGAACTGAACTTCCATGCAGCCTCGCTCTCGAATTGCTCTTTTACACCGCGCACATGTATTCCAGATTGTTCTCGTATATCCTTCAAGAAAAACCTCCAAGCCTCGGCACGGTTATTTCATTCCGGCATAGTTCCAGTTTCGGTTTCCAGTCTTATCACGAGACTCACGAGAGCTCTAGGAAAATTCCAACAATTTCGCAATTATTCCGGCAAGCTCTTGAGTCTTGATACAGGTACGGCTCCTCCTCCAATTGTGCAGGCTAGTGGCTTATCATCGCGTCGAAGTCTCCAGCAAATATAGTAATATTAGCAGAAATTCTATGTAGGTATAGGCACTCTGCGAATTTGCTAGCGCCAAAAGTAGCGATTTTTTTTGCAGTTTCTGCAGGAAGTTATGTTTCCATAACAACAATGCCATTTGAGAACTTCAATATTGGCAATTTGCCTCACACATATTATGTTTGCAACTGCCGCATGAGGGTGCTGTAATGGGCGGAATATTCAAAATGTGCAGAGCGCCTACAATTAAGAAATTGTTTAGCCCACCCCTCTTTTCCCTAAAACTGTCTGATTGTCCAAGTCACTATTTTCGACCCCTCATTTCTCTTTAATGTAGTCAACGTAATCCTGCATAGTATCCAGAGGAGCAAATTTTTAGTGGAAAAGCGCTCTCTGAATTCATCCCTTGCCCCCCCCCCCCCAACTTCAAAAATTAAAATTGCACAAATTACAGGAAATTGAACTCTCTTTTTGATAGAAATATTCTTAAAATTTCAAACTCCTCCCCCAATAAATTGGACATTAGGAGAACTTTAGGAGGAACAGGGGATTCGAAAATTTTGAAAATATTTTTTCGGGAAGAGAGTTCAACCCTCTTCGATTTGATCACAAAGTAGGTGTTGCAGTTTTCAATTTTGAAGTAGGAGTGGGGGAGCGAAGGGGTGAATTTAAGTAACAGTTTTTCACTGAAAACTCTCATTTCTTGTTGAGTTGGAATTTTTCTGATTTTTATCTAGGAATGCTACCTCTCCTTCTACTGATTCCAAGAATAACAATAATTTTAATAACCTTTTCGACATTTCTTCTCCTAATCCATCCCCTAGTTCAATGTTGGATTTTTCAAAATATTTTACTGAAAATTCTCATTAGATGTATTTATTTGCACTTTTTCCTACGACCACCTACGGAAGTGACCCCTTTCACACGCTATAGTAGGCCCGAAAGTTGTCAATTACGTCTACCTACCCAACCTGTGCGTTACCGTGCGTTATTATATCGCACTGTTCATTCGGATCACGAACCAATCAACAACAGTAATTGTAAAGTTATGAATGAAGTTCTTACCTACACTTATGAAGCAGAATAATTCTTTGGTAGCAATACAAATGTGACCACAAAAGATCAAATGGCGGTCTATTCAGATTTCTTGAGCTGCACCAGCCCCATCCAATACACCTAAATACTTTGAATCAAGTTAACATACTAAAATGCCAAAATGACGGTTGAAATGTCACTAATTTCATTATTGGATTTTCAATTTTCTCACAAGGAGACGTTGTTGATAAATGAAGTTCCATACACTTGCTGATGACCAAAATGTACCTTTGCCGGCTGGTAGCCGGGGCCTTAGGCCGCTATTGCTCTTCAAAGGATTAAAGAAATTTTTCGTGTCCTTTATGAATGACGGTTTTGGCCGGCCGACGAAAATACCCTGATAGTTTGATGGTGAGAGACGCCACCTCCGACCTTACTTGCTGCCACAGGCGCGTGGCGTGTGTCTCGAGTTCGATTCCTGCGATTCCCCGAATTGTTTTTATGAAAAAGATCATTTTTTATATTTTGAAAGCAATCAAAATTTGAAGGACTGGTTTTTGATGGGATTCTTGATTTTTTTGCGATAATTCGGTATACCGTTCGCTTGTAAGATGCTCAAGCACAACAACAGCCACAGGCAGGCTTGGTCAGAAAATAGCGGTTTTTCGAGACAAAATTGAAATATATGGAAAAATATCAGTATTAATAAATCTGGGTGGTCAGAGGAACAGTGTTTCCCGAGAAAAAATTGAAAATTGTGAAAAAAATATAAATTTTTGAAAATTTTATTTTTTGAAAATTTTAAATTAATACACATTTTCTTTAAAAACCCATTCAAAATTACCCTTATTTATGTAATTATCATTTATTCACTGGTTTTTATTAAATCTATGTTCACAGAAGAACACGAAAATGACGTCTTAATTTGAATGTAATTTTCTCCCGGTCGTAGGAAAAATAGTGTACGTAACTCGCCGTAAAGTGTCTTACTTTCATTCGTGTGATTTCTGCACTCGGCTGCGCCTCGTGCATTAACTTACAGACTCATGAGTAATGTATCACTTTCCGTACTTGTTACGTGATGTACTATTTCGTGTTTGTTGTGTTGATACATAAGATATAAAGACTTTTATATAAGCTGTATATAGATTTTACAGTTTATGTACTTAATTTGACACTTGTCAAAATAACCTCAAAAACTACAACATCTTCACAATTTTCACCGGAACAAACACGTAAAATGTTGCACAACACTCGTGGCTTGTTACACAAGATATTTTCCGACACTCGGGCTGCGCCCTCGTTCTGCAAATTTCGGCTTTGTGTCTGAAAACCACTTATGTAGCAGCCAACTCGTATCGTAAACTACTATTATTTAGCGCATCATCAATCAGGCACTGCGTTTGGACCTTACTGTGGTTTGGACCAAACGTTTCACGCAGTTCCTTCGAGTCACCATGATTGATTTTGGTTGGAAAATTGTTTACAAGGTTGTTTACAGTAGTACTTAGGTAACTACCTATACTAGGTACATTATGTTCCTGTGTATACCTTTACATGATAAATTTGTCGCAAGTGTGTCGACTTGACACCAACAACGCTAACCCAACAACTGATTTCAAGTTCCGTAAATTGATTGAATGGTTCACATTTGAAACCGCGGGGCGTTACTTTTGAAACCTCTCTCTTTATGTATAAGTACTCATAGGTACCTACTCAAGGATGGTGGGTATATACCTAAGTATGGAATTCAGAGATTCTCAGTCTGAAGTTACGCAGATTTTCGATATAAAATCGACAGCAGAATAGAATTCCTTTATTACGAGGCAATCCATAGAGAGAGAATAAAGGAACAGGGTTCGTGTCTCGATTGCTCGTTGAAGTCTCGGCGCGCGGGCCTCTTCTCCTAATTGGCGTCCTAACAAACGGAGCAAACACAAGGCGAAAATCACGACAAGGCCGAACTCCCCGTGCATATACGCCCGTGTGCTTCTTGAATGTCATTAGCTCGGATTCTTGCAGCAAGCAGCAAGCACCATCAGAAGGAGGCGCGAGTCATCCAGCCATGCCATATACCCAGCAATGGCCTAGCCAGAGCTTTTATTCTTGGCAAGATGCCTGGCTGGAATAATCCGTAATCACGCGTTCGAAGAATCGTTACGTGGAATGAGTATTCGAAATTATTATCTCGGTAATAATACAGCCGGGCAACCGAGAGAGGCGACCACGCCCGCAGAATCTCGCATCTCGCCTTCACCGAGTCACGAGCGGCTCTGGACCTAAGCCAAGCCGCTGCTGCCGATGGCCACACGGTTTGCATGTGTGGCGTTTTGTTCTCGTGAGTTACACCAGAACCGTGCATTTTTTGGATCTTTTTTAAACATCACGGGCACCCGCAGGCACCGAAGTTAACCCAGAGACTCGGAGAAACGATGTGAATTCAAAGTGTTAATGAAACTGTGTTTTGTCTTTACCCAAATGTAGATATTTGTACCTTAATGCAAAAGCTATACCTGGACCTCATTTCCGCAGGTCCTGGTGATCAAGTCCTTGGGCTCCCGCGGTTTCGCGTCTGCACCCGCCGTCGCAGTCTCCGGCCCTGAGAATTTTCCAGCGCGCGCTTATACATCTCCCATTTGCCGCCATCTCTCTCTTTCGGCCTCGCGACCACTTACCTTTTAACATCTCTCGTGCCTTATTCTTTAAAATATTCCACTTCGGCCCTCCATTTCAGGCGAGCGGTCACGAGCATAGCGCACCGGCATCTACAAACTCAAACTATCCTCTCATCTCCGGCGCGCCGCGATATTCCATTGTTTTGAGAAGAGGACTGAGGAGAGACACAGCCAACCTGGAGGCTGTGCACGTTTTGTTGCGTTTAGCGAATTCTATGGCATCGAGGGCAAGAGTTGCGTTTGTCGGCAGGTCATACGTTGTTGCGCCGTTAATTGTATAAAAAGCTGGCGGCGCCCGAAAACCGCGAAGCTCAGCTCAGCTTTGAAGCTGACAGCTGGGTGCACTTGACGTATGAATTGTCAAGGAATCAAAGGTGGCACGGCCAACTTCTGTCTGAACTCGAGTGGGTATAGTGGCAAAGCGCGGCTCCGCTCGTCCTTCCGGGAAAGCTTTCAGCGCAACTTCATCTTAGCACCATCATGGAACTTGTGCAATTATACGCGCGCATTGGACAAGGTTGTAAAATTGCGGCGTGTCATTTTTGTTGTGCTCAGTTGGCTGTATAGGCTCTTTAGAAGTTGCTGATGCGCGATTTTAAAAACATCGCGGTAGAGAAGAATTCAAATTGAATTTGAGGCAAAGTACTCACTGATGTTAGTACTTCATTGAGGTACGAATTGATTTCACAAACGGACGTTTCCAAGTGATGATCATTCCATTTTCTTGGTAGGTGCAACGCAGTGTTCTTCACTGAGTGAGTGCAGACTCAGGTTTCACTGATGAATCTCGAGTTGTTTCATGGAGGTATTTAAGTCAATTATTTTCACCAAGTGATTCCAGGTGCATGACATTGAGTGCTAATCTTTAATCGGAAAAAGTGTAATGACAACAAAATAGAATGTTTTTTTTATTTTCCATCTACCTTTGGATCGTCTCGGTGAATGTTTCTTGCGGAACTATGCACAAGTTCAGCGGTCAAGTACAAAGTTCATCAGTCGTGTGGAAAACAAGACGAAGCATTTTTTACTCTCATCGTATAAGATGAAGGTATTTTCACAAGTTTCTGAGTAAGTAGGTACTGATGTGAAAAAATGGATCTGAATTCTTCAACTCACCATTCATGCATCAGCTATTTTAATTTGAAGTTATGCTTAGAAAACTTGTGAGATCAGTCCCTATGGATATGACTACCATAATGGTAATATTACATATAGGCCTAAGGTCTGGGTGAATATTATACATTCACAGGTGATGTTACCCTTTTGCATCTAGCAGAAGGTATCTAGCATCTAGCAAAGCCTCTACCTACATATACACACCTTAAATATGGTGTTGGATCAACGTCATACAGATTGATATACTCAAGCCCGATTGCAAACAGGTGGTATCAAATTTTAGTTCGGTACTAAACACATGATCAAATTTTTGAAGTCGAATAAAATGCAAACCCCGTTACTCCAAGGGGAGATTATGATGATTATTACATACAACGCCCTTGATTATTAAACCTACAAGGATAATATTCACTTATCTAAATCCCACTGTCAATAGCAACCGAATAAAATTCATGTAAACAACAAAATCTGACAGCTGTCACTTAGGACTTCTTTTATGTAATAATCTTCAAAATATCACTCGTGCTCGAGATTTTCCCAGATAATTTTGGCCAGGCGTTTCCCTCGGGCTGATTGTCCCTGGATAAATGCCCTCCTCCTACGGAGTCGGGCATTTATCGCTACAATCAGCACTCGCGATCGCCTGACCAAAATTATCGTGAAAATCTAAGCACTTGTGATATTACTGTTGACAATTCACCTCACTCCATAAAATAGTAGGCCGTTCAAGTGTATTACCACCAAAGTCATTGGTGACCATCCACCTCACTCCTTGAAATAGTAGGCCGTATAAGTGTATTACCACCAAGGTCATTGGTGAAAACACCCCTCCAGAATGGCCAACCTTGATGAACATTCAAGTAGTTTTCACTTTTTTAAGAAGATTTTCAGTGTTGTTCGTTTAATTGTCTCAACAAATACACCTCTAGGTTCGATATATAATCGCTTTACATCTCGATTCACACTCGGATCCCCTCGTGAAAATCCTCGATGTAGCGATAATAGGTACACCTCACCTATCGGTGTATTACATACGAGAACACAAAATATTGCTTCAAGTGATTATTTGAATACCAAAACACAGGTGAGACAGCCTTTATTCTGGCGTGTGGAACAAATCTTGCCGGAACTGTCAGATCTTTTCTTTGTAATAAAAAATTAGCGCCAGGTGCGTGTTACTCCAACTTTTTTTTTCTGTATACAAATAATCGTAAGGAGCCATATTTTGTACTCCCATCATGTTCTTCTTTTGGAGTAACTAATTGGATTCGCATTTCGTTTCACTTTTAAATATGTATTCGATCCGCTATTTTGGTACCGAACTGAAATTTGATACCACGTTTGTGCAATCGGGCATCAATGTTTTAAACAGAATTTCGAGACGGTTGATAAAATAGTTATGTATTCAAAAATACTCCGCTGTATTTCTTGTTTTTTTCTGGTCTATCTTTTTCCGGGTACATTTTCACCGGCTGTTATATCGTCTATGTTATTTCTGGGATCCGGTTCAGTAACGTTGATGATCTGTTCAAAGCAAATTACATCGTGAATGATTATCTAACCCTGTTGAATGGTTCACATTTCAATATTGCATTAACGTTATTTTCTTCTTCGTAAAAATAACGTAACGTGGTTCACTATCGTGACGAAAGAGGGCGATCAGCTTTACCTCACCATTTTTGTCTAATACCGGCCGGTTTTTATAACAGAACAACCTTTTTTTCAGCTCAGAGTTCCACTTATTGACCCCCGCATCTAAAAATTGCTAATATTTTCTACCCCAGTGCCGCCTCCATGTCCCCCCTTCGCACTAAATCAGTTTTTTTTCAACCTTTTCATTGACCGGCGTATTTTCAGGTACTTTCCTGGCCCCCACACCAACATGGACGGGAAAGTACCTAAGTACTGTAATTTGAGGTCCCCCAAGACGCTTAATAAGACCATTTCCAGAATTATGTATGTCTGATGTGTTTGCGGGTGTGTCTGTAATCTTCCACGATAACTGCCAAATCTTTGATCCGATCGACTTGAAATTTGGTATGCGGACATGGTTTTTCTGTTTATTGCGCGCCTATTAGTTTTTGGCTGTCACCTGTCAAACAGAAGTGTCACTATCAATAATCGTCAGAAGCTATATTTCACGGAACTTGACTTGCAGTATGTCATTTGGAAGCCCTTGAAAATCTGTTCTTGAGGTTCAAAACTTCACCATTCAATTATTCCAAATCTATTCATGGATTGGAACCAAATTTGGCAGGAAGCAACACAACAAAAGATTCAAATCAAGTCTACAGTTGCAGTTGTCCGCCATCTTCCAGTCAGGCGTCATGAAATTTCTAGTTCTTGAACATTTTCCAACATTTTTGTTCCAATTTCCTGGGCATTTTCCGGTTGAAAATGTAAAACCTTCCCAGGTTTTCGAGACCAGACTTGAATGATGAAGTTTGAAGTGAAGCCTCATCTGACGATTTTTGCAATAAGATGATTTGGAATAACATTTGAGGTTTTCCCGGGAAATTCAGATTTTTCTGACAAAATTTTCAATTTCCAGCAAATTATTTTCAAATGTTCTCTCTAATTCTAACTTCCCACCCGGAGGGACGTTTCGAACAAAAATTTCCATAGGCTCCTGGATACTAGTCGGGAAAGTTTTGGGGTGACACAACCGTTTTTTTCATTAGTGATACTCATGGAGCATTCGGGAGTAGCTTTGAGATTTTCTTATTGCCGATATCATAGATTTGACCACTCTTGGACAAGACAAAGAACCAACTATCAAACAAAACCTAGACTGGTAATGTAGGAATTTCAAAAGCAAATTTTTTATACTGCATACCTACTCAACGTCTGCGCTGACCAATACTGAACTATCTGAGAAGTTTTCACGGATTCAAAACAACCAAAGCTTGAGGGAATTAGCACTTAGACCTAAACTGAAACGGAAAACAATCGCTTTGCCACACAAACTGCAATATATTTCAATGGTCCGTCCGTCCATCCTCAAGAACGCGCGCGCTCATGCTCACGGACCGTCGTGTGTTGTCCGCTTGCTCTCGAGGATGGACCGGATTAGCTCACCTGTATACCCGTCCGCCAGGTAAACTAACCGAGGTGTGTGTTGTGTGTGTGTTTTTCAGATCCACTACAACAGCATGGCAGTCTCGGAGAGAGTTCTGCGGCTCCTCAGTTTGGAGCTAGGCGCGAGCTGGTGAGGACCTCCTCGAGCCATGTGACCGGACGTTCCGTACCGTTCCGCCAGCATGTTCCCCGGCTCCGGCATGGGGACGCGATATCACCAGTTGATGGTGATTGTGATATTGGTGATGTTGATATCAGTGATAAGCTGCGGACAGTACAAGAGCAACAAGAAGCGCGGAGGAGCCAAGAACAACAACACCCAGATGTTCCAGCAGCATCACCACCACCGCAAGACTTCGCTGCTTTCACCGGACGGCGAGTTCGTGAACAAGGGAAAGAGTGAGTTTCCTTCCAGCTCCGGTCCTCATTTTCCACTGAGCTTTCCGCCCTCTGGAAATCCGAATCCTGTTGTTGGTACCAAACAAAAAGCGTCTGTTTATCCAAAAGTTTTAAGGAGTTCAACACTCGACCTTCCTTAGCACCTTCCTTGTTTGCAGTGTTGGAATTCCTCGGCACTTAGCTTAATGGAAAACTGTAAAAAACTCACCTGATTTGTCTTTACTAATGCATTATTGGCATGTGAACTTGTAAGAGTTTTTAGTTTTTTGTTCCGCACGTACTTACGTTTATTAAAAGAACATTTGTCGCACACGTTCAGTTTTTTCTAATCGCTGAGTACCTATAATCAGGTTGTAATTTTACGACAATGGAACGAAACCCTTGTAAGTAACCAAACCAATTGTTCTAGACCACGGCACCGTTCTCATATGTCGAATTGTCATTCATCAACCCACCCACATAAGGTTGACATGTCAATGTTATGCAAGGCAATGGTTGTATTCCACAAACTTTCGTTGTGTTTCCACATGTCACTTTTTCAACCATCAAGGAAATCAGTAATCAATCCTCAGAAGCCCTACCTTAGAAGCTCGGATTCATCAATTTCCATTGTCTGAAGTTCACAAACGAAGAGGTACTCTAGCTATTATTGCATACGGTATACACTTTAAATGCCTTTATAACCCTCACGACAACTTGCGAAACTCAAGCAAGCAATAAGTTCCTCAATTTTCGTTATAAGGTCATGCCAATTAATGTAGCTTTTTCAGTAATGTCAGAATAATTGGTGTCGGTTTGAACGCACGCTTTTTGTGGGTTGTAATAATCCTGAATCCTTGAATTTCCTTGAAATCACACATATGTACACGAAACAAACACAGGTGTTGGGGTATAAAGATGATAGATTAGGTTCTCAGAAAGAAAATGTTCAAGAATTTTTGTCGTTGGCAGTTGATACTTCATGACATTCATCAATTAGAAGTATTGATGAGTGATAAACCACTGACAAAATTAAGTATGTACCTATACAATATAACATAATATTCTTGAAATGAAGCCATCTTGCCTGCTTCCAATCCTCAATCTGTCTGTTGATCAAGAAAAATATTTGACATATCTTTAACATTTTGGTTTCTGATCGTTTTGTCTTGAAAAAGGCATGTTGACATAATGAATCCAGGGAAAAACTTCTACGGGAATCAACATTTCTTGGTGTAAACGTCCCTCAGGAACAAATGTCACCCAAAAACAATATTCTAGACAATGAATGTTGCATGGGTAGGTATAAGGGTATAAACCGAAGTTTAAACAAACGTCGCCCGAATATAATTTTCTGTAGTTTGAAACTATTGAAGCCAGAAGTTGAGAAGTCATTTTTTGCGTTGATCACACGACATAAATAGCTTGACCTGACCTGAGTCATGTCAGCATTGTCAGCCAACAGAAGCAAGCGAATAGCCAACGTTGCTATGACTTGATTAGCTTAGTATGAAAAATATTTAGATTAGCTTAGTATGAAAAATATTTAGATGTTTAAATCTACATTAAATACTAACCACGGGTTCCACCAAAAAATTTAAGAGCGGTTTAAGCTAAACCGAGATTAAACGGATTTTTTTCTGGTCAATGTTGGTAGATTCATTTTGGAAAATACGTTAAATCGCAAGTATACCACCCTTTGGCTAATTACTCAGCGTGTAACCTGAATTTACATTGATCATTTGGCCAGAATCCATCAAAATAAATCTCGAGTTAGCTATCAGCTGGTTAAATATTTTGGTGGAAGCCACGGTAAGAAAACCTGAGAATTTTATTTTGTCATGATTTTGAACGTATAACGTATCCCTCTCGATGTCAAACAGGTGATCCAAAATCTGCGAGTCTTGCAGGGTGTCTTGAAACTCGCATTTTCATCAGAGTCTAATTTGGAGAAAGACTTGAAATGTAGGTGGGTGGTAGGTACTAGAAAAATATTGAAATAAAAGTTTTTTTTAATTTAAAAAAACTATGGACTAAAAAAAGCACTACAGAAAAAATAACTGATGTTTTGAAACACGGTTCAGGAACCATCCCTTATCATACAAAGCCTTTTTGAACCATTTCGCTAAATTATTGCTTTGGACTCCTAAGACTATAATTTTGAGAGTTGAAAGTTGAAATTGGAAGTCTATCGAACAATAACAACGCGTTCCATCAAACATTCTTAGGTGCAAAGATTATAGAATGATTATAGAGCATACCCTTCACCCACCTTTTTTCGTTATTTTTTTAAATGGTTCCAATTTTTGAATTCTACTATGATTATGATATAGAGAGAAGAAATACTTTTGCATATTTTTATTGGAAGTTTCATTTTAGAGATATTTGTGTTTGGAACTTGAAAAAACATCCCGAAAACACCGCATTCAAGATCCTAAGAAGTATAAAATCCAAGAAAACTCATGGTTCCTCAACTCTTAAGAAGGGATTCCGAGATGTTCTTCGAAGTGTCAAACTCAAATATCTCAAAAATGAAGATTCTAAGAATTTGCAAGAGTAACTTTTTTCTCTAAATTGAACGTAGAATTCAAAAATGGGACCATTTTCAAAAGTAACTAGGGGAATAAAAAATAGAGGGAAACGAGGGGGCTACCCTCCATTATCTTTGCATCTCAAAATGTTAACTGAAACGGGTTGTTGTTGCTCGATAGACTTATTTCAGTAAACTTCGGTTGAAATTTGATTGAAATCGGTTGAACGGTTCAAGATTTCGGTAAAAAAAGGGATTTTGAAAATTGAACTCTGAGGGACCGTAACTTTCTTGGGGGCACCTCTTGCGATTCATTCTTATCTCAAACTTCATATTTTTTAAAGCTGAATCCGAGGATATACAGCTATGTACTCATTCAGCTATGTACTCATTTCTGAAACACCCTATAAACTCTTGACACTAGAGGATTTAATGAAAGATTCACGTGAAGTTCGCATTAGTGCTCTTAGGAGTTGAGTTCACGTCAGGCTTTTTGCTTCTCGAGATTTATGAAGTTATAAACTCCAGAAACTTCGAAGAACCTTCAGTTACGAACGACAAAATAATAATAGGCTGTAAGAGTGATTTTCTTTTTGCCTGAATTTAACATGTTCCAGTGGAAATCGTATATTATATACCAAGGTTGTGAAGGACGCTGTTATAGCTGCGGCGCCTGTTTAAATCCCGAAGCGCAGCTGAGGGATATAAGGCGCCAAAGCTATAACAGCGTTCACAACCGTGGTTTATATACTATTTTTCTTACCACTAGCAAACGTTAAATACTGATTTGTAACGATTTTTCAAGAATATGGAATGTGACAGGACTGACAGGAGGTTAAAAATGTGACAGGAGGTTAATAATAGTGACAGACGGTTAATAATGTGACAGTCAGCCTACTGGTTGTGAAAAATCACTTCACGATCTCTAAGCAGGTCAATAACGGCCTACTTCACAGCTAGTGGTGAGAAAAAGAACTTGTAGCCAAGGGGCACACTGTGATAACATACAACATTTTTCAGGCGAATATCACATAAAATTTTAAAATCCAAACAAGTAGCAAATACTAAGTAAGCTATAATGATAGATGGTTTTTACAAGGGGTGCATACAAGAGGTGACTAGATTTGTAGGAGGTACCATCGCGTGCAAAAAATCTGGTACAGTGAAAAATTCTAGACACCTTGGTTTTCGTAAATTAGCACCCTCGCCTTAATATTTACGAGAACTAAGGTGTCTAGGTTCACTGTACGAATTTTTTCGCACGCGATGGTACTTCTGTCATTATCAAATTCCCTTGGCGATGTAGTTGGACTGAAGGCATAGTTTAGTAACACGTTAATTTATATTATTATTGACTAGCATTCCATGCCGCAAGTAAAATATTTTTATGTACTGTTATACAATAGTAACAGCAAATTAATACAATACTAACAATGGGGTTATTTAAGCCGGCACAATCGGCACATTATTAAAAGCGCGGAGTTATAATTGTTATTCGGCGAAAGGTGTGTTTTCACCTCCAGTATTATGTTGGTCTGATGGTGGGACGGCATCCCATTTCCAAAAACGGCCTCCCAAATCTAAATTTATGCGCTCGAAAATATTGACATAATCTTAATTTAAGTATCTCCAAGAGATTACGTGCTAATTTAAGGACATCGGCGAATTTAAATAAATGCCATACCTCTACCACTGCTGATGATCTCTTGAGATATTTGTCCGCGTCGAGAAAATCGTCGTCGATTTTTTTTACTGTTATTATTCAATAAATGAAGGCCAAGCTTTTACGTTTTATTATAATCCATTTCGCAAATGCTTCCCGAGGAGGCTTTAGAAAATCTGATTTATGTTGGCATCGCTGATTTTTAGCGCATTTTCCATCTTGATGAAAATCGCTATTGCAACCGCTTTGTCCGTCCGTCCGTCCGTCCGTCCGTCCGTCCGTCCGTCCGTCCGTCCGTCCGTCCGTCCGTCCGTCCGTCCGTTCATCGAACTCCTCCCAAACTAGACGACCTAGCTTTCTAATTTTTTCGCTGTTACATAGCTGCCACTCCCAAAGGAGGGCTAGGCTATATTGGATGTCCATATTGCGCCGCCAACATAGAGAAAACCGCCCCCGATAAACTTGAAATAACATAATATTGCACTTTCTACCAGACCTGATGCTCTAGTGTTCTCATTTTTTGAATAAAACATAGTTGCCACTTACAAACGTAAGCCAACAAACATTCCGTCTTCAATATGCGCCGCCAACATGAAAAAACTGCTAAAAACCGCCCCCAAGCACTTTAAAATGAAAAACATGAACCCGAAGACATAGCGATCTGATTCTTTCGGTATATAAATAGCTGACTAAAAATGGGAAAGGATAGGCTACTTTTGGTTAGTCGCCGCCCCCAGATTCCGCCCCCAAACGATAAAAAGTGCAACTTTCACAAATGTTACTGATTGAGATGTTCCCTTCAACATTTAGGAACTGCCAACTCAAATTGTGCAACATTTGCTCAGCCGAACGCTGCCGCTCCCACACGCCGCCCCCAAAGTAAAAGATAAATGAAAAACATGAACCTGAAGACATAACGATCTAATTCTTTCACTATATTGATAGCTGACTGAAATTGGAAAAAGATAGGCCACTTTTAATTAGCCGCCGCCTCCAGCTGCCGCCTCCAGCTGCCGCCTCCAAGTAAAAAATGCAACTTTCACAATTTTCACTGATTGTCATATTTCCCTTACATTTAGTAACTTCCAACTCAAACTGTGCAACAGTTACTTTGCCGAATGCTGCCGCCCCCATACGCTGCCATCAAAGTGAGAGATGGATGAAAAACATAAACCCGAAGACATAGCGATCTGATTCTATCGGTATATAAATAGCTGACTAAAAATGGGAAAGGATAGGCTACTTTTGGTTAGTCGCCGCCCCCAGATTCCGCCCCCAAACAATAAAAAGTGCAACTTTCACAAATGTTACTGATTAAGATGTTCCCTTCAACATTTAGGAACTGCCAACTCAAATTGAGCAACATTTGCTCAGCCGAACGCTGCCGCTCCCACACGCCGCCCCCAAAGTAAGAGATAAATGAAAAACATGAACCTGAAGACATAGCGATCTAATTCTTTCACTATATTGATAGCTGACTGAAATTGGAGAAAGACAGGCCAGTTTAATTAGCCGCCGCCTCCAGCTGCCGCCTCCAAGCAAAAAATGCAACTTTCACAATTTTCACTAATTGTCATATTTCCCTTACATTTAGTAACTTCCAACTCAAACTGTGCAACAGTTACTTTGCCGAATGCTGCCGCCCCCATACGCTGCCATCAAAGTGAGAGATGAATGAAAAACATAAACCCGAAGACATAACGATCTAATTCTTTCGCTATATAGATAGCTTACTAAAAATGGGAAAGAATAGGCTACTTTTGATATGACGCCGCCTCCAACTTCCACCCCCAAAAGAAAAAAAGTGCAACTTCCAATAATTTCCACTGATTTACATTTTAATGTTACCTCAAACATTCAGAAACTCCCAACTCAAACTGTGGAAAAATTTCTTTGCCAAACTCTGCCGCTCCCACACGCCGCCCCCAAAGTAAGAGATAAATGTAAAACATAACCTTGAAGACATGGCGATCTAATTGTTCCGCTATATAGATAGCTGACTAAAAATGGGAAGAGATAGGCCACTTTTGATTAGTCGCCGCTCCCAGCTCCCGCCCTCTAAACAAAAAAATATTGATGAGTGAAAGAATTTTCATTCAAATCTATTTAGTTGGCAAGTACCCCATTCTGATAACAAAATATCACAATGAGTTTCAAATGAAGAAAGTGGGCAAGGAATGGTGTTTCTCCTTCAACCAAATTTCTTTACGTTCACAATATGCCTCTTTGAGAAAATGCGCCACTGAGACTCACGCACGTGAGGGCATACTCACTTGTTTGATTTCGACTCAATGCTGAGATTCATATTTATGGCTCTGAACCTTCATAGTCCAAGTAGATATTTGTGTCTTCGCAGACTTATACTTGGGTACGTTCTGAATATTTGAAATGACAACGTGAAGTTGGCAACAGTGTTGTATTCGCGTTTTCGATCAACTTGCAGCCACATAGCGGAGGAAAGAAGAAACGCTGGAAGTCACACCGAGATAGGATGATTTTTAGTCCCATTTTTCGTGGGACCGAGGCATGGACCTGTAACTAAGTTGAACTGATAATAGCGTATAGGAACATTGTGCCATGTCTCCAAATACTGGGCCAAAAAATCCGCCATGATAACTAAGCTAACAGACACTGGTCATTTAACACGTCAACTAGCACTAGTCAGACATAAAACGTTAGTTGATCAAAGTTTAAGTGTAGGGAATTATTCATTCAGTTCAATAATAAGTTATTCGAACTTACAGAGCTTGATTCGGACCTGAATGTCTTGTTGCCATCTTGTTGAGAAGCTTTTTGACAATCACTGGTCACTCAAAATAGTAGCGGTGATGTAAACCTGCTACGCAGTGGCTCTCAAACCATCTTACGTTAGGTTTTTTGGGGCCAAATAAAACTATGACCACAGGGCCCAGGACTGGGGACATAACGTTGACGCGTTATTAGTTGTCAGTGTCTTAGCCAAAAACCGTTCAAAGTTGCTTTTCATTTTTTGGCGATAAACACAAATTAATCCGCAAATAACTGCATTCGGAGATCATTCGCAATGAAACAAAAGTGTGTACCTCGCGCTTGAATTTTAAAAATAAAAATTGTCTGATACACAAAAGTAAAAGCTCGCTGTCGATATATAGAACAAAATTGCACCATGTCTGTATACTTTTCGTATACGACGATAATGTCAGCTTTCTCGACAAATCTAATCAAACAATTGGAACGCATTCGAGGTTAGGCAACGACGTTTATTGTGCGTTATTTTGCGCTTTTTACTGATACTCGCCGCGGTGCAGCTTTAATAGCCAATTTTTACTGTGACCTTGATTTCGTTTTTCGAAAACACAGCACTATAGGTACCACCGACAGCCGTGTCGAAACAATCAAAGACCTGCGTGAATACGTTATGAGTGGCCGTTAATTATTATTTCGCTATTAATAAGGAAAGGTATGCCGCATACAAGATCCATCTCGAGCCGCGCGCTCGCGATCCCTATAGAAACTAGAAAGGCAATAACCGATGGGTCTTGATGATGGAGAAGAAAAAAACAAATCAAAAATCGTGACAAGTGTTTTCGAGGCACGTCACTCACAACAGATGACCGTTGTTATAATAACTTTAATGGCATGTTAGATCTTGGCGAGATATAGGTATACGTATATACCCTCCTCTGGGATTTTTAATTAACCGCGCGGCATCCAGAAGGACGTTCCGAGGCCTTGAAAGCTTCGCGCAGCGGTTCGGAAAAGCGCGTCTTGCGCTCGGAGCTTTTATACGGCTCTTTGTAACTGTCACGATCACATTTCAGTAATCTGCATTTCTCGACCTTAATCGCGAAAGCTTCTGCAAGATATGCACTTAATGCGAATATGCTAATGGACGCGATTTTTCAGCATCATATATGCTTCTTCCATATAAGCCTTCCAGTTCATTTGTCTTGCTTTGCTTTGATCGGTTATGTGCGCTCAAGAGTCACTCAGCCTCTCACGGCTTCTAACATACAAGCTTCGTACACTTAAGCCGTATCAACGTACTTCTTTATTACCTTCAATTACTATTTCATGACATTTGTAGCGCATTATTTAATGATAATTTTACTACGTATCCACGAATGGTCCTGAAGGCCCAAAGGATGGTTCGGGGTCCCGAAAGTAAACCACCGGAGGCAATTTTTTCTTAATTGTTCAATGCCATTTTGTTTTTATAAAGAAACAAACTCTTTTGTATACATGACGCGACGCTCATGACAAGCCATCTGTACCAGTTTTAACACGAAGAATTTGGAATGCTAACAGTGTATGGCCTGGTAAAAATCCAGTCTCCAGACAATACGGAGTTTGTGATCTCACGGAACGTATCTAAGACGTAAAGTAACGCAACGCCAGAACGTAAAAACTCGCTTGTACTTTGACTAAGCAGTCGCGCGCGAATAACAAACCCGCCAGTTTTCGGAGTTTGCGATTTCATTGAACGTACGACGAACCGCAACGTAGAACGTGAAAACTCCTCTGTAACTAAGGAATTGCAGATAACAAACTCGCCAATTTTCACGTTGAAAGTTACGTTACGTCGTACGTACGTGTGGACGCAAACTCCCCATTACAGTAAAAATCCATACGTATTGTCACGCTTTTCCTATTTCAAGGCCTTTCAGTATCTACGTCCGGATTGTCTCTCCCATGCAGAAAGTTTCATGATTTGCTTGATTATGAACTTTCCGTAAGTTTTTGTTTTGAGTTTGTTTTTGTTTCAAGAAGTTTATTTTTGTCATTTCTGTAAAACAGAGTTTGAAATAAAAAAGGGGGGCTATTCATACCTCAAAAGTCGCCTGCATTTATGACATTTCAAAACCATCTAGTGCTGAATTTGTTTCTGAAAAAACGGCGACAAAAGTGTCGTATGATCAAAAACTTTTCTACTTGCGGTAGGCTGTGTCCTGGCCAAAATCAGCCTCGTTTGCCTGCCAATGACCAGGCCACAGCCTACCGCAAATAGAAAAGTTTTTGATCATATACGGTGCCTACGTCAACTCAACTGACATCACTTTGATGTGCGGTGGAAAATACGGGAATTTCTTTTAGGGACGAAACGAAGATGAGTTGGATAATTGTCTGGGAAACTGAATCTCTCCTAACTCACATACATGCAATGAGAAGGCATTAATAATTGTTTCGCGGCCGCAATCTAGTCGTTTCTTTGCTTGACTTTTGCAATGGGTTTTGCTGCAAGCAAAGACATAAAGACTGCACAAAAATTACATGCTCCCCCGTTATTATCGCTCGTGCACTTATTGTATGAGTTTACGAGGACTGTTCGAGTTCGAGTTGAAGTTGAAAGATAAGTCTCGCGGGTCGTCAAGAATGGGAATTGTAAATAAGTGTTGCCGAATTCGTACAAAGAAGTTGAGCAAACAAGAGTTTTAATACGTAGAATCTATACAGACGTCGCGTCGTTGGGTGACTAATTTCCTGCTACCTGGCGTGATCTAATTTTCCGTTATCAATCAGAAGCAAAGTTCGAACCAGTAGCCCGGAAGGTATTGCGTATAGGTATCGAGACTAAAATGAATTCTCACTCTTCTCTGTTCTATTCCAGAATTCGAATTTTATAAGAATTTCTTCCATTCCCAGTTTTTACTTTTCAAGCCTTCCAATATTCATGTCTTTTTCAGTAGGTACGTATCTTTCGTTCCTTTCAGTCATTATTATCCCACCCCAATTGGTCACATTTTGCTGATTTGAAGCTACTATCATCCCCAAAACTATTCATAAAACTACACTTTGTAACTTCCCGTTTCCTGAAAAACTCATAGCGTTTCCCACTGGGAAAAAAGTGCACACTAACTTTCCTGACGTTGCTCATGGATCCAAAGCAGGGCTTCCTGGTTAGTTTGTGTGGCAACGAGAGCAAAAAGTGTGCACTTTTTCCAGTGGAAAACGCTATTAACTGTTCGAATTCATTCAAAAGGTGGTATACGCATGCATCCTCGAAGTGAAGACACTTAAGCTGTCAAGGCGTAGGACATACAGAGCCCGCATGGTGGTGAGAGTAGGAAATCCTTACTATGGATTTTTGACAGCTTTGACGTAAAACATTTTCCGTGTGTGCTACAGTGGGACTCCGGACTGACGGATACGTTACAGTTCTTCAGAAAATTCAGAAAAAGTAGCACAATTAAATATTATCGTAAAACTCAATTTATTTACGTAATATTGAAAACCTTCGATTACTCATGCAGAATTCTAATGAAATAAGTCAGTATAGGTACAGTTTTTGCATCACACTCGTGCGGAGGGTGTTCATTGTGAACAACAACTGGGCTATTGGGCTGTCGTGTCTTCAAGGACGTGTGTTATATGAACACTTAGTCCCACTATTTTTCTGGGAACAATCGCATGTAAATTGCATCTTGATAAGCCCCCTTGATTGATTCCGATCAACCTCTAAAGCATAATAGAGTGGAATGCTTCGAGAGTTCGCATCGCACCGGCGTGCTTATATAGGTATTATGTCATGCGAATACTTCGACAGACTTTTCGGGAGACGATGGCGCAGTAATGTACCTAACCACTACTACCAACCTAATACGCGGCCCTACTTGTCTCGCACATAGTCTATAATGCTATTGGAACTTGGGTAAAATTTTAAAAGTTGAGATAATGAACTTCATATCCAAGCTTCCCAGGATATCATACTTACATATTATATCATTACTCATGCGATACGCGAAATTTTACGCCAAGGCTAATATTTTTCAAGCAACCAACCATACACCAAGCTCATTTCAATCCAGAGAGGGTTGTAGTGTTCATTGCATAAAATATCTCAGGCTCGTCATACAATTTTGCTCGCAGATATATCTGTTTAGATATTTTATCTGATTTTACCACGGCATGGCTTCTGAGAAACAGTTTCCAACCTAACCATAAATAATAACGCCGTAAACTGCCAACCACCAAGATGCTAAATCTAGTATTCTTCAGAGCTTCGCGCAAACACAAAACCGCAAATATTTATTTTCCTAAAACTATGTGTGTCAAAAACTTTATTGTCTCGGAATTCCTTGTGCAACGCATTGTTGTCACCAAAGCGTGACAGGCCAAGCCAAGACGGAAATTTATTGTTATCGTTGTTATTAGCACCTGTAACACGACAAATGAGATAAACAAATTACCGTTTTCGAAATGCATGAAAATTGCGTCGCCGTGTGTGTTTAGACCAACCCAGTGCACGCCATAAATCAGAGCATTTTCCAGAGCTGATGACGAAACAATGCACACTATATTATTATAAAACACCAACTTGCATGCAGCAGAAAACAAACATGAAACGCAAAATAAGCTTTTCTAGTTTTCTAGGCTTCGTATCCATGGCAACGAGAGGTGAAAATCAAGTACTGGAATCGTAGACATCGGAAACGTTTGCGTGCAAATCGGTCTTGGTTCTTTCTCGAAGTCACTATCAATTTTTCTAAGGACCTGTTAGATAAGGGTTCCTGAAGTTTTGTTCAAAATTTCTGACCTGTGAACGATTCCGGTTTCGCTGCCATTTTTTCTTGCTGGCAAAAATGCGTGAAAATTAAGCTAGTGCGTATAGTACCTACGTACTTGGCTAACATAAATTTTATAGTATGTTAGTTTTTGTTACAGAAAGTTGTCTTGGTAATTTTTTATACGGCTTTCAATGAGTCCTTGCCAAATGAAAACGTGCTATCAACAGTGAGATTGCCTTGGCGTTCTTTGTTGACAGGACGACTTTGATTTGTTTTATTTCCGTTATTTCTGCATCTATCGATGGTCAGTAAAAAAATTACTTTCCACGCATGTATCGTAAATGCCTAACCCACCATTACGAGCCAAAATAAGAAAATATCCAAGATGGTGGCCGGCTATGCCGAGTGGATTTTGGGCCGAAATTCCGCTGTGCCGAAATAGGTGTTTAATTATGGATAATGACGGGCTCCGGGCTCCATACATACGGCTTAAGCTATGTGGATGTCATTATTTAATTCGATAATTTATCGAGTTGTCTTCGCCGGTATATTAGTATTCGAAAAGCGGCGCTCACGTTTCACGTGTTTTCGGCATTCCGCGCAATGAAAGTGACGCCGATCGGACACTTGTCCGTCCGTCCGGCAATAAGAGGTACGTATAAAGTCGAAAAGTCGCCTGCTCACCGGCCATCGAGTCCAAGAAGGTGGAATGACCCAAATTACGGCTATATGCTTGTAATAGTTGTGTTGCTCGATCGAGAAAGAGAAGGGAATGCCAACGTAACGGACCGAGCCCGCGGGCCGTAGAAGAAATTCCATCTCGCATAGGTATGTGTGCATGTGTGTACCTGTATAGGGGAAAACTCGGACCAGAAGAGCAAAATCTGAGCCGAGAATGAGAATGGACAAAAAATGAGCCTCAAGAAAGCTCGGGCGCCTAGTCCGGAAATGGCTGGGTGTTGGCTTTTTTCGCCACTTTCACGTTGTTGATGGAGCCAAGTGCCTGTCCGGTTTCTTCATTCTTTATCGAGTGCGAACGCGTGTTTTGTCAAAAGGCACTCAACAAAATATAGTTGTAGGTGAAAAAACCCTTGGGAGTAATAAAAACGACCCTTTTACTCATTTTTTTCAACTCTGCTGTCTTCGAGTGCCGATGGCCCTGAAACTATAAAAATCTCCGCTATCCATATAAAATACAACAATAACGGAAAGCCACTTATATCCCATACACTTTTTATTTTCAGTAGAATGACTTTTTGGAGCAAAATAAAGTGACAAGCTGGAGCGCTGGAAGAATACGGCCGATGGCCGCTGATAGTTTCGCTCCAAAACTTAGCAGGTGTCACCACTCACCAGCCGTAGTCGTAGCCCCCCAGCTTGTCACTTCAGTTTTGCTCCAAAAAGTCATCCCACTGAAAAAAATAAAGTGTATGGGATATATGTCAAACATCCTAGTCATATTTGAATTCACACCACAAATTGCACGAATTGTTTGTATACTTATTGAGGTCATTGAAATCAATTTTGATGTGATTATCAGGTACTGCATTGAAATGCAGCTGATCAGAAGAACTCTTGAGATGTATCAAGTGAAGGAAATCAAGAATGCCTGGTGTTGGCAGGCATTTATAAAAATTGTTGCAGCCAATCAGGCAGCTGTACTTGGCAATTTGAAGGGTTGCTAAATACATTTTAAGTAATGCTCAAAACCTAGTAATACTGGAACATGGACAACAACGAAATGCAGGAAATTTCAGAGCTTTTGAAGAAACGCTGATGAGTTTGGAACCTGTCATTGCTATTGCCACTCAAGGAAGTGTCCTCACACTGAGCGTATTTCAGCGATTTCTTATACAGCCTTAATAAGTGACTTTTGGATGTAGGTATTTGGGTACTGCTCAGAGCTGAAATATCTTCAGAAAACCTCAGCCAATGATCAGCAACCTCAAAATCCAAAAACTAGTTTTTATTGCGATTTCTGTTGAAAGATTTCACTAATTGTCGCATCTGAATGACCTTAGCGATTACTCGTGGAGTCATAAAACCTCAGTAAGTACCATATATGATCAAAAACTTTCCTCCTTTAGGCAGGCTGTGGCCTGGCCAAAATCAGCCTCGTTTGCCTGCCAATGACCAGACACAGCCTACCTAGAGGAGGAAAGTTTTTGATCATACGGTAGGTTTCAGGCGACTTTGGAAAAAGTCCTCAAGCATGAAATAGTAACAAGGAGTCCTCAGCAATTCCTCATAAGACCTCAGCAGCTTTCAGTAGCTTTGTAAAGTCCTCAGGGCTGAAATGTACTTAGGTATAGAAGACCTCAGCAAAAATACCAAGCAACCTTAGTTTTGATTGATCTCTGCAGATTGCAGTCAGAAACAACAAAATATTCAAAACTAAGCTAAAGCAAAAGACTCGATGCTTATTCAACAAATAAGGGCTGCGATTAGTTTTGATTGTGATTCCTGTGAAGAAAAACTACCTCGGCAACTGACCTCGGCAGTTATTATCTAGTGCAAAATACCTCAATGATTCCTAATTAGACTTCTGTTACTTCCAGGTGACTCTGGGATGTCATCAGGGTTCCTATTTTTGGAACAAGGAACAACTCCTCATGTAATGTTGCCTAGGTGACAGCCAATCACAGCTCTGGTTGTCTAGCCACTTCACATGTGTTTGAACGGATCATATATGTGTGTTCCGAAAATAGGCCCCCCGATGAGCTGTGATTCTGGAATTAGTCTAAATAAGTTACCTTGGGATTCTGTGCCTTGGGTTCCACCAAACTTTTATCAACGCGATAACTTAATCACTCTCATAGTAACTAAGCAATTGGCAATCCTATTGGCTGGTGCATAGCAACTATCAGCGTGATAGATTTAATCTGCTCTTGAAATTTTGGTGAACCCGAGGTTAGTATGCTAAATCAGGCCGCGTGCAGACCGGTTGCGTTGTTTTCCGACCTGATTTGGTGCAGGTAGTACGTTTTATCTGTAACAGCTGTTCTTGGCCCGGCTTTGTCCCTGTGAGATTTCCGCTGAATTTTTGATATATTGGCGTTTTCCAGTTGTGATTGCAGCAATGTTCAAGCAATTTCGATGGATTTCTCTCATTGTGGACGATTGTGACATCCGGAAATCACCATCCCATTTTTGACACGACAGAATTGACACGTTTTTCTAAGGTATTTTTTTTCTTGAATCCTGCATCAGATCTTGCTAGACTGTAAAAGGAGAATCAACAAGACAATGAAGATTTGAACAACTGGGCTTGCTTTCATCTAGTTATCCGCCTACTATAATACAGGAACGAGGTTGCGACAAAGAATTTAGAGCTTCAAATCTAATTTATCTCGATCTACAATTTCACGCAATCTTCCTCCTTGATCCCAAAAATGCACTATAGGTGCAACAACACTTGCCGCCGTCCGGCACTTTCCGTCTGTCTGACCACATCTATTACAGCGGAATCAAAAATCATAAGTCCCTTTTTTTTCCAACGGAGAAGAGAGGATTTATGATTTTGAGAGCTTTTTCGAGTGCAAGCATCAGGCCCCCAAATCGAACCTTTTGTGCTGCCACTTTACCGCCCGGAGTCAATTACACAAAAACAATTTTTTCATGGCTTTTTCTTTGAATCTGTAACTTACCTGAGTCCGAGCAGGGGTGCTTGGCAGAGCGCGTTGTTTGTTGGGAACAACGATGTAATTCCCGTTACAAACGAGTCCGTGGCGCCGCATCGGCAAATACCTGAGTGGATGGAGGCTCTCTGTATGGTCTGCAATCTCACTCTCGATCTAGAAAGCAAAGCCTTTTATGCGAGCCACGAGCTTTTTTACGGCAAACAACTCTAAACAGGTAGTTCCAGCGTCGAGCCTAGGAAACAACGGCTTGCGCTCTCCGAGACGCCATTTGCATAAGCTAAGTATGGTTTTTGCCGCTTTTTTGCTGTGGTATAAAACGCAAAACTAGGCCGATTTGTTTAGTTTGCTTCTTTTGTTCATGCCTTTGTCACCAGCACAAAATATCCTACATAATTATTTTTTGGGTTTGTAATAATTATGAGGATCTTTAGAAGGTCTGTTTTTGTGAAAAATCGACAGTTGATGGGCATTTTGACACTACTTACTACTCTAAACCCAGAATCTTTGGTACCTATAGTCACTGTAGTACTCAGTACCCGCGTTTCTAATGAATCATATCTATAATCTACCAGATATTCAACCAAAGATCAGTTGCCAAACTGGCAGCAAAAATTACTTCGGTGTCATGGACCACATAGATTCTAAACCGTCATCTTCCAGTAAATCTATAGGTACTGTTGATGAGGAACGCCATATGAACCAGCTGGCTGATTATGGTTTAAACAAAAATCGAAAATTGAGAGAAAGGATATCTGGAAGAACCGGGTCCCACGCGTTCAGGCAGTACACAATGGGTGTATGCTTAATTAGAAAACAAATTGCATAATTGATTTCATGCTAGCCCACGCGATTTGTTTCTAATAGAGACGACCTCGTTTCTGGCAAGTATACGTTTTGAATCTTCAGTTAATCTTCGAAGTTTAACGCAAAAATTGTTTCTAGAATTTCCGACAGAACCTTGTAGGCATACAAATTGCTCCGCCTAATCAAATACCCGGTCACGAATTTGTACTTGTTGGGCAATTACATCAAGCGCGCTGGTATGATGCTTGTCAATGTTTGGCCATCACCGAAAGCACCAATGGCCACACGTATATATACTTATGACAAATATTGAACACCTAGTCAACTCTATAATAGCCGCACGAGATTTCTCGTTATTTCCTTCAATATTTAAACTTGAGACTTTGTTTGACCTCTCCAGGTGTGCAAATATATTTTTTTCCAAATATAATTGCACAGGAAAATTAACGTAGTACCGAGCACACCTGACGCTGATGGCTCAGCATCCAAAGTACCCAAGCGTGCCTGTACGTTTCCTGCATAAACATTGGCATCAGGAAAATTAAAATTGTTCTATGTAGTTGTGAACTTTGTTTCAAACTATGCTAGTTATACAGAGGGTACAAAACAAAGAATTTTATACATAGCAGTGAACCCCATCACGTAGATTTGAATGATCGCGCAAGAAACACGCACGCATAGGTAGGTATAGGCATTCAAACACATAAATTATACAATCTCCACATGCACCCAGACGACTTGATCTTGATTAATGACGTGCCCGGACTTCGTGCGGCCACTTTTTGTTTTACAAGCGACCTACAACTTGTCTTCTTTGCTTCTTCCTCCGACTCGCCGCGAGATTTAAAATTTTACCACTTACAGTCTGTTTAGGATCTATCTGGACACCGACTTCCATATCAGGTGGCTGTGTTTCCTTTTCAGCCTGAGTTAGAGGGAGGGAAACGCGCAGCCTAAAGATCTTGCAGTTTCAGCTTCGGATCCTGTATATCCTAAAACTCTGAAGGTTCGAAAGATGCTCAAATCGAAAGACAATTCCAAATAGGTTTCTGAAGATGCTAGGAGCTCAGAGTAAATCTTGAAACTTTTCCACACCAAAATTATATAAATGTTTCAGGTAATTTTTTTAATAGAGATAGATAAGATTAGTTCTTGAAGCTTTTTGGCTGTAGAATACAACAATCATGTAGATGTGAAAGAGAGGGGATGTAAGATGTTATGGGACGATGGGTCCCATAACAGAGCACTGGGTAAGATTTGATGTGAGTAAAATTCAATGTTCCGTTGTTTGAAGTCACAAAAAGCACAGAATGTTGTCCAAGCTAGAGCTATCCACTTTTGTATACACACACAAAAATTGGGAAAATAGAAGACTAAGCTGTGTGCGAGTCCTTTCGAGAACAAGATCGGCTGATGATAGCTCAAAAAAAAACGCACTACTCGTCAGAGCTGTTTTTTTTTCTTCTAACTAACGAGAATTCGATTTGCATGCCATCGAGTGAAGACAGGGTACACAACCTAACCAAGCTGTCGAACGACAAAATTGATTTGACCGAACAATTTGCAACAGCCATATGCTTCGTTAAAACTGCAAATTTTCCAACATCAGCATATGGTAACCGTTCGGAAATAATGGAAAAGGCTCTTCGGTATCGCGCTTGATGGTCATTAAAAACATAATGACGTTAACAATAATAAGGCAATCACCGAAGCCTTTTTTTTTTGGTTCCTCCATCATAAAAGAGCTAATCAACAAATCAACGCTCGATACCTTAATTGCTTGCAAGTCATTCTTGCTCCACAGTTCCCGCGCGTTTATTCAAGAACCTCGGGAGAGATAAAAATGATACGAAGGCAGTGAGAGAGATAACTTGTTTGAGAAACTGCTCAAATAATACCTTTTTAGATTATACTATTTGGTTTTTGGATGCGAAGACTCGGCTTTGTTTTGGTCCAAGAGCGTTTCGAAACGGTTGATAAGGCGTTCAAATATTTAAATTCGTATCATTCGTTGTTGTTGTTTTTTGGACGAGATATTTACCTGGGAGTAGTAAAAGTATTCTTTGAGTACTCTTCTCCGTTACAATTTCGAAAAATTTTCTGGCTCAGCACTAGCACTCGCGCAAGCATGTTTGTTCAAGAGTAGTGAACCCCGTGCCTTTTGTTATTATTGACCCAGACGGTGATGCCATAAAGAGGCGAAACGTGGTTCTCTCATTGTTCGTGTATAGTGTTTGGTTTGAAAGAGGCCCCTTGCCAGGGAAATTCTTTCGTGAAGTACTAATTACAGTTAGTAGAAGCGAACACACGTATGCGCACACAAGAAAAATGGTGAGTCTGTGATTAGACTCAATCAATCAAATTCCAAGAGATTTTGATCGTTTACGAACACCTGTTCTAATCCTTCTGTGCCGTAATTAGAGAAGTTTGAAACCAGATCCGGATTAGCGATTTGATCGATTGGCAATTTTCTTATGTTCTACTCGTAGGTATTGTAACAAAGTTACGTTACGACCAAGAATGGTGCTATGAAATTTTTTATGTTGCTTCAACGTCAGTCACTCCACTGGTACTGGTTCGCCCACGACATAAACGTCGTCCGATTACCATACGAGTTGTGGATATATGCAAAACGTAATATCGTCTATCTATAGATGGATTTTGCAGCGGTACCGTTAATTTGTCAACGTGGCGTGCGCGACCTTCGACTGTTGTTTCTCGCTTTGTTTTTCGCCATCACCATCTCACGTGATCGCGGTGAGAAGAACTCGAAGACGAAAGTAAAACCAGACGATGGATGTATAGCGATGCTCCACTTCGAATCATCTGGTTTTGTGGCTGCCGCTGCGCTGGACGACGTTGTGTTGCAAAAAGGCACCCAGCGTGTGGTCCCCTTCGCGGTCTATAAAAGGCAGTTGAGTAGAAATTTCAGGAAGTTTCTCTCTTGGCTGGTACTTCGAAATTTTCAGCATCTTTGGAAATATTAGATTTTCCACCCACGTGGGTGAACGTATGTAGGCCTACGCACGGCAATCCGTCCTACTCTAGTCCTTCACGAGCATCATTCTAGAGAGAAAGAGGCAAACAGCACTGCTGTGTACAGCTAATAAACAAATAACACAAAATATGTTATTAATGATAATTCCACAGTCCATTTAAAGACAGTTGCTGTTTCTGCTGCAACACGAAACACACGTCACACACTCGCCGGCCGTGTTGTCGATTTTTACCTGATGTGTAGGTTGATTGATAACCCAAAGAGAAGGAGTTCGTTCGGCCATTATTCATGCCACGAACAAAGACCGCTTGTTAGACTTGCATTCTTCTAAGATATGATCTGTTGTTTGTGAGCAACCCCCACACCTATACAAAAGCAGTTGTCTGCACTTTTTTCAATATCGTCCAGCTGATTTTTATATTACGCTGGTTATTCTTACCTGAAGGCAGTTGTCACCACCAAACTTTTATGCGCTATAATAATATAATAATAACTCCGGTCTGTAATGCACTGTTGAGTAGCACCTTTGCAGATTTTGTTCAACTTTAAACATAATGCATTCACCCGACACTTTTTTGTTTACCATACCAACTATAAAAGGCATGATTTACTGATTGGTGGATTTGTTGCAGTATGTATTGGGACCAACGGCAGGATGTCCGTTCCGTCGAACCGGGACCATCACTACCGCAACCTGAAGGACCGCTACACGAACTGCACTTACGTGGATGGAAACTTGGAATTGACTTGGCTGCAGGACGAAAGCTTGGACCTCAGTTTCTTGAAGTACATCCGAGAAGTCACCGGGTACGTCCTTATCTCGCACGTGGACATCAAAAGGATAGTGCTGCCCCGCCTGCAGATAATCCGCGGCAGGACGTTGTTCAAAATGAACGTGCGCGAAGAAGAATTCGCTTTGCTAGTGACCCTTTCGAAAATGTTCACCTTAGAATTGCCCGCGTTACGCGATGTTTTGCGCGGCAGCATAGGCATGTACAACAACTACAACCTCTGCCACACGCAGACCATCAACTGGAAAGAAATCATCACGGATCCCGTTGGACACCTGGTCTATGTCTACAATTTCACCTCGCCCGAACGCGATTGCCCGCCGTGCCACAAGAACTGCGAAAAAGGCTGCTGGGGCGAGGGCGAAGAGAACTGCCAGAAATTCTCGAAAGAAAACTGCAGCCCGCAGTGCTACCAAGGCAGGTGTTTCGGCCCCAATCCCAGAGAATGCTGCCATTTGTTTTGCGCCGGCGGGTGCACCGGGCCGAAACAGAGCGACTGCATTGCGTGCAGAAACTTCTACGATGACGGCACGTGCACGCAGGAATGCCCTCCGATGCAGATCTACAACCCGATAACTTATTCCTGGGAAGAAAATCCGAAAGGAAAGTACGCTTACGGCGCCACGTGCGTGAAGAACTGCCCGGAACATTTGCTCAAGGACAACGGCGCCTGCGTTCGAGCTTGTCCTCCTCATAAAAAAGCCCACGAAGGTGCTTGCGTCCTGTGCGATGGACCCTGTCCGAAAACTTGCCCTGGTGATATGTCGATCAATTCCGGAAACATTGATAGCTTCAAAGGCTGCACGGTGATCGAAGGGAACGTGATCATTCTGCAAACGACATTCGACGGCTACCAGCACATCTACCGCAACTACAGCTTCGGCGAGCGCTACCTTCCCATGCACCCCGATCGACTTGAAGTATTCAGCACCCTAAAAGAAGTCACCGGCTACATCAACATCCAAGCGTACCACAACGACTTCACCAATTTATCGTACTTTAGAAATTTGGAAGTGATCGGTGGCAGGACTCTGTACGAGTACTTTACGTCGTTGTACATAGTGAAGACCTCGTTGCGGTCGTTGGAGATGAGATCATTGAAAAAATTGAAATCGGGAACAGTGGCCATTCTGGAAAACAAGCACTTGTGCTTCGCCGAAGGCATCAACTGGGATAAAATCCGGAAGACGCAAGATAACTTGTTGATGTTGTCGAACAACAGCGATCCTAAAGTTTGCCAGGCCAATGGCCTGGTGTGCGATGGACAGTGCAGCAGAGACGGGTGCTGGGGTTCTGGATCGGATCAGTGCTTGAGCTGCGCCCACTTCCAGCTCAACGGGAAGTGCATTGCCAACTGCAGCGTTGTCCCTGGGTAAGTTGTCTTTAACTTGAATTACTCATTCCCCCATTTCCAATACTTTATGACCCTTGCAAGGCTAGTTTATCATACCCACTGTGCAAACTTCACACGACAGAAACAAACAGAAGCAATCTAATAGCTAATTGTGCTTTGCAGAATCTACCGAGCTAGTACGACCGAATGCAAGGCCTGTCACGACGAATGCGGTTCCTCCTGCAACGGCCCCGGTCCGGACAAATGTTCGACCTGCAAGCACTTCAAAGACGGTCCGTTCTGCGTTTCCAAATGTCCCACCAACAAGTACGAAGAGTACGGCCAGTGCAAGAACTGCCATCAAAATTGCGTTGAAGGATGCACCGGCCCTCAGAACACTGTTGGCTTTGGCGGTTGCAATTCTTGCGAAAAAGCCATCATGAACGAGAACGGAACCGTCACTAATTGTCTGCACAAAAGCGAACCCTGCCCCGACGGCTACTACTACGAATGGATCGGACCTCAAGAGAAAGAAGTGCTTAAACCTCTGGCCGGAAAAGCGATCTGCAGAAAATGCCATCCCAGGTACTACACCTCAATTTTTTCTCTCTTTCAGCCATCAAGAGTATGAATAAACGCTAATTTATGTGTATTTCCAGATGCCAGCTCTGCACGGGTTACGGTTTTCACGAACTGGTATGCCAGCAATGCATGCACTACAAAAAAGACGAACAGTGCGAAGACGAGTGTCCTTTCGATCACTACGCCGTCAACAGGAGCCAAGAGTGCTTGCCTTGCGACCTCGAATGCAGAGGCTGTTCCGGACCAGGCGCAGAGAACTGCATCACTTGTCAAAACTTCAAAGTATACGCCGACGGAGAAATCAACAACAACACGAGGTTCAAGTGCGTTTCCACTTGTCCCGAAGAGTTCCCGCATAGAGTCTTCCCCGACAACTCCGATACGTATTGCTCAGACAAAGCCATCAGCATGTTCGCCACATCCTTCACCGAAAACAACACGGCAATCATCGTGGCCATATTCGTGGTATCATTTTTAATCATAGCTGCGATCGTGGCTTTCGTCACTTGCATTTGGTGCAAGAAAGTCAAAGCCGAAGAAAACACCATCAAAATGACGATGGCTTTGACTGGAATCGAAGACGAACCGCTGCGTCAAACCAGCGTACCGCCGAACGTAGCGCAGCTGAGAATAATCAAAGAGACTGAAATCCGCAAGGGTAATATTTTGGGATACGGCGCGTTCGGTACCGTGTACAAAGGCGTTTGGGTGCTGGAAGGCGAAGGAACGTCATCTAAAATCCCTGTGGCGATCAAAGTACTTAGAGATCACGCTGGTGCGAATAGCAGTAAAGAGTTCTTGAGCGAAGCGTACATAATGGCTACAGTTGACCATCCCAATCTGCTTCAGCTTCTGGCCGTCTGCATGACGTCGGAAATGATGTTGATAACTCAGCTGATGCCTCTGGGCTGTCTTTTAGACTTCGTGCGCAAATACAGGGACAGAATCGGCTCGAAAGATTTGCTCAACTGGTCGACACAGATTGCCAGAGGAATGGCGTATCTAGAAGAGAAAAGACTAGTCCATCGCGATTTGGCTGCTCGCAACGTTTTGGTTCAGACTAGATCCTGTGTCAAAATTACCGATTTCGGCTTGGCCAAGCTTTTGGATATCAATGAAGAAGAGTACAAAGCAGCTGGTGGCAAGATGCCGATCAAATGGTTAGCCTTGGAATGCATCCAGCATAGAATATTCACGCACAAGTCAGATGTTTGGGCTTTCGGCGTGACTGTTTGGGAACTGCTAACGTTCGGCGAAAGGCCTTACTCGAATGTGCCAGCAAGCGAAGTTCCTGATTTGTTGGAAAAAGGCGGAAAGCTGGGACAGCCTGCCATTGCTAGTATAGATGTTTATATGATTTTAATAAAGTGCTGGATGTTGGATGCCGAAAGCAGGCCCAGTTTCAAGGAGTTGGCTGAAGACTTCTGCAAGATGTCTAGGGACCCCGGCAGATACCTCGCTATACCTGGTGATAAGTTCATGAAACTGCCTACTCATCCATCTATACAGGTAGGTCTACGGTTCTGCTTGATTTCCGCTTATCATTTCAAGAAAAACCCCTTGCTTTTTCTATTACATATCACGTATCTGGTTGAATTAAAACAATCTTAATTTTAAATTTTGTTCCAGGGTGACGTAGTTCGTAACTTGACGACAACTCTGGAGACTTCCGGAAGCCAATCAGAGTGTGACGAGTACTTGCAACAGCCAAAGTCGAGGGCACCCCTGCACGCCACCGGACTGACCTCCCTGTCTTCCATTTCGCCGTCGCCGATTCCCGATAAGTATGGCTGGAAGTCCGGAATGACTTCCCAGATGACTTCGGACGGCAGCTGCAACCCCCAGTACCAGAACAATTTGAACTCGAAGCTGATGAGCAACGAAAACTCGACGGAAAAGACCCGCGAAGATTCCGACGAGTACGACTCCGGGCGCTCGCAGGCCCAACTGGGCAGTCTGAAGCTAGACCTGCCCGTCGACGAAGACGATTACTTGATGCCGTCTCCGCAGGCCGCACAAGGGGCTTCCACTTACGTCGACCTAATCGATTCAAAGACTTCCAGTGATAGTGCTACGAATTTGTACCGGTCGTATCCGGACTTTTACAAAAACAATATCGATAACCCCGAGTACCTTATGAACAACGATGCCCCGATGCAGACCGTGGGACTGCCCTCGGCCACACTGGCCATCCCCCAAACGGACGGCACGGGGGGATTCCGACCGTTTCACAGGAGCTCCGAAGAAGAATCGGACCACGAATACTACAACGATTTTGATAGACTCCAGCGCGAACTGCAACCCTTACAGAAAAACAAAGACAGCGGCGGAGCGATTGTCTGAAACCCCCCTACCCCCCCTTTCTTTCGGCCTTGTACTTCCATATATGGAAAAAAAGAGGCTGTGCGCTACTTAATTTTAGCTTAGAATCCAGTGACAATAATAGCGTGCCATTTAAAACGAATGGCAATAATTGTTCCACTAAGCACGATTTTTTCCCCTGATTCTCCAGAGCTTTTGAATCAACGGCTCAATTATTAATTGTTGAAATTTCTTCTTTTTTTTCGACAAATGTTTTTATCATGTATCTTTGCTTGGTGTTGCAAGGCGATTTCTTTTTTTATATAGCAAGTGATCATATTAGTACAACTCGCGAAAAATTTGCGCTTAGATGGAAACTACTTTGTACATAAAAAATGAAAAAGATCTAAAATGTACATAATAAAACTAACTAGAAAGTTGGGTGAGAAAGGACTCTTTATCGCGACACATCCTAGATATTCTTGCCCAAAAGTATCTGTGATAAAAAAATGCCTACTAGTGTAACACAGCCGCACAATATTCCAATAGTTGTATTTCGAATTTTATACATTTTTTTTAGTACTGTATGTTTTTTTTTTAAGAAGACGACAATAGAAAGATCTTAAAGCTGAAAATCTCAAATTTTGTACATAATTTTATTATTTATGAGTGTAGGTATCTTAGAGTATCCCTTGTTAATATATGCACTTGACTTGTGCCATCATTATTACTACATTTATAAAAAAAATATAAATAAATATTATCTTTAATTAAATCTTGTTTTTATTTACTCAACGCTGCCATACGATTATGTGTCTTAGTATCTGCGTCACCATGTTTCTCAAAATCTGCTTGTTCAAATATTTGTAACTATTTAAATATTTAATTGCTATTTGGCGCCTAAAACATGGATTTGATTGTTGAGTCATGCGTTCAAGCTTAAGGCTGTATATGCAGGGTATCAATATTTCTTTCTCAAAAATAAAGACAAAGATATAAAAATTTTGATGGGATTCCAGTATATGTTTGTTCACCTTGTTTCCGTTTGGATTACCCCACATTTTTTTAGGAGCCCAATAGCCCTAATACCCTGGAAAAGTTTCTAAAGGATTACTGGGACATTTCTTGATAAGCAAAAAAATTATCAACTGTTTAATAATTTTGAGAGACGTAGAAAATTGAGTACAGAGCTGTTTATTGAGAAAAGTCGTTAACAAAAAAAAAACAAATTTTTTCTCACATAATTGAAAAAAAAAACGCTTTGTACTCAATTTTGTAGTACACTCAGTACACCGTATAAAAAAATTGAGTTTTCATCTCCATTTTTGAGAGAGAAATCCTTCAAATAGTTTTCACCTACTGTTAACACTTTGAGGTGGAAAAAAGCATAAAATAGTATACAGGGTGTTTCGGTGACCTTGCATAATACTTCGGGAGGTGATTCCACTCAAGAAAATAAGTCAAAAAGTAAGAGTAACATTTTTCCCTGAAATGCTTCCTAAGGGAGTTACAGCCCCTCAAAGGTACGAAGTTGAACAAAGTTTTTCTTCATTTGCTGAAAAACAGTCAAAGGTAGGAACTTCAAATTTGGTATAGAGAAGTTTCTCAACAGTGCAAATGTACATGCTAAGTTCCAAACAAATCTAACCAGTGGCGGCAAAAATAGAGGGGATTGGGATTATGTTGAAAATTATTCATGACACGTCCGTGTTTTTTCACTTTTACTTCAGAATGATGCATCCTACGGAAAAAATGCAAGAAGGATAAGGATAAAAGTTTTGGATTGAACAAATCTATCGAAAAAATTGAGTTTGAAGCTTTTACCTTTGACGGTTTTGAGCAAATAATTGAAAACTTTGTTGCATTTTGTACCTTTGAGGAGCTGTAACTTCCTCGGGGAGCACTTGAAGAAAAAATTGTACTCTTCCTTTTCGACTTTTTTTTTTTTGAGAGGAATCACCTCCCGAAGTATTATGTAAAGTCACTGAAACACCCTGTATTATAATACAAGTTTTATAAGACATCGTATTGTCACACGCGTCATTTTGAAGCATCAGGAGCCAAGCGACCAGTCCTTCAATTGACGAGTGTGACAATAGGTCTTGTGAAACGTGTGTTATATACAATTTTATACCATGAGTGGCTGAATGTTTGTAATAGCTCTGAAATGTTATTGAATAATAAATAATAAATAAATAAGTGTTTATTGTTTCATAAATACCTACAGGTATTATAAACAAGGGTGAGGAAAAATTATTATTTACACCTTAAAACTAAAACTAGAGGATTGAATACGCAACAAAAAGAAAATTCTCAATCAGATAGACAGTTGAACTGTTCAAAGCCCCCCCAAAAAAAAATGAGCAGAAATACCCTTCTTTTTTCTTACAATTCTCAAGAGCTTTAGAGGCTCAGCCTTCTTATTCATTTCTCGCAAACGATCTCAGTTTCATCGCCGTGCTCAGAAATTTATAAATCGTTCTGATTCTCGTAACTGATTGGTTCTGCAGGACGAGGTGAACATCTTCAGCAAGCCGCGAAATATCCTCCCTGATCGCACTATACAGGGGACATCGGAAAAAAATATGGTGGATAGTTTCGTAATTGTGCAAATTGCAAACTGAACATAGCTCGTGTTTTATGTTATTGAATAATACACCCCCTTGTTATGAAATCAAAGGCAAAACCAGGGAACATGTAACATATATTTAAAACAAATTAGGTACTTACATTTTTATCAGATTCATAATAAATAAAGATTAGAAATAACAATATTAAGTATACGAGTCTATGGAACTGTCCTTTTCTATGTATAGGTATAGACGTAAGTTTCATTTTTCAAACTTAAGGTAAATATATTAGTTTGATCCAAATGTGATTATAACCCACCGCTTTTTTTCTTTAAAAATATTGACTCCACGCAAAACTTCGTTTATACAAAATATATTTCGCTTTGGAAAATCTTTTTTCCTTACCATATTATTTCTCTCTAGAAGATACTCTTTTTAATTTTTGAAATTTGTAAAATTTCCATTAGAATTAATTTTGAACGGAAAAGGGACGAGTTCTAGTGCACCTAAACAGATGGACAGGTTACAGAAAATCAGGTTTTAGTTGTAGGACGTACAGGTGGGTGGTGTGTTCTATTCTATTCAGCAACATTGATTTTAATACCCATCGAGAACATTGACAATAGGTAACTATTTAGAAGAAAATATGCTCCTCACGTGAAAATCACACTTTTTCGTAAATATTTATCTGGGATGTTCCGCCATTAAGAGCCATGCCATATTAAGAGGGCTGTGTTTATAGGTTTTAATACTAACTTGTGCTTGATCTTGACTATCTTAAGAGTTTCAAAATTAAATTCAAGTGCCTTTGTTGTTGAAACTGGATATGGATCTAAGCTTCTTGCGTATTTTTGGTGACGTCCATTTGTTCGAGTGGCCACCCATTGGGTTGTTCATGTCGTTGGGGGAGACGCCTTCGTCTACGTCATCAGCTTCTGTTTTGATCTCCATTTTCTGCAAACAAACAAAAAATCACTCGCTCACCTATCCTTTAGTTATCTTCATATTTTCACTGTTCAATAATTTTACTCTAAACTAAAACACTGGGTTCCTATGAAAACTGACCTCACGCTTACGCGACGTTTCAATTTGAACTGATCTAAGGTAATGCTTTGAACTAATTCCTTGAATTTTCTTGGCCGAAATGTGGCCGAATATTGGTGGATTATTGCACGTATTTGGCTTCGCTACAAAGTATCAAGCTTGGTATCAAGCCTCGCATAAACGTTGTCTCGTTTTACAACAGTAATAATACAGAAGTTTCATTAGCACTCTTGTATTCATTTGTAGAGAAAATAAGTATCTTCAGGATGGACTAAGGTACATGACCTTTTAATAGTGAATATTACAACTACAAACCTGCACAATCAGCCTTAAGAATTGCTGCTGGGTATCCAAAGCCACAGTGATGTCTCTCAACTTCCTCTTGGTCTTCTCCAGTTCTTGAACGACGTAGTCTTCGCCACTGTCCATCACCATATCAAGCCCTTAAAATTTTGCGTCACATTAAATTCAGCTTCATTTGCAATTAAACAGGTGAAAAAACAGCAGAAGGAACACAAAAAAAAGGTAAGCAAACTGCTTTCAATCAACTTAGCACATTTAGGCTTAAACAAAAAAAGTAAAAGAGGTCATGCGCCTACCATGAAATCGCCATCTCGACTTGCATGAATATTTCGGTTTATGGTCGTTTCCTGCAATTAAAACATGCCATCTACTCTAGTTCGTTTTTCACAGTGCTTGATTGAAGCTTTCATATTTTTTTCTTCATTATGGAAAAAGAACTAAAACTTCGAAAGCGCTAATTTTTCAGCTCGCCAATATTCACAAGCGTTTCGCTTCTATTGAAAATGTGAAAAAATATATCGCATGCCAATGATCGGAGAAAATTTACCTTCGTCGGAAAAAGGATTACCGAACCATTTTCGGAGGATGGAATCGAAGAAACCGAGCTTGCATTTGGTATCGTTGGGGTATTCGATTAGTTCGCTTTTGTCCACTCGTTCCATCAGCATTTTTGGCAGTTTCCTTTCGAGCTCGGTGTGTAGGACCACCTAGAAATCATATCGTCAAGCAGTGAACAATTAAAGAGTTTGCGAGACTCACCTGCATGGCTAAACGTTTCAACTGGGCGTTCCTTCGAACGGATTCAATGTCGCCAACGGCCAAACCGATGAGCAAGTTCATGAGAAGGATCGGCATGAGTACCATGAATATGGCCAGAATGAAGAAAGCTGGTATGGGAAACGGCAGAAACGAGCGTTCATCTTCGGTAGTCATATAGTAAGGTTTGACGTATGTTCCTAAAAAGTCGATTTCGCCCAGCATCATCGAGAATGTCCTTACCAAAGACATAGGAATAGTTTTAAACGACAAGTGATCGCCCTGAAAACATTCATTTCAGTTCAAGTAGGTTTATAAGCGTTGCCTGTCCAAGCTGATATTTGGTTTGAGTTTTAAACTGCTCAACATCTAAACATAGTGCTCGAGAGGCAATATGGTTTCAAAAATTTTGACCACTCAACACCGGTCATTATCTTAAGCAGTAAATTTATAGTACTAAGGTGCAGAATTTGAAGTTTTGTGCTAGATTATCTGAGCTGAGACTTACCCTAGATAAAAGTATGTAAAATGCCAAACCAAACGCGATGATTAAAATCGAGAACACCATGAGTACTTTGATGAGCGTCTGCAGGATTTCGAGGAACATCACTACGTAAATTCCGACTTGATCGAACCTCTGAAGCAGCAACAGCAAATTGAACCAGCTCAAGAACACCGTGAGCGATGCGCAGGAAAATTGAGATTCGTATATGGTACCCCAAAAAATTGGCGTCACCATCACCAGAGCGGAAGAATACAACAGCCAGGACACCAAATTTATGGGATCCATGAAGTACATGTACTTTTGCTGGTACATTTGGATCATTTCCCGTACAGAGTTCAGCACTATGTAAGTGATGATGGCGAGAGCGCTCATGTACATGAGTGGTGTGATTTTTACGTCCAAGATGTTGGCTTTGCTGTAGCTGACGTATTCCTGCAAGCATTCGTTTTTGTCAAGAAGTCATTCAAGTCAATTCCAAGCAACTGAGTACTCACATCGTGTGTCATGTTTGTTAAATTCGCTGTGATGTTCACATTAACCGGTTCATCGTGTTTCATCATTTCGTAAGAAAAAGTCGTGACGAAGGTCAAGAAAATGCTGTAGAACAAGACGTTGGCCAAATGGAAGTATTTTCCGTAAGAGTTCCACTTCATCTGCAAGTACTTTTGGCTGAGTGGATGCGCCAGGAGTTCTACGCGTCCATGAGAGACCATGGCCTAGAAGAAAATAACAAACAACAACAAATGAACAAATTCAATATACAGGTGTCCCGGGTTTAATGATCTCCCCACTTTGCCAGTAAATAGGAAAACAAAAGCAAAGGGCTTTTTCAGGAAAACATACAACGAAGCGATTGAAAATAACGGAGATACAGACCTCCAAAGTTTGAAACTAAAAACCTTTCTTGTCTCATAACTTCTAAACCATTCGACCGAAGTCCCTGAAATTTCGCAATATCAATTTATTTTCATTTTTTCTTCCAGTGGCGTAGATAAGGCCAAATCGGTCAAACGGTTAAAAAGTTATGGGAGAAAAACATTTCTAGTTCCCACTTTGGACTATATCCGTTATTTTTAATATTTCAATGTATGTTTTTCTGAGAAAGCCCTTTGCCTTTTGATTCTCTATCGACTGGCAAAGTAAAGATCATCAATCCCGGGACACCTGTACACAAAAAATTTAATCATGAAACAGCTAATTGGGGATTTTCTCTGGTGAATTCTAGGACAATGTCAGTTCATTGACCATAGGAAATACCTACAAGCTGTTGTTAACTGAACATTTTCCAATAATTTTTCATAAAACTGCGTTTTTCATCAGGCCTTACGCTAAAATTCACCAAATAAAATGCTCGATTAACTATTTCATGATCAAATTTTTTGATGCAACCGGGGGATAGTTCAAGAACATTTTTTGAGAAGTGTACCTCTAAATCGATCTCCTAAACCAAAACAGAAAGTAGAAGGTATGCTTTCTCAATATTTTTTTTAATAGGTACAAGTCAGGAGATTAAGAGGTCTTCGGGATAGTGGAAAACAAAACATGCACACATGCTTATCTCTGAGAGTTTTAGACCACGTCATTCTGTAATCTTTCACATGGCTGCGGACCTTCAAAAGGCTTTGTCCAGTGACCAATATCTGATCTAAAACTGCAAGTGGATCTAAGGAAAATAGGGTCTCGGTTAACACTAAGATTTCACCATTCATAAGTTGACAACGTAACATCTAACGTGTACCTACGTGTGCATTCACAACAAAATTTTTATTAATAATCGTTACGTGGCGGCGTGAGCCTTCTCGCAATTGGTCGAGGAAATCAGACTGAGAGAACAGGTAATCTGTTACGACCAATCGTGAGGGATGACTAATTCAAATTTTTTGGTGCAAGACAAAGCACGTTCAATTTGTGAGTAAGTTACTTGAAATAATAGTTATAATTTACACTGTTTATGGTTGTGAGCCACGTATACCGAACTCTACAACTCTGGTGTTAGAAGGAAGTGAGCAGCCTCAGGAAACGTGCAAAGGAAACCTACTACTGTTCAGCCGGCTTCTAGTAAAACATCAACTTGTCGTTTTTACAACTGAACGCAGAAACTCACTTTCTGTATTGCAATAGTAGAAAAACTCATCGCGTAGCACCTCTACGTACCCGTACTATTTGTAACTTACATTCAAAGCTGGCAATGGAATGGGTTTTGATATAGTCAAAGCGTCTCCCGTCTTGCTGTCCATGTCGGCGTAGAACTGCGAGCATTGCAGTGCAGAAAAGTTGTATTTTATCTGGAAAATAAAAATAATCTCAATCAACCAACTACTTGTTTATCTCTACCGCTACCGAAACTTACGTAGAACGATTTCGAGTCTTTCTTGCAGTTCGCTTTGGTGATACACTTATCTTGCACGGCCTCGAAAACTTTCGGCATGGACGCGATCAAAGCCAAAGTAACGTAAGGATGCTTATTGGACTTCAGAGACATTACTTCTTGCGCTCTGTCTTCGTGCGTCACCATTGCCAAGGCAGCTTCTGGGAATTTGTAGTAGATTGCGTAGTCTATGGCGCTCATTTCCATGTGGTTGTACAAAAGCTTGCAGCTCATGGACAGCAAGAGCGCTATCGAATTTGGCTTGTTCTCCATCGTCGCCAAGTGAAGAGCAGTGTTCTGATTGAGTACAGCAATGTAATAGAATTTTATTTTCCATTTATAATTTATTTTAAAGGTATTAATGTCTTATAAGAGTCATAAGTGGGAAAACTGAACTTACTCCGTCTTTGTCAGCTTGATCCAATAAGTGAGAGTGGACCGAAAGCAGAAGTTCAATGGTTTGTGTGTAGCCATTCATGGCAGCCAAGTGAAGAGGATTTCTCCCATTATGGTCCCTATGGAGTAAAGCTCCTCTGTTAAGGAGCAGCTGTACGACCCTGGTGTGTCCCTGTTTGGAGGCAATATGCAGAGGAGTCATTCCCTCACCGTCGCTCTCGTTTATGATAAAAGTTCCCTTTTCCGAATCTAAAAGCTGACGGACTGTGTTGTAGCGCCCATATCTGAGACAAAAAAATAATAATAAACCATATAATATGGAGATAAATGGCACAAGTCGAGCTTTCATGTGAACTGATTTTATCACGAATATCTGCACAAAAACATGTTTGGCACGGCTACATCGGGGTAAATAAAATTTATAGTCTTCATGCAGGAGAATCAATAGAGTCGCTAGAAGTAATTGTTTTTCTCTCGTTTTTGTTGGTATGCTTCCAAAATGGTGTATTATACAGGGTGTCTCGAAAATTTGGAGTCCAGGGCAGTTTATGGAATTGCTCAAAAAGTGTCAGAAAAATATTGAACTTCCATTATTTTGAGATATGAAGAGTTCTTAGTTTCGTTATTCAGAAAAGTTTAAGCAAACTGTTTAAGGCAGAAAATACGTGAAAAAATATCAACCACGTAGGTATTAGACATGTATCAAATATTTGTTTCTAATATCAGAAATCTCAAGAATTATTGTCAATCAAAAATGCCTCCATATAACTCGGACAGAACACACGATTTTTTTACTGAGGATTTTTCTTAGAAAAACTAGCCTCTGCGTTTCATGACTCACCCTGTATGTTATTTATTGAATAGATAAAATAAAGCTACCAAACGAATCTGATAGTATGGGTTCAGCTGTTTTTGCATGAATGCAATGCATGAAATATTCAGTAATTATTGTAGTAACATCCAGTTCCACCAGCGAATTTAATCATTGCTAACTTATTGAAGCATTTTTTCTGATGAATTCTAAATCAGTGCTGGGGTTGAATGACTACGGAAAATGCATACAAGCTGTTGTGGTCGAAACATTTTCCCATAATGTTTCGTGAAACTTGTGTTTTCAGTGGTCACTAAGCCAATATCCACCAGAGAAAATATCTCAATTAGCTAACAATGATTAAATTCGCTGGTGGAACTGGCTATAAGTTTCGTAGTAAGTATAGAATTTTCTCGTACCTTGCAGCAAAATGCAAGGGACTCTCGTTATTGTTGTTCTTGAGGTTGATGCAAGCTCCAAGTTTAATGAGGTTTTCAAGGCTTCGGATGTGTCCTTCACGACTGGCGTAGTGCAGAGGCGAACAACCGTTGATGTCCTTTTCGTTGAGCAACTGTAGAAGACTTGTTTGGGACTTGGCCTAAATAAATGTGTTTCCAATAATTAGAACTTAGCTACAGTATTGTTTTTTTTTTTTTGGTAAGAAGGCAGGCAGGTACGTACAATGTCTTGACTAAGACATTTTGTCGAGATATATTTTGGGGCAGGTATCTAATTTCTTGAATAGGAATCAATTATTGCCGGCACATGTGGTGGGATAATTGTGTGGATTTTGGGAGAGGGAGAAAGTGTGTCAGCAAAGTTTGACGCTACACCGGTAGTCCTCCTAATTACTATTTATTTCTCCCTACTTTCTAACAGAACCAAAGTACATTCAACCCTAGTGTGAGTTGGCTCGGGGTCTCGCCACGCGATGCTCTTGGAAAGAAGAAATAAAGAAAATTTTAGCTCACTCGAACCAGGACTAGGGTTGAACGTAATACTATATCATTAGTGTCTAACTGTCTAAGAATAACTCAGAAAAAAGTGTCGTATTTTACACACACCGCAATGGTCTAGGGATCTTTATTCAGTTCTCAAATCTTATCGTTCATGCCCCTTGGCCTACGCATCTGACAACACAAAATTCCTTTCCCACAATCTGTCCCCGGTCCCCAGCCTACTCTCAGACACGTTCCGAAGTCTACGATGCGTTCGCGTTGCGCCACGACTTTCAATTTCTCACGAATTTTACGGTAGATCTCAGAAAATTTATCAAGACCGGCTGCCCACTCTTTATGACTCTCGCCTTCGAAATTTAGCTCTAGCTCGACGTTCTGGCCGTAGAAATCTCCTCTCAGGGAATTTTTCGGCCAAAATTCATATATGGGGGAATATATCCGGTGGCCTAAATCATAACAGTTCGCATGGCATAAAGAATCTCGGATGAATGTACAACTTTTTTTTGTGAATGTCCTTATGCAATGCCTATGGTCCGATTGTATCGCTCTACGGGATTGGCCTGCGGATGGTACCTCGCGGTGTACCAGAACTTTTGGACACGGGAGTCATCACACATCTTGAATTCTCTCCTCACGAACTGTCTGTCAACCGCCATTGTCGCATATGATATACTGAGGGGTACCGCAGAGCAGGAAGACCTTGTTCTTGACTATTTCCATTATCGCAGATTTTGTTTTGGTGAACAAATCCGTCACCACCAACAAATAACAAAAACCCTGTGATGACCTGAGCAGGGGGACCTGGGGGGTTGACCCACTATGTCAACTGCCATGACCTGCCAAGGCTACTCTTCTTTCCTGCCGCATTCCATCACCTGTCGTGATTTGGTTGGTTATTGTCTTTTGTGCTTCGCAATCTTCACACTTTCGGATCAGAAGATGAGATGTCCGTTTTGATTTTTGGCCAATAGTGGTTGACAGTGATTCGGGCATAGGTTTTGAGAAAGCCAAAATGGCCACTAATTGGCTAGTCGTGTGCCGTGTAAAGTACCTCTCCCTGTCTCTCCTTTGGGCCTACAATCTTCCACTTAGGCGCGTTTGGTACTATAGACCGGAGAAGTGATGACGTCACAACATGGCAACATGGCCGGCGATTGACATTGTCTGGAAGCAAACGTCACATGATCGAACGTGAGTTTTTATGTTTGGTTGTGTTTGTCATGACATTTTCTGGAGGTTTACAACAAAAGTCACAAAAGTCAGTGCAAAATAGCAGTGAGCATTGCTGAAATTGCCAGCCTAAGAGACAGCCAGCGTCATACAGGCGGACTTGGTTGCAAAAAGGCCAAACATAGCCCAACTCATTGAAAGAGAGCTTCGCAAAGCTGCACTCAGAATCACCAGTGCCTACAGAACGGTTCCGCATGATGCAGCACGAGCGCTCTCGGGTATCCCACCCTTCGCCCTGCTTGCGATTAGAGGAAACAAGCCTAGGAGTGCCCACCAGCATCAGCAAACCAGAAAGTAGAAACAAGGCCAGAGAGCAGTTCGTCGAGCAGTGGCAACGGCTGTGGAACGCCTTGGTCCAAAGTTGGACGAAAGAAATACTGGGGAGCCTCAAAAGCCTCAGCGTCAGGACAACGCGGAACACGCTCGTTTTCATTGTAACGGTTCATCAAGGCAGCGAGAAGACCTCGAAGAAAAACTGGGCAGTAGAATCGCCGTCGACAATCTCGTTCATGAGATGCTCAGAGGCAAAGAGCAATGGAACGCAGTTTTTAGTTCATAGCAATATAGTTTGATTTCCTCCACCTGATATAGCCCAAAATATGAATATTTTCTGTTATATCCATTTCCGTTATTTACCTTCGCAAAAGTTTGACAAACACGTGACAAACACAAACACAGAAACGTCACGTGCATGCCACCTGCATCCCGCACGGTCATGTCACGTTTGACGTTTGCCTCCAGAAAATGTCAACCGCCGGCCATGTTGCCATGTTGTGACGTCACACTTCTTCGGTCTATTGGACGGGAGTTTCCTAGGTACTTACACACTTGAACACTTACTTAATCTTGCGAACCATCCAGTGAGTGTAGACGACAGTTTCTTATATCTTGCAGATCTGTATCGAGTGAGATCTTAGCCACTTAGAATAGTCGGGAACACAACGAGACAACGCATCCGGAATAACGTTCAGTCTACCCTTCCGATGTAAAGTCGATATTGAGAGAGTCGGTCGTTATATCTCGCAAATCTCCCAGTTGAGTCCTTCATCAGGAACCACAGAAGGAAAGCATGATCCATGATGAGCTTGAACGAAGTGCCCTCGATATATGGCTTGAATGTGTGAAAAGCGTGGAGCACGGCGAGGCATTCGCGTTCCGTTATGCTGTAGTTCCTCTCTGTTTTGGACAGCGTGCGGCTGACGAACACTATGCTCTCTCGTTGCCATCCACTGTCTGGGTGAGCACGGCATCTAAGCAAGCCGGTGCTCGAAGCATCACACTATACCCAGCGGTAGGGAGAAGTCCGGACCTGATATAAGAGTGAATAACAGAGCTTCTTCAAATCTACGAATCTAACACCTTGCGCTGCTCTTTCCCTTGTTGAGGTTGTTAGTTGGCGAAATTAAAGAGGAAAAATTCAGGATGAAACGACGATATCAGGAACACATCCCCTGGAATCGCCCAACCTTCGTCATATTCTGTATCTCGGATAGTTCATCGATGCCTAGATCGTTTTAGTTCGAAGTTCTTGGGAATCGACTACAAAACCCAAGTAGTTCAAACGTTGTCTAAATTTGGCACTTTTCCAAGTTCACAGTGAAGTTAGCTTTCTGGCGAAGGTTGGCAACCTCCTAGAGAAGTCCGATTTTTCCCTAAAGTCACGTGTTCCTCGAAGGAAGAAGACGTGATGATGACATCATCAAGGTATACAAAGATGTTTGGCGCAAAATCGGGACCAAAGACGGCGTCGATTAATCTCTGTTGCGCCTACGGAGCATTCCCCAACCTGAACGGAAGAACATGGAACTGAAACAAGATTTCTCCTGGCAGAACGAAACCCGATTTCTCCCTCGAATCTGGAAACTGCCAGAACGCGCTCCTCAGATCAACCAAAGGCATAAACTTCGTTCTAATTGTGCAGTATGGTCAAAATGCTATCAACTCGAGGTAACGGAACTTTCAGCAGTTTACTCATATTCTGCTGTTTCCAAAAATGACAGCACTCTGTTTTCGGTTGTACTTGAATAGCGGATATTGGGTTTTTTTTCAATAGGCTCCTCCCACATGTCAGTACCAATAGTCATCCAATCACAATCAGCCATTTGGCTAGGTATAGTCAAAAGTAGCCAAAAAAGTAATTAATACCTACTATCGGAGAAGCGGAATATAGTCGTCTCTCCACATGCCTGCTTGACATATAAATCACTGAATGTCAACTCAGTCGATTGACAGATTGTAATTAAATCTGGATGTTAATCATTTATTAACAAACCAATATAACCAATTAGCCAATCCTGTCGCCTCAGATAATCTACATTTTGACCATGACGCGGCGGTGTGTGTATTCGTCGTGACCACAAATGGAAACGATTGATTTACGCCCTGAATTAAGTTACAGAATTAGTTACAGTTAAATGATATTAATGACTTGAATATTTTTACAAGAGAAATTTCAATCTAGCTGGGTAGGTAGGTGTTCATATTTTTCAAAGTATAAAAAATATCATTTCGTTGCTCTGTTCTGAATTCGTCATGTTATAGTACTTGAACTATAAAAGCGCACTTAATTTAATTTTCTGTGGTAATGAGACGTCATAACCAGAACGTCGCGCGTTTAGAACGCGTACGGTTTAATTGAATTTTATGGAAAATAGGAGAATTACTACAGGAGTTGCTAAACTAACACATCAATATTTACTACCGGCAGCGGAATATATACAGGGTGGCCCAACGAAAACAGAACAGAGGAGTTTTCGGGCATTTCACCTCATTTTTTTGAAAAAAGCTTGACCAGGTCGATTTTTATATTGAGGGGGACATCTGAAACATACATTGGCGAATTTCTATCTTTAGCCCCCTTACCCCCACCCATCCCAACTTCGAAGTTTCAAATGACACTACCCACAATTGTTTTCAGAAAGAGAAATCAATTTTCTTTTATTCGATGTATCACAAAGTAGGTGGTGTCTGTTGAGTTTTGGAATTGGGGTGGGGGAGAGGGAAGGGGTGAATTTGGGTAGCACTTTTCTCTACCGAAAATAGTCTCCTTAGATGCTATTAAGGATAACGCTGATTAAATTGAAGCAAATTGAGGGGTCGAGGATATAAAATGGGACAGTCAGAGAAATTTTGGAAGATGGGGGGTGGGGTTGAAAATTTTGAAAATATTTTTCCAGAAAAAGAATTTGATTCTCTTTGATTTGATGTCTAGCAAAGTAGATGGTGTAATTTGAAATTCCGAAGTTGAGGTGGGTAGGGGTGAGGGGGCTGAAGATAGAAATTTGCCAATGTATGTTTTAGATGTCCCCCTCGATATAAAAATCGACCTGTATGAGCTTTTTTCGAAAAAATGATGTGAAATGCCCGAAAACCCCCCTGTTCTGTTTTCGTTGGGCCACCCTGTATATGTAGGTATGTACATTTGATTAGTGAAGGCTAATCTGCAATTCAGATTTAATATCTAGGTACGGCTAATCTTGGAGATTTTCAACTCAAAAAATGTGCTTTGGTGCTTTACTTTCTTACATGAGCTTGAGAGCATCTACTATTAAAAGCTTTCGTACCTCTGCGGCACGATCCATAAGACATAGATTTTAAAAGAACACGCATCAGTCTGTCCTAAAAGAAAAATTGAAGAAGCAAAGCAAAGCTCCATTTACCTTACTCACTTCGGCCGCGAACTGTTCCAACCTGCCGCCGTTCATTACCACCAGATGGAGCACGTTTCGTCTGTTGACGTCCTTGATGTTGATGTCGGCGCCGAGGCGGATCAGAGCGTGAACGGTTCTCCAGCCGCCCCTCAAGGCCGCCAGCAGCAGGGGCGAGCGTCGTTCCTTGTCCATGGGGTTGATGTCGGCGCCTTCCGCGACGAGACATTCGACGATTTCGGGATGGTCAAACATGGCGGCGCAGTGGAGCGGCGTCATCTTTTGGACGTCGCAGGAGGCCAGGCACGTCAGTTTTTCTTCCGGTTGCAGTTTGAACATTAGCTTTACGATTTCCGTTGCACCCTGAAAGATGACCATAATACATCATCGTAAGAGGTTCCGTTGAAATTTCTACAAAATAAGCCTACAACTTGACAGACCAAGTGGGTTAACACGCTCCCCCCCCCCCCCCCAAACTGATTTTCCCCGAACACATGTCAATCTATTGCACCATCACTCCCCAAGAGAACAAGGCAATCCACAACATTAGGGTGAAATACAAACTGGCCCCCCCCCCTCCACTTAACCGATTTCCTTCAAAAGTGCGCCAATCGATTGACTTCGCATTGCACCTTATTGCACCATCACCAACATTTTTTATTGCACCTCACCCTTCGATCGCAAAGATTTGTTTAAAATACCTGTATAGGGCAAAAGTATTTTACTAACTACACTTTGGCTTCACGTTTGCACTGTGTGTGTAGAGTGATGCGATACAAAAAATTGGCGGTGCAATGAGTTGCAATGCAAAACGATGGTGGTGAAATAAGGTGCAATGCGAAGTCAATCGACTAGACGGTGTTCGAGAAAAATTGGTTGATTGGAGGGGCTGAATTTCCATTTCACCCTCAAGTTTTGGACGTTTCGGTCTCTCAGGGGGGTGGTGTTGTGGTGCAACAGAAATTTTCAGTGGTACAATGAGGTGCAATATGCACTCTGCGGATTTGCTCCAGCGCCAAAAGTTACGTTTTTTTTTGTACTTTTCCTGCAGGAAGTTATCTATTTCCATAACAACAATGCCATTTAAATAATCATACCACTTGCAATGTCAAATTCAATAGTTCATAAACTTCAATATAGACAATCTTCCTCACACATATGTTAGCGACTGCCGCATGAGGGTGCTGAAACAGGCGGGATATTCAAAATGTGCAGAGCGCCTATAGTAGTGCAATAGATTACCATGTGTTTGGGGAGAATCGGTGATGTGAGGTGAAATGGGCAAGGTTAACGACCCTGGCAAACCTTAAGGTAGGTACTGAGGATCTTGCGAGAACGATAGTCAATTATTGAGAACTGATCGAAGATTTGGTCTTAAAAAACGTACAAACCTGGGCACAAGCGAGGTGGACCGGAGTGGAAAGGTCGTGTTGTTGCGTGGATATCTTAGCGCCGGACGTTAGGCAAAGCTCCACGGCTTTGATGTCTCCTCCGTGGACGGCCGAATGGAGAGGCACGTTGCCTTCGGAATCGTAAAACGAGATCATTTCCTCCCTGGAGCTCCCACGTGATTCGCCCCACTGCAGAAAAATCTCCAAGGTTTTCGAGGAAGCGTTCTTGGCCGCCTCGTGTATGGGATAATATCCGTTGTTGCAGGGACGTCTCGGGCAAGCATCGAACTCGTTGATCTGTCGGACGAAAACTAAATGAGAAACTCGTCGTCTAAATATTTGAGAGTGTAAAATCCCTTGCATAATAATAGGTAGTGCTCAACGAAAATGAATAATGGTCCAGTCAAGAATTTCACATCAACTTGTCTGATGAAAGGTTAACTTGACTTACAAGAACGAATAATGTGCAGTGACAAGGCACGTCGTCGTTCGTATTAACCTTCCCGGTCACACCAGTGACAGTATTATGATTGTCCAAGACGAGTTTGGAAGCGTGGAAATTTTCGTGTGGTTTGCCAATTTGCCACTCTGGTCATATATTCTACAAAAATTTGTTTCCATCAAGCTTGTAATATATTGCTGGAGGTATGTACCTAAGTAATATGTGAAAGATGCAAAAATACATGAGCGCATTTCCCAATTTCCCGGAGGGTTTCTTTTCGTGCAGTTTCTATGAGCCTTATGTCATGAAGATTTACTCTAGAGCAAAACCAAAATGATTATTCAACTAGTGACCTATAATATCATGCAGTATTTACTCAAATTCCCTGCAGCTTTGCATTTCATCATGAAGCATCAAGAATCACCTTGCTTGCGAATAGTGGGTATCTAGCTCCTACATAATATATTATAATATAACCAATTTCACAGCTTCATTCATTAAGCTTGAAGAACCTAATGCGTTTGACAATTTTTTTGCCCTGCATCAACTACTCGGTTATAAAGCAGGTTTTTTTAGTAACGATAACAGTTTGATGATCAACTTGATTTTATTCACCAAATCCAATGTTTCCAACACAACCACAGAGTCGATTCTTGTAGCTTACTCTCAAGAAAAAAGCCATGAAATTGATTATTTTCCACATATGCCTATCTAAAATTTGATGAACTGTAAAGCGAGAGCGAGCCACAATCCCTACCATCTTTTTCATTCGAAATATCTGCAATCTGCAATATATGCTGGAAATTGAAAAATTCCTCATTTCCGGAAAACAACTGGAATACTGTGGTTTTTAGATAAAAGCTCCACAAAACGACAAAAAACTTCTTCTGCATTGGATGCAAGTCGGCATTGCGCCAAGCTTCGCACGACACAGCGTGAGTAATTCCTTGAAAATTAATTGAAAAATTCCCTTAACTGAACCTTTGTGCTAGGCTTTGATTGAAAATTAATTCACTTTATTGCTTGCTTTCGAATATTTCGGTAATTGATTTCCATTAGGAATCGCTTTTTTGGCGGCTCTGCTCCAATCAGCACAATTTTCATTTTTAATCTAATAATGTTCTGAGTGGTAGTGTTGGAATTTTTTGTCGAATTTATTTAAAAAAAAGTATTTATTCGTAAAATACCTTCAAATTGGAATAAACAACTTACCAAAAGCCTAGCACAGTCTTCGTGGTCATAAATGGCAGCAATGTGGAGGGCCGTTCTTCCATGTTCACCTCCTTGTTGAATGTCTATCTGTCCCTTGTGCTTGCCCATCACCTCTAGGACAGCCACTTTGTTCAGCTCTGTGACGAGGTGGATAACAGCCTGTTTCTTTTCATTTAAAATATTTGTCTTTACACCTCTGTAAACAAAATGTTACGTTCAGATACATTTTTGAGTACATACCTGAGAGATTATTTGTTTTGACATATTGTATTTGATGTTATATCACATTTTTTTTTATGTTATAGGCCTAATTAAAACTAATCATATTCATAGTAAAGTTTCTGTACGTGCGCAGTGAAGGGTGAGCTGAAATGGGGGATCGGATAACAAATGTCAAAGTCTTCACGGGTGAGATTCTGTGACGCATTTTCTTGGCAGGTATATATTTAGATCAGTAATAAGGTTCCTATTAATTTGACTTAAACGAAAGTTTCAAGAGCAATATTACGTAAGTATAGTACCTACTTTATCAACAAAACAAGTAGCAAAGTTCTCTCGCGGGGTGAGCTCTCTAGTCTACCGCGAGAAGAATCAGTGTTATGAGGTGGTAACTAATATCTACTGGAAAAGTTTACGTTGAGTAGCTAGACATAAATGAATTCAAATTTTACTTATTTGATTTACTGTTGAGTTGTGGGAAAGAAAGTCGATATTTAGGGCTAAGATAAAAGTTAATCGTAAGGTCAAAATAATTTTCCTGATTTCATTAAAACCGATTTAGACGAAACCTCAAAATCACGGATATTTATCCAATATGCAAGTAGGTACTTATATTCCAAGTTTCACCACGATCGGTTTACTTATGAAAAATTTCAATATGGATGGCCAAGATGACGGCGAATCGTTAAACTGACTTTTAAATCATTATTTGTTACACGAGCACAGGATAAACGTACGTTCCAAGTTTCATTAAGATCAGTTTATGGAAACGAAAGAGTTCGGGATGACGGCAGATCATGAAATCGACTTTACATTCATAAATCGTTGTACGAGACTAAAGCATGCAGCAAGTTTCATCACACTCGGTTCACCTATGAGAAAGTTCAATATGTTGGGCCAAGAAGACCGAATTTTGGCTGAAATTTTTTATGCTATGCAAGCTCAGAGGTAGGTACGTGATAGTAAGTGAAAAAAAAAGATTCTATGATCCTTCGCTTAGGAGATACGCGACAGGACGGACAGACGGATGTACGGACGGATAGGCGGACGGCAAAGTGGGCTAAAAGTCCAAAATTGGAAAGTGTGCTAAAAAGGACATGACGATGGCCCTTGAAAAATGTTACTCCCGGATTGAACAAAGATAATCATAGTAAATTGTATAGTAAACGATAAATCAAACGATGGAAATAATTATTTCACTAGAATAGGCTACTGACCACTGGTGCCATTTTGAGATTTTACCATAATCGGGTTATGAAGTACACATCAGTAAACCCATTTTAAGAAGAAAAATTTAACTTTCTTCACGCGTCTATTTGTTACAGCATTCTTCAAAAGTGCAAAAAAAAATTGTATTTTTTTCTGAATTGAGTTTTGAAAATATTGAGGGTCAAGGGATGGTCTTTCAAGCCCTTCTATTCCCGTCATTTTCAACGAGTTTGCTAAACTATTTCAAACAGACTTAAAAGCAATTCTTTTGTACCTTCTACCTTGAGCTGGGCGTTATTTGTACTTATGCGTATACTTGTATTTCTCGAATAATAAATACATTCTTTTTATTTAAATACCAAATATTTTTATTCAAATCTTTTCCAAAAGTATTTGGAATTCATTATTTGAGAAAGTATTTTGAATACTTTCCAAGATACTTGCGTTTTTCAAATACTTTGTGAATTTTATTTAAATACTTCGTTATGGATGGTCATTTATCCGATCTGTGTCTGTCATCCGGTGGATGAAGCTACCTAGAGAATTCAAGTCACCTTGATAAATTACCTTCCAGAACTAGTAAATGTATGAGGTTATTTCAGTCATACAGTCTACAGTCATGAGGAAAAAAGTCTTAAATAGTGGGTAGGTTAACAAAACAGAACTTTTACCACTCGATTATTGCTGTTAATTAGCAGAAGGCGCGCTCGCATTTGCCTGTGCCGCTTCTCTTGAACTTGATTCTCTGAACATTTAACATTCTAATTTGGTCACTTCTGATGCATTAATACAGCTCCCGGATTTCACTACTTAGTAGGATAGAACTGAGTGCCAGAAAGTCACACAATAAAGCACGAGCGAGAAGCCGTTTCTCTCAGGGTGACTACACTGACTATGATTTAAATCAGTAAATGGAAGGCATTATTCAAAGATGTATCGGTCAATAGAACAAAAAATTCGGCTTTATATACTGTCGAAATTGTGCTAATGAAATCTAAACTATGAAGAAAATTGTCAAGCTCACAGCTGTGAAAGAGCTGTGGTAGTGAACATTGAACTTTCTAGACTTTTTCTAAATTTTTGAGAAAAAAAAGGGGCCGATTTGGAACTGATGATCAGAAAGGTACAAGGTACTAGCAGAAGTGCTCGGAATAATGCAACGGGACTAAGCAGAGCTTCAAAGACATTAAGAAACCAGGGTACACAGTAGGGCTCTGAATAATAAAATTAGGCATAAGGAAACTTACTAAAACTGGAAAAATAGTGAGAAAACACTAAGGGACTTCTTAAGGGGTTCCTGATGCGACGAAAAAAGTTGTTGACGGGAAACGGTTATATTTTATTTTTTTCGTCAAGTAGAAACTCCTTAAAAAAAATGTACATACGGGCATAATGCTATCAAATTTTGAAAATTTCTGAAAAATTTAGAAAATTTTTGATTTTGATTTTTGAAAATTCAAAAACTAGATAGCATCGACAATACATTTTTCCTCAAGAAAGTCGCAAGCCGCAAAATTTTCAAAATTTGATAGCATTGCCCGTACATTTTCTTTTTGGAGGAGTTTCTACTTGACGAAAAAAATTAAATATAACCGATAAAGATCCTTTCCCCAATATTTTTTTAGCCCTTAAGGTTGGTCAGGGTGGACTCATTCGAGCGTCGCGGCAGCGGCAGAGGCGCGTCGCGTCCGTGGAGTGTCGTTTGACAACTCGTCGTGGAACTTGTCAGCGGTGCGTCATTGAAATATGATGCCGAAGATGACTTTGCAGAGGCCTTTATAACGAGAATTCAGAGCAGACCATGCCTCTTGAATACCAAGCTACGTTCTACAAGAATTTCCGTTATTGGGGCCTCTGCAAAGTCACCTTCGGCATCACGTCTCAATGACGCACCTCTGACAATTTCCACGACGAGTTGTCAAATGACGCTCCTCGGACGCGACGCTCGAATGAGTCCACCCTGAACCGACCTTTAGGAAGGATTTCTCTAACTGCAGTTCAACTTTCCACTCCAAGTTTGCAAACACCCCGTAGTCTCATTATTGTTACGGCTTCTGCGTTGTGAACCTCAATAATGGAGAGTGGAACGTTTCAACACACTATTTATTACTCCATACTACCAACTAACTTGCTTAATTTCGCTAACGTGTTCACTTTCGCTGCGAATTCAAATCTGCTCGTCCTGACCGATGATGCACTTTATACAGGGTGTTCCAATGATCTTGCATAATACTTCGGGAGGTGATTCCTCTCAAAAAAATAAGTCGAGAAGTTGAAGTAACATTTTCCCCTAAAATGCTTCCTCAGGGAGTTACAGCCCCTCAACGGTACAAAGTTAAACAAAATTTTTAATTATTTGCTGAAAAAATGTCCAAGGTAGGAACTTCAAATTTGATATAGAGAAGTTTCTCAACAGTGCGAATGTACATGGAAAGTTCTAAACAAATCTAACCAGTGGCAGCAAAATTAGAGGGGATTGGGATTATGTTGAAAATTATTCATGACACGTCTGTTTTTTTCACTTTTACTTTAGAACGATGCATCTTACGGAAAAAATGCAAGCGAAATAAAAGTTTTGGATTGAACGAATCTATCGAAAACATCAAATTTGAAGCTCTTACCTTTGTCAGTTCTTGAGCAAATAATTGAAAACTTTGTCGCATCTCTTACCTTTGAGGAGCTGTAACTCCCTCAGGGAGCACTTGGGGAAAAAAGTTTACTCCCACTTTTCGACTTATTTTTTTTAGAGAAATCACCTTCCATATTATGCAAGGTCACTGAAACATTCGCACCTGTATATTCGCGTGTTGCATCCAAGAACAATCCACGCGTATTTTGGTAAATTCCGGCATTGGCCACCACTTCATTTGCGGGGGCTCTAGAGAAGTCCCTTGAGCAATGAGCATGGCACCTCCGCCAATTGTGCAGATGTGTCTTATTCGCGCGTCGGAATCTGTACCGAGTTTCGTAACATTTTCCGCACTATCGCATCGTTCTCACTCATCATAATTTCACTAATTTTTTTAAATCGCGAAGAAAAATCAATTTTGTTTTTGTCTGTTGTATGCATGGTTATACCTACCTACTTTTTCTACCCTTTTGAGGTATAAGCGTTAGTCACTCACTCCGGGTAAATCATTAAACAACACCGGAGTTGATTTTACTTTTAACTAAGAAGCCGTTCGATGACAAAACGGACGCACGGACGAACATCAAAGCGTCGCCGTCGGTAGGTACTCAAAAGCGGATTTTGCAGAAAAATGAAATCGCTTAAAAAAGAAACAGTTTTTCTCACGGATAAATTGAAGTTCGCTTGTTGAAAAAAGCATCTGGTTCTCCGCCAGCTCCATTTTATCTTTTTGAATAGAGTTAAGCTGAATATTCAATAATGAGTGAGGGTTTTTATTGTGTATGTGATGTCTAAATGATGTCGAAGGTTTTGTGTAAGCATCTTATGCTTGCACAATAGACTAGCTATACAAATCGCAATTGAGGTAATGGGGAGTTTTTGTACACCGTTTTAGGTTAACGTTCAAATTAGGTGTTCCTCTCCTGGCAACCTAATAGGCCTCGGCATTTGTACGACCACAGAATAGCGTACCTATGATAAACAAGGCGCAAAAGCGTTAGCGTTTGAAGGTGTTTTTTTTTGACGTATTTGACAAAAAATTGTTGTCATTGCCTTGATGCCTCATTAGGTTAATGCGCTGTTTAAGCTGGGTTCCCAGATGCGAATATTCGGACAGAAAACGCGATTTTATGTGTCAAATTTTGAATTCGAGGGCTCTGATTGGCCAATATGACGACTTTCGCTTGATGTCGCAGATCGCGAAATGTTCAGAAAATATTTCGAAAAATTAATTTTGTGACAGCTGGAGACTAATTTCCATCTGGCACGTCAATATGGCGCTAATCGTGTAACTAACATAAAAACCATCAATGCACACACAAGACACGACTAGGTTCCAATTTTCATCAAAATCGGACCACTTTAACCAATTTCAACATGGCGGACAAAATGGCGGCGGTTCAAAAAGAAAAAATTCAAGTTTCATGAAAATAGGGTAGTGACCACCATCCAAAAATATAAAAAAAAATCATACTAATCGAATGTAGAGCCTCAATAACAAGACTACGTTTCGTGAAACTTCGAAAAAAAAAGTTCCAAGTGTCTCAAAATCTACCTTGAAAGTGGCTACTTTTGCGAACGATTTCAAATCTACCGAGCTGTAAGGCGGGCTGTGACGTTTCAATCTTTTGACAGTAGTGGGGATGACCCCACCTTCGTTGCCAGTGTATCAGTGTTGACCTCGGTGTTGACGTTGACGTTTGCCAGCATAACATAACCATTGAAGTCTGATGTAGTTTTGAAATATTCATAAATCATGAAAGATTTTACCAACTTTCCATATTTTCAAGCAAAACAGCTAAACAACACGAATCACCGCACAAATACACAAAGCGTTAACAATATAACAATCAGCTGTTATGAGCGTTGACGGGTTGACGCTAGTGCTTTTTATAGTTAGTTCTGTAGTGTTGTCAAGCCTGCTTCTCCACCTATGAAAGATTGTGACGTCATCGCGCCAAATTTGGAATGATCGAAAACTTTCGTAATTTTTTATTACCAAGAAAACTTACAAAAAAAAATCTGCCAACTATATAGCGTCACTCATCAAGAAGTGAACTTTTAAAAAAAATAATTAAAAAAAAATCGGTCACTACCCTATTGGATCACTTTTGAGAAAATTTGACATTGCGGATCAAGATAGCGACAGTTCAAGAATTTTTTTTTCTAATTCAATTCTCCGGTGAATACATGTTACACACAAGAAGTCGATTTTCGCTAGGTCTTCTCGTTCAGGAGCAATTAATTGAAAAGACGGACAGTTAGACCGATAGACAGACGGACAGACGGACATCAAAATGCCGCTAAGGGCAGCATTTCTAGTGAAGTACGCTAGAAAGACAATGACGTGAAGTTCGGTTTGTATAAATATCATCGGGTGTACCCGAAAATGTTAAATAAAGAAATTTGCCATAGCTTAACTATGAACTGTCATATTTGGAGTAACAAGACCTGTCAGAAAACGGTGCTAAACGATATTTATAGTAAATTTTGTTGTTTAATCTTATTCAGTTTCATTTTTCTTATTGGATGCGCCGTTGATGCGAAAAAAAAAATACAAATCACAAGAACTACATATTTGGCAAGGTTTTTCCAAGATGGCGGTCTTAAGCTACTCGATACAAAAACGTATCATGGCTTATTTTCATGCTGATGTTGTGGGGAATCCAAAAAGGTATGACACGTCAAGTCCCCAAGGGTGGAAACCAAAATCGTGATTTTTGGCTCCTGCATGGCTCATCGACTATTACACGTGTGCAAAAGACATGGACCCAGAACTTCAAGGGGTCCCGCAGGGCCGTGTCGTATGTGATTCAAGAAATGTAAATTGGGCACTAAATATAGAATAAGTAAACAACGGTAATGGAATAGTCCCACCTCAAACACGAGCCCGTGCAAACTTCACTATTATATGCGCCCACTGCCATTAGACTTCATTACGCTTAAAATTTAAGTCCCATGCCCCCTGCATGTTTTGTCCTCAACTTAAATTGTCATCGAACTAAAATAAATCAAATTAATTGTTTCATCATCGGTCTTAGCCCTAGCCAATTAACTCGACTTCCAAAGGTTCGAGTTAATCCTCCCAACATTCATGCAATTAATAGCTATAAAACTAATTATCCTCGGCAAAGCGTCAAAGCGGCGGAAACTGATTTGAAAATCCAAAAGCTTCGTGTTCCCAAACATCAACAAAGTGCAAAGTTTATTGTGTGTATTTAGTTCTTCACTTGAAAGCATCAACAAGTCAGGCTGCATAACTGAATAAAGTTTCGGTGGAAAGAAAAACTCTGAAGTTATCTTAGGAGTCATGTCATGATTATTTAAATTTGAATATGTATTTTGAATTGAGCCACGGGAACAGTAGATGTCCTCTAAAACCATCTTGCTTCAAGTTTATCGAGGGTTAGGTAGCAGGTACGTAAATGTATTGAATTCATCATGAAGTCATAAACAACACTGAAAAGTTGAATAAAGTAGTTCAATGGGGGCGTATGGGATTTGGACGTCTTCGCACTAATGAGCTTCAACAAAATGAGAAACACGTGTCTGTGCATGAACCAGCATCTGGATCCGGGTGTCTAACGACCAGCCAACGACGAAAGATCTGCCTGCTGTTCTATAGGTGACTAGATTTGGAGACCTCAATTATCGTTTAGGTTTTATAGTTACAAATCTCGCTGGAGACCACGATGCGCGAATAAGACACACACCCGCCGATTGACGGAGAAGCCGTGCATCGGGAGCTTGCCAAAATATTCGCGAAGCCAACAGACTTTTCTAGAGCTCTCGGAATACAGGTGGAATATACCGAAATGAAAACGACGAGAACCTTCAAGGCTGTTCTGGCACTCCGGTACATTTTAGAATGAAAATTGGGTGTTTAGAGAGCACGGCCAAGCAATCAAGCATCGGACAGCAGAGTTGATTCAAGAAAGCGGCAGCGCGAACAACAGCTAAGCCAACACGCTCAATCAGTGATGACGTAGGTTGGTGTAGGTCAGGGCGCCATTGCTTTTCAAATCCGAAAAAGGCAGTTGACGTTGACATTACTTGTGTCAAAAATCGTCAACAATGAACGGTGTTGCGGGCTGTCATAACAAAATGTATAAAAGCCCATTCCAAGTAAAAATCCAGCTTTTTCTCAGCGAAACACCGTGCAAGGAAGACTGAGTGCAGTTGTTTAAAAGTGATCAACGGCAACTGTCATTCCGGGTTTGTATCCATGTAGCCATGGCAACGGCGCTCCGACCTACACCAACTTACGTCACACTAATTGAGCGTATTATGAATTCAAGAGAACTCGAACGGAAAACTGAGAGAAAAACCTGAATGGGTTTCGGATGCACCTGCATAAATGAGTTAGGAAAATGGTTTATTGAGTTTTTCTCTGAATACAGGCACCAAATTGGCATACGACTTTGTCAACGAAAAATGGACGGTCAATGTTATTTAATGTTCTATTTGAAAAAATCCCAGAAGTTTTGCGAAACTCCAAAATCAAATAATATACTATTATGCATTCAGCTTTTATTTGCAACAAAGCAGGCGAGCCTAGTTTGACAGAATCCACTCTGTAAAGCGCTGTCAGTGGAATGCCACAGTTTAGGTTATGCATTATTTTCTGGGGTTATCGCTTTACTTCAAAATCCAGAACAGTGTTGCAAGTTCATTTCTGATTGATTGAATGTCCGAACCTGTGTCATGAGAGCCGTGATTCTTTCAGTCGATAGAGATCGATCTGGTACTGGCATCTACCAATAACAATAAAAGTGAAGACCTTTGTATTGAAACGAATGATGGCTCTGGCCTATTAATTTTTATTAGGGTAGGTACTTTTAGAAACAAGGTACTTGAACTCGGAACATTTCGGACTCCGGAAATTCGTGGAGATAGGTAGGGACTGTCCATCACTTGAGCTCGCAACATGATCGAACAAGCTTCTTAGTTTCTTTTCAGCCATCCTGTCTGAAACGGACTTCCATCAGCTAGGTCCTCGTTCCGTTTTCATCTTCATTGATTTTTCATTTCATTGCTAGCTTTACTGAGCACTGAAGGTAGCTAGCCAAAAAGTACTGAAGAAAGGAGTTTCACAAAATGTGTGTAGGCAGAATAACAGGTTTCACATCTGGTGATCTTCAAAAAGATTTTCTCACGTTATTCCAAACTTCCTTCAACCACACCCAAAGATTAAAATCCATCTTACACCAACTGTGTAACTGCTTTGACATCAGAAACTGTCAGAAACATCAGGCTTTTTTTTATCAAGCACAGTGAGCACCTACCCTGATGTGAGCACAAAAATCAAGCGGCAAGGGGAAAGCCAATATTGCTTCATATCAGCTGGTATAGCTGACAGAGTATTAACACTGACACTGACTGGCAACTGTAATGGCTGAAGTGTCTGGGTATTTTTAATTTTAAAAAACGTAAAAACAAAATTCCAAGGCCTGCTTTGTTGCAAATAAAAGCTGAATGCATAATATGTACATATTATTTGACGTTCACTTTTAATTTCCCAGATTGTCACTTTATTTTCACTCCAAAAAGTCATTCTACTGAAAATAAAAAGGATTACAATAAAGTAATCGACTGTACATTCATTCCTTTTTGAGGAAGCCGCATGCCGAACGAGTTAAGGTTGAGGATTTTTTCTTAGCCACCCGCTATATGGAATTAATTAAGATATGATGTAATAAATTATACCAATATTGAGGAACTTAATACGATCGCGACGAATTCCATGGATGAGATAATAGATTAGCTGCGAACTATAGGAAGAAAACGCAAGATAGAAAGAGAGCGAGTTTTTTTAGCAATTAACCGACCTAATAAAACAAACATCCTGGAAAAGGAATTGCAAGAAATTATTCCGGCGGGAAGGCAGCTAAAATAACCCCCACTCGTAATGCAGTTCGAAGCCAGGTATCCGGCACAATGATCTTAATTAATGTTTACTTGTCCTTCTTGATTACCATCAATGAGTATGAGAGTATGGGCGCTACTGGAATCAATTTGCATTTCGTGTCGCAAAAAAAGTATTTCCTGATGCGATCAAGCTCTCCACGCAGATATATCTAGGTATAGTAGGCAGAGTAGAGGTAGGTGGCGTGAATTCTTTTTCCACTCGGTTCATAAATCTTGTTTTGAAACTCCTGGGGTGCATGAAACGGTCCAAATTGGATTTCATCTCGCACTTTTGCTTATGATGTAAACAACTAAATTCACCGTGGCGAGAATTCAACATTTTATCAAAAGGCCATGTTCGAAAGAGATAATTGCGATCTTAGTGATTAAGTACAAATTAGATGTGCATTTTAAATAATACATGTACCTATCCCATGAATAATGGAATTCAAAGGGGGGAATAATAATATCTTTGCAATTTTGAGAGCTGGACGATCAAGTTTTGGCCTTTATAGTCCGGTCGTTGGTCGTTAGCTGTTTTTACCTCGCAAATTTTGATGCCGCGGTGTCACTTACTTTGCATGTAAGTATGTAAGTGATAAAACTTCGATGGACCTTTTTATAAGTTAATTTTTTACGCGCTTTGGTTCAGCGCTGGATACTCTAAGGATTGCATACCCAGGCAAAACCAACAAAGGAGGAGGGTTTCAAATCGCAGATTCACGTTACCCACGACGCGACGTTCGAATTTTGACGAAAAAATGGTATGTGACACACATCCTAATCATATTATTGGCACTTGAATAATTTTGATATAAGATTGAGGTAGATTTTGAACACCTAGACATTTCTAGAGCTGTTGATTTTAAATTCTGCATGCGTTACTTTATTGATTGAATAGTTTGGAAAAGTTAATACATAGCTATTTTCATTCCAGAACATTTGTGAGCTTGTTGCCAGTTGCTGCCAAATGGAAAGCCGAACATCGACAGGAATATGTTAATTATCATAGCTAAGAAGCTAAGTACTCTCTATTACCTATAAAATTATTCAGGTATATAATACAATGTAAATCTATGTATTCGGTTTTATTTCCCATCCTTCTTCCTTGGGGTTTAACTAGAAAATGCAGTAACGGGGTAACTAGACCCCACTTTAACAATGATCGAGACTTTTTGTGCCAAAATGGTATCAGCGGGATATGAATGCGTCGAATATAACGTATTTGATTTCAATGAATTGACGGGTTTCATCCCCTCCATTTTAAGTTGCAATTTTTTACCCTCCTCTAATAACTCAAAACCCCCGGGTGCGATTTTTGGCGATTTTGGATATGTTGTAGAGCACTCAATTCTTAACAGAATATCAAATTTTCATGACGTCCATATTTATTCCGAGCTTTTGCCGATTTTTTTCACTATTTTTCCTGTACTATAATATCAGATTCTGTGATATCAGTGCAAGGGTAACGTAAGACTGGTCACTATGGCAATGTAACACAATCCGACGCGATAAACACACTATAACCACCCAGCGACACGCGACACGGTCTGTGTAGTTGGAAAATTCTAACTACACAGCGACACCAAATGGAAGGGCTGGGTGATAGAGGGGAATGCATCCGATTCTGGCTCCCTATTGGTTGATGAACTGTCGCTAGCGACACATCGAAGCTCTGTAAAGCCGCTTTCAGGCTACGAGGAGTTTTTGTGGCGGCTGTATGGCGGCTTTATAGAACTTTGTATGTCGCAGGCGACAGTGCAGCTAGCCAATACTCCAATAGGATTCGATCTGGCTGTATTATCTTTTATCTTACCTTCCTCCATATCCTTCACGCGACACGAGTTTCTGTCGTCGTGTCGTTCAAATGATTCAACTACAGTAGTAGTTGGTGTCGCCAGATTTTAACGAAGGAGTGGGGGACTGTCGCCGGCGACATACGAAGTTCTGTAATGGTGGCTTCACAGAACTTCGTATGTTGCCGGCGACAGTGTCGCTGGCCAATAGAATTCGATCTGCCTGTACTCCCCTACCTCCCTCCATATCATTCCCGCAACACGAGTTTCTGTCGTCGTGTCGTTCAAATTATTCAACTACAGTGAAGTGGGGGCGTCGCCGACGACATACGAAGTTCTGTGAAGCCGCCATTAGGTGAAGGCAGGTGGCTTTCGTTAACGTCACATGCCTGTCACCAGTCCAGCTGTTACCTATAAAGTCATTCATCTTGCCATTTCCCAACAAAAATGGAATTGTTGCACGGGAAGAAACTGGTCGACAAACACAACAACATCGTGACGGCCGAGCTTGTGATGAAGACCAAAGATCTGGTGGTTTTCTTCTTCGGCACCGGACGCTGTAATCATTCCATGGAGATGACGAAGAAGCTCAGAGCGATCCACATGGAAGGATACAAGAGGCACATCAAAATGGAAATCATTTACGTTTCGTCGGACCTTGACGTGGAGAGCTTCAAGGCCGGCTTCAAAGCGCACGGAGAATGGTTCGCCGTTCCGTTTGGAGACGAGCTCGGAGAGCAGCTGAGAAACTTTTTTGGAATCACCAGTTTGCCCGCCATCAGTGTTTGCAGGAAAAACGGGGAGATTGTGACCACGACAGGAGGGAAGGAAGTGAACGAACTCGGTTTAAATGTGCTAGTGACTTGGGTTGATACGGAGCTCTATGAAGATGACGAATAAAAGCGAAAGTAAAAGTTAAACGGTACACGACCTACTATCATTCAATATTACTCCTCACTTTTTTTTATTATGTTCTGTAACTCACTACTTGTATTTGGAAATTTGAGTGTTTGTTTCCCTACTGTGGTTGAGTACACTAAAGGTTGAGGTTCTAAATCTCTCTGAGCTGAGATTTCTTGAGCTACAGGGCTGTTTGATGTGGTTATATACAAAAAGTTTGTCTTTCAAAAGGCTAATTCAATATGAATTTTACCTGATAGGTGTCTTTTTCTTCAATTTTCCAATCAGATACCTCTTTTTCTGAAGGGACGTTTCACCCATAACAGATTTTCTTTTGTTCCATAAAGACAGTTAAATCATGATATTTTTCTCATTGATATGCGAACACATGGACAGATATTCGGGCAATTCAGGTGTTCGCGCAATGCACAATAAAAAGCTGTTGCGGCACCCCAATACTACTTGTCCAACTAATATTGAGGTGCCGATGCCGATGGAAATTTTTGTTCGAGACGCCCACTCGGCTGGGAAGTTGGAACTTGATTGCAAGTTTGAAAAAAAATTGCAATCGGAAAATGGTTCCGAAATCGCGACTGCCGTTACGATTAATAATTTTGAACTCCTATCATTTGAGCCTTGTTTCAATATGCCTGACCAAGATATCCAAGATAATGTTCAAAAACCAGTTACCTACCTTTTGCTAAAAAAAAACTGTTGACAATCGGTTCACAGTCACAGGATAAAAAGTTGTAAATTTGCAGTTTTTCCGGGGAGGAAGACTCGAAAACCATTGGCTCGATTACCACAAAAAATGAGTTCAGTATTTTTTCTAACCGCAGCAGCTCTGCACCTGGAATGTTGCCTTTGGGACTAAGATTGTGGGCATTTGGCACTTCGTTACGAAAGTGACGATAAGCGAGAAACCGATATCGTTCTGTTTTTTGCGCTTTTGTACCGTGCATCATGGGCGCCGTTTGTGGGAGGCAAGGGAGGCAGTAATACTGTTGAATGTTTATCCCAGAAAAAAAGGAACTTTGTTATGTTCAAGTAAGCTCATATATCCTCAAATTCACTTCTTTTTATTGGAATACATGAGGTATAAATATAAAATTATTGTAAAAAAAAATAAATCTCGTCCATAGTGAATGAAAATGGTATGGTGCCTAAAATGCTATCAGCATTTCACCTTTGAATGGCTAGTGATAATCGTTGGCTATCTTTCAAAATATGAAATATTCTCGACATCAATCCCTTTCTCGACATCTAACATCGACATCACTTTTCTAATTTGTTTGAATGAATTTCCGATGGCATAAGTAGATACCCACTTTGAAGATCTGAATCAAAAATACATGTTGGCGCCGTCGCGGCACCTAAATTTCGCTCGTAAACACTAGCAGAGAAACCATTCCAGAAATATGTTTTCCATTGAAAATATCACACCTAGGAAAACCAGCAGACCACGTCTAAGAAAATGAGATGTCTTGTGCTGAAATCCGTTTAAAAATAAAAATATCACGGCAATTTTCTCATGACTGCACAAAATTCACTTTGGCGCCTTCACCAAATTTGCCTGCGGCGGCACATGTCAATATTCCACCATTTTTTTCCATGGTCTTCGACATCCCAGAATAACCGATTGAGACATAAACCCATATATCTCCACGAAACTGAACATCCCCCAGATAATATCCGCCATTTGTAAAAACAGGCGCCATTTAAATTCTAAGGGACGAAAAAGAAAGCACTGCAGGTCAAATCTTTTATCTAGGTCTTCGTTACGATCCTGGAAAGTGGTTTGCCTTTATCATCATTTGTAACTTGTTTTTTTCTACCACGTTCACTATACAGGGTGATTCAAAAATGGCGGATAAAGAAATTTTCATTCGGGAGCTACTAAAAACATGTGATTCTTCGCAAGTAACAATGCTTTGCTTCTAATAGTCCGGTGGTTAAGCGTTCTAACTATGCATTTTGAGCTTAAGCAATGCGCTTTTGGGGTTTGATTGGGGGTCCCTCAACTTTAATTTCAAGAGTTGGAGACATCGGTGCACTCGATGCGGAGGGGGTCTGGGGGGCCCTTGAAAGTTGAAGGTGCGAGGCTTCCCACCAAATCACTATACCACCACGTAATTCCTACTGGGGTACTGGGAGGCCATCAAACGACTCTAACCTGTACATTGACAACATTTGTTACCATGTCCAAATAGTTCTTCACACTGAAAAAAACTAATTCTTATGACAGATCGGAAAAAACAGTTTTTCTCAATTCTTCATCCCCACAACGGATAAACTGCCAAGTGTGGTGTCATTTTGGAGTAAACGGCATCCTCTGATTCCATTCACCGAGTCAAAATGTTTGTGAGACCACCGTGCAAAGAATGGCACGCCAAGAAGTGAGCATTTTCAAGCACCTCATTTAACAGTAGTTTCTTGGCTGTTACCAATCGATATGATTGATAATTTGGTCATGGATCAATAACTTGAACGCTTTTGTAACGGTAATGCATGTGCATGAAACTCGACACGAGCGTGAAGGCCTGGGAAATTTTTTTTTCTCCAGCGGTCGAATTTTTTTTCACGCCTACTGAGCGTCAGTTCGCAGGGCTCAGGTAGGGAGCGTTTGGATAGCTTTGGAAGCAAAATTTTCATTTCTATCTGAATATTTGAGCAGTTCAATTCTGGAAATTGATTTATGAATCATCAATGATTGTTTTGCCGGTCAGTACCCACATGGGGGTTAACTGAAGAAGTGATGGCTAACGGCGGAGGGAATTCAACGCCCAAGATCTTATTCTCTGCCACTCTGACAGTCATTTTCACGGTTGTTTTTATAAAATTATTTCTTCTCCAAACATAAGAAAACTTACACGTACAAAATGATAACAACCTTGAAGGTTGGTAGAGGAAAAAAGAAAATAACACTTTAAAAGTTGAATGCTGTCCGTCGTCAGCCATGATCTCAGTGCAGTTAATCCCCATGGGGGTACCTAGTGACCGTCAAAATAATCTTTGATGATTCTTAGATCAGTTTCCAGAATTATGCTACTCAGCTTCATAGACAGATATGAAAATTTTGTCTCCAAACCTATCTAAACGCTGCCTGCCTGAGCCCAACAAACTAACGCTCAGTAGGCGTGAAATAAATTCGACCGCTGGGAAAAAATATTTTTTCCAGGCCTCCACGCTCGTGTCGAGTTCCATTCACATGCATTACCGTTACAAAAGAGTTCAAGTTATTGATCCATGACAGAATTATCAATCATATCGATTGATATCAGCCAATAAACTACTGTTAATTGAGGTGCTCAAAATGCTCACTTCTTGGCGTGCCATTCTTTGCACGGTGGTCTCACAAACATTTTGACTCGGTAAATGAAATCAGAGGATGCCGTTTACTTCAAAATGACACCAAACTTGGCAGTTTATTCGTTGTGGAGATGAAGAATTGAGAAAAACTGTTTTTTCCGATCTGTCATAAGAATTAGTTTTTTTCAGTGTGAAGAACTGTTGGGACATGGTAACAAATGTTGTCAATGTGTAGGTTAGAGTCGTTTGATGACATCCAAGTAGGAATTACGTGGTGGTATGGTGATTTGGTGGGAAGCCTCGCACCTTCAACTTTCAAGGGCCCCCCAGACCCCCTCCGCATCGAGTGCACCGATGTCTCCAACTCTTGAAATTGAGGTTTGAGTATCCCCAATCAAACCCCAAAAGCGCATTGCTTAAGCTTGAAATGCATAGTTCGAGCTTTTTTTGGCGCTTAACCACCGTACTATAAATCATGCAAACTAGGAAAGTTAAATTCTCAACTTCACCTTTTCACAACTCTAAGAATAAATGAGTCATTTTTTTTTGTGCTCCGTCAACGTCTAGCACAACGTACACGGGAGGAAAGGCGCCATTTTTGAATCACCTGTATCAGTAATATCGAATCCCAGAAGAGCTTGACCTCTAAACCTCCTCGAGACATGATTGTCATCTGCAGCTGGCAGCGCCCGGCGGTCACACTTTTAAAATACGAGAAATACAATAAATGGTGAAACATTTCGATGACAACGATTTTGAGTGTATGATGAGCGCATATCACCGAAATTTGTACTAAACTCGAAATGCAGGAACCGAATTGGGTATTTTTATTTCTCGCTTTCACTCACGTTAAACTGTTACTGTTTCTCACAAAGTACCCAGTTTTGACCCTGTAATGTAATCCAGGGACATTATGTCTGATACGTTATTCACTACTGAACGACAAAAGAATAAAGTGAATGAGGAAGGCACATCAATATGAGAACCTACCAAGTCAAATTCCATTAATCCAATGAATTTTAACACAGAGATGAATACTTCTACTTGCCGTTCTTCAGCGTTTAGATGAGCAACTTCTTACAAACACCTGAGAATGTACCTGAATGTCTGCGACTGATATTAAAAGTTTTCTTTCATGCTTTTGATCTCTTTGAAATTTCTCCAACGTCCCTTCTCCCCGTATCCCTACTAAAAGTTGAAAACGAAAGACTGAATCGACGAAGGAGAAACCTGACATAATTTTATGGGTATGGGTAGGTATAGGTAGGTATTCCCTCAGAACAAGTGGAGCTAGTCCAGATATACAGGATGGTCCAGGTTATAGTAGCAATAATTCACCATTCGGTGGTACTAGGTCGACATGCATTGTTTAATTTTTCTCCAAAACGCTTCCCAAGAGTAAGAAAGATAGAGCCCTTTGAAGTTCAGTTTTATTAATTTTTAATTTTGCAATATAACTCTCGAATCATTAAAGCGATTTTGACCAAATTTGGTATAAATACTTATGTAATAGATATCCCTTAGTACACAACGTACCTAAACAAATTTAGTCAAAATTGTCCAGTGGCGTAGATAAGGGATTCAACTCCTCACACCCCATTTTCTACGCCACTGGATATTCTGAAAAAATAATACTTTTTTCAAATTCCCTATTCAATTTAGAAAAAAATTCGTTGCTTCACTCCTCGTGCTTCAAAATGACGCGTGTGACAATGCGATGTTTTATTACAAAACTTGTATTATATCACTTTCTTTTTTCTGAGTTTTGATCAAGGTTTTGATTTTTTTCTCAATTCATTCCTGTAGCTTTCTAACGAGATTACTCCAAGGTAGTCGCTTGTGTGCTTCTCGAACTATGTCCGACAGCCAAATGTCTTTTTGACCAATGTTGCGGACACCTCAACAATCTTTTTTCTAGGTCACACGTCACAACCTAAAATGCCTGGCTGAATGTTATTTCCGCAGCCGAGTCTTTTCTAGTACCTAATTATTGTTGTTAAATGATTATACATATAATATCTATCATACTCACGATTGTAGCAGAAAATCCACAGCATCCAATGATTCGTGCTCGACAGCGACGTGCAGCGGTGTATTTCCAGCGTTGTCCTGCTGATTCAAGTCTGAAAATAATGCAATAATGTACTTACGTTTCGTCTTATGAATTTCGAAGTTTAGTGTGATAGTGTAAGATTTCGAAGTGTATTAAAACCTAGACATAGAGAAGAGCTCCCGCATAGGAAGTATATTCTATAGTCATTCTTTTATCTGGCACTCCAAGGTCTATTTTCTGTACATTTTATTCAAAAAGTTTTATTACTTAGGTACTAGTAATAAAGACTTCAAGACTTTGAGGTGTGATTTTCTGAACAAGTTTTTTGCCTCAGCCTTGTTATAGCCTTTCAAAGTTAGAAGCTTGTATTCGTTCTTGTGCCGTAACTTTCAAACGATTCGATCGATTTTGATTCGATTTTGGTACAGGCTGGCTGGAAGGTACCTACTAATGAAATAAACTGCTGCACGAATTAGTTCGAATCGTACAATCGTGCTGTTTCAACCCCTATAGCCGGCGTGCAACTAGTTATTGTTATTGTTATTATTGCGGTTCAACTATTTATAATAATACGTCTGTAATGGTACGCCCCCCCTGCCCCCAGTGACATTTTCACATGTTTGGCCTCTGATCATCGGAATCCTACGTTGTCCGTTTTTGTTCCCATCTTAACCCTTTGATCCGCTTTTGTTCATGAGGTGAACGACCCGAGGGGGAAGAAGGTGGACTACAATGAAACACGCTCCTTGCACAGAAATTCCATTTACTCAAAACAAATGAAGTGCAAAATTAGTCTTTTGGTTCTTTTCTCAAAACACCTAACATGTAACTGACAGCATGAACAAAATAAACAAAAACAATGAAACAATTGAAAACAACACAACAAAATATGTCAAACTGTCAAGTCAAAGAAAATGGAGAGTGACGGATTCGGAAAAGAGCACTCATGTGGAAGAACCCAGTCGAAGAAACCACTGAGTTAAGCTCAAAGAAAAGGGTTCTCAAACATGTTGGTGACAAAATGTAAAACTCACTGAGACTTTGTTCTCCCTACCGCAACGCAGCAAATAACGCAAAGTAACGCAACACAACGCAAAGTAACGCAAAGCAACGCAAAGCAACGCAAAGCAACGCAACGCAAAGGAACGCATAATACGCAAAACCAAAGGTCGCCACACTCACACAAACACACAAAAAACAACAACTGAAGACACGTTAGTAGACAGGGGATAATAAACAAAACACTACAATACAACTACAAAATACAACAACTACACAATGGGGGTAATCCTGTTGCGAACCTGTACTCGAGGACACTGTAAGAGAACCTATCCCAATCAAACTGACATTTGCCTCGTTACACGAGCCGCAAGCGACTAAGTTGCAACCAACCGTTCGTATCTACCTTGGCTGTCCCTGTCCCTTGCCCTGGCAGGTAGCATCAGATCATCTCATCATAAACAAAGCAAAATAAATGAACATGACTCCCCAACAAAAAGTACCGTACAACCTGCTTGGACGGTAAAAGCCCTCTGATACATAGACAAAAGTAAACATTGTAAAAGTCAATTTTTAGGTTGGGTAGAAGTGGTTGATAGTACAGGAACGACTTTCACGGTATTCAAAAAAATATTAGTAAAATAGGTACATCAAGGCCCGATCATCCTCGCAAGCGCCATTTGCAAAACCCAGTGAGTAATTAAACAAAAGGGGAAATATTTGAGAACCGGGACAGACGGAGGGTTCTGAATATTGACACAAAGATTCTGACACATCAAAGGTACAGCACTGACATTATAATGGAGTTGACTACAAAACTGTACATAAAAATGAGAACATAAAAATATCGTAGATAATGACGTTCAGCTAAAATTTGACACAAAATTACAGTCAAGTGCACACATGAAAAACAAGTTACATACAAAAATTACAGATCTGACCGTAGAACTAATGACATGAAATTCAAACAGACAAAGTAAATGCAAAGAAACACCTCACACTGAATTATTAAAGTCAAAAACGGAGTGCGTGCCTTTAAAATGATCTGAGCGCATGTTTTCATAAAAAGAACGTACATTTAATTTAATTCGGCAGTGAATAGTCAATCGAAACCAAGTAGTGTTCAAAAAACAAACGACAAACGAATACACAATCAATTTAAATACAGCAAAAATTAATATTTACCTAGAAAACACACGCACAACACACAGCCTCTTCGAGAACTGACCGCATCTTTCTGCCCTAGTTTTTACTCTCCTGTGTATGCAGACGGCAAAGGCACCCTCGTTTAAAGTAATAAAATCTCGTCGCTCGACCCATTTACACTCTTAGGACGGGCGACACTATGGTCGAAAGTCCCAAATGTGACCGTATCAAAACTGCCCGACCATGGGTTAACACAAGTTCGCATTTTTGTGCCTGTTTCGTTAAAAGGGGAATTTTTAAAACTAAATATTTCTAGCTATGCAGCGCGCTGATTTAATATACATTTTTATATGGTAAAATAAGGTGAAATCCCACACGTCCTACACCTCGGTATATAAAAAGTACTAAAAATTTTGAGAAGGTGTACTCCACCATTCTGAACTCCGCTGAAATTTTTAGGTGAGCCACTCGAAGTCAAAGAAGTTTAGTTTTCTGATGCATCGTCTACAGAACCTAATATGGAATAAGTATGTAATGCTAACTCTAAAATGCAATAAGTCTCATCTAAAGCGATTCAGCGAATTTGGTTAACTATTCAAACACACATTATTACGCTAGGCTACACATGCTTACACCTACATGTGAAACCTACAGCTTCCTGCTCTAAGTTAAATCCATTTGAGACATACCGAAGGTAAAATAGCCGGTATTCAAAACCCCGTAACGCAAGTTCAGTTCTGTTCTGTTCAGTTTGCTTCTTGATACCTGAGGCAAAAGTTGATGTATAAATGTACAAATAAATAAAAGTAATTGTGTTGAGCAGAAAGATTTCTACTCAAGTCTTCAGTTATTTACTTTGGTTTACGTTAGGTTGTGTTGTAGAGTACTTAGTTGTTCTCATGTTTTCAAGTTGCAGGTGTTACCAACTTCATACAAAACAGTCTTGGAATCAATTTTAAGAACATGCAAAATTCCAGTCTGTTTCAGTAAACTCCTGTATAACACTTTGTACTACAACACAAATAATTATTTCCAAATGAATGAAAACGAATTATTCACAAAGTTCTTGGCGTTGGCATTTGAAATGTGCCAAGGACTGCATTTTACACTATACCTTACGCCCTAAGCTAAAAGTAACATTTCGCATTTTATTATTCAACACTCATCCACAACACTTACCACCGCCCTGCGACAGGATGAATTGAAGGATGTTTATCTTATTTTTGGCTGCTGCTTGGTGTGCCGCAGTCCTGCCTCGACTATCCTTGATGGTCAGCCTGGACGTGTCCGCGAAATACAGTCTTTGAAACGTTTCCAAATTGCCACATTCCGCTACCTGCAACAGACGTGCGTCTCATAAGTATTATTTTACATGACGGCTTCCCTGATGAAATTTTCCGGGTGGCAACTTCGTGTTTACAAGAGATGAAAATCGTTAGATACACGGTGTATCACAAATGACAAGCATGAATTTTCAACCGAAAAAAACATAACTTATTTCCCCATTTCACAAATTGTACCCCCCGCTTGATAACAGATTTCATTATAAAAAACTCAACTATAGAGTTCTCAGATTATGTTAAGAGCGTTTGTGAAGCTTTTTTCTCAAATATCGACATATTTTTTTCAATCACTTCTGTCACCCAACTTTGGAATCGCTGATGATGGGATTTTGCTGAAATTTGATTCAGTTCGGGAGCATAAGGTCAAAAAAAAAACGTTGCCCTGTGCGATCCCTGGACTTTAAGAATTATAGTGCAACATTAACATCCGCTCTAAGCAAATAATTATGGTGGGATCGCCAATATGGGCTCCGTCTGGCACTAAGAAATTGGCTATACCTCGTTTGTTTTTTAACAGATTTAAACGCTTGAAACGTCATTTTGTAGACAAATAAAATCTCTTATCAATTCCTACCTTCATTTTAAAAATACTAGCGGAAAACTGTCAAAATTGTCTAAGATATGCTAAAACGCACGGCGTTTTAGTTATCCGATATTTTTGAAAATTTACATTATTATAGACCTTGGGTGTCCTTTCCGACTTTTCACTTTTTCACTTCGTATCTCTGCTCTCTGCCGCTCTGGCCGCCATAGTGAAAAATGGCACCCAAAATTGTTTTGTCAATACTTATTTCATTTTACTTGATGTGAGGGTGAAATGTTTACATCAATGGAAGCTCATTCAATTCTCTACAATCTGATATCTCAATCGTCTACGTCCTACTTGCGGTTCTTGAGTTATGGCTTCTAGAACTCCCTGAAGCATTAACTTTTGGCAATCAATCAACATGTTAAGTTGATCCCAGTTTCATGTGGAACATGTGGATCCCAGTAATGGTTTTTACAGGTTGAACTCTAGAGCAAATTGACTTTGAAACGGTATAGCTGAAGAACAACCGTATAGCTGGATTCCCAGATGCGAATATTAGGACAGAAAATGTGAAATTTCATGTCAAAATCCTTATATTGGCCAATCAGAGCCCTCGAATTCAAAATTTGACATACAAAATCGCATTTTCTGTCTGAATATTCGCATCTGGGAATCCAACTTAATTCGCACATGGGTGGTTCAGATGTCAAATTTCAGAAAATTGAATGAGGTTTTTCATTTTTATATGAATTTTCAAATCTTATGATGAATTGAAAGGGATTTTTTCAAAATTTGGGTTTTTGGGCGCCATCTTTCCAAAACTACGGTTCAAATGGCAGAAACACGGAGTGGAAAAGTGGAAATTCTGAATGACTATCTCAAAATCCATAATAATGGATTAATTTCAAATAAACTGCGCAACAAATATGTTGTCGCGAGGGAAAAATTGGTCCGAGTTTGTCCGACCCCAATAACTTTTGAATGACACAAAACATTTTGATTCTGTTTTGAAAGTTGGTGAGATCAATCTTTTCGTTATTCACCTTCAGGAGGTGAAGATCTGGAAGCTCCATGTAAAATATCTACAGGGTGAAATGTAAAACAGTGCAAAATTTTAGCAAATTAAACGGACCTCCATTTTCAGAATAATTTTTTTTCTTAAATGCAAATGACAGGATTATAAAGCGTTATGTTTTAGCTTGCGCCCAGTTTCGAAATTTTTGAAATCGGAAGTCTGGTTCTGACTATGATTTTTTTTCTCTTGGAAGATGCTGATTTATCCTATCGGTACAAAGAAGACTATGTTACTCTGATGATGGAAGGTCGCAATTCACGAATATTGTTGCTTAAACGGTTCTCAGCAACCTAACTCGTAGACCATTTGAAATACCTTGATCAAGGCTTCAAAAAAGGGGCCCATTCAAAATGGGCGACAGAGGTGTTTTTCTTAAAAATTGAATTGGATCAGATTTTCACAATGAAACAAGCTTTCTTTGTGATTTTGACCTCCTGTACTTGATGCTGATGGTCAATTTTAGTTTTTGATGATGTCAGGCTCCCTAGGCTAACATAGTATTTCTTGTAGCGATAGGATAAATCAGCATCCTCCAAGAGAAAAAAAAATCATATAGTCAGAACCAGAATTCCGATTCCAAAAATTCTAAAACTGGTCGCAAGCCAGAACATCACGCTTCATGATCCTTTCATTTGCATTTGTGAAAAAAAATTATTCTGAAAATGGGAGTCCGTTTAATTTGATAAAATTTTGCACTGTTTTACATTTCACCCTGTAAATATTTTACATAAAGCTTCCTGATTTTCGCCTCCTGAAGGTGAACAACGGAAAGACCGATCTCACTAACCGTCAAAACAAAATTGAAATGGTTTGTGTCATTCAAAAGTTATTGTGGTCCAAAGTCGGACCAATTTTTCCCTTGCGACAACATATTTGTTGCGCAGTTTATATCAGATAATCTCCAAATGTTATATTACCTTTATACCTTTCTAAAGTCACTTCGTCTTTACAGTACACCCTGTTGTTGCACAACTAACATCACCATGATCGATTTTCTGAATTTTTATGGTCTATAGGTACTTAAGGACGGAGTCATATTGGTGAAATAAGCGTTGCGAAATCAATCCGTGTGGGTTTATTCCTTGAAGGATGTTTACCATTTTGGTCTCTTTCGAAAGCTACAAGGATGTACTTTGGTTTGAGTCTATTGGAATTTCCAAAATCCAAGAAAAAAAATTATTTTGGCATTTGAAAAAATTATTTTTGGATTTTGGAAATGCCAAGGGGCTCAAACCAAAGTACATCCTTGTAGCTTTCGACAGAAAAAAAAATTTTGGAACTATATTTCCAATACGGCGGTCAAAACGGCAAGGATACGGAATACGGATAAGTGAAAACTGAGAAAAGGCACCTTAAGATCGATTACAATGTCAAGTTTTCAAAAATATCGGATAACTATTCTTCAAAAAACGTTGATGGATTTTAGCATAGGTACATTATCTCTTAAAGACAATTTCGACAGTTTCCCGAAATGTATTTTTGAACTCAAAGTATGAATAATAAGACAATTTATTTGTCTACAAAATGACATTTCAGGTGTTGAATTCCGTTGAAAAACAAACAAGGTATAGCCAGGTTTCTCTACTACCAGACGGAGTTCATTTTAGTGCCTCCATCATATTTGCCTGCTGTTGCCTAATGTTTCACCATAATTTTTCATGGTCCTTGATCGCCCAGGAATCGATTGAGATATATTTAGTTTTATGTCTGTCTGTCTTGTCCAAAAGTTGTTGGCGAAAAACAAATGAAAAAAATCGAAATATGATGAGGAGCCATATCTACGTCATCGAGCCAAATTTCGTGAAATAAATACGTGGTTGTTTTTAGCTACGTCTGAGGACCCTATGGTTGAATTTAGTGAATAGAAACATATAGGAGACCCTGTGGAAACCTACTATTTTTTCCTGGATCATTACAAACAGAATCATTGTAAGAAACGTTGTATTTACGGTTATTCTTGTTCACATATCCAACTTTGCAAATACCAAGATGATCACAATTTATCTCACAACTTGTTTTTTCTACCAAACTCTAGTTTTCAGACATCGGTTGAGCTAGTTTTTGACGTGTTTTTCAAACATTTAAAATCAATATTTCGCAAATGTGAAACTTTGATCATCTTTGTTCTCTAATGGCCGGTATTTTCATCTTCAGATAACTTTGCTCGGAAGTTAAATACCATAGATACCTACAATTGTTACAATAATTGTTCCCATGGTGTTTGTCTTCCAGTTTAGAGATAACCGAGAAATATGAAAATACGGGTCCTTCTTGAACACATCCTAGAAGGAAAAAGTAGAAAGAACCAAGGAAAGGGCAAAAAAAAGCTACTACTGCTGAAAATGCACTTGCCAATTTCGAGGCAGTATGTAGATTGTAGGTACATTCAGGAGCACGATCACGCAATACTTCGTACATCAAAGTTTTTATCACTTCAAAGAAAGTGATACGACACTTAAGAAGTCCTTACTTAGTATATTTATAATGAACCCAGCGATCAAGCTTTTCATTTTATCATGCCATAATTACAATGAAGCAAGAACTTGTTGCTTATTTTTTTTCGATTACAAAAAAATTGATGTATGCGGGAGTTTGTGCTCTTGCATGACTGATGTAAGTACAAAATAATTTTTCAATATTATAATAAATCTCAAGTACATAAAACATCTGTAAATATAAAATATGATTATTAACAACAGAGTTCAATCCGACAACGACAAGTGTAGAATTGTGAAACAACTTTAGTAATTTAGGTACGTCTTAGCAGGTGAGGCAAAAGGTAAAAAAAAACTACACAATCGAACTAACAAAATTGGTTAACTTTTTCGGTTAGTGCAGTGGAGACCGCGTGGAGATGTGAGAATGAAGTAAGTAGGTAATTTTCCGGTGTGTGTTCCGCGAAGTTTGCTTTGACACGATCTTGTAGTTTGTAAAGAACTGCGGACTTGGAAACATGCTACATCCTTCGCCACAAATCCTTTGAGAAACTTTCTTTGTGAATTGAAGTAAGAATATAATATTTACAGAATGAAACATTTCCGTGATGAGATTATCCCGTGGGAAAATTCCGAGATTTCCTGGGGTGCTCATCGGGGTGAGAAATAAATAAAATAATGAGATATCGTGTCCTCGTTTGCTTCCCAGCTTCGTTCATTCACACCCAATAATACCCATCTTTGCTTTTTATTTTGAAAAATTTTTACCGAAAGTATCTCGTTGATTTCCTGGTCAGAAGTTTTCTTGCCGACGTTCTGCAAACGCAGGAATTTGGTCCACTGTTTGGCCATCCGCAGCGACCCATGGACGGCCATGGTTGCTGGCCATTCAACCAATCCTAGTATTTTTTATAAACAAAGTTCTCTAAGCACACGAATAAGTACAAATTTTAAATAAGTATACCTATCGCCAATTTCTCAATTTTCGACGAGTTTGCGTAGGTAATAATTTTGAGGTGTAAGGGCACGACCTTTGACACTGACACCAACCGGGGAATGACTGGCCGGACGCAAGGACCGCTTCTGCCAGTATCTTGTGTCCTGCCTCCACTACGCCGAATCCTTCGCGGGTTCGCGCCACACGAATTTCTCGTTTTTTGTGTAGTAGTTACTTACATGTTATAATGAATATCGTATTTCGGTATTTAGTAAGTACTTATAAAGTAAATGTAATGATTCTAATTAAATGGGCTGCAAAAGAAAAGTTTCTTTTATATATACTCATCAAAGAAAACTTTAAGGGTATTTTAAGCTGTAGAGAAGCTATAGCTTTAGTATTCGGAAGGGATGACTGAAGAATTAAGGACATGAAGTTGAGTGAGTAAGTCGGGCACAGGCAGGCAGTCGTCAAATAAAATTAAGAAGAGGAGGGCTTTATCTTGTCTGTTCAAATTGCGTTTACGTGTTACTTTAGTACGTAAAGGAAAAAGGCAAGTAAGTCAAGCACCCCTGAATAGGAGATATTTACCCTATTTCGGTTCTTTTGTTTTAGGAGATAAAAACTTTTCAGTAGGTAGTTATTATCTACTCAATGCAGTAAGTTTTTAAGGTTCATTGGTTTTTCATGAAACATGAATGAGACCAATTATTCAGAATAATTCATTATTCGTTTATTTAACGTCGGCATATTTCCGCTTCAGGGCCTAACACCGACGCCGGTGAATGCTTTCCTCCACTTATACCGGAAATTTTGCCGAATCCCTTTGTGTTCCAGCACAGGGTGGGTAATTGGGTATCTTCAACGACAATCAACATCCATGGAGTCGACACCATCATTCACGTTCCACGTGCTAGGGCTGGAATCGAACCCGGACTATTAGCACAGCAAATCGGGGCGTTAACTCACTACTCACTGCGCTATGAGCTCCCCTTTCTAGAATGATTCTATTCCAGTAGGCATGTCGACACTAGTGATGTTGATTGATAAGAACAATCAGTTGATGATGACGGATGTTCAAACATTTCTTGAGGATTTTCCTAAAATTTGAAGCATGCGAAATGTCAAAAAATTTCAGATTCTGCAGTTTCACTTTGCGGAAAGCCACTTATTGCGTGAACTTAGTTTCAAAGAAGTAAACTGTATCTCATTCACGTTATAAATTTAGTTTTTTTTTTGTCAGTAATATAACTGTCTGAATAATTGATCGTGCGCTTTTATGTGGAGGATGCGATAGCCTCAATTTTGAGAAACCAAATAGGTGAAGTGTCCAATAGCCACTTGCGTTATAGGCCTGCAGCTTAACCTACATTTTTCAATTTAACCGGCAACTTCATTCTAACTTTTTCTGACCAACTTTATCCAAAAGTTCATCATGTGAGAACATTCTAGCAAAACGTTCGCCAGAATTCGCTTGGCGGAACATCTTCAAAAGGCCTCCTGAAGACGACCAGAAACCAGATTTATCGTGCGCCGGGACCTTTTTTCCTGTTTCCCGTGTAAACTATGATAGGAAGGAAAAAGTTTTCAGGCACGAAGTTGTGAAGGATAAACATATCTACAAAAATGTCCCTGATAGCATAGGCCTTCCTTCTTTAGTTTAGCCGTCAGAGTGTCTCAAAGTTGTACGACATGAATTGCTATTCCGCTGCTGTGCGGGTTTTGACACTGAGTTACACCACATGCAGCTAACACGGTGCCCGTTATAATTATAATATGCTTTTATTGCTGTGGTCATAGGTAAGACCAAAGCAAAGTTTTCTAGAAAAAAGGCCACTTGTAGAGTCGTGCAGGAACGCAAAGTGGCGGCCTCAAAGAAGGACACCTTTGATCTCTTGGAATCGTTTGTATATCGGTTGTGGTGGTTCGATCAGAATAATTATTTATTTACACGAAATCACTCTTCAAGCTGAATTTTTTTTACCATATTGTTTTTCTTCGTACACAATGATGATGTCGTAATAAACAGCGCACCAATTGAAATGGGCCAACCAAAAATTTCAGTTGCATTCAAAATGGCATAGCTCTTGAATGAGTGAACTATTTTGAATAATTTTTTGTTTCCTGATTAGCTCTCGTATCAAACTACATCATGTTGCGGGTCATTTTTTATACAGTTGCTTTGTATTAATTATACAAGGGTACTCAAAAAATAGAAAAATTTCAACAGCTCTCATTTCACAAAAAAAATAGTTTTTGGTTTTTCCAAGTGTTTTAGGGGAGAAACTGTTTCATTACTTCGAAGTGATTTTTGAAATTTTGGGTCTATCTCCCCCAATTACAGGGCGACCTCAAAAATCTAACATATTGGTTTTGCAGTGATAACGTTCTTTGTTGTTGACCGATTTTGGAAAATGAGGGCTCTTGTTGAAGCTAAAGGCTTAGGTCAGCAATATAGAGGATCGGAATTGACTATGAATAGAAATTCTGGGAAAAGGATTGAATCAAAAGTGACTCAAATGACTAACTTCCTAGAGATCCGGTTTAGGGAAGGTATTCTTTCTAAACATTTCAAGATATTTCTCATTTGTATGGAGCAAAAATTGTCCCAGACATTTTTGTAGATAATTTTATTTATTTATTATTCAACAGAAAAAAAGGCCGCGGCGCACGATAAATTTGATTTCTGGTCGTCTTCAAGAGACCTTTTGAGGATGTTCTGTCAAGCGAATTTTGGCGTACTTTCGGCTGGAATGTTCTCACATGATGTACTTTCGGATAAAATTGGTCAGAAAAAGTTGGAATGAAGTTGCAGGTTTTTCGGTTTCTAAGCTACTTTTACGGTCTGAGCTGCAGGCCTATTAGAGAAATTTCAAAGCCAGATCCTGGTTTGTCTGGAAAAAACTAGATCTACCCTTAGGCTATGTTCATTTGATGGTGATATGGTGAATCACCCTGTATTTGTAAAATGGGACTAGAAGTGGGAGGCTTAAAAACAGCATTGTACGTTGAACATAACAGCACTTTTTGAAGAATATTTAATTTTTTCAGGCCACTTAGTATTTGAAAACCTATAAAAACCACCGGCATTAAACAAACCAAATGCAGCACTATTCAGCACTGAACGAGCACTATTGATTTCTTTCAAAAAAAATTGAAAAATCGAAAGAAACGGGGGGATGGCGGTTTCTCCAGCCCCTCACCTATTTTCTGGAAAAAAAAACTATGGAAACCACCAGCACTAAACAAATCACATGCAGCACTATTCAGCACTAAACGAGCACTATTCATTTCATTCAAATTTATTTGAAATATCGAAAGAAACGGGGGGCTGACAGTTTGTCCAGCCCCCCCACCTATTTTCTGAAAAAAAAAGCTATGAAAACCACCAGAACTAAACAAATAAAATTCAGCACTATTCAGCACTGAACGAGCACCATTCATCTAATTCAAAAATTTTTGAAAAATCGTAAGAAAAGGGGGGCTGGCAGTTTCTCCAGCCCCCCCCCCCACCTATTTTTTCAAAAATAGCTATGAAAACCACCAGCAATTAACAAATTAAATGCAGCACTATTCAGCACTAAACGAACACATATCAATCACAGAAAGAGGAGAAGGGGGGCCATAAGTGGGGGGCCAGGGAAATTGAGCCACCAAACAGTGTAAACGAGAACAGCCCGAACTACAAGGGCCACCATCACTCCTTGCGTTCGGAGGGTATCTTGTGCCAAGACTCGAAAAAATTGCATGTTGGCGTCGCTTTCCACATTGTCGCATCTTTTCGGTCACATCCCTTATTCAAATCACAAGTTTTTGGCATCTTGCACTTCAACAGTGAAAATCGGCGGTATGGGATTTTTGAAAAAGTCAAAAATAATATCATATTTGACAAACGTCTTGGGTCAAACACGTCTTACGCATCGTCGCTGCCAACGTGACAAAATATCCCCAGATCTATGGTCAGCCAGCCATAGATAAGGCAAGCAACAGCCAGCAGACGTGATCCGCACGCGACCTATAATCAGCTTATGTCACATTTCCGTAACAAATTTTCAACTTGCGACTTCACGTAACAAGTTATTATTTTTCTTTAGGATATGGCCTCGTGATCATGTTCGCGTAAATACAGCGTGTACTAGCTTTACAATACAAGCGCAATGTTTTCAGAAAATATCAACGCAACAAAATATCCCTTTCAATAGGAAACCTGAGTTTCAAGCTTTCTTTTGAAGGAGTGCCGATGTTTGTATGTCCCCTAGTTTCAAAGATAATGCAATTATAACAAAGCGAGTCACAAGAATTTCAAAGTTCATGATCGGTAAAACTATAAGTAGGTGATTACCTACTTCGAATAGATGACAAAGCTCTTTTCGAGGCTTTCGATTGATGAGTGATTGATCTCTGTCCCTAGCATAATACCCAAAGGCCCAAAGCCCAGAGCCCATGGCCAATACCTACTTTGTCCTAAATAAAAGTTCTTACTGCTCACCCAGCTTACATTTCATTTCCTTGGAAACTGAAGCACATATACCTCAACATCAATCCCATCTCAAAAGAGCGCTCAAAGTTCACACTTTTCTCCTATTGTAAAAAAAATCATTGCATCATCTTTTTTCAGAAAATCGAGTTGGTGAATATGTTTAAACTGGGGCACCCTGTACTTATGAGTAATATTTGGTGTTTACAATTGCCCCCTCAATTTGCCTTGGACATCCCCGGATAATAATACCTACCACTTAGCTCTTTTATATTCTGTTACTATAACGACAACTCCGATTTGCCAGGATTTGCTCAGCACAACGCGACGCTTTTCAGGCATCACCGCCAATTACAGAGCTTGACACACACGCCACCAGCTAGTTATATAACTTTTTATACTATACACAGAAGCGACGATATTTCTTTTCCAGTTATGTAGGTAGGTACCTACAAAGGAGTCCTGACAAACACCTGAGACCAGATGAGTTACCCCGAAATATCCTTGGCGTCGCTTCAAGACTTGGGAGGTCAGCGACGTCGCTTATTGAGATAAAACAATTTGCCAGCAGCGCTTTGCGGAGGGAAATCGAATTTGAACACAGGACTGTTTCTCGCTGAGAAGTTTCCCTTTTAACCAGGATGAAAGATGAATTTCGAAGAATTGGTTGAGCTGCACTCGACAAAAATTAGATTTGTGGGTTCTGGCTCTAAATAACAGCGCCAAGAATAACATTTCGCATTTCATTAGATTTTTTTATGGAAGCCACCTAAGCGAATTTGCATGTGATGTCGAATAAGTCACTAAATTGATGCTGTTTTGTACAATACAAGTATTATGGGTTATTACTAACAATGCTGATTTAATGACAGTGATCAACTAGAGTAATTATAGGGTGAAATATGCTATATAATTTATATTGAAACTGATGCCTTGTCGACAAGGTATCTGCTAGATAGATACCTAAAACAGAGCGTTCAATAGAATTTCACGTCAAAGCCAGTAAGCTCATGAAAACGTAGGGCTTGGATTGCATTATCTTAAACCATCACGCGTATCTTGTCGGCACTGAGTGGCGATTCTCTCGTGAATCTCGTGCTTCGAGAGCACACGCAGTCCTTCTAGACCGTTCGATCGCAGTGTGACGAGTTGCGAAGTTCTAGTGCATTCGAGAAAATGCACGATGGTTTGGACCATTTGATTAACATGGAAAAATCAACAGGCGGGTAAAATACATCTGCCCAATTGGCGGAGGCGCCGCTCCAGAGCACGTTGGCAATGCACACGAAAGGTGTTAGATTGTTCGAGAGCCGCCTTGAAACCATATGCCGCGGTCAATGTGGAATTTGCTGGAAGACCTTTGGAAACTCCCAGAATAACAGGCGGAGGTATACACGCACCGATGGATCGGCCGACAGACAGACCAGTTTTCAATCCAAAGCGACAACGAGTGGATAGGACAGCGAGAGCTTATCAGCGATACAGCCAAGCGCGAATAATACTTGATGTTTATATTTATAGTGGTAGGTACGCAGTAATAAACAGTGCGTGTTATAAATGATCGCCTCAATTATAAAAGAACCCAAACGCTAAATCCGTACCAATATTCATACCGTACTTTTAAGAAGTGGTGTCACGGTGGCTCCATTTGCAGACGCCGTATGAAGAAAGTTCAGTGATGCAAAATTTCCAACTTATGAACCAAGAGATGTCACGAAAATTCACAATTTAATTTTCTAATCTAACAAAATCTTTAGTCTTTTCTGAAAAATCCTAATATAAGTGGTCAGCTGAATGAAAACATCTTTCAATAAATCAGTGATTTCCAAAGATATTCGTGTGAAATTCGGTAAGGGATAATGGGGGTTGGTTGTTACAATTTCCACGTTAAATTTTGTTTTATTTTGTAGTGATGGAGAGAAACAGCATGATGCATTTACAGTTTAATGAGTCTTCCTCTATTAAAAAAAACAGCAGTTACTTATGGTTTAATTGAAATAACGATAAAAAAGTATGTTATGAATTTTGTAGGTGCCTCGCGCAAATTGTAACAACTGGCTCCATGTCAGGGTCAGTTGTCACAAGCCAGCAGTCGACCGATTATATTTACCTATGAATTTCACGTCAGCACACCCCAAGCGTACCCTATTGTTAATGATCAGCCTTAAGGTCGTTAGCAACAAGTGTTGCTAAATACTGAGAAAAACCTATAATAATAATTTTACTGTCAAGTGTCAACCGACAATAACATTTTACTTCTGCCTCAAGCCCTAAGCCTAAGCACGGCTGTGGACATTCGCGCTCTTGATAGACAAATACTTTACTCAAATCCCAGAATCCCACGATGCATATGATCCAAGTACATATATGTCGTTCACGATCGAAGTTCAGTAGAATGACTTTTTTGCGCAAAAATAGAATGACAAGCTGGGGGTCTACGGCTATGGTTGATGGCACTTGCAAAATTTTGAAGCGAAACTATCATCGGCCATCAGCCGTATCCTCCTAGCGCTCCAGCTTCTCACTTTATTTTTGCTCCAAAAAGTCATTCTGCTGAAAATAAGTGAACGGGATATACTCGTACTTACTCTTACGGGATGCGAGACTCTCGAGGGATGATTCCACTACACTCCAGAATAAACACGGAGGCGTATACTGGCATACTTATTCGAGGCGGTACGGTTCCGGAAGATTCGAAAAAGCTGGAGATCGAGATGCGCGAATAAGACACATCTTCACAATGGGCGGAGGTGCTCGCTCGAGAGCTTGTCTGAATATACGCGAACGGACTGCCAGACAATGCTGGAGTGTTCTCAAATCACAACACTCTGCATAAGCGCAAGGTCTCCCGGACAAGCCCAGATTTAAATTCACAGCGAAAGCAAGAGCATAAACGGCGAAGTTGAGCAAAGCAATATCTCTATAAGTGCGAATAATATTTGACGTGTATTCAGTAGTACCTACTCAGTAATAAACAGTGTGTGTTTAAACGTTCGTCTCCCAATTATAAAAGTACCCAGAGAAATTCGTAAAACAATAATTCAAATGTGAAAAACTACGAAAATGCGCTAAAAATAAGTAACTATATACTTGATCCTTAATTGAGTAGGTACTTGATGTTTGATTGAGAACTAAGTTTAATAGAAACTATGTTATGTAAATAGCGCAATCTCAATCAACAATCATGATTATGTATGTGCAACACGAATTGTGTTTTACCTGAGGGGTTTGTTTCTGCATGCAGCTGAGAAATTTATAATACAGCAATGATGCAGCTCAGCGATGCGTTAGTGTTTTAATGATATCACGTAGGTTCCCTCAATATTGACACAGAACAAATGAACTGTAGGTAGATACGCGAGTACGCGACCGATATCTGAAATAACTCATCTTGGATATAAATAGAGACCCTGTAGTGCGGCGGTTAACGACCATTTTTCAGGGAAACCTTGCATTTTGTGATAAAAGCATGAAATTTGGCATATACGCTCTACAGACTCTCCTTTACTATTTACGAGGCGGACCCACGATGGAACCGCCGTGCAGCTGTCAGAATTGTCATTTGCCTACCTTCCAGGGGCATAAACTGAAGTCGGTTATCGAGCTGATTCAAAAGTGACGTCTATCAATGCAGTAGACCTTCACAGTATAACTTCACCAAAACAGATGTCAATATTACAAAAGGAGGGGGAATGGGAGGGGATAGTACAAGTCGCGGCACAGATTTTTTTATTTGTTAATTTCGGACCAAATTGATAAGTTTGGTGTCGTTTCCGAGTAAATTACATCTTCTGAATTCAAATTGAGTCTTGTGATTGCAGTTTGAAAAAAAAAATTTGTTTTGTTACCAAAAAAATATATTTCAGAAAAAAAATTTAGGCTTTTTTCATTTTGACTTTTATCCTAATTCAAGGCATTCGAAGTAGAAATCGTTATTTAGCTCACTTCTTCAAAGCTTCCTCCACATGAAAACCATGTACGAGATCTGATTTTTACTTTGACAAGTTCATGAGCCTCATTTGTTCCTAAAGTCGTGAAAATAATATGCAATCATTTTCATGAACGAATGGAAGTGTGCGTGCAAAGGTATCGTGGTGATTCTGACAACTGCACGGCGGTTCCGTCATGGGTGCACCTCTTATATCGTAAAGGACAGTCCATAGACCATGTATGCCAAGTTTCAGGCTTTTATCACAAACTGCAAGGCTTTGCACGCACACCTTCATTCGTACATGGAAATCAATAAAATTATTGGATATTACCTCTACGACTTTAGGAACAAATGAGGCTCACGATCTTGTCAGAGTAAAAATCAGGTCTCGTACATGGTTTTTATGTACAGGAAGCTTTGAAGAAGTGAACTAAATAAGGATTTCCACTTCGAATGCCCGGAATTGAGATAAAAGTCAAAATGAAAAGAGACTAAGATTTTTTTCTGAATTCCTTTTTTTCAACAAAACAAAAAAAATTTTTTACAAACTGCAATCACAACATTCAATTTGAACTCAGAAGATGTGATTTAGTCGGAGACGACACCAAACTTGTCAATTTGGTCCGAAATTAAGAAATAAAAAAATTTGTGCCGCGGCTAGAACTATCCCGTCCCATTCCCCCTCCTTTCGTAATATTGACATCTGTTTTGGTGAAGTTGTACTGTGAAGGTCTACTGCATTGATAGACGTCACTTTTGAATCAGCTTGATAACCGACTTCAGTTTTTGCCCCTGGAAGGTAGGCAAATGCCAATTCTGACAGTTGCACGGCGGTTCCATCGTGGGTCCGCCTCGTGAGTAGTAAAGGACAGTCTGTAGAGCGTATGACCCAAATTTCATGCTTTTATCACAAAATGCAAGGTGGTTCTCACTAACCGCCGCACTACTGGAAAACCAGTCACTTATTGATTATTCCCAAAGAAAAAAAAACTGAATGGACTTATAGGGTAGATGCCAGTTTTTTATTCCCAATTTACTTCATTTTTGAGATAAATTGCATTAGAACGATTGTCTCAATAATTATTGTTCCCATGTTGCTGGAGAGCTCTTATCAGTGAGCAGGCAAGCAGTTATAAAATACAACTTCAAAATTTTTGCAGTTATTTTTGAAAAGCAAAACACAATTTCAATTTTTGGCAGATTAGCCAGGTGAATACTTTACACTCTTCAGTACTTCACATTTTAGCCTAACCGTTGACTTACGATTCAAAAACAATAGCGGCCGGCCAGGTGACGCCACAGAACAAGCAGTTTTCGATTCCACCTTTGCACTGGAACATTTTTAGTGATATAGTAATTTGAGTCGTTTCTGGAATACGCTTGGAATAATCTTGAGTACAACAGGCGAGTATACAGGTGTCCCAAAACCTACGTGGCAGGGTCTAGAGGAGTTCACGGAAATGCTTTAAATATTTATGTCAGAGAAATCTTAATCTCCAAATTTTCGGAGATAAGGGATGCAAAAGAAATAAAATCGAACCACCGGTTTTCAAGATCCTCAGGCAGGATGACCATCCTTGAAACAATTTCAAATGTAATGATTCATTTTCAAGGCTTTCCAACTCTCTTTATTTTGGTGTAAGTGTAAAATGAAACTAAATCAAACTTCCCTTAATAAAATCATGGTGGTTCGTGAAATTTCAATATGTATTTGCATACAAGCTAATTCAGATAAGTATTCTAGAATTCATAACTTCAGAACGGGTTCAAGACAATGAAGCAGGATAATTGAATTTATGCTAATCATGTGTCCACACGAATATAAAATTCACCTGCCTCGGGTTTCTTCTGAAGAAGTGGGAAGTTTTCAAACTGACATCCTGTACTATACAGGGTGGATCAGTTTAAACCGATCAAGCTTTAAGAAAATATTCTCTTCATCCTCCTGATTCAGAAAAATATGATATACGTGCCACTCACTTGCGTCCTAAAAAAGATACAGGGTGTCAAACTTCACTTTTTCCGATTTTTAAAAATTTGTAACTTGCGAACTATCCAAGCAAGTTAGTTTGAATTCAGCACAGGCTGGTTTGTAGGAATTATTTACCTTCCTGTCAAATTTCAAAGAGATTCCATTAGTGGTGTAGGATGTCTGGAGAGAACATCAATTTGAAAGTTTCTTCAGATGCTTCCAAATTATTGACTCCCCATAACTACTACACTACTAACTGGATTCTTTCGAAATTTTGCAAGTCGGTAGACATTTTTGACAAACCAGCCTATGCTGAATTTAAGCTAATTTGGTTAAATATTACCAATTTACTAGTTACAGATTTTTAAAAATCGAAAAAAGTGAACTTTGACACCCTGTATCTTTTCAAGAAACGAGTGAGAGGCACGTATGCTGTATATTTCTGAGTCAGGAAGATGAGAATCTCATCCCAAAGATTGATCGGTTTAAACTGATTCACTCTGTATACTTAGAGAGTGATAAACTCGACAATTCATCTCACTCCTTGAAGTAGTAGGCCGTACAAGTGTATTACTACCAAGGTCATTGGTGAAAACACCCCTCCAGAATGACCAACCTTAAACTTTCAAATATGTAGTTTTCACTTTTTCGAGGAGATTTTCAGTTTAGTTCGGTTAATTGTCTAAACGAATACACCTCTAGGTTCGATATATTATCGCTTACATCTCGATTCACACTCGGATCCCCTCGTGAAAATCCTCGATGTAGCGATAATACACCTCACCTGTATCGGTGTATTACATACTAAAATCCACTTTTTCTTCGAAAAACAAATAAAATTGCAATCCTTGTACAGTATAGAGGGAACACGAAGCCTGCTCGAGACGAACAGGCTTGAAAGGAGAGCAGTGTTGGAAACTCGTTGGAGACCACGACGTACGAACAAGACACACACCTGCTTAATTGGCGGAGGAGCCGTGCATCGAGAGGCCGGAATATTCGCAAGGCCAGTCGGCGTCTTAAGAGAGCTCTCGAGAATACTGATGGAATATGCCGAAAATGAAAACGATGAGTACGTTCAACGCTTTTTTGGAAAAAGTTCGGAATATTCTGGAATACAGATATGGGTACTTGAAGGAGCATTGGAGAGCAGAGTTGCCATTATTTAGCGATGGTGCGAACAAAGCGGAGTGCCATAAAAGTGTGACAGTGTAAGTGCGAAGTACTGATGATCTGATAACGTCAAATAGCGACAGACTTGTAGTTTTTTGTTGGAAGTTTTGTGGATAATACTTAGTTAACAGGCCGGCCAACCAACTGATCTTTGCTGTGAGACCTTTTATCCCGATCCAGATGGTTTCGTCATAAATTTAATTTGCCAGTGTCGGCTGAAGTGCTGTCAACATCAAGAAATGCCTCTCCGAGATCATGGAGATCTGAGACCCTGAGGTAGATGGCTTCTCGCTTTTACTTTGATGTGTGAATTTCAGACACGTTTCGAATCATCGGTATCAATCTTTGTGGGTTGAATCATTCCCTCATTTCTGCTTCCTCACCAGTTATAGCCTATTGTGATAGAAGTGAAAACTTGGGTGGCTGTATTTACCGCGTCAGAAAGGACCAAATTGTTTAAGGACCAAAGTTTAAAATATTCAGATAATCAAGCTCAATATTAGTGGTACAAGCAAGTGTGAGCGCGCCATCCGTTTAATAATAGCAGTAATCTAGTGATAAAATGACTGTAAAGTGTATGACTGAATTGACTTCATGCATCATGCAATTAAATACTAGCTTTAAGAGGTGATTTATTGAGCAGATTTGAATTCTCTAGATAGCGTCATCTACCGGGTGACAGCGACAGATCAGAAAGTGACCTAACAAAAGTATTTAAATACAATTTACAAAGTATTTGAATCACAAGAAAGCAGTGGCGCCGAACTCATAAAAAGTTACTATGGCGAAAGAATTTTCAGACCCCCCCCCCCTATTGGAACGGTTGAGTCGGAGGACCTAAGAGCCTCTCAGTTAGCGCCGCAGGCGAAATTTTTTGGAATAATAATAATAATAATACTAACAATAATAAGCACAAAATGGGAAGCCGCTGACTAAATTGTCGATGGATTTCATTATCTTTTCGAATTTCGAAATTTTCATAAATCTCTTCAAAACTACCCCTTTGGGCTTAATTTCATGCAAGAACTCTGGCAGAAAATATTGCTGCGTAGTTTGTGGGTAAAAGTAGGTAAGACCCTTAATTAATTGGACCCCAGTTTTAATCAGAATAATAAAACTAACTTATCTCCCATTTCATAATAATACCGTGTGATCCAAACCATTCCAAATTGGGGTAGGCTGTGACCTGGTCAAATTCCGGGGTGTAAAGCTACTTTTCGCCATGGCACAGCTTACCCCAATTCGGAATGGTTTGGATCACACGGTAGTGTGCAGTGCAGCGCAATGTAGCTGTAGGCACAAAAATTGGGAGTTTTTTGTAGGATCGTAAGATTTTTTCTAATCCATTCAGTTAGCTGTTGAAATACCGTCTGAGCAAAACCTTTTTGCCTCTATAAGTCTAGAGTGCTATGAAATTATTATTCTATATTTATATTCGTATATCAAAGGTTGAACATAATTACTGAATACAGCTACTGTTAAAGGTCCATGTCAGTCTGTGAAAATGTTTAAAACTGGATATAAAAAGCTTCCATTATCGAAAATTATTTTTGAGATAGCACAAAATTGGAAACGGAGAGTGGTTGTATTCCTTACCGACATTCATTAAACAAGATTTCCAATTAACATGCAGATGTCACTTTGGAGTAAATTGCAGGGCATACTACCAACGCAGTACCAACAATTGAAAAAGGCAAAAAAACATAGCACTCTTGAGGTAAAATGGTTTTGATCATACGGTACCTATACCTACATCGTAAACAACTTGTCATTCAGATTCAATGTACCTAATAATCGTAATATCCAATGATTTGGTGGGTAAATCTTTCTTCGTCTCCTTTTCCTCCCTTCTCCTTTTTTCCTTCCTCCGTCTCCTTTTTTTTCCTTTTACCCCCCCCCCCCTATTTTGAGGTATGGCGAGCGCCACAAAAAAAGGTCTATTCGGCGCCACTGCAAGAAAGTATTTAAATAACGCAAGAGTATTTAAATAAAGCAAAAGTATTTAAACAACGCAAAAATATCTTTGTAAGTATTTGCAAATACTTTTTCAAATAATGAAGACTAAATACTTTTGGGAGGTATTCAAATAATAAATACATCTCGCTCTTCCCGAGAAAATATTTAAATACTGGGTATTTAAATAAAAAAAAGTATTCACTACTTGAAAAGTAGGCATTCATAAGTACAAATAATGCCCAGCTCTGCACACAATCACTGCCTAAAAATTACATTTTTCTTGACAGGACTTTGACTTGCACTGAATAATTGAATTTATGAAGTAAATGTCTAAACTGACACTTGCAGATATCAGAGGCAAGTCTCCCAAGGAAACCATCCGATTCAGTGAAGAAGTAGATTTCTTGGGACATTAAATAGAAGCATAGTTACGCACAAAAGATCTTATAGGTCGCAGTGTAGAGAGGATCCTCCAAGACCGAGTCCAAGACCAAACGACCACCTCTAATCTACAGTCCACAATCTACAATCTAGGTCAGAATAAACGGTTTCACAGCAAAGATCCGTTGATTGACGGACCAGTTTGCTATTGTATAGAAAACTTCCAGCAATAAGGTATATATACAAGTCTGTGACTATATTTGACGTATATCAAAGCAAAGTCGTAACAATAGGTGCTTTCCTTTCACAACCTGGACTAAGTATTCTGACCTAAGTTGTTAGAGGTATATCACTTTCGCGCATGTGATTTTTCGCTCTTTCTCTCTCTAACTTAGATCAGATCAGTGAGTTTTGTTGTAAAAGGAAAGCACCTCATATTACCAATATAAATTATGTGCCTACTAGCTTGATTTCCTTTTCAAATGAGAAAAGGTTAACTGTTTCTTTTTATAGGCTCTCAAAAGCTGTACCTACCTGAGGAAATCCGCTTATAAATATGGTCGTATAGGTACAACACTTTCCCGCTACAAGGAAATACAGCTATCAGTTTGGGTAATACACTTATAAATATTTGCGACAATTTGCCTTAGTGACATTCAAATTTGTAAAAGAATATATGAATAATAATAACTAATAATAATGATACCTTGTAAACTAACCTATATGTGTTTCAGCCCTGCATAATTTGAATGTAATGAATATATTTCACACGTTTCCACGTTTATACAAAAATTGCACGGAATATGAAATTTGTACAAGCTCATGGGAGTTCTGCATTTATTATTATTATCTACGAGATTTCATGATGCAGGAACATCCGGTTTTTTTTTTCAAGCAAATTTACGAGACTCATCTGTATTTTCTGCAAGTACCTGTATATTTTGCGAATCTATGTATTTTTGTTGAATCATGTTGTCTCCTAGTGCATATTTGTGTCCCAAAACTCGCGGCTTGGAGAAAACGAGGCTACACTAGACGACATTCAGACACCTATATAATTTTGATGAAAAAATTATATTTGTGATATATAATATATATATTATGATATTTGATTAGACTAGGTCCATTTCGCTGTAGACCATTATTTTAACGATGCAAGGAGCATTTTGTATAACATTTTGCTAACCAATGTTTCAAGACTAACTTGACCTTGCCGAATACGAAAATCGCGGTTATCAACTCGAAATATGGACCGGAAGCTCCGTATTCAAGATGGCGGCTCATCCGGTCCCAAAAAAGAGAAATATTGACTAAGAGCTTTAAGTACGTGGAAAATGCCTAGGATACGTTTCTGGCATGCCAAATTTGATAAACAACTTCGAAAACATTCCATAGCTCAACCGGAAGTGAGTATTTCAACATGGCAACCACCATGAGGTCAGTTTTTCCACGATTTTCTTTGGAAGCAAAAAAATAAGTTCTTATGTTTAGAGCAATAAAGAGTATACTCGTAGAGGACAGGAGACCAATCAAGCGGGTTTGGCAGGTTAAAAAAAGTATACAGAAACTTTTTATTCAGCCACTAGACAGCGCTGTGAACGCTCAGGGTAGCTGGGCGCCAAATTGGAATTTGGCGTTTGCTGTTCTACGCTCTCATCAGAAATTTGCCCATGTTGACCCTGATCACGCTCAAGAGTGGGTTGTAGGAATAAACAAGGATGCTGGTGGTGTTGTTGGTATCACTCAAGACGCCGTTACTCTTCAGAGATGGGCACTTTCTTATTACTGGAGATCTGAAATGAAGACTCAAATACTTGAGATGTATGGTATTGACGCATCTGGAACTTTCAAGGAGGAGTACACCGGCTCGACGACGACGATGAGATATAAATAGTTGACGGAGAGTACGGAGACTCATTGGTGGCTATGATGAAGTCATTTGGTGTGTTGTTGTGTAATTGGTGGTTGGTCCTGCTCAGAGCGTGTGCAACGTCGCTACACAGGATCAAGCCACAGAAGAAACTGAGAACACACTTTCGACTGCTAAGGAGATAGGCATGTCTCACTACCCAATTCGTACAAGAACGCCTGATACATGATGGCACAGTCTCATTTCATGCAAGTCTGACTAAGAATAATGCGCTGACTCTCGCAGATCTGCACAAGATTGAGTCCACGAAAGACCCACACATAAATTGTGACTGCCCATAGGGAAATTCTACGCCGTCTCGTCGTTGCTTACGAGGCCGGGAGCCAGATAGATGATAGATCTAAAACCTACTTCAAAACACGAGCTGTTTCTACTCCCTGTGTTATTCTCATTAACAGAAATGTCTGGTGTCCTGAGAAGTTCTAAGAAGGAGTCACTTATACCCTTACTCATTTCAAATGTTGACTGTCTGTAGTATTCACATTGAGAGATCATCTTCGCATCTTATCATTGATGATCAGGCAGTCTATATGACAATGGGGTACTTGCCAATGGAATAGATTCAGCTGGAAATACTTTTGATTGCTAGTATAAGTGATAAGGGGACTTTACTGAGAATTTCACAAAAATCCCGTCGTTTTTTACAGAAAAAAACGAATTTGAAAAATCCTCCTAAAAGCTTCGCGCCAGAACAGGGATTTTGAGTGGGGTTGGTCTGACTGTGTGACAATGGAATAATCAAGAATGTCAGGGATGTCACTGTGACACTGTCATTTTGAACATGCTATCGCAAAACCGGTTTCCTATCGAATTCTCTTACCATGAGCATTTAAACAATAAAGTCGAACAAGGTTTCAAAGAAACTGACTCCAGAAACCTCTTATAACACTGTCTCAGTCGAGATAATTTATTTCCAGGGGAAAATCTGGAGGATCACCAATAGCACAGAAATACGTGACTGAAAATGAACAGTGAGCTTTTATAGGTTCATCATTAGCATACAATTGTGGATAGGTAATACTTTAGAGCTACAAGAGATCCATGTGGGGAGGACGCGATGGTTCTCCAAATAAAATGTGGGGAGCAGGAACACTGATGTCCGAAATGAAGCCGAGGGTCAGCCAGGTCAGAGCACGGGTGACAAACATGCGAGAGGCTTTTAGGTGGACAGCACTGAAGACTAAAGAAAGGGACTAGTTAGGTTGAACAAGAAATGAACAAAACAAGTAGGTACTTACCGCGTAGATCGAAGCCTCGATCAAAGCAGTCAAAGGCAAAAAAGGGCACAGGAAGAAATTACGGTCGGCGGTTTGACGTTGTCAGTCAGACTCAGATCTTGTTATTTGAAAACGGCACCTTGGCGACGTTATATCATTGCCAACTCAACGAGGAAAAAGAGTCCTTCTATGTGCTATATCTGGCTATATCTAATATATTTGTGACGTCACAAATATATTTTTAAAACACGCATTGCGGCCGCAATTTTGGGAATTTAGGAAAATGAAAAAATACGGGTACATTATTTTTAACCCTACTATCGATTAAGCCAATAAAAAAAAAATAGGCAAGTTAGCCCAGGCTTTTTAGTCGAAAAAACGGCAAAACATGAAACAAATTAAAACACGGTCAATCTCTTCAGTTTTGGGTTCACTAGATTTTGCTGTATAACATACAAAAAGTCCCCAACTTTCCCCCGTGTGCGTCATTGTTTTTTTGACAGGCAAAGATGAAGACCCTCAAAGTGCACTTTCCGCCTAAAAATGCTCCTAGTTCTCAACCACCTAATCGATTTCTCTTATTTTGGTCTTGAATGGAAGATAATGAATCAGAGTGAATGATATGGGATAGCTTTTGTCCAGAATTTGACACAACAGACCTAATTTCTTGATAATGACACTTTTTTCGTGTTTTTTTTTTCTTATGCTTCAGTTAACATTTTACTTTTGCATGGACCACTAAATATCACTTGGTATTATTATATGCAGTAGTTTTCCTACAGTTTTAGCTTCAAAATGACGTATCTTTTAGCTCCATTGTGGATTGTTCAGCAATTCCAATAAGGATTCTATGTAGTTACGTCCAACGCATTATATGGGGAAAATCACTTCAACATTATCAACCTAGACTTTGATCTATAATAATTGATCCTACGTTCAACTTGCACAGTATCGTACTGACTAAATCTGATCTGGTAATACTCGTATGAGTATGTACTAGGTACAGTTTCTCAATTTTCTTCTTTGTGCATCATGTTTTTAGCGCTACTACTTGTAGCGCTTACCTATAGTTTATTCGATCTTGTTATTGCCGTCTGCAGTGTCCGGCAATATCTCAGCTACTAAACTTCGGATAGGTACTCCAGATGTACAAACAACAAAGATATTTCCGAGGATATTTCATTCCATTATTCGTCCGTCCGTCCGTCTGTGTGTCTGTCATTCCACGCAATATCGCAGCTCCTAGACCTCGGATTAACCTAGGGTTTTCGCTAGATAATAATAGCTAAGGTACTCTAGGTGTGAACAAACAACACGGTGGGCTACGCGGGAGCACCCACGTGTAGTTGGTCCCCGTCAAGACGCATCTTCCTCCAGCTCCGGAGACTCTTTTGAAGATAATGTCTTGCAACTGCAAGAAGAACTGCGGTCTAAAATGTAGATGCAGGCGATCTTCCTTGTCTTGTTCGCAGATGTGTAAGTGCTGTGGGGGCACAACATGTGAAAATCTACCCTTCCTTGTTGAGTATGACCCTGAGGACGATCTGTTATTTTTATAAACTTAGGTATGTATTTAGTCCCTTTAGGTGCTAGATAACTTTGCTATTATTTTAGATGGGTATAGGTACTATCGGTAGGTATTCGAGGTAACTATCGATTTATTGTTTGGAAATCAATAGACGAGTTTTTAACAAAGCTAATATTGGTCAAAATAAGCTTCAAGTAAAGATAGTAAGCTAAAAGCGATTTTTTTTTTACTACTAGTGAACTTGAAATTTTAATAATAATCATTTGATATTTTTTGCAGAGCATGGCTATAAAAATCTTCCTGTGCTGTGCTAGACTTCCAATACATTATTAATATGTAAATACAATGTTGAAGCTCTGATTTGAGAAGATTGTGAGCAGTTTTTGATGAAAAAAATGATAATTTGCTCTTAAAAATTGTAGATTTTCAATTTACGATATTTTCACGTTAAATACATCAATGTTCGAAATTTCAAATAGGATTGATAACTGCAACTATTCCACGCATTTACATCAGGCATTCAACATAATTATCATTTCTTGGATACTATAAAATCGAGTTGGTTTGATGTTCGGTGGAAGCCAGCTTGAAACTGAAAAATGTAGCTATACCCGCGGGAAAGTTGCTGTTGTTAGATTATTATTATTTTAATGTAAAGTGTTGTTTTTTCGGAAGCTAGAGAATTGTTTTGGCTACAAAAAGAAACCTTGAAAGATGAAATCAAAGCAATATTACAGCTACAATACAATTTTTTTCAAGTGCGCGGAGATATTTTTGAGTGACATTTAGGACTTCGACATTTTTTTTCAATTAATTATTTATTTCACCTTGTAACCACTTTCCTCGCGTTTGTGATATGATAGTCTTGTGCAGAAAGGTCCATATAATTCATCCAATCTTGAATTCAAATGATTAATGCATCAAACGCGAAAATAGCCCAAATTGAAAAACCGGCTTTATTTTGGTCCAAAAATCACGTTTTTCGGCCGAAAATTACTCAAAAGATTTTTTAAACAGAATTTAAATGTCATAATCGGATTTGCAAGGTCTGATTTAGTGGGAAACGATACCCAACATGCCAGTATTGTCTCAATATTAATGAAAACCAAATTTCTTGCATAGGTCACCAATTGCCCCCTTCCCGAGCTCCCCTCACGGGGACCATAGACATCTAGTTTGTCAATAAGTTTCACTTATACCCCATTGTATCCAAAAATAATAAATCTGAAGCCACTGACTAGATTACTTTTGTCCTAGAATTTTTTTAATGAAAATTTTGACCCCCCTCCCTCAAAAATTATGACGCACACGGAGGAAAGTTGGGGACTTTTAGTATGTTGTTCAGTAAGGTTTAGTGAGTACGATACCGTGAAGATTGCACGTGGATTAATTTGTTTCATGTTAAATGCTAAAAAGCCTGGGCTAAGTACCCCATTCTATCGAATCCGGCCAAAGCGACTCCAATCCAGAGAGTCATTCAGAATTCTGTTGTACCGCTGCCGAATGATTGGAAGTCTTTCATGTCTCTTCCCGAGAATAAAGTAGATTTGGAAAACTTTCTCAGCTTGGAGCTCACGCAGAATGACTTCTTTTCTATACAACACAGAAATCGTAACTGCTGGAGGCTTCATGGATGAGGTTGCAGTCCAATCCAATCAATCAAGAGATGTCAGTTCTCTTGCCGCCACTCATGAGGGAGGAGCAGATACTCGTGTCGTCCTCCATGCTGTGAACAATTCATCAGATTCTGTTGTTGTGATGGACAGGGATACTGATATACTTGTCCTTTTTATTGCTCATAAGTCAAAAATGACAGCATCTCAAGTGTGGTTGATTAGCGGTACAGCCAAAGACCGTAAGTTCATTCCTGTACACAGCATCTGCATTCTGCACCCATGGACTTATAACTTGTAAACTGAAAACATACTTGCTTTCCATTCGCTTACGGGCTGTGACACCACTTCACATCTATACAATGTTATAAAGAAACACGCATGGAAATCATTTTGTTAGGATTCAAATCTTCTTGCTGGTCTTGGTGATGATGACATCCATCCTTCTGTGGTTGAAAATGTAGAGTGCTTAATTATCCAATTGTACAAGGTAGATATTTCCTTTTCACTTTGCGCATGACAAAAGTGATGTTTTTCCATCCAGGTTGGACGCTCTGTTTTCACTGCTGATGAAGTACGATATCACCTTTTTGGAACATCTAAGAAGCTTCCAAGAAGAAGCTTCTTGGAAAATTCACCTCCAACAAGTGACGCCGTATGACTTCATATCTAGAGAAGTCATTGTCCGCGGTGTGAAGCGTATAATTTCTTACAAAACCTTGTCGAGCGTCAAATTTCTCTCCTGTGTTGTAGACTGCTATATGGAAGAAGGCTCATCTACGGAACCCACAAACCCTTCGCTCAGAGGAATATATGGATGAATACAGAGCAATGCACTTGTACCTGTTCTAATGACTTTATATCTTGTTCCAAAGGCTTGCAAGACTCAATGTGCAACAAGAAATTGCAATTGCAGGAAGTCAGGGGTTCTCCTGCTTTCTGCAAAGCCGTTTGTCTTATCATTATTGAATAAAAATTTCCTCGTTCAGATGAACACCTACCATAGAAACCGTAGTCACGCGTAGTCAAACCACATTATAATTAGGTTCAAGCATTTTTCACGACGAGAAATGCGAGTTTTGAAGAAGTTGGTTATGACTCTGTTAGCTATAGGTACTACCTTGGATACCTCCGCTCCAACTCGTTACGATGCATTTTCGAGTTCAGCTTCTCTAAAGCCTAAAGTACAGATTTCTTCAAATTCCATTGTACTAAATGCAATAAAAGTTAATATTTTTTCAAGTAGCGTCGCCATGATGGCCGCCATTTTGAAATACTCACTTCCGGTTCAAGGGTGGACTGTTTTCGATATTATTTTATAATTTAGCGTGCCATGAACATATTCTTGGGTTTTTTTCCCGTTCTAAAAGATCTATTTTTTTATTTCCGTTTTTTTGAAGTCGAATGAGCCGCCATCTTGAATACCGAGCTTCCGGTCAAGATTTCGAGTTGCTAACCGCGATTTTCTTACTTGGCAAGGTCCAGTTAGTCTAAAAACGTCGGTTAGCAAAATGTTATACGAAATGCTTCTTGAAATCAAAGGACCCCGCACGATTCTTATGGAAAATGGCTCCCGGTTAAATTCTCTGAATTTTTGATATGTTGTAGCTCATGGGATACAAATCGAATACCGTGAACCCCAAACTCAAATAATGGACAGTTTTTTACCCACAGGGGGTTGAAGTTGGAGGTTTTGACGGCTTCAAAATGATATTATGACGTTAATAAAAGCTTTTTATTTGGTTTCTCTCAAAGTTGTGTTTCATGCTAAATGTATTTATTTGACAGAAAAATATCAACCCCCTCCTCCACCCCCAACCCCTATCTACCATCATAAAATTCAAGATTACTCCCAAAAGCCATGCGGATGGCTTCTGTGATTTAAATTATGAATTTTGACATAAAAATTATTTTCCACCCCTAATGTTGGGGTGCCGATTTTCCAATTTTCCTCGGTTAATTTGGCTGAATTTTTGGTATTGTGTACTTCTAATTCTGCTGAACAAAAAGTTCTCATACCAAAACTTATTTCTATGAACAGTTTTTGTTCTGCAGGGGACTGAAGTTCAATATTTATGCTCTCAAATCTGCAACTTCAGTCCCCTGTAGAACAAAAACTGTCCATAGGAATAAGTTTTGGCGTGGGAACTTTTTGTTCAGCAGAATTGGAAGTACACAATGCCAAAAATTCAGCCAAATTAACCGAGGAAAATTGGAAAATTGGCACCCCAACATTAGGGGTGGAGAATAATTTTCATGTCAAAATTCATAATTTAAATCACAGAAGCCATCTGCATGGCTTTTGAGAGTAATCTCGAATTTTGTGATGGTAGATAGGGGATGGGGGTGGAGGAGGGGGTTGATATTTTTCTGTCAAATAAATACATTTAGCATGAAACACATCTTGAAGAGAAACCAAATAGAAAGCTTTTATTTACGTCAGAACATCATTTTCAAGCCGTCAAAACCTCCAACTTCAACCCCCTGTGGGTAAAAAACTGTCCATTATTTGAGTTTGAGGTTCACGGTATTTGATTAGTATCTCATGAGCTACAACATATCAAAAATTCAGAGAATTTAACCGGGAGCCATTTTCCATAAGAATCGTGCGGGGTCCTTTCTAATGGTGGGGCCTAGTCTATATTCGAGAGAAGATAATGTAAAGTTGACCAATCGGAGTCCTGCACCCTCGAGCAGCCCTTGAGCTGTGTTGCTTAATTTTACGTTTCTAGTACTTCCCTTAAACCAAATCTTTTGTAAAATATGTGGTCGAGGATTTTCACGAGGGGATCCGAGTGTAAATCGAGATGTGAAGCGATAATATATCGAACCTAGAGGTGTATTCGTTAAGACAATGGGGTACTTGCCCTTTTTTTTATTGGCTTAATCGATAGCATGGTCAAAAATAATCTACCTGTATTTTTTCTTTTTCCTATATTCTCAAAATTGCGGCCGTAATGCGTGTTTTAAAACTATATTTGTGACGTCACAAATATACTAAAAACTAAACAAACAGCACTGTTGGATTGAAAACTCAAAAAACTGTTGGAGTGGCATGACAATATTTGAAAAATACAAGAATGAAAACTCCACTAAAGTTATATATATATATATATATATATTTATTATGCTTGAAAAAATTGATACATGACTGTATAAATTATGTACCTAGGTGGGTATATAAAAGACATGAATTACTTATAAGTCATAATTTTAGATATGGGTGATATAGTTAATTGTAGTTGCATTGTATATGTATATGTAGGTATATATAGAAGAGTATGTATAAAAGTTTGTATGTATTGTATATTGTATGTGTATGGTGTATATCTGGGTGCGAAATGTAGACGATCTTGAGGGAAAGTGTAAAAAATTATAAATCCAGTCTGAAACCAGTTGTTGAGAGCCATTCCTGAGCTGTTTCTGTGAGGTTATGGATCGCATTTAGTCCTTCATCAAAGGCGGTTAATGGGCAGTCTGACACAATGTGGTCCATAGTTTGGTTTTGTGCTCCACAGATGCAGCTTGGATTTTCTACATAACCCCATCGGTGTAATAAGAAATTACATCTCCCTTGGCCGGTTCTAATTCTGTTTAGAGTTGTCCACAATTTTCTTTCCAGAGCGAAACCTTCAACCTTGGTCGTTGGATCGGTAACAAGGTGTTTGTTTTTCGTCTCAATTGTTCTCCAGGAGACGTTCCATTAATCTTCAATTTTAAAGTTTCCTTCATATAAGGTTTTGGCGGTTAGTATAAAGGGTTGTCTGGATTTCAATCTCAAGTTACTATTTAGGAGAGGGATGATGTTCATATCTTTGGAAATTGGTAGATTCGGATTCTGCAGTAATTTTTCATATTCTCCGAGCAACAGATGTTCACGTCGTAATCGTGGTGGAGCAATATTGCATATGACCGGTAACCATTCAATCTGGGTAGACTTCAACGTTCCAGAAACAATCCTCATCACCTGGTTTAATTTCACGTCGATTAAGTTGGTGTGTTTGCTGTTGATCCATACCGGGGCACCATATTCTGCAGTGGAGTACACTAAGGCTATTGCAGATATACGGAGAGTGTCAGCATCAGCACCCCATGTCGTTCCAGCCAGTTTTTGTATGAGGTTCACTCTGGTTTTTGTTTTGGCAGCCAGATTTTTCAGGTTCTGTTTATAAGACAAAGTACGATCCAGGGTAATACCAAGGTACTTCGGTGTCGAGTTGTGTGGTATGGGATACCCATTGAAAATCACGTTCAATTGTTGATTGGCTTCTCTGTTGTTGAGGTGAAAGATAGAAGACTCCGTTTTTCTTGGATTTGGGTTGAGACCCCAGTTGTTGAAGTAGTCGCTTAGAATTCTCAGATCTCTTGTAAGTGTACTTTCTCCAATCGCAGAATTTTGATGTTGGTAAATGATGGCAATGTCGTCTGCGTATATGAATTTTCGTGATGATGTTTCCGGAATGTCATTTAAATAAATATTGAAAAGTAACGGCGAAAGAACTGATCCTTGCGGAAGTCCATTGTTGAGTTTCCTTAACTTGCTCACTTTACCGTCAATATAAACTTGAAAGAATCGTTCACTAATGATGTTATTGATTAATTTCAAAAAATTACGGCAAGGAACTAGACTATAAAGTTTCCATAACAATCCCTTTCTCCACACTGTGTCATACGCTGCTGAGAGGTCTACAAAAACAGCTGCTGATTTTTTCTTTTGTTGGAAACCATTTTCAATATGAGTCGTTATGGCCAAAACTTGATCACAGCAATTTCTATTGGGACGAAAGCCAGCTTGTTCTGTTGGTAGTCTGTCATCTACTAATGGACTCAATCTGTTATAAATTAGTCGCTCTAGGAGTTTATAACAGACACTAAGCAACGCAATAGGGCGGTAATTTTCTGGTTCTGGTGTTTTCCCTGGTTTCAAGATACCCATAATTTTTGTGTATTTGAAAGCTTCTGGTAAGTTGCAAGTCGTCAGTATATTATTATAAAATTTCAATAGCCATAGTCTTGTTTTGATTCCGAAATTCTTGATGAACTCTGGCAATATTCCGTCATATCCTGAGGTTTTCTTGTTGCGTTGTTGCGAAATTGCCATGTCTAATTCTTCAGTGGTGAATTGTTTCATAATTTCACAATCCTGTTGTTGGGATTTCTTGATAGTGCGTAATTTTCTAATTATGTTCTTTCGATTCAAGTTATTGATATTGCATTTTGACATTTTAGTTATTCTTTTGGCGATCGTATCAGAGTGTGGGTGTTTGCTTTTTTCTTTAAAGGTGGAGGTTTGTAAATTCTTTAAAAGAGACCACGCATTTCTGCTTGAGTGTCTAAAGTTGAGTTTTTGTAAGGTCTTTCTCCATCGCTTTTTTCTGCCCTCGTCAAGTTTTTCAATCAAAAGATCAGCTGTTTCACTTCTTCCATATTTTTTAAATTCTTCATAAAGCAGTGTACATTCATCGTTCCAGCAGGCTACATATTCTTTTCGATGTCCTCTGGGGATCCATTTGCTCGCTATCTTTATGACTAGTCCGGTAAAACGGTCATAGTTGTTAATATTACGTGGGTCTATCCATCTGATGCAGTTGTCCAATTCTGTAGAAAATTCATACCATCTTGCCTTGTTGAGATTCCAACGTGGTTTAATATTTGTGGAGGTCAGATGTATTTCATTCCCAACTCTAACTGTAACCGGTCGATGTTGAGAACGTGGGAAGTCTCCTAGAACATTTCGAGAAATCCTTAAAGGAACGTTGTTCACATCGGAAGTAACGATACATAAATCAGGATTGTAACCCCTGTTCCAACGTGCGGAATGGAAAGTTGGCTTGTCTTTCGCATTGAACACAAGATGTAGATTATTGTTAATGATGTAGTCGTTCAGTATTTTTCCATTGGCATCGTTATCATCATATCCCCATAAATTGTGATGACTGTTGAAATCTCCGATGTAAATTGTCGGATGTTCGAATGAATGGATGACTTGTCCATTCCAGTCTATGTTTGGTGGCTTGTAGATGTTCACTATGGTGGTATTCAGAATTTGTATTCCCAAGATGAAAATGTCATCTATACAAGTGTCAAAGACTTTGGTTGCATGCAAAGTATTCCTCACATAGGTTGCAATTCCATACACTCCACTGTTGATAGACCCAGCTAGTGTGTAACCAGTGATGTTCCCTCGATTGTACAGTTGAAGATCGTCTGATGTGTGAGTTTCTTGTAGAGCTACAACATCCACTTCTTCTTCTCCTAGTATCTTAGCAAGGTATTCGCTTTTCGCCTTACTAATTCCTTCAACATTGAGTTGCAAAATCTTCAAAATCGGTCCTAGTTTGATTGACATATTGCATGTATCTCTCGCCGGGAGATTCAGAATGAACAGTTCGGCAGCAAAGATTTGTGAACCCTTTTCTAACTGCACCTCTAATGAGGCGATTCACGTGGCAGATTCTTCAGAAATTCAGTAGATTAATGGGAAATTCATCAAAATAATTCGAATATTTTGGCGTCTTGTCACAGTGACAAATTATTTATTTATTTATTTAACTAAAGTTACCTCACTGTTACCAACCTTTTGAAAAAAAAAATTGAACCACACTGAAAATCTTCCTGAAAAAGTGGAAACTGTTTGAATGTTTGAGTGTTGTCATTCTAGAGGGGTGTTTTCACCAATGACCTTGGTGGTAATACGGCCTACTGTTTTAAGGAGTAAGGTGAATTGTCAATAACAAACGCAGATGGCAATTGTTGTAAATGTCAAACTGTTACCGTGGCGACTAAGGATACGCCACATGCGGTAGTGGTTAAAATCAACTTCCACATACCAATGCTTTGTCCGCTGAAAATGGTTTGAGTAGCCGCAGTGATTTTCCTCTAATGATAAATCAGTGAATTTAAAACTGCTGCTCACTCTATTTCTTTCGCAAAATCTTACCATGTTGTCGGAACAAAACGTCAACGTCATAAACGTCACAATGTCAAACAGTGACCTTGAAATACGGCATTTTCTTTATCCTGAAATCGAAAACGTAAATTTTTAAAAGCATTTCTTTCCTATTCTTTCAATGAAAAGTTTGTCTGTCTGTCTACTTATCCGTCACAGCATCTAGTTCTAGGCGAAAGAAATTTATGTAAGAGGGCACGGAATTGGACTGAACTGTTTCAGACATTTTATTATTATTTCCATTTTCTCCTGCTTCCGAGGATTCCGTGGAACGTGGAAGTAAACGGTACAAACGATTTCAAAAGAAAGAGAAACTAAGCACTTGAACAAGCTCCTCTTGACGCGATTATTTCAAACTCGATTGCCAATATCATAAAGTGACGGCCCAAATATTTCGTCAAACTCTGCCATATAAACATTTTAAGAAGTGAAAAACGTACCTTAATAAAATCTTTTAGAGATTCATCGATGAGCTTCTGCCACAGATGCGAAACGCTTTTCCGCTGGCCTATGCCGGACATGTTCTTGTGGCTGATTTTACGTGACTTCTAGAAAGTTCTCTTTGTTTAATCCTAGCTGATTAGAGGAAATTAAAAGACTTTATCTCACCATGTTGCATCACGCACATGTTTCTCTGTTGAATTCTGCTTATTAGACTGTCATACAAAGTGGAGGAGCTAATTAATTAAGCTCGTGGTAGTAGGTATTTCCGTGATGAGAGGGCTGGGAATTGCTCGAATACTTATGGTAATTTATCCATCGATTTTATGATGTCATTTAGAAAAAAAAACGAACGTGCGACTTGAACGCTTCGAAAGTCAGAAAGTCGTTCCATTCAAGTTGTCGCTGCTCTTGAAGCCGTGCCTCATTACCCATCAACAAAACTGTTTGCTCGGCCAAACAAAATATTTTGAATGAACGAAAGCAAATCGAGTTGGATTGAAAATCATGCAAGTTTGATAACCGCGGAATAGCCCTCAGAGACCGCCTATACCTATTCAGCGTTATTCATTACATAGGTACCTTACCTACCCATATTTCTCAAGATGAAGTTTTGTCACGCCACAGCATACATAATTATTTTCTTATTTTCTTCTTCAAATCTCGTACTTACCCTAAGTATCCTGAAAGGACTCTCGGTCATTAAGCAAATCCCTCCGTTGTCGTCTGGGGGTTTTCCGGCATTGCTCGTCCGGTGGACTTTGACGGAAGTTGGCAGCATTGTTTGCAGCTCACCGTTTGTACCTGTGGCGCTTTTCAGTCCGCTCGAAGTAGGTGAAAAGGAACGGACTGAAGTCATGATCCAATTCTGAAAACATTAAAAATTCAGTGTTTGCGTTTTTCTTTTGGTGTAGAAAAATGTTTCCCCGGTAAGCTCTTGGAGAAAAGTAGATTCCTCTCATGAAAAAACTCAATTAGCAAAGAAATTAAGAGAAATGAGATTGAGTAATTGAAAGGTTTTAATACCCTTGTATTCCTTCCAAGAGCAAAGAGAACCTAGGAAGTCCACCACAACAGCGGGCAGGGCATAGAACTGTACAGAACAGTTTTATTGGCATGTCTGTTTTGATGTTACTTTCGTCAATTCAAGTAAGTAGTACCTACATTAGGGAAGTATGGTATTCAGTAAGTATAAGTACCCTACTTCTATTCAAAGGGCAACTCAGATCAATAATCATCCTCTTTCAAAAGTATCAGTACAGCAAAGCTCGACTAGTCCAGGACCTAGCTGTAGGGAAGTTAGCATTCATGTAGTGAAATACCTAGCATTTGTCATTCGGTAGGTTAACCCGTTACAGCATACAAAAATGGCGAAGTCGCCTAATTACCTAAACTCCCCTCTTTGGCAATATTGGTCCGATTTGCATAAAATTCGAACCAATATGATCCAGTCATCATTTGCAAGATGAATACTGACTACTAATATTCGCCCGATTATTATATTTGGCGATTTGTCGGTGAACTTGTCCCTTTACCTCCAATTAGATATACACGTATAAGGTACCTATACCGTGTGTTTTTCGAAAACCGCACCAGCCCTTAACTTTTCTCCAATGGAATATGTGGATTTGAAATTTTTGTGGAGTATTTGAAACTACTTTTGCTACTTTTTGCGTTGGACATGAAGCTGCTCTCACTTCCGGAAATAACCGGAAGTGACATCAACCTTTGATTTTCAAATCGAACACTGTACATTTTTTTTATATTCGGAGAGATTTTCTTTATTGACAGAGTCAGTGGTGGTTTTGAAAATTCTCTATGACGAAATATGACGATTTTATAGCAGATTGAATATAATTAGATTGATATTATAAAAGGTGGCTGCGACCACAAATTAAAATCTGAAATCAAAAGTCGGTGGTGCCTAAGTCAAGAAGCGTTGCCGGGTTAAAATCGACATAAACAATAAGCAAAATTACAACTTGAGATCTTTATTTGTGATCTCTACGTAGAATGCGTTTTCACGTATAAAATGAGAATTTATGGGTATTTTTTCAAACTGTAAACAGCATTCAATAGAACTCATCAAAACGGTGAGTACGATGTGTACCTCAATATGGAATGATTATTTTAAAATTTCGATGCAATTCAATTTTACTCATTAAAATTTTGATTTCGGAAAATCTCAAAATTATAAAACAGCCACTGCATATTGAGCTATACATTAAACTGACCGCTTTGATGAGTTCTATAGAATGCCGTTTGCAGTTTGTAAGAATACTCATAGGTGCTCATTTTATTCGTGAAAACGTGTTTTTCTAGGTTTCTTGTTTCAATCATGAAATGAAAACCGCTGAAATTTTTTCAGAACTTTTGCACTTTTCCCATGAACTTTCAAAGTTGTGTCAAATGACATGTCAAAAATTTCACAAATTTTTGAGGCGCTTCCGTACAGAAAGTTTTGGTGAAAAAACTCTGGTAGCATATTAAATCTGATGTCAAAGATACTGTTAATTCAACGATTTTTTCCGCGACTCGATATCACAAACGGATCTCGAGAAAAATGGAGGTAAGCATGTTTTATGAATCACCCTGTATACGCGTCGTATGTGTCGTCATCGTCCCCATTATAGCTACTGTCCTCATCCAATCGTATGGATCGGAGGTGTAGCAAACTGGCGTTCAGAGCGCAGAAACTAACGTGATGATTTTCTTCTAATTGCGAAACTTGTGTAAAAATGGCAAAAACCTCAAGGTTAAAATTAATTTAAGTTATGGACGAATGGTTGTTGATGTTAACAAAGCAACGAACTTCAGTTTGAATGAACTCATTCATGGGGAGCCGTTGAATTCCGACCCATACTGCGCTACATTGGCATGATAGTGAGCTACTGATCCAACCCATTGTCACAATTCCAGTGCATCCACCCGGCCGGTGCGGTGAGAAATGGTGGGAAGTTGCATCATTGGTCGGGGACGGTGACGTCATAAATAGCGCCCGATCTTGTCGTTTAAACTTACCGGCTGATTATAGCATTTTCACAAATATTGTAGAGTAAAACAAAGGAATATATTTATTTATTCACTGTTTGGCTTGTGACGCGATGAAATAGCAAATTTGAAGTACACTGTACAGTGTACACTGTACAGGCCCATTCTGCAAAGAAATTTCGAGCAAATTCAAGAATTTTATCCTTGCAATGAATATGAGGCGACTCGGTGAGTGTTTTTGTCTTGGTTGTCTAAAATCCTTATAACTTCCTTAATACCTCTCCGCTTTGGAAGTACCTAGATACAAAGGGTGGTATTGCGGTTCAAACCGGCTTTGCTTGTGTGATTCATCTTTCATAAGAAATAAATAAATTTGAAAATAAAATGAGAAGAGCCATTCTGAATCACAAAATATGAATCGAAATCGAAAAAGTTCAACGAAGTTGGAAGGATTTGAGGAATTCAACGTTCCCGCCAACTCCGATGCGCTTCATCTCAAAAACCATTCAGGTGATAGATGTCTACCCAAAACAAAAATACTCATCAAGCCACCTACAATTTATGCCAAGAGCCAAATCTCCAAATTCACTTTAAATCACAAGAAATTCGCCAAAAAAAAACTAATAGATTTTCTTTTCTCTACGGTGCTTTCGGGGATAATGACAAAAAATTCAACCGTGAGTAGATCTCGTCAAAATACGATGAAAACCTATATACCAGTTTGCAAAGTTCGGCCTAATGACGAAGAAACAGCCCTTGAAAGTTCACTTTTTCAGATTTCAAAGATTTGTAACATAGGAACGATTCAACAAAATTAACTTAAATTCAGCATAAATAAGCTGGTTCATCAGCATTATCTATCAAGCTGCCAAATCAGGAAAGAATCCAACCAGTAGCGTAGAAATTATGGGGGGGGTCACCTTAATTCAACTTTTCTTCGGATGCTTCTTAATTATTGATCCTCGTTACTCCTACACCACTGGCTAGATTCTTTTAAAATTTGGCAGGTAGGTAGATAGTTTCGACAAACCAGTCTATGGTAAGTTCAAGTCAATTTCCTCAAAACGTTTCTCATTTAAAAAAATTCGAAATAAAAAAAAAGAACTTGAAGGGCTGTATCTTCGTCACTAGGCCGAACTTTGCAAAATGATATGTAGGTTTTCGCCATATTTTCACGAGATCTACCCACAGTTAAATTTTTTGCTACCATCGCTGAAACAAACACCCTGTATTTTTTGCAAATATTTTTGGGAAAACTTGCCAATTGCATCAAGATCAGTCAAAGTACTCTTGTTTGACACCACATTTGACTGTGATGACATTTGCTTGAATCCTTCAAGCAGTTTCCAAGAGATTTTGAATGTTGAACTTTCGCAAGACCAGCGAAACCGGCCTTGATAGTCTGGGGGCATAGAGTCAAAAAAGGCTTGGCCGTGTGCAACTTCGTGAAGATATATAGAGATATGTCCAAATCGACTCCTGGGCGATCAAGGACCATGAAAAATTATGGTGGAATATTGACATCTGCTGCAGGCAAATATGGTGGAGGCGCCAAAATGGGCTTCATCTGGTAATAAGAAACTGGCTGTAGCTCGTTTGTTTTCCAACGGATTTCAACATCTGGAACGTCATTTTGTAGACAAAAAAATTCTCTTCTCATTTCATACCTAAATTTACAAACGTCATTTCGGTAAACTGTCAAAATTGTCTTTATAAGATATGCTAAATTCCGGCCTTTTTTGAAGGTCATCTGATATTTTTGAAACTTGGCAGTATTGTAGATCTTGAGGTGCTCTTTCCGAATTTACACTTTTCCACTTCGTATATTTGCTGTCTTGACCGCCATATTGAAAAGATGGCGCCCAAAAAACAGTTTTTTTGTCAATATCTTCATTTCAGTCGAGGTGGAAGCGTTTGTATGCGAATGGAAGCTTATTCAATTATCTACAATTTGACACCTTACTCGTGTACGTGCTATTTCCGGTTCTGGGGTTATGGCTTCTAGAACTCCCTAAAGCATCAACTTTTGTCATCCAATCAGCATATCAAGTTGATCTTAGCTCCACGTGGCAGTCAAATTGACCATACATAATGATAAGTTGTCAACAACAGACCATCAATATCCAGAAAATCAATCACGGTAACGGTTGTTATGCAACTACAGGGTGAACTCTAAGGGAAAATTGACTTTGAAAAGGTATAGCTTGAGAACCGTAAGTCACACATAAGTGATTCAGATGTCAAATTTTAGAGAATTTAATAGACCTTCACTTTTGATATAAGTCCTAAAATTTTATGACGAATTTTCCGAAAATTTTCCGAAAATGTGTTTTTTTGGACGCCATCTTCTCAAATATATGGCCAGAACAGCAGAGATACGAAGTGGAAAAGTGGATATTCTGAATGATGACCCCAAATTCGATCATAATAATGAGTTTAGAATGTATCTGACATCCTTCAAATGCTATATTATTACCTTTATTTCTTTCTAACGTTACTTTGCTTTCACAGTTCACCCTGAATTACACAAATAACATCACCATGATCGATTTTCTAAATTTTGATCATCTATGATTAATGGCCAAGAGCTATTTATGGTTAATTTGCTTACTAAATGACGGTGGTATCAATTTACCATGCTGATTGAATGCCGAAAGTTGATGCTTCCAGAAGTTCTGAAAGCTCTAACTCAAGAACCGTAGATTGCACATAAATGACTGATATGTCAAATTGTAGAGATTTGAATGGGCTTTCCTCCGCGTATACACGTTTCAATTTTGAGTCAGTTGAATTTAAGATATTGACAAAAAACTGTTTTTTGGGCGCCATCTTTTCAATATGGCGGCCAAAACGGCAAAGATACGAAGTAGAAAAGTAGAAATTTGGAAAGCGCACCTCAAAATCTATGGTACTGCCAGGTTTCAAAAATATCGGATAGCCTTCAAAAAATGGCGGAATTTAGCATATTTTATAAAGACAATTTTGACAGTTTCACGGAATGACGTTTATAAATTTAGGTATGAAATGAGAAGTGAATGTTTTTGTCTACAAAATGACGTGTCAGATGTTGAAATCCGTTGAAAAACAAACGAGCTACAGCCAGTTTTTTATTACCAGATGAAGTCCATTTTGGCGCCTCCACCATATTTGCCAGCAGTAAATGCCAATATTCCACCATAATTTTTCTTAGTCCTTGATCCCACAGGAATCGATTTAGACATAACTCTATATATCTTCACGAAGCTGCACACGGCACGACCTATGCCCCCATACTATGACAAAAAACCGTCATTCGTCCATCATCAGTCACTTCATTTAACTTCGCATAACTTCTCACGCTTGGGCTTAAAAAGCTCTGTAAAATAAAATAAAAAAAATCTAGTCCGCATACACATCAGTATGTTACCACTTGCTCTAAGAATTCTTTTTTTGATGCCATAAGAATTATTTGTGTATCAAGGCAAAGTAATCCCTTTAAAAAAAATCGGACTTTTGCAGCAAATCAGATGACGACTAATAGAACTTTCAAATGAAGGATGTGGTGCCCTCACACATCAGTTTTTAAGCCAAAAATGACAGATGTTATGTAATGTAGGCAATGCAGTTTTGACATACAGCTCGAATATGAATGTTCACTGAAATTGTACACAGAGGCGGTTCCTGGAGGGAGGGGCACAGGCCCCCCAAATTTCTCGTTTTGAGTTTTAGGCATATCTTCGCTATGACTGTTATTATCAATCATTCATACATCTCTTTCGTTTTTCTTATGCCCTCCCCAAATTTTAGATCCACGCGCCGCCTTTGATTCTACGTAGAGATCTATGGTAGAGAGTAACTATGTTCGTGACTAAAAGTGTATTTATAGGTGGCTACATTATATTCAAAAATATTTTTTGGTTATGTTACTCCACTGAAACTGTCACATCCAAAAAAAAAAACTGCAAGAACTTGAAATCTAGATGACAGTAGCATGTCAAGTCCTAAGTGTATCAAAAAAGCCGGTGAACTGGTAAACTACATTTCAATAATTCAGAATAAACTGGACTGCAAATAAAGTTTTCATTCATGATCTATTATGACGATCTATGATATATATATATATGATCGTTTTGATTTCCTGTGTAATTTCAACATTTGGAAATGTTTCGTTCCTTGCTGCTAATATGAAACCATTGAAAACGTGCTCGTTGAATCACAAAATAAATTCAGCAAATGGATTACATCATAATTTACGCAAGCATTCATTGAATTATTATATTTGAAAAATTGTATCACCTGCTTCACCTACAGACGATCACAATGAATTTTTCATTGTGACTTTTTTCCCGAACGATTACGGTAATAGATACCTACGTAAAATTGCAAAAGAACAAAACTGTAGAGGATAAAAATTTCCTGTGTGCAACAAGAAGTTGTAGCGAGTCATTCTCGCAAGGTAATTCGTGCGCCTAAATCGTAGCTAACATCTAAACAATCGTGATCTAAACCAAAATATATAACATCAACATCCCAGACATTATTATAGGAAATCTCATCAACTACAACTTTAGATTCACAATTTATGAATCTAGACATAAATACTAAAGACAATTCTCTTGAGAAAGAAGACGAAGGAGACCTACATTATGTTCGAGATTTTTTTCTAGATACAGATTGTATTTCAAACGTATAATAGAATATTGTGTGGTTAGTACAGAAAGTGCCATATTCCTGGCCGACGACGGAATCCTGCAGCCGCCGAGGCCTCTGCAACCGGCGGATGCCTGGAAGTCACTTTCTGTATACGAACAGCACATACTATTTTTCAGCCGATCTAATGAGGTAGACCTATCAAAATGATGAATTTTGAAGCCATGCATTTTATGTAATTCAGTAATGACATTGATGTATCAAAGTATCTGAAACTTTCTATCTGGTCGGCGGCCAGAAAATATCCAATATTCCTGGCCGGCGCGGCGGTCAGAAAGTTGTTTTTCTATTTTACGTTCATAAGAAAGTCATTTCGATACGCAAATGACGACATTCGCGTATCGTAAGAGGCTCCATTTCGATACGCATTTTTTTAATCCCAAATGTTGGCAATTTCGTATGACATCGACATGACAGCACTCACTGATAGAAGAGACAGCTTAGGTGACATCACTTCGCAGAAGGGGTTTATTTTAGAAAAATCCGGCTCATTTGTGATGATAAACTGTGCTTTCACCATCAAGAGCAACCGCAACCATTTTGTTAGCAGAGGCACATGAATATTTTACATTTTTCCAGTAGAAAAAAAAAAGCATGGAATAGTTGCAAAATAGAAAAAATTGTATATAACACACGTTTTACAAGACCTATTGTCACACTCGTCAATTGAACCACTCGTCGCTTCGCTCCTTGTGCTTCAAATACGATGTCTCATAAAACTTGTATTATAATTTCATAATATACTATTCCCGTATTGTTATTTTTCGTTACTGGGGTCACTAGAGCAATCGTTCATTTTGTGGCTTGGTAGTAGGCTAGAAAATCACTTATTTCTGTCTGATCGGCTAAAAAGTGACTTTTTGACCGAAGGCGCGGTTTGTATTGCAGACTTTCATATTTCAATACTACACAATTATACTATTTCCAAGACAATATAAATATGTACCGTTTATGAAAATAATGCAAAAAGAAAACGAGTTTCATAGCTAAATTCAAGTTAACCAGATTCGAGATTCCATGTACCAAGTTCCACCCGCACGGAAATGTCTTCCGCGACAGTTTTCTCGCTTTTTCGATTGAAAAAGATCAATGCGGAAGTTGCAGTTCAAATACTATACCCACCAACTTTCATCGCGAAAAGTTGAAAATTGCATCATCATACATACGTGATCTAATTGAGCGAAGGAGCTATGTTGTTGTCTCCCGACTTCTGCAACTTCCACGTCCCTATTTTTGTCCTCGCTCTCACACTTAATCATTCTTCTTCGCAAACACGACGACACAACTACCACCAAATATCCATTATCGTGCAGCACATCGCGCTATTACGCAACAAGATGAAACGGTCATTGCAAATGATTTGATTTATTGTTAGTTAGTTGGTTATCAATATTATCACCATTTTCAGCAATGTTGTGAAAGTGCGTGTGTGCAGCAGGCAGCACCTTGATACGATTTAGGTCTATGCCGTCTGTCTGGCCTAATGGGTGATAAAAGAAATTGCGAATAATTATTTGCAATAAAACTAGGCACGAGTGTCTGACAAGTGGATAATGAGGCATTTTTGGATGAAAAAAAAAGTAAATGTCATGCATGCGGGTCCTCACTCGGGTCCTTATCGCAATTTTACAACTGTTTCCAGATGGTTCGTGAAGTAGGTGGGTATGTTTATTGGTCTGGTACCGACTCGACAACGTTCTTCAGCCTAAATTTGACAGTTTCACCAAGCTTTGTTATAATTTTATTGATAGATCTTATCAAGCCTCGGTTACAGCTTTTCGTTCAGTATTTTGAACAGCATGATGGAAATATGTTACTAAATATACATAGATACTATGGCGGCAAAAATTGTTGAACAGAACATTATTGGCAGTATTGGCACGATGTAGCTTTAGATTTTTTGGGTCTTGTCAGATGTAGTAGCGGCGGCTATTTTTTGTGACCGCTTTTTTTCGTGAATTCTTTCTCATTTCCTAGTCAAATTTCAAATTTCTCTCAATCTTCCATATCTTCCGAACGATTAAACATATCGAGTTCTTTCTTTCGTCAGTTTGAAGCTTAGGTATTTATTTCGGCTTGATATCGACAATATGCACGGGTCGCGGAACTCCTCTGAAATAACGACGCACGAATATGCACTGGTAGTTCTCAACATTTACGTCATCATATCTTCGGATCTATTTAGTTGAGGTATGGATTTATTTTTTCAATTGAAGTACATATAGATGGGAACCTTTGTAATAGTGTACAGCGGTTAAGAAACAATCATTTATTGATATATTTGGGGACCAGAAACATCTTGATCAGCTATGAATGCAAATCCTTCACAGTAAACGACAAACTTTTTTGTTCATGCAAATTTCTATACCGGGTGATCATTTGGAAACTATCCACCTGCAATAACTCCCGATGCCTAGTGGAAATGTCTTCGAGCAAAAACAGGTCGATTTTTACATCGAGGGGATCATCTAAAACAAACATTGACGAATTTCTATCTTAAGCTCGATCCCTTGTCCCTACCCCTACCCAAGTACCCACCCCAACTTTGAAATTTCAAATGACACTACCTGTTTTGCGATACATCATATTAAACAGAACTGAATTTTCTTTCTGAAAAAATATCTAACAATATTTTAACCCCACCCCCCTTCTTCTTAAAATTCTTTGACTGTCCATAATTAATATTCTTGACCTCTCAATTCTCTTCAATGCAGTCAACGTCATCCTGCACAGCATCGGAAGAGAATTTTCTGTGGAAAAAATGCCACTCGAATTCACCCCTTCGCTCCCCCCACCAGACCCTGAAAATTCAAAATGACAATACCTACTTTGTGATACATCAAATTGAAGAGAATTGAATTCTTTTCTTGAACAAAATTTTTATAAATTTTTAAAACCCCCCATTTTCTTCCTAAAATACTTTAAATGTCCAATTCAATGGGGAAGGGGTTAAAAAAAAATACAGAAAGAGAATTCCCTTCAATTTGGTGTATCACAAAGTAGGTGGAGTTTCGTTTAATTTTGAAGTTGAGGTGGGGGAGAGCAATTGGGTGAATTTGGGTGGCACTTTTTGCACCGAAAATTATCTTCTTTAGTGCTATTTGGGATGATGCTGACTGAACTGAGAAGATTTGAGGGGTCCCGAATATTAAATGGGACACTAAGAGAATTTTTAGGGAGTAGGGAGGAAGGGAGGTGGGATTAAAAATTTTGAAAATATTTTTTTCAGAAGGAGAATTCAATTCTCTTCAGTTTGATGTATCGCAAGGTAGGTAGTGTCATTTAAAATTTCGAAGTTGGGATCAGTGGGGGCGCGGGGGCTGAAGATAGAAATTTGGCAATGTATGTTTTAGATGTCCTCCTCGATATAAAAATCGACCTGTTTTTGCTCGAAGAAATATTGACTAGGAATCGGGAGCTATTGCAGGTGGATAGTTTTCAAATGATCACCCGGTATAATACAAACGAGGCAAATAAAGCCAAAGCATCGAAGAGTCTTTCTAAAATGTAATTATTCATTCAGAACTCATAGTTTTTCAGATATGACTTTTTCCTGATGCATCAAATCTAGAGCGCAGCGGGGTAAATGGAGATGAAACTATTTCCCGTTAATTTCTATATCGAGAAACATTTACCTTGCTTTGCTCGTGTCTTTCAAACTTTCATATTGATGAAATAATCACCCGTTTTCCTTACGGGTTGCATACAATTTTTCTTCCACATTCGTTTCTTTACTTTTTGCATAAATGCATGGCTATTTCATCTCAGGTGATATTTGGCAAGTATGTTTCGCTATAAACATCCCCCCTGTTCTATGTGTGTGCCTCACGTGTACTTACTTTTGTAATACATAGTGTAACAAAATGCATAATTGCTGCGAAGTAAACCAATTTTCTGGACAAGTTGAACACACCACGCGGCGGGGAGATGCACTGGTTATAACTTTCAGCCAGTGTTACCTATAGATTGCCATCCGCTAAAGTGACAGAAAAAAACTTATTGTTCGCCAAATTTTTGGCCGCAAAAGTGGGCATATTGAAATTGGCATGCTGTGCTGCCTTTTTAGCGAACGCAATTTTACATCCCTAGATACCATCGCCATCGCCAGTGTATTATTATTTTTCAGACTTGAATTTCGTGTTGAAAGCAAGCCAAAATCAAATAAAATTAAAATCAATATACTTCGTGCTTTCATTGCACCCACCAGATTTTGCACTGGAATCCAAGGAATAAAATGAATGTGCCTACAGCCTAAAGTTAACTAAAATGTATTTCCAAGTTTCGTCGACATTTCAATGACTGAGACGACGTGATCTACCCTGTGTACAGCTGCTACGTCTCAAGCTCACATCTTTCACAGCGCATCACACGATACGAGCACGATTTAACCGCAATATTTTTCAAAATCAAAATTTATTTATTTTTATCTGACCAGAGCATGAGAGTTCTGCAAAGTAAGATTGAAGTGCTATTTTTATGTGTCTTTGTTCGACTCTCGCTGATGATGAAAAATTAAAAACACCAGCTCGCGTCTACTCGAGTTCACTCAAGTTATCATCAATAGAAATTATTAAAATGTAAAAAAAACTTACAAACGGATTTTTCAAGGTCCATCTGACGGCTGGAGAGGACGGTCCGCTTTTCTCCAACTTTTCTTCGGGATAGATGTTGATTTTCTCCGGGACGTCGACGGAAGGCATCACTGTTATGATTGGTGTCGAAGGGCTGTGCTGGTGGGGCAAGGTCAGGTGCGGTGAAGATTCGTCTTCCGTGTCTATCCTCCATGACCTCACCATTTCGAAAAGGTGGCTCAGGCTCGGCATTTTGATTGGAAAGCGCCCCGCAGGGGGCGCAATCTATGTTTCTGAAAAAGCACAAAATCACAGATAAGTTTCAATATCTGGAACCGTTTAATTTTCGGTAATTGTTTCATTCGTATATCGATTAAACTTATTTGTCCGTTATTTATCTCGAGTGTAAAGCACACACTGAGCTTTTTTGATTAGATAAGTATTAAATGATAATGTTTTGTTGTACCTACATGAAAATGACGAAACTGCGGAGAAAGAAGGGAAGCAGGGTTTTAGGGTGAATCAAGAAGTAAATTATCATTATTATTATTCTCTTGGGTTTATAGTCCAGTCAAATTAAGCAAAAATCGGGCCAAACCGGAAATAAATTCGAAAGTTGACGAAATTTGGTGGATCGATGCAGAATTTAACTTAGAATAACATACTGGAATTCCCAGAAATTCCAAGGCTTGGATTTTTTTAGGACCAATAAAAGAGCGCCATCCTTGAAAATTTTCGATTTTTTCTGAAATCTTGTCAACTATTACCTTTAGAACAAAAAATACCCGGGAAGCAAATGTAGCTCGGTAAATTTCCAAGAGATCAGTACTAAACTCATTACTTTTTGATAGATTGTCTCTGAGATGCAGCGTCTGCTAAAACGCGGTGAAAATTACTCAAAATTTTTTTCCGAATTTTACGTAACAATTTGCATAGTGTCAGTTCAGGGGCTATAAGGTGAACAGCAAATGTGCGGATTTCAATAGGTTTCACATGTTTGGAAAACCAATTCAACATTCGGTATCACACTATTGTCTAGAAGTCGCCAACTTAAAAAGGGTACTTTAACTCGATCTTTGAAATCGATACTTGATGTCCCGAAGAATCCCCAAGAATCGATTTCTTTCATACCATGTCATTTGCCTAATTTTTCAAGTAAGGCAAAACCGTCCAGGAAATATCTCGGGAAATATATTATGAAGAATTGAGTACCAAAAAATTACATGTTTCGGGATCTTTTTCCTACTGATGCTTCTTGAGTTAAATGGGTTGAAAGACTAATACGATCTATTTGGAAAAAAGATAGGTAGTCCGGACACTAACTGCTGAATACTGGTACGGACCTTGTATTTTTGATGATACAAAATGCCACTTAGCAGACGTATTGAATATACCTACTTGTGTACATTCCACGTCTGTCAAGTGGCATCTTACACATCAGATGCAAGGTCCGTAGAGTACTCAACAGTTAGTGTCCGGACTACTTATCTTTTTTTCCAAATAGGTCATTCTAGTCTTCCAACCCATATAACTCTGGAACCATCACTGAGAAAAAGATTCCGAAGCATGTTATTTTTTTTGGTATTCAATTCTCCATATATTCCCTGGATCGTTTTGCTCTAAGTACTTGAAAAATTAGGCAAATGGCATGGTATAAAAAATCGATTTATGGGGATTCTTCGGGACATCAAGTATCGATTTCAAAGGTCGAGGAAAAGTACCGTTTTGAAGTTGGCGACTCCCAGACAAAAGTGTTTCCGCACATTTTCTGTCCACGTTACAGCCCCTGAATTGACAAAATGCAAATTGTTACGTGAGATCAGGAGAAAGATTTTGAGTAATTTTCACTGCGTTTTAGCAGACGCTGTATCTCAGAGACTATTGACCACACAGTAATATATTTACTACTGATCTCTTGAGAATTTATTGGACTACATTTGTTTTGATGGCTTTTGTGCTTGAAAGGTGATAGCTCACAAGTTATTCAGAAAAAATCTAAAAAAATTCCTTAGGACAGCGCTCTTGTAATGACCCTAGGAAAAAAGCAAAGTCTTGGAGTTTTCGGGAATTCCAGTATGTTATTCCACGTTAAATTCTGCATCGATTTACCAAATTTCGTCAACTTCCGAATTTATCTCCGCTTAAAACCTATCTTGACTGGACTATTAGCTTCGTACCCCTTGCAGTCAAACAACAGTTTATTGTGCTCCTCGAATGTTCACTTCATAAGCCCCGTTGTCTCAAAAAAATGAAGTATGGGTTTGGCCAAAGTTGAGACTCATGGGTTTGGTTGTTATCTCTTCTGGTTCTATATACATAGCCCCAAAGTACGAGTGTCTGACTACTCCAAGAGCAGGGCACTGACATATTATGTGAAGACGAGTTCACTCCTCTTCGCTACATAGCCTCAATCGAGAAGTACCTAAATACAAAGGTAAATCATTTATTTTGGGGGTCCTTGGGGTCATTCTCTTAATTTCACATGAGACAAGTCGAATCTTTTTTTTTTGTATTTTGTGGTTCATTTCTGAATTTTTGAAAAGTTGGAGCTCCCCTCAATTTCACCTTGGAGGCCCTGGAGGGGATAATTTAGGAGTGTTTATACGATTTTCGATTTCTACTAGTATAGGATTTATGTTGAAGTGTTTGGTACCTATCACTTCTTACTAAATTCTTCTTCTAAATCAAAATACACTGACAAAATTTCAATTCTTGATTATGGACAAGGAGCTGGTGCCTCAAAACTTACGTCATAAAGTACATGATTTCAGCCCTAAAGGTCTAATGTGCGTTGATGAGGTTGTTTGAAATTTCTTTTTCTTACATGTCAGACCGGGAGCTTTGGACTGGTATAAGTTTGTCAATTTTCAAAAAAAAGAGCCAACATTTACGTCATAAGGTGAGTTTACGTCACATGAATGAAACCAACGGGATTTTGTGTGGGACTGGGAAGATACCCTCAATCAAAAATTAGGTTACAATTTATGCAAAATTTTTGGGGGATTTCGGTCCATAAGACAAGTTTGAAATTTTTAAAAAGGCTAAAATTCACCTCCTCTTGGAGACTTTCCCTCAGACATAATTTTAAGGATAAGAAGCGATTCTTACATATTTTTATACGTAGGTTTCGAATCTGTCCACGGAAATTTTCAATGGTACATCCAAGGATGGGTACATCGCTTACAGGGTGCAACATCGAAAACAAATTCTCAAATCGTACATCCTGTATTTTAACATGGAAAACAATTCCGTTTTTCATCATGAGCACAAATATAAATATAATTATCACACCTAATGTGTTAGTCAACCTGCGAAAAAATTGATGAATGTAACAAGTGATCGAATAAATTTCTCCTCAAGTTGCCTATGATTTCTAAAATCTGGCGGAAAAACATTGCTACCAAGGAGACCGAGGCCTACTTTCAGGAGAAATTTAATCGATCACTCCATGTAAGTTTTGATCCTTTTTTGAAAATTTCAAACTTGTCTTATAATGTTTTCCTCTTCGGGTTCTCACTCCATAAGAGTTTTTGCGCCTTTATTATGCGCAAAAAATGCCGGAATGCCGGGTATGGACCAAAAGATTAATTTATTGAGAAGAATGTTGGTTAATTTTTGAGTTTATTGATTTTTTATCCTTTGAAAACAATTGTGCTCTTCAATTAAAAAACGGTGAAGCTTTGGGCCCAGGTTGAAGGATGCCAAAAATAGGGCCCCGAAAAACATGTTTTTCTTGCATAACTAGTTCAAACGTGTTTATATCAAATATTTGATAGTGTATATTTTGGTTCAAGGGATAGAATTCAGTCGGAAATACTACCAAATACTTCAACATGAATCCTATTTTAACAGAAAACAAAAATCTTGCAAACAACGCTAAATAAGTGAACCCCCCGGAGCTCCCAGGGTAGAATTGAGCGGAGCTTCCACCTCTCAAAAACTCAGAAATAAGCTATAGAATACAAAACAACATGAATTCGGCTTCTCTGAAGAATCAGGAGAGTGACACCAAGAGCCCCCTAAAAAAACTTCATCTCCCCCCAGGGGAAAAATCGAGAGTGGCTTCACATCTCAAAAATTTCCGCTAGGACCATAGAACATAAAAATAGCATGATCTTGCTTTTGGCATGAAGTGCACAATTCATCAGCTAAGCCGCAGAGCTATACTACAAGTAACATATAACCAATTTACAAAAAAATTACGCCTTCATACGACTTTTTGTTCTCTACTCATTAGGGGTCCAGCAAAATTTCAGGTAGGTATACTGGAGTTTTTCCAGTTCCCCAGGCGAATCTCACCTGTGACAGCTCGTCACCTTTAGTATGTTGTTTAACATGGACCTATAAACATATTTCAAGCGGTGCGGTGTTTAGTAATGATCAATTTTCAGGTTTGAGTAAAATCTTGGCAATCCTCCCCATACTATAAGATGTCAGTTTGATACTGTAAAAAAAAGTACTTATACCTATTATACGTTATACCTACCAAGGTTCAAAAAGTATTGTTATAGCTGAGGCGTCTAAAGGATATACATATAATCCGTCGAAGATATAATAGTTTCCTCAACCGTGGTTTATATAGGATTTTTTCTACTCGAAAATCGACATCGCGATTCAGGAACAGATTAATAATGCCGCACTTAACGGCAAGTAGTAAAACAAATTAATTTTAATCGGTGATCGTACCTACTAAAAATAATTAGGGCTCTTGGTAATCAATGCTCAATTTTCTTTATTATGATTGAATGTTCAAAATGGATTTCAATACAATTTTGTTATTTTTCTACCGAAACGATAAAACTGGAGTGTCCACAACTTTGTATTTATAACCGTACCCTATCTATATTATCTACATCTGCGCGAATATGTAGATCCAGGTGTAAACTTATTCTCTTGGTATTACTCTGAGAAGTTTCCAGAAAATGATGTCGAAAACCAATTTCTAATAATTGAAACTAATAATTCATTAGTGAGGGTGCTTATTACGTGGCATTGCATGTTGTTTGGCAGTGAAAATCTACACACGAAGAAAAATTAAGTTGGTTTTAGTGATGTATAGGTAGAAAGAAAATAATTTTTCTTATTTCCTTAGATTAAATTCTGGAGAAGACGATCTATGAATAGATCCATGTGGGTGGTCTGGTGATGAAAGTTATCAAATTGGTTTGTCAATTTGTATGGAAGTATGCAATCGGTAGGTACCCACCTAGAAAATGTATCAACATAACAATTGTGAGCAGCTTGTAGCTTTTGTATGACAGTATTTCCCAGATTATCACATCACCCGATTCCATTAATGAAGTCAAAATTGCGATAGTATTATTTTTGAGCCCATGCCAGGCAAAAAGTGAGCAATTTTCATTGCCCAGTTTAACAGCTGTTTCTCCAATTCTTCCAATCAATATTATTGGTAACGTTACTAGGGCAAAATATGTTGAATCGCCTTCAACAATATTTCGAGATTTTGAAAGTGAAACCTCACGTGAAAATCTCGCAGACGAATTTTTATCAAGAGCGGTAAGAAGGTTTTCAGCTCTCGGTTGGCCCGTTTGAGGTGAAAAACGACCAAAAACCATTTTTGCAAAATTCTCCAACACATTCGGCAAATTGTCTAAAGGCGACAGACATAATTGGAAATTGAACAGAAATAACAGAATAGGTACTACAAATTAGTATAAGTACAAGGCAAAAGTTTTATTTTTTCTTTTCTGGAGAAGTGATGTACGGGAAAAACACACACACGTAAATCGAAACAAAAAATTAGGCAAATCACTCAGAATGGTGTGTGGAATGCTCGGTGGAATGATAATGTCAAATAAAATTTGTGGGTTATGCCTCAATTTTTGTAAAAAAATTAAAGAAGGAACAAACCCGTTCAAAGAGAACAGTTTGTTTCTGGATGTTGTTGTATTGTTGGTTGCCTACATCACTCCAGTGGAAAATTGGAGAAGGTGCAGGGTACAGTGACTCATGACTCATCAACAAAATAATGTTGCGCAATGTTGTGCGTAGGCCCGTAGAGATGGGCACCGCAAAAAAGAGCAGTACGACGTAAACAATTCAACTGCAAAGAAACTATTAGTGTGATCGTAATTTCCCCCCCCCCCTCCGGGACGGGACTAATCATCATGAGTTGAAAAAAAATTACAATGTGTCCCTTAAGTGTCACGGACCCAAAACAGTTTCTGTCTAGTTTGATGAAAATAAGTCTTCCAATTACATATTAAAAATTAGATCCAAACAACCGCTGTGTATCAAGGTGAAGGGTGAAAGCTATTTTTCGTCTTTAATTTTTTTCTTGGTGGAATTGATCCTGATTAAAGCCGGTTGCAGTTCTTTTTGCAAGCTTATAATGTAAAGCTGAAATAATGGAAAAGAAACATCACTCTTTAACTACTGCCTTCCAACTTACAGGGTGAAAATCGTTTTTACGTTTTGATTTTTTCTTGGCGATTAATGGGCTCGAATAAAAAAGACGTTTAGTTCTTCTGTAGGCTTGGAGTTTGTAGTCAAACATATCAAACATATACAGCTCTGCGACAGATACGTTTTTATTTGCAGATTCAAATGTTTGGTTGCGTTTTAATATTTTCTTAATTTTCGATGGCTTTTGGTCATATTCACCTCTCAGACCGGCAACTCTGTCATCTTACGGACTACATCTTTGAGCGTTTGTTAACTTGCATTTCAAGCTTGCCCTTCAAAATTTTTTGGATAAATCTTCAGATGGGCTCGTCTGTGCCAATACTTGAAAAAAAGTAAAGCTAATTTTGTTTGTCAGTACACTTATTTATATCAGACAATCACTAGTTTCTACCCCTGTCTAAAAGATATTGTCACGACAGACGTTACTGTATAAGTCAATTTGATGCAAATATATTTTCTGTGACTTTTCGTGTGCGTTGCGCTACTCTTATTACGAAAGGCTTCAAAATTGCAAGTTGTTAATTTTAATAACCATACCAAAAATAGAACGACGCTAGTGATTACAAAAATAATCGTCCAGATGATGAAATTTAGATCAAACATGTTGAGTATTTTGTTAAAAACAAAAACCTGCCAAACTGAATGTGACTTTGAAGTCGCGCTGTATTACACCTGACAATAACAATCAATCACATACATACTGAACTGTAACAAGTATCTTCCATATTGTTACCGCACGTGCTTGAACTTATGAGCCAAGCCCACACATAGCAGGTACAACAGAAACAATTATTATTGTTATTATCATCGTGTCCATAATGACAATTAAAACAATTAAAATTTGATCTATAGAGCGTTTATTATTGATATAAGGTTTCGTGGCGGTTAAAATAATAACGAATCCACTCAAACTTAACTCACCCTCTTTAATTTCGCAGAAATTGTTAAAGCCACAGGTAACACTACACTAAAACTGTAGCGAAGCACCACCACCACCACCTACAGTGATTAATATTGTTAAAATAAAGGGGGGCGTCCTTATTCACCAACATCCGATCCGAGTTGGCTGCGGCGTCGACTCATCCCCGTGAAAAAGTGATCGCCACTTGAATCAACATATCCGTGTCCGAGCCAGAGCAATCTTGATAATGCGATCGAATGGGTGTGACGCGCACCCAAGACCCATGAAATAATAAAACGAAAATAAGAAAAACTGCCGCCTCTGGAGGGTCGATGGCACTGAAAATTATTCACTTTTTTACATTTTCCACTTTCCATTACGAGTGAGGCCTTCACAAACAAAACGACCAGCACGAGAACCGTAGGGAGGTATAGCCGAGCCAAGTAAGTCGTGTTTCGTCTATGAGATGACAAATGACAGAATTTCGATACCCAGGCAAGGGCCAATCAAACGCCTTTGGTGTATAGTTATCGACTCATTTGTCATCTGACAGGTCACTCGAAACACTACAAATTTGACCCAACTATAGGTAGGTACAATAACAATGAAAGCACCAGTTCTAGATAAGTAAGTATAGACATTTTTGCATAGGTATAAACGCAAGTTTGTCTTTCCGTTAAGCGCGATTCTGGAAGACTGACTCAATTTTATTCCTTTCCCTCTTAGCATCTTCCCATGCTAATTCTACAAATACACAGTTGTCATGAATTATTTATTTAATCTAAAATTTATGTAGCATAAGTGCGAGTATACCTAAGTCAAAAAAAAAGTGGGAATGAAGCCAAAAATAGATGCGCACGTATCCAATTAATCCAATTGTAAAAGAACTTGTCTCCTCATTTCCTGTTGAACTTAACTACATATTTTCGCTATCATGGGAATAATCATAGTGCGTAATACCTAATTAAAACCAATACAGGGTGTGGTTAAAAAATTGAATTGGCATGAATCTACGATGACACCTTTTACCACAGTATGGACGAGAAACGAGATTAATGATAGTGATAAACCTCTCAAACGGTTCTGACGAGACACAAGTAATAAAGAATGCCGTACGTGAAGATACGATATACCTGCAGTCGGGAGAAAATTAGAAATAATCAAGGTATTAACTGTCTCATTCTCACTTGTGACCCACAATTTACAATAATTTTCATTTGTGGCTTAATTTCCTTGAATCACCCTGTATAGTACCCAAGGACAATGGATACCCACTACCCACTCCCGAGGAAATGTTGAACGATTCACGTGATAATTTGGTATTTTTCGCATGTCCTTTTTTGAAAACTCTTCATACTAAATAACTGGCGACATTGGTATTGAAAATAATGGAAAACGAGTCATTTTCAATATTCTTGACCTAGACTTGCCAGATAATACGAGTATTGTCGTATGTAATACACCGATAGGTGAGGTGTATTATCGCAACATCGAGAATTTTCACGAGAGGATCCGAGTGTAAATCGAGATGTAAGCGATAATATATCGAACCTAGAGGTGTATTCGTTAAGACAATTAACCGAACCACCCTGAAAATCTTCCTGAAAAAGTGAAAACTGTTTGAATATTCAAGGTTGGTCATTCTGGAGGGGTGTTTTCACCAATGACCTTGGTGGTAATACACTTGAACGGCCTACTATTTTAAGAAGTGAGGTGAATTGTCAGTTAAATACTTCCCCATGAAGAATTTCCTAGGAAAAAGCCAAATTGTCAGTTGAGCTATCACATGAGATCGACGGCGATTTCATGAAAATCTCTTCAAATAACGGAAATAAAACGGGCCGATCTGTCTTTGAGTCCCCAAATATTGAGAATAGGGTAGTGACCACCATCCAAAAATATTTAAAAAAATCATACTAATCGAATGTAGAGTCTCAATAACAAGACTACGTTTCGTGAAACTTCGAAAAAAAAAGTTCCAAGTGTCTCAAAATCTACCTTGAAAGTGGCTACTTTTGCGAACGATTTCAAATCTACCGAGCTGTAAGGCGGGCTGTGACGTTTCAATCTTTTGACAGTAGTGGGGATGACCCCACCACCGTTGCCAGTGTATCAGTGTTGACGTTGACGTTTGCCAGCATAACATAACCATTGAAGTCTGATCTAGTTTTGAAATATTCATAAATCATGAAAGATTTTACCAACTTTCCATATTTTCAAGCTAAACAACACGAATCACCGCACAGATACACAAAGCGTTAACAATATAGCAATCAGCTGTTATGAGCGTTGACGGGTTGACGCTAGTGCTTTTTATAGTTAGTTCTGTAGTGTTGTCAAGCCTGCTTCTCCACCTATGAAAGATTGTGACGTCATCGCGCCAAATTTGAAATGATCGAAAACTTTCGTAATTTTTTATTACCAAGAAAACTTACAAAAAAAAATCTGCCAACTATATAGCGTCACTCATCAAGAAGTGAACTTTAAAAAAAAATCAAAAAAAAATCGGTCACTACCCTATTAAAGACAGAAGTTCTTAAACCTCGTCATGCGGAGTCTTTGCCATTGATAGTTGCCGGTGTTTTTTTAGTATTTTTCGTATTTTCAATTTTTTTCCCGAAGGTTGAATCTTAACATTTTCCATATCATCACGACACGAACATATCCCGTTCGTTTTTTCGCTAATCGACCTTACCCATTTCGAGTCGAAATCTTTTTGAGGTCGATTGGTCAACTATTAGACAATTTGTAACAACAAATATGTTCATCTCCAAGTTTTATCTAAATGGGAGAACTGTATAAACAAGCGAATATGCCTCATGGCATGAGGTTCAGTAGCGCACTTCCTTTTTAAAGGATTATTGGACGCAAGATGTTAATTAGGGTTCTATCGTTATTTGGAAAAAATTCCAATATGGCGACCAAACTAGCGGCAGAATCATGAAACCTGGCTTGAAAATCAGAATGATCGTATTAAACAAGGGTAAGTTCAAAGTTTCATGAAAATCGTTCAACTAATAGATATTTTAAAATGGCGTCCAAAATGGTGGCGGAATGTTGAAATTTGGCTAGAAAATGAGAATGATCCAACGAAACAAGGGTAAGTTCCATGAAAATCGTTCCACTGATAAGAAATTCCAATATGGCAGCCAAGATGGCGGCGGAATCATGAAACTCAGCTTGAAAATATTAAGGAGGTTCATACGAGACAAGATTAGGTTCCAAGTTTCATGAAAATTTTTCCACTGATAAGAGATTTCAATATGGCGGCCAAGATAGCGGCAGAATCATGAAATTTAACAAGAAAATAACCACATGATTTTTTTTTATATAATAATGATAACTATGCATGGATAACAAAAACAGTGCCCATTGGCTACCCTTGAACACATCAGCTACCCATTGAAAAAAGTTCCAAGGCTCTTGCTTTGATCCCCCATTCCTCCCGCTAACATCAAGACATTTTTTGAGCCCTTGAAATGTACTTAATACGCAAAAAGTTAACGTTTCCTATAAATCAGTGTTCTTATTTCTGAAATTTGAACAAACATTACAGTTCCGGCGGTAATAATCTAGCAATTGGTAAGCCATAAAGAAAACATCAAAAATTAAAAGAAAGAAACCGGCCATAATACAAAGCGTCATTATCTTACTCTATGCGCTACCAAAACACACGCCCGTAGTGAGTCGTACAGCTTCTCAATTGTGCCGAGTCGTAGCTTTGCGGTCGTTTTCAAAAATTATTAACTTATGATCCGGGGGTCGTATCGAAGTGGAGTTTTTATCGGAAGAAATTCCAAATTCTTTTCTAAATATAGCCCCGCACATGTGGTGATGTATTTTCATAAGAATATGTACTTCTCCGCATGTCCTAATTTCTTACAATCAAATGTGAAATTCAGCAATTAATCCGCGACGCCGCCGTACACTCAAATGTTATTAATGTAATTGTTTATCCTTATTTCGGCAAGCTTTTTCTTGGTTCGTGTACCAAGACCATGAGTTACTCATATTTGAGTTGAGATTTTCTTGTCAAGCATTCTGTCCTGTTTAGAGAAAACGATTCCAATCGCCAGCAAACAACGAATAATCATTGGCGGCCGAGCCGCAGCTTCGGCTCATTTCCAAAAATTCATAAGTATTGACCCGTGCCTCGCACCGATGTGAAATTTTTGTTAAAATGAAGTTCAAATCCTCCTCTAAATATAACTCCCCATATACAGGGTGGTCCTCGTTTTATGTCATTAAATTTAAGGATCAATAGAAAACGAAAAATGAAGGGGACTTTCTTCAGAAAACATATTTGAGAAATGCCTAATAACAGAGATACAGCCCTTCAAAGTTGGAAATAAATAATCGTTTTTTCCGCATAACTTTTGAACCGTTCAACCGATTTCATTCAAAATAGAACCAAAGGTTCACTGAAATCATCCCCTGTCGAACAATCATAACATGTTCCATAAAAAAGTTTCAGGAGCGTAAATATCAGGGGGTGTTCCTACTCCCCCCCCCCCCTATTTCTCACCCACCAGTTATTTTTGAAAACTGTTCATAATTTTGAATTCTACGTTCAATTTAGAAGAAAAAGTCACTCTTGCAAAATTTTGATTAGAGGTTTCGTTTAGGAGATATTCGAGTTTGAAACTTTGGAAAACATCCCGAAATCGCCACTTTCCAGAACCCAAATTGTTTTTTCCTGAAAATTTCCCGTGTTTTGGAAAAAAATGGTAATTTATCAACTTGGAAATTCTAGAAAACCTATTTCAGCTGAGAAATCATGAGTTTCTTTAGATTTTAATTTTTAGACCTTTGAAAGTGGCGATTTCGGGATGTTTCCCAAAGTTTCAAACCCAAATATCTCCTAAACGAAGCCTCTAATCAAAATTTTGCAACAGTGATTTTTTCTTCAAAATTGAACGTAGAATTCAAAATTATGAACAGTTTCCAAAAATAACTAGGGGGGTGAAAAATGAAGGGGTAAAAGTACGGTCACCCCCTAATGTCTAAGCCCCTGAAACTTTTTTATGGAACATGTTATGATTGTTCGACAGAGGATAATTTCAGTGAACCTTTGGTTCTATTTATAATCAAATCGGTTGAACGGTTCAAAAGTTATGCGAAAAAAACGATTATCTATTTCCAACTTTGAAGGGCTGTATCTCTGTTATTAGGCATTTCTCAAATATGTTTTCTGGAGAAAGTCCCCTTCATTTTTCATTCTCTATCGATCCTTAAATTTAATGACATAAAAGTCGGACCACCCTGTATATTATTGTGAAATGATAAGAACGGGTACTTGTTCGCATGTGATACTTTCGAGATCAGGCCGGCTTCTGAAATGCAGCATTCAACGGCGATGCCACGCCACACTAAATTGTTATTATTGTAATTGTTCATCATTATATCGTCGAGATTTTTCTTGGTTCGGGATACACGGTCATGAGCTACCCATTGGAGTGAAAATCTTTCTCAAAAACCTTTCCGTCTAGGACTAGATGCAGTGACGGACGGACGGACAAAGCGAGGACAAAAATGCCTTCCCGTTTAAAGAAGTGCGCTAAAATGTCCAGCAGCGACGCTGTGAATCCGGAAAGCTTTCAGGCGGCTCCCCCACCAATTGTACGGGCTTTCTTACTTGAAAAATCCTATGTGAAATAAGTACAATTTGAAAAAAAAACTCTAAATACACTGAATGAGTGGCGCAAGTTGCGTCGCTGACTAATAATTCAGCTCTTAGTCTGCTAGGAGTTTTATTGAAAATCAAGACAAACCAGCGCCGGTGATTACATTTTTTAATTATAAATTTTTCCGCTATAACCTTGTTTGTCCCGAAAAATATGTTTTGATTTACATTGGCAGCATGTAGATCATGTATACCATCTATCAAAAATCAATATAAATGGATCCACCCATTGGATTGCTATTAAGTATGTGCTTATTTCATCACACGTGGGCGATAATTAAAAATAAGTACCTACAAAATTAAGTATCGTTCTTATACTTTACTGCCATGCAAATACATAAAACTTTTAATATAAATGATGAGGATAACGGGCTAAGAACGTCTGTTAGGATTGTTAGGTATATAGAGGTAAAGTAAAAGTACCTCTGCCTACACCTACCTATATTATGTATGGTCATTATTATTAGCTTTCTTTGTGAGCATCTTCGAACAGCTCTTCGCTTCAACTTTTCCAGCATTTTGTTTTTGTTTATTAAGACAGCTTGCAATCAACTTCTCTTTCAAAAATAATTTTTTAAAGTTTGCTTTTTTTTCAGACTTCCCACACCAGAAAAATCAAAATTTGCTACAAAATAAGCCATAAATGCCAGTCCTTTATTAGTTGTTTCTACATACTTTACTCAATGGCTTTGGATAAACAAATATTAATTCTCAATTTTATCGATATCTTGCCCAAAACGTTCTTGACATCGCTCGATGTTTACGTAACTCGAAAATAGATCTTGCAAATCGAAAAATTTTCAAGCAAAATATTAATAACTCCATTGCTCACAAGAATGGCACTTGACGACGTATAAAAGAACAACGTATAGCAATTATTATGATAAGTAGGTACATAAACTCGTAAGTATACGGATATACTTGACAATAATATATTATTTATACAATAATTATATGTATATACTTATTCTGCCTTCTATAATACAATTTGCTATCCTCTATTTGAAATGTATGTCCATGATTTTTTTCAAACCAAGCTCGGGAAAAGATTTGAATGCCAGGACGAGGGCTGCAACCAGCAGCAAAAGACACATGCACTTGATGAACTTCCATTTGTAGAATTTGACGGAGAAGCACAAGGCTTTTAATGGAGAACTGAACCAGGAGAACGACGTGTCTGGCCGACTGAAAGATTATTGTTACATTTAGTTCAAACATACTAAGAAATATGCTGAAGCTTCTGATTACTGATTTTCGAAATCAATAGATACAAGTTTCGTCGGGTCTCCGGATAAAATTTTTCTGTTATACAGGGTGATTCAGAATAGACGGATACTCGGATAGGTACGTGCTTCAGTCCGTTGTAAGGGACTCAGAAAACACTGTAGGAATTTCTATACGGAGTAGGTATGACTCGATTAAAAAAAAAAGTGGGAATTCTCAAGAAATTAACAAAAATGTTAATTAACATTTAGGTACGTCATAAGGTGTATTTTTATTCAATAATTTGTGCAAACGTGGAAGGTTCAAACTTCAGGTCTTGATAACACACGGAATTTACGACAAAGACTTTTACCATTAGTTCCTGACCCCCGATAACCCTCAAAATAACGTAGGTACCGGAGCCCGTGCATGTCCGCCAATTTGGAATAACCCTTTATCCATATGTGAACATTTTTTTGCCTTTGTTAACTTACGTTCTGATTCATAAACTATGAGAGAATATTACTCGCTTACGAAGAAATATACAGGAAAAAGCAGCGAGTAAAAGTTGTTCTACGCGGCAACTGTTGTCATTTTACCGAAACTACCCGAAAAAGCGCTCGGACCGTCGCACTCAACTTGTACCTACCGGGTGGACCATTAAAAACCGTGCTTACAATTTTCCCTTCTAAAATTGGGTCATTTGCTAAGGAGCTATTACGAGTTGAAGCGAAGCCTACTTCCCGTTTTTCTATTCCAATTAGGATATGAAGCCCCATTCAATAGTCTCCGCCATCTTGAATTTGACATGTCGACCATTTTCTCATATAAAAATGGTAGCTTTATTTGTTCAATTGACTAGCCATTGATAGGTACCAAATTCGAAAAAATTGGTTGCGAAACTGGAATATGGCGGGCAGGATACCTAAATTTTGATCAATTATACGGGAGTTGAAAAAAAAAAGAAAAGTAGGCTTCGATTCAACTCGCGAAAGCTCCTCAGCAGATCACCCAATTTGATTGGTTGTGGTGTTAAATTGACAAGAAAGGTCTATGTCTTGATTATGAATCATTATTTCAATGCATTATGACTCAATTTTGAAATACGAAGGTGGTAGCCTATTCAATTGGCTAGCCAATGCTGTGATGCTCGAGAAAATCTGTGAGGAAATGAACATTTTGGAAGGAAAAATTGCGAGCACGGTTTTTCATGGCCCGCCCGGTATAACGGCATCAGTTAGATAGGTACCAAACTACCAATTCAATAAAACGATATATAGTACAGATAACTGCGATTGATTCATCGAGACTATTCCCTCTTATCCATCACTGCCAGCCGGTCATCAAGCGAGGTGTCAAGTGTCAACACAATAACGTTTAGTGCTAATTTATTGAAGCCCTTCAGGGGACGCATCGCATCCTATAGTTGCCTCCCTTATTGCATGCAAGAGGGGGAAGTCTTAAAAGAAACTTATTGTTTTTGGTGTGTGCGCGTAAGCAAGCACCCATCGATCTGGCGCGAAGTGCACTTGATACTCCATATTGAAATCTTGATCTCAACAATATCAACGTTGCATTATTAAAAGATAGAAAGTATAAACTTACTTGGGCTTCGGTAAAGACTGCGGATCGCCTCTACCAAGACCTGCGGGGGCTTTTGTAGCTTCCTCTTTAGTTAGCAACTCGAGTTCCGCTTCTAGGGCTCCCTGCAAGGCATATATTTTCACATTTTTATCACAAAATGTCTGGCCAGTTAGGCTAGAATCCCAAAAAGTCTGTCAGTTGTTTAAAATACCTAACAATGGTCGCAGTGATATTTATTTGCTGGTGCGTGGTGCGTGACATTTAAGGAAATTACCATATACTGGGTGTTTCAAAAGTATCGAATTTCAAGTCCAGAGCAATACGAGTACATTATATGGAAATCGACATGAAAAAATATTGAAAAGAATTAATGACAGTAATTTTTGAGTATATGAGGGGTCAATGGGTGGGTCTTCGCTATCCTTTATTTTTCGCTATTCTTCATTTTCGTTATTCAAAGTGATTTTGGAGAAGTGTTTCACTACTTGTACACTAATAGCGTTTTCCACTGGAAAAAAAGTGCGCACTTCTTGCTCTCGATGTCATATCGTATGATCAAAAACTTTCTTCCTCTAGGCAGGCTGTGGCCTGGCCAAAATCAGCCTCGTTTGCCTGCCAATGACCAGATCACAGCCTGCCTAGAGGAGGAAAGTTTTTGATCATATTGTTACGTATTTCGCGTACGGGTTCGGATATAATTGAGACGGTCATTTTAAAACATACAGTGTTCATTTCTGCGTACTACAATAAATACACGTCAACAATCATCTACTTGGAATTATCGCTGTGATTATCGCTCGCTTATCCGCTCGCTGTCTCTTCCAATTCAATACTGGTCGTGGGGCACCGATTGATGCCTTTTATAGGTCTCCGAATAGCGTTCCCGAACTATCTACCATCTTCCAGCAATTTCGATAGTGGCCCGGCATATGAGGTTTCTAGAAGACTCCTGAATAATCACACACATTACCTGTATAATTCTGCCGTGTTCTGGAACCGGCGCCTCCGCCAAAATGGACAGATGTTTCTCGATCGAGCATTGAAGTCTCCTCATTCGGTTTCACGTAAACGCGCGCTCTGGAATGCACCAGAACATTCCGCACTTCTACACTTCCACGATCTAATGGATGGAAGAATCTAGAAGGATCGCGTGTTGACCAATATGCTCGGGATCGCCGCTCGTAACACTGCCCCCCTCTCAAGCCTGTTCGTCCCGAATAGGCTCATCGTTACTCCCGGAGTAACGTGCAAGGCGATCAAGGTGGACAACTTTCATCTTGGCTCTCGGGTTAATGACTCTGATCGGGATTTTTGTCTTGTTCATGTTAATCAATGTGTTAGCCATAGCGGCTAAACGAACGGTTTCAGCTGAAAGTAGGCGGATTTCCTCGGCGGCCTTCATGGATGTTATAAGCGCCATTTCTTCGTTTCCGATCTTCAGTGTCCGCTGTCCAACATCCAGGATAAATCCGTACTTATCCATCAAGTCCAAGCCAAGTATTTAGTCGTCAACAATGTCAGCGACCAGCAACTTTTCTCGCAGCAGAAACCGTCCAAAGCGAATGCTCCCTTCAGCTTCTCCGTACAATGTAGCAGACTCTCCGGTGGCTGTAGTCGAGAGAGGAGGCTGAGAAGTTCCTCAAACATCTCCTTCACCGATTTCTCGGAAGCATGTGATGCTCCGGATTCGTCAAAGTTCACCTCTCTAAAACGATGAGGGCGCGAAGCATCTTTGGCTGCCTCGATTCGAATAGCTTGGATAAGTGCGTCGCTGATGTTGGCTGGATTGCTGATGATGATCATCTGACGCAGATCTGGATCTCTTAATCCGTCCACGAAGGTTTCTTTTGCGATGTATTCCAAAACATCTGCTTGATGCGCTGGATAAGCTAAGTGAACCAGCCTCAAGACTTCGGATTCGAATTCCTGAAGGCTATCTCCGCTCTTTTGTGTCCTGGCCTTCAGCTGGGTTTGATGGATCTGCCGCACATGATTGTCCCCATACCGAAGCTCAAGGACCCTCGTCAGCTTGGCAAAGTCCTTCTGCTCACTCTCAGGAATCGTCTGGAGCAGCTCCAATGCTGTGCCTCTGGGAGCCAGGACTAGAGCTGTGACTCTCTTATCGTCGCTCCATCCGTTTGCTTCGGCAGCGTCATGGAATTGCCTCTTATAGGTAGTCCATGGGCTTTTTCCATCGAAGTTTGGCAGCTTCACACGTTGGGCACCCGCTGAACTAACCATCGCAGCACTAGCTGCAGTTTTCTGAACCTGTTGCTCCAGCTTTGTCAGGTTGGCCTTCACCGCTTCCACTTCTTTTTCTACCATCGCAACCATTTTCTCTTCTAGCTTATTTACACTTCCGTCGAAATACCGCGTTTGTTGTTCCACAACGGCTAATATTTATTCCCTCTCGGCCAAGCGTTTCTTCTCTTGCTCTTCTAGCAGGTTCTTCAGTTCCTGTTCTTGCCTTTCTAGAAGATTCTTCAGTTCTTCCTTGTCTTCTAGACGCTGCTCTTGTAAAAGATTCTTCAGTTCTGCCTTGTCTTATCGACGCTCTTCGACGCGTTTCTTGTCCTGTTCTAGAAAGAGATTTTTCAATTCTTCTTTTTTTTCAAGACGCCTTTTCTTCTGTTCTTCTTGAAGACTTTTCTGCTGCTGCATCATCGCCATGATGTTCGCCAAAGCGTCTTCGACTCCTGTCTTCGACATACTTCTTGTCTCCGGCATTCACGGATCAATTCCAATATTTCCGAACGTCCTGTATTATCCATTCCAAGCTTAAAAAAACCACAGTTGCCTATGATATTTTTTCTTCAAGTTGGACAATCTGATAAGTTGATGGATTGAAAAAGTCAAGATGATTTAATCAAATTTGTCAAAGTGATGTTTGCTTTGCTGGATTGCCGTTTAATTTAATTATTAGGTCAGATTTTGACACTGACACCAATATTTTCATTATGTTTTGTCCTAAAAATGCCGTTAGGTACGTTATTTCAATAGGCGATTTACATTTAAAAAACGCCACCTGGTGTAGAGCTCGGTACTTGATCGTCGAGGACGTTTTTGCGAGGAAAACATACTCCGACGTCTAGTAGCCTAGGTGGGCACTAGTGGATACCTGTAATACCCACATATTGACATGGAAATTTGACAAGTAGAAAAAATCTGAAAAAGGGGTTTGCATTTGTGTCTCTTATTTCATGTTATGGTTAGCGTAGTTAGCAGGTTTTTAGTAGATCTAGCTCCAGAGGTGCGCAGCTGAAAGACTACGCCCCCAGCAATGCACTACATTATTGCGATAAAAAAAGACAACGTTTACGTCGCGAGCACAGAGGTAGCTACGGCGAGCTTGTTAGAATGAAAAATGCGGATCTCCAGCTGAAGTCGAAGCAGGAAATCTTTAGAAAAAAGCGAGGAAAAAAGGTAGGTGGTGGTTGACTCTGCACGGCCAGCCCGAGGTGATTTTTTCTTGGCTGGCAGGCTGGTCGACGGGCTTGTGTGTTTCCCTCCGTGCGGGTGTGACAGAGTCTGTTGCTCTTCCTTGGGCGGAAGCTATGGATGATTTAGAGAAAGGTCTGCGACGACGCTGGTCATCAACATGGGGCCCAATAACGAGCCTATGGGGTCCCAAGGGTTCACAGGAACGAAAGTTTGCTTGTAGCGTACTGCACAAGACAGCAAAGTGACAGTTTTGACATGCCACCAATTGACGTAACCACCGCCGTTGCCGGACGGCAACTTACACCAGTTCTAAAAATTAATGCCCTAAAACTTCCTCGACGAAACGGCCATTTTCCCCAATAAGGTCAATCGCCTATAGTGAAAGTGTTGAAAGGTGCAATAGTAAGAATATACAGTTTAAAAATCATCGAGGCGAACCCAGTGCCAGCACCGTATAATGTGTTTTCGTCGGAAGTGATCCCGCGAACTGAGCTCGTCGCGCCCTGTACGACCCTTGGTGCGTTAATTCACCCTCTGTTCCAGGATCATGATCTGTGATCCTGGCCGAAAGAAAACGGCTGAGGTCAGTGAGCAAACCTGCGATCTGCCGGCGACGCAGTCCCAGGAATGACAATTTGACAACACAGCCTAGTTCAGGTGAAGGTTTCATGTCATATGGACACAAATTTTAACGTAACCTCTTCTGTATCAAGATGACAACAAACATCAAAAATCAGGGACACCAACAAATCTCGAATTTTTCATGGCCAGCTGTGGTTTTTTTAAGCTTGGAATGGATTATAGTCGCAGGCCGAATTATTCTCAATTATACCGCTTTCTGACACCAAATGTTACGTATTTCCCGTACGGGTTCGAATATAATTGAGACGGTCGTTTTAAAACATACACTGTTTATTTCTGCGTACTACAATAAATACACGCCAACAATTATCTACTTGGAATTTTCGCTTATCGCTTATCCGCTCGCTGTCTCTTCCAATTCAATACTGGTCGTGGGGCACCGATTGATGCCTTTTATAGGTCTCCGAATAGCGTTCCCGAACTCTCTATCATCTTCCAGCAATTTCGATAGTGGCCCGGCATATGCGGTTTCTAGAAGACTCCTGAATAATCACACACATTACCCGTATAATTCTGCCGTGTTCTGGAACCGGCGCCTCCGCCAAAATGGACAGATGTTTCTCGATCGAGCATTGAAGTCTCCCCATTCGGTTTCACGTAAACGCGCGCTCTGGAATGCACCAGAACATTCCGCACTTCTACACTACGATCTAATGGATGGAAGAATCCAGAAGGATCGCGTGTTTACCAATATGCACGGGATCGCCGCTCGTAACAATATGGTAGAAACTAACCAGGAAGCCCTGCTATTCGTCCATGCGTAAGGTCAGGGAAGTTAGTGCGCACTTTTTTTCCCAGTGAAAAACGCTATTAATTTCTTTTCTATATACAGAGTGAATGATGCCTACTCGGATTAATAGATCTATTATAAATATTTTAGAGACATAATGTGAAAACACTGGATTTTCGTGATTTATCACTCACTCTGTATCGTAAACAGAAAAGTGCACAGTCACTGGTTGATAGCTTTTACTGATCAGTGATCAGTTTATCTCACAGACCGAGTAGCTCTCTACCGTTGCGGGCCGATACAGGGTGTGTCAGTTTTAAATCGCGTCCGAGATCGCATCCTTTCAGGAAATGACAGAAAACTGCAAAATATGGACCTTATTATCAAGAAATAGTATATTATTCAACGAGTATATAATGATAGTTAGAATATACAAGGTAGTAATTTGAGACACGAGCGATAGTGACATTACATTGGTTCAGAGCGCTCTCCGATCCCGGTTCAAACCGCAGCTTACCAGCTTATTCGTACGTGACGTCGGTGGTTCGACTAAAAAAAGAGCGGTTTGAACTCCTATGCAGTGTGTTAAAACAGCTGCGACGATAATAACGGCCCATTGTAATCGGTCAACGGCGACTATCTGTTCTCTGTCTAAACGTTCAAGTTGGTGATGAGGCATGCAACCAATGAGGGGACAACCAAGTGTGTATTACAACAACAAAATTGTCATCACAATAAAAAATTTACCGAAAAAACATCGCGACCCTTGAGGTCCTTATGACCTTTGAAAGGCCACCATCCTCTCGTTCGCTTGGTTCTGAATAAATTCATGAGTTCCTTTTGGTTGAGGAGGTCAAGATTGCATTTTGACGCAGAATACGCTCCTCTAGGCATCCTTGAAAGTTCTAAAGTCAAAACTCCTGGAAACATGACATTTTGAAATTTTGCTCTGTTTTTCATAGGTAGGAATAAGACAGGGCCAACTAGGGTTAGTTGTTACTCCTACTCCTATTGGGTCAAGAAGCAGGATTTATGTGCTAACCATACATTGTGCGATGTGCAGTGTGCATCGGCTGTGCATCATACAAACCTAGGAAATCGTCGGCAGAAATCGTATCATTGTCCCAAACCTGCAGCGTCAACTTACAAGGAACTTTAACTTCGGATTTTTCCACATCAAAAATATTTTCTTTCTTCCAAAGCACGATCTTGTTTTCCGACGGAATGTAATCGAACGGAAAGATGAACCTCCAGTTGAAATTTCCTTCGCCCGAAAGCGACCTGTAGTGCACGTCAGTGTATTGTGTAAGATCTGTACTTGCGAGCCATCTGAAATTGCATCACTTATTCGAGGAAACGGACTTTTTCGACGTGACGACGAAAACGAAGAAATTACGCTTTGACGTAAATATCAGATTTCCGTTGGCCTGTATAAAAGTCGTCTTCTTCTAGAGTGACTTTGTCCGTGTTCCAAATAATGATTCTCAATTCGTAACTGATTGGATTACAACGGAAAATGTTTACGGGCGGGGGAACCGCAAAATTCATTACTGGGAACATATCGATCCACATTTGCAGTTTTCCCTGGAATTGACGAAATTGTATTCATTTCGAGATTAATTTCTATTTCGCGGTTTTTCAGGTGAAAGTTTTGTAGGGTAAGTATAGAAGTAGGTACCTGTTCAAGCCCGGGTCTATCTGGATCATACAGCGACCTCGTCTCGACGTGTTCCGGAACTAAGCGGCAGCCTACTATAGGCAGCTCATCCCATCTTCGTAAAGCGGCTAGCGCCAGCAGTTCTTTATTGATGACAGGATTCTCATGGACTAAAGATAAGTAGGTAAGTGATCATGGTTTATTTACCATCTATGTATTTAGGTATTTGGACAAGAACTTCCGTTTCCTCACGATGTCCCCTTCGAATTTAAAATCGACCTATCTCGGAATCTTTTGGAGGAACAATTCTTCAAGGAAAAATCGGGGGTGGGGTGTTTTAGTATGGAAGCCCTGTATAGCACCAGGTGAAAGCATAAAAAAAGCGACAGAGGTGAAAAAGGAAGGATGATAAATATAATGTAGAGTTCCTTCAAATTTAGTCCGCAAGTTTGTCTTGAAAACGTGAACTTACTTTCAAAATATGGATTCGTGAATTCGGTGTTCGCCACACGAACTGCAGTCGGACTGTACTCAGGAGCGGACAAATTGAATCTCAAACACAAATCTTCTAAAATTGATGAAGGATTCTGTTGATCCCGCCATGCGCAGTAACCCGACCTGAAATTATCATTTACCAATGTGTCTATTCACATCACAAAATATAACTCGTGTTCTTCAAAATACGAACTCAAGATAGTCTTTAGCCAGACCACAATGCCCTCTGTGTCTGCTGTAATAACGGTTTTCCAAATCAATTTTTGTTTCGCCAATCAAATCGTCACCGCTGTGCCTGTCCCAGTCGTACACGGACACAGTCAGCGTGTGATCATGGGGAAATGCGGCGTTTATTTCGAAACATTTACCAAAAACCGGGTTCAGTTGTCTGGTGAGTTTGTCGGCTCGATTGCCCATGACTCTGTCCCTGATTTTGAGGAGCAAATATGGATCTGACCTGCCGTTGAAGTCTTTCGGTCTCAGATTCAGACCTCTCACCACGTAAACTCTCAAGACATAGCTCAACGGAGCATTGGAAGGATAGTCTTGAAATATCCCATCGCCCAGAGGCCTTCCGTAAAGAGTCAGGTACTCCGGTTGTCCGACTTGTCTGCTTTTTGCTATTTCCGTAGGATAGATCCGTATCATTCCTTTCAGAACGCCCATGGTATTGGCTTCATCCACACCTTCATCTCCAGTTCTTTTGCCTTTGTACATTGGGAATTTCATCAGGATATCAGTGAAGGATTCAAATTCCGGTTGATTTTCTAACTCGTTCGGATATATCTAGAAGATAACTTGTTTCATGACGTCTGCAAAGATTGTAGATTTTCGATAACTACTTTCAGTGTGCATTTGATGTGTTCATCGTAGTCAGGGGAATTGGGATTGTTCTGTAAGCAAACATTTTAGTTCAAATTATATCACGCTCGTGAGGTTTGCAACCTCAAGTGAAGCGTAAAATCTAGTCCACCAATCACTATGGTAATCAGTTTTCGATTCTTTAGTAGTTTCGCAAACTATGAATTTTGGGTTCCTTATACAACAGCAACATAATTTCTTCCAACAGTTGCCGCAGTTTTTACATAGAAGGCAAGGTTTCTCGTTTTTTTGACCTTTACCCTTGCCCGTGTACATTTCAATTATCGTATCTGTAACTCAACAAGCATAGAGAAGGTCATACAGTGACTTGAACTGAATTTGTTGGAGTAAGTAGCTGTTGAAACAATCTTAATTATGAAACTAATAGTGCTATTCTGTAAAAAATAGCATTCCATAAACGCTCTGTTATGTAAAAATTCGTGTCGGCCATTGGCTGTTGCCTAGGTAATAACAAAGTAACTGACCCTTTATGGAATGTAATTTTTCAGAGAATCGCACCATAAATAATCAATTATAACTCAACTCCATACAGAACCGTTATAGGCATGGCAATAGATGAGTAAAGTTTGAAAATGCAGATGGCGTCTCTGTGAATCAACAGTCGCACACCAATTTGATGAATTTATATTTCGCCCCCACATTTACATCTAAAATGGTCGCAAGCTTGAGCTACACAATATGCTGAGCAGTGGAGAGAGTCCCCTTTACGACTGATCAAATCAGTGATCACTCAATGAATGGCTATCTTGCATTGCTTGTGCTCTGTAGTAATGTAGTCATCAAAGACAGGCCATTACTCAGTATTACTCACCCACTGACGATTCAGCGACCATCAACGCTCCAGACTTTCCATCAACGGCCCTTCGCCTGTCTTCCAGTTTTATTGGCTTGCACAAAAACGGCTTCACAGAAGACACGTAAAAACCAGCCGAAACATTAATGCCAAAGCTTCGACAATCCACCATTTTGAAACAAACCGGAGGAGCGTACTTGCTCTCTTCGGAAAGCAACTAATTTGGATTAGATACACGACGACGTGACGTCTACCATTATTTCTATGAAAATGCATCTTACCACTTCAGAACTTTGGATCGGATCTTCGAAATTTAAATTTTTACTCGCATTGGCGATGATGCTGGACGTCAACGTACAGTTTCCACATTGCAAGATAACTTTAGGCTTGGAAATGGGAAGTAAATGAACTTTTTTCAGGTCTCGCACGCCCCAAAAACAAACTTCGACTGTGTAAGCCAGTACGCTCGGGACGACGTCTCCAGCAATAGATCTCACATGGTCTGCAACATCGTAACGTTCTTCCTCTTTGCTGAGGTCCGTTTCCAGAAGCTCGAAAGCGGCCAAAATTTCCGGACCGGTGTCAAACGTATCTTGAATTGGAAACCAAGTCAGTTTAGGCGGTAAGTTGTCTTGTTCTTTCAGCATTTTGGTGGTGGGTTTGATCACGGTTCGCCCAACAATTTCTGTTTTGGACTGTAAATAAGAATTTTGAGAATATCAAGTAAGAAAAGCAATAGTCGAAAATTACGCCGTCACTGTCGTGGATTTCAACCACAACTGGAGGAGGATTTTCACGGATGAACTTTTTTGTACCGTACAAAACGAGGTTTTTAACAATCAACGTTTGATACCACATGGGATTAAGGGATTTCTTGATGACCTAGAAATTTTCTGGCATTAGGTTGACGTGCAGATGGAGTCGGTGCTAAGTAAACGTTTGTGCTGAGACACCGATCTTGGATGATCACGGTTACCGATGGATCGCACAGACCAGATTTGTCCATACCTGGTGAAAATCGACCCTGGACAATGTGAGCATTGAAACTGAAAGTCTGAAGAGAAGTTGCGTCAGAATCAAACATGAATACAAGGTCAACACTTACGACATTTTTCACAGCCACAACGTATCTCGGTATTGGTTCATGAGACGAACTAAAACCTGAAGGCATATTGTCAAGGAATGAGCTAGTGTGCCTGTCTAGGCCTATCCAGAAGACAACATTCATTTGACATTCCATAGAGATTGCGTCTCGAGACTTACTTGGGTTCTATCAACATTGAAGCAGTTATAACGCATACCTATAGAAATTTACTTAGCAGTCAAAAAGTAAATTACTTGGAAATGAATAGTTTGCATGACTCCACAATTTTCTCCTTTCTCCTCATCTACAGGTGAAAACATCACGCTCTTTGCCTCAACAGTAAAAAAAGCCGACCGTTTACCTGGATCAGTGACCAACCAGAAGTAGATCCTTGGCCAGTCTTCAACCTATAGTAGCTTCCATTATACGTAACAAATGTCAAACAACGCAAATAAACTTACATCAGTAACTAAAGCCGATATTCTTCTGTGTAGTGCTTCAATCTTTTGAAATTTTTTCTTTTTACCTTGTATCTTGTAAATCAAAAACGCTGCTTGTTTGATGTTTTTCTAAGAAAAATGTTGTTAATTTCTTTGGTTGCTAATTTTTTTCTTTGAATCTACCATTTCTTTAATTGAATACTTCAACCTTTTTTGATCCAGAAAGGACTGATCGCTTACATCGACCAAATTGTATCCAGAAACAATATCTATGAACTTTTGAATACTGGCTATGAGGCAGTCCAAGCATTCACCCAGCCTATTATCCAATTCATCTGAAGAGTGACCACCCGATTCGAACATATTTTCTATACCTTGAAGTTTCACATCCTGCAATTGCGCATTAGGATGAACTTTAAAGTTGGATCTGTACTTACCAAAGATCTTGCGATCTTGCTCAGCATGTTGTAGGAGTACATTTTCTTCCGGTAGTCAGGTAAAGTCAACTTGAGACTCAGAACTAGCTTAGTCTCTGTTAACTTCCAATAACAATAGTTGTTGTTCAAACTGATGGGTTTTATTGATGGGCTGACAGAGAAGACTGGCCCGTCGCCTACGTCTTTGCTCAGTTTTCCACAACCCAACCGGAAACATATCGGTTTATCCTGGTAAATTTTATCGAGACAAGTCACGTCGTAGATTACCGCCATCAATGTCACTTCTTCGTACTGCAATACTGTTTCCTAGAAAAGTCGAAGATGTTATCTCGAATACACTGATAGCTGAGCCAATTGCCTCTTTAAGTGCCGGTGCCGGCTTAACTGACAGTGACGGTCCTTTTTCAGCGGGATCGTTGCTTCTGAGCTTAGTCTGTAGCGCAAGCAAAACCGTTCCCGCGTATCCCTCAAGGGGGTTTTGAGAATAAAAATTGAAAAACCCAGGTCCAAACGTCGGCAAATATCCCTCGTCCTTATCGTTGGATACTGAGGCAAGACTCATGTACCGAAAAGCAATCGGCACTTTTTTATCTTGATACAGTTCCAGCTTGAACCTCTGGCACAACGGTGGAAACAGTTCCGGTAAAAATAGTCTTTCGTTCCATACCGGTTGATCTGTATTTTTCTTTCCGGAAGTTTTTATCTAAAATTGAAAACAGACGATACTTTCTATAGTGATAGGTATACCTAAACCATCTAACCTTCAAGTCGGCAAAAACGATTTGGATTTGAGAACTACCAGGATTAGACTCGTCGTATTTACGTTCATCTGGAGTATTTTTTTTGACCAAATCAGCTCCGCGGTAAACGTCAAAGATATACGTAGCTCTCTGATGTTCAGTTGTTTCTCCTTCCGGCAACAACAAGTTTCTGGAAACCGTACTTTTAAAACTCTGAAAACTGGTCAGTGCGAGGAATCTCACACCCTTCAATTTCATCTGTATTGAACACTTCCGGAATTTTCGGCGTTTCACCTCTGGTAAGAGCAGCAATGTCTACTTTGAGGAAACCTCGCATACCGCCTATCACTTCTTTACGTGGTGCAGATAGAATCGCCCACTTATGATAGAACTGGTGATCTAAAAAACGAAAGCTTAGCTTAAAATTCGCATGATGTTCGGAACATTTCCACCTGTTTGGGCCCAAACTGTGGCAACATCTAGAGCTGTATAACCCAATGCTTTTCGCCTTCTGAGTACATTCCCAGGACGAAAAACCTGCAAAAAAAAAACATCATTGGAATATTTGAAAAATGCTAAAACTGAACTTATCACGGTGATGGTCAAGTTCTTTTCCAAGATTTTGTCCAAAGTGGAGTTGAATTCGAAGACGAAGTACTATAAAATAAATGAAAAAACGTTGTTAGTGCTTTGTTCTTGTCAAATTCCAATGATTCTCACCTCATTGTAGAATGGATATTCATTAGGAGGTTGGACTGAAGTATACTTGACTTCAGAATCAATTTTGACTTCTACTATGGAGTAGATATTGGGCCAAGAGTAGTTTCTTCCTTCGATTACGTTCACTGTTATCAAAAAGGTTTGTTTCTTGGTTGTCATCTGTCAAGATATTTGTTGATGTTTCATCTGGTGATCGATCTGATCCACTGTAATCTGATGTATCGATTAGCCGCTTTCTTTCGGCCAGCATCACGGATCATGATCCAGAAATCCGCTCACGGGGTTGGTTGGCTGTGTCACGTGCAACCAATCCAGTCAGCGGATTTCCGAATCATGATCCGTGATTCTGGCCAAAAGAAGGCAGCATATCCCATCACGATCCAATCATAAAAAGATTGCAAGCGTCACAGGTTCGAATGGCACCACAATGAAACTTGGCACGCAAATACTTTGCATCACTACAATTAATTTGACCTGTAGCATTAAACTTTTTGCACATGACAGGGGGGGGGGGAACTACCGGACAGCCCGATTGCACAAAAGTGGTATCAAATTTTAGTTCGGTACTAAACACGGGATCAAATTTTTGAAGTGGAATAAAATGCAAACTTAGTTTTGTTCAAGAGGAGATCATGAGGGAATACAAAATATGGCTCCAAGCACCATGGCTCCACAAGCAATCGTTCAGATACCAAAACACAGGTGAGACAGCCTTTATTTTGGCTTGTAGAACACATCTAACCGGAACTGTCAGATCTTATCTTTGTAATAAAAAATAAGCGACAAGTGCGTGTTACCCCAACTTTGTTTCTGCGTGTACAAATAATAGCTTGGAGACTCTATGCTTGGAGCCATATTTTGTGTTCCCATCATAATCCCCCTCTTGAAGTGACTGGGTTTGCATATTATCCCACTTCAAAAATTTGATCTCCTTTTTAGTAAGTACCGAACTGAAATTTTATACCACCTTTGTGCAATCGGGCAACAGAGCCCCAGTTGCTCACTTCGAGTTCAACTTCAAACCCGGTTTGGTTAATGTGGAAATAATTGTTGTTGCAACAATTACTGATGGCCTTCATCGATTCCAGATTACTACCAAACAATAAGACGCCCCCGAAATGCCCGGAAAAAAAAATACGGTTTCACTTGAGGCCTACTTAACCAAAGGCTTTGATTAGGCTTTTTTTAGACAATTTGAGTCCAAAATCACAGCGCTACGATCTCCACGTTGGTCCAATCAAGTCAATATTGTAGCCGATCGATTCAGCATCCCCGAAGTAGATAAATGTATGGAAATGATTATCGCCCACATACCCAATTCAGCTCATCAGAACAACCAAATAATCCATACTAGCAAGTGAAAACAGCACACTGGGTGATAGCACCTATACATATTCTATTGCACACAATGATACATTTACACTCAGTCACTGAGTTATGAATTTTTCATAATCGAGAAACTTCTTTCTTTTTCGTCAACACATATTCAAATATTATACAAATATTCTGATCGCAAAACTAGGTCCAACTGGAAAATTTCTTGATCGCAGATGAGGCAGAGACGATGGGACAGCGAAATTCATTTAATGAGGCGTTGAATAATGTATGTATCAAATAGTACTTTTTCTCAATTTGGCACATTTTACAATACTCTACCAGTTGAATAAAGCATTTAGTATCCTACTCTCGCGTAATGGCCGTTACTCATCCGAATGCTTTACGACATTCGCCACGGACCCCGACAGAAAACTGCATCATCTTGAGTAATAGCAATCATTACATGCCAATCGTGGAATGTAAGTCGCAGTATTGCTTGTATTGAAGCCTAACACCAAGATAATAATGAGCATTAAAAGGTAGGTTTTAATTAATTTTAAGCCCGCTAGTCGAGTGGACTGCGTGTTCGCTCGGCAAGCGGCGCCCCCGGGTTCAATTCCCGGGCAGGAGGTCGTTTTGACATAGGTTTTGAGGTTTAAGGGCTACTCGAGAGGCTACTAGAGCATCTTGAAGTCCATTTTATATTTATACAATGTACTTTCTCTAAATGAACAGTTCAACAATAGGCAGGGAGGTATATAGGTATGGAAAAACAGACTTAAAGAAAACGAATAACAGAAGCAAAAAGATTCTGTTAATATGCTATAACAACAGCGGTTTAGGCTGAATCAGAATAAAGAAACCCTCCTTTACTCATTTACTTACCTTTACGTTTATTTATTGCTACTAAGTGAAGTACATAATTACTGATTATGATTTTGTTGTGTTGCATTTAACCCTCGATTTAACCATTGCAAAGCAAAATATACTAAAACATCCATAAGGTTGTCCAAATTTATTTCGAACAAATACTCGTACCGGCATCAATAACTTCACTATAATCTGCTATAAAAAGTGAGAACTTTTTGCCCAGATGGTAATATCAACCTTTTATAACCGATAAACAGTTTCAATAAAATGAAGAAATTCATCACCGGAATTACGGGCACTTCTTCCACAGGAAATACCCCATCCACAGCTATTGCCTCAACCGCAGCTTCAAACGAACCTCCAATTGTAGAATACAGCTCTTCAGATCCAGAAACTTCCGATTCAGACGATGGTAAAATTTTCCCTGAAACCGTTGCTCCCAATCCAGATAACCGTAAGTTTGATGTTAATATATAATTATGATATTTTCAAAACAGATCGGTAGGTAGGCATCACAGCGCAACGTCTGTAATTAAACTGAAAATTTTGCCTGCTTACCCTTTCAAGAATTTCAAACAAGACAAGGGGTTTTGCACATCATTTTGAATGTTTTCTAGTTCTCCTTTCAACAGTTAAAAAATAGTTGAAATCCATCAACCCATTCTGAAGTTACATATTTTTCAAAATCGAATTTTCCTTTTTTGTGTACATTTTATCTGAAAAATCAGTTGATTCCTTTAGCAAACGTCTTAGATTGGAAGAGAACATGGACATCAAATTTAGGCAATCATTTTTCACTCCATGGCTGCAACTAACCAAGCTAGGGTAGAGGGTGAAAATACCCTTCCGAAATTTTCAATTACACAACAGGAGATGGGATTTTTCGAAATTCAGAATAAAAGGTTGAAAATTAGCTCAGACCTCTTCCTCTAACTTAGTTCCAGCCATAGGGTGAAAAATGATAATTTAAATTTTGTGTCCATGTTTACCTTCAATCTAAGATGTTTACTAAAGAGATCAACTGGTTTTTCAGGTACCTATAATGTTGGTGACATAGAAAAGAATATCCGATTTTGAAAAATCTAAAACTTCGGAACTCGGCTTTCGCCTCGTCACTTGACAACGTCCTCGGCTATTATAAATCGCATAATATTCTCGTTACCTAGGTATATAAATATAAAATTAAAAATAGGTACCTACTATTTTCATTCGCAGCAAAGGTCAAAGTGGAAATAACGGACATAACCAAACCACTAATGCCGCAAGGGACATTATTGAAAGTAAGAAAGTCCAAGATGAATTTGGAAGAGCTCAACCATATTGCCGTAAAAGAATTTGCACCGCACTTGAATGGATTTCCGATAACCTACTGGTATTACACGAAGGATGGCGAAAGGCTTGAACTCAGAACTGAAGAACATCTTCAGACAAGTCTGAGGTTTCCCAACCCGAAATTAGAATGCAAGTTCAACGTCCCGGATGGGGCTTTTCCCAACAATTCCTATTGATTGTTTCACTTGGCATATCTTTGTAAATGACGATGAAAGAAAATAAAAATAATGCGATAAGCTCCTAGGCCAGGCGGTGTGTCGGTAAAATCACTACAATCTGGAAAAAACTCCGACCAAAGCTTTTATGGTGTCAAACTCTTCGTAAGGTCAGTAGTTATCTACCACTGAGTTTCCGCCCAAAAACGAGTTGTGCTGATTCCTCCACATCTGCGCGAAGGTAAAGGATGCCTCGAAAGTGCAAAAAGACCTGTTAAACCTCCCTACTTTTTTGTTATATTTGCCTAAATGCAAACATACAACTCTTACGCAAACATTGAAAGCATCTGTCATCATCTCTGTGCCAGTCTTACTGTTGAAAAAAAAATTTCTTTGTGCGGATCAGATAAATCACATTTAATTGTTTTTTCACACAAGAAAACGATGGAGCAACATGTATTTTGGATGTTCTCTAATAACTTGTAGTCACTGAGCCCATCTATGGCACTAAAATTTCAATGACAGCATTTTTTAAGATGTTGCCAGCAATAAAGTTAATAATTTTCACCCGCCTGTTCAGCAGCAATTTTACCAATTTTACCAAACACCGTTTCTGGAAGTTTTATAAGGAATGAAAAGCTCAAACTCTTCTCTAACGATATCGTGCCTGGCTTGACCGCGGCACGCACTTGAAAGTCTAAAAAAACTATTTTCTTTTCGAGAGGTCCTGTTTCACCCGTGTGCGGCCGTGCCTACTTGACATAGACCGGACTGATTACACGAGCTTGGAAATGTACTCTTTTCCAGCTTTAAAACGCGACCATTATTATTGAGACTTTGTACATTGATTCATGAAGAAATCATACATCATTTTATCATTAATGGTCGTGTTTCAAAGCTGGAAGAGAGTACATTCCCAAGCTTGTGTAATCAGTCCGGTCTATGTCAAGTAGGCATGGCCGCACGCGGGTAAAATAGAACCGCTCGAAAGAAATCAGTTTCCTACACTTTCAAAAAGCGTGCCGCAGTTAAGCCAGATATAATATCATTAGAATACAGTTCCAGCTTGTCATTCCCTATAAAATTTTCGAGAACGGTGTGTGGTAAAATTGAAAAAAAATGCTGCTGAACAGGCAGGTAAAAATTATCCACTTCTTAGCGGGCAACATCTTCAAAAATGCTGTTATTGAAATTTTAACGCCATGAATGGGTTCAGTAAGTACAAGTTATTAGAAAACATCCAAAATACATGTTGCTCCATCGTTTTCTTGTGTGGAAAAACAATTAAATGTGATTTATCTGACCCGCACAAAGAAATCTTTATTTTCAACAGTAAGACTGGCACAGAGATGATGACAAATGCTTCCAATGTTTGCGTTAGAGTTGTACGTTTGCATTGAGGTAAATAAAATGAAAAAGTACGAGGGTTTAACAGGTCTTTTTGCACCTTCAAGACATCTTTTACCTTTGGGCAGATGTGGAGGAATCAGCACAACTGGTTTTTGGGCGGAAACTCAGTGGTAGATACCTACTGACCTTACGAAGAGTTTGACACCATAAAAGCTTTGGTCGGAATTTTTTCTATCCAGAATGACCTACCGCCTGGCCTATCCGGAGAAGTTCTTTTTTTGTTTTGAACGGTGACACTTCGAATAAAATTGCTCCATAAAAAAGGATTGTAATATTTATTTTAAGAAAGGTCCTTACACATTTGATCACCAGTCCACGAGGCGTATCGTGATTGTTAAAATCTTACTTTATTCCCTTGAAATAAAAAAAAAACAATTTTCAAAATTTGAAAATGTGTCCGCACCGTCCTCGATTTCTATTGTGTGGTATAAAAAAGGAGATAAATACCTATGTACTTAGTACTTAGGCAAGAGTTTTTGTGAAGTGGATTTTTGATGGCTTCTAATTGGCTTGACCCAAAGTAAATATCACAAGACAGAACATGGAAAGCTGTTGCCAACCAAAACATTGATTTTATTTAATGAGCGTCAGTCATTACCCAAACAGTCAGTAAGCCTCTTTCAAACTCGGACTAGCCCGGACCTGCTTAATACCGTGTGATCCAAACCATTCCAAATTGGGGTAGGCTGGTGCCCTGATGGCGAAAAGCAGCTTTACATCCCGGCATTTCACCATCTCGCAGCCTACCCCAATTCGGAATGGTTTGGATCGCACGGTAAAAGATGAGAATTTTCCTTGGGATTTTCACTGTCGAAAGCTTAAAGTGAAAACTTGATTATGAACTAGGTACCCGGTGGATGCTTCTTTCCAACTTTCGCAAGAGTTCTAGAACTTTTCAAGTTGTTCAACTCTTCGAAATTATTCATGCTGTCAAAAAAAAACACACTATTTTATTTTGGCAATGGCTTCTTCCACATATCAATTTCTACTAAAGAGCATGAACAACCAAAAATAGCTTAACAAGTTAATATCCCCTCACGCGCGTTAGTCGCAATATAGCAATTTATAATGAAATTATAATAGTAATAAATTTCTTAGCTAAGTGCAGATCTGACATCGATAGAAATGAAGTCCAGCTTAAAAATAAGGATGATCATAGATACGAGACAAGGCTAAGTTCCAAGTTCCATGAAAATCGTTCCACTAACAAGAAATTTCAATATGGCGGCCAAGATGATGGCACAATCATGAAATTCAGCTTGAAAATAAGAACGATCATACGAGACAAGGGTAAGTTTCAAGATTCATGAAAATCGTTCCACTAATGAGAAATTTCAATATGGCAATAATTTCATGATAGGTTATTCATTTATTTATTTATTTATATATTATTACGGGGATCTATCAATTTTATGACCAAGTGGATCAATGGCCGCATTCATAAGTCACAACAGTTGTGGAACTGTTACCGATTTGTCCTGTGAACGGTGTGCTACTTTTCCGCTCCGTTCGGAGCGGACGGCCATGTTTTGTAGCGGCTCGGAAGTTCGCTACATTTTGGTAGCATAGTGAGCGATAGGAGTGGGAGGTGGAAGAATGAGAGAAACGTTAAATTTTGATGTTCGCAAGTGCCATTCTGACATTTTATGGGTTCAAGAGTGTTGTTCGGTGCTGTTTACCTTGCGTGCTGTTTTGAATTTTTGAAGATTATAAGTTTTTTCTCAGCTAATGTGAATCGCTTGTTAAATATAGACTATCGAGCTATAGCACTGGGTGAAATTCTCCAAGACCAGATTATATTTTCGGCTATTCTTGACGCGGCGCTGGATGTGTCACCGCCAGTCACCGCTACTTCCAACAATGCGTTCGTAAGACGCCAACAGTTCCAAAGGAGCGTAGCGGTAGCTGCTCCCGTCTTATGAAAGCGACCAATGACTAAATGGATGGTGAATAGTAAACGAATTCCTACAATATGTAACATTGTGAAAAAGCAGTAGCAGACCAGCGATAGATTCCTGACTTTGGTCTTGTTAAACCAAAAGTCATGCCAACTTCTAATTAAAACCAAAACGTCCTCATCTGAAAGAAATTAGTTTTAAAATAAAGTGGTCAACAAAATAAGTGTCTATGTCGATATTTGTATAGTTTTTCAAAACTTGACAGCTTTGGAATCTTTCGCGCGATTTTGGATCTGTTTGAACTGGTGGATAGCCTCATTCTTTGGCTATCGGATCCAAGTTTTTGCGGATATTGAGAAAGCCCAATAAAATTTCTACAGGGTGTCAAATAAAGCAATGCAAAAGTTTTGAAAGTTTCGCTAACCCCCATTTTGCCAAGAAATTTTTTTTGTGGATACCAACACCAAAAATATGAAGAATGATGTATTCTCTCGAAAAGGTTTTCGATTCATCCCCCTATTTCTGTTCAAAAAAAAGTTATGCCATTTTTTCCTCAATCTACACTTTTCGACAATTAACGTTACAACTGGCCATATTATCGAGGCAAATTTGACAACAATTGATACTTTCACTTGAAAAACTGTCCCATGAAAAACATTTTCTTTACTCACCCCTAAAATGATTATCTACGGTCAGTGCCTAAAGCCCCTGCGGACCGAGTAAGAATGTAGCCTGCTGGAGCTGGAGATGGAATAGCACTGTATCACATCAGATTTACAACATTAACCATTTGAAACCCTCTGATAATGTTTGTTAAGGGTTGTTTTAAAAAAATTGAAAATTGATAACTTGAGAACGAGAAGACCTAGAGGCTACTTTCTTATTTGACGTTCAATCGCATACGGTGACGCATTTTGCAACAAAGTGGGGGTGTGATTCATAGCTACCCTTACTTAAGGGATGGAAATGTTTTTGTTCAAGTGTTTGGTATCATTTCTTATGGTTTCGTCTGTTCTGAATGCAATTTTGGCAATTAAAATTGATTTTGAACAAATGTTACCATTTGAAAGAAAGAATCAAGTTCATAACTTCGGATGGAGTTTTTCTTTATTGTGACAAAATGTTTACAATTGAAAACAATGTTTCCATAAAATCGATAGAGTTATACTATCAGTAGCGAAAAAAATTGGTACAGCCCAGTTTTAACTTTCAGTTGCTTTCAAACTCGGCGCGGTCAAAGACAGCAAAAATTTTGTAGACAAGACTTCCACTGATTTCCACGTAACTTCTACTGACTTCCATGTGATTTCCATTGACCGCCACCATTGTGTACACCAGACTTCCACTGCGGTTTACCTATTGGCGAAAATCAGCGGCCACCAGAAGGCGCTGAACGCAGTCAAACATGGTGGCCCAAGAGGCCTTGACAAATAGGTACCCAGCGCACAGCCCAGCGCAGTAGCGCAGTAGCACTCGACAGTTGACAGTACCTACTCCAAATCATAAAAATATTGACAGTTTTGACAGTTGAAAAATAATTAAATTTTTTTGTCTTCCTTGTTTACCACATCTTCGTGAATGTGAGCGAGTGAGTCTTGTAGTTTGACTTGAATTACTGCGTTAGTATACGCCGATGGACACAATGCACAATGCAGCAGCAAAAGCCGATACGTAAGTTGGTGAAATTCTGGCCGAAAAATGCAATCTCTGAATGCTTATTTACGTTACAGATGTTAAGTTGTGTGAGCCCCTTGCACACAAGGTGGAAATACTAAGCCCCCACAAGACAAGGCATAGGTACAACAGGACGCATCACGAAAATAAGCCAACAATTATCGTTTATTAGGCCAGAAAGATGAACATTCTTTTGGAGTAATCGTACGACTCATACATTGACTGTAAAGTAAAATTTCAGTAGCTAATAAGCATTTACCGCTGTCTAGAATAATAAAAATCATAGTTTATCAATAATAATTGGGTATTCTTCAATCATAAGTTTAATCAAGGCATCATCGGTTGATATTAGAACAATGATATTAGGTAGTGTTTCTACAATGGAAAATATTTTCATATCGATTAAGTTGTTCTAAATCTGAACTGATGAAGCGAGTGACGGATTCTGATTTGCAGGCCAGGTATCTTCTCTCAATACCGCTGGCGTTGATCTCCAGGCTCTCCGGCTGCTCTCACTGGCTTATCGGAGATGGCTTCACGAGTTCACAACACTGTTCCAACAACTGGTCCACAGAACCCAACCTCCAAATGGTTTTCAATTATCCATTTATGAGACATAACAAAGCAAAAGAGTCTCAGTCGCAGTGAGCCCCAGTCACCCCACACACGATTAAATGACCTGCCTCAATCACTTCTTCGCACTTTGTCGAGTCGAGAGGGGGCTGATTTGGTCACCAACATGACCATAAATATTGGGCAAATGAATCTGTATTATCGGCATTTTCTAAAACAAAAATAAGTTAGAGATACTGCTACGAAATTCCATTCCCAACGAACCCACAGTTCTTGGCCCACTGTTACGCTTTCACTGACAGCTATCACTGTTGACAGCTGTTGTGATGTAAATGCGCACTGCGTTTACTACCTATTTGTCAAGGCCCCTTGGGCCACCATGTTTTATTGCGTACAGCGCTACCACGCGGAAAAGATTTTCGCCAATAGAGCAAGCGTAGCCGGAACTATGGACTTGATTTCAAGTTGGAGATACGCCCGCGCCTAGAGTCTCACGCAAAAATAGCCAACTCGCTTGTCTTCGTGTCTCGGAGGACACGTAAAGCACTCGTTCTTCCTCGGTTAGTGCGCCACGTCACTAGTCACCTCAAACCAAGTAAAAGTGTAACTAGGAACTGCCTTCGGGTCTCTCCGCAAAATACTCTTCGGCTGCGACTAAAAAAGGAAACACCGTTAGACACGAGGGATATGAAAATATCCTTGAATCACTCACATAAGTTCATCTTCATCAGTATTTGGTGGGACCTCCTCTAGCTCTAATGAGAGCCGCAACCCTTCGAGGCATACTCTCCACCAGGTTTCGCAAAAACTCCTGAGGAATAGAATCCCATTCAACCTGAATCGCATCCGCCAAGTCATCAAAATTTTCAATTTGTCCTTCCCTTTCTTTCATATTTCTCTTCATTCTACTCCATACATGCTCAATCACATTCATATCAGGAGACAAGGGTGGCCAATCCATTCGCTCAATATTGTGATCCCTCAAAAATTCGGTGACAATACGTGCACGATGTGGTCTCGCGTTGTCGTCAACCAGAATGAATCCATCACCGAAGTTTTGCGCGTAGGGGACCACAATATCCCTAATACACAAATCTCGATATCTCTCTCCATTCATGCTCTGTCCTCTTAACACCACCAACTCACTCTTTCCTGTCATCGTGATTCCACCCCAAACAGTCACTCCTCCACCTCCAAACGCCACTCTCGCCTCCATGTGCTCTTCCAAAAATCTTTCATTTCTTCTTCTCCACACCAAAACACGCCCATCCGAATGGAACAAATTGAACTTACTTTCATCCGTAAACAAACATCTACCCCATTCAGCTATTCCCCAGTTCTGGTGGTCCCTAGCCCATTGGAGACGCACGGCGCGATGACGTCGGTTCATTAAAGGGCATGAGGCTCTTCTTCTCGCTCTTAGCCCAGAGTCGTGCAATCTTCGTCTGACAGTTTGGTTTGACAGCTGGATCCCCGTCGTGGCCCTCAACACGTTGTTGATGGCACTTGCAGTAGTGGTCGGTTTTCTCTGGATCGCCCTTCGAACAAAGCGATCCTGCGCAGCGGTTGTTTTCCGAGTTCTTCCTCCACGACGGTAATTATTGTCTCCAGCTGCCAGACGTCGAATTGCACGACTTATGGACCTAGAGGAGGTCCTAAAAAGTGCCGCAATGTTGTCGATGGTGTCGCCCCTCTCTCGCATTCGTGCCACGATGGCTAATTCATCCGGACTTGAACGCGGCATTTTACAAATTACTCTGCTCACAATAGCGGAAGAAAAAGGTTTGGTTTTTAAGGTAACATAAGTAAAACGATAAGTTCTTCAGCTAAAAAGACACATACACAAATGAAAAACCAATCGAACGAGTTTTACCCGAATAGGAGATAATGTTGAATAAAAACAATTTTTAATACCAAAATTGAATTCAGAAGAGACGAAACCATAAGAAATGAAACCACACACTCCTACAAAAACATTTCCGTCCCTTAAGTAAGGGTTGCTAAGAAGGACACCCCCACTACGTTGCAAAATGTGTCACCGTATGCGATTGAACATGAAATAAAAATTTTGTCTCTAGGTCTTTTTCTTCTCAAGTTATCAATTACCAATTTTTTGAAAACAACCCCTAACAAACAATATCAAAGGGGGTTTGATATGGTTGATGTGGTAAATCTGTTGTGACACAGTACTATCCCATCCTGATGCCCGCTCCAGCAGGCTACATTCTAAGTCGGTCCGCAGGGGCTTAAGGCACTGACCGTAGATAATCATTTTAGGGGTGAGTAAAGAAAATGTTTTTCATGGGACAGTTTTTCAAGTGAAAGTATCAATTGTTGTCAAATTTGCCTCGATAATATGGCCAGTTGTAACGTTAATTGTCGAAAAGTGTAGATTGAGGAAAAAATGGCATAACTTTTTTTTAAACAGAAATAGGGGGATGAATCGAAAACCTTTTCGAGAGAATACATCATTCTTCATATTTTTGGTGTTGGTATCCACAAAAAAAATTTCTTGGCAAAATGGGGGTTAGCGAAACTTTCAAAACTTTTGCATTGCTTTATTTGACACCCTGTAGAAATTTTATTGGGCTTTCTCAATATCCGCAAAACTTGGATCCGATAGCCAAAGAATGAGGCTATCCACCAGTTCAAACAGATCCAAAATCGCGCGAAAGATTCCAAAGCTGTCAAGTTTTGAAAAACTATACAAATATCGACATAGACACTTATTTTGTTGACCACTTTAGAAAGACGGTTCTTGGTTATTCTTTGTGTCAGCCAATTTTCGATAGAAAATATGATAGAATAGAATAGATCTTATTTCCCAACCGAAAATGACGCTTATATGACGGGTTTGTCTGTCTGTCTATCCGTCTGTCTGTTTATCTGTCCGTGTAAAAATTGAGAAGTTGTACTCCTCCTCGGGGAATGACGCTAGAGCCTTGGAACTTTTTCCGATGGATAGCTGATGTCCCCATCCCCAAGGGTGGCCAATGGGCATTTTTTTATTCATACTTACTTATCATCATTATTATTATTATCATCAATAAACAAAGACTTCCTGTGCACTTCGAAGAAGTGAACTCATCCTGGGGAATAAAGCTAGAGCCCTGCAACTTTTTTCGATGGATTATAGCTCAGATCCTCACGGGTGGCCAGCCAACGGGCAGATCAATTTCATGGCTGAGCCGCAATCTTGGTCACCATATTGAAATCTCTTATTAGTGAAAGGATTTCCATGAAACTTGAAACTTACCCTTGTCTCGTTGATCATTCTTATTTCAAGCTTAATTTAATGATTTCGCCACCATCTTAGAATCTCCTATTAGTGGAACGCTTTTCATGAAAGTCGAAACTCACCCTTGCCTCGACATTCGACATTCGTATTTTCAAGCTGGCCACCTTATGAAATTTCTTATTAGTGGAATGATTGTCATGAAACGTAAAACTTATTCTTGTCTCGTATAAACATTTTTTATTTTCAAGCTGGACTTGATTTCTATCAATGTCAGATCTGCACTAGGAAAATGCGCTATTGTGACTCACGCACGTGAGGGGATATTCACTTGTTATTAGGCTTGTTTCTGATTGTTACATGCCTGCTCTTTAGTAGAAATTGATATGTGAATAAAGCCTTCGCCAAACTAAATAAAATGGCGTTTTTTTGACTGGCAGGAATAATTTCGAAGAGTTGCACAACTTGGAAAGTTTCTTGTACTCTAGTAGCAAAAGTTGAAAAGAAGCATCCATCGGACTGTAGTTCAGAATCACTTCACACTGAAGTTTTCACTTTCAGCTGTGAAAATCGTCATCTTATTTCAAGCAGGTCCGGGCCAGTTCGAGTTGAAAGCGGCTCACGCTGTTCGGGCAATGACTAACGCTTAAAAAATTGAATCAATGTTTTGGTTGGCAACATCTTTCCATGTTCTCTCTTGTGATATTTGATTTGAATTGGGTCAAACCAATAAAAAGCCATCGTCAACCGACTTTACAAGAACTTCTGCTCAAACACCTACCTACTTTCTTATACCACACAGTAGAGAGCCAAGACCATTTCTTTGAACAATTTTGGAAAGTTTTTTTTCAATTTCAATGGAATAAATAAAGTAAGATTTCATCGGCCACGCCTCGTGGACTGGTGACATAATGTGTAAGAACCTATCTTGTGAAAAATTAAATTTACAACCCTTTTTCATGAAGCAATTCATTTCGAAGTGCCGGCGTTCAGAACAAAAAAAGAACTTCTTCGAAGCTTATGGTAGGTATATTTTTATATTCTTTCATCAACATTTACAAAAATATGCCAAGTAAAACAATCAATAGGAATTTACATAAATATGCCGCAAGTGAAACAATCAACAGGAATTGTCGGGAAGAGCCCCGGCGTCCGGAACGTTAAACTTGCATTCTAATGCCGGGTTGGGAAACCTCAGACTTGTCTGGAGTTGTTCTTCAGTTCTAAGTTCGATCCTTTCGGCGCGATCCTCCGTGTAATACCAGTAGCTTATCGGGAATCCATTGAAGTCCGGTGCAAATTCTCTCACGACCAAATCGTTCAGTTTTTTCAAATTCATCTTGGACTTTCTTACTTTCAATAATGTCCCTTCTGGCTTTAGTGGTTTGGTTATGTCTACGATTTCCAATTTGGCCTTCGCTGCAAATGAAACAGTACCTATTTTTAAATACTTCAAGTGGACACAGAAATTGAACAGTACAGCTATTGCGATAGAAATTTTTCGCACAGTTTCGTTTATAAGGTAACCTGAAATCTACCACATTCCTCAGGAAGCACATTTTATCCGCCTTCACAACGGCGGATTGCCTTTTCAAGTTCCATAAGAATACTACCTATATCATGACATTTTCACTTTTTGATTTTGACTACCTTACTGATTTGGAAAACCTTTACATCTGTTCACACAGGAAAAGTTTGCCGTGCGAAATTTTTCAAACACAATCGTACCTAATACAGTATGACGTGTTACAAACTGGAAAGAAGTAAGAAAAATTTCCAGTTCTCAGTTTTATGACGTACCTTGTGCTATGATGCCAACCTACCGATCTGCTTTGAAAATATTATGGTATGTATAATAACATCAAACTTACGGTCATCTGGATTTGGATCGGCTTCAGCGTCAATTTTACCATCATCTGAATCGGAAGTTTCTGGATCTGAAGAGTTGTATTCTGCATTTAGAGATTCGTTTAAAGTTGTGGTTGAGATAATAGCTGTGGGTGGGGTCGTTTCTGTGGTGGAAATGCTCGTAATTCCGGCGATGGATTTCTTCATTTTATTGAAACTGTTACAAAAGGTTGATATCACGATCTAAGCAAAAAGTTCTTACTTTTTATAGCAGACAAAAATGGTAGAGTGATCGTTAATACAGGTACTTTTTTTTGTTTGCCCTGCATCAACTGTACTTGGTAATTTGCAGTTTTTTTCCATGGGGGTTTTTCAGTAACGATAACAATCCACGGGTTCCACGAAAACATTTAAGAGCGGTTTAAGCTAAACCGAGAATAAACGGATTTTTTCCGGTCAATGCTGGTAGATTCATTATGGAAAATAAGTTAAATCGCAAGTATATGCCACCCTTTCGTTAATCACTCAACGTGAAACCTGCACACTAAAACTTTTTCAACTGGATTTCATTTAAAAACTAACTAGAGTGGAACTCCTAGATTTTACAGCTAAAAATCTAGTTAAAAATTCCAAACTAGATATCTAGTAGAGTGTTTTAAAAGAGCATCTAGTTATTCGAACTGAAAATACGTAGAATTTCACTAGAAAATCTAGTTCATTCATAAAACTCCAGCTGATAGTCCAGGAATTTTAGCTGTTTAAATCGCAAATAGCGAACAAAAATGATAACTAGCCGGATTTTTGTATATAAGCTCAGTTAAGCATGTAGTTCAACATAGTAAAAGTCCTCAAGAATCCGGTGTGAGCTTCGGCCGTTGTGGCCTCGAGAAGAACTTGAGGGTCAGTTTTTCGCGTATATCTCAGGAACAATAGCACTTGGGAAAAAAGCTTTGAGAAAAAAAATGTTGGAAATTTTATTGTCTACAAGAAAGGTCCTTACACATTTCATCGTCAGTCATCTCCTTCTTTGTCAAAACACAAGAAAATAAAAATAGTCCAGATGCTCGATGCTGAAGACTGGTATGGACCTTGAGTTTTATGATGGCGGAGTGCCACTTTGTAGAGGTGTTGTTTGATCCACTCTCTTTTGGTTGAAACTTGAAGCCATCAAGACGAACTATGCCGGCGGCATATACAGGGTGAAATAAAAATAAAAAGTTAAACATTTGTACCTCGAGAACCAAAATAGGTGAAGACATGTAAATCGCCATGAATAATTCTGATTTCATGGTCATGAAGTCGTCGTAAACATGAATTGAATATCTTGAGCCGTTCTTGGAATATCTTCAAAAGACTGAAGTTGTTACCAAAAAAAATATATTTTCGTCTACTTATCAGAAAAAAAGTTGACTGTGTTTTTTCTAAAATTAGTTGGCCTAGAGAGGGCTTTTCACTGTAATTTTATTTCAAATGTAATTTATCATTGTTTCGATTCCAAACACCAACTTTCGATTCAAGATCTGAAGAATTACTGATATACGGAAAACTATTTTTTTCTCGTGAACGACTCCAGTCTTCTGAAGATATTTCAGAAACAGCTCAACATATTTTATTTAAGTTCACGACGACTTCATGGTCATGAAATTAGAAATATTTTTGGTGATTTACATGTCTTCACCTATTTTGGTTCTTGAGGTACATTTGTTCAACTTTTTATTTTTATATCACCCTGTATATGCCGCCGGCATAGTTGGTATTGATGGCATTAAGTTTCAATCAAAGAGAATGGATCGAACAACACCTCTACCAAGTGGCACCCTGGCATCATGAAACTCAAGATCCGTACAGTCTTCGGCATCGAGCATCTGGACTATTTAGCTTTTCTTGTGTTTTGATTAAGAAGGAGTGGACTGATGATGGAATATGTAGAGACCTTTCTTGTAGACAACACAATTTCCAACAATTTTGCTCCAAGTGCTTTTCCTCCAAGTGCCATCGTTCACGAGATAAACACGAAAAACACGAAAAAAGAAACACACCGGATTCTTGAGGACTTTTACTTTGTTGAACTACATGCTTAACTGAGCTTATATACAAAAATCCGGCTAGTTATTATTTTTGTTCGCTATTTTTTCTATAATTCCTGGACTATGAACTTTTCTAGTTATTCTAAATGAAATCTAGTGGAAATTCAGGTAATCTAGTTACCCCATTACTACATTTTCTAGTTAAATCCCAAGGAAGAAGGATGGGAAATGAAACCAAATACATCGATTTACATAGTAGTATATACCTGAATGATTTTATAGGTAATACAGAGTACTTAGCTATGATAATTAACATATTCCTGTCGATGTTCGGCTTTCCATTTGGCAGCAACTGGCAACAAGCTCGCAAATGTTCTGGAATGAAAATAGCTATGTATTAACTTACTTTTCCAAACTATTCAATCAATAAAGTAGCACATGCAGAATTTGAAATCAACAGCTCTAGAAATGTCTAGGTATTCAAAATCTACCTCAATCTTATATCAAAATTATTCAAGTGCCAATAATATGATTAGGATGTGTGTCACATACCATTTTTTCGTCAAAATTCGAACGTGGTGGGTAACGTGAATCGGCTATTTGGAACCCTCCTCCTTTGTTGGTCTTGCCTGGGTGTGCAATCCTTAGAGTATCCAGCGCTGAACCAAAGCGCCTAAAAAATTAACTTATAAAAAGGTCCATCGAAGTTTTATCACTTACATACTTACAATCATGCAAAGAAATATCCGATCAGCTGTATTGCCCGTTGTCCGTTTGTTTGTTTAAAACATGGATAATAATAATAATAATAATAATAATAATAATAATAATAGTAATAATAATAATAATAAAAAGCCGAAATACCAAAAACATGGACAAAATGGAGTGTCTGTGCCACGTAAACAATGAAATCGACTCATCCTTCTATGTCTCACCGGGCCGCAGACAAAAAAAAATGAACAAGGAGTCCTTATCCATGTATGTAGGTAGGTATTTGGCAACTGTAAGCTTGATCTCCTATATCAAACCCCATTTTGCCGACAACCCCCCTCCCCTCGGTCCGGCCCTGACTGCAGGTCGTCATGTGATGATATACATCATACTCATCACATCAGCTTCGCTTCTGAATCCGCTCTCGGCAAGGCTCTTGCCAAGCTCTCGAGCGGCTCCTCCGCCAATTGTACGGGTTTGTGGCTTAGCCCGAAGTTGGAGTCTCCAAGTTTATGGCTTATTCCCAAGTCGAAGTCTTCAGCGAACATCGTAACAATATCCCATATCTTTCAAATGGTTCAACATACCAAGTTAGTTTTTGTTCTTTCGCTGAACGGATCTTACCCAAACTGATCAACAAAATAAACGTTACCACGTCCAGTTTTGCCCCAGCTTTGGAACTTGGTAAAGTTGAAGTTGGATTGCTGAGAACGACTCGAGATCTGTTTGGACCGTAGCGTAGGTTAGTCCAGTCCTTTCACTTATCCGTCCGTATTTTTGCAAAAAGTAGATACTCAACATAAATTTTCTATAGGGTGGTAAACAGGGTGATTAAAAAATGGCGCATTTCCTCTCGTGTACGTTGTGGAAACGCTGATGGAACACGGAAAAAAAGTGAAACAAATTCAGTTTGTTTATTCTTCGAGTTATGGAGAGGTGAAGTTAAGTGTTCAACTTCTTCAATCTGCATGATGAGTTTGAAGCAAACATCACTACTTGCGAAGAATCACAAGTCGTTAAAACAGTGTAAGTATTCTTATTTTGAAGTCGTGGAATGTTTAATTTATTAAGAGATGATTAGAGCCGTTACAGCGGTATAATTAAGGAAATTTCGGAGCCTCATGTCCTGATTTTCGCTGAAACTATCAAAAAAAAATTATCCTCATGAAGGATAATGCACGCCCCCATACGACTCGAATCTTTGAGAAATACCTTGGCAATGCAGCCGTTGATGTTATGAGGTGGCCAGCTCGAAGTCCAGTCCTCAGTCCTATAGAGCATTTTTGGGACATAATGAAACGTCGCATTTGCCCCCTAAATCCAGCTGCAAAGACACTGGAAGGTCTAGCCGAGGTGTCGGGGGTAATATGGTACGCTGTAGACCAGGAACAAATAAGGCGACTGATCCAAAGTATGCCACGGCGTCATGCTGGAGTGCTGCGTGTTAGAGGGCGGAAAGACACGATAATAATTTTTGGCACTGTTATCCACCATTTCTTACTGAATTTAAATGAATTAAAACATTTAGGCTTCTAGAGATTTTCATGTTTTGTCAGCATCGTAACTTTTTACACATATGACTTGGGAGAAAAATTCAAAAAACAGTGCAGAGGTGACACATTGGACTCAATAATGACAGCACGTCATCACAAATCACCCTGTATCATGAAAAGTAATGATCGAAAACTAAAGAAATTCACTCCACTTATGACCAAACAAACGACATTCCAAATGCTGAAAGAATTTTCGAGGTTGCTCGATCTTTTCAAAAAGATACCCAGCGGTTGCAAAGTCTGCTTGCGTCATAATAGAATCATATTCAAGCTTTGACCTGACAAACGTGCAGTACAGCAGGCGAATCGTGGCGACGTTCGCAAAGTTCCTAGAATTTTGAATGATGAAACACAAACTTCTGAACGCCGATTTGACGACATCATTCATGTGCATTCTAAAGGAAAGCTCTGGATCAGAGATACATCAAGATCAGACAGAAAATTAGCCCTGCACCATCACCTATCAACCATGTCAAGGTTTCCTGAAGTAACTGACAATCAGCGCGATCATCAATCATGCAAAATAGCTTCGGATCATCGGCGTATAATAAATGTTTCTTATATAGATTAGCCACTATGTCATCAGCATAAATATCAAAAAGCTCAGAACCAAGATTAGAACCCTGTGGCACACCCGATGGCTGAAGGAAGTCACCAGACCTACCACCTATGTGCTGACCGAATAGGTGCTTGTCGCATAAATATATGATTTCAGAAGCTTGACTAAAGAAGGAGACAAACCGAAGGCGGACAATTTATGCAGTAAAAGTGTCGTTATCCAGGTTATCAAAATCTTTCGAAAAATTGGTATAAATGTAGTTTCAGGTCTTATGGGCCTGCCGGCCTGTACGTAAATCTACAACTTGTAGTACCTACTTACACTCAAGCAGAAAATTATCCTAAAATCGGTTATTGATGACCTCTAATTGAAAGTAATTGGTCTGATCTGAAGTAAATTACCACAAACAACATGTATGTACTGCATAATAAGAATAAGGTTGTTGCCAACCCAAATAGCGATTTTATTCTCAAATAACGCCAGTCATTACCCGAGACAGTCGAGACAGACACTTTTATGCTCGGACTTGACCAAAAGAAATAAGATGACGACCGCAACTGCTGGGAATAAAAATGCAGGTGTGAACTGTAGCCTGGTGGATGGACGGGAGTACCTTTCTGGCTTCTTTACTGTTAATTTTCCAATCGAATTTATCTTTTTTTCACATTATTGCTGACTTCAAAGTAGAAACTGATATTTTTTCAGTTTGGTTGTTAAAATAGCATAAAACAATAATTTTTTGATTTAATTGCTTTTCATGCTTATGGTATGGACACTGGCTTTGAGCATATACTACCGATAAAAGACCATGATTGTTTGAATAACCTGGGAATAAGGGCTAGTTATGTCTCACAATGCACCATTCTTGTGATTTCAACAGCAAGTTATCTTTTCATATCCATAACAATAAGGACATAATTAGAATTTAAAAAAATTACAGATTTGACAATTCTTTCCATTTACTTACATGCTCGCCTCGATGCTCGCCGTACATACCACCGGGTGGTGCATAATGTGACATGCTTTAACGATAATAGACCTTTGAAGTACTTTTGGGCGTTGCGATTGGTAGTTTCTTCAGATGAAACAAGATGAGATAACCATGACGATGTTTGCAAAACCAAATATGATGTAAAATTGAAAAAATTCTCGTTATACATCGGGCGCGACTTCACTGCGTTTTGTCAGACTTCTGAATTTGCGGACATTTTTCAAGTACTTCTTTGGCGGCCTTTGGTCTTCTATCTTGTTATTCATTAATATTTTAATGATATTATAACTACTGTCTATATTTTGATAATACATATGTTCACATTTATCAATATCTAATATTTTGATAATGATTGATATTTCATACTTTGATAACTGGGTATCGACATTTGATATTTTGATAATAATTATCGATATTTGATGAATATATATGTTTTTAAAATGATATAATTAGTTGATATGTCGATATATTGATAAATTTATTGTAGGTATATCAATAGTTTTGCCCATCCCAAGTGACATTAAGGATAGATCGATAGACAGTCTTAACTCTTCAGCCTCCTTGATCATAGTGTTGACGGTTGACAACGATGAATTGTGCACATACATAATTCGCCAATCACTAAAAAACTCGGAAAGGAAATCGATTCACCACAAATCTGCTCATTCCTATCCACAAAATTTGCCAGGTGGTCAACCCTTCTTTTGGAATCGGAACATAGTGCTATGTGATTTACTATTCCCGTTATCGTTTCATTAGATACATAACGTGTAAAGTGATACATAATCAAATACATAGATTTTACCGTTTATGTATCACGATTGACATTTGTCAAAAGTGATGTCAAATCTAAAAGAAATTCGATTTTTTTCTCATTTCGAGGAACGATAACGTGAAGCGTTGACGACACAGCGCTGTGCCATTTCAGGACCTCAGCCTCTTTTGCAGCATTCTCTTTTGTCGTAAACTACTAATTAAAATTAGACAATAAAAAGGTTGGGTATCAAATAGTAGGTACATAATATGTCACGGGCATCTCTGCCTTCTGCTACAATGAAGTAGGTAATCATTTCTGGGTAGGGATATATCGTGTGATTGAATGAATTCTTATTTTAGGTAGGCTGTGGCCTAGCCGAACGCAGCTTCGCAACCCTGAATTTGACCAGGCCACAGCCTGCTTAAATAAGAATTCATTTGATCACACGATATAAGTAGGTATGATATTGATATTATACACTTTTTTTGGCACTTGATAATTATTATTGTAAGGACTACCGCCTTCCTTATTTCCAACCGTAAGTAATTGATTCCTTTCAGATGAAGATGTATTGGTTTTCATTAGAAATTGGCATGACTTTTGGTATAACACAAACAAAATTAAAAAATCTTTCACAGTCGTCTGCTTTGGCTTCTTCACAATATTTCAAATCGTAGGATTTTGCTTGCTGTTTGCGACAAGAGTCCTAGAGTTTTGGAGAAAATATTGTTCTGTACAATTTGCAACACTTTATGTAAGTGCATATCGATGGCGAAGAACAGCAACCTTCCATGTCACCGTTTGCAGAAATTCAGCAAGCTCCTATGTCAGAAAGGGGTACTTTTCAGGAGGAACAAAATTGTACTTTAAACGTGATGTACTATACTTTCTTCCATTTTAAGTTCAAATAATATTCACTATAAATTAAGGTGACATAATGGGATATGAAATTTGATATTATTCACTAGATTTGGCTATGAAACGTGACATAGACGGTTTTATCAGCAATATATTGATATTTTCGAGATAATTTCTGAACATAGAAGCTTATGGCAGCTTTTTTTGTCTGACATAGGAGATTTTTTCACTTTTTTCCCATCTTGTTGTTGAAATTTCGTGCAACAATCTCCCATCTTTGACATAGAAGGTTTTATCTTCTGCCTTGTCATCGTATTTTCTGCAAAAATACAATAATAATACAATAAATATTTTTGTCTGACATGGAAGGTTGATTTTTTGCACTTGACATACGAATTAGTCTCAATTGGAATCGGAGGTTTTGTCAGTCGATTAAAGGCTGGAGTGTCGATCGTTTGATTCACTATTTTCAACTTTGCTGAAATTGACATAGGAGGTTGTTGATTTTCTGCAAATGGTGACATAGAAGGTTGCTGTTCTTCGTCATCGATATCAACGTTGACTACTTATACCTAGTATTAGAACCACTTGGTCATGAAATTTATAGATCACCGTGAGCTACCTCTCACTATTCACAACCAACTCACATTACCATGAAATAATTGCCAGAGTCTACCCGCGATTTTGGTCCATTGATGCAGCAGGAATTGAATTGGAAAAGCAGATTAAGCGGGAAGCAATGTTTGTGAAACTTTTCGTGGTATACTTGATGTCTTTGTCATTTTCGCTATTTCTACTTTATTTGCCATGGAATGGAATAGAACGATATGAAGCCTACCTACCAGTTCCAGTGATTTTCCGTTCTTTAGATCCAAAATCAGGTGGAATCTTTGAAATCGCGATTATCTTGAGTGGATTCAATTTAGCATTTGTGATCCCTGCTCTACCACTTGGTCTAACATACCTGACTATGCATTTGAAATTCCAAATCAATTTGCTCAATAAGTTCCTACAGCTGATGGCTGATGACACAACTGAGAAAGAAATGGTTAATCAGGAACTGGTTAAAGTATCTTTGATTAAATGTATTGAACAGCACCAGTTAATCATGGAGTAAGTTCAACAACTGCTGAAACCTGAAAATTATTTTAAATGATTTCCAGACTTTCCAACGATATAAATGAAATGCTTTATTACTCTTCATTTGGATTGACCCTATCTGGTATTGTTATAGGAGTATGCCTTATTTCATCTAGTGTAAGAGAGGTTACTTTATTGTAAAGTAATGCTATATCCATATTTCTTATTTAGAAACCATCTGACTTCAGTGGGCAATATCTCTATATTCTCGAAGCGCTTGTATGGGCCTCTTTTGTTCTCTTAATTGCACTGTCGTTTGTGGTTTGTGGACAACTAATAGAAAATGAAGTAGGTAACAATAAGTTAATGATATCTCTTCTGTGTCTAAAATGCAAATTATTCCAGTCTAACCTGATACAGACATCTGTTCTCCAGCTCCCATGGTTCAATTACAACAAAGAAAATGCACAATTGCTGATCATTTTTGCAATAAATAGTCTAAAGGTTTTGCAACTATCGAGTTCTGGAATTGTAATTATCAACAATGAACTTATCATAAGAGTAAGTACTTGTACTCACGTACTGTCAGGAGCACTGTATTACATTATACTGGTCACAATTTGAAGTGAGACACCCAAAAAATTGTTCACTTTTGGATCGCTGTCAATCTCTTCAAATTAATCCGATTTTTAAAAAAACGTTCACCATTTTCAGTATAAATTCTTCTACTTTCACCATCTGCAAGTTCTTGTTGGCTCGTGACAGCGATATGTTCAATGCAGGGTGAAAAAGAATTTTTTGTAATTTTGTACTTTTTGCAATGATACAGAAACTTGGATGGACACGTCCTGTAATTTTAGATTTTGCTGTTTTTGGCAGCCAATAGTATGAGGAACTCATTGTTTCTTAGTTTGATGCTCCACGTTGCTTAGATATGAGAATATGTTTTTGTCCTTATTTATTCACTTGATTACGTTAAATTATACGAACGAGTTTTTTTATTACTTATTCAATTATGAACAATGCAAATGCATGGGGCAAAGTATTTCAATAGAGAGTTGGACCTGGTCTGGCCGCAATAATTTTTGGTAGCGTTTAAGCATGTTGCCACAAAGATTTCTCTCCACTCCGCAACTACAGCATCAGTAAGTTCTTATTGTATTGTAGTGAGTTTTACTGGTAGTCCTTACAGTCTTCTTTGAAGGGCATCCAATATGTGCTCAATTGGATTGATGTCGGGCGATAAGTTTAGTCATATCATTGTGTTGATTTCATTAATGACGAAAAATGCAATCTCAATATTGCCATGTTACATTTTTTATTATTATTGTTATTATTATTAATTTTCAAAGCCATTTTTGAAAATACCAAAAGCGAAATTGCTTATAGCAACATTAACAACTGTCAAATAATCGACTCAACTTAGGTACCTACTTGATTAAATTTTTAAAGCCAGCTGTGCGCGTGAAAAATCACCTTACGAAAAAAATCGGGTTTCTGTAACTATGCAACCTGGAGCATCGAGCTAAGATTCGAGCTAGAGCTCGAGTTCCTCATACTATTGACTACAAGATACAATGAAATTCAAAATTACAGGGTGGACATGAAAGTTCCTGTACCATACTGCGAAAGTAGCTTGCAAAAGAGTACAAAATTACAAGGCATTTTTCATCACCCTGTATTAAACATATCGCTGTCATGAGCCAACAAGCACTTGCAGATGGTGAAAGTGGAAGGATTTATCTTGAAGTTAGTGCAAGTTGTTCCAAAATTCAATAATTTTCAAGAGATTAACAGCGATTAAAAACCGAACAATTTGTTGGGTGTCCCACTACAAACTGTGGCCAGTATACATCAAAATTGTTGACTTTTGTATTTTTCAGCTTTATAGAGCCATGTGGTCGATGATAACATTTATTTGGGAAGTGAAAAAGAAGGCATATAGATCATAGTGGTATTCCTCGCCGTAGTCCTAAGTCTTAAGTGGTAACTGTCAGATTTAATTTAAACTGCCCAACATCCAGCATACAGTTGACTTTTTTCAAACAACTTTGGATCTCCCTTGGAATCACCTTGATTGATTTCAAATTTGTTTTCACTTATTGCGTTCACGCATCATCTCTGGATTCAGACAATTCTTCACAAGCATTGCGAGAGAGCATTATAGGCGCTAGAGAACTTTAAGCTTTAAAGGAGCAAATGAGGCTTTAGGTAACAAGGCCATGTGGACGTTGGAACATTCACAAGGGGCTACTGGTGCTCCCAGTACACAAGTTAATTAGCATAATTAGCATTACCTGTACGATTTCATGGGGAGATGGTGGGGCTTCAAGCTAACAAGATCAAGTTGACGTTCATTGAGGGGCTCCAAAAAGACTGCTGGTGATACAAGGGCCTAACTTGTTTTTCGCGTAGACAAATAATATGGCTGGTGAATGTTGACTCTCCTCAAAAAGTGTATTTTGCAAAAGCAAAAAGTAGGAGGGCAATCAAATGGTAAAGTCCCAATGAACGATACTCGACTTAAAGCGTACACTCATTCGGTACCAATGGGGGGCGTTCGGACCGAAGTTCGCATGCAGGATGGACGCAGTGCTTGTGAAGAACTGATAACGGCTTGATCGCGCAGGGTTTTAGACTCAAGATGGCGTCTTTTTTCCTAAAATGCTGGAAATTTTGCTGAAAAAAGTCTTTTTTGGAAGAAATTATTCGAGTGAGGACTCATTTCTAACAAATCAATGCTGCTCGTCCATTGGTGATAACAGAACTTTGATTGAGTCGCGTTTAGGCCTCAAGGTGAGGACTGATGAAAAACTGAGGAAAAAACTGAAGAAGAATCATTGATGTCAGCAGGAGGCGTTATTTTTCAATTAATTGATGGCCCTCAAGTATGATTATGATATTCTTATGTTTTTAAGATGCATTGGGTGCCCATGCGATAAATATTGTCGCGTCCCTAAGGGCTTTGTGCCCTGTTCGATGTGTTATTGAGGGTTGTAGTCAGAAAGGAAAACCAAAGTGTCCAGATTCATTGCTTCACTCTTCTATAAGGTCACAAAAACTAATATCGACACTACTACTTTTCGATGCATTCGGCCTGGTTGGCATACTACAATTGTACGTACTCGGGCAACAATACCTACTCCTCGATTATTGGTTGGATGTTTTCCGATGTTCTCGCTACTTGCGTTTTATTCATATTCATATAATTTTTATAGGTATAAGAAAAATAAATATTGAAAACAGAAATCTTCAACATTATTCATATTGTTACAAGCGGCGATTCTCGCGTGCATTCTGGAGAACGCGCGGTCTTTCTAGACTGTTCGCATCAGTATTACGGGTGCTTGCGGGTGCGGAGCTCTAGAAATATTTGAGAGTATACGCGTAGGCTCTGGCCTGTGGAACTAGCTTGGAGAGTTCAACATGCGATTAGGACACATCTGTCCATTTGGCGGAGGTGCCGCTCTAGAGCACGCCGGAATTGCACGCGAAGATGATTGATGTTTGAGAGCGGTCGCGATTCACATGCAGGAGAACCCGTGGAAGATTCCAGAACAATAGTCGCAGGTAGATAAACACCACGGATCGGCCTACGGAGCAGTATTCAATTCAGAGTGATGAGAGCGAGTAGTATCAGCGATATTCCTAAGAGTAAATAATTGTTGACGTGTATCTATTGTAGTACGCAGTAATGAACAGTGGGGTTTTAAAACGATCGTCTCAATTATAAACGAACTCAAACGCGAATATGATTGTTTCATATTGTTTCGCCTAACGAAACAATCCGTTAGGGCGACTTATCGTTCTAATCGATTTTCGGGTTAGTCCTTTCACGTGACATGCCCTCCGCCCTTTAAAATCTGCCCTCGGGCTTTCTGCTTCATCTAGGAAAACCACGAATACAGGTGATTTTCTCGCATGGGGTTTTCCCTGTCGCAACAATTATTTTTTAATCAACTCAGTCACTTTAATTAAGTTATACAGGGTGTCAAATTCAAAACTTACAATTGTCGGTAAGTCTGAAACAAAAGCAGATATCGAAAATCGCCCAAAACCGTTTTTACTGAATGGAGGGGGAACCATAATAGTGAAGTTAGTAACTCACACCCACTCAGTTTGTGAGTCCCAGCCCTCTCCACTGATTTTTTTCAAATGGCAACCCCCCCACTTGCGACACATTATTGAAAAGCCCTTGAAAAATGCTTTCCACTGGTATTAATTACTATGCGTTTTGTTCAAGTAATTTTCGATTAATTTGGAAAAAACTGTCTAATGGGTTTACGTTGATTTAAATGAATTCGCTCCACAACAAATCAAATTTCAACTACTTCAAACCAAAAAAAAAAAAACCTATTGTTCACAATTAGTGTTCAAAACAATTCCCGTTGTTTTCAAGGCAATAATAAAGCCTGTTCTCGAACTCTTGTCGAAAGTTTTCGAAGGTTTCTCTTGAAAGCGCGCGACATTCTTCGTTAATTCTACGCCGCAGTTATTCAATCGACTGGCTGAGTTTTCAAAACAACAGACTTCAAGTGATCCCGCAAAAAGAAGTCTGGAGGAGTCAAGTCCGGTGATCTGGGAGGCCCTCCAATGGGTCCTCTTCTGCCAATCCACCAATTATATAATGATTATAATGATCATCTAACCATTGATTAACTAGACATAGTGAGGTAGAGCTCCATCTTGTTGAAAATGGAGTAAGTCCTTGGTCGAATTAGTATTCCCATCTAGGTCCATCTGATTTCCTAATTCCTGAACTATTGGCGGCTTGATAGCGGTTTCTAATCTTTCTGTATAAAGCGCACCATTCAAATTCACGTTTATGACTATTGTGTCGATGATTGCGTTTCCCAATATTCCCGCTCAGACATTAAGTTTTTCGGAGTACTGAGTATGCCCTTCCCGGAAAACGTGAGGATTATCGTCACTTCAGTAGCGACAATTTTGTTTGTTCACATGACCATTCAAGTAGGTAAAAAGCCACTGAAACAAATATTTTTCACGAGTTGAGGTTCTGCAGTCATTCGTTGCGTCATAGCTTCACAAAACTCAATCCGCCCATCAGGATCATCATCGCCAAGTTCCTAATAGTTCAGGTATTAGAAAATCGGATGGACCTATATGGAAACCCTGATTTCACCGAGGACTTACCCCATTTCCAACAAGATGGAGCTCCACCAAGTCAATGGTTAGATGATTACGAGGATGATTATTATACAGACTAGTGGATTGGCAGAAGAGGACCCATTGAATGACCTTCCAAATCACCAGATTTGACTTCGCCAGACTTCTTTTTGTGGGATCACTTCAAGTCTGTTGTTTTTAAAACTCAGCCGGAGTCGATTGAAGAAGTGCGGCGTAGAATTACCGAAGAATGTCGCGTGTTTTCAAGAGAAACCTTCGAAAACCTTCGACAAGAGTTCGAGAACAGGCTTTATTATTGCCTAAAATATTGTAAACGTAATTCGCGTACGGGTCCGTTTATAATTGAGACGAACGTTACAAAACACACACTGTTAATTACTGCGTACTAAAATAAATATACGCCAACAATTACTGCTTGGGAATATCGCTGATTACTACTTGCTTTCTAACCGCTCTAAGCCGCTTTGGATTCAATACTACTGTGTGAGCGATCCATGGTGCTTATTTAAACCTCCGACTAGTGTTCTCGAATCTTCCATCCGTCTTCCAGCAAATTCCACAATGACCCGGCATACGGTTTCCAGACGATTCCTGAAAAGTCCTTCACATTTCGCGGGCATTACCAACGTGTCATCTCCGCCAAATGGACAGATGTGTCCCACTCGGCTGTTGAAGTCTACATGTATGTACACTGCGATCTAATGGGAAGAGTATGGTGTTCTCCGGAATGCACAAGAATTGCCGCTCGTATCGTAACAATATGGAATAATTGGTACCACTGGAAAGCATTGTCCAAGGGCTTTCTCATTTCATTTCATTCAATTTCATTTCATTTATTTACCGCGATGTTTTAATGATGTACCACAAATAGTTAGGTTGCTGATTGAAAAAAAAATAGTGGAGTGGGGAGGAGCTCAGACACTGAGTGGGGGTGAGTCTTGAGTATATTACTTCACTATTATGGTTGCACCTCCATTCTGTCTAAACAGAAACAAGTGTCGGTAGTAGAACGTACCTGCCAGATTTTGTTTAATTGTATCAATTCGTTCCAATAAAGATACGGCCGATCAAAAAATCGACAAAATACATTAATCACCCTGTAACTTCGAAACGAAGAGCGTTAGAAAAATTTCGAAGCTAGATCCTGATTCGCCTTGAAAAACTCTACCTGCCCTTGCTCTATTTCTTTATGTCGATCATTACCATGAAACACTCTGTATATAATTTATAATATTTTCAACAGTAAATAAAAATGTAGCTACTCAAAAAAAAACGAGAAAAAACAAACAAAACAATTGAAAATAAACGGCGAATTTTGTGATATAAATTTTTATTTTATTTTTGATGGGAGATATAACGACTGAATTCTTGTTTCATTTCAAAACGAAAGTTACTTTTTCAACTTTCCACCTGCTATAGAAAGACAGCTGGCCTGGAAGCCAATTTTTGACCGGCTAAATGTTTAAAATTATTAGTTTCTCATGAAGGGAAGTTTTCATTGTAACGATGAATAGCGCGCGTATTATTGGTTCAGCACTTAGATGCGTGCGTTGTTACAATCATCACACCTGGTTAGACCCTAGTTCGTTCTAATCCAGTTACGGACTTACATTTTTTTCTCAAATTGACCTCTTTTTTCAAAAGAGCGGTAAAACTTACGGAAACATACTTATTTTTATGAGATTTCTTGCTCTTTTCTTCTTTTGAAAAAATGTTACAGTTATACATCCAAACTAATCATAATGTTGAATTGAAACCAATTTAGTAGGTAGAAAAATAATATTGCATTATCAAGGCGATTTTGATTGAAATATCAAAATTACTCTCAATGACGGACGTGAAGATGCTGAGATGAGAGGTCCCGCGACAGACATGATCATTTTTTCATGGGATGACGTCCCTAGTTTCCGGCCCTTACTTTTTTCTCAAATTGACCTCTTTTTTCAAAAGAGCGGTAAAACTTACTGAAACATACTTATTTTTATAAGATTTTTTACTTTTTTCTTCTTTTGAAAAAATGTTACAGTTATACATCCGAACTAATCATAATGTTAAATTGAAACAAATCTAGTAGGTAGAAAAATAATATTGAGATGAGATGAGAGGTCCCGCGACAGACATGATAATTTTTTCATGGGATGACGTCCCTAGTTTCCGGCCCGAGTCAAGGCCTCGCGGGTCTGTACGTATATTTACCTACACCACTGATAGTTATCCTAAAATCGGTTATTGATGATCTCTAATTGAAAGTAATTGGTTTGACCTGAAGTTAATTATCACAAAACCACAAACAAAATACGGTACGACAAGCATGAGGTTGTTGCCAACCCAAATAGCGATTTTTATTCTCAAATATCGCCAGTCATTATCCGAAACAGTGAGACAATTTCATACTCGGGCCAAAAGAAATAAGATGACGACGGCAACTGCTGGAAATAAAAACTCAGGTGTGAACTGCAGCCCGGTGGATAGACGGGAGTACCTTTCTGATTACATAAATGATAGTGGATAAAATACAGTGCTCAACAATTGAAGTGGAACACCAGAAAATTTTGGTCAAATTAAAATCGTCGTATTTTCTCAAGAAGAAACCGAATTGCAATAAGTTTTTATTTCCTGGACAGCTAATGTCTTAGACTATAGCATGATAGAATTATTTCTTGTTGCAAGCTTCTCCCTTTATACAGGGTGTAGTAGTGAGGTACTGCAAAAAATGTAAAATTTGCACCCCTCCCGATTCGGAAATTTTCATTTCTGAATTTTTTCAACTCGTTCTGGAAAAACATTGAACTCATACCTCGAAACGGTTTTTTGGGTTTTCATCTATCTTTGTTAATTACAGGGTGATCTCAAAAAAGTGATATTTTAGGCTTTCAATTATAACTTCTTTCATTCTTATCAGATTTTAAACATCTTTAGCTCATATTGAAGCTGGAACTTCAAGTGAGAACATTGTGAGGTCAAAACTTATTGAAGACATGATTTCAATATAAGGAGACGTATCAGAAGTGACCCGAATGCGAAACAGCTTTCTTTTCATCTGTTTGATGAAAGACAAAAACAAATTAAAAGTTGTCATCAGAGGATCCGCTAATTTGGACCATTTTGATCTGCTTTTCGCTTTAGTTGTGTGAGAAATGTCCGTGGTAGAATCAAAACTTGACTGCCTCTTTTCGCGAAAAAATCGCATCCCCTATCTACCTGAAGGCGGCCGTAACCCAAGTTACAAAATTTACAACAATTTTTAAAATGCTCCTGGGTGATGAAACACATATACCTGCCATTTTTTTAATTTTGTAACTTGGGTTACGGCCGCCTACAGGTGAATAAGGGATGCGATTTTTTCGCAAAAACACGCAGTCAAGTTTTGGTTCTACACGGACATTTCTTGAACAACTAAAGCGAAAACCAAATCGAAATGGTCCGAATTAGCGGATCCTCTGAAGACACGTTTCAATTTGTTCTTATCTGTTATTAAACGAAGAGTCGGAAGCTGCTTTGCATTCGCGTCACTAATTCGAGTCTCATTAATGGGGGACGTGTCAGAATTGTTGTCTTTGATAAGTTTTGACCCCACAACGTTCTGATCTGAAGTTTCCGCTTCAATATGAGCTAACGATGTTTAAAATCGGATGACAATGGAAGAAGTTATAATTGAAAGCCTAAAATATCACTTTTTTGAGATCACCCTGTAATTAACAAAGATAGACGAAAACCCAAAAAATAGTTTCTAGGTCACGGTTCGGCCAAAGTCGAAAATGACAAAAAAAATTGTCCACGAATTTTAATACGTGCAAGTGGTTACTCACATGTTTTTATGTAAAAAAACCGTTGTACCAAAATTGTATCATTGTTAGTTTTTGATTTTTCTCAAAAAACCAAAGTTATGTGTCATTTGATAATGATTATCGCCCTCATCCCCAATTCAGCTAATCAGAACAGCCGAATACGACACACGTGACTCAGTTTAAGCTATCGATTATTGCATACTAGCAAGTGAAAAGAGTACACTAGGTAAAAGCACCATACTAGGGTGATTCAAAATTTTTGAGTTAGGATTTTATGATGATTTTTTCAACTGGCTGGGAATAATTCGAACCAAAATGGTTTTTTTTTACTATGGCAAGCTTTCAGTCCCCTCTCCAACATATCAAATGTCCTCATCTCTGGGACTGCTACAAATCAGTATACAGGGTGAAAGTTTATTATCATTCTTCACTTTCTCTCTTTCTTTCAGTTTAATTTGTTGAATTTATTTGATTTAAATCTGTGAATAAAAACGCAGCTCTAGAAAAACTCTATATATTTGATTAATATGTTTGACTAGAAACTCTTGAGTTGTCAAAAGAACCATTCGCAGTTGTTGTGTGAGCCGATTTCACCAAGAAAAAAAAATGTAAACGTGATAAAGACTTCCCACCCTGTAAATTAAAATGCATCCGTTCACAGGGATGTATCATTTTTATATGTTTAGTATGACATCATAAGCTTGCAAAAGAACTAGAACTGGCCTCAATCTAGATCAATTCCACCAAGAAAAAAATTTAAGATCAGAAATACTTTTTACCTTGTAACTTGATACACAGCAGTTGCTGGGTGGTATATTATTGATATATTTATTGGCAGAACATAATAGTCTACAAAACTAGCCAAAAACCGTTTTTCCCAGTTATCAGTCTCTCAAGAAAGAAAGCAAGTAAAGAAAAATAATAAACTTCCACCCTGTATACTGATTTGTGGCAGTCCCAGAGATGAGCACTTTTGATATGTTGAAGTCCCCTCTTTTGCTGTGTATCAAGTTACAAGGTAAAAAGTATTTCTGATCCACGGATTTTTCTGATGTTAACTTTTTTTCTTGGTGGAATTGATCTAGATTGAGGCCAGTTCTAGTTCTTTTGCAAGCTTATGATGTCATACTAAACATATAAAAATGATACATCCCTGTAACTGATGCATTTTAATTTACAGGGTGGGAAGTCTTTTTCACGTTTACATTTTTTTTCTTGGTGACATCGGCTCACACAACAACTGCGAATGGTTCTTTTGACAACTCAAGAGTTTCTAGTCAAACATATTTATCAAATATATGGAGTTTTTCTACAGCTGCGTTTTTATTCACAGATTTAAATCAAATAAATTCAACAAATTAAACTGAAAGAAAGAGAGAAAGTGAAGAATAATAATAAACTTTGTAACTCTTCATGCCCTAAGCCCGCCTAATTATTCAAATTCAAATACTTACTTCCCGCTCATTTGAATTCTCATACTCGGATTGGCCAGCGCTGTCGTCTAGTAGAAGGCAAAGAACCCCACGCTGATAGTTCGATTTGACGTAGCTTAATATTACACTTGTAAAAATAGAAATGAAACCAGAGTAATACCTTTCATGAGCATTTCATTCAAGTTCAGTTATTGAGCGAGAATTGCCATTGAATTCGGTAAATTTGCATGTCCTTTCAGTGAGTGACTTGATGCAATATTTGTTTACAGAAAGTGGAGTCGTGTTCGTACTTCCATCACTTTTTGTTCAGTTTGATTTATGTTTGTGTTAGAGTAGGGTTAATTAAACCTCGTAATGAGAACGGATTTGTTGAAAGGACGTTCCAGGTTACCTGTAAAACGCCAGCCTCTTTTGGGACTCGTCGTCAACTCTTGACATAGTTATTTAGCTTATCGCCCAGGTTACCTGTAAGCAATAGTCATCTCTACCCAGGTTACCTGTAAGTAGGACCAGTCTCGTTGGTGCTAAATTCCATGACAGGAGACTTAGTTCATTCATTACTTTAGCAGTCAAACCCACTCTAGATGATTATTAGGGTAGCTGAACAATTATGATTCAAGTACGAAAAACAATCCAGTTTCAAATTCAATTCGTCTGATCTTTGAGGACTCACTTTCGAGATATGCAAATTAGTTTAAAGATTTCCAATGGCAATTCTAACCCAATAGAATTTAGTAATTTGTGAAAGTTTATGTGCATTGGTAAATTATTATTTCATTCATTAGTTTCTTTTCAAAAAAACATGTATAAATTACTGACTTAGGCAAAAGTTCAGTATGATCGCAAACAAACAGATTATTTAATAAATGGCGGAACTTTACTCTTTAGGTCGTCTTCGGTTCTTTGGTTTATACCTGCCGGGGTCGGAGGTAGTCTCTGGTCCGGACGCGACGTAGGGGGTTGGCTGTCGGTGGTGGGCACCTCGTCCATGGCTAGTCGGAGATTCTTGAGTCGTTATCGGGGATTCGGTGGCTGCGAGGCAGGCGGACAGTGGCGGCTGGTGAGGGAGGGCTCAAGGGCGGCGCCCCCCCCCCAACGCTAAAGGCGACAAGAGATTTTTATCGGTAGGAAGACATGGAATGCATTTTATAATTATACTTATTCCAAAGATTTGGTTTAGTGCAAAAACGTTCAGTCATTGGTCAATTAATATTTTAACAAAATAATTCTAAGCGATCGCACGGTCGAAGAAGTTCGTCTTGGGCTCCGCATTCGGCGCCCACCGCCGATGCGGTGATGCCGAAGTGCACCCGCGCAAAACATGTGCCGTAACCATGGCAACGCGAGACGCGGCTCCCGCTCTATACTACAGATATGGGCTCCGTTTCTCGAGCCCCCAGCCGATTGAAATAATCGATATAATTATTTATGTACTCTTCGATTAGTCAACAGTTTGCAAACATGAAGATAGCTGACCTAAAAAAAGTTACATTTAGGTCACCAAGCCTACAAGAAGAAATAAATGCAAAAAAACAACGGACGTCCGATATTACTGAATATAAAGCAAATCAAACCCGCAAGAATAAATTCGTGGTGCATCTCACACGTAATTTTGACAAAACAGTAAATGCTAAAACTCCATATGGTTGTGATGCGGATACGACAAAAAAGTTTTTGTCTCGAGTTTCGTCATTTCGCGAACTGAGAACTGTTCTATATGTACTCTTTGTAAAAAATGTTTTTCGAACTTCGAACCAACAAAACATGGACGAAATGTTTCATGATTTGAACAATTAGATCAGAAACGCGGAAAGGGAATGAAAGCCTCTTTCTCTAGTTTCTGATATAATATTGTTTATATCAGGAAACATTTTGTCCATGTTTTGCTGGTTCGAAGTTCGAAAAACATTTTCTACAAGAAGTGCAGAAGATAGAACAATATAGTTCTCAGCTCGAGAATTTGTTATCAACTTGAGCCCTCCTTGCAAAAAACTCACGAGCCGCCACTGCAGGCGGAGTAGTTCCGTGTGGGAACCGGGTCGGCTGGTGCCGCGGAAGGTGTGGGTCTCGGCGAAGGGGGTGAGGGCGGTTTTTCTCAACTTCCTCTCAGTAGCTCGCCGGGAACCATCAACCATAAGGTGGTCAACCTGGGTGCTTTCTGCTCGGCTCCGGGTAGCTCAGCCCTATAAGACGAACGTAATCCTCCACCGCGACCTCGCAAAAGGTCCCTGGTCCGCTAGAAATATACGCTTATATAAGAAAACTTAGTATTTGCATCTTTCTTGCGTAAGTTAAGATTAGGGCTTCTACTTTAGTCAAGGGGTGTCGCGGGGAAGTTATCCATCTACATGCTTCAAAGGCAACAGAAGTGTTAGTTGTTTTTTGTTCTATCGCAGAGAATGATATGGACTCAGAGGGTGTTCGTTCTTTGTCTAACGGCGGAATAGGGATGCAACTTTGTGGTATGCAAACGGTTTCGGAGAAGGAACAAAGGACTTAACGGAAGCGCTAAAACAACAACATCACCGCTTTGGATGGTCCGGTCCTTGTCTGACTGGCGTACTGCTTGTCTCTGCTCTCTGTCTCGGGCAGCCCCGCTATCCGATTGGCTGAGCGCCGAGCGGGTGTTGGAACGATGGCTCGGTGGTACACTTCGGCCTGCGTCTCGCTTGCTCTTGTGCTTGTGGACTGAAACAGAGAATGGTTAGGATCGCGGTGCTCTTCGAAACGCCGTTTCTCTTTTCCTCCGGTCAAAACCTCGGTCTCATAAGGGTGCGCTGCCCATCCCAGGGGTGCGCTGAAGATGTGCGACGTGCTCTCGGAGGAGGTACGGGAAACCTCTCGAACCTCATCCTTCGGCGCACGGAAAAGAACCTCTCTGGCGCTTGCGGTTGTATGTTGGGTTGTCTAGTTTAAAGGGGCAAATTCGTAGGCGGTTTCAACTTTCACCCTGTATACTGATTTGTAGCAGTCCCAGAGATAAGGACATTTGATATGTTGGAGAGGGGACTGAAAGCTTGTCATAGTTAAAAAAAACCGTTTTTGTTTGATTAATTCCCAGCCATTTGAAAAAATCATCATAAAATCCTAACTCAAAAATTTTGAATCACCCCTAATATGGTGCTTTTACCTAGTGTACTATTTTCACTTGCTAGTATGCAATAATCGATAGCTTAAACTGAGTCACGTGTGTCATATTCGGCTGTTCTGATTAGCTGAATTGGGCATGTGGGCGATAATCATTATCAAATGACACATAACTTTCGTTTTTTGAGAAAAATCAAAAACTAACAATGGTACAATTTTGGTACAACGGTTTTTTCAGATGAAAACATGTGAATAACCACTTGCACGTATCAAAATTCGTGGACAATTTTTTTTGTCATTTTCGACTTTGGCCGAACCGTGAGGTATAGGTGGAATGTTTTTTCAGAACAAGTTGAAAAAACCCAAAAAAATGTTTTCAAGGATCGGGAGGGATGCAAACTTTACATTTTTTGCAGTACCTCACTACTACACCCTGTATAAATAATACGAAAAGCTTGTAACAAGAAAGAATTATATCATGCTGTAGTCTAAGACATTAACTGTCTAGGAAAAAAAAACTAATTGCAATTAGGTTTTTTCTTGAGAAAATACAACCATTTTAATTTGACCAAAATTTTCAGGTGTTCCAATTGTTGAGCACTGTAGTATACTTACCCCCTCGGCGCGGCGGTTAGCACATGATTCGCCAATCAATTAAAAACTCGGTATAAAATTGCCGAAATCATTCTAAAAACGCCAAGTCTCCTAAATTGTTGAATAATAATTGCCAAAATCACCACAAATTTACTTTTCCTTGTCTACTAAACTTGCCAGGTGGTCAATCCATCGTTCAAAATGGGAACGCTATGTAATAGGTCCTCGTCAAGGTTCTGGGCAAATCTTCCGATTACTTCGGCTCTCGAAAGCTCCTCTGAAAGAGTGATGGCTGTTGCTATTCACTTGTGGTTCGGAATCCACTTCAAACTGTAGGCCCCCTATTCGATATGAATAGGCAGAAAATCAAGCCGAAACCCCTAATGGGTTGTTATGGCTAATGAATGAATGAATTAATGAATTAATGTAATAGGTATACTATCAAAATTGAGCAATAAAAATCTTGTGAATCAAATAGTACGTAATATGTATACATACCTCGGCGGAATTCTGTTTCAGTCGCGGGCATCTTTGCCTTTTGCTGTAATGGAATATTCATTTTTGAGTAGGGCATATATTATATAATATTGATATAGACATTTTTTAGCACCTTATAATTATTATAAGTACTACGGCCTTTCTATTTTCCAACAGTAAGTAACTGATTTCTTTCAGATGAAGATGTATTGTTATTCATAAGAAATTGGCATGGTTTTTGGTTCAACTCAAGTAAAATTAAAAAATCTCTCACAGTCGCCTCCTTTGGCTTCTTCACCATGTTACAAATCGTAGGATTTTACTTGCTATTTGCGACAAGAGTCCTCGAGTTTTGGGGAAAATATTCTTCTATGCAATTTGGAACACTTTATGTAAGTACCTATCAACATTGACAACCTATACCAGTGGAAGCGGTGTGCAAAAGGATGCCGCATTTTGGGCCCGTCTCGGGGCCCGTGTTACGAGACTTAGCATGGAGGTACTTTATACCAAAACAAGCAATTTGACCCAAGCACCACTCAGTTGAGTGGCCACCCACTATCTTATGGACGCATCAACAGCGAGGTTATTAGCACTCTTTTTTTCGGTATCCTCGTTTCACACTTTTTACCTTGACGTGACTGCACGCTAGTACACGCCAAGGGCTCGATACCAAGTTGCAGGCGCAAAAGTTAGGACGGCGTAACTTGCCAAATAGAGCGGTCTGATTGGCCGTTGCTGTAGTAACCGCACTTACGGCGGTCTCAGCCCCAACTTGGTATCGAGCCGTAAGGTACTAAAAAGCGCATGAAAATTTTCACCTGACCCGAGCCGGATTCGAACCCACGATCCCTGGAATTGCTTCCAAAGACTGAGTCCGCCGCGCTACTGGCCAGTTTGAGTAGCATCTTGGCTTCATAATATTCAAGGTGCAAACATTTTTTTAGCAACTAGCATCTAGGTCATTGTGTCAAAAAAATGATAAAAACAATAATTAATGGAAAAAAACAGCTCTACCGATTTATTTCATTTTTGTGGTTAAATAATCCCAAAATAGTTTAGAGAAACGAAATACGTAAATCTAGGAAGTGCACGTACTTTTAGGTTGAACTCATTTGAGACCAGACGTAGCCTGCGCCTGCATCTTAGATTGCGTCTCCTAATATAAAATCAAAATGCTGCAAATTTGAGGCCCAGCAAAAAACATGATGTGTCTAAATTAGTAAGAAAACAAGGGGACAAAAAAGCTCATGAGAAAAGGTGTACTGAAAAGGTCACCACTTTTTTGGAAAATAAGCAAAAAAAATTTTCATAATTAGACTTACGGAATGCGATTTGGTTGGGAACGCAACAAAACATATGCATTTATCGTTTCCTTGCAAAGGAGAAAAGTTTTTTTGACCTCTGTCAAAGAATTTTTTCAAGTGTGGAGAATGGAACGGAATTTTCAATACACCTTTATGACACACATTACGATACTCAATGATCGTTTCGTGTAAGTGCTTGCATGTTAAACATTTGGAGGGCCCGCACTGGCGGCCCCCAAGGGACGAACTATCGAGTGTTGCGGGTCAAATCGCTTGTTTTCGTATAAAGTATGCCCATGCTAACCCTCGTTACCTACCCCAAAAATGCGGTATCGAGGTGTTTTTAGATGTGTACCGCTTGCAGTATACCTACACAGTCCTTTTCTTGTTAAACCATTATATTAGAACAGAGCCACTTATTGGACATGAAATTTATAGATCACCGTGAGCTACCTCTCACTACTTGCAACCAACTCGCATTACCATGAAATAATTGCCAGAGTCTACCCGCGATTTTGGTCCATTGATGCAGCAGGAATTGAGCTGGAGAAGCAGATTAGGAGGGAAGCAATGTTTGTGAAACTTTTCGTGGCGTCCTTGATCTCTATGGCATTTTCGTTGTATCTATTTTATTTTCCATGGAATGGAGGAGAAAAATATGAAACCTTCTTAGCAATTCCAGTAATTGTACGTTCTTTGGATCAAAAATTACGTAGAATCTTTGAAATTACGGCTATCTTGGCTGGATTCAATTTGATATTTGTGGTCTCTGCTCTACCACTTGGTCTAATATACTTGACCATGCATTTGAAATTCCAAATCAACTTGCTCAATAAGTCCCTACAGCTAATGGCCACTGACACAACTGAGAAAGAGATGGTTAATCAGAAATCGGTTGAAGAATCTTTAATTAAATGTATTAAGCAGCATCAGTTAATCATGGAGTAAGTTCAAGTTCTGCTAAAAAATGTAAAAAAAAAAATGTTTTCTAGACTTTCCAACGATATAAATGAATTGCTTTATTTTTCTTCATTTGGACTGTCAATATCTGGTGTTGTGACAGGAGTATGCCTTGTTTCTTCTAGTGTAAGAGAGGAGCCTTTATCAGTTGTTTACCTTGTCAATGCTATTCAGCTTTCTTATTTAGAAAACATCTGACTTCAGTGGGCAATATCTCTTTATTCTCAAAGCGCTGTTTTCGGCCTCTTTTGTCCTCTTAATTTGTCTGTCGTTTGTGGTTTGTGGACAACTATTAGAAAATGAAGTAGGTAACAAGTTAAAATATCTCTTCCGAGTCTAAAATGCAAATTATTTCAGTCTGAGCTGATACACACTTCTGTTCTCCAGCTCCCGTGGATTAATTACAACAAAGAAAATGCGCAATTGCTGATCATTTTTGCAATAAATAGTCTCAAGGTTTTGCAACTATCGGCTTCTGGAATTGTAATAATCAACAATGAAATCATCATAAAAGTAAGTACTTGACTTGTAGGTACTCACTTAGATACAATGAAATGAAATTCCTTAATGTTATACATTTTCAGATTTATAGAGCTATGTGGTCGATGGTAACGTTTATTTGGAAAGTTGAAAAACGAGCATAGGTTATAAGGTGGATTTGCTCGCAAAAAAATAAGAATATAAATAAAAATAACGATTCAAAATAATGGGATCCCATATTTTTCTTGTTATTTCTGATTTCTGAGCATCAACACTTGAATCTGCAAGTTCATTTCAACATTTCCTTATTTTTATGTTTATCGTTTCCCGAGTCGTTTCCTTTATTTCCATTCTCATTTTTTGCGAGCATTAATCAACCTATGGTCGTATTCTCAAGTCTCAAGTGGTACCTCTCAGATTTAATTTAAACTACTCAGCATCCCAGCATCCAGTCAACCTTCTTCAAAACAAAACAATTTTGGATCTCCTTTGGGATCACCTTGATTGATTTCAAATTTGTTTTAAATTATCGCGTTTACGCCTCGGTTTATGCGTATTCTGGATTCAGACAATTCTTCACAAGCATTGTGTCCAGGATAAGGCGCTAGAGAACTTTGACAGGGCAACTAGGCTTTAGGTGACAAGGCCAGGTGGACGTTGGAACATTCACAAGAAGCTACTGGTGCTATCAGTAAACAAGTTGAGTCGGTGTTATATACCGGGTGTTTATAAACGTCTGTGATCGCATCGCCTTTGGAATCCGCTTTCGATCACTAAAATTGCGCCTGTTACTACGTTTTTCGGCCTGACCCAAGCCTGCCGCGGTCACAGTCTCTTATAAACACCCCGTACCTATAAGACTTCATGGCCAAATAATGGGGTTTTAGTAAGCTGACAATAAGATCAAGTTGACGTTGGGGAGCTTCGAAAAGACTGCTAGTGACCCAAGGGGCTAACTGGTTCTCTGCGTAGACAAATAATAGGGCTGTTGAGTGAGGGCAATCAAAACGCAAAGTCGCTATGAACGTTACTTTTACTTGACTTATTCGAAGCGTACACTTATCTATCACCCATGGTAGGGGGGCCTTTGGGCTGAAGCTTGCTTGGAGCTTGGAGGATGGGCGCAATGCTTGTAAAGAACTGTCCGGCGACGAATTGTCCGCACGTCCGCAACTAGAACTGTCCGGCCATGGTCCTCGATACACGCTAATAACGTCTTATTTGGGTGATGTTAATTGTCAAAACCTTATGAGGTTGGTTGCCTAGGAATAGAATTTGCCCAATATAGGCGATTTGTAGATATTCTTCTAGCGCCGTTCTGTACCTAGGGTTGAACTTCTGTGGTTGAACTAAAATCCATTAAGACCTGATGAAAAATTATCATTGTTAATGATGTCAAAATCATGAAAGAAATCTGTTGACGAGTTTAACAAACTACCAGGGGCCAGTTTCATGAAACTACAAGCACAGCTACAAAAAAAGTCCTGGTTTACAACAATAAGGGTTTGAAAGTGTGTAGTCTTGGCATAATAGTACAAGAAAGATAGATTTCAACCTCGGAAAAAATATGGACGTCCTGAAAATTTTATATTTTGTTCAGAATTGAGTGCTCTACAACATATCCAAAATCGCCAGAAATCGCACTCGGGGGTTTTGAGTTATTGGAGGGGGGGTAAAAAATTGCAGGTGAAAATGGAGGGGATGGAACCCGTCAATCCATTGGATGTGAATACATTATAGTTCGACGTATCATATCCCATTAAATACTATTTTGGCACAAAATGTGTCCATCATTGTTGAAGGGGAGTAGTGGGGGGGCGAAGCTCTGCTAGGTGGTCCATTTTGTTTTTCTGCCCATGTAGAATCGATCACGACAAGTTTGGTATCTTTTCCGACTAAATTCAATCTCCTGAACTTATATTCGATGTGTAAATTTGGATGAAAACAAGTTTGAACAAGTTAGCTTGAAAAAACTTGTTTTTTCTTTGACAATTTTGACGAATTTTTGTTCAACTGTTGGAGGCGTTCATTTTTAGAAAATTTTCAGGGACCATTGAATTGAAGTGTATTCTCCACAAAAATCATCCACTTGATGTATAATTTTGTTTCTCGAGTTTAAAAAATCGATTTGAACTTGAGCCGGCGCTGCGCGTCGTCTACTACTGACCAGAACACTACAGCATGCACCTTTAAATGAAAACACCTCAAACTATTGAAGAAATAACAACTTATCTTTGAAAATTGGAGGATCTGTGGAGAATTGAATTTCTTATAACATAAACAAAATCGCCATGAATCGCATTGCAGGGTTTTGAGTTATTCAAGTGGAAAGATAACAGTTCATAGAGTATGAATCCTGTCAAAGTGTTACCCTCCTCCTCGAATAACTCAAAATCCTGCATTGCGATTCATGGCGATTTTGTTCATGTTATAGGGAATTCAGTTCTGCACAAATCCTCGAATTTTTAAAGGTGAGTTGTTATTTTTCCAATAGTTTGAGGTGTTTTCATTTAAAAGTGCATGCTGTAGTGTTCTGGTCAGTAGTAAACGACGCGCCGTGCCGGCTCAAGTTCAAATCGATTTTTTGAACTCGAGAAAAAAAATTATACATCGAGTGGAAAATTTTTGTGGAGAATACACTTCAATTTAATGGTTCCTGGAAATTTTCTGAGAATGAACACCTCCAACAGTAAATAAAAAAATTGTCAAAATTGTCGAAGAAAAAACAAGTTTTCTCAAGTTAACTTGTTGAAACTTGTTTTCATTCAAATTTACACATCAGATACGAGTTCAGGAGATTGAATTTAGTCGGAAAAGATATCAAACTTGTCGTGATCGGTTCTACATGGCCAAAAAAACAAAATGGACCACCTAGCAGAGCTTCGCCCTCCCACTACTCCCCTGCAACAATGATGGACACTTTTTGTGCCAAAATGGTATCAAGGGGATATGATACGTTGAACTATAATGTATTCGCATCCAATGGATGGACGGGTTCCATCCCCTCCATTTTTACCTGCAATTTTTTACCCCCCCTCCAATAACTCAAAACCCCCGGGTGCGATTTTTGGCGATTTTGGATATGTTGTAGAGCACTCAATTCTGAACAGAATATCAAATTTTCATGACGTCCATATTTATTTCGAGGTTTTGCCGATTTTTTCACTATTTTTCTTGTACTATAACCCATTGTTGCAACAGTGATCACTAAGGGCCGCATTCATACCTCGCTTTTAAGCCAAAAGCGCTATTAGAGCGATGCGCATTTAAGGGCATTTCCGAGGGCATTTCTCAAATTCCAGTGTTCAAAAATACAAATTAACTCGCAAATTAATTGCAATCATAGAGTTTGCAATCAAGTACATTCAATCGCTCCCAATCGCAATAATGTATTTTCGAACACTAAATGCGCATCGCTCTAATAGCGCTTTAGCTTAAAAGCGAGGTATGAATACGGCCCTAACACAACACCCTTGTCGAATCAGATTTGTCGCTTTTATGGAACGGGTATCAGTGCTTTGTGGTGAATTGCGAGCATTTTCGATTTACTTCAGCTTCGACTTCAGCTGAAACTGAATTGCACTATTATAGGTAAAACTAGCACAATTCTAACCTACACCTGTTCGCACGTTGATAAAACTACAGTCAGGATCAGTGACCACAGAATGCGCGTGCAAGTACCTAAAGTTAAACAAACTAAGAGGGTCTACAACTCTATACTCTTTATTCGTTCATATAATACTATAAAAGTGTTGAACCCGTCATTCATATGTATATAAATAATTTAGATAACTGTATAAATAAAAATATATTAGGGGCTGAACCTGTTAGGGTTCAGCGATCGCGGTAAGCAATTCCCGATTACCCGATTCAGAGTTGGGCAGGTTCAAATTAAAAAAATTAGAATGTTTATACAGGACAAGAGTACGTTCCAAGTTTCATGACAATCAGATAACAGATTTCAATATGGCGGCCAAGATAGCGGCGGAATCATGAAATTCAGCTTGAAAATAGGAATGATCATACGTGACAAGTAGTGGAGTCGGCACGTTCGGAAAAAGTTCTGTTCACTGCATTTTTGAGTAATGCGATGCCCTTTGGCACACATGTCCTTAGAGCCTGTCTGAACAATTCTGTCCATCGCCGCAAGCAAAATTTCAGTTCAGATCCTGTATACAGGGTGAAGAAGAAAAACAATTTGAAAAAATTGCATCTTTTGAACGGACAAAAGTAGAGTATCGCAAGGCATGTCATATGATGCGCAATTTGATGGTTGTTGAGGTACACTAAACCATTTTGAAACATCAATTACCGTTTTTGAGGTATTCTAAAAAAACTGAGATCTGTCAAAAAAAAACATCTTCATTATATCGCTTATTTTTGAAGATATCGGAATGAAATTTGGTATTTGCCTTATAAAAGACGTCATAAATGAATAACAGCTGCAGTTATTTTCTAGGCCTACTATTTTCCTAAATAAGACAGTCAACTTTTTTGGAGGGGAGCCGCCATCTTATTTTATTATTATTATTATTTATTATTATTATTATTGAGATTCCCACTCAACAGGTAGATACCCATCAACAGAGTGAGGCGCACATCAAGCTAAGAGAGAAGAGGAGAAAAAAAAAAGACAACAAGAAAAGAACCGCGATCACTCAACACCGCCAGAAGCAGATCCGTCAAAGCAAGACCTGATCTGGCCAACAGAACAAGAGAATATGTCAATTCGATCCTGGACACTCGTATAATTAGAGCACATTTGATATATGGGAGAAGCCTTAAGAACATTAGTATTAGTAGTAGGGAGGTAAAACGTCTCGGTGCATCTTGAATTTACGCGTGGAACCCTGAACATCAATCTCTGCACCAAATTCTTGGAGTCGAGTAAACCATTGACAAGTTTAAAAAGAAAAACAATGGAATGCGAACATCGTCTTGACTGTAGGCTGACGAACTGCGTCCGTGCCAGCAACATGTCCTGGGGACATCCCCTAGGAGGATAAGTACCCCAAGTGCTGAGATGCAAAAACTTCAAGAATCGACGCTGAACTCTCTCGATAGCGGAAACGTGCACCGAATATAAAGGACTCCAAATGATAGAGGCATACTCAAGACGAGGCCTAACAAATGTCGAATAAAGGAGACAGGCAGTCTGAAGATTCGCGAAGGGCCTGACATTTCTCAAGACAAAACCCAAACTCCTGAAGGCAGCAGCAGTCACATCAGAAATGTGTGGAACAGAAGTAAGCTGAGAATCGAAGCAAACTCCCAGGTCACGCACATCATTCGCCCTTGGCACCAAAACATCTGAATATCAAGCTGATGACCGAAAAAATGACTGATAGTCATTAGGCTAGTATCATGCCGTTACTCTATCATGTGAAAGATCACCTTGGATGGACCATCATACCATTTTTGCTGAAAGAAAGATGATGCACGGATTTTATCGGATTCCTCAGAACTAGAGGATCTACTGCTAGCCATCGAGCCATTGCAAGTAATTGAACACCGCGATTATGACACTTGATCATTCTTCAGGTTGTCTACCAAGATACATAGCCATAAGTTCCGCGGTTCGGTTTTAGCAGCTATTCAAATAAAATAGTGTCGATTTTTCATGAAGAAAACAGAAAATCACGAGGTCTGGGTCATTTCTTAGGTCATTGGAAAAAGATCCTCCATGGAAATTTGATGTATTTATGCTGAATTATTAGGAAAAAGTGCATTCTTCAGTATAGGTTTTGAAAAACTGGCACAGGATGTACTCATGTGATGTAGGACGAACATGAAAGACTATTTTGCAGTTGGTAGGAAGCGAACAAATTATGCGGTAGGGCAACACTAATAATGGAGAGAACCTTATAATTTTTGATGCCGCAATGTATTTTGGAATATATTCTATTCAGATTCCTCCTCCAGCTTTGAGAAATGATGGCATGATGGCGATCTATGCAGATGACATCACAGGGTGATAAGAAATTGAAGAATTTCATCCCATCATCTAAATAGGCTGGAGGCATGGCAATCGCCAAAAAGATCCATAATTTAACGCTTAACAAAACAAAACAAAAAACCGTTTCGAACAATTTTCAGCCGTTTCTTCAAACCTATCGTATAGAATGCATTTTTTTTCTAATAATTTAGCATAAATTTATCAACATTCCGTGGAGGATCTATCTCCAATTACCTAAGAATTGACCCAGAGACCTCGTAATTTTCTGTTTTTTTCACGAAAAGGCAACGCGTCTTTATTCAAACAGCTGCTAAAACCGAACCGCTGCACTTATGGCTATGAATCTTGGTGAGCAACCTGAGAAATGATCAGGGGTCATAATTGCGGTGTTCAATTACTTGCAATGGCTCGATGGCTGAAAGTAGGTCCTCTAGTTCTGAGGAACCCGATAAAATCAGTGCGTCATGTTTCTTCCAGCAAAAATGCTATGATGGTCCATCCAATGTGATCTTTCACATGATAGAATAATGGGATGATACTAGCCTAATGACTATCAGTCATTTTTTCGGTCATCAGCTTGATATTCACAAAGCAAGATGGCGGCTTCCCTCCAAAAAAGTTGACTGTCTTATTTAGGAAAATAGTAGGCCTAGAAAATAACTGCAGCTGTTATTCATTTATGACGTCTTTTATAGAACAAATACAAAATTTCATTCCAATATCTTCAAAAATAAGCGATATAATGAAGATAATGTTTTTTTTGACAGATCTCATTTTTTTTTTAATATCTCAAAAACAGTAATAATGTATCAAAATGGTTTGGTGTACCTCAACAACCATCCAATTGCGCATCATTATGACATGCCCTGCAATACTCTATCTTTGTCCGTTCAAAAGATGCAATTTTTTTCAATTGTTTTTCTTCTTCACCCTGTATACAGGATCTAAACTAAAATTTCGCTTGCGGCGATAAACAAAATTGTTCAAACAGGTGCTAAGAACATGTGTGCCAAAGGTGCCAGAAGACATTGCATTACTCAAAAATGCAGCGTATAATACTGTACCGACCCCACTAAAGGGTAACTTCCAAGTTCCATGAAAATCGTTCCACTAGCAAGAAATTTCAATATGGCGGCCAAGAGAGCAGCGGAATCATGAAATTTAGCTTAAACATAAGAATGATCATATAAGACAAGGGTAACTTTCAAGTTTCATGAAAATCGTTCCACTAGGAATTTCAATATGGCGGCCAAGATGGCGGCGGAATCATGAAATTCAGCTTGAAAATAAGAATTATCATATAAGACAAGGGTAACTTTCAAGTTTCATGAAAATCGTTCCACTAATAAGAAATTTCAATATGGCGGCCAAGATGGCGGCGCAACCATTAAATCCAATCTGCCCACTGGCCACCCACCAAGACCTGAGCTATTCATTGGAGGAAGTTCCAGGGTTCTAGTTTCATATTCCCCGAGGAGGAGTTCAACTTCTTAGAAGTGCACAGGAAATCTTTGTTTTGTGATAATGATAATGATAACTATGAATGTATAAAAAAAATAATGCCCATTGGCCACCCTTGGGGACATCAGCTATCCATCGGAAGAAGTTCCAAGGCTCTAGCTTGATTCCCCGAGGAGGAGTTCAACTTCTTAGAAGTGCACAGTAAATATCTGTTTTTTGATAATAGTAATGATAACTATGCATGAATAAAAAAAAAATGCCCATTGGCCACCCTTGGGGACATCAGCTATCTATCAAAAAAAGTTCTAAGGCTCTAGCGTTATTCCTCGAGGAGGAGTACAACTTCTTAATTCAGCTTAATACAACTTCCGACAGACAGACGGACAGACGGACGGACAGACGGACGGACAGATAGACAAACCGGCCATATAAGCGTCATTTCTCACGAAAATGCGCTAAAAATGACAGCCGGTGTGAAAGTCATGTAACTGTTCTGTACAATCTTCTTAGAGTGAGTGCTTGTGCCCTGTCCCTGTTCTGTTTATCCGTATCTTCAGCCCCTCTAGCCTACACCGAATAGGACGGCGCAGCCTCTTAGCCCGCTAGCGATGAACAGAAAATTGGTTCACATTCGCCAACATTTCGAACGTTTAAAATGGGTTTGGGCATCCAGTGGGCCAAAGACCTTCGCAAATACAAAAACCTTACAAAGTTGACAATCACAGCCATTTGAATGCGCGCCAACCGGAAATGTGTACGGTATAACGGTATATGGGTATAACCATCATTACTAAAATCTAATAAATATTATCGCGTCCTCACCTCACAGGCCTCATGCCCTGTTCGACGGGGTTATTACAATAATACAAAGGGTTTGTAGTGTAGTCAGGGTCAGGTATTCTGTGGTCAGGTAGCAAAACCAGTTTTCAGATTCTTTGCTTTTCTCTCCTAGGTCACAAAAACTAACAACCTACCTTTCGATGCATTCGACCCTGATGGCACGTCCTGACTCCTGATGGCACGGCCCTCTCGTACTCCCAACTCACACACTACAAACTACAATTCGTACTCGGGGTTCATACCTATACTCCTCGAGTCCTCGGTCCTCCCTCGATTATCAGTTGAACATTTTCCGAATTTCCGACCGATGCACGCGGGCTCGACTCTTGACTCTGTGTCTATGCTCGACTCCTCTCTTACCACTTACTGAACTTATTCCAAATCACATTCGATTATTGACTTCATATTCACGTCACTACTTGTACATGGAGCTTCAAATCGAATGCTCCCCTGAAAGGTGGATTGTTTCGTTCGGGCGACCCCCCCCCCCCCATCAGCGGCTTTCGGGTCAGTCCTTTTGCGTGACATGCCTTCCGTCCTTTAAAGTCTGCCGTAAGACTTTCTGCTCCATCTAAATAGAAAAATCACGAATCTATATTCAACTCTGTCACACCTAAGTTATATGTATATTATATTGTAGTAAGTAGATAGTTGTAATTTATACTTAGATTGTTGAATAAAATCTTGAAATGTTGAATATTTCGAAACTACATGGAAGCTATACCGGGTGATCATTTGAAAACTATCCAGCTGCAATAACTCCCGATTCCTAGTCAAAATTTCTTCGAGCAAAAACAGGTCGATTTTTATATCGAGGGGGACATTCAAAACATACATTGGCAAATTTCTATATTCACCCCCCTCGCCCCCACTCACCTCAACTTTGAAATTTCAAATGACACTACCTACCTTGCGATACATCAAATTGAAGAGAATTAAATTTTCTTTCTGAAAAAAATATTTCCTAAATTTCCAACCCCACCCCCTTTTCCCTAAAAATTCTCTGACTGTTCCATTTTATATTCTGGACCCCTGATTTTTTTCTCAATTTAGTCGGCGTTATCTTAGATAGCATCGAAAAAGAAAATTTTCGGTGGGAAAAGTGCTACCCAAATTCACCCCTTTGCTCTCCCCCAACTCAACTCCCAAATTTAACAAAACACCACCTACTTTGTGATACATCAAATTGAAGGGAATTGAATTCTTTATCTGAAAAGAATTTTTTTGGAATTTTCTACCCCTCCCCCAATAAATTGGTCATTTGGAGTATTCTAGGGGGGTAATGAGGGGCTTTAAAAATTGTGAAAAATCGTTTTCATGAAGACAATTCAATTTCCTTCAATTTGATGTATTACAAAGTGGGTATTGGCATTTTAGATTTTTAAGGTCAGGTGGGGGGAGCGAAGGGGTGAATTTGGGTGGCACTTTTTTCAAAGAAAATTTTTTATCTTGATGCTGTGCCGGATGACGTTGACTGTATTGAAGAGAAATGGAGGTCAAGAATATTAACTTGGACACTCAGAGAATTCTAGGAAGAACGGGGGGTAGGGTTGGAAAATTTCGAAATATTTTTTTTAGTAAGATAATTTAATTCTCTTTAATTTGATGTATCTCAAGGTAGGTGGTGTCATTTGAAATTTCAAAGTTGGGGTGAGTGGGGGCGAGGGGGCTCAAGATATAAATTCTCCAATGTATATTTTAGATGTCCCCTTCGATATAAAAATCGACCTGTTTTTGCTCAAAGCCATTTGCACTAGCAATCGGGAGATATTGCAGGTGGATAGTTTTCAAATGATCACCCGGTATAAATAATTGAAAAATAATGAATGTTAAAAAGAGGTCATACACTAGTAACAACAAGTGAGTTTTAATGTGCACTGAATTGTTCGGCTTTTTGTCACATTAGGTAGGTATACTCTCGAGGGTACCTACTCTTTTTTGTCACATTAGGTACTCTTTTTTGTGACCCTCTTTCAATAATGTCATTTTGCCGATAACCATATCCACTGGGACTGGGTCACAACTCAGGAACATGAGAACTTTTGGTATGTTATTGTCCATCGAATTCGGAACTGATATCCAAAAACTCAGCAAGCCCGGATTCCCGGAATTGGTGCCGAGTTTTGTCACTTTTCACTTTGGCATATTCTTCCTGGGCTACAATACAGCACGCACTGCCCCTATAAATTTTCAAAAAATCATAACTCCTGAACCAAAAGGCCTGTTGTAATGAAAACTTCTTCAAAGCTTTCTTCACATGCAGGGTGTCTCAAGACTCGCGTCCCGGAGAAAATGAGGCAAAATTAGACGACAGTGGAATGTGTACAATGCTGAAGAAAAAAAGTCTCAAATGGTATTCGAGCAAAGACAAAGCAAGTTAACCAATCAGAGGACCTGCACCTTTTGGGGGACTAAGTGGTATGTCAACAGTCTGAATTATTGGTTTCTAAGTAGGTACCTAGTATCTCTCTCTAGGTCGTTGAACCCTTTGAATTTCCTGCATGTTCAACAGGAGCTGCCTATGCAGAATTCCTGAACACTGAACTTCCTGATTTACAATGAGGTGAGATACCACTCGTTTTTCCTGTCAACGACTGGTTTTGGCACGACGGGGCGCCCAGGGGGCGCCACATTTCACTCGGGCAGTACGCGCAATTTTGGCCCAACAGTATCCTGACAGTTGGATAGGACGAGGTGGTCCACGACGTTGGCCTGCGCGGTCTCCCGACTTGAACCCTCTTGACTTCTTTCTCAAGGGACATCTGAAAAACGTACTCAGGCAGCCCATCAATATAGAGAAAGTTTAGAAACGGCAGTCAAAAGGCTTCGCGACGTGTACACCACACATGATGACGGATTTTAAATGGAGTCTGTTTGGAAGAGTAAAGTTTAGGTGTTATTAATTTTCTTTTATAAATGCCTAATCTTGATCTTACTACAGTAAAACCGCTGATTTTTTTTTATTCGAACACATTATTCACGGGCTGCTAAAGTATGTGGCTGCTAATGGTGTTACTGTTATTTAAAATTATACAGTAGGCGGCTTTGACTGGCAGATTATTTTCGGCAGGACAAAGTGGCCGACAAAAAGGTTTTGCCAGTATTTTTGAAATAATGACAACATTGAACTGGTGAGTTCATGCTGTAGGTATTGTATCTAAATATTTGAACCGGCTTCATGGTAAAAAACGATTGCGAAGCCTTCCACCGATGTATTTACTGCAATGGTATAATTATTGGAAAAATATGCCGTTTTCTGCGTTTGTAGGAAAAATAGTGTATGTAACTCGCTGGAACGTGTCTTTTTCGCATTCGTGTGATTTTCTGAAATCCTGCAAGTCTCGTAAATACATAAAACTTCACTCACGCTAAATTTATCACTTTCGACGCTGGTTATGATACACTAATTTCTGAACAAGTGGGGAAAGTTGCTTTAATTTTTCCGCACGAGACTGCAGTTGACCAAACGATACAAAGCAGATAAAGTCTAATATCAAGTTTTGGAAATGTTGAATGGCAGTCGAACTTTTGAAATCTCATCTTGAACGTTATAGTCAATAAGCTTCAAAAAAATACCATTTTGTAATTTGAAAATTACATCAACTGTAATTTTTTCAAGGTATCAACCTTTAATGAATGATCCATAGCTCCAAACTGTAAAAACTATGTATAGTAAAACTGCACGTTTACTCAAAAGAATAACACTACATTTTTATTTCCAAACTTATGAATCAACAAAAGGTATATAAAAATAAATACATCATGTGGCTCATGTCACAAACAGTAAAGTTGCTTATTATTCGGATAATCATGTATAAACTAAAAGGAAACGTGTATGTATAATATAGTTCTAATCTATTCTTTAGTCTTCAATTTGAAGTGCAATAACATTACTTAACGATTCTAGGACCTATCCTATACCATCTTCGTTTACGAAAACGCTCCATTTACATGTCAATAAATTAAAAGAGGATACATTGCATTTATATCATAGTACAGCCGGCATCTCCTCGCACACAAATAAATCGTTATTTTTTTTTCTATCATTTTATTAATTTTGTTTGGTCCATAGAAAAACTGTCCACACACAAGCACCGCCGAAAGCTATGCTTCTCAATCTTTAGCGTCGCTATTTTCGGCGGCCGAAGATAGTGTGGTGGAATCAGCATCTACAAAAGAAACAGCAGTTGCATGGACAAGAGTGATGGAAAGACGACACACACAAAACACACCAAATAACTTTTAGTGAATAAAGAAAGCAAGCCAGTACTGATATCGTAATATCCTAGATCTTCTGTGAGAAGTGAGAAAAATAAAAGTATGTACAAAGAATTGCCGTATTTATTTTTTTTTATGCCTTACAATAGTACAATTTATATTATAGATTCAAGGAGGTATGTCCATGCACATCCATGTTGTTTACAAAACACACATTTTTATAATACTACCGCAACATTGTGGTGATATCACGATATCGTATAATCAAGGCAGTTTGACTGCTTGCACATTTATTTTACCTACTTTTGCTAGTACCGGCAGAGCCGCGGGGTGTCGCAGGGCTACCCTCTTTACTGGTGCTGGCCTTGGCCGGTTGAGGAATTATGGTAATCTCGTCATTAATCTTGAGAGGTTTCATCATACTGTCACTAGATTTGGCAGCTGGAGGGACCTTTTTGTCCATAACTCGTTTCGCCACGACGCTGTGAGCTGAGTATACGTGGTTCTCAAACTGCTTGTACATGCCAAAAGTGGCTGTGCAAACCGTACATTTGTATGACAAGTGTGCAGGCTTCAAAGTCATACTATGGTCACGTGCCACGTGATTGAGGAGCTTCCATTGATAAACCTGTGAAAACATAAAAATAATACAACTCAATATTTGTTTCAAACGTTAGGTCAAAGAACATATGGTTGATTGAACGCTGCTTACTGAAGAATATTTCTTGAGTTTAGCAATGCCACATGAGGTCAGATAAGTCGGCGGTATGCATTGCAAATTTGCAAGCCTGTCCAGAAAAGTGGATACCGAGATTTATTTTGGGCCAAGCAATGTTCAATTCAACAAGCGTTCCAAAATATCACTTGATAAATTGTGTATTCAGACTTTTCAAACTCACCCGTCCACATACGGGACATCTTCCGGCATCCTTGCTCTTGTTGGCGGCGTCCTGCATGCTGGAGGTCACCAGCCCGTGGGAGCCCAAAAGATGTCGCTCCAGACCCTGATCCGTGAAAAATCGGAATTGGCACTTTTGGCAGTTGAGGGGTGGCCTGTTGTAAATCATTTTAGGATGTATCTTGACTTTATGGATCCATTGCATGTGATTGCGCAGCTGTTCCAGATCTTTGATGTACCCGTCGCAAATTTCGCAAATGACGAAGGAATTTTTCGAATTTGTATCACCCGGTTTCGTTGATGTCATGTTGGCGCTCGGGGCAGCAGAAGCTCGAGGTAGCGGTGTTATCGAAATGCTCGGTTGGTGCATCTTGTTCTTCTGATTCTGCTGCTACAAATTCATCAAAATCATCAGTCACGCGATACATCATCACATTAATAAGAATTTATTGTTATGCTAATGACACAAATGTGGGGAAAAGCAGCGAAATTTGATGCAGGAAGAAATGATTTGAATTTACCATTCGATTAAATACAATTTAGCATTCTTATTTTTTTTTATCAGACAAAACTTGAGTTTACTGGAGCAAAAGCCTGGATTACAGATGACACTTATCACTTCTTCAAACAGCTTCTTTTATGTACACGTTCAAACATATCGTATTTACGAGGTGACTTAGTGAAAAAGCAAGCAGCGAAGAGCTCTTAAGCGTCATCTTGTCAAGAATTGACTCCAGTATTAATCAATTAGATACATACTGACAGTGGTTAATGTGGCTTGAATTTGACCAAAATGGAAAACAAAACATGATCGAAAATTGCTGGATTACAGAAGCATATTGGTTAGCGACAGGATGGGCTTGTCTGCATACCTGAATGGTGACTGTGCTACAGGCGGAGGGCATGTTGGGGACAAAAGCCATGTGACCAGGATGGCCTAGTCGTCCACCTAGCTCCTGTCCGCCCACCACCTAACACACATTCTAGCTTACTGTCAACCACACACTATAGACATCTAACTAAATTACATAAATGTTACTTCTTCCAAAAAAGCCAGAGACATTTATACAACACATTTGTTAGGCCGCGCACAGTGGGACGAATGGCTGCATTGATTGGACTCAAGTATTCCGATCCAATCTTCAAATTGAGAGCGGGTTGGAATACCGGTGTCGGAATTCATTTCGAAGTTTTAGGCAAGGAATTGCCGAATGTTATACTTTTTTCCAAGTAGTTTTTATAAGCTATAATATCACAAAGTTTGATTTCATTATGATCAATTTTGTGGAAATTATGTCGTACATACATATTTCGTTTTCAACACACCAGCTCAAAGACAGTTAATAAAAAGCCTTTCCCGCCAGCCACCGCAAAAATTTCTACAAGGTCATAATAGAAGGATGGGAGATCATCCTGAAGATATTTTCATTACCCGCTTTTGGAAACTGTGCTAAAATTTCGGCGTCTATAGGATCGTGAAATTATGATAAACGTAATAATTATTAGTGAGGGGATCAGAAAATCATACGATCATATTTACATAAGAATTTTTTCAACCAAATCTACCTATACATATTGTAATAACGTTATCTTCTGCAATCTTTGTTTTGCGATACTTGCGCGCCTCCTCCGAAAGCTGTCCTATTGGCAGTGGGCAAATTTCTACAACATCTGCCATCACGCGCAGTGAGATGGATGTAATTGTTGGTTTTCATGTATAAGAAAACAAATGAGCAAAAATGAATCGCTTAATATTGCCGCCGACACCCCAAACCGACTAGAGTTAATTTAAATGACCGTGAAGTCTGCCTGGGTTTTACGACCATGGGAACCGGGGGTGGTTCGCAGTTTTTAATCGTCTTGTGACGTCACTCTACCCAACATCCCCATGCACATGTGTGTGTTAACTGTTGTATCTGAATACTACTCTTTGACCTACCTTGTAGCGATAAAGACCTAATAAAAGTGCTCTGATAATATACGCGCTGTTTTTCACTTAATCGTAATTGTATTCTGCATAACCTCTGCCTATAGTAATAACTGAATAATTGTAAAATAATACATTAGGTACGTAACAAGAGTGCTAAGTAGCATGTTACGCACGCAGGGAAAGTTTGCTACTCGTGTTAGGTACAGTACTTAATCCAATCCTATTGAATAATGCACGCATTATCACACGCATACATGCCTGCATTTTTCAATAAGACTGAATAAAGCATAGTATTCTACTCGCGGGTAATGGCTATTACTCATTCGGATGCTTTACGACACTCGCCAAGGCTCGTGTCGGAAAACTGCATCCTCATGAGTAAGAAGCAATCATTACCCGCTTGTTGAATAATATACTATTATCTACGACCCCACCCCAGGGCCGGATCGAATATCGATACTGTGCGAGGGGCCCGGAATGAATTTCAAAAACCCAAAGTAATAGGGACCGAGTGTATTCGTCGACGACAAGCTAGACATCGCAAGGCTAGTCGATACTTTCTGCCCATAGATAATATTCGCTATTTTGAAAAAGGGCCGCCATTTAAATCTTAAGAGACGAAAAAAAGCACGGCCGGTCAAATCGTTTCTTTTTTTTGGTCTCCGCTATGATCTTGTAAAGTGGTTTCCCTTTATCATCACTAGCAACTTCCCCTTGAAATTCCCTATTTGGGTCATTCTCCGAGATTGTGCAAAATGATGTTTAATCTTAACTTTTTGAGAAATAATGTTTCATTAAAATCTTTTTTACTACTATAATAAATAGTACAAAAGTCTTTAGTTGAATAGCCGTGTATTGAATCGATTAATTCCTGTTTATGGAAAATATTGCTATCACATTAGATGAAATCTCAACTCCGTGACATGTCCCGCGATCGAACCTTGAACGGGACTTTTCATTATTAGGGTTTGTGGAAGAATGTTTATTAAGTAATAATTCGTACTTATGATTCACTAGAACCCAATAAATAGAGAAATTATGCCAAATAATGGTAGGTATCCAAGTTACCCATTAAATTAATTGCAGAAGTTTGGTCCCGGTTCTTATTCTCAACTCCGTTACTCATTTTGTAATTTGAAACAAAAAAAAAATAAATGGCCGGCGCAGCGGTGGATGTCTAACTTACTTTCAGGAATATCAAACAGGAGCACAAAGCTCGAATGTAAACCGGCATGAATGTAATCATGTCGGATTTTTTCAGATATTTTGTTAAAGGTAGGGAGCCTTGTTACCAACCGCATTACGTTCTCAACTCCGTGACATTCATCTCCGGTTAATGGAATACCACTTTTGGGCCAACTAACACGTACGTATTAGCTTATTGCATCTACAAAAGCCATGTGTGCTTCATGAAGCTTCAACTTCAAATTCAAACGGTTGGAGCCCTGCAAAGTTTGAAAATTCTAAACTCCGTTATTCTCAACTCCGTTACCATTTGATGTCACGGAATTGAGGTTTTGCCTATTTTTCTTCTAATAAATCATCAGAAACCCATAAAGAGTCTTCAAAATATCTTAGAATTTTCGAAATTATCACGTATTTTTTAGTCAAAAAAGGGGGAAAACCAAGAATTTGAATGTAGTGTGGAAAGGAATAGAGAGAAGAGAAAACTTGTAATGAGAAGGCTACGCGAAGCTCTAATCATTCAGTCAGGTAGAAGAGAAACAGTGCTTGTCTTTAATGTTTTTGCATTCAAAGCTATTTGTTTAATACATTTTCATGCTCGGTGAAAATGCTCGGCTCGACTCGGTGACATCAATTTTTGGAGAAAAAAAAATCGACAGTTTTTCATGAGCAAGCTGGTTCCTTCCGGTTTGGAGTTGCAAATTAGGTTGCCAAAGGCCTATCAAAAGATGGTTAGATTTCTCTAAGAATTTTATAAATTTTTTTGGAACATGTTATTTTGCCGTTTTTGAAGAATCACCCATTTAGGCTGTACCAAGACCATTATACCATTATAGTACTTCTGTGGCGGCTTGCGGAGAAGACTTTTTGGTAACTTTCTTTCAGCTGGTGTGTTGAAAAGCGAAATACGGCATAATTCCTACAAAATTGATCATAATGAAATGAAAATCGCTTCAACCCGCTCTCAATTTGAAAACTGGATCCGAATACTTTTATCCAGTCAATGTAGCCATTCGTCCCACTGTGAGCCGGTGAGGGTTCCTGTTTATGATCAAAAGCTTTGTGTCAATTTTGATAAAATGAAAAGTGAAGAAACAAAGCGATATTATTCGTATATCCATCAAGTCAGGTTTTACTGATTTGTAAGCACGGGATATGAGCGAACCGCGGTAGAGACATCAAACTTGAAGGAAGTTCAATTCAGGTTCAGACAAAAACAGTTTAGTTAATTGAATACTTCTTTGCACGACGGCACTCTAGCTATAAAGAGAGGAAACTAGGCATTTGAAGTAAGGGACGAAGGAAAAAGAACGAAACGGCTTTAAACAACCTAGCTGAAAGCTTAAATACGCTAGAGCTTGGTGAACGCGCACATAAAAAAATATTTCAGATCTCTTAGATCTGGAGAAAGCTGATGGTTCAAAAATACCTAATGTGAAGGTGCGTTCAGTCAGCTTATTTAGCCGCAAGTTTTAATTTTAGCCGTAAGCGCTGCATCGGTTATTGGCTGTTCTGAGGAGGCTGGTTCATAAAAGCCAATGGACATCGCTGCGCTTGCGACTAAAATTAAAACTTGCGGCCAAATAAGCTGATTGAACGCACCTATAGTTTCAAGTCCCAAAAGAGAAAAACGAGGAAACACACGACTTGTGTCGTCGAACGGCGATGAAAAGAGCCAAGCAAAAGTACCATACAACTTGTCCTAAAATGACGAAAAGAGGCCTCAAAACCTTGGAAAGCTTAAGCGTCGAGAAGTAGATGGAAAACAAAAGAAACAAGTACCAAAGTTCTCAGTTACTAAGAAGCATTTCTCGCAAGTAGAATCAGAGTGATAAGGTGGGACGCGGTGCCCCATCAGCAGAGGTGTGTAGGGATTTAAGCGGGTTGCTCTCGGAGCTTCCAGGTACTAGGTCAGGCGACACAGACTTCACAGGGACACCAACCATTTGATTTTGACGGGTGGTTGCGGCTCGTTAGCTGGCCAAAGGGAGTTAGAATGACTATCGACTTGCATTGCGGTCATTTTACGCGTTGGTCCTAACGATATTGATGATTTTTTTGCCTTTTAACGGAAACACGGCTTTAGTGATATTTTGTCTCATTGCTCATATTCCCTACGTTCGTGACAATTCAGCGTGAGAGGTTTCTGATGCGACTAAAAAAGTTGTTGACAAGAATCGGTTTTATTTCATTTTTTCTTCAAGTAGAAACTCCTCCAAAGAAAAAATGTATGGGTAATGCTATCAAATTTTGAAAATTTCCAAAAAATCTTGAAAATTTTTGATTTTGATTTTTGAAAATTGAACAACTAGATAGCAACGCACATACATCTTTCTTCAAGAAAGTCGCCTGTCAAATTTGTAGTTTTTATTTTCAAAAAAAGGTACCAAAAATAATTTATATTAATTCACTTTTTCATGTCAACGAGAAATCATTTTTGGTACCTTTTTTGAAAAGTTCAAATTTGGCATGCGACTTTCTTGAAGAAAGATGTGTGTTGCTATCCAGTTTTTAAATTTTCAATAGTCAAAATAAAAAACTTCAAAAATTTGAAACTTTTTGGAAATTTTGAAAATTTGATAGCATTTTGTACATTTTCTCTCTGATGGAGTTTCTCCTTGAAGAAAAAATTAAATAAAACCGAGGGTTCCCGTCTACTTTTTTAGTCGCATCAGAAACCCCTTGAGCGACAGAAGGATGAGGAAATACAGCAAACCTAACCTGACCATAATCGAATCATATAAACCAAAATTCATGGGTAGAAACACCTCAGGCCTGACAGCAAATCAATTGAAGAAACAACAATGCTTGTTTGCTTGTGCAACAAACGCAACAAATCCCGCTGCTAATCTTACCTGGTATACCTGATTCCCGCTGAGCTGATAATTGGTGGGCACCAGAACGGAGCCGCCCGCCATCGCTTGCTTGTAAACCATGTTCGAGGCCCTGCCCATCATTGTGTTGGGCTTCATCGCGGGCGAAGCCGGGATCGTCGGTCTGCCGCGGCCGCGGTGCATCGGATGCTGCGGGTTTGTGTTGAGCAGCTGCATCTTGGACAGGAAGTTCAACTGTTGCGACGATTTCATCGCCTGATAAGCCGACACGTTGATACCCTGACGGGACTTAGGCACTCTTGGTATCTTCGCCGGCGGTTCCCAGTCGACGGGCGCTTCCAAGTTCTTCTCGGGCTTGAACTTGCGCATGCAAGCCACCAAATGCCGCGACAACTTGCCCTTTTGGTTGTCTTCAAATGGACAATTTGGACACTGATGGAAGGCGGGCGCTCGCTCGAGGCGCCCTCTGACTGCGTGCTCCGCCTCCATGTGGAACAGTATATCGTGCGGGCTTCGAACCTGGAATATTTCTAGTTAATAAAGATTAGGCGACCGGTTATGCAAAAGTTACCTCATAAGGACAGAAGTTGCATTTGTACATGTAATTCTTGGTATGCGGCGTTTCCAAATGATTCGCCATTGCCAAGAGACTTTCTGTCTTAAAGTTGCAGTACTCGCATTTTTTCATGGGACTCTTGAAATGCTCATTGTTCTCCTTGCTGTACTCGAGATTCTTCAACAGAGAATGAATCGTTTTGTTCGTGTTGGCGTTGTGGCCTCCTTCCCGGTCCCGTTTTCGTTTCTGCTGTCTCAGCAAGTCAGACTGGACGTACTCTTGGACTTGATTGAATCCGATGTCCATGAAAAACTTGCCGAGAGGACTTTCAAAGTACGAGTAAGGCTTCTTGGGATCGCCCAGTGGATCGAAATCAGGGTCTTTGAGGTCGACTTTTTCACCGTCGTCTTTGACGTCATCGGTTTCCATTGCGTCTTCGTCGTCATCGTCGTCGGCGGTGCCTTTCTTTTCTTCCTTTTCTTTCTTTTGCTGCTCCTCGACCTGTTTCAGAATCTGTTCTTTGACCTCTTTGAGGAAAGTCTTGAATTCGGTCACGGGTGGCTTTTCGTATACGTAAGGGACGATGAAAGAAGGTGCCTCCACGACGAACATATCGTCCGTCAATGTCGGTAGCACTGCCACATTCGCCTGAAAAAAAAAACCGGAACAGTTAAGCCACAATTTGAAAATGCAATAATTTCAATGAATATACCTGAGATGTAGATGGAGAAGGAGATGCAACTGTAGCAATTGATGGGGAGGGTTTCGTCACTGGCATCGGAGATGAAGTCATGGGAATGGGAGTTATGGTGGCGCGCATATTTGGTGGGTACATTCCCTGAGCGGGGAGGGCCATCGGGAGTATCGGAGCAAAGTTGTTGCTGCTTCGGCTGTTCTCGCTTCCGGAAGACTTGTTCATCGGCACAGGTCCCCGACCTGACAGAATGGAGTTGGTATCAATGATGACCAAAGTGGGTTCTTTCTTGTTGCCGCTGTTGGAATTGTTGGATTTGGCAGCGATCTCGACCAACCGCTTGGTGTCTTTCACGACGATCGTCGAGCCGCCGCTCCCTGTGCTCCCTTTGCTGTTGGATATACTGACCGGCTTGGTAATCTTCCTCACTTCCAGCTTATCACTGTTGAATGCGAGCGGATCCTCTGGCGCTATCTCTTCAATATCTGACTCTTCCGACGATTTGTGGCCGTCCCTGGGGCTGTCTTTATGACTGACAGGTTCGTCTTCCTTATCGGACTCGGCGTAGCTCTTCGACGACCTGCTCAAATTCCTTACGCTTCGCCTGGGAGTGCCTTCGTCCGAGCTTTTCTTGATTTTCTTCTTGACCGGCGTCGTATCCAACTCGATGACTTCCAGTTCACTACTGCGCCGCCGCTTTTCCGTCGTTGTACCGTTTTCCTTAGGGGTGCCATCGTCGATGATCATCACCTCGTCGCCTTCTTCATCGTCATCTTCGTCGCCGACATCGGAATCGTTCAATTCGATCGTTTCATCCTCATTCTCGTCACCGTTTTTCACACTGTCACCGTCCTCATCATCGTCAATGATCTCGTGAACTTCGGACTCATCCGCTTTGCTACTACCACCGTTTACTTTACTACCACTACTTTTACGATCATCATCGTCATCGTTATCACTGGGTTCATCACCGTTTTTATCGACGGCGTCTTTCTCACTGTCACGTTCAACGTCTTTGGACAAAACCGCTTCGTCCTCTTTTCCTTCGTCGTCGTCGTCGTCATCAGCTAAAATTACGTCATCATCGCCCGCGACTTCATTTTCTTCGGCCGTGGCTTCGCTCTCTCCTTCGTTTTCATCACCCGGTTCCTCTTCACTTTCAGCCCCACTTAAGCTAGCCGCGTCTTCATCTACCTCCACAGCCTCGTCTCCTCCCTGTGCCACCTCTTTGGCGCCAACACTGCTGCTGTTGTCGTCCTCAGAAGCGCTAACATCTCCATTGAGGACAGCATCTCCTGCTGCAAATGTATTGTTTTTTAAACAAAGCTACTAAAAAAATCTGCGGAAACTCACTGTCTTCTTGTTGGTGAACTTCTTCGATTTCGCCCATCTCGATCGCTTCATTTGCCATATCCGCAACTTAATCTGTCAAAAAAAAAACAAGTCAATCAGAAGCTTTTAAATACAAGTGTCCAAAAAGTCGCCCCGCTTTCAAAACAATCGGTAAGGGGGTATAAATATAGGATAATAGGAAATATAGGAAATTATTTTATTCAATTTTTACTTTCCCGGCCCGTCCAAGGGAAAGTTATGTAATGATGCAGGATGCAGGAAAAACGTTCTGACACGATAGCTGCCGAACCGATAGTCTGATCGACTTGAAATTTGGTATACAGACAGGGTCTTGCTGTTAAATGAGCTGATTAGTTTTTGGTTGTCATCTGTCAAACGGAAGTATCACTATCAAAAAATGACAGAAGCTATATCTCACAGAACTTGACTTGCAAAATGCCGTTTGAAAGCCCATGAAAAACTGTATTCATAATGGTTGAACATATTGCCCTATCTGTCATCTGTCAAAAAATAAAAAATGTCAAAGTTCAAAACTTTACTATTCAATTATTCAAAATCTATCCGATGAATTGGGACCAAATTTGGCAGGAAGCAACAAAACATAAGAGTCAAATAAAGTCTGCAGTTGCAATTTTCCACCATTTTCCCGTCGGGCGTTATGAATTTTCAAAATTTCTTCTAGCCGTTGTCACCCGAGAGAACGACTCACCCGGATTTCCACCAGGATGACTCGCTTTTGATGCAGCACTCCACTCAAAAATTCATTCCTGCTCGAGGATCGACTTTTTTCGAAAATTTTTGACTGATATCGGAAGTAGATTGAACTGGGCGTCTTGTAGATCTTTTTTTAAAATCGACACAGCTTCGGTTTTCCGACGGTAATTTTTTCAATAACAAATTTGCACATTCCGTGAATTTGAAAAAACTCCAGCGTAAACTTCAACATGCGGTGAGCCACACGAAATATTCATTTTAGGTGCAGACATGCTGCAAATGAAAGTTGGAGAAAAGACTGAATTAATTTTTGGAGAAAAAAATTTCAAAATCGGACCAACGGTTTCCAAGTTTTCCTCTCTGGAAAAACTGGAAATTTTCCAACTTTTATTCCGTGAACAGATTTTTACCATTTGTTTTTGAAGAATAGATAACTGGTTCTTGAACATTTTCCAATGATTTCTCTCCAATTTCCCGGAAACGAAAGCATAAGTTCAGCCTGGAATGATCTAATTGGACTTTGGGTAGATGATTTTTATCGGAAGCCCTCAGGTGGCACATTGGGTCTGGGCTTGTCTGTCCAAGCTCTGAATTGAAAATATAGAGTTGAAATTTGGTACACAGATGCAGTAAAAGTTTTCAATCAAGTTTGTGTAATTTCATCATCATGTCTAAAGTAAATTTCAATAAGGAACCAGCATTGCATTTTTGAGATATCACAACAGTTAGCTACCTAGTTCTACCTTTTGGATTATTTCATCACCATGGAAAACTAACCTAACCTGTAACTTTTTCTGTCGGCCCAACAATGGATGCAGGATGCTCGCTTAACGCTCAACTGACTATGTAGAACTTTTTCATCAACGTCCTAATTAAATCTCACCTTCCCGAAGGGACGCTTAGCCCAAAATCATCACTGAGGTCTCTGGATACCGCCGGGAAAGTTTTGTGTCGCCCCACAACAGATTTTCCAAAAGCAATCCAGGAGCCGTATTCTCTAACTCGCTATGCACTCGAACCGACAAATATCGCTATCGGTAGCTAGGCAAGCACCATTGTGATTGGCTTTTGTCTGACTACCGATAGCGATATCTGTCGGTTCGAATGCATAGCGAGTTAGAGAATACGGCTCCTGGGCTGGGACTCCGTGTTGTCGCTATCGACAGTCGCTTCTAAGCGATAGTCGCTAAGCATAGGGAATTCACATGTACCTGCTCAAGGTCAGGTAGAAGGCGACTGTTGACAAAGAACACAGAGTCCCACCCCTGCCCTGACCTAAACGCTTGGGAAATCTATGTATGGAAAAATTCACGTCGACCACAACATGAACTTTTCTGAACACACATATTTCCATGTTAACGACTTCATTAGTCGTCACTGCTCCATGATCTAGTTTTGTATTATGTTTTTCTTTTTTGTACAGATATCACTTTGAGATGGATAGATATCTTACCATTTTGAAAATATTTAGCACTCACATTGTAAAGCTCAAGTTGGATCACCCCCAGAATAAATTATTCATCTTACGAGTTATTAAATGTCAAAGTTTGTACGTACTTTGACAGCTTGTAACTTTTGGCCTTGCTTTTGACAGGTGAGAGATACTTAGGTCAGAACTTCTATATTTATTCTGAATGAAGTTTCCCAAAAGCTTTCAAATGACACATGAATAATGACTTTTTTCTCGATTTTTTGAAGAATTCGAAAGATATTGTCATCCTTTTTGAGGTCCCTCAAGCCCCAAGACGATTAGGACCATTTCTAAAAAGATGATTAGTTTTTGGTTGTCATTTGTCAAACGGAAGTGTAACTAGCAAAAACAAGCGAATATGCTTCACGGGCGTGAGGCTCAGTAGCGCATTTCCTTTTTGAAGGATTAATGAACGCAAGATCTTCCGAGGTTCTACCGTTATTTGGGCAGAAATTTCAAATTAGCGGAACAATCATGGAATTCGGCTTGAAAATCAGAATGGTCATACTAGACAAGGGTAAGTTCCCAGTTTCATGAAAATCGTCCCACTAATAAGAAATTTCAATATGACAGCCAAGATGGCGGTAGAATCATGAAATTCGACTTGACAATAAGAATTATCGTACTAAACAAGGGTAAATTTCAAGTTTCATGAAAATCGTTCCAATAATAAGAGATTTCAATATGGCGGCCAATGGCGGCGGAATGTTGGAATTTGGCTAGAAGATATCGTTCCACTGATAAGAGATTTGAATATGGCGACCAATGTGGCAGCGCAAACATGAAAGCCAATCTGCCTATTTGTCTACCCTTGAGGACCTAAGCTATTCATCGGATAAAGTTCAAGGGTTGTAGCCATAGACAGTTGTAGCTTTATTCCCCGAGAAGAAGTTCAACTTCTTAGTGCACAGGAGATCTTCGTTTTTTGATAATAATGATGAAAATTTTGATAAAATCGTGGGACCGATTTCAACCAAAGATAAAAATCACGCTTTTCAACGTTATCTGTCAGTGGGAAATCTCACTGTCAAAGAGTGACATGAGATTATGATTTTTGATAGCTCATTTTGAAGCTTTATGAAAGCTCTATTCAAAACATGTAGAATTTATGACATCTGTCAATAGTTAAAAGCTGTCAAAATCAAAACTCTGTCAAAGTTCCGACATGACAAACGTCAAAATTACCCTCCACTACTGAAAAAGTATAAACGTGAAAAATTTGCACATCATGCTCTAATGGCCCATAATGTGTCCGGTTGGAATCACAAAAAGAATCATGGCTCTATCTCTACTCGTCTAGGAGATGTCACTTCTGGAAATTTCCAGTGATTTGTCCAGTAACAAAATCACCCAAGATGGGACTAATTGGTAACCATGGCAGTTTTGATGCAACGTATGGTTACAAGTCTTGCATTTTTATTTATGCTGTAAGTGTCAATGTGATGTCGCAGCATGCTATACTCTATACACTGATAGAAAGGACCACCAGATTCCTCCGCTTGAAAAGTAGTCCCGAGCGTTACCCGCGAAATTTAAAATTCCAGTTAGAAAGAGGTGCTTATTTCCGCTAATCACAGCTAAGTGCTATGGTAATTTTAAATGACACCAGTTTAATACCAATTTTAATGAATGAGAAAATAATTTTTTTGAATTAAGCTGATTTTATTACACAACACTCACAACAGCCGAGCCGACTAAAAATAACAAACATCATAGAGAAATGGAGGTTAGAAATCGTACGGAAGTGCCAAACTCGCTTAATGTAATGCCATTGGCTTGGCGTAGGAATAATTTGCCCGGGTAAGACTACCAACCGAACAAAACTAATATTAGTTCCAAACGCGCCTATGCTGTTACAGTCTTTGGTGCTTTTGTTTGCTATAAGTTACCTCACTGAAATTCAAAAAAGTCCGTTCTATCGGTGTACAGACTATACATGGGGTATCTCCCCTGAAGAGGTCCAGAGATCAAATTTTAGGAGGTCAAATAGAGGAATTACCTCTTCTGGGGGCCCATGAGGTCAAATTTTGTCATGGTATAATTCATCCAGCAACTGTGTACGTTTCTGTGAATTTTCAAGAAAAAGCAACAGCTCTGGCAAATTCTGCATAAAAAATCCAAATTCCACAAAAAAATAAAGAACTCTTTGAAGAAACAAAATACGATCGAAGGTTAAAATCCGTTTCGAGATATTGATATCCGCTTTCTAAAACTGGAGAGAAAAAATCCGAAATTTTTTCTAAAAAAAGGTCCACGACTTCAAAAATTAACACTTTTGACACTCTTTTCTTTGGCATCCTGTATATCGTGGACAAAGTCGATGGTAACGTTAGTCGACATAGCGTCTTGCAGCTGAAGAAAAGCTCTACCAGGCACCATAAATTTTTTTCAAATCGTATATCTTTCCCGGAAGAAATCCTTGCTTAGAATTGAAGTAAATTTTGGTCTATGCTTAACTTTTGACGAGCAGTTTAAATACAAACGTCCGTTTTTTCAACATCTTTTGGAAAACTAAAACTTCCAACAGATTTTGATGAAACTTGGTACATGAGTAGTATCTGAGACGAGGGGATGATTTCCCGGGAAAAAAGTTCATACAAAAATTCCCGACTTCCAGAATTCCGGTGATTTCCAAAAAAATTCTGGTGACTATCGAAATATTTCCAGGAATTCCGGTGGTTTTCGAAAGATTTCCGGGAATTCCGGTGGTGTGATTTCCGAAAGAATTCCGGGAACCTCGGTGATTTCCGGAAGATTTCAGGGAATTCCGGTGCTATGATTTCCTAAAGAATTCCGGGAATTCCGGTGATTTCCGAAAGACTTCCGGAAATTCCAGTGCTGTGATTTCCGAAAGAATTCCGGGGATTTCCGGAAGATTCCCGAGAATTCTGGTGATATCCGAAGACTTCCGGGATTCTCGGTGATTTCCGAAAGAATTCCGGGAATTCCAAAATGTACACTGAATTTCGGGGAAATCAACTCCTCGATCTGAGAGACGAAACGTTTGGTTCAAATATTGTTGATATGATGCAATCACGGCCACCACAACTGGAAAAAATAATAGATTTTTCGATTTGATTGATTGATACCTGATTGATTTAACGATGAAAATGTTCCTAAATAAATGGGGTATTCCGTATTGTGAATAAATTGAAGAAAAAAAAACATAAAAATTGTTAAGACTGATTCTGGATCATGAAAAATTAATAAAATTGTGTAATCGGTATCCCAGCACCATCAGCGAATTCTCATTTTATATCTTCGGAAATATTTTGGCGATTTTTTTTACGTAATTTAGTATAAGTGTGCGTGGGAGACTTGATAAAAAATGTCCGGTCCAAAAATAGTTGATGCCAGTTGATCGCAGCGGCATTAATTGGAAAAATAATCTCGAAAATAATAAATTCAACGAAGTTGGAGGGAGGATGCTACGATGAGAGGTCCTGCGACAGATGCAGCTTTTCGGGCCCTTCAAAAAACAACCAGGAATCTGACGAAGTTCATGTACACAGCATTTCGGGTGAATTACAACTTCTTGGGATCAAAAAAAGCCTGTAGACCTGAGGAGGTCCATGTACATACACAGCTTTTCGGGTGAATTCTTGGATGAATTGCAGCTTTTTGGGCTCATCAAACTGAGTAAATATCGTGCTCTAATGAAAAGAGCAATTAGGCAACGTCGCATGTAATCGGAGCCTCAGCCGGTGTTACGGTTTTTCGTGTTGTAGTTAGGGATTTTGGATGATGAGAACAGGTTTTCACTGTAACCATAATTTTCTGTCACGGCGAATATTTTGAAAATCCGGACGAACACATGCAAAAACTGACGCCTAAAAAGTTAGGTTGGTAGGTGGTTGTCGCTTGGAATCTGGTAACTTTCTGGTTTGAGCTCGGGTTTGAGACTGACAGCAGTAGTGAATGCGGCGTTGCCAATACTAGCAGCTGAGCTAATACTTGAAGCTAATACTTGAAAAGTCCTCTGACGTCATAGTCTCTTGACTCCCTTGACTAAAAAGGTGGGCGTCGCCCTGATCTCAGCTTGGAACTCGATTTACGGCCATAATTGGTGAAATATGATAAAAAGAATTAGCTCACGTCGTTGGGGGTTCAAAGTAGTTTATAGACCGAATCACCGTCTTAGGATTGATCAACTCGTTTGAAAGTTAGTGGCCATCAAAGTTTAACAATTTTTCGCGTGGATCGAATCTTGTACACAAATAGCCGAACGCAGTATCCGCTATGTGCGTTCGCCAAAAAAGTGGGAAGAGTCGACATCAGCGTTCAAGGTGACGATTTACGAAACTGAATAAATCCAATTTGTTTTATTTTCGGTGGCTAGATGTCGCTACTCGATTGAATGCACATAGCGGATAAAGCGAGGGATAAAGGGTAGTGTCACGACTAAGGAGTTTGTTTGTGCTGAGGACAATAATTTAACGTCAGTGTGAATATGTCAGTAACGATGTTAGAGAAAAAAACCAGTTCCTTATCCGAATGGTCAATTCTGAGGAAAAAAAATGGTTACGATACGGATAACGGCCACGCGCAAATCCAAACAAAAAAATTGGCAAACCACTCAGAACGGTGCGTATAATGATATTCTAAAATAAAATTTTCGGATTATCCAGAAATTATTGCAAAAAAATAAAGAGAGAACAACGCGTTAAAAGAAGGAGCAACATCAGTTGAAGTTTCTAGATCATTGTTGTATTGTTGGTTGCCTACATCACTTCAGTGAAAAATAATAGTAGGACGCTACACTGGCTCTATGACTTACCAACAAAACAATGTTGCGCGTGAGCCTAAAAAGGACACCGCAAAGAAAAGTAGTACGACCTAAACAATTCAACTGCAAGAAACTATAAGTCTGATCGTGATTTTCCCCTCGCTGGCGACTAATAATTGTGAGTAGAAGGAGTTGGTTTCGTGGTTGTAAAAAGTGTACACAATGTGGCCTTTAAACGTGCCGTAACCAAAAATTTATACAATATGTAGGTAAAGACAGTGATTCACAACTTATGACTTTCCTGTCAAGGGTAGATTCCTTGACCTTATTCTTAAAACCAATTTGTCGTAAATGGCTAAGCTCGTGGCTCAGTTTTCAAGATACAAATGTTGAAGTTGAGGTGAAAATTAGATTTTTTTTTCAATAAAAAGAAAATAAATGGCACTGCAAATCTGAAACTTTCAAGTACCCGGATACCCCATACCCATACGTATTTTGCCCTATGATTTTGTCGTGTTTATTTTTTCATCGCTCTCGAAAAAAAAATGAAGACATTTTTCTCGACATTTCTTGAACTTTTTTTTTCAAATTCAAATTCAAAACTTTATTCATTTGATTAGAATAACAAGATGTTATTGTAAATGTGGTCAAAATCGGTAAATACACGTAAATAGAATAACAAAAAACTATAAATAAAATTGAGTACCTATCATAGGTAACATACAACACATTGCAATACAATGAAATTGAAATTTTCGATGATTTGTGATTTAGAATGAGTCAAGGAATTTACCCTTGACAGGAAAGTCATAAGTTGTAAATCACACCTGTAGCTTCAAGTACTCAAGTATAATACAGGTGTCCAGAAAATGGCGGAAAAGCTCTGCAGCACCGTGCAGCACGTTGTGCAGGACCCTTCAGGGAATCCCAAAAAAATAAATAAAAAAATCTTCGACGTTCATTTTTGACAAAAATTTGGGTCAAAAACTGGTCCTTCGAATATTAATTTTCTTAGTTTCTGACTTACTCTGTAAATAAAAAAAAAACAATACACGTCCAGTGGTAGATACTTCTTTCTCATAACTCTGTTAACAGTAAATTGAAATTTTTTGAATTTGAATTAATAAACTAGAAGGGTTCAAAGAGCCGTCCCGTGACCCTTAATAACCCCAAAATGAAAGTCGAAAAAAATTTTATCGCTGAAGGGTCACTTACAACGTACCTACTGGAGAGCTTTTCCGCCATTTTCTGGACACCTATATGTACATTGACATTGAAATTATTATTTAAAAAATTTGTGAAAAATAAATTACAAATCTATTCAGCGAGAATTTAACACTTCATAAAGTTTTACTCTGAAGACTTGCTGAAATAAATGTAATTTCAATTTTGAGGAATGTTATTGAAAAAGTAACAACTCGTAGTTACAACATAACGTCGGCCATATTGTTGTTGCCATGGTGTAAGTGTGTAGGTAACCCGAAGAAAATCCATTTTCTATCACGCCAAAACTGCCACCTCATTTACGATAAAACGGACAGAATTTTTGATCACTTCCAAGGCCTGATTAAAAAAAAACGAAATTCAAGGCCGTCTCATTTTAAGAACTCGATTAAATTATTTTTGACTTAATTATTATCACTTTATGGAAGAAAAGTAGGTAGGCGAGAGGAACGTGAAACGTAAACAAAACACTAGCAAGCCCGCGCTTGATGCAATTAAAATTACTTATTTAAGAAATTGTAAATCTTTTTACGGGAGCCCTTAGACCACGCACTGGTAATTTTTCCATTTTCCGGGCGAAAATAGCAATCCGGAAGTGTTGTCATGGCATCAAATCGAAATCACCTTGTGTGTATGTATTAATTATTCTCAGCCGGCGCTTGTTTTGACTTTTGACGTTTGACGTGTGTCCAGTGGCTTCCGTGTGCGCCAACCCGATTCGGGAAAACCGGCGTTTTTCGGCAGGCCGGGTAAATGGGGAGGCTGTTCCCAGACACTACGCCACTGGCACGGACAATGCTGCCAACGACGCCCATCGACGGACGGAAATTTTCCCGTTGTTCACTTCACTCGTTCTCGTTCCACTCGCTCACCTAACCTAAAGGGGGGGCCCTGGGAAAATTTCGCAACGGACTGATCACGGGAATTCGCTGGGGGGCTCACTTTGGACGGCGACCGTCTGATTGCCGGATCCTTAGAGTCCCGCCATGGCCCCCGGCGGCGTCAGGCTGGAGCGGCCCTGTGGGCCATCTGCACCGCCAATGGATGATGTAAATAGCCGAAGTGTAGGGCACCCGCGATATTCAAATCGCGATTCTTGACAGAAACACAAAGTGTCGAACTTACAAACGAGAAATTTGCACTGATCACGTAAAAAGGGCCTCAAACACTTGGCACGGGGAGCAGCGAGCACAGCCACGACCTAACGTCACTAACCCCTAGGACTGCACTAAACTGCCAATATGGCGTCTAACGGTGCGTCACGTGACCCTACAAAATAGTGACGTAGCTTCGCCGCTCGAGGTATGTCTTAAAATTTTTTCGTTACGTAAGCGCTGGGACGGCCGACAAACGAAACAAATTTACAACAATTTCGATTAAAATCGATCACAACCCTCGTCAAAGACCTCCCGAAATACCTACAATCCCGCCGCATCCAGCCGGCGTCGATTTTCAAATTCGCGCCAATTCTCGTCGCAAAAAAATAAACGAAAACCATCACCCACTACTTTTTTTCTATTCCAAATCTCAAGAACGCGACCCACTTTTCAAAAAGATTTGAAAAAATGCCACGAACTTTTCAATTTTTAAAACAAAAAAAGGGCGGCAAACTAGAAACTGAAAAATAAAAAGTACAGGTGGATAAGGTAAATTTCATCAACAAGAAATAAGATGAGACAGCATCATTCTCGCAGGAACATAATTTCACAGCTTGCTTGGCTCGGCTCGGGTGTGGAGGAAGGAGCGAAGGAGCATTGGAGCAATACCCCGCCTGCCCGCCGCCCGCTCGCTTGATGGTGAAAAAGCGGCAGGCTACCCGGACACCCCCCTTTCTAAAAATGGTTGGGTCCGAGCCTCATTTTGTTCATGTACTACACTCTAGATCTAATAAATTTTTCTTAACGCCCGTCGATGGTCTCTATCATTTCGGCGCTTTCTAATAAACACAAAATTATTATAAATCGAAGAACAGTTGCAAATTTTACGGAATTTAAAAAAGTCCAGCACCGGCGTTTTTAAATTTCAAGTTCCCGCCAAACCGCAACAAAATATACCCGCATGATGTTTTAAATAAAATTCGCCAAGTATCCTCAACTTTTTTGCATTTCCAGGTGTTGAAAAGCAAAGAAAAATAATTAGGTATACCTATGTTGGTTATGAGGGTTGGAACCCCGCGAGAAAGGAATAAAACTATACAGGTGAACTCACCGGAAATGCGATGTCTACCAGGATCAAAAAATCAATCGTCGTCCTCTTCTTCGTCGAAGGAGAGCAACGCCTTGCTTTTCACCTTTTTCGCAGTCGACTTTTCACGCGATTGTTCGGGATGCGCCCTTTTAGAAGTTTTCGGCTTTTCTTGGGATTCCTCGGTTGTCTTTTTGGATTTGAACACAATGGGAGCGTCCAAGTCCGCGGGCGCCTCGGCAACCTCTGAAGAAAAAAAAATGTTTCCAATATTTCAATTATTACAATCTAGAATTTTGTGCATGTGAAGGAAAAGTTGATATTTTTCCTCGACGCTCTTTCATGCAGAAGAAGACAAGGCCCTACTGTTGCTCAGTGCGTGTCCGACTCGAAACTTATGGTTTTAGTGCTTTGGAAACAATTGTTGGGACAATTAATAACCACCTATATTTACTTAGGTACTTAGTTAAGAAGGACAATTTTTGTTTAAACTTGAACTGAGACGACTTAACTATAAGCCTCAAAGTGTCACTTTTTTAGACAGTTGGTACTTAATTATCTTTGCCAAGCGGTACTAAACTGCGTATTGATTGAACTGGGCCACCCAAAAATTTTACCCGCATTCAAAGTGTCGTAGCTTAGCGCCATTGCGGGTTTGGGTACCTAATTTCGATATTTTTCTATTTCTTGGATAGTTTATTTATTGTGGGGTGAGATACTGACATACTATAAGTACTCCATTTTTTTTACAAGATTTTGATATCATTTAGACCCACAGGGTGTCATTTTCAGGTACATACTGCAGGATGTAAAAGTATGGAATTGACGTATTGACGAATCATTCCACACTCACTACAGGGGACTCACCGAAAAATTATCCAAAAATGACCAAATTCCTGCAATCTGTTATTGGGAAAGAGCAATCAAGGTGAGAAGTGTTGTCTAGCGAGCAATTCATTCTGAATAATTCACAATGACTTTCGCAGTCGATTTGGCCGAAAACTTTTGGTTACAAAATTAAAAGTTTGACTGCATGTTTGAAAGAGAAAAAAATCGCCTCCATTCACCTGGAAAACAACCGTCGCCTGGGGTACAAAAATTTCATTGGTTATTTCGAATGTAGGTATTTTGTTTTAAAATTCGTAAAAATGAAAAATGATATTATTAGACTAATTTTGAAATTTTTATGGAATTATTCAAGAGTATTTTTTTCTATCTTCAACACAGGTCACAGAGTAGCTCGCACTTCCGGAAGCTAGCCGGGCTACCGCGGAAGTGACATCAAGTTTTGATTTTCAATTGGAACACCCTACCTCCCTACCCCATTTAGAGAGAGATTTTTGTTAGTTGAACGAGTACTAGTACTGAGATGAAAAATAACTATTTTTATGAGGATTTTATAAAGGTTTAAATGTTGAAGAATTTGAATCAACAAGATCGAAATTACTGCCTGAGTTGGCCGTAATAGGGGTTTTTCCTAGCCATACTGCACATGAGCGAGCGGACAAACTGATGTGCTCAGGCAGGTCTCAGGTTTATTCTTTGTTCCAACCTAGGCTGAAACAGTTCATTGTACGGTCGAAAGCATTCGCACAAGTGATTACTTGTTCAATAGGTCTTTCCATGAGGTCTGCTCGCGTTCCTTGCCGGTCGGCAAACATACCACATATCAATCACCTCTAAAGGTGCGTTCAGTCAGCTTATTTATAGCGTTTTCCACTGGTAAAAAAAGTGCGCACTTTTTGCTCTCGTTGTCATAGAAACTCACCAGGAAGCCCTGCTATTGGTCCATGCGCAAGGTCAGGGCAGTTAGTGCGCACTTTTTTCCCAGTGGAAAACGTCATTGGTCACAAGTTTTAATTTTAGCCGTAAGAGCTGCATCGCTTATTGGCTGTTCTGAGGAGGCTGGTTCATAAGAGCCAATGGGCGTCGCTGCGCTTGCGACTAAAATTAAAACTTACGGCAAAATAAGCTGACTGAACGCACCTTAACTCCTCTCAGTCGGCTAACTTAGTAATACATCCTTTTCGTTTTAATGTCATCTTAGCGCAAGCGTCAGCAGGGTGGTATAAATTCTGACAGACGACAGTTAACGGCGAAACAACAGAGAAATTTTAGCTGTGTTTTGACACATGTTTTTAAGGTTATGCCATTTCAGAACGCGATTTGCTTAGAAAAGCAGCTTTCTTATTAATCCTGCACTGCAGAGAAGGACCCTTACATGGTAATTTCATGCTCTAATCGTCGTAACAAGCCCAAACTGGAAAATAAATTGTCAACACATCTACTGTTCCAAATGTTCGTATCAATATTTACGTAGAAGTCAAACAGTAATCAAAATTGAAGCTCGCAATAGAAAATATTGGCAATATTTTTGTACTTTTTAGGAGCGGCACATATCGGCATTTTGCTAGATAATTGGCAGTTACCGCTAGAGACAACCAGATATACCCAGGGTAGTGTAATCCTTCCATTTACATCTCCAGAGTGTTGTAAGTGTTCATATCATATCGCAGAGAAGGTCATTCGTCATTTGCAAAATCATTGCCTATGTTTATATCGAATGTTAATAGTGAAATATGGTGGATGAATATAAATGGAACAAGAAAAACGAGGAACTAGCTTTGATGGTGGTGGGGATAATGTTGGAACAACATAATTATGACGAAATTACAAAATCACGCCAAAAGTTACCCAACGCAACGGTCACTACACTACAATCCGCACCGACGCGTATGAGCATTTCTGACATGCGCATTCACAGCAAGTCGTTATTAATTATGAAAAAGATGGTGTAATTTTGTAATGCTAGTGTTTTTTTAATATAGAGTACTTTGATAATCCATGATCTATCAAATACATAAAAAAGTTTTGTACCTAACATCGCTATCAATCACTTTCGCATATGTTCTAGTCGAATTTGTACCAACCTGGTCGAATATTCAATTACGCGCCGGGAATCTTACTCATTTGACAAACGAACGCAAGCGCACTGTCACTGTAGTAGGAAAATGGCCGTAATCACTAAACCGTAGATGAACTAAGCTAACCTCGCTCCTTGCTGTCACAGGACTGCGCCAGTGTCAAGCTGCCAACTGTCGTCTCTCGCTTTCAGAATTTGTACCAAACCCATGGTACACCTGCCATTTACGCATGTGCGGGTGCCAAACGGTGCTTTCCATCTGCGTGTTCCTACCCGGTTCTGTGCCGTTCATTGGACCACCTAAAATTGTGTGCCATGCTATGGAACATGTGCCGTCTGGCGGTGTTTGTACCGTCTAGGTGGAAAGCACCCTATACCACCCTACCCTGTCATCACAAATGTGACGCTTGCCGCGCTTGCGCTAAGATGGTCTTTGTCTTGAAAACAAAAACGGAATAAGTAATAGGACTAAACTAAACTGACTTTGAAACAATTGGGGTAAGTGAGGGTAAGAGAATACGCACTTTCAGTGGGGAAAATTGAAGACTAATCATCGGACGTAATCTTATTAGCAACTTACAATATAGGTGCTTTCCTTTTACCACCTAAACTAAGTATTCTGACCTAAGTATTCGTGGTATCCCACTTTCGCGCATGTGATTTCTCGCTTTTTCTCTCTCTAACCGTTGACTCTAACTTAGATCAGGTCAGTGAGTTTTGTGGCAAAAGGAAAGCACCTAATAATGACCGGTTTATGCAGACTTGAAACTTTAAACTCAACGCATAATACTTAAAACCTAAAACTTAAGGAATATGGCGCATCTTATGCACATGTGAGATCTGACAAAAAAGAACCAATCAAAAAGGCAGAATGGGATATGCAGTGGAATAGTATGGAAACGTGGAAACCATGTAGAAACTTTCTGGGTTATGATAGCAAGGAAGGCCATTAAAACTTACCAACTGTTCTAAAACTAAATCCCTATTCAAAAATAAATCCCTACGTCCCTGAAGTTTACGACTCATTCAAGCTCATTCCATCCAATTCCATCATTCGAGCTTCTATTGGTCAAATCTTACGAATAGTAAAATTTGCCGTATAAACGCTCTTCTCTTGCTCATTAATGCCCATGCTATATGTACTACGACTATAAAACTAAAACCGCGGCTAAATCAGCTGACTGAGCGCACCTTTGAAACTTAGGAAAGTTGAAAGTAGCGAACTCAATGGTTTAACCTTACTTTTAACTTCATTAGTTTGAAGTAGGTAGGTAGGTATTTATTACGTGTTGAGTTTCAAGTCTAAGTCTAATGAGAAATTTCAATATGGTGGCCAAAATGGCGGAGGAATTAATGGCTGGATTCATAAGATCCGGCCACCATTGATTGTTTCTAGGCCTTACCGTTTTCGAAATTGTTAGGATATTCACAGGGCTGGAGACTCTGACTAGGATAAGCCACAAACCCGTAAGATTGGTGGAGGAGCCGTTCGGGCGTGCTAGTTTTCAAATGGAACAGCTTGAATCTTGCCCTGAATACCTAGTATGAATAAAAGTAGAAGTGAATGCCATACGATAGGGAAACGAAGTAAATACTACTGAATACTACAAGCGCGAAGCATTTGCACACAACGAATTTTCAACAAACATTTTTATAGCAACGTGATTTTCCATTGGACGCTCGCGTTACATACTTGCCGAATCATTTCTATATTTATATAATAGGTTTGTTCCATCAAGAGGTTTCAAACTAGTCAGAGCCAATAAGAATCGAGAAATACAGTTTTCAAACTGATTTGGGCGCTTCTCATTGGCTCTGACTAGTTTGAGATTTCTGATGGAACAAACCTAATATGTATCCCCACTGAGGCAACAGCTCCTTCATGATACGAAATTATTAAAGATACTGAACTCAAGCCGCGAGTTCTCTTACACTTTTTGGGATAGCTCCAAAAAAGTGTTGCTTCTATCTGTAGCATTTACTCTGAGTCGTAGTAAAAAGGTATACATATACCATTCACATAGTAAATTCAGTCGATAATGTTATTTTTTAATAGATAGTGCGCTCTTGAGAGATGAATTATTTGATTGGGTCAGATTTCCTCCAACACATATTTTGCTTTGACTTTGCTTTGACTCTGACCCTACTTTCAAGAGCTTAAAAATTAAAATCCCAGAAAACCCATGATTCCTCAACTGCAATAGGTTTTCCAAGTGTTTCAAGTTAATAAACCACCATTTTTGCTAAAAACCATGAAGTTTTCTTGCATTTTAATTTTTAAGCCCTTGAAACTAGTGTTTTCAAGATGTTTTTTGAAGTTTCAAACCCAAATATCTTGAGAAGAAAGCCTCTAATCAGAAATTTGAAGAAGTAACTTTTTCACCTAATTTGAACGTAGAGTTTAAAAATTGGGACCATTTTCAAAAATAACGGGAGAAATAAAAAAATGAGGGAGAAAGGGGGAGGGCACCCCCTGTTTTTTTTTTGCACCTGAAACTGTTTGATGAAACGCGTTGTTCTTGTTTGATAGAGACTTATTTCGGTATACATTAATTGGAATGAAATCGGTTGAGCGGTTCAAAGGTTACGGTAAAAACAACTATTTTAAAAATTGAGCTTTGAGGCGCCGTAACTTTCTTAGGGGCCCCTCCGGCAATGAATTCTTATCGCAAACTTCATACTTTTGAAAGCTGAATCCGACGATATATGGCTAGGTACTTACTTCTAAAATACCCTGTATAATAGTATGTACTCCCGCTGTACATTTTTCGACCTTTAGATGGAGATTTTCATCAAAAATGTACCAGTTATAAGCTTCGATTTTGTTCTCTGATTTCTGAATTTTCGAACCGCTAAAAAATCATAACTTGATGACGCTTTCGGTGCCTTCTGGAAGTGTGAGCAACTCTATATAATCTGTGCAAAAGAAAAGTCCTCCTGGGTTACTTTCTGTACCAATCACGAACAATCTAAGATCAGATCACAATAATATGATTCCGTACCATGTAGGTGCTTCTACCTGCCTAATCTAAAATCATCAACAATAAAAAGCATGCAATCAATATTGTTTCACTATCAACTTAAGGAAGCACTCTTCGATAGTAATGATTAGATTATGATGAATAGCTACATAAAATGATGAATAATAATTACGGCTATTGGGTTTACATATTTGGATCGGCTTGAATCGTTTACTGAATATTGTGAAGACAAGCAACCGCTGACATTTTTATCAAACTGACTATAGTTTCGACTGAAACTTGAATGGTCTCGACACCATAATGGAGTCACATGCTGACACAATAAGTAAAGAATAAACTGACCACACTCGCTGACACAATTCAGGTCCTGCCCTGAACAATTAAGGTCCTTCCAGTATCCTTCACCGTCTATATGTATTAGAAAAAATATTTCTGTGCAAAGCTGTGGATTCGAATTATAGGTCAAACCCAAGATCCAAAGTAACTACAAACCTTACTGCGGGTCACTTGATCGGCCGATGACAAAAGTTCAAGTTGCTCATCTCAATAATTATTCAATAAACGCTTGAATGGACAACCGAATCCTAACATTGGTTTCCAACCTTGATTTTTACAGCACTGTCACTGCAGATGTTAAAGTTGAACAGAAGTTATTTTTCTTTTCTCATTTCAAAGTCATGAAATAGCTAGATCTATATTTTTTAAGATAATGCCTAGACCAAAACTAGAAGTACCTATTTACATCAAAACTTTTCTTGTCCATATCAAGATATTTTCACTACAAAGGCATCACATCATTTTGATCTAATTATGAATCACTCCTTTGGCCGTTTGGATTATGAAGTGGCTGGTTTTGTGAAGTGCCTTCTGAGCGGTCAATTTTACTTCATGCATCAAATGACTTTTGACAGAATTGAGTTGTCAATAAGAAAACTCGATTACATTTCGATTGTTCTGAGTTTTTTTCAACACCTAATCACTTATAAGTGTAGGTAATGAAAGATGAGTGTGGTTTCCTTCCGATTTCGGTCTCAGATGAGGTGAGATTTTGTGCGAAACCTACGACGGCCTTCGTTTCCGAAAATTCGAACGGTTCCCCTCATATCCAACATGGCTTTTATAACGGTTTCCCAGCACTCTATACTACCTCTCCATATTAGGCATCTCCAAGATGGTCCGACACTTTTGAATCATCCTGTATGTATGAGGTCCACGTCTTTTTGCAAACTCGACGCGGACTTCTTTTCAGGATTATTTCATATTATGCTCACATGACTATAGAGTATATAGGTACCTAGTTGCAACGACTGAAAGTGCGACATCAGCTTAATCCAGCATTGTATCGCAACAAATCCAGAATCAACCACAATACATTTCAAAGTAAACATTGATGCTGTTTTTCTCTCTAGTAGCAAATCGTTCGACCAACCTCAGAGCCCAAAATCGAAAAACTAGCACCCGACAAAAAAGTATTTGGAGAAGTTTGGTAAGTAACCTGCAATTTTTTAGAAGTAAGAAGAGACTTACACTAAAAATTGCAAGAAAACTTGAAACGTAAGTAGTTAGCCCTTTTCGCAAGGAGATCTACGCCAATGAAGCCAGTGCTGATGCTTCGTCGAAATTTCACCAGGTTATTGCCCCCTTGGAATAGACGCCGACTCCTTGCGGGCTGAAAAGCCCATGATGGTAGAATAATGTTTCAAAGCCAAAGCCGTTTTGTCTTGGAAAAAAATCAAAGAGAATCCAAGCTTTTTGGTACACAAATTTGCATAGAATGTGAATTCTGGCAGATCGTTTGAAAGCGCCTTGAAAAAATAATAGGTCTGCGTGATGGTGGTTCTTTAGTTCGCAAACAAAGACGACTTGGTGCGCCTTTAAATTTATTGAACTTTTTCGATTCAGGTCCTCTATTGTTTCTTGAGTGAAAATTCCAAATACGTATTCTCTACGTTTTATTGTTATCTACTAATACTGATGTTAGGTAGGAATCAGAGTCAGAGCAACTCATCATGCGAGCAAGTATCAAAAACTGAAATTCACACTGAAGCCGGCAGTATTGATTTTTGTCCTCTTCAAATCATGACGTTGCCGATACCACCTGTTGGCAATTTTTTTTATACGTAAAAGCCTCTTGAAAATATTCTAAAATTAGATTGTTTCAATGTTTCATTTTGAATGTAACTAGATCAAAAAATTTTAAAAATCTCAAATAAGTAGGTACCTAAGAACATCCCCACTGAAACTTATTAAAAATTAATTTCCGGAAGTTATTTGAAAGGTTTATTATTTGGGTCGTAGTGAAAACCGAAGAGGGTACCTATTGATTTTTTCTTGTCCAAATTTTGTCGGCGTGGTGTTTAGTGTGTATAAGTAGGTAGGTACCTATCTAAGATCAGTAGTATTAGGTATCCTGGTAGTATTATATCCAGACTTTAAACAGCGCTTCCTGATTCGAACAGTAATAATTTAGAGTCCAATTAACACCACAGCTTTATTAGCCACCGGAACACTCATTACACAGGTAGTTTTATGCAATAAATTGGACCTGTTTTTTTACAAGAAATTCGGGATCAATGGCAACGGTAATCCGTGTACTACTAAACCATACAACTAAACTAATCAATTGTCTGCAGGTACGCTCGCGGAAGAGTCCCCGGCAAGAGAATTAAATCAAAACTAATAGGTACCTCCGTAAACAAATAATTCTTCCCGCATCTGTTGTTGATGGAATTTTATTGAATAAGAAAAAGAGGAACTGTTTGCTACAACAGTCTGTTACTCCTCTTCGAGGCAAAAATTCCGTTTGTTTGAAAAATAAGGCGAGAAAATTATGTAAGAGAACATTTAAAATTTTAAAAAGGGGTGCCATTAGGTAATCGACCAAATCAATGTGAACATCAAATCGATTTTAAGAGCGATTTCAAGGACTGGAATGACGTAACTTAGGCCCGATTTGAATAGCAACTTGATGAAGGAAAACCAGGTAGACTCAGCACCACTGACTTTGACACCTGTCCTGTATCAGTGGGATAAAAAAAGTAAAGGTCAGGAAAAATGTCAAGGGCCGGCCCTAAGGGATGCGGCAAAATCAAACCGGCTTCGATGGCTAATTGACTCGAGTCTCGAGTGTTAATATGCTCTAATTAATTTAGCAACTGATAGTGTGATTTTCCATTTTTAGAAAGCGCGCGAAATTGCGCGGAAGAAAAAAACCGCAAAAGAAAATGCGGAAAATGCCCAAGTCCGGCCAAATGCGGGTTTTGAGAAAAAATCCAGACAACTCGTGTGGATAATATTTTATCGATGGTCGGTCGGGAGCTGAGCAAAATACCGTTTCGTATAATAGACCAAACCATTTTCACGAAAAGGGGAGTAGCATCCTTTCCAAAGTCTTATTACGAGCTAAAACGGTCACGTGTTCGGAAATTTCTCGTCCTTGTCTAGCAAAAGTGAATTCCTCCAAGTCCGCCTCTGTCGCCCCGCCGCCGACGTGGTGAAAATTCCGGTCGAAGTTGGGTACTTTCCCATCGGCCTGGGCATGCAAAATTTACCAAAAAATCGAAAAGGAAGCCCCGAAAAACCCAAGAACCGATTTTTTTCGCGACAATTCCAGTCGAGAGGGCCACGTGCACGGCACTCTTCACGAATACCGAGTTTAAATTCGCGCTTTTTAAGTTGGCGCGAACGCAGAGCGCAGGCGCTGCGTCCGCAACGCCACACGACCTGTCATGGGCGGCTGGCAGCCCCAATTTTTTACAAACGTCAAGTTGTCTCGGAAAAAACAAGTTTCAACCCCCAAAACGCTTGAAAATCCCGGAACATTTTACAGTGAGATAATCGAGGTGAGTACTGACCTTTCTCAAGCCGGTCTTTTTCGCGCTCTGCTTCTTCGGCGGTGAGATCGCCCTCCTTCAGCACCACCACTTGGGGCTGCTCCTCGTCGTCGTCTGAGAAGTCTTCGGCGGGGCCCAAATTCTCCCTCTGAAACCGCACGTTACCATCAACACTAAAAATATAACCTCAAAACCGAGATGACTCACCTTGGTGTCTACAGTGGGGCCCTCCTTGTAACCAATTTGCTCCTTGATTCTTTTCAAAAAGTTCGGTTCTTCCGGTCTCGTAAAAGTTATATTCCTCTTTGACATTGCGTCATCAAGCAGTTTGTGAGAAAAAATTGGGATCACAAAGCGAATTATTCACGAAAAAGAATCCAGTGGGGCCACTTACTACACAGCCTGCCAGCTTGGCCTCAGCTTACTAGATGATGCAGTTACCGAGTTACGTTCCACGTCCCAAAAAGTTTTCTCCGCACGCCGCTGGTTTGCCCTTCTCTCTATCCCATCATCGTCCCATCCCACGTTGCTTTTTCCCCACACGAAATGGCTGTGTGATAGAAAATTACTTATCACAAAATCACAAAAATGAGAAAATTCGATTTTCTCTCGTGGCCCCCCCTTCCACCCTCCCTAAAGTACCTACTCCTCCCCGGGATTTTTTTCTTAAACGCAGTAAACAATTTGAATTTAGAACACCCACCCTTTCACGGGATCATGGATCTAATAATAGGTAGGTAGTAGGTTGGTACTTTCTACCTTATCCTTAGATAGGTATTGAACGAAATGTACAGGACTTCCAACTATCGCTTGCCATTTCTTCTTTTTTCTTGCAATTTAGTAAGTAAGTAGTAAGTATACCCACTCAACTAGTAGGTAGGTACCTATTTATTACTGAAAATATTTACTCTGACCTTTACTGATAATCTACCTACCTACCTCAATAAGTCCTTTGATTAAATTTCACACGTCACTTGTTTTGCATTTCGAAAGTAAATTTTTATTTTAAGTAAAAATCCACTTTTGTTATAAGTACTTCAACTTGATATAATGAGTAAAATGGACCGATCATTATTTCCATAGAACAGCAACCACTATGCAGTATGTACCATGTACCTACGATTTATGTATTAAAAAAAAACTTGGTGGACCTGATATTTTGTATTCAAAAACCAAAATATTCTGGAACCTACTTACATAATAATAGAATACTCATCATAATAAATAGAAGACTTAACAATAATTCTTTGGTTTTATTGCATTAGTTCAAGACTTTGATAAAAATACAAAATTTAGGAACATCTTTTCAGCGATGTGACATTACCATCAGGCACATTTAACATTAATCATTATTATTGTCTTGAGATAGTTTTTGTATGAGATATTCAATACCCAGGGTGGCCCAATATCAGGGTGGCCCACTATCCAAAAACTTTTTATTCAAAATATAATATAATCAGCTCTTGGCATCTTCAGGCTAAAACCTGTTGATAGTTAATGTGGGGTTGTCAGAAAATCTAAACAAAATTAAATGATTCCACAAGTAAAGCACCGAAACACTTACCAAGTCAACTTATATCCTTTTTCCATTTTTCTACTATTCTACTCGCTCATTAAATTTTGAGTCATTAGTTCATTACTTATAGCGTTGACTGAATATTATGAAGACACGCAACCGGTGAAATATTTCTCAAACTGCCATTGGTTTTGGCAGAAAGTTGCAAGTGAAAAGCCGGTCATAGAATGTTCGGTTCCGCATCCTCATAATATGCAATCGAGGCTCTTTGGAAGTTTATTATTTGTAAAAGTTTTGTTGTATTGAAATAAAATATGTCGTTGCATCAAATAGTGAGAAGTACCTACCTTAGTATTTGTGATTGTCCGTTATACAAATGATAATCTACAGGTGTTTCAAAAGTATTTCGGCTCCAGAGCTGTATAATATATAGAATCCACTTAAGAACACAATATATTTTTTTAAATTAATAATGTTTATTTTTAATTGGGGGTTAAAGGTTAGGACTTCGCCCCTCACTGGTTCCGTAATTTAAAGTGATTTTTGGGAACTGTTTGTGGTTAACTGATCAGTGTAAATTATCAACCATTGGGTGTGCACTGAACTTTAATTTAATATACAGGGTAATTAATAAATCTCAAAAATTCAATTTACCTTCAAAAGCGCCAGTAAAAATTCTTCCATAGAAACGAAAAGAGACATATATCTTGTTCTGAATTATTTTATGGTCGGATGGAACATCTTATACAGGCATTATTGGAGAAAATTGGGTTTTTGTGATCAATGACGCGCCCTGTATCGCAAGCAGAATTCAATGCACACTTACTTGCTCACTCTTTTTTTTTTGTAGTTGATAATTTTTGCTGATTAGTTTTTGACAAGCAATTCCCAAAAATTACCTTGAATAAAGGAAATAGTGAGAGGCGAAGTCCCAAAATCATCGATTCCCCATCCCATAACTTCGAAAATGAACGTCATATTTTTTTTACATTTTTCTTGTGTTCTTGAGTGAATTTTATAGGTATACCGCTCTGAACTCGGAATGCGATTATTTCGAGACACTTGTATAATTGGGTTAAACAAAAAAAAATAACCATGTCAAGGACATGGTGTGCAAAATAGATGTTTTTATTTGTCGATTTCACTAGGCTTTTCAAGGATTTCTTGGAGTTTTTTGTTCTATTCATTTTCTAATTTTCTCAAGCTTCCATCGTTGTGATTGTGGATAGTAAATTCAAATGCTTGAGCCTGCAATCGTGAAGCTTACATGGTTTTTATTTGATTTTTCGCGTTATTGCATTCATTTGGACAAAAAAAAAGGCGTGACGTAACTAGGACTCAAGCGCGCGGCAGATGGCGTCACGTGAAAAGATAGAATTTTGTTGTCGAATTTCTTTGACTGAACATCGTGCAGACGCGGAACAAGATTTAAACAACAATAAATGACAGCTGTCAAGAGCTTTGAAGTCTCTAATTACACTTCAAAAGCAATTTGAAATCAAAGGCATCGACATCCTATCAAGCAGATCACTTTTGGTTTGCTCATGAGGTAGACCGAGTGATGTCATAGAATTAAAACAAAATATTTTTTTTAGAAAACCAACGGAAAAACTCATTTCAAATCAGTAATTTTTTTCAGTAGAACACCCCATTCATTTGGAAGTCCCTCAAGACGATCAAAGCCTTGGCTCCATCTGAATTTTCATCGCCGTTGTTGCTAATTTCCATGTGCGAAATAAATGTTGCGATGAAGTTTGGTGTCATAGTTGTCTTCCAAAAGGTCAATGTCCATCAATAATGGTTAAATTGTCCATGTTGTGGGATGTTTTTCATATTTTTAGTAGAGTTGTGAATTTGACCGGTCAAAATCTCGGCCTATTTAGAATAAAAGAATTAATATAATACAGGCGCCTACCCTACCCAAAGCTAGGCGAGAACCAATCTCACCGGCTTCAGGCAACTCTTGCTACATCGATGTACAGGGAATTGCATAAAACTGCCAGGCCATGATGATGACAGATATCGCGATTTATCGCAAAAAGTGGGCCCGCGGTGAACTTCTTGCGACGTTTGCGGCCAGTCGCGGTGGCGATGAGATTTGGTGTATTGGTGCTTTTCGGTTTTCCCCCAAAATGTCGAGGATGGATTTGATATGATTTTGTGGATATTTTTGTATTGCTTGCAATGTTCGCACCATACGTATAGGTCGCGGGAACAAAAATGTAGTCCTAAAGAGGGGTATATGGTATAATGTTATTTTCACTAGTACCTACTTGTTGATACAATTTTCTTTAGTTGTGACGTTGTAATAAATATATAGATAATTTATTGAACAATTGACGCTTTATCAAAAAAATGAATGTGCTACACTCAAGATTTCACTGCGTAATGTCAAAAACAAGCGAATCTCTACAGCGGTACTTTGGCACCCCATCAGGCGCAAGCGCGGGCAAGAAGCTGGCATGAGGCGCTTTTGTTGTGCCGGCAGGAGCTGCTCAGGGTTGATCACTAGACGAAGAAAGTAGATCCAGCTGGGCCGTGATTGGCGTATGTATCTACTTGCTTTATCTACACCTTTTCCAGTTGTAGTTCAGAAAATATCAGTTGTATTCCAGATATCGTCAATTGTAGTTCAGAAGACGTCAATTGCATTTCAGATTAGTAAAATGTAGTTCAGAAAATATTAATTTTATTTCAGATTAGTCAAATGTATTTCAGAAACAGTCAATTGTATTTCAGATTAATAAATTGAATTTGAGAAAGCGTCATTTGGATATCAGAAATGATTATTTGAATATCAGAAAGCGTGATTTGTATTTCAGAACATGTTATTTGTAGTTCAGAAAATAATTTCTATGTATAATTTATCAATCAATGCAGCTCCAAGATAATTGTAGCATTTGTCGTTCTTCAATGCTGCGGAAGCCGGTCGTGCGATTAACACCCCCGCAGGCATCTGTTACACAGAAGATGTGCCAAGTATCTGCAGTTCATCATACAAGAAGATCAAGAGTTAGAAGCTGTGGTTGTGCAAAAGTGTCCCAATTTGCAGGAGTCCGAATAAAATTGATCCTTTCTGAACTACATTTTACTAACCTGAGATGCAACTGATGTCTTCTGAACTACAATTGACGTCTTCTGAACTTCAATTAACGCTTTCTGAAATACCATTGACATAATCTGATGTACAGTTCAAGTTTTCTGAACTACATTTGATAAATCTGAAATACAATTGACGCCTTCTGAACTACAAGTGACTAATCCGAAATACAATTGACGCTTTCTGAACTACACTTGATTATTCTGAAATTCAATTGACGATATCTGAAATACAATTGATATTTTCTGAACTACAACTGGAAAAGGTGTAGTGATCTACCCGGAGCAGCTCCTGGGGCCTTATTCTTGAAACAGGGAACAAAGTTCTCTTGAGGTATTGCTATGCAAGGAGAGCTATGATTGGCCCTTGCCTAGCAACTACACATGTGAACTCTGTTCTCCGTTTCAAGCATAGGACCCCTGGTGCAAAGCGAAGGTGGCTGAAGCACGGAAATTCGCGATGCGCTGTTGTCACGTCAGGCTTACTTGCTCCGTTGCCATAGCGGGTGCCAAGGTGACGGTTATGTTCCCGCGACCTATATCGTTATCTATTCGTTACCAATATATGTTTTTGTTTCAAAGTCAACTGATGGCTGATCGGTATGATTGCGAAGCGTTCGGACTGTTCAATAGGTAATCACTTTATTGTTCATATCCGGAACGGAAGAAAAACAAACGTGTCATGTTCATGTGTTTTTCCCTTCCGTATTTTCATCTTCGCGGACTCGGTATGATCAGATGCTTGCAATTTATTTACCCACTCCATATTCAACAGATGCATACTTAATGTTCGTATCATGTACTGTGTGATTCGTTGTTATTTTGTTGCCCTTTGTTGACGAGAAATAGAAAAAGAAAAATAAAATAACCCAAATATCGTTAAATCAAAGTAGCCAAACTAAAACAGTGCATGACGTCAATAAACCAGGAGCGCGATTCTGTACTTGCCTACCGACAACTATCGGATCGGTAGCTAGGGTGAGAACCAATCAAATTCGCTCCTGCCTAGCTACCGACACCGACAAGTGTCGGTAGGCGAGTACAGAATCGCGGCCCAGAGTGAGTTTGCAGTGCTCGTATCAAAGGTTCGATATTCTCTGGGTTCGATCGTAGGTAGGTATCGCACGAGGGGAAACGATCATTATGTAAAACTAGCAGTTATCTGTTAAATTCTTCGTACATGGTATTCACTTTCCACCTATAGGTCGCGGGAACAAAAATGGCGTGCTCAAGATGGGTATATAGTATGATATGTTATTTTCACTAGTACGTACTTGCTGATACAATTTTCTTCAGTTGTAAAGTTGCAATAAGTATATAGATAATTTATTGAACAATTGTCGCTTTATCATAAAAATTAATGTGCTAAACTCAAGATTTAACTGAGTAATGTCAAAAACAAGCGAATCTCTACAGCGGTACTTTGGCACCCCTTCAGGCGCAAACGCGGGCAAGAAGCTGGCAAGAGGCGTTTCGTTCTCGGCTTCGTTGTGCCGGCGTGCCTGCAACGTTGCCATAGCGGGTGCCAGGGTGACGGTTATGCTCCCGCGACCTTAGTACGGGCACGACGCATGAAAAAAAAAACAAAAACCGCTAAAGGTCCCTGAATATTGGATACGACCAATATCTTCCACAGGCAGGCTGTGGTCTGGTAATTGGCAGGCAAACGAGACTGATTTTGGTCAGGCCACAGCCTGCCTTGAGTAATAAAGTTTTTGATCATACGGTACAAGGGATGCTGTCGAAAAACAAAAATCTAGTTCCTCCATTCTCGAAACCCGTGTCTGAAAATGGGTGCTAAAATGACAAACTTGATGTCAAATAACAGCTGATCTTGCGACTAGTCGCAGAAAGTTGGAACTAATAGCGGGAAATAGTTTCATTTGAATTCTGCGATATATCGCAAAGCGATACCTGTGTGAGTATCGGCTGTGTATTTCTCTGTAGGTCCGTCCACGGTAACTGCTGAACCATTTATCTGATGGAGTTGAAATTTGGTATACAGTTGACCAACTTGAGTAATATTCGATTCCACAGTGAACTTGAATCTTACTCAAGTTCCTTTTGGGTCTTTTGACCATATTCGAATACGAGAATACAATCAAAAATTACGTAATTTGTGTTCAGAAATATTCGAATACGAATAGCAGTTTTCATGACAATTTTGTGTTTCAGTGAGCATGCGTAAGATTTGACAGTTCGGGTCGGCAGAGTCGGCTAGCACCAGAGATATAGGGTGGGGAGAATGATTACAGAGCTGTGCGAGTCTGGTAAGCACGAGAAAGGTCGAATTTTTGCCGACCGGCAAGGAACGTGAGCATGCGCTCTAGACCTGATGAAATCTACTATTCGATATTTAAGATTCTAGATTTAAGTTACCCTTCTACGGTATTCTAGTATTCATAGTATTAGAAATTTCCAGTATTCGAGTACAATAATGGAATCTCTGGATTCGACAGCAGAGAAAATAGTACTGGTATTTGAATCCCAGTTTTGAAAAGAATACATGGATCCGAGGGGTTCTGGTCTCGAATCCATAGATTGTAGTACTTAATCACGAAAAAGTACCCGAAATAAAAAGAACTAGAACTAGAAATCAAAATTCGCAAGTCTACCCAGCTTTGAAATTTTGTTTTTAAAACACTGGCAATCAGGTCAGCTACAAAGATTTGAAAGAAAAGATTACTAAGTGGGTCTAACTTCATCTTCTGCATCTCATGTCACTTTGAATATGAAAGGACCACGTGCCGTGGTGATCCTAAACGATTACATACCGTGTGTTTTTCGAAAATCGCATCAGCCCATAACTTTTTCCTATGGGATATATAAATTTGGAATTTTTATGGGAATCAAGCACTTTTGCCATTTTTTGCGCTGATCATGAAGCTGCTCTCACTTCTGGAAGTAACCGGAAGTGACATCAACTTTTAATTTTCGAACGGAACAGCCTGTATATTTTTTGATATTCGGATAGAGATTTCTTTTATTAACACAGTGGTGGTTTTAAAAATTCTCTATGATGAAAAATGACGATTTTATAGGGGGGTTGAATTACCAAAGGTGGCTGCAACCACAAATGAAAATCTGAAGAAAAAGTTTGTTTATTATTTATGTCAAAAAGCGTTACCGGTTGCAATCGACATAAACAATAAACAAACTCCTACATTAATGTCACTTCCGGTTACTTCCGGAAGTGAGAGCAGCTTCATGATCAGCGCAAAAATAGCAAAAGTGCTCTCAAATATCCAATAAAAATGTCAAATTCATGTATCTCATAGGAAAAAAGTTATGGGCTGGTGCGGTTTTCAAAAAACACGGTATTTAAAAGTAAAGGTTTTGTTTATGCCGTATAACACCATCAGTTTACCATGATCAGCATCGGCAGATCGACAGTTTTCTTTTGTTGGAATGATTGATTTGCCCAAAAGGCCACATTTGAACGATGACCTTTTCCAAAAACTTACGATTGTGAATGTCAGTGACCGAGGCTTGAGTTATTTTTTCTTTGAATTCTTGATTTGGTTTTCATTCGTATCTTTCGAGTATGGATAACATATTTTTGCGTATTTTTGTTTTAAATGTCATTCTTTTTTATTAAACTTCCTATACAGGGTGTTTCCAAAATGGTGTTACAAACTTCTAGGGGAGATTCCCCATCAAAAATGGACAAGGAAAATATATACCTTTGATGTTCTTAAATTCTCAGTTGAAAAGTTACAGGGTGTTCAAGTTGACTTTTTAAAACTGATTTTTTGACATAAGTTTTGAACCGTTTAACCGATTTTGTTCAAGTTCTCACCAAAGTTAACTGAAATAAGTCTCTATCGAATAATAGTAACGCGTTGGAGAAAAAAGTTCAGGGGCGTAGATAATGGGGGCTGTCCTCATATTTCCCCCCCTATTTTTTACACCCCTAGCTATTTTCCCAAATTGTTCTTATTTTTTTATTCTACGTTCACTTTAGAGAAAAAAGTTACTCTTGCAAAATTTTGATTAGAGGCTTCGTTTTTGAGATATCCGAGTTTGAAACTTTGGGAAACATCTCGAAATCGCCACTTTCAATGAGCCCAATTTTACTTTCCCGGCCCACCCACGAACACGGAGGGAAAGTATTGTAATCGTGCAGAAAAAAAGTTTTGAGATTTCACCGGATATATCCGTTTTGAGGTCCCCCAAGACGATTAAGACCATTTTCAGAATGATGTCTGTCTGTGTGTGTGTGTGTATGTATGTGTGTGTGTGTATGTGTGTCTGTCTGTGATCTTCCACGATAACTGCCGTAACGTTGACTGGATCGACTTGATATTTGGTATACAAACATGGTTGTTTCCTGAAAAGAGCCCATTAGTTTTTGGCTGTCATCTGTCAAACCCAACTGTCACTATCATCAAATGTCAGAAGCTATATCTCACGGAACTCAACTTGCAATATGTCATTTGAAAGCCCTTGGAAAACTGTATTCAGAACAGTTGGGAACATTGCCCTATCTGTCATCTGTCAAATAATAAAAAATGTTAAAGTTCAAAACTTTACCAATTAATTATTCAAAATCTATCTGATGGATTGGAACCAGATTTGGCAGGAAGCAACACAACAAAAGAGTCAAATTGAGGCCGCAGTTGCAGTTTTCCACCATTCTCCAGTTGAGCGTAATGAATTTTCGAAATTTCTCCTGGCCGTTGCCACTCAGGAGGGGCTCTCGCCGGTGTTTCGACCAGCACGACTCGCTTTTGTAGCAGGACTCCACTCAAAAATTTATTCCTGCTCGGGGATCGACTTTTTTTTGGAAATTTCAACTGATATCGAAAGTAGATTGTATTGAGCGTCGTGCAGGTCTATTTTCAGAGTTGACACGGTTTCGGTTTTCCGACTGTAATTTTTTCAAAATGAAATTTGCACATTCCGTGAATTTGAGAAAAACGCAATGCAAACTTCTACATGCGGTAGGCCCCACGAAATATTAATTTTAGGTGCAGACATGCTGTGAATAAAAGTTAGAGAAAAGATTGAGCTAATTTTTGGAGGAAAAATTTTCGAAATCGGATCAACAGTTGCCGAGTTTTCCTCTCTGGAAAAACTGCAAATTTTCCAACTTTTTATTCAGTGAACAGATTTCTCGGAATTGTTTTTTTTAGAGAATAGATAACTGGTTCTTGAACATTTTCCAATAATTTCTCTCCAATTTCCCGGAAATTTTCCTCCTGAAAATATAAAACCACTCATGCGATCGTACAAATTAAGCGGTTCTGTCACGATAATTACCGAATTATTGATCCGATCAAATCGAAATCAGGTACGGAGGCCTAAGTTCAGCCTGGAATGTTGGGTGGATGATTTTGATCGGAAGCCCTCAGGTGGCACATTGGGTCTGGGTTTGTCTGCCCAAGCTCTAAATTGAAAATATAGAATTGAAATTTGACACACAGATGCAGTGAAAGTTTTCAATCAAGTTTTTGTAATTCCATCATCATATCTAAAGTAGGAACAAAAATTTCAATAAGGAACCAGCATTGCATTTTTGAGATATCACAGCAGTTAGCTACCTAGTTCTACCTTTTTGATCATTTCATCACCTTGGAAAACTGACCTAACCTGTCATTTTTTCTGTCCGCTCAACAATGGATGCAGGATGCTCGCTAAACGCTCGACTAAATAGAATTTTTTCATCAATTTCCAAATCGAATCGCCCCCTCCCGAAGGGACACTTCGATCAAAATCATTACTGACGTCTCTGGATACCGCCGGGAAAGTTTTGTGTCGCCCCACAACAGATTTTTTTTTCCCTGAAAAGCTCTCGTTTCTCAGAGGAAATAGTGGTTTATCAACTTAGAAAATTGAAGAGAACCTATTTCTGCTGAAAAATCATGAGTTTTTTTTTATTCTAATTTTTTGGCCTTGGAAAGTGGCAATTTCGAGATGTTTTCCAAAGTTTCAAACTCAGATATCTCAAAAACGAAGCCTCTAATCAAAATTTTGCAAGAGTAACTTTTTTCTCTAAATTGAACGTAGAATAAAAAAATAAGAACAATTTGGGAAAATAGCTAGGGGTGTAAAAAATAGGGGGGGAAATATGAGGACAGCCTCCATTATCTACGCCCCTGAACTTTCTTCTCCAACACGTTACTATTATTCGATAGAGACTTATTTCAGTTAACTTTGGTGAGAACTTGAACAAAATCGGTTAAACGGTTCAAAACTTATGTCAAAAAATCAGTTTTAAAAAGTCAACTTGAACACCCTGTAACTTTTCAACTGAGCATTTTAGGACATCAAAGGTATATATTTTCCTTGTCCATTTTTGATGGGGAATCTCCCCTAGAAGTTTGTAACACCATTTTGGAAACACCCTGTATACATATTTTAATGTAATAAAATACGATGTTCACCGATATTTTTGTTTGTAAAATATGAGGTAAAGTATGAGTAGGTATTTTTCAAGTCACTGCAGCTTCATTAAATACTTGAACAGGTGAATGGTTCGAAAGTCTAATGGCGGTGGAGTCGGTGCAGCATCGCCATGATACTACGAGCCCCGTCCCATATCAGTTGGCCAAGATGCGAAAATTGCATTGTTTTTCATCTAAATAAATACAGGGTGTCCAGAGCTCAGTGCGTAAGCTCTCTCAAATAATAAAGAATCAAAAAATAAGTAGACTGATGAAAAAAAAACTTCGGAAAAGCAAAATAACGGGAATAAGCCTTTCATATTAAGGCTAGAAAATCGGTAACTCTAAAACCGCTCTGAGACAGAAATAACCTACTATGCCTTGGAACCGAATTCGCTTGGAAAAAACAGTTGATGGGGGAAGGGAGGCTTTTCGCCTCCTAATTTCTACGCCACGGACGTCGGAGATTTAATCGTAAAATTTATTTGAAGGTTTGTATATGTAGTGAACATGAAATAAACGAATATTTCAAAATATTTTCACAAAATCAGGCTCTGCTGTGCACGCCATCTACTTTATTCTTAAATGGGATCGAGTATAGGTTTCTTGAGTTCTTATATTTGCCCCTATAAAACTTCTAGATCCCACAACTTACAGGGTGTCGCAATATATATTATATTTTTCAACGTATACCTTATACAGGGTGGTCCAATGAAAACGAAACAGATTTTCGGTTACTTGACCTCATTTGTTTGAAAGGTAAAAATGTGATCCTCTTGTCCAGATGGACATAAGGTGCTGTGCTTATCACCCTGTGTGAAATAAATATCGGGCAAGTTACTTTGTTTTGAAATCCAAATTCGTCCGCTATGTTCAAATGGTGGCAAGTGCACTTTCTTCTTCTGAAATCTACATTTCTTGAACGCAAGTAAAGACTTGAGGTAAAAATTTGGTGTAAAAACAGAAGAATAATGACAAAAAGTGTGGAAAGTGTAATGTAAACCACAGTGTTTATTTATATCAAATTGACAAAATCGCTCTACTTGTGTTTTCTTATACCGAGATGTAATAGAAATTACAACTTAATTTATTGTCGATTTCGTTTTATTCGCAAAAAAACTTGTATATTTCAAAAAATATCAGAAGTGGTGCGCTAGACATACTCGTACATAAGTAGTGATCAACATTAAACTAATATCACATTTATTAAATAATTAATCAACAAATCCTATTCAAAATTAAGTTAAAAATGTCCATTACAAAGCCCACGATAGGAGCGTCGATCATGTCACGGTTCCTATAAAAACCGACTAGGTATTTAGGTATGTAATACAAAACTACGTAAGTATTAGTACATGTAGGTACTATCGCTATCAAAAAATTATTGGATAGTACATTGACACAGTATTTTTTTGAATTTTGGGCATTGTTACAGCCTGGAGCCGTATTCTCTAACTCCCTATGCACTTGAACCGACAGATATCGCTATCGGTAGCTAGGCAAGAACCATTGTGATTGGCTTTTGCCTGACTACCGATAGCGATATTTGTCGGTTCGAGTGCATAGCGAGTTAGAGAATACGGCTCCTGGTACCCACCACACTGGCATAAAATTCCTATGCTCTGTGACAATTCATTACCCGACAATTTTTTCGACAATGATGGCACTTGATGAGCTTATAAAATCCAGAATATCAGAAAAGCGGAAGTTTGTGAATTTCACTAGGTGTGTATTATTTTGCTCCCAGCTTAATAAATATATCATTTCTTTGGGACCGGGCGGGCCACTTTTACTATTGGTGTGTTTAAATCAAACTTCCAACATCGAGCTGCAGGGCTGCAGCACGAAATTCAAATTGAGAGCACAAGGAGTGACGTCTTAGTTAACTGCTCTTATGACAGCAGCTGGAGTGGACTTCGACAGTCGTCGTTGTCCAATGAAAATCAATCGGACATTTCCCTGGCGTGCTAAATTTGAGCTTTGTGCCGATCTGGAAGTGTTGAAAGTTTATTGGGAACGTACACTATATGATGAGCAATAGGCCTTCGATGGCCTAGGAGTGGAAAGCATAAAAAGGTATTGGTGTAGTCCCATAAGAAGTTGTATTTTATAATTTAGCGCTTTATTTCGTTGTATCCGAGACTAAAGTCTCGTCGCTTCTGAACTGGTAGATATGTTCTTAGGATACTCGCACTTGGACTGCCGCCTAAGCGCTGTCGCGCTGTAGTATCCCAAATTGGGATCGGTAGGACTAATGCTGATGCTTTGGCGTGGACTTTGGAAGAAACTTTCATCTCCTGTTCTCGGTGCTGGAGAAGATGATTCGAGGCACTCGCACAAAGTGCTCTGATCCTCGTACTTGGGAACAGAAAGCAAACTTTCTGTAGACTTGTTAGACTGGAAATACCTTCTGTGGGTGTGTGGAGTGTATTGCAGAGGAGGACCGCGGGTGTACTGCGTCACTTTACTAGTCGTAGCACCGTTACTGGTGCCAGGTCTCGGCTTGGAGCACTTTGTATCCAAATAGCCATAGCCAAATCCGTAGCCGCCTATGGCTTTGGTGGCCAAGTTATCCCAGGATTTGGGTTTGTTCACATACTGGACGTACACAGGCTCTGGAGGAGGCTGCCCATATCGCTGCTCGTGCTTGGCTGATTTCACGCTCATTTGCCTTGAATCACAAGAGCCGTCCCAGTACAAGGTATCAGTGCTAAGCGACGTCGTGTAGCTGGCCGAGCTCTCGACCGGGACTACGGCACTCAACTCACTCGAAGTACAAGAATGTAGGCTACACTGACTAACAAGCCCGGCGCCTATGTGGAAGTACCTCTTCGGAGCTGAAAACGTCTGAACTTGGGAATGTGGACGAGATCGTTGAGGTTGAGGATCAGTCTGCGTTTCCTCAGTCTTCGAGTCTCTCTTTTTCGTACGCGACCTCCGTGAAGGAACGCAATGGGGATCACAGCAAGGACTGGCCAAGTCGTACGCTTCCAAGCTCGTATTGTCCGCATTGTTGCCACTTTGCATGCAAGGGTTGCACAGGTGGTTGCCTTGCGTTTTTTTGGACACCTTCTCGGCCGTTTGGTTGGCTCTGGTTTGCTTGTTCTGGTGGTGTGCTTGGACTTGGGCTTGCTCACCGCCTGGGGTTTTCACTATGAAATGGTGTTGGTCACCTCTGTGTCTCGACGGCTCGAAAGTCAACAAGTACTCCCCGCTGGAGCTCGAAGAGGGCTGCAGCATGTATCTGTAAAGCGGATCCAAGTACTGGTATGCGAAAATCAGGGGAGGATTGTGCTGCTTTTGCTGGACCTTGGCCACGTCTTCGGTGGACACCGTCGGTCGACAGTAGGCGTACGTGGTTTGCGCGGGAGCCGCCGAGTCGCCGTTTGTGGTGTTCTGCGAAGCCTTTTTCCGTGCGGGCAAGCTGTGCGTTTTCCATTTCCCCTCCAGAAGCTGTCGTTCGCGTATGCAGAGCTTCTCCAGCTCGGCCATTTTACTCTGCAGGACCCTTTGCAACTGAATGTAGCGCATGTGTAGCTCGACCTTGAACAGAAATAACGTTGTAAAAAATTCTAAAACTTCGACCAGCTATTTTTATTAAACAGTATAGTATTATCCATTTCAAGTTAATTGAAAACCACAGTCGCCTATGATATTTTTTCTTGAAGTTGAACAATCTGATAGCCTGATAGGTTAATAGATTAAGAAGTCAGAAAGATCTCAATCGCATTTGTCAAAATGATGTTTGCTATGCTGGACTGCTAGTTTTAATTCAATGGGGTCTTCCACGGGTTTTTGGAAAAAAAAGAATTCAAATGCTAGAGACATCGTGGAGGTCACATGGTTTTTATTCAATTTTTTGCGTTCATTTAAGCCCTGAAAAAAAACTAAAAAATTTCGCGTGACGTACTTATATTGGGAATCAGGTGCACAACAGGTGAAACCACGTGAAAAGATGGAATTTTATTGTTGAACTTGAAAAGGGTCTTGAATTAGATACACTTCAAAAACTATTTGAAACTTGAGGCATCAAAATCCTGTATAGCGGTCACTTCCGGTTTGCGCCTTAAGTTGACCGACTGACGTCAAAAGATTAAAATATAATTCTTTAGAAAACCAGCTGAACAATAGACGCGCTTGTTTCGCGATATGATGGACTACTAGCACAGCTATTAGATCAGAAACTACAAGGCAACTGATTCAAAATCTATATTTGTTTTCAGTATAACAGACCACTGTTAGGTCAGATTTTGATACTGATACATTATTTTCATTCTTTTTTGTCTTGAAAACGCCGTTAAATACGTTACTTTTGAAGTGAGAAGTGTTGGAAGGTGCAACAGTAACAAAAATATAAGCACAAGATGTGATAGAAAATGAAGCTTCAAAAAAATGATAGAGGAAGACCCATTTCTAGGGCCGGAGTGTAATTTATGAGGTGATTCTGCAAGGAAGTAATGTTCGTAACATAATGTTGGAGCTCTGTTGTGCCAAAAACTCGCGTCTATTGATTTGACAGCCTTGGTAGCCTTGACAACAACAACAGAATAACATAGCTCTAACGTATTGCAAACATTTTCTTACAGAATTGGCGAGTTTCAAGATCGAATACGCCATCTGACGGCCAACGTGTAAACGACGTTTGTGCACGGATCAACTGCAGATTTGTGTGGGCTCTTATGAGCGTTGCGGTGTTTGGGGACTTTATTTGATTCCATCTGACTTAACGCGGCGTTAATTTTTTCCAACAAAGTACGTGAGCCACGCACGTTTCATTATCTTGAATATATTAGGTGTCGTCGATTGCAAAAGCATTGCATTTTAAATAAGAGTGGCACGTGTACGACGACTGGCAAGCAAAAGTGGCATAGAATGGAAGGTGGCAATATAGATAGTGACAAAAAGTGGCGGAGAATTAGTTGTGTTTCCAAGTGTGAGTCGCGCTGTGGAAACCGAAAAAAGGAAGAGTAACATTTCCACCGTTTCCCGTCGAAAGCGAAAGACGCAAGTTGGGTAGTCAAAATGACAAACAAACTCGGCACTGTGGAAAATATGACTACAAGAAAAGCCTGCGAAGAGCCGCTGAAAACAGGAACTTTACCTATATGGCTGCATCGAAGAAGCACAGCTGGGATATTTTTGCATGTCCCGGACTGGCCTGCTTTGCAAGTGCATTTGAACGTTCCAATTTCACAGGAACTGCTAGTACTATTTTTTTAATTACATTCCCAGTTACCTAGTGAGAAGATTCATACAATGCGCTTGTTTGTAAACACAATTCAAATATGTCTATGTTTAAATTGATGCTTGATTCGGTTCGCTTTCAACCACACAACACAAGAAATTGTGACTTCAGAATTTCTTCTCCCATCACGATACATCGAGAATCCGTTGAGTCCATCAAGTGATTCAAAACCTCCATAACACTCAATTGCGCTTCTGCCATTTTTGAGTTCCACCGCAATACTAATTAACTACGTTTCACGTCTGGAGGACATTAAAAACCGCTTATTACTGATGAGATTTTTGAACGCGCGGGCAACAATCCGTGCTCTATCCGACATGTTTGTTTACATGCGAAGCGCATCAGCAGCGCCACCATCGGTAATGTTACTCGCCAATACGGCCATTCGTCGCAAGTGATCTCGTTTATGAGCTTTTAATCCCTTTCTATCAACCGAAAGGCGCGGTCAGGTTAGCTCGTGAGTGTATCGACTCAAAGTTACAGATTAGATTGCAAGAAGAAACTTGGTAATTCATCTATGAAGTCAAAAATTCATGTTAATTCACTCTCTGTTCCAGGATCATTATCTGTGATCCTGGCCGAAAGAAAGCGGCTCAGGATATTGAGCAAATAAACCGACGACGCATTCCCCACAACGACAATTTGACAACCCAGCGTAGTTCAGCTGAAGGTTTCATGTCATATAGGATAGGACACAAATTCTAACGTAACCACCCTTGTATCAAGATGACATTAAACATAAAAAATCAGTGACACTATAACACACTTAGCTCAGATTTTTCATGGCAAGCTGTGTTTTTTTTTTCAAGCTTGGAATGGATTATACAATGCGCACGAGCTTTAAGACAATAGCACAGCTTCCTGAGAAATTTCTTTTGCGGCAAGGTCAGAAAGTGCGAAATGAAAATGCTAGACTGTTAGAAATTGTCCAGAGAAAATGCCTACCTAATCAAAATTTGGCACTCATGCACCAAGTGAACATTAATTGTTTAAAAAATAATGTACCGTATGATCAAAAACTTTATTACACAAGGGAGGCTGTGGCCTGACCAAAATCAGCCTCGTTTGCTCGCCAATGACCAGGACCACAGCCTCCCTTGAGTAAGAAAGTTTTTGATCATACGGTATTTATTGATACCTTTCTTACGCAATCTTCGAACAGCACCACCATTCGCATTCTCGTATCGCAATTTTTGATGAAATTGACCAGCGTTTTGTGGTCGGCTTTTTCCATGTCTGTCCCGTTGATGGACAAGATGACGTCGCCTTCTCTCATTCCGGCCCTGTACGCCGGACCATCGTAGTCCACGTAGTCCACGTACGTGATCATTTCTATTTCCTGTTCCTTCTTGTAGTGGATGCCGTAACTCTGAAGGGTGAAACCGTAGGATCCGTTCTTCTTTTCGACGATGATGGTGCGTCTCCTGCGGTCCTCTTCGGGCTTAGTGACCGTCACCCGATCCGATTGGACTCTTTCCAAGATCTGCGACTGTTGGGAAATAATAAGCCGTGTCAGTCAAATTCTAATTTTGTGTTGTTTAGATTATGGATATTATTCGTGGAAAATGGTGAGAGTGACGTTTAAAAATACAAGCAGATGGGGGAAAACCCTTCAAATAAATAAAATTGGATTGAGCAGCAGCTTAATTTTGGCGTCTAAATCTAGGGGAGCTGATTTGTGGCTGTGGCTGTGGAAAGCGCTTCAATCCTTTTCTCCGGTGGATATTTTATATGCAGTTCATATAGTCTATTTGAATAAAGCGAAGTGGTATTTTTTCATCGCCAAGCTATGCTAGTATTTAGCAGACGTAGGTACCTACACTACATAAACATAAGTCTCATAAGGAAATGGCGAACTGAGAAGTAATTACGTATACAAACAGAATGTCTGCATCTGTAAGGCACTTTTACAGGGTCTTCCAGAATATAATATAGTGCTTACCGCGAAGTGATCCTAGACTCTAGCCCATTCGAGTATTTTCTGCGGTGCATTGTGCTACAAACAAAAGTTTGAAAAAAAAAGTAGGCGAGGCAGGTGCAATAGTGACCGAAGATTTGGAAACACCTGTCAAAAGTTTATCAATTTTTGGATTAAAAACTGACAGGTTTTGACAAGAAAGTTTCCACACTTTTGGCCGCCAGTCTACTTACCTGTCAGAAGAACTTTTTGTCCATTGTAAAAAAGAGCCTATACTCTATCATGCTGGGTGAAAAAAATATTTTGCAAAATTGCATCGGGAGGGTCTTTATATCAAGTGGGGAGTCTAGGGTTCTTTTTGCGATGCTAAATTTTAGGATATCTTATTTACAAGATTCGCAAAAAACAAATTGCAAAAGTTTGATTTTTTAGCGATTTTGTTGGGTAATTTTTCTCGCAGCTTTTTTTTGCGGTAACAAAACTCACTGTATAAGCAACAATGGAAATGATTGGAATTTGATTATTAATTCAGTAGTTATTTTGAAACATTAGCAGTCAGTAATTGATTCAGTAATTCGCCAATGTATAACCATTGTCGCGGCACGAAGTCCGCGGTATTCTACAGACACATCACCTATATTGGTTTGTTTATTGAGGCGCGCAATATCCGGCAATTCTATTCCATATTTGACAGAGGTAATGATATTTCCGGCCCTACTACGTGTTACGTGAAAACAACAATGTTTCGGCAAAGCAAATTTTGTTTCATATTATATTCCATACATCATTATTAGGTCTGCACATTACCTACAACTTATATTGCTGTGAGCGATTTACTTTTCAAACCGAATCAAATCGAAAATGGTACCTAATACCTACCTATGTCAGGGTTTCTTCATATTTGTATAATAAATTAAATTTACCTATTCAGGCAGGCAATAATTGTATAATCAGTATAAAATTCACTTTATTTTATTCCATTGCATTTTATTTAACCGTTGGGGAAAAACAGTGGAATTTTATTTGGAAAAACATTATTTTGATTTTGGAAACTAAAACTATCACGTAGGTACCTACCTGCCTCCATTTTTATTATGCAAGTGAAGTTATTGTTGAAACCATGTCGAAACAATAAAATGTTAGCTAGATAGGTACCTATCAATACCTACCTATACCTACATAGAGTGCAAACTCAGCGAATTTACCTGAATACGAATACCCACCTGCAATTAAAAATGACATTGACATACAAGTATTTTGCTAATCGCTTCCATTATTGACGAATCGTGTACTTAACTATCTTTTCTAGTGGGGAATAACACCCGATGGAAATCCAAAAACTCAAAATAATTGTTGGACCGAATTTACGGAAGTAGCTGTGAAAAATTGATGCGGAACAGGTGGCGTAAGATAGGTAGATAGGTAGGTACTTACGAGAACTTCTCAAATATGCAAAGCAATGACTAAGAGTGCACCTTGAAAATTATTGTTGTGCAGGTAGGTACTTTTTCTTATAATTATTAAAAATTCGTGCGGTGATTTATCGCTTATAAATAAATTGAAACGTTCCGTGGGATTTTCG